>OY998120.1:11522478-14135766 GCA_963921985.1 Agrilus biguttatus
TCGGCATTCATATTTGTTTTGATTAATATTTAATATTTACTGGAATTTCCCTGGTATTTTATTATTTCATTCATAATAAGGTTAGGATGTGACATATTTGTCGTCTTTCATTTAACAACTATAAACAACCCTCTCAAATTATGCTAATAGCTAGTGTATCGAACCGACAACAGCTGATTACCACAAACAACGTAGATGAGTTATATGACGATCGAATAGACTGGGTAAGTTACACTACATTATCTAGTTTAGAAGAACTGCTATGCCATTTTATTCCACGATTATTTTCTTGCAATTTAACTAAATTTATATTTGCAAACGTAAAACATTCAAGTAATAGAGCGCAGACACTTTTAATCTTCTTTTCCGCTGGTTAACAACTCTTAAGGAAGTTTATCTTCTTATATTTATGCCGCGACGAACAAAGGGGCTAGATTTCAAAAAGACAGTTTCAAATCGCATTAGTAAAACAATAATAAGAAGTAATGGAAAAGGGTACGTAAACAAAAGCATCGAGTGAAAACAAGAGACTGTTTTCATAAATATCAATAGCATAGACATTTTCAGAGAGACAGAAAGAAAGGGACGGACATAGTGAGAAACGACGAGACTATTCTAAAAAGAAGAATGCTATTTATATATCGTAGGCGGCATAGTATGGCCGTTTCAAGTTATTTCGACTCATTTCGCCATCGCTGAAAATTAACTGTCTTCATGCAGTCGACGCTCATCGGATACGGCTGAAATAAGTGACGCTTTCTCGGTTTTATGGGATGAATGTCAATTTATGGCTGAGTTGGAACGTTACAGAAACTGCCAGTAACTGTTATGAAAAATATACTGAACCAGACAATAACAGATTTACTGGAAAGTCTATACCACCATATTAAGCAAACTTTGCCCAATCTAAAAAATGATGCAAAATATTTTGTAATAAAGCAATGGTTGATTATGTAACCGATATGTTTGTTAGAAGATTACTAACATTTTTTTCATTCTTTCGATAACACGGTGAGGTTAGAATTTAATAATGACGCCCAATAAAGTGATAGAGAAACTTTCACCAGTCGAAATACCAAGTTTTTAGAGTTTAATGGGGATCAACTTTTTACCACTATTGATTATGACTCACCTTTCTAAATACGTATCTTCTTTCCCTTTTAAATATTTTCATAAGTTACCGATAGTTCAGAGTGGCAGATGAAGGACCACGGTCCTTGTAATAAAATACTAAATAAATGGTTGAAGGGTAAAACGGAGTGGAGGGGAAAAACCAAATGTTGGAAAAGAAATTAACCTAACCTAATCTAACATTGTAAAAAAATTTCTCGAGAAAACTGAACAAAATTGTGCAACTGGGGCTCCAGACAAAAATCACTACTGTGGCGATCCAGTATTGACTATAAAAACAATTTTATATTTTCAAAGGAGATGTTACTGTATGTTTGTATATTTGTTTATGAATAATCTTTATCTTATTGTATTTATGGTATTCATTTGTAGATAACTATTTTGATTTTATTTCTTTTATTGTATAAATATTCTTTCTTCATAACTCTATTCTAAAACGACTTTTTACCTGTTCTGTATCTATTCTTATCTTAACAATTCTTACTTCTGTACTTTCCTGTAATCCCTATCAACATTCCGACCTTGTGTTCCACTGCATGACATCTAAATTCTCGCTTTTCCTAATTACAATTTCATGATCGGTTTTTTCAGCGGTTTTGGTTCAAACTTTTAATTCTTAGTAATGTTATTATCGGCTTTCCAAATTTCATTCTTACTTTATTGGATCCCTCTTTCAGATTGCGCCTTAGCAATCTTCCAAAAATCTAATTTCAAAAACTAAAAGTAGTTCTGATCAAACCTTCCTAGTTGCAACTTCTAAATTATCTACGTTTTAATATTTCTACCCCCTTATTTGAATCAATCTATAGTGTTCTTTTTCATGTGTTGTTAATTAAATTTTGTTACTGTTCATTTTCTTATTATTTCGTCGCTTCCAACAATTGAACACACCCAGACACAATTACACGTTAGTTTCTTGTTCAATATTCGATTAATCACTTCCACTCACTCCGCTGTCACCACCGATTATTATTTTTTTTTTAGTGTTATAGTCCTTCGTTCATCTAGACCAGTGATTCCTAACCGGAATATAATATTGTAATGGCGGATTTTTTAAACGCTATTAAAATTAAAATTAAAAAAACCCAAAAAGAATACTCACTGTAAAACAGATTGTTCGCTGTCTGTTTGTTAAGAAATCTAAAATAAATTTAAATATTTTTATTTCTTTTCTCCTTATTTGTTTTTCAAAATTACTTCATCAATATCAAATTATATCAACAATTTTATACATTATAATTTATTTCTCTTATTCAAATAATCAAATACTATTATCTCTTTATTACAAACATTTATTTATATTTAAAACATTTTATCAATGTGATTAGTATCATGTTCTACTTAATATTTAAAATCATTGCAGCAGTCTTCCCTTCTATGTAAGATTTTTTTTACAATACAATTGGAAATAAATATCAAATTAAGATAGTTTACTACAGATTTTAGAATTAGATACTTGTTAACAACCGTGAAACTGGGAGAGTAGTGTTGTATTAACCGACGTTCATATACATAGGCTTAGCACATGTAAAGCTTGAGTGATAGTGATACTGTGACTGTCAAATTCTCTTGTATATGATTTAATAATTTTTAATTTAATTATTATTATAGCTTATTTTTATTATGGATCGATGGTTAAAAACGACATGACATGATAATCGAGATGTTAGTGTAGAAAGCTGTAGTGAGGTACTGTTTCACCAGACGAAAAACAAAGGAAATGATGATATAAAAGGGAAAAAGCGAAAATATGACAGCGACTATCTACAATTGGGTTTTTATTTTACTGTCTTATTAATGTTTAATTAAAAGTTTCACGATTAATGTAATCGTTTATTCTGCAATATAAAAATATATATTCTATCAAATTTTATTGCATATATGTAATAAACATGCCAGCCTGAATCATCAGTTACTTATACGAGGCATGTTTTTTAAGTAAGTACTGTTTTGGAATTCGGCCGCCGCAGCGCTGCGATCAGCAATCCGTGCATGCGCACTGAGTACCCACATCTCTCACTTACGCACTAACGCCATTACAGTCTGATTCGCCCTTGTTTACGTTGTTTACTGAGTGTTTAAGATGGTAATAAACATAGGTTTGAAAAAATACTTAAGCAAGCCCACAATTCAACACCTAAGAAATATTAGAGAAGGTTAGGCTAGGTTAGGTTAGGTTAGGTTAGGTACCCAATTTCTATACGTACCTACAAACATTACAAAAGTAATTCTCTCGTCGATAAACATGTTGAATGATGCACGGTAATTTTTTTAAATGAAACATGCATAAAAATGACTAGATTATACATTTATATCTGAATAACGCATATTAAAATATTTAAAAGTAGTTTATATTTATATATCTACATCTAGGTAGAGTAAAGTTAGATTTGACGAAAGAATTTCCACGAAATAAGTTTCTCCCGAATCTCGCAAAAAAAAACGAATCTAAAAAGGACTGTCGTTACTTATAGATGTGTATTCTATATCGACCTAAGATCTCCATTTCCATTATAAAAAAGACTACAGCTATTATTCGAGCGTGTGTATCAAGCATATTGCTTATTTCAACTTTTATTTATGTAGCGACGTATTTTTCAGTTTTCTAACCGTTTCCAATCCGACCAAGGTTACTTTTGGGTTTAGAAGATGAAAGATTACACAATACTTGAAAAAGATCTTAACAAAAAACATAATTCGGTAGCTATTACACATACATCTACCACATCTACTATTATCTTTTAACGGAAATTGAAATATATCCCAGTCGTAAAACGCTTTGTGAGAAATATCGAAACATAAGATATTTGCAGACATGCAAATTGGAAGTAGAAAAATGGAGACTGCAGTGATTAAATAATATAAAATATAATTAAAGAGACTCACTCACCCCTATTCAGCACATAAAAACTTTAATGAGCCGACACGTTTATGTAGGCATTATCAGTATTGAATTGATAGTATTTGTGTGGTGAATAGGGGAGTCTTTTGATTTTATTTTAGGTAAATTGGAACTTTCAAGAAATTATAAATAGTAGGTATTCCATATATTTGTAAAGGGTTTTTGTAGACAAAAAGGAAGAAGCAAATTATGGGTGATTATTCATTTTTGCGATTGGCGCCTGGCAATATAGGTGACAGAAAATTGCGACAATTTTAAATAATTTTTAGGAAAAAATAAAAATTCTCACGTCCATCGAGTACAAACAGTATTTTTAACCCAGTAGTAGACCTGTATATGCTAATATTTTATAAGTGGCAACGTTGTCAATTATGCCCTTCCCTCTAGATTCCTAACTTTAGGAACCGAACCGCGCGCAATGGTCAGTAGTCAGAACCGGCCCGACCAAATTATATAGTGTCTGATATTTAAATTCAAAATTAGGTAGGTATACATTTTTATTAGTTTTGAACAAGTATTTTAAATGTAGCCGATTACTACAGTGAAAAATTGCATCAAAATTACAAAAGGTGATAAAAATATAGCATATTATATTATATTATATTATATTATATAATTAATTGTATCTTGGTTTACTTGATGAAAATTATTAGTCAACGTTGAAAAAATACACATTTTTAATTTTCCCTAATTTATTATTACACTTAACATATGTTTCGCTACAGTGTAGCTTCATCAGAAGTAGACAATTACAAGTATTTGAATTTTTGAATTTGTGAAAATCACAAATGTGTATTTCTTCAACGTTATTATATAATACATTTTCGTTTTTTTTTTCAAGGTTTTTGCGTTTGTTTAAAGATTTAGTTGACGATCAACCTAATGATGAAGATGATATAGAGGATTGTGTTGATGGTGCACAATGGAACAAACATCCATTTTACTATCGAGTGCGAGCCTCCAAAGCAAATATTGTTTTGCACCTACCAGGCGTAAAAGAAATACGTCAAAATGCAAAGACACCTTTAGAATCCTGGAACATATTTTTTCTGAAGGAATGCTCGCTAGCATCGTGCAAAATACTAATAAATATACAGAAGATATTTGGAATCGTGATGAAACTATCTATCTATCAAATATCAAAACAAAATATTGAGTGTGAACGAACAGAAATGTTTCAATGTTCGAGGTCATAAATGGCTAAATATTTGTTCCGGTTATAGACAACGCTGTAAACAACGACGATTGATAGCAGTGCAAAAAGAATAGTAAGGTTTAACAGATCAGTGATCAAATTTACACAAAATACTTTTAATTTTACATTGTAAACGATGGCTGATGACACCTCATTTGTCGTGATTGTTTATTGTTCATTCTTATTGAAGACAATTTACAGTAGTGCATTCGAACTCATTCAAGGTGGGAACCCGTAAATGTTGACATCGGGTAATAAAATTTTAATAGGAATTCTTATGTACAGAGAAACACAGCAGTAATTAACGTTTCAGTCAGTAAAACGATGACACTTGTAAGTCCATTAGATCTCAGAGTGTTTGTTCTATAGTACAATGAAAAGGAACAATGTTTTTGTTAACTTACACAGCCAAATATTTATTTATTATTTTCTGGTAACTTGTGTTCCTCATAAGAGTGTTACATACACTCACTCTAGAGGAATTACCTTATTTCAAACCAAGCCATGAACTTATCTTAAATCTAACATCTTGGCGGATGTATTTGTACATTTTTTATTCGTATTCAAAAACCCGAGTTGCAACAACTCGAACAAAAACTTCGAACTCTACATTATCATTTTCACCTTTTTCCATTTCATCAGCATACATTTTAAACTCTCCTGCACCAGGATAGTGGATAGTAGCTCAATGAACGGATCACAACTCCCATTGCTTTGAGGTTATTTTACCATCACAATCTTTACTTTTATTTTAAGATTTTTTTGATTAAATTTTCACTGAAATTTTGAGTAAATTGGTTTTTTATGACATATCGCATTAAAATAATGATAAGAGAACTAAATATTTTTTTAAGACATACATAGACGGGAGTATTAAATTAACAGACTTTTTAAGTGCAGAGGATAATCACGGCAACAAAGATTTAATTAATCACAATCGACGTCTTTTTAAGGAGGCAATGATTCGGTAGATAATTTTGCGTACTTAATTAAAGATGCCGTTTCGTCAAGTTTATCGGAACTCATTATTTTATTCAAGATAAAAAAAACCGCTAATTGGCCAAAACAAAATTCTTCGAATGCGGTAGGAGTTGTAATGTTGATCATAAATTGGAGTTCACTTCTGAAACTCATTCAGTAGTCAAATAAAAATAAATAACACGCTGCTTGATTAGTTTCATAAGAATATCGCCTCTTATCAAATGAGATAACAAATTAAAAAAAGTATACAACAACACAGCTGTTAAAAAATCTTGGAATTTAACAATAAATACTTCGTGTGGTAAACAAAATAATATTTGAAACTTTTCAAAGAGGGAAAAATAGAGAATATCAATTAAAATTACAGGATAAACGATACCTATAATACAATATGCAGTGTAATATAGGCAAGTGTATGTAATTTTTGATAACATTTTAATAGAATAACGTCATGTTTCGTTATTTCGAATATTTAAATGTAAAGGGCGTCCTAAATGTCAAGCGACAAAAGAAAGATAAAGAACTTCATTTGAAGACTAATCCTCATAAGATTCATTATTAACGTGGGCATGCAAAATATAAGAGTCCACTCACAACAAAATATCAAAATATATTTAATAAAAAAGCAACAACATTCAAGGCGATTAGTTTTCTGATTTACGGCAGGGTTGAAGAGTTTCCCTTGATGGGTGTGTAAGGGGGTGAGTAGATGAGACAGAATACGGAACTCGGCTCGGTAACGAATACATTACATATAGAGAATCATTGACTGTATCTCGAATTCGAAAAAAAAAATGAAGCTACAGTATTATAGACAAATTGTTGTTTAAATATTTTCTTACATATATTTGCATCACAATATTATATAGTGATTTCATTCAATATTTACTATCAGAACCTAACGGAAATAAATGTTTGCGTGCCTATCACATAATATAAGCTGTGTCGTAGATTCAGTTTGTCAAGTAGATACCTTCCTAAGGCTTACAACTAGCAGTAAATACCACTAGATGGTGACATATTGTCTGCAATATGCTACTATGTAACATCATATAATATAAGCTGTGTCGTAGATTCAGTTTATCAAGTAGATACCTTCCTAAGGCTTACAACTAGCAGTAAATACCAGCAGATGGTGACATGTTGTCTGCAATATGCTACTATGTAACATCATATAATATAAGCTGTGTCGTAGATTCAGTTTGTCAAGTAGATACCTTCCTAAGGCTTACAACTAGCAGTAAATACCACTAGATGGTGACATATTGTCTGCAATATGCTACTATGTAACATCATATAATATAAGCTGTGTCGTAGATTCAGTTTATCAAGTAGATACCTTCCTAAGGCTTACAACTAGCAGTAAATACCAGCAGATGGTGACATGTTGTCTGCAATATGCTACTATGTAACATCATATAATATAAGCTGTGTCGTAGATTCAGTTTGTCAAGTAGATACCTTCCTAAGGCCTACAATTAGCAGTAAATACCAGTAGATAGCGACATGTTGGCTGTAATATGCTATTATGTAACTTCCTTTTACGGAAAAAATTCAGTTTGGCACAATAATTTATCGAAGCTACCTATGGTATGCCGTTAAAATCTAAAAAGTTGGAGTTCGTGATCCACATCTGGTAATTTCGATAAATTTCTGACCAAGAATTAAATGTATATTTTGCAAAGGTAATAACAACAGCTGCCCGGTTATTCGTTGTGAATATTTTTCTTCGCACTCCGATAAGTACACTATAAGCTTCAGGTTGGATTCCCAGATTGCCTACAATATACGTAATTTTCGTGATTATTATCACAGGACTGTTGTAGCAATTTCATATTCTTTAAGTTAAGATATGATTGAGTGTTTTATGTATTTCAGATGACACCTCTCTTTTTCATCTGAATACATCTTGCCTATTAAATTTCTTTTTCATTTATGTTGCTCAAGAACTTTTCTCCGCGCTTAGTAGTACTTTGTGGAATGGAATAAAAATAAGTACATATAGTTGATAATTGAAGGAATGAAAATCACTTTTAAATGTTTCAAAATATTTTATTGTAAACTGTACAATATTGTTTCGACATAATGTCTTTCTCAAGAGTAACAGATTTACTAAATTTCAGGCCATACTAATCGTCTATATATATCTACACCTAATCAACTTCAAATCTGAATATGCGATAAAAAATTCAATAGACTGTTCATAAAATTAAAGAACTACAGATTCCACAAGAGACATTATTGGTTTCTTTTGATGTCAAAAGATGTCAAATTTCATCAGTCCCGGTAGATAAATTAACGATCATAGTAAATAATTTAATCACATATTCTACTATCAGTATAGATGAAAAAGAGCAACTATTTAAAAGGGCAAATTATGTATTTCACAAAACTATTTTAAATTTAACAATAAATTTTATGGGTTCTTCAATCTCCCCCTTATTAGCTGAAATCTTTATGAACAATTTAGAAAAAAATCATTTTAGTTCGAATAATAGTACAACAAAATAAGTTTTTTACTGGACACGCTACGTAGACGATGTTTTTTGCATATGGAATGGTACAAATGAACAATTAACTGACTTCTTGATATTAATCAACTCCATTTGCAGTAAAATACAGTTTACAATGGAAATAGAAAACAACAAAAAATTAAATTTTCTAGATCTAGAAATCACCAAACACGCTAATCAATTAGAATTCAATATTTATAGAAAAGTTACATATACGGACACAATAATACCTTTTAACTCCAACCAATCTTACAGAATAAAAACAGCAGCATTCAATAGCCTAATACAGACTTTTCATGATACCATTAAATGAAATTAATTTTAAGAAAGAAGTAAGTACCATAAAACATATTGCAAGAAACAACGGAAACAAAAAAGTCTAATTGATAAAATGATTAGAAATAAAGAAAAGAAGATATTAATAAATACTTTTTATAAATCGGGAAATAACAATGTAAAAAACAATTTTAATCTAACAAATTATTGTGGAAACACCACTAATAAAATTTGTAATAATTTAGACAAATAAGGAATAAACACTGTAGCAGTGAATAAATGTAATTTAGGCAGTTTGCTTGTTAATAATAAAGAAAAAATAGAAGTGCTACAAAAAGCAGGCATTTACAAATTATCATGCAACAGTTGCAATGCGTCATATATTGGCCAGACTGGTAGGAATCTTGGAATTCGACTAAATGAGCATAAAAATTTATTTTTAATCAAAAACACAACAAGGGATTAGCGACACATTGCATAAGTAATAACCATTTTATCGATTCGGACAGATCAAAATTTTACATAATGAAAGAAAAGGGAAAAGACGGGACTTTTTAGAATTTTTTGAAATTAAAAAAGCAATAAAGATGAATGAGAATATAACAAATAACCAACATTTTTTTTAATAAGCCTTTAGTAGATGCAAGATGAGAAACAAGGGCATCTAGTATTTCTTAACAATGAGTATATACCTGAAATTTTGAAAATTATATCCACAGAATACCGGCTGTTGACCGTAAAAATATATATAGACGATAAGTATGACCTAAAATTTAGTAAATCTGTTCTCTTGAGAAAGACATTGTTATGTCGAAACAATATTGTACAGTTTACAATAAAATATTTTGAAACATTTAAGTGATTTTCATTCCTCCAATTATTAAAACAATGTTTCACAAGGATCCGACCACACCAGATGAACAATATAATATAAATAATATAGAACAAGAATTAATAAACTTATAAAATAATGTAGAACAAACTAAATTTGTATAATTTGATAGGTTCCGAAAAGAACTCAAAACAGGGAAAGTGCACGAAAATTTATTACTAGAAGTAAATTGTAAATAAAATTGGTAATAGATAAATACACATAATAATGATATTTCCTACACTTATTTAAAAACAAACGGGGAACGACATCTTTCATGTTTCTTTCGTTTTCATCATCTTTCAGTTGAAATTCTTAGCGAAATGTTTAACATTACGTGCTGTCAAGTTTTGAAAAGATTTCGTTCGGAAACTGCATATATGATCCACAAACGAGTTTCTGTGCAATACTGCAGCTAATTGTTCTGCAATTTTTTTTTTTCAGCAGACAGGTAGGTGGTAATTTCATCTTTTTACAACGATGTCGACGGTACGGTGTCTCGTATGTCATGGCCTAAAATTTTAAAAATACGCCTCGTCGGTTGGAATTCTGCCTGAATGGGTCGACTTGAGAAGGAAATTTTCTCACGTGTATTTAATTTCACGCGATTTTATTGGTTTCCTGTTTATGTTTGATTAGTTTAATGTTGTGTTTATTTCACTTTAGAATGTTCGAATAGAATACAAACACCTTGGCACCATCACGACTGGCCGTCCGCCATGACGATGTTTACATACACATAAAACCGCAAACGATAATGCGTTAACACATTCAGACAATGTTTGAATCAACTAAAGACATGTAAATGTATAAATATTAAGAGGCAATTGCGATATGCAAACAGTTCCACTTAAAGATTAACTAGGTAGAAGATATGAGATACAAAGTTACTTAAAAGGTAAATGTATAAAGCCCGATTCGTATTGTAGATCAAGGTACGGTATGATCACGGTCAGATTAAATATTGTATTATGCACTTTAAATGGCAGTATTCACATTATAAGGAACGGTCCGGTCAGATAAGGTCCAATCAACTGACCACAATATTATGATGTGTACACACTTCTATCGGAAATATCCCGTACCTCTTATTTTTATTATTTTAGTTTCAGATAAACATTGCTTACATAACAGGCGGGCTGAAAAGTTCGTAGGCTAACATAGAATTTTTTTTTTTTAATAGAATTTGATTTTATTATTCAATATAGTTCCCTTCGAGGGCGATACAACGATTATGGCGGTCATACAATTTTTCGATACCATTTTTATAATACGATTTGTCTTTAGCCTCAAAATAGGCTTTAGTTTCGGCGATTACCTCTTCACCGGCACGAAATTTCTGTCCAGTGAGCATCCTCTTGAGGTATGAGAACAGAAAAAAATCGCTGAGAGCCATATCTGGAGAGTACGGTGGATGCGGAAGCAATTCGAAGCCCAATTCATGGAATTTTATCATCGATTTCATTGATTTGTGACACAGTGCATTGTCTTGATGAAACAGCACTTACTTTTTCTTCAAATGAGACCGCTTTAATAATAGTCGCTGTTTATGGTTTTCCCCTTTTTAAGATAGTCAATGAATATTATACCATGAGCATCCCAGAATACCCTGATGCCATAACCTTGCCAGCCGACTTTTGCGTCTTTCCACGCTTTGGAGTCGGTTCATCACGTGCAGTCACATATCGACGCAAACGCAAAAATTCGAATTTATTACGATTGAACAGCTCCAAACACTGCTTAGAATCATCGATCCGATCTGTTGTTGTTTTTGGTCGATTGTGAGCTCGCGCGGCACCCATTTTGTACAGAACTTTCGATATACCTACAAATATTCATTGACGATATGAACAACACGTTCCTTTGATATCTTCAGGGTCGGGTGTCAGCTATCCCAATCAACTTCGCTTTACGGTTATCAAAAATTATTTTGTGTATTTTCGTCGGTAACGACCTCTTTAGAGCGTCCACTGCGTGCATCGTCCTTGGTGCTCATTTCGCCTCGTTTAAATTTAGCAAACCACAAACCACTTTTCTACGGTTGATTTTCCTGGTGCAAAGTCCGAATAATGTTTATCAAGCCAAGCCTTGGTTTCAACAGTATTTTTTTCGCCAAAAAGCCAAAAAGCAATGCTTTATTAACACACGAAATTCCGTTTTATCAATTTTTTCAAAGTAACATAAGTTCTTTCATTAAAAATCAGATGATATGGATTTGATACCAGTAAAGCCATCTATGGGTCAGCCTATGAACTCTTCAGTCGCCGCCTTAAGAGTATTACAAAATATTTTAATAACTTCACGATAAATCGTTTTACCTTCTTGCATTTAAATCGAATAATACTTTGGGTAACTTAGCTAAAAATAATAAGGATACACGCGATAAGACATCGGATTGAGGGGTTTATTTCCTAAGCCATAGCAGTTACCAAAAAGTATATATTGGTCAGACAAGAAGAAAGTTTTGCGAAAGGATATGACTTTCGGTTCGTTGTGCCATATTTATATTTATAGTTATAAGTATTCTATTTAATTAATTGTTAAATTTTTATAATTAATCTTTTGAAAAGGTTTTTCTTTTCTAAAAAAAAAAAGTTAACACTAGCACAATTTGCACATACCTAGTTAATTTGTTCACAATTGGATAAAGTTTCTAAGTACATACATAATATAATACCTACCTTACATCGATTGTAAAAAGTTCTTACTATGTGCACAAATAAGTAACTACCTCTACAAAAACTAAACTTGGTAAATGAGTTTATATAAAAGGCAAACAGAGTTTGTCCGAAACACAAATAGCGAAGAAAAAACTAAACAATTGTTCACTATATAAAGAAAGGTAAGTACTTGTATACTTCTTAATTTAAATGCACAGACAGTACAAAAATACAAAACATCTTCCATTCAACGTAATGCTAGGTCAGCGCAACTTCGTTTGATTGTGTAAATATACATTGAAGTTTATCTACGGCGAAGGTACGTTGAAAATTATACCTGAACACAATCGTTCATTATAAAGGAGCGAGTAAAATTAAAAACGGATCTATTAATTGCCTTCAACGGCTTACGGTGGACGATCGTTTAAAACGGCTGAGCGAAAAAAATATATAAAAAGAGGTAAATGTTTCAAATTAGTTTCAAAGAAATGAAGTATTATTTATTTTCTATATTTAAATAAAAAATGGCATGCAAAGCGGGATGTCCAATTTGAAACGATATTATTTATAACTTGTTTCAAACGTTTGTGTTAAAATAGGTTTAGTATGTCCGCCAACTTTCAATAGAAGGGTGAATTAACACTTAATTTATTTGTAATAATATTATTAACAGAGACTATCACTTTTATATATTCATATGTAAGTAGTAAATTCAAAACCTATTAATTCGAAACATTGCAAAATCATCACAAAGCGATGTACATTTAGTCCTTTTTTAGTGCTCAATTCCTTATACTGTAAATATATATGTAAATATATTGCTCGTATTTTACTCATTGAATTTTAATCCGGCATAAATATCATAAAAGGAACCCGTTTAGAAACAATATAGGAAGCAATTTGGTAACCCAACACTTACAAAAAATAAGAAATTAAATGCAAAGTTTCTGTTTTACTATTCTAATGAAGAAACTATTTAGATTTTAATTTTATAATTTATTTTCCAGAGTGGCGGTCATTAATTAATACAATGTTGTTAATTCAAACTAAATACAAAAAATGTAGTTCTACTAATTTTTTTTTGGTTTACAAAAGTTTTTGTTTTGGAAATTTTATAAATTTTACTTAATCAATTTAATTATGATTTAACATTATGATATTTGTGTCAAAGAACTTACCTTTTCGAAGACAACAATTTTTAACTTATTTTGTTTAGACAACACACTGTTTACATGATCAAGTTTAGTTACTTAATGGTGTTCCGAATGGTAAACTGCAAGATACCCAAAAGCAATAACTTCCTGGTATGTTCTTTGAAGGCTCAATTATTTTACATAAATTAATAAAAATATATAAAGCTTCATCAAAAGTAGACAAATACTTAATTTTACGAACGAAAATTAAAAATGTGTATTATTTCAACGTTTAAATCAATAATAATTAGATTTTTTTAAATTTTCGAATGCGAGTAATGAAGGGTTGCTGTTTTATTCAGTGTTTTTTTTTGTGTATTTTTATTTTAAAACTACAACTTACAATTCCCCTTTTTTCTTAAAATAATTATCCATTCATGGCTTAATGGTTTTTAAATAGATATTTGTTTTTTTTTTTGTGTTAAAACACCTTGGAGAAGCGGAAATACAGTCATGGTTTAAGTACATACCATACACATTATGAAAGGCAAACAGCCTTGAAACGGAAAGTATTGATGTATATTTTTGCAATACCCTAGAAAAATACAACGTAATCTATTCTGCAAATAACCAATATTTACATTCAGAAAAGCCGCAGAATGTGGAAATGAAATCTATTAAGTATTCTAAGGCGAAAGGGTTTGAATAAGTAAAATCGAGATGTCTGAATGTATCTAAAGTTCTTCAGTAACGTTACAAACATCGGCTTCTGTTTATCTAGTTATCTTACTCTATTCAATTTCAAACCGAGATACTTTAAGTTTATGTATAATTCCAGGATTATTTTGTTCTCCATAAACATTTACTACTAGGAAAGCGTATGTGCTAAAAAATACTATATTTGCATTATGAAATCCTGTATGTACATGTTTTGTAACAAATAACAATGCTACATGCTATCACAGGTTTGATCTTAGAAAGCAAGTCAGAAAGTTTTTGAACTTAAGGCACAATCTAAATACTATTATAAATAAGTATATAAAAACAATATCATTACCTATTTATAATTAAAATCTCAAATTTATATCTTCTATAAGCGGGGATTGGAAAAAACTCATACTAAAACGATAATCTCCCCTAAAGATTGTCACCCATTTATACGGAAAATAACTATAATTTTAATGATAACTTTATTTGCTCACATTTGCTAGTTACTATAAATTTTTGACCAAGTACAAATTAATGTTTATGTTGTTTCTCTACAAATAGTTGTCCTTTGGAAGAACACTGTTAAACATAAAATACTACTATTTTAATATTAAAAAACAAACACTCGGTAAATTAAAATAGGAGGCATGTTTTTTAAGTAAGTACGGTTTTGAAATTCTGCCGCCGCAGATTACGGTCAGAGTACCGCGCATGCGCACTGAGTACCTACGCACTGACGCCATTATAGTCTAATTCACCCTTGTTTACGTTGTTTACTGAGTGTTTAAGATGCCTCCGATAATCGTGAGTCCGGGCAGTTCCTTAGTGCTAAAGGACTAAAAATGATTGATAATCATCGTGAGATCTGTGCAGTTTACGGACAAAATATTATGAGTGATGGAATGGTAAGGAATCTGCGCCGTATAATCCAGAACAAAAGACGTGGTAAGTTGGGCAAGGGTATCGCTTTGCTGCATGACAATGCCCGTCTGCATGTGGCTAATCGGACCAAAGAACTCATCACATTTTTTCTCTGAGAAACTGTAGATCATCCTCCGTTACTACCATTTGTTCCTGCACTTGACGAAACATCTCAGTAACATCATCAGCGTCTCCAAGACGATGGATGACGAAGTCAAAACAGTTATGATGCAGTGGTTAACAGTTAACAGGTCAGACGGCAGAGTTCTATGGGAAGGGTATTCAAAAACTGGTCACTGGTCAAACGTTATGACAAGTGCCTCAATATTGAAGGAAATTATGTGGAAAAGTAGATTAAGGTAAAGGCTTTCATGTAAAAATAAAATTATTGAGATATCTTTGCATGTTTTTTATTAATTTCAAAACGGTACCTACTTAAAAAACATGCCTCGTATATTAAAATACCACACACTAAGTACCCAATATATAATAGTTGGCGACAAATTGCCGCATTTTTACAGACACATTTATTATTATTTCATTTCATCTTCGTAGGGTCGTCAATCCGAAGAAGACTGATTAGACGCGCACCTTCATTCGTTCCTATATCCTGAGCTAATCTTCGTATTTCATTAAAATTAGAACATCTTACATCCCTAGCTATTTTATTAAATAAACTTACATTTTCCTTTCTTCAAAAGTAAATGTAACGTAGTTAACTTTCTACTTTATTACGACAACTCTGATAGGGTTGAAGTGGCGCTCCTAATGGATGTGTGACAGGTCAAGATGCCGGGACAACACGACACGGCTTGAAAGGCCGAAAAGTGTTATTTTGTATCCCGAGTAATAGAGAGAATTAATTATAAAGCTCCTCTACTTTCAATAAATTATGTTTTATAAATATTTGCTATTTGCTTATTTATAAATGTAATTTGAGTTATTAATAAAAATAATTTATTACAGTGATGCTTCTGTTTGTTTTAACAGTGTTGTATGTTACAATTATTCAGCAACGTTACATTTTAATTTATGGAAACTATAATGTTTTTATGTTTATAGTTATTAATATCGCTTCGTGTACCGGAGAACTGTTTGTTGTTTCTTTGATTGGGTACATGGACTTATATTATAAGAATGTTTTAGTAGTAAGATTGACTTCTTTGTAGCAAGTACGTTTACGTTTCCTTTAATAATTCTCTCGTTTGTTCTAATAAAAATTACTAAAAATAATTTTACGTTTTTTTCAAACTATCATGCGATCTGTGGAATCTGCTCTCCAATAAACAGTTATATTAAGAATAAAAGTTTGGCACAGTTTTAGATAAAGTTCGACTTCTTCAAGCTGAAACGAACATAATAATTAGTCAATCGTCAGTAGATAATTTGAACATATCTTTGCATTAATTGTGGGTATCGCCAGGACTAGGGGAACAATTATACATTACGTATTTATATATGTCTATATACGTGTGATGGTGCCTACCAATTTGTAAAAATGCCAATCGATTGATTTTATTCGACACAGCTTTAAGCTAGAGAATGAACAATTTAATTTGTTCCAACATCAAACAATACAACCGAAGTTGCTACGCTTGCAATGTTGTTATTCAACCACTATCTGGGTCACAACCTTTTTTCTCAATTTATGCATACACCGCAATTTTAGACACAATCAGCTAGTTCTAAATTTCGCTGTTGTTAAACCGCTCTTGGGAATTATTATAGGCGATGCAGCAAATGCCAGGGCACATACAAGAATTTAGACATTGGTACTTCTAATTTTTGTAAAAAATTATTCTGTCTTTTTGGAAAACGTAAACGCAAAATAAATTTTTAAAATACATTGAAATATATATATATTTATTAAACTAGTTTTGGTGCATATTTGATGAAACACCATAAATAATAAAAATAATATGAAAAGTTTCAACAATGTATTTAAAGAAAACCTCTTATAATTGTTTCGACGAGACCGTCATCATCAAAGAGTAGGTAAACAAACTAAATTAAAAGTTAAAACCAACCGGTTAAATACCTATTGATTGAATATGTACAAATAAATACATACATAAACGTATTTGTAACAACTAATTAGCTGATGTGGGATTCTGGAAATATACATACATAAACATATTTATAACAACCAACCAGCCTACATGGAATTTTCAAACATCATAATATCAACCCCCAATACAGCTATTGTATTCTAGGCAACAGTAAGGGTGTATTATTTGAGCACAATTCTTTCTGGTTATTTACTACAATTTTTTTTTTAATTCCAAGATTTTCGAGTAAATTTAATCTTTTGCTTTTTAGTCCTACGTGAATTAATTATAATTAATGTATGTCCGTTGATATTTCAATGTTCGGAAAAACCCGTAGAATTTAGATTGTTTTTTATGCTATTTACATGTTCTTTTATTCCATGTTTTAAGGCTCTACCACATTGGCCTATATATATATATATATATATATAGCATTGCACTGGTTACAATTTAATTCGTAGATACCACTTTTACTATTAAAGTATGTTTTATCTTTATTGTGTACTAGTAAAGTTTTTAAATTTGTTTTATTAACTTCTACTGTTTTTATATTCAATGTTTTTAACCTAAGTTTAATTTTATTGCTTACATTTTTTATGAAATTAATGGAATGGAATTTTCTTTAAATACATTGTTGAAACTTTTCATGTTATTTTTATTGTGAAATATACATATAGGCAAAGATTGGTAAAACGCGAAACTTCAATTTGTGAAGGTCTCATACACCGAGTACTCAAGAAACCGATAAAGTTAAAACAAATAAAAGTGATAATGAATTAAGGAAATTTAGTTTTACAATTTTTTGAGAACTATGCATTATTTAAACTGGATACAATAGAGCGAGTTGATCGGCTTGCGCGTTTCAATGGTTTGGGGTGCCGGAACATAGGTTCAACTATGATGGGGGAGAGGGTCCTTAGTGAGAAAACAGACTAAGAATAAGTACGTTATAGAGGACAGGAGCTTTTTCGATACTCGGCGTACTAATGAGCACGTGAGACTGTATGACATTCTGATACACAACACTGCCATATGATGGCGTCCGCTGGGGTAAAGCATTTCTGAGATAAAATATCTCCGAACAGGGACTATCTCGGAGGATGTCATCGATAAGTACAATTTTAGGGTTAATAGTAGATGCAACATTTCAAGAGTCGGAATGTGAAATGTTAGAACCATAAGAAAGTACGGAAGTTAGAAAATTTAAAATAAATGAAATGGATAGGCTAGAATTACAAATGTGGAATTTCAATTAATCCTGCTTGCTTTTTTTTTTGTTCATTACTGTACATATTATTTTTATTAATTTCATAGGTTACTTTTTCATTTGTTTATTTTATTCGCGATACGAAGGTGAGTTATGCTTCTGCGACGTGATTACAATAACGCTGGACTTAAGTAATTCGAAAAGAATATTTCCTTTTTAAATAATTTATTTTAGTATTACGACTGACATAAATTTGTTACTAGACTGTCTTACTTTCTAAATTCTTGATCTTTTATATTTTGAGATCATCTATTTCTAAATAGAGACTTAACAATATTTAATCAATATTAATAATAAACATAATACATTAATCATATCGATATAAAGAATACACAAATAATATAATTGTATTTGCAAGGCAAATCACACATCCGAAAGGATGCAGATTATTTGTTATCATCCAAGTTTGTCAGATATGTAACTCTGGTAGTATGATCTCGCGGTTATTTCCCGGTGTTCCCATGGAACGTATAGATGTAGGTCAGATGCTGGGGAGCGCGGAATAATCATCTAGGCGTGAAGGGCGTGTCTATAGCAATCAAAGAAGATTAAAGACGAAGTGCATGGGAGATTAGGAGTGTCTCCACGTTGCACAAAAGAAGTTATTAAATTAGCCGATTTACTGTAAAAATTAAACCTCAAGAGCAATTCAGGGATTGTACGAATTCCGAGTGTCATATATACATTAAGTGTTTATTGCTCAATATATTCTTTTCAATCGACACATTCGAGAGGCCTTTTATTTTAACGAATAAAGATCCTACATTTATGATAGGTATTAGTGAAGTTCATTGGCCGGAAGCTGGAGACTTTAAAATAAAACATACAGAATCGGTGGAAGGTAATTTAGGGGTAGGAATCGCAATGCGTAGGAAAATAGAATAGTGTAGAAAGTTATTTATAGGAAAGTGATAGGATAATTACGATCGTTTCTTTAAGTTAAATAGTCACATATATGAGATTCGGAAGTTCTGGATTAGAGATGGGCAATACAATTTTTTCTAGTGAATCGATTGAACTGATTCATTTTCATAAAATGAATCGATTATCATGATGGTTCAAGGAGCTTGTGCGCTGCGCTGAGTGTTGTGGCTATAATCTCATGTATTCCACGACTCCATGACTTACTATAACGATTCATTTGAACGAGCTACACCTAAAATCGATTTATGCGACTCTTTTTTAAAATTTGTTCAATCATTGCCCACGTATATTCTGAATGACTACAAACGGAACATGGTAATAAACATACAAAAAGAATGAGGCAGATACATGCGAGAATTTTAGAACAATTAGCATAACTTCTCATGGGTTAAAAAACGAAACTATAAAAAATTATAAAGGAACATGGGAAAAAGATTAAGACGAAATAAGGGAATGCGTGAGGCTATTTTAGTTTTACGGGTAATGGTAGAGAAAACGATACCAAAGAGAAGGACGTGTATAGATAGGATTCGTAGATCTAGAAAAAGCTTTTGACAATGTTGAATGAGGTTGGTTAGAAATACAATAGAAACAGAAACAGGAGTAAAGAGATACAGAGGAAGACTTAAAGTTGATTACTATTCGTAAATAGTTAGGGATGTACGATGTTTTCGTTTTAGGGAAATACAAAGATTGGCTCACAAAATTATTCATTCACTCTCTCGTTCTGTATTCATTATATCAGTATTCCTTAGTACTCCTTATAAGCAAATCGTTATAGCTGTACAAAAATATATTCTTACAAGATAAAGTTTGTATATATTATAGATCCTCTTCATTAGAAACAAGTTGCACTGTACTTACCTGACTGTTAAATTAGCGTTAGTAGATATTTGAAGTTTTGTCTATTATACGGTTCACGTTATGCCACTTATATGTGAACTTATGTAAATAAAGCACAAATAAATGAATTAAGCCCAAGCAATCAAACTTTGGTACAATACGCTAAGGTTACCTTGCAGATTCTACTGACATGGTCGTAATTAGACAACGCCCTAGAGAGTCATTATGCAAGTAAGACTTAATGTAATGTTCTTAATGTTTAAGCCCCATTCATGTAAGTATTCGACTAGAAAGCAATGAAGTCAATTCTGCTAAATTAAATTTCAATCGCGAGGGAAATACAACTTTACACAGCGTGATTAATCTATTAAAATGAGGAATTACGCAGAATACAGCCCAACAAATCAATTTAATCCCTAATGTTTCGAAATAGAAACGAGATTTAAATCAACTTACTCAAAAGATAAAAAGTAGTTTTTTTTTATTCGTCTGACAGAATTAAAAATTGTAGCGTTACGTAAATATAGAGCAAAGACATAAATAACAACAGAAAGAGAGAAAACTAGAATAAACTCTTTAATTGAATTATCAATATTTTCAGTTGGATTTTCAAGCTACTTTTTATTGTATTAGTTTGTTGAAATGAACATTCGAACAATAAAATTACATTAACATCAATTCAAAAACAGAAACTATAAATACTATCATGTCTTGTTTACGATTTTATAAACCTGCCGGGCATCAGCTCGGTAATTTGGTTAAATCGCCACAAAGTACGCGCCATTTCATTTCATGATAGGTACTACGCCAATTTTATTTGGTTTTAATAGAACGCTAGCCAGTAAATAAAGTCAACAATTTTATTACATGGATATGCCTAACAAGCAAATGTTTGATTACATACTCCAATCCCTTTTATATTACAAGTATATTAATTCGAACAGTATTTTCTGTGCTCGCGTTCCAAATGAACAATTTCTTTACAGTGAGACTACAAAACGTCCGTCTTGTGCAACATACTTGCACATAAATACGATTTTGAAAAAGCTATTTTAACTTTTTTCGCCACCACATTACTTAGATTAAGGTGTGAATATTAGTTTTTTGATAAGTACATTGTATTTGATGTTTTCTCAAAATTATTATTGTTAGATACATTAATGCGATATTAATTACTGAATTAATGTTTACCCACTACAGTTTACCTCGTTTTAATGAGGAAAAATTTGATACTGCTATCACTCCCTCGCCGGGATTGGAACCCGGGATCTTTAGCTTTACGTGCCAATGCTTTTGCCACTAAGTTCGAGTTCGAATCTCGACGAGGGCGTGATGGCAGTAATAAATTTTTCCTCCCGAGGTAAACTGTAGTGAGTAAACATTAAGTCAGTAATTAATATCGCATTAATGTATTTAAAATTTACCCCTACTAAAAATTCTTTAAATATTTCATTGTTATTGGTAGTCAAACCACACGAAAACTGGGGAGATTTTACGAACAGTTCATGGACCAAATATGTTCTGTAATTGAAGTAATTGAACCATTACTATTTAAAGTAGAAACGACTATATACTTTTGAATATCAAATATATTTTAGGGATTCTTTTAGAGCTAACAGCAACTATAAAATTCTTTTAAATGACCAAATAGATTATTAGGTTTACTCTATATCGAGATCAGTAACAAACAACCAGGTCGGTAGTTTGCCTATGTAAATGATTAAAAGTATATTTCTAGTGTGTAAATAACATGTCGTCAGAGTAATTGAAAAATAAACTTATGGAATATATTAAACCAAGTATTTCTTTTAAATTGTAATTATATATTTTTAAAAAATGTTTCACCAAAACACCAGCTTAAATGTAATTTCGATTATCAAATGTATTTTAATTTCGTCCATTTCCTGAACGTTTCAAAAGTTGAGTATCTTAAGGTCACCTAAATCCAATTTGAGATGTCCTATTAGACAATATTTACATTTCTTCATTAAAATGTGATAAGCAAAGAACATATTCAATGGAATACCTTCCTTATTGTGCTGATTTATCATTTAGCCAATACATTTGTCATTGGTCAAGATTATATTGGAAAAATAATATGTATATGATTTTGTACTTTTAGCCTTTGGGTACAAAGGATCGAATGATGTTTTAATATTTTCAGAAATATCGTGGATATGTTGCCAGTAAAGTTTGGAAAAACTCTCTCAGAGTAAACATTTTCCCAGACATGAATAAAAACAGTTGGTGAATCGGTTGTTTTGATTTGATTGTTTTCTTATGTGGTCTTCTTTTTTATGGCCCATATAAAAGAGAGCGAGATGAATAAACACATCAGTTGAGAAATCTTACGGGTTAAACAAACAAAAGTGACTTCGAAAGACAATTTTATTACTTCCTACTTCAGAAAAGTTAATGCTCTTTTAACGCGATTGATTTTATATTTTATAAATAACCTACAAAACTGCATGAATTGATGATTTTTATTATCTTTTAACAACCAAAACTGATGTTTTCATCAGCTATTACGTATTTGAATACCATTTTAACGAAGGACATTATTCTATTGAAAAGCTTAACGAAAACCGAAATGATTATATTAAATAAATCCGCACGGAATCAATTAAAAGAGAACTCCAACTAAAAGGACCAGGCCTGTTATGTAGAATTATAATTTAATTACAAACCGAAGTGATTTCAACAAAACATGCGTGGATTACTACGAAATGTTAATTTAAAACAACGATTTGGTATGTTACCAATTTAGAGCATAATCTACATTTAGTAGCGTTCATAATAATGTACGTTGATTCCAGGAATATTTATATTATTGAGAGTTTAAGCATAGAAACATGAAGACAGGATTTAATACTATAGTAGTAATCGTGAAATAGGAAATAATTCTACTTCGCCTTACAATTTCTAACGTTGAATGAATAAACACTACTTTGTTTATTATAACTTTTTTATTTACAAATCCTTTTGACTATAGTTTCGACAAATAGCTTGTCATTGTAGAGTTTATTCATTTATTTACTTGTGCTGGTGGGCAGAGTCCCTTCGACATACATTGTAGTGCAAAGCCGGACGAAATGAAGACAGAAGAGAAGTGAAAAATTATCTGTGGAATATTACTGCTCCAGCATTTGCCTAAATGATCCAAGGAAACCACAGAAAACTTGGACCAGAGCAACCGAACCAGGATTCGAGCCGGTGACCTCCCGAATGCTAAACAATGACCTAGAGCACTAGGCCACGCCGCTCTTCTTATCAATTTATTTACGAAGCTACTTAATTGTATTTTGAATAGTAACAGTCCTTCCTGTAAACAATATTATCGAACAGGTATTTAGGTACAGGAATAAAATTTTCAATCTATATACAACATAAATATTCCGTTCTATTACTTGTGCCTTTGGTTACAGTTTATAAGGAAAATGCATTGTTATTGTTAACTAAGCAAATTGCAGTTTTATTGGGTTATTAATTCTGCAAAAGTTAATCATTAAGCCTTTCCAGGGTTGGTAAAGTCACCACCTTGACAACACATCACGTAGTTCTAATTGGTTTATAAATAATTTTAAGTAGGGATGATAAGTTAAGTAACATTTTAGGATGTAAGTTAATTAGTTTATAATCAACACTTTCGCTAACATATAGTATAACATAACATATTTTCTTTAGTAACATACATTTTTTGTGAGTGTTGTACTTTTCTGCGCTGATAGTTTTTATTTTATTTCAAATCGTGTTTTATTTTTATCGAGTGCACTAGTCCTTCGGGTATTTTTTCATGTGGTACAGCAATACATCGACGAATATTTCATTTAAATTTAAATTTTTGTCACATAACGCAACACATATTCACAACGATTGTAAATGATAGCTTTTTGTTTTTGAGCAATAATGCTTGGAAAGGGTAAAATTAATGAATGATAGATACTCTAGAAGTAGGTCAATTTTTTTGAAGATTTTTCTGTACTTTTTCAATTTTAAGCGAGCTCATTACAAATGGACTGGATAGCTATGAAGTAAAATTTACCATCCGCATTCTCAATAATAATATAATGATTAAAACAATTTACATAATGAAATATTGAACCTTACATTGCGAAGAACTTCTGAAAAGAGCAGTAAGTATATTATATGCAAACGTCTTACGTATGCAGTAGTATCATAGAAATAAGCTACACGTTTCAGATTACACAATCATTTCACATTCAATCGTAAAATGGTTGAAATATATGTGGAAGATCCGCAGTAAATTCATAATGCATTTGCATTCATTGGAGTTCCGCGGAATCAGTTCGCCGCAGAGAACAATTTAAATAGAAGCGAGTAAGTACATACACACGTTGCGAGCGACGGCGCCGCTTCTGTATCTAAATCTCGTTTTCTAAATGACAACCGTCCGCGTTCATTGGACCAGCCGAGGACTAGAAGCAGACAGCCGGGCAAAAGACAACCACGACAACGAGAACGGACGAGTAATGTCAAACAGTCGGTCGATGGTGGGTTGTGTGGTAACCCGAACAGGATAAAAGGTTCATTTTCACTTGAAAAGCGTTGCCGAAGGAATTTTCCCCTTTTTCCATTTTTGTTTTTATTTTTATGTCGTCGGTACAATCACTGGCAACTGTGATTCTTTTAAACAATAATGCACTTCGTGCTGAAGATCCTGTTTCACGTGAAACGGCGAAGACGTGGCCAGGATAACAAAGAGCAAGTAATCTCACCCATATTTTTCTTTAATTCGTTTACATGATTTTATACTACAATTATTTTGTTGCAAACAATACGGGTAGGTACAGTTCTGAGTTATAATTTTTCGTTTCGAACACAATGTATGAAATATTCTCTGCAAAGGATAATGTTGACGCCTGGTTTGACGAACTGATTGGTGGACCGTTGGTTTGAATTATCCAATTCGTTGGGTTTATGAATCTCTCAAATTTTTAAATTATTTATTTAGTAACTCAGTAACATAGTTCACAATAGCACTTAAACAAACACATTAACAATTAAAACTTAAATTATGAGTAGTGGACTGTATTAATTAAATTGACGCGAATGAATTTATAATGTGGATAGCGAAGATAACTTACTAGATCAAGAACAAAAATGCAACTGAACTGTTTATCATGAATTGTCAGTTCAGTCAAAATGTTGCATTTGCCCGCAGGTGGCATTTATGTCTTTAGATGTGTGCCGACCCTTTGTCAGCAAGCAATCGCGGCGGCAACAATCATTGCGGGATGGTCGCCGCCGTCGGCAAATCACAAAGACCACCTCCAGCATCTCCCGGTTATCAGTCACCAGCATAATTTAAACAAAAAAATTTCAACAAAAGAGTATTAAGCCGCAACAGATAAAATAATAAAAAAGTTGATATATGTATATGACTTCTAATGTCATGGCAATATCTGCAGGTTATATTCAGAACGGCTTTATTTCTTCTATTGGCACCCCTTCAATACCCGGGTTCGGCTGCTTTGGTCAATGTTTTTTGTGGTTTCCTTGTACACTTAGGCAAATTCTGGGGCAGTAACATTCCACAGATAATCTTTCACTTCTCTTCTGTGTTCATTTCGTCCGTCTCATCTTTCTCTACCTAACCACACCACCCACCCATTCCCACGATTCCTGAAAAGAAGCTGAAGAGGGCCTTACGCCCTACCCACCGGCTTTGCACTACAGTGTAGGTCGGAGGGACTGCCCGCATACCAGCACGAGAATCTGGTGGGAATGAAACACAAAAACGTTTTTTTTGTCCCTTTAATTTAATGAATAATATTGATTCTATTTAACGTGATAGGTATGTAATGCTACAAAGCGATTATTAAGTTTACTGCGGAATGTAGCAAATTCGTTCATCTAGCTTTGATAATTTCGAACGTACATCATATTTCCTAATTTTGACATTAATTAGAAACATAGATGTACTAGAAATTTTGAGATACATTTAGTGGATCTAGGATCATTAAATTCAACATACAAGCTGTAGGATTTGAAATATACTTAGGGAAAAATATCATTTTGCTCAAGTGTGTTAGAAGTGAAAAAGAAAACCTTCACGGTATAATAATGTGAAGCGCATTTATGGCACTAGTGTGTAGGTAGGTTTGTAAGTTGTTTTTTTTTATGGAACTGATGATAGGACATTCTGGAATCAGCTGATGGTTAAAACGTCTAAATAGTTTACATTTGATATCCAGGATAATATCATTTTAATTGAAAATTACCAACCTTTTGACGAGCTGAATTGTCAATTTTTTGATTCTGTCGTCATAGTCGCAGTCATAGATGGTGTGTGGTTGTGTCTAAATGTCTGCTGACTGAGTCATTAGTTTGCGGTATGGAGAACGCTATTGACAGCGGTACCTATCCGTTCAAACTTGGACGGGTTGAACTGCTATGTTTATATATGCTGAATTATACGGAGACATTATTTATTAATAAAATGTTAAAATTCTCTAAAAGCATCAATGCAATAAAAATGTTAGCTATGAAGATCTCTTTTCAGTAGTTACAAAAAACATGTAAATAATATATTATATAAGAACGTAGGCTTTCAGGACCAGAACCTATAGTAGAATTAACACTCAGGCTAAAGGGCCGTGATCTAAATAAACAATTAGGTCCATACGTTTTTTTTGTTGGAAATTAAATATACTTTAATTAATTTAAATAACCAACATTTTTAGTTTAAATTTAACATTTTAATTCAAAAAGAAAACATACTTCCCCAAAAAAAAAAAACGTATGTTAATGGTGTAATGTCACAACTCATTCTCAATAAACATACTGAAATACGATTAGATTCGCAATTAGAATGATAGAAAACATAAAATTTCACATTATTTCAAGTAGTATATTATATAATCAGAACTTACGATCTATTTGAAATTATGGAACTCTTAATCAATCATTCGAAACAATTTCACAATTTTGTCATTGTTTTAAAATTCATTTCTTCTCGTCCTGGGACACATTCCAAGTCTCCAGCTTTCTTGCATTGCGGTGCACCGCTTCATATCTCGTCGGTTTGGCGAGAATAAACCTTGACAAGTGCTCGGTGTAGCCAACGGAATAAATGTATACAATATTTCGCGGTCGGATCGAACAAATCTGTGTGCTCTGCGCCAATTTCGAATAAATGCAATATCCAGTTCGAGTTCAACGTACATACACATTCAGACCGAGAGTCTGTTTGCTCTGTGAATTTCGGACGTGAACGTTCTGCTACATTCATTTCTATTTAAACGATAGGGAGGAAGAATGGTAGGGTAGGTTACACAAATATCGTGCACGTACGACAAGTTACTTTTCTATTTACCAAAATAGAATAAATAAATCAATCAAATCATTTTTAATAAAATCAATATCCAGGAGATAGTAAACTTTCTTATCCAAAAAGGAAGGTATTAAAATCCTTTTTCGTCTAAATATTGTGACGTTCAATCACAAAACGAAATTTATTAACAACTGAAATTAAATTAACTACAGTTCTGATTAACACAAGTCTACGCAATTTTTCACACTAGTAAATCTATGTCTCCCGTCGCCGTATTCTACGCCACTACTTATGCTCGCATTCCAATCGCCGCCACTCTATGACTATCGCCTGTATATCGCTTCTGTCACTTGTCAACGAACGATGTAAATAAACTGACTCGGTACGCCCGGTGCGCTCGCTTTTATAGTTTTCGGCATTTCTTCAAGAACGTTCTACAACCTTCCCGTGCTACTATTGTCTTTTTATTGATCGTTGCTAGAATATTCCAGACGTATCTAAGTAGGTCGGGAATATCCATTATCTATTCCAGGAAGGTGATGTTAATTAGGACTGAACCAATACAAACCGCAAGTGCAGTTCGTGACAATGGATCAAAGATCCCACATTTGGGACGATATTTATCATATAGCCTGTAAAGGCTTTTTGCCAGTGCCCACTTGATGAGACCGAATAGGTCGCAATCGATTGTGGGATTTGGCTTTCGGTTCGTGGTACCTGCTTGGTGGGACGCGTTCCAAACGTGGGATCTTTGATCCTTAATATTTAGATTAACAAGGATTTTAATGCCTTCTTTTTTGAATGTCTTTCGTAACTTCGTCAAAGAATCTTTAGGAATCAACAGTGTAATTCACTGCTAGTTGGGGCATTAGCCCTCGGAGTAGTTGTTTCTGTCAATTCTATATTTATATTTAAACTTTTTTATTTCTATGTAACTAATATCAAGTTTACTGATAAGCATCATTTATGTCTTTCATTTTTTATCTGCGTTAACCAATAACGTTTATTTACGATTTTCAATTTTTACAAGATGTTCTGAAATTTTTCCGTAGATTTAGATACGGATACGTAGGCATCATAAAGATCGTCCCTCATAACTTCGGTACATAAAACAGAACATATGCAAACGTCGATCACGATTTCGAATTCTCTGGTTTTTATCAGCACGCCGTAGACAACTCTGACAAAACACCGACCATCTTCTTGTAGCTTTTAAATAGCGTTCCATTAATAAGTACAGACAGCGTAATGAACGCCATCTGTTGAATTTTGCTACTTTTGTGGGATTTAATAATGTTAAACAAAGTTAAATAAGGACTACAATCCACATCGTAGCTATCTACGTGATAGGCATGTAACAAGTCGATATTCTTATTTGTGCAGGATCGACTTCAATATTATCGAAACCCACAATAATAAGTAGCAAATATCTACAGATGGCGCTCACTACGTTGTCAGTACTTATTCATTCAACTGGTATATATCCCACATTTTTGTAATATCCTTTGTGATCGAAGTGTTAGCATTAATATATATTTCATCTCTCGTGCATATTTAATTTTTTATCATAAAGAGCGTAATAGCATTCCTTCTTCATTTAACATAATTACAAAAGAGGATAAGCACCCGTAAGGTTGTGTTAATTACTGTGTTATTACGTCAGTTGCTGAAGAAGAGATCTTGTTACTATCTGAGTCGCGGAAGTTACCGCTTGGAAAACGCAATTAAAGCATTATGGTGATTATGTTGCGACACGAAGTTTTCTAGCATTTTACATTCGTACCTTACATACGAGGGTAAATCAAATATAAACGGTAATTTTACTATTTAGCTTACCACGTAATTCATATCTAGGTGATTCGAAATTCGAATGTTGTTTGGTTTATGAGGGGGAAACCGGCTTAGGTAGCAGTTGTGCTCGGTTCTGTCAGCAGTACAGCCATGACTGAGCGCAAGGTACCTTCGTCTGTTGCATAACGCATCATCATAAATCTTAAAATCAATGAAGGCGTTAAAGTGTTGCACCACCGGAAATTTTCACTCGTTTGAAGGCACAGTTTGGGGATGTGGGGATACTACACTATCTTATAATCGAGTGGGTCAAACAATTCAGGGATGACCGAGAGCGTATTGAAAATGAAAGTCATGATCAAAGCCCAAGAAGTCTCACAAATGACAACATCCGCGTTGTTCAAGAGCTTGTTAAAGGTGATCGCCGGTTAACTATTGAACAAATATCATCAGAACATCAGAAGTGGGTTTCAGCTATTGGAGTATTCAATCCATCATCACTAATGAACTTGGTTTTAGAAAAAATAGTGCTCGCTGAGTTCCAAGGTTGTTGACCAAAAATAAACGAATAAATAGGTCAGGTCGGAGATCAGTGAAAGATTTCGACAAGAAGCGGAGGTTTTTCTTGAGACGTATCGTCACTTGTGATGAGATGTCGGTCCACCACTACATTCCCGAATAAAAAATAAATGAGCGACTAAGGAGTGGTGAAGAAAGGATGAAAGCTGGCCTGTCCCTGTCAAAGCCAAAACCCGTTTTTTAGTTCGAAACGTGCTTGCGACTGTTTCCTTTGACTCAAGGGCAAGGGGAGTTTTACTCATTGATTTTCCTCACAATCAACGAACAGCAAATGCGGCTTAGTACGAATATTCTGAGTTGTTACAGTCGACAAAAATCGCGTATCGAAGCAAACGACCGCTCGAGACGTCATCCTCCTTCATGAAAACACCACACTCCACAGTTATGAAAAGGAATAACCCTCGAGCATCCTCCTAATAGCTCTGCGATTATTTTGTGTTCGCGCTCTTGAAAGAATCACTTGGAGGCAAAAGATTTTAAAGGAATGAAGAAGTAGAGGAGTATGTGCGGAATTGGCCGACAACTGGCCCTCAATTTTTTTATGAAGAAGAAATATTCAAGCTTCCAAATCGGTGGCAAAAGTGTGTAGAGCACGGAGGTGACTACATTGAAAAACGTTAAATGTTTAGTTTGTGTGTACCATTAATCAATAAAATTATTTTACGAAATTACCGTTTATATTTGATTTACCCTCGTACATTCATACTTGCTCTGGAAGGCAAACTGAAAAGTGCACTAAATAAATTACCTTGCACACCTGTCCTTATATTAATGCGTTCCAGGCAGCGGGAAAGGGCGTTTGGTACAATGGTTTTCATTTTAACCATTGCTTTCGGCCGTATGCACCGAATGCTTGCAACTTTCTCGTCAGAAGCAGTCTTTGAACATTTCATTATAATTTAAGTTCGTTTTGTATTTTCCGCACCTTCTGTGCTGGATCGCTCCATTTAATATTGAGAATGCCTCGTAAGACGAACATTAAGCAAGTTCCGCAATAAATTTAAACAATCTTGATTCATTTAGTTGGTCCTAGCAAAAAATATGCTACATTCAACGAGGTAAAGGTAAAACATTGTAAGTGCATCCAATTGGTATTAGGATATAATTCTAAAAATGAACTAGAAAATATTTGTGAATTAATGTCTGCTATATAACCAAAAATGAAATTATACATAATGTACTACATGAACTTTTTATATTTTTTGTGGCGAGATTTCGCCGCCTATATAGGATCCTACGGCGCGACAACCAAATACTGTCAAATGATAATGATTTCTAATTAAAAATTAATAGTAGAAATAGGTGCGTTAGTTAGTTCCATTCTTAAATTAGATGTTTTAATAATCAGGTAATTTCATAATTTTGTATCATGATAGGAGATAGCTCCACAAAATAACCTACTTCTACGCTTGCACCATACATTAGTATATACTGGTGGCATCAAAAATTTTCCTATTTTGTGGATATTATTACCTCCACAACTTTTATATAAAATATTAGATCATTTAGCACATTTGTAACATAAAAATTATATTCTTTATGTAGGTATCTGTAAATAAAAAGTTCTGCTATTTCAATTAATGATAATACAGTTAATGATTTAATTAAAAACAGAAAAAAATAGAATATTGTCATGTAGAAAAGTATGAAACATACTATCGGATTTAAAAACGTAATTGTTCCCATATAGACAATGAATTTGTAATTTGATTTCGAGAAACTTCGCCTTGATCCCATTCCGAAAGTTAGAACCACAATAAGCTTTACCGTTTAAGGGAACGATAAGGTGATGTATATTTCAGATAATAAAGGGTCCAGATTGTAATCCAAACTCAGGACCCAGTTAATACACCATTTGAGAGCAAAAGTGGAGTTCTCGCGTTGCCAAAATTCTATAGTAAATAAACTCTCCCAAAACACTGCCACTCTCCTTTTCTACGTGCAGTTTTAATGAATTCAAAACTTCAACGGAAACTTGAACAATGGACGTTCGTTAAATAATACATGAGACAGGAGACCTATTGTAGTGTGTAAATGCCAGGCTAGCAGCACAAGCTAACCACAACCACAACGCCAATAATAGAACCGAACTGAACTGTTCAAGATCAGCAGATAATATCGGAGGATACTTTTCATACATACTGAGCCTAAATGTTGACTCGGGAATGTGCAAAGTGCACTACAATATATCCTTGTGTACTATTCTGGAATAATGAAATTATTTCATTAGGCACATCGGCACAAGCACTTATACGAATATGAGATTCGAAATCTAGGTTAATCCCTGCTTGTCACGTTAACCGCAATAATTACGAGTTCACTTTGATTTTTTCGAGAAAGAAGTCGTACAATCTGATGAAGGTAGAGGGCTACATTCACCTTAGAACATTCCTGAAGAGCCTAACAAGTAGAGGTGGACAATACGATTCTTTCTACTGAATCGATTGGATTTTATAAAAAGAATCAATTCTCAATATTCGTTCATTTGAATGATGATGGTTCGAGGAACTTGTGCGCTGTAGCGTAGTCTCCTGTTCTTCACGATACTCTATGACAGTGATTCTCAACCTTTCCTTTATTGCGGCACACTTAACGATTTTAAAATTTGTCGGCACACACTGCGTAAAATAGTTTATGATAATAATTTTAAATGTGCGAAATAAAATAATATGTACCTACTACAAAAATAACAGTACGTTTATGAAGGGATTGATTACAAGAATACTTTTAATGCGAAATTTGAGCTTCATGTTTTTTGATAATTTCTTTATATTTGGTCGTAAAAATGACAATGCTACTCTCATATTGTCTTCTACATTTAACAATCTTGATCTTTTTTAGTTTTAATGTTGGTTAATGCTGAAAATCCGAATTCACACAAATAAGGTGTGAAAAATTGTAGTAATATGTTTAAAGCTTTTTTGACTATCATTGGATAATCGCATCTAATGTTAATCCAAAATGAATTAACTGATTCATCTGAATGTTTTAAAATTAAATCTCGATTATTGGAAAGCAAAATGAGTTCTTCCTCTTCATTCAAAGTTAAGTCAAATACAGAAGTATCCGTTATGAGAAATGGATTGCTGGGCTTTATTCTTCCATAAGGTTATTTATTTTTGGAATCCCATCAGCTTGTCGGTTGAGTTTAAGATATTTTCATTAGGCCCTTATATACTTGAATGTATGTTATTAAAAATAACAAAAATGTTGATAAGTAAGCCAGTTTAGTGCATCATATTTTATCTTCCAACAAATGAACAAATTATTCATAATTTTTATTTTGTTAAAAAAACATTTTCATTTCGTCTTTTAATTCCAGCACACGAAATAAAACTCTTCCTCTGGACAACCACCTTACTTCCGTATACAGTAACAAGAATTCTTACTTGGCTTTCATAGCTAGGAATAATCTACTAAATAAGCGACTTTTTAATGGTCTTGATTTTATATAAGTAACCATTTTAACACATTGTTCCAGAAATTTTTCAATTCCGATGACAAATATTTTGTAACAAGTGCTTCTCGATGCAAAAAACAATCGGTCTAATATATATCCATCCCCATTCAGATCTTTAACATGTGCTACAAAACCTTTTACATGTCCAGTCATAGCTGGAGCACCATCTGTACAAATGCCAATACATGACTTCCACGAATCTTTAATTTCTTTAATATGTCTATAATTGGAGATTTTGAACTGTTAAACAACCGGAATTCGAACACAATCGAATAAATTCAAGCTTTTTTGTAACTATCTGTTTGTACCCCATCAAAATTTTCGGCCTTTGACTTTTCCACATTAACACCGCCTTTGAATGTTCTTCTTTGAATCTTCTTATATTCTGTACAAAATTTCATCCACGAACGAATTTACTTTTGTATATTATTATTCGTCGTTTCATTGTGTGCGTTTGTTTACGTAGGTCGGGTACCACGAAAATGTTAACCCATACGCTTGAGGCAAACTGGAAACTACTACAGAAGCGGCTTGTTTTCATCCATTGTTATTTTATTCAGAAAACACAAACAATATACCCTGTTTATGAGAATACTAGAATTTTCAAAAGGTACACAAAAATTTTACATACATAGGTATAATATATACTAACAAAACTTCAGATTTAGAAACCCACGTCTACAGTGTTCCATTGTCCTAAAAGGATTTCTTTTATAAAACTACAATAATACATTAATAAATATGTACGTATTATATAATTTAAATAAGTAATCTTGTTAGAATTAGTACTTTCTCGTGTGTGTCCAGTTACTTGTTAAGAAATAATTGTTATTTTATTAATACATTGTTCATGTAAGCCGAATTTGGAAAAAGTGAAGAAAAAGAATACTACAAAATATTTTATGGAACTTTTATCGTTGGCTCGATGAATTTAATTAATCCAAAACAGAAGGTATTAAAATCCTTTTTCATTTGGAACGCGTCCTACACAGTAGACACAGCGCACCGAAAGCCATATAACACGATTAGTTTCGATCTATCGGGTCTCATCAGGTGGGCGCTGGCAGAAAGGCTTTTACAAGCTATATAATAAATATAAATATGGAATCAACAGAAACAACTACTCCGAGGTCTAAGAATCGTTCGGAATCAACAGTGTAATTCAATGCCGGTAGGGGTATTAGCCCTCGGAGTAGTTGTTTCTGTTGACTCCATTTTTATAATTATCGATCAATTTATTTGAACTTTTTATCTATATTTTTTTAAATCTATTTCACTAAATTACAAGAAATACTAAAATTCCACATAAAATGTTTAGAAACCTACAATGTGTTTCGATACCCAAGATGTCATCCTCAGTTAAATTCTCTATCTGAGTAAGTAAAGTAATAGTTGGAATTTTAGTATTTTATTTAGTTTAGTTTCACCAAATATAACTGCTCAATGTCATCTCTATGTTGAAGCTAACCTGTAAAAATCGGCATTTTCAAATATAGCTAGTCAAATAAGAAAGCCTTTGTACCGGATTGTCAAATATTGCATTGAGCATTAGGGTTTTTAACGTTTAAATAAACTATGAATGAAAATAAATAAATAACCACAGTTTAAAAAATAACTATTGCTAATTTGTCGCGATCACTTTCATTGGGTTATATGATCTAAATTAGTTAATTTGATTAGTACACCGTATTTGATATGCACCACACTCAAGTAATACTCATTAGGAGCTAAAAATAACTATAAATAACGATTAACTTATTCATACAAATAATACAACTACCCTTATTCAATTTCAATTTCATACCCTTACTTTAAGATAATAGAACCAAAGTCAATTTATTCGTAGACGTTACATTAAGTTTAATAAAGATCAAAAATTCAATCTATGAACTTGTAATTTAATCATCAATTACTGTACTGCACATATTTTGAATTTATCTAAGAATGTCACGATGACCAATTCTTTGGTCGAGGGTATTTCTCGTTAAAATACAACGAGTAACAACTCTAATGCGTAAATAATGAACAGCATGTACACATATTTAATATCTACTTGAAGTAAATTATATGCGCTTTGATGTTTAGGTCATTATCGTTGTATTTTCCAATAATTCGATAAATTGGCGATATAAAGCGTAGGTAGCGTATGCACATTTAGTAAGGCAATTAATTTATCGTTAGAAAACAAGCAAAACTTCTGTCTAGGTACAACGTGAAAACTAAAATGTTTATTGAATGTTCGTAAATGCAATAACTACACTAAAGACTTTTAATAATTAACTATTAATTTAAACCAAAAATAAACGATAAGATCAATACAATAGATAGGTGATTTTTCGAACTTAAGAATCGCTAGCTTACACATATTATGTAATTATCCAAATCTGTTGTTGGAATATTTAGTTCAACAGGCAACGAATAAAGGGCCTTATTGTTTCATATATTTATTTCAGGATGTTATGACTATCGATACAGATATTTTTAACAGGTAGTTAGTCGTTTTCTTGCCATTGTATTAAGAAGTTGCTAATGATAAAATAAAGATTAATCTCGTTCGTACATTATCGTTTTATTATAATATAACACTACTGTCGATTCGATTTGGATTATTCAACATCTGTTTCCATTTTTAATAATTAGTTATTTATTTATTTATTACCAGTTATTTATAGACCCAATTCACCTAAAAATCTTTCACACCAATGGCTCTTTATTTATGTTTAGTTAGATTTATTAGTTATTTGAGCAATCGCGTGCATGATTAGTAATACGTATAATTGTTGATCAAAAGTTGAAATTCAGGGAACTACAATTTGGCCATATTCGTTGGGTATCTACTACAATAACAAAAACCGTTTTTTAATCATCAAATAATCAACTCAGTCCATAATAATGTGCTAATGTCTATGGTGCTAGCGCAGATTACGTTTGTAAAGCAAATCAGTGGAACTATCTTGCCCAAACGCACATATTTCTAATTAAAGTGCCTCCCTTCGATATCCAGAATGTTGTTGATTATAGATCGTGCATATTTGACGTATCATGCGCATTTAATTATCAATATTAGTTTATTTCGGTTATAAATAGGATGTGGCATTAAAGTGTGATTGCTCTGATCTGTCCAAATTTAATGGGTTCAACTAGTGCAATTAACAGGCGGGCCGAAAAGTTCGTAGGCTGACCCATAGAATCCATATAATTTTTAGTTAACCCTAACCTTCAAAAGACGCGTGTATAAATTTGACAGCTGTTGCACTATTAATATCTGAGTTATAGCATTTTTAGTGAAAGAACTTTTGTTACTTTGAAAAAATTGATAAGGAATTTCGTGTGTTAATAAAACATTGCTTTTTGGCGAAAAAAATACTGTTGAAACTAAGGCTTGGCTTGATAAACATTATTCGGACTTTGCACCAGGAAAATCAACCATAGAAAAGTGGTTTGCTAAATATAAACGAGGCGAAATGAGCACCGAGGACGATGCACGCAGTGGATGCCCCAAAGAGGCTGTTACCGACGGAAACATCAAAAAAGTCCACAAAATAATTTTTGATAACAGTAATTTGAAGTTGATTGATTAAAGATATCAATGGAACGTGTTGGTCATATTTGGATATGCGAAAGCTCTGTACAAAGTGGGTGCCGCGAGAGCGCGAACTCACAGTCGACCAAAAACAACAACGGATCGATGATTCTAAGCAGTGGAGCTGGGAGCAGTTCAAACGTAATAAATCCGAATTTTTGCGTTTGCATCGGTATGTGACGATGGATGAAACATGGCTCCATCATTTCACACCGGAGTCGAATCGACAGTCAGCCGTCAGCCGAGTGGACTGCACGTGATGAACCGACTCTAAAGCGTGGAAAGACGCAAAAGTCAGTTGGCAAGGTTATGGCATCAGTATTCTGAAATGCTCATGGTATAATATTCATTGACTATCTTAAAAAGGGGAAAGCCATAAACAGCTACTATTACGTAGCATAATTGGGAGCGTTTATGAGACGAAATCGCGGAAAAGCGGCCTCATTTGAAGAAAAAGAAAGTGCCGTTTTATCAAGGCAATGCACCGTGTTATAAATCAATGAAATCAATGGCAAAATTCCATGAATTGGGCTTCGAATTGCTTCCGCATCCCCTGTACTCTCCAGATCTGGCCCCCAGCGACTTTGTTCTGTTCTTAGACCTTATGAGGATGCTCGCTGGACAGAAATTTCGCGCCGATTAAGAGGTAATCGTAATCGCCGAAAATGAAGCCTATTTTGAGGCTAAAGACAAATCATTGTATTATTAAAAATAAAAACTGTATCGAAAAATTGTATGACCGCTATAATCGTTGTATCGTCCTCGAAGGGAACTATATTGAATAATAAAATCAAAATCATAAAAGACATTTTTTTCTTTCTATACTAGCCTACGAACTTTTCAGCCCGCCTGTTATAAAGATATAATTAAATGCACATAATTTGTCACCAGGTGTATAGATGAGAACGCCTTATTGGAAGTATTTACCAATTATATTATTTAACCATAAATTATAGAGTGGGGCGCCTAAACAAATTGGTTAAATAACGATGGGTTGTTATTAATTTGTAATATCTAATCCCGAGGCAGGTCATCGTGTTACACGAAACGGCCATAAAGCAGTAAAATAATGTCATAATATCCCGGAGAACAAATTACGGCGCATCTTAGGGGACATAACATTCGCTTGTAATATAACGTTAGTTGTAAAAAGTGCAGCGGAATCGTGTAGGAAACAGGTCGGGATAATATTTACGACTTCTTATAAAAAGAAGCACGCCAACCCTTACCATCCCGGCTTTATAGCACATTCTTTATCTCGTTTCGTCTAGTGCTCGTAATGATAAGGTCTCTCTGCTATATAAGTTTTCCCGTTCAGAACGACGCGGTCGCTTTATACTTTATATACCTACCTACCTAACTTACTACACTTCCTAACGGCATTGCTCGACAGGTCGTGCTGAATTAACTTTGCAACAAGATTAAACCCCATGCGCAACCGAAGAAACAAAGAAGAGCAACACACTGATTCCAACTATACATTTTAACTCGGTCGTAAGGTCCTAGTGGTCACGAGAATTTTTCACTGGGATCACACCTCTTTTGCACCATCTAAATTAAGTGAGTCTATAGAGCATTGATCTGTGAATGTGTTTGTGTTTATTTCATGATCGATTGTAATCAATGTAAATCAGGTCAAGTCTTTAATCCGTATTATGTATATGAGATTTAAGTCAGTTGTATAATTACACCCTACAAGACCTCGAATTTTGATTATACATCTAATGTGAATTCAGATTAAAATTGTAATTAGTTTCACGTTAATTTGTCCTCGATGGTAACGAGAGAACTAAAACTGACTATAAAGTATTTAATTCGATTTTCAGTCTCCTACCGAACGGCGTGGTCTGGTCTAGTGCTCTATATGATTGCTTAGGATCCGAGAGGTCACCGCTTCGAATCCGCGTCCGGTTGATCTGGTCCAAGTTTTCTGTGGTTTCCTTGAATTACTGAGACAAATTATAGGGGAGTAATATTCCACAGATAATCTTTCACTTCTCTTCTGTTTTGATATCGTCCGTCTTATTTTTTTCTCCCTAACCACAACATCCACTCATTCCCACGATTCCTGAAAGGAGGCTGAAGAGGGCCTTACGCCCTACCCCCCGGCTTTGCACTACAGTGTAAGTCGAAGGGAAGGGACTGTCTACCCACCAGCGCGAGTAGCTTTTTTTTAACTTTTTTATTTTCAGTCGGTATTTTATTACCAAAATAGGTCGTATAAATACTAAATGACCAATATAAAAATACTAAACGGTCAGTTTCTATTTAATGTTATCTTAAAGGTTAGGTTATGATTAGTTTGACTGCCCCGATTTGAAATTACAGTTGATTTATTATTCTGTAGAAATAACAAATTAGTTAAGGCATCCGCGACCAGTTGATAAACAGGTGTAGTCCTTATTCGGTTCTAAAGGCCGTCGTTGGTTGGAATTGCTTCCTAACGTTTCGCTAGCACGAGTGGCGAGCTTTTTGAGAGGTCCTTCCATCTCCGATGCTGGATGTAGACTCAGTCTACTACACTAGTTCTGTAGAAATAATCATGATGTGCCCAATCGACACGTAGCAGTACCAACCTTGACAGCCTTTATGCCAACTAAATGTGTAATGCTGATTAGTTGGATTTTACATACTGACCACCAAAGGGTACCAACATATGAATTTAATTACTGTCCTTCATGTTTAAATTACATTAATCACCATATAGATTTAAATAGTGACAGTGGCGGCGGAAGACGTGTTGTTTGTGTTGACCAGCAACACGTGAGCTTCGCCAAGTGTTGACAATCAGTGCAATTCATTCGTGCGTGCAGAATACAAGTCAACGCGTTTCAAATGTGCGTTTGTCTTTCAAACAAAAAAGCATTGAAGGATGTATGTAGAAAAACGTGTTTTTGATGGAACCTCTCTTCTACACAGGAAAATTCCAATACATTTGGATTCCGGTTTGACCCGGTCACGATTCTGAGGAAATGTACCGTCGTAAGGTTTAAAATTAAAAGACAATGTCGAGTTTTTGAGAGAAAACAATTGAGCAATCCTAATTGTACCCAAATTTTTGTGACGATTAACGAATTACTAATTATGCCAGAAATAATGAAGTTTTTCAATATTCTAATGACTTAAAAGTTATATTTAATCAAGGATGGTCCAAACAGGATTGAATCATATTACGATGTTACATATGTAGCGGAACAGTACATTATTTTCTTATAATCTTGTCAAATGTGTAAATAGTATTTTTGTAAATTTTAAATATTCTAAATTTCATTTCTATTTCAATGTAAATACTTTCACTTCTTATCTTGTGCATGCCTTTGTTTCCTTTCAAACCAGATACTATTGTTCAGTCACGTAGCCTCTTCGTAGAAATCTATATTCACCTTTACTTGCATGCACCCTGTGCCAATAGCTGGTTTTACCTTCAATTACTTCAGCCAAACTTTTCCATTGTTTATTTCCAGGTGTTTTCCGTCTGTAGATTTGTACCACTCTTACTATCACTATTTCTCCCTCTATAGAACAGCCTCTCTTTCTACTAACAACCCTGTGTATAAATCCTCAAAATTATTCTATAAAAGTTAGTCTACTACATTCTACAGCTCTCGACCATTCTGTGATAACGCTTCTGTAGGTTACTTTGTTATTTTGTGCTTTTGATTCAATTACGTGTTTTCTTCTTCTTGTGTATATATATTTATTTTCTATTCGTGGTTTTCTTGTTACGTGTACATAAACATTTGAGTTTCATTAGTGTTTTATTTCTCTTGATTATTTCATATAAACTTATCAAAACGCTAAACATATTTATTATAATGTAGCTGATGGAATTAATCTTCAAATTGATGAACAAATTCAAATTGTATACTTTTTTTTAGAAATTCAATTGCCTATTTTTATATACTGAGATTTTGATTTTTTTGATGTAATAAATTACTACTCCTTTCTTTCCCTCCCCGTTCTAGCAAAATTTAACCATCTCAAATACTGACAAAAAAATTAAAATACTGACCTAAAACTTCAAGTCTTTGAAATTCTGATGATATATATAATATGTTATCTCAAACTTTCCAAGTAATGCAACTTCAAGTGAAACCGTTGCAAGTAGATAAATGATGCATGTGAAGTAGGGGCAGAAAGAAACATGAAACAACCGACTTCCAGCGTCTTCGCAGAATGAATTAGTTTCATGATCAAAATCTTTTCAGTCAATGTGTATTTAATACTGTTTATTACTGTTTACTGCTTTCCATTTATTTTATCAAGTAAATGATTTTATAAGCAAATTCCGTTTATAATTTTCGCCTTGTACAAACCAAAACAATTTTTAGAATTAAATGTTTGTTTTTCGTATCTTTGTATTTCAAGTTTAAAAAGATTTTTCTGAGATACCTGACTTCTTATACAAAATTTTATAGTTTTACACACTCTGTTAACATATGGTAAGTAAAATCATCTTAAAATTCGGTCTGGATTTATTAGTCGATTCCTGTTAGTGGCCGACACACTCTGTTAACATATGGTAAGTAAAATCATCTTAAAATTCAGTCTAGATTTATTAGTCGATTCCTGTTGAAAATCGTAAACCTAACTACTACTTGGGCCAGATCAAGAGCAAGGGACCCGAAAGTCTCGTTTCGACCAATTTGCAGCAACTCAATTAAGTACCAATGCGACTGGTGCAGTGTAAGAGCAAGACAAATATTATGCAGAACGTTCCACTCGAATCTGTCCTACTTTTCGGAATCTATTTAGCGTTGGAACCAAGTACGAAATGTTTATGTCGTCAAGGGAATTCGCGGAAACTCGACTTGACATCATCAAGAAACATACAAACAAACAATTTCCCTTGGTTAGAGGAATAACAAGTTTTCGAACTGAAAACTCACAACATATCGAGAATTATATAAATACGGATGATAAAAGCGAGACGTTCTGACCGCAACTACATCATAGAAGTTGTAACATAAAAAAGTCAACCAAAAATTTGGCAACATTCATTGAAGGCGATAATAATAAACTTTGTGAAACAACTTTTTTGTCATTCGTCAGTTCTTCTTATACGCTCAAAGGCCAATAATGGTTTGTCGCTTTTAAAAATTTGCTTCGGAAACCCGCACCACTCCCTCCACATCTATCAGCGAACTTAAATGGGCTAGTGAGCTGCATTTCAACCAGCTCATTGGTGTGTAATTAGTCACTTGAAAAGGAGCGGCTCAGAACATAGCTATTGATTTTTTATTTAAGAAACCATTATAGATATTAAATTGGTGCACTACCCCGTTTGAACACTTTAACAGAAAATAATTTAGAAGGCATATTAGGGGAAACAAAAAAATATTAGAAACAAATTGTTGCAACCATAGAAGCTGAAAGATGCTATTCCTGTTTCAACAAAACAACAAGACATTCCTCAGAAATTCAATGGCCCAAAATCGTTTGCTTCCCCATTGAAAAATTATTTATACCAAAAATTGATAAGTTCAACGAAAACGTTTGCTTCTACAATGATTGGATTTACTTTCAAAATATAGGTGAATAAATATTTGTAGAACACCCACTTTATTCCATCACGAGCCGCCACTGATCGTAGGTAATAATTATTTAAAAGACAATTCATTATTTTTCCGAATTCCCGAATGAAATATGAAAAAAAGTAAAATATACAAGTTCGAGACCTGCGTTTGCAATTCATTACATCACCCTCTCGAGTGTCCTCTATTTTCATGCAGCAGGTCACGCCAGAATATGAAAGCAAGGCAAATACTTCTCTACTACTCGAAAAACCCACTTCTTTTCAAACTGTAAAACCAACGAGACAGAAGGGCAAAAATCCCATGAATTTGTTTTTGGACGGGGGTTTAATTAGTAATGCGTCGTTCAAAGGCTTCGTCTGAAAGGCGTGATGACGAAACTGCATCCGAAGCAACGGAAGCGACGACGCAGAGCGAAAAATCTTCAACTTATTACGCAACGGGTTACATTCCCCTTGGGGTTGTCGTCATACCGTTGCATTCTGGCATCGCTCTTTGTGAAAAAAAGTATTTCACTGTACCTTTCAGGTGAATTAAAAATTCCAAAGCTAATAATTCTACCGAACGCGTTCTGACGTACTTAACAACTTAGGGGATGGAAAATTATGTACATTAGCTTCTTTGCAATGGATTTATAAACATGTACGATAACAACAAATTTCATATTCAAAAAAGAAGGAATTAAAATCGTTATTCGTCTAATGTTTAAGATCAAAAATCTCACATTTTGAACGCGTCATAACAAGTAGGCACAACGAACCGAAAGACACATCCCACGACCGGTTTCGACCTATCGGGTCTCATCAAGTGGGCGCTGGCAGAAAGGTCTTTACAGGCTATATTATAAATATAAACAGAAACAACTACTCCGAGGGCTAATACCCCTACCGGCATTGAGTAGTAGTACCCTCGGAGTAGTTGTTTCTGTTGATTCCATAATTATATTTATATTTATAAAATAGCCTGTAAAGGCCTCTCTGCCAGCGCCCACCTGATGAGACCCGATAGGTCGAAACCGGTCGTGTGATGTGGCTTTCCGTTCGTTGTGCCTACTTGGTAGGACGCGTTCAAAATGTGAGATCTTTGACGAATAACGATTTTAATTCCTTCTTTTTTGAATATGTTCTATTTTCGTCTAGAAGTCCATTGGAATCAACAGTGTAATTCAATGCCGGTAGGGGTATTAGCCCTCGGAGTAGTTGTTTCTGTCCTATAATTCATTTTAAAAATAAAATATTTTTAATTGTTATCTATTTGTACATTTATTTATAAGCAGATAAAACTTTTGAGGTTTTGGTAACAATAAGACCACTTTTAAAATTACCTGGGATATTAGCAACACCCTTGTAAACCCCTCTAAACCCATATAAATTTATCAGTTCGACTAATTTGTATATCATTTCATATTAAACAATTCATTATTTATTAAGCGTTGAAATTAGTTACTGTTAGAATAGAAATTTAATTAAATGTTTTAAAATCAAAACAGTGAATTTTATTCCCTATCGGTAATCACGATCCGCAAATTAAGTAGTTATATAAAAAATATTTTGGTGTTCATCGAACAAAGTTTGTGCATTTTTTATTGGTCCTTCGAGCCGGATCGATGGTTCGTATAAGAGGTGTATATTTAATGACAATTCACTTAACTTTGGTTGAGGTATAAAGGTTCTTGTGTGTGTATATTAAAATTATATAAACTGGTTGGTTTGTAGCTATGAATACTTTTAAATGTCTATTTCCCTTTACTAGTAAAAATAAATGACCTTACGTAAATAAACCTTGAGTAACCCATTTTCTTATCCATGTAACAAAAAAAAAAACAGCTTTGTTTACTTACAAGATTTAGTGCAGGTTGTGGTTCCTGTCCCTTGCCCGATCACCTAAAAAAAAGTTCTTTGTTAAAATTATCTGCTATTGATCGAATTAATTAAAATGCAAAAAAGATAATTTGTTTGGTACGAAGTTTATCACATGATAATTACATTAAATTAATTGTTTTCTGTCGATTACGCAAACCTCTCTTAATTAATTTTTTTTTGTGTTATGCGTTATACAATATAGGTAGGAATACATAATACCAAATACAAACAAGAAAAAATAATAAAAATCGAAATAAAAATTTCATTAAAATTTTTATAAGTAGGTAAAGTAAACATATGGTGAAAAACTGAAAGTTGGCAAGAGTTTCCGGAGCATCGATTTTCAATGTTTTTCCTTGCTGAATAAAACGGTTCTTTTCTATCACAACCGAAGTTGATGGCGGCCACATTTTTCGCTTCCCCAAAATGATTTATAAAAGCAGTTTAGAAACGGATGTCCGGTTGGTTAAAATGCTGCAATAAATTCGTCGGAAAATTCAGTACACCTCAGGAAGATGAATACAACACATCAGTAGTTTGAACATTGCTGCCACTTTAGCGAAAAGATCCTAGTTAAAGCAGATATACACCAGTTACAGCCGGTAGAGTAGTTAACCACACGACTCTAGGATTAAACTTATATGACTCGTAAGTCATTAATTTAAAATAGATTTGTTAACATGACATTGAATGCTTTTATATACTGACTTATTGGATGTTATCAGTCAGTAGCGGCTCGTGATGAAATAAAGCGAGAGTAATGTAAATATTTACTCGCCTAGTTTTCGAAATATAATTAATCTTATGATCCTTTATCTTTGCCAAAAAGTAAATAATGAAAACAAAATAGTGCATTTTTTATTGCAACTAAATGTTCTTCAATAAATTTCTCTATTGAATTGATGCTTATGTCTTTCCGTGACCTAACACCAGCGGTGCACAGAACCATCCTGCTGGGCCAATTAAGTATTTTGCGACGCGCTCGACTGAAGATTCAGAGAATTCGTTTGGTTTACTACTCCCTGCATAAGACGGTCGGCAAAAGACGATATTCAGCGTCTAATGTGATATAGATACACTAAATTATTAAATTGATACATTTTAGTAATAAAATCGTAAAAATACATAAATCCCTAATTTTTGTGAAAACTTTACAGCACATACACGCACGTTGCCTGCTTATTAAGCACTTAATAACGTAACAGACTGTGCTTACGGTTGTGAAAAATCAGCGAATTTTGACACCTATTATCATTGGCTATGCCATATAAATCGTATTAGAGAGATAATGGAATTTACGTTTTCGAATTTTTAAATTTATTACCCTCTTCTGACTTCCCCGCCAAATATCAAGAAAAGTTGTAATAATTGTATCCATTGTTTAATTCCTCCAATTCAAAATTTTGTGTGCGCCCTTACTATGGACTATTTTTGTAGTCTTTTGAAGAAAAAGAAAAATGCAAGTTATACTTTGCAGTTAGCCACGATTTAATTTTGAATTCTCATGAAGAAAAAGTTTTTAATGAGCCTTTTATTATATGATACATAATTTATATGTAGTTATGTTCAAATGATTAAATCACTACTGATACGAGCTATTATATCCGTTTATCCGGATTTAGTGAAATATTAAAGCCATTAATCATGACGCTTATATTACTACACGTTTATATTTTAATGTGATCAGTATTTCCATAGAAACTACGCACTCTATACTAAAGACCCATGTGAGTACAAAAATACATACCGAGGAATGTTAGATCGTAAAATATATTCAAGAAAGTACATAACAAAGCATCACGGAGAGGCAGTCATATTAGGGAATTAATGAAGCATTTCAGCATGTTTCCTTTTTCCTTATGACTAACAATAATCATTGGAAAATATGTTACGTATTAACAAGTTTTACTTTCAGATCTTGATCTTGTTGCCCGTTGTAACAATAAACTTTTAATTTATGAATAAATTTATTAACCATAATTTCCTTACTGAAAGGAAGATAAAATTTACCAGGAATAAAACTGAATTATACATTAGATGAATGTGTTAAATACGAATGTATTGTGTCTCGTTTTCCTTATGAATTATTTCATTTAAACCAGAACACGCAGAACTTTAATAAACGATATACAAAGAATGTGATTTATTAGAATCATTACATTATCATGACGAAGTAAATTTCAACTGTAAGCTCGTTTCTTAATGGAAAATATGATTTGTGTCGCGATGAATTATACCGACGGCGCATTCGACCCCGTGTATTAATCAAGAAAATAGTTCTAAGGAGTTTAAGTCGTTGTGGCTATTTAGAAATGTCATAGTGTAAGCGAAGATGCCTGAGCGCCGCTCATCTGCTTAGCATGGATTTAAATAACAAAGTGTCGTTTGCGTATTTTATCGTTTTTTTTACAGCTCCGTAAAAGGACTTGCTACAACTGCAGCTTTCCTACATCAACACCTCTGATGGTTTCTAAAATTATTTCGAAGATGCGATATTAGAGTGATTGTACTTTAGTTTCTTGAGAAAAAATCTATATACATCAAGTGATTTATGAATCAAAACCACGCGTTATTTATAGTAATCAAGATCAACACATAGAAGATCTTGTTAAAAATAGAGTTACAATCACACAGAGCTATTTCAAAAGGGGCTTTTCTTTCTTTTTTGTGTTTCATTCCCACCAGCTACTCGTGCTGGTGGGCGGGCAGTCCCTCCGACTTACACTGTAGTGCAAAGCCGAAGGGTAGGGCGTAAGGCCCTCTTCAGCCTCCTTGCAGGAACCGTGGGAATGGGTGGGTAGTGTGGTAAGGGAAAGAAAGATGAGACGGACGAAATGAAGACTGAAGAGAAGTGAAAGGTTATCTGTGGAATATTACTCTCCCAGCATTTGCCTAAATGGTCCAAGGAAACCACAGAAAACTTGGACCAGAGCAGCTAGACCCGGGTTCGAACCGGTGACCTCCCGAATATTAATCAATGATCTAGAGCACTAGACCACGCCCCTCGGTACAAAAGGGGCTAAACAAACAGGTAAATTGTATATTAGCAGACATTCTATTTCTTGACGCCCTATGAAGTACCTATCATATTATATAGGTTTGGTTGTTCAAAATCTACCAAAATTTTGTTATTGATGCTTGACGAGTATTCAGCGATAAACCCCAAATGTTCATCACTTATTAGGGGTTGGGACTGGGTGGTATCCATAAAGTTGAGGCTTAGCACAAACTCACATTTTTAAAGTAAACACACCATTTGAAATGGTACATAAAAATGCTGGTTGAATCTCAAAGATGTGAGTGTTTACTTTCTTTAGTTGATTTTTGTATGCATAATATAAACACCCATCTTTTGCGAAGTTAAGGTTTGCCTTTTTACATATCACTGAAGGCGACGAATTTTTCCTTACAGGTGGTTTAACGAAGCATACACAATATACAGCCATTGCTTTTCTGTTTTATATCGAACGTTAATAATCCTTTGATGTCCTATGCTACAATTAGATTCAGTAGTTTGACATTTTTTAAGCCTCACCCCCAGTACCCATCTTTAATATTTTTAGTGGCAAGTTTTGATACATATTTTCAAGAATTTAAATTAATTTAGGCTCGAACTGAGGATGTCAAAACGCATTTTCGGTTTGTAAACGTTTTATATGTAATTTTAGTATTTTAGACTCCTTTCAAATATAAAAGTATGCACTATGTTTTAAGTATACAAATATATGAGTCGGTACTCAAGGAGCGAGTAGAGCCTCAACTAGAAATAATGATTTCTTTATATATATACACATATATATGTTACGGGTAAAGTTAGATAAGCGGGTTAACCTAGGTTTACCCGGCTAAACTGCGTAATACCCAAAACTCTTGGGAAAAGTCCAAAATATATTTGGAATTGTACACGTTTCGGGCTTTTATCCGCTTTCGCTTGGTTAAAGTTGGATGTACCATAAATGACAAGGCCATTAATGTTTGAAAAACATATTTAATTCAAAAACACATTTTACAAATAAAAATTACAATTCTAAAACTGTATTCTCTTAAAGGTAATCTACTCACGAGTACTTATTTGTTCAAACAAGACAAGCTGCTGTGACATTTCGAGTTGCAAAGATTTCCAATAGCTTTACCTAACCTAACCTAACCTAACCTAACCTAACCTAACCTAACCTAACCACAAGTCCTTTTTTGACAGATTTTAGTTTTTTTGACACTTTTCACACAAGCGCAGATATAGCTTAATAACATCTTGAGCTATATTAGTAATTTATGGTACATCCAACTGTAACCAAGCGAAAGCGGATAAAACGCGGTTTACCAGGGTAAAGCCCGAAACGTGTACAATTCCAAATAAATTTTGGAATTTACCCGAGAGTCTTGGGTATTATGCAGTTTACCCGGGTAAACCTAGGTTAACCCGCTTATCTAACTTTACCCGTAACATATATGTACTATTACACCTTTTGCTTTGGGTGAGCAAACGATATTTGTTGACTTTAACTATTTTAGGATATGCATGCAAATGACATTTCTGACATTTGTATTCTACGTTTGTTTTTATTCACTTCATCTAAATCCACCTGGAACTACAAATTCCAAAAAAAAATCCTTGATATTCTACATACACATGTATAGCAGATGAAAAACAACGTCCATTGATAATATAAATCAGTTCAGAAAGGATTAATAAATTACCAAAATCGTAGGAAGATTCTATAAAGAAGGATATGCATCTTTTTGAGAACTTTATCAGCGTTTATATACATATTAAACACAAACCGGAAGTTAGTTGTCTTTAACACCTGAATTTAATATCTACTACCATATCTTCAAAGTAACCCCATTTCTTAATGTGGCTGCAGTAGATCTTTGTCGCAGTATAAACGTCTCAAACTGTATCTGCGAGCTTTACGGAATATAGATGTCGGCAGCCTGGGGCTATTTATCATAATTGCCTCAGACCCGCGCTACAAAACAAAGACGCACACATAATCCGGATTAAATAGCACAGAAAAGGAACAGTTTAATAATGCCAACAGTTTATTATCGTCAATCATTGTGCCTCTCCTGTCGCAGTAATTTTTTCATTCGGTAACGCGGAAAGCGTACTAAATTATACGTACGTAATGAACTATGCGTAAATGCCTAAAAAGTTTCAGAGACGTATAAGCAAGGGGAACATTTGTTAAGGAATATTGCAGCAATCCTTAGCATATTTAAAGGAGAACTACAGTATTATAAAAATGAGCTTGTAATTATATTTCTGGAGTGGTCAAGGAAAGGTTCGGAGAACTCAGAAGAGAAAAAAGTAGATGTTTAAAATTAGGTAAAAGTAAAATAAATAAAATTGAATCGATGAAGCCTTCAAATATTGTAACTTCATAATCACATTTAATAAAACACAGATGAGTTACAGAAAGTTTTTATTGATACCACAATAATGTTATTTCGACATACGTCTTCTTCAGGTGGTGAAGTTATCTAAACTTTAACTAATTACAAGTCGACTTAAATACTAAATTATGAAGGTGGTATACATTCTAATTCCAACATAAAGGCTTAGCTATGGGCAACCCACTTAGCCCCCTGCTGGCTGAAAATTTCATGAATTCACTGGAAACCAAAATAAGTAACAACAACTTACTTAAAAATTGTTTATACTACTACCGATATGTAGATATTTTAAAGGAACAAATAGATAGCTAAACAACCTATTTAATAGTTGGTAACAAATAACCTACATCCGAATATAAATTTTACTATAGAGGAAGAAGTCAATTATTCCATAAATTTTCTTGATTTAACCATTAAAATAGTAAATGATAAACAAAAATTCTCGATCTTCTACAAAACAACACACTGACACGATAATCCATGCGAAATCATTTCACCCTTTACAGCATAAACTGGCTTTATTTCATTCCAGACTCCATAGACTGTTAAATATACCTATGTCACAAGAAGACTACACACTGAATTAAATAGAATACATATTATTGCAACCAACAATGGATACACAACTTCAATGGTCACAAACATACTGAATAAAAACTTAATAAAAAAAAACTTAACTTAGTTTACCCCCCGACATTAAAAAATAAATCCCTTTTTAACTGGTTAACATGTCAAGGTAATATTTCCTTCACTCTAGGCAAACATATTGGAAAATTTACAGACTCCCGCGTATCATTCAAAAAGGATAATTCTTTAGGCAAATTTATTAAAAACAACAAAAAAAAACACCACAAAAGAAAATAAATCTGGAATTTATAAGTTAGATTGCGGTAGTTGCAACAAATCTTACATTGGACAAACTGGAAGAGCTTTTAAAGGTAGTATAAATGAACACAAGAAGTGTTTTGAAAACAAAAATGATCAGTCAGTCTACTTATGCTAATCACTTAATTTCTAACTCACACAACTTTAATGATAACTTTATGATACTACATACTGAAGTTAAAGGTATTAAAGTGAACTTACTAGAAACTTTGGAAATAAATAAATTAAATAAATTAGGATTAATTTTAAATGACCAAACAGATTTGAACAATTCTCCTCTACTAAACATTTAAACTTTTCACCCCCACCCTGATAATTTAGTATTTAAGTCGTTTTGTAATTAGTTTAAGTTAGATTACTTCACCACCTGAAATAATATAATGTCGAAATAATATTACTGTGGTATCAATAAAAACTTTCTATTACTCATCTGTGTTTTATTAAATGCAGAATAAATAAATACATATATACTCAGTTACTGATTATATCTTCCTTGGGGAAATTATAGAATTCAATATATATAATGCAAGAAGAATGGAGTCACCTAAATCCATTTTGTTCCTAGCACAGGAATATTTATTCAACTAAATTCTTGTACTAAATTATCATTAATAGTTATTCCTTAACTTAGAAATGGCTTGCGATTCAATAATTAAATGAAGAGTAAATATTCCGTATAGAAAAAAATATATGGTGTAGCAAAATATACAATTTATACGATAAAACTGAAAAGACAACTAATGTTAAAGGTCACAACCTATCTCTCAAGATACTGTATTGTTTTTTTGATTAACGATATAAATTTTTTATTTTAGTGCGTGGCGAAATAAGTAATAAATTAAATAAGCTTAGCTACGTCAATTTTGTAATCAATCAATAACTTATTATTTATTTGCAGACAGTGTGAGGTTCTTGAACGTCTCATTCTTTTCACAATGACCACACACACACTAACACACGAGGTCGCTAACTAATAGAATAATATGTGTCTTTACGACTGTCGTAAAAATGAGTGTACGATCGGCATGGCGGTAAATTGGAATTACAGAGTGAGGCTAAACCGATAAATAGAAGACAGAACGACACACAGATAGAAGATAGTAACTACCCCCAGAGCAAGCAGTGTTTAACCGGTCTATGCCAATTGGTCCGAATTATGCACCATTAGCAGGCCAAATTAATTTATTGCGCGAGGCTATAATTCCGCGGAATACTCTAGTTTGTTTAAACAATAATTATTCAGGCTGATTTATTACAGAAAGCACTTAGCTCGGGGGAAAGAGAACTAGCTGGCTTTTGAATAATGTATGCATTTAAGGTTCATTACTTCAGAACGTTACACTGTTCGTTGGATGGTTAGCCCGGCTGTGGTTGGCTAGCGCAAGCAACACAAAAAGACGCAACAACACACTATCCACCCAATATAAGAGTGTGCCAACTGTGCAGACAAATTATACACAGGCAGACAAGCGACTGACAAACCTGACAAATTGATCCATTTAATCGAACCCGTAGCGCACGTACATACGTACGTTTAAGTGCCATATAAACACAATCGAATATTTCCGGAGCAAAGACTGACTATGGGGTGTCTTTTAATTCACTGGCCCCTTCTTTTAAACGCATTATAGTTCTCCCCCTTAAAGGAACCTGATAAATGGTAAAATGCAATTAAGTAACATCTTCTGACGTTCAGCAATATTTTTATTCTTCGGCATTTACAACGAAAATACAGCATGTATTGTTAGGTTTATGTGTTTACTTTCAAGAAGTTTTACAGCAATAAAACACGACCAGTTCTAAAACTTGTTCACATAAATTCTTAAAAGTTTCAACTGCTCATGACATCCATTCATATCTAGTTAACACAAGGGAGTAAAAGAAGAGCACGATAAATTGGTTTGTTACGTTTTAATGGGTGCAATAATAAAACGAAATTCGCAAAATTAGAAATTCGTACTATATTTTTTTTCAGCACCTCGCATTTTGTACTGGTGTACATAGAAATATACGAAGCATGTTTTAAGTACCATTTTGAAATTAATAAAAAATGTTCAAAGACATCTTAATAATTTTATTTTTACATGAAAGCCTGTACCTTAATCTGCTTTCCTACATAATTTGCTTCAATATTGAGGCACTTGTTATCATGTTTGACCAGTGACCAGTTTTTGAATACCCTTCTCATAGAACTCTGCCGCCTGACTTCTTAACTATTAACCACTGCATCACAACTGTTTGGACTTCGTCATCGTCTTGAAGACGCTGACCACCCAGTTGTTTCTTCAAGTGCAGGAACAAATGGTAGTCACTGGGCGCCAGGTCAGGACTGTACGGAGGATGATCTAGAGTTTCCCAGTGAAAAGATGTGACCCAAGAGATCTTTGGTCCATGCAGACGGGCATTGTCATGCAGCCAAATGATGCCCTTTCGACTTGCCACGTCTATTGTTCTGGATTGCACGGCAAGGATTCCTTACCATTCCATCACTCAGAATGTTTTGTCCGCAAACTGCACAGATCTCACGATGAATATCAATCGGTTTTAGTCCTTTAGCACTACGGAATCGTATAACAGCCAGGACTCCGGACTTCACAGTCGGCGGGTCTCACAATTATCGGAGGCATCTTAAACACTCAGTAAACAACGTAAACAAGGGCGAATCAGACTCTAATGGTTAGTGCGTAGGTGAGAGATGTAGGTAGGTATTCAGTGCGCAAGCGCGGAACGCTGATCGGACCGCTGCGGCGCCAGAATTTCAAAACGGTACTTACTTAAAAAACATGCCTCGTATTTACGAGAAATCAGATAACTAATTTTGCATTACAGAGGAAAAAAATATTTATACAAGCAGAAAGATGGGGAGAGAACCTTGAAAGCTTCAATCGACTTTGTCGGGGTTGTAGGAATATAGATGGGCAAAATAAAATAAAAAGAATGGAAATGATCGCAACAAATACATACAGATACTTAGTGACTTCTGATCTGCCAGTTTTAAAGTTGTGATTTTCTTTTTACTTTTTACATCTTGCTCTCTTTTTGACAGATATTTTTCTTATTGTAACTAAATATAGCTGTCACAAATGCTTGAATTATTTCTTCTTGTGTTTTTCAGTCAGACGTTTGCTTTCTTTATCATCTGCGCTTACAGTTATATCGTCATCGATCTGTTTATTTGTTTACTATACTAAGGAATTTTGAACTGTTAATTACATACCGATTTGGATTTATTTTTCAATTAATATTCATATTTTTTTTTCCAATTTAAGTTAAATGTTTGTGATATAGTTGAAAATTGTTTTTCAATTCTATGCAATTGTTTAAAGAAGAGTGTTAATGTTTTAAGAAACTCAAAACCTTTGTGCGAAATGTTACTTTGGTCCAATAATAATAAATTTTCTTACTTATTTTTTATATTTTTTGCTCAGATATTTAAATGGAGGCGTTGGATAATCAATTGATTTAAAAATGATTTAAGGTGTTTATGGCAGGTGTTGAAGTCATCATAACAAATTTGCCATCAAAAAAATGTGGAAAAAATATTTAGTTGAGTATGCAATATGGAATTGTGTAGTTCGAATAAATAAATTTTTATGTTAACGATGTTGTGTGAAGAGAAGGAGAAAGAGGAACAAGCCAAGAAAAAAAAATTTGGGTTCATCATATAAACGAAAAGAGGAAGCAATATGGTGAACCTCATCATCAAAAGCAAGTTGATGTAAGTAAAAATTGTCAAACATTTGAAATACAACAGTTCGCAGTAAATGTCAGTAGATGACGCTATGCTCGCCATAACTCCTTGTTTGTATCCTAATACAAAACCGTTTATCAGAAAGTTGCAAAATATTCGCTGCAAATTTTCAATAAAAAAGTTATCCAACGTTTAACGGAAAAAAAGTATAATTGGATTAAATGGACTACCATTCTGATCCTCATAATTTAAAAACTAGGCCAAACACAAAAAATGCTTCCTTAGAACTGTAATTTCCCTTCTGTAAGTAGAGTACTTGCCGTATTCTTATACAACGTTATTTCACTGCTTCAAACGGAATACTCAACTCAATCCTTCGTGGCAATTAATATTAGAGTAAAAGCCACTTGAAGCTCAGACAAAAATTGCCTTTGAGAAACTCGAGCGAAGAGTAAAGCAATAATTATCTTAAATAACTGAACTTCTAGCAAGACTTTTTGAAAACACTTTTAAGTAACAAATTGTCGAGGATTTTACGTAAGTGGGCTGTTGGTTTAAAAATTACTACGATTACATTTTCATGTTAAAAACAATTCGTTACAATTCTCAAGAGTTCTAAAAATAGCTGCGAAATAGTTAAAGGAGAATTGAAGAAAGAAATTGTAAAATCGGTGTCGTTCGCATTCAGATACTTTACAGTCAAAACTTTCTATAACAAAAATCTTTATTAGAGAAATTTCGCACAATGATTGTGTATACGGTCAGCATAACCAAACCATAAGACCACAAAATAAACAGTAGCATAATTTGTTGCTATTTTGTTATAAAAAAAAAACGATTTTGTGCGTCTGACCATTTTCAAGAAACAGTTGATTTAGTAATGATGTATCACGATAATTGTATCCTTATTAGTAACTACTATATGTAATAATTCCAAAAATTTTTGCTCTTTAATGATATATTAATAGCTGAGTCAAAACATAAGGTTTTAGGATATGTAAAGTACAACAAAAGTAAGAAATGGTCGCAATACATTAACAAGTTAAGAGAAGAACGAACTTAAGACAAGGAAGGGTTAGGTTAGGAATAAACCTCGTTCACAACAAATAATGGTAATATTTCTTTCGTGGGTTTGGATATTCCAGATTTATAGACAACATAACGTAAACATTAGTTGAGCATGTTGGGTATGCCTTGCAACCCCATCACTAATTATTAATTAGTGTAACGAAAAAACTTTTTACATACGATAAAAAACACAAATACCATCCATCATCATTATTTTGTTTCAGTGTCAAGCAATAAACATTTCATTTGTTATCAACTCTTTGTGACAAGTCTGGTTATAGAGAGATTACTGTATCCAATCCCTCAAATGTAAATTACCTATGTTATGATAACTAGATAGAAATTAGTAATATGCAGAATTTATATCAATGGGTGTAACAGGCAAAAGTTATCGAATATATTATTATAACAATTGTATTGACAACGTTGTCTAATAAATAATAAACAGGCAATTTCATGGAGTAGGCCTGTGTAATTCGTAATCATTCAGCGTATTCAGAATCTGATTCTAATTCACGTTCAATTTTGTTCCAGATTCGTTAACAAAATCATACTTTTAGATGAACATGCTCTGCCCATTGTACTCAAAACTTCAACTAAACAATGCATATTGTTATTCGGGCGTGGATATTGTCTATCTATTTAATACATTTACGCATTCATCAAAATAAATACCATTAAAAAAATATCCCATATGAATACGAACTTATTCTATATAGCTACGTACTTCACCTACGATAAACAAAGTATAATTTTTTACTTACAGACATACGCTCTAATTAAGATAATATTATTCTAAACAACAACATCATTAAACAGTAATAAAAGAATCAGGATCTGTACTGATTCAGTAATAATTAGTATTCATCCCAGAATTGAAACGCCAGCAAATAGAGCTCAGGTTGGTACATCTACTACGAACAGGGTCAAGAATTTGCATGTCAAAATTGATATTCTCACTTAGGTACAATAATTACTATCGTCTCAACAACGTGCAAGGCAGAGTTTTGGTTATCAAGTTAATAACTGAATAAATAATATATATGAATAATAATTACTAACTGCTGACAGGTAGGTCATTTTTCATTTATTACTGCCCACTGATTCCATTGTTCTATTTTATTATGGATGTGAAAAGAATTTACAAAAATGTATTTACCAATCTGAACAAGAGCTAAGTAAATTACTAACCAACGAAACAATTTCTGTTAACGGTTTCTACAAAATTATTGGTTTTTATAGGAGTATAATTAATAAGTGGGTATGGTAAGTTTAAGATGTATAAATATTTATGGTAACCTTGAAACTGAAAGCCATCAAAAGTTCCCATGACCTACAGCTCATAACTGATATTTGCCAAAATATGGAATTCATTCAATTGATAACAAAAAAAAAATACATTTTAAATAACGAGCGACTGATATCAATTATATAAATAAAAATAAGAAAGGCAATTACGTCAGGAACTCATTAGTACATTTTACTTATTACGTTTTTTTATATTCAATAGATCGATATCGATCTGCATATTTTAGAATGTAATAAATAATACTCCGCTTAGACATTTGTCTTTATAACCGTTTAATTTTATTTTCCTCAACAATTCAGTTAGAGCCTATGTAAGTAATTATTCTCGTAATTTTCAAATAGTTGTATATAACGCTTAAATGAAATATGTAAGTAAGCAAAAATTCTCTACTCACATTAAAATTCTTCAGCACTCCAATTAATTATATCACTTGAGTTAAACTTTATACACCGAAAAATCGTCAGAATTCTCACATTCCAACGACACACATGCTACCAACAACGTCGCGCACATGCTACTGATATTCTGCTACACGCTATTAAACGACAGGCGACGAATATGCGCGAAGTGCAACGACGAAGAATCGCACCATCAACTTCTCTCTCTTTTTCATGCCAAGGATTGCTCTGCCCGGGTAACATCTGTTGTGAGCAACTCGTGGAAGAAATTCAAAGGAATATTATCTTCCTCTTGGTTTGGTTTTATCGGCGCTATTCTACATAGTACGGGGTGCAAGAGGTGCAAATTCTTCGGACTCGTTACGAACTCCAGCAAACAATGAGTTTCGTTGTTACTTGACTATTTTTCTTTCAAACTGTTTCGGACATTTCTTTACAAGCAATTGATTTAATATGGGACAGGACATTGGTACAAGGATGGATAATACAAGAGTATTTTTTGTCCTGCGGCTTAAATTCATAGTTTCAACAAAAGGACACAACACAGTAATTTTTAATAACAAAAGGATAATTATGAATCCGGAACGTTATATTTCTGATAAAGTCTTGGTAACGCGAAGCAACTGTTAAGTGTCTTAAACTGTAAGTTGTATCATTAAAGCCATAAAAGCTTTTTTCAGGGATAGGAGAATCTACATTTTTGGTACCTGCTATCAAATATGCAAACTGCACATTTCTTGTTACGTAAATTTACACAAAATAATATACTAATTTACAAAAAGAGTAATAACGGATTTATTATTAACGAAATTGTGTAATTATAAAAAAACAAAACAATGACAAGATTATACGTAATTATAACATAAAATTTAATAGTACAACCTACAAAGCATCGCGGGTGACTAACACAAGTATGCAAGTTTGATTGTTATAACCCGGCTCGATGGATCTGATTGGCTATAACATTAGTGGCCATTTTAATAACCAATGAAAAACTAGGTCAACTTGCACGTGTGATTCTAGGGAATCTCCATAAAGTATGTGGAAGTAAATAATGTTAGACGCAACTAACGCATTTTATTGTAAGAATTAAAATAAGGAAACTTTAAAATGAGCTAATTCAGTTATTTCTAAATTGATTTAGATTCGGTTCTCCCTGAAATACAAGAAATTTCTGTTTATAAATAGTATTAAAAATTATGTATAATCTTATGTATAACCAGGATTAAATAGATTGTTTTAAATAGCCATGAGGGGTAATTATATAAAAACTCCTTCTAAAATACATAGGTGGAGACATAACAACCTCAACAGCGTCAATGTGTTCAAATGTTTGTCTTTAAAAAAATATGAAAAATGTTTTATCATAACTACACCATAAATGGTTTAAATAGGATGATTAAATAATATTGACTTTTTTCGATGCATATTAAACATCACACATTCATTCTTTATTGAAAAATATTTCGCTCATTTTTCAAAAGTTTCGTTTCGTTAAACACACTGTTGCGGTATTTCGTTGGTCAGTTTGGTTTTGGGTAATGCGCAAAACTTTTCCTGGAAGCGTTTGAATTTACTGAACAGAAAAGAAAATAGAAAAGCAAAAGGGAACATGTTTTAACTAGAGCATGAAAAGTTGACGAGTCAGCGTAATATATGTACGCCCACAAAACGCTGTTATTTTGGCTTCTCGTTGCAGCATACGCCACGAAATTGCTGATACGGCAGAAGTTGGAAAAAAATTAATGAAATCCTCAATAAACTTAGCGTTTTAGGAAAATGAGATATGAAGTGCGGATTAGAATACATACATAGCAAAAAATTGTTAACTATATAAATAAATATTTTCATATGAAGAAACACTGACTGAATCAGTATTTGGAAAAGGGGCAATAAAAGTAAACAAGTACTTTGGAAAAATAGATTGATCAATTGATTGATACGCATAAATTTGCGAAGAATATTTCGACCTCATATTGAATTTATGTAAATATAAATATGGATTCAACTGAAACAACTACTCCCAGGGCTAATACCCCTACCGGCATTGAATTACACTGTTGATTCCGAAGGATTCTTAGACGAAGATATAACATATCCAAAAGAGAAGGAATTAAAATCGTTATTCGTTTAAATATTATGATCAAAGATCTCAAATTTTGAACGCGTCCTACCAAGTAGGCACAACGAACTGAAAGCCATATCCCACGACCGGTTTCGACCTATCGGGTCTCATCAGGTGGGCGCTGGCAGAAATGCCTTTACAGGCTATATTATAAATATAAATATATAAATATGGATTCAACAGAAACAACTACTCCGAGGGCTAATACCCCTACCGGCATTAAATTACACTGTTGATTCCGATGTATTCTTCTTCTTCAGCGCCCACCTGATGAGACCTGATAGGTCGAATCCGGTCGTGGATATGGCTTTCAGTCCGTTGTGCCTACTTGGTAGGACGCGTTCAAAATTTGAGATCTTTGATCTTAATATGTAGACGATTAAGGATTTTAATTCCTTCTTTTTTGGATATGAATTTATTTAGGTTTTAATTGAAATTCCTAAATTGTCACGTATTCTGATGTGAATATAACATAGAAACAATGGTCTAAACGCGTCAAATTATAGAAATTACTTGGCTCATCGATCTGTTCAATCCTTTTAAGAGAATTAGGCCAGCAACGGGTAAGAGAGATTAACTTAAGTTTTTATAGCTACAAAAAATGATAAAACGGCTCTGTCAATTTTCTTTCAATCAAAATATACAAAGATCAACACGAAAGAAATATTTTTCACCAGATCCATCCAGAATATTTGGTAAAGATGCAATAAGAAAAATAAGCAGCGGCAATGAACCGAACATAACCCGAGACTAGATTTCCACTGTACTTTGTAGTAGTAAATGGAGATAGAAAACTCAGTGAAAATCTTCAGCGAGTTTTAAGAGAAAAAAATTATCGAATTAAATGTATATTGTAATTAGTATGGCTGCGTGCTGATTGAACGTCTTGTAACAACATTTCTCAGATTGCGACGTTAGTATTATAATGAAAAAACGTTAAAAGTAAAACCGCCATCCGTCCTACCCCGAGTAGCCTATTTATTTCCTTTCCAGTTTAATGCTTCCTTTTTTTTCACAGAATGACAATGTGTGTTTTTGTAGATTATACTATACCAAAATACATTAACCTTTTATTTTTTGCACATTTTTACTTTTATAAATAAACAATTTATGCACTAAATATAAAAATTTAAATATAAAAAAACCGGTCGTGGGATATTGCTTTCAGTTCGTTGTACCTACTTGGTAGGACGCGTTCAAAATTTGAGATCTTTCATCTTAATGTTTAGACGAATAAGGATTTTAATTCCTTCTTTTTTGGATATAATTTATGCACTGTTTTGCAAAAGATAGTCCATCTATACTTGCTTTACCTTACATAATCTACTTTTATACAATCATTAGACAACTGATTTTATTTAATGCTAGTTAAACTATAGATACCATTTTTTAAAATAAAATACGTTTATTTCTTGGCTAGAAATTTACCGAAATTACCAGATGTGAAATCGCGATTTCGATCGTTTTGGATCTCATCAGTAAATTATAGGTAGCACTAATAAGTTGCTTACCAAACTAAAGTTGTCCTGTAAAAGGAAGTTGATTTAATATCGTATTACAGGCAGTACGTCGTCACCTATTGATATTTACATATAAAATGCCACAGTTAGCAGTAAATATGAATAGATGGCGACATAATGCCTGTAATACGATATTACACCATCCTTTAAAGTTTAAAACGACTTGAATTTCCACGCCAATACACTAAAATAATCACAGTACTTTATATTATTAAATACAAGTATGTAAGTTCTGAATTTTACGAATGACATCACTTGCAGATTGTAGATACTGTTGAGTGTCGAAGTTTTGCATTTTACAAAAAGGATCTTACCGGAAATACTTATTCAACTGCAGTGCACTTGGGACTTTTCGGTATCTGTATCTACTAAAATCAGGTCAAGCGTGGCATCAAAACGTTACCCAGAGCGATTTAGGTGATCTGTCTTTGAATTCTGTGTTCATATTTGACTTCCGATCTCTCTTCCTCGAAGGACACAACCTAATTTTATACTGTGACGTCTATCGTGAAGGAGCCTTGTCGTATATTCATAGCAAGAGTTTTTTTAAGCAATCCTTCGAACGGATAAACATTTCTGCCACAAGAAATAAAAATTCACTTTCATTTTTAAGTAAAAACTACTCAACAAAATATGTAACGCACTCTAATTACTACCTTAACACTAATGTATTATGTTTTTCTTTCTATATACGTATCGTACGTTTCCTCCTACAATTTGGAATGCTTTGTAATCAAGAAGAGTGTATTATTGGAAACCCTTTAATCCCAAATGGTAAATGCAAACGATAAAGTAGATCTCTTCTACCTATTCCGATAAAATTAAAACCCTAAAGAAAAGGGCAAGGATGGTTAACTTATGACTGCTCCTGTTTAGTTTAGATATTAGAGAATCATATAAGAGCAGTTAACTTATTGAAAGTAAAATTACATATAACACGTATATATTATAGTATCCACACAATTGATAAACATTGTTTTTGTTTCTATGATAATGACAAACACACTCAACCAACGAAATTCCATCTGGCTTTCCAGATTTAATGAAACTCACGAAGCAAATTGTTTAATATGGTTGGACTATAGACGTTTTTAAATATATAAATATGTTCTAGGTTCTTATATTTATTAACGTTTATTTGTCCATATATTATATAAATGTAAAACGTATAACATAATATCCGTTTTGATGTAAGTGTTTCTACTACAGCATAAGTATCGACTTTGAATATCCTGATTGGTACGCTATAACCGAGTTTCACTGGGTACAATTTTCTTATTGAACAATGGTGAAACTAGAGTGCACAGTTGCAGAAAGTTTTAGTTGAAATCGACGGAAGCATGTATTATTATACTAGATTCCTCTATACGTATTCAGGTACTTGTGTGCATGTCTAAAGAAGTAAAGAAAGTTAATACCTGGTTCGCATTCTTCAGAAGTTGAACTATAGCCGAAACAGAACGTTTTCCTTACCGACAGCCAGGCAAAGGTTGAACAACCTTGGAGTGCACCTCGCGTCGTGACCCAAGGAACAAAAAATTGTCGGAAGCAGCGCCCGCCCAGACACCACGAAATCGACTCTTAAGCACTTTCTTGAACTAACTAACGCCATTTAACAACAACACTAGACTTAAGAACCAGGATGCACTAACAACGTATGGGGGACATAATGGAATACATACAACATTTTTAAAAGACTACTTTTTATCCTCCTTCACTAAATATCAAATTCAGAAGATCTGAGAACAAGACATCAATATAGAACTTTCGCAAAAAATAACACTCAAGTTTGTCCTTTGTCTTTTGTGAAGATGTTCAATGGCAAACAGTTGTCGTAAAAATACAAAGTATATCATTTTATAGTACAGAACTAATCTAATTCTAAAAAACAAATGTTTAGGAACATTATATGTACAAAATAACTACGAGGCATGTTTTTTAAGTACCATTTCGAAATTAATAAAAACCGTGGAAAGATATCTTAATAATTTTACTTTTACATGAAAGCCTGTACCTTAATCTACTTTTCTCCATAATTTCCTTCAATTTTGAGGTACTTATTATAACGTTTGATCAGTTTTTGAATACCCTTCCCATAGAACTCTGCCGCCTGACTTGTTAACTATTAACCAGTGCATCACAACTGTTTTGACTTCGTCATAGTCTTGAAGTCGCTGACCGCCCAAATGTTTCTTCAAATGCAGTAACAAATGGTAGTCACTGGGCGCCAGATCAGGGCTATACGGAGGATGATCTAGAGTTTTCCAGTGAAAAGATGTGATGAGATCTTTGGTCCGATTAGCCACATGCGGATGGACACTGTCATGCAGCAAAACGATGCCCTTGCTCAATTTGCCACATCTTTTGTTCTGGATTGCACGGCGCAGATTCCTTACAATTCCATCACTCATAGTGTTTTGCTCGTAAACTGCACAGATCTCACGATGAATATCAATCGGTTTTAGTCCTCTAGCACTAAGGAATCGTATAACAGTCCGGACTCCAGACTTCACAGTCGGCGGGACTCACGATTATCGGAGGCACCTTGAACACTCAGCAAACAATGTAAACAAGGGCGAATCAGACTGTAATGGCGTCAGTGCGTAGGTGAGAGGTGTAGGTACTCAGTGCGTATTATTACTTGAAAAACATGTCTTGTACATTCATTTCTGCCCAGATAGTACAATTGTCAAAACTTTTATATCTCACTGCTTTAAATTTTTAAATTCATACAACTAAATCATTGAACCTTCGGGGACAGTTATTTGAGCGTCAAACTGTACTACAGCCCTTAGGGAAATATCGATTACAAAATTTGAGGCAGACAAAAAAGCGAGCTAAATTAATGCTTTTAAAAATAAAAATGATTCCCAAACAGACTGAATTTTGTTGCTTATTGTAAAAATGTCAAAACAGCACATACCATTACATTGATTTTTTGAATTATTGAAATAAAAATGTTATACCGACAGAATACTGTTTTGCATAAATGATTGATGATTATTTCCGATAGATTCATTGTTAAGGTCCTAATCTAAGAGCATCAAAAGATGGAGACAGCATCTAATACGTAGTGTAGCAGTATCCCTGAAATAGCAAATAATTGTGGTTAGCCTTTCTCTGTCTGTTGCTCCATATCATTTAAAAATTACGAAACTTACACAGTCTAATAAGTAAAATGCATCAAGTTTTTAAAGAAAATGTTCAACTTGCAGTGCTCATTAACGTAAAGAAAACACAAAAGTTTCTTCCGGAGCAATTACTAACGAGCATTTTAAAAAAGTTTCAACAATAAGCATTCATTAGATATTTGCCTGGAACGTAAATCGTAAGGAACTACTTGCGGTACATTTTCTTCACTGTTTATTAAAAAAAAGTTAACTTAATCGCTAATTGCTAAGACGCAACGTGACCGTAGGATTTTTCAAGAGTAGTTTTTTAAATTGCCGCTTAGCTCTTTTTATATTTCCTTGGGTAGAAACTTGTGTTACACAATTTATCTTTTTTAATTAGCGACAAGAATAAAAAGAACATTTATACGTATGTAGGCTTTAATTTACAGGTAGGTACTTATATTTTTCAACAAAATTAGAAATGAAAGGTTAATTTACACTGACAAAAAATGTTAACTCAATGCGGGTTAAAAATTCCAATTATTTCTCTTTTTGAGTACTAATTTAATATGAATGAATAATATCTAATAACCACATTTTTCGGTGGACAAGAGGGTTTAAATATTTAGTGGTTCATGTTCAATTTCAGAATTCACTGTTTTTATTTTATTACTATGATAGAACTGAATCGTGGCTAATCGATGATTTTGGAAAAGTATTTATTTAAAGTAATTATTAAAGCGAATTCAGTCCATGAAAATGAGAGATTTACAGATCCGGATTAGGTATTATTTTGTAGAGTCATCCTGCTCAAAGTACAGACGGCATTTCTTAATCGAATATTTAATCAATTCCTTATCAGGAGCTGATACGAGGATAAATCAAATATAAATGGTAATTTTGTAAAATAAATTTATTGATTAATGATACACACAAAATAAACATTTAACATTTTTCAATGTAGTCACCTCTGTCCTCAACAGTCTACACACTTTTGCCATCGATTTGGAAACTTGATATTCCTTCTTCATAAAAAGTTTGAGGGCGAGTTGTCAGCTAATTGTGCACATCCCACTCCTCTACTTCTTTATCTTTTGCCTCCAAGTGATTCTGTCAAGAGCGCGAAAAAAAAAATAATCACAGGATGACAAGTCAGGGGTATAAAGAGGATTACAGAGGCATGTGGGTTTCCCAACCCATTTCTTCAAATTTATTCCTTGTCAAAACTGTGGTGTGTGGCCTGGCGTGTGGTGTTCTCATGAAGGATGATGACGTCTCGAATGGACATACCCCGCCGTTTGCTTCGATACGCGATTTTTATCGACTATAACAGTAAGCTGCATTCACTGTTCGTTGATCCTGAAGAAAATCAATGAGTAAAACTCGCTTTGAGTGAAAGAAAACAGTCGCAAGCACGTTTCCGGCTGAGAGACGGGTTTTGGTTTTGACAGGGACAGGGCATCCTTCATCCTTTCTTCACCACTCCTTACTCGCCGTTTTTGATTCGGGAATGTAGTGGTGGACCCACATCTCGTCACAAGTGACGATATGCCTAAAAAAAACTCCCCTTCTTGTCGAAATCGATTCAGAAGTCTTTCACTGATTTCCGACCTGACCTATTTATTCGTTTATTTTCGGTCAACAACCTTGGAACCCAGCGAGCACTAATTTTTCTAAAACCAAGTTCATCAATGATGATGGATTGAACACTCCAATAGCTGATACCACTTCTGATGTTCTGATGATATTTGTTCAAAAGTTAACCTGCGATCACCTTCAACAAAGTCTTAAACAACACGGATGTTGTCATTTGTGAGACTTGTTCTTGGGCGCCGATCATGACTTTCATTTCCGACACGTTGTCGGTCATCCTTGAATTGTCTGACCCACTCGATTCTGAGACAGTGTAGCATCCCCACATCCCCAAACTGTGCCTTCAAACGAGTGAAAATATCCGATAGTTTAACGCGTTCAACGCATCGAATCCTCTAGATCGGAATTCCATGCTAAGCTAAATAGTAAAATTACCGTTTATATTAGATTTATCCTCGTACTAAAACCTTTAATACGGTACCAGTACGTTGTTGATTCAGGATAGAATCCGATATCCTAAACTAAATCGTAATAGAGAAATTATGTCCACATCTGATATATATTTCTTATTAAAACTTTTATAAGGAATTCGGTAATTCACCTTTGATAACTTAACTATGTATTCAATTTTCTAATATCAACTGTCAAGCAGAATCTCGTGTACTACTATAAACGAAAATTTAATTACACTCCTTAAAGTTTTGTTATTTTGAAAGTTGCATTATCATTAATATATATTTAATAATTAGCAGAGTAATAAACAACAACAGGATAAATCCTGATCCTCAATAGATTTGGCGACCTTATCTATGTTTGGAAACAGCTTATGATTAGAATTGGATCCGTTCAGTGGAATACGAGGTATGACTGGTATCTGATCATAACATCATGAAAATCTGATCTGATCCTCATTTTAATCCGAACAAATTTCAAGTCGGTATACATTCCCGTCTTCAAATAGTATCCTTCAGATTGAATAATTATGTAGAATTATTGAGATTTTTTTTAAAATGAAGTTATTGCAGTTGAATTGAAGTAAACAATTAATGTGAGAAAAACAAGAGATTCTTATTTGCAGAACGTTTTAATCACAACTGTTTAATTTTGCCTCGTGCAAAAACATCTATGCTTGTCGAAAAAATATGACAGATAAACAACGTCACAATATTAAAACGAGCGTTCGACTTTCTGTTGGAAGAACATACATAAAAAAACTATTAAACAATTTCTATAAGTAAAGTTATAAATATTGATTTTTAGTTTTTCCTTCGGGAATACATTTGACAATTCAAACAAAGATTTTTAACAATAATTTTAGCTAGGAATAAATTGGAGAACAATAAATTTAATTTTTAAAGTCAATTTATTTCAAATAGACTAGTTATGGTCTTGGGTCTCTATCCGAGTTCTCCCTCCAAAAATATACTTAAAAGCTACTGTTTATATAATCTTATTTTATTATGTATGAACCTTCGCTTGGAGGAGGTGGAAAACGGGTGGGGGCATGAAGATGACCTTATAGAACATCACACACGAGTGTTTATGTTTCCTGAGCCGCCCTTATTCGCTCTTTAGCGCGAATGCCCACCCTTCATATCAGAGGTGGGGCACCGACTCTTCGAACGCCCCCCCAAAACTCTCCTCAATCCACTTCCCTATCCCAACCTCTCCGCATCTACCCTGGGGATGTTAAAACTTTCTGGTTGGTAATACCCACTTGAGGTGGGTTTTTAGCCAGTAAGAATCAGACACTACCACCCCTCATGGGGTGCCTATGCAAGGTTTTCCCTCCTCGAGTTAAATTTAAACAAAAAAAAGAGTGTTTATGTTAGATTATATTAAGGTTGGATTAGGTTCTTTTTCAGACTCGCCCCTTCTAAAAACATTTTATTTAGTGTTCTTTAAGGTCACCCTACCCCTCCTTCCATTACCTCTCTCCGACCAACAGTAAATTCATATACAAAATTACCATTTACCCATTGTCATTTTTCAGCTCCACCACCTGCACCGTATAGCCCCAACGAAAAGCAGGACACTACTACCCCTAATCGCCTTTTCTTCCGAGCTATATCTAGACATTAATATTAATTAGTTAATAGGAATTTTTTATTGTTGAAAAATTATAATTATGTACATCCGTTTCTAATTCTTTTTTATTTACAACCTGCCCATAAATTAAATCGTTTTTATAGCGGTCGATTGGGACTAAATGAGGCGACGACAAACCTATTTCAACGACACCCCTTATTTTTCTATTTTATTGAATATAATTTTATTAATTGATATTTTTATTATTTATCGTCTTTAAGAGACAATGTTATTGATACGATTTATATATTTTTCTGGTGCGTCCGAGCAGATTAATTGCGTGAAGCTCGTAAATTAACCATTAAGTAATTTATTTGAAGCTTTATCGTAGCACGACATTTAGTAAAAATTAACGTCGCCCGTCCTCCTTCCTTAATTGATATCTACTGTCTCGTTATTGGCGTAGATTATTCAAATTTTAATTAAAAATACACCAGGCCAAAATAACTTCTCAAACGTTATTATCTTGTTGTGCTATTAATTTATAGCATGCTTTAGACATGGAAAATGTGGCGGTAAGTTTTATTAATTATACCGCGATTTATTTCAGAGATTGTAGATAAATTCTTACAAAATCTGAGCCTAAATACCTAGAATATAATAGATATATGTATAGAGTTATAACCTCCGTATTAAAACCTTTTAGAACGAAAATTTTGTATACCGTAAACATACCTCTAGTTCGTTTTGTTTGCCTAATAAACGGCTATATATCAATAACGAAACAATACGTCACAAATAAACTAGGACAAGGGCATCTGATTTTCAAATATACTCAAAAAATTGAAAATGTTGCTGAGGTATAGGTACCCCTTGTACAGTACTAAATTTCAAATTGTATCTAAATGAAAATTAATAATATATTAAAGAAAACACTTATTAAAATTCACAATTATTTATTAGAAAACTCTAACACATGCGTTTCGACCTTTCGGTTATTATCAAAGAGACAATCAGAGTGTACTAAAATTAAAGAAGGCTGCGAAAGTATTTATTTGCAGGTAGTAATGACTGGAAATTCCGATATTACCTGCAATCGCACGGAATATAGGGCAATTTTACCCTTCAATTTGGTCGTTTAAAGTTCCTTGGAGTGGCGAAAGCTTCTGAATTTCTAATTTTTCCAAGAAATTAACTTTTTACTGTTGTTTTGAATATGGAGGATTGAAAATTGTTTTTGTTTATTGTGCGGTTATTTTCTATGCAATGTTGGAATAAACCAGTATATTTTTTGTTATGTAAAATGGACTTTTCGTGCTCTTGCCATCTAATATCAAAATTTCGGCCCGTTTTTCCAATGTAGACACCATTACAATCAACACATTTGATTCTATAAACACCAGATTTCTTAAATATATCAATACTATGTAATTTATTATTACAGATTTCTTTACATATATTATTAAAGTAACCTATAGAATGCCATTTTTCTATTTCTTTGGTATTTGTACTATAAATTTCTTTCATAATGAGTTTTTTCCGTTTTCTTTTAAGTAGTTTACCTATAAGATTCTTATTATATCCATTATTTACCGCTAATCGTTTTAAAGATTGATAATTCATTATTAAAATTTATTTCGTTTAGAGGATACGTTACTAATCTATGTGTTAAACTATGGAAAGTTGACAATTCAATAGATGAATTTTGGTTCGAATCGGCGGGAATAATAGCATCTGTAAATGTATTCTTACGGTAAATATTACACTCTAATTTATCGTCAATGATTGATAATGACCGAAAGGTCGAAGCGCATGTGTTAGAGTTTTCTAATAAATAATTGTGAATTTTAATAAGTGTTTTCTTTAATAGATTATTACAATGTTTCACAAGAAACCAACTGCAAAATCTATTGATAGGAAAATTAATTTTGATTTTATCTGTATAATTTCCATTTCCATTTCTTTTACCAGTTTTTCTAACCTAACCTCAACCAATTCAATTCAAACAAGTAACCATCGGGGCCCAAAATGATTGCGAGCATTTACATCTGAATGTTTCTTAATTCAATATTCTTTAGCGCCTTACTTGATTCTTCACAGCAAAGGTCAAAAATTTGACATATTTAAAATAGTATGTTGCTCCCGCCATAACAAATAAGAAGTTTTATTAACAATACTGGGGTTAATTTCAAAGAAAAATGCTCTCAGTGGTATACAAAAGGTCATTAAGACGGCAATAAATCGGGCCAATCGGACTGCAAACACATACAGGTATGCATACATTATTTGTGTGCCTTTCTGCCTACCTGCACGAATAAATCTTGTACGCAAAGCTCATAATATACACGTATTTATATTATGTACATACCTACATATCTACTATGTATATCCAGAGTAGGTATGGCAGGTTGCACACTTACAGGTTGGCAACTTAAAAGCCCACGAACAAGAAATACGAAATTTTGAGTTCTTCAGAAACTAAAGTTCTTGAATTCATTCCAGTAGGATTGAAAAGTTTCGAATAATAAAGTCCCAATTATTGTAAGCTTTACTCGTTTATGTGATGTACAAATATAAAGGTATAAAAATATAGAAACAGAAACACAACTATCTGATTTTTAGATCTCTTTCATAAAGTTTACTCTTAGATTCAAAGTAGAAGTTTTCCTACATTTGGCCATTCCGAACATGAATTCCACTCGGATTGATTTTCAGGAGATCTCATGTATTCAACACTCCATCACTAATACATTGCTCCAATTTCTACGTTAGCTCTACTTTCAATAACCATCTCCATACTTCTCCTTTTTCGAAATCAACATTCTATTCTTCAATTTCCTCTTCATCAACATGCTCATCAATCATCAATAGCATTCTTAGCATTTCTTGAAACAATAGTCTCTAAAGGTTCAAGTAACTACCATTGTTCTTTTCTTCTCTCCTCGAAGCCCATCTCCTAATATTCGAATCAACATCTACAATTCTTTCCTTCTCTCCAACGTCAGATGTTATAGCACCTCAAACCAAACTCCTTTATATCCAGTAAAACTCACTTCTATCCAGTCGAACAACTGACTATTTTATGTGATGTATAAATATAAATATAAATGTAAGGTTTAAAAACATAAAAACACAAGCGCGACTGTCTGATACTTTAAAATGTTTCATAAATTTGTTTATTAGTCGACTAAGACCACCAACAAGAACTGTCCATCGCTAACTCGGTTCAGTAATAGAAAAGCCTCCTTACAACGTAATAGTGAATAAATGGATAAAGGCGGTTTAGACTCTTTGAGTTTATACGTTATAGGTAACGAAGAAAATAAAATAGCACTGAACCAACCAAAATAAATATATAATTGACTAAGAAACTTAAATGAAGACTAGGATAAAATAAATATAAAATTGAATGGAGTAAAGAATTTGAGTTGTTGGCAGGAAGATCAAATGAGAACTGTCTGTTGTTTTTAAAATAACATTGTAGATAGATAGATAAGAGGGAAGCAAGAAGTTTATTAGTCATAGTAGGAATGAATTTGGAAAGGTCGATAACATAAAATACTGAAAACCAAAAGTACCGAAGAAACCCATTGTAAAATTTATTGTTATTAGGAAAAGTAAGAATTATAGACGGCATGCTGTTAGTATACAGAGTTGAATTGTTGAGAGCGATTATAGGAAAGTACTGAAGCAATTAAATTGTCGTTAAGCGAAGAATAGATACAGAGCAAGTAAACAGCAAGTATAGAAATAGAATTGTAAGAAAAGAATATTTTCATGATGACAACGTGATACACTATACAATACAATAAAATAAAACATGTTCAGTTCCGAAATAGAATCTTTTTTATCAAGTGGAATGTTTACAAGTCTGTGTATATTTCGGAATTTAATATAATTAAGCATATCGCCCAAAACAACGGCTATTCCCCTAAAGTAATAGATAAAATGCTATCTTATAAACTACGAATTAAAACTCAAAATATACTATGTGCCAGAGATAAAAATAACAATAGCTCCATTAACTCCTTCTGTTCATTAAATTACATAAAAAAGTCAAGTTACAAAATTAAAAACATTTTGGCTAAATTCAATATATCTACAAATGAAGTAAACAGATTCAATATAGGCACAGTACTAGTTAACAATTAAAGAAAATAGACAAGAAACAAAAAAGTGGCGTGTATTAAATTAATTGTCAAGACTGCGATGCTATTTATATTGGACAAACGGGCCGTTCACTAGAAACACGTTTTAAAGAACATTTAGCAAGCATAAAAAACAAAAAACTTACTACAGGTTTAACTGAACATTGCGTCAAAGAAAACCATATGATTAATATCAATGAATTAAAATTATTACATTGCCAGCCTAAAAGTAAGAAATTAACTTTACTAGAATTTCTAGAAATTACAAATGCCACTCACTCAAAGAAAAATATTATTAATAACCAAAAAGAATTATGTTTTGTCAATACCCCACTCCTAATAAATTTGTAACCCTCTAGGGGATCCTGGCAAGTATATATAAGCTGTTATTACCATGTTATAATTTAGTATAGTTGTACTCTTGAAAATGGCCGATTAGGCTGAAACAATTCTCGAGTATTTGTAATATATCCGTTAAAGTTTTTCGTGTGTTCTTTACTACCCTCTCTGGTGTAAATCATGTTTCATCAACCGTGCACCATCGAAAGTTTAAACTTTAGTAAATTAAATATCGCCACAGCAATATGGAATCTTTTTATACATAAACCAAGAAAGATATAAAAGTTCCTGTTTATCAAAAAGTGCATTTTAAAATATTTTCTAAGTTCTACGTTCTGTATCTGCAAGATAAATACTAGTTTAAAAAAATGTCAGTTTAATTAAAACGGGTACCAATATACATTTGCGGAGACCACATATGGTGAAAATTATTAGGAAGAAAGCGATAAATTCAGCAGAAACAGAACGCGTTCTGCATCTAAGTGGAACTTCCATCTAAATTTAAAAGCGTGCTCGCTACTCCTCACTACACACTACCCAGAGTTCAGCGCGCTAAGCGGAAGTTGCCTGGATAATTTTTCATTCCGAATGCAACTGCATCAATCACGTCGTAAGGGGTACGGCCATTTTTATGTAACAAATTTATCCGTCACTTTCGTTACTTCAGAATTTTAATGATTGATATAAATGCAAACCGTGCTTCGCGGCAACGGTCGCAGATGTAAATCTTTCTGTACTGGTTTACGGTGTACGAGACGACGAGCGTAATTGTAATATGGATAAAATTTATCAAACACAAATTTACGTAAGAATTACACTTGGGCCGGAGTTAATGCAAAAAATGATGTTCTTGATCATTAAAATTAATTGCCACATGTAGGAAGAATATCATCAGGGATTGAATATATTAAACAAAAACAATGCTTCATACGATAATAAAATTCTCTTAAAACAATTTAATTTTTGGTGATGTGACAAAATAAAATATGGCAGTTTTCAATTACGCCTAGGTGTTCCTGAAATTGTAGTATAATGAGTAGTTACATTGTGAATTGTGTGTTATAACTAGTGATGAGCGACACCGCGATTTTTTGGTATCGCCGTGATTCGTTAAAAAAAAAAACTTTGTTGTGTTTCATTCCCACCAGCTACTTGTGCTGGTGGGCGGGCAGTCCCTCCAACCTACACTGTAGTGCAAAGCCGGAGGGTAGGGCGTAAGGCCCTCTTCAGCCTCCTTGCAGGAATCGTGGGAATGGGTGGGTGGTGTGGTTAGGGAGAGAAAGATGAGATGGACGAAATGAAGACAGAAGAGAAGCGAAAGATTATCTGTGGAATATTACTGCTCCAGCATTTGCCTAAATAACACAAGGAAACGACAGAAAACTTGGACCAGAGCAGCCTGACCCGGGTTCGAACCGGTGACCTCCCGAATGCTAAGCAATGATCTAGAGTACTAGACCATGCCGCTCGGTGTGATTCATTATTGTGAGTTTTTTATATCAGTGATTTTAACTGTGACATAGTACGTTACTGGTTCGATAGTCTGATGATCTTTCACGGTTCCATACAGCGAAGTGATATCTGCTATTTTGTAATACTATGTATAATCAGCACCGAAAGGTGTTAAGTGTTTAATTATAAGAATAAACAAGTCGTTCATCATGTTTTATTGTTTACCTTTAATACGTCGCTGTTGATATTATTATTTCCATTCCAAAACAAATCTACCTTTTATAAATGAACAATAAAGGTCTCCGAAAAGAACCATACAAATATAATAATGCTTTTGTTTTTGACACCCAACGCTATTTACAACGTGACCAGAAAAAGTTATAAGGAAAAATTGTTCAGAATCTGTTTTTTATTCAAAATGGCCCAAAAAGTTTACAATATACATATTGTATAGGAAATTTTTTTTTGGTTAGACATAGGTTGGCTACAATAAGCATATTATGCAGTTTTTGGTTAGAGTATAATAAATACACATATCTTCGTTGTTTCACTCTCTTATTATAATAGCCATGACAAGGTAGAAGAGAATCCCTGGAAATGTCTTTCCTTTTCTTATTGATATCGATACCTAGCACCAACAGTACATCTGTCTGGAGCCGAACGACTGAAGAACAGCGCACAGCGATTTGTTATTCGTCCCGAAGTCTGGGTTTCGATGGTATCAGAGTATGCGTAAACTGTGAAATCACGTCACGAGTTAGGATCGACTTGGATAACAGTCGTTACCTATGATATTTTGATATCAGTGATAAAATCACAGTTCGTGGAATATCTCCCATCACTAGTTATACTGTGAATAATAGAAAAAATTCCTTGATTTTACTTGATAATTTCATCAAATTTACCACATTAATTTTAAAGGTTTTAAACAATTATTGGAGAATTTCATAAACTGAATATTTGCGTTATATTTTGCAATGAGTGTTCTAATTACGCGTTTCTTCACTTGATATATTGATATATATCAAGGTTTCTGCGGAAGGGTTAAAATAAGGCACTTAGAAATATTTGCAAAAGCAGCAAAAGCAGATTTATTGAACGATGAAGAAAACGTATTGAACATACGGAATTTACCAATAGACTATTTTATATAAGCTTAACTTGGGAATAACCAAATAGTCCCAGCAGCGACCGTGAATGTTATCTTTTATAAACAATTACAAATCGAAGCCACCGCTCTGGCACATTTATTATTTTATTTTCTTTTAAGCTAATAATTCAACAATATCACTAGACTACTTGGCTAGAGCTCCCTCTTCCTTACACAGAGGATTACCAGTAGATTTCCTTTATAAACTTCAAGAAAAAAGTGTGAAAACAATAAACTAAGCAAATTGATAGCTTTATTAATTAATAAAAATCACATTTTGAGTGACTTGATTATTTATGTTTACTTCAGGGAATAAATTTTGTAAGTACATTCCGATCTGGTACAACAATATTTCGTAAGGTTTTGATGTCCACGTAATAATTGCATTAAAGATAGATTTCTCTCTATTAATCGAACCCGATTGTTTAATATAATATCGAAGTTCCAATGGAAAATGAAAACATAAATTAAGATTTGTTTCATACAAAATTAGGTAACAGTTTGTAACGGGAAAAAAAATTGTTACTTGTTTTTTAAACGTAGCTACTGTCTCAAGCGCTGGGAAAGATGGCTCATGGTTGGACGAGTGGAGCGTTATCCGGCTCGTCTAATTCATGTCCTTTTTTTATGAAAAATTATACACGCAATTGTTCGTGCTTAGGACAAAGTTGGGACAGAAAGGCAGTGCCCTGCCCATGTCGTGAACCAGCGTGTGATATTGCCGATAGCCAACCGATTTTGTTAATAAGTAATAAGTACAGTATCCTTAGAATAATATAACTTTTTAAAAATTGGATTGATTCTGCCGTTACTTTGTGATAATTCATCTTAACGATAAATGAATAAACACTACTTTGTTTATTATCACTTTTTTATTTACAAATCCTTTTGACTATAGTTTCGACAAATAGCTTGTCATTGTCAAACAAATAATTCAAATTGAATGAATATAAACAGATTTGTCAAAACAAATGATTCAAATTGAATGAATATAAACATATTTACAGTAGTGTTTGTATATATTTTTTGGAAATACCATTAATTATAAATGTACTGAATAGTACTGAGTGGTACAAATCTACCTAGTCGTTTAACAGTTTATTTTTGGAAATTTTTGATGCTTCTTCTTCTTCTTCTAAGGATTCTAAAATATTAAGTTTAAAGCCTTTATTTACATTATGAATAATTTTAAGATTTTCTATAGTAGGAAACTGATGGCCTGTTTCTAAAATATGGTTTACAAAATTGGAATTATCTTTTCCTAATCTAAATGATCTAAAGTGTTCGTTATAACGAGTTCTAAATGACCTTCCAGTTTAGCCTAAGTAAAAGGAATCACATTCTGTACATTCTAGCTTATAGCCTCCAGTTTTTTCAAATTTGTCAGTTCTATCTTTTGAATTAAAAAGTATGTGTTTTAAATATTTGTTTGTCTTAAAATTAGCTGTTAGGTTGTTTGCAGATAGAACATTAGCGATTTTTATTGAAATATTACCAAAGTACGTCAATGATATACATTTGCATTCTTTGTTTTTTATGTATGGGTATATAGACTCGCATGCTATCTTAAATTGTTTTTTACGTATTAAATTTTGAGTTTTTCTTGGATCAAAACCATTATTTTTTGCAATTGTTAGAATGATGTTTAGTTCATGTTTTAATTTTTCGTTTGAATGGGGAACTGAAAAAGCTCTGTGTATCATAGATTTATATGCTGAAAGTTTATATGAAAGAGGGTGATTTGAATTATTATGAATTGTTACGTCCGTGAATGTTGGTTTTCTGTAAATATCAAAATTTATTTTATTATCTGAATATTGTAGGGTGAGGTCAAGAAAATTTATTTTGACAATGACAAGCTATTTGTCGAAACTATTAGTCAAAAGGATTTGTAAATAAAAAAGTGATAATAAACAAAGTAGTGTTCATTCATTTATCGTTATATAACTTTTTGTTAAATTTCTTGTTTTGAATCAATAAATTAAGTTAGTAAAACCGATTTTTGTTATTTGAGATCGGGAGCAATCCCAGCGGTGTTCTTCCCTTTTTTATTTCTCCTCAAACGGTACTTGCACCAAGGGTAAGTTGAGAGTTTTGGGGCGAATCATTGGTTAAGGGTGCATGTTCTCTTGTATGGTTCGTTATTGCGCTAACATTTTTTTAGTTTTAAGTCGCGATGGACATCACTCACAACCGGCCTTTATTCTTCCTTGAGATTTCATTATGACCCAGAATTAAAAGTGAGAAAACGTGTTTTTGGGGCACATCTTCAGTAATCTTTAAAGATATCCCACCTTAAAAGCAAATGTTAAACTTACAACAACAACTTATGTATGAAATGCACCTAATCTAGAAAAATAAAAAACGATATAATATTGTAATCTACAGCTTCTAGAATCTTCGTAATAATAACATTTAGAGTTAATTATTGGATATATGCGAATCAGGATTTATTACTACACAATATAGTTTTGTTTTTTATCTTAAAAACAGACTGTAGAACTACAAATCTGGTACATTTCGTTTCAGCGATTATGTAAACATAATCATTGGCTTGTCCCATTAAAATTTCCGTTGCTGTTATAGAATGATTTATAATTTAAACAAAGGGGTGAAATTGTTTTATAAACGTTTCGTTAATTGCTAACGATTGGAATTCTTTTAAAAAGGCTCCTTTATTTTTCCACCATCCTCTATTATTTATGTTTCCAAAATCTCGTCTGTCCTACAATACATAAATACATACAGAGTTTTTATCACCGTGTCGCCTGTCACTCTTACTAAATATTTTCGCCATCAACACATGAACAAGAAAGTCTTTGTTAAAACGTTAAAACATCCAATGTAAAGTCTGCAATCGAAACAAATCTTACAAGTCTTTTTGAGCTACTAATTTTATTTTTTAACATATATACGTATGTACAGTGCCCGGCACCTAACGAGATTCAAAAGTCATAAATTAGCAAAGCTTAGTCCCTTTAGGGCGAGGATAATCGATCGGTAGGCAGAATGATAACTGCTCAGCAAGGTTCAGTAGCGTAGTGGCAAATAGTTGCAAATTAACGGAGTACAGAAGGTGTAAGTAGGGTAAGTAAATCAGTTGAATGAATTCACTTGTGTTCCGTGTTCAGTACTTTTTCTCTCAGTGATACGCGTCGTTGAACTACAAGTTGACGCTTGGGTCCAGCTATATTCTTATTGACTCTTTCATTTATTGCTATGCTAAAAAATTCCGCTTAACTACCTGTCAATCTGACCGTCGTTGAATCTCCTTAGGTGCCGGCCACTGTACGTATCTTTTCAAATGTATACAATACCTGTGGATATACATAGAAGTGAAATGTAATACCCACTCGCATCTAACCTTCAGCTAATAGATTGGCATTTGCAAAAAAACTAACGTCCAGACACGAAGACCAAACCAAACCAAATCCCAAAAAAAAAACCAAACATATTTGCGCAACACGTTCTGCCTCAACTGATCGCAAAACAAATTATCGTAGTAGATATTAATTTGACCAGAACGGTTTTTAATTACGAAACGTAAAATAAACAAGGAATGACGTTTAGTTCTTTTGATTAATTAAACGAGCTTGGAGTCAAATGAAGTCGAAAATTGTTTGGGAACGAATAAGGGCGGGTCAACGAAACAAAAGAACGTATTCGCTATTAGTATCTGACTGAGTAATTACTTTTAATAGCACGTACTCGCACGAACGACACAATATATTCATCTAATCTGGAAAGCGTTTATATAATTCGAGGTTTCTCTATTACATTAACGATGTTACAAAGGGAAAAACCAGAAATGTGAAATACCGTTGGAAATTTTAAATATTGGACAGTAGGCGCTGGATTACCTGATCGAATCTTTGAAAACATACTGTTAATATTAAAATTTAACAATTAAAAGTAACAGGTAATGGTTGGGATTCTGTAAAAATAAAATTCAAAATTCCCAATCCCAATTAAGTACAATTACAATTTGTGAAAGTTACTTGTTAAATATTAGTGTAGCAGCGACAGATGTTTTTGCATTCCAGCATTTAGTGCTTATAATAATAACTTCAAAGTGTTAGAATTTTCAAATAACAGAGATGATTCTATATATTTATTTATAAAATAAAATGAATTAAAAATTGAAATGAATTGAAATCTGTATTCCTTGAGAGTTACAAAACAACTAAACTAAACAGAATATTCGGTATATTCTTAAACCTAATAACAAACCTCCTAGGCAAGGTCGGTCAGGGAATATGACCCTTTTACACTAACTTGTACTTACCGTTTATTTGAACCAAGAAAAATACTAAATTCTAAATCTAAATACAACATTAAACCGTTTACTTATCTAGTAAACTTAACACAAAGGAGGGTTTATTACCCTCGAATTGAATATATATGACTGCTTGTTCACTTTGCTTTCATGTTTATGAAACTGTAAATAGGTACCTGATGCAGACCATCACATAGGTACCCTGTTTGGGTTTTTCCATTAGTTTTGTAAGATTTTGTGGTGGTGGTTTTGCTTATACTAATTAGCTTTAGTAAATTTGAGAGAGTATCAGCATATCGTTGTCAGCATATTATCCGTTTTTTAGTTAGTAGTCCTCAATTTTGTATCTGCATATATTTATATTCGTTTGTGATTGTTATATTGTGAATAAACTGTACATAATCATCGTCAGAGTTTTTTATTTACAAAATTTCATTGAGAAAATACCGCTCCTGTTTTCACGGCAAACAGGTAGGTTGGTTGAGTTTGAAATCGTGATACTTTAAAGTACATCTTCTCTCATTTAACATTGTCAAAAGCCTTTTTTAATTCTACGAATCCCATGTATACGGTCTTTCCCTTTCCTATCGTTTCCTCTATTATTACCCGTAAAGTTAAAATGGTCTCAAGCGTTCCCCTATTTCTTTTAAAGGCGAATTGGTCGTCGCCTAATATTTCTTCTGCCTTTTTTTCAATCATTCTCTGCACTACTCTACTTAAAAAATCTGACGCATTTGAAGTTAAGTTAATTGTTCTAAAATTTTTAAATATTCGCCTGTGTTCCATCTACACATGGTGCCTTAGTATTCCCTAAATTTGTTAATGCTAAATCAAACTCTCTCTAAATCCAGTATCTTTTTCTGAGATATCTTTTAACTCTTCATCTACGTATAGAGTATTCTTTCTACCTGTCCACCTTTTTTTCTTTTCCTATTAAAATGAATCCTGTCTAAATTATTATATTATTAGTACTGGATCCTGAAAGATCCCTTTTAATTGTATTATAAACTTGATCAGTTTTATCTGTTCTAAAATTTACTTTTACGTCGTTACACCTATTCTTTCGAATGTTCCTTAACTACCCTACATTTCCTAATGATTTTCCATTTTATCGTCTTATACCTTTATTGTCCATTCTTATCTGTTCTGCTCTTGTATTTCCACCTTTCTTTTATTAATTCTACAATCTCGTTTCAGAATACTGACTGAGAACATATTTTTATTTTTGTTATATCTGGTTATATGTCTACCACCTACTTTAGTTATGCCGTGGGATCAGTATAAAAAGTCGATATCCTTATTAGGAAAAGACTGTATTAAATATTACTGAATCCCACAATAAGCAGCAAATTTCTACAGATGGACCTCAGTGTGCTGTCTGTATTTATTTAACAATTAAAGTTTATTAAAATACTGCCTTATTTGTTTTGAATTTTTTTTTTGACGCCAAGCCTTTCTGCAAAGCATTGTCCCTACATTTTCGCAATACCAATTAATCCTCAATACTACAAAAAAGTTTTTTAGCTTTACCCTTTAAGAGTCTAGAATTGACTAGAAGATTATTTGATCATTTTTGCAAAAACATTCGTACAGTTTTTTTTTTTTATTCTGCGATTATCTTTCGATGTCAATGTTTTTCTTTTAATACTGCCCGCACACCTTATTGTTAAACTTTAATATTCACTTTATTTTTATTTTTTTATTACACATTGTAGATTTAGCAATATCAATATTAGCAATATATTTAATACTCGGTCCATTTTCTAAACTTTTTGTAATATTAGTTTTTCCAGAACAGACAATGTCAACACTTTTCGTTTCATATTTTCCCCTTACGAACAAAAGATGTCTAACAACAGTCACTAACTCACCCCTAGTTCGTCGCAATACATATACTACAACCTAACAATATTGAATTCCAATAAAGCATCTAATGACCGTGTGCTGGGAGCATACGCGTCAAGCCGGGGAAATCCTGAAAAAAGTAGTTCATTTAATCGAGGTTGTCGCTATTTACTCTATGGAATCTGTCATGTTAAGTTTTTGCTGTTTATTATAATAGATAGTTCATGTAACCGAGCGTCTACTGTATTTAAAGTAACAATAATAATAATCTTGCGAGATATTTTTTACTGTCTACCAATTATACCAACACAACTGTACGTAACGTTTCTATGGTTTAGAAGAAATTTATGAAAGATAAAATTAACAAACGATGTGTTCTGAAGTTTATAAGTTAACTTGTGGATCATGCCAAAAAGAATATATTGGTCTCACTGGCAGGAACTTCAAAAAATGTCTGTTAGAGCACAACAACAGCGACATAAAAAATAAGACAAATTCTACATACGCAAATCACATCACAGAAAAGGATCTATTTAATAATAACCTGGAAATTTTACATTTACATAACAAACCATGAGATATCCATTATTATAAAATTTAGAAATAAATAAACATAAAAATTAAGGTACCTAATTTATACTAGGCGAACAAACAGAGGGTAACAATTTTATTGTAAATTATTTTATACCCAATAATCAAGATACTGCGGTTGTTGGCCACTTAGTGAAACATTTTCAAAATAAAATAGTAAGGTAATGAAAACACTCGGTAGTTTCACAATATTTATTCAAATTGAGTCCTTCACAACACATATAAGGGCAGATTGTTAAATTTACTAGAAATGGTCGAAATTAATAGAGCACTGTTTAATAACAAATTAATAACAAATGACCAAACAGAATTCCACTTATCTCCACTTTTAAGTAAGAGCTAGCATAAACCCTAGTATTTAAAACGTAGATGTAGTAATTAATAGTTTGTTTCGCTTTTTAGCGCGAGTGCATCAGAGGTGGGCCACCGTTTTTCGAACGCCCTCTCCCCAACGCTCCCGTCCCTTCCCACCACACAACTCTGCCCTCTCCACAATCCATTTCCCTATCCCAACCTCTCCACATCTACCCCAGGGATGTTAAAACCTTCTGGTTGATAATCCCCAATCGAGGAGGGTTTTTAGTGGGTAAGAATCTGACACTACCTCCTTTAGGGGGTGCCTATGTAAGGTTTTCCCACCTCGAGTTAAATTAGTATACATAGGTACTCTTCTGAGAATGGTGTAACAACCGAAACGACTGTCGTTAAGGACTCAATTACTATTTTATATTAAATATCCAATGTTCAATTTATTTTTAATAGCAATTACTTTAGTCCGAAGAAGCCAAAGTTTGGTGAAATATATGTTACGATTTAATAAAGTTTGTAAAAATCTTTTGATTTTGTTTGTTCTGTTTAATTTGGTAAACTATAATTATTTAACTATCTTTACCGCTTTAGTGAAGTTGTAGAGACACTTCTACGTATTTCCATTTCTTAAAGGAAAAAAGACCCAATTCCTAAAATAACTCTCAGACATTGTTTATGTAACGGCGCTCTGACTAGCGGTTGAGTTATGAGTCACTTCATATGCAGGACTCTCATTCTACTTTTTCAATTTATAAATCGCTCAAGTGCATTTCGTTACTTGCACGCAAACGATTTTATTTACAGAAAATAGAAAAGCTCTACAAACAACAAAATTTATTTTATTTCCTAAACTAGTTGCAAAGAACCGATGACCTGCCACCATTTACAGGCGACCGACCGACCGACCTAGGCTGCCTTTCGTTCATATGTAAGTGCGTGTTGAATCAGATAAGAAGAAGACTCCTGGCCGCATGACCTTCCTTAGCATAAATGGAAGACGATAATGAAACGTAAAAGGCGACTCGCTGATGTTAAATCCCGGTTTCATGTAAACGTAAACGGAACGAACCGGTTCGCTGGAAATAGATGGGAAAAGAGGAGCGAAGAAAGACTAATAACTGTAACGAAGCTGTGTGATCGTGTTAGATCAGCTTAACATTTTCAAACTATAATTTAACGAAAAACTCGACGTTGAGTTCCTCTATAATTAAAATTTATTTCAAGGTATATGAATTTATATATATCGTCAGAAAGGGCTACTGACCAAGTCGAAATGTTCCATAAGGAACAGTTAATATAATAACAACATAGAAGCAATTGCTGCCATCTAGTGGATTTTAGCCGCTACAGAAGATATCAAACTAGACGAAGCCTCACGGAGGTATTTAAACTTGTCTAGCTAAATCAACAATGCAGCCTATATACATGAATTCACGTAAAGCATGGCAATAACAATTATTATGCTTTTGGTCAATAATTGTTATTGTTAAGTTTTACGTGAATTCACGTATGTAGATTGCGTTGTTGATTTAACTGGACAAATTTAAATACCTCCGTGAGGCCTTGCCTAGTTTGATATCTTCTGTAGCCGCTAAAATCCACTAGATGGCAGCAAATGCGTCCATGTTGCTATTATATTAACTGTTCTTTACGGAACATTTCGACTTGGTCAGTAATTTGTCGAGACTACCTATGGCACGCTGAAGAGCTTCTAACAAGAGAAAAATCGCGATCCGTGTCTGGTAGTTTCGATAAATTTCTGACCAAAAGCATAATAATTGTTATTCTCAAATAAATAATTACCATTACAAATGTTCGATCTGATCATAACCCTGTGGGGTAACACAATGGTAATCAAAATTATTAATCTAACAACGTAAGGAAGTTACAATGGTTTTTATTATTTGTTATTACAATACTTGTTTTGTTATAGATTTCAGTTTTCCAGAAATACACATCATTTTATTAATAACAAATTTAACTTAATGTCGCGGTAATTGTGAGAGAAAAAATCATAGTACAAAATTTTCTATGCTGGACTAGAATGTAACTGAAACTCACATAAGTCTATTATTTGTTATATCTCAAAGTCAATTGAGACGTGTCTGTATGTTGTTAATATAACTTAAGAACCACTGGATGGATGCCGATGCTGCTTCACTACGATAAACAATATTGGCTACGGATGATGGTTGCAATAAGCCATGTTTTTACAACATTTCCAGGATAATGAAATATCAGATATGTAATTTCTGTGAAAATAGTCTTGTTTCCATTAAACAAATTTTGACGAAGTAAATTTAGAGCAATGGCATCAAATCGAATTCTTTTTCAACGTAAATATACTATGGTCTATATGGGAGAAGCAGCATGCAAAAAACTGGGTACTCTTAGATTATCAACAAAACGAGCAGTTATAGTAAGATAAAACTGTTTTTAAAACAATTATCATATTATACATCTTTAATCAATAACAAAACACTCACTTATTTATGGCTTAATAGTTTATCAAAAGTATTGATCAATAACCTTTTCACACGTTTCATACACGGGGATTGTAAAAGCGAGGATATTGTACACAAGTAGCGATTACGTACCCCAGTGTCGGGGTTGGATTACTGTTTGAGGGAAAGACCTTTCCTTGAACATACAACCAGTGAGGTTGATTGGTACTAAGAGAAATTTAGGGACCTCAGGTGGGGATTGTTTAGTACCTGTCCGGCTGTTTTGAGGTTGTGCGACAGTGATTAACTCCACACGATGTGGTTGAGGTTGACACAGTGGTATCTTTTGCTGTTTTGCCTCCTCGATGGACTGCACGACGTTTCGCTGGGATACCAAGCCTGTTAATCCTAGTACGGATTATATAGGTCTCATACTTTTCTTTTGTTAACCTCCTAGATAGAATAAGTAGAAATGAATTTGGCCTCCGCGATTGAGCGGATCTGACCTTTTTGCCAATGGGGGCCTTGGTGGATTAATCGCAAGATAGGTATTACCACGTTAAAACGAAACAAACCGGCTACGTTCCCTTGGTACGTCTATTTTATACCTATTAATAGTTTACTAATATACGAATTGTTTAATTTGATGATAGAATTAAAAAATTGTTCTCATCGGTTGTACTGCTGTACCACATTAATTCGAAGGACCACCAAGCTCTTTAAAATAAACACACACGATACTGTGAATACATTTATTTACAACAAAACTTGGAAATATGTCTAAAGGAAGACCGTTTTGAAATACACTTATAATGATTGTTTATGAGGTATTATTCCTCAGCTAGTCGAAAACGGACTCTATCGCATCCCAAATTTGGATAATTATATAACCTTCCAAAACGGAAGGGAGCAAAAAGTATATAATGTACAAATATAATTATATAAACAAGTACATAACTTATACCTAAATAGCTGGCCTAGGTAGCAATTATCTACACCAACAAAATATTTGTTTGTAGATAAACAAGTATTGGATGACTGGTTATTGACACGAAACCAGATTTTAGAAATTTCCTACTGAACAATTGACCTGAAGGGTACAAAAGAAAGTGGCGATAAACTTACTCACTATTCTTACTTTTTACATTTCTCAACTATATTTACAACAAATTCCTTAATATGGTTTTACCCCGTACCTAACTACCTGAGCGTAATAAATAACCTAAAATAACTATGCTATACTGTACACAAACATTAAACAACCCTTATTACTACCTAAAAATAAGTTGAAATGGTGATCCACATCTGACAGTTTCGACCAAGAAGATATTTTTGTTATACATAAATAGTTTTCTATTCGTGACAAGAGAGCAGTGCAAGTGTAATCGTTCCGTTCCAACCTTTAGACGATAATAACGCCATCAGGGTGGCATTAGGAGAGGCCGAGCACACGTAATAGCTGATAGCTGGATTTGGAAGTTTAATTATTGGATCTCACGTAGTATCACGTAGATACAGTTCGCGGATTAAACACGAAGTTTACGAGTAGCGTCCGTGTCACCATCTTCCTTAGGTAATATATGCAGATGGCTTACGTTCAAACAACGGATTCGTTACCGTTTCTAACTTGAACGTTCTCCGAGAGCAAGATAAAACGATAGCAAGCCAGGAGACTTACCCCGAATATACAATAATGGACAAACTAAGCGGATTCTGAATGACCAGCAGAATTGGCTAACAAGTTAAGGATTATACTACGAAAGGGTTCGTTTCATTTAAATTTCGGAGACAAAATTCTTAAATAAATGAAGATTGTATACGGAATATACAATAGTATTTTTTATTCTAATCGCTAAATATGTATTGTTGATTGTTGATAATGTCACTTGTTGAAACGTAAACATAATGAAGTAAAAATACACACAGTAAAAGTTTCAAATAAATTTTATTTGTATTGCTACAATATTGTTTCGCTATATGTTCAGACTGCGTGCTATTACACATAGTTTGAATTTTAATCTTAAAAAAGGGGAAATGAGACGCATAGTCGTTGAAATGTGGTAGGAGCATCTGTATTAATAACAGCAGTTCATGTACCCTCAGACATAAGGAGTAAGGTGGTAGGGGTATCGTATGTTCAACGAAAGGGTACGCAAACGAATGCGTGGACAGTGCATGGTGGGTGATCTGCAAGTATAGAGGGATGTTCAGACTTGTGTTTACCTGTATTCAAACTTGGGGTACATTTACCTGTTTGTATTATTGCCAACAATAATTATCATATTGAAAGATTTCTATTTGTATATATATTGTAAATAAACGTTGATTAAGTAAAGTTCGTGTTTTCGAATTTATGTGCATCGAATATCCATCATCTTTCGTGTGCTCCCTCATAGGAGATTAGAAGTGGCGCGTCAGCGCAAAACATAATAAAACACTATACAATAGATTCTTCAGGTGAAGATACGATTTAATAAAGTTGCATAAAATTAATACTCCTATTAGACCAGTAGTAGCACATCTGCAAGCCCCGTGTTCTAAACTTTCTAAATTTTTAATTCAAGAATTAATAAAAGTCACTAAATTCGAATTAACTTTTGCTGTAAAAACTCCCTTGATCTTATTAATAAAATTTACAAAATATGTTGACCGACTAATTGTAAATTAATTTCATTTGACATTATAAACGTGTTTGCGAGTAAAACCCAATACATTCATTGCCAACGATTTAATTTAACTTTTAGAAATTTGTTTACACCAAAATTATGTACTATTTTACGATAAACAGAAATCTTCATGAATCAACTAGAAAATAATATAGCATCCCATCATCTTTTTAAAAATTGTTTATACTACCACAGGTATGTCGATGACATACTAGTGTGCTTTGTAGAGTATGATAGATTACTTTCAAAATTTTTTAATTTTACTAACAACATCCATGAAAAGATAAAATTCACACTAGAAATAGAAAAAGATACTTTAATAAACTTTTTAGACTTAACAATAAAAAGAAGGAACTCTAAACATGAATTCGCGATATATCATAAACCCACTCACACAGATACTATAATCCACTCAAAATCTTTTCATCCTATATCCCAAAAAGTAGCAGCATTCGATCCCTTTATCCACAGATTAATAAATGTACCTTTAAAAACACAGCAGTTTAACTTGGAGAGAATTTATCAAATAGAAATTAATAATGGTTATTCGCCTAGTATAATAGATAACATATTAAATAAAAAATTAAAACAAAAACAATAAATTACAATTATTATACCCTATCATTAAAAATACACCGAATAAATTTAATTATTTTACATTTTTAGGCAACATTTCCAATAAAATAAGTAAAAACATAAAGTGTATAAATAACAATTTTATTTCCTTCAAACCCACAAATTCGCTACGTAAATTAATTCTTAATAACAAATGTAAAATACATAAGGGAGCCAAGTCAGGAGTTTATTTATTAAGTTGTACAGATTGTAAAAATGTTTATGTAGGACAAACAGGTAGGGCCTTTGATATTCGCATCCGTGAACATTACAAAAGTTTTATTAATAAAAAAACAGATTCAACATACGCAGAACATCTAATTAATTTTAATAAACCAACTTGAAATCACAAATTCGCCACTGCTAAATTTAAATTTGTTACCTACCCTACCACCCCATAAGTGTTAATAGTCATCTTAGGTATAAATAGTTGTGTAGTAGACTAAGTGTGTATTATTTTCGCCTGAAGAAGCTATTGTATAGCGAAACAATATTGTAGCAATACAAATAAAATTTATTTGAAACTTTTACTGTGTGTATTTTTACTTCGCTAAATATGTACCTCTACATAATATTTTCAATAAAATGTTAGTAATTTAGTTGGAAAATAAATATATATGATAAAAAATTATTACTTTAAGACAGGGGTAATAAACAAGTTAGTACAAGTAATACGTTTATGTTACGGGGGCTTCAAAATTTCAGGAAATAAAACTAGGACGAATGTGCAAACTAATAATAATAATAATAATTGAGAAGTTTACGTTTCGTCCTTACTCAATATATAACAAATAAATTGAAAAATTTCGTTCCCACTTGGAAAATATTTTCAAGACAACATATATCCTGTTAAACGTCTAGTATTTGGCAAGATAACTGTTATATAAAAACTGTGAGTAACAAGAATAGTCCCATATTTCTAATAAAAGAAATATCACGCAGATGTCCTTCATAGAAACGTAAAAAAATATTTTATTCTGGGTTGTGTGGAATGTTGAAAAAGGTTACTTATAAGGAGCTCAAACTCATTTTAAAACTTTTTACGTGGGATGCCCCGTTGATATTGACAGAAATGTGCGTAAATAACATATATTCTCCTGTATTATTTCCGAAACTGTAAGTATTAAAATTGAAATTATAAAAAGATAGGATTTCGAGAATTTCATTTAAGCTTTAGAGTAAAATTTGTTTTATAACTTCACAGTATTCTATTAGTTTTTATTGTGCTTGGTTAGATTTTTTTTATAGTTCACTCGTCGTTGTTTGTAAATTAAATTGTAGCATATTTTCCGTACATATATGTAAATTGCAACAACTTCCTATCTTGTGTCTTGTTATTTTTTGATTAAAATATTTCACTGCTTTCTTTAGTTTGTTATTCTTGTTTTTTATATATTTATTTATTTAAATTTAAATAATAACAATTTATTTCCATCTATATTTTAACAAATTTAATAAATTTGCACTATGCCTCTGACGAGCATCAATCTATATTTATTGCATCGACAGGATTTGTTATCTAAAGTAGCATAACTTAATTGCTTACAGCCCTGTCCACCTCATGATGTGACGCAAAAATTCTTGTTCGTCCGTCTCCTTAACGCGCGCGAGTTCTACCTATAGAGAATTCTATATAATACAAGTGTTTCGGCACAAAATACTATTGCCGTCACTATGTATATATTTTTTAATTTAGACAGGTAGCAGTAAAGTAAAGTTTTGCAAACATTTGTGTACAGCATGGTATTTTCATAGTTATTGTATTATATTATTGCAGGTCATTAGTCTTAAGTAGGTAGGTAGGAAAAGCCAGATTTAGGGAAATGATTGTAAATAAGTTTATTGCATCGTCCATTGTACCCTTTAGGTAATTGTTATTACTCGGAAGTTAAATTTTGGACAGGTCCTATAATGGCCTGAGGTAGAGGAGAGAGTTTTAGTCGGTAGGTCCTCGCCCAGAGGGAATCCAACACTATCCAGTTGTACGGATGGCTGGGAGCTTTACGAAGATTTCCCTTCTTCTCCGAAAACAAAAAAAAAACAGATCCGGGTCCGGCTGCTCTAGCTCAAGTTTTCTGTGGATTCCTTGGATCACTCAGGCAAATGCCGGGGCAGTAATATTTCACAGATAATCTTTCACTTCTCTTGGCATTAATTCATTTTGTCCGTCTCATCTTTCTCTCCCTAACCACTCCACCCATCCACTCCCACAATTCCTATAAGGAATTTGAAGAGATCTTTACGCCCCCCTTCGGCTTTGTACTATAGTGTAGGCCGGAGGGGACTGTCTACCCATCAGTATGAGTAGCTGGTGGGATTGAAACATCCAAAAGTTTAAGTTTTTGATATCATAAAATGTATAATTGTCTTTTTTAAAGAGCAGTAGATGTAAAGCGCTGTAAGTATTGAAACTAGAACTTAATGAATGTATGTCATAACATTATAATTATCCGAGCTAAAAGTCATAAAATAATTCTGTTGCAGCTTACATATTGTTAAGGATATGGGTAGGAGTTTTTGCCTCCTGTGCATTAGCTGCAATTTACATGGTTCTGCTGGTTCACAGGCTGTAATTTACGTTAGTCTACTCCATTTAAGACAAACATCAATTTTTACTGTCTTCCGCTATTCACCACAAACTATACAGAATCAGTTCTATCAAACATATCTAGGATGTCTAAGATACATCCAAGTAAAGTTAGAAATGTAGTTTTTTTGAATGCCATCAATCTTAAACAAATTCAAGCAAGAACGTTAAGTCGTCAGGAGTCGAGTAGGTATAACAGTTCTTTTAAAAGAAGATTTTGTTTACCTTGATCGTTTTAACCGCGATGCGGAGGTTGGGTAGATGACTTCACGAGCCACCACCACCTGTGCGACGCGCGGTTACAGCAAGCGCAGTTTTATCAGATGATTGATCTCTATGGCAGAGCCGCTTGCTTTTCCTCTCATCCACGTCTTGAATAAACAACCTGTTCCACAGGAAGATATACCTGTTGTCACCTTTTATGAACTCGGACCGAAATAAAATCTCGTCGCTTGTTTATTTTATTAGCACATTTTACAGGATCAGTGTAATAAAGCGAAAACGCAAGCTAATTCGAAACGACACAAGGTAACACCTCATTTCACAAGCAGCTAAAGAAGTGCTGGTTTATTCAACGATTCAGCGTAATTATCTGACCAACAAACATTCACGTAAATGTGCAGAAACTGATTATTTATTATCTGGTTTTTGCACCAACACTGCAGTATATTTACCAACAAATGCATAATCACCAATAGTAAATACATGGAGAGGTACCAACCTAACATATTTCATTCTTAATTATGTACAAAATACAGTTGTATAGTATGCAGTAAAAATATAGGAAGCTACACCGCTTAAATTCTACAATCCGCAAAATTATTGTCCTTTATTTTTTTGCTCAAAGGGTATACAATAATTTGAAAGAAAAGCTGAAAATTTTGAGATGATAAATTATTTTTCAGCTTAACGAGTGTCTGAGATAAAAACAATTTTACTAGGTGTAATTTCGATTTAGAATGGTAACATATCAGAATGAAGCATTAGAAATTTCCTTTGTAAAATTCTGCTTTTATGCTTTATACGACGAAGAAATGAGAAGGTATTAGAGTAGGCGAAGTCAATAAGGTTTAGACTCGTTGCGAAGAGGTAAAGTAATGAAAGAAACTAATACAAAACAAAAAGTATATATTTGACCAAAAAAATAAATGAAGGGTAGAAGTTAATATATTGAACGAAGTTAGAATTTGAGTTTATGCCAGGAAGATAGAATGAGAACTGTCTGTAGTTTTGAAAATTAGATTTTAGAAAATTAGTTAAGAGGGGAACTTAGTAGCATAAAAATGAAAGTAGGGTGCCAATAGGAAGAGAGAAAAGTTGGGAATTTTCATGATAAGAAATATTAAGAAACAGAAAGCAGTCCCAAACCACCGAAGAGACTCGTCATTAAAATCCTATTAGAATGAAGTAAGAACCATGGAGTCATGAAGTTAGTAGACAGAGTTGAATTGTTAAAAGGGATTATAGGATAGTACCGAAGCAATTAAATTGTTGTTAAGTGAAGAATAGATACAGAACAGGTAAAGAGCAAGTACAGAAATAGAATTGCAAGAAAGGAATATTTACACGGAGACAATACGATAACAATACAATTTACAATGTTAACAACACAAACACACAAATACAAAATAATATTTACATAAATATTTAAATGCAATAAAAACACAAATAGAAAAATTATTTTTTGAAATAAAAATATATCAAATCGCCACAAAGGTAAAGAAGAGATATGTTGGTAGGAAACCTTCTGAGATATGAAGTATTAGTTAGAGACTTACTAGCATCAGAAATAGGAGCAAAAGGAGGCAGAGGAAACCTACATTAAATTAATGTTCGAAGCAGTTAGGGATGTAATATGTTTCAGTTTCAGAGAAATGTGAAGAATGGTTCACGATAGAAAAGAGCAGAGACGTGTATCCAATCAGTTTTCGGACTGGCGGAATTCAACTTCAAAAAGGGTTACACTCAATCAAAGAAATTTTATGAAATAGGCAAAAGTTAACCAACAAACTCATGGGATATCTTATTTATATAAGTGAAACATTATTGTAAAAATAAAACAATAATAATTGGAAACATTGCATAATTGTAACAAGTTTTATAAATTACTTGAATGGAACTCAACATTTCACAAATATTAACAAAGGTAATTTGTACCCTTCGTTCCTAACGTCTGTCACATCAAAAGCGTCGTAACGCTTTTCAAGCGACGCGACGCTTAAACAAATACCGAAATCGTTTTCCAACCACAAACGACAACGGTAAGGGCTTCACGGTTCACGCGGAACTATTTTTAATTCGTTGCAGACGATGGCGTATAAAGTGAAGCAGGGCGACGACTAAAGACGCTTAACAAGTTTATCGCGACGTTGCTATATTAAGAAAGGCATCAGATCGAATTTAATGGATGACAAGTTCATTTGAAAATCATGAACATTTCAAACATTTTCGTTCACATGAGGAACATCTTCGCATAAACCTACCTACTGGAAAATTAGAAATTGTTTTGAATCATTTCTGATAGTATGTTTGAATAAAGGTATGAATAAAAAATATCCAAACATCATGAGTGTTATTAATCGAATACAGTTTTATTTACAAAACAAAGCTTTAAGTTAAAATACGAGTATCGGTAATTTTTCTTTTTAACTTGCAATGTACGAGGCATGTTTTTTAAGTATGTACCGTTTTGAAATTCTACCGTCGCAGCGCTGCGGTCAGCATACCGCTCATGCGCGCTGAGTACCTACATCTCTCACCTACGCACTGATGCCATTACAGTCTCATTCGCTCTTGTTTACGTTGTTTACTGAGTGTTTAAAATACCTCCGATAATCGTGAGTCCCGCTGACTGTGAAGTCCGGAGTCCGGACTGTTATACGATTCCTTAGTGCTAAAGGACTAAAACCGATTGATATTCATCGTGAGATCTGTGCAGTTTACGAGCAAAACATTATGACTGACGGAATTATAAGAAATCTGCGCCGTGCAATCCAGAACAAACGATTTGGCAAATTCAGCAAGGGCATCGTTTTGCTGCATGACAATGTCCATCCGCATGTGGCTAATCGGACCAAAGATCTCATCACGTCTTTTCACTAGGAAACTCTAGATCATCCTCCGTATAGACCTGATCTGGCGCCCAGTGACTACCATTTGTTCCTGCACTTGAAGAAACATCTGGGCGGTCAGCGTCTTTAAGACGATGACGTAGTCAAAACAGTTGTGCTGCAGTGGTGAAGTGGACAAGTCAGGCGGCAGAGTTCTATGTTCTATAAGAAGGGTATTCAAAAACTGGTCAAACGTTATGTTAACTGCCTCATTATGTAGAAAAGTAGATTAAGGTACAAGCTTTTATGTAAAAGTAAAATTATTAAGATATCATTCCACGTTTTTTAATAATTTCAAAACGGTACTTACTTAAAAAACATGTCTCGTTCATTAATGAAATTCAAGAGTTAATTTAAATGACTATTATCTCAGACAATATTTAAAACCCTTGTAAGTCATGTCTCAATGACACTTTTCAATTTCATATTGGTTTTTAGTGTTTTGATATTCCGAAATATGGATTACTCAAGTACAGATAGATGACAAATATAAAAAAGGTCTAAACTGTAATAAAACGTTATACAGTCAGTCGACTCCCAACAATTCATCTACCACCACTCTGAGTAGAATTTCCCTTAAAGTTAAATTGATCAATGGCAAGAAAGTCATAGTCAGCTGTTCTATAGGTTGAATATTTCAAGCAGAATTGGTGGCTTTTAAGATCACTTTACATGTAAAGTTACCCTTTCGATATCTAAAAGTTGGTTTGAAATATGATAATGTTTTAGAAGAGTATTTCAACAATTCGTAATTTTAACGAATCAAATTCTAGACACCATAAAAGATTAGACAATAAGTACTCATATGGTAATCATCATTTTGTACATCTAATTTATAATAAACAGGTTACAAATCGTAAAGTTAGAATATAGGTTCTACACGTTTTGTCGGCAACAGCGGCTGACACCATCAGTAGTACTACGGTAACAACACACCACTGATGGCATCAATGTCGTGTCAAAATGTATAGACGAAACATTTAATTTATCTACATGGATCCTTAGTCTCACCCGTGTTTCGTGTTTTATTTCCTATGTTACCTACGACTATCATATAATTTGTTATAATACATTAATTTAAAAATAAGTTAAATTTATCTAATGAGTTTTTTATTCTTCTGTAATTCGAAGATGAGAAGTGCTAATTTAACGTATATATATTAGAGCGAGTTGACTGTCACCCACATAGAATAGTTTCGGGTAAACAATAAATAAATTAGACGCACATTACAATAAATGTAACATTAGAGTTCGTCAATTTAATTTTTCCGGTTTTGTATTGTAAAGTCAAAATTGTAAACTTTTTACTTCATTATTTATTATTGGCACAATAAATTAATTCATCCCTATATTTACTACAAGAAAGAGAAGGATACCCTTGTCTTTCTTGACGAGTCGGGGGTAATGAGCAGTGTTTATAATGTTGTCGCATCTTTCTCTTCTATGTGTAAAATTTGTAGTTGTCTATTTTATTATTTTACTGTACTACTGTTGAACCTTCATGAACTACAGTGGCGTTCACAAATTTTTATTCACACAATTTAATTTAAAAAAATGCTCAATTTTTCTCAATTATTTAAATTCAATTCATTGACACTACAATCATTTTTGTTTGATTTTTTTGTTTTTTTAACGAATTTTCTAATTTAACGATAACGTAATATTAACGACATAATGATATAAATACGAAGTAGATCTATTATACTGCAGTTACTTAATAATTCTAAATAAACAGTTAATCGCCAAAACACAGAAAAATATTACAAAATTTATCTTATGTGTAATTTTAGTTTTCTAATAAAAGAAAAACTTATGCCATCCAAATAAGAAATTACCAACGCCACTGTAATTTGTGAAGATTCATGAAACACTAGTACGAAAACGAAAAGCGAGACAAACATACGCAAAATATAAAAGTAGAACAGAAATGAGCAGAATTGAAATACTACCTACATTACTTGTATCTCATCCTCATCAAAAATGACGGGGGTGTCCTTCTCTTTCTTGCGGTAGATATATGGACTAGTTAATTTATTGCGCCAGTAATAAATAATAAAGTAAAAGATTTACAATTTTGACTTTATAATACAAAACCGGAAAAATCAAATTGAATAGACTCTGACTCTATCATAGTACCTCATGAAATCATGTTTTATAAATGGGCACGCCGTTGTGTAAGTATAGTAGACATATACCTGTCACAGACCATTTATGTTGGCACGTTATAATTTAAGTAGGTACCGATGTAGTTCTATGAATTCATCTTTATATTTTTTATCGCCCTCACAAGTTTTATTGTTGTCATGTATAACAGTGTCTCGTTTAATCATACCTGAAACATTTGAACAATATTATTACACACATACAGAGGCATATTCAGCCTCTCTTCAATTTCGTTCCGCCATCAGCTGCCGATGCCACATGCTGCAAACATACAATGGTATTCGTTCCACGTAGATACCCATGGCAGTTCTATGAAATATCAGACAACGGTTTATTTATTTTAAGTTTACCCCAAACCGAGTGGGCGCGCCTCCGAACCTCAATAAAAGGAGTCCAAAAGACCGCTTCAACCATGTAATAAGGGCACAAGCAAAACGAACGGGAGGAATAAATTGAAAACATCGACGATACCAGAACGGAAATGATTTTTTTTAAAAGGAAACGAAGAAAATTCGCATTCGTTGAATAGGGGCATGTGCATTGTAATTTTGTTGACACAAATATGTAAAAAACGTTTGCAAAATTAGAGTTCAAAAGCTCGAGAATGATTAAACTTTCTTCCTCTTGAATTTAGATCATCTTTAAATGATATTGTTCATTGTGGAAGCCTTTACTTATTGAAACTGATTTATAATTTAAAAATGAAAACACACAAAAAGTCTCAAGATGTTTATTTAAATTCACTACAATTGTTTCGCTTAACTTAGTCTTTTTCAGGTGAAGATATGACGGTATAAAGGTTATATCTTCACCTGAAGAAGCTTAAGTCAAGCGAAACAATTGTAGTGAATTTAAATAAACATCTTGAGACTTTTTGTGTGCTTTCATTTTTAAATTAAATGATATTGTTTTTTTTCAATTTTCACTGAATGATGGGCTACGTTAAATTCATTAGAAATTCTCGTCTAGTGAGTAGGTTATTTACGGTTTATGTACGTTTTGGTTACCATGTGGATGCTAAATTAGAAATAAGTAAATTTATTAAAAAAATACAGTAATGGGAAAAAGTAAGTTCTCGAATGAACATAAGAAAACAAAACAAAATTAATATTCTGCACATTAATTGTCTTATTTCTGTTTCACGTGAGGCATAGGGGGCTATTTTATGTTGTTAAAATTGACGCGCAACAGAGAATTTTGGGCGTTGTTGTTAATGCTGTATACCATATTATAAGACGACAAGTCAAAAAACTGAAACTAATTTAAACGTAAAAAACATGTAAAATGTTTCACATTAATTTATTTTCGATATCTCGACAATTGTTTCGATCCAACTACAATCAGTTTCAAGTGTAATTACTCTTAAACGTTGCACTATCGAATCTCTTAATTGAAAGTAACTGAATTTTGACCGAAACTAATTAACGAACGAGACTTGAAGAATAACAATTGTTCGTTCATTGCCATGATCAAACGGAAATCTGGCAACTTAGCAGGTCCTTTCGTGTTCATAAGCGTGCGCATCATGTGAAAGGATCCATTAGAATGTGCGGCCCATACGTTCGACGTACCTACGTCAGGTGTAGGGACGAAGATCTTGCTCACATGGGTAATTTTACGATTGCGTATACGCCGTTCCCATCTGAAAGGTACCATCTAACTCAATGCCAACCGAGTTTCTGGCGTAGGGTGTAGGGTGCGCCCTACGGCTTTTGTGAAACGAGACATATCCTTTACTGGAAGATGCCTAATGTACAGTATAAATACCACCATCTAAAGGTTTGGATCTACAATATGTCGGTTAAGTGCTGCTCATAGTATGGATTGGGCAACAAACATGTGAAATTAGTTCAAAAATTGAAAATAAAAAACAGAAAGTTTCACTAATAATTTAATCGATACCCGACAAATTTGTTTCGGCCGAATCGGCCATTAACGAGAGTATACAGTGATTACTAAAGTCCAAAACTAGTCGTATTGTATTATATACATTACAATTTATAAAAGAGTAGGGGTGAATTGTAAGTAAATAGTTCTGTTTGATTGTTAACCAAATTCGCTTTATTTTCCAAGGCTTTTTTAATCTCTAAGTTCTCCAAAAGTGACAATTTTCTAGATTTTGGAAAATTTGTATGTATAATTTTAAAATTATTTACATTAAATAATGGCTAGAGTTGATACATGTAATGTAAATACTTTTATAATTCTACATACAAATGTTCCAAAATCTAGAAAATTGTCACTTTTGGAGAACTTAGGAAAGGCCTTGGAAAATAAAGCGAATTTGGTTAACAATCAAACAGAACTATTTACTTACAATTCACCCCTACTCTTTTACAAATTTTAATGTATATAATGCAATACGACTAGTTTTAGACTTTAGTAATCTTTGTATACTCTCGTTAATGGCCGAATCGGCCGAAACAAATTTATCGATTAAATTATTAGTGAAACTTTCTGTTTTTTATTTTTAATTTTTGAATTAATCATGCAGTTTCACAAAAATTGCACCAAAAATAGCTTAAGTTTTATGTGAAATTAGCCCTTAATTTTAAAGTGTGTAATACATTAGTACATTAAAATAAACCAATGAAGAAAATAATACAAGTCATTCGATTTTTTAATTGGAATTTTTACATATGGACAGACGCCATATTTTCAATTATTCGGAAATTTTAATACTGTAGTGTTGTATGTCACTAAAAATTCCAAATACGTGATATTATTAGTATATAGATATAAAAATATTATATAGTTTCGTCCTTGGTTAAAATGAAGGTTTGGCGAATGAGAAATTCATTTCACTATTATAATAACACATCATCATGATGTCGAATAAAAATAATACAATATTGAGAAAAGAGTAAATTCAAGGGTAGTCAAGAGACGCAAGATGTAATTACGCTCCATCGTCTGAATTACACGGTCGTTGTCTGAAAATGATAAAACAGTGAAGAAAAATGAGCACGAAGAACAGAAGAAGGTTTACTTTTATATTATTATTTTTTGATATTTTACTTGCTTACTCGAAATTAAATTCTCGACCGTAGCCTTTTATTAAAAGTTGCTTTCGGCATTTATACATAACATGTTGAATATACGTATTAATATGTAACTGTATAGATCTAATATGTATAGATGTGTACATATGTACATTCCACTTTTTCTTAGTTCTTTTTTTCATATATAGATCGAAATAAATGAAAGTTTAATAAATCCACACAGAAAAGAACCCCGCCCTCCTTTACTCTTTTTGTGTGGTATTTTTAGCAAAAATGAAAAAGAATAATTTGTTCGGCAAGGCAGAGTAACTTATACAAGTTGGGCTTTTGGCCTAACACTAACTTTTAATGTTTTTATTAATACTATTTTAATATGTAGAATTTAATAGACTCGGTTTAAAGACAATTGGAATTCTTAAAGAAAAATAAACTATTGTGTGTTTGTTTTCCGCCAGTTACTAAAGCTGGTGGATGTGTATCCCTCCGACCCACTCGTGCAAATATGGAGAGTAGGTTTTGGAGCACCTCTTCGGCCTTTTTTTAGGAGTCGTGGGAGTGGGTGGTTCGTGGTTGAGGAAAGATATATGATGAGGACGAAATAAATACAGAAGGGAAGTGGAAGATTATCTTTGGAATGTTACTGTCCCAACATTCAGAAAACCATTTTTGATGTTGTACTCCTCTTTATATCGTTAAAACATTTTTAGATCAGCTGTTTAGTACAATCAAATTTGGTTTTAACAAAATTCGTTAAAAACATCTGCAAGTCACTGTTTCAAAATTACATGTACCGTTTTGAAACAAATGATAGTATTTGACGCTTTTAATTGTTGTAAGTATGGTGACAGTGACGCTACAGAGCGTATTTGAGCATTTGTTGTTGTTAATAATTAAAAACATCTCAGAGTAAAGCTGTTTCCGAAGAAATAAGGAAAATTTCCCGATTACGTTAATTTATTACGCATTCCTTCAAAGTTTTATTGTTTTTATTGGGTAACATGTTAAAAGTTAATAAACAACTACAATATAAAATTGTGTTAATTTTCAAAAATGTTCCCTTTACTATGCTCTAGGGTTGAAGACTACATCAAGCTTTTCATACGTGGTTCTGTATTTAGATTGTTGTGCTGTTTTCCTTTTTCTTTTAATTATAAATTTAAGTAATAGTCCGGTTCCAAATTAGGCGTAGGATGTGCGCACCCCATGTGAAAGGATCCACAAGAACGTGTGAACCGTACGTTCGACGAAGCTACGTCAGGCGTACGGGCCTAGGGCTAGCCCGTTTGGTAGGCAACACATTTTGCGACTTATGGGACAGAAACGCGAGAATTATTATTCAATTATAAAAGAACGCTTGTAACATCACTCAGAAAGTTTGAGGCAGTTGAAGTGTTGAGTGTACTTATTTCAAATAAATGTTGTGCGATACTATTTTTCTTGTACATGGGATTTGGGAACACTTTTATGAACTATTTTTTGTTAAAGTAAAACTAGTTTAATATTAGAACAATATGGTTACATATTGTTGTGCATACGGTTGCCGTGAAAAGAGTTCTAAAGGTTCTTCCACTTCATTTCATGTGTAAGTACAATTTAAACATATGACACACTGATACGTTTGTAATTTCTTCAAAGGTTTCTTAAGGATCCTGAATTAAAGAAAAAATGTTTGAACGCAATAAGGCGTTTAAGTTTTACACCGTCAAAATATTCAGTTGTGTGTTGTTTGCAGCAAACATTTCGATGAAAATGATTTTTTAAAATCCGTGAGAAAAAGAAAATTAAAGCAAAATGCTGTACCTAGCGTTTTTGATTTTCCTCAGCATTTAATTAAAAAAGTAGTAGGTACCTCGACGCAACAAACGAAATATTTTGTCACAGGAGCAAAAGTAAGCAAGTAATTGAATGAGTAATATTATTATAAAAAGATAAAGAGTTCTAAAATAGTATCATAAATACGAAGTTGCCGTCAATCCCGTCAACTTCAAAAGTATATCCTGAAAGGTAAATTATGATTTTACTAAAAATCAGTAATGCTTTCAATTACCTATTGATTTAGTTTCTAACCGTTATTATTATGGCTTAGGTTTTAATGTATTTTGAAATTTTTACATAACTCTAGGCAGCACGCAAGTTGAATGTAGATATTTTTATTAATTAATATTTATATTTTTGTATGTTCGATACATTCAAAACTTTCTATTAAAGGTATAAGTTTATTTTTGTTGCTATTTTTCTAACTTTCCCAACAGAGTACACATAATGAACGACTTCACATACCTTAGATTTTTTTACTAAAAAAAACTTACGAAACATATTTTATCAAATTCAATATTACCAACTATTATTTAAACCATAAAATCAGACTTTGTAAACTACATGTAAATAGTAGTAGTAGTACAGTTAATATACATCATTTTAATCACTGTCATCACATCTTTTTTATCAACTTCATATACCAATCATTCACACAACGAGATATCTACTTGCTTTACTAATTAACTTTATTTTCACTTATAGCATATATATTATTGTAAACAACACTATTATTCTTTTTTTAAAGAAGTTTAATTATGTTTTCAATATATTTGGTTTGTATGTTAAATGCCATTGTAAATGATTTTCAATCTTTAAAGTCCGTAAATTTCCGTTTAGTGCATGGGAAACTTAAATATGTCCCCGAATGTGCATTGTTGGTTGCATACCCAAAGTACATCATTTTCTAGCATAGAGCGGGTCCTACGCCTTATGTGAAACGGGACATGAATAAACACGTACGTCTTTCTTTGTTATTTACATGCCATAACAATTAACATCCTTACATTTATTTTATAAGACATGGTGTGGTTACATCTGAAAATATATTATAACCGAATACTCCTTTAAAGATCCTTTATTGGTAAAAGCCCTTGTAACGAATATAGCGCTAACGCGATATATACATGATATGTACGTATCATGAAGTCAAGAATGTATATACAAATAAATATACTTAATATTGTTTGGTTATTATGAATTATCTTTCCATATTCGCATCCCCCATAAAGTGGAAGAAAACGTTTACTTTCGACTTTATAATAAATTATTTGTTTAGGAGCTTCGAGAAAGACGTTTACACTAATTTAAATTTATAATCTCGACTGAAGATATTCAAGATACTTTAACTTTAACGGTAATGTGTACTGTCTGTCTACTTTACAATTATTTTGTACCACATATCCATTAATTAATTTATTGTAGGAGCAAATAAGATACGCAGCAAGGAAAATTGAAATATTAAAATTTAAGAATTTCATAATGGTGAACATAAAATGGTTTGAACTGAATCGAATACAGTTCAAACCATTTAACATATAATGTAATATGACAAGAAGCACCTTGTAAATGGGATGAGATACTAATTGCACTTGAAAGTATAGGAATGAGTTGCATGGATCGAAGAGTGATATGTAGTTTGTACAAAGAACGACAGGTAGTTATAGATTTTCAACAACAACGGAGGAAAATAAATAATAAGAAGGGAGTCAGACGAGGATGCACACTGTCACGCTACTTTTTAATACGAGGGTAAATCAAATATAAACTACTACTATATACTATTTACTATTTAACTTAGCACGTAATTCCGGTCTAAAGGATTCGATGCTCGAGTGTTGTTTGGTTAATGAGGAGGGGGAACCGGCTTAGGTAGTAGCTGCGCTCGGTTCTGTCCGCAGTACAGCCATGACTGAGCGCAAGATACCTTCTACTTCGTTTTTTTTAATCAATGAAGGTGTTAAACCATCGGAAATTTTCACTTGCTCAGTTTGGGGATATAGGGATGCTACACTGTCTCAGAATCGAGTGATGAGAAGTGTTTCCACCACTACACTCCCGAATCAAAAATGGCGAGTAAGTAGTGACGAAGAAAGGATGAAGGCTGCCCTGTCAAAACCAAAATCTGTTGCTCAGCCGGAAAAGCGCATGCGACTGTTTTCTTTGACTCAAGGGTAAAGAGAGTTTTACTCATTGATTTTCCTCATGATCAACGAACAGCGAATGCGGCTTACTACGAATATTCTGAGTTGTTACAGTCGACAAAAATCGCGTATCGTACTAATGGCGAGGTAGACCAAACGACGCTTCGAGACGTCATCCCTATTCATGACAACGCCAGGCCACACACCGCAGTTTTGACAAGGAATAAATTGGAGTAATGGGCTGGGAAACCCTTGGGCATCCTCCTTATAGCCCTGACTTGTCACCCTGTGCGCCCTTGAAGAAAGCGCTTGGAGGTAAAAAAATTTGAAAGTAAAGAAGAAGTGGAGGGGTATGTGCGCAATTGGTTGACAACTCACCCTCAAACTTTTTATGAAGAAGGAATATTCAAGCTACCAAATCGATGGCAAAAGTGTGTAGAGCATGGAGGTGACTACATTGAAAAATGTTAAATGTTTAGTTTGTGTGTACCATTAATCAATAAATTTATTTTACAAAACTACCGTTTATATTGGATTTACCCTTGTATATGTATACTGAAAATGCGATTAATATTAATAAAGACAGGACAAGTTCAGAAATAAATATACAGGGGCAAAAGACTAAAATGCTTATATTTGTGGACGAAAATATTGATTTGTACGGGAGGTAAAAGTATGGAAAAGCGGTAGAGATATAATAAAACTTTTAATAACAAAACTTCCTCATTAAATGTGTTTCGTCTTCCCAAATACGATCCGAAGGAACCAGTGCGGCCCGACTACAACAACATCGTATATAACGATTATGAAAATAAAATACATAATACGTATATCAAGATTTTTATTCTTCGGTTCTTACAACGTTGCTGACAATTAATTCGACTCAACCTGACCATTGGTATAAAGCCGTACGTTTTATGTTACGTTAAGTCGAAAGAGCGCTAGCGCTAGCACTAGGAGTTGGTATAACCAAGGTGTGGCCCAATCTTATCGAGATCGGCGGATGGCTGACTTGATGGTGGGTATTCATTTCTTCCATTATTTATTACATATTCCCCGAATAGTTAACCGACTAATGCGAACGCTAAACGCAATTTACATACAAGATAAATCGTCAATTTCGTCTTTTACGTCCCGCTAACGATATTAACTTCCACCGTTCTATACTTTGGGCAATACATTTCCTGTTTTTCACCGCGTGAGCATACTAAGTACTGGTTAATCGCTTTGTTTTGATGTGCTTGATGGTTTTAGGGGGCTTTACGCATACATGCGATAGCGATGTGAACCAGCCAAGCTGCTTTATAACAGTCATTTTCATCAAGTATTAGTAAAATGTTAATGACCACGAAAACGCAATAAATGGGAGGAAAACGAAGCTGGTTTGAACTTATATACGAGTTAAATAAAGCAAAGAAACCCATATTTTTACTTGTTTACTTATTAATAGCAGAGATGAGCATTAATTTTTATTCATGAAAATTATTTTGTTATTCTTGTTTTTTATTTATTTATTTAGATTTAAATAACAATTTATTTCCATCTATATTATGACAAATTTAATAAATTTGCACAGGATTTGTTATCTAGAGTACAACTGAATTGCCTACAGTCCTGCCCACCTCATAAAGTGGCGCAGACCTTGTTCGTCTGTCTCCTTAACGCGCGCGAGTTATACCTATAGAGAATTCTATTCTATAATACAAGTGTTTCGGCACAAAATACTATTGCCATCACTTTGTATATATTTTTTAATTTAGGCAGGTAGCAGTTAGGTAAAGTTTTGCAAATATCTGTGTACAGCATCGTATTTTCATAGTTATTGTATTGTATTATTGCAGGTCATTAGTCTTAAGTAGGTACGTAGGAAAAGCCAGATTTAGGGAAATAATTGTAAATAGGTAAGTTTATTGCATCGTCCATTGTACCCTTTAGGTAATTGTTATTACTCGGAAGCTTCTGAAATCTGGTTTGATTCAATATCAGTGTGTAAATAGTCTATCTATATATCTATTCATGAGCAACAATATCAATACACAATCAATACAATGCGTAATTACCATTCTTAATTTTGGGTAAATAAGGTTTAGACAGTCTTCACCTTGTTCCCTTCTATTTTGGAAGGCAATATAAGAAGTTAAAATTTTGGGCAGGTCCTATAACGGCCTGAGCTAGAAGAGAGTTTTAGTCGGTAGGTCCTCGCTCAGAGGGAATCCAACACTATGCAATTGTACGGATGGCTGGGTGTCTTTCGAAGATTACCCTTCTTCCTCGAAAAAAAAAAAAACAGATCCGCGTTCGGCTGCTTTGGTCCAAGTTTTCTGTGGATTCCTTAGATTACTCAGGCAAATGTCGGGGCACTACTACTCCACAGATAGTCGTTCACTTCTCTTGTCATTAATTCATTTTGTCCGTCTCATCTTTCTCTCCCTAACCATACCACTCATTCACACTCAAAATGCCTACAAGGAGCTGAAAAAGGCTTTACGCCCTACCCTTCGGCTTTGAACTACAGTCTAGGTCGGAGGGACTGCCCGCCCACCAGCACGAGCAGCTAGTGGGAATGAAACACACAAAAGTCTTTTTTTTACAAATAAAGCTGAGACATTGGTTCTTTAAAACAAATATCTTATTTTCAAATAAGTCTGTTCTTCGACCAACTGAGGCAATTCCTCATAAACAACAACATTAGTGTGACATTATTATTTTCTATGTTTGTATAAATAAATAGTTTCATATGATCATGCTTGTTTACTATAAACTCTGTGGGCCTTCGACTTTTTTTAGGTGGTAGAACAGTACATCCCTTGAGATAGTTTTTTAATTATTTAACACAAAAAATTACAATATGTATGTTTCCTACCCTCCATGTTCAATGGTACCTCATTTATAATGACATGGTGACTGGTTTAGGAGTGAAGAGTATTTATAAATAAACAATACAACCTAATTACAATATATACAGTTGCTCATAGCAAATTTGATTTTGCCATAGGCACATAAAGGAAGACTAAATATGACGAAATGGATATTAATTACAATCACTAAATTTGGTTCATCTTTTAAAAATAACGTCTCAGTTACTATGTTCAAATTTTTATTATCTAGTACTACTGCTATTATTGATAGCTTCCAGACAGTACGTTTTTATGTATGTTGTTATTCACCGTTTTCTTTCAGTTCTTTGAAAAGAAAAATATTCGACTGCATCAATTTGTCATCACCAGTACATAAGACAATAAATTCTTGTCTTCTCAACTAACGACTACAAAAACCTGATTCGTAGTCTTCAAGGCCGTCAAGCCAATGGTCTCGAAGTCCTCTCGCTGCAATCGACCTAAAAACGCAGTTCCAGTACTCGGCCAATAAGGATGAAGATCTTCTTCAAAGTCAACTTATCCAGGAATGGTAAAAAAAGTCGAGTTTGTAGAAGAACCGCGAGAAAGATAAAATTGTAAAACAATTTCAAACGTTAATTGGCTTTTTCTTCTTTTAATTATCTGTACAATTCGTTGAAAGAGATACCGACCAAGCGAATAAATAAGAGAAATATACTAAATATCAAGTAGGATATAAAGATACTCTGACATATAGATAGTCTTATTGCACAGGAATAATATATTATAATTTCTAAATTTTCTACCGACATTTTACCACTGCTATTCCTGCAATTTTATTTCTAAATTTATACGTAGAGACGTACAGTGGCCGGCACGTAAGGAGATTCAGCGACGGTCAGATTGACAGGTAGGTAGGCGGAGACTTTTAGTAGTAGTACCTAATTATATAAATCTAGGAATAATAGCTAATTTAAAGATTATTACGTATGCATGGAAATAAGTTGTTGACAAACAAAATAAAGTCGAATGAACAAAACTTGAAAATATGAATTATGTAGTGTATCTTACCCAGGTCTATTTGTTAAGGCATTTGTTAGAAAACTTAGTTTGTACAATCGATCTTTATATTTGTTATTTTTATATTTCGTAGTTTCGTTTATAGTTGTACGATTTGTGCATGTACCAAATATCATAAATAATGTTGTTTAGTCTGGGTATCAGGTTCGCTGGCGGCGATAGAAGAATATCGTGGCTAGAAGTTGTATGTATATTATTTATTTACAAACAACCACTTCTCTACTCTGTTAATTTGCAACTGTTTGCCACTACGCTACTGAACTTTGTTGAAAAGTTATCATTCTGCCTATCGGTCGATTAACCCCGCCCTAATGGAGGTAGACTGCTACTGCGCATCCGATGATTTATGGCTTTTGAATCTCCTTACGTGCCGGCCACTGTATACGTTTTGATAATTTAAAGAAAAAAATATTTACCTGAGGCAGATATCCTCACTTTCACGAAGATTCTAATTCCTGAAAAGAAAAAGAAAAAAAAACATATATTCAAAGGTAATTGTAACATGCTAATATATTATACATACGGTTGAGACTAACTAAAACACTGAGGATTAGTTATAAATATTATTTGTTTAGAGAATTTAAAAGTGGAATTGGACCTTTGAGTTGTAAAAGATAGATAGGCACATAAAAAGTGAACTTTGAAGTTCTTAGAAGGCTGACATTATCAAAGTACTAACATTTATAAGTATAGCTTGCTATTTCCACTGATTTGAGAAAAGTCAAATAAATTTGTGATTTTATAGATCCGTATCGGATTTTTTAAAACATTTAAGAGCCTTGTTTGCGGGAGTTTAATTTTTAGAAACATTAAAAATAATTGTTTCATCATAAAGATCGCCTTTAGACAAATTACAGTTAATTATTTCAATCGAGTACAATTACAGACGGAGGCCATTTGGTGTTATTTAGTAATCAATAAATATGATTGATTAATTGTCCTGAAATGTTACTATTAAATAAGAGAGAAAACAGCTGCATCAACTCTTCTCTCAAGGTAATTCGTTTTAACATATTGCAAATAACATGATAGCATATAAAATTAACTATTCAACAACAGTTTAAATGAATAGCCATCAGTCAGAATTTCCGGCTCTATCCGGAGCTATCAAAAAACAATTAAAATTTTTATTTAATCATTAGGTTCGCTTACACTTCCAATTATTATTGCGACTGACGAGAGTACAAAAGGAAATCTCGAAGTTCAAGTCGCAATTCTTTTGTGAAACGTCAATTAAGTACATACCTAACTGTTGAGTAGAGTGGATTAGTCAGTTAGCGGTTCGGTTAATACACGATCTGTCAATTTCGGCAGAAAAAAGTTGTGGATTTGATATATTGCGTATACCCGAGAATTGTATTGCAGCTCGTCGAGCTTGAAATTGTATTTCGTGTTGAAATAAGGCTTAGAACTTTCGTCAAATTTCGTAACTCGGTCGGAGAGCTGGGCCACATTATTACGAAACTCCACGTTCCGAATTATCCACAGGAGATATCGTCGTCTCTTACCCGAAAGATTTAATGGACGAGCGCGTTCTAAGTCATCACACATTTTTAAAAGATATTAGGACCTAAATCAAATCTACTTCGGATAAAAATAGATAACGTTTAAAACTACACAAAAATAAATTTAAAAGCAGTCGGGATTATTTACATGACAACTTCCTCAATAGAAACCGTCTTCTACAGAACACTAAAGAATATTTTACAAAATATTCATATAGAAATGCAGTACTTTTTCGTAAACTTTAAAGCTCACAATTTTATTGTAGACATTGAATATTATAGCCCTCAATTAGGGTAATAAAATAAAAATCTCATTAATTTAATTGTTGGTTAGTTACATTGTTTCATGTATAGTCAATAATGTCACCATTATTATTTAACGTTTTAAATGATGATTATTTAATAAATAAATAACGCAAACTCTAATATTGTAACTAACAATTTTAAATGAATGAAAAATTATATACAAATAAATGGACCAAAAGTACAAAGTAAAATAATAAAACAATAAATGCAACGATATAAAAAAGCAACCTAGACAACTTACTAAAAAGCGCTAGATTTGACAGGCAGAACTGTCTTAGGATAGAAAAAACTTTTTTGTGTTTCATTCCCAACAGCTACTCGTGCTGGTGGGCCTGCAGTCCCTTCGACATACACTGTAGTGAAAAGCCGGAGGGTAGGGAGTAAGGCCCTCTTCAGCCTCCTTGTAGGAATCGTGGGAATGGGTGGGTGGTGTGGTTAGGGAGGGAAAGATGAAATGGACGAAATGAAGACAGAAGAGAAGTGAAAGATTATCTGTTGAATATTACTGCACCAGCTTTTGCCTAAATGATCTAAGGAAACCACAAAAAAACTTGGACCAGAGCAGCCGGACCCGGGTTCGAACCGGTGACCTCCCGAATGCTCAGCAATGATCTAGAGCAATAGACCACGCCGTACGGTTCTTAGGATAGGAATTTTAGGGATATTTATACTACAGGATTGTTAAAGGTAAAAAGAATATACTAGATGGAGAAATAAATGCAGAAAAGGTTAAGACACATGTTTTTGAGAAATACGTGGAAATGAAGGGTACAGAAAAATAATTAAAATGATTGAAAGTAAAACTAGCTATTAGTAAGAGGTGCATGCAGGTAGTGTTGAAGAAGAAATTCTAGGTACAGGCTAAGTAACAGAACAATAGAACGTAGGTAGAAATGAAATAAAAGTATACACCAGACACGGAGTCGAATGTCTACATTGAAATAATATTTAGAAAGAATTAATAAAAAATTAATTGATTCAGCCATTACATTATGGAAAATCTTATTTCAAACAAAAATAAAATAAAATTCGAGGTTCAATTTTCCACATATAATTATTAATTAAATTATATATTTATTATATATTATAATTATTAAATAATTTATTATTATGTTTTCTGGATGCCCGGTGAAACAATTGTTAAGTTGTTAATAAATCAGTGGAAAATTGAACCTCGAATTTTATTTTATTTTTGTAAGAATTAACAAAATACATTTACAGAAATAATATTTACAAAATTTTATGCTTTTTACCGCCACGGTACAATTATTTTGTCCAGTAGCTTGTTAGAATATTTAAGAATTTTTCGTATAATGCAATTCAATTTTTTCGCCTCCCTCTTGAACTATGAAAATAAGGGCAAGAAATGGTTTTTGTCCGTACGCCACATATCACTGTAACCGTCCGGAATTATCAATAATTTTAATCTCGAATAATATTTAGGTATAGTAGAATTGGGAACAACCCAGAATCAGATAAGCGTGCCTCGTTCTAACCTCGCCATTCAAGTGAAACTATTTTAGCACAAGACACTGGTTTTAAACCAAGCAAAATAACGGTCCCGAATATGTTGTATGTACGAGTATATCTGATAACCGTTGTACAAGACTTTAAATCATTGCTATTTAAGGATACGATGCTTTCCAAACGATACAGTAAATGGTAATGCGATAAATTGGATGTTCTAGTATACAGAAAGTTTATGTTTCTGCTAATAATCAGGTTATTTCAATTTATCATTATATTTCTGCAAGTAAATATATTCATAAAATTGTAAAATACATTACTTTGTTATGTAATAATGGCCTAATATATATGGTGGTAGCGTAGGTAAGTTTGTAAAGCAAATCGGTGGAACTATCTCGTCCAAAGATACAATATATGGCAATTACTGACAATTTAAAAGTTGCAATTTACAGTTTTAATTTAGTTATTTAACAACTAAAACTATCCTGGTATTTACAATAAATGCGATGCTCCAATGTTTAAAATGATTGAATGTTTAATGATTAATGAATGAATTAAATTGATTATGATTATGAATATTTTATGATTGTGATTATGAATGATTTGCCGTCTTTTCAAGGTATATATATATATACTGATAACGCTGAAGATCAGTAGGCGTTACTTAAATTGCTAAACAAAATTATTGGATGATGTTTAAAACATACAGGGACGAAACGCCCCCTTGCTTCTATGAATGTTGATATCTTGTCTAGGTAACGTTGTTGACCTAGAGGGTACAATTATATCTGGTGTTATTTATTTTTATGATTGACGGACTTTCCAAAATATCCGGAACGTGCTCTAACAATAGGCTCACTTTTCATAGAGCATCTTGTAAACTTAATGATATTCAATAAATCCAATAATGAACTTAATCCTAGGTTTGCATAAATGTTTATGAATAGAACAACTATTTATATGTTTGTGAAGTGTACAGAACAATAGTAACGTTAGGTAGAAAATGTTGTATTTGATTGGAAGGTGTTGGAACAATTTCGGACCTGGACTGGATTCGATTGGAATATGTGATGTACTATGCAGTAAGGCATTAGAATAGGTTACTACGATGATTACAATGTAAACGCTATGCTTCATCATGCCAATTTGGTAATGATAAAAGTGCAGTAAGTAGTAATCTGTAATCAATTATTGTATCTTGACTATTTGATGTTTTTACAGTCACATAATTTGTAAGTACCTATCTCTATTTTTCAATATATTTTGTAAATAAACTGCAAATCAATACCAAACTAACAAATCAACATTTCCCGCTATTGCGTCAATTTAACAACATTTTTGGCAGGTGGAAAATTACATTTCATGTATTTCTTGCGTTCTCTTTTGGGTCCATATATCACACCGAATCGATTTTCTGTGGCACTAGATTCGTTATTTTGATTTATTACCAACTGGATTCTATTGTGTAGACCTCGTTACTATTTCATATAATGTGAGAATTTGCTCTTTTTGTCGATGAAACCATTTTTCGAAATTATTTTTCTCCGATTCCAGCAGAAGATATCTAACTACACGAGTTTCGTTGGGAAGGGATAGTCGACAATAAATGCATATGTATAAAATATCGTAATACAAAATAATTAGTTTTTAAATAAAAATATAAATATGGAATCAACAGAAACAACTATTCCGAGGGCTAATACCCCTACCGACATTGAATTACACTGTTGATTCCGACGAAGATATAACATATTCAAAAAAGAAGGCATTAAAATCCTTTTTCGTCTAAATTTTGAGGATCACAGGTCCCACATTTCGAACCCGTCCTACACAATAGGCACAGCGTACTGAAAGCCATATTCCACAACTGGTTTCGACCTATCGGGCCTCATCAGGTGGGCGCTGGCAGTAAGGCCTTTACAGGCTATAGGATAAATAAAAATATAAATATGGAGTCAACGGTACCCTGGGCCAATGTGTAGGGCGCGTTCAAAGTGTGGGATCTGTGATCTTTAAAATTTAGACGAAAAAGGATTTTAATGCCTTCTTTTTTTGAATAATTAGTTTTTCATCGCAGCGGCATTCATCTGATTTAAAATTTACGTTTTGTTGCTAGACACAGCCAAGGGACTTTTCAGAATTTTTAATAATTGTACTTTCACCGTTTATAACGACTTCATACATACTGACGAAATTTTATATATTATATTAGGTATGTTGAGCCAACTAATAACTCTCGTACCTATATAACCCCTTATAATTTTTTTAATCGCGGATATAACGATAATTCGATTGTTAAACTTTACTACCTTAGAGTATAACATGGATGCAGAGCATTTAATATTATAGCGGCGATCCTGAAATAGGAGATAATTGTGATTCGATTTTCATATGTTTGCAAAATATTACATTCCGCAGATAGAACTTCAGCTAAGATTTGGCTTTAACTTAATTTGCATCGTTTTCTCATCACAATGGAATTATTGGGTAATTCAATAAGAAATTGTTGAGGCATTTGTTGGAAAACTTAGTTTGTACAATCGATCTTTGTATTTGTTATTTTTATATTTCGTAGTTTCGTTTATAGTTGTACGATTTGTGCATGTACCGGATATCATAAATAATGTTGTTTAGTTTAGGTATTAGGTTCGATGGCGGCGATAGAAGAATATCGTGGTTAGTAGTTTTAAGTATTTTATTTCTTTGTTTAAGTCAAATTCTGTATCGGCATTTAGTGTGAAAATACATTTTAATTTCAATAAGTATTATTTTCTTGTCTAATTCCTTTCATTGTTTATAATACTCAACAGAGAGGTTGCGGTTGGGAACTTGTAAAACATTTTGAATATATTCAAAAAGGTGTGTTTGTTTTTTGAATATACTCAACAGATATAACTCGCGCGCGTTAAGGAGACGGACGAACAAGGTCTGCGTCATTTTATGAGGAGGGCAGGACTGTAGGCAATTAAGTTGTACTTTAGATAACAAATCCTGTCGATGCAATAAATATGGATTGATACTCGTCAGAGGCGTTTTTTATATTATAGATGGAATTAAATTGTTATTATTTAAATTTAAATAAATAAATAATAAATAAAAAACAAGAATAACAACAAAACATAAAATCATTTCGTACGACGTGGAAACTCCAAACAAAAAAAAACTAATAATTTGCAATTAATAAACCTTTATGTACAAAATGAACACACAAATATTAAACAACGAAAAATAAATACAAAAAGAAGAAACAATACAAGAATATACAGGACCCAAAAAATATATACAAAGGCACAAGATAGGAAGTTTTAAGTATACGTACCAATAAATTAAGAATTTTTGTAAAAATGAATTTTCACAAAAACAAGAATAAATTTAAGGAAAACAAAACAAAACATAAATTAATCACTATCGGAGTCGTCAGAACTTCCACTGAAGTTATTTTCGCCACAAATGTTTATTATAAGCTCTTTTGTTTTAGATAAACAATACAAAAGATTTAGAATGGGATGTTCAAAATGTTTACACAAACAAATACAATACAGAAGAATTTTGATAATTGAAATATTTACACAGTTATAAAGGTAGAAAGAAATGATTTTGAATATACAATATTTATGTGCTTAAAGTAGGGCGGAGAATTACCCCCAAGTTGTTTAGTAAAGTCCACTGCGCATTCGGCGCCATGTCAATTTATTCGCCCTCGTAGCGTGCGCTTGTTATATATATTTTTCCCAGAAGATGCCAATGTTTTGGCAAGACAATTTTAGTCGAGACTATTAAATTTATTTTGAAATTTTGTCGTTTTATTTAAAGTTGATAATGAAAATTCGATAAGTAATGCCTACAAACACTAATTAATTCAATAATAATTTGTGTGTTTGTTTGTTGTACATTCTTACATTATATCAATTTTATCAACTTGCACTATATATGTAAGTATTCATATACAATAAATAAATAAAATTGGAATATTTATTAGATTTAAGTTAATTTTAGGCCTGAGCACAGGATGAGCTTTTAGTACAACAAAAAAAAATGTACTTGTACTATTTCTAGTTTCAATAAATAAATAAATATATAGTATCGATCAGTCCGAAGTGCATGCATTCTTTGCTTAAATATTTAAAACTGAATATAAACATATTATGAAGTTAACAAAGGGAAATAATAAAAAATAATCGGTTTGGAAAACGTTTATACAAAATAAGAAAAACAACTTCATAATGTACGGCTCTTTTTCTAGTTTCTCGTAAACTTTTTCTTGTTATAAAAGTAACGTAAACAACAAAGAAAATTGAAAGCTCTTTAGTTCTTACAATTGAAGCTCGCCAGAAAGGCACCAGTTGCTAACGAGTGTTTTGTTTGCACCGTTATAGGACTATTATCTATACATCTATAGTATTTATTTGGTATGTATGTTGTATGTACTTCTTCGCGTTCCTGCGTGTGTATGTATGTGACTTGGCTTGTTGCTGTACCGTGTAATTAACCCACCTTTTAAGGGTTGTTGGGAATTGTGAGAGATGGTGAGATTGAACGCCGCGTCCGTTAGTTAGTCGGGTTTGGGTTACACCTGCTGTGTATTACCTTGCTTCTCATAAATTATAACTTCCACTGATAATATGACAGGCGGTTGGGGGCCAGCACTAACTTAAGATGTATTGCTCGGTTCAAATAAATTTCGAACTTTATGGGCTTAAAACATTTCTTATTGTTAAGCCTTATGTCGATTAGTCCAACTAGAAACTTGACAAGCTTTCGACAAATTGATTTTCTGTGGTACCGAAAAATAACCCCCGCAAGAAACAGTTAAATTTAAAAGTTGGATAAGGGACTTTTAAAAAATATTTATTACACAAAATACAAAATTACGATAATAACAAAATAGAACTGTTACCTAAAAATACGACCTCACTAGTACGTAGTCTAATATGAAGTATCACAGGCTTTCACAGCCGAAATCTGTAGTAGAATTAAGATTCGGCTAAAGGGTCGTGGTCTAAATTAACAGCTAGGTCTAGACGTTTCGTCGGAAGCTGTGGCTGATATATTCAGTGGTACTGCGTTGAGAACATGGTCGAAGACGCTTAATTCTACTATTCTTCTAAAATTTATCCTATATGTAAAAACTTTTGTGCAGCAAAGCCGGAGGATAGGGCGGAGAAGCCTCTTGAGCTACCTTTTAGGAATCCTAAGAAACGAAGGGAGGAGGTTGGGAACAGACAGATAACACGAATTAAATAAAGATAGAAGAGAAGTGAAAAATTATTTGTGGAATTATCAGCATTTGCCTACGTGATCTTGAATCAGAACAAAAGAACTCGAAAACGAACCGGTGCCATACATGCCCCCTTGACTTATTTTATAATTGTTTAAAACAATAATAGCAGAACGTGCAGCATCTCGATTCGATTCCAGAATATATAGCGATGGAGCATGAGGTGTTATTATACACTAGGGGAGTGAAACATCTCAGGGGGATGTGGTGTTCATACAGCTGTACCTAAATCTTATTGGCTGTTCATTGTTTAGTTACGACGACTTCAAATGGTTACAGACATAGAATAAAACTCGATACCAGATATTATTTTACTGACATATTTTATTAATATTAATTAATTATATTATTTTTTATTTATAATGTTCCCAGATGTTTGTTATCAAAACTAATTCATTGATTCCGCATTCCCACATAATCGAAAGAAGCTAAATAATTATGTAAGTCATAGTCAAACTAGAGATTTTTCCTAAATATTGTTTTGTTTCAGGAATTTAAATTTTTACTGTAAGGGATATTTTATTTAAGTTTTTTGATTTTAAAACCACACTACTTATTCGAAAGAATATCTACATTTTTTCCTGATTTTATTCAACAGCCTCCCGCTGCTAATTTATGTTCCGTCCTTATAATATTCCTATGTCCATGAATCAGATATCTTGCAATTAGAACTTAAATAATTTTGTAGATTTCAATGAAACACTCAAAAACGTTTAAATTGTTTTACTAGTTTGTAATTATCTCTTACAATTGTTTCGATCTCTCGACCATTCTCAAAGAGTTAATAACAGAAGCTAAATTTAAAACTATTTGTGTAACAATTTATAAGTACTACTCTATGTAAATGTATATAAACATCTGTATATGAATTCTTATTATTTAATTATTGCCATATATATAGGGCTTTTGTGGCCTTCTGTTTGCTAGTTGGTAATGTTTTTATTTTACATAGGGCAGACATGCAGAAATTTTGAAAAAAGATTTAAAGAACACGAATATTCTATTAATAATAACACAACAGGTTTTGCTCAACATTGCATCACAAACAAGCATAATTTTTCAAAAGAAGATTTCAAAATTTTACACACTGTCCAAAAAAGTAGAAAATTAAATTACCTCGAAAAACTAGAAATTGAAAAAGCCATACAACTAAATAAAAACATTACCAACGAGCAAACATAAGGCCACAAAAGCCCTATATATATATGGCAATAATTAAATAACAAGAATTCATATACATAAGCTTATATACATTTACATAGAATAGTACATATAAATTGTTACACAAATAGTTTTAAGTTTAGTTTCTGTTATTAATTCTTTGAGAATGGTCGAGAGACCGAAACAATTGTAAGAGATAATTACAAACCAGTAAAACAATTTAAACGTTATTGAATGTTTCATTGAAATCTACAAAATTATTAAGAATGTTTTACCTATTTTCAACCGCAAATACAGTATCCAAAACTAAATAATTTTAACAGAACGTGGGTTAAAAAAATTAATGAAGGGCTAATTAAAGACATATTAGAGGCAGAAACAGGAGTAAAATAAGGCAGAGGAAGGTCTAGCTTAGATTACTGTTATTAAATAGTTAGGAATGAAATATCTTCTAGTTTTAGAGAAATACTAAGATCGGTTCGATAGAAGGGAGTGGAGATTCGTGACCAATTCGATATCCACACAATTTGAAATAATACACCGCCAAGGAAATGTTTCGAAAAATGGTTTTGTCTAAAAGTAGAATGCCTTATTTTTGTAGATGTAGTGTCATTTTTAGTCTCTAATTTCCCGAGTATGTCTTCTTAGTATTAATTCCAATATGGTCTTGATAATCTATTGTTTCGGCCTTTAGTGTATGGAAAAACATGTTAAAGGAAACACTAAATAAAACTCAATTTGATTTTTCCACTATTTATTTTCAATCTTGACAATTGTTTCACCCTACAAGGGCATCTTCAGAAAACAACTGGTTGCGTTAGATAACTATTCTAAAGTTATACTAGTCTTAGGGTTAATTGGAGGGGGTACATTCTACTATTTTATTTAGTATTGTGGATTCATAAACGTTTTATATTTCATTTAAAGTTAAATCTCTATTTTGGTTTATCTGATTTTTGATCTCAAAGGATTCTAGTAGGTCTCAGTTTTTGCCTTTATTGGAGCAACGTAAAATTTAAAAATTATCGTTTGCATTGAATTCGTGTTTTTTAATTATTTATATGGTTATAAACTATGCAGATAAATCGGCTTATATGAACCATATAAATAATAAAAAACACGAATACAATACAAACTATAATTTTAAAATTTTACATTGCTCAAATAAAGGCAAAAAATTAGAGATATTAGAATCCTTTGAGATCAAAAAGCAGATAAATCAAAATAGAGAATTAACTTTAAATGAAATAGAAAACGTTTATGAATCCACAATACTAAATAAAATAGTAGAATGTACCCTCTCCAATTAACCGTAAGACTAGTATAAATTTAGAAGATATCTAATGTAATCAGTTGTTTTTTGAAGATACCCTTGTAGGGTGAAACAATTGTCAAGATTGAAAATAAACAGTGGAAAAATCAAAATAAGTTTTATTTAGTTTTCCTTATGGTCTTGATCTCGTTTTTTTTTCTAAGGGTGTAATATATCAGTAAAAGCTGAGGTAAAACAGAGGAATATGAAGTTATAAAAATAATTTAAGAACTAACTGTCCATTATGTTCGATATTAGTAATTCATCTTTAATAGGTAATTGCACGAAACTGAAGGAATGAATGCAGAAAAACATCCGAGAGAGGCGTAATTAATTTAAGAGGTGCACTTCACTTCATCAGTTGCTGGCATTTCAGCGGCTGTTTATTGCAGTTCTCAATTTAAAATTATAACCTGCAATTTTACGTGGTACCTAAACGTATGTATATGTATATACGTCAGCGTGTTTCGGTTTGGGTGGTCGAGTTTTTTTGCGTCGTTGCCGTCAAGTTGCTGCGTCGGCCAGTCGTGTCTCCTGGTGCTGTAGAATTTTCGGCAATGCAACAACCGGTGACGGCTGCTAATGCCGGTCTGATGACTAGAACAGCCAAATTGTATTATTGTAACTTGAACGAACAAGAAACCAATACGTCTTATAAATCGACTAAACCTCATTACAAGATTCGAGTCGTTTCTAATCGAGTCGATTGTAAACTCCACCCACATTGCTACTACTGTTCACACAAACTATTAAAGAGGAGATGAGCACAAGCAAGGTCAAGATGTTGGTCGCAGTTTAAAATCTGTAGGTACACATATTATTAGACTTTACGAATTCTTAGTCTTTCTGCTGGACCATTTTTAACTAGTGTGATAATTCTAAGTATCTAAAACAATTTTTATTTAATTTTTGTAAATGCACAAAAATCGGAGTATTTTTAAATATTCACATTTTTTCTAAGAATAAGATTCATGTAGAATTTTCAGTAAAGGTCCGTGAAATGTATGAATTGTACCTCAAATTGGGATCTGGAATTAACATAGAAACTGTGAATTTTTGATCCAAGGTCTTTAGGCTTAGAACGTTACGGTACTCTTATTTTTACATCTGTTTGAACGGCTCCGAATTGGGGTTTTAGAGTATTCAAAATTAGCAATTTGTACTCTACAATGTTCAGAATCTGACACTTCCTTGGTTCTATGAAACATTAGATTAATTTAGTACAAGTTATTGTTTCTACGCAAATATTTCAAAACATTTCTTTATTTTGATTTTATTAGCTTGTGCTATTATAGATTGTAAACAAACAAAATTTCAATATTCCTAGCGGTTGTTCCTTCTGGGAAGCGGCCAGTGGCAATTGTCGATACCGGTCACTACCCTTAACACAAAGGAGCGTACCTGCTCCAATGTCTTTTACCTTTTAGGTTTGCAGTTTTGTATCTTCCAGTTAGTAGTCTTTCAGCTTTTGTAAATTGTGTTCGTATTTTAAATTAAACTTTTATCAGTATATAAAAATCGCATTTTAGCAAATACCACTGACTGACTTAAGTAATTCAAGACAATCAAAAGAAGTGTTTTATCACCTTAAACCAAAGCAGTTACTTACTATTGGGTAAACTTCACTGGTTTTTGACAAAAATTTCGAATTTCGTACCAGGTAGATATGCCGAATTTAACAGTCAAGTAAAGAAGATAAGTTAATATCTATGAATTTATCACTTGGCTGTTTGATAAAGAACGATATTGACTAAAAGAGCTAGAATAGTAACATTAATGTTTTGCCTGCTATGTCCCGATTTTTGGACCATCTTGTTTCCTGTCCCGATTTTTGTCATCAACAATTTTTTGTTAATTAATATACAAATTAAACATAATTTTCCTATAGTTATTTTTAACCATAATTCCGCTAAAGGAATTTTCTAAATAAGTGGACAACTCCAGTTTAATCAATACCACAGAATTGGTCTATATAGGAATCGGTTCAGATTACAATTTACCGAATATTCAACTCGTTGGACGAGCACAGTTATTACACGGTCATCATTTTCGAAATTGCTGACTGGAAAAGTCATCAATCGAAAAGACGGATCAACTCATATAAACGACAATAATACAGAATTAAATATTATTCGTTAAACAGTTTGTAATTTTTAAAATATAAACGTCAATACTTGGAACAAACTTTCACAACTTTGTCGATTTATCTGTTTGAGTTCAATAATCGTTAAAATATAAACGCATTTTAAAAAGTTTAGCTTCGTCTTGTTTTGATTAATGCTTTAAATGATTATTCATGGCATAAGTAGGTACGTAGACATTCAAATAGTTTGATATAAAAAAAATTGTGGAACAGTTTCTCATTTACAAATCTATTGGGTATCTTGTTGAATTTGATGTAAATATGTATTTAAAATAAATTTCCTTTATATAGCTATTGTTTATTAAATTTAGTTATCAATAGTTTATGTTGGGTGGATATTTTCGACTATTGATATTTAATGTGGATTTTATAACTTTACTAGTTAAACCCGTCCAAGTTTGGACAGATGGGTAGCGATGGTGTATAGCACTTGTATTAAAACAATAGTATTCCTCCATAGCGTAATGTAATGATTCATTAGAGGGCGTTTAGCCACAGTCACTATAACCATATATCACATTAAATACATACAACACGTCGAAACGAAGGTAATATTTAATTAAAAATTCCAATTAAACGACAATATCCTGAATATCAAAAGTAGGCGCGTAAGTTAGTTTCATCCTTTATATAGTCAATGCAATTCTAAATTTTTATACCATAAGAGGAGATAGCTCCATAAAATAATCTTACAAGGCTACCAAAACTAAACTTTTTTATGTTTCATTTCCACCAGCTACTCGTGTTGGTGGGCGGGGAGTCCCTTCGACCTACACTGTAGTTTAAAACCAGATGGTAGGGCGTAAGGCTTTCTTCAGCCTCCTTTCAGGAATCGTGGGATGAGTGGATGGTGTGGTTAGGGAGAGAATGATGAGAAGGACGAAATGAAGACAGAAGAGAAGTGAAAGATTATCTGCGGAATATTACTGCACCAGCTTTTGCCTAAATGATCTAAGGAAACCACAAAAAAACTTGGACCAGAGCAGCCGGATCCGGGTTCGAACCGGTGACCTCCCGAATTCTAAGCAATGATTTAGAGCACTAAATTACGCCGCTCGGTACAAACCTACCTGTATCCATAAACACGTAGAACAATATTATATAGTGGATTGAAGTGAATGCACCTATTCAACAATTTTATTTTGCCCAGGATCTGGAAATACCACCGGTTAACCAAGTGCCTATTAATGCAGTTGAGTATTTGGTATTAGGTCATTGTTTTGTTGATGATTGCAACAATTAAGACGAAGTCATTAAAATCGTAAAAAAATAAGATAATTCCACATTTGTCCTTATATAAACCTAGTGAATTCCAACAATTATTCAGTTCTTATGCATATTGATTGAACTGTAAATTTTGTGAATAGTAGTAATAGAGTACAGTAACAAACAATAAAAACAGTAATAGTTGCTGTCTTTCTCTAAAAAAACGAAATTAAATAAATACTGCCTTAAGAAACAAAATCAAAATTATATCTCTGCTATACATTTAGATGTCCATCTAAATTAACATAGCTATGAAAATAAGAGATTCCTATTACTATTCTTTCTAAGATTTGTGTTAGATATTTTACAAGCTTAGTTATGATCTTCATGTGATCCGCATTTATTATGTAAATATTTCGTTATGGTTGTTACACACATATACAGATAACAAGATAATATTTGGGACCTGTAACTATAACAGAAGTCATGCAACATGAGGAGAGACAGTTCATACATTTGTATAGTATATTATACTTACACGTAAAGCGTTTATCTGACTCCAACTGTTATGCTTATTAATTAGGCGGAAGGTTCAAAGCCACGTAATGTCTGACCACAGGTACCACTGTCGCCTCGGGTTCTCTTTGGAGGAGTTACCTTTAAACGACTCGCTTCAGTACAAATCTCACGCTGTTAGTTCGGTAAATAAACGAGCTGTGCTAGAACATTATAGAGCCGCGATATAGCCGGCCGGTTAATTGGAAATTTATTGTAATCTAATGGACAGTTTCATTATCATTCGCTAGTAAAACAACGATAAATTTCATCCAAAATCCATACCGTCGTGCCGTGTAATAATGAAATACAATTTTCTTTTAAATACTCTAAAATAGCAATAAAATATTTTGCTAATCTGATAGCTTCAACATTAAATAATAGCATTTACTGTTTTCCTAGAAGTAATAGTTATGAATTTAGTACCTAACAAATTGTTTTAATGAACTATTACTAACGCTTATGAACACCACTAAAATACCACAATTTCACAATGATGAGTAGGTAGTCAGTCATACAGATAGCGGAGTAACTAAAAACGCAAAACTAAGCCTAAAACAAAACTTTTGGTATCAGTATAATGAACTTTTTAAAACGATATTGTAATATACACATAAAATAAATGATCAAAATACCCTTTTTAGCACATTGACACCAGTATAATTGAATCAAGTTAATTTAATTTACTCGCTTGATTAAAAATAGACTCACTAAAAGTGACGTGACACTGTACATTTTTATGTTTTATTTTCGAAAATATTAATATTCTATAATAGATAAATCACAAGTTATTTGTTATAAAGTTTGAATTAACAATTCTGCAAGAAACTCCTAAACATAATCGAAGCCCGACCGTGTTGAACAAAGAAGACTAAAAGTAAATGTGTAGGGTTAAAATCAAAACTAGTACATTATGTGATATTTTAAGACCCGACGCAATAAGAGACTCAGCTTGGTAACATGACGAGGTTTACTTCAGTGGTGGCATGAAGCAGTTTAGTTCTGTTATGACAATAAAAGGTCACTGTCAAATTTTAAAAAAACTAGACTATATAAAGAACTGACGTGACTGAAAAACTGCGTCATAAAAGCTGTAGCACGTAGGTCACGGTGAGCAAAAACTGCGTCAGGTCACCCTACGATACCATTTAACTCAGTAGCTATTCTTTTTGTAGTTTACAAAATTCTGCTGTTACTCACTCTGTGTTACGTAACCAAGCTGCGTCTTATTTTGCGCCGGGCCTAACCGTTTTCTAATTTAGTAACCGACAATACGTTAAATCCAAAACATACTGCTAATTTTATTTAAATTTTGTATACTCTTCCGCCATTACATATACTTACATATACATACATATAAACGCATCATCAAACTTAACATATTAGAGTTAAACCACGACTCCAAGCGTCAATTGTTCTAAGTAAAATCAGAATAACGTTATTTTTTGTACATATTATCGGCACGGCGTTGTTTCAATCGAGCAAACTTTTCAAATATACACGTTTAGGGCACATTGTCTTTTGTCATTTTTCTCTCGGTTAGTTGCGTTCATCTACAAATTTAGTTTTGACGTTGATCTACCCAGTTCTCTCATTTCATTGTTTTTTATGTACAAATCCCATATAAGTAGGTTATATCGACTTCTGTAATTTTATTGCAAGCGTTATTCTACTGTTTTTTGTTAAGTTAGTATGTTGACCAGCGCTATTTCTATTTCAGTGGCACGCCGTTCAAAGTGGTCAATAAAAGCTAATTGGAAACTAATGAAAGACAATATAATAAGTTTAGTGTTTATATGTACAAAATTTCTTATGTATTTTGCCGAACGACAGCTTTTATACCAGGCATGTTTTCTAAGTAAGTACCGTTTTGAAATTATTAAAAAACGTGCAAAGAAATCTTAATAATTTTACTTTTACATGAAAGCATGTACCTTAATCTACTTTTCTACATAATTTCCTTCAATATTGAGGCACTTGTCATAACTTTTGACTAGTTTTTGAATACCCTTCTCATAGAACATAGAACTCTGCCGCCTTACTTGTTAACCACTGCATCACAACTGTTTTGACTTCGTCATCGTCTTGAAAACACTGACAGCCTAGATGTTTCTTCAAGTGCATGAACAAATGGTAGTCACTGGGCGCCAGATCAGGGCTGTACGGAAAATGATCTAGAGTTTCCCAGTGAAAACATGTAATGGGATTTTTGGTCCAATTAACCACATGCGGACGGGCATTGTCATGTACATTTGTGCGGCCATCATTAAATGCTCTCACCCACTTCCTTACCGGGCATTATCATGCAACAAAACGATGCCCTTGCTCAACTTGCCACTTGCAACTTTTGTTCTGGATTGCACGACGCAGATTCCTTGCCATTCCATCACTCATAATGTTTTGTCCGTAAACTGCACAGATCTCACGATGAATATCAATCGGTTTTAGTCCTTTAGCACTAAGGAATCGTATAACAGCCCGGACTCCGGACTTCACAGTTGGCGGTACTCACGATTATCGGAGGCATCTTAAACACTCAGTAAATAACGTAAACAAGGGCGAATCAGACTGTAATGGCGTTAGTGAGTAGGTGAGAGATGTATGTATTCAGTGCGCATGCGCGGAACGCTGACCATAGCGCTGCGGCGGCAGAATTTCAAAACGGTACTTACTTAAAAAACGTAGATAAACCGCCACTATCAATAAACATCTAATTAACAACATATATTTTAAGCAATTCACACTTACAATCGCCACGGTGGCTGGCGCTTTAATACTCATATTGTTTAATAAACAGAACTAATAATAAATAATCTGTCATTAATTATCATTTCTTGAAATACATTATTTATTCCATTAAGATCGTTATGAACTATTAGCGTTTCCGACAATCAGATATTCATTCCAATATTAAATAAGCAACACTACGTTTAATTTGAGTAGTCATAAAATATGAAATGATTTCCTTCATCGAAAAGATAATAAGCACCAACAGAGCCTTTTCTGAGCTCCAATATAATGTTGAAAATTAATTACTTCACCAGACGTAACGTGACAGACGCAAACGACGGTCAGTCGCGAAGGCAGCCACGAGATACACTGCAACCCCTTAATACCCGTTAGCGTGTGTTTGTTGATTTTAAATTAGCCGTACACAAAAAAGCCATCGAGCATTTCATGCAGGTAAAAGGCCTTCAGTTCGCGCATCGCGACTAGCTACGTATCTACCTAATTATTTATGAAATTTCTACCTTGTTCTATAATAGTCTCACGGTAATGGACTTTTTAACGTTATATATATATATATATATATTATACAGGACAATGCAAACAATATTCAATAATAAAAAGAGTGATCCCAAAAATTGTCTATTTCGCTCTTGAATTCGGATAATAATAATCTCAGGTCAACATGAATAAAGAAAAAAGAATTTATCCTAAGAATTGTCTCAATTTTTAGATATTTCAACCTTAAATTTAAAAAAAATCATTTTTTGACCTTTTTGTCAGCATTAGGTGAAATAAAAGGACAAAATTACCAATAGAGTTAGAACAACTTTAGGGCTAGATTCGTGTTTACTGTTGAAAAATATACCGAAAAAGACTATCTACCTTCCATTATGGATCTTTTTTCGATTCTCCATATTAGTGGCCTGGAAATCAAAAGATTCTTTGAAAAAGAGAGCACTATAAGGGTGGATTCAAAAAACAAAGAACTGAGGAAAGTATTAATTTTTGATGTATTTTTCAAAGACGAAATCGAACTTATTTCCACAATTACAGTAGTATATTTCACATTACATGTATCTTGAGATTAAGTAATCTCAAAATAGTCATGTTCTGGTGCAAATCTGATCGCAGATTCTAATTCAGCGGCAAAAACTACTGACTACTCCGTTAGTTGTTTGGTCCTTTACGTAGTATTGCTCTCAAAAGGGCCAAAACTTGAATTTTTTGTTTTTTGAGGTTAGGATATCTTAAATCCAGATTTTCTGAAGCAATTCTTAGGGCAGATTTAAACTCAGCGTAGCAAATTACATCGTAAAGGATTGCCTTTTTAATACATTACTTTGTTATTAATTTCTTCCTACTATAGATTACCTAATTGTTGTTTTCATTTTCAATTCCTGATTTATTTGACTTGTGAATTTATCTATGTATATGCTAAATGGTTGCTTATGCTGAGACTAATTTTCAGAAAAAATGAAGTTAGGTTTATGAAAGTATAAACAATGCCAAGCCATCGTTTAACAGACGTTTTAAGTTTCAATTCGTGTAGAAAATAGGTGAAATTTTGTTACTATTTCAAAAAAGAAGGAATTAAAATCTTTATTTGTCTAAATTTTAAGATCAAAGATCTCACATTTGGAACGCGTCCTACCAAGTAGGCACAAAGAACCGAAAGCCATACCCACGACCGGTTTCGACATATCGGGTCTCATACGGTGGGCGCTGGCAGAAAGTCCTTTACAGACTATATTATAAATATAAATATTTGTTACTTTTTGATTAGCTTCTCTTGATATGAAATCGGAAAGGAACTGGTATGAAAAATAAGTAAAATTTTCGTTTTCCCTATACAGTAGTAATAAATGTCATGAATTTACCTATAAAAAAAATATCGCTTTATGGTAACTGAGGTACCACTAGATAATATACATTAGGTGTATGGTGGTTCACAAACCGGAAAGTGCTAAAAAAATTGGAATATATTTTCTGTAACTACCCGGACAATACGAGTAGCTAAGGTATATAGCCCTACGAATCGCTCCTGTGTTCTACCGAGCGGCGTGGTCTAGTACTCTAAATCATTGCTTAGTATTCGGGAGGTCACCGGTTCGAATCCGAGTCCGGCTGCTCTGGTCCAAGTTTTCTGTGGTTTCCTTGGATCACTTAGGCAAATGCTGGGGAAGTAATATTCCACAGATTATCTTTCAATTCTCTTCTGTCTTCAATTCGTCCGTCTCATCTTTTTCTCCCTAACCACACCACCCACCCATTCCCAAAATTCTTGCAAGGAGACTGAAGAAGACCTTACGCCCTTCCCTCCAGCTTTGCACTACAGTATAGGTCGGAGGTACTGCCCGCCCAACAGACCGAGTAGCTGGTGAGAATGAAACCAAAACAGTTTTTTTTTCCTGTGTTTATTGTATTTGGTTTTTGTAGACAGTCGTAGGATAAAGTTATCCGGAGTCCACTCAGAATTGCTTTGTTCAACTCGTTCAGCCAGACATTTTAAAATAAAACTAGTAAATATTTCTGATTTAATAACGTACTAAGTTTATTACATACCAACTAACAATTTCAAATTTAATTAAGGAAGATAACAAAGGGTGAAGCTTAGTTTGGGATCAAATTGGGAATTCCTGAATGTCGTCGTAAATGAGAGAGTGGCAGCTACAACCAACATACAATATTATGGGGAACTATCTATGCCCGCGACTTCGTCCGCGTGGAATTTAACAAAAAAGTTATTTTTGAAATTTTAAACGATGTCGTTGAGACACGTTAGCCCGCTCGAGCGTTCTGATCCCGCGCGACAGACAGCCTTTGTTATATTAAGTCTTTGGGAGAAGTGGCAGTAGGCGCCTGACATAACGCCGCAGCGGTGGCATGCATACTGGACAGTACTTGGACATTGCAACATTACTTTATTTTATAATTTTATTTGATTATTTGATTAAGTACCTAAATATCTAACATCTAAATAATAATAAGATATGTATTATGTATTTCGTCCGCGCGGAATAGTTATTAATTTCTAAAATAAAACTAGTCTAAGTTACTCCTTATTACATTAGCTATCTGTCAGTGAAATTTCCGTCAAAATCGGTCCAGCCGTGTCAGAGATTAGCCGGAACAAACAGACAGACAAAATTTAAAAAAAAGTTATTTTGGTATATGTAGCGAATATACACCCAATGCATTTAGTAAAAAGTGGTTATTTTAATATCACAAACAGACACTCGAATTTTATTTATCTGTATAGATAAGCAACTAAAGGCTAATGAAGAGTCAGGCAATAATCAACGATTACAAAAACCCAATGTATATTTCAGGAACTGTTTGCATTGCTTAAGTAAACTTTCATCTAAGCACAGATGATTCAACTAACAATAAGAATATTTAATAAATACGAATTAAATGTGATGAGCAAAACAATTTAGTAGGAACCTAGCTGATAATATTTACTAAACACAGCTAAAGAAGTGCTTCGAAAACTACCTTTTTAAGCCAGACTGACAATGTTTTGGAAATTTTTAGTCTTCTAATTCCTCCATTTGATTTTTTGACCTCTTTCCATTTTTATACGAAAATGATACTTATATAGTGCGAATGAAACAACGCAGAGGTTACGAAATAAAACGTTAAAATTGAATAGGTATTTTTTCTAAATTTACGAACAGATTTTGTTATCTCCCCTTGTTCCAACGAGTTAACTGTCAACCTCAGTAACCTCGCGGTTACGCATAAATGAACCTCAGTACTCAATCGCGTAACCTTGCGGTCACACATAAAAAGCTTCATTTCAAAAATATGCCTAGCTGTTCACTAATAACACTAAACAGAGATTTAGACGAACAGCCTGTAGATTTACAATCCGTTGCCATGATTTCCAATTACAAATTTACACCATTGCCGCCAATGAACTGACATGTGGGCGGACGCAGGTCAAACTGCTATATAACGTCAGTTTGTCGATTAACCGTTTTGATTTAGAACACGTCGTGATTGAAAAATCACTTCAGTTCGTCACGCATCAAGCGTGCCAGTTTTATTTACAAATGAATATATATATTTTATACGTCTTCTTATCGTTGCAGTTTTTTGCACTCACAAGAGTTAACAATGAAGCTGAAAATTATTCCAAACTGGTAATAATTTTGAATTTACATATTTCATTCAATTTGATGCTGTATTTAAGTCTAAACGATTGTTTATCTAATCATATTAAAACTAACCAGAATTTACGTTGAGAAATGGGTAAAATTGGTCTTGAACTTCAATACTGATAAGACCAGGATTATGTATAAGACTTACAGAAGTAAATATTTTTATGATCTATTCTTTCTACGTTCACTTGATGGAAACTCATTTCAAATAATAGGTGAAATAAATAAAAACACCAAGTTTCCACAAAATTGGTATATTCACACTTTACAATTGTTACGCCTAACGTAGGCTTCTTCAGAAGTAATAATATAATAAACTTATCTTAACATTCGTCTTATATACTAGTGGATTAGGGCGGGGGTGAGTAAAAAGATTAAGTAACGGTGAATTGTTGAGGTCAATTTGGTCGTTTAACAGTGTATTTTTATTTTTGTATTTATTAATCTCTAATGTTTACAACATGAAGAATTTCAAAGTTATCGTCAAAAGTATGTTTTTCTTCGATTACATGTTTAGCATAGTTCGAATTTAGTTTATCATTTTCATAAGATTTTTTATGTTCTTCTAATCGTTCTTTAAAAGTACGCCCTGTCTGAGTTATATAGATGCAGTTACAAGAATAATAATTTGGTTTATATACTCCTGACATGTTTTCCTTACTAATTTTGTCCTTGTTGTTTTTAATATGTTTTCCTAAAGTATTTTGTGTTTTATATGCCACTTTGAGATTATTTTTAGTTAAGAATTTTCCTAATATTTCTGAAGGATTATTTAAGTAAGTTATGGTTTTATAATTAACATTTTGGTTATAATTGCATCGGGGGTATACCTTACTAATTGCTTTCTTAAATTGTAATTTAAACAGTAACTTATCAATTATATCAATTTTATAATTATTACTTAATGAAATTTGCTTAATTATGTTTAATTCTTTTTTGAAATCTATCGTATCTAATGGTATGTTGATCAATCTATATAACATCGAGTAAAAAGCAGATATTTTATGTTGAATGGGGTGGCATGATAGGTTATTGATGACGATGTCTGTGTGTGTTTCTTTGTGATAAATGGCAAATTTGTGTTTATCCAAAAAGTTAGTTTGTTCTAGTTCAATTGTAAATTCAACGTTTTTATGTATATTATTGAGCTGGTTTAAGAAATTTTGTAGTTATCTATCTGTACCTGTGAAGCACACCAAAACATCGTCAACATACCTGTACCAATATAAACATTTGCTAAATAACTGGAATTTCTTAATAAACGTATTTTCTAAATAATACATAAATACCTCCGCTAGTATCGGGCTTAGTGGGTTTCCCATTATGAAGCCTACGTTAGGCGTAACAATTGTAAAGTGTGAATATACCAATTTTATGGAAACTTTGTGTTTTTATTTATTTCACCTATTATTTTAAATATTTTTAAACAAAGCCAAGAAATGAGATGATGTTTACATGACTTCACCAATTGCTAACTGAAAATAGCTAATTTTTGTTACCTTTGTTAGAGTGAGCTTTTCAAAACAGCAGGTTATTAAAACGTAAATAATATCGTATTTATTACGTAGTATTGTCCTTAAACAGATTTAGTATTATTTTCAAGTTTGTATGGCAACACAGAATTCTAACATGCTGTAATTGAAATTTCAAATGAAATATAAAAAAAACTAAATACTTAATAAATTTCAGCTTTATGAGCATTTTGAGATAAAAAGAATTTAGGAGCTTCAATTTACATGTTCGAATTGTTGAGCTGTAGTGATTATAATGATTCAACTTAGGATTGTAAAGAATGTAAAATTTTTATGTGAATAAAGAAATTCGTCACTTGATGTGTCATGCTTAATGAATGTATCATAGGAAGCCGCACAATCCATAACATTTTGGTATTTTATTTCTTTTTAGCTTCAACAAAAATGTCATTCCATTCATGTTTTCAACCAGGCGGTTGAGTATATTTGAGGTATATCCACCAACAATTCGCTACGGATATAATAACGAGGACATTTGTATGCGAAGCACACCAGCGTGCGACCTGCGTTTCTCTCGAAAATAGTGTGAAAACGGCGCTTTGGGGAAATTGATGCACCGATTTTTACACGGACGTCGCCACAAACAACACTTAGTTGCTTCTTCGAGATTTATCACTGTTAGTTAGTCCGAAGGACTGGATTTAAATTGTAAATGAATTCGAACAAAATTAAATCCCTATTCAGAAGAAGCATGCGCTGTTCGGGAAATACGAATAGCATATTAGTGTACTGCAGCATTGACGGTATTTAATACTATGTATGAATTGCTGCAAATTTCATTTTACATTAATTTAGGTTACCGAGATTATCATGGTGTGTCTAATGCGTCCACATAAAGTTAGAATAAGGAATAGTGAATTCATAAAATCTCACTTCAATCTAACTATGTAGAAGAACATTTCCGTATTTTTATGGTTTATGTCTTATTACGAAAACGATTAAAAATAAGTACACATGTGGTAAAATTATCACGAAGGGACTACGCTTATTTCCTTGTGAAAGATTATTTTAGTCCAGTATCGAATTCTAGTAACAGTGACGGTTCGTGTGTCATAGCTATGGGAGGTCAAATTTAGAAGAAGAAGTAACAGTTAAAATATTAAGTTACCCAACAACTGTAAATTGGTCTCATACGATATAAAAAATTTCTTCCCGTCGGTACCTCCCTTAGAAGCAATTAATATTATTCAAAATCTCCTAGAATGAAAACATACCAATCCCATTATTAATGACGAGAGTATATTATTACTTGAAACTTGTATAAAGCAAAATTATTTTCAGTTCAATTCAAATATTTATTCAGGTAACACAGGTTTAATAATGGGAAATCCCTTAAGCCCGTTGTTGGCAGAAATATTCTTGTACCACATTGTTGAATCTGCTATTCAAAAATTACCCCTATTTAAATGTTGTCTTTATTACTTCAGGTAAGTTAATGATATTATAGTCTGTTTCACCGGTTCAGATAGACAATTACACATGTTTTTTCACTATATTAATAATATACATTAAAATATCATTTTCACAATGGAAATTGAAAATAACAATAAAATAAACTTTCTAGACTTAACTATTTCCAAACAAGATAATAAACATAATTTTTCCATCTTCCATAAACCTTCATACACAGATATTATTATACACAACTCATCTTGTCACCCTTACAAACACAAACACTCAGCATTTTATAGCATGTTACACAGACTAATTAAAGTTCCCTTGTCAGAAACAGACTATAATAAAGAATTGGATCTAATTAAACAAAACGCCATAAACAATAATTACAACCCACTCATAATTGATACTCTTTTACAAAAAATTTCGTACACTCAAAATATTTCAAACATCTTCCCATTCACTAAAGATAACACAAATATAAAATTCAAACTTTTAACATATATAGGGAAACCATCACTAACAATTAATAAATTTCTCAGAGACAACTATATAAATGTATCATACAAAACGAATAATAAGCTTAGCATACATATAAAAAACAATAAAGACAAAGTAGAGAAATTATGAAAACCAGGAATATTTCAACTCAATTCGGTTCTTGTTCAAAAATTTATATAGGTCAGACGGGAATAAATTTTAGAATTCGTTTGAACGATCATTATAGATCATATAGAATTAAAAAAACGATTCTAACTATGCCAAACATGTGTTAGAAGATAACCATATATTTAATTTAGATCTAAAAATTTTACACATTGAAAATAAAAGTTTAAAACTTACACTATTAGAATCTTAAGAAATTAATAAATATAAAAATACAAACATATTACTTAATGACCAAGTAGATATAGACCCCTCACCACTATTAAATCTTTTCCCTCACTCTATTGAAGATGCACCACCCTATTTATAGACATCTACGCTTAGGTAGTTTTAAGTAGATTTTGTACTTTTGAAGAAGCCACAGTGTTGGCGAAACACGTGTCAAGTTTATTTAATAAATCGTGGAAGTTATCAACTGTGTGTTTATTTAAATTATTTTGTCATTAAAATTGGAATTGTTTCACCAATGGACTAAGTCTTAGTTGCCTCAAAGTATTGTACAAAAACGTTTCTATTCGGTTTAGGGTAGAGAAACACCTCCTACTCTCCACAGTTGCCTATGAAAATGTTTCAGTTAAGTTTATATTAATAAATAATGTTACAAAAATTGTCACGCCCATAATCAACCTCCAGTTCTGTTACCTATTTCAAATGATTAGCTGAGGAATGAATAATTGCGTTTCATAGAATCCTAAATTTTTTGAGGAAATCTTTTATTATACTTTTAAAATTTATTTGTTTTAAGTAGTTATAAAATAATCAAAGTCACAGAAAGCAAACTCATGATTAATTTTAGACAAAAGCATATCGCATATTTTTATCACGATTGTACCATTCTTGATTTTTTGAATATTGCACGTAAATGCATTTAGGAACTTAGATAATGCCTGATTCATATCAAATTTCTATTTATTTCTTGCTTCGATAATTTCCGATTGAAATCGGTTCAGCTTCGCATTGGGTCGTCAACATCATTGAAGCCATGGTATCGGTATTCTGCGCATACTCGTACTGCATAGGCAATATCATCCTCTTTTAATTGGCAAAGCATTTCTCTGTAAGCCTAATTAAGACCACTGTAAGGTCAATCTGAAATTCCAGAAGTGTTTACAATGGAGATTGGGACGGCGTCTAAACATTATCGAGACGTCGTATTTTAATTAAGATAAATAAACAAGAAAGATGTCACATTAATTTATGAACAATTGTCTGTTTTATTGGCGAGATGTAACTATTGAAAAAAGTCATTTACATATTGCAGGTCGGATATGACGGGTCATTGACTAAATGTCTATGGAGGAAAACTAACACTATTGAAACAAATAATAAATCACTTTTAAAGAAGTTTGAGTAACAAAAACGATGGGTTTTGTTTCACTAAATTTTTTTATTGTTCTCAAAAATATTGTTTCGACCCGCAAGGGTCATTCTCAAGAGAGATAAGATGTTACTAAGTAACTAAGTAACTTAGAACAATAAAAATTTTTAGTCAAACAAAACCCGTCGTTTTTGTTACTCAAACCTCTTTAAAACTGTTTTTCAAAATGTTTCACAACGAATGCGATAAACTTTCAATCAATTATAAATAATAAATCATTGCACGTGAACCGTGACATTAAGTACAGGAAAAAAATAATGCCAATGCAGGAATAATTCCTTGAGATGAATATTCATACTGAAAATTAAATTTGGTGGTTATTTTACGTGCTGTTCAGTAGATAGAGAACTGGGTATGTTAAATTCTCGGGTTCAAAACTGATACCCTTTGTGAGGGTCCTTAACATTTCGACAACTATACCCCTGCTTTCTTTAGAAGATTTAAAACTAATCGGTAGAAACGACACTAAACGTTTAATAACTGTTTAAAGCAATTAAATTTGTAATACAATAGTAGACATTAGTTTAAAAGCATTTTAAATTATAATATTATTTGTACTTTATAATACCTTAATGATTATATCATAAACATTCTAAAAGTGACTCAGCTGTTTAAGTTTTTATAACCATTGTATCTTTTCGTAAGTGATCATTAGCAAAAAATATAGTAACAATAAAAGTTCATAATGAAGTTGTACGTATATTAGTCTTATGAATTATATAAATCCACCCTCATTAAATGGTTTATGATAATTGCATGGAAGGCGCGACACATCCGGAAAATGTCGTTGTTGCACACAAAATTAAGTTCTAGTAGGCACTTCATAAAAACCATTTAGTTCACAAAGACGAAAAGTTCATGAATTTCTGAAATCCCTCTACTTTAGTAAGGCGGTAAGTGCAGTTTCTTCTACTTAAACTTCGTAAGTGTAATTAAACTGAAACTGCTCAGATTCTGTATTTACTGCTGACGGGTTTTACAGATCTTTGTTGTGAACTTAAATAAGATCCGTTGCACACCTTTCTCATTTCATGAGTTACCGACGCCTCTGGCTCAAACATCCACGACTACACTGAAGTGATCATGTCGATTGAATGGAATTTGTAGTCAAACAATAAAATTTCAAATTAACAAATTTGAAATGCTACACAAATTCTTATTTTATTATAATACAGAAGAAGGTCTTCAATTATACGAATTAAAGAAAAAATATTAAGAAGGCCGCTGAAAAATTAATGGTAGAATTGAATGGAAATTGTAAAGCAATACTAATTTAGAGATTTTAAAAAGTTTTCTGGTTAACCAGTATTTCTAGGTACAAACGATAAATGTATCAGTTAGAGTAAAGCGGGGAAATATGCCGCATCGGGAATATGCCTCAGTCCGCTTCTAGCTCGTACACAAGTTTGACGCCGTCGAAGTAATGCACACCTGTTTTTATTTATAAAAAGCAGTACGCGTGTGGTTAATCTGTGTTTTTGGTCTGAACATTTAGCGAATGGTACCGCAAATACGGTAAGTAAATCTGAAAAAAAAAATCAAACTCAATTTGGCAAGAGTTTGTCGAGTTGGGTATTAATGATCCAATTTTGATGTCATTAATTAGGTAAAGTAAGGTTCCTAACCTAACTTTTGCCCCATACAGCGTTTACCATGTTTACGCGGAGATTTAATATTCCTCAGTACAACTGTGGGGTAATATGCCTCAATAAAATGGTAGTGCGGCATATTACCCTAACTATTTTCTCGGTATAATGGAGTAAATGTTCATAGTTTTTTTAATTCTAGAATAATACAATGCCACGTTCTTACGTACGAAAAAATTTAAGAGGGCAGTGGTCAGAAGAAGACTTACAGCAAGCCGTTAGGGATATCATTGCTGGTAGAGGCTCAGTTCGAGAAATAAGTCGAAAGTATAAAGTTCCTTTAATGAGAAGAAAGGAATCAGGAAATTTAAATAAAATTCCCCTTGGTCGGAAAAGCTGTCTTAATGTTGAACAAAATTGAAATCTGCACTACATCTGAAAGATATTGCGACAACTGCATCCCGTTGGCCGGTAACAATTTGATGTTTTTCTTGTTCATTAAAGTTTATTTTTGTAATTTTCCGCCTTTTTTTAAAATTAAGTTCGAATTTTCTAATTATAAATTAACGTTGCCATATTACCCCAAGCTATATGCCATATTACCCATGGGTACGGGTAATATGGCAATAACGCATCATTCAACATTTCTACTTGTAACATCTTTATCAATGGAAATACGGCAACGAGCATTTCACGTCAACTAACCTTATGTTCACGCTCTAAGATGCCGCCTTCATATGGTGACTGAGTTGTTTAGTGGTTAGAATGTGAGCCTTTGAAATAGAAGTTGCCATATTCCCCTCTTTACTCTACATCTTTTGACTCACCTACAAAGACACATATTCTTAATTAAAGAAAGCTTTTTTGGAGTTGTGGCGGTCAATACAACCTATCTATTTCAGTTTTATAATACAATATTCTGTTTTTAATCTTTTGTATTATATTTCTTTGTGTGTCTATGTAAATATTTCTTAACGTTATCTTCTAAAGCTTTTGTGTTCTATCCATCTGTGTCAATAATTTTTATTACTGTAACTGTTACTCTTATTTACTACCCTTTCTCATTCTTTTTTTTCCTTCTGACTAATCAATTTGATCTGAATCTTTCGCCTGTAAAAATCATTTCCTTCCGTTTTTTTGTTATTAAATATATTGTTGTCGTTGCGACCGTTATTGTTATTTAGTTTTATTTATCGATTTACTAATTCCCTGACACGAGAATCTAAAAAGTATATAGTCAAATAATAATCCGACATAGGTGGTTATAAGTTTAGAAATTCACCAGACAACAAACTTTGATTCATAACTATATTAAGAAGAAAAAAGCATTTTGAACTTTTTCCAGGCAAATAATCTGTTAATATTAAATTAAACCTAACGTTTCGTTCTAAGGTTTAGAGCTTTTTCAAAAGGAAATTTCTATAGTGAAACCTGATCATGTCAACGCTATGCTTTAAACAATTGTACAAAAATTGAAAAAACTGTTTAATTATAAAAAAATAACTTAAAATAGAGATAAACATTTTAAAATTGTTTACATCAGAACACAATTCCATTATCTACGTTTATAGTCGCAAATTACGTTGATAATGATTGCCTTTTTGTTGTTTTCATTATCAATCCCTGATTTTATTGACCTGTGAATTTAACTATGCATATGCTAAATTGTAGCTTATGTTAAGACTAATTTTCAGAAAAATTCAAGTTGGGTTTATTATATTCTCAAAAATGCTAAGTTATCATTTAGCAAAAGTTATAAATTTGACTTCATGTTACAAAATAGGGGAAGTTTTGCTAAGTTTTGTTATTATCTACATTTTATACGAAACCGGAAAGATACAGACAAGAAAAACAAGAAAAAAATTCTATTTCTTATATACGAGCAATGTCATGTATTTATTCATGAAAAAAAAACATCGCTTTATGGTAAATGAGGTACCATTGCATGATACACATCAGGTATACGGTGGTCCACAAACCAGAAAGTACTAAGAAATTTTGAAATATATTTGTTGTGACTACCCGGACAATACGAACAACTTAGGTATATAAGCCAACGAATCGCTCCTGTGTTTATTGTATTTAGTTTTTGTAGTCAGTCCTTTTTAGAGATTCCTGATTTAATAACATAATAAGTTTATTACATACTAACTAACAATTGAAAATTTACTTAAAATTAAAACATAACAAAGCGTTACCTCTCAGTTTAAATTAGAATCAAATTGGGATTTCCTGAATATTATTATAGATGAGAGGATGCCAAGTACAACACCAACGTATAATATTCGACTTAGTCCCATTGCTGCCCGCGCCTTGAAAAAATTACATTGCTGCCCGCCAGATTGAAAAAGAGATTATACAGTGGCATTGCTGCCCGCATCCGTATTTGTTTGATAATAATAATAATTTAATAAAAGATTTAATAAGATCGAAATTGCGATTCTCATTTGGTAATTTCGTGAAATTTGTGAGCATGAACTAAATGTTCCTTAATCATAATTAGTTTTCGAGTTTAAATTTTAAAATAATAATAAAGATAGTGAGTATTTTGAGGTTTATTGAAATGGAATATGTTGGTAAAATAACATAACAAAAATGTGTTAATTAATTTTAGTCAGACGAGATAAAAAATCCAATATTGTAAATTTAAATAACTTTTATTGTACTTGACAATTGTTTCGTCACGCTATGACTTTTTGGGAAGTACTACAATAATACTTCAAAACTAAACAATGTTTTGTCCTTAAATACTATTTCAGGGGGTGGGGATAGAGGTAGGAACGATGTTTAATAATGGGGAGTTTCCTACATCTTGGTAGTTTTACATTTATTTATTTCTATAGCTTCTGATAAGGACAATTTATATTTATTGTTTTCGATATGTAAAGCTTGAAAGTCGTTATTAAATTCGTGTATTGGAGTCTGTCATATATAAATTAAAAAACAGACTTTCTAGCTTTACATGTCGAAAACAATAAATACAAAGTATCCTTATTAGAAGCTATAGAAATATATAAATGATCAACTAGATGTAGGAAACTCCCTATTATTAAACATCTTTCCTACCCCCATCTCCCACCCCCTGAAATAGTATTTAAGGACAAAACATTGTTTAGTTTTTAAGTATTATTATATTGCTTCCGAAGAAGTCACAGTGTGACGAAACATTTGTCAAGTACAATAAAAGTTATTCAAATTTACAATATTGTGTTTTTTATCTCATTATGGATTTCAATCAAATATCCGTAGACTCCATCCTATATAATTTTAGTCCTAAATATTTAACAATTACTAACGATATGTATCTACTTATAACAACCTTTTTTTCCCATGAAAGTATTTCGTTGGGATAAATGCTTATTACTACATAATCAGGTACCATACTTATATGAAACATTGTTTAAAAGAAACTTATTCATCCAATTGTGTAAAACATGAAAGTTAAAAATGAATTTCAAACAAGCGGCTTCTTTTATGTTTTCAGTAGCTAACATTTGCTTGTTAAGAAGAAACCTACTTACGTAAATGGCACAGACAAGTAAAACATTTGTTCTTACAAAATAACAAACATACATGAATGTAAAACACGCAAGGTACAAACAAGTACATTCAACATGTACACATAGGTTAAAAGAAAAGAGAAATTTTGGTAAGCATAATTCGTTTAACAATATATGTTTTCTATATTTTCCTTAGGAATTTCTACGGATGTAAATATCGTATTAAAAAATTTAGGAAGAGTATTTAATAAGGTTCGAAACATGTAAATACGACTAAATTATCATATTAGCTACACAATATGGACGCTGATAAATCCTTACCTATTTTAAATCAAATAATCAGTTATGATGCGAATAATATTTTTAGGATTCAGTGACATAAAGGATGGTTGTTTGAATAACCATATTACTCGTTCTGAGGAGGGTCGACGTAAAGTACCCAATTTGTCAAGTAGGTGAAGAGAGGGATATATTTAGTGTTACAAATTATTAGAGTTTTATGAATTAAATTTGGAACTAATAAATATTGTATGCTTGATAACAAAACATTGCATCTTAATAATAAAGTAAACAACTATAAACAAAATAATTCATTGAATGATGAGGCTTCTATATTTTGTAACTCCATAATTGAACATACAGAAAAAAATAAACAATAACAAAGTTTTAGTCACAATTTTTTCATATCCACAATAATTATTTCGCCACATAGGGATTTCTTTAGGTGGAAAAATATTCTAAATATAAAATTAAAAAATAAACTTTTTTGTTTCATTCCCACCAGATACTCGTGTTGGTGGGCGGGCAGTACCTCCGACCTTCACTGTAGTGCAAAGCTGGAGGGTAGGGCGTAAGACCCTCTTCAGCCTCCTTGCAGGAATCGTGGGAATGGGTGGGTGGTGTGGTTAGGGAGAGAAAGATGAGACGGACGAAATGAAGACTGAAGAGAAGTGAATGATTATCTGTGGAATATTACCACCTACTATTTGCCAAAGTGATCCAAGGAAACTAAAGAAAACTTGGACAAGAGCAGCTGGACACGGGTTCGAACCGGTGACCTCCCGAATACTAACCAGTGATCTACAGCACTAGACCACGCCCCGCTCGGTATTAAAACTAAACACAAACAGACTTATATACTAAACTTAATAAAGTTGTAGGGGTAAAAATTACAGAATGAGAAGAATTAGAAAACAATGTTTATCAGGGGAGATTTGTTTAAGTCCAACTGATCGTTTTATATAAGGCCTTTTTATTTAGTTTGTTTATTTCTAAAATTTCTAACAAGTTTTTTCTTTTAATCTCAAAATACAAAAACTATGGTTATTACTTATTAAATGTTCGGCATATGTTGATGTTGAGTGTTTTTTATCGTAACAAATCTCCCCTGTTAAACATTATTTTCTAATTCTTCTCATTCTGTAATTTTTATCCCTACCACTTTGTTTAATTTAGTATATAAGTCTGTTTGTATTTAGTTTTAATTTATAATATTCTTTCACCTGAAGAAGCCACTGTGTAGCGAAATAATTACTGCAAATTACAATAAAAAAATAGTTTGTGACTAAAACTTTGTTGTTTGTTTTTTCTGTATTCAAAACAACTTTGTGAGAATTTGTTTAGACAAGAAATGCTAGTAATTGGAACAATCCTAAACTAAACAGATTTGAAATTTTTCTGACATGTGTATTAGCACCTTCAAAGGAGGCAAATGAACAAACTGAAGATATCAACTTGGCAAAGAATTGACTTTGTCACAAAGTTTATTAAACTTCTTGACGTGAACATTATTAAAATGCTTATTATTAGGTTTTGGGAAATTCTTTGAGTGATTTGTAACGCGTGCGTGGAATATAGAACAAACGTATACTTGTTTTAAAATATATTATCAAAAACTTGTTCATCGTAGCTTATCACACATTTTTAAAAAAATCGTGAACATATGCGTTACATCTAACAATAAATTAGAATTTAGGCTATATAATATATGAGAAAGAACACAATTAGGCGTAAAACAGTGGTCAATAAATAATCCCAGGTAACTCATAGTTTATCGCTTTAAGTTAATTGCTCTATCGCGTTTTTCTCGGTAATTAGGTTAATGAAGCTCTGAAGGATATGTTATCAATTATCCACCTACTAACTTGTTTTTATTCGATCATAAAAATTCTGGACCAGTGAACATGAACAATAAAAATTAAAAGTTTATAATTAACTGGTACCTGCAACTTAACGAAGCTTCATTAAAATCGGCAGCCCTATCTTAAATACAAAAAAATGCAATTATCTGTTTTTAAATTGAATGTGGGTCGTCATTAAGATAAAGTACAGAAACCGTTAATTTATTTTAACATTTAAGTTAAACCATACAACTTTATCGTCATAAAGTTTTCAAAATAAATGGGAAGGTATAAAAATGGTTAATCAAGGTATTAATCAAGGTATTTTTGAGGTAGAAAATTCTACAACTCTTTATCGTCAAATAGAGATTTCAGTGAAGAGAAAAGGAATGCTTGATGTATGATGGTACCTCAATACCTTACAGTAAAGGATGTCATAAACCAACAAATAAACATAGTTCTATATACCTACACTAAACCAATAAATCCGCTTTTTATGAACTCACAAAAGTCATTACATGAACTCAGTTGACAGAAATAAGATATAATTATGACTTTTTCAGATTAAATTGCTGTATAAATCGATACAGGAATAGATGCAAAGTTATGAATAGTCTAACACTAAAAGCTTTTTTGTAATACTTTTAGGGTAAAAAAGTTGAAATGTAAAGACATTTTCGTTATTTACTTGTCTACTAGTACGAATAGAAACACGAAAAAAACATGAAAAAAATTAACTTTCTAACGGGCTTACTATAGGTAGAAAACAAAATATAAAGAAAATACAGGAATATAAATATGTCTACTGAATGTTAATTTACTTTTAAATATCTAAGATAGGTTCAAATTTCCTAACACGTTTTGGAAAGGTTAAATATATGTTTACAGTGGTAGGTACCTAAAGAAGGACCCCAAATAACCTGTTGTGGGTAGCCATTTTAACAACGTAAGTACATTAATCTTTATATCGTGTATTGTACTTCTTAACTTTGCAATAAAATTGTATCTTATAATGACGAGTATCTGACCGCCATAAAAGTACGTACCCATATTTAACAATCTATTGTTTATTAAATTCTTAGCAAAAAGCAGGTATGCACACAAAGGACTTGCTGTTAAGTGCATCAATTAGAATAGGTATAATATAATTCAGTAAGTAGTAGAAAAGTGTACAAAGATAATATAGTAAGTAGATCATCTACAATAGTTACCTGCACAATTGGATTGTATTCACAACAACGCCATTAAACCGTGCACGTGATGGAACGAACACCAATAAAGAGTTGTTAATTCACTACACATTCTACAACTACAAATAATAGTAAAATACCGTAAAACTATTATGTAATATGCACTATTTGTCAGTGTAAACAAACATTAAACAGTTTCAATAAAGGAGTATCAGAAGAAGGTTGAATATCACGAGTAGTCCATCGTTTAAGAGCAACGAACGCTAAACTCGCCTTCAACAACTACAAACACACTCGATCTCGCCAAGACTGAACAGTGAACCCCGCCGCTAACTTGATCTGAAGAAAAAGAAGAGCCTAGAAGAGACTGGCTGCCACTCAACAGGTGGCTCTTGTTATGCACGGTATGCTGTTCGTTTGAATATAGGGTGTATCGCTTGTGGTCAAAGGTATATTTTAGAATTTAAAATAAGACAGACCAGCCGTCGTCAGCTGGCTAATTAAATAATTGAGTCAAGAAATGTGGATACTACTTTTATTCCTTCTATTTTTTCTGAAGAGTTGAGGAACAAAAGAATTCTCGTTTTGACATTGTATTGAAACAAGTACGAGTATGTCCAAGTTATTTTAATTCTGAAAACGCGTTCAAACGTTAAATCATTTGAAACAAAGAAGCGTTATTAATAGTGGCACGATATAAAGAGAGTCAGTCAGTGATGACACAAATATTACTTTTAGAGTTCAAGAACATCTTAAGTTTGACTGCAGAAATTACTGGCCATCCTTCTTAAAATTTCTCACAATAGGAATTCGAAACATACTGTTATTATTAAACATCGACACTGAAAATATTCAGGGATCCATGAACCTATACGAATATTTGTCATCTCCATTATTTCACATCCGATGGTTGCGATAACATCTAACATAAAAATATAAAAGTACGCAGGAACCCCATTACTGGTAATGTGTTCGTTTATTAAGGAAATCATTCTATAATAACTTATTGACAAAGTGCATTTATATAATAGCGAGGGGACTGAAATTGCTGGGTTCAAACCAACTCCTACCGTCGTTGAAACAATTTATTCATATGAGGTAGTGTCATTTTCTTTGAAACTCATAACAAAGATACGGAATATTCGGTTTGGTCAGTGATTTATTATTCCGGTTAAATTTCTGATCAAAAACTAAAAGTTCTTTAAAAATTGGATTGGTTCAGCCGTTACTTTGTGATAATTCATCTTAACGATAAATGAATAAACACTACTTTGTTTATGATCACTTTATTTATTTACAAATCTCTTTAAATTTATGTTCAACGAATTGTTTATTTTATTGAAATTTATATTTAAAAGATAATAAACGATTTTATCAGGACACCTGTAATACAACGAGAAACTTAAAATGATTAATTAACTATCGAAACTAGAGTAAAAAAGGTTTGAAAAAAGTGATAATAAACAAAGTAGTGTTGATTCATTTATCGTTAAAAGTTCTTTGTATAGAAAATTGTTCGTTTTATTAATAGCATATTTTTACTATCGGTCACTTTACAAAATACTAATATCTAATAATATTTTAAATAAAGAATGCCTAATTATATTATTAATTGATATATTGTCGGATTTTTATAAAACATTTTTTAATAATAAGAAAAATACGTAAGTAAAACCTCTTTTAAATGTTTCAGAATAATTTATTACAACTCTACAATTGTTTCGGTATAATTATAACCTTCTCAAGAGTACACAAATTCTTACTAACCTTTAAGAATTGCTTATCATCTATTTATATCTAATATATTTGAACATATAATATACATAATATCATTCGGAAAGTCCCATTGGCTATTTACTCAGAAATGCATATTGCTTTGTGTAAGTATGGTATCAATTATCGGTGTATTAAGAAAATTTTGTTGTTCATTTACAATATGATGTTTGTTTTTAATAGATTTTTTAATTTCGAAATATTCTTGTAAATTCAAACGTTTATCTTTCTTTTCATTGTGTAATACCTTAATTCCATCTGAATTAATGAAATGATTTTGGTTTATACAGTGTGAAGCTATGCCGGTACTATGTTTGTTGTCTGCTATCGATTTTTTATGCTCGTTTACGCGAATTTTTAGGTTTCTGCCAGTCTGACCAATGTAATATGCATCACAAGTATTACATGATAATTTATATACTCCAGATTTGTTTAATAATTCTGTTTTCGTTTCTTTGTTGTTCACTAGTATTTTATCTAAATTACATTTGTTTAAAGCTATGGTGTTAATGTTTAATCTGTTTAAGTTATTGCAAATTTTGTGAGTTATTTTAATAATAATATTAATCTTTCACTTCTCTTCTGTCTTCATTTCGTCCGTCTCATTAGAGCCTTAGGCCCTACCCTTCGGCTTTGTACTACAATGCAGGTTGTATGGACTGCCCGCCCACCAGCACGAGTTTTTTACTATTCGGAAGAAATACGCATTCATTCATTAAATTAAAACAGTACTAAAAAACACAAATATTCATTCAAGGAAACAACAACAAGCAGTGTTTCTACAACAAAATAAATGGTTGGTTATAACTACAATAAAAAGTATTTTGTTGAATAAAAAATATTGTAACAATTCTCGTTGAATTTTCAGTATTTGATATGTTAACTTTAAAGAAAGGAAATAAGAACTCGAGTCGGAATTTATTCATTACTAATGACGACAGGGGTTGTGACGATCCCAAATTATTTTTAACAAGAAAATTGCACATCCGTTTCTCATTGTCTTTAAATTTATTTACTGTGCGAAACTTTAATTCGATTATTCTTACATTCAATTAAATAGGAAGTTTTCAACTTGCACTAGACACACATCAACTATATATGTTTTCACATTGTATGTTATTAGTAATATTAAAGCAGTATTTAGGTATTCATGCCGATAATCGTGTAATCTAAATTTCAAATACGTCTTCCTATCTGCATGGTGGTCTTGAAAACTGCTTGTAGACACAGCCGGAAGATATTAGAACTTGACAGAGACACATTCTTCACGTCAATTTTTTAATTTATAGATTTTTTTCCTAAGAACGCGTCTGCTGAATAATTAAGTTACTAGTTAAAAATTAACTCTCACAGAAATGTAAAGAAGAAAATTTATGTTTATGGCTTCATCATCCTGGACGGAGATATCTTTTATTTCTTTTATCGTTGAAAGACAAATTTTTTGAGAAGATTGCAACAAAAAGAGAGTAGTCATTTCCGAGGTATCAATTGTTTCTTAATTAGAATCTGATCTCAGGAGTTTATATGTAATAAAAAACTAGCAAACGACCGAATAGACTTTGGTAATAACCCTCTGTTAAGTCCAGATTTAATTTAAACAACCCCATCCCTAAAGTAAGTAAGTAGGTAATATAAATTGAATAAGGTACTGTCGGGTAATAAGGCCAGATGATTAGTTCGTCTATACAATTCAAATTTTCCTATTTGTGGTGCCATCTACCTTTCGAGAGCTGTGAACTCATCTAAGTAAACCAAAAAATAAAGCCCTATGTTGTCTTTCTTATTTGTATGCAACGCATTCGTGAATTTGGTGTTCGTATGTACGGAGAGTATAATATTTACTACTGAGAGATTAGTAAAAATTTTGGTCGTAACATATATAAATCTATAACTATATACATGTGGATATTTGTGGTGAAGTAGGCTCTTGATTCAAATAATCATTTCCATCTATACATGAACAGGTAAGCAGATCTAACCCCTAAAAGTTCATATGTACTAGTTAGCCGTTTACCATAAGAATCTCAGACTTTTAATAAGGCCTAATTTGAAATAATAGTTACTGTGTTATTGAGCAGTTATGGGTAAGAAAAATCGGAACATCAGGGCCAATTGGAAGAGGCACTTCGGTTAATACAAAGGGGACATTCTCAAGAATCAGTGTCACAACGTTGTGGTATTCCCCGACGTACATTAAGAAACCATCTTAAATCCGGATCAAAAAAACGAGTAATGGGTGCAAAATCGGTTTTAAATAAGCAGCAAGAAAGTGATTTAGTTGAAAAAATTATAAAGTTTGCTCAAAGAGGTTTTCCCCTTACTGCTAAGGTACTCCGTCGAAGTGTGTACAAATTTTGTGAAAAAAAAAACATAAATTTAATAGAGAGAAACAATTAGTTGGCAAAGAATGGTATCGGGCATTCTTAAAACGTAACCGGAATGTTTCTCAGCGAAGAGCGCAGCAACTGAATCCAGCTCGGGCTCAAAAACTCAATCGTTTTATAGTTGACGATTATTTTAATAAGTTAAACAATTTATTGGAAAAAACTGGATTGAAGCATCGGCCCGAAAAAATCTACAATATGGACGAAAAAGGGTGCAGACTTATGCTTCACCACCAGAAACGTGTTCTCGCTGAAAAAGGAACCAAGAGGGTTCATTTAGTAGGATCGGAACATGGCGAAAATGTGACAATAGTTGGATGCGCAAATGCACTGGGTCATGTAATTCCTCCTATGGTGTTGTTCAAAGGACAGAGATTAAAAGGGGTTTATTCGGATGGCTTACCGGCAGGTTCAGTTGTTCACATGACGCCTAAAGACAGCATGACGACAGAGGTGTTTTTAATATGGCTGGAGCATTTTGCAAAATTTATGTCTGCCCCTCCTGTAGTCTTAATCTTTGACGGAGCGTCTAGTCATTTAGATGTAACTATTGCCGATAAAGCGGAATGTTTAGGGGTAGAGCTTCTGTGCTTACCCAGCAATACCACACATGAACTCCAACCAATGGACAAATCGGTTTATCGATCTTTTGAAGCTAACTGGGATCAGGAGTTGCTTCACTATTGGGATCAACATCCTGATAGAAGGTTAAATAAAGAAAGATTTGCGAATTTATTTACTCCAGTATGGAATAAATGTATGACCCTTAGCAACATCACCAGTGGGTTTCGAGCAACCGGTATATACCCCTTCAATAAAAATGCAATTCCGGAATATGCTTTTGCACCTAGCTTGATAAGTTATCGTCAGACTGCAATACTAGACCAAACGGAAGCTAGTGCGGAAAACAAAGACCAATGGGATTCGGAAGATGAAATTCCATTGGCGGATCTAATTAGAAAAGGAACTCAAAATAATTCCTTTTCTGAAATATTAGTTACACCTGACATGCAAATAATAAAAAATAATACACGTCGAAAAGCCCTCAATTACAGGGCTCAAGAAGTCAAAAGAGCTGTATTTATGGATGTTACTAATGATAGTGGACAGAAAATTTCTACTTCGACTAGAAAGTTGTCGCATTTGCCAAGCACCAGTAAAGCCGCAGCAGCTGAAGCCTGGTTGTGTTCAGTTTGTAACAATGATTTCGTAGCCGATATGCGAAGTTGTTCCCTATGTGGCACATGGGTACATGAGGAATGTGTTGGACTCACTGCTCAAGATAATGAATATTTTGTATGCCCAAACTGCACACCTTAACTTGTTTTTTATCATACGGCCTTATTACCTGCCTTCACGATTTGCTTGTGGCCTTATAATCTGCCTGGTCTGGTAATAAGGCCAGTAGACATGCTTTTACATTTTTTCTCATTGAAAGTTTAAGGTTTTTTTCAAAATATTTTTGTATGCATTTTATTGTTGAATAGTAAAGTTGTTAGTGTTTTATTTATTGATAATGTAAAAAACGTTAGTGTTTTGCCAATAGAAAGATATTCTTTCTTAACCCGGCCTTATTACCCGACTGTACCTTAGATACTAAGAAACACTGTAGTTTACGTATAGAGCAAAGTAAATAAATAAGTGAAACTCTCCAAGTGTTTGATTACTAATTTTATTATATTAGTAATCATGTTTCACCAAGAGTTAACCCAAATACTTTTAAATATCAAAAATCTTAATGTGCTGGTACAATTTGGACTCAGCGTCGCAAACTATAACATAGGCAATAACGTTTCTGATTTCAGTTTCCTGATCCACGTTGATCTATTGTTATAAGACTAATCAGTAACGTATCCGAAATACAAGACCACAATATTTTCTTATTGTTTTTCTGGGAACCCGGGGAACAATTTATTTACTGATTTAATTAAAATTATACCAATTTGTTTAGTACGCTAAATACGCTACTGAATTCCCCTAAAAAATATGTCATTCTAACGTGGATAATTTTTTGTAGTTGTATCTTACTGTGATTATAATTCTGATTATTTCAGCAGAACAGTGCTTTTGCGGCAATGTTATGGCGCTTGCGTATTATATTAATACAAATACAATACATTAACCTTTGATGTGCATATCTACTGCAAATAAAATATTATCGCATTCATAATTCCATAATAATAAAATAAAATTGATGGTAGTATAAATAAGGCGGTGCGTCTTGTTGGTACATACATTTGTTAACAATTATAAACGTTAACTAGTGCATACAATAAAAATACAAGAAATGTGGAAACTAGAAGTTGAAAATGAAATTAAAGATGTGTTTGCAAGGTGGGAATTTCGTCCACAACTTTTAATGGGTGCTGGACCATCTAACTGTTCCCCCAGGACAACTAATGCATTAACTATGGAAACTATGTCTCCTGTGGCACAGGACGTTTACAAGGTAATTCTTGAAATAAATATAAGTTAGGAAGTATCAGATCATTTATAGTTTAATATTTATAATAAATTAAGCACACTTTATGGGTCAATTTCATTTGTTCTGAAAAGTATTTTAGAAATATTCTTTTAACCATTTTACATTTAATTACTGTTAATGTAAATGTTAAATATAAACGATCCTGTGATTAAATACGAGAAATTGTATGCATAGAAAGTAAAATCAACTTGTTTATATAAGCAAAAGAAAAACACTCTATCAGGGTTGAAAAAATGGCTACTGCGTCTTTTTTAACTTTAGAAGTATTAATTACCACCCATTTTAGCAAAATAAAAAAAATTACAGATTATGGACGACATTCAATACATGCTGAAACATATTTTTCAAACTAAAAATACACTAACACTCGCTATTCAGAGTTCTGGTCATGGGGCTTTAGAATCTATTTTAACTAATTTAGTAAATCCAGGAGAAAAAATTATTGTAGCTGTTGGAGGTGTTTGGGGTAAAAGAACAGTAGCAATAGCACAGAATTACGGTATGAACTAAATACTTACATAAAAAGGATTAAAACAATACCTTTATCTACTTTACATTTAATTAAAATAATACATATTAAAGGCAGTATTTCGTCATCTATTCCTGTCTATGCAATAATACTGTTATTAATTGAAGGTATTGAGACAGTTGCCTTATCTTGCACTCCTGGAGAGATTTATAGTTTTCAATATTTGGAAAAAAAAATTATTAAGCATAAACCGGTATTGCTTTTCATAACTCATGGAGAATCATCAGGAGGAACTTGTCAGCCATTGGACGGCCTGGGAAAAATATGCCATAAGTATATTTATTTGTGTGGAATATGTATTACTGTTTTTTATTAAAGTGATAGTAGCTAACTTAGTGACTATTTAACTGTTCTTACGTCAACATCAAAACTGGCAAACAAACCGTAATAATATCATTTTAGATATAATTGCCTGTTGGCTGTGGACGCAGTGGCGTCATTTGGGGGTGTCCCACTTTTTATCGATAAATGGGAGATAGATGCGGTTGCTGCCGGATCGCAGAAGGCTATCTCGGCGCCGCCAGGAATGGCATTTTTATCTTTTAGTGAACGAGCTGAGTATGGGTTATTCTAAAGCAAAAAATTTGTGTCTAGATCGTGAGCTTAAATTTTTTTAGGCAATTAATGCGAGCAAAAAGGGTCCCTCCACCGTTTTATTTTGACGTCATCGCTCTCGGCGATAGCTGGAACTGCTTCGGGAACCCAAGAAAGTAAAATAATATTGATTGATAAAAAATACCTTTTAATTTTTATCTTTATCAAATTAAATAAGCTATTATTAATTAATTAAATACCATTTTTTAGTAAACACAGCTCTTGATATCGGTGTATATGTTACCGGCCAAACCAGGTTTCAGGACAAACTAGTTTTGCCTAGGCTAAACTAGTGTTTCCTATACGCGATAGGATATTTTTTTTGCAGCTGCATCTCACAAAACCTATCTATTATAACCTAATCTATTTATATCAGGACAAACCAGTTTGGACTAGCCTAAACTAGTTTATCCTATCGGGCTTTGGACAAATTAGTTTGGATTAGGCTATACTAGTTAATCCTATCGCGTATAGGAAGAACTAGTTTAACCTAGGCAAAACTAGTTTGGCCTGAAATCGGGTTTGGCCAGTAACATATATATTTCAGGCTATACTAGTTAATCCTATCGCGTATAGGAAGAACTAGTTCAACCTAGGCAAAACTAGTTCTTCCTATACGCGATACGATATTTTTTTTGCAACTGTATCTCACAAAACCTATCTATTATAACCTAATCTATTTATATCAGGACAAATCAGTTTGGACTAGCCTAAACTGGTTTATCCTATCGGGCTTTGGATAAATTAGTTTGGTTTAGGCTATACTAGTTAATCCTATTGCGTATAGGAAGAACTAGTTTAACCTAGACAAAACTAGTTCTTCCTATACACGATAGGATATTTTTTTTGCAGCTGTATCTTACAAAACCTATCTATTATAACCTAATCTATTTATATCAGGACAAATCAGTTTGGACTAGCCTAAACTGGTTTATCCTATCGGGCTTTGGACAAATTAGTTTGGATTAGGCTATACTAGTTAATCCTATCGCGTATAGGAAGAACTAGTTTAACCTAGACAAAACTAGTTCTTCCTATACGCGATAGAACATTTTTTTGCAGCTGCATCTCACAAAACCTATCTATTATAACCTAATCTATTTATATCAGGACAAATCAGTTTGGACTAGCCTAAACTGGTTTATCCTATCGGGCTTAGGGCAAATTAGTTTGGACTAGGCTATACTAGTTAATCCTATCGCGTGTAGGAAGAACTAGTTTAGCCTAGGCAAAACTAGTTTGTCCTGAAATCGGGTTTGGCTGGTAACATATATAAGAAAATGTCATTTAACCTTTGGCGATTTTCAAAAAGTGTTAACAGAATATTTTTCAATTGTTTCTTTATTTGAAGAACGAATTAATGAAAATATTGTTCTATAAGTCACGACTGTCATTCGAACGTTAATATTAACAGAAAATGTTCATAGTTTTCAAATTAATTTACTATTTAAGATATCATTACACTTATGGAAGTAACTTACTTATGTCAGTAAGAGAGGCTTTGATGCAAATAATCGAGGAAGGTGTTTTGGAGACATGGATGAGGCACAAGATGTGCGCTAAACGACTTTGGAATGGACTTGAAAATCTTGGATTAGAGTTGTTCGTTAAAAAGGAGGAAAACAGATTATTCACCGTAGCACCAATTATTATCCCCGAGAACGTGAAATGGCCTGTGCTTCTAGACTACATTTCAAAAAAGTACGTTATGTTCGATAAATTAACGATTCGAAAGTTGTTTTTGTATTAAAACTACAACTTGCTTCAAATAACAACGATTGGCCCATGTTTTTTTAAGTCAATTGAAAAACAAAAAGTATAACATATCTTATGTATTTTAAAGTAACCATTTTATTCCAAGAAAACTGCATCTTACTTTTATTTTGTGTTATTATTCTATAGATACCACATAGATATAAGTTTTGGAATAGGACCAACAGCTCATACATGTATTCGAGTGGGCAGCATGGGTTATAATGCAACATTCGAAAAAGTAGATACTGTATTAAAAGTTCTTGAAGATGGTTTGAAGCATTGTCGTTTGGAGGATTGTCAAAAGGGTCCAAGCAGTAGATCTGAAGTCTTGGAATAAATCTGTTATCACGAAATTCTTTAAAAATCAGTAAAAAACAATATTACTTATTAGTAAATTGCCTATTTCATTAATTCATATAAATATCCGCATTTCTTCAGAAATTTTTAGTTTCTATTTTCGCTTAGATATAGCTAACGTATATTCGATACACCAAAATTAATTGGTTAAGTATTTAACAATAATTGCTTAATTATTGTAAATTTACATAGCAAATATAGTTCATTAGGAATTAATTAAATACGATAATTTTGTAACCAATTTGTTGAAGAAGCAGAATGCTAACACAATAGAAAAGATAACAGTAAAAAAATATTTATAAATGCTGACACCATTCTTTTCAATAAAAACAATTTTCTCATTACAACTGTAAAATGTTTATATTGAACTTTGTGCTTTAGTGCAAGTGCAAAATGTTCAATCTAAGAATTGAGTGGCCAAGAAAATAAGTGACATGACAAAAATTCTTTTTAATAACAGGTAGCATATTCTTGGATCGTGTCCAAATTGAATTAAAAAGAATTTCAACGTAATCTTCTTAGTTCAAATGTTTTTTGTTTGATTCTAGTTCTCCAAGAAGGGTGTCTTTGTTTGTAAATAAAACAAATTCTAACTAAATACAACGTACTTTCCCAATTTATATTTACTTTAACGGTGGAGGCAGTTGTTGACAAATTTTGCTATTAGTGGCGAGGTATATATATTTACTATTTCATTTAGGTCTAAATTATTTTCGTTTTCTACATGCCTCTTTATTTCCAGAGTGTCTAATAAATCTAATCTTTTACCTTTTTCCATTATGTGTAAATTTCTAAATCATTTTCTATGTTAAATGTGTGTTGGTTTTCTATTATAATATAATAAGTCAACAAAGTCAACATTTATGAATCATGTAATAACCGATACAATTAATTACTCTAAGAAGGAATTTAAAAATATATTTAGTTCATTCAATAAAATGTATTGCTGTTACAGATCATCATTACTTAAATAAATACAATTGATGATTGCGATAATTAAATCAATCAAAAAAATGCTTTATTCGAACATTTATTGAGCCGTGAAGACTTGGATACTTCAACTTTTCTTCTTAGTAATTTTCTAGTAGGTAAACACTACATGCATAGTATTTTTAAGTACAATTTTACGATAAATAAGAAGAAATTTTATCAGCTAAGGACTTAAATACGTGTTGGCATCTTATAATTTTAGGTGGTAAACTGTCACCCCCTTACATTACGATAGTAGAATGAAGCAGATACATTTAGTTTTTATTGAAATATGAATAGATAACAAGCTCGTTAACTGGTACATACAAAGTATTTTTTAATTACAGGACAATCCTTTATGTGCGTGTGGAAGCTCTTAGGGCTATCCTGAAAAACTAATTTTATGTTCAATAGTCTACGGTTTTTATAGTAATTTCGATTGATAAATTGACATTCCTAGTCATGTGATGATTATAAGTGAAGTTTATTTATTTATTTTTTCTAAATAATATTCGTAAATATTTGTGCTGTTATTTTATGTCCTTTAGAATTTACGAGTGGGTACGATGATTGTTTTATCAAAACTCCCCCGTATACTATGTTATTGATAGCTTATCAGGTTATAACCCTTTACAGGACACTCTGTATACTTATACGCTGAAGTCACAATTTCACCGACAAAAAGCAATTCGTTTAAACAAGTTTTTCACTTTTAAATTTTGGTATGTTAAACGAACGGTTTTTATTTTAGTTAACACTGAAGGTTTTGTAAAGTGACTTTATATGTCCGACGCATCCACCAATTTTGTTTACCCAATTTGATGTACGTTGATAAATTGAATAAAGTCTTAAAAAGGCCATTCATCGTGTTATTCAAGGAAACCTACTAATGGACTTCTCGTTACGACCAAAGCTCAAAATGTAACTTCTATATGTATATACAACCAAATCTAGGAAAGCGCAAATAGCACATGACCAAATCTATTTCTTTTACAGGTGTCCAATGTTAATCATTGTTATTATTATTAAAAAATCTTGCCAAAAATAATGGCTATGATGAAGATCTAGTAGACAGGTTGATCAATAAAAAACAGGAAAAGTTAATTCTCCGGAAACTATACTCAGCTTCTAATCCAGATAACATCCAGTCTAACAAAATCTACTAGTACATCAATTATGTACATAACATATCTAATAAAATTTGCTATAATTTAAAAAAACTTGATTTATCTTGTATCTCGATAAATAAAAATAATTTAACAAAACTGCTCGTAAACAACAAAGAGAAAATAAATAAACTTGAAAAAAGTGGTGTATACCAAATTAAATGTAACAATTGTGAAGCTTTATATATTGGGTAGACTGGACGGGATTTAAAAAACGCGTAGGTGAACATGAAAAATCTATAAAAAATGGCTACAAATGTACCGCCATAGCCGACTATTGCATAACCCTGAAATATTCGTTAGATACCAAATAAATCTAGTCCTCAAAAACGACCTACCCATTACGAACGATCAAACAGATTTTGGGGTTTCCCCTCTATTAAAAGCGGCACAATTGATAGATAATAAGCAACGTAAATAGATTCTAAATACATTATGTACCTTTAGTCCTAAACTCTTCCATAATGGTGTAAATACCTGATATTTTTTTAATAATATGGGATTTTTAGCTTTGGTCTTTTAGTTTTTACTTTTTTATGCAACCCTAATTGACACTTCGAACCAGTGTAACACTGTAACACTTAAATATTTAATCAGTTTGAATTATTCAGCGTATAGCATTTATTTAAGGATTTATTTAAATGCAGGTAATCCACAGTTGTTTCCAAGGAAACATGAATTAATTATCATGGTGATTTTCAATTGTTAAATTGTTACCAAGCTGGTCGACACAGACAGGTAGGAACAGTTGTTCATCCGCTTGGTAAAACCTAGTGCCATTTTATATTTATGTAGTAAATACATTATGTATAGATTGACCACCTAGCGTTGGTATATAATGGGTTTACCTGTATAATAATAAAACAAATTGAACACTTCCAGCAGTTCTCTTCAACGAGCAAGTAACCGTTGATGACGGAACTTCTGTGAATTATTTAATAAACATATTGAACCAGCATCCAAGTTTTTTGTTTTCTTATTAAGTGCGCAACAAGTAGAAAAGAACAATCTTTTCTCTGTGTTGCAAATTGTTATTGTGCAATTTATCGCGAACATATTGAATAAAGGTGCGGGAAAGCGTAAAGTTCTTCGTTTTGATTAAATCATCTATACATTTAAATAAAATTGGAGTGTATGTTTGTAATATTAAAATAACCACTTTTTACTAAATGCATGTGGATGTATGCACGGTACATATAACAAAATAATATATTTTAAATTTTTGTCTATATGTCTGTCTGTTTGTTCCGGCTAATCGGGACTTTCACTGGCAAATAGCTAGTGTAATAAAAGGAGTAACTTAGGCTATTTTTATTTTAGAAATTAATAACTATTTATTAATAATAATAATTAATTTTTAAAATAAAAGTAGCGTAAGTTACTCCTTATTACATTACCTATCTGCCAGTGAAAGTTCTTTCAAAATCAGTCTAGCCGTTTCAGAGATTAGCCGGAACAAAGAGACAGACAGTCTTAATATCGTAAAGGTTGCCTGTTGCGCGGGCTGAGAACGTGCGAGCGGGCTATTGCTAACGGTTTTGTCTCATCGATTTCGTTTAAAATTTTAAAAATAACTTCTTTGTTAAATTCCACGCCGACGAAGTCGCGGGCAGAGCTAGTTAGAAATAAATCTTTAGTTTTGTTAGCATCCATATACGTTATGTATTGACAAACAAAGTTATCATATTAGTCTTGTGTTTTTATTGTTTTATTACAAAGCAAAAAACGCAACATATGTTTTGTTAAACTTTGACTTCAGCAGATGATGAGTATCTACTATGTAAGTTTTTGTATAGAAATAAATAAAATTATTAAAATAATCAATCAAATAGGTGGAATAGGATATTTCTATCCATTTCTCGTCACTCCTGTTTTGACTTCATTGTAATTCAACTTGCTGAAGATTTCAGTGTTATTATTAAAGCTCTCTTCACGTATTGTTTGGCTTCTTAAATGCAGTTACTAACTTTATGGAGAATTTGCTTACAAAACATTCAAAATATTAGTGAAATTCATCGTTTTTATTTTTTTTTGTGATTTTTAGTTTATTCAGTAATTTATCTACTTTACAGCCGTGCCAGTTTATAACCCTATATTTTCTTTCCAAATTTTAAACAGACGGAAGAAGTCTTGCAATCTAACAGATTTATTTTTGAATTTTGCAAATGTGGTCATGTTTTAGTTTTGGATTTGCATGCTCATGGATTGAATTTTCTAGTATGTAGTTTTTTATTTAAACTGAGGTCTCGTTTATAAAAGAAATTTGTTTAACACCGAAACATACTACATACAGTTATTTATCTAACAATCGCTTATTTATATTAATGTAAATTTATGTCACTCTATCTTGCTCATATTTTTATATTGTCATGGAATGTCCTGAATATTTCGGAAAATGCCGTCAAGTCTTTTTCGTTCATCATCGATTGCTCGCGATATTCCTCTGTATTGTAATTTTACAAAGATCAAGACCAACTATTAAAAATAAACAATAAGAAGGTCGTAAAGGAAAATGTTAAATTTGTATTAATTTTGGGAAGTAATAAGTAAATTGTGATGTAGTTATTTACAACCATAGATACCATAAAACATGGGACACATCAAACATTGAAACTATTGGAAATTGATGTGGTATTACAAAGTTATTGTTCATTTTTTTTATTTCGTTTGTTAATTTGTATGTATTTTACTTATTTATTTTAAATTTGATTAACTGTCCGTGCATTATTCTGGAAAGCTTTCGATTTTCATTTTAGAAGTACAAACTAATGGAAATTTAGAAGTCCTACGGCATAATAATGAATTGGTGAAATACGGAGAAACGAAAATTTCAGCACAAATGTACCATAAAAATGTATTTTAAGAGTAAGATGAAAACAACAGTTAAACGAAATGCAACTAAAATATTTACATATGCATAATAATTCATTAAGCACATACTATGTCTATGTTTATACAAATATAGCATTTTTATGTTGATAGATACGTTCTTTCTTTAAAAAACTGTGATATGAGACATTCCATATTGTATGTAAGAAAATAAGAGATAACTCGACAAATAGAGAAATTATCATTTAACACATTTCCATGTTTGTATATACACACCAGAGAAGGAAAAACTGCTTTACGCAATTATTTCAGTAGTTCACCACGAAAGAATTCAGGATGATAAAGCTTCTCTTCTCAGGGATTTATGATAGCTTTGATGCTGCCATTGTTTTTATCTTACTACTATTGTACTTCCCAAAAGTTGTTTTCATAATGATATATGTTACATAAGAAGATATGAGCATATAAAGGACTATTCAAATATTATTTTCTTAGCATTTATTTACAAGTCGATACCCTTATTATCAAACAACTTTGTTTTGTTTAATACCAAAATAAATAGCAAAATTCTACAGATGATGTTCACTTTCTTCTTTGTGTTTCATTCTCACCAGCTACTCGTTCTGGTGGGTGGGAAGTCCCTCCGACGTACACCCTAGTGCAAAGCCGGAGGGTAAGGCTTAAGGCCCTCTTCAGCTTCTACTCACTACGCTGTTTATATTTATATTTCTTCCTTGTTTTTAATCGTTTCCATTATCTGTCGCGGTTATTTACCTCCATAATAAAATATAAATAGAGATGTAAATAAAGTTAAATGAATTACAACAAAACTAAACTCAAATCACTAAAAATACATGTAGATATTTCGAATATTTTTTTTCTATTTCACCCTGATGCTATTTATTCGGAAACCCTGTTTTATTATATTACACGTATTATGAAATACACATTCCCCGCTTTTAGACAATTAAACATTTTTAGACTGCGTAAATATACATTGTTTTCTAGTCTTGCCAAATCAAAATCAATCATGCACCCCTCAGCTATATTTGTTGATTACCCTTAATTTAATTTTGATTTTCCTATATTTTTAGTAAACAACAGTATTATCAGTAAAGATCGGATTAAATGCAACATAAGACGCTTCAAATATGCATGAATAATATCAAAATGTCAACATTAAATAATAAACAACCTGACCTTTTTTATTCAAAATCCGCATACAATTAATAAATTTCCGACAATAATTATGAGTTAGCTGGGCAGTATTTGAGTTAGAGCACTTATTGTTTCTGACTATAATTCACCCGTCCTTTTAATGAAACTATGAATTTGACATTATGGTTCAAAGTCTTTTATTGTTCAAACTGTTTAAACATTTCTTTATGCTTACGCGGTAAAGCTCTAAGAAGTTTGGCGTAAGATTTTATAGCGATCATATGTAACAGGCGGGCTGAAAAATTCGTAGGCTAGCATAGAATAATTTTTTTTTTTGATATAATTTGATTTTATTATTCAAAATAGTTTCCTTCGAGGGCGATACAACGATTACAGCAGTCATACAATTTTTCGATACCATTTTTATAATACGATTTGTCTAGCCTCAAAATAGGCTTCAGTTTCGGCGATTACGATTACCTCTTCATCGGCGCGAAATTTCTGTCCAGCGAGCATCCTTTTGAGGTCTGAGAACAGAAAGAAGTCGCTGGAGGCCAGATCTGGAAAGTACGGTGGATGCGGAAGCAATTCCAAGTCTAATTCATGGAATTTTGCCATCAATTTCACTGATTTGTGACAGTGCATTGTCATGACGAAACAGCAATTTCTTTTTGAGGCCGGTTTTCCGCGATTTCGTATTTTAAACGTTCCAATAACGCTACGTAATGGTCGCTGTTTATAGTTTTACCCTTTTTAAGATAGTCAATGCTCATGGTACCATAATACTGTCTATTGGACTCCGATGTGAAATGATGGAGCCATGTTTCATCCATCGTCACATATCGACGCAAACGCAAAAATTCGGATTTAATACGATTGAACAGCTCCAAACACTGCTTAGAATTATCGATTCGATCTGTTGTTGTTTTTGGTCGATTGTGAGCTCGTGCTCGCGCGGCACCCACTTTATACAGAGCTTTCGCACATCCAAATATTCATTCACGATATGACCAACACGTTCCATTGATATCTTTAATCAATCAACTTCAAATTACTGTTATCAAAAATTATGTTGTGGGCTTTTTTGATGTTTTTGTCGGTAACAGCCTCTTTGGGGCATCCACTGCATTCATCGTCCTTGGTGCTCATTTCGCCTCGTTTAAATTTAGCAAACCACTTTTCTACGGTTGATTTTCCTCGCGCAAAGTCCGAATAATGTTTATCAAGGCAAGCCTTGGTTTCAACAGTATTTTTTTTCGCCATAAAGCAATGCTTTATTAACACACGATATTCCTTTTTATCCATTTTTTCAAACTAACAAAAGTTCTTTCACTAAAAATACTATTACTCAGATACTAATAGTGCAATAGCTGCCAAATTTATACACGCGTCTTTTGAAGGTTAGGGCTAACTAAAAATCATATGGATTTGATACTAGTAGCGCCATCTATGGGACAGTCTACGAACTTTTCAGCCCGCCTGTTGTGTATTATTATATTAAGTGACTTTCAACTGTTCAATATAAAGAACTTTTTACACAAAAAATTACTAAACTTGTCTTGCTAAAGGAGAAAGACCGAATGTCCTATTTTCTAGCCTAAGTACTTTTTTTTTACAAAAATACCGACCTTCGTTCCTATCATAAAATAAACCGTTAATATTGGGGCTCGATATTCAGCTTTTGCTACGATTTTGGCCATGAAGGATATGCCGCTTCGACTGTTAAATTAACTCCCTACCGAAATGTATCATCCGTATATTTTAGGTAAAGTATGCAATAACCGGTGAGAATAGGCTAAATAAGCAAATGCATACAATCCAGTTTCTAATTTTATCAGTGTGAAAACTGTTTTACTATTACATTTATACGTTCTCAGAAGTTTTCTTCTTTAAGAAAGAAGATAAAATAGTTGACGTTTTATTTTTATACGAAATTGTACTTGCATCCCTGTTTTAGTGCGTAGTAGCATATATGTATGCAATCAATGTAAATAAGATAAGTTTATATCGAGTCACGTGATGACAAATACTTAGTTCGTTTAGACTGACTTAAGTTTCAATTGTGTATAAAGTGTTTGCCTGTACACACGCGTGATACATCTATCTACACTATGTCTAGCCAAAAGTTAATCTTGGACTATGGAGAAGACGATGTTAAGGATATACTTGCTAAGGAGCAATTAAAATTGGAACCTATACTTTTACTGACCGCTGGACCAACTAACTGTTCACCTAGAACCCTGAGGGCATTGGCTATGCCCACATTCGTACCTCTTCCTGATCAGGACTACAATGAAGTGGCAAAATTGGTAAACAAACATTGTTCTTTTTTTAATGTAAAAACGAAGTTTTGCAAAGTTATGAAACATTTTAAAATAGCCAACATATTACCTATAAAGTTTTGAGTTATATTTAATGAATTTGTATTATATATTGTAATTATATACGAAATTAAAATGGTTAAACTGTCCGGAACCTCCACCAATAACTGTTTATTTATCCGTTTACCTTTGTATTTATTAATTTATTATTATTTGACTAAAAGGTTTTGTGGTGAATTGATCCATTAAAATTTGAATAATTTAGCTCATAGATGATATAAAAGCCATGGTGCAGCACGTCTTTCAAACGAAAAACAAACTCACTTTTTGTGAACAAAACGCAGGTCATGGAGGCATGGAAACGATATTCACGAACCTTGCAGACCCCGGCGAAAAAGTATTGATAGCAACCCAAGGTTTATGGGCAGATAGAGCCGTAGAGATGGCTGTAAACTACGGTGAGTTTTCTTTCATTTCTTTCGTTGAAGTCTTTCATACAATAATAAGTACTGTTTGTCCAACTTGTAATGGTTTGTACCGTGCACCTATTGCTTGTATTTTGCCCAACTTTTTCTATTATTGATAGTTAGTGTATTAATGCTTTCAGCTTCATTACAATCATTTTAACATTAATTGATGTTGAAACACAGAAAACATAATTAAGGAATTAAAAATACACTTGGTTTCAAAATATGATATTATTTTTTTCAAAAATCATCACACCTGATGATGGCAATGTTTGCTGAAACAATTGTAGTGTCTACAAATATAATATTTTGAAACCAAGAGTATTTTTAAATGTTTAATTACATTTTATCATTTCCAAGATGTTTGATAACAAGGTCGTTAATGTATTCTTTATTGTATTGTTTTAGTAGCTAGCTGCACTTGAATTATAACAATTTATATATGTTTCATCGAGAACACCCCCACGACATCTTAAATTAGTTTTAAGTACATGGGTTTTGTCGTAAATTTCAGGGCTGGACGTCGTTCGATTTACTGGTCCACCGAATGATACATTTAAGTTTGAAGACTTAGAAAAAGAAATAATTAAACATAAACCGGTACTTCTTTTCATAGCCCATGGTGAAACATCAACATGCGTGCTTCAACCTCTAGAAGGTTTAAGCGAAATTTGCCATAGGTATGTAGCTACTTAAAATATAACGCTCAATTCACTTAAATAAAACTAATTAACATTATATTTTTGTGCTGTTAACAGACATGGTTGTCTCTTAGCTGTTGATGCTATAATTACATTCGCAGCAGTCCCGTTATTCGTAGATCGATGGGGAATCGATGCAATAGTTGCGGCACCTCAAAAGGGACTGGCCGCTCCCCCAGGATTAATTTTTTTGTCTTTCAGTGAACGTGCGGTGTAAGATAACATTCATTATTTAAAATTTGATGCAATTTTACAAACATGTTACAATACTTAATTGATGTAGGCTTTCATAGCCGGAGTCCACTTGGAGATTAGAGGTTTCCGGGCTTGTTGGACATGGTCTAGTTTGGTTGAAATTTCTACCAGACGTTTCGTCATCAACTACGGATGACATCTTCAGTGGCTTGCGGTCGGCTGTGTGGTCGAAGTGCTCTGCTCGGCGTCCCGTTGGCAAGTGAGAACTCCAAGCACCGAATAGTGTACTTCGACCACACAGTCGACGGAAAGTTACTGGAGATGTCATCCGTAGTTGATGAAGAAACGCTTGGTAGAATTTTCAACCAAACTAGACCATGGCCAACAACCCCGGAAACTTCTAATCTCCAAGTGTTACAATACTTTCCTTCATTTAATTGGAATAACAAAATTCCAAGATTTACGGTTGTAGAACAGTCCGTGAAAAGGCGTGACGATTATAGCAACTCTTTCATTAATGAAAAATTAGTAAATTAAGCAAATAAATCTAATACATTAATGTGAACCAATTTCAGAACCAATTACCACCTACTATAAATTACCTCAAATGAATGAGGTATTAATAGTATATTTTAATTTCTGTGACATTGTAAGTACGTTCGTCGTTGTTACTGCTGTCACCCCTCATAGATTAATACTCTGAGCATTGGTGCGTAAAGCCAAAGGTCCCGGGTTTGATTACTGTCAGTGGCGTAACAGTTTATCCTCATTCATTTGAGATGATCTGTAGTAGATGGGAATTGGTGCACATTAATGTAATGAAGTTGGCTTCTACTAAGGGTTCTCCAAAAATTTAGTATTACAAATATTAGTTTTTCTTAAACTGTTTCTAACAAATTATAAGTAGGTAAATCATCGATTTTTCAAAATTACAAAAAAGTCAATGACTGGGCTCATTTTAACGCGACCAGATCAGGTCAATCGATTTAGATGTCAGGTCTCATTTTATTCGTTGGTAAATTAAAAAAAAAATAACTTATATATCAATAGCTAAATAACTTTGAACAGCGAAAAATTGTAATAAAATATTATTTAGTGTTTTCAAAAAAGAAGGAATTAAAATCCTTATTCGTCTAAATATTAAGATCAAAGATCTTACAATTTAACGCGTCCTACCAAGTAGGCACAACGAACCGAAAGCCACATCCCACGCGATCTTAAAATTTAGACTAATAAGGATTTCAATTCCTTCTTTTTTGAATATGTTATATTTTCGTCTAGAAGTCAATCGGAATCAACAGTGTAATTCAATGCCGGTAGGGGTATTAGGCCTTAGAGTAGTTGTTTCTGTTGAATCCATATTTATATTTATATTTATATTATTTAGTGGTTTATACGTATTATGAATTCACAAACGTTCAACAGATAAAACTAAATTAAAATTATGGTGAAATAGAATAAAAATAAAACACTGTCTGGTGTATGTCTCATTTATTATATTTACTATAATCTGACAAATTGGTTTTAATCAAAGTGTCATTGTCTCGCTATTTGTTGTACTGTTGAACAGTGACCCATTGGTCGACATAAATTCCTCAGAATATGATAAATAGAATAAAAATAAAAAATACGAATAATTATTGTGGTAACAATTAATTAAAATGTTTTGTAATTTTAATGTTGTGTTTGTCACCGTCGCTGTTATTATTATGGAGTTACAAGATTAAATAGCTTTTTCAAGTCAATTTATAAAATAATAAAATGAGCTTGTTCAAACGAATACGACAATTAACAGAAATATGAAACACAATTCTATAATTTTTAGACGAATATAAATCAATATCATATAACTTCGAACATGACATGGTTTAAAAATAATTTCACCATTTTCAGTGAAAGAATGGATAAGAAAAAAATAAATCCGCCATTTTACTTACACGCAAAAAAAGTTGCGAATTGTTGGAGATGTTTGAATGATGGTCCCGCAGGGTAAGATGATCTATTATCGACAGGGAAAACCCTATTTCGCGCACGAACACTCCAAAAGGAATTATTTTTAGATTCCACTACACGTGGAATTCGAACATGCTGTGCGCCATTCGTGAAGCATTTCTTCAGCTACTTGAAAAAGGTCTAGTAAACACGTGGGAAAATCAATTAAAAATGTCCGAACGCCTGTGGAATGGATTAGAAAAGATGGGTTTAAAATTATGGGTACCGAACAAAGAACACCGATTGCCAAATGTTACTACAGTAATGCTACCGGAAGGAATAGATGCAAAAAAGGCTTGTAGATATGCTTATGATGTGTAAGATAGAACCATATTTAGCTTCTGTCGCAATATTGAATAATTTTTTGTAGTCTCCACACTGATATCAGCTTTGGTATTGGACCTACCTATGGTAAATGTCTCAGAATTGGAATAATGGGGTATAATTGTACACCGGAAATTGTAGACAAAGCGCTTGATGTAATAGCAGAAGTTTTCGATAAATATCCGATTTATTCTAAGCAATATGGTCCCGGGATTATAAATTCATGGGGATCTTAAAATCAAATTTTATAACTAATTTATCTGATTTTATAAATGGAACTTATAAACATTATGTACTTGATAGTAACATAATTAATAAAGGTTTCTTTTTTACGTACCTTAAAGGCAACATAAACAAAGGTTTTTTATTTTGTGGACATCTTTGAATAGTACCTTTCGAAAAATATAGGTCTTATTCTCGTTCTTTTATAATAAATACTAAAAAAAATTTAAATATTTAATTGTTGAGGCATTTACTTGTTGAAATTTCATGATGTAATAAAGACGATAAAAAATACACAAATAAGTTTCAAATCACAATTTATTTGATCACTATGATCGTTTCAACACACTGTGGCTTCTTCAGGTACATACAACACATACAATAATAACGACAATAAGGATATTCCCATATATACATAAATTTAAATAAGGGTAGGGAGATTTTTCAAATTTAAATTTAACAGTGGCGAATTACTAGTTTCAATTCGATCATTTAAAATTACTTTTTTCTTAAAATAACGATTAATTTTTAATGAATCCAAGAGATTTTTGTCTTTTGTTTTCTATATACAAAATTTTTATATTTATTATTAAAATTATGATTACATTTAGTTGGATGCTTAGCATAAGTCGAAGTACACTTTTATAACTTAAAACTATTAAAATGTTCTTTTAATCCTATCTGAAAACGTTCTCCTTGTTTGGCCTATGAAGAAGCCATAGTGTAGTGAAACAATGGTAGTGATCAAATAAATTGTGTTTTGAAACTTATTTCCGTATTATTTATAGTCTTCTGTACAGATAAATAAAATTGGAGTGTATTTGTAATATTAAAATAACAACTTTTTACTAAATGCATATGGATGTATAGACGGTACATATAACAAAATAACATTTTTTAAAATTTTTGTCTGTCTAGCTGTTTGTTCCGTCTAATTTCTGAAACGGCTGGACAGATTTTGACGGGACTTTCACTGGCAGATAGCTAATGTAATAAGGAGTAACTTAGGCTACTTAATTTAGAAATTAATCATTGTTATTAATAAATAGTTATTAATTTCTAAAATAAATCATTAATTTGTAAAATAAAAGAGTAGCCTAAGTTACTCCTTATTACATTTGCTATCTGCCAGTGAAAGTCCCGTCAAAATCGGTCCAACAGTTTCATAGATTAGCTGGAACAATCAGACAGTCTGACAAAAATTGTAAAAGCTCCTCCCGCCACTTAATATCGTAGAGGCTGCCTGTCGCGCGGGCTAACGGTTGTGTCTCAACGACTTTGTTTAAAATTTTAAAAATAACTTTTATATGCATTAACTTATTTCCTCTCAAATATAGGTTCTGTTGAATGTCCAGCTTTGTCTGTTACAGTCACATAGTTTCTACAGATTTAGCTCTATGTAAATGAAATTTCACATATAGACTATAGGACAAAAGTAAAACAACTCTTTAGGTTAAATAAAATATGGATCGTAGCAAGTCGTTATTGCAAGCGAAGAGAAATTAGTAATCAAATAACTTAAACACATAAATGAACTTCAATAAATATATTTTAACAAAAATTCGACAATTGTTTCGGCTAACTCTAACCCTAGTATAGTGGTAGTCTGGATATTGGCTAGTTAACCGAAACAATTGTCAAGTTTTTGTTAAAATACATTTGTTGAAGTTTGTTTGTTTGTCTTTGATTATTAAAACGTGCTTTATCATTATTGCACTTTCGAAAAATTAAAATTTAAAAAGGAAATTGTTTTCAGACGTTAATAAAGCCAATAGGTAATAATTTATGTAAACGGTACACATTATTAGTGCGACAAAAGTAAAGCAACTTTTTGATTTTGTGCAAAAGAAAAAAGTCGATTTTTAAGGTAAATTTAACAAAGAATATTTATGGGTTAATTAAGCTTATTGGCTGTTTTTTTTTTGTAGGAACAAGCATGCTTAAACCAATTGGCATTAGCCCTCGGAGTAGTTGTTTCTGTTGATTCTATATTTATATTTATTATATAGCCTGTACAGGCCGTTCTGCCAGTGCCCACTTGATGAAACCCGATATATCGAAACTGATTGTGGGATATGGCTTTCCGTACGTTGTGCCTACTGTGTAGGACGCGTTAGAAATGTGGGATCTGTGATCCTTGAAATTTATACGAAAAAGGATTTTAATGCCTTCTTTTTTTAAATACAATGTGTATTCAGTTAAAAAAAATGGTAGGGAACTCTTCTTAGAAGAAAAGAGTGTGACTACCATTGCCAGGTAGTTAATCTTAAACAAATACAGTGTGTCCAAAATAATGTCATGTTACTATAAAAGAGGGCGGCCTAGATGAACTACATTCCGACGGGATGGGAGAAACAGAAGATTTTTTCCAAGAGATCTGTGAATGTCGGGACCAAGAATTGTTTCTGAAATGCCTGAATTAAATGTTAATCCCAGGACTGTTTAACGAAGATTAGTTAAAGTGAAAATCTAAACCAGATGTCGAGCCAAGAGACCTTTGGTTTCTCAAAAACATATTTGTGATTGTCTTGAATTTGCATCATATGACGTTCGAATTGAGCAGTTCAAGACCGGAAAAAAAAAATTAACGATGAAACTTGCGATGATCGATGAGTGTAAGGCGTCCAGTTAATATAATATTTAACCAAAATATGCTATAATATCAAAAAACACGTGTACGGTAGTATATTTTTGTGGAGCTGTTTATTATGAAGTGAAGTAAGCCATCATAAGATACCTTATAGATGAAGGTATGGATCGATTGGTATACAGGATATACTCTAAAACGCTATGATGTCCTATGCTGAGTAGGAGATTGCCTTTGTTTTCCAGCAGGACAATGATCCGAAATACGCATCTCACCTTGTTCAGAAATGGTTTCATGAAAATGAAGCCCAGGTTAAGTATTGGTCGGCAACCTTTCGGGAACCTGTGGAAAGAACTCGAACGCCGGATTCGGACCACACTTGATTAAAGAGATTTGGATAATCAGCCAATTATTACAGCTATTTAATTGAATCTACTCTTATTTGGTAGAAATTCATAATATTAATAATTAAAAAGCACTTGTAATTTCCACAAATTTATTATAACTTTGTGGCTCTCTAATTTCTGAAATAATTACAGTATCAAATTTTAATTTCATTAATGCCCATCGTTGCCAAAAGGATTTAGTCAATAAAAAATATTCTATTAATTATTAAGTTGATAATTTTATAATATTGTTATTCTTATAACTCTCCGACCATATTTGTTTCTTTTCTGTATTTAAGTTAAATAAGAAATATTTTTTTGTAAAAATTGCTTTACTTCTGTAGCGTATGATTTTGCTCCATTTCATTAAATAATAAAAAATTTAAAGACGTGAATGTCAAGTAATGTGCCTGAAATTTTTATAACATTTGCAATGATACCAAAAAAAAAAAAAGAAAATACATTTTGTCGAGTATTTAAATGAACTATTAAGATGCCTTCAGGCCATTTCTTTTTAATAGTTGCTCTACTTACTGTAATCGGAAAGGAATTTTATTTTATATATAATAATTTTTTTCCCTACCACATGTGGTACTATTAAAAAGGTCTTAATGAATGACAAAATTACGAAATGTTAATCTTCGCCGTTTCTAAAGTAACTATCTAAATAACTGGAAAAATCTGTTATGCAGCCTTTCGGTATTTTGTTTTTCCAATCGTTTCGTACTTCCTTTTTGACGGCACATTCAGTGGTAACTAAATATTCGCCAGTCATGATAGTCTACGAACTCTTGAATGTAAGTTTTGATTAGTACTATTGAATTAAATTATGTAGGGTATAATTATTATAAATACATTAATGTGATATTAATTTTAAATTAATTTGTACCTACTACAGATTACCACAAATTAAAAACATCTACTTAATTATTCAAAATATTTCATTATTAATGATTTATATTTATTTTATTAGTTTTGGAGTGTTTAAACTGAAACTAGTAAGCGAATACAGAATTTGGATTGGTCCATTAGGTATTTGATCGACTCGCTCTATTTTAAAATTAATTCGAAAATTTCTACCGTGAAAAATAAGCGAATGAAGTTTTTTATTAATATACTAATATACGTTTTGTTTGATTTTTCTTTTTTATGTAAGTAAATATCGACTTTAGTAAATTGACATACCAGCTAAATTTGGAACAATACAATTCGAAATTTTAATCGAAAGATTAATTCATTTTATACGCTTATCCCTTATGGAGAATGCATTATTATACAAAATTATTTAAATTGTTATCACTAAGGCAAACAACGTCACGTCTGTTACCGTACTAGCGTGACCCGAAATGATATAATTTATTTTAAATTATTGATAAATCTGTTTATAACTGTTTGTTGGTACATAACATAAAATATACAGTAAGTAAATATGTTTCACAGATTATATATGTCTATATATATCTATAAAAACCTGAAACTGTGATTAATTGTGTAGTAAAAGTGTACGTGTTCTTGCGACCGCTAGTGTAAAAAATGGAAATCACACCTCCACCATGTTTGAACAAAGCCCTTAAATTTCCCAATAAATTACTAATGGGACCAGGACCGTCTAACTGTTCTCCAAGAGTTCTACATGCTCTCAGCTTACCAATTCTGGGACATATGCATACAGAAACCTTTCAGGTATCCTGAATGTATATAAATTTCAACGGTATTAAGGAGTTGTTTTTAGTATTTAAAACTATCATTATGTATGTAAAAAACAAAATTAATGAAAAGCGCAAGTTGGGACACAATTGTCTCCTACTGAAGCAATTTTGTCTTACGTAGGAAAATATTGAAATCCATTGGAAATATGTCATAATTGACACGAGTCATTTCATATCAACAAATTTACTTTCAATTTTGCTGTATTTATCACGTTTTCAATAGAAATATAAAAACTAGTAAAAATACATTCTGATATGATAATAAAAACTTATTTTTTCCATTAGTTTTGGTTTCAATTCAAAATCAAATGGCCTAAAACATTAAACCCAAGCGACTTAAACCTCGTAATTCTATGACCTAAGCGTTTTAATCCTCATGGCCCTATAACGTAAACTATTTAAACCTCATAAATATATTAAATATTTAATTGATGCGTACATTAATTATTACGGCGGCATAAATTTTGTGTTGGCCAGTTGCCTTCTCGAGTTATATTGATTTAAAAAGCTTACATTATGAGCTTATGGGGTTTAAAAAGTTAACATTATGTGGTTATGGTTGTGTTTATGGTATCGCGTGGGTTTAATATTTTGGGATAATGAGTTTTTGAATGAATTTTGAGGGGGTCGTCTTGGGAAAAAGCGATCCTCCCACCCCCTTACTTATAAAATAATTCCCAGGTTAATTAAATTAAATCTAACAAATTAGAAGAATTCCGTTCATATGTTTTGATATTTAATCATTTTTCAGATAATGGACGAAATAAAAGAAGGCATCAAGTACATTTTTCAAACTGAAAATGAACTAACTCTAGCACTTAGTGCAGCGGGTCATGGGGGTATGGATGCAGTTTTCTGTAATCTCGTAGAACCCGGAGATAAAGTTTTAGTGGCAGTTAACGGTTTATGGGGCATGCGAGCAATTCGAATGGCTGAGAACTATGGTTGGTATTGCAATTATAAATATTTAGAATTTTGTTCATATGTGTTTTCGCATTTGTAGATCTGTATTACTAGCCATTCATATTAAACTAGAAATTAAACCGATTAATAATGCAATCAATGCAAACTACAACAAAATAGAATATTAGTTTTTTCACAAAAAATGTTTATAAATATTGACGAAAAAGGCAATGACGATCGAATTATTAACCACACTTAACGTTTAAATTGCCTTAATAACGTTTCAAACGTTTTCGATTAGAAATTAATTCAGATTTTCCGGAGTATGATCCAATCCGGATCAGATTTTCCGTAATACGGCCATCCTGATCCTTTTGAGGATATGATTCAAAAAATTTTAATATGGTTTCAGTGCACTATTCAAGCCAGGATCGTACCCGATATCCTGAACTAAATCGTAATTCATAATTTATTTCTACATCTGATACAGTCCGTATGTAATATTCCTTATTTAAACTCTTATAAGGAGTTCAGTAATTCATCTCTTATAGGGTACATGTATTTAATATTCTTTTCTCAACCGTTAAAAGAAATCTCGTGCTTTTGCTGATAATAGTCTATATTATCAAAAATGTAAATTCTATTGCTCTAGAAAGAATACTACTTTTTGTTTATTTTGAAAATAATATTATCACCAAATAGTACGTGTTCATTGACAGAGTAGTAAACAACGACAAGACAAATAATGATCTCTACTAGATTCGATAATCTTATCCGTTTCTGAAAACAATTAATGATTAGGATTGGATCCGTTCAGCAGAATACGAGGTATGATGTTTATTGCCCACAGCCGGATTATAACATATATCACGAAAATCTGATCCGATTCGGATTTAAATCTAAACAAATTTCCAGTCGGACTGCTTATTTTTAAACTATCATATTTAGTAACAAATCATAGTATAATTCTGATTAGTTTGAATTTCCATTTCTTATGTTTGAAGTTATTATAGGAAGGGAAAGTTAATTTTATGATATATTTCACAATATGTAGTGATTGATTGTTTGACTTACTCCCATTGCTGCCCGCCAGATTGAAAAAGAGATTGTACAGTGGCATTGCTGCCCGGTATGTAGATGATCTTGGATTTTTCGCCATAAGCACCGTTTGAAATGAAAGTTACACCCTTTTAATGATGTATTAGGCAATACTTCTCTGAAGGACAAAATTGTGGATAGTTCAAAATCAATTTTCAAATATTTTGGACTAAACGTTGGAACTCTACTTTTTATCAATTCAAACAGTCTCTTCTACGTATCTTTTTTTCTATTTGGTAATAATGCATATATAGCCGGACGCACATTCGTGTAATTTTCTGTGCTTTTCAGATCGACGTGAGAGTGTAAAGTTGATCGAAAAGATTAGAACAACTTTTGAATGTTCCGTAACCTTCTAACAATATTTGTTGTTTACCCCAAGCATTTTCAACCAACTCAATCGAATCCATAATTTGTGACTTTATAATTGTACTTTTTTATACTTTTATAATACCTAATTATGAATTCAAATTAATTATGAGAGTAATAAAGTTGCCACCACCATTAATAGACATAAAGGTCAGCGGGCAGCAATGCCAAAATTTCAGGTAAAATATTTTCGCGGGCAGCAATGGAACATCCCAGATTGTTTACTCCGCTTATACCTACATAATAATTAATAAACTATTTAAAAATAACGAATATTTATATTATATTATAAATCGAGAATCTACCGAAAAATGATAGCATCAGCTCAATTAATTTATTAAGAAAAAACTACTGGTCCAATTTTGATAAAATTTAAACCCAACTAAATCGAATGTATCTCCTATTAAATAAAAAAGATTCACGTAAACCGATCGCGGAATTTCAGACTAAGTCCTGCACATACCTACATTAAAAAATACATATATGTATCTGTATCTTTTTATTGTGAAGTCGGTTAAAAGAAATTTGCTTAATTTCAGAAGTAATTGATTTTTGTTATCATTTAAGTCAATAACGAAAATTTTGTGTCTTATCTGAAAAACATATCACGCGGGACAGTAGCCGATCGGTAATCAAGCACATTTAAAATGTTCTTTATGTGGTCATCACTATATAGCATGTAGGGTACAACCAGCGGAATAAGTAATCAATTTATTGTTTTGCCCAAGTTTATATACATTTAAATTTAGTTATCATTTTTGACTTTTATGGTAATATTAAACAGACATTTAATTTTTATTTGATGTTTTTAGTATTCTTAGTACGTTTAGATGTTTTATTTCATTTTTATGTAATGAAATATTTCTTGTACAGGAGCTTTAGTGTCTCAGATTGTATCATCTTATGGAAGTAATTATAGCTTAGGCCAGTTAGAATCTGCTATTTTGAGTGAAAAACCAAACTTACTTTTCATCGTACAAGGAGAAAGTTCTACAGGAGTTTATCAACCCCTGGAGACTTTGGGAAAAATCTGTCATAAGTATATCCTTTTCATTGTCTAGACTGCTCATTTAAAGAACATGTAAGTTTTACAAAACACTTATTTTTTGTTAGATACAACTGTCTTTTGGCAGTAGATACTGTTGCATCATTAGGAGCAGTACCATTTTTCATGGACAAATGGCAGGTTGATGCTGTATACACAGGATCTCAAAAAGTTCTAAGCGCACCGCCTGGTATAACACCCATATCATTCAGCAAAAGAGCCCAGTAAGAACGGTAGAAAACAGTTTCTTAGAATAAACATATAAAAACTCTTAAAACAAAGCCATTTATTTAACGTTTTGTAGTCAGCACTTTCAGGGGAAAATCTTCCATAAAATATTTATAAAATTTTTCATAACATAGCCCAGAACAACAGTAAAGATTTGTTAACAGTTTCTAGAGATGTATTTTAAGAGAATGTCATTGCAAATTTCGAAAACACACATAAAAATATTTGTGTTTTATTTGTTTAAGAACAAAAATATTTCAACGTAAGTCCAGACCTTCGGTGTATTATTTGGATATGACCATATTAAGTGAACAATGGGGCTGTGTTGGTACAGTTAGAACGTAAGTCACACTTTTTTTTTAAGAAATTGCATATGCCTACTTATGGTAAAAGACTATCCAAACAATGTAAGAATGTGTTTTTGTTCATAGTTTTTTTGTTCCCTGTACATTTTTCATTTGACGAGACATGGTCTGATAGAAATCAAACAAACACTGTTGTAAGGTTTTACAAAATTTTTAATAAGACTTCTTTTACACTGTTTCGGTTTATCATGTCATTATCGAAGAGTTGAGTAGGAACTAACTTAATCTAAAGAAACGTCACTATAACATATAGACATATTTAAGTAAGTGGGGGTAAAACAAATCATATTATTGATACCGGGCTAAAAATATAGGCTGTTAAAAATAACGTAGAATAAAACAATGTTATTTCACTAATTTTTATTGAACTCGACAATATTGTTTCGAGTTTAAGTACTCTTGAGAATGATCGCTGACGATCGAAACAATATTGTCGAGTTCAATAAAAATTAGTGAAATAACATTGTTTTATTCTCCGTTATTTTTAACAGTTTATCAAGTGTTTCACATACGTTGCACTATCGAAAGTTTAAAAGTATAGGACTTTTATGTCCTTCACATTGTTCATTTGCAATATTTTTATTATGAAAAAATTTCTCTAACAGGTTTAATCTTTTACTTTTACTCATACAATGCAAAATCTTAAAATTATCTTCACTAAAGTTATGATTATTTACAAAAAAAAATGTTGGGCAAAACCAGTATTACATTTTTTATCAATAATATACTTTTTATGCTCCTTAAGTCTAGTTTTAAAGGAACTACCTGTCTGTCCTATATAGATAGCATCGCAGTCAGAACATTGAATCTCATAGACACCCACCTGATTTCTGAAGTTTGTCTGTTGTTGAGATTTTATTATTAATTAGAATTTTGCCTAAATTTGTTTTATTAGTTTTATATACTATTTAACCTTTTGCAAATTGTTGTACTTATATTTTTACAATGATTTATAAAGGTCCAGTTTATACGATCTTCCATAGTATAATATATATGATTAAGTGTATAATTTTTGAGTTTTTAGCCAAAATTTTATCTACTATGTTAGGGTTGTAGTCGTTGTTAGATGCGATGGCTTTTAGTAACTGTATTTCTTTTTTATAATTTTCATCACTTAGTGGAAGAGAAATAAGTCTATGAATCAAGCTATTAAAAGTTGACATTTTAACATTATAATTTTGCTTTAAAAAGGCTGGGATAATTACGTCTGAAAATGTGTTTTTCCTGTAAATTCAACATTTACGATGCTATCTATATAGGACAGGCAGGTAGATCCTTTAAAACTAGACTTGAGGAGCATAAAAAGTATATTATTGATAAAAAATGTAATACTTGTTTTGCCCAACATTGTTTTGTAAATAATCATAACTTTAGTAAAGGTAATTTTAAGATTTTGCATTGTATAAGTAAAAGTAAAAGATTAAACCTGTTAGAGAAATTAGAAATTCAAAATGCCTTTTTTCATAATTAAAATATTACAAATGAACAATGTGAAGGACATAAAAGACCTATATTTTTAGCCCGGTATCAGTAATATGATTTGTTTTTACCCCCACTTACTTAAATATGTTTATATAGTGACGTTTCTTTGGATTAAGTTAGTTTCTACTCAACTCTTCCATAATGGCCTGATAAGCCGAAACAGTGTAAGAGAAGTCTTATTAAAATTTTTGTAAAACCTTACAACAGTGTTTGTTTGATTTCTTTCATTATTAACATGTTTTACAACTTAAATCTTATTAAAAGACATGGTCTGTTTTATTAGTATATAAAAGGAGATAAACAATTTGAGCAGTAATAGTCTTAACCAAAATCAAATATACAAATAAACCTAAATAATAACTTACCTTTAATTGTTTAGTCGGGATGTATTCACTTGTGTTTGATTGACACAATGCGGAACTTTTCTATTTGGAATGTATCCTCTCTATCTGCGTTATTATCACAATCACTTATTAATTATAGTACATAATAAGACATTATTATTATTTACAACCGGGTACCACTGGCACTGTAACCACAATAGCACTTACTTACTTCAAATACATGAGATTGATAAACAGCAATGAAAGAGATACCTATGCACACCAATTTGCTAATAGTAAGAGATTTGTACCATGTAAAAATAATAATGATAAGGTGAACTTTCAGTATAGCTTTCTAAGGACGAAAACAAATAATGTTGTTTAACTATTTTTATTAGTATAATTATGTGTAATTTTTGTGAATTTGTATGCAATTTTAGTCTATGCCTAAGTAGAAAACGATAATAACAAAACTAACAAAGCTATCTATAATAACACGTTTGAATTATTAGTTTTTATAGTTTATACATGTCAGTATATGGTAAGAGAAAGTAAACAGGTATAGATAGTTTATTTATGTAATAAATAAAGCAAATTTAATTAAAGCAAACGATTTTATACCGCTTAACATTTTCATTAGCACTCGCAGTACTACCTTTCCGAATAACAGCCGCTGTGGTACTGATTTCCATACAAACATCTTCGACTCTAAAAAAACATTCACAGTCGACCAGCAAAAAGTATGCTTTAAACATGATAATAAGCGAAGCTAATTATTATTAAAACCCTAGAAAAACACACGTACATGCTTATGTACCTATTCTTTGCTCGTGAACATTTTTGAAGTTTTATTGCTCAACTCATAACAATTTTTTGCTAATTAGAATAAATAGACGTTTACAGGATATAATAAATCGTAGTATAAATAATATACAAGGAGCGATAATATACGAGGTGTAATAAAAAAATTCTCTTACACTCGCAGTTATCATCACACCGTATGTTCAACTCTTCTTTGTGGTTTGAGAGAAGCATTGGCCATAATATGCGAAGAAGGACTTGAAAATTCTATAAAAAGACATCAGGAGTGTGCACGGCGTCTATATGATGGATTAAAAAAATTGGGATTGGATTTATTTGTAACCGATCCCGAAGCACGTTTACCGACTGTAACATCCATAAAAGTACCAGAAGGTACCGATTGGAAGAAAATAACAAATTTAGCAATGAACACGTTTGTATTAGTTGAATAATTTGGTTTATTTTGATAATTTTCTGTTTCCTTTAAGGTACAATTTGGAAATAGGTAATGGTTTGGGACCTACAGTAGGTTTAATTGGGAGAGTTGGTATTATGGGATATAATGCTCGTCCAGAAAACATTGACTTTTTATTATTGGTGCTGAAGAAACTTTTAAAAGATAAATGTAAACTGTAGATCTACTGAAGTCTGTGTTCAAATGATCGTTTGTTGTTAAAAAAAGAAGTAATACTTCTACTACTAACAATATATTATTGACATACAAACAATATATGAAAAGATGTAAACTGTTATGAATAATAAGAATGATATTGAATGACATAACTTTTTAGTTTTAATAGAGGCCCTAAACTTTCAATGTCCTAAACAAAATATGTTATATCTTACATAATATATACATATTCACAATCATAATTAATGATAATCTCTGATTAATCATGATATTTTTCTATAATTATAAAATTAGAGGAAAAAATGTTAAATGATTAATTTTAAAAATAGTTTTAGGAAATGGATTATAAATATAAAAAATAGATATGAAAAAGTAATTTCCTTATTTCGGTACCTAGGATGGTAGAGACATAAAACGAAGAATAGTACAGAGTCGAGTCGTTATTAATAACGAAAACAAATCACTTTGGGCTCGCGAAAGGTTAATTTAAAAATTCGAAGTAAAAAGTTAGAAGCGTTTGAGATGTTGTGTTATAGGCGGATAATGAAAATTCCGTGGATTGAAAAGATGAGAAAAGAGGAAAAAGTAGAAGAATAGACGACGATGAGGGAGGGGCTAGTTAGAGGCATTAGAAGCAGAAACAGGAGTAAAGATGAACAGAGACAGACCTAGATTGGATTACTCTTTACAAATGATTAAGGATGTGGGTTGTTACAGTTTTTGGGAAATGCGAAGATATAAACATGTGGAGGAGCTTGTCCAACTAGTCTTCGGACTGATGTCATCTATAATGACCATATAATTGGCAACTACTGGAAAATTGCGGGTTAATACGATTTATTACTTTTTCACATCGTTCACGTTTGTACATTTCAAGGTTTATAAGAAAAACGACATTGAAAAGCAGTCACAACATACAACAGTGCGAGTGATCTTATAAGAGCTCTATCTTTCCTCTTGAGGTACGAAATCTGAGTTCAAAGCCGCAGTTTGTTTCTTTGTTGTAATATCTAGAAAATATTTCTTGAGAAGTATAAAAACGTTGTGAACTTGATTCTAAAAATTCATATCATCCTCCTAAAGAAGCCATTTATAGCGAAGCAATTGTAAAAATACTGTAGGTAGGTTCTTCTTCTACTTTTTATTTTTTTTTGTTGTAATTTTTATAAAATTAGTTACCTACGGTATACACTGAAGGAATACAATACAAAATTCGGTCGCCAAAAACTATTTATCTATTTATTTTAAACACATATGTACACATTCCAAGTACAGATGTATTTGGAATTTTATAAAATAGATAAATATATACATGTATAACAGAACCAACAATGCAATGCTTAATTAGGTTCACTTCGATTTTTCGGCTATGACCCGTCAGTTCAAATTTTATTTCTGCAACGAAAGCCTGCATTTTTACAATGCTAATTGAAATAATAAAATAGTTTTTTTTTTGACGCTGATACAGCTTTCATTGTGACAACCGAAAGATAAAAAAATTATACGAAACTAAAATTACGTCTCGTTCTCCAGATGTTATTACTGCAAATGTGCTGATTTTGTTATTGGGGGTGGTAGTTTTTGTTTAGGAAAATCCGTGGTTAATAAACCGGTTTATTATTACATTATTTTATACGGATCCGAACAAAAACTTCATTTGTTATATCTCGATTTGTAAAGGGCATACGTTTCTGTAAGAGAAGACGTTAAATAAGAAACTTTTTAAATGATAATTGCAATATTGCTAAAAGTGGCTCTTTAAATCTGAAAAGTATGTTGCAAAATCATAAATAACATATTCTCCCTTGTCAAAAATTTTTTTTTGTAATTCATGCGATGCCACCTATATTGGTCAGTTAGGTAGAGCAATTTTAAAACGAATTTCCGAACATTTTTACGCAATATAAAGAGCAATTCGAGTGGCATGGTGGATCACTGAATAAACCTTCAGCACGAATTGTAAATAATTTCAAAATCTTAAAAAAGTCGTTTTTAGAGAGCCTGGAAATTAAAAATGCTTTATCGAATAAAAATAATTTGGTTAACAACCAAACAGAGTCTGTAACATATAATTCCCCTCTACTTTTAAATAAATTGTAACCCTTATTATAAATAGTAACAGATAAGAATAGATTTAGATAGTCTAATCACTGTATATTAATCTCGTTATTTGCCGTATCGGCCGAAACAAAATTTGTCGAGTTCGTTTAAAATTTCTGTATTTTTTTTAAATTTTATGTTTCGTTTAATCATGCAGTTTCATAAATATTGCACCAATAACAGTTTATGTCTTTAAATGAGATAACATACAAAACCAATCAAAAGTGCAAAAAATTGTCGTTATATGTGAGGCTAGGTTGTATAAATGACTTTCACTGTATTACCGAGTGGCGTGGTCTAGTGCTCTAGAACATTGCTTAGCATTCGGGAGGTCACCGGTTCGAATCCGGGTCCGGCTGCTTTGGACCAAGTTTTCTATGGTTTCCTTTGATCGTTTAGGCAAATGCTGGAGCAGTAATATTCAACAGATACTCTCTTCTGTCTTCATTTCGTCCGTCTCATCTTTCTCTCCCTAACCACACCACCCACCCATTCCCACTATTCCTGAAAGGAGGCTGAAGAGGGTTTTACGCCTTACCCTCCGGCTTTGCACTGCAGTGTAGGTCGGAGGGACTGTTCGGCCACCAGCACGAATAGCTGGTGGGAATGGAATACAAAATATAAGTTTTTACTGTATTTTCACTTTTTATATGTAATGAAAACTACAGAATTCTGTTACGGATTTATTTATTTAAGCATATAGCCTATCTGCAGGTACAGTTATAATTCAAGAATGAGTAAGATTCACATCAGTCAAATAAGATTTTAAAAGCAGGTGATTTCAACTCGATAACAGAGCCGAAACGAAAAATTATCAATAAATACTTGAAATGCACATTTCGCCGTTATTTTAATTGAATATGTAGATAAGTTATTTAATGTAAACGTTAGAAAGTTAATCATACTGTTACTAAAGTTACAAATACAATGTCCGACAATACGACACCATAATTACGTAGAATACGCGTAACACTGGGAGTAGGCGAGTAAGTAAACATCTATTTACATCCTTTCTAAAATAATAACTAACTTAATAACTATATCACACACACATATACTTCGTACTGCTATCAAATAGAATACTGAAAATTGAATGGATGAGATTCTAAAACAGACTTACTTACTTACATTTATTCATATTTATGCTTGTATGTATGTATTGTATTAAACCATTGTTTGTCCCCAAGAGCTATTACACTGTTACAAGAAAGAACATACATATATATATACATGTATAATATATGTAATATGTAAGTCGTTTTCAAAGTTATGTAATGTTTCAAAAACGCACCTTCCTGATTCTTCCTTCTCATCGAACTACCCTTCAGAAAATGGCACTGTTAAAAAAGCGGATATGTGGCGAATTATCTTTAAACATCGCATTATCACTGATCCTTATCACTGGATGTACTCTCATAAAAATATCACAATCACAAATGTAGTGTAATATTTTAAACTAATTAAAAGACTCGTTGGGACACTTCTAACTCGCAACTATTGTTATTAATTGTATTAATTTGTTTTTAAAATTGAAAAACTTCATTCATAAATGCAGTCGATATATAAATATAAGTAGATTACCCACATAGTATGCGAAATTATGGCGGGATATAGTACATAACTATAAAAATAAATAAGCTTATATAATAATATTTTCTCGACGAACCATTTTAATCTTTAATAATAAATCGTTTATCATAATTATTTAATTGATTAATTTCAGTAGCCTCATTTAACTATTATCCATTGTAAGTTTACAAAAAAAAAAAAAAAATTTAAACCGATAGAAATATAAATTGTTATAAAATAAGAAATTACCCGCATTTCTCATTTCTTTTGTTTTATTTGATCAATATTATTAAAAACCCAATTTATTTGCAATAGATAAGGGTATATGTTTCATAACGAATTTAATAATGTAAATTAATAATAAAATATAAATAACAGTCTTATCTTTAGTACATATTATACACATAATAGATACTAACATCGAATAAAATCTTTAAATCGATTAAATTGATTCGTCATCTTAATCCTGTATAAATAAAACTTAACTCTAAAGTTTAATCGAAATTTTAAATACAAATAAATAAGGACAGTTCCCATGATTCTACCTTCATTTTTTACTGCCTCAGTCTTCTTTGGTAACAGGGTAACAGGGCCGCTAGGTCACAGTTCTCGAAGCAAATGCATTCTAACAGTTGCCCGCTGAAAATCTGAATGCCTTCAGGTTTCAACTCTTACGATTCCTGTGATGTCTCCTATAGCGTTTGCATTGCTGATGGGTACAACAGAATTCTGACGATGTCTGCACGACGCTGTTGTTATGCCTCGGTTTCAGCATCTGATGACAGATGGCTCGAGTACATCTTTGTCTCTCGCAGGTTTGACTACCGTTCTGAAATCAACATATGCATTTTTCAGATTCATTCTAATACATTAGATTTACAAGAAGTCTAACACACTACTGTATTACTGTTTTGTTATTATGGTTTTAATACCAGCCCCGTTAACAATTATTAACAAAATTACAACAAACAAACAAACAAACAAACAAACAGCAAAGATATTATAAAATCACTAGACAAAAACTTTGATATTTATAGGAAACCCACCCACACAGATCGCTATATTTTTAATGATTCGTTTACGGATAAAAAACACAAATTGGCCGCCTTCAACAGCCTAGTTTTTAGATTACTTAACGTACCACTAAACAAACAAAATTTTAACAAAGAACTAAATCATATTTTAAACATATCATCAGAACATGGTTTCAAAAAAGAGGAAATATACAAGATTATTAAAAACCACAAAAAGAAAAAACTAATTAAAGATAGTACAACCTTAACTAATATTAAAAACAAAAATAATATAAGAAGGAGATTTCCTTATAATCATAGTTTAAAAAAAGGTCTAAGAAAAATTTTTAAATCGTACGATATTGAACCGGTTTTCACTAATAAAAACAATTTAGCCAACCTTTTAGGAAATCGAAAGGACAAAATAGATAAAAAATGTATGTCTGGAATTTATAAAATAAATTGTAACTATTGTGACCAAGTCTATGTAGGAATGACGAAAAGGAATTTAGAGACACGTTTTAAAGAACATTTTTATCATATAAATAATCAGAACAAAGATAAATCAGCTGTAGTTTGTCATATTATAGAAACTGGTCATTCTATAAATAGTAATAACATAGAACTTTTAAATCAAGTTAACAAATACTCGGAATTGTCGCCAACAAAGGCTGTGTACAAATATCGGGATTTCCTTATTTTCCTTATTTCCTGTCACCACTAAATAACTCGTTATTACCCCTGCTCCGTCAACCTTATATTTAAGAAAAATTGTTGTTATAATTTTGTTACACTGATGATGATCACATAGTGGTAGAAATGTATACGTTTGTATTTAAATAGATGTTTTTGTGGATTAGTGGCTTAATTTTATTTTATTTTTCTACGTTTTATTAATTACTCCACAACACTCTCGTTTTATTAAATTAGCAAAGATATTAAAGAAACATTTCTTTTTTGTACTCACTTTACATTTGCACGTGACGCACTTGTACTCTCCCAAAGAAGCAATCCAGGGATGAAACTTCTGACCGTTTTCGTAAGGTTGACTGGGATTTTCAAAGTTTTTACATCCACCCGCTGCTAAGATCTCCTGAGGAGATCTGGTAGATGTAACAGGCTTTAAAAATGAATAAATAATATTTGGGCTACTAGGATCGTTCACATAAGTTTCGTTTTCAGAATCGACGAAAGCTTTTGTCACTGGGCAATTTTTACAACAAACCTTATCGTTGTTTTGTCGGGTACATTTCACTTCCAGAGTCCCGGGGTCACAGTAACAATCCGTGCAAAGATCGAAACCACTGGGAATTAGAAACGGGTGAAAATAACTTCCCGGGGAATAAAATTTTCCACCAAACGAGCATTTTCTAGATCCGCTCAATTCACTAGATAAATATGACGAGTTCAGACATACTGGGCAACATTCCCCAGGTTCTTTTGTTTTTTTATTGCTAGAACAAGGGACTTTGGGACAACTCATCGTATCGCATTTAGAATTGCCGTTTTGACAAAAACACATTGTGCATGGATCCGAAGTTGTCCATTGATCACCTTCTTGGTAGAATTTTCCTTCATGAAAACATGCTTCCACATGACCTATGTAGGAAGGATCAAGAACTTGCGTTGGAATATCGTTTTCTGGAAAATATGGCGCACAGGAAGATGGTAATTTGATCTAAAATAAAAGAAAAAATGTGCAAAAAACATGTACCAGATAATGTCGTTGACCAGAGTTAAACAAAAAAGAAGTAATTTGAAATAAATATCTGCTTTTTGTAAAATGGGTTTGTCACTACATCATATTTTGTGTTTTTATAAAACCGATGATGACAATTAAAGAAGTTGTAAAACACCCATTAAAGCTTTTGTATACCCGATATTATCATGAGCCTTGTACCAAAACATCATCGTAAAATTTACCAAAAGAATCAATTAAATATAAATTACTTTTAAATCCGAAGTTTACGAGGTGTATTTAAATAATAATCGAATTCGTTTATATTCACTTCCTCAATATTCCACAGCATTAATCTCTACCGTTAATCAAGACATCGAAAAAGACACTCACCATAAAATAAATTAAACAAGAAGCAGATATTGACTTTTATGAAACATACTATATTAAGAAACATACACACAAGTATCACAGAAGATACATACCTGGGGTAAAGTTGTTTTTAGAAGTTCTTTCTGCTGGGATTTATCGATAATCTTTACGAAAGCAACTCCAGTACCAAGCCTCATTAATTCTTCTCTAGGTAATGGTTCTGTCGACGAACCTTCTACTTGATTGCCTCGAAATTCTTCCAAAACTCTTGTGATAACAGGTGCACCGGGTGCTATCATTGGTAATGTTTCTAGCACGAGTTCCATTTTACGATCTGTAAATCCTGATCCACCTAACGTCACATCGTATTGAATTTGACAGTCTCCGTCCACATTCAACCACACCATTCCCGTGGCTGACACAGGTAAGTCAGAATCTTGTCGTCTAAGTAACGTAGGAGCTGGTGCATCCCTTGCATCAGCCACAAATCGTGGACTTAATTTACCTCTTATCAAACTGTTAAAGCCCGGGATTGTAACGTTTACTACGATATTTCCCGAATACAGAGGCTCTAAAACTCTAGGGCTTAATTTGTCTAAAGTGCCATTCGCCCATCCGTTGTTGAAATATGGCGTTAGATCTTCTAATTCGGTTTTCCTTTTAGTGCTCGCATCATTTAAAGTGATGAAGGCTGGCAATTGATTTTCCTTCAGATTTTCTATTTGAACGTTGTATACCAAGGACCCTTCGCTGTTGAGATATACCCAAGCAAGACCAGAAGCACCATGAGGATTTGCGTTTTTGTCATTTCCAGACGAGTTCAATGTTGTTTGGAAAAGCTCACAAGTGGTCTTTGTGAGAACGTTTCCGCTTAACCGTAGAGCTTCCGGTCTTGATACTGACGATACAGATAATACTAATCTTCCTCTTGTCAATAAACGTAAATCAGCTGGAGATACTGGAGATCTAACCTCGATCACATTAAGTTCGTGAACTGGTTTGGATACTTTTACTTTCTATAAAAAGGAAAAGAATTTCAATGATTCCATTCAAATAAAATATACGGTTTATATAAAATCGTACCTCTTCCAAGATGATTTGCCTCCTTTCGTCAAGAGATAATGTGATATTAACCGGTACATTGGACGTTTCGTTTGTAGTGAAAATTCCATTAAAAACGACGGCAATATGAATCGATGGAGACAATCCTGTTGATGCGGAAACAATAGCAGTACCACCACTTCCCGCCATCAGGGTTTGATCTGAATTTGGAGCAGGTTCCAAGAGGGAACTGAAGAGTTCCGTTCCAAGAGCTACGTATTTCATGATTTGACCACTTAAAGTAAATTCCGTAACATCCTTTGTTCCCCACATTAAAACCACAAACATCTTTTCTTCCTTAAGGAGTCTCCTGTAATTTCTGGAAAGCCTTCTCCATACTCCACACACCTTTCTAGTAACGTTCTGGTACGAGCTGGACACGTGTCCTCCGGCACTAGAAAGGGTGTGCTCTTCCAAAATAGAGCCATCATGGTCAACGAATTGGAGTGCTCTAGGTCGAGCCGCCTTGTCGGATATGTAAAATGAATAGTAAAGGTTCTTTTTTTGAATAGTGAACCTTCCGGTCGCAACCACGTTGTTTTTATTCTCGTTGGGTATGGGCTGCATATCGTCGTTGCGAAGAATTAACGAAGAACGTACGGTAAGCAGGGCCGCGAAATCTGTAAGACGCGAATTAGCGTTAGTGTGGGCGACAAATTGTGATTAATCTGACAACTTACGCTTGTTGCTCTTTTCTTCCTCGTCGATGGTACTTTGAGGCACGATATCTTGAATGATATCAGGATCTAAAATGAGAAAAGAAGTAAAATGACAGTGGCGTACCAAACAATCGCGAATCATAGTTAAAAAATATTTTATAGAATACATTTCCTTTTCTGGATTTCACGTATTTTGGATGCAATGAATGACAGCAGCAACATAATAAAACGGTCATAATAACGCAAATATTCTTCTAAGTTAGTGAATTGATTGTTAATAAAAATATGAACAAAGAATAGTTCTGTCATAAACTGGTGGAGGCGCACGACATCTTCAGAAATTACCAAAAGCACAGAAATTAACCGATATTCGCAAGTCATTTCTCCCAAAACCAATTAAGTTTTATGATTATCGTAGTCCAGCTTTTGTATAATTTTACCGGAATGTGTTTCTTCTTATTTCTAATTAAATAGTTAATAAATAATAAAGTATGTGTCATTTTTCATTTATTATTTGACTAAATAAAACAAATGGCTCAGCTTTATAGAAAACAAGTAGTTTTTCCTGATGTACTTTATTTCCTTACAATTAGGAACAAAAATAAATTATCAGAGTCTAAAACAATTTCTGTTCTATGTTGCAATATATTAAAATTACATGTTTATTGACTTTTTAGTTTTAAACTCGATACAATAGGAAACCCCGCCGGGAGTTTCCTATGCTTCGTCCAAGGTAGGATAGATCTGAGGAAACCCATAATCTTGTATGAGCTCCTCTAGCCATGATAGTAAACGCGGCAAAACAACCCAGGGCCCGTGACCCCAAAGGGGACCCGCCAGCCGTAGTACTTAATAAGATAGGAATCAGACGCAGGCGTTAAAATCTGCATTTACAATTCTGAACACACTAAACCTTCGGGATCGTCTCCTGGAAGAGTTAAGAATTGTTTGAATGGTACAGTGGATGTAAAGAAGGTACATAAAAACAATTATGTTTTTGGTCAGAAATTTATCGAAACCACCAGACACGGATCGCGATTTCGCTCTTGTTACAAGTTCATCAGCGTGCCATAGACAGCCTCGATAAGTTACTGACCAAGCCGTAATGTTCCATAAAGAACGGTTAATATAATAACAACATAGAGGCAATTGTTGCCATCTAGTGGATTTTAGCTGCTTTAGAAGATATTTGATATCCACTAGATAGCAACAATTGCCTCTAAAGTAAAGTAAAATGAGATTGGAGACTCACCCCTAATACCACACACTGTTTAATAAATGGACACGTGTTTCGCCCACTTCTACTGTGGGAATAATCAACGCGAGACTGAGTGGGCTAAACACGTGTCCGTTTACTAAACAGGTATGGTATTAGGGGTGAGTCTTTTACTTTATTGATTGTATCACGTCCCCTTTGTTCTATTTGAATTGCTTCTATGTTGTTATTATATTAATTGTTCTTTACGGAACATTACGGCTTGGTCAGTAATTTATCGAGACTGCCTATGGCACGATGATGAGTTTCTAACAAGAGCGAAATCGCGATCCGTGTCTGGTGGTTTCAATAAATTTCCGACCAAAAACATAATCATTGTTTTTGTTAAGCTTTACGTAAATTCACGTATGTAGGCTGCGTTGTTGATTCAACTGGACAAGTTTAAATACATCAGTGAGGCCTTGTCCAGTTTAATATCTTCTGTAGCAGCTAAAATCCACTAGATGGCAACAATTGCTTCTACGTTGTTATTATAGAAGGTACCATTTTCCACTTTACCAAGAAATGAATAATGTTCTTAAAGATAAATTATACCATGTTTAAAACTGTTAGCATTAAAAACAAATTCCCAACAAAAAGGGGTAAAAAATTTTTTGAAAGGAGCAGGGGCCTGAGAACGCTTCCGCGGGGCTCGAAAATGCAAATACCGTAGGTGTACGTTTTGTAAAATTAATGGTGTACGCTGCTGGGAGTGAGTCCGACAGACTTTACCGTTATTACGGCGAGTATGGAGTGATGTGCAACCGCAAAGACCGTCAATGCAACACACCACTAATGTTTATGTCGCTGTTCTATTGACACCGGTCGTACGGGTTTTTCGCGACACCGCACCGTCGCGGCTGTCTCCGACGCCATACGTCGATCTGTTACTGATGCGGTTGTTGGTGCGGCGCTATACTCAAATACACACATTCAGCCCAACACTTACATACATAAAGAAGTACGTACGCGCGAGTTAACGTATGTATTTATGTCGTCGAAATTTGAAACGGCGTGGGACGGGATGTCGGACGTTTAAAAAAATTAGATAACGTGTTATTTGCTAAGGTGAATGACAATTAATTTATCCGACCTTACCCAGCAAAATTTTTTTTAGGCATTATAAGTAGAGGTACCTACCTACCTACCTACGGTACAATCGGATAGATTACCAACGTGAAATATTAACGGTCATTAGTCTCTAATTCAATTCACTAAATGGCATTAGAATTTTTTTAAGCGTACCTTATGTCTTAGATGCTATTCAAGTATGGTTTTATTCGAATATAATGAGTAAGTATCTATAAGTAACGTGGGAAGTAAAAACTAAATTATAAATAAGCATTAACAGTAAGTGACAGCTATTGGTAATTTCTATGCTCCTAATGGACGTTTTGATGGTGGATTGGATTCTAAACAATTAATCAGTTAATTAAATATATCTTACATAAACTCATCGATTTTCTTTTCCTAAAATTTGTTTTGATTTTAAAATTACATTCTCTTGTTTTATTTTATTTTTATTTAAGAACAAAATGTTCGTGTATTAAAGTATTTTATTAAGAAGGTACCATCATTAATAATATATCTTGTTTACTAATGTGCCTAATAAAATCACTTGATACATTGATGTCATTCAAAATTCTTGTAAATAGAAAGACGTTATCCAAGAATTTAATTGACTGGTTTCTACCTTAACTTGATGAAAATCAATAATCAAAGAATAAGCAATAAATAAGTTTACACAAAATGTTTTATTTTACGTGTAACATACGTTTCGCAAAACCTTGACTTCTTAAAATATAAGTAATTAGCAAAAAATCTGAAGTGTAAATTACATGCATAAATTGTTTATAATTGGGGTGTGACAGTGGTATAATTAGAATAAATTTAGTAGAGGGGAAATATATATATATATATATATATATTTATTTATTTAAGAGTTAAAAGAGGCACCCCTAATTCTGTCGTAGATAATGCTCACAAACAAAGTGGGCGAAACAAGTGTCAGGTTGAGTTTCTTCTAACTATTATATTAACCAAATCGACGAAAGTAATATTTTTTAAAAAGGTTGAATATTAAACAGAACAAATAATTAAAGTATTCCTTCAATAAAAATCATTCATCAAACCTCATTCAAAAGCATCGACACATTTTAACTGATTTTAAACTATCTTCGATTTAATTCAATTGAACAGAGGTCATTTTTCAATAAATGCAACAGTGGCAAGGTATTATAGCTTTGACTGTCGTGTGAAAATTCCAGAGGACTGATTGCAAAATGTAGATTTATGTTTAATTGTCTGGGAGTGCAATGTGACAATCATTTGCGCCGCTACGTTTCTTTTTTGTTTTCATTCGCGACGCCGCCCGTAGACGTCTGTTAGTTTAATGCCTCGTTGAATTAAGCAGGCATGCATTCTTGCTGACATGATTCGCATGAATGCAAAATAATAGAAGGGGAGTGCTATTTTAGCTCCTTGGTGGTCATACCACGAAACCGAGACACGATTTCGCGAACACACCTTCAACATCGAGCGGAACATTCCCGAGACTATAAGTACATATGTTATTGCACTAAACTACATTTACGTTCACAGACGTACAGTACCTACCAAAAAAAAAAAAAAAAAATTAGAATGTGCATCTCAAAGTCAAAAGATCCTTAATTTTTAATACAGTAATTAAAACAACTAAAACTCATGCACATCCATTAAATTTGTTACTAGTTCGTAATAATCGAAGAAATTTCAAGGTATATTTTATTGGTACACTTAATTAACGCTTCTTTGAAAAAAATTAAAAGACAGAACAGCAAAGCTTCTCAACCTTGATTGGTTCGGAATTGTTTATATTTAGTTTCTACTTATTATCTGGGGGGATTCTGGGGAAATCACAAGAAAATTACTAAAAGTGAATTTGTTTGTTGTTTGTCAATATCTTTAGTAATTAATGAAATATGTCTGACTGGAAATTTGTTCAGATTTAAATCCAGACCGGATCAGATTTTCGTGATGTATGATCAAGCTTTCTAATCCAGTACGTACAGTAAATACCACACCTCAACTGACCGGATCCGATCATGATCATAAATTGTTTTCAGAAACAGATACGGTTGGGAATTGTTGTTTACTACTTTGGCTATGATTAAATATATATTAATATTATTTAGTAATAATGTAATTTTGTGCTGTTTCCTTCTTTTCCATATTACGAATTTTTGTTAAAAGTTTTAGTTTGCGACAGCTGTTTCGCCTTTCGGCATCATCGGGCTACTGTCACTAAACTAAACAGTGAAAATTTTAACAAAAATTCGTAATGTGGAAAAACAAAGAAACAACACAACATTATCATCAACGAATTTGGAAAATCCCTACATCAAATAATGTAATTTTCAAAATAACCAAAATTTAAGTAATATACTTTGTAGTAGTAGAAGTAAAGAATAAAATAAAGTTGCTTTTGTAAGTTTCACCTAGTTTATTGAAAACTTGAGTTTTTTTACATGTATCTATTAATTAATTATGTTTCATTATATCCTACCGCCGAATCAATACGAATTTACGTAGATATATCGTCAGTATCAGAAAAAATAAAAAATTTCCTTTGACAGTTGAGATATATTGAATACATAGTTTTGATGTACATACCGCATCACATGTAAAAATAAATTTTGTATCACGTTTTAGTTTAGGATATCCTGACAAAATCAACATACTGCAACTGTAGAGAAATTTTGGTGTCAGATCCTGATCTAGAATGGATAAGACATCAGGATTAAGGAACGCCGTACTGATCAGGATGGTCGTATTAGGAAATATTTGATCCGAATCTGATCATACTCTGGAAAACATTGACTAATTTCTGGTCTGGTACTCGTTTATTTTCATAAAGAAAGGTGCATTTATCGATTTTTAAAATGAGGTCGAAGTGCAACATAAAAATTGCAACAAATTGTACTTCAAAAATGAAATTTCGGCTTATAAGATGTTGGAAACGTCAGAAAAGGTTTTCGGTTACAATGCACTGTCCAGAAGGACAAAGGTTCAAAGAGGACTACGAACACCCTGGTCGTCCTTCGACATTTTCTGATGAACACATTTTTTGAAAAAGGCGGTCGTGTTAAGGTGTGTGAGACAATAATTTTTAACCACCCTTATAGTTCCTCAATCACCTATTTTACCTGATTTAGCTCAGTCTGACATATGGCTATTCCCAAAACTGAAAAAGTTGAATCCGAAAAGATTTTCAAGATCATTCCGGAAATCGACTTCAACGACTGTTTCGAAGATGGGGAAAAACGTTGGCGTAACTGTATTCTACCCGAAGACAATTAGGTACTTTAAATGGGATGAAATAAATTTAAAGGAATTATAATACGTTTTTATTTCATTCAAAGTCATTCATTTTGATTATACATAATAGGCGTGCTAAAAAGTTCGTAGACTGACCCGTAGATGGCGCTAATAGTATCAAATCCATATGATTTTTAGTTAGTCCTAACCTTCAAAAGACGCGTGTATAAATTTGACAGCTGAGTAATAGTGCAATAGTACCTGAGTTATAGCATTTGTATTGTAAGAACTTTTGTTACTTTGAAAAAATGGACGAAAAGGAATTTTGTGTATTAATAAAGCGTTGCTTTTTGGCTTTTTGGCGAAAAAAATATTGTTGAAACCAAGGCTTGGCTTGATAAACATTACTCGGACATTGCACCAGGAAAATCAACCGTAGAAAAGTGATTTGCTAAATTTAAACGAGGCGAAATGAGCACCGCGGGCGATGCACGCAGTGGACGCTCCAAACAGGCTGTTACCGACGAAAACATAAAAAAGTCCACAAAATAATTTTTGATAACCGTAAAGTGAAGTTGATTGAGATAGCTGAGACCCGACCCTAAAGATATCAAAGAGATGTTGGTCATATCGTGAATGAATATTTGGATATGCGAAAGCTCTGTACAAAGTGGGTGCCGCGCGAGCCGCGAGCTCACAATCGACCAAAAACAACAACAGATCGAATCGATAATTCTAAGCAGTGTTTGGAGCTGTTCAATCGTATTAAATCCGAATTTTTGCGTTTGCGTCGATATGTGACGATGGATGAAACATGGCTCCATCATTTCACATCGGAGTCCAATAGACAGTCAGCCGAGTGAACTGTGGACTGTACGTGATAAACCGACTCTTAAGCGTGAAAAGACGCAAAAGTCGACTGGCATGGTTATGGCATCAGTATTTTGGGATGCTCATGGTAATATTATACCATGAGTATTGACTATCTTACAAAGGGTAAAACTATAAACAGCGACTATTAAGTAGCGTTATTGGAGCGTTTAAAAGACGAAATCGTGGAAAAGCGGCCTCATTTGAAGAAAAATAAATTGTTGTTTCGTCAAGACAATGCACCGTGTCACAAATCGATGAAATTGATGGCAAAATTCCATGAATTGGGCTTCGAATTGCTTCCGCATCCACCGTACTCTCCAAATCTGGCCCCCAGCGACTTTTTTCTATTCTCAGACCTCAAGAGGATGTTCGCTGGATACAAATTTCGTGCCGATGAAGAGGTAATCGTAATCGCCGAAACTGAAGCCTATTTTGAGGCTAAAGAACGATCGTATTATAATAATGGTATCGAAAAATTGTATGACCATAGCGGCTATAATCGTTGTATCACCCTCGAAGGGAACTATATTGAATAATAAATTAAATTTTATCAAAAAAAATAATTTTTTCTATGCTAGCCTACGAACATTTCGCCCGCCTGTTACATACGTCTGCAAAAGTTATTGTTTGACAAAACAATTTTCACCTACAAACAAATCTGTCAACCATTCATTATAACCGTGCTGTTATTGTATTTCCACTATAATATAGTAGATGATGTACCTTTGTGAGTGAAAGAATGTGCGTATGCATATACATACAAATAGTACATATCTGTACTTAAATCGCTAGATGACGAATGTGACAGAAAGGAGCTGTCTGCACTATTCCATCTGTACAGGCGCCAGTCTGGCATTCGAAATCGACTTTTATCCGCAGAAACCCGTTCTTACGTTCATTGATTATTCTGCAATCCATGTATGCACATAAATGTAAAACATTTTTTAGTCAATCGAATCTCAATGAAATACAAACATGCAAACATATGTTTGTATCCATACTCATTCGAGTTAAAACGCAGACAGGTTTAACTTTTAAATTTCAACGATGTATTTCAAATTGATGCCTACATATACACATAAACATACACAGATACGTGTATGTAGCTATACGTAAGTATAAAGCTATTCATTTTCTTCAATCAGATAAATAGTCTACGCTTTCGCATCATTCCAATCGCTTTACTTTTTAATTTATCAATCGATCGCGATTGTACAAACAATTCATAAAACAATTGAAACTATTTCACGTAGGTTTGTAGTAAAAAATAGTAAACAAATTGAAACTATTGAATATTAAAACGTTGTTTATAATATACAAACATTTTTTAATGTATTGACAATCGTTTTTCCAATTTGTGCTTCTTTAGAAGCTAAAGAATTACTTATTGCTACTTGCAATTCTTCTAACTACTGAATAAAACACAGAAATATGTGGCGAAACAATTGTTAAGACAAGTGTGAAAATTATAAACAGAGCATTTACTGTACATACATCAGAATTAATTTCCATAAAGAAAATGTAGATTCAATCAACTATATTGAATAAAATAAAACGTTTCCTTAAAAATGGTGATCATACAGGTGAAAGAAATAATAACCAAAATCAGTTAAATAGATAATAGATTCACATTTACTTGGTGAAAATTCATGATAACTTTGTATAAATAAAACACAAAATGGTAAATTTTTTCACAAATTATATTTAATTATTGTGTCGATACACTGTACCTTTTTCAGGTGAAGTGTTAGACTGACAAAGTTACAAAAATACATCTTATAAATACACTCCGTTAAATTGGGTGTTACGCTTTAAAATAATTTTAATTTTGATGAAGGATTAAGTTCTAATTGATCATTTATCTTTTCTTTTTCACCGAGTGTATATATAAGATGTATTTTTCTAATTTTGTCAGTGTAAGACTGCACTTAAAAAAGGTATAGTGTACCGAAACAACTGTCATGGAAAAAAACTGTTGTGAAAAATTTTATCATCTTGTGCTTTATTTATACAAAAAAATCAGTCAAGTCGTTTAAGAGAAAATCATGGAGATAGATACGGACGTATTATATATATTTCAATCCAAAAAAAGAAGGTAATAAAATCCTTTTACGTCTAATTATAAAGCATCACAGATCTCACATATGATGATACCCAATAGGTAGAAACCGGTCGTGGGATATGGCTTTCGGTGCGCTGTGCCTACTGTGTAGGACGCGTTCCAAATGTGGGATCTGTGATCCTTTATAATTAGATCAAAATGTATTTTATTACCTTCTTTTTTTGGATTGTTATCTTCGTCCAATAATCGTTCGGAATCAACAGCGTAATTCAATGCCCGTAGGGGTATTAGCCCTCAGAGTAGTTGTTTCTTTTGATTCAATATTTATATTTATTATACATATAGCTTGTAAAGACCTATCTGCCAGCGCCCACCTGATGAGAGCCGATAGGTCGAAACCGTTCGTGGGATATGGCTTTCGGTGCGTTGTGCCTACTGTGTAGGACGCGTTCCGAATGTGGGATCTGTGATCCTTTATAATTAGACCAAAAAGGATTTAATTACCTTCTTTTTTTTGGATTGTTATCTTCGTCTAATAATCGTTCGGAATCAACAGCGTAATTCAATGCCGGTAGGGGTATTAGCCCTCGGAGTAGTTGTTGCTGTTGATTCCATATTCATATTTATTATATATATTTCAGTTTTTTATACTTATATATGATAATCAATATCATAGGGTCATCAGTCGTCCGAAGACTGGTTAGACACGCACCTCCTCTTTTTTCTGCCTTGATGAGTCAATCTTAGCATTTACTTAAAATTATAACACATAGTAAGAAATAAAACACTAGAAATTTCTATAAAATTTGTTTAATAAACTTAATAATTGTTTCGCTTAACATAGGCTTCTTCAGAAGTGATACATTTGTATACAAAGTTAGGCGAAACAATTGTTAAGTTTATTAAACAAATTTTGTGGAAATTTCTAGTATTTTATTTCTTACTAAGGATTAAAATGAGTTTCCATCAAGTGAATGTAGAAATAATTAATGAAATTTAACGTCCTGCATCCCTAACTATTTGCAAACAGTTATACAATCTAGGTCTTCCCCTGCCCTCTTTACTCTAATTTTTCCTTTTAATATTCCTCTAATTCATCGTAATGTTAATAGCAGTGTCTGGGTTTATTGCTTTCACGTGCGTTGCAACTCGAGGGTTAACAAAAAAAGTTCCTAACTTGGGCGCCATCGTCATTGGCCTTGTCAATTAAATAATATAACAATTTAATTATCTCGTTCTGTTTACATATCAGAATATATTATATAAAATCTTTATCCTGTCTTCGGACTGACAACTTTGGTGATACATTAGTTAGTTAATTAAAATTTACCGCTACTAAATATTTTTCAAATTTTTTATTATTAACTTTGCTGATGCAAAATTGGCGTGTTTAAAAGTTTTTGCAGCAAAACAGCTTAACAACAACCTAACCTAACCTAACCTAACCTAACCTAACCTAACCCAACCTAACCTAACCTAAACTAACCTAACCTAACCTAACCTAACCTAACCTAACCTAACCTAACCTAACCTAACCATCATAATGCACCACATAGGGGTGCAGTTCGATAAGAAAAAATAATGACATAAAACTCTAGATTGACAAACAATGCACGTCTAATCTAATAACAGGCCACCACCCGCAGTGTACTAAATTGCAGTCAACAAAATACCAATGTTTCAATAAACGATTTACATATATGAGAAATGTTTTTTGCATTACTACAAAGATATGTACATTTTCTTAGTGATATATTTGATTTTGTCGTCGAATAAACAAATAAAAACGTTTAAAAACAGAATTTTGAAACAACAGACTTTCCTGTTATATTTGTTATGATAAGATTACTTATATCCAAGATTACATCGTTTTAAGTGTAGTTAGGTAAGATTATAACCGATTTTACATGCTTCTTCGCATCGTGTTATTAAAGCAGTATGAAGAAATAATATGTGCCATTTTAATGTTATTGTATTTTATTGGAATAAAGCAAGTTGTGATAGTAAAAATTAAAAAAGGAAAATGAATCATCTTGCTTAATTATGACACTAAAACGATCAGCAAATATTAACTTAAATTTTGGCACTAATAATAATAATAATACATACATACATATATAAGACCAGGTGTAAAAATTTGCATAAGTTATTATTTGTTTGGCACGGAAAAACAGTAAATTATATAACGCTTCCAATTTTATTCGTTTTGAGATGACCGAAAACCTTTCTTCCTCTGTTTACCTTTCGTATGCGCTTATCCTTAGCGCAATGTAAATTTGACTAATTGAAAATATAAACATGGGCATTAAGTTTTCTTGAACGTGATATTTGAGTTGTTTGCCAACGGATGTTGCTAGGGAATGCTTTTTTTTTAACGAACGAATAAAAAAAGTACATTTGCATTACACCAAGAATACGAAGGCACGCACACACGTTTACATACCGAGCCAATGATAAATAACTTATACAATTTTAAAATAACGCATTGTATAAATAGTAGAAAATTGAACTCATAAGCGCGTGTAATGAGTAGAGGGCACCCTGAGGTCACGAGTCCTCTCAGAGTGTTATAATATATATTATATGACGAAATATGAAATTGAAAATTAGCCAGTAATCTAAGAAAAAATATTTAAATAACAGTAACCTGTAAACTCAAATTGAACTGCATTTTAAGCTTTGGACTATCAATAAAGGTACAATTTTAATACCTTGTTATTCTGTCTATTCCAAACTGATTATTAATTGATATAAATGTAGGTATTTATAGGATAACAGTTAGAAAACCTTACTAAGTACATAAGCAAAATATGAACCGTTAAATACTTTATGGCAGTAGATGAGTTTTTAGTACCCGAGATCAAACGATGATAATGCCACATCATCGGATAAGTTATGAGTATAGGAATGCAAGGGGGGCGGGCATTTTAGTACAGGAAAATGGCATATTTAACTTTGAAAAAAGTTTTTTCATTTAATTTCAATTTTTCAGTATATTTAGAATAATAGTGTTGCGTGTTCAGTCACGAAAACACAAGTAAACGAACGAAAACAACGAAATTTATTAACAACTAAAATTAAATTAACTACAGTTCTGATTAACACAAGTCTACACAATTTTTCACACTAGTCAATCTATTTCTCCCGTCGCTGTATTCTTCGCCACTACTTATACTCGCGTTCAACTGTCGCCACTCTATGATTATCGATCGCCTGTCCATCAACAAACTGACTCGGTCCGCCCAGTACACTCGCTTTTATAGTTTTCAACATTTCTTCCAGAACGTTCTAAAACCTTCCCGTGTTACTAATGTCTTTTTATTGATCGTTACTAGAATATCCCACACATATCTAAGAAGATTGAGAAGGATCAAATCAATGAACATTGTAAAAATTATAATCATAAATCTAGTTTTATGAATCATACAGAACAAATTGGACACACGTTTGGCAATAGGGAAAATGTAAAACTATTACATATAAAGGACAAAAGTACAAGCCTAACAATTTTAGAGTCAATTGAAATAAGATCGTATTTAAATTCAAACCGTGAAATTGTAACAAACGAAATAGAGAATATTTACGATTCCCCTATTGTTAGAACATATGTAAAGTATTTACACCCCACCCTAACAGTATTTTTAGTATGTAATACCAAATAGTTGTTACTTAGTTATTAATCCTTCTTCTGAAAACGGCCTTGTAGGTCGAAACTTGTTAAGAATTTTAATAAAAATTAAGTGAAAGTTTCTCTAAAACTGTTTTATTTACCTATTATCATTATTTTACTATTATTTCTGTCTGTAATATGTCTCCAAGTAGCGTTTTATCTCTCAGAAGGCGTCTTACCCTATTGACCATTTCCTCATTGATTCACAGCGCACTTTACAGTTACACATATATTGCAGTAGGCATTCGTGGGTTCACGATTCACATTCAACGATTTCAACAAATTTTTGACTTATGACAAAGTCTTTTCTGGTTTTTAATCAAATTATTTATACCTACAACAAATTGGTTAAGGCTTTCGCTGCCAGGTGATGAACTAGTGTAGTCCTTATTCGGGTCTAAACGCCGTCGTTGGTTGGAATTGCTTCCTAACGTTTCGCTAGCACGAGTGGCGAGCTTCTTCAGAGGTCCTTCCATCTTCGGTGCTGGATGTAGACTCAGTCATGGAAGGACCTCTGAAGAAGCTCGCCGCTCGTTCCAGCGAAACGTTAAGAAGCAATTTCAACCAACGACGGCCTTTAGACTCGAATAAGGACTACACTAGTATATCTACAACATTCCAATTCTTTTAATCGATAAAAGAAATGCATCAGCCAATATTATTTTTATGCGATCCAGTTTTTTCAAAGTAATTGATTTATATCGGCTACTGACAAGGTCGAAGAATTTGCTTTCATCATAAATTATTTCAATTCCATTCAAATGTTTACATTCGCTAAAAGAAATAGTGCTTTTTTTTGTTTTAAGTGGATATATTCAAATTGTTTGCGTTGTTAAAAACTGATATAAACCACAACACCAATAGATGAAAATTTTCTGTTTCTTAATTTATTTCTTATTCACTACTTTTAACATTTTGGTTCATACACGTACTTGTATAATGTATATGTATGTATGTAGTTATATGTAGTATGTATATTTTGAAGCAGCCGTACTCAGGGTCATCACGTGGGATTATAATCATTGTTATCGCGCGATGACATGATGTTCATGATCATGACGTTGACATAAATATAATATAGTGGCGCCAGAATAAATATCCAACTGCGACCGCCAGTGGTAAAAACCAGTAAAAAAAGAGCACTATTTTGTATCAGATAACTGCCGTATGTATTTATGTATGAAATCTTCAATGGATTATATCCATTCACGATATACGATATATATTTATATTGGTACATTACGTTGGTGTCACGAATTTAAATACAGTTTAGAAAAAACATATGGGATTTTAATGGGGTTAATTGTATTAAAATTTCTAGTATAAGAATAAATTTAGATACACATATCGTTAGTGAAATTCCTAATTATTCGTTTTCCTTTTCAGTAAATTAATGTATCCGAAGCAAATTAGTAAATGTCAGTTTTCTTCTTCCAAAAACAAAAAACACGCATTTTAAATATTGTAATCGGCCATTCAACAGGCTTGCTACTAATTTATTATCTACAACTGTAGGAAGGACCATCTTGAGTGAAAAAATTATTAGCAGTAACATTATACAATTGACCGCCCCAAGTGTAGAGGTGCCGTGTATGGTCATAGCGATTTACACAGTTAATGACCCCATAAACATGTGTAACTAATTATATGTGACAAATTTTATCACATTGTTTTTAAAACAGAAGTTTTATGGTGACACGTTAAAATTCTTGATTGTATGCTACCATAATTTTAATGTTGAGAATATGACTAGTCAGCTTCCTCATTCAACGCAAAGATAACATTTTACCTCTAATGAGATTGTGCTAAAAATAACCTTGTTTTCTAATTAAAACACTGCTTTAATTAAAGTAATTAACTGCATTATTTTGTTACTCTTGTTATTATTATTAAATTGATTTGGAATAGGTGATGTTATTATCATGCACTACAGTGAGTATCAAAAGTTGTGTGAAAAAAATAAATTACAATCAAGATTTGAAAATGTATTTATTATTGATGTAATGGAATGTAATGGAATCGGCCTTTACTTGATTAAAGTTAATCATAGTAGAAATTAAACAACAATAATACTTTCACAAAAATATATAATGCACAATAATTGTTTCGCTATCACAGTATCTTTTTCAGGTTCTTCAGCTTTTATTATTTACTAAATATAATGAAAAATCTTAGTGCTAAACTGAAAATACAGAAATTGATCAGAAATCACTTTAGTTAAGATCCAACTTGCTTATAATTAAGTAAAATAACTGTGAGCTAGCTTTTAGAACAAATAATAATTTAGGTAAATTTATTAAAAATAATAAAGAAAAAACTAATTAATTAGACAAAATCTGGTGTTTACAAATTAAAGTGTAAATTGTGTGACATGTTTTACATAGGAATTTCAAAACTGGGACAGCTGAGCATAAAAGATCATATTCTAACAAAAAGACTGATTCAAATTACGCCAATCATCTACTTAATAATAATCATGATTTTGACGTTAATAAATTAAAAATAGTCATATACTTATTAATGAACAAACCGAATTAAGTAACTTTCCATTATTGAATATCTTCCCCGTCCCCTATCGCTAACAATAATATATAAGCTGATTTGTAATTATTTAGGAATAAATTCTTGTATAACTTATAATAAATTCTTTTGAAATTTAAAATTTGTGTTTCTAAAAATGTAGGGTTGGTTAGGTTAAGTAACAATGAAACTAGGCATTCATAATAAAGCACAATTTCATGAAATATGTGATTATGAAAAAATCACTGTATGTTGATAGCTAGATATGGGCAATACGATTCATTGCAGTGAATCGATTCAAACGATACATACCTCCGTAAAGTTCTTGTCAAACATTTGAAATCCTACAGTTCAGGGGCGCCGACTGTGTGGATGGTCAGGGGCTCAACACCCACGGGAGGTAAATAGTGACCATAGTTATCAAAACTGATTAGTAATAATAATTAATAAAGGTTCCCGATCCGCGTGTCCGCATCGCTCGCTACGCTACAATCAATGATTTTAGTCCCAAAATCCCTTTAGTTTCATAAAAGGAATCGATTCTTACGATTGGTTCATTTCATTCTTCGCGACTCTACGATTCATTTGCATGAGCCACACCGTAAGTAATGAATCGATTCTGCAATTATTTTTTAATAGCCGTTTAAATAAACGATTCCTACAATCATTGCCGATCTTTACTACCCAACTCAAGCGAAAAAAAGAAATGCAGCAAATATACTAGGATACATATGTTAGTTAAAGACCACTTGAGGGCAGCTGAACACTGCAGTGTTGGTTAAGAAAGAAATTTGTGCACTTTTTGTCATAGCTTGTCATTGATTAAAAATTAATTACCTTAAAATTAGTGCGGTAAATCCACATCATAAATATATATGTTATTATTTAGTTCCTGGTAGACTACGCTTTTTTTGTGTTTCATTCCCACCAGCTACTCGTGCTGGTGGGCAGGCAGTCCCTCCGACTTACACTGTAGTGAAAATCAGGAATAGTGGGAATGGGTGGGTGGTGTGTTTAGGGAGAGAAAGATGAGACGGACAAAATGAAGACAGAAAAGAAGTGAAAGATTATCTGTAGAATATTACTGCTCCAGCATTTGCCCAAATGATCCAAGGAAACCATAGAAAACTTGGACAGAGCAGCCGCACCCGGGTTCGAACCGGTGACCTCCCCAATGCTAAGCAATGATCTAGAGCACTAGACCACGTCGTTCGGAGACTACGTTAAGTTACGTTAATTACCGTAATTTTAAATTGACTTGTGTAGATACCGTGCTATTAGAGGATTATCTTAATTAAAAGAAGGCAACGAAATAGGAACTACAATTGCCACAGATTCTTTGACGAAATGTCGAGATTCCCCGCTGATTCATCAAATAGCAACAGTCAATTTGTTGAATTCTCTGTAATTCGAAAGAATTTTGTGGCTATTAAGATCCCGTTCTATGTAATGGTGCTCTACCTTAAACATAATATATAATACGTATTTTGGAAGAATAGTTACAAGTAACCCGTCAAACATTTTAACGAAATATTTTTTGACAACTTTAAAAACAAACAAAAACTTTAATTTAAAACTAGTGTAACCCTTCCAAATTTGGACAGATGGGTACCTTTGTCGATCAGATTTTAACTGTGGTGTTTCACCATACCGTAACCAAATTCAATCAAAACGTTTAACTACAGCCTATATATGACCGCCAATAGAAAAGCGAAGAATTACCGATAATCAAACTTTTCTGTTTCAATTGTTTATTACAAACTCTTCAAATTGTTTCGAACAATAGTTATTATCTTTTTAAAATAATTCAACGATTGTACTATTTTACCTCACATTAAGTCAATTATCATAGTATTATTTTACTTAACGCTTCCTGTGATTAATACTATGTATTTTATTCGAATGAGACTGTATATTTTTTTGATGTTCACTGCACTAGGTCGTAAAAGAATTTTTTAACGATCGGCCACGGGTCGTGATGAAATTTTAAATAGTTTCCAGTTTAAGTATGAACGGTCATGTCGTACGTGTGTACGAAATAACATATATGTAACAGTGGCGCCATCGTGAGCCGGAATAGGCGGGTGTCATGAACTTGCCACCTACGTCTCGAACGTTCGTTTTAGACGTGTCGGTCGCAATTTTCGTTAATCGACACTTAAATATAAACAAATGCATTAACATCGCGTAATTCGAGTTATTTTCACTCTGGCGCCAGAACAATTCAGTTTACGAAACGGTCGGTTCTGACTTGTTACCGTAACAGTTTGAATTACTTACACTTATCAGGAATTAAAATGTAATTGTTGACAAACGCTTTATACGTGAATGAAGATAAGGCATTTTAACAATCTGTTAAACACAGTTTATCTTTGAATGAATGAATGAATAGCCGTCACGGGACGCCCCCGGCAGATGTGGAATATTGATTCTAAACAACACTGTTGTATTTAAATTTACTCGAATATAATTAAATGAAAGTACTGATTAAACATTTTAGAATACAATATTGCTATTGCTCTATGCACGTGCGAGGTTGCAGTGTGTCTTGTCATGCATTATGTTTTGCCGGGCAGTTTGTTTTGATTTTCCTCAATCTCTTTTACTTCCTAGGTATGCTTAATGATATTTTACATCAAAAACTGGTTTGGTTCCAATTTCTTTCTAAATATCCAAAGAAATTAAATATTAACAGAAATGTAGTATCCTTGTGATATGTAAAATCACAAGGATCTTTGATCTTGCAGTGTCGGTTCAGAAACAGAAAGAAATACAGAATGCAAACACTTTTCGTTATCAATTCAACACCATAATATATGGTAAAAATGTACACAAAATCATAGCAAGATGTTTCAACAAGTTTTTTGAAATTTATTGATGAAATTGTTGAGCTTTTAAGCAACTATCAAATATTATTTAGTACAATATTCAAATTTACTTTAAGAACGATATTAGTTAATGATAAAAAGAAAACAACTCCTTTAAAAAAAAGTGGTGTGTATCAATTAGCTTGTGACTCATGTGACGCAATTTATATTGGGCAAACCGGTAGAGCTTTTTCAACTAGGATAAAAGAACATTTAAATAGTATTAATAAAAATAATTTGCATACTGGAATTTAAGAAGATTGTATCTTGTATAAATACAATATAGATGTCAAAAATACAAAAATTTTATATTCTGATATATCTAAAAGTAAAAAATTATCTATGTTTGAAAATTTAGAGATAAAGAAAAGCCTCCGCAATAAAATAAGTATTGTTAATAATCAATTAGAGTTAAGACAGACAACATCCCCTCTCCTACTCAGCGAATTATAGATGTACACTGTTTCTTAGACTTATTCTTTAGTATTTATACTCTTGATAATGGGCAATTCCCGAGACAATTGTTGAGTTTTACGATTAAATTTTTAGTGTAAACGTTTTTACTTGTGTTTTATTTTTATTATAGTACAATATTCATATATTTTTGATAAAATTGTCCACGTGATGTAAACATGTTTATTTAATTTTTGATTATCCCTTCTTGTTCTCTTACCCCTACCTTTAATTCTTATAAATAGGATTATACAAAAGTCTAAAGTTTCATTCTATTGTTAATAAAAATAAAACAGTAAATACCAGTTTATGCTTTGAAGTTTAATAAAACTCTGCACAAGATTTTTTTTTAATGCTATTGTTTTATTTTTCAATACAAGAAAGAAATATTTAAACCTTTCTGTTCCTGATTTTTTTAACAGAGGCGAGCCTGTCTGTGTGTACTTCTAATCATTACAAATTCGCACTTGCAAGGTCCTGATAATAGCATAAAGTGGAGTTAACGTATATTTGTCCATTTTTAGCATGTAACTTTATGTGCCTAGAGACCAGTTGGCCTGGCATTCAAAAACAATTAAAATGAACAAAAATATATGATTCGTAACCAATAGAAAATGCCAAAAGTTATTTTAAAACTTGTTAATTTTCGAAATATATTTATTTCTCTCGGTCAATATTTATATGGTTAGATGTAGTTTACAAAATGTTATTAATTGAATGATATAGTATTACTATATTGCTTAATTTTGCTGGCAATAGATTTAATTTTTTTGGCTTTGAAACGTTGATGTTCATTTATTAAGTAATTGACACTTTTGTTTTCTCAACAGCTACCTAACCTCAATCAAATGGCTCCAATTATTAAAAGATGCTGACAATTTCTAACAACTGTAATGCAAATTGTTATTAGTCAGCTTTCATTTATGTCTAACAGTAAAAAAAAACAATCTAGACAGTTTACAAAATTTGGTTCATGTTCATTGTCAGATGAAACACACCTGCTTGTTTGGTTAATATAATTACCCTATACTTTGACTTGTCAAACTTGATTGTTTAAATATAATCCAGGATTGCATAACAAAGTATAATAAAATTTCTAAATTGTTTTAGGATTATAGTTATTTGATAAAAAAAACAATAAATATTTTCGCTGTAAGTAATAATTTGTTATTCTCTACAGACATTGGCAGTATTATTTTTGTAAAATGTTTGCATACTTATTGGTAGTTTTATTTGAAATTAACATTTTTAGGTGGATAAGCCTTTAAATTAAACAACAAGGTCATCTAGATTATGCTGCGTAGTCCTATTTTGACGCTCTCTGATCCGCTTTATTTGGAAGAAAATGCATTCAAGGCTGTTTATTTATTAATTAAATGATAATTCTTGATTAATACTAAATAAAGAAACATTCTTTTGTCGCATTCACAACAGAAATATTTTAAGCTTTTCTAACTAACCTTACCTTTACGAGAGAAGTGAATTTTTTAATTTAAATTATATCGTTAAAGTATTCTCCGTTTTATTCATAAGCAAGAATAACTACCCTGATTAGATAAAGACGTTTCTCAGAGTCTCGCATTTGTAAATCTTAATCACTAGATGTTGTAACACTGAGTAAAATTATAATAAATTAATATATTATTAATAACGGTATAACAGGTTCCTTAAGAACTTTAAGTTCTTGGTTAGTAATTTATCGAAACCTAAAGAGGCGATTTCGAACTCATTAATTCTTATCAAGTCACCAGAGGTAGTTTCGATCTTCTTTATTAATTTATATATAATATTACTTATGTAAGCTGTGTCGTAGATTCAGTTTGACATACATACATACCTCCGTAAAGTTCTTGTCAAACATTTGAAATCCAACAGTTCAGGGGCGCCGACTGTGTAGATGGTCAGGGGCTCAACACCCACGGGAGGTAAATAGTGACCATAGTTATCAAAACTGATTAGTAATAATAATTAATAAAGGTTCCCGATCCGCGTGTCCGCATCGCTCGCTACGCTACAATCAATGATTTTAGTCCCAAAATCCCTTTAGTTTTGGTCATGTGGACAGTGTCACGATAAACTTTTTCGATTTATTTAAGAGTTTTTTGCACATGCAGTCAAATGTGCCTTTCATTTGATGTCACTTATTACAGTATATATACGAGGCATGTTTCTTTTAGTAAGTACCGGTTTGGAATTCTGCCGCCGCAGCGCTGCGGTCAGCGTTCCGCGCATGCGCACATCTCTTACCTACGCACTGACGCCATTACAGTCTGATTCGCCCTTGTTTACGTTGTTTATTGAGTGTTTAAGATGCCTCCGATAACTCCGATAATCGTGAGTCCCGCCGACTGCGAAGTACGGGCTGTTATACGATTTCTTAGTGCTAAAGGACTAAAACCGATTGATATTCATTGTGAGAGCATTTAAAGATGGCCGCACAAATGTGCATGACACTGCCCGTCCGCATGTGCCTAATCGGATCAAAGATCTCATCACATCTATTCACTGGGAAAATCTAGATCATCCTCCGTACAGCCCTGATCTGGCGCCCAGTGACTACCATTCGTTCCTGCACTTGAAGAAACATATGGACGGTCTGCGTCATCAAGACGATGACGATGTCAAAAATTGGTCAAACGTTATGACAAGTGCCTCAATATTGAAGGAAATTATGTAGAAAAGTAGATTAAGGTACAGGCTTTCATGTAAAAATAAAATTATTAAGATGTATTTGCACGTTTCTTATTAATTTCAAAATGGTACTTACTTAAAAAACATGCCTTGTACATACGATACGAAATGCTGGCCCCTAAGAATATTTTCGCGCAAAATCATTACGAAAATACATGCATTCTTATTATAGTCACGCACGCGCGAGCCGTGTGATCAGTTGTCCCAAACTCTTTTTAATTATGGTATAATATGAGACCCTCAATTTGATGTATGGTAGATGTATCTGACACCCAAACACTACTCCGAAATGTTATTAAGTATGTAGATATTTCCTGGTAATAAAAATGGTACTCTCTGATAATAATATTTTTTATAATAGGGAAAATACTCAAAAACACATTCACCTACTATGTAAACTTTTAGATTAAGAATTAATATTTCAGTTTTGTCTAAGTAACATCAATACAGGTAAAAATACAGACATAATTTTTAAGTTGTTAATTATTTCATGTCATTTCTATAATATTTATATTTTAATTGCTAATTGGTTTTATTATATAAGGTAGTTGGGAAAGTTTACATTTTTAGAAAGGCTCATTTTTTCTTTTGTTTTTTGATTTAATTTTGTTACTCAATTTTTCTTACTCATCGTTATATACTAAGTATTTATTTTACTATTCTTAGGAGCGAGCACATCCTTCAATATTTCACACACATTATCAAAGTCTATTATCCTTGTTCCAGTTTACCTAAGTATGAAAGGCAAGACTTAAAATAGTTATTATCGGAAATAATTGCACTGTATTTATTTTAACTTTTACACAAACAGATGCACTGAATTTATTATCTGTTCTAACAAGTGTGTCGTACATACAGACGTAAGGTGAGTATTGTAGTAGTTTGATTTCAAGAAAGACAACTTGCTATTGACGTTAAATAGTCATTCCTTCATATTCCGACACACCTCGAACATTACGTGACTCTGTTAGTAATTTATAATGACGGATGCTCACATGCTAATGCCTCTTCATGAAGATGAGAACAGAACGGCTTACCTAAGTGAACACAATTTACACACGGATATTTTACAAATAGCATTTGCGAATACATGGTCATTCTAAGTACATAAACACGTTCTAAAACAAGGCATCCTCGAGAAATTCATGGTAAATAAAGGAAATGTAAAGGTGCTTACTAACTTACAGTAAAGTCGTTGTAGACAGGGTATTTTTACTTATTGTTAGTCATGAAAGTAGGTGCAGTTTTAACAGTTAAATTCAACATGTTGGGGATGTTTTGTTCGTTAATGGAAATTCTGTGCTCAGAGAGAGAACGTCGTTTTTTACGCAATTTTTGTTATTATTCTATTTCCTTTTTTCGTCCATTTTTCTCTATTAGCTGCGATCAGAGGCGTAGCTTCATATGCTTGTTTGCAAAGTCTGCACTAATTACAGCTCAATTATCCTCCTAAGTTCTCTGTTTTATGCTAGCAAATGTAGGTGCTGAGGGGAGCAGGCATGGCTCAGGTTATGCACAGAACCACCCTACTGGCCCAGTTAAACATTCCGCGACGCGCTCGGCCATAGAATTCATTTGGTTTACTACTTCGCATAAAATGGCCAGCAAAACACGATTTTGCACAATCAGACGAGTGTGATATACATAGAAGATATTATTATATTAATAAATTTTACAAATTAGGTCACAATAATACATAAATATTAGTATTTCTGGATTTTTTTTTCCACCTGTTGTAAAAATTTGTATCCTGCAATGCCTATATAAAATAAATAGATGTTCCTTTAATGGTCATAAAATATGTCGGAAGTAATTTTTTAAACAATTTCGATGGTTTAAGTTAAACTTTGGTGGTAGAGTTAGGACTTAAGGTGAATATCTGTCCACCAAAGTAGCCACGGTTACAGGATACAGTACAAAAAATAAGAATCAAAATTGGAAAAGTAAAAAGAATCTTTTGGGCTTGAGAATTTTATTTTGGGTTTCGTGAAGCTGCGTGGATGTGTATTCTTTCACTGTGTCCTATAGAAATTAGAAATAAATTATTACCACTCCGAAGGACCAAATGTTTGTTTTTACTGTTGATTCATCAAAAGTAGGTTATACTTGTAAAGTATTTATTTGAAATAAGTATTATATATGTATATAAATTGATACTTTCCTAATATTACAATTATTATTTGAGTTGCATCAAATGGCCAATCGAACACTTACAATATTCAAATTTCATTTGACTTTTGCTGAGTATATCAATGTTTCATCGATTTCAACAATTTCAATTTATTGTTTACTTTTTAATTTAAATACTATTGGCACTAAATACCGTATGTGGTTTTTGTGTTTGAAAAATATTGAATCTATTTATATTTATAATATTTGTTTTATTTTATGTAGGTGATGAACTTACTCAGTATATTTCCTTTAATTGGATGTGGGTTTACACGTTAAGCATCTAAATAAATATGTAATAAGATATCAAATAATCTTTTTGAGCATGTTAAAAATTATAATAAAAGCTACGATTAATTTTGAAAAAAATTGACTATGTTTTTAATTATATATTTACAAAAAAAGAAAAATCGTTTACAATTTTTGAGACTGTATACTACTAAACGCTAATAAACTTACACACATGCATTTTTCTTTTTCTTTTTAATCCGAAAACCCATAAAATCTAATTCAAATGAATTTTACTGGCGCCTAACTAATTATAGCTACTGAGTTGACCTCTGGTGTGTACAAACCACTGAAAACGTTGGAGAACGCTTTTTTATGTTTTCTTGATTAATTAACGTTCTTTGGCTTAAGCTGCTAATAAAAGAATCGTTGGCTTGTATTCTTGGAGGATAACAGGGTCTTAGAGACTACAATCGATCTAACGAATGGAAATTGATTAACAAATAAAGCAAATAATGACCATCCTCGTTTGGATTTTCATTGTTGTTCTATTGGTTATCCTTGTCGTATAAATTTATGTTTTATTCTAATGTCTGATTTTTTGATTTATATCTGGTAACGAACAAAAAATTTTTTCATTATTTAATGGGCATGATTTAGGTGTCTTTATTTTTGTTTTTCATTAGGTTTACTAAGTTTGTAATAATGATGACTGATCATTAGCGGTACTTTAACAATTAAATTATTTCAAACTATCTAAAGTGCACATTTGATTAAAAATATTTGACTAAATTCAAAAGCAATCAACTTAGAACATTTCAATGTATTTATTGTAATTCCTGACCTTTTACGGTCATTCTCAAGAGTTTTACAGTAACTAAAATTAAAATGTAATCAAGAGTCTACTTATGTAGGCGAAAAGTCTGCCTTTGGGTAGATATTTATAAACTAGTAAGAAGTATTTGAAGTATATAATTCAATTTAGATATTTACCATATTCTTATTTAACACTATTACATTTTTAATTTTTAGATCTTCCAGGAGATTGAGTTTTAAGCTTTTTTATTGGCGATGAATTAGCTATGTCTGTGGTTTTTATCTTATTCTCTATATAGTGACATGTTCGTTTAATCTAGTTTTTAGTGATCGTCGACTTTGACCGATATATGTATATATATATATATATATATATATATATATATATATGTATATATATATTGCGTTACACTGTTTGCAATTTAAAGAATAAATGCCACTTTTCTGTAAAGTGTGTATTTTTAGTTTCTTATTTACAATTAATGATTTTAATTGTTTGTTGTTTGATGAGACTGCTTCAATGTTGAATTATTTGAAAAAGTTTGTAGTTCTTTACTATTATTGAAACTAAACTTATAAAAAATATTTTTTGTTTTGGTGGTGTTACTGTTGAAAGGAAAAGACCTTGTTTTTGTAATATTTTTTACTTTTACTTACTTACAACTGACTGTATATGATAGTATAATGTCGAAACTATATTGTCGAGAATTACAGTAAATGTGTTAAAAGTTGTTTAGTGTTGAATTTTAATTAAGTTATTCAATGGAGATTTTATTTTACAGATCACATGTTTTACGGATTGTATTAAAATACGAAAAAAAAAAATTCCGGAAAACTTACTGTAATTATCTCCGGGACAGACTTTACAGCAGCGCCCAGGGGCTAAAACTGGTTCATCACAACTTGGAATGGGGCATTCTTTCTTTATATTTCTGCATTGAACCCTCGCCACAATTCTTCGTTTTTTGTGAAACTGAAATAAAAACACTAATTAAAACGAAATAAGTATATAAAGTATAAACTTTTGACTTTAAAATGCATATGGGTTGCTACCCACCTTAGAGGTCTTTTCAACCGTGCATATGGCATCAGTTCGCGAAGAAGATATTTATACATAAGTATTAACCTTGTCACATCCTTAACAGACGAAGGCACACCCCGTATATGTGCTACACAAGTTTGAGAACAGTCTCTTTTGCCATTTAGGTTTATAAATGCAAGGGAACTGGTTGCATTTGCTCCGTCACTAAAAGATATTTGCAGGCGGTTCAGAAACGTACATAATTGGTATGAGATTATTGCTAGTACGTGATCAAAATATCATCGGCCTTCTGAAGGTTTAACAAACATCTTTTGTTACAATTAATACGGGAGCAGTTCAAAAAACAACTGGACAATTTCAAATTAATTCAAGCTTTGATGGCCATCGTTGATCTATCAGGTAATTCTAGGGCTTCCTGGCCGTCCGTCATTGATAGAGGCTTCTTGTTTTTAACGTTTCTTTGATTCCCATGGACGACATATTTAGTCCTAGACTAGTCGTTCGAAGTACGGTACTGAAGACTTAGACCGACAACCCTTGAAAGAAGAATTCCTGACCCGAAAGCCCGAGAATCGCCAATTTGGAAAATTTATATCTTTCCAGTTATTCAAATATTCGTTAACGTGTTTTAATTTATGTTTCTACTATATTTTACTCTTCGTTCAAACTTCTAAATTTTGAGAATTTATTAGTTATCAGAATTCTTTATTCAACCATTACTGAAATTTTTAGCGAAAAGGAGTTTGAACCATGACATGTCGCAAAATACAAATTAAATTATCTACGGAAGTATTTCAGTTTTGTAATCTGAAAGTGAAAATCTTTTTCGCATTATACATTGAATGCCCCACGTAGTTCAATGAGATAGTAGCTTTATCGACGACGTGGCGCAATTGGAAGCAAATCTTGGTGATTGACTTACCGGGACACATTCGCATTTCATGCAGTACAACACCCCAATCGGAACTCCAAGGTCTGGCACCCACTGCGATCCAAGTTCTTTTACTTCTTTTCCAAATACGCATTCTGAAACACAAAAAGAAAACGTTTGTTTAAAACAAAAGACAAAAGATATCAGAAAAAAAGATTACAATCGTCTTACTGTTCAATGTAATTATTATAGTGACCTTAAAGAGCAAATTAATACAAATAGTTCTAAGGACTGGAACTTTAATAGAGACAATTGTCACTGCCTGGTGAATAAAACCATTTTTACCATTTAAGGATTACGTAGCAAATGCAAAAATGTAAACCTCATATTTATGTCATGACCGATTTCTGTATGTCACAGAATTACAATCAATACAGTTTTAAATTTATGTACAGTACACAGAGTTACAACAAATTATGCATGAAAAACAAAAAAGATTATGAAAAAATATGCAGACTTTGAGGTTTCAGATTCATACAAAAAGTAGATGACGATTCAAAATTTCAACTGTTTGGAAAAAAGACATTGGAGGATAGAAAAAATTGATTTGAATCAGCACTCTCATCCACTGAGCAGGAAACGTTTGCATTCCAGGTCAAATGTCAAAAATCATGATTTTGCGTTTCCTGATGAAATGAACTGTCTGATTTGTTTTGCTATTTTCGATCAAGTGGTTGAATCACTATGAGAAAAGTTCAGGATGGATATTTTTTTTTAATCTTTAAAGGTTTTCGCTATAGGTAAAGAAGAAACTCAATAGTCGAATTTTAAAAGGATAATGTTTCTGAAGATGGTCTTCTAAATGATCGAAATATGTTTTTACCTAAAAGGAGCGGGCAGTGAAACAAAAAGTTTAATGGACAATGCCAAAAAAACAATCGGGCAATCAACATTGTGCCCGAATTTTGTAAATTAGTTTGACATGCACAATGGAATGAAGCTTTTGTACACTAAATAGTTTTAAAAATTTAAAAATTACACTCGATCAACGATGGTCCAAACAAAATTGAACTATATTGCGATGTTACATATATATCACGATAGTATTGACGTAATTGATCCTAAAAAATTCATGGGTGAATTCAATTCGTAGAATAAAATTCATTGTGTTAATTTTTTTTTATTTTATCCATTGAAAATTTATTTATTTGGTGTAGAAAATTACACCACCCCTTCTCCCACTATCAAAACTCAATACATGGGTTGAATTTGTTCCGCTGGTCATAAGATTCATTTTGATTTTTATGCGCTAAAACAAATTCATAGACTCCTTTCTCAATTTTTGAAGCTATTGTATGTTATAATATATACAATAAGTAATAGGTACGGTGGAGGTTTGTAATGCCTCTCTATACGAGTCCCACCACTCGAAGAGTTTACTCAAACCGCCCCTAAAATTTTAATCATGTTTCGAAGTAGGATTGTTTTTGAAGAAATAAGAAAAATATTAATGCAATTACCGAACTCGCTGAAAAAGTTTGATTGGTTAAAAGGTAAAGAATAATTTCCACGTTATTGTAAAATTGCATTAATTTTCATAAAAGGTCCTTTTAACACAACATTTTTTTATTAATTGAACTAGCAACACCTTTAAACTATTAGGCTTCACACTTGAGATTTTTCAAGATAAAAGTATCCTCATATTCTCTCCCTCTTTACAAACAAACGACTGACTAGTCCAATTACGTACGGTAAACCACATAATGTGTACCTGTGCAACATTGTTTGTTTCTGTTGTAGATAGATCTATCTGCATTTCTGCTGCAAAGAAAATATGTTTCTATAGCAACGCAGAGATTAATCGACCTCTTTGTATAAACTGCGTGAGTTGTAATTGCACGTACATATTGTAAGGCACGATCATACATATTCACATATTGTAGACACGTACAACATGTTAAGCAGAGATGTATATGTAATATATTTGGTATATACATGTCTATAAGTATAGGCATGTCGAAGGTTATAAGAGGGGTGAAGGTGGGGTCGTGTGTATTTTCCTTACAATATGTGTACGCCCACCAGAAAGATTGACAATCGACATTCGACAATCGACAATTTATGAGTTGCAAATTTACTATACCTCCATGTTATTATGCCCATCTACCTTTGTCATACAGGCGAAGGGTTTCACGATTTAATTTCGATAACTACTACAAAAGCCGCTTATTGCATCATAACTTATTTTATCTGGGTATGTTAAGTTCAGATTAAATGTCTAAATAAATGATCAGATGCCGAATACGACGATTATTTCGGCATCAGTTCAGGTAAAATTGAGCAGATTGCCGTCTGTTTAAGTAGTTCTTCGTCAGATGCCGAATCAGGGCAACCTAAACTAACTATAATCTAACCTTCAAGAAGTGCGTAATTTCTTATTTGTTTTTAATGATATGCACATCAAAAACGTTAGGTTATAGTTATTGTAGGTTGTCCCAATTCTCTCTAATTATAAAATTAAATCGAAAAAGGGCTTTTCCTTCGATGGAGCAAATTCAATGGTATGTATGTACTAGAAGAAGGAGAAGAACTAAGAGAAGACGCTTTGTGGGCGTATATCCATTCTTTGCAATGCGTTGTGGCTACATATTTTGGGCAGTAGCCGATTTCAGCTATTGCAGATACCGAATAGTCAAGAAACGACGGCGATGTGCTCAATTTTATATGACTTAAACTTTGAATAGTGCACTTTTTGTGAAACATTTCAAATCAAAGAGAAAAGAAGAAAAACAAATAAGTTTCACAAAATTTTTATTGTCTCGACAATATTGTTATTACTAGACCGTTAACTAGAGAGTACAAAAGATTACTAAATATATAAAATGTGTTCAAACAATTTATACTATTAAATTACAAGGAACGTGGTGGGGAGGATAAGTTATAATTTATACAACATCAAAGGGAATTGTGGGATACTAATTCTAGTTGGTTATTTACAAGATTACATTTATTATGAACAGCTTTTCTTATTTCTAAATTTTTAAGGAATTTTGCAAATTTGCAATTTTCGTTGGTGATGTTTTTATTTTGACAAATAGGTTTTTGGATTTCTAGTTTTTCTAAAACATTTAATATTTTACTTTTATTGATACAATGTAAAATTTTATAATTTTCTTCATTAAACATATGGCTATTTGTAACATAAAACCTGTACAAAGTTTTTTGTCTATAATTGATTTTTTATGTTTTTTTAAGTCTGGTTTTAAAGGATCTTCCAGTTTGCCCTATGTAAATACACACCAGACTTAGACAGTTTATTTGTATTTACAATTTTATTATTAACTAAAGTATTACCTAAATTGGTTTTATTGGAATTAATACTATTTATACCTAATTTGTTTAATCTTTTACATATAGCAACACTAACTAATATTATCGTAGTGATTAAAAGCCCAATTTTAATCTTTTTCGACATTTTTTCACTTGAAATTCGTCCACTTTTGAATTAAAAAGGAAAATTTGGTAGGTAATGCAATAAATAAACAAACATCAGTATCTACCATAAGGAAAATAATTTTAAAAACAACAATTTGTTAATTAACGAACAATAAGAATTAAGTAACTCCCCACTATTAAACATCTTCCTGTCCCTGCCCCCAACCCTTCCAATAATACTTGAAATCCTAACTAATGCTATATACGGTCGAATAACAATATATTTTTTTAAATTCATTGTTCATACTCTTGTATTGCTATATAGGTGTCGTTGTAGCGCTAATTGTTAAAAAAAAGTGGTTCAAGAACCAAGAAACACTGTAAAATGTATGTAAGTTTAATGAAAAATTAATTATATTTTTATGGATTTTGAGATTTTTGCAAAAACAGTTTGATTAAATTGATTGCATAAGGGCTAAAATTAAAGGTTATTCAACCTCCTTTTCACCCTACACAAAGGTTCATTAATGAATTTTACTTTACTTCATGTTTTCCGGGTGTTGCCTGGACTATTAAGAGCAAAAATATTTTATTTTAAGTATAATAGTATACCCCTCAAGAAGCTACAGTGTGGCGAAACAATTGTCGAGCTCAACAACTTCCAACATAAGTGAAATTTACATGAACATTATCTTCTAATATATAGATTTTGATAAAGTTCTTAAAAATACGATCGTTTAGGTTGATTATTTTGAAAACTATAACTAAAGAAATAGTTGGACGCCTTTAATAAACATTAGCAGGGGGAAGTTTGTAAATAATCTGCATCACAGTTATGAAATGATTTGAATTGATTTCGTCGTCGAAACAGCATCAGATTCGGGCAACAAAATATAGAGACAAGTTGTCTAGCGCAAGAGGTAGTAGGGTATGTGCGTACAACTAGAAAGGTCAGAGCAAAATTAAATGTCTACTTATAAATAGATAATATGTATGTCTCTTTATTTGTATGCAGTACGAACTTGCATACCTATAGCTATAATGCTGTATAGCTATTGTATCATGGTGTGTCTTTAGGCAGTCAGTGTTCCAACTGGATTACGTTCCAAGCGTTTTAAGAAAACACAAAACTCACATGAGTCAGCCAATGTATTTTTGCAGTTGTAATAAGGTTACTTGGTTACATAATTTTTTATGTATTCTAAAGAAAGGGAGAGACAGTCGTTTGATCTTTCACCGCCAAAACACGACGAGAGGGTACTAAAAGATCCGATAATTTTTCAGTACAATGTACCTAGTATTGAAATGATGAGTTGTTTTTTTCTATACAATTCACATTCAACGTATTTTTTAGAGTTTTATTTTATTTATTCGTTTTACAATATCACCACACATCTTTCACAGACGACAAAAATATTTATTTAAGTAAGTACTGGATTAATATAACTTAAAATGTACGAAAACAACAATTTATTTCCAGATATGCCTCGCCCTTTTTATCACAATCGGATATATAGAAATATACTTATTCTTATTAAAATGACTTGTTTTTTTTAATCATGTATAGTTTAATCACTATATTAAAATTATGATACTTAGTAAGCAATGCTGTTACAAAAAAAAATTGTACCAAATTTAAATACAACAGTAAGTAGATGAGGAAAGAATGCGTCACTTCCTATCTAACAAAATAATAATTCTAATTTAGTACACGCCGTGACGTGTTTCTATTAGGGGACAGGCGGTCTGGTCAGGTTGATTTTCAGTCTCAGAATAATAGACATTTTGGTCGAATAAAAGTCAGCCAAAGTTTATTTTTGATGGTCCGAAACAAATTAATTTCGCTGTCGTCAACTAATAGTCACAGGACCAAATATTTTTAATTCATTAACTGGTCACACCTACAAGGAACACCTGAACTAAATTGTTTTTAATTAATATCTTGATAGAAAGAAGAGTTTCCTTGACCAACATTAAGAATCTAATGTTGAATATTTGTACGTAAAATAAGAAAACTAACTAAAAGAAACGACGATCAAAAATTTAATGTTTCAATTTTTTATTAGAAAACTCATCTATGAACTTACTGTTATATTTAAATTTGAAAAAACTTTTTTTGTGACATACATTGCTTACTAAGTGTAATAATTTTAATACAGATAGTGATTAAACTATACGTGATTAAAAAACAAGTCATTTAAAAATATATATATATATTTCTACATAACCGATTGTGATAAAATAAAGGGCGAGGCATGACTGCAAATAAATTGTTGTTTTCGTCTATTTTAAGTTAATCAAGTACTTATTTATATAAATATTTTTGTCGTCTGTAAAAAATATGTGGTGACAGTGTAAAATGAAAAAATGAAATAAAACTCTAGAAGATACATCGAATGTGTATTGTATAGCCAAAATTTTCATCACTTTAATAAATACTAGGTACATTTTATTGAATGTTAATGTTTCTGTTTAAACTCTCAAAGTTCGGGAGAATTTCAATGTTCGAATCAAGTTCGAATTACACACTAAGGTATAAATTTGAAATTATGATAATAAACGAAGTGAAAATAAAGTGTAAGTCTCTTAAGTTACAGTCTATTCTATGAAGGCTGGAACAAGTCTGAATTTTTAATATTTACAAAGATGGTAACTTGGAATAAATAATTGTGTATTGGTGGAACAACAATACGTATACATGTGTAGTTACAGTTACATACCATCAGACAGACACATTAAATAAATATTAGAAAGGAACAAAACATCAGGAATACTCCAAAAGGCAAAAGAAGAAGAATTAAAAAGTCATAAAACGTCACTTCTTTAATTATTAAATGTTGCATAAAAACCCATTGTTTTGAATTTATTGTCAGAATCTACTACATACTGTTATTATGTTAGTTTCCTATACGAATCAATAAATGAGTAAAAGTGTAACCGAAAGTGTTTTTATCCCTTTTAAAAAGCACGATTGCGATTACTGAAACATTCACTGTCTATCAATACATAAGCAAGTACAAAATTTCTCGGTATATATTGAACTAAATAAAACAAACAAGTAATAAGAACGCATTACAATAGAGACCTACTAAACTGTAAATTTGGAAATGTTCAACTGTGCTCAGATAGAATAAAGTAACATGAAATTACATTTTGATAACAGGAAAGTTTGGTCCTAGAAAAGCCGAATTACCTGTGTCATAAACATCTAACATATTATAATCCTGAAAGCCCTATTCAAACAGATTACGTGAATATCTACTATAATAATATTTATTAAATTCAGCGAAATTTTGATACAATATGAACAGTTTCGATTTTTTATTAGAAAAACAAACAATTGTTTGAACCGATTATCAAAGACATTTAACAAGATGTGTACACTTTTGTCCATTTGATAATGGCCTCTTGCGTAAAACAATTGTAAGAGCTTTTATATTAAATACTTAATATATTAAAATTAAAGAGTACATAAAAAATAATAATTTTAGTCAAAAGTTTTTAATATATAGATAACAGAGTAACCGCAATAGTAGAGTTACGTGGCACCCTTAGAGCATAAAAATGTGTGACAGAACAGCCAATCAGGTCGCGTTAGAGCGAGAAAGGCAGACCACAATTATTTGCTATTTCAGGATCACTGCTATAATACTCAATGCTGTCTCCGCGTCTTTATGCTCTAAGGGTGCACCCTTCGATATTCGATAGATATATTATGTGTTTCAAATTTTAGTAGGTTTGTGTGCTATAAATGTAAACAAAATAAACTATTTTGCTTTGTTTTATGTCCTCTTTTAGTATTTAATTTGATAAGCTTTCAAATATCTTCAGAAACAAGAACTGTCTATTACATTAGCTATACAATGCACATGTAACATATAATTAGGTTTTATAGAATTACAACACAGAAATGAAAATATAAATTGTTTTAAATGGCGTGAATAACTGCTTGTTCTATTCCGTAACTATTAATCAGTTAGAACTGCAAATCGTTAGTTTTAACCGAAATATATTAATTTCAAATAAAAATACTTAATTATAAAATGAGCCAATTTATTTCTATTACTATCCCAAAAATAATGGTAAATAAAGATCTGACATTTCAATAGGTGCTATTTATTATAATTTTGATAAGTAGCCAAACGTTTTTCATTTCCGGTTAATTATCAATAAATCGATTATTCTAAAAGGCATTATTTTGCAGTAAACATTACTAGGACATATAACGTCTTATATTGATATTTGCTACTAATAATTGCAGTAATACATAATCATAAGGGCACTGTCAAACATTATGAATTAATTTAATTGGTAGTAAATAATATCTATAAATGGCGACGTACCTTAACTATATTGATATTTACGCACCTTATTTGCAACTTCGGTTTAATCAATAATTTGTCAAAATTGCCCAGTGTCTGTGCTGATGGGAGGTAATAAGTTCGAAATTTCGATGCACATCTGATATTTTGGTAAATTGCTTTTAATCACCAAAAGCTCAATTTCTTTCAATAAACTACAACAAATTGACAGTTTTTAATTTTGTTTTTACGTAAATGACGAAATTCACTTCAAGCTATAATATAAAATAACTTTGTCTTTGTAAAATCGAACAGGCGTAATACGAAATGCGATAAAATTTTAGTAAAATATCTTAATTTACTTGCATAGTCAGAAAATATGGAAACATTAAAATATGTTTTGTTGAAAATTACAACAAATTTTCGCTTCTGAGGATGGAAGCAAAAGATGAAAAGAATGTAAATCTACTGTTATATTATGTTGTTTCCTTTTCTTATACTTTTCCATTTTTTATTAGTTCATTTGCAACATCCTATTGTTCATTAATATCAACTAATTCTTTTTTATCATTAATTCTTTCTACATTCACTTGATGGAAACTCATTTTAATACTTAGTAAAAAATAAAACACTAGAAATTTCCACATAATTTGTTTTGTTTTGTTTCGCCTAACTTAGGCTTCTTCAGAAGTAACCTTAATTCTTAAACTTATATAAGTAGCTTAGCTTAGTTTAGTTTAATTGTATTACTTCTGAAGAAGCCTAAGTTAGGCGAAATAATTGTTAAGTACATTAAACAAATTTTGTGGAAATTTCTAGTGTTTTATTTCTTACTAAGTAATTTTTTTATATTTACTCGGGTTTGAACGTGATAACAGCGTTATATATACTTGGCATTTTGGCAGTAATTTACCTGTTTGAAAACTTAACCGAAATTTTATTATAAGATTCGTGTTTCACATACAAAAAATATAGACAATAATAATAATAACACTGATTATAAAAAGCTTCTAGTGATAGTTAAATTTGATATAGACATATAAAGCACATTATTCGTTAATGTTCTTGTTTAAAAATATCCACGACGTTAGCAACTTCTGCAAATAAACATTGAAGTGCAGAAACACCTAGTTTTACTTACAATATAATCTATTTCAGCTACGTGTCTGATAAATAAAATAAAAAGTGCCCTGAAAATAAGTTCTGACTTTTGATTATGTTGTTATGTATTTTCAGTAAGTAGTACGTACATACGTAATAAACAACCTGAATAGTGAATTCGAATTTGAAAACACGATTATCCACTTAGCTTACGCATTGGATAGATTTCCTAAAACATTCCATCTGCTATGGTAGTCAGTCCCCTTAATCTACGATGTAACAGGCGGGCTGAAAAGTTCGTAGGCTGACCCATAAATGGCGCTATTAATATCAAATCCATATGATTTTTAGTTAGCCCTAACCTTCAAAAGACGCGTGTATAAATTTGACAGCTGTTGCACTGTTAGTATCTGAGTTATAGCATTTTTAGTGAAAGAACTTTTGTCCACAAAATAATTTTTGATAACCGTAAAGTGAAGTTGATTGAGATAGCTGAGACCCGACTCTAAAGATATCAACGGAACTTGTTGGTCATATCATGAATGTGAATCAATATTTGGATATGCGAAAGCTTTGTGTGGGTGTCAAAGTGGGTACCGCGCGGGCTCACAATCGATCAAAAACAACAACGGATCGATGATTCTAAGCAGTGTTTGGAGCTGTTCAATCGTAATAAATCCGAATTTTTGCGTTATATATATATATATGTGACGATGGATGAAACGTGGCTCCATCATTTCACACAAGAATCCAATCGACAGTCAGCCGTGCCGAGTGGACTGCACGTGATGAACCGACTCCAAAGCGTGGAAAGACGCAAAAATCGGCTGGCAAGGTTATGGCATCAGTATTCTGAGATGCTCATGGTATAATATTTATTGACTATCGACTATCTTAAAAAGGGGAAAGCCATAAACAGCGATTATTACGTGGCGTTATTGGAGCGTTTAAAAGACGAAATCGCGGAAAAGCGGCCTCATTTGAAGAAAAAGAATGTGCTGTTTCATCAAGACAATGAACAATGCACCGTGTCACAAATCAATGAAATCGATGGCAAAATTGGGCTTGAAATTGCTTCCGCATCCACCGTACTCTCCAGATCTGGCCCCCAGCGACCTTGTTTTGTTCTCAGACCTCAAGAGCATGCTTGCTGGACAGAAATTTCGCGCCGATGAAGAGGTAATCGTAATCGCCGAAATTGAAGCCTATTTTGGGGCTAAAGACAAATCATTGCATTATTAAAAATAAAAATGGTATCGAAAAATTGTATGACCGCTATAATCGTTAATCGTTGTATTGCCCTCGAAGGGAACTATATTGAATAATAAAATCAAATTCTATCAAAAAAAATAATTTAATTTTTTCAATGCCAGCCTACGAACTTTTCAGTCCGCCTGTTATATTATTCAGAAATCGTCGAAGAATGTTTAAAATTATACATATATCAAAATAACGTAAATATAACCATTTGTTATCAAAACTATTTGTGTTGGGGAATTCCCAGGCTAATATGCCTTTCCAAGCAACTTCTCACAAGTGCTTAATAAATGAATTAAACAACTGAATAATCAAGGAATTTTATTAGTAAAACAAACTCACTGAATATCTATGATAAATGCTATGCAATGTTCCAAAAATATGAATTATCTTTTATCTGTTGTTTCTATTTTACATTGTAAGTACTTTCCCATTACAGTAAGTATAAACATATTTATAGGTGTACACATTTATCTCATTTAGAGACGCAAAAAAACGCTTACGAAACCTAATTGAATGTATGGAACTTCGTAAGAGAAAAACGCACACCATTTTGCAAATGTATGTATAACTACTTAAGTAGTATTTTTTACTGAGAAGGCTTACGATAGAAATAAAACGTTGATGTTCCTTCAAATTCCCTGTTCCTCCACCAATAATTGTGTTAATACAAACCTAACTAATAAACTGTTTGAACGTAATAAATATTCATGTTAAAAATGCTGACATTAACTAATTTTATAATTAATGATTATATCTCAATTGTCATTTAGCCAATCACTCTGAAATAGGAACATTATTCAAAAACCATTATTCTTTTATATTAAAATTTTATTCAATTATACCTATAGAAAAGTGGGCTTATGGGAAATAGTAATTCATTTTGCATATTTATTTATCTAAAGTGTAAATATGTAAATGTTTCAATGTAATTTAAACATAAGTACAAGTTTAAATTCTACCTGGTTTTAAGATGTGCTAATGTTATATGAAGTTTAAAATTATTATTGTTAACAATAAACAAAGTATTAGATACTCTTTCTCTCTTTCCACGAGTACATTTAATGAAACCATTTTAATATTACGGTTTAAAGTATAATCTGCTTAATACACTCACCAAATGAAAAGTTTGACCACATTTGAACTTTTAGACAATATAGTAGTAGTAAAAAACAAAATAGGAGAATATATCTCGGTATTAACACGAAATTTTCAACAAAATTATAAAAATTACAAAGTATTAGAATTGGTAACTATTACAACGAAATTTAATGAATACTTTTATTGATAGTGCAAATTAAACTGTTCAATTTGAAACACTTGAAATAATCAAAACAAAGCAGGTGAAAATGGAGAGGATTACAATTTACTTTGCAATTTAGTTATTTTCAATTTAAAATTGTGATTTTTACAAGAAAATAGAAATTCAGTGTGTTTCTGTTAAGAATACAGTGAACTATTATTTAGACGAAGCGTAAGTTCTAACTATTTGTTATGTGGGTATACTTTATTATACAAGTTTTAAGGTTTTAAATCAAATATAAAGAAATATGAAATTCAGAAAAAGCGCTCTGTGTACATTTATAAATAATACCGAGACTTTCAGAGATCGACTCTTTAGAGTAGTAGAAGAGTATTACATTGCATAAAAAAACACAAAATGGTAAACATTTTCACAAATTATATTTAATTTCACGACAATTGTTTCGGTATACTGTACCTTCTTCAGGTGAAGTGTTACACCGACAAAATTACAAAAATACATCATATATATATACACTCGGTGAAACTGGGGGTTATGCTTTAAAATAGTTTTAATATTGATGAAGGATTAAGTTCTAATTGACTATTTAATAATAATTCTGAATTTTTGATTTTATTTGTTTCTAACGACTCTAAAGTGTTTAGTATTTTCCCATTATTATAAGTGTGTAAAATTTTGTAATCATTGTTGAACTTGTGATTTTCCGACAGAAGATGATTTGCATAATTACAATTTTGTTTATTGTATTGATAAATTGTAGAATGTTCTCTCATTCTAGTCTTAAATGATCTACCTGTTTGACCCTTATAGCAGTTTCGGCTGGAACCATATGCTAATTTTCTATCTTATCTTTGTTATTTTTTATAAATCTCCTGAATTTATTTGTGGTTTTAAATGAGACAATAAGGTATTCCTTAAAAAAAAATGTAGCCAGACACTACTGCTATGAAGCTTTAAAGAATAAAAACAATTCTAAAATGTACCTTTAGTTTGAACAAATTTTGTAAAATAAAGGTTTAAACTGTAAAAGTTATTTAATTCAGTGGTCTAAATGTAGAAGTTTTTAAAGTACTTTTTTTCCTGTATACTATGTATGTACATACAGCATATATTTATTTTTAAAACTGAATCCTTTAAATTGAAGGTGACGGTCTACAATATCATAAAATTGGTTTGACAGGGAAAGTTCTTTTCCTTGAAACTAACAAGGTAGGAAATTGTTGTTTCATCCATTAAATTACTCACGATTATGAGATATAATGGCAGAAAAACAACAAGTATTTAACATGTAGTTGTCGATGGATAGCAATTACTTCATTTACAAGTGCACACCGTACTACATACAGGGTCATTCAAACTGAGTGGTACATTAGACGTTTTAGGGAAACTAAACATGTCACAGATTTGAAAATTTGGGGGTAGGGAGTAGGGGTTAACAAAGATGCTCTATTTGACTAAAATATAAAATAATTTCAAATGTCGGGCTGTCGGGCACTTTCGGTTATACCGGAAGTTGATGTTAACTTTCTTATTTTAAATGGAATGGTATATTTTTTACGATGAATTCGGATGAAACATAAAATTTTAAGATGACTTTGATAACTAACTTGTAACTTGTATGTCTACGATGAGTAGTTTCTGAAATAATTTAATTTATTGCAACCCAAACTATAAAAAAACATAACTTAACATAAAAAATGACTTAGAATGTTGAAATTTTTACTAGTTATAGCCAAGTCATAAGTCTAACGTCATGCCAAAACTAAGCTTTATAATTAATATAGGAGGTTCAGAAAAAAAAATCAAAATTTAACACTTCAAACACGAATAACTTCATTTTTTCAAATGGCATGTATCATATTTTATTATATCATTCGATTCCATTTTTTATCCTCTTAAATATATAGTATACAAGTTGGTTGGTTATCAAAGTCACCTTAAAATTTTATGTTTCATACGAATTCATCTTAAAAAATATACCATTCCATTTAAAATAAGAAAGTTGACAACAACTTCCGCTATAACCGGAAGTGCCGACAGTTGAAATTATTTTAGTTAAATAGATCGTCCTTGATACTACTTCAAAATTTTCAAATCTTATCATACTTAGTTTCCCTAAAACGTCTAATGTACCACTCAGTTTCAATGACCCTGTATGCAAACAGGGACGGACGTCATCGTAAAAAGTGCTCTGTTTAAGTAGAACTTTGTAAAGCAGAGCGATTTTATTTTATTTTTTAAAAGAAGGTACAAGTTTGGTTACATACCAACTCGCCCTGCAACAACACTCAGTATAACGATATGTGGGAACTGATGTTCATGATGAGAAAAATACGTCTCTAATTGCAGTTTTATCAAAAAGAAAAGCATTTGTTTTCTGATAATTTCATTACATAAAAATATTAAGATTCTAATATATTTGTATTTACATTAATATTAAAAAGAGACACAAGTTTTTTTCGTAACTGAGTTAATCTGTGAAGTATTTCATTTCCACTAGCTACCCATACTGGTTGACGGGAAGTCCCTCCGGCCTATATTGTAGTGCAAAGCCGAAGGGTAGGGCGTAAGGCCCCGTTCAGTCTCCTTTCAGGAAGCGTGGATGTGGTTTGGTGGTGTGGTTGTGGAGAGAAAGATAAGACGGACGAAATGAAGACAGAAGAGAAGAATATTTCTGTTCCAGCATTTGCCTAAGTGATCCTAGGAAACCACAAAAAACTGGACCAAAGCAGAGTGACCTCCCGTATGCTAATCAATGATCTAAATCAATAGACCCCGCCGCTCGGTGGAATGCTTTATATGTTCTTATGTATTAGTACCGCGTGTGATCTAAATTCACCCAGCTTAGTTTCATTTCGTTGGTTAAAGCGTTTCGAATGAAGAAATCACAATAATATATATTTCATAGTTATACGAATGAATTTACGTGACTTTTGACCGTTTAAAATAATCACAAACATACAATGGTTACAGTCGGAACATCTTGTACGTATTAGGAGTTATGCTGGTCTGCCCAGGGCAACTTTTTAACATATAAGACCGTAGATCGATTCTATACCGACGCAATATCTTTTTTTCTTTAACCTTTATACCTGTCTCAACGAGAACACACACAAATGTATTTTATATTGTGGAAATCATTGTTGCAGTATCCTGTAAGATGTATATGGGAATGATCTGATAGTGTTTACTGACTTCTATTAAATGTTGGAAACTCCGGATGGCAAATAACGAAGAATGGGTAGGAACTGGTGTGCTCCTTGACATTTTCCACTTCTTGGTGGCCCGACGAAGAGGCAGACATAAGAAAATATGATACAATGCTCCTTCTTACTTCGAACTGGTTTCATTTTTGAAGAGCCAACAGTAAAGTGCAACTAGCGTGCATTTTAAAATACCTATAATGTCGTAAATAACGCATAATCTGAATTATTACCAAAGGCCTGGCTATTATATGATGCGTATTTGTACAAGTGTTACTACATTATCATGGTAAACTTATGAAGGGAAAATCTTTTAATTTATAACAACAATCAGAAGCACTTATTGGAATTTTTAGGGAATAAAAAGAACGCTTAAGACTCATGATAATACGACTTTCAATCTTAGTATCATGGCCTAAGACCTATTGTTGTATATTTAGATGTAAAGAACCGATAGAGATCAAGACAATGAAAATTGACAAAAAAGCCATTAAATCTCATCAGGGTTGCGAAAATGTTCAGGCTGCAATAATGCATAACTTCACTGAAATGACGTTATTACCAAACATTGTCAGGTAATAGATATACAAATAACATGTGAATTGGAAAAATAATACTAGTCCCTTTCCATTTTAGATGAACAGATTCAACCCATGTGTTGAATTTGATACCGGAAGAAGGGTAGAGAATTGAAAACAAACGAATTTAATGTCTAAAAACTGTGTATACAAATGTTCGAATAAAACATTTCGCGAAAATTGCATTGTTTCGTATGAATTTGCCTATCAATTTTTGTATGCAACATCATAATATTATTCAAAGTTGTGTATCAAGAACTGGGAAATATCATGAAAAGCCGAACAAATTTAGAAAATTTGGGTACAATCCTGAGTGCCTAGTTCTTATTTCGCAAATATTCGACTTCCACATTTTCTTTTAAACTTTTTATTTCGTTGCCTGCTTCTTTAACCAAAGGTAAAAACATGTTTCGGCCACTTACAAGACTGTAATTGGAAAAATCATGCTTGCAAATTTCGACTATTAAGTTTGAATTTTCTTCTGCACCTAAAGCAAAATCGTCCAAAGATTTAAAAAATGTGGCAGATTAAGGCACTTCTTAGTGAAAGTATTTTTCGTACTACAGAATACCCAATTCTAACATGACTTGGTAAGGTGCTTTTCGTTTAAAATTATTCAACATTCATAATAGATTCGGCATTTACTTAGTGAAAATTCATGAGCACTTTGTATAAATAAAACACAAGATGGTAAAATTCTTCACAAATTATATTTATTTCCACAATTGTTTCGCTACACTGTACCCTATTCAAGTGGAGTGTTATACTGACCAAAATACATCCTATGTATGCATTCAGTACAAATGGAAAAACTATTTTAAAGCAACCCCCACTTACACTGAAAGTAGATATAGGATGTATTTTTGTATTTTATCAGTGTAACACTTTACTTGAAAAGGCTACGGTGTACCGAAACAATTGTCATGGAAATAAATATAATTTGTGAAAAATTTTACTTCAACATTTTTTGTACAGAGGTAGATAGCAAATACGAAGTTTTATGATTAACTATGGCAGGCTGTATGATACATGATACAAACATCTGGTTAATTTTTTTGGATTAAAAGCGAAAGTTAAAGATAATGGGCAAATTTTTATACAGAGTTAAAAAAGAACCTTTAAGAGCCGATATTATAGTTTTTATGTCTATATACATACACAACAACACCTACTTAGTTCATGTACATTAGGAATAAATAATACTTGTGTGCCTCGTTCAATTAGCGGCTGAACATATTGGCGCCGACTAAAGTAGAACACAGCAGGAAACTGTTCCTGATTTGCGAGGAATTACGATAGGTTTATGAGTGACACACACTTCTTATTGTAAACAATTGTTCTTAGTCTAGACAAGACAAGAAACGATGTGAAACTACTTTGCCCAGCCTTAACCTTTTGAACAGAAGAGAAATAGGAGTGTTTGTGACGGACAATATGGGTAGTTTCCATAAGCGAATGTATTAGAGTATAACATTTTACTCTCTTGAGAAAGGCTTAAATCAGCCGAAACAATTGCGAGATTTAATAAAATTTCAAGCGTGAAAGAAAAAAGCAGTTAATTTATTTATTTCCTTTCTTTATTTATAATTTTCATTTAAAAAAAATAATTTTGTAACGATAACTGTCTAATTCATACTTATCACTTCACAATGTTTTAGAATATTGCTAATTTTAAAACGATTAGTTTGAACTTATCTATACTTGAAACTTTAAATCAGTTATATAGTTTCAGAGTTAACACTGCGAACTTGTTCAAATACTATCGTTTTTAAATGAATCAGTACTTTCATAAATTACCAATTAAAGGATTTATTTATGAATAGGTTAGGTTAAAGTTTGAATTAGTAGTTTAACTGATTACTATACCGTATTTTATAATGTATGGAATAGTAAAAATAAGCAGTGAATAAAATAAAAATGCAAGTCGGACTCGCGCACAGTGTTCCGTACCATTAAAGAGCTCCCTTAAATACTTATTTTATTCTGTTTTTAGTATTTGTTGTTACATCGGCCATAGAAATGCACCTTCTGTGAAAATTTCAACTTCCTAACTATCACGTTTCATAAGATACAGCCTGGTGACTGACAGCAGAGTCTTAGTAATAGGGTCCCTTTGGGTACGGGACCCTAAAAATAGCATTTGTGTTTTTTATGGTCTCTGAATAGGAGTTATAGGAACTAAAACCAAATGTACTAGTTGTTGAAAGTACATTGTCTACAGATTTTCCATTTTTTTTTAGTAATTCCCGTAGTATTTGTGACAATATAACAACAAACTATCAATCAAAATGTATTATCATTAGGTATATATGGCAAGGTAAGTAGACCTATCATAAAACCTAAAACAAATGATTGAAAATTTTGAATAGTTGGTACAAAATTTACGATATACAACAAGTGGGTTTCATTTATGATGGAGAATCACATATATACCGTGGAAATGAACTTGACACAAACTTAAACTATTTTTTGGTACAACTTTTGTGAAACTGCATGATATCAGACATTCAAAAACAAACACACTGGAAGTTTCACTAAATTTTATTAATCGACTCGATTGAACAAATTTCTTTCACTTTTAAATTTTTTTAATAAATATATTTCGTATAAAATTGAAAAAGAGTCGAATAATACTATCAATTTCCTTGACATTTCTATATCCAAATACTTAAACAAATTCAAATTTAAAATTTTCAGAAAACCAACTACCACAGATACAATAATTCCACTCAATTGCTATCACCCTCAACACACTAAATATGCAGTTTTCCATTGCTTTATCCATAGAATTATTAACGTACCCCTATCTGTCTCAGACTTTGATACCGAATTAAAAACAATAAAATACATTGCGGTTGTAAATGGTTATTCCACTATTCTAATTAAAAAAATGTTAAATAACAAATTGAAAAAACAAGTCACAAATTTGTACAATTGTACAATGTTGTTGTTTGTTTTTGAATGTCTGAACTTGAATCAGCTGTACATCCTTCATTTACTTTAAAATGATATAGGTAGAGGATAAAAACTTAAAAAACTTTTTTGTGTTTCATTCGCACTAGCTACTCGTGCTGGTGGGTTAGGAATCCCTCCGACCTACACTGTAGTGCAAAGGCGGAGGGTAGGGCGTAACGCCCTCTTCAGCCTCCTTGCAGGAATCGTGGGAAGGGGTGGGTGGTGTGGTGTGGTTAGGGAGAGAAAGATGAGACGGACGAAATGAAGACAGAAGATAATTGAAAGATTATCTGTGGAATATTACATCCCCAGCATTTGCCTAAATGATCCAAGGAAACCACAGAAAACTTGGACCAGAGCAGCCCCACCCGAGTTCGAACCGGTGACCTCTCGACTACTAAGTAATGATCTGGAGCGCTAGACCTCGCCCCCCGGTAGGTAGAGGATGGAACACGGTAAATTACGAGGATTGACTAACGTCTTATCAGAACCCAACACTAAAGTCATCCAGATTAAAATATTCTTTTTATTTCAACTTTACGCTTCTGAAAATGTCAGCTGCAGCCGCTGACGAAACGTCAGGCAACAAAAAAGCCTATAGACCACGACCCAAAAGCCCGGTAAGTTATCACAATTCTATTGACGCCGGTCGTGAAAGCCTCTATACTACTTTTACATCTCGTTATTATTCTTTATACCGTTCGTTCCTTATAATATTCTTAAGCAGTGTTGTTAAGGTATAAGTCAACAAATGCAAACAACTATCCTATCACTATGGCTACGTTTGGTGGACGGATGTAAACCTAATTCTATCTCTGACATATAGATATAAATTATACAATAAATGAAAAAGCAATAAAGATATTTGGTTGCAATAAAATTGATGTTGACATAAACAATTTAAATAAAAACAATTTTATATTTATTTCACATAAAATAATTGAATTAAATTAATTGAAAATAAAATCCTACATGTCACAATGGTTTGTTAGTCCACCAAGAATTCTAATTATCGTCATTATTATGAACTTTTATCATAGACAAGAATTTTTATTTTTATTATTTATTACATATTTGTCCTATTAAACCGTTTTTATTCATAAATAATTAAACAAATATTTATATGAAATGTTTTTAAACAATTGATGATCTGGAAATGGCGCTTATTGTACTATTGCTTTAAAATCCTTGGTTTATTTTAAGAAGTGGCGCCTCAGTTATGTTTGCATAGATTATTTGTTTACGTCGTCGATGCCTGCATTTTATTAAATTAACGAATTAGTTGATTAAGTAAATACATAGTGATATTTCCTAATATGCAAAATCATTTTATTTATAAAACACGCCAAATATCTATTCTATTTAAATTTATACACATACGTGTGAAATTTATTTAAACAATAAAAGAAAACTTTCTATAATTATTAAATTATCAATATTGATTATTAACTTTGAACTACCATTGATCATCCTTTATTAATTACAATTAAGTTGAGTATTTTACATAACGAATAATAACATGAAAAAATAATCTGATATTTATTTTTGTAAGCATTAGTAAAGACCAATACAATAATTTGCAGAATGCAGAATGTATTACAATTGCATCAAAAACTTTAATTTTGTATTTTATCAAACATTTATTTATAACAATTACAGAGAGGCTGACGATAAACGATCTTATCAATAATGATTTGTAACTTATCATATCTTTTTCGTGCAATTTTGTTAGTTCAATTTGATCTTTCATAAAAAAAATAACATCTCTTCAGCGAAATCCGTTATAAGTACGTACCCACTCGAAGTTCCGTAATTTTTCAATTGTATTTTATAAGGTATTTCAATACATTATTGCCATTAATATAAAAAGTAGTTGTTATAATGTGCTTCAACAGAACCATATAAAGGATAAAAAGTAATGAATAAATGTAAAAATCAAAGGATAGCAGGAGTTTCTGTTAACTGTAGTATTCTAAGTGTTTTACAAGGACCTTGCGAAGGTATCTATTTATTTATCTGTAAATTAAATCTGCGAGCCAGCAGATATACGTGATAAGCACGTAATTCAAATAGTAAGAACTATATAAGTTCTTTTTAAATAAGTAATCGAAATTATCAGACGTGGCTAGATAGTTTCGATTAATCATCAGCCATATCGAAGCTGTTCAGCATAAGCAAGTTGATACAATATCAAACTATGGCAGTATGTCGCCATCTATTGATATTTACTGCTCACTATGGTGTTTGAAGTATTTGACAATAGTCATACAAAGGTACCTGTCTGATCAAAATCTTACACTGTTCTTACTAAATGTATAAATGTTTAAAAAAAATGCATTCGAAATACGAAATACAAGGAGTTACTAAAATAAAAGGCTTTGTTATTTTTCTATTGTTTATTAATAAATATTATATTGTCTGTTGTTAAGTTCATGTAGGGTTTATACTGCAAACGGTTGGGTAATTTAGTTTCTATTATAGTCAAAGTATTCATATTACATATAACACAATAAGCTGTTGGTATATTGGACGGTTTGTCCTTTTTTTTGCTAGCAACTGAAGTATTCCGAAGAATAAAAACAACAATAGCTAATAACAATTGAATCAAAAATGCTGAAAACTTTGGCGGAGTCGTATAACAAACTGGATAGCTCAAACCCCAACGGCAAACACGACACAAAATGTCCGAAGCACTTTTCTGTAACAAAGTTACTTTCTTCAGGGACAGAAGCGAACTGTTCTCTTTATTTTGCATTTTGTGTCGTGTTTTGGCGTTGGGGTTTGAGCTATCGAGTTTGTTCTAATAACAATTGCATTACTTTGACAAAAGAAGCCTTACTCAACAATGGTTATGTTTTTAATTAGGATTTTGGCGTTTATTTATAAAAACACCAGTTTGAACGGATAGTGATGCTGTCGATGGTGGTATATTAAATATGGTGTTCCTCTATATCGTAACCTAATGAGCGTTTAGATACAGCCACTACCATGTCCTATCTGTGAATCTTCGACCACCGAATATTGACCTCTAAACATGCTCAATACGCCAAAACGTTGATGATTTCTTATTAAAAATTCCGATTAAACCACAACATCCTTTAGCTAACAAATTGATAATTTTGTATCATGATTAGGAAATAGCTTCACCAAACTAAATTACAGAACCTCCTATACGCTAACATCATAGATATGTAGTCTGTATTTAGTATTTTAAAAACAGAAAATAAGTGTAAACGTTATACAAATAATACTTATATAAGTTAATATATAATAAAATTAAAATTGGTATTTTGAATTTTGTAATTGTATTTTAAATAGAAGTAAGAATTCAAACAAATCACATCTTTGATTATAGCCTAATAGTAAATTTTATTTTTACTTGATTTTATTAATTTCATCATTAAAAGGCAGAGTATTTATTGGATATTTCATCACATTTAAAGTAGTTAATTATAATAATTGATATATTTGTTTAGCTTACGGCAAGGTAACCATTATCCAACTAATCATTTTTACCACAAAGAAATTGCGTAGGTATGTGTTTCATGGCTCATTGATTCTTATGATTAAAATGCATACAATTGCAGTAGCATGTTGGTAATAAATAATACTTTCGAATTCCTACTCAATCGAATTTTAATTATTTATTCCATTCAGGTAAAAGCAGCAATGATAATTAGCAAGAATTGTTGGCTACAACACAGGAATACGTAGAAACATAAACACACCTGGGAAGAACAATACATATATGAAAAACGCGTAGATGTAACAAAAAAGGAGTTTATCTATAAAAATTATAGTTATATATACATGGATCAAAATACAAGATTTGTAAAAAGTTTAGTTTAATGTTTCGTAAAAGCAACAAGAGTTTCTACGTATCGACTGTTGAGGCATTTAAGTTTTAAAATTCCATATAAATTAAATAAAACAGTGATGATGTTGCTGTAGTGATAGTAATTAAATTTGTTTTCAATTTAATAATCAGTGTTTTGTAAACGGAGATATGCTTTTTTATAAATTAATTACAATTGTTTAACTTTGTTCGAAAAATATTTTTTCAAATGTTTTGAATTTTCATTTTAACGTTCAAGATGTTTAGTAATTATTGTAAAATACGATGCAATAAAAAACGTTACCAGACAAACCATTTAAACCAGAATTCTAACTCCTGGTTTGATGTATAACAAATATCATAACCTTTAAAAAAAGTCTATAATCTAATGGGACATCTTTACCTAAAGGTAATGCAACTGTTCAGATAAAAAATTAATTATGGTATTAATATAAAAATTGATTTTATCGATATATTATTTGTTTTCAGGCTTTCACGACCGGTGTTGTATTCAAACATATATACACTTTCCGGGCTGTTGTGCCGTGATCGACGTCTTCTTTCTTCTCGATGCGACGTTTCGCCAGATCTTACTTCTGGCATCTTCAGGTAGTGCTACTGTTACAACTGTAACAATTACAAATCATCAAGATAAGTAGCACTACCTGAAGATGCCAGAAGTAAGATCTGGCGAAACGTCGCATCGAGAAGAAGGAAGACGTCGACCACGGCACAACAGCCCGGTAAGTGATATATTATTTATTACTTAATTAAACTAAATGTGTAAGAAACAAGACCTGCCACTATAATATTGGACAAGATACATTGTTAACTTATACAAATTAACAATATTGTCCATTTCTCTTCATTTATTTTGATATTTAATTCAGTAATAATGGCTATAGTTAAAATACTGTTTGTCCAAAAGTGTCTTTCAGCTGTTTTCCAACATCTGCTCAAAGATTTCTTGGAGCTGTTAAATGCAGTTGAGAGCAGTTTATTGGCAGGCTATTCTAAAGTCCCTGACGCGTGTGCATTTTGACTAGGCAAATAAAAAGCTACTTTATTTTTTTTTTGTCTTTTCAGAAGTACAGAATTATCAACTCTTTACTAAATCAAACAACAAATCGTAGACATCTCATTGCTTCCATTAACGTAATGCTCAATAAAATGCTTTTAAGAACATACGATTAGTAAAAAGCTGGTAATTAAATCAAACAATACTAACACACACAGTCACTTCGGACATCAACATGAAACCCAGAAGTAGATTAGAATAGCAGCATTAAATTCCTTATCCAAATATGTACAGGAAACTATTTAGAAACAGATGCGAATGTGAATTGAAAGTTCATTTAAACACCAAATACGGTATACCTTATGTTTCGTTTAGTCGTTTAGTTGCTAAAGTAAACATTATAGCAATTTTATTTAAAGATTGCAACACGAATACGTAACACGGAACCTTATTTGTTCTACGGCATGTTCAATTTCAAAAAACAGACACAGGAAAATGTGCAAAATATCAAAAAACTAATATTAAATGACATGAATCAATGCCAGAACGAGTGTTATAGTTAGTTATGACTACATAATATTACAGAATATTCTTTCTATATCAAGTCTAGTTTTACGAAATAAACTCTTTAATTATTATACAGGGTGTCAATGTCTGTCTCAAACACTTTCCTGCTTTCTTCAACGTGACAAATTGTGATGAGATTTTACATTATTTGTTAATCAAATAGTTGAAATTATTGATACCATAATATATACATTTGCAAATCATCGTGTACCTCAAAATCCCTGAAAACAGTGAAATCTCAAGCCAAGCAGGAGTGATTTATTAAAGAGAAATGAAATACAAAACAAGAATTCAAACAACTGTCACTGCAGTTTATGAGATCACATGCAATATTTGCGTCAATAGAAATTTAAATTACAGAATAATAACCAAAATTTCGAAACTATTAAATCCATCCATGGGGCTAATTGCGATACCCCTATAAAAATTGTAATTTAAATTAAAATTAGAAGAGATAAAGTTCTTGACAGCCCTTATAATAACGTATAAAAACACACAAAGGAAATTCAACTACTTTCTCTACAAGGTTTTACAAAAGTGGAAAATATCCACCTCTAGGCAAAGTCGTAAAATTTGTCTTTTCAGTGGAAATTTAAATTAATTGGATTTTTACTTTTGTTTTTCCAACAATTACCTTCCTAAAACTTTGTGTTGCCAATTTGAATTTCAACATAGACGGCGACTAAACCTATCTGTTTAAAATTACTACATATAAATGTTACCAAATAAATTTATCAAATTCTCCCTTCTTACATATTATTCACTAACTGGGGTACCTAACGCAAATATTTTTTTAAACATTTTGAAGCCACTGGTCGTAAAATTACTGAGCTAGGAAAATTTTATAGTTATCTTAAAGAAAATCTAAAATATATGTAAATGTGAAAACCTGTCCTTGTAATTCTACGCCCATACCATACATACTACCTCATGCAAGTGTGAAAAATTCAAACGGTAATGACTCAGCCGTGTTTAATACAATTGATTCTTAATTGTTTAATGTCTGTGAATGAGATCTTTAACAATATTTTTTATGGTAATTAATTACTTGCATTATGTCAAATAAACATCTATTGACTGGAAACATATTTGTTACCAGAACATAATTTGCGTTAGACACAGTGACACAATTGTTACAATTTTTTTTTGCTTACAGGATGTGTGTGTCATATTATTGTCATAGTTATTTCAATTTAATTGTACTGATTTGATTAAGATAATGGAATATAGGCAAGGTTTGCATTTATGTTTGCAGGTAATACAATTCATATAAACTAAATCCATTTAATCAAAGAATACAGAGGATTATACAGGGCCGGACTAGTCGGCCAACTCTTGTATCGATATGCTGGTAAAGTTTGTTTATTATCAATCTCTAACTTTTAATCGTTAATATATTGTGATGCTCTTTTTTGTAAGTCATGTAAAATTGAGTAACGCATGCAAAATAGGGTATTCTAAAACTTGATTTCTAATATTAATAAGAAACATTTAGTTCTTGGTCAAAAACTTATCGAAATTATCAGATGTTGATCGTGATTTTGATCTTCATTAGATCTCATTAGCACACCATAGGTAGCATCGATACTTTACTGATCAAACCGAAGTAAAGGATTCAGTTTGTCTTGTAGATATCATTGTAAGACCTAGTCAAACATGTAAAATATCACAGCTAGCAGTAAATATCAATAGATGGCAGCATACTGTTTCATAACAGTTTCTTAATTATAAGGTGACCAACTATACTCATTTAGTTTTGTACTCTTTTTTCGCAAACCGTAGTCTTTTCAAATACTGTACTGTGAAAGTACTCATTTGTATAATTTTATACTCATTTGTATTTCTAAAACATTTTTTTAGATTATTTTATTTTAATTTTATTAATTAAAATTATTTTGACACTGATTTGAATTTCACGCGCGCATTTTGATTGACGTTTCCGGCACGTCAGAGGACAGGGCATACACCAGACACGACCTTGACAGTCATTTGAATTAAAATGAATTTTTAAAAGAAGTTAAAATTTTTTATAAAATTTGCTATGAATATATCGAAGAATGGATAGTGAACTTTAGAGCATTAAATTGTTTCAAATGGACCCTTCTAAATAGTAAAATTGAATGGAAAGAAGTTTCTTCAGCAGTCGAATTTGTAATGAAGGAAGTAAAAGAAATTGTTATTAATGACAATTTTCTCTTTGAAGAAATTCGAAGAGCAAATTTATATTTAAATGAAGAAAATTTGAAGAAATGGAACGATGAGAAAATAGAACTTGACAAAAGATGGGTAGAAATCTTTCGGCATTTTAGAGTAGAACATATCTTACATGAAAATTTAAAAGTTTTAATAGAAATTTCCTTATGTTATCCAGGCACTAATGCTGCTGTTGAAAGGGTATTTTCACTAGGGAATGATTATTAGAGCAGTGAGAAGTCGCAACTTTCTGTAAAAACATTATCTGTAGTCTTAACAGTCAAATTTAATATGAAAAATGAAAGTAGTTCGGATGTGGCTACATTATTAGACGAACATTCTCATTTAGCAAAAAAAATCCACTCCTAACAAAAATATGTTTTTAAAAGCAAATAAAGTTTTTATCGTTTTTTCTTCTTTTTTTCTCACCTATTAAACACTTGCAAAGTGTACTCTTTTTGAACAAAAAATAGTTGGTCACCTTATTAATTAACATTTTTTTTTAATCGAGACAAACTCTTTTTAAATTTAATTATGTTACAGAGTAAAACCTAAAAGAAGCGACGGGCACATTTATTAATTTATATTTAAAAGTAATTAAATAGTTTCTCTAGCGCTGTAAAATGGTCTTCGTAACCATTATTGTTATTATAAGCGTGCTCACATAACATAGATACGTGCAGTTATTTCAATGCCTTCGCATGCATAGTCAGTTGATCCAGAGCACACTTAATATTAAAAATTGAAATAGCTTTTTTATATTGGGTCTATTTTTATATCACGTATACAACATGTCTTCCATAACAACTTATCAGCAAACCATGTGCATCAAACGATCCATTATTGCTTGAGCGTCCAAGGTCTAATATTCGAAACAACGAAACACGTCTGATGGCACACATTCAGGCAATAAAAACATCATAATAATCAAAAGAAAAAGTGTATTCCGCAAATATTTTGCCAATCGTTCGAAACAATCTTGGCGCAGCAACTTCACTAAAATCACATGAGCGATTTATCTTCTGGGTTATCGAGATTGCAATAGATAGCCCCAGGCGCCAGTGTAGGCGTTTAAATTTTCCCGAAAGCATGAAAACATTAAAGCTGCCAGGAGTATAAATATTGAGAGGAAAATAATGGCAAAACAGTCGAAAATTACCAACTGCAATCTGACAGGTCCAATTACCAGACAATTGGTTTTATCTTTTGCTTGTATTGTACTGACATAATAATCTACTAACACCTAAATTTATTAAGTAATTGATAAAAGTGATTAATTTAAGTGTTCTGAATATCTGTGGATAGTGATTCCATGAAACGACATCAATTTGTCTTCATTATTTTCAAGGAATTTATCCTCAGTTTTTATTCCTCTTTGAGGATCTACCTTAATCTTATCCATACCTATTGAAATGTTAACATCCATAAAATTGTAAATCTTAAAAAACTCACTAAACAATCTTATTATACTACAATAGCCATAAACTAAAAAATTAATAGGTAACTCAATAAAACGTACATAATCATGAGGAAAATTACGAGATGTCAATTAAAATTATTATTCTTCATAAAAAAACAGTAGTAAACATAAGAATTAAATTGAGTTAGCTGCCATTTTATTACTTAGAATAATTAGCATTCATCCTGAACAAATAAAAATGATTGCAAGTAATAATTGAAAGCTACATTTAATCTAGGTAACAACAAAAATACATTTTTACTAAATCTACTTAAATAAGAAAAACGTCATTATACTAATACGTAAACGTCTAAATTTCTGGTACACTTTCGGGGTTTATTATAAAAAGAGCAGAATGAAAAGATAATTACGTAGATAAAAAGTAAAAAAAGGTTTTGAAACGGTCTTGAACTGAACGCGGACCGCTCGCGTGGCGTATGAACATAGGTTTATGACTGAAGTTCCCCAAGGCAGATCCGAGCATATCCGAATGCATACGAATTGTTCCGATTCTAATAACTTCATGGTTTTATATATGATTTTATGTTTGTGATTGTTTTAAAGTATTAAACGCAAAAGTTAAGGTTACCCTAGTTTTAATAAAAACGAGGGATTCTTCAATAGTAATATTTCATCAGTACCTTTCCGTCTCGATATAAAAGATGTTTACAAATTATTGATCTCACGAATCAATCTCAGGTAATTTAAATGCTGTAACCTTTATATGTAAATATGCTAAACACAACTCATCAAGATGTAACGTGTCATAAACGGTGATACATTTTATGTCTTTACAACTACATAAAAGTTTTTTAAACTTTTTCAGTCAAACATTTGTGATCTCATAAAACGTCTGCGACAATCTTTTGAATACACGATTTGAACTTGAATTCAGATTATGTCATCAGTTTAATAAGTGGTCTAATTCTACTTTACTTCTTGTTGAGAAACTTGTCATTTTCATTGGTTTTATAAAATGAATAACTGCAATCGAAAAGGTTGATAGAATGTAAAAATAAAACGCGTTTTATTCGTGAAAATGGGAAAACGCGCCACTGTTATTATATTGTATAGAGTTATAAGTTACTTCAATAAACAATGAGTAATTAATAATTGAAAATAAAAAAAATTATCAAGTCGTACTGTCTATGCTGCAAGTCGCTTTTTCAGAGAAGAATCGTTTACTTTTCCTTACAGAAGCACATAGTGAGAAATCTTGAAGAGCAAAACCCAATTTTCGAAAAAAAGATGAGTATCATATACCACAAAAATTGACTTTAATTTGATTAAAGTTTAACACAAAAATTAATAATTACTTAAAACTATACATAAAAACCGACTACAAGCTATCCAAATATTTGTTATAATTTGGTAACTGTTATAGCTCCAGCTATAAAGATATAATATTTTATTCAGTTATAATAACTTTTAACTTTATTATTATTTTATTCTCGACGAGAGTGAAAAACGTTTTTGTTCTCAATAGGTGTAAGAAAAAATCAATTTAGGTAAGATAAGACTGTATATAGACGACAATCTCTTCTTGTAGCAACACTACAATTTATTAAACTACGAGGCATGTTTTTTAAGTAAGTACCGTTTTAAATTTTCCCGCCGCAGCGCTGCGGTCAGCGTTCCGCGCATGCACACTGAGTACCTACATCTCTCACCTACGCACTGACGCCATTACAGTCTAATTCGCCCTTGTTTACGTTGTTTACTGAGTGTTTAAGATGCCTCCGATAATCCCGCCGACTGTGAAGTCCGGAGTCCGGGTTGTTATACGATTATTTAGTGCTAAAGGACTAAAACCGATTGATATTCATCGTGAGATCTGGGATCTGTGCAGTTTACGGACAAAACATTATGAGTGATGGAATGGTAAGGAAGTGGGTAAGAGCATTTAAAGATGGCCGCACAAATGTGCATGATGAACAACGAAGTGGTCGTCCTTCGGTCGTTAATGAAGAAACTAATGGGAAACTCTAGATCATCCTCCGTACAACTCTGACCTGGCGCCCAATGACTATCATTTGTTACTGCACTTGGAGATACATCTGAGTGGTCAGCGTCTTCAAGACGATGACGAAGTCAAAACAGTTGTAATGCAGTGGTGGTGATGCAAGGAAGAAGAAGAAGGAAATTATGTAGAAAAGTAGATTAAGATACAGGCTTTCATGTAAAAATATAATTATTAAAATATCCTTGCACATTTTTTATTAATTTCAAAACGGTACTTACTTAAAAAACATGCCTCGTATTAAACGTACCAGTGGTACCTCATGAGAATCTTAAATCATATGGTGCAGATAATACGTAATTAGAAAGAACTGCCATAAAAACGACCAAATTTTGTTTTCTTTGAGGGGAAGCAGTAAATGCCTATAGAATTCGTAAATAATTATATGATGCACAAATTTGTTTGACTTAAATATAATTTTACCTGCCCACGTCAGAATAATATTTAAAAAATTTTTGCCATTCTATATATTTGTAATAAAAATTCGCTATGTTTCTTGTGCAGTGAAAAAATAAATTAGCTTGTGCATTGTTAACTACATACGGTCACCAAAATATTATATATTAGAGCTAGATACATAAATACTGTGTATCACATGATATAAAGTTTTGAAATGTATTGGCCCAAAGCGCAGTGCATTGAAAATAATGTCCCTTGAAAATTGGCATAAGAAGATATTTTTATAATTAGTTTTAAAAATATTCGGTAATACTAGAGATAAAAATAAAATCATACGCGTGGGAATAATTTGACGAGTAAAACAGATTTTGACAAATACCAAACAGTTAAGTGAAGGTTACTAATAATGTAGTTGTAGGTGCCCATTAGACCGGTTCAAAAATTTTTTTTTCAAGGCCACATGTTTAACAGTTGTAGGAAGAGGAAATAAATCGCCTGTTATAATTTTAAGCCTTAATTTATATTTAACTAACACAGGAAAAATTGTTTAATTACTTCTGAATTTTGTAGCTTAACAATAGGAAATGTACGTAAATATACAATACACATTCTTATAACGTAGGGAATTTAATGTTCTACAAAAGAGATCTGTTCAAATTTATTGTTAGTTCAACCGTTTAAAATGTTAATAAAAATTGAAAACGTGAAAAGTTTCAAGAAAAGGTTATTTATATCACTACAGCCGTTTCGCTATACTATAGCTTCTTCAGATGAAAAGTATTTACATCGAATGTTACAATTTTTGCCTTATATGTATTACTACTATATTAGTCTAAAGGGTGGGGAGAAATTTCTGCTATTTTGTCCAAAATTATTGAATTGTAGATATTTTCAATTTCATTAAGAATTCTTGTGTTATTTTTAATCTGTTTTTTAATTTCTAAAGTTTTTAAAATATCTGGTTTTCTACTTTTATTATGTTTGTGTAACATTTTGAAATTTTGTTCTAAATTAAATTCATGTTTGTTGTCTTCAATGTGGTTCATGAAGAACTACAATAAAAATTAACATTCATGAACCACATTGAAGACAACAAACATGAATTTAATTTAGAACAAAATTTCACTGGCATTCTTGAACACTAAAAATGTTTTGTTAAAAAAAACAGAGTCTACATTCACTGAACATTTAATTAACTGTAACTATAATTTTAACAAAGATTTTAAGATTTTACAGTTACATAATAATTTTAATATTGGTATATTTGGAAATTAATAGATACAGGAAACAGAATATTATTCTTAACGATCAGTTAGATATTTCAAATTGTGCATAGCCAAAATTGAATTTCAAGCTGTTCCCCACCACATATTAATTATTTTTAAGGTATAACTACGGTTATAATAGATGCAGTTTGTTAGATATTCACCTGAAGAAGCTATAGAATAGCGAAACGGCTGTAGTGATACAAATATACCTTTTATTGAAAACTTTTCATGTTTTTTATTTTTATTATGTATAAGTTTCAACAAGTGAATAGTACAACAATCAATAATTTATAATGTTATTCAATGTAAAAGTTGAAATCATATAAAAAATCTCGTTTTTTCGAGATAATCAGCGAAACTACTAGACTTATAACAAAAAGTTGTTTGTTTTGTGGTAAAGCATTTCTATCGCTATAAAATCATGTTATTTAAGTTTTGCTACTGTAAGTAAGTATTAAATAATTACCGATCTAAATACCTATATGCCTTTCGGTAATTATTATTTTAATAAACGTGATAATTAATTACACTTGAAAGCATCTTTTTTGAGCAAAAATTAAATTTGTTTAAGTTGAAAATTCATCGAATGAGATGGTTTTATAGCGGTTGATATGCTTTACAGACGAAAACCGACAATATTTTATAATAAGTTTAGTAGTTTCGCTGTTAATCTCGAAAAAGTGATTTTTTAGAAAATTTCAAATTTGACCTTGAATAACTATTGAAGTAAGTTATCAAAAAATCAAAACTGATCTTTTTTGTAAAGCATTGAATTTCAAATAAAAATGTGTATCGAAAATTTATGTACATTGCTCCATTGTTGAGTTCCAAAATTCACTAAAACAATTTTCTCAAGAACCACTAAACATTACTGTTAAGGATTCAAAATATAACAGGCATCTTATTTCCTTTTTCTACAACTAATAAACAAGTAACCTTGCAAAAAATAAAAGTCGATTTTTTTGAGCCAGTCTGAGGTACACATGTTGGAATGGTAAAATGATTGGATTTCTGATGTAAAATTATGAAATGACAAAAAAACTGCATTCGTACAACATGTACTTACTAGACATGTGTTACATTGCAATGTACATTCACGAACGTGTCTTTGAAAGGAATGTACTTAACGGTAAAATTTGTAGTCGGGTGTTATGAATGGACAGAAAAAAAACTTGAGAAATCTATCATTGTGGATGCAAATGAAATACCTTGACATTTACTTTGTCGCTACTAAAATAATAACTAGTTTCCAAACAATACAGTGTAATATCGATATAATGAAACATTAATAATTAAGTACTTGTAGCAAAATTAATTAAACTTCTATCAAGGGAAGGAGCAGTTATCACAGATGTCTTTCAAATTGAGAGCTTTAGGGAATTCTTACAATTGAAGAAAACAAAAGAAAATATGAATATAATTTAATATCCGCAAAACCACAACTTTTAAAATCGAAATTTTATAACCAAAACCCAGATAGTGTGTGGACGATTCCTCTTAGTCAAACTCCAAAACATTGTAGCATTTCTGATTGGCGCAGTTCTGGTTAATCTATTTTGTTAAAAGCTGGCCAATCAAAAGCGAAGTTAGATTTAACTAGTCACTCTTAGATATTCTTTTGTTAAAGTGAAATCATTCAAAGAAAATTTTAATTCAAAGTTTATAACTACGTCATGTTCACTGGACAATGACAGATATAGATTATTTTTGTTTTGAATTTTGACCAAAATCATACCGGTTTAAAATTGAAACTAGAAAAAATGAAGTATAATCAAGACCATTACTATTCCTTCTTAGAACAGAATACAGTTCTTCTATTGACCCTTACTTCGAACGTAGAGTGGAATTTATAGATAAATAAGTCATGAGCTGGAAAGTCCCGGGCCTAACACATAGATGGCGCTATTTTTATCGCATTTACCTCCTATTCGGTTAATACTAACATTCAAAAGACAGCTGTTAAAATTTCATGATACTCTATTCATTAGTTTGTGAGTTATTGTGCTAAGAGTGAGGCTAATACCGTTATTTTCAAAACAATGGATCAAAAACAATTTCGTGTTTTAATTGTACCCTGCCTCTATGGGAAAAAATACCGTTCAAGCGAAGCAATGAAAGTAAGCTTGAAAAGTGTTAAGGAAACTCCGTTCCATCGGAAACAAAATAAAATGTTAGTTTGCTGACTTAAAACGTGGTCGTAATGACACTGATGATGCAGAACGCAGTGATCGTCAGCAGCCAAATGAGGCGGTAACACCAGAAAACATCAAACAAATCCACAATGATGATGAATTTTGAATGATCGATAAGTGACATTGCGTGAGTTAGCTGACATTGCAAAAGATATCAAAAGAACCTGTTAACTCTGTTCAAAGTGGGTGCCGCGTTTTCTCACTGTTGACCAAAAACAAGAACTTGTTGATGATTCTGAGCCGTGTTTGGCCATGTTTAAACACAACAAACCGTAACAAAAACAACTTTTTGCGTCGATATGTGACAATGAATGAAACATGGATCCATCACTTCACTCCGGAATCAAAACGATCGTCATCTGAGTGGACAGCAACTGGTGAACCTCGTCCAAAGCGCCCGAAATCACAACAATCGGCTGGAAAGGTTACGGCCTCGGTATTTTGGAATGTGCGTGGTGTAATATTTATCGACTATCTTGAAAAGGGAAATACCATAACAGTGAATATTATATAGCGTAATTGGTGTGTTTGAAGGCCAAAATTGTAAAGAAACGACCGCATATAGCAAAGAAAATAAATTTGTTTCATTAAGACAACGCACCGTGTCAGAAGTCATTTGTCATCAAAACAATGGCAAAACTACATGAATCGAACTTCGAATTGCTCCCATATCCACCGTCACCATCCACCACCAGATTTGGCTCCCAGCGACTACTGGCTGTTGCAGACCTCAAAACAATGCTCGTCGGCAAGAAATTTCGCTTGAATAAACAGGTTATCGTTTCGCTTTATCGCTGAAGTTGTGGCCTATTTTGAGGCAAAAGATTAATTGTTCTACAAAAGTGGTATTGAAATGTTAGAGCGGCCCTGGAATGATTTTGTTGCTCTTGATGGTAATTACGTTAATGAATAAAGCCAAATTTGAACAAAAAAAAGTGTTTTCTTTGTTAGGCACATGTGTTACATATAATCTAAGTAATTTTTTGGCTGTACAAGGAGCATTAAAAATTATCTAAGAGTTCTTTTAAAGAAGGTTCTTAACAATTTGAGTTCCGTACCCTTATAATGCCTCTACACACGAACTACTATCACTTATATAGTTCAGACAATCCTGTACAATGATTAGTTAGTATTCTTGTAAGATGTAGGGTCAATTTTAGAACAAAATTGAGATTATTTTGTTGAAATGAAGTATAATATCTATAAATTTTTAAACGGTAACCACGGGGCCTCCTAATCCATAAACTCGTCCCTTGCCTTTGTCCTCCGGATTGTCTTGATCTAGATGATCTTTGACCTTAATAAGAGCTGATTCATTGTTACATATCTTACAATAATACTTTGTATAAGCAGTTTTTTTTTTAATATCAAATATGTTTCTTGAGACATCTATAATAGCGACACTCCAATAAAAAATTAATTTCAGTTAATCTCAATTCCGATCGTTTGCCGCATTACATCATTTTCGTCACCAGTTTCTCTAACGATGATCGAGTTGGCGAGTTTATAATAAAGTTGACATAGGAACAAAGTCTTGGAAAATACTTATTGCAATCGGTCATGGACATTTCCCAGCTAGACAATGTGACTCCTGCCGGCAATAAACGAACGAGATTGGAACCTATTCATACATTTAACATAGTTATGTTCAATGGCAAACGTATTACGTTTCTCCCATTATTATTCCAATTACTTATAACTAATTACATATTGTTGTTGCGTAAGTAACATTTATCATACAATAGCACATTACCTGACAAAATTATGAATTCACTTCTAAAACTGCCATTTGTCAATTCTTTATTTTCGACAAAATTACCGTCTATTAGGATTATGTAATTTCAAAAGCATTTAAAAGTAAATTTCCTTTTCCTTACTGTTTACAATCTCGAAACTATAAATATCATAGATTATGGGGGGTTGGAATGGACCGTGTTTCTCAACATTATAATTCCATTTTTTTTTTATTCTTTGGTAAGTACAACTCTTTGTTTATTGGAAAACTTCTCATAAATCAAAAAATTGCGTCATCTCAAACTGAATAATACAATGATGCAATTTTGCTTTTTATTACTCAATTTACTGATTGATTGATTGATTGTTGGAAAAATCAGAAACTTAAGGGTAATAGAAGTACATAAAACTAAAATAATTATTTCTAAATAACAACTGTTGGCAATAATTGCAAAGCCAAGAAATTTTTGATGAAATAACACCATGATCGACAGGCAGCCTGTTTTACATATATCGTGTTTATATATTTGATAGGTATATAAACTGTGAATGTTTTATTTAGTATTCATGTATATAGTTATAATTTTGTAAAATTGACGTTTACATTTGCACGAGTGATATATTTTGGTATAAGGCCATAAATCTTCAACCAGATTTGAAATTTTCTGTTTTCAACCTACCAGTTGATTCATATGTTCGCGTGGGTGAGGGAAAAAAGGTTAAAAAGAATAAAAGCGTCGTTAAGGTGATGCGAATTATAATAATAATCGCATTCATCACGCGGTTTGTTTAGGAAGTTGCAAATCACGTCCAAAACCAGGCCACTATATTGCGATTCCCGTCTCGTCGGCAAATAATAAGTCGAAAAATACGACCGTTGAAATTGGAACAGACAAGAATTTATTTTTATATTTATTGAGGCGAATCAGACGAGAGAAGCGCCAACCTATCAACACTTGACAATTTTAGAGTTTGTCACTATTACGGTGACAACAATATGGTACAATTCAATCGAAAATGTTGGCCTTTTTCGAACCTAGCCTAATTTAATTAATTGTAAGATTTACGATAAAATAATAAAAATGATGAAATTGAATCGGCTTTTACTTAGTGAAAGTTGCTCATCATCGAAAATAAATAAAATCACAAAACGATACTTTCATAAAATTTATTTGACAACAACAATTGTTTCGCTAACACAGTAGCTTCTTCAGGTTGAGTGTGGTACAAACTATAAATATTGGGTATTTATAGACAGATAGAAACAGTGGGGAGAAGAATTAAACATATAACAGGGGACAAAATACAATAAAATAAAAATATACAAAGACTAAAAATATTACAATTAAAATTTTTTTTAACAGATTAAAATAACATAATATTAGGTAAATACCTACAATGAGAGATGGAATAAACAAACATATAGCAATAGAAAAAATTCAATGTAATAATATAAAAAATTCAATGAAATAAGTGTTCAATAACTAAAATAATTGAAATTATAAGCTTAAATTAATTAATGGAGAAAAGTTAACATCTAATTGTTCATTTAATAATAATAAAGAAGAATAATGTTTATTAATTTCTAATGATTCCAATAAATTTAATTTTGGGCCTTTTTCCGAAATATGTAAAATTTCATAATTAAAATTGGGAATATAGTTGGTTTCAATTAAATGATTAGCATAATTAGAATTTAGTTTTTTATCAATGAACGACTTATTATGTTCTGAAATTCTGGTCTTAAATTTTAAGTCGTTATATGTTTAATTCTTCTCCCCACTGTTTCTATCTGTCTATAAATACCCAATATTTATAGTTTGTACCACACTCAACCTGAAGAAGCTACTGTGTTAGCGAAACAATTGTTGTTGTCAAATAAATTTTGTGAAAGTATCGTTTTGTGATTTTATTTGCGAAAATAATAACGAATTTGAAGGAACTAAAAAAAATTCTTTATGCGGGGTGGGGATATCAGAAGAAATTTGGTAAAAATATACAAAAATAAACGATAAAATTATTTTTTCCATTTACTTCTTTACATTACAAGAACTCTAATTTCATCGGATTATTACTGATCTTTCTTTGAACCAGTTAGGGTCTACCCTGAAGAAGTGAGCTGCAAAGCTCTCGAAACGTCGTTATGTTAATAATATAACACCCACAGGGCTGAAACCCAAAAGATCAATGGCAATACAATGAATGTGGATTATCGTGAAAGCCTAAAGTTAATCAATAATAATTCACAATTTGTAACCGCTTCAAATTAACTTATAGTGTCCTAAGTTAGCATACAAGGTAAAGTGAAATAATAAACAATTAACCACTCTATTCTGTTTACTGCGTTCTAAAATTGATCTAGCAAAATCCTTGGGCCTTAAAATTAATTACACTGTTACGAAATTAAGTTAAAAAATATATCAACGGTGAATAACAACACATATTTGAAATTTATACTTTTTTATTCTCACTTAACATGTTTCGCTACGACTGTAGCTTCATCAGAAGTAGGTTGATATTCAATTTTCATCAAGTAAACCAAGATTCTATTAATTATAAAATATATATATATATATATATATATATATATATATATATATATAAAACGATTTAGGTTTAATATTTATAGGGGTACGATACTGTTCATGGCAACAAGGGGTACACGCAATTAAAGAAAAACCTTGTGAGACAATTGCTATTTTTTCTAATCATCTATAATTAATTACCTATCCAACATTTTTAATGGGAATGGTCCTATTATAACATAATGCGATTTGATTCGCCAAGATTGAAAAACAATTCGAACATTCCTTAAATTAATACACAGAAATAATGATTCCTTAAACTGTCAACAAAAAAGGAGAATTAATTTTCATTAAGTTTAATAGATGAAAATTTGGTGATTTTTGGTCCAACTTTAGTGTTGCGGGAGTGTCAACGACCTCGCAATGTGTCCATGCAAATATAATCGGTAAAAACAGAACAATACACACTACATACACGCATAGTCGCATACATATAGTGCGGTGACTGGTACTTTTACGAACTGGCCGCGATAATTTTAGACGCAAGTTGTAAAAAAAGGGACGCCGACACGTCACTCGTTTTCGTAATGTGACGAAAATATGTGGTAACCGTCCAACGATAGCGTCCGTCGCGTCGTGGCAAAGTCGGTACGGAAACAGCGTTAAAAGCTCTTTATTCGACGTCAACGTAAACGAACGTGCCGCTGTCGTGTGCTGCGGTCGGTACTTATGCATTTGCGATTTTATTTCATAACATAACGTACGTGATGTATTAGCACCAATTGCCTAGGCCTAGAACAACACAGAATTTGTTCACTCGTTCACTTCCGCGACCCTGTCCCACATTTTTAAGACCGCCGACGCGACTCAACGCGACGCAACATTCCAGATGATTTTCCAATATTCCAAAGAACTATTGTAATTATTTGTTTATTACAAAATTAAAGACTATTGTCGCATTTTTAAATGGAGAAAATAAAAAATAGTGAATAGCTGTTTTCAATTTCCTTTTCTTTTTGTTTAAAAAAACATCAACAATACCGATCGGTAAATCGTCATAAACAGTATTTTAGTTAATTAAATTAAATCGTCAATGTTTTTTTAATTAGGTATTTAAATGTTATTCTTTTCCCTCCTAGGTCCTTCTTATTTGTTTTATTTAAAACTTTTTCTCCATTTAATATTCATTCTCCATTATTCCTTTGATATTTCTCTTAGAAAAGTAATTCTCATTTCTTCTCTTATATTTTACTGATTACTTTCCTGGAAAATGTACTTCTTGTGAGCCACTCTTCTGCAAGATTAAACATTCTATTTAAAAACCACTACGCCAGTGTAAAGTCATTTAGTTTTATTAACCAGTTCAGGTAGTTATTTTATATCGTACAAATCTTTGCACCCCTAAAGTATCTACTGTATAGCATATATATACTTTGCTTTTTACCAAAAAGAATTAAAAATTGTTTCATTGTTCTTCCAAAATCCTTCTCGATCTCCCATATTTTCTCCAGGACCGCATTCACCTTTTTCATTAATATATATAAATATAGTGTTTACTATTTTAACGTATATCTGAAATATCCAAATCCCAAAATATATTTTTTATGAATGGTATTTATGCTTAGTACTTCTAGATACCTTCCATTATTTTGTGGTAAAATTATTTGAAATAAATCAAAAAGTAACCTTCTATACTGTGTAGGCAAAGCTATTTCATTATTCATCTTTTACCATCGAACGAGACGATATTTCGCATCTACTGACTTTATGGCGCTAGACTTAAAAAGAACAATTTACATATAGAGTAGTACCCAAGTCGTTTAAAGGAAAATTACATGCTAATGATAGCGCTAATCGAAAGCATCCAGTTGAGGATAAAATCAACTGGTTTTTTCGTCTGCGTACTAGTTAATTAGATCATTCGTTAGTGCAAGTTCGAAATGTAGCTGCTATCCCGAAACATGCAGTTTGCGTTCAATTTTCTTACTAATAAGCTCAGTCCAACTTTAATAATGCACACGAATACATTATTATGATTAGCTGTCGCCGATGTTTTCTAATGAGACATTGTAACTTATGTATGTATGTAGGGACATGTACGTTTGCATTTTATGACCTCCAACACGTTGCCTGCTCGAGATACCTTTATATGGAGATGATGTTTTTTTTGCAGATCCGGTGGTGGTATCTTTATTGAATGCTAATGGGAAAGAAGGAGTATTCGAGGTAGAATAAAGCGCGCCGTATGTAGGAGTCGGTACAAGGGACGCTGTTCCGACTTGCGAATTTGAAAAATATCTCGACCATTGTGTCGGTTCGAACGCCTCGTCTGTTTTTTCTCTATCTTTTTATCTACCATTATCCTACTACACTAACGCAAAACATTAACTGCGCTAACAGCCTAGTGAACGCCATCAGTAGATATCTCTAGATCCTTTTATAATAACGATATCGACTTGTTGAAGCAAATATCTACAGATGGCGTTCACTACACTGTCTGTATTTATTTATTAATCGCTGATTATAGGCAGCAGGTAGGTTGGTTGGTGTTCTGCCATTCACTTTTTAGCGCGAGTGCCAACCCTTCATATCAGAGGTGGGCCACCGTCTTTCTAACGCCCTCCCCCAACACTCCCGTCCCTTCTCCCCACAACTCCGCCCTTTCCTCAATTCACTTTCCTATCCCAACCTCTCCACATCTACCCTGAGGATGTTAAAACCTTCTGGTTGATAATCCTCACTCGAGGTGGGTTTTTAGTCAGTAAGAATCTAACACTATCCCACTTCAGGGGGTGCCTATGTAAGGTTTTTCCACCTCGAGTTAAATTTAAACATAAAAAAAAAAGAAATGGTGTTCTGCCTTTTCGCTTTTTTAGCGCCAGTGCCCACCCGACCTATCTGAGGTGGGCCACCACCACCCTTTTCCCCAAACTCCCCAACCCCCTCCCCACAATAAATCCATTTCCCGTTCCCAACTATCCCAGGTATGCACAACTTTCGGGTTGATCTCCTTTCTCGATATTTCGCTTCGGCGAATCCAATACTATCAACCTCTTCGGGGATGTCTTTTGAAGATTTTGTGTTCTGCCGGAATTGTCTACGTCATGCTGATGAGTACCAATAAGTTCCAAATCGCGATACCCGTCTGGCAATTTCGGCAGAAAGCTAAGAGCATATTTTAATTTTATTAACTGCACTCTTAAACAACGTGAAAATTATTCGCAGTTTGTCATTAGAACGGAAACAAAATAAAATTATCTAAACTACCAGATCAGATTAGTTTGTTACTTTAATCATGAAGATTCATATGTGGTGTTTTACGGTGTTTTTTTTTGTGGTGAAAATATCGTAAATGGAAAAGGTTAGAAATGAGGAAGCATGAAAATGAGTAGGAGAATGAAGGGCTCTATACAAGTCAATAAGGAAAATAAGAGATAGATTGGTAGGACACCTCCTGAGACATGAAAAGCTTGTTAGAAACGTATTAGATACTGAAATAGAAATATAGGGAGCTAGAGGAAGACTAAGATTCTAGATTAGATTGTTGTTCGCAAATAGTTAGGGATGTTCTAGTTTTAGAGAAATGCGAAGATTGGCTCAATATAAGGAATGGAGGTGCATGTCTAACAAGTACTAGTTATGATGAATGATCAACATATTATAAATCGAAGTTTGAAAAACATTTATTAGTTCGAAAAAGCTTTTTATTGTAGTAACACTACAATTATTACACCATATATTTAACAAACCTAAACATTAGAACACACATTTACAAGAGACATACAGGTAATTACTAAAATTAAGAACTACTCGCTACTATTTAAGTAATTACAAATTGAAAAGTAGAAGGGGGGAGTTATAGGTGGTTATTTCTAATTGATTGTTAACTAAGTTAAAGTTATTTAATATAGCTTTCTTAATATCATAATTTTCTAAAAGAGACAATTTTCTTGATTTGGGAATGTTTGTATGTAGAATTTTGAAATTATGTACATCTAGAAAATGACCTAACTCGATACAATGTTCAGCTATCCCACTGGAATTACATTTTTTGTTTCTTATAGCCGCATCATGTTCTGAAATGCTTTTACCGATAGCCCTGACTGATTGTGTTCAAACTAACAATAAGAAGAAAACAGAAGGCCGAACGAGTAAAATGAATGATATAGAACATATGATGTGAGAAACTAAAAGATGAAGTGCAAGATTGCACTGTGTCAGCCATTCAAGCCCAAAATATAAATGCAAATTGTTGTAGTGAAGTTTATTATGAACATTGTTTAGATGGTTGCAATTGTCTCACGTCCCTTTTGTCGTGTAGTGTCGCGCTTTTATCGCTGACACACCTGTGCTGCCGCGCTCGCTGCATCAAGCAATTAAAATTTATACTGCATTTCAATGCTTACTTATTAAACTCGGTAATTAACGCCGTGATCTGTAATCATAATTACGCCGAGTGACTAGAGGAGTAAATGTTTGACGAGCTGCTGGAACTACTTTGCGTTTTGTACATAGTGGAAAACTACACAATCATAGGTACCAATACTTACAATTTCAATTCACACGAATTAATGGGTGTGGACTTTCATCACAAACTTACAACGGTATTTAAGGTAATTATAAAAGCTTTCTGCCTTGTTATCTACTGTTGGTATGTTCAATAGGTCTAATTAATTCGGGATTTAATTTTTTTGATTTTATACAATGTACTTTACTCATTCTCTGGTCGTTCTAAGACGGCTTCATCGCGAAATTTGCATTTATAGTGGCATCAGGGGTTGTCCATAGATTACGTAAAGCAATTTGAGAAAAGCTGGCTTAATGGTCCTGTTACATGAATGGAGATAACATAACCACTAACAATGAAGTAAGTATCTATTTCAACTGAACAAACGACAAAAAACAAGACTTCCCCAGCAATTGGGGAAGTACTAAACCTTTCGGGGGTTAAGCATTAATGAAGTTAACAGTACGTAGTTTACGGGCTACCCCTAAGGAAGGACAAGAAACCACGATTGCGAGCCTGGTTTGACTGATAAGTCTCACAGAAAGGAGATTCAAAGCTTACTTTATTTTTAGGCGTTCCAGTCACTCGTACAAATAGGCAGATAGTCCCTGCGACTTACACTTAAGTGCAAAGCCAGAGAGTAGAGCATAAGGCCCTCTTTAGCTTCCTTTCAGGAATCATGGGAGTGGGTGGGTGGTGCATTTAGGGAGAGAAAAATGCGACTAACGAAATGAAGATAGAAGAGAAGTGAAATATTATCTGTGGAGTATTACTGCCCCAACATTTTCCTAAATTATTTAAGAAAACCACAAAAAAATTGGACCAGAGCAGCCAGACCCGGGTTCGAACCGGTGACCTCCCGAATGCTAAGCAATGATCTAGAGCACTAGACCATGCCGCTCAATGAGACGAGACTAATCCTGAGACGACTGACTTGACAAGTCTCGGAAGAGGCTGGAGTAACAAAATCAATTTACGCCACCATAATACCAATTAGAAATCGACTGTATAAGACCATAATTAAGAGCAAGATCAAATCAACTGGTGCAAACAAAACAATGCCATGATGACTTCATTATTATAATATCGAAACTGAACGTAAAATAGTCAAAAGAATAGAGGGGATAACGTATATAATTTATTTTCTGATTTAATTTTGTGAATACCCTTGAATCAAAATGTATTCAAATTAAAACAATGTTTTTCTTTCTAGGTGTATTGACATGTCCCGCAGGATTGCTAAAAAAAAGTTTAGACTGGATGTAAATATAAACATACAAGAAAATTTATTACAGGAATTTTGGCATCAAACAGTGTTATTATTCACTACATTTTTATATTAAAGCGACAATAATTTTTATTGTTGGGTGTCGTCCCATGTATATATATGTAGGTGTATGTACTTTCTTTTCTGTATATGTATCTTATTAGTTTGCATATGTATATTTTATTTTATATGTGCTTTTTTATCATCTTATTAGATAGCTATATACTTTAGGAAAAGTTAACATTAACTATTTTTTCAATGTATGTTTATACAACTTCCAATTTGTTACGACTAATTTACTGATCAGATTCTTCTCAGCTTATTTTTGTAGATCTTTTATGTCAGCAAAATTTAGATTTTTCAATTTTTTTTAAGAACTACGTATCCGCTGTCTACAATGAGACACAAAATAAAAACGAATTGTCATTTATGATAACAAGCACTTGAATATAGAGTTGGCTATTTTCCACTTTTAATTGCTTGGTCGGTACAATACAGTTATTTCTTGTTAGTATATTTATATTTCAGGGTAGATTTCAGAGTATAAGCTCCAATTGAAAATAGTCACGGCCATTACTAATTCAAAGTTCTTAAATGTAGGAGAACTCGTTGCTGAGAACTTACTTGACTTTACTCTTACATTATTATACATAAAAAATAATAATTAAAGAGACTCACCCCTTTTACCACAAAAAACTGACAATAGCGGACACGTGTTTCGCCCACTTTGAATGGGGGCATTATCAACGCGCCCACATTCAAAGTGGGCGAAACACGTGTCCGCTATTGTCAGTTTTTTGTAGTAAAAGGGGTGAGTCTCTTTAATTATTATTTTTTATAATTTGCCACAGTCTCCGATAAATATTCTCTTTTTTATTCATATACATACTTATCGTTTACTTTGAATTGTTTCGACAGTTACTTGATGAAAATCCATATCAAATACGAATAAGTAAACACATTAAGATTTTCACACTTTTAGAAGTAAAACTAAAGAAAACTTTAACATGAATTTGTTATATCGACAATTGTTTTGCTAACACAGTAGCTTCTTCAGGATAAGCGTGGTACACGTGAATAGTAAAGTTCTATATATACAGTGGGGGAAGAATAACAGTAAGATAATTACTTATATATAATACATACATGAACATAAATCTAAAAGCTAAAATATTATACATTACAAGTTTAAATTAATTAAAGGTTTAAAATTAACATCAAGTTGATCATTTAACAATAAAAGAGATATTTTGTTTTTATTGATTTCGAGGGATTTTAAAAGGTTTAGTTTACATCCTTTTTCTACTACATGTAGAACTTCAAAATTGAAATTCGGAGCATGATTAGTTTCTATCACATAACTCTAACTACGCAACTCATCTAAACCTTTTATAATCCCTCGAAATTAATAACAATAAATTATCTTTTTTATTGTTAACTGATCAACTTGATGTCAATTGTTGCACCTTTAATTAATTTAAACTTGTAATATATAATATTTTAGTTTTTAGATTTATGTTCTTGTATCAGCGAAACAATTGTCGATATAATAAAAATTTTTACTTCTGATTATGAATACCTTTCACCAAGTAAAAGCCAATTCCATTTCATCTTTTCACACTTTTTTTATTTGTAGCATATATTTCGCCACAAAATATGATTCTTCAGACAGATTGAATACTTGGTTATTAGTAAGTACTCAATCTGTCTGACGAACCAATGTTGTGGCGAAACATCTGTTACAAATAAAAACGTTGTGAAAATTTTAATGTGTTTACTTATTCATATCGTTTACTACTATTATATATTTCAATCAATTCATCATGCAAACATCCAAAACCAATTAAGGTGGATTCAGTACATTTATTAAAATCGAAATACCCACCTATAATGAACTAATTGTATGTTACATATTAGTATGTGTTTTTTGTGTACATACTGTAAATAAACTACATACATCATAATCATAAAAAATAGTGCGTTTCACTAATTGCCAAATTAACACTACGGCGGGATAATGTCACACCCGACATTTATCGTCGCACCTTTTTTATTTATAATATATTGATAAATGAATAATTAAATATTATTTAACCTGTTATAGGTGTTTCAGATGCATTTTTCATTATATTTTGTTTTCCTTGAAATATTTTTCTTATCTAGAAAATGGTAATGTAGGTCTTTATTTATTGTTTATTTATTCATATCGGCCCATGCAAAAATTGTAACCAATATGTTTGGTAAATACCCATAACAATGGTGGGTTGGAAATAAGGAGAATGAGGTGTACATTGATTTTTTACTTCTTACGATTAATTGAAATTTTATTGTGATGTGGGCTTCATCACAACATTTATGGTACGTTTTTCCTTAGGGGATAACAGGATGCTAAAGAACTTGAATAAAAATATCAAAAACCGAAAAACAAACAATAATGTAGCTAATTTCAAAGCTAATGTGTCCATTTCGGTATTTTAGAATACTGCTAGCCAAAAGACTCACATTTGACCGTACTGTGAAGGGAAATATATAACCACAATTAAAAATAATTGTTTCAAATTTGTCATTACTATTTTGGTTAGGTTATAGCATGAATTAATTTCCTTGATTAGTATAGCGTATTCGATATGGACAAATCTCAATCCAATTAGAAACTAAAAATCTATTTATTTAAAGTTATTACACAATCCACGATATGACTAATCATTGGATTACATATATGGTTTTGCCTAAACTTTTGGTTAAAAGTTGCATTGTTTTCATAGTTTCCATGATTTATCTTCCAATAATTCTCTTTCTTCTTATAATAATGAGTATTTAAATAATTTGCTGTTATTTTAATATACGTATACAGTTTAACAGCTGTTTAAATATGAGTTTCCTTAACGACATGTTCCACGACTTCAGACCGTACCTTAACCATAGACCATGAAAAGTTTTTTCACGAAATTGAGACAAACATTTTGAACTTTCTCGATTAAAGGAATCGTAGTGGGTGGCGCAGATATAATAAACGATTTCCATACCAAGATCATATCAAAATAACGTTTGTGATAAATTGTAAACGTTGGGTGCAGGATTTTTATTTCATGTACCTTGCCAGAAATGTCACGAACCGTTACATCGAAAATAAGAGAAAAAGAAAGAACAAAAAATTTGTACAGTAAAAATTCCCAGACAATGACGTCACAACGTCACCTAATCTCGGAAAAATAAGGAAATTAAAAATGATTTTTCCAAATTTTATCACATGTTTTGGTCAAAAAATCAAAGTCCGAATTACGTACTCTGAAATCGATAAATAAAATCAAATAAATCGAAACATTTATCAAAAAAGTAACACACCTACACAGAAGCTTTTTCAAGTCAATCTCATTCATGTTTTACAAAATGTTAGATATATATTTTCAACAATTCAACTAATTAGAAGGTAATAGGAAAATGGCGGTTGCTGGATAACCAATTTTACCAATTGCTCCTACAATAAAGGAGATGAGCTGATAAGGGTCGTTTTTGGTCTACTAAGAGATTAATAATAATGCTCCAAAGTATAATACGAGGGTGGATCAAATATAAACGAGCCTTTTTAAATTGTTGTTCATGATGCATCCGGGCGTTAGGAACTTGAAGTGGGGATATTAGGTGCACAGAAACGACGCGTCGTATTGCTGCGTTTGCTTGACTAATAGCTGTTACAATGAGTGAGAAAGAGGTGCATAGTAGCGTTGCGCAACGAATTATTATTAAGTTTCTTACACGTGAAACCGTGAAACCAACTGAAATTTTGCGCAGATTGCAAGCACAATTCGGAAATGAAACGGTTTCGTGACCACATATAAAAGATTGGTGCAAAGAATTTAACGATGGACGTAAAATCAGCCTCGTCGTCCGCGCACCAGTATTTCGCCGGTTAACATCGCACGCGTTAGAAACCTTATTGAAGGGGACCGCTACGCCACTGTGTTTTAGATATTAATTATTAAATTATTAGAGATTAATATTTTTAAAAAGTTAAGACTATGCACATTATATCTTTAAAAATTCATAAACTCAAATAATACTAATAAACTGTACAAAAAATCTTTCCGACCCATATTTGTGACGTTTATTCAGTACTTTACTTACAGAAACTGTACCACAAAAAAAACTATTTTGTTCACCATTAAAAAAAATAATTTTTAATCCAAAATTGTTCAAAAATTCCCGTTCTTTAGAAACGTTACTATCTTGATGATCTTGTACCTTTTATTATTAACCGGCACTGACTAGAAAAAAAATTGTGCTTGCTATTTGATTCACGCAAAAACTAACGACAGAAAAGATGGTTTATTAAGTAAGAATCTTCGTACGTTTGTAAAATAGCATACAAAAATAATTTAAATCCAAAAAAACGTTCGAGAAGGTAAATGCCCAGCTACGGTGTTTACAATAAAGCTGGGAGGGTCTTCAAAAAGGATTTAAGGAAGACGCCTCACACGTTTTAAATATCGATATCTCATGTTTTATCTGGGCACAAACAAAAAAATCAACATTTTTTCATTTTACGCGCCTTTCTATTATCGCGCCAGTCGCAGGAAACAATCATTTTACGAACTCTTTACAAATACGCAGTCCAAATATTTGTCCCACAATTAACACAATCGCATTGTTTGGCTTTTAACTGCAGAATTTCGACTTGGCGCCGGCAGTTTATTTTGAGTTTCAATAATGGCTTTAAATGAGAAACAGTCGTAAATGTACATATGTTTCGACTCTATACATACATATACCTACACGTTTGTGTACACGTGGATGTAGATAAACGCAAGTCTATAAAAATTTACGTAGGTACACCTATACTTACAACAGAAAATTAAGATACTGGTACTGTAATACCTACCCTCTAGAAATAAAAAGTAAGTTTAAAAAATTAGATACACATGTGGGTACAATCTCGTTTAAAAATAAAGATACCTACTAACTTTTAAATATTATAAAGTATGTAAACTGCGTTACATCTAAGACTCTTGGGTAATGTTTAAAATATATTTGGAATTGCTTTCACTTGGTTAAAGTTGGATGTACCACAAATGTCTCATATAACTCAAGATTTTATTAAACTATATCGGCGCTTGTGTGAAGGGTGTCAAAAAAACTGAAATCTGTCAAAAAAGGACTTGTGGTTAGGTTAGGTTAAGTAAAGGTAAGAAATCTTTGAAATTCGAAATGTCACAGCAGCTTGTCTTGTTTGAACAAATAAGTACTCGTTAGTAGATTACCTTTAAGAGAATACACTTTTAGAATTCTAATTTTTATTTGTAAAATGTGTTTTTTGAATTAAATATGTTTTTCAAACATTAATGGCCTTGTCATTTATGGTACATCCAACTTTAAACATGCGAAAGTGGATAAAATGCGATTTATTCGGGTAAAGCCCAAAACGTGTTCAATTCCAAATATATTTTGGACTTCAAACGTAGAAACTACCATGTATAAGTAAGTTAGTGAAAAAACTTATTCATACACATGATTGGAAAAGCTTTCAAATAATTTCATATAAATTTTAATAGAATATATATGTATTTATGTACGTTATCGTTTAAAAGCGCTTGTTAGAAGAAAATCATAATTAGAAAATTAGAATTCTAGAAATTATAATTCTATTATTATTTATTCGTGATTGAGTACAACACAAAATTTAATAGAATTATTTTGAAAGCAATACATTGATTTTTCAAAATAATAATGAATTTTGTTTGTGTATTTTCACCATGAATATTATTCTGATTTGGAGTAAATGGCAAAATAATAAAATGTCTCAGTTTATGAAATGATAAGGAATCACGTGCAATTTTAGTATTTTATCAGAAATCAATGACTTCAGATAATTCCCAAATTATCTTGTCAAGTTTACAAAAAAAAAACGAAATTTTTTAATACGTACTGCTTTACGAATTATGTCTATATCCGGACAAAATAAATAACTTATTTATGTGTGGTTTAATTTAACTATATAGGGTAAGTACGTAGTCCACAAATTGTTAAAAATTATTAGACTACTAATAAATTCAACATTTTATGTTGTGTATAATTGATTAGTTTCTCAAATATTGCATTTAAATATCTTATAATTATTTTAGCTCTTATAGCATTATCAAAGAGTATATTCATTATAACATTGACAAGAGTACAATCTACTTATTTATATTGTGTAGGACATGGTCCCCCAAGGTGGCATTAATATTTTTTAATTTTTCCGACATATCAAGACGAGTGCTTTTTGGATTAAAATAATAATTTTAAAATGTCTGCATTTACTAAGTGTTTATTTACTATACTATGTTAAGAGACCAATATAAGTCTTACATTTTATTATTTATATATATACATATATTGCATTTATTAACCTACACGGTCATAATTTACATTATACCTAAAACTGAACTTTTTTACATTTATCTCATTCTGACTGCTCTAATAAATGTACAAACTTCATTTTTTTACATTTCACTTCACTCTTTCTACACCTTTTACCTTTTCTTCTTTTTCTTCCTCTTCATGAGAAAAGATACATCCACAACATTTCATTATAAATCTACTTATACGTTAACATCATAGATACGTAGAACATTATTATATAATTATGATGACAATAATGATGATGATGGATGATGATATTTGTAAAACTACGAGGGTGTATCAAATATAAACGGCACTGATTTTTTTAAAAATACGGAGAGGTCAGTGACGTGATAGTAGTAGATGCGAAGATGGCCTGTACCGCTAGGGAGAAGGGAGAACCAACCGCAATTCGCTCGAGTCGCTTTAGTACGAAAAGAAACGATGAGCAAGGCAGAAGTGCAAATCTCCGTGGAACAACGGATTATTATTAAATTTTCGGCCAAGGAGGGGTGCATCCAACCGACATTTTGCGATGATTACAGGCACAGTTCGCGGACAACACCCTGTCAAGAACTCGATGGTTTGCATGGCACAAGGAATTTTCTGAAGACCTTGAAACGGTCGAAAACGAGAGCCATACTCGCCCCCAAAGGACCAGTGTGACCGAAACTGAATGCCGTGAAATTGTTATTTTGAAGGAAAAGGAAGAAGCAATCGGTCGGAAGTGTCTTTTGCATGACAACGCCAATGTAAAAGGTGAAAATTGGATGCATTCGGCTGGGAAACGCTGGAGCATCCACCATGTAGCCCCGATTTGTCCCCTTGTGACTTCCATCTTTTTGGGGCCCTAAAAGAAGCGCTTAGAGGCCAACGTTTCCACGAGACGCAGTGGAGGCATTTGTGTTTCAACAATAACAAGAACGTCTGCAGAGTTTCTACAATGAAGGCATAAAAAAGCTCTCAATCCGATGGGAAAATGTATTTCTAAAGCGGGATATTGTGTGGAAAAATAGTATAGATATGTATCGAAGTTTAATTAAAAATAGGTAGAATTTTTTATAAAACTAATCCAGTTTATATTTGATACACCCTCGTATGTATGACTAAGATTGTATTTAGACTAAAGTAGGGAATGCTTTTAAGATTCGTTCTGTAGTTTGATACGCTTAATCTAAACACACCTTTATAATCGATATGTACCTTAAAACGGAACATAGCCATTAAAGCATTTAATTAATAAATAATCAATATAAAATGTAAATGTACACTGGTTTGGTTTCTATGCTAAATTTGTGTCGTCTGTGACCTTTTTCAGGAAATTCTAAAAATAATATATCGAACAGGCCATCCTTGAATCTTTACAGATAGCAGGTATATAAACAATTTATAGAAAGTTTTTCTAATTTAAACTTTAATATAAAAGTACCAATATATAATATTTTATGGTTATCGCTTACAGATTTTGTTGCTTCTATTACTATGCTTATACACGCTGCTACACCTACATATATATATATTTAGATAGCGACGAAAGTAGATTTTGTCATAAATATACACGCATATATATGCATGAACCTATATAATATTAAGTATGCATATTATACATCCTTTTTCTTAGATACATACATAGAAAGGTTAATGACTTAAGTAGGTGTAAATATATTTTTAAATAGACCTGTATATTTACAGCCATAATCATTTGTAACTAATTTATATATGACGATACAACTAAAACAAATGGTAGTAAAAAATACAAAATATTAATTTCTATGCAAAATTCAGAAAACAAATTGTTACTTTTATGACAAAAAAATTAATGATGTTAAGCATTTAATTTAGTGAAACGGTATTTCGTGAAACAAAAAATTTTTTTTCGGAAAGAAAGGTGAAACGTGGGTGATATTCTTCCTGTTTTTACTATTAGCGGTCAAATACCTGTATAATTCATTTTGTTTTAATTTGCTATACTAATGTTTTTTATTGTTTATATTACACTTTAAAAACAATATCATTTTGCGTTTGACATTGAAATATTTAAAAAAAGGGTAATAAATCAGTAGAAACGAATAAATTGGGAGTTAGTCTGCGTAGATATTAAATTGTGTCAAGAATTTAGGTCATATCGCTGGAAATTATTTAAAACATAAGTTTATCAACACCTAAATTACTTCATTTTCACTTGATGACAATGACGTTTAAAATTTTTTCTGAATTAAGGCTTTACAAAATTAAAAATCCACAAAATACACTAAGCAATAAAGGTAAATTAAGGTCCGTCTATCTGTTTGTTTTTATGAAAATGAATAATGACTGGATGGTGTTTTAATTGTAAAACTTGGTAACCGATAATCGTAATCGTTAACATCGCAATCCTCAAAAATTCTGAGATAATAACAGTTTTTGTAGGAATAACCTTTTTTATGCTATAAAAAATCCTAAAAATTAGTTCAGAACTGTGGAACCCTATCACGAACGCGTCCGATTTGATCTTAGCTTATACAGGTGTATACAAAAGAATAGTAAATAATTGAAAAACTTCTTAATTTGTATCTAGTTGTGGGAGAATATCGCCATCTACTGATATCTCCTACTAACTGAAGTCAGACAACCCCATACCAAGGTATCTACATGCCCAACTGAATCCATACAGTTGGTTAAATAGATATCTCAGTAAAGCCGCTTGTCTATTATATGAAATACTTCGATTAGTAGCAGATATCAATAGATGGCGACTTAATGCCATAACTAGATATTATATCAACTTGCTTTTGAAGAGCGCCTTTGATTAGGTCGGCGATTTATCGAGACTGTTTAATGCGTGCTGAAGAGGTCTAATAAAATCGAAATCGCGAGCCATGTCTTGTAGTTTCAATAAATTACTGACCAAGAAGGTTCTTTAATTTGTCCTTACACAATATGCAGGGTTTTTTCTTTGGGGTAGTTTATGAAACGCCAGTAGAATATATTAGACGTTTGCAGGAACGAAAAACTACAGCAATGGGAAATATTCGTCCTGAACATATCCTTAACACTGTCCTGGCTGTAGAAAAAACAGTTTTAAAATGTTTAGACGTTAATGGACAACAATTCGAGCAATTGTTGTAGAATAATTTTGTCGTTGGTTAAATAAACTTATTTGTAAAAATAAAAAAATTGTATTAAATCAGTTTTTTTTTAATCTTCTCACATGATATTCATTTTAGATGCATAGTGTCTCATACATTTTATTGAGGATTAAGCGGTTGATGTAACTGTATAAAAAAATATGAGCTGCTATTAAAAAAGGAGTTTTTTAATTTCTAGTTTATGATATTCAACACATGTTTTGACTCCATTTTTGATTTTTTTTTCAAAAATTTTTGGACGAATTAATACCTTACTAAAACATTAAGGACATGTCGATAAATCATTAAATAACATCAATTACTTTTAAAGATAACCGCGATAAAAGTAAATGCGGCAAACGGAATAATTTTAAAAAAAATGGAATAACTTAAAAACCGTTTAGAATAGAGGTAGGGTTGTATTATCAAATGTACCCTTCTTTCTGATAGGGAATCCAGAAATGTGAAACAAGTAGGGGGGTTCCATTTAAAATAACAAAGTTGAAGTCAACTTCCGATATAACCGGAAGTGATAGAAATTCAAAAATATTTTAAAATGGTAGGCCTTCAGTGAAAACTCATTCAACCAAAATTTCAAAACGATATTCCAATTCAGTCCGAAGATAGTCTAGGGGTCAGGTTGAAAAATTACACTCTATATGCTTTTCCTTGTTGATTAATTAAGAGGGGAAAGAAAAATGATTGATACACTATCATATGCACCTAAGCATAATTTTATTAAACTGCTTCAATAGTTAGGTTTAAATAATTGCGTATTTTGCTCTGTAAGAATCATTGAAATCAAAATTAGTTGGGATTATTTTTGCTGAAGGGTGTAAGGGATCCCTTTAAACAGTTTTGTTTTATTTTTCAAAAAAACTAGTAGATAAACTCTAATAAATAAAAATGAACAGTCATCAATAAACATGACGAGATATTTATCAGAAATTAAAGCATCTATTTTGGTTACTGTTGTGCGTCAACGATCAAGTCATATAATTAGAGAACGTGATCTTACGGCAAAGCTTTATTGTTATTATCATCAATGATTTTTTTTAATAATAGAATCCTCATTAATGAATCTATAAATAAAAATGCTGAATAGACGTTGTTACTTGATATACAAATTTGCCTCATCTTACGCTTTGTAATGTTCTAGGGACTCCTAATGTCACGTATGTAGGTATATTTATTTATTAAAAGAATTAAAAATTAATTTAATAAAAATAAAAATCCGCCGTGAAAGGTTTTTCTATTCATTTAAGGTCTTAATTAATATCATAATTAAAATGTAATGTAAATAACTTTTCAACCTTTTGTGACAATTATAATTAAGGGCAGTTAAAATAGTAAAAATTTATGAAAAGATATTTGCGATTTTAACAATAATAAAACTGTAGGTTTATACATTATCATACATAGGTAGGTAATAGTGTTATTATCTAAAAAGAAAATTATTTAAAAAGAACCTGAGACCATAATGGTGAAGTTGAAAATATATGAATACATATGCTTATATATAATTAATTTGGAAGTTTTAGCCAGAAATGTAGTTCAAAAAAGAAAGGTAACCAATTACTTACCAAAACCTAACCATTAGAAATTAATAATTATAAAACACTGGTAAGTAATTATAAAAATTTGTCCTTAGTTACAACCTGACCAGGTTTTTAAATAAACAATTGTTAATTTTCCATTTTTACCTTTATTTTTCTCTAATACTTCAAGATTCATTTAAGCAAATCAGGTAAAATATAAACAGTTTTTTGGCACATTAAGCAAAGTTTACCAAAATCCCGAAACTGTTTCAAATTTTCCCTTATATCTAGCAAATGTTAAAAATACATTAGCACATTTCAATATCTTCAGATTTTTATGGGATGCCCACGCAACCGTTTTTCTTATATCTACAATACTTTTCTTTTTCTAAGCCCCACACAACTATGTATACAACAGATATATTTAAAATGCGTTATGTTAACCGTATTGAATAAATTAATTATGTTTTAGTGTGTTGTAACATGTTTTGGCGGAGTGGATGACCTCGATCAAATACGTCGCCAAAAAGAAATATACATTTTGTCTCGTCTATGCAACGGCGACTACGATAACAGCTAATTTACTACATTGTTCATACTTATATTACACCAAAACACATTGATTGAAGATGTGTCTGTTTAATTAATCCAAAAAAAAGTAGGGCAAGTGCGAACAGGTATCGCGCCCAGAGGGTTGTGTATCGTTATAATTATTTCCAAACTTTTGGGGAGTTACTCGAAATCAAAAATTAGACAATATTCGCAGAAAATTAAAAAAATAATAATAAAAGGGAAAGAGAAAAAGAAACTGCCAATTTGTTTTTATACCTTCTTATTAAATTTTTTTAATTAATTAAATATAACGAGTTTGAACTTAGGCTATAATTCTAATGATAACACGTAATTATGCATTTAAACTCTGAAATGTAAGTGTTATAACCTTTTGAACAAAGACGTTGATCCGCGCTTGATTCCTAGGTCGAAGATTGTACCTCGGAGTTTCAGTAGCAACTGAATGTTTCAGTTCAGTTTGTTTCATGTTCAGTTGATACTGAGACTCCGAGGTACAATCTTCGACCTAGGAATCAAGCTGCCCACTGAAAATTACTGCCTAAGTTACTGTCGAAACGTTTGGATATACAAGTTCCTTTCGACCACAGCCTATCAACCCGGATCAACGTCTTTATTCATTTGATTCCGGCCGTGCAAGCCTGCGCCATTACATTTTTATAACTTTTTGTCTATGATTCAATTGGTTTCCTCAATTTAGCAAGTTATAAAATAAATTGGCTAGTGTTTTATTATCCTCCCTTAGTCTATCGGCCAAATCAACAACAAAAGAAAACCATTATTACTCTCCAATAAGTTTTTGTAGAACAACTTACCTACGTTCCGGAACACTCGCAAATTACTTAAAATTTTTACAAATATATTATTTGTTCGAAAGATAACTTCATACAGAATCAGGTATACTTCTATTGATTATTTATTATCAATGATATAATTACTATATAATAATAGTAAATAATACAATAAGCCAATAAATGGGAGTAGACAATGTCATTTCCGCTTTTGGAGGATAAAAGCAATAAAGCATAAACAAGGAATTGGTTTTGGTTAAAAGTGCCTGTGTAAATTTAATTGGGGTAGGTGTGAGAGTCTTATAATTATCGGAAATTCGTCCGAAAACCAAATAAACAATCCTTGTATAAGAAACGATAAACATCTGTAAATTGGAAATCGTACTATTAATTTATGTTCACAGGTTCCAAAACAGAAATATTTTTTCTGTATGATGGCTTGCTCATCTTTAAGTAATCAATTTTCAATGTGTCTAGCTGTACTTACACATGCATGTTAGACTACATACAATTACACCTGCTTGTATTTGAACCTATGTTTTGTTCAAGTGTGCCAATAATAAGGGGTATGTGTAAACTGATTTTATTAACTGTTTGCTGAACAATATTTTCAATCAAGCTTAACGTAGCTGTTTTTTTCACTTTCTTATTATTCTTTTATGTTCAGTATTATAATATCAGTCTGTCACGTGCTTAATCAGCAACGGTATAGTTACTGATAATGACTGTGATAATAAAATGTAATCGTAATCTCGTTAAGTAATATAAACACTTCACGAACTGTATGTTGTATTTTCCTATTGAGATTAAAAATATAAATAAATACAACAACCATTTAAAAGTTTACATTTTAACGATCTATTTAATACAGCATTTTATTTCTAAAAATGGAAAAGTAGTATGTGTCGTTTTAGTTCAACGGTTTTAATCACAAAATTCATTAACAATAAAGTATTTCCTACATTATTTTTTTGCTTTTAACCGCCGAAAGAATGGGATTAGTACAAAAAATACAGGCTTAAAGTTATGTCTGCACTCCCTTACAAAAAACCCAATTATTGAAATACAATACCAAACTAAAAGTTGTGATCATTCATTCATTTATATGTAAAATATTTAAATTGCGTTTAAGATCATTTAAATACGTGTAAGAATTTGCATTACTGAACTTATTCAAGTATTTATGTAAATTTTACTACTAAAGATCATTATTTTTTTTATTATGAACATTCAAAAGGGTATTATTATAGTTGTTATTACTATACTTTCATGTCATCTAATTATTTATGAAACATAATTATAACATCTTTATGGCTAGATAGACTGATTACAACAAAACTATGAAATGTACATATTATGTATATTCCATTATAAAAAAAAATCACAACATAGATAAATTAACTTATACCTACAACAATTATAGCAATAACAATTGAATTACTTGCTGGAATAATTAAATTAAATATATTATTAAAAAATCACTATCTCTTTCGTTTGTTTTACTATGGTATCTATAATTAATGTTATCTTTTCGTCCGCACATAGTTATTCTTTTACTAGTACCTAGCTACGATCCCTGTTCAAAGTTGCATATTGTTTCGTAACGTCTAAACGTTACATGGAGTTTTTCAGTTTCATTACAGACAGTGCAATGTTTAAAAGTTGAATAATTAATTACATACAAAGTCTGTTCCAAAATTAATCAGAATTATATTTTTCAGACGTTGTGAACGTTAACTGGCCAGAGACATTTTTAACTGGTGGAAATATGAAATAATAATGACGTAATTTTGTGTTGAATTAACATGGACTATGTCAACGTTTATTTCTGAATGGCATACATAGGATGAATAAGGATTTTAATGCCTTCTTTTTTGGATATGTTGTCTTCGTCTAAGAATCCATCGGAATCAACAGTGTAATTTAATGTCGATAGGGATATTAGCTCTGGGAGTAGTTGTTTCTGTTGATTCCGTAATTATATTTATCACATAGCCTGTAAAGACCTTTCTGCCAGCGCCCACCTGATGATACCCGATAGGTCGAATCGGGTTGTGGGATATGGCTTTCGGTTCGTAGTGCCTACTTGGTGGTAATCGTTCCAAATTTGGTATCTTTGATCCTTAATATTTAGACGAACAAGGATTCTAATGCCTTCTTTTTTGGATAGGTACTACTACTCCTGCAGAACATTATTCAGGTAGAAGACGATCTACAACTGCCCCATCATCAAGCTCAGAGGCAAGGTTCAGTAATCGTATCTTAATTATCAACACGTCTCCATGCAGTACATAACATTTTGGTTCATTCTCAAACCATTAGAAGTCGTTTATAAGAAGTATTTCCACGAAGCTGAAGAAATCAAGGGCACAGACACCTGCAAATGTCGACGATATTTTTTTCAGATAAATCAAGATTCGGAGTACGACCAGATAGTCGGAGATGAGAATTTGATGTCAACCTGACAACATGAAAAGGCTGAGACATGTTCATGAAGTGTACAGTTACAAAGGTGAAAAGCTAATGGTTTGGGGAGGAATCATATTGGATGGGAAAACAGACTTTGCCATGGCGAGGGTTGTGGATAATTTTATGGAAAACACAGATATGTAATGATGTTTTAATATGTCTTCAGCACAATCACTGAATCTTTTTCCCATAGAGCATGTATGGGACATGCTACATAAAAGATGCCCACCGCATATTGATGGTGTTCACAATGGTTAACAGCACCAACAGTTTGATTCAAAAATTAACATTTTTCCAAATATTCCTGTTTTTTTGGTGCATGTACTAACGTAAAGGTACCTATTTAGATTGGACACTAAAAAAAACAACTTTTCAGCTAGTTCGACCAAGAAAATCCCAAATGACGCAACAGCAACGGCGAAATATCGATTTTTAAGGCCAATGAACATACGTTTAAATAACAAAAATTAGTTTGTTCACGTTATACGGCGTTCTAGCATAATTATTGTTTGTCATATTATGCCGATGTTCGTCATGCAATTTTTATACTACTATAATTCTACTGTATACAGTTTTTAAAGATCATCCTGATTATTTTTGGGAGATACCTCGTATTCAACTGTTTATAATAGGTAAACTAAAGTAAAAATATTATTTTTCATGTATAATTATATGTTTAATTAAATTAAGAAACACCAAAAACAATTACAATTATCATTTACATTCAGAGTTTTCTTATTAGTTTAACTTTTTGTTCTTAAACGTTGCCATTGTGTCGTGCTCTACATATTCTCACACCCTTAAATAGAGTGGCGTCTGTAAAAATTGCCAGGACAATGAGACCAGCCCAATAAAATCAACGATACAGACTGGTACTAAAATAGATGTAATTGATTAATTGCCTCATTATTCCAGTCTTCGAAGGGTATCCTGTTCGAAGACGACTCATGTTCCCACGTTGAATAACGTTGTAACGAAGATATAACAGTTGCACATATTCGTCTGTAACATATTTGTATATATATATGTATGTGTGTATGTATGTATATGCTTACTTCTACAAATGATCACACAATCAGCCTTTTTGTATTCGCCACTTATTGCTTATGCGTTTAATTAATGCAACAATCATCGATTGGCACAAGCGGACGCATAATTTCTAATTGGGGGCCCAAGAAAAATATTATGCACGGCTTAGTTTTAGAAGTTGGGAAAAGATTTTCTAGGGGGTGCATGAAGGATTCATTTATCAGAAACAAATTGGGGTTGATCATACTCAAAAGAAAGATTCGAGATGAGATAGAGAAAATGACATTTTAAATTTAATAATTCATTTAAATTTTCTTTCACGAAACGTATTTTTCTGTATATTACTCATTCCTTATTTATCTAGTCGATTTTATGTTTAACCGCGATCGATCTCGATGTTGTTTTTACTATTGTTCAAGGAAGTTCTTGAAGATGGTTATAGAATATATTTTACAATTTTTTTTAAACGTAGCTAGCAACTGAATTGTCATATGGTACCCTCAGTTACCATGTAATATTTTTCGTGCAATATACAAAAAAAAAACTATTTGAACAATATGAAATAAATTTTGCTCATATACAGCTAAATCTAGTATTATTATTTTTTATTGTAGATGAAGGAACGAAAAATGTGATTACTGCTTATATAAGTGCCATTGCCTTTTCTGCGAAAAAATTAAATATGGACTGCTTAAATACACAACAAACTAAGTAATTTTTCACATTTTAAACCTGATCACTATAGAAAAAAAACATACCAAGAAGAAAATATCGTAAATTTTTCTGAAATATAAACATAAAAACTAAAATCTTAAATCAGAAAAATATGACAATTGAAAAATTATTAATAACCGCTAGAATCCATTATGTATATGAGAAAAACAGGGATTTTGTATATGTACATACAACCGTACCTATATAAAACTTACAAACTGAACTACTAAATGACCTAAACCCGGGATGTGTAATTAGGAAGGACATACTTTTTCGCTAAGTCTTTACGGACTATATACATTTGAAAAGTATGTGTGGCAAAGTAAAAGTGTGGGCCCTAAAATATGCGGACGATATAGCAATTGTTGCAGAGAGTGCCAAAGAGTTAGAGTTCTGCTAGGATCATTAGAAAAGTATGTTGACAGAAATAAATTGACAGTTAATACGAGAAAGACAAAGGTGATGGTGTTTAGGAATGGGGGAAAAAGAAAGAAAGATGAAAAGTGGAAATTTAAGGGTGAGGAAATTGAGGTCGTTAACGAATTCAAATATCTGGGATATTGGTTCTCTACAAAAAATAGCACTGAGGGTCATGTAAGAAGCACTTGCAGGGAAGGCACAAAAAGCGGCAAATGCCACTTGGGGGGTCGCAAAAAGAGATGGTAGGGATCTACGAGACGACCGGGTTTACTTAATGAACTCGATAGTGAGAGCGGTGGCACTATATGGGGTAGAGGTATGGGGATGGGGAAAGTTGGATAGACTAGGTAAGGTTCAAGGAAGATATTGTAAGATGGCTTTGGGTGTAGCAAAAAACACGCTAAAATATATTTGGAGGAACGAGTTAGGCGTAGAAGATATAGAGTACACAATTAGGGAACGAATTTGCAGGTACTTAAAAGAGATTGTAGGGATGGGTGAGGGAAGATGGCCTAAAGTGTGTCTAATCGAGGAAATGAGAGGTGTAATAAACAAAAATGCACCAAAATGGGGAAAAGCGGTGTGGGAAATGTTTGCTGAGATGGGTGTAACGGATGTGTGTAAAATGATTTGGGAGGGAAAGAGTGGGGAAGAAATTTATAATAGATGTAGAGAAGGGTTAAATATGTGGTGGGAGAAAAAGTTGGAGGAAGAGTGGGAGGCAATTACAAATTCATCCTACAATCAAATGTATAAAGAACTAATGCCAGGTAACGGAGGGGCAGAATATTTAAACAAAGCAAATAAAAAGAAAGACGATAAGGAAATGTGGGCGAAAATTAGATGCGGGAATATAGGGAGAGCGAATAAGAAAGGATATAAGGACTGGGAATGTAGGCTATGCGGAGGCTCTGAGGAAACTTTAGCCCACTTACTTTGTTGTGGAGTAGCCATACAGAGTCAGGGTGAGAGAGTTAAAGAGTTTATGAGAGTATGGAGAGGTGACAGGTGTGAACAGGAATTGGGGGGACTAATAATAGAAATGCTGAGAGGAGAAGTGTGCGAGGAAGTATGTGAATATTTAAGGGTAAGTGAAGAAAAAATGAGAGAGAGTAATGAATAGTGTTAAGTTAAAACGTTATAACATAGTATGTAAGTAGTTTAAGACAGTTAGAATGTACAAGGACAGAATGTAAAGGCTCATTGAGCATACATGAGAAATAAATATATACATATATATATATATATATATATATATATATATATATATATATATATATATATATATATATATATATATATACATTTGAAAAGTATTATTTAGATAGATATATCACGGATAGTTACTTAAATTGCCTAAAACGATGAGTTGTGTGTACTTATATATGTTACAGGTAAAGTTAGATAAGCGAGTTAACCTAGGTTTATGTGAACTTATAACTTCTCCACCTGAAGAAGGCACTGTGTGCCGAAATGATTATTGTGGCAACAATAAACAATTTTGTAAACTCGATTCGTATTTTTATTTTAATTTTACTTAAACAATTGATAACAAATTGCTTTATTTTCGTTACTCAAAATATCCTTTATGCAAATGATGATAAAAAAAATAAAAATTTTGTTATTGCTTCAATTTAAAATATTGGAATTGTGATAATTTATTAAGTATAATTAAAAAAATTAAAAAGTCATAGTTAGTTGCTTCGTAAAATTATCTATTCAAACATACGGATTTTGAAAAAGCCATAGTGCTGGGCTGATATTATATCGTATCTGCTGCGATACTTTGAAAAATCTCAGTACTATATAGCTGTTAAAAAAATAGAAATATCTCTCCATCAGTTTCAGTTTCACTTAACTAGAAATAGGCTTGGTCGGTGCAATTCGCATACTTGAGACATGGAAACTGTAATATCAACCTTTATAAATCTTAGCGGGTAATTTGTTACAGGTCTGTGTTAAAAAACGACGAAATAAATTACAAATGAGTAACAGCTATTTGCTTTCAACTTAACTAGCATCTACATTAAACAGCGAAAATATTCCACAAAGTGCAATGCGACAAATCGTGACTGAAATGTTAAAGACTGGCTAGAGAAGATACAAGATGGTTTGGTCATTTTGTCGAGTTGTTAAGTATTTCTCTCAGAAGTTCTAACACTTGCTTTATCCAATATACATTACCAAATAGGCAAAGTAGACACTGACAAGTCTTATAGGCTTATAACGTTTAGGAGCTCAGTGACAAAAGATGGAAACGATATTGATCCAATGTTGAAAGAAAATTACAATTGAACTTCATTAAATATACTATATATTATACCATCAAAATTATTGGTTGCCGAAAAAATAAGAAAGTTTGGTGGGGGCGACAGGATACTGCCACTGAAACATATGTTATTATCAATGAGAAAAAAAGAAACACTCGTTTCAAATTTTTTTTATTTATATTAAAAGTCCACAACGACCGTTTCGTCACACTGTGGTTTCATCAATGTATTGTATTTCGTCCATCTGATGAAGCCACAGTGTGGCGAAACTGTCGTTGTGAACTTTTAAAATAAAAATAAAAATTTTGAAAATAAAAGAGTGTTTCTTTTTTTCTCATTGTTAAAATGGAGTTTCAACAAGTAAAGGCTAATATAGTGAATAATATATTATTATTATATTTATTATTAAAAAATAGTAATACCGTTAACTTTTGTCGAACAATAGTATAACTGAAAAACTCTTAATATTGAAAAAATTCTATATATACATTTAACCTTATTAAGTTTATTACAAATGCAAAAACTTTCTAGATGTTAATTTATTTTCAGAATATCGTGTATCACAAATAGACATCTTTTAATACCAGTCTTAACAGCAATAAATACGATAAACGAATTAAAATTCCTGTACAACTAAAACCTACTTAATACTAATGTGTGATTTTAGTTTTTTGTTTGTTTAAATATTAAATTTTCGCATCCGTATAAAACATTCTGAGCTAATATTTTATTAATCATTGACTTACTTTAAGTTGAGCCTCATGTCAACCTGTCTGGTATGGTATTCATCAAGTAAAAGTAATGAATGAGTTTACGATAAACTTTAAACTGGTTCATCAAGCAAATGTTTTGTCAATTACTGAAGGGTGATTCTCGCCTAAATAGAATTAACATTGAAATATATTTTTTTCATTTATTTAATTCATTGATTGTTTATATCCATTGCTAATGACCTAACTGTAAGTCGAAACATATATGTCAGAATTGATAATAAATTTATGAAACTTACACCAAATATCAAGATCTCTACTAACTACAGCAGCAGTAATATCTCCTGAAGATGTCGTCCGTGCGTGGCTACGAAACGTCGAGGATAAACTTTAAAAGACGATGGTCAGAAAGCCCGAACAACCACGACAACATTACACCAAGCGTTTTTGTTTTAATTTAAATTATCAAAAAAAGTTTCACAATCGCTGCACGTTCAATTCTATTCAATTTAATAAACTTTAATATCATTAGTTTGTCTCCTAAGTAATATGAACCGCAATGTTCGTAATCGTTTTTATAAGTTTAGTAATTTTTATTGAACTTGTCCGACCGTTTTCAATCAGTATTATTGTAATATACATCCTAGCAGTAATTTTACGGTTTTCATTCGTACAAATAAACTGTACCTTAACGACTTACATCATCAATATTTAACAGCTTTCTAGAAAGTGGAGATATTTCAACATCACGCATTGTAACGGAATTGTAATAAAAACTTCTAGGTAAGTAATACTTTAATGTTTACAAAAGGGTAGTGGGTAATAAAATTTACATACAAAAAATTAGGAGTGACGTACGTTTAAGTGAGGATTGCTTCTATCATTTGTGAGTAGATTTATAACTGGCCATGAAACCCCCTTTGAAATTGTTGTGAAGCTAAAACTAAAACTATTATGTCACTTTGCTCATCATGTAATACCTACTCACTGAACACTTCTAATACACAAAAAACATTAAAGCATGTTATTGTACCAGTACTATTCACTATATGAAGAGAAAGGCTCTAAGCGTAACGCAAGACGTTGAGTTGGTAATATAGAAACATCGATGGTAGATGATGATTTTAACGAAAAAAGTACAGACCATACTATTTGTCCACCTTTTAATTAAATTTTTGCAAGCAGTATTCTTACTATTTTGTTTTTCTCCATAATATTGTTTGTGTTTCATTCCATTTGCATCAAATTCTTGTAGGTCATTGTTAACTAACAATTACTTAAACTGCTTAATTACTATGTCTTCGGAAGCGTTGCGTTGACAGGTAATATAATTTTATTACGCCTTCATTTGTTTCTGTTACAAATGAATTGTAAAAGGAAACAATATCTTCCAAAATTTTATCATTTTATTATGCAGCATTTACAGTTTTTCAAATCGAAAACAGCAGTCATATTTGCCACATTATTAACCATACATAAAAATTTCTCTTTCCTAAACAAAGTACATTTAGTAACAATTTTATTCAAATTTAGACTGTACTAAACGCAAATGTCAACAAACTGTAATACGATAATGTTACTTCACAAAATCTTTCTCCATCCCTTACTATTAGAGGTAGGCTCCTCCACCATTTCAACATCATAGAATGCTTAGCTCTTGGTCAAATATTTATCGAAATGAAGTAAAAAACAAACAAAAGGAATGTTTCACCAAATTTTATTAGAAAGTATTTGGCTTACATAGGAGTATTTGTTGTACTTTACTCCTTTGAAAATGGTCGCGTTGACCGAAACTTGTTAGGATTTTTCTAATAAAATTTGGTGAAACTTTCCTTTTGTTGGTTTTTTACTTCATTAAGTATGTTCCACAACAGTTGCATCCCACAAAGTGTTAAATTTATCGAAATTGTAAAATGTGGATTGCAATTATACATATGAAATAACACAGTTAGCAGTAAATAGCAGTAGATGGAGACATACTGCCTGCAATACGAAATAAAATGAGCTTCCTTTTACCGAAAGACTTCGGTTTGGTCAGTAATTTGATATGCTGATGAGAAATAACAACTTCAAAATCGTGATCCATATCAAATGTTAATTATTAACTTGCTTTGCATGCTTATCACGTAACATAAACTGCATCGTGAATTCAGTTTATAAACTAGATACATTTGCAAGACCCTTATGAAATACTATAGTTAGTTGTAAATATCAATAGATGGCAATATACTGCCGCAATACGATATTAAATCATAGAATACGAATTTGTGATCGTTTTCCGCTCGTAATCAGCGTACAAAAATGTTTAATTATTTATTAATTATTTTGAAGTTGTTGTAAGAGATGAAAAATGTATGTAGAGACAATAAATTCCTCTTATTTGTCCACGGTTGTTGTGACCATCGCCAGACATTTCTAACGACCTATCGACTGGCCTTTATAACAACAATTTCCTAATTGATAAATGAGAGTCATTATGTCAGACAGACTATAAACATATGTAATTGTATCTCTCGCTCCCTCGATAGCCGGAGAAAGTACGTTTGTTGCTGCTATTATTGCTGCTGTAAGAGTCAATAAAACTTGTGAGAAGAAAATTGATTCTCAACTAGCAAGCTTGATCAATTCATAATTATTGTGTCTCGTATAACTAACTATATCGTAAAAGCAATAGCGTAGAGTAGACAGATAGCAGTAACGTTATCGTTCCATTTCCTAGTCTCCTACACGAAAACATTAACTTGGTTATTTTTCTTATTTCTACAATGGAGAAAAAGAAGTTTATAACATAACATATCGGTGTCATTCGTGATAGAATATTTTACGGTTTAGAAACTACTTATTTTATTGTTTCAGACTACTAGATGTATCAACTGGAAAGTCCGGTCTAATTAATAACTTTCTATTTAACGCTTGCTACACGAGTGTAATCCGTAATAAATCTAACTGCGTCTCATGCACCGCAAACAGTAAATCAGGGAAACTGTTAAGCGAATTTATGGATATAGGTACATATGTTATGTTATATCATGAAGAATTAACTACACACACGATTTATCTGAAATAGATATACCTACAATAAATAAAAAGCACATCATTGTAACAAACAATTTTTATCTTTTAAGGGGCAGATTGTATCTTTGCAGTGACATTTTAAATCGTACTGTTTACCCAGAGTGGTGGCATAACTAATTAAACAAAATAAGTTTAATAATGACAACTTACTACAATCTAGTTATGTGTCGTTATAACTAATCTTAAAACCGATTTCGCCCCAGTTCACACTATAAGACCACTGCTCTACGTACAAAAAAAAACATTATTTGCGTTTTTCCACCCCATTAAATACTAACTCTGGTGGGTGTGCAGCCCCTTCAGCCAACACTATCGTGTAATAAAACTCTGTATACTCTGCTTACATATAAATTTTCAAGTAGAGATTATAATAATCAAAATAAATGTTTTGATAATACTTTTCCTATAATTCATGCGATCAATGAGAAACACCAGAAAATATTGAATTGTTTTGATTTTTATTTGCAGAAAATTTATGATACATAATCATAATTTCACAGATTTATTTGTAATTACGTGCACAATTGTCTCACTAAATATTGGCTTCTACAGACATAAAATTAATCTTGAATATTAATTGTTTATTTTTACCGGGAATATCAATGTGAGTTCATTACCGACCTGTTTTGTTACTTTATAAAATAGTCCGGTGTTATTATTAATCGATAAAACTTATAATCCATATGTTTATATATATTAAAGAGTCCATTCATGTGTATTTTCAACAATTTACTACTACATTACAGTAGGTAATAAATATTACTGTTGAAGAAACCTTACTTGGCGAAACAATTCTCACATACAAATACATCAGTAAAAATTTCCAATTATTTGATGGACCCGAAAAAATATAAATTACAAAATCAACGGTTGTTTGATCTCGCAGAAATAATCCTTAATAAGAATTCCATATAACACTCTACAAAATGTGAAATAACTACCTACCCCTTCATTATTTTCATTTTTGCCTTCATTATTTTATTAGTAGAATAACGTTAATTAGATTTCTAAAAACCATTAGAAAAATTAATTACAAATTCTGTTGTTTTCGTATTTTATTAAAAATAATTATACGTCTAATTATTATTTCTTAGTAAGTTTATAAATAATAATTTATATTATTAACTATACATTTCTCAATCCCTTTTAAAAATATATACCATCAGTTTTACGATTCTTACTTACAAAGTGATCCTACAATATGAACATATTCCATTTAAATTTAACTAAGTTAAAACCGCAAGATTTACCAAAATGTAAGCCAAAAATGTATATAATTTGAAAACAGTTTTTGATGTTTTGGTACTTGTAAAGTCCTGTAATGTGTCGTATATCTTGATACCGGAAGCAAGAGCGTATAAAATTTTGGACACATTTTAAGGTAATAAAGATAACAATAAATGACATTCAGACCGAATATATGCCGTCCCAAAATAAAACCAATGGCTAACAATAAATATCAAGCTATGACTACTGATCCTTGTTGCTAACTGTGGTATTTCAAATGTTTGAAAAGGGCCTTATGAAGGCATCTACTTATCAATCTGAATCGACGACACAGCTTATGTAGGTAAATCACATTAATAACATTTGAAATAATACCGTTAGCAGTGACTCTCAATAGATGGCAATATACTGTTATATCTTCATATTATATCAACTGGCTTTTATGGAGCAGCTTTGCTTTCATTGTTGATTTATCAAAACTGCCTGTGTTGTGATGGTGGGAGATAATAGGTTCTAAATTCGATAAATTGTTGATCAAAAACTTGATATTCTTTACTAATATTAGAGGTTCATAGTTAATATCTTACTCGTATTTGATTGTTTTCTAAAATAAAATAAAAACATGTATACAGACAACACTATTTTTGATCTACAATTTATTGGGTCCACCAGATGTGGATCGCGATTTCGAATTTATTAGTAATCATTAGCACACCATAAGTAGTTTTACTAAAAAACAAAATTGCTTATTTCAAGCAAGTTGAATAATAATACGTAAGCCGGAATAGAAATTTACTGCTAACTGTAATATTTTATGCGATTCTGTGTATAATTTAAACATTTTTTTAAACATAATTCCGTTAAATTTTAGATAGATTTATTCAGAAAACCCAGTTTAACTCTTACATTGTATAAAATAAAAATAGAAATAAAATTGATAAAAAGTGGTAGTAGCTGCTACAATGTCAACAAACCGATATAGTTTACGTGTTTGTTTGCCTTCTTGTAGTACAAACTTGTAGTAAGGATGATATTATTCCCGCCCAGATAAGTCAACGGTATTATTACAGCGACCTTATCTGTCGTGACCTACTAAATGAAATTTACTTTCAACTATTTTTTGTTACAAAAAACAACAAAGTTTATCGTACTCCGCCATTTACTGATTCATAATGAGTAGTCTACGAGGTACATTAAATGTGTTGTAAACACATAGCGAACATTAAATAGTTATTATTTTTCAATGTACTTTCCCAAAATCTCAATAGACTCATTTCAGTTCCTTATAAAAAAATATCATTCTTCCTCGTCTAACAATTACACGCTGTTTCTTTAAGTTCTTCACAATCGGAAAATCTCCTGTTTACATTCAGGGACATAATGGTGAAGTCAAACCTAATCCCATATCGAGGTTGAAAAAATTAAATATATTTACACTCTCTAACTACTGGGTGTTTGATACCCACCAACGACTCATACTTGTGGGCGGGCAGTTCCTCCGGCCTACAAAACTTTTTGTGTTTCATTCCCACCAGCTACTCGTGCTGATGGGCGGGCAGTCCCCCCGTCCTACACTGCAGTGCAAAGCCGGAGGGTAGGGCGTAAGGCCCTCTTCAGCCTCATTGAAGGTATCGTGGAAATGGGTAGGTGATGTGGTTAGGAAGATAAAGATGAGACGGACGAAATGAAGACAGAAGAGAAGTGAAAGATTATCTGTGATATATTACTGTCCCAGCATTTGCCTAGATGATCCAAGGAAACCACAAAAAACTTGGACCAGCGCAGCCGGACCCGGGTTCGAACCGGTGACCTCCTAAATGTTAAGCAATGATCTACAGCACTAGACCACGCCGCTCGGAAGGCCCTCTTCAGCCTCCTTTTAGGAAGCCTTGAAGTGGGTGAGTGGTGGTTAGTAATAAATAAATGAGACCCAGTATTTGACTGATTGATCCAAGGAAACGACAGAAAATATGAAAAAGATCAAACGGATCCAGAATCAATCCGGTGACCTCCCCAAATCTATCAGACACGCAACTGTAACATTCAACCAGTACTTGTTTCTAAGGTGACCTAAGAATATGCCGTATCCAACTTGTACTGACCTTAGAAAAGTAGGATGAATTGTACTTTCGAATAGGTAGGTTATCTTTCCTAATAGTTTGACTTTTATACGGGCATTAAGATTAACGGTAAGTAGGTGTTTTTCAATTTCTTTCACATTTTCATCCACGATTGCAATAATCGGCCCTACTAGAGCAAAGATCGCCTTCAACGCCTTTTCTGTCATATTTAGAAATTCACTTGACAATTTTTCAAACAGTATTTAACGAAGGTCTCATTATAATATTTTTTCAAACTTATCTTTGATGTGTAACTAACTTGGTGTTCGATTTTTTTTAAAGTTGTCACATCAGTCGTTATTATTTTCGCTTAGAATTATTATTGAAGAAGAATATTCACTTTAAATATATGTAGTGTAACATATATGTACATCCCCAAAAAGTATAATAGCTAATCACCCCGACACTGAAAATAAATTAGTCCCTTCGTATCAATTGCCAAAAATTATTATCATTTAAATATAAATGTAAACATGGAATCGACAGAAACAACTACTCCGAGGGCTAATACCCCTACCGGCATTGAATTACACTGTTGATTCCGAAGGATTCTTAGACGAAAATATAACATATTCGTCTAAATAATAAGATCAACATTTGGAACGATCGGATATGGCTTTCGCTTCGTTGTGCCTACTTGGTAGGACGCGTTCCAAATGTTAGATCCTTGATCTTATTATTTAGACGAATAAGGATTTTTATTCCTTCTTCTTTTTGAATATGTTATTATCATTTAGTTTTTGGATCATCATCGATAATCTTGGGGTCGTGATTCCGAAGACAGGTTGAAGATGCAACTTCACTCCTTTCAATCCTGAGCCAATATCCGCATTTCACCAAAACTGGAACATACCGCCTACGTTTCAGCATATTTTCAAGTCATAATTGAGATAATTGCACCACAGATAATACCTCAATAATGTTACCATAAATATTCTCACTTTAATTGTTTCTGTAGTCAATCGTTTGACAGTACGTGACATATAGGTACGATAATTAGAAAACCATAATGAGTCACGTTAACTTCTGATCGACTAATAATGATTTTAATAATTGTTTTAAAAAAATGAAAAAGTGTTGGAAATTTACCATTAAAATCTTTTACGTGCGAGTGCGGACGTTGGCGTGTCTGTTCGGAGTGAGTCATGGAACAACTAAATAATAATAAAGTAACTGCTGCAAGTAATAGCAAATAATTTTCCCATAGACGAAAATGATCAAACAGACCTTGGAAAAGTCATAATGGATCCACTTATCTACGACAAATGCACCATTAAACTCAATTACATTAACTGTTAGCAAAAAGCAGTTCCGTGAATAAAAGATGCTATTTCATTCAACTGATCTATTAGTTAACAAACGGTCGTGTCTTAATGAAGAAAGGGAATGTAAGAAATATGCAAAATATGATACAGGATAATAAAGTACATTATGCAACAGATGGGTTAAACCACCTTCATTATAATTAGCTCTATTTAGAATTGACCTTGATCTTTTTGCCTTCAAAAAACGAACTGATTCCTTTCTTAAAAAAATATTTCGTACTAACGTTTCTTAAAGTAATTAGCCGTTGAAGTGGAGCTAAAATTAACATCCAAGGTTATCACTGAAGCTTATAGAACACTATAAATTTTTGTTATCATTGCGATGACTTAATATTAACATTCCTGCTAGATGCAAGTGTGACTAATTTATGATTTTCAATGTAAACCAACCAGAGATTATTAATAAACGAACGTTAAACAAACTCCCTGGTTTTTACATCATCTATTTCCAACATTTCAAAAAAAAAAAAAAAACAAGAAACAAAACACAAAGTCAACAGCAACACTTAAATACCAATGCACAGACATTTACATCCGATAAATAAATTGTTGTTGAACGTATTAGGTATTTTGCATAAATAAATATAACACCAATCAATCGTTAGAGTAAGTAATAGGTAGAACAGCAGTAATTTTACAAAGTAATAAAAGTAAAAGGCCACTTGTGATTAAATACTTATGTGTATACATGTATAAACGCTTCTGAAATGAAAGGTTCTGCGGCATTACACTTAATTAACGCAAATTTAAACAGTAACCAACTTGCGGCCGTTCAAAGAGAAATTATCATTAGCAGATTTTGAAGAAAAAAAAGGAATAATCGACTAAAAGCTATTAAAAGCAACAGTTCACAAACTGGCAGTCAAGTTTCTCGTGATACAGTTGTAAGCTTATACAGTGCGTCCCAAATATGACACCACATTGTCGTAAATCTATACAATCAACTGGACTCACATTTTCAATAAACAACACCTTTGAAGTGAGAGAATATTTTAGGAGACTGTGGCAAGCAAATAAAAATAATTTGAAATTACAGCAGACTTGGCAAGTACATCGACTAACTGAACTAATAAAATTTACATTTTGTATATTTATCTACGTATATTAGTTACAAGTTAACCGAGCGGCGTGGTCTAGTGCTCTAGATCATTGCTTAGCATTCGGGAGGTCACCGGTTCGAACCCGAGTTCGGCTGCTCTGGTCTAACTTTTTTGTGGTTTCCTTGGATCATTTGAGCAAATGCTGGGGCAGTAATATTCCACAGATAATCTTTCATTTCTCTTCTGTCTTCATTTCATCCGCCTCATCTTTCTCTCCCTAACCACACCACCCACCTATTCCCATGATTCCTGCAAGGAAGCTGAAGAGGGCCTTACGCCCTATCCTCCGGCTTTGCACTACAGTGTAGGTCGGAGGGACTGCCCGCCCACCAGTATGAGTAGCTGGTAGGAATGAAACATAAAAAAGTTTTTTTTTAAGTTACAAGTTAAAACCATATGATGCGATAAATATTTTTCGAAGTTAGTGTTGCTAGAAATTGGAATGGATTTTTATGCGAAGTATTGGCCTCATGTAATACTACTAATCCCCTCGAGATTAGCAGTTAAGTTCCTGATAAATGTATTCTTGTGTTGATTGTTTTTCAGAAACGACTAGGATATAGGGGTTGATTTTTGAATGATTTAAAACTGCATACCACTGGTGAGCAATCGATTTTATAGGATTATTCTCACTGGTTGGTGTGAGTTATAACTATCTCTTTGACCGTAATAATTTTATTGCTCTTGTGTCAGATTAAAGGGTGCTTACTGTGGTCTTCTTTTTGTCTGATGTGCATAAAATAATTTATTTCCACTGTAAATTGTTATTTTTTTAAACAGCAACAAATAATACAGAATTCAAAGTTATGTCGTATTTCAAGCGGTATGTCGCCATCTACCTTGGTGTGCTGATGAAATCTAATAAGATCGAAATCGCGATCCGCATATCCAATACTATTTTTATTGATATTAATAAAGCATTTTCCACGTTTTCAAATAGTGTTGACATTTCTCCTTTATATTACTCAAATTTACCACCACGTCAATTTTCTGTTCAGTGACTCAAATTGTGACAAACTGTGCATATCAGATAAATGCGCCGCGAATTGCACCGACTTACATTTTAATTTTTCTCGATTATCGGTTGCAGTCCGTTGTGTAAATAATTCTAATAGAACCACAATAAATTACAAGTGACCTTATTGCAATACTTAATCGATTCTTTTAAATTTCATATTTGATTGTTCAAGAAACACAGGTACTTCTTTTCTAATAATTTAATAATATAATTAAACAAAACATTTTCTGTTTCCGTAACGACCTTGTCAATGATTTTTTGAATATTTAGGTACACTAATAAATGTAATTGATGCTGCTCGTGGTGCAAACACTGTGAAACACTTTAATTAATTTGGTATTACGAATGTAGAAGTACTTTTTACTTTTATGAATATAATTAATTGAATAATATCTATTATTTAATTTTTTATTCTCATTACTAGTTGTATTGTCTAAAATGTTTTGGATTAGAAAGCACCTTTTATGATAATGTTATCAATTACTTCTGCTTTGTAGCCACTGTTTAGCCCTAACACTTTTATGTTATTAATTTCAGTATGAAAATCATTTTTTAAAAGGGGTATGTTGACTGCTCTATGTACTAGACCATAGAAAGCATCTATTTTTATGCCACAAGATTCATTAGAATTGGCTGTAGTGGTCGGTTTTTTATAAATATTAAAACGTTTTGATTTTTGAATATGTTGAGATTTAGAAAATTAATACTGTTATTTACATATATTTCCATCGTGAATGGTATATTTGTGCAAAATTAAAAATTGGTTAAACTATTCTTTTTTCCCCGACCATACACATAATACGCCATCGACATACCTCCCCCAACTAAGTAGGCATATCACTAAACGAAGAGCACCTTCACGATATCAAAGTATACAAATACATTCTTCATTATTTTATTTTATACAAATATAGAGTAAGGTAGTATTAAATCTTTAATACATATTCGGAATTAGGATTAATTAACGTAGCTACGAATCAGTAGCGATTTATAAATGGACACAACGAGTTAATTAGTGAAACGTTACTTTTAGTAGAATGATGATTCGGGATTGTAGGTCGTGGTTGATGGGAACGGTTTCGTTCGAGCGTTTCGTCGGCAACTGCGACATCATCAGTGGGTGCTGTGTTGACTACGTGTGCGAAGATTATACCTCCAAGACTTTCAGTCAGTCGCTGCCGAGACTTCGAGGTATAATCTTCGCACACGTAGTCAACACAGCACCCACTGAAGATGTCAGCCGCAGTTGCCGACGAAACGTCTGGACGACTATGAATTCCGGCCGTGAAAGCTTATGTTCTTATATTAAACGTTACTTTTATTCATAAAAAATATAATTTTCATGAGAAATTATCGAAATTTCCAATGTCAACTATTGCTGCATCAAATTCTTTACTCTTAAGCAATAATTGTCTTATTATCTATCAGCAGGGAATCAATTCAATAATCATAGAACAGTAGAGAGCACAAATATCGATATACTTACGTAATTTCATGTAACCGCATTGAACGTAGTTACTTTAAAATTATTGGAAAATTTTATTTACACATCAACATATATAGTTCATATGAACCATTTTAAAAAGTAATGGTTGCAGCACATTGAATTCGCTGAAAATTGCAGGTTACATCTATCGTTTTAAGTGTAGTTAACTAGGGTTGAACGTAAGCCTTAACTAACCTTGTACGCTGCATAGCATACAGTGTACGTTGTAATATGAGGCGGGGCGAGTAATTGGTCCAAACGCATTCTCTGAATAATGTTACATATTATATATGGGTAACTTTACAGGTCTGCTGTCAACGGTCAGCATTACTTTTACGTTTTTATTCGCGTGTTTTTCGATCATAAGACTTTGCAATTCATACAGTAGAATGTAACTTCTTTGTGATGTACTTATTATTATTATTGTTAGGTTTAGGCTTATTCAAACATAAAAAGCATGAGTGATCCCTTGGTTTTCTCCCTTATTGGCCAAAAACCGGATATATATAGCAAATTCTATTTCCTCATCATAGAAACGACAAGAAAAACTGCAGTTCTCCGGGATATCCATAAATGTCATGGCTTTCTTCTTTCCGAGACATACTATTTGTTCTTTCATGTGTTTACAGAGGTGTAAGATATAACTACTTATACAGTTAATGCTCTACTGATACATTAATAAATATAATTTTAACATACGATTATTCCAATAGAAATTTTCAGATCTTTCATGCCATTTTTCTGACAGCGAACGTATTGCATTCTGAAATAGCCGCGCGACTGTTATTTTTTCTTGGCTTTAAAAAACAACAGTGCACATTAGTACACCACTAGGTGTTTCAAATAGTCTTTAAACTAGAAACGAATTATGGTGGGTATATATACTTTTTAATTTATTTTTCTGTAAGCTGAAGTAAACTGAAAAAATTACCGTTTGTTGCGGAAATTCACATGTTGTGGAAACGAAAGCGCACTTTGTTAGTTAATTGTTCTATACACATTTTGATAACTGTGCAGTGAAAAGGAGAAAATTATCTTTAAATTTTAGATTCTGAATTTGTTAAATCACGAGCTATACATAAGAGTAAAATATTGATTTTGGAGGAAATTTTGGGAGCTATACTACTACATTAATAAATCTTATTATGCACATTGATTAATTAGTCAGAAATTAAATCGTTTCAGTTTTTGTAATACTTATTAGGTTCTTTAATTAATCACATGAGTAAAATATGGAAACGGCAAAATAGTCCTTTTTTGAACAACAATGACGCGCTCTTTTACATGCAAATTACAATATATGTTCGTATAGCTACAAAAAATTATAATAAATAATAAAGTATAAGGTAATAATAAACGCCTCTACATGTACTCAAAACACTTACACACATATAAAAGGTGGACGTGTATGTATTGTTCACATTATGTATCTGTGTGTACTGTATACAAACATTGAAAGGGACATTTGGCGACATTGATAAACAGATCATGTATCAAACGGTATTTTATGTTTTCTGTTTTAGAATCGAACCAGACGAGATGGTGGGATTTATACAGCGACGTGGATTACTCAAACGAAAAAATTAATATTCATAATCAAAGAGTCCATAAGCAACCAGCATAATACCATCTGGTACCAAAAAGCATAAATTAACAATTTACGAACATTTTAAATACACAACAGTCCAATTTTTGTTCAATAAAAACCCGAATCATGACACAATACAATTTATTACGATCACATAAACTGTCAATTATTTAATTGTGCCTGATGTAAGACCTACAATACTTATTATTAAATTATTTCAAGTGCCATTCGAAAACATATATTATTTAATAAAGATCTAATTTTCGAGCAGTTCGAAGTGCAAAGAAAATATCGTTAATTATTTAAATAAAATATTGTTTGTTACTGATTCTTTAATTATGTGAGTTTCTTATCTTGTCTGTTTTAACTGACATTAATTGAATTTTGCGTGTGACCTTACGACGTAAGGTACTTTATTTATGTGTAAAACGATTAAATGAAGTAAGTGAATTTCTAAGTTGATAATTATACTCATAAATAAACAAATAAATGTGCATATTTGGCGCAATATATGTATAAACATAAAAGTTAAAAATTGCAATCAACATATTTCTATGCATGTATGTATATTTTTACGATACCCTATACTACGTCGAATATTTAAATTATTAATCAAATTTCATATCGTTATTATCGTATTTTCAAATTATTAAAATTGCATTTGTATTAAAAGTTCCTGCAATGTATAAAATTTAATTAACCCCTGACACTACCAATTATTTATTTACAAAACAAACTTTTGATATAATTATTAGAAATAGAAGCTTTGAAATGAACGAATAAAATTATTTTATAAAATTGATTTACATTAATAAATAATATATCTATTTTTTTAATATTCCTTCATCAGTGTTAGAAATAGAAAGTGAAAATTTTTACCTGCTGCTCTATTTCTCGCCCTGGGGCCGTCTTCCTCGATTAGGGGAGATGTAGCTCGTCCCAATATTACAGTAGGAAGAAACGAAAGAAAAAGTACAAAAATGTTTGTTACTTTCGACATATTTTGTTTTTGTATTTTAAACAATCGCACACTTTACACAAATATAATAATCATTAAACAATTGAATTGATTTCGTTTTATAATTTTGAAAACTATCGATTATCACTTTAACATTAAGTAGATGAGATTCAATCACATCTAGAAAGAATATGTTTTTATTTTTTGCTTACATACTCAAAAAAGTTGAATAAACTTGAGGAAACGTCAAGCTTTTGTTATCACGTCGATTCAAAAATCTTGTGAAAAATGTTACGAAAAGTTTTAAAAACCGCAATTATTACACATATGAACGAAACAAGTGTCAGTTCATGACAACCTGTTAGGATTTTTTTTCGCAGGACTTGTCGATGCTTCCGGACAGAATTAGCAAGGACACCGGCAAAAAATACGCGTTTACCGGCACTGCACGTACCGTCACATTCACAAACCTGTACTTGTCGTGCGTCGATCGCGGTTATGTAGCTAAGCAACTTAAGCGAATGCTTGAAATAAACTGTTGTTGATTCGACGATACACACGGCTAACTTCAACTCATCCCCACTCTAGCTCGCTGAACAGCTTCTGAGAGAGAATCCTGCGGCCTGCGAGAGGAAGGATCCTGAGCGACGGCACAACTCGCTGCCCGTACTTCCGAAGGATAATCCGAAGCTTTTCGTTTTACCCAGAACAGCAACGATTTCTACCTATCGATGTTCATATATTACACAGCTCTCTACGATTTTAATGCGAAGGCGCTATGATACATATATGGAAATTTTTAAAGCTCATAAACTTAGAAACTTCATTTCCTGATTGTGTACAATGAATACAGTTTTTAATTTTCCAAAACTTTTAATTAAATTGTGCTCAATGCTTAGTACCTATTCATAAAAAAAAGCTACATTCATTACTAAAATAAATTATTTAATCTGCAATTAGAAAGGAAATTTGCTCAAGTTCCTGGTTTTGTCACCGCCAGAGTTTTGGAAAAAAAACTTTTAGAAATTCATTCGAAATAACGTTCTGAAGGTAATAGTGACCTTATTGGTTGATTTTCTAAATTTTATTTATACATACCTGGAAATTTTAAATTTCGTTAATTTTTTTTTTAATTTTCCAACGCTATTAATTAAATTGTGCTCAATGTTTAATTACCTACTCATAATGAAAATTGCAACAATTTTCAAATTAGTGATACTTTCTGAAATGTGGAATTAGCAATGAAAATGTGGCAATTTTCTAGATTTGTTTTTTCTAAAATTTTGGAAAAAATCTAGATTTTTTCTTAAAAGTGTTCTGGAAGTAACAGATAATTTTATAAGGTTACCTTGACATTTTAATAAACTTAGTAAAGTTTTCCAAATAGCGTTCCGGTGATAACATTATGCAAATGACCCACTTTGAAAATTTTTGTCTTTGAACTACATTAGTATACCAGGAACAAATCTGATTATTTTTTTGGAAATTTTAAAAAAAACAAAATTTAGTCGCTGCTATATGCTAATTATTTGTAATAACTACCAAATATTCATAGTCAATTGTTTTTTGGAAAGCAAGTGAAATAATTACATAAAACTTTTTTAACCTAATCAGTTTTAAATAATAATTAGTTTTTTAATTTTTTTAACTAGAACCGCATTACTGAACTAGAATCGCATCAAATATGTTTAGGCTGTAATGTATAGTTTTCTAATAGAATTTTTCTTAGCGGCCGAAATCAATCAAATAATTTAAACTTTTCTAGAAATAAAACCAATTATTTTGTAATTAATCATACGAGAGAAACAGAGTCAGGGTAACAGTAAATATATATTCTTCCAAAGTAGGTAACTCATGGACAATGTTGTAATTCCATTAAACTGTCGGTCTAGACTTAGAGAAGCTGATTGATTTGTAACATTAAGAAAACTTTACAAACAGTAAACGAGGTACTTATGATTATTGAAAATCAACCGTTATTACTGTTAAAAAGCATGATAAGGTAGCTACGTATACCCAATTTATAATATCTTAAGAACTACGGTATTTTAAAAAGATTTTTACGTAATTTGTACTCTAATTGAAAAAATAACGATGAAATAAAGTCACAACGCACTGCATATTATATAAGTACAGAAGTTAAACTTATACTTACTCAAAATCAACAGTTATGATGGATACCAAAACACTAAAATTAAATGAATAAATAAATTAATTAGAAATAAATTTTGGTATTAGCAAAACGACTAATCTACTCTCAAAAAAGTAACTTTAAAAAATAAATAGATGCCTTATAATGAGATAATTTCAAAATTAAAAAATGCAATCGGAATTGAAGCAAAAACGGTAAATTTTGACTCAATCTTTTGAAAAGATCATATATTAAAGAAAAAACATAGTACAATTCAATTCAAACTTAGTACAGCGTTTAGTAATTTGTTGACAAAACCAAAATACAATTTATGTTAGTAGATATATGTAATAAAAAAAATAACATTATTGTTGCTGCTTATGAAACAACTGTTACTTTTCTCGTTTAAGTGCTAAACTATTAAAAATCAAAAGTTCTAATGCAGTCGAATGTACAAATATTTGGTACTTTCATAGGTTTATTAAAAATCTTGACAATAGTCGTTTCGGCTGTTATGCCATTATCAAAAAAGTACAAAACAATACTAAATAATTACATGATAAGTTGAGCTTAAATACTAGATTTACATGATGTATTTTAAGAGTGGGGATACATTGGTAATTTCTTGTTTTTAAGGGTTTTATTAATTTCAAAAATTTCTAGTAAGTTTAACAATTTGCTTTTTTTATAATTATTGATTAATTTAATGTTATCAATATCTAAATTGTGATTGTTTGTAATGCAATGTTCAGCGAAGCCAGTACAAGGGTTTTTGGTTAAAATTGATTTTTGAAGTTCACGTATTCTTAGTTGTAGGGCTCTACCAGTTTGTCCAATGTAAATTGCTTGACAATTTTTACAATTAATTTGATAAACACCACTTTTCTTTAACATATCAGTTTTTTCTTTATTGTTGACTAAAAGTGTACTTAGATTAAATTTATTTACAGAAATTGTTGTTATATTTAAACAATCTATTACTGATTCTACAGGTTAAATTCGGTATATAATTAATAAACTGATATTGATTATCCTCTTTTGTATTTGATAAGGTATAGAAATTTCTTAAAATAAGTTTCTTTTGTTTTTCCTTTATTAACGTATCAATAATATGTTCACCATAGCCATTGTTTCTAGATAGAGTTTTTAGAAAGAGGACTTCCGAATTGAAAAAACTGATATGTGAAAGAAAAGTAGTGTTTATCAAATTAATTATAAAAATTGCCAAGCAATTTACATTGGACAAACTGGTAGAGCCTTACAACTAAGAATACGTGAACATCAAAAATAAATTTTAATCAAAAACCCTTGTACTAGCTTCGCTGAACATTGCATTACAAACAATCACAATGTAGATATTGATAACATTAAATTAATCCATAATTGTAAAAAAGCAACTTGTTATACTTACTAGAAATTTTTGAAATTAATAAAGCCCTTAAAAACGAAAAATTACTAACCAATGACCAACTCGATTTTAATGTATCCCCATTTTTAAAATCCATCATGTAAATTTAGTATTTAAGCTCAACTTATCATGTAATTATTTAGTATTATTTTGTACTCTTTTGATAATGGCATAACAGCCGAAACGACTATTGTCAAGATTTTTAATAAACCTGTGAAACTACCATGTGTTTTTGTATTATCTTCTTTATTTTCAAAATTTTCCACCAAGTGACCAACCACCGCATCGTATCAATTATATTGTACAAACATTATAAGTTGTGGGTACAAACTTTTACATAGTTAAAAAATATAATAACTCCATAATTTGAAAACTGAATAAAAGGTTACAAAACCGTATTAATATTGTTTGGCCTATCGCACTAACCTCCTTGCTTTATATATGATTATGATATAATTGATCATCTGAGAGAGACATGAGGGTATTAGCATTCTATTTTAAGAATCATGATGTAGCCATGCTACTAATAATTAAAAAAAATAGATATGTGTCTACAATCCCCAGTACAATTTGTATATATAAGTAATCGTCGCTAAATTTAAGAGCCTTTCTGATAAAAGCGTAAACAACAATAACTTTTACCGTGTTATCGATTTTAGTAAGTTATTATGTTATTAACGATAACGCTACAAAAATATATATCATATATCTATTGCAGAAAATAATACACTTCATGGAAGTTACATAATTGTATAATCAATTTCTTCTAGTTAAAAATCAATTCAACTTTTTTATTTTTGTTGTATTCTTCATTCTTCATTAATAGGCATCTGGCTTACTGTAACGCACTGATTTTGATGACTTACCTAATATACAGACGTTAAGTATAAATATGGAATCAACAGAAACAACTACTCCGAGGGCTAATACCCCTACCGGCATTGAATTACACTGTTGATTCCGAAAGATACTTAGACCAAGATAACATATACAAAAAAGAAGGCATTAAAATCCTTGTTCGTCTATTTATTAAGGAACAAAAATCCCACATTTGGAACGCGTCCCACCAAGCAGGCACTACGCACCGAAAGCCAAATCCCACAACCAGTTTCGACCTATTGTATTTCATCCTTAACATCAGATCTGTTAAAAATTCATATGCGAGAAGTAAAAGTATAATTAATTAAGACAGAATCCTTCTAAAATTTAATTTATTTCATAACTTTAAGATCTGTAACGCTATTTCTCATATTATGAAATTTTCAATTTTTAAGATCGATTTTTTAAAAGCATGCAATGAGTAAATAACAGTAAGCAATTTTTTTCATGTATTATTTTTAAGGTTTATTCAACACAATGAAAATGGATTGATGAATTAAAAACAAGCCTTATTTTGAATAATTTAAATATTTACTGATTTATAACAGTGTATAATAAATAAGTTAATGTGCTATTTTTGTGTATTTTATGTTACTACGTTCATTTAGGTAACTAATTAATTTAGAACCTAACAAAACATGTAGAATTAATTACAGTGTAAACTCTCTGTAACAAAAGTCAAGGGACCGACTATTTTCCATTTCAGTACCTTAATTGATTCATAGTTTAAACAAAATTATAACCAATAAGTTAGCAACTCACAACAATTAAAGGAAATAATTGAATAATGAATTGAATTATTAAAAAAAGAAGGAATTAAAATCCTTATTCGTCTAAATATTAAGATCAAAGATCTCACATTTGGAACGCGTTCTGTCAAGTAGACACAACGAACCAAAAGCCATATCCCACGACCGGTTTCGACCTATCGGGTCTCATCAGGTGGGCGCTGGCAGAAAGGCCTTTACAGGCTATATTATAAATATAAATATAAATATGGAATCTATAGAAACAAAGGGCTAATACTCCTACTGGCATTGAATTACACTTTTGATTCCGATGGATTCTTAGACGAAGATATAACATATTCAAAAAAGAAGGAATTAAAATCCTTATTCGTCTAAATATTAAGATCAATGATTATTGGTAGAACGCGTTCCAAATGTGAGATCTTTGATCTTAATATTTAGACGAATAAGGATTTTAATTCCTTCTTTTTTGAATATGTTATATCTTCGTCTAATAATCCATCGGAATCAACAGTGTAATTCAATGCCGGTAGGGGTATTAGCCCTTGGAATAGTTGTTTCTATAGATTCCATATCTATATTTATAGTTGAATTATTAATATATTTATCTTAAAAACTCTTTGTGTTCTTTTTGTTTAAATTAAGAGGATTGGTTGGCTCCAAAACGTCTTCTAACGTATCAAAGCAACTCATTGATACACACAGTAAGTTTTACTTTTACTTTCCATATTTACTGCAAACGTATGTAGTATATTTTTGTTATAGAAAATGTCCGTATCATTAAAGAGAATTAGTGAGTACTTAACATATATGGATTAAAAAGCAAACCATCCAAGCTCTATTTTCGTTTAGTAGATGATTTCGTTATAAAGAACTTCGACGGTATGTATTAACTAAAGATACGATTGAGCAAAGAATCACACATTGTGTCTGAATCATTCTAGGCCATCCTGATGTCATATGCAGGACAATATTTTTGTCGCCGCTAACGCAGATGTTGCCGGCGATGGTTTGCGAGAGCGTGGTATCGAAAACGGTTACGATTCGTCAGGTCAATTGATATTTGGTTACATTGTCAACGAAACAAGTACCTCGGTATGGAAGAGCGTCTCTCACATTACTATAAATGGCAACTTCGACTTACAATTAGCCTTATACAATCACGTCTGCATTTGTAGGTCTCGGTCCATTCGCATCCGTCCTCTGGTCACCACCATAACCATCGCAATAAGTACTGTTAAAGAACCGCCACACCGCCAACTTTACATTTATTTACGCGGTACCAATAAAAGAATACATTTTCACTTTTTTTGAGTTTCGTACCACAAAAAAACAAACAAATTATCCTTTATGAGTCTCTCTTACTTTTCTTTATAAATTCAGGTACTTGTCACAATCGAATTTATCAAAAAATATCAATTGGAATTTGGAAATATAAATGTAATATAAGGGTGGTTATGTAAAAAATAAGACGTACTTCGGCATAAAATGTTTTGCGCACCTGAGACACGAAAAGTGGCTGACCAAATTAAGACAAGTAATTTTTAAATAAAGTTTATTGTTTATTATATCAATCAAATGTAAATATAAATACCGTTATTGGATTTCACTGTAAAGGCCTTTCTGCCAGCGCCCACCTGATGAGACCCGATGGGTCGAAATCGGTCGTGGGATATAGCTTTCGGTTCGTTGTGCCTACTGTGTAGGACACGTTCCAAATGTGAGATCTTTGATCTTAATATTTAGACCAGGCCTGGGCAAATGGCGGCCCGCGGGCCGAATCCGGCCCGCGGTAGAATTTTGTCTGGCCCGTGAAGCATTGTATATATTATTATTAAAAACACAAATATTAGTTTTTGTCCAACATAAATTGGTGAATAAAAAATTTTTAGATAAATTATTAAGCAATACTTATACACATTATCAGGGCCGGTGGGAGCCAAAATTTTCTCCCGGACAACCGCTCTTTTCATTGCCTCCTATTCGAAAATATAATTATGATAATTAATAAATAACAATTACAGTATGTATAATAGTCGCACAATTTTATTAGTTATTATACTTATTATATATATCACATTATTAAATCTAAAGTCGCCATTTTCTCCTCCGTTCAGATCTTGTATTAGCGATGAACATTTAAAAGCAGTGTTAAGAATTTCAACCACAAAATTTTCACCAGACTTTCAAAAAATTATTGGTGATGCTAAAAAATTTCACTTTAGTCATTAAAATTTATGTTATTAAAATTATTTTTTTTTAATTTCATTTATTTTATTATTTTGTCTTTTTTTTCAAAAAACTACTGAATGTTGGCTATGAAAATTATAATATGTCAAAACGTAAAAGTCATTAGAGCAGTTTTTGTAATCTAATCAATTTAATATTATTTGAAGATTGGTTTTCATTTCAGGATACATATTTTATTGTAGTTCCCTTTTTCTTCATAAAGCATAACTTATCTTTCTTTCGTATTACTTGTTTATGTTTAATGAAGTGAAATATTTGATCTAAGAAATTGACAATCTAAGAAGACGTTCTGTCAAATTAATAGTTTATGTAAATCACCACAGTGTTGCCAGCATTTGTTTTTCATGTTTTTTGTGACTATTTGTGACTCAATCTATTAAGCATAGATGATAGTGGTAACACTTTTAATAACACCTTTGTATGATAATTGTACAGTTTGATAATTATCTGAAAAAAAAATTCTTTTCAATTTTTTTATTCAAATGATTTAATAAATAAATATTTTTATTCAAAAATGTTGGTTCTAAATTTCATTAATTGACATCCTTAGCAAAAACTATACTTAAAATTAGAAAAAAAAACTGTTTAGCCCGAGGTCAAATTTTCATCTGCAATGTATCTATCAAAATATTTGGTCACCCCTGATTTAGACGAATAAAGATTTTAATTCTTTCTTTTTTTTTGAACCAATCAAATGTGTTCATAATTTCATTGATCCACTTTACCCTAAAAATTAAATGCATAAAAACAAATATTAAATACCTTTGTAGGAAATACATTCAGAGAGTAAAAAGGTTCGTATTTGCATATCGATGAAATATTCTTCCGGTTTAGTAATTCTACAATCAAAGACATTTTCCCAAGGTGATTTAAACAGAAAATCCACTTACGTATATCTTTTATTGACTTTCTTCAAACGTTTTATTTGCATTAGGATTAACGAAATAAGCTAATTCAAAGTTATGATAATTAAATGCGTCTTCTATAATCTTTCTTTAAAATTAAAAGCTGTGAGTAGCCGATATTATCACAAAAAATGGGAAATTTGGTATTAGAAATACTGATTTATACCCTTAAAATTTTTAAAAGATTATACATGTTTTCATAAATTTACTAATTATTTTAATTTACATGAAGGTAATTCGTTTAATACTTCTAATTTGATATGGAACTTCCTGAATAATAATTTTGTAAAATTACGTCAACGACGAAGTCTGTTCGAGCTAATCCAGAAAGTAATGGTTGAAGTTAGAAATAGCTCATTGAATATACTTATAATCTAGAAGTTACGATCTTAGATAAGCCCAAGAATATTGTAAGTTACATTATTTTAAGCATAGATAGAATCAGAGCAGCCAAGCCAACGGAAATGTGTAATACCACCACTTACAAGACTGCATGGTACTTGCCTACTCGATTTTTGAGTGTAAACATGCAGGTGAACGTAAGTGGTAACTAATATTTGTATGCTGCATAACATACGTACAGGTTTCATTGCATGCTCTAATATGAGACAGTACCGTATGTCGTTAACTAATTTGTCCACACGCAATCTCTCAAAAATGTAAATATGCGAATAAATTCCACTACCAATTTAAAAATAGTCTTCAATAGTAGTCCTAACAATTTTATTACCACGCAGGCTTTGCATACCGACCTTGCGTATTTCCTTACAATTTTAAACGTAGTTAACTGAAATTGTTGTTGCTGCACGCCATTAAAAAAACGTTAATCATATTTCGTAAGGAACATTAGTAGATATAATAAATACTGTTAAGATGGAAAAAATATTAATAATTCTAAGCAAATTTCTGATAAATCAGTTTATACGAGTATAGAAAATTCCCTTGATTAATTTCAGTAAAAATAAATTCAATCTTATCATGTTGTGTAAATTTTATATAAAAGCTATAATAATATAAATGTCGTATTTATTTAGTTGTAGGGGCGAGTGGGGTAATCGCGGACAACGGGTACTGGCGAACGAGCCAGTTTAGGTATGTTAGAAAGGGGTAGGGGATATTTTTTTATGGTGGAATCGAGAGTTAGATTTGACTGAAATGTTTTGAAATGAAAACACACTTACTGGACACGTTAAGTTAAATTGATTTTTTGCAATTTTGTTTAATGTTTTTGTGCGTGTTTGGCTAATGGGGGGTGATTTGAATTGGGCAACCTTGGAGGCTTGTAATTATCCCTACACAATAAAAATGTACATATTTTCATATTGGTTTCTCTCCATAGTAAATGTACAGAAGAAATGTCCACACCCTCACACGTATTATTTCGTCTGTCATCCACAACCTAGCTACTGAAACGCTTTCGGTAACTATATGAACTTGTTTGTTGATTAAAAATTATGTGCATACCCTCTAAAATACATTTCAGGTAACGAATGGTGAAAACACATCGAGGGATTCGTCTGTAATTATTGTGACGATTATGGGCAATACCGAACGACAAGGGTTTCTGCTAAAAGTTGATTTGATTTGAAAAATTAACTAAGTTGAATATAAGAATGTATAACTCAATAGTTTAAGTAAACATTAAGCAATAAACAGTATTGATAATTATCTGATTTTGTTTTATTTCAGTTATTTCGCAATTACCCCAAAACTCTCCCCGCTTCTTTTAGAGGCATTGAGTGTAAAATTTTAGCAGAGAACGAAAATTGCGCTCATAAACCTAACAAAAGCAATATTGAAGCAACTAACGAAAATTCAACAGTATAAAGTTAACAGCGTGCCCGTTAGAGTGGATAGCTCGAGCGCGAAATCATAGCTGGTGTCCCTGGTCTCCGCAGCCGACGTTGTTCATTAATTGGTGCATATTCGAAAAGTTTAAATAAATACATAATTATTATTATGTACATACCGGCTAAATAAATATGTAAATAGAAGTGTACTTTCTAATGTGCGTACATAAGTACTCCTATCCATTTTATACATTTAATTACTTTATATACCTACAATATACATGAGTTTTCATATTTTTATATATATAGTATTCGTATGCAAGTAATAGACAAAAGAATTAGTAATAATAGACAATCCCAGTTTTGCTGGCGCCCATAGTTTCTAACAAATTCATTTACTGTCTGATCATAAGTGTGTTGTACTACGGTGATTATTTATTAATAGTTTTATAGGTAATTTATGATTCGTTAGCTTCTGACCTGGATGTTTAAAGCCAGTTTCAAGAACCAAGAACACAAACGTGACGTTCAAAGTCATAAAACGAGCTTTTACCAGGCAATCACAATATTAAAATGTTTCTTTAACGAACAGATTGGTTCTCTTCAAAGAGAACATACCACTAACTGATTCATAAATAGCATGACTTGTACAAACTTTTCTAATAACCCATACAATTTTAAGCATACCCTCTTTCGAGCAATTTATTAAGGAAGACAAAACAAAACAAGTCACTAGACCTTACATATATTCCTTCGTTGTTATCTGAAGCAGTATTAAATTATTTACTATATTTGGCAGAGTTTCATAATATGCTTTTAATTTTATATTATTTGGTTTAATATTTAGTATACATACATATATCATTTGACCACATTCAGACCCAATAGGTCGAAACCGGTTGTGGGATATGGCTTTCGGTTCGCTGTGCCTACTTGGTAGGATGCGTTCCAAATGTGGCATCTTTGATCTTAATATTTAGACGAATTAGGATTTTAATTTCTTCTTTTTTGGATATCTTTCGTATCTTCGTCTAACAATCTTCCCGAATCAACAGTGTAATTCAATGCCGGTAGGGGTATTAGCCCTCGGAGTAGTTGTTTCTGTTGATTATATATTTAAATTTCTAACTTGTTATGCCTCTTTCCACTGCTTTGTTTTCCCGCTTCTTGGTAGTAGTTTTGCGATAATATTACTTTAATACTAACTAATAACAAAAACACTAATTTAAACAAATAACAATTTATGTACAACACTAAATGATTAATACAACGAAATATAAACAAATGATGAATATATATATATATATACAAAAGGAGAATAGAAGATGCAAACGAAGTGACAAAAAGAAACAATAACAAGACAGTAAAATAATAACAGGAAAAAACTTTTGGATGTTTCTTTTCCAAGACCTACTCGTACCGGTGGGCAGGCAGTCCCTCCGTTCTACACTACAATGCAAAGCCGGAAGGTAGGGCGTAAAGCCCTATTTGAGCTCCTTTTAGGAATCGTGGGATAATGATTAGAGAGAAAGATGATACGGACGAAATGAAGACAGAAGTGAAACGAAAGGTTATCTGTTTACTGCCCCAGCATTGGTCTAAATGATGGAGATGTGAAATTTTGAGAGTATTTACAGTACAGAGTTGTTAGTAAAATAGATGTCCTAGAAAGAAAAGTACCTACTAAGAGTGATAGTGATGATATTAGTTTAGAAATACGCAGAATTGAATAGTTAGGGAAAAACAGATTTCAAGAGAAAGCAATGAAGGTTAAAACCAGCTATTAGTAAGGGATGCACGCACAAGATAAGTTGTCTACATTGAAATCAGAAACTATTTACACAAAAATAAAATTAATAATATCTAAAATAAAAATATTTACAATTAAATTTTTCCGCTACAGCAGGTTTCATTTATTTTCTCAAGTTTCTTTTAATTCAGCTTACATGTAATTTCACAACATGTTACAGAATTTTCGGCCTACTATTTTTGAAGTAATTCCAAGATTTTAAATTGCTAAATAGTTTTATTCATTAGATGGATATCCTTTAGATATTTTTGATTTATTAAGAGACAATTTTATTTGAAAGTCGTTCTATTAGTATTAAAATTATTGGTTAATTGTATAAGGAGATCATTCGATAATACATTCATACTGAAAACTTTTCGTTTATTAATTATTCATATTAATTTTTCGCGTGTTTATTTACGATGTAAATTATGTTAACCATAAATGAATACGTTTCAAATTAAACAAAGAAGAGATAAATCCTAGTGAGTCTTTTGAAAAAGCTCGTAAATATAAAGCTTATGGAGTTGGAGCAACTTTACTCGTAGGAGAAGATTAAAGTTTTAATTTAAAAGTACCCCTTCGTTTTAACTGTCATTTTATGTGGTAGCGGTTTGTCTTTTTGCTTAAGTCCATTCAAACGTATAGAAAAGATGAAACCACCAAAATGGAAATTAATCAATATTTATGTGACATTTATGCAAGTTGTCTTTGGTATTCTTTTGTCGATTTTCAAATATAACAGCTCTTACCCTTTATACGCTTTAAAATAAATATCCTCGTCTTTTATAAAGACCCAAAATAAGAATTGTAGCTAATCGTTAACAAATGCCTTCCAGGTATTTCTAAATCACATTAATATTGTACACAAATTATTCTCTCCGTCTTGCGTCTTTCTTGATTCTTTCATTGAATCCTTGAAATACTTACTATAAAATTATCACTTTACAATTTTGTTAAGCTATAACTGCTTTCATGTTCAAATCAACGATGCGAATTAGTTGATCGTGCTATTCGATTTTTAACTGACATTTGGTTTTACATAACTAATGGCAAATCGAAATTTGCATCTAAATGACCACAAGGCGACCTGAGATTATGTTTGTTAACGGTGTTACATATATGTGTTAAGTGTGGGAATCTAGTGAACATGTTTATACCGTAGTATTTTGAGGCCGATTTCTCCCATTTACAGGACCGTACTGCAACTCAAATATTTACTCAATAAGATTTTAAACATTAAAGTACGTTATCAAATCTACACCACCTATTATGATCACGAGTAATCGTAACATTAATTTCACCGAATCCGAAATTTCTAAATTATATTGGTTCCAAAGGAAGAGGATTAATAGAGCTTATTTTTAGTTTTTTGAATAATAATTATTTTTTTACAATTTTAAACTTAATATGTACCAAATAAAATTATTTACGTACTACAAAAATATTAAATTTTTTAAATCAGAATTTGAACACACAAGCACATTTCCAAAAATTGAATAGAAAACAAATAATATTCTTTATGGGGTAAAAATCAATTTGTACCTGTAGGTAGTTTAGTACATCGCACATAAAAGTTTCTTATTTGTATTATATTACTATACGAAGTTCGTGTTTGTTTATTTCAACTGGTTTATTAGGAGTTTGATTTGTATTTATAACAATAATAATATTATTTTTACTAACGTAAAACTGCACCAATTAAAGTAAATAACAGCCCCCAAACGTAAAATTTGTTTCAATTGGAATCCTAGGATGTAATGCACTTAATATAAGAATAATGTTGTTAATAATTTGTGATTTACATCATCTCATAAGTTGTACATGAATAAGATTGTACTTGCATATAAACCTACACTACTGATAAGAGTTATTAAAATGCGGCTATCGGTTTATAATTAATACGCGATTGTTTGTGTTCCGGATGGCGCCAAATCACGCCGAGTTCCTTTCATAAACAATCTTCATATAATCTAGAGTATAAACAAACCAATTACAGTCTTCTTAATTCATCACTTCCTCTTCAATTATTTATCGTTTTGAAGAAAAAAACATGAATAACGCAAGCAATAATTATTATTATCTTTCAGTTTGTCGGTGGTCAAGTTATCGTAACTTACCTTTGAAATCAAAAGAAAAACTTGACGTTTAACGTAAATAATAGCACTCATACGTCAGAAAAAAATGCATTTATCAAATATAAATTACTTATATTTAGGTCAGGACCTTTAACAGCATTTATTGCTACTCTCGACTAGACACATGTACATATTATTGACATGAGATAATTTGTGAGAAAATAATGTCTACTTAGATATGTATTTTAGTAATATTTACTTTATAAATAAGTCATACCTGTTGGCTTTTTACTTATTTGACCTAAATTATACATAACATGCAGATAAAGCAAACCATTGTCTTCTTTTATTTGATTATGTCAATTTATTCTTAAAGGATTTAGATAAAATAAACGAGAGGAGAATTATTCTAGCATTATATATATAGTAGAAGTTTTCAAATATGAAAATTTATCAATTTTCATGTTTGCTCATTTTAAACTAACAGAGAGAAAAGAAATCGAGTTTGATGATAAGTCTGCTTTAACAGTATCTCGACGATAACTTAACCTTTTTTATTACTTTAAAGTAAATAAAATAGGAGGCTCACCCCAATTACCACTAACACAATTTTACGGAGCGGACACGTGTCGCGTTGATAATACTCACGTTTGAAGTGGGCGAAACACGTGTCCGCTCAATAAAATTGTGTTAGTGGTAATTGGGATGAGTCTTTTATTTAATTTATTTATTAAATGACTACAGTTTCCTTGTTTCTACTTTAAAGTAGAGTGACCAAAATTCTTCTGAAAGAAATAACAGTAGCAATATATTTACATATAAGTCGAATAAGTGTTTATGTTTCTAATACCCTTTCACATGTCACATATATCGAAAAAGTACATAAATCAAATTGATTAATTATTAACTGATATTATTGTATATAGTTCATACACCAGAAAAATAACATTTATATCTAAAAGTAAGCACTAAAATTTGGTCACCCTAGGCTTGAAAATTAAACCTAAAGGGAAAAAAATACACAGACGTAACACAGTAAACTACAATTTCATTTAAAAGTAAAAAGAAAGGTTATCTAACAAACTACTGACAGTAATTCATAATTAATTTTGGATCGAATTCTACCTGTCGAAAAACTAAGTAAATTTATCATTGTTATATTGGAAACGCACAACTTAACATTTGTAAATACACTTTATACATAGATAGCTGGCCACCGAAAATTAATTTGGGGTTCCCCATCTCACGCTGTGGAAAAGGTAGACGAGGTGACGACAACATCTGTTACCTTCAGATTATTACACCTTGTTCAGGTGTAAAATGCATTTAAACGATAACGTCCGGTACCTGAAAGGTGCTTTAAATTGTCAGGTATATATTGCTAATAAATAGATTTCGGTGTAATGGATTTATGTCGTTTTTTATTTTTCCTTTTAAAGACCTAATCGAATATTAACCTCCTCAGATTTAAAACTAACACAACACGCCTGTTTAAGCATAAAATACAAAAATGGTAACGACAATGTAAATAAAAATACTATACTATGAAAATAATATACCTACATTAAATAATTGTTGGGTCGAGCAATGTAATCACTTTTCAGTGGGCTTGGGATAAAAATTAGAAGGTATTAGAAATAGTAGGCGAACAAAGGACGTTATGGGAGTCAATAAATAAAAGATAATAAAAAAAATTGATTGATAAGACCAACCAGTCTTCTCACTGATGACTATATAATGAAATAATTATTATAAATATAAATATAAATATAAATATGGAATCAACAGAAACAACTACTCCGAGGGCTAATACCCCTACCAGCATTGAATTACACTGTTCATTCCGATTTATTCTTAGACGAAGATATAACATATTCAAAAAAGAAGGAATTAAAATCCTTATTCGTCTAAATTTAATTTTAAGATCAAAGATGTCACATTTTGAACGCGTCCTACCAAGTAGGCACAACGAACCGAAAGCCAGATCCCACGACCGGTTTCGACCTATCGGGTCTCATCAGGTGGGCGCTGGCAGAAAGGCCTTTACAGGCTATATTATAAATATAAATATAAATATAAATATGGAATCAACAGAAACAACTACTCCGAGGGCTAATACCCCTACCAGCATTGAATTACTTGGTAAGACGCGTTCAAAATGTGAGATCTTTGATCTTAAAATTAAATTTAGACGAATAAGGATTTTAATTCCTTCTTTTTTGAATATTAAATAATTATTATTAAAGATTTGAATAAACAATGTCGGTGCACTCAGATTCGTCCCCAAGAGGTAATTAGCGCTTATCAGCAACACGAATTCGTCCCCGTTCGAAAAGCAATCCTTTCTTAATTATACACGAATTGGCTCCCATGGTTTACGCGATATTACCCAGAAAACGATGGCAGCATTGCCATATCTGAATTTAATTTTATTCGGCCCATCCTAAAATTTTCCAATTCTTTGAAGTTCTGAAAGATTTTTAGAAAAATACTTTTTTAAAATAAAGTGCATTTACTTAAAAAAAGGTGTTAGAAGTTTGACAAAAATAAAGTTATTTATACATTTCTTGTTGTTGCCCTACTTAAGAAGAGGTAAAATAAATAACAACATTTTATTGGATAATTATAATAGTCGATTATTGATATGTCCTATCGGTAACAGGAACCGGTTTCAAGAAAGGGTTTACGGTAAGAAATAAAGTGTCAATAGTTGTAAATCATTTTAAATTCAATTTTCATAAAAAGTTAACAGATGAAAGTTCGCGGTGGAAATGTAGGCAGCATAATTGTAAAGCATTTTTAAAAACTAAGGGAGAACTTGACGGAGTTCCTTTAATATGGGATTATGTTCTGATACATAATCATGAAGAGGATACGAATAGAAGAAACTTACCTACTTAAAACTGTAAGGCTTGGTAAGGCTTAATTGTAGATGTATGCTGTGATTTCTGACATTTATTTAATATTATTGTTACCTCATTTTTACATTTTGACAAAATAAAATTCATATATGGTATTTACCACTGTCTTTTATTCCAACTTTCAAAAGTATTACAAGAAGAAATTCGATGATACAATGTACGTTATTCTGCTTTATTTTGGGCTTTTCTGGGAATTTCCAATAAAACTGTCGCAGGTACGAATTCGTGTATTTACTTTTCATAATTACCAACCGCTCCCAGCAGTACCAACTTTGTGGGGACGAATTCGAGTGCAGCCAACAATTTTTATGGAGTAGGTAATACTATATGATATTATATTATTCATAAAATTTGAACACTCCAGGGTACATAAAAAAAACTCTTTATTATATATGGATGAAGTATTTAATCAGAAAGCAAACGTAGCATCAGTTTTGTAACATAATAAAAATTAAAACTAAGAATCCCTTTCCCTAAACGCTTCTTCATGAATAAGTAGAGAAAATCAAGAAATAATTAACTTGTAACCAAGATATGTATTTTTTCTGTTAATACCATATTCCGCACACCTTAAATGTCACCGTAGTTATCTTTTATTTTTAGCTGTTTTGGTAAACCATAAATGATGTATTCCATATTATATCTTTATAGGTAACCCAAAACCTCACACACCTCTTTCCATGGATGGCACTCAATTTGAATCTTTAATTAGTTCACTTCGATACACTATCGTTAGCTCATTTGAAAGATTCTGATTTTGGAAATCTAGGGAAAAGACGGAACAAACGCCCCGGAAAAAAATCATCCGAAATAAAACACTTCGGAAAAAATATCCCCCTGGAAGAAAATCCCCGGAAAATTATTTTAAACGATAACTTCTACTACAATTTAGTCATAAAATGCTCTAATTCACCCGATGATTAACCCCCAGAGAAACGCCCCTAAAGTCTGAAGAAATAAATCAAAGTCGGTATCATACAATTGTTCATAGTGAATTTTATAGTAAAAAAGTAAAAATAACACCAAAAATAAACAAGTAAGCTTATTAAGCATTTGTCCCAACAGAATTACCTGATATTTAATAACGGTTATTATGGACAACAAGAAAGTCTTGCCACAGTTTCAATCCTTTGATATTTATAAATTGACTTAATAATAAACTTAAAAAAACATTACAGTTTCTTTATATATCTGAATCAAACTTTAATTCGTTGACCTTCTTATTAAATATTTATTTAACTTTAGGCAAAAATCCTTTATATTGTTTAGAACCAATAACTCTTTAGGAAACGTAAAAAGCGCTTAGAAATTGTAATTGTTTAAATTCTTTTTCTTATAGTGATGTCTTATATATTAAAATTTTTTGTTATGTGATTTTGGAAACGGGCCTGTAGTGTTTATAATGCCGGCAATAATAAAGAAACGTGTCGCCAACAAAAGATCTGCCAGACGAGATATGCTCTGTTTCTATTTTATGATTTTATGGGGCATGCTTAGCACGTGCAAATCATAGACACTTTACTTAAGTTTATATGACCAGTTGACACTAACCCATCATATAAACATTTTCGCCGCCTACGGGACAACAATAAAATCGAGTTATTATCCAACTTCAACTTAATCGGCTAAAAAAAGATTCTTTAAATCGTTATGAATACACGTGAACGAAAAAAAAAGAAAACAAATATCAAACTGATGTGTAATATGTAAATATTAAAAACGGAATAGACATTTCTATAATCTTTTGACGACTTCGACTCGTAGGTAAGACCAAGACGGAATTATGAAAGTGGTGATAAAGGTTGGTATTAGTTAAACAAAACTATTATAGTATCGTAAATAGTTGGCTTACAGTGGGCACTATTTTTATTTAAATTACAATATAATGATTACCATTTCAGTTGCCTACCTTTTCACCAATATCAAAAACACTATGAGGATCGTTTTATTATAAATCGCAACTAGATTGTTTCACCATACTGTGACCACCATCAGAAGATGATCAAATCATCATCTAATCATGATAATAAAAAGATCTTAAACCTTCTAATTATTTATTTATTGAAGGGGAAAATCTTTAGCGAGTTTGGAAAAGAAAAATAATTGTTTGATCTCTAATCATTTTTTGGGGGCTTTTCAGAAATACATATAAAAAACTAGAGGGTTCAAAAAGTTTTTTATTATTATCATTATCAGGTTATGATATTGAGCATTGCTTGATGGTACCAAAGTGTGATTCACAGCAGAAACGTTCTAAAAACTTCTAGTTCTGTATTTGAAATTGTAGACTCGCTTGGTACTTGGTGAAACATTAAAAAAAAAAAATTAAAGTAAAAGAATTAAAACACTTGGCAAGTTTCACAATGTTAATTTATTTCTCTGACGATCGTTTCGGTGTTAAAACCATTTTCAAAGAGAATACAAAAGTGTACTAAATATTATAATATAAATTTGTTCCTTAAATACTATTGTTATATCTCGGTATTCCAAAAGAGATAAACAAGAATTTGTATGACAAAACTAATCCTCAACAAGTTTGCTACGCTTGTGTTGGTACGAGAGATAGTTATGTGTCGGCTTTCCAATGTGTTTAAGTATAAAACTTATTTAAGTTGTAAATACAACTTCTTTATAATAAAACACTGGCTCGGAGTGTCTTTACCTTTTTTATAATTGTTAAATCAACTTATTTAAGTTTTATTACTTCTGATTCACAATATGAAGAAACAACGTTGAATGAGAATATTTATTAGGTTATTAGTAATAGACAACTGAGGGTAAGATACCCCGCTAGGCATATTTATAACTTAGCAATAGATAACGTAGTATAAAGTACATGGGAGTTGACTTACAACAGATTACCAAATTACTACTTATTTGACAGGAAATACTGATATCCACTGTATACAGTTAACGAAATAGTGATAGTCACATATAGCATATTTACTGTCTACGATTAATGAAATAGAGATAATCATATATAATACTATTGTATCCTAAATTTGTCTAGTAGAATGTTTACGTTTAATAAGGGTAATATATCGAAATCTAGTTGTTCATTAACAATGGAAAGTCCTAATGTTCAATTTCTAGAATAAAATCAATACTAGGGTAAAATGAATTAAGATAATAAAAAAAAGACAGATTCTTTTTTAAATTATCTTAATTCATTTTAACCTAGTATTGATTTTACTCTAGAAAACTGCTCTTATGTCAACTTTTTAGACTTGACCCTATCTAGAGAAAAAGAAAGAATCACTTTTAATATATTTAGAAAACCCACTTTTACAGATATCTTACCTCACGCCAAATCTAGACAAAATAACAATATTAAAATAAGTGCCTTCCATTCATTTATATATAGGTTAGTCAGTTTGCCTTTAAACAAATTTCAATTTGAAAAAGAGATCCGCTTAATAAAAACTTTAGCAAAAAACAATTGATATGAAACTTCTTTGATTGATAAATTAATTTAAAAAAAACAATTAACCCTTCACAATTTTTATTCTGTACCCCCAGATAAACCAGACAGAAAATTCAATTTAATTAATTATATACCACAATTAAGTAAAGAAGTGTGCAATCGTTTAAAAAAATGTAACCTGAATTCAATATGTGTGAATAAAAATAATCCTTTTTGGTAAACAATTAAGAAAAAACAGATTTGTTGAATAAGTCAGGAGTTTATAAGTTGTAAAGATTGTAATTCGTTTTAGAAACTATATTATCTATTAAAGAAGGGTTATATCCATTATTTACTGCCGTTTGTTTAATTATGTTTAGTCCTTTAATATAATACTTACTTAGGTCCTATTAGTAATAAAATATTCTTTTATTTACAAAAATGTGGAATTAATATAGCCTACAAAACTAACTTCTCCATAGGAGATTAATAAAAAAATAACAAAGACAAAACCGACAAATTTATGTGTTCTGGAGTTTATAACTTGACCTGCGACCTATCGGACAGACTGATAGGAATTTCAGTAAACGTCTATCCGAACACAAAAACAGCTATATAAAGAATAAGACAGACTCCACCTATGCAAACCATGTCACAGAAGAAGGTCATATGCTCAACAACTGTATTGAAATTATTCATTTAGAAAATAAAAGCTATTAGTTAACATTATTGGAGAACCTAGAAATTAATAAATATCAAAAATTAGGAACCCTGCTCAACGACCAGACCGAAGGCAACAACAACTCCCTACTTTTGAATTTATTGTAAATATTACCACCCCCTTATTGTGTACGTATTTAATCACCCAGGTTGCAATGTTTATTTAGTAGTAAATACTCACGTCTGAGGAAGCCAAAGTTTGGCGAAACATATGTTAAAATAGTAAATAAAGTGCTTGAAAATCTTTAATTTTGTTTTTTCTAATTAAGATGGATTTTCACCAAGTAAAGGTCGAAACTATCAAATATTTACTAGTTCTTCAGCTTTGACCAAACGAATAGAGACGTTGCATTTTAAAAAATACATATAAAAAGATGCCATTAAATTATGTAGGTGTTCGCTTGATTTTAATTTAATGACAGTGTCCTGTGCTTCTTTGCTTACTCTTCTCAAACAAATTCCTAGTTACGCCCATTGTATCTATACATAGGTACGACTGTGTCATACTTCGTTACGCACCCATTAATTATAATAATGGAGCGAGTTTATATGCGAAGCAGACACCGCAATCGCAAAGAAGCAGACAGACGTTTTTGTAACGACTAACCTGCGCACACTGAGACGTCTAAATAACTTCTTAATAACGAGAGATTCGCAGCAGGTTTCCCCTAAGGATACGAAGACGAGGACTCGAGGGAGAGAGAGTGTACGGTTTCGCTTTGATTTACATTATCCTGAATTTTAACTGTACGCCGGATTAAGGATAGAATGCCAGGAGACAGATAAGTTTGCTTTAAACTTTTATAGAAACGATCACTGAATGTAGAACAACGCAAAACTTTAAGACCCATCTCTTATTTACTGTCTAAGGTAAACATAAACCGCTTATACACAAATCCTATTTTGCATATTTGCATATGCTCTCGATAGAATTAATAAAATACGAGTTACGAAACAGACTGCAGAATGAATGATATCTAGAAATATAAGCATGAAATAGGATTTGTAATTTAGTACTAGAAACTAAATTATTATTTACTGCAAGTCTAAATTAAATTTTTCGGTATGTTTAAGCTGTTCAAATTGTGCGCAAGCTAATTTTGAGGTCAACAAATAGTAAAATACACAGTTTCAAATATATTGTTATTGAATACACACGACAATTATCTCACGACACACTTGTTTCATATTTATCATTATGCACCTGATGAAGCCATTGAGTGGTGAAACAATTGTTGTGTACTATCAATAGAACTTCTTTTAAATATACATGTCACGGGTAAAGTTAGATAAACAAGTAAACCTAGGTTTACCCGGGTAAACTGCGTAATACCCAAGACTCTTAGGTAAAGTCCAAAATATATTGAGAATTGTACACGTTCCGGTTTTACCCGGGTTAAAGTTGGATGTACCATAAATGACTCATATAACTCAAAATGTTATTAAGCTATATATGCGCTTGTGTGAAGGGTGTCAAAAAAACTGAAATCTGTCAAAAAAGGACTTTTGGTTAGGTTAGGTAAAGCTATTGGAAAACTTTGCAACTCGAAATGTCACAGCAGCTTGTCTTGTTTGAACAAATAAGTACTCGTGAGTAGATTACCTTTAAGAGAATACAGTTTTAGAATTCTAATTTTTATTTGTAAAATGTGTTTTTTGAATTAAATATGTTTTTTAAACATTAATGGCCTTGTCATTTATGATACATCCAACTTTAACCAAGCGAAAGCGGATAAAACGTGGTTTACCCGTGTAAAGCTCGAAATGTGTACAATTCTCAATATATTTTGGACTTTACCCAAGAGTCTTGGGTATTACGCAGTTTACCCGGGTAAACCTAGGTTTACTCGCTTATCTAACTTTACCCTTAACATATATATATTTAAAAGCGTTTTTTTGTGTTTAATTGTAGTATTTCTACAAAAAATATCTATTTAAAACTGTGTACTTTGAGGAGTATGGTTAAGTTTCAGCAAGTAACTTTCAATAACTTTGAGTTATGACATTACAACAATTTCAGGACTATTCACATCATGTAATTAATTAGGAAAATTGTTAATTCCGATTCCCCATTTATTTCAAATTATTATCACTCAAAATGCTAGTAATCCTCAACTACGTGCAATTTTATATACATATAGTCCATTTCCAATAATCACTATTCCATTTTTTATTGATTAAAGAGAAAAAGGAACAACTTACTTGTTATTTCCTTTAAAAAGTAGTTATTAATATGTTTATTTAATACGCGTATGCGCATTTATTTGTTAAGCCGTAATTGTTACAAATAGGTAGGATTTACACAGATATGTTGTTAGATTCCAAATAAGGACACAAAATAAAGATAGAATAGGAGATATCCATTCATAAATAAAATTGTCAAGGCTCTCAAAGCATAATATAGTGAATAAACAGGTCATACAAACTGACATGTCAACAAGCGCTGTGACGAGTCGCCTCTGATGATATCTCCGCAGATTTTATCATATTTTTGAAAGAAGATCCGAGCCGAGCTATCGCAAGTAGACGAAGGAGATATATGTATGTAAATGTGTATGTATGTATGTATGTATGTATAATAAGAATAATATGAAGAAAAGAGTCGTAGGGCACGCCATCGAAGCGAAGCTTCTCAGGAGAGACTATATAACCTCAACCTCAACCTCAACCTCAACTTCGCCGGTGCGGTCGGTCGGTCGGCCAGTTGAACCACATCAACAAAAGGCAGGATACGGCGAGTGGAATCCGTGAATGAATCTTTGGCGCCAGACTGTCCCATCCATTGTGCATAACACCTAAGAAGTGGGGTTCTTTATAACGTATAAGCATTTGTCACCGGGAATGGCGAGGCCTGAGACAGGAGTGCAACGCCAACACGACCGCTAAAAACTGGAGGAATGTCGTTTTCTTTTGAATTTATGACGCGCATGAAAAGAACCTGCGAAATCATTCACGAAACTACATACAGAAACGAAGACGATCGTAGGTAGAAGGTACCGGTGCGGGTGAGGATACTGTCACCATAGCGACGGTGTTACAGCATGCTGTGTTTGCGACAAACATTCAAGCACGATCTCGAAATTGACACGTTCGTTCTTTGAAGTCTTCTCTCTCGATGACAATGCCGTTCAACGTGCCGACCGTTCATTCACGATCACTGAAATACGGCACTATAAAAACAATCCTAAATCTCTAGCGCCGACGAATATTTGGAAAAGGGTAATTTCTGACCGACACGACAGCCATGCTACGATGCCAAGAACAAAAACATCATCTTTCACTATTATAGCATTTCGAAATAAATAAAATGTTGGTGGGTACTAATCTAATTTTTTTGCGCTCTTTTTGTTATTGAACTTTAAGATATAAATTTATTCATGAGATTGTGGAAACAAATATTGAAAGATCAAGCGATCGATTGTTTCAATCGATTAATTCAAACCTAAAAAATAGAAATTTGCACTTAGCAGTTTATTATACACCAAATGTTTGTAGAATATTACAAAAATCTGACATTTTTCCTGTTAGTTTTAATAATTCTTAATTATTAATTATTAATTAGTCCTAAGGGGAATTCTCAAGTCGAAAACAATGAAACTGGTAATCTCAAAATTCATGTTTTTTAGTTATTCTTATTTAATTATATTAATATTCAGTTTGTGAGACCATTTACTGTCTTTTACCCCCTATTTTACTTTAAAAGTATAAAATTGTACCGAATATGGTAGATATAGATAGGTACTATAATCTTGCCATTTTTGAATCGATTCTTGAATTTAGCAACTAGATTTTTCCAGAAAAAGTTAATTACTTACTAGTAATTATTAATATACATAAACAATGAGATTTGTATTGCGTTCTGTAAAATATCTTCAGCATTGGTGAAGTAAAAGTCATTTCATAAAAATTAATCTACTTTTTTGCTTTTCCCTTTTCTAACCTTAATACCTTTACAAAGAAAATTTTATTGGTTTAGTCATAAGTACATTTCTTTATAGTTGCATAGTTGTTAGTTAGTAAGTATTCGGTTGTTTTTCTTGAACCATTCCTGACCACCAACAAAGATCGAATCCATCGCGTCGCATCTCCATTGGCCGAAGGTGGCGCGGTATCAGATTATCGAGGGGCACGTCAATCAAGCGGACAGCCGGCTCACAAAGGGCTTAGGAATGTGATCCGAGAATGCCGGCCGGTCTAAGTGACGAATGCGTGGCAAAAGAATGGATCCTCGTCTTAGGTGTTATACACAATGTATTGTATATGTGAGTACCTACCGCTGACAGGACCGGAATAAGGTCGACCAATTCTCCTCCAACAATCAACCACAAGTGCAAAATCGGTACCCACATACCGGCATAATTGAAATTCGAAACTTTATAGGCGCAGTTTAGGATTGTTAGAACTAAGTGGTACATTAGACGTTTTAGAAAAACTAAGAATGTTGGAGATTTGAAAATTTGGGAGTAGAGGTTATCAGGGACGATCATTTTATCTAAAATAAATTCAATTATCTGCCACATTCGGTTGTACCGGAAGTTGACGTCAACTTTGTTATTTTCCACGACGAATTTGCATGAAGCATAAAAATTTAAGGTAAGTTTGAAAACCAATTTGGATGCCTGCGATGGATAGTTTCTGAGATAACTTAATTTATAAAAGAAAAGATGGCTACCGCAACCCAAACTATAAAAAATCGTAACTTCTACAAAAAATGACTTAGCGTGTTGAAACTTTTACTAGTAATAGTCAAGTTTCATAATTTATAGTGAGCGTTCAGGAAAAAAAACAAGTTTAAAAACTCCAAACTTCGTTTTTTCAAATCATTCAAATTCCTATTGTGTCCAAGTTCGATACATTCGGATGTTTCCTATCGTTTTGACTAAAATTTTTTGAATACTTTTGTACTTTTTCCAAATAAAACAATGGGAAACACAGCAAAAAACAACAACAAAAATTTAAACACTCTGTCGTTTTTATGAAAGATATGATTTTTATAGTTTGGATTGCGGTAGCGATCTTTTTTCTATAAATTAAATTGTCTCAGAAACTATTCATTGAAAGTGTAAACGAAAAATTAAAACATGAGCTAAACATCATTCTAGAATTGCAAAAAATAATGGTTTTGATCCAAGAACAATTCAAAATTGAATACGTAAAAAACAATTTAAAATAGCATGCCGCTCTATATACCTATACATAAAAAAACTAAGAATGCAAATACATATCATTGACGTACTTTGGTAATATTTCAATAAAAATCGCTAATGTTCTATCTGCAAACAACCTAACAGTTAGTTTTAAGACTTTTTAATTCAAAAGATAAAACGGACAAATTTGAAAAAACTGGAGTCTAAAAGTTAGAATGTACAGAATGTTTACTTAGGCCAAACTGGAAGGTCATTTAGAACTCGTTATAATGCACACTTTTGATCATTTAGATTAAGAAAAGATAATTCCAATTTTGCAAACAGGCCATCAGTTTCCTACTATAGAAAATCTTAAAATTATTCATAATCTAAATAAAGGCTTTAAAATTAGAAATATATAAAGCATCAAAAAATTCAGAAAATAACCTGTTAAACGACCAGGTAGATTTGTACCACTCAGTATTATTCAGTACATTTAACAATTAATAGTATTTCCAATATATATATAAACACCAATGTACATCTTTTTATATCCATTCAATTTGATTCATTTGTTTGACAGATCTGTTTATATTCATTTAATTTGAATCATTTGTTTGACAATGACAAGCTATTTGTCGAAACTATAGTCAAAGGGATTTGTAAATAAAAAAGTGATAATAAACAAAGTAGTGTTTATTTATTTATCGTAAATATGAATTATCACAAAGTAACGGCTGAATCAATCCAATTTTTTTTAACACCCTTAGTTTTCTTAAAACGTCTAATGTACCACTCAGTTTGAATAAACTTGTATATATACTTATTTATTAGATAAAAAGATACATCGACTTGGGGTAAACAGGTAATCAGTAAATAAAAGCAAATTCCAAAATGTAATGGCAAAATTAATAAAGAAAGGACGCATTAAATTTTCTCACTGTGTAAAAATATACGTATTTAAATAACCGTGAAATTTTTGGATTCGTTTAATTTGCCCCCTTATCTGTAATCAATCCCAACTCGAAAATGTCGGATCCGATTTAAAGACCAGACAACACACGACAGCTATAATTTAACATAATTTGAATTCTTACCATTGCACAGTGTTGAAACCATATGCTAGATCAGGTTCTTATCGTTCAGTGATCAAACGGTGTTACTTGATGATACTAAATTCCAAGTAACCGAAAGTAATTTATAAAGCGTTATACTACCTACCCTTTGCCAAGGAATCATGGTTAATGAAAAGTGTATAAGCAGCTGCTATCTTAAGATCGTGGTCAAAGAAGATTTTTTGAAAGAAGCCACTTCGAAATGATTCACACATTTGAAACAAACAAGTGTTTTTAGTATTAGAAAATCAACAGAAATTTCTAAATCATTTTTTGCTTCAATAAGAAATAATAAATACATTTATATGTTTACAACAAGGCTGCTTATTTACCTTTCAATACTTTTAAGTATTATGTATGTATTTGAAATGTGTGATAAGTTTATTATTATGAAATCCACAACAGTACGTTAACTTACAGTTCCAGAGTCCAAAATTTACTTTTTAATTATGAAATATCTAATTTATCGTAGGATTTTTATATCCACTCCGCCTTAGTGCATCTAATAACTTTTTTAAATATAAGATTGTTGTAGTTACAATAACACAAACTTCCGCAGGCGTTAATTGGAATAAAGTAACCATATTATAGAAATTTCGTCAGAAGACTATGTTCATTCGTGTACTGCACCCAATTCATAATTTACCAATGTCTTTAATAAAGGCTACTTATAAATTTTATCACCGCTAATTTTAAGTTAATATATCGAAGATGCAATGAATATTATTAATAAAATGTAGATAAGGGTAACAGGTTAGAATACTTAGGTTTGTGGATAATATGGCAGTATTAGCAATGCAGAAGGAAGAAATAGAGACAGTCTTACATAAAATGGCTGCGGTATTGACAAAAGAGCAAAGAATGAAAACAAAAATAAATAAGATTGATATGTAAGGGAAGTATAAAAGTAGGTTTAGAGTTAATTTAAAAATTGGAGACGAAAAGCTAGAAGAGGTAAACAACTGGTGTTGTCTTTGTTCGGGTGTACAGGCCGTCGTCGGTTGGAATTGCTTCCTAACGTTTCGCTAGCACGAGTGGCGAGCTTCTTCAGAGGTCTATCCATTTTCGCTGATGGTTGCAGACTGTTCCTTTCTCCTACGTAGATGGTATTTATGCTTGTACACCCGAACAAGGACAACACCAGTTCATCAACTGGCCGCGAAAGTCTTAATCAATTTGTCAGAGGTAGCCAATTTTCAACATATAGGACGTCAGGTACCAGGGTGGAAAAAGTGGTAGAGATACAAAACAAAAAACAAAGGAAATCACTTCTGTGGCAGCGTATTATATTTGGAGTTGACCGAGGTGGAAAAGAAAAATTTAGTATCTTCTGAGACATAAAGGTCTAATTAAAGACATGTTAGAATCATAAACAGGAGGAAAGAGGGGCAGATGAAGATCTAGACCAGATTCCTTTTTGCAAATAGTTAGGGATATGAGACATTCTAGTTTTCAGAACATCCAAAGATTGTATCAGGATAGGGAACAGTGGATGATGATAAATGTACTAATGTGTTATCCAGAGACTGCATGCATAACAATTCTTCAACGACATATATTTACTGATGTTACAGCGGAAGTTGCAGCTCTTACGTATCTTGCAAGAAACTAGTAAGTGTGAAGAACAAAAATAAGTTCTTGGTCAAGTAATTTATCGAAGTTACCAGATGTGGATCGTGATTTCCATCTTATTAGATCTCATCAGCACGCCATGGGCAGGTTCGATAAATTACAGACCAAATCGCTGGGGCTCGGTTTAAAGCGGATTTAAATAAAACGTTGAAATGGCAGTACGTCGCCATCTACATGTGATTTGGTCAGTAATTCATCGAATCTGCCTATGGCGTGCTGATGAGATCGAATAAAATCGAAATCGCGATCCACGTCTGGTAGCTTCGATAAATTACTTGACCAAGAACTAATTTTTGTTCTTATTAATTTGGTTTACGTGTCCTATCACATATATAAGCTGCGCCGCCGATTCAGTTAGACAATATGATACCCTAATAAATAAAGCCTTGTCTAACGTTATGAAATACGGCAATAGCAGCAAAAGCAGGTAGATGGCGACGTACTGTCATGTCAACGTTTTAGTAAGTATATATTGTGAAAAAGTAGTTTTGTTTTGAGGAGACTTGGTCTTAATAGAACCTCGTTCTTTAACATTGTCATTAACTAAAATATTTTCGGAGAGCCAGACAAGCATTGTTCAAGTAATGTTCACTCTACGTGAGCGAACACCTCCATAAGCGTGCTTATCAACTGGATACGACCGTCTACATGCTGGAGGAAGATTAAAATGATTAATGGGAACATTAGCGGCTAATTCAGTTGTCTATCGAACACAAAAGAAAGCTTGAGTTTCCTTTCTATAGGAACTTACGCCTCGGGCCATTATGAACTTCTACCTCTAGTTTTATAAGCTGACGGTTTCTATTCTATGAAGGAAATTGATTTTTTTTTTAGCAGACATTTCTTAAAAAGGTTCGTAGGAAGGAACATTAATAACACATATAACCTTTTTAGTAATGTGTTTTATGCTTTTCTTTAGTACTAAGTAGAAAGCCTTCTCTTTAGAATGCCTCTAAAATTATTTAACTTCGTAAAAACATTCAAACTATACCTACTTAGTAGAATTAATATTTGGGCTAAAAGACTGCGGTCTAAATGAACTTAAATTACACTTTATTATTAATAACTTAGTACCTATATAAAAATCCAACTGGTGTACTCTATAAATTTTATTTATATAAAATTATTTACTGTATAGTGTTCCTGGCAGCCTGGCACATACTAATATCATTTTCACTAGCAGAAAGTTAATACTCGAACAAACAAAATATATTCAAGACATCAATTCAGTAGAATAGCTGAGATGGATATTATCAATGATGTTAACGTTTTGAGTATATTAGCAATATAATGGTATTAAAGTATGAGGGACTAGATTGGTGGCGCCCTACAAAGATGGCAATGTCGCCCACGCCAGACCATCGAGATTACCGCCTGATATGAGTTCAATTCCATTGCCGTATAGGTGCGAAGGATGGAGTAGATATATACATACATGCATGAAGGTAACTTATAGTCTGAGCCAAAATATCAGAACGAGATTTATATACAGAATGAATGGGAATGTAGGGAATTGCAAATTCTATATATCAGCACAAAGTGATTTAGCTTCAAAATCCTTGGTAAATTATTAATTGCCATCTATATTCTGCTACGGGACAAAACTTCCTACACCTCACGTTTACCACTCATGACCTAGCGCGTCATAATTTAACAATTTTCGTTTAACAAAATATACAACTCGAGCAGTATCAATCGTGCTTTTTGAGTAGTCCTCGAGGGTTTCTGAACACAACTATAGGAGATTTACCGTGCGGCACCTACCGTCGTCAGGCTTATCCACGCTCCAAACCAGTGCAGTATACCTGTATGGTCGGATGGCTCCATGGGGTCTACCTCCTCCGCAAGCGGATTGATCCCAAGAAGCCACGAACCGGTTCCTGAGGGTTAACGAGGCGAGCAACCCCCAGGTTCGGGACTATCCAAACCCTTTCGTTTAAGAGCGAAAACTGTACAGCTAACACAGTTCCCTAACCCATGCGGGCTATCAACCAACTGCCCCCTTAACCAAATAGCGAGGGAGGGGACGGAGCTTGACTCCTGGGCACCCCCACCCCCGAGGTACCGGTATAGGCAGACCGTTGGCCATCGGCTACTTCGGAGCACCCCTCCCTAGGTAAACGGCGTTATGCTAGACAAGTTTGGTTCTGAGTTATGATTTTTTAATCGAACCTCTGCAATGTCGCGTTGCCGTCGAAGAAATGTAAGTAGCGTAACTCGCTTGGAACAAAATCAAGACATCTGTCATTTGTTATATTGTAACTCTACAGGTACAACCTAGTACATAAAAAAGGATTCACCAAAGCCGTGGCCCAATGCGAATTTAGATTTCTTAAACTGCCTAATCGGCTAGACCTGCTTGGAGGTATAAATAAAGTCCAAAGTATGATATTGAGGTTTGGATTAAGTTTTTGACAGAAACTATATTTACAGACTAATTTATACTTGCAGAGTCCAAAAATAAAGAAAAAAACACGCATTCCTTGAAATTGTACCAAGCGAGTTACGCTTCCCGTCTCTTACCGAGCATCCTTCAGCCCCCTGGTTAGCCCGAACAACGATGCACAAATGCCTCAACTCTACAATCGCCACCCATGTATGCATCCCCTTAAAGGGTCAGGGTGCACGCCCCAATTGACGCTGTACGGACGTTCGTCCGCTCCTACACTCCTCAGTCGTAACCCCTCTAATGGGTCAGATTATTCTCAAGCGAATAAGGAAAGAGAGATATATGTTGGTAGGACTCCTTCTTATACATGAAGAGCTAGTCAGAGACATATTAGAGGCAAAATTAGGAGTAAAAAGAGTCAGAGGAAGGGCTAGATTAGACTACAGTTCACAATTAGTTAGGGATATAAGACGTTCTAGTTTTTGAGAAAAGCAAGGATTGGCTCAGGATTTTATGGGAAGGAATGGAGGTACGTGTCCAACCAGTGTTTCAACTGATGAATCTATGATGATGATGCGGTTAGAATAAGTTTAATGCGCCTGCGTAGGAATTCTACTTTTGTATTTATGGGTCACATTAGTAAAAGGGCAGCGTATTAGATGATGAACCGCATGAATTTTCGCTTGGACTATACCTACAGGGTCAACAGCATGAGGCTGAGCAGTGTTGTAGTGGGCGCTTTGGTGATGTCTTTCATTACTCACTGTAAGCGTTGGCGCCGACCTCTTGGTGCACAGTTATATCCGTTGGCGTTTTTCTGCACACATCCGACGGCATTATACTTATTCGACCGTGCTCTTTATACACCAACAGTTGCCACTTATCAATCGATGGATTAACGGAGCCTTCTTGTTCGTTTTCGGAAGTCACTCTGACCGTGTGCAGTCTTGTTGCAATGATGATACCTACGCAATACGCACCATCGTTTCGAAGCACAGTGGCATCAAAACGAAAAATAAACCAGAATGAATGATTCTACGAGACACTTTCCATTAATTGGGTAAATACACAAAATTATAATTTATGACGTCGTACCTATTCTTTATTTCCATTTAGCTCTCTTTCTATTAGATGATGGATAGAATTTCAGTTAACATTTTAAGAAAATTTCTTATGACTATTTGAAATTTTATTCTTCATAATTTTAGGGAATCACTCAAATGATTTATAAAAGAATGCAAGTAGCTTTTCTACTCTAAATGTAATCAAACATTCACTTTTCAGCCTGACCTCTGTTACATTAACTTCAAAATGGAAAAGTCTAATCCAAGGATGGTAAACCTGTCTGTCCACATTCTATATAATACTGTACATGAAGACGTATCGATAACTGAAAATATTATAAGTATAGGTGTAATACCGTAATGAATTTATTATTATATAATAGAAAGTATACAGTAGGCCATATATAACGATTAGACATAGAAGGGAAGAAATGCTTCGAAAAAGCTTGAGTAAAATTGAAATTGAATTAATACCATAAGGTTCTTATTGTTTGAGACCGAGCGGCGTGGTCTAGTGCTCTAGATCATTGCTTAGCATTCGAGAGGTCACCGGTTCGAACCCGGGTCCGGCTGCTCTGGTCAAAGTTTTCTGTGGTTTCCTTGGATCACTTAGGCAAATGCTGGGGTAGTAAAATTCCACAGATAATCTTTCACTTTTCTTCTGTCTTCATTTCGTCCGTCTCATCTTTCTCTCCCTAACCACACTTGCCCATTTGTTACCTTCGCATTCTTACTTATTTTTCGCACTTACTTTTCTTTGTGCTAGAGTAACCCATTCACAAGTTTTAAAGGTTTAAAAGAACGCGCAAGTTTTTGTCTTTACTCTGGACTAAAAAGTTTAATTACTTGGACTTTACAATCTACTCGAAACTATCGCCAGAAACTCAATACTTAAATGACTTTGGTAAGCTCTTTTGTAGGTCTTAAAACTTCAGACAACTTCCGGTCCTAGAACTTTTCTCTACTTATCGTGGCGTGCACACGGAGGACATTGTGGGTTAAAGTACCCTCATGTTGCCATGCCACAATCTATTAATATAAACAGAATTGTATAAAAACATACAAGTTAGAATTTAAACATTGTTTTCCATATAGGGTAATAAATTTTATAGCGTCCAGAAGCTTTGGCAGATCTTCAAGTATACAAATATGTTCACATTTGTTTAACATTTGACAATCGAAGTTTCAAAATCTGTTTTAGTCGATGACTTCTCGGTTGAAGTTATATAATGAACGTTTCGCCGGTATTTATGGCATTAGGGCTAATTTAGATGAAGAACATTATCATACTGTTATCTACAGCATAATTTAAGATTGAGCACCTCTGAAGAGACGACCAGGTAACTGAGGGCATTACGAGGGTTGCTATTTATATTTTGAGCCTTGAAAATGCTTTAAGTTTATAGGTGCCATCTAAAAAGCTGTGTATAACATCTGTATAGGTGACGAATCTTGGATCTATGCATATGAGCCCGAAACAAAACAGCAATCCACCGTAAAGGTCTTCCAAGATAAGCCAATCCGACAAAAGTCATGCTCCGTATAGTCTTGATTTGTCACGCAATGACTTCTTTCTATTCCCGCATATATTGGCCAACGTTGTTCCGCGCCTGAAGCAGTCGTTGATGCATTCAAGGTTTAGAGGTACCTCAATCGTAGTTAAAAAAGCATTAAGAAAATTGGTTCGAGCTATGCAAAAGAGTATTGATTATCATGGAGAATACTTCGAAAAACAATAAAGCCATTTTCGATGATAAATTGCTGTCTTTTCATTATTAAGCTCAAAATATAAATAGCAACCCACGTATTATATAATACAGGGTAATAATTAAGTAATTACAAACCAGAAATTATTAGAGAATTTAAAATTTTTTCTTAGATATTAAGCGCTCCCCTGAATCTGAAATTTGAGTTATACATCCGCTATTTCTCTTTTGACTTTTTGTAATTTAAAATCGAAGTGATCCTCACGCAATTAACTCTTTACATCTTGATTAGATTTTTCATTGGGGTCATTCCTTTGTGCATTTGCCGCACTGTGTGTCAATGAAGCGACCGAGCTTATTCTGAGAATGAATGAGAAAGCAGTCGACGCCGACGCCGACGTGACAGACAGCAAGCAGAAGGTCAAAAAGGAAGAGGCGTACGTACCTTATATCATTTCGGTTGCTCGTTTTATTTGCACGCCAACACGTACACGCGTAGCTTCACGCACAAATGTGGATAACGTAGCGAACGTGATTTACTACGAAAAGTCAACGCATCTGTTACAAGCTCTATCAATTGTGATCCTTTCTGAGTTTAATAGCCCCAAAGTGTTGTTATGATTACTTCGGAAAAAGGGAAAGTAATACACGTAACAAAATTTTATCAAAAAACAGGTTATATTAAGAATATTTACAAAATTTTCAACTTTAAAATTCACTTATTCATTATTCTAAGAGTTTCTTAACAGAAACAACTCAAAATTTTAGTTTTAGTTGTATCAGTATCAGTTGCAATCAGTTATTATTACCATAAAGATTAAGGGAAAACATTTCAAATTTAAACTTCGTAGTGGACAATTAAAAATAAACTTGAAACATGAAAAAGTCTTTTTCTTTTATCGCATTTATAAATAGTTGCAATATATAAGTGCATAGCACAGTAGATCTTTTAATTATTGGAGTAAATGCCATTGAAAATAATATCTTTACGAGGAAAGGAGTAATTGGTACAATGTCATAAAAGTTATATTTTTTAACAGGCGTTCTGAAAAGTTCGTAGGCTAGCATAGAAAAAATTAAATTATTTATTTTTTTTTTGATAGAATTTAATTTTATTATTCAATATGGTTCCCTTCGAGGGCGATACGACGATTATAGCGGTCATACAATTTTTCGATATCATTTTTATAATACGATTTGTCTTTAGCCTCAAGATAAGCTTCAGTTTCGGCGATTACCTTTTCATCGGCGCGAAATTTCTGTCCAGCGAGCATCCTCTTGAGGTCTGAGGACAGAGAAAAGTCGTTGGGGGCCAGATCTGGAGGGTACGGCGAATGCGGAAGCAATTCGAAGCCCAATTCATGGAATTTCGCCATCGATTTCATTGATTTGTGACACTGTGCATTGTCTTGCTGAAGCAGCACTGCATTTTCTTTTTATTACTTTTTGCCAGTGTATGATAATAATTTTTTTTTCCGTGTAATATTTCACGATTTTCATTATCTCGAAAGTAACAGCAATTAGAGATGTTTATCGGTATATATGTTATATACACTTCTTTTGTAATACTATCAAAATGAATAATTCCTCTAAGACAAAAAACTTTGAGCCCACGAACCCATACGAGTGAAGTAACAGACAAAAATTAGTTTATTGATAAAACAGTAAAAGGAAATTTTAAAAATAAATATCAGCAATCCAATTCTGCTGCCTTAAATTATAAAGTAAATTCGTGGTTATTTAATAAGGGTAAACGAGCCTCGCTGGCATTTGACCCTTTTTTCTAATCGAATTAAAGTTGGACACCGGTGAAAATTTTCTAACCCGGCTCCTTTTGTTCTTATATTTGCCAAGGCGAGCGTGTCTTTTGAATAAAGGATTAGGGGTGGCGTTCCCGAGGGAATTGTTTTTCCAGAATGCCCGTGCAATTCAATTTCACTTGGAAAATTTACGACTCTGTTTCAGTAGTATATGTCGGAGGAATACCGCTTTTCCGATCGATCCTGGGACTCGTGATAAAATAAAATGTTAATAAGTTCCCGGACCGGAATGGATACTACAAAATGAAAGGAAAGAACGTCAGTAGGTATTCCTTTTATCTTCAATATAGCTACATAGATTGGTTACATATGCTGCGACGTTTTTCCTGTGAAACACGATCCTGTATTGAATTTCTCTTGCATAACCACGAGAAAATCCCAAAGCCAAATTGAATTCCTCGTTCACATTCTGTCGTCTGAATTGTTATTCGATTTATTGGAACTTTGAAAATTTAATTTAATATGTTTAAAGAGAAAAAATGTATCTATTCGCATCTACTAACAGTTTGAAGAATTTTTTAGTAGGGGTAAAATTTAAATATATTAATTTTATATTAATTATAAATATAAATATAAATATGGAATCAACAGAAACAACTACTCTGAGGGCTAATACCCCTACCGGCATTGAATTACACTGTTGATTCCGATGTATTCTTAGACGAAGATATAACATATCCAAAAAAGAAGGAATTAAAATCCTTATTCGTCTAAATATTAAGACCAAAGATCTCAAATTTTGAACGCGTCCTACCAAGTAGGCACAACGAACTGAAAACCATATTTGAGATCTTTGGTCTTAATATTTAGACGAATAAGGATTTTAATTCCTTCTTTTTTGGATATGCTATATTATTGAATTAATTTATACCCACTACAGATTTGTTATTGTTATCACGCTCTCGCCGGGACCCGAATCCGAGATCTTTAGCTTTACGCGTCAATGCTTATGACGAGAGGTGACAACAGTAACAACGACGAACGTACTTACTAAGTCACAGAACCTGTCAACAGTAATAAATTTTTCCCTAATGTATGAGGTAATCTGTAGTGGGTATAAATTAATTCAATAGTTAATATCGAATTAATGTATCTGTTAACAGTATTTTTATTTGCTAAACGAAACTACATGAGCCAGTTTGCATAACAAAAGGTTTTGAGTTGTGGGAAAAACGCATAGAGTGTGGTGGCCATAATTAAAACTACCTAATTATTCAAATTTTGACTGTTTAAATTAGATTGGAAATCAAATTACAATGTGTGTCAATATAGGTAGTAAAGTGCAATAAACTTTTAATCATTTAGAAGACGTTGCAGCAACAAGCAGAGAAATTCTAATGAATTGTAGGAAGAAAAATAATTAATTATTCAGTAACGAACACAATCGTACCTGTTTCTGAATCGTATGTATCATTAATATTAAAATATTAAATTGAAATAATAATAATACATTTCATTTTAAATAGTAAAAGTTTCCTTTTTTTCTTAATTGTCTTTATAAAGACAAAGTAGAAAAATTATCAAAACTAGGCATATATCAACTCAATTGAGGTTCCTGTTCAAAAATTTATATAGGTCAGACGGGAAGAAATTTTAGAATTCGTTAGAACGAACATTTTAGATCACATAGAAACAAAAAAAAAACGATTCTAACTATGGAAAACATGTGTTAGAAGATAACCATATATTTATTTTAGATCTAAATATTTTACACATTGAAAATATAAGTTTAAAACTTACACTATTAGAATCTAAAGAAATTAACAAATATAAAAATACAGACATATTACTTAATGACCAAGTAGATATAAACCCCTCACCACTATTAAATCCTTTCCCTCAGTCTAATGAAGATGCACCATCCTATTTATAGACATCTACTGTTAGGTAGTTTTAAGTAAATTTTGTACTTCTGAAGAAGCCACAGTTTTGGCGTAACACGTGTTAAGTTTATTTAATAAATTGTGGAAGTTATCAACTGTGTATTTATTTCAATATGTTAGACTTCCATTAAGTATCTGCTAATTCATTACAATTTCTTTTTTGTGTAAAGTACTGAAAAATGAAAAAATAAAATATATTAGTAGGTAATATTATTCAGAAATTACGTTGTCTGCGTTTTAATACCGTCTCAAAAATACAATTCACGATAGCTGGTGTAAGCCCCACACTTTACCAGTGACCCCCCCTAGTTTGCCAAAGGTTGGCTGCGAACTTTTTCCTCAGAAAGGCCAGGTGTTTTTTCCAGGACAGTCTTCTGTTCAAGAAAGGTTTGGCATCTAGAGTTCCTGCCCTCCAACCCTCAGGGTGAATGCTTTATCACACTTTCATTTTCTTGTGAGCACAATGAATTATATCTTCTTCGGGTTAATAGAGAAGCCAGAGCACTAATTACAATTTGACATAAGTCTGTAAGGGTGTTAAGAAAATGTTTTCGGTCATCTGTGTATCCTATCACCTGAAAGTTTTTTCCGATAGATCTTCCAGGAATTTTAGGATGTAACATTGTATTTTCTAAATTACAAGTAAGCTCGATGTGCTGTTGCTGCCTACAGTAAATAGTTTTAAATTGGGTTATACAGGCAAAATAGATATAGTAGGTATTCCATACTTTGTAAAGAGAATTGTTTTACCATCTTTGGAGATTTTAAAGCTTTTCATTTAATTAAATGCATCCTAGGGTAACCACAAAATCAACAGAACTGTAGTCTTTAAGTACTTTACCAATATATCTTAACTAATAACTAAATAACCTCGAAGACCTTGAATCTTTTTAGATATTAATGAAGCAATTTCAAACGTTTCTATTTCCTGACAACACCGACCAGGAATAAGTTGTTAATTATAATTTCAATATCAGAACGTATTTCCATAGCTTCAATTAACATTTCATAAATCACTTCTCAATATTTATAACCGCCAATACAGTCAGCCTATAATGGCGTATTAATAGATTGATTTGAATTTTACCGACGGCGACGACGCCGAAAGTTGAAAGTGGTTTATACTGAGAAAAATGGTTTTGTAAATGTTTAATGAAAACCAGCTGGCGCCAATACAAATTCTCATTACGTCACATCGCGTTTCCGGAAAGCTGGAAGAGGAATTTTACGCATAGGAAATATGAGCTCTGACTCACATGTTCGCACGATTTATATAGCAATCTAAACTTATATTTGATGTGCATCTAATAACACCCAATTAATTACAAATCGATCATTTGGAAACCAATTTGTAACATGTTGTAATTTGTAAAAAAGTTCTGGAAAATATCATACATTCCAAAAATGTGACATGAGATCGTACCCACAAAAGAGTAGGCCGATTTGCTTAGGTTTTATCAGCATTATAAAAAAAATGTGAGCTTTATTTAGAAAATTACGCACCTGAATAAAAATTTTTGGAAATGCGTAAAGGGTCACGCAAATCTCCCGATGACGGCTTATTATTCAACTGTCATCATATTTTTCCGGATGAAAAGCATATACCATACACCCAAGGCACGTGTTATTAATACAAATTTAGTCTGTTACTTTGTAAATAATTATTGGTATGAAAAACAAATAACATAACAATGAAATTCCAAAGTGATCAAACATTTCTTAAATTAAGCAGTTTAAATTCTGACGTCAAATTGCGTATCCCTTTAACAAGATCCTGGTAGGAAATGGAAATTCCTATTACTGAAGCTGATCAGTTGCTTTCATTACTGACAAAACATAAAATTATTGATCTACGCAAAGTGAATTGTAATAAGATCGTAAGGTAATGAGTATTCTAAAAAGTAGGCGAGGATTTTCGCTGCATTTTTTATTTTTCCAAGGCGAAACTAAATCTGTTGTAAATATAAATATAAATATAAATATGGAATCAACAGAAAAAACTACTCCGAGGGCTAATACTCCTACCGGCATTGAATTACACTGTTGATTCCGATGGATTCTTAGACGAAGATATAACATATTCTAAAAAGAAGGAATTAAAATTCTTATTCGTCTAAATATTAAGATCAAAGGTCTCACATTTGGAACGCGTCCTACCAAGTAGGCACAACGAACCGAAAGCCATATCCCACGACCGGTTTCGACCTATCGGGTCTCATCAGGTGAGCGCCGGCAGAAAGGCCTTTGTGAGATCATTGATCTTAATATTTAGACTAGGCCTGGGCAAATGGCGGTAGAATTTTGTCTGGCCCGTGAAGCATTGTATATATTATTATTAAAAACACAAATATTAGTTTTTGTCCAACATAAATTGGTGAATAAAAATTTTTAGATAAATTATTAAGCAATACTTATACACATTATCAGGGCCGGTGGGAGCCAAAATTTTCTCCCGGACAACCGCTCTTTTCAGCGCCTCCTATTCGAAAATATAATTATGATAATTAATAAATAACAATTACCGTATGTATAATAGTCGTACAATTTTATTAGTTATTATACTTATTATATCACATTATTGCATGAATAAACAAAATAACTTAAATCTAAAGCCGCCATTTTCTCCTGCGATATAGTAGAACGCAAGTAATTTTATATTAATTTTAATTTGGAGAGAGACTTTCAAAAAATTATTGGTGATGCTAAAAAATTTCACTTTAGTCATTAAAATTTATGTTATTAAAATTATTTTTTTTAATTTTCATTCATTTTATTGTTTATTATTTTATGTATCTTTTTTTCGAAAAACTACTGAATGTTGGCTATGAAAATTATAATATGTCAAAACGCAAATGTCATTAGGACAGTTTTTGTAATCTAATCAATTTAATATTATTGGAAGATTTGTTTTCATTTCAGCATATATATTTTATTGTAGTTACCTTTTTCTTCATAAAACATAACTTATCTTTCCTTCGTATTATTTGTTTATGTTTAATGAAGTGAAATATTTGATCTAAGAAATTGACAATCTAAGAAGACGTTCTGTCAAATTAATAGTTTATGTAAATCACCACAGTGTTGCCAGCATTTGTTTTTCATGTTTTTTGTGACTATTTGTGACTCAATCTATTAAGCATAAATGGTAGTGGTAACACTTTTAATAACACCTTTGTATGATAATTGTACAGTTTGATAATTATCTGATATTAATGTTTAAAAATTTTCTTTTCAATTTTTTTATTCAAATGACTTGATAAATAAATATTTTGATTCAATAATGTTGGTTTTAAAATTCATTAATTGACATCCTTAGCAAAAACTATACTTAAAATTAGAAAAGAAAACTGTTTGGCCCGAGGTCAAATTTTCATCTGCAATGTGGCCCGACTATCAAAATATTTGCCCACCCTTGATTTAGACGAATAAAGATTTTAATTCTTTCTTTTTTGAATATGTTAAATCTGTTATTTTTACATGAACATGTAAGTGGGTTTTCAACCCTTAAAATACTTACACGGCCACAGTTTGTTATTATACAGATATAAAAAAAAACCATTGCGTGTTTCATTCTTACCAGATACTAATGTTAGTGGACGAGAAGTTCCTTTGCCTAACACTGAACTCGAAAGCTGGAGGATGAGGCGGAAGGCACTCTTAAACCTTGTTTTAAGAATCGTGGAGATGAGTGAATGGTGGTTGAGGAGAAACAGAATGGACGGATGAAGTCATGACAGAACAAAAGTGAAAAATATATCTGTGGAATAATAATTAAATTTAATATTTCAAGGAAACCACTGAAATCTTGAATCAGGGTAAGCAAACCTGGTAACCTCTCGAATGCCAAGCTATGAACAAGACCACTAGATTATTAGACCATGCCGCTTGATACATAAATGGTTGATTTGGTGACAACAGAAATTCAAATGCATGTTTTCATTTTTTTTAACGAGTTAATTCACTAAAGTTGCTTAGGGCAGATCTGTTCACATCGGAATACCTACGAACTGTTTTAATTGGAACAATGTTATGTTTGTGATTGTTTTAGTGTGTCAAAAGTTGAGGTTAATTTATTCGTGAAATATATCTGTATTATTTTGATTTCCCCGTATTAAACGCTTTAACCAATCAAGTGAAACCAAATTAGTCGAGTTACGATCACAAGCAATAATAGAACAGTACTTTAATTGTAAATTTTGTTTTGATAAAAATACTTAAGGACCATGCATCACTTCGCAGGATTGAAACTACGAAATATTCCATTTAAAAAAATAAGCACTTATAAGTAAGTATTTAATCGATATCGGGCAATCCTCAAAGCTCCCCCGAAATTTATTTATGTATCGATTATATAAAGGGTTCATTTGTCTTACAAGAAAAAATCGATTAATAATCGTTGATTTCGAACACAAATATTTTTTATATAAAAAATAGACTCAAACGTCTTATAACACTACAAACAATGTTTATTGGTACAACCAAATGTATACATTTCGACTGCAAAGTAGTCATTTTCAATGGTAATAGTAAATTAAGATTAAGAAAAGATTATAACATACCTAAATATATTCTAAAAAACTATACTTTTGAACAGGGGGTTGTTGGTGAACGGCAGGTCAAAATTCATCAAAGAATCCCTGAATTTATTAATGTAAATATACTCGTAAACTTTAATGTACATGTAATTGTGACAAGATCATAATAGTTCAATATTGTGGTCTATACTATGTCCCGTGTTTAAGGTATGGTATGCAACTGCTGATTTTTCGGCATTGTTCTTTTTTAGGTGGTACAGATGTTCTTTTAAACGTATGTCTAGATTTCTCTTAGTTAAGCCTATGTAAACTTTACAACACTCTAAACAATTAATTTTATAAATTCCTGACATTAAAGTTTTGTTATATTTGTCTTTTGGATTTACAAGGACACTACCTAATTTTAATTTTTGATTACTAAAAACTGGTTCTATTTGTAATTTTTTACAAAGTCTTTTTATGTGTCTATTAAACTCAGTATGATAATTGAATTCATGTCTTGTTTTATTCTCTTTTGTTTTATCTAAAGTTGTATTGTCTTTCAAAAATTTTTGTTTTTGTTGTTTTGAAAAGATTTTATTAATTTCATTTGTTTTAAAGTTATGTTGAAGTGCAGTATTGTAAATATATCAATTAATTAATCAATTAATTAATTAATATTCTTTTTCATTTGTTTCGTTTAGATATTCTACAATGTTATAGCCGGAGAAAATCTGTTACATGACGACATTATGCGAGCGTAGAATTTTCAAAGACATTTTTCCGATTTACACTGACGTTAATGAAGTGACTAAGTAGCGATAAACATCGCTGGGAAACTTTCCAAGTTTTGCATACATCTCTGACTTCACCAAACATGAATAATTCATTACACTTCCGTTAGCTTTTCGAGTCAAACTGCATATCTATGGGATAAAAATGATTTATTTCACTTATTTATGTCAATTGGAACAATTCAAAAGCGTTGGGCAGAATTGCAGGAATTAATTCATGTAATATCTGTTGTTATTATTTTAGTATAGAAGAGATGCGGAAGCTCAGCTTAATTGTCGGATATTTAAAAATATATTACTATTAATTCAATACACCACATATATTTAATTAAAATCACATAAATTATTACAAGCCTTGGCAATTACATCCGCAATCGTTTTGCCAAACATTGGATTTTTTCAGACAGATCTTTTGGTACCGGAATTCTAGGTTTAACATATTTCATCAAAAGGTTATCAGGATAGACAACATTTAGAGTAAATTTAAGAGTGGTGAGTTGTTAATTGTTTATTGTATATTACTTTTATTGATAAATTTGATGTAGTGACAGTATCTCAAGTATTCCCAGAATAATTAGAATGATAACTGAATTGTCATAGAAAATCCTTCGATCAGAATCGAGTGAATCGTATTAAATATAAAAGTAACACATATACTGTATATTTCAACAGATTTGTTGTAGTTAATAACTGTTTCGCCAACACTGTGGCTTCTTCGGAAGTTATTCAATTAAGTTGAAATCGTATTGTCCAATCAGAATTTGGTCATCAATTTATACAAACACTGTGATAGAGGTTAGGTTAGGTTAGGTTAAAATGATTCGGCTCTATGGCGGAAATAAAGCCCTTGTAATATGAAATAGTATTTTCGAAATAAAATATATATATGCTTACAAACCATCCAAGTACAAATAGAAATAAATAATAGAATAACTACCACTGGTGCAATCTTGAAGAAACATAATGAATAAAAAACACAAAGTCACTTTTGTTTCAACGTATATTTAAGAAAACTGTTACAATTGCTTCAAGCAATAGGTCATTATCAAAGAGTAATATATAATAATACTAAAGATACAAAACAGTTACGTCCCTTATATGTATGTTTAGAGCTTAAGTTCCTTAATTCATTAAACAGCAATATTCAGTTCACGATGGAAAAAGAAGTTGATAAAATTTTATTTTTTTTGGATTTGTTAGTGTCTCGTTCAAATTGCGATATACATTTTAAAATTTAAATAAATAAAACAGAAGAAAAGTTTCACAAATATTTTAATTGTTCACAACAATTGTTTCACTAAAACATTGGCTTCTTCAGGTGAAGATGATCTAAATAAAATCTTTACAAAATAGGCTTAAATAGTAAACGCTTAATATAACGGGGTGGGTAACATCTAAAGGGGGGGGGGGTTGGTTAAACTTTAAGTTTTTGAAGAAATATTCAAATTTAATAACGGGGAATTATTTACATCAGTTTGATCGTTAAGTAAAATTTTTAATTTATTGTATTTATTAATATAAAAACTTTCAGCTATGTTCAGTCACAAACTAACTAACATTATTAAGCAATGATAATCAAAAGCCAACATTTTGTGCCATATATTATTTAAAGAACGTTAGTAGAAAAATAAAAACAAAACTACGTAATTACAACCTGCGTGCCATTGAAGTCAATAAACGTAATTTAGGCTCAATCATTGTTAACAATAAACAAAAAATACGTAATATGTTAAAGAGTGGAGTATACCAATTTTATTGTAATGAATGTAATGCTACATACATAGGAAAATCTGCCAGAGCAATAAAAACTCGCATCGGTGAACATATTGCTAGCATAAAAAAGCACAATAGTTCAACCGGCTTTTCCAAACATTGTGCCAATAATAACCACAGCTTAAATTTAAATAACATCAAAATTTTACATACTTAAAATAAAAATAATATACTTAGGATGTTAGAAAACCTAGAAATTAAAAAAGCTCAAGAGAATAAAAATAATGTTTTAGTGAATAATCAAATAGAATTATGTTCGAACCCCACCCCCTTACTACTTTCTAATTTATGACGTCACTATAGCTCTAGACATACATATAAAGGACGTAATTGTTTTGTAAACTGTTAAAAATAACGTAGAATAAAACACAATGTTATTTCACGTATTTTTATTAAACTCGACAATATTGTTTCGATCGTCAGCGATCATTCTCAAGACTACTTAAATTGTTACAAAATGTTTCACAAACGTTGCACTATCGAAAGTTTAAGTAACTGTTTTGTATCTTCAGTATTATTAAATATTACTCTTTGATAATGACCTGTTGGTTGAAACAATTTTAAGAGTTTTCTTAAATATACGTTGAAACAAAAGTGACTTTGTGTTTTTTATTTTAGAAATAAATAAATAAAGAATAGGTCATAATTAATGTGGAAAACCGAAAAGATATTTTCCATTTTGTATATGTGTAATTTACATAGAACTATTCCAATTAACCACATACTATAATACATCTCTTAAAATCTTACAAAATTAATCTTTTCTTCTTCGATATTAAACACAGGTACCATAAATACCATACCAAACACTGTAGTATGAATTACCAACAAATAGATTGCATAACATTCTTGAATGTGCAGATAGCCTTTAATGCAATAAAGAAAGATATTGCCAACATATGTATCTGATCATGTGATAGTATTTACGCAGAAACACAAAACAATAAATCTCTTTAGTGTTTCCAACATATAATAAATACGTACATATGTATATACATTAAAACAACTTGTATATATATTTTAATGCGGGCATTTCAATTCTTACAGTGTTTGTTAACCATATCAACATAACATTATCAGTAGCTTTGCATCATTTCTTCGTATACGTATATAAGTTGGTTAGACTTCGCTATTTGTTATCTAGATTGAAACGCAAATTAATTGTAAATAAACATGTTTGGACAAGTGAAATGAAGCAAATTATTGATGTAATTAATAATTTTCTATAGTTTTCGCAAACCAGCACTTTAACTAAATGTATATAATAGGTACTCACATATGTTGGCAATGTCTACTGGTAAATTAACTTAAAATACAATAATGCTTACTTATGAGCTTATATATTTTTTGCATTTTTAATTTGTTGTAACGTACAGCGCTGACGTTGTTGTTTGTACAAATATGTCTATGAAAGAAAACAAAAGACATACATAACTTAATATTTCCGAGTTTTACCGCATATAAATTTAATTTTCATACAAAAATTGCATATTTAGTCTATATCTTGGTATGGGTGTATAAAATTTTAAACTGCGCAACAACCAGCATATAAACAATGTGCGATACTTGAAGTCCACTCGAACAACTCCCTTCTAATTAGTGATTTTTATTAAAATATGTGTGTATGGGGGAGGGTGTATTATTTGAATGTTACTATCGATATTTAATAGTAATCATCATAAAGTCGTTAATCCGAAAACTGGCTGGACACGCACTAACACTCCTTTCTATCTTTAGTATAGTTGGTCAATGATTAAACGAAATGTTTATTGGAACCACTCTTAAAAAAATCGGATGAATTTATTTGCTGCTTACGATGCAGTTCGTTCAAATGAATCGTAATAGTGAATCATGGAATCGTGTATAATACGGGATCATCGCCACGAAAAAAAAACTTTTTTGTGTTTCATTCCCACCAGCACGAGTAGCTGGTGGGCAGGTAGTCCCTCCGACACACACTGTAGTGCAAAGCCGGAGGGTAGGGCGTAAGGCCCTCTTCAGCCTCCTTGCAGGAATCGTAAGAATGGGTGGGTGGTGTGGTTACAGAGAGAAAGATGAGACAGACGAAATGATAAGAGAAGAGAAGTGAAAGATTTTCTGTGGAATATTACTGCTCCAGCATTTGCCTAAATAATCCAAGGAAACCATAGAAAAGTTGGACCAGAGCAGCCGGACCCAGGTTCGAACCGGTGACCTCCCTAATGCTATGATCTACAGCACTAGACCATGCCGCTCAGTCAAACTAACAAGACACAACCGCCACGAACCATCGTTGTTCCAATCAACGAATAGTGAGAAATGTTTCCTTTTATAAAATTGAATCGTTTGAATCGATTCACTAGATAGAATCGTATTGCTCACCTCTGATTCTTATCTCTAATTATTTGGGAAAAGTAATCGAATATGTCTTAAACTAGCTTTTGGTGTCTCAAAAGGTGCCCCTTTCCTTATTAATTTCCATAACTTCCTTTGTTCTCCTACACTTTTTAATACCTCCCCATTTCTAACATTTTCTATCTATGGTATTGTAACGAATTTTCTAGTTCATTTATTTAACAGTAATTTATTTACAACTATTTATTTCATCACTTAAACGTTACTAACAAACTTAAACTACTTATTTATCTGACAAACAATAATGCACATTATTTATATCACTTTGTATCTCGCCGTTGAATATATATATTTACTGAATGAAATTACTAGAAAACACGCGAATATATTTGGACCGCTTTCCAAAGAAAATGACTTGTTATGACAACAGAATATTCTCGAGGGTCTAATGTCCGGTATCGATCGATCTCGACATCAAACGTGACGCCTTCGGAGTAAAGTAAGTCAGCATTAATCGATTCATCACACACACGTATACGTTCGCTACAGTATTTTCAACAACCGTCTATAACACCGCATCTAAGACTAACGTTTCCCAACCATACATAGCCGTGATCTAAACAACATACATATGTAATAATCTTTTTCGAGATTCTAAGTACAGAAGTTCCTTTTATTAAAAGCTATTCAACTGTGGCGGCTTTTTCTTACTCGCCATACATTTTTGTAAATATGTATTTGCTTATTATTTTGTATTATAATATTATTTGGTATTCTTGTATGTAAATATAATTCTAAATATTTCTGTTCTCAATACTATTCTTCTATACTATTTTATTGCTACTATGCAAACATCTATTCAGATACTTATGCTCGAATTCTTTTGTATCTATACCTTTCTATTATACTCTGTGTAAATTACTTTATTACTTATACTTTCCTATAATCCTTTAACATTCAGATTTCGCTTACTAACAGCATGACGTCCACAATCCCTGTTCCGTGCCATTAAGAAGGATGTTGGATTTCTTTGGTATCTAAAAGTCTTTAAATTTCGTACAATTTCGTGTAAATGTTATATTCAAATATCATCCCTTTTTGATTGGATCCCTTCCGTAATCAAAATTCTTCTAGCTCCTCCCTAATAGTTTTCCTAGTATTTTCTTTTCAAAAACACTACACTTCCTATCTGCTGTCTCTACGTTAAACATTCCGTTTTAATTAAAGTTGTTATTGTTCCAATTGTGTTTTATTTTATTTTGGTTTAAACTGATAATGTATTTCTATCAAACAACATTAACAACAAAACAACCCTGCGCTATCCTTTGTTTCATGTTCATACCGTTTTTTCTAACCTGGATTATCTTACTTCATAGATATGAAGCGAACACATGTAATATAACTCGTAATAAAAATCAGTTCTTTGGTCTTCTGCATATAATATATTATTATATCAATATGTAAATGACAAAACTTGTGGTACACTATTTCAGTATATTTTAATAATGAAGGAGAATGTAAGTTACATAATTGGAATGGTCCTGTACCATAAATTTGCACAAAATAAAAATCATCCCTGTATGTTGCCGTTAAGGTAGGTAAAAAGGTAAAAATAGTTAAATAAAAACTTTGAAAAATATTTCAAAAAGAAACAAGCTAAATGTTCATTCTGAAATATTTTACAAAGTTTTTATTTTATAATGTTTCACCAAGTGCCAAGCGAGTCTACTATTTCAAAAATAGTTAGGTTAGGTTAACCGATCCTGTGTCACTCTCGTAGCTAGCCCCTAATAGATTAAGTGACCCAGGACAGATCCGAATACTTTCCGGTACGTACGAACTGTTCGATTGTAGTAATATTAAGTTAATATACATGATTTTATCGTATGTTTGTGACTGTTTTAATGTGTCAAACATCACAGTTGAGGTTACATTATTTGTATAACATGGAAACTATACTATTATTTGATTAGAAAGCAAGCTGGTCGAATTTCGGCCACACGCGATGATTAATATATATATATATATAATAAATCCACAAGAAAGAACTCGTTTAATGATATTTTAGGTGTCGTCACGGTAGGTATAACAAACATTTACAAAAAGTAGTCATGTAGTTCTCATCACGAATTTTCGATGTCGTAATAATAACAGTCAAAAGTGAAAACGTCTTTCTTCCTTTTCGTCTTTTATTTTTTGTTTCATTATGATCGTTCAAAGAAGAACCATCAGAAGCGAGGCAATTAAGCGCGGCTCTTTATAAAACAAATAGCGACTGTACGCGCAGTAACGGGAAAATCTGCGGAGGCCATGCACTTCCTAAAAACAGTCATCTTCCTCATTTGGTATCAGCCAGTCTTTAATTAAATAAGAAGATAAAACGAAATGCCAATAATACAATGCTGTACAAGGATCGCTCAAATACAAATGAAACAACCAACATAACAAACGAGAATGCTGATGGACGTTTTTAGTAAGGTTTGTGTTAAATGATGCGGGTGTGTTTTAGTGATTTTCCTAAAGACCACTTAAACCTTTTCGGTAAAAATTAATTTAAAGAAATTGATATTTTTGAATATAACGGCCGAATAATTTCTATCTGTGGTCTTCGGGGAATGATTGAACGAGCAATAATGGTTTACGTGATTTTTAGCTATCTAATTAAACAAGTTATACTTAAATTAGCACCGAAAAATAACTTAATTGATACGGCATATGACTAATGATATTACGAATAACGATTGGTAGATTTAACGATTACAACGATACTAGAAAGACTGATGCGATCTTCTTACTAATTAAATACTGATTGACTACTACGATATTACTGATGAACTGGTTATTGAATACTACTTTACTTACTTTTTGTGTTTCATTCCCACCAGCTAAGCTACTCGTGCTGGTGGGCGGGCAGTCCCTCCGACTTACACTGTAGTGCAAAGCCGGAGGGTAGGGCATAAGTCCCTCTTCAGCCTCCTTGTAGGAATCGTAGAAATGGGTGGATGGTGTGGTTAGGTAGAGAAAGATAAGACGGACTAAAGGAAGACAGAAGAGAAGTGAAAGATTTTCTGTGGAATATTACTGCTCCAGCATTTGCCTAAATAATCCAAGGAAACCACAGAAAACTTGGATAATAATAATTATTGAATACATGGAAAAATACTTAAATATAACAACAAAATATAGGGGGTGAAGGTACGTGAGTGGGGTGTTTTTGACCTTAGGCTATAGTTAGAGACTACGTGACTACAATAAAAAAATTGTCTTTAGATAAGGAGCCCACCGACCCATCTGGTGACCAACGCGAAGGGACGTTACCTACCGGGAAAAACCCACATACAATTAAGATAAAGTTCTTTTGTTACAGGCACGTTATTCTGATTTCCAAACTGCGAATAACACAAATGTTTTCTTTGTTCAAAGAAGAAGTATTATGAATTGCGCACCAACGGTTTATGTATTAATAATCTATTTATAAATAATATTCATTATTAGTTGAGAAGTTCTTGAAAAGAAATGCCTATTAAATAACATTTTAGAACACCATTTACGTAAAAATATATATATAATCTAATATAACCCTTAAAAATCAAATAAAACTAGTAAATTTAGTAATTCTGTAGAAAGTTATTAGTTACGATGAAAGTATAAACACTTATTTCAATAAGGTCCTTTTTCCCGATATAATGTTGAATACATTTTACTGAACGAATGGTACACCTTACCCTATCTCCATTGTAGTACTACGTGTTTTGCAATCCAAAAAGAAAATGTTACATTTAAAATTATTCAGGGCGTTCCAAGTTAAATCAAAATCAAAGACACAAGACGAACTCGATAACTCAAAACCATGGGCAACTACATGACTTGAATAACAATGAAGATATTTTTTTTTGCATTGAGTTTCTATCATAAGAAGTACGACAAGAATAATTTAAAGTCCCTTATATAACATACCTTTTTAACCCGCCAGTGGTAACGCAAGGTTTATCCAATTGTGCCAGATCAATAACAAGCCACGCCTTGCGGCTCCTTGTACCTTTTACTCGACAGTTACGTAATAGTCAGTAGAGCGCTGATCGACGTGATGTGCGTATCCGTGTTTTGGATAAAAACACGGTCCGCTAGACCGACATCACCACACTCGTTATAGGTTTTTGTAATCTTTAAATTGGAAAACTTACAATAAATAGAGGAAGAATAATCGAAAATGGCCGATGGTCACTATGAGACAGCATTTTCTCCAGGAGAATTATCTTATTCACTTTTAGATGGTCACCTCAAAACCCACGTTTATTTCACTTTGATTCCGCGCAGTATTCGTCTTAGATTACAAGAAATTTTCAAGATTGAATTAATGCCAGAACCAAGTCGAGAGGATAGGAATATATCAGGAAGGTGTACAAATTGTGACTAAGAAAAATCGCAAAATATAAAAACTTTTTATGTTTTCAACATGTCATGGTGATTTGCGATGTTTGCTACAATACTTTACAAATGGATCAATTTACAAAATATTTATGATTTAACAATTCTATTACCTTTTTATGGCATACACACTTTATTCTTTCGTTTCTTCATTTAGATACACGTCTTTATTTGAATATACTTTTTAGTATTTAGAAAGCATGTTTCTATATATTTTATATTGAAATATAAATTCCTTAACAGTTACTTCTTTTTGTCTTTCTAAAACAGTTAGGCGTTTTTTCCGTATTCTGTTAAAAAATCATTTCGGACTGTTACACCGAAGACGCTACTGATGCTTCAAGAGTGCGGGTCGGCACTGGCGGGTTAAACAAGTATGAAATAGCGGTTAATTTTTTTGAGTTATTATTTTTCTTTTTACTTATGATTATAGTTGGAGATTTACAATTTGTGTGAACGAATCATTAAACATCGCGAACTAAATACACGAAGATATTATAGCTTACACACAAAAGTATCAATAATAGCATTCTACTGCAAATGGGATTCAATAGTAATAAAAGGTTCACCGACCCATCCGCAATATATAAATTTGTGAATTTCCCAAAAACTTTTCTCTAAACTTCTAGAAGCACTATCCTCTTCATAAGTTTTAGTCATGTGATTCAAAGTGAAATAAAAAAGAGAGAAAAATATTTCTACCGCATATTTTTGACAATACTCTAGATATTCCACAAAAATTAAAACATATGTACTTTTCAGATGTTTATAGGTATCCCTTTAAAAATATATATGCTACATATGGGTCGTGAGTAAAATAGAGAGGTTCGGGTCTTATAACTTTGCGTTTTCGTGTAAATTGTATTTAAGTAGGAGACAAACTGAGATACAGGTTATTTTGTAATAGTTTTTCTTTCTGAATACGAGAAAACCAAATTGAGTTCTGTGGAACTAAACTAAATAAAACAGTAAACTCCCGAAATTCCATATAAAACATTTCAAAAAACAGAAGGCAATAAAATCCTTTTCCGTCTTACTTTTAAGCATCACAGATCCCACATTTCGAACGCGTCCTACACAGTAGGCACATATCCCACGACCGGTTTCAACCTAACGGGTCTCATCTGTGATCCTTAAAATTTAGACGAAAATGGATATTAATGCCTTCTTTTTTTTTGAATATGTCATATCTTCGTCTAAGAATCCATCGGAATCAACAGTGTAATTCAATGCCGGTAAGAGTATTAGCCTTCGGGGTAGTTGTTTCTGTTGATTCCATATTTATATTTATTATATAACTTGTAAAAGCCTTTCTGCCTGCGCCCACCTGATGAAACCCGATAGGTCGAAACCGGTCGTGGGGTATGGCTTTCGTTACGCTGTGTCTACTGTGTAGGACGCGTTCGAAATGTGTTATCTGTGATCCTTAAAATTTAGACGAAAAAGGATTTCAATGCTTTCTTTTTTTTTTAATATGTTATATCTTCGTCTAAGAATCCATTGGAATTAACAGTGTAATTCAATACCGGTAGGGGTGTTAACCCTTGGAGTAGTTATTTCTGTTGATTTCATATTTATATTTATATTTATCATATAGCCTCTAAAGGCCCTTTTGTCAGCGCCCACCTGATGAGACCCGATAGGTCGAAACCGTTAGTGGGATATGGCTTTCAGTACGCTGTGCCTACTGTGTAGGACGCGTTCGAAATGTGGTATCTGTGATTCTTAAAATTTAGGCGAAAAAGGATTTTAATGCTTTCTTTTTTTTTAATATGTTATATCTTCGTCTAAGAATCCATCGGAATTAACAGTGTAATTCAATACCGGTAGGGGTGTTAGACCTCGGAGTAGTTGTTTCTGTTGATTCCATATTTATAATTAAAACGTTTCGTTATATTCCACTATATATTTCACTCACGAAATACAAACGAACAGTAGAATTTCATTTCTACCTACACTTTTTAATTTTATAGAGATAAAATCTAGAAATTGAAATTGTCAGAAAATTTACGGATTCTGATCATTCAAGTTTTGATTCAAATCGTTGTATCCCACATAAATTAATAACAGTCTTATTAATTATCCAATCAATAAGGAAGGCTATTACAATGAATTAAAATATATATATCAGAAAAATCGCTCAATATTATAACAGATTCGAATCAAAAATAGCAGATTATCTCATTAGAAAATTAAGCTGGAAAAAACATTAAAACTATTCCAATTTACAAATGTAATAAATAAATTCAATTAAATAAAATAAAAAGTTCTGCAAATAATTTTCCATATTAAATTCACCCGCTGCTCATCCGCTTTTCTTAATAGGGTCGGTTTAACAGCGGTCGATAGCGCGACAAATAGTGCGCAATGTCTTTTAGGAAACACTTCCTCTCAAGAGGAAGCAGGAATTTACATGAAAATCTACCCACATTTATAGTAATAACATGAAATGTATCCTAGTTAACGATAAATGAATAAACACTGCCTTGTTTATTATCACTTTATTTATTTACAAAACCTTTTGGCTATAGTTTCTACAAATAGCTTGTCATTGACAAACAAATGATTCAAATTGAATGAATATAACCAGATGTACAGTGGTGTTTATATATATATATATTGGAAATTACATTAATTACTAAATGTACTGAACAATACTTAGTGGTACAAATCTACCTGGTCGTTTAACAGGTTATTTTCCGAAATTTTTGATGCTTTCTATACTTCTAAGGATTCTAAAATATTAAGTTTAAAGCCTTTATTTGCATTATGAATAATTTTAAGATTTTCTATAGTAGGAAACTGATGGCCTGTTTCTAAAAAATGGTTAGCAAAATTGAAATTATCTTTTCTTAATCTAATTGATCGAAAGTGTTCGTTATAACGAGTTCTAAATGACCTTCCAGTTTAGCCTAAGTAAAAGGAATCACATTCTGTACATTCTAGCTTATAGACTCCAGTTTTTCAAATTTGTCAGTTTTATCTATTGAATTAAAAAATATGTGTTTTAAAAATGTGTTTGTCTTAAAACTAACTGTTAAGTTGTTTAAATTTCCATAACCGTTTCCTGTTAGACGCTAACGAAAGTATTTAAATACACAAATATAGGCAAACTAGTAAATTCGGAGAGCCGTTCTATTCCAAACTGAGACCTTTAAGGTTAATTAAAATTAGATCACACATCTCACTCCCCAATATAGTTAAATCGAAGCATGCACTCAAGAAGTTTAATTAGCGTTTGTGGACATTGAACGACTCCACCGGTACGGTTTGCTCTTTCGTCTGTTACTTAAGGGGACGAAATTTACCTTACAAGTACTTTAACGAAGCATACACAATACACAGTTCATTTTTTTTTCGGTATGGTATTGAACATTTACTCTTTGCTGTTCTAACTAACAAATTGCTCTTAAACCCCACCCCTACTACGGACTTCTTTTTAACAGTTTTAAATGGCCTGTCTACATTCGTATTTTCAAATGTTGTTAAAAGAAAAATATGCTTTATAATTTATGCAATTGATACATCCTCTGGAGCAATTACTCTAAAACATCTTTTAAATGAGAAAATAAATAAAAGAATGGAAAAAGTTTCACCAATTGTTTATTGTACTCGACAATATCGTTTCGATCTACGTGATCATTATCAAGAGTATTACTAATTACTAAACTTAAATCTAAACAAATCACATATTTATAGTCTACTTAAAATACGTGGGGATGAATAGGTTACTAATTCTAGTTGGTTGTTAATAAAATTTAAACATAACATTATCCGACAAATTGATTAAGGCTTTCGCGGCCAGTTGATGAAATGATGTTGTCATTCTTCGGGTGTACAGGCCGTCGTCGGTTGGAATTGCTTCCTAACGTTTCGCTAGCACGAGTGGCGAGCTTCTTCAGAGGTCTATCCATTTTTGCAGTCTACAACCAACAGCGAAAATGGATAGACCTCTGAAGAAGCTCGCCACTCGTGCTAGCGAAACGTTAGGAAGCAATTCCAACCGACGACGGCCTGTACACCCGAAGAATGACAACATTGGTAGACTGGTCTACAACCAACAGCGAAAATGGATAGACCTCTGAAGAAGCTCGCCACTCGTGCTAGCGAAACGTTAGGAAGCAATTCCAACCGACGACGGCCTGTACACCCGAAGAATGACAACATTGGTAGACTGGTCTACAACCAACAGCGAAAATGGATAGACCTCTGAAGAAGCTCGCCACTCGTGCTAGCGAAACGTTAGGAAGCAATTCCAACCGACGACGGCCTGTACACCCGAAGAATGACAACATTGGTAGACTGGTCTACAACCAACAGCGAAAATGAATAGACCTCTGAAGAAGCTCGCCACTCGTGCTAGCGAAACGTTAGGAAGCAATTCCAACCGACGACGGCCTGTACACCCGAAGAATGACAACATTGGTAGACTGGTCTACAACCAACAGCGAAAATGGATAGACCTCTGAAGAAGCTCGCCACTCGTGCTAGCGAAACGTTAGGAAGCAATTCCAACCGACGACGGCCTGTACACCCGAAGAATGACAACATTGGTAGACTGGTCTACAACCAACAGCGAAAATGGATAGACCTCTGAAGAAGCTCGCCACTCGTGCTAGCGAAACGTTAGGAAGCAATTCCAACCGACGACGGCCTGTACACCCGAAGAATGACAACATTGGTAGACTGGTCTACAACCAACAGCGAAAATGGATAGACCTCTGAAGAAGCTCGCCACTCGTGCTAGCGAAACGTTAGGAAGCAATTCCAACCGACGACGGCCTGTACACCCGAAGAATGACAACATTGGTAGACTGGTCTACAACCAACAGCGAAAATGGATAGACCTCTGAAGAAGCTCGCCACTCGTGCTAGCGAAACGTTAGGAAGCAATTCCAACCGACGACGGCCTGTACACCCGAAGAATGACAACATTGGTAGACTGGTCTACAACCAACAGCGAAAATGAATAGACCTCTGAAGAAGCTCGCCACTCATGCTAGCGAAACGTTAGGAAGCAATTCCAACCGACGACGGCCTGTACACCCGAAGAATGACAACATTGGTAGACTGGTCTACAACCAACAGCGAAAATGGATAGACCTCTGAAGAAGCTCGCCACTCGTGCTAGCGAAACGTTAGGAAGCAATTCCAACCGACGACGGCCTGTACACCCGAAGAATGACAACATTGGTAGACTGGTCTACAACCAACAGCGAAAATGGATAGACCTCTGAAGAAGCTCGCCACTCGTGCTAGCGAAACGTTAGGAAGCAATTCCAACCGACGACGGCCTGTACACCCGAAGAATGACAACATTGGTAGACTGGTCTACAACCAACAGCGAAAATGGATAGACCTCTGAAGAAGCTCGCCACTCGTGCTAGCGAAACGTTAGGAAGCAATTCCAACCGACGACGGCCTGTACACCCGAAGAATGACAACATTGGTAGACTGGTCTACAACCAACAGCGAAAATGGATAGACCTCTGAAGAAGCTCGCCACTCGTGCTAGCGAAACGTTAGGAAGCAATTCCAACCGACGACGGCCTGTACACCCGAAGAATGACAACATTGGTAGACTGGTCTACAACCAACAGCGAAAATGAATAGACCTCTGAAGAAGCTCGCCACTCGTGCTAGCGAAACGTTAGGAAGCAATTCCAACCGACGACGGCCTGTACACCCGAAGAATGACAACATTGGTAGACTGGTCTACAACCAACAGCGAAAATGGATAGACCTCTGAAGAAGCTCGCCACTCGTGCTAGCGAAACGTTAGGAAGCAATTCCAACCGACGACGGCCTGTACACCCGAAGAATGACAACATCATAACATTATCCGTTGCAAATTTCAAGAAAGAAATATTAATTATTAAAAATATAGCGTGTAGTAGTAACTATAAGCCGAATATTGTAGACATAATGATTAATCGAAAACTTAACAAGAAAGTTGAAAAACTACTATTAATGATAATTTTAGTATAAAAACAGATAACATTTATTGTTCTTTGCAATTCGTCAATAACGTAAGTTCAAAATTCAAATCACGACTTAATAAACTAGGAATTACTACATTAAAATGTAACGGTAGGACATTAAAAAACATGTTGGTTAATGTTAAACAAAAAAATGGAATTTACAAATTAATTTGTAAGGATTGTAGTGTGAGTTATTTAGGACAAACAGGGAGGGTAGTAGAAACTAGTATAAATGAACATTTAAATAATATTAAAAAATCTGACAAAAAAGTGGCTGTTCAGATCATTGTCTAAGTCTAGGACATAAGTTAGACATAGAAAACACAAAAATCTTACACACGAATATAACAAAGGGTAAAAGTTATCGCTTCTAGAATCCTTAGAAATAGGCAACCAACTAGAATTAGTAACCTACTCCTCCCCACGTATTTTAAGTAGGCTATAAATATGTGATTTGTTTAGATTTAAGTTTAGTAATTAGTAATACTCTTGATAATGATCACGTAGATCGATACGATATTGTCGAGTACAATAAACAATTGGTGAAACTTTTTCTATTCTTTTATTTATTTTCTCTTTTGAAGTCAAAAATGTTTCACCGTAAGTGCACCCTAGAAAGTTTAAATTTTATAAAACATCTTTAATAGTAATTGGTAAATAAACTTTCTAGTTTCGGTTACAAACTCCTGCACCTTTAGGTAATGGTCTAGCAACCGAAACGTTCCCTGAGAATTATTATAATAAAGTTTATGAAATTTCCCAAGATTGTCATAGTATTCAATTTACCATTAGCTTTAGAATTTAGACTAATTTAGTCTTTAACTGAGGATGACACCTTGGGCATCGAAAAGTTTTATGTAGAATTTTAGAATTTTAGTGTTTTGTATTGTTCTTGAAGTATGAAAAGTCCTAATAAAAATTATAAGCTTCCATTCTATGGTTTGAAAATTAAATCAACGAAATATCTCAATGTGAAAAAACTTAAGATTCGCAAGGCACTTAGTGAAACATGATTTTAAATTTAAAAAATATAAAATAACAGATACTAATAGTAGTAGTAGAAGTAGTACGATTTCTTCGATTATGGCATAAAATCATAATCACGATAAATGAATAAACACTACTTGGTTTATTATCAGCTTTTTATTTACAAATCCTTTTGACTATAGTTTCGACAAATAGCTTGTCATTGTCAAACAAATAATTCAAATTGACAAGCTATTTGTCGAAACTATAGTCAAAAGGATTTGTAAATAAAAAAGTGATAATAAACAAAGTAGTGTTTATTCATTTATCGTTAAGGTGAATTATCACAAAGTAACGGCTGAATCAATCCAATTTTTAAAATCATAATTATTTGTTATAGTTTTAAATATATATATTTTAATGAAATCAGCAAAGTGTTGTTTTATTTAATTTTTTTTATTTAAATATATCAATGGTGTGGATAGTTGTCGGATAGATAAATTTAGCGATATAATACTACAAAATTGATCTGGTCGAGTTTACGTTTGACCGAAGGAAAGGAACGAGCAGAGGTAGTAGCGGCAGCTGGTTGTTCTTCTTGTACTCCCACGACGAGTGATTCCTTGCCGTTTGCAAGAAGACACGCGCAGCGCCGCGGGCGGTTCATGGCGCCGCACTTCGAATTACTGCAACGACACACAGCAACAGATGTTACCCAAAAGAAGACAACAAAAAATAATAAAAGAAAATAAAAAGTTCCGCACCATCCGGCACGACAATCGGCCGCAACAAGACAATAGGGATCGCCACGAAAGAAACGGACCCTCTAAACTGATTCGTTGGGGGCGAAACTTTGCGGCTACGGAAGATTTCTCTTTAAGAATAAAAAAAAATCGAAAGGAAATTTATAAAGTGTATACCTAACTAAAAATCTGTAAAAATTGTACACTAAGTATACTACTGAATGAATTTGTTGTTTTTGTTTTATGGTTAATTAAATTAATTAATTAAAAAAGGTTCACATTAACGTCTTGTTATAGAAGTCAAACTTTTTAGTAGGCTTCAAAAAGATGAAATTTATTAGTGGTAACTGGATATAAGGGTAACTGGGGTTCGTTTCCACTTTACTCTCGAGTGCTTCCGCGATATTTAAAAAAATTGTGAACTGTATTCTACAAGGTGTTCCGAATACATTCTGCTGCATAGATTATATCATTGGACAGTAGCTCTAGAATTGCCGAGTTACACGAGGGTGGATCAAATATAAATGAACCTTTGTTCATAAAACATTTATTTTGATAGGTTTCACAAATACGTAAATTTCTATATTTTTCGACATACCCCCTTTGTTTATCTATACATTTTCCCAACGCATTGGTAATCTTTTTATCCCGTTTTTATAAAAAAGAAGGTGAGCGGGTGTCTATCCAGTTGCGCACAAACGCCTCCACCTGTTCATCAGTCTGAAATCGCTCACCTCCTAGTGATTCTATGAGGGGGCCAAATATGTGGAAATCACAAGGGGAAGGGTCTGGCCTATATGGAGGGTGTTCCATCTGAGTCCAGTACATTTTTGTACTCGTTTTGATGTCGGAGTGTAATGGTGTAACCACGTCTCATCGCAGGTTACAATTTTGTGCAAAAAAAACACCTTCCTCTCTAAATCGAGTAAAAAACGCCTGAAAGATGCGAACTTGAGCAGCTTTTTGGTCCTCACTCAGCAATTTTGGAACCCAACTAGCTGAAATTTTTCGGAATCCCAATTTTTTCGTTATGATTGTGTGGACACTTCCATTGCTGATGCTAAATTCATCAGATATCTGAAGAACAGGGGCGTGGTGGTACCCTTCAATAAGGTTTCTAACGCGTGCAATGTTAACCGACAAAATACTGGTGCGCAGACGACGAGGATGATTTACATTTTCGACACGATTACGATTACGCCCATCGTTAAATTCTTTTGAATTTTACTCGTGGCCACGAAAGCGTTTCATTTCCGAATTGTGCTTGAAATCTGTGCAAAAATTCAGCTGGTTTCAGATTTTCACGTGTATGAAATTTAATAATAATTCGTTGCGGAACGCTGCTATGTGCTATGCACCTCTTTCTCACTCATTGTGAAAGCTATTAACCAAGCGAACGCAGCAATACGACGCACATAATATCCCTACTTCAAGTTCCTAATGCCCGGATGCGCCTTGAACAACTATCCAGCGCGTAATTTAAAAAAGCTCGTTTATATTTGATCCACCCTCGTATTAATGTGTCAGTCTCATATAGTCAGAATCTTTTATTCATTATTGAGTAAAACATATACAGTCATGGTCAACATGAAAATATTAGTGAAACCATAGTGCATGCCACCTTTAGTTTTGTTAGTAAAACATGACAATATTGGCACAAATATGCATTTTAATAAGGTCAAATAATTCCCTAATCAATTTTATTTGAACTGCAACAATTAATCTAGTTCCAAATGAGTACCTACATTTTCATTGGTTCACCCTGTATCTATAAAAAAATTGCTGTCACGAGACACCCGACAGATGTGTACCAACGAAATTGATTTGGAATGACGCTTCTGTTTTAAAATTCACTTCGATATACATTAATGAAAGTAGCGGCTAAACATAACATAGGAATACGATCTTGTTCTAGGCTCGCCCGAGTTTGCAATTGTCACGGTGAGCGTGTCTTGCCATATAGTGTCTTGCCGTACAAAGTGTCTTTTTTCACTCACTTTTACCCCCTGGGGGTTCTCAAAAGAGGTTTGACTTCAATATAAAATTTCTAAAAAATATCGTAATTCACTTACAATAAACTGTAATAAAATAATTATGAATTGCACCAAAAGTCAGACTTTTCTATGGGTTTAAGCCAAAATGGGTTAATAAGTTGGTCGATTCTATAACCAACATCGATGTTTCGCCCTAGATTACAAGGTTTAACAGGTGTTTAGGTCAAAATCTTAATATTCCTACTATGTAAGGATTTATGATTGACAAATGACTATTGTATACGGTCATTCAAACTGAGTGGTACATTAGACGCTTTAGGGAAACTATGCATGCTACAGATTTGAAAATTTGGAAGTTGAGAATAGGGTTTATCAAGGATGATCTGTTTAGCGAAAATAATTTCAACTATCCGGCACTTCCGGTTATAGCGGAAGTTGATGTCAACTTATTATTTTAAATGGAATGGTATATTTTTTACGATGAATTTGTATGAAACATAAAATTTTAAGGTAACTTTGACAACCAACATGTATTTCTATTACCCTGAATATTTTCTGAGATAATTAAATTTATTGAAAAAAGATTGCACCGCAACCCAAACTATAAAAAATCATAACTTCCTTAAAAATGACTTAAAATGTTGAAATTTTTACTAGTTATAGCCAAGTCATAAGGCTAACGTCATGCCAAAACTAAGCTTTATAATTTATACAGGGCGTTCATAAAAAAATACAAAGTTTAAAAACTTTAAACACGAATAACTTCATTTTTTCAAATGGCACCTAGCATATTTTATTTTGTCATTCGATTTCATTTTTTATCCTTTTCGATACATTGGATGTTATCCATCCCTTATTAAAACAATCCAAAATTATTTAAAAATTTTCAAATAAAAGAGTAGGAAATATCCAGATGGATATGTGCCATTTCAAAAAAAGAAGTTATTCGTGTTTGATGTTTTTAAACTTGGATTTTTTTTCTGAACGCCCTATGTAAATTATGAAGCTTAGTTTTGGCATGACGTTAGCCTTACTACTTGGCTATAATTAGTAAAAATTTCAACATTCTAAGTCAATTTTTATGGAGGTTATGATGTTTTATAGTTTCGGTTGCGGTGTAATATTTTTTACAATAAATTAAATTATCTCAGAAACTATTCATCGTAGGAATACATGTTGGTTATCAAAGTCACCTTAAAATTTTATGTTTCATACGAATTCATGTTAAAAAATATACCATTCCATTTAAAATAAGAATGTTGACATCAATTTCCGGTATAACCAATTCCCAACTCATGCTTAGTTTCTCTAAAACGTCTACTCAGTTTGAATTACCCTGTATTATAATGGAAATTGCTATGTATTGTTTTAATATACTAATATGTAGCTCAAACATAAATCCTTACAGCGTAGAAATATTAAGATTTTGACCTAGAAACCTACCTTGATAAAAACCTTCAATCTAGGATAAAACGTTGGTAATAGAACAAACCACCCTTTCACCTTATTTTGGCTTGTTTTTCTGATATGTATGTAACAAGGGGCAAAAATGAAAAAATTATCTTAAAAGTGGCAACATTTCACGATGAATAGCCTTTATAATCGCTTGTGTTGTTTTACGTAACCCACCCCACCCACGAGTCTCAGTTTTTACATTCGGTATTATAGACAATAAAATACAGTGACAAAATCACTCACTAATAACAATTAATTTGATGTTTTTTTTTTTTAAATTTGGTACGCCAAATGAAAATTATAATTGCTTCATATTTTAAGGATCATTATTTTGGTTGAATAAATGAATAATAATTAATGACTTAATTTAATTGATGTTCGCCGTCGGACGCGTCGAAACAAACTTTCAATTACTGGACCGACGAACTCATTTCCTTATACTTAGTTCGATTCTCACGTCAGAAAACATCTGTTAACGGCGAGTGTCAAATCGGCCGATTAAAACGAAAAAATAGTAAACACGATCGTGGTACAATGTGCAGTTTACAGTGTTTCGCAGAAGACGTGAGAACAGACGCCGCCACCCTAAAACAAATCGACAACAGCAATAAAAATTGGAACAGGTGCAGGATTTCCTAACTATCCGGCACCTAAATTTGGAAACATTGTGCAACAAACGCTGTTATTGCAAGCACAGTTAATATTTTACAACGGAATGGGCGGCAACCTGAAAGATAAAAAGCAGCAACAAACCGCGATGCAACTTTAAACATTTAAAACGTGTACCATAAATCTATTAACCGCAGTCACATCACAGATATCCACGCAAACCCATGGGCACGTGAAAACTGCAGTAGTTATAATAAATAGTTACTCCAATTAACTATTTATTTATTGATGGGAACACAACAACTTGAACAACAGATAATGTCAAAAATAACAGGGTATAAAAATCCATAAAAATTACAAATTTATATATAATCAATTGTTGAACTGATCGGATCCTTGTGAAACATTATTTTAATAATTGAAGGAATGAAAATAACTTTTAAATGTTTCAAAATATTTTATTGTAAACTCTACAATATTGACATAAGAATGTCTTTCGCAAGAGTAACAGATTTACACAGTATATAGATAGATAACATAGTGTTGTAGAGTTTACAATAAATATTTTGAAACATTTATAAGTGATTTTCATTCCTTCAATTATTACAAATTTATGTAACTTGTAGTATTATCAATATAAATTTTGCCCAATTCCCCACGATTTTGTCAGTAATTTCTTGTAATTATTATAATACACATACCGACATGGTTATCCACGACAAATCATTTCATCCTATTAATCACAAATTAGAAGTTTTTTATAGTTCAAGTTACATAGACTTATACACTTTACGTTAAACAAAATTAATTATCAAATAGAATTTAATAGAACACTTCACATAGCAAGAAATAATGGTTACCCAATTAGATAAATACATTCTTTTTTAAACAAGAAACTCCACAATAATACTTTAAATTCAATTTATTCGGTTATTAAATCTAAATACAATAAGTATAGTTCGATCACATACCTAGATGACATGTCTTTCCCAAAATAATGCGTGTTTTTTTAAAAAATAAAATAATATAATTACTCCCTTTAAAACCAGTAATAACTTATCCAAATATATAAAACATAATAAAGATAAAACTAATAAAGAATCAAAATCTTGAGTTTATTTACTGGAATGCGGAGACTGTAATCAAGTTTATATGGGACAAACTGGCAGATCCTTCAAACAAAGGATTAGTGAACACAGGAGATGCTATACCAATGGGAAAGACGATTTGACTTATGCAGAGCATATTTATTAAATGAAAAACATACTTTTAACGATAATTTTCACATTTTAATTGTCAAAAAGTCACAATTTAAACTTAACTGAAAGTGTTTATATTAGTAAATACAATAAATTGGACATTGTACTCAATGAACAAACTGATATTAATAGTTCTCCTTTTTAATTTAAATCTGTATTCAAAAACTTAAGGTTTATCCCTTCTTTTCGTTGTTACCCACCCATAAGAATCTATCAATTTTTAGTATTTAAGATTTTGAATTAGAAAATCTTCACCTGAAGAAGCCAATGTTTTATTGAAACAATTGTTGTGAACAATTAAAAATATTTTTGAAACTTTACTCTCGTTTTCTTTATTTAATTTGTTATAATAACGATATAACTATTTCTTTGTTCGGAAAAACAGTTTTAGATAATCACTACTCCTTTTTAACACCGCAAGGGGAAAGATAAATTATATAATAATTATATGAAGAAAACTGGGAACTTTAGAAGTGTTGTAGAACACAGTAAATAGCTCAAACTCTAAAGCCAAAACAGGACACTAATCGTTAGAAGTACTTTTCGATAAAGAACCAATATGAATATTGGCTGATGTTATTTATGGTCCAGTCAATGTGACTCAGTCTTACCTTCAATGTTCAGTGGACCTTACAAAACAAATTAAGTTAAACTTCATAGCGACGAACTAGGGATAGGGCCTTTGTTAAACATCTACTTTATAAGGATGAGTTAATATGGACACCTTTAATGCAGGCGTGCTCTAGGAAAGTGTTAAGGATAAACATGAAGGTTGAGAAAAATCTGAAAAACATAATGCCCTGGATGTAAAGAATCTGATCCTGGTACTGAAAAATGACCGAGCGGCGTGGTCTAGTGCTCTAGATCATTACTTAGTATTCGGGAAGTCACCGGTTCGATTCAGATTTCGTGGTTGCTCTGTTCCAAAATTTCTGTGGTTTCCTTGGATTACTTAAGCAAATGCTGGGGCAGTCATATTCGACAGATAATCTTTCACCTCCCTTCTGTCTTCATTTCGTCCGTCTCATCTTTCTCTCTTTAGCCATACCACCCACCCATTCCCACGATTCCTGAAAGAAGACTAAAGAGGGCCTTACGCCCTATCCTCCGGCTTGTGGGAATTAAACACAAAAACTAACTGACAAATGGATAATGTTTGATAGCTGGATATCGTGGTGGCACGAAAAGTATATCGGCTGAAAAAACGAACCGTTCGTCTGTGACCTCTGCGAATAAAGACTACGAAAATATCCTTTCGCTATAATACCACAATGGCATAGTTAACTTACCTTTTTTTAAGGGCTTTTTTCACGAGATCATAATTTTTCTCGTTTTTGTAGTACTAGACTATTTGCTAAATAAAAGTTTTGACCAAATTCGTCCATACCTTTTACAACTCTCTAAGTTACATTTTCTCATAATGTAAAGAGTTATTCAAACATTCCTTTAACCATGGTCAAAGAAGGAACGTTAAACTGTACGAATTGGAAATTATTGCAATTCATAAAATGGCGATAGCTTAAATTTAAATTTTTCCGATCTTCAATCATTTGGCACTGTGCTCAAATTTACGAAATATTATATTTTGTAATACCTATCATACATGCCACGAAGAACTAAATCGACTGGCGTGAAGGGAGCGGTGGAACTTTGCTGGGTACCTGGCCATGCGGGTGTCAAAGGCAACCATAATTGCCGATGACCTCGCTAGACTAGGAGCCAGGAGAGAAATCTGTGGACCTAATTCGGCGGTAGGGATCGTGACCTCAGTGGTCCGTAAATACGTGAACGACTGGGTGAACCACCAGCATCACAAAAGATGGGGTAAAGTCGTTGGTTGTCGTAGAGCTAAGAGATTAGTTGCCACCACATCGAGTGAGATATGGGCCCAAATGCTCATGAAATTGGGCAGGAAAAAGGCCAAGACGTCTGTAGGCATAATCATAGGGCATACAAATGAATTGAAAGCCTACAATTTCAAACTGGGGCTAGTAGAGAGCCCTAAATATAGGTGGTGTGGGGAGGCTGATGAAACCTCCCTCCACATCGTATACGAGTGTCCTGCCCTAAGCGACGTGAGAGGCCGATGTGGGGAAACTCACGATACGAGAGGTGACAAGGAGCTGGGAGTGGGCGGGTCTGCTGGGTTGTTGTCTCTCTGGGAGAACACATTTGGGAGCCACTAACTGCTCATCAAAGAGGGACTACCTTTGCGATCAGTGGCTGTCACAGCCCAAACCCAAACTAATAATAATAATAGTGTCTATACGATAAACCATTACCCCGAAAGTATATACAATCCCTAACATACATTGTGATGGCGCTTCAGATAATTCTCCAGGTCTTCTTTATACCTCACTGCTTTACTGATTAAACTTTTTTATGGAAACCCTCGTCGAACGATTTATAAAATAGTTTTCTATTTTCTGCAAAAATATGTGGACGATTACAATTACATGGCTGCAGTTTAACTAAATCTAAATACTTAGCACTTGGTTTTATTTTACCAAGTGGGTGAGACAGAACACAAAACCAAATTAGAAACATTAATAAATACGTATCGGAGTTGAAACATCACACTTTGTCGAATATACAAAGACAAATTTAATTCGGTTGTACTAAAAATGTACCTACCACAACACCGATCGATTAATTTCTTCAACATGAAATCAATCGGGTATATGTGTATGTGTATGCATTTATGTAGGTATTGGAAAAGGTCGATGCCATTCATTACGAAATTTAGCTTTCATCGAACATTAATATTTATACATACATTAAAACAATTATACGTTCAGCTCATTAATAGAAAATTTATAAAATCAGTATAAAGTAATTTTAATGGAAATGGATTCGTCGCAGGGCGCTTGGTGAAACATTTGTTATAAATTAATCAAAAATATAAAACACGTGGCAGTTTAAAAAAATATATTTAAAGATTGTCGACAGTTGTTTCGATTTTTATATCATTTTGAAGACTTAATGCTTAAGGGTGTTAGTAGTATTTATTGTATATCAAATTTAATGAGTGGGAGTATTGGAAAAATACTGCTGTATAAATTATAAACAATATGTAAGTTGTAAAATGCATGCAACAAAATTAATATATAAAAAATCAATTCAAAATTGTTAAAATATTACCGACTTTTCTATACATTGCCTAAAAAATACCCATCATGTACATCCAAATTATGCTAAACTTTTACATTTGGAACAAAAACGTCACAAACGAAGAAATTGAATTTAAAGTATTTCCACTTCTTATATCTGCAACTACCCGATATAAAATAAATACTACTAACACCCTTAAGCATTCATAGTTTTGAAAATGTTGTAAAAATCGAAACAACTGTCGACACCTTTAAACATATTTTGGGAATCTACCAAATGTTTTTTATTTTTTATATTAATTTTTAACGTAACTAATAAAGAAGAAAATTAATTTTCTTATTCTACAGTGAAAATTGTTGTCCTTTACACGAACTGAAGAAGAATAATTTATTTAGTTCATTAAACAATTTGATTTTGTTGTATCTGTTAAATTTAGTAACACTAAAAAAAATTAAATGTAAGCAAAAGTATATTTTCATGACACTTAAATTATTTTGACTTAAGAAGCATGCAAGCATTATATAAAGTTTATAGTTTCTTTGTATGGAAGGGGTGCCATAGATACCTCAAAATAATTAGTATAAGATTATTACGGTACCCTCAAAGATTTTTTGGTATAATTATTTCAAACGATGAATCCCATTGAATAAGAATGCGTAAAAAATTACACTAAGTGTTACGCGGATAGGCATGGAAGCTCCTGTAAGGCCTTTCCCGTAAAAGCCGTCCTAAATTAAAATAAATGAATACAAACTACTTAAACGTTCAGAAGTTCAGCAGGTTGATCCTGTTTATCAGAATATAAGAGAAAGCATAACACGTTTAACTTTCCATAATTGAATACAAGGAAGTTGTCTGTGGAACATAGAACTAGTCACGATTTAATGCAGTTCCTAATAAATTTCTTTTAAATTATCCTGCCAAATGAATTTTTTTTTCTCTGATTAATTTTCATGAGAGATTAATATATGCGAGCAACGAGCGGCAATTGATGTCGGAGGAGCGTCAAACTCAACACGATCATTAAAAACAATGACAATAATAATAACACACTCTAGTGGAGGTGCAATAAATTATGGCACATAGGAAGGCATGCAATGTCGAAGGAGTGTACGATTGTTCTTGGAACGCCCCAAGAGCATTGATGTCATATAAGAATGCGTCGTTATTTTTTACAGACATGTAAATATAGGTAGGTTATATCTCGGCAAAAGATGCAGCATCTGACTCACAATGGAACAACGTTAATATCTTAAGGGTGACCCCCATAATACCTGTTTGAGTTTTGATATGGAATAGATATTATATTTTTGTATCACTTTAATTTAAAAGTTTATTAAAACAGAGAAGAACTGAACTTTTCAAAAATTAAAGACTGTGGTAAGACAGTTTTCTGGTTGGAACTGAGTCTTTAACCAGATACGTATCATAAATATAAATATAAATATAAACATGCAATCAACAGAAACAACTACTCCGAGGGCTAATACCCCTATCGGCATTGAATTACACTGTTGATTCCGATGGACTCCTAGACGAAAATATAACATATTCAAAAAAGAAGGAATTAAAATCCTTATTCGTCTAAATTTTAAGATCAAAGATCTCACATTTTGAACGCGTCCTAACAAGTAGGCACAACGAATCGAAAGCCACATCCCACGACCGGTTTCGACCTTAAAATTTAGACGAATAAGGATTTTAATTCCTTCTTTTTTGAATAAGATACGTATCAGTCTACAATTCCAAAAACGGAATATTAAACATTGGCCAGTTCTTAAAATACGGCATTGAAGAAATAAGCAAAAAGGACTCAAAAACCCTTTTCCTGTTTTGGGAATGTCGTATTTCATGATCCGCCCAAGCATCCCTATTGATACCGTATGAACACACACTTCAAACCGTGGTGTTCTATGGTATTTTAGACGGTTAAGATTTTATGAACTTCTGCAAAAATGACCCGTACTATTTTGATATTTTTAATTAATACAACCCCAAATTAGCCTAGAAATAACTATTCAGCAAAATCGGGGACGAAAAGTTCCTTATATATATATTTTTTTTGATACGATGGTTTGATACATCGAAAATTCCAAAAAATTACAAAATAATTTTTGCTTCATGGTTTTGCTGAAAAGTTGTTTCAAGACTAATTTGGGGTCATAGAAAACAAAAATAACACAAAAAATATACAGAAGTAATTCGCCATGGACTCTTGGTGAAATATTATTTAAACAAAATATGAGTAAATTAAACACTTGGAGGAGTTTCACTTTATTTTATTGATTACTCTATGTACATTTCAAATTCAGAACTTAGAACACTAAGTGACTTAAGTTTAAACCAAAATTACTTTTCCTTTAATCAAAAGTTCTTTTTACAGAAAGATGGCTCATCTATCTCCCCGTTTTACACAGACTACTTTATGAATAAATTTGAAACCTTTTTAGAAGAAAACAATAACTTTAATAAATATATATATTTATGGCTACGATATGTTGACGACGTATTTTGCATTTGGGTTGGTACAGAACGGCAATTAACTAAATTTCAAAACTATCTCAACAGTTTAAATAAACATATTCAATTCACGTTAGAAATAGGCAACAACAACTTAAATTTCCTAGATCTCAATCTAAAAATAGTCAATAATAGAATCATTTTCGATATATACAGGAAAAATACCTTCACAGATACAGTCATTCCAGCAGGTTCTAACCACCCCATGAACATAAAACTAGCAAGTTTCCACTCTATGTTAAATAGACTTGTAAACACACCTCTACACACTGAAAATTTCACCAAAGAATTAAATATCATAAAGGCTATAGCTAATAATAACGGGTATAACTGTAATATTATAGATAAAATGCTGTCAAAAAAATTAAAAAAGAACTTCTATAACTCCATTTATCCAAACAACAACATTGAAAGTTGCAAACAACAAATCTGGCGAAAAATCCCATTTTATGGTAATATAAGTATTAATCTAGGATACAAATTAAAAGAATTTAATGTTAACCCTGCCTTTTTCAATAATTTCACCTTAAGCAAATTTCTGGTAAATAACAAATTAAATAACAAGGGCAACAACCCTGATAAAAGTGGTGTTTACGAAATTACCTGTTCTGATTGCCCTACTGTTTACATAGGAAAGTCCAAAAGAGCTATATCAATTCGTTTTGACGAACACATTAGAAAGGCTAAATACAATAAACATGCCTCTGGACTTTCCTCTCATTTAATAAACAATAAACATACTTGCAATAAAAACAACATTAAATTATTACATCATTTACAGGGCGGAAAAATTTTAGATCGATTTGAAATTTTAGAAATTAATAAAGCTGTTTTGTCTAACAAAATATTATCCAACGACCAAGTACAATTCGGTATTAATCCCCTCTTAGACCCTAAGTTAATAGATTATAATGTGTAGGTATATTTAAACCAAAATTATTGTAAGTCTCTTCAGTACTGTAAATACTCCTGATGATGCCCTAGCAAGGCGAAATGTACATAGAGTAATCAATAAAATAAAGTGAAACTCCTCCAAGTGTTTAATTTACTCATATTTTGTTTAAAAAAATATAGATTATTTATATCGTAACCGAGTTATTTGACTTTTCTGTGGTTATTCATGTTACAAAGGTTCGGAAAAAACATTCATAAAATCTAAACCGTCTAAACCACAACATTGCGGTTTGGAGAGTCTTCACCAAATATGAGTCTATACCTTCTGGAAAGTGCAATATGGGGCATTGACCAGTTAAAGTAAAAATGGTTTAAAAAACGTGTTGCGTCTCAAAATTCATTTTTATCGGTTGTACCTTTTTCAATGTGTATTTTTATAATTCTCTTTGGAATTTATTATTTGCAGATAGTTCATACCTATTTCAAGATTTTATTACTCATTGTATCAATTATGTTGCACATATTTTTAGTTTCATCTGTTCAGTAATGTAAACTGCACTTTTTCCTATTTATTATAGTTTTTAGAAGCCGTATCGCAAATTTCCGATTATGTATTGTACACGAGAAGTACCGGTAAACGACCTTTCTAGTACGCCCATTATTTGGAAGATCATCCCTCCTATGATATCTCTATCTTTCTTCGGTTACCAATAATTGTATCTCTATATCACCTTTAACAAAATTTACCCCATCAATAATCCCTTCCAAACTTCAAACCATCCCTCAGTCTTTTCGAAAAATAAAAAAAATGTCATTCGTTTTCAGCAGAGGAGTTACAATTTGAACTTTGATAAAATCAGTCGATTCGGTTTCCGCGCTACATTTTTTTTTTCATATATATAGTCCACGCAACATAATTTATGTTCTTTTTGTTGTAAAGTTTTTGTTAATGTGTTTGTTAAGTCGTAAGTGTTTGTTTGTAACTTAAGTGTTGTTAATACATATCATACATAAACGATCGAGTGGAGTCATTTGTTAGAACAATTTTCGTGAGCAAAACAATCATTGCAATAAGTTCGTCAAACCACGACGACAACAAAACCGTTATCATTTTTGTGAATACTTTTTTGTAAGATCCAGCCAAGCATTCTTATTTAATTTTGATTCTTTTACAGTGGCATTGCAGCAAAAACTAAATAAGCCTTCGGAAAACAAAATTATTTTAAAGACATTATCATCTACATATACTTTGCAACGGAAAGGATTGGAACGGCCTTAGGGTTAATTATGTTAGATTCCGTTTCATTGAAGTGTGTAAAAAGAATCGATGAAATCACCACAAGGATCAGGATTGTACCTTATTCCATGCTCGTGCGGAAAGACATATATTTGACAAACATTACCGACACATCAGCACACGAACAGCATGTCGTATTTCTGATATAAAAGGAACAAATTGTAGATGAGCAATGACAGAACACACCATAGAAATTGATCACTAAAAGTTCAATTAAAATTACAATCGAGCACAACCTTTTAGCAGACACAAGACATTTCTGATACAGGCTTTATACAGATATAAAAATGTCAAATAATTACTACTATAAATATAAATATAAATAGAAATATGGAATCAACAGAAACAACTACTCCGAGGGCTAATACCCCTACAGGCATTGAATTACACTGTTGATTCCGATTGGTTAATATTTAGACGAATAAGGATTTTAATTCCTTCTTTTTTGAATATGTTATATCTTCGTCTAAGAATCAATCGGAATCAACAGTGTAATTCAATGCCGGTAGGGGTATTAGCCCTCGGAGTAGTTGTTTCTGTTGATTCCATATTTATATTTATATTTATAATACAGCCTGTAAAGGCATTTCTGCCAGCGTCCACCTGATGAGACCCGATAGGTCGAAACCGGTCGTGGGTATGGCTTTGGGTTCGTTGTGCCTACTTGGTAGGACGCGTTCCAAATGTGAGATCTTTGATCTTAATATTTAGACGAATAAGGATTTTAATTCCTTCTTTTTTGAATAAATTACTACTAGTTTGGAAACGTTTCGTCCACATGATACAGGCGTCGTAGCCTCTATATATTCAGCATTGTATAGTGAATAGTAAACGTATAAGACGATATAGTTAATTGTGACCAACAACTTGAACCCAATTGTTAATCAACCTTTGACCCGATATTGGCGCCTTGTTTCACAAATCGCAAAACATGTAGATCCATTAACTACTTGGCTGTTGTCATTGTATTCTGTATTGGTCGATATTGTAATAAAATTCGTTATGCTCTAACTGACCCCATAAAACTGTCTCTCTTTGACTGGAATTATCTTAACTGTAACGCCTTTAGGATGACCAGTCGACTTTGTACTAAGCAGACATTCCCGTGCATCTTTACTTCATTTGCATCGCTGGTAGGTTTTTGTCTTAAATTAAATTTTCTCATTAAAATACTCATGTTTCATGAGTTCTAAATGTTTTTAAATCCGCAAAGTTAGCTACGTACGTGTATAGAAAATAAGCACAGACATTACTAGGAAGTCTTTTCATGCATACCAACCAACTTATTAATGACTAACAGCCAGATTCCTGCAGAAGAAAGAAATTAATGAGTGACATGAACCTTAATAACTTATCTATCCTTTGTACAAAGGAATGTGCGCGGAAGAATCACATGAAGACAACTCTTGTTGTATTCACATAATGTTATGAAGTGTCTGTTTAGTCGTAAATTATTACTTTTTTTTATTATTACATTACGCTTTCGTGTATTACAAATTACTAGCTGTAATAATAGCGATGTAATTTGTATATTTTGCTAATTGTTTTATACTGACAGCATTCGTTCGAAAGGTTCGTAGGCTGACCCATAGATGGCGCTACTAGTATCAAATCCATATGATTTTTAGTTAGTGCTAACCTTCAAAAGACGCGTATATAAATTTGACAGCTGTTGCACTATTAATATCTGAAATAACTTTGAAAAATGGATAAAAAGGAATTTCGTGGGTTAATAAAGCATTGCTTTTTGACCAAAAACAATACTGTTGAAACTAAGGCTTGGCTTGATAAACATTTTCCGGACTTTGCACCAGGAAAATAAACCATAGAAAAGTGGTTTTCTAAATTTAAACGAGACGAAATGAGCACCGAGGACGATGCACGCAGTGGACGCTGTTACCGACGGAAACACCAAAAAAGTCCACAAAATAATTTTTGATCACTGTACAGTGAAGTTGATTGAGAATGTGAATGAATATTTGAATATGCGAAAGTTCTGTACAAAGTGAGTGCCGCGCGAGCTCACAATTGAGAAAAAACAACATCGGATCGATGATTCTAAGAAGTGTTTGGAGCTGGGAGCTGTTCAATCGTAATAAATCCGAATTTTTGCGTTTGTGTCGATATGTGACGGTGGATGAAACATGGATCCATCATTTTACACTGGAGTCTTATCGACAGTCAGTCGAGTTGAGCGGACTGCACGTGATGAACCGACTTCAAAGCGTGGAAAGATGTAAAAGTCGGCTGGCAAGGTTATGGCATCAGTATTCTGGGATGCTCATGGTATAATATTCATTGACTATCATAAAAAGGGGAAAACCATAAATAGCGACTATTGCATAGCGTTATTGGAGCGTTTAAAAGACGAAATCGTGGAAAAGCAGCGTCATTTGACGAAAAAGAAAGTGGTGAATTGGGCTTCGAATTGTTTCCGCATCCACCGTACTCTCCATATCTGGCCCCCAGCGACTTTTTTCTGGTCTCAGACCCCAAGAAGATGCTCGCTGCACAGAAATTTCGCGCCGATGAAGAGGTAATCATAATCATCGAAACTGAAGCCTGTTTTGAGGCTAAAGATAAATCGTATTATAAAAATGGTATCAAAAAATTGTATGACCGCTATAATCGTTGTATCGCCCTCGAAGGCAACTATATTGAATAATATAATAATCAAATTCTATCAAAAAAACATTTTTTTTCTATGCTAGCCGACGAACTTTTCAGCCCACTTGTTACCTATGTGTTATATCAGTCACATCGTATATGGATTAATTAATTCTAACTTCTATTACGTAGCATAAACCCTTTACAATTACTGTACCTTGCATTTTGTGGAAAACAATTTCTTGAAATACATTATGGTATGCAAATTTTTTGTTTTTCAATCACGTCTTGTCTACTAGCAGTATTACACATACTGTTTATAAAATGCTTCTTAAATGTACGTTACCTTACGGGTTGTGGTAATCTCGTTTCCAAGAATTTATTTTAATTTATTTAACTGTTTACCTTTTCGTAATCGTGAAATAAATACGTTAATATGTTATAGCGCTATAAGTATTATACATATGTTCGCTAAATGCATAAGAATCATTCGAAAAAGATAAACAAAACATTTGGAATTTAGAAACACATTGCGCTTAATATTACCACCTACGTTGCAGCAAAAGAATTCATGAACGGGAGTTGTTGTAGTTATACGAATTATAGTAAATTTCTCAGTCACTTCATAATTTAGATACTGCATATTTTTTGTGGTAAAATAAACAGTGGATTCCTAACTCATTACGTGTATGTTACATGTTACTGCTAAGAAGAATCAAATAAGTTATATCTTTCACGTAATAAGGAAATAATCCAAATAAAAAAATACTTTAGCAATTGATTGGTTGTTCGGTACTTGATAAAACATTTTAATAATTATATGAATAACGTCGTTGTCAAAAAAGGGAAGATGACAGATAATCTGTTACTCACTCGTTTTAATAACAACGTTACTGTCGAAAAAATTGTTAAGGTTTTAAATAAATTTATGAAGCCAAGTGTTCATCTAATTAAAACAATACTTGTGTTTTTTTAATTAATATCACAAAAAATTCAGTAAAACTAACAACCTATCGGGTCTCATCAGGTCGAAACCGGCCGTGGGATGTGGCTTTCGGTTCGTTGTGCCTACTTGTTAGGACGCGTTCAAAATGTGAGATCCTTGATCTCAAAATTTAGACGAATAAGGATTTTAATTCCTTCTTTTTTGAATATGTTATATTTTCGTCTAGGAGTCCATCGGAATCAACAGTGTAATTCAATACCGGTAGGGGTATTAGCCCTCGGAGTAGTTGTTTCTGTTGATTCCATATTTATGTTTATATTTATTAAAATAAAAAAGTTTAAAATTAATTTTGTTTTATTATACAATAACTAAACTCGAGACCAACGATCAGTGGAAACTAGGGTGATTCACATGGGGGGTGCATAATTTCAAAATTAACAGGTAACAAAACAAAGTATTTTTAACGTCGTATTCACTAATACAGTCATTTTTCTGATAAATGTCCAGTTGGATTCTTTTCATAGTAATTTACCTTTCATAGGTTGTTTGTTTTCTAAATGTACCTAACTGAGGCATCGGTAATCTCTGTTATTCACCCCCGCTATAATTTGTATTTGTTATTATTTCTATATATTTTACATGGTAACAATTTAAATTTAAGTAAAACTGTATGTCTTTAGCGAGCGGCGTGGTTTAGTACTCTAAATCATTTGCTTAGTATTCGGGAGGTCACCGGTTCGAACGCGGATCCGGCTGCTCTGGTCCAAGTTTTCTGTGGTTTTCTTGGATCATTTAGGAAAATGCTGGGGCAGTAATATTCCACAGTTAATCTATTACTTCTCTTATGTCTTCATTTCATCCGTCTCATCTTTCTCTCCCTAGCCACACCTGAAGAGGGCCTTACGCCCTAGATTTTTCATTACAATTTCTGTCACTATACCACTGCAGGTCATAAGCAAACCAAAACACTTGTTCAGTTATTAGGTATTATGTCGCACCTCTAAAACAATGGTAACGGATGATCGGATCAATGATCTGCCATTGCTCATCAGAGCTGCGACAACCGACGAAAGAGCATTCGTGATTGTTACCATTTTTAGTTTGTAATTGTATAGAACTTGAGTATGGTGTATATGCATTACGGTTTAATAATCAAAGAAACAATTTTACACCGTATAACCTAATCAATGTTTTGATGACAAAGTTGAAACAATTTTTTTCTTAACTGTGGTCAAATATTTTGTAGTGCTTTTGCAGGCTACGACCATGGAGAGTTGAAAAATTAGCCAGAAAAGAAGGTAATCATTTTCGCTGTATTTTTCGAAGGCGAACTCAAATGATACCCCAGAAAAACTTTAGAATCAACGTCACAAACTGCGTGAATCACCTTGAGCTATATTATTAAAAAATAATGATAGGTAAGTAATTAAATTTTTATTTAACATATAAATTTAATATTGCTGATGCATTTCTGAATATTTACAAAAATTTGATTGAATTTTATTATTTGTCTGCATGTTACGAGTGTGCAATTTCCGATTGTCTCATATTACACATAAATCTCACTCTGCATATTATATCTACATAAACTTATCTGATAACATAAAATTTTAATAAAACTGTTCTTTTGACCTATAAAAGTCCTTACTGAAAAATTTTAAAACTATACAACATTAGATTAAGTTAAAGTGATAAGACATGTAATATTGTATAGGTAATAAAGTATATTACCTAATAGCAACTATCTATTTATAGAAGTTCATATAGAAATAACATTGTGTAAAATTGTAAGCACAATATATGTTTTTTTCGCATTTTCTCTTATAACATGAATATTCTTAATTAAGATTTTATGGATCAAGCTAATGAGCCGAAATGGCTAGTTTTAAAATGATAATTAGATTGAATACATGCGGAACAACTATAAATTGACACTTATCGACGGCTTTGTGGGAGATAAATGACTATCTCAATTAAAAAACACAACAAAAAACACGATATTTAATTCATAATTGACTGTGTCACTGAAAACACTGGCGCCCCGACGAGTAATTTATGTTGTTTGCGGAATAAATTTTAAAGTAAAATTGCCACTTAATAATCCTGGCGTCGTATCGGAATAAACACGAGAATTAGTAAAAACTGCACACCGTTCACCACATTCAATTGCACCTAATAACAGTGTGCCATTCTTAAAAAGAAAAATACCGTATAAATAATTTTTCAACGTAACGAATCGAAAAATGAATTTCATTTCTACTAATAACTATACCGGATCTACTAATTATCATTATTTATTACTTTTGCCCATTATGGTTCCAAAAGGAATATAAAACTAAACTATTAATTTTTAAATATAAATATAAAATAGTTAATCGAATCTACTCTTACTTGATGGAAATTCATATTAAACATAAATACACAAACACTATTGTTAATTCACCGGATCAAATAGGCAATTAAACCAATTTTTAGACCAAATAAATAAGGTACATCCTAATATAAAATTCACAAAATTAACAACAAACATAGTTTCACAATTTACCACAAACCGACACATACCGATATCACTATTAATAACTCTTCCTTCCACCCACAACAACAAGAACTAACAGCTTTTTATTATATACTACACAGACTTATAAGAATCCATATGGACCCCGATAATTACGCAAAAGAACTTGATATTATTAAATATATTGCTAATAAAAACCGATATAATCGCGAATCTTTTAAATAAAATTTCATTAAAAACAGCTTTGTCTAAAATTTACTTATTAGAAAATACAAAAAACAGCACATCCAGATCAAACGTTTTTAAGCAAACCCTCATTAAACATAAAAAGTTACTAAATAAAAACAATATTAACTTAGCATTTAAAACAAGCAACAAACATAGCATGCATATTAAAAACAATAAAGATAAAACTCCACAAAACAATAAATCCGGTGTGTACAAACTAGAATGTGGAACATGTAACAAGTTTTATATAGGACAAACTGGTAGAGAATTTATTACGCGGATAAACGAACATAAGACATCATTTTATAAACTAAAAAAGATTCCAACTACGCGAACCATTTAATTACTGAAAAACACACGTTTAATCGTAATTTTAAAATTATGCATACTGAAGAAAAAAGCTTCAAACTCTGTCTGTTGGAAACATTAGAAATTAATAAATCAAAAAACAGTAATTTATTATTAAATGAACAAATATAATTAAATAACTTCCCGTTACTGAATCTTTGGTCAATTCCTCCATCCCCACCTTAACTAACCACCCTTAAATATACAGAATTATGTAAATTAAAATAAGTATCTTTGTATCTTCTGACGAAACCGCAAAGCAGCGAAACAATTGTTAAGAACAATGAAAACTGTTTAAATTAACAATAGTGTTTGTGTATTTATGTATAAATATAAATATGGAATCAACAGAAATGAGTACTCCAAGGGCTAATACCCCTACCGCCATTTAATTACACTCTTGGAAGGCATTAATTCAATGCCGGTAGGGGTATTAGCCCTCGGTGTAGTTATTTCTGTTGATTCCATATTTATATTTATATTTAGCATATAGCCTCTAAAGGCCCTTTTGTCAGCGCCCACCTGATGAGACCCCATAGGTCGAAACCGTTAGTCGGATATGGCTTTCAGTACGCTCTGCCTACTGTGTAGGACGCGTTCAAAATGTGGGATCTGTGATCCTTAAAATTTACACGGAAAATGCTTTTAATGCCTTCCTTTTTTTGAATATATTAATTTTATGTTCTCTTAATATGGTACCTCGAATGATGTAACAATGTTCATTAGTAAAATCATAAAGAAGAAACCAAGTACGTGATAATTTAGTGCTTTGTAACTGAAAAGTTCTTAATGAGTTTAAACGTTAGAAGTCTCCGCTATATTTTAATAAACGTTTGCATAGTGATGTTACACAATTTCCCAGGCGGTATTATAGGGTTAAATAATGCAAGGATCAAATGTCACATTTTTGTCTCATAAAATATTAATTGAAATGGCAATAGAAACCTTATAAGAGTATATAAGCCATTACGGGGGGATTCAGATATCTTTTGTAAAAGGGATATCACGAGTATCATTATCAAGTGATTCTTAATGAATGGATACAGGTACCTGTTGAAGGGTTTATATACATAAATAGACTAAGGGTAACTAGTAATATTATAAATAATGTTATACCAAACAACTCTATACAACTATAAATATAAATATGGAATCAACAGAAACAACTACTCCCAGGGCTAATACCCCTACCGGTATTGAATTACACTGTTGATTCCGATGGATTCTTACGAAGATACAACATATTCAAAAAAGAAGGAATTAAAATCCTTATTCGTCTAAATTTTAAAATCAAAGATCTCACATTTTAAACGCGTCGTACGAAGTAGGCACAACGAACCTAAGCCACATGCATTCAATGCCGGTAGAGGTATTAGCCCTCGGAGTAGTTGTTTCACTGATTCCATATTTATATTTATATTTATAAAGGCCTTTCTGCCAGCGCCCACCTGATGAGACCTGATAGGTCGAAACCGGTCGTGGGATATGGCTTTCGGTTCGTTGTGCCTACTTGGTAGGACGCGCTCCAATTGTGAGATCTTTGTTCTTAATATTTAGACGAATAAGGATTTTAATTCCTTCTTTTTTGAACTCTGTACAAATTTTTATAACTAAGTTGGGATTTTTGGAACCTTCTGGCACACTCAAAATGTAATGAAGTCCTACCACTATACCAGAACTGAGAACACTTACACTCGACGTACGTTGTACAGTTCTAAATCATCTCCTGATGATGCTGACTTGGTTAGCGAAACGTACGTGGAGTTTAAGTGTTCTCATTTCTGGTATAGTGGTAGGACTTCATTAGATTTTAAAATTTTATAACATTATTTATAATATTACTAGTTACCCTTAGTCCATTTATGTATATAAACCCTTTATCAGGTACCTGTTTCCATTCAATAAGAACCCCTTGATAATGATACTCGTTGTATCGAAACTATAGTAGCGTAGATAGCAACTAAATAAAGTGATAAAACAAAGTAATTTGCGTTCGTTTTTAATTGTTTTAAATTTAAAACAGTTATTATTAGTAAAGTGATGTAGGCTTACATGGCCAGAGTCAATACGGATTAGTTGGATATGGTCTTGTTTGGTTGATAGTTTTTTCTACCAGACGTTTCGACAACAACTGCGAACGACATCTTCAGTGGCAGAACGTCTGGTATAACTATCAACCAAACTAGACCATGACCAACGAACTCGGAAACCTCTAACGTCCAATTATCATTAGGTCATATGGTTATGGGGTCTAAATCGCTTCGATTTAATAATTTGGGTTATTGGGTTCTTGAACTTTTCTGGAGATTGAGTGCTGCAAAACAAAACTACTGCAGTAAATAATGTATTCTAAAGTTACAATACCGAATTGTATTATTGATAATCTTATGTTGTAAAATTACTAAATATCCTAAGCATAGGAGTTTGGTAAAAATTCCAAAGAATATTTGATGATACGCCTAAACTATTGCAGTTGAATATTTTGTAAAATTACAATAATTGTTTTGCAATATTACAAAACTAGGTAAGATTAAAGTTTTGGTAAAATTAGACAACCGGTTTGTGATTCTCCTAAACTATTCAGGATTATTAAATTGTCGTGCATCAAGATTCTTTTACATACATTTTTGTAAAATTGACAAGGAAATTTTCAACAGTGCATGTAAAGTATAATATAACTTTGTTTTATGGACTAAATGAGGGCTAAACTGATTTTGAACTAAAAATTCCACTACACGTACAAACTGAACCAAATTTTAAAAGTAAATTGTAATCTCGTCTTTTCTCAACCTGTTTAATTTACACTGAATGTTTCGGTAGTTGATTGAAGCGTGGAGCTTTTCGGTTGGGTAGTTAATTAATTGAATTTGCGTTTGCTGCTTCGTTTTCCATCTATGCCTACCTACAGGGAGAGTTATTCAGATAGGGTTCATTCTTCCCAAATAATTCGCAATCAAGGATAAAAGCTGTAAATTCTACGGTTTTCTCACAGGCATTTGACGTTAACTCATTTCATTAACTTGAACTTGCCAAGTCAAATCGCTAATGTTGTTACCGCCACAAGCCGTGGGATCTCATCACCAAAGGTTCACGTTAAAATAAAATCTGTATAGGCTTATATACCGATTAAGAAACATTTTGAAGCAGGTCTATACGTATAAGTATACAGTAAGACGAATGTATGAGTGCACATAGACCCAATTCATTTATCAACTCCCCCTCCCCCTCTTATGTAAGAAAAAAGATAAATATTAAAAAAAATAGCTTCACTGTCAAGTATTTTCATTCCTGTACCAGAAATTTGTATAAAAATAATCAATAACATTCTTAAAACCTCTTTATGAAATTGTTTATTCTCTACAACTTAAAGTGTTTAACGTTTCTCGTGAATGTAACTAACTGAGGTTTAAATTTCCTAGACCTTGATATACAAATTATTAACAATAAACTTGAATATAATACCTATAGAAAAAACACCTCTACGGATACTATTATACTACAGGACTCCAATCAAAATTCTTCAATTAAATTATCAACATTCCACAGCCTTACCCACAGACTAGTTAATTACCCCCTTAGTAAAAATAATTTTAATAAAGAATTAATAATGATAAAAACCATAGCTTACAATAATGGCTACAACCCTAAGTTAGTTGACACGTTATTAAACAAAAAACAAAGAAAATCGGCTTTAATATAATATTTCACGGCCAAAACAACAAAAAAGATAGGTGGTATAGCTTAAACCATTATAGAAGTCTCAGTGATAAATTATGTAACACATTACGCAGAAATCTAAATATCAACTTAGTTCAAACAAAACCAATTTAAAAAATATTTTCGTTAACAATAAAATAGAATAAATAGACAATTTAAAAAAATCAGGCGTATACAGAATAAAATGTAATGATTTTGACCCAATCTATATTGGAACAACCGGTCGTAACTTTGACATTAGATACAAAGAACATGTCAAATAAATTAAAGAAAACAAAAATTCTACAGGATTTTCACAACATTGTAACAAGAATGGACATTTGATAAATAAAGACAATCTATCAATTTTACATATGTTAGATAATAGTAAAAAATTAGACCTTTTAGAAAGACTTTAAATTCAAAAAGCATTACATATAACAAAAATATTACCAATGACCAAATTGAGGATTTTTCCAGCCCAATATTTAGAGCAACGTTTCCATTTACTAGATAATAAGGAATTTAATGTATTTGTGTATGTACCAATGTTTATATATGTATACTGTATAGTTAACTTAGGGTATAAATAATGAATATCTTTATTTTCAATTTAGTTTGTGTATGATCTCTTCGAAAACGATTGAACAATCGAAACAATTGTTAGAGTCTTCTAATAAAAACTTTGTGAAAATTAAACCCAGGTTCAATTCTAATTGGTAGTATGTAAGTAGGTAGGTTCGTACTACATTTTAAACTTTGTATATTTTGAAAAAGTGATCGTGTATCGTGTACTCCATTGTTGAACTGCATAAAAATGTTTCCTAATCTGTATATGTAACATGTATTGATACCTTAGATATAACGCCTTTGGGTCGCACGATGAGGGCTACATGCGGTGACATTAACCGCATTTAATAGTCGATTATGTCCCGTGCCGCTTTCGCTATTTATTATCATTGTCGCATCGGTCGTACCAACTGTAAAAAACAGAAACTTCGAGAGACATTGTAATATGCGTGGGCGGCAAACCGCGGACAGCATTAGGCCGTGGATGAAATAAGTGACAAAAAAAGCAATAAATTATCGAAGGGGATGATTTATTAGTGAAACGCCGCTGGAGGTAACGGGCGTCGCGTCTCTGTCGGGACTTGCAAAGGGGATCGCCGCGCCACGCCAACTAAGAAAACGATACATTACATCTGCAACCGCGACTTCACCACTATGTCGATGATGAAAATTAATGGGTATTTCGATAAAAATGTTTAGATTTCATTTGCAGCTTCTTCTTATTTGAACCGTGAAGCATGAATACATTATATTAATATCCATCTGGTTATAGTAATAGTAACGTTAGTTATACATGTAAGAATTATCGTCTAATACAAAATGGTAGGTACAGTCTAATAACCCACAATAGTGATGACTTCGGTAAGGTACGAAATATAAATAGAAATGATTATATCAAAATTATATTCAATAATTATCATCTTTGTATTTGCTTTTCCTTGAATCTCATATTTAACGTCGTAAAGGCTGGCGACTAGCATCCCCACCCACATGTTTTGTTTATGTTGTCTAAAGATGACTAAAGACATTGGAAGGAATAGAAGGATGCGAGGGCAACATTTTTATGATATACAGTATGTGTGTAGACGTCGTACACGATTGTAGTGACGAGTTTTGGTAGCGATCCGATGCGGTTGCTTTTGCGAATGTAGCGATGCGATGCGTTGCGTTGAAGGTGCATTTATTATGCGTAGATAATTTGTGTAGTAAAATTATTGGTTTACTAATGTGATTACTGGTTATATATATTTGATATATATGTATTATTTATATTGTGCACAGTACTCGAGAAAGATTTGATTGTGTTAACACGTTGTCAATGGCCACTATGTTTATAAGAGCTCGTTGTTGAATTGTGGCTAAAGTGCCACGACTATCTGTCACTCCAGTATTGTACAAGAGAGACCCAGATATCTCCGGTAATACCTATCCTATAGTACGGTGACTTGCCTTGCGTGGGGATAGCATGGTGCTATAGCGATACGGGGTTAGGTTTGACCTACCCTGTTGGTCTCCAGAATGTGTGTATCCCGTCTGGAGGCTCGGGAGCGCAAATTCATGATTACAGATATTTAATACGATTTGCTGATTGACACATTCTGCTAGACCGATGAAGATTAATACGCAAGTAGTCCATACGGGCAGGGATTCCGAAGGAAGCCCGGCGAGTACCTTATTACCTTATGATCTTGTCAACAGATAGGTAAGTGTTTTTATTATTTCATGTGATAACTTCCTATGAGCGAGAACGCCTGTTTGTCGTCATCTCAATTTTACACAATCGCCAGCCAGCCATCTCCCGTCTAAGTAAATAATTAATTATAATAAAACTAAGACAGTTGGTGGTGTATTGGTTGTGAAACATGATTAATTAATAAAATAAGAAATGAATACAAAAACACTGTTGGATATTATATGTTGTGAAACTTATCCAACAGTGTTTTTGTATTCATTTCTTATTTTTTAATAATTAATTATATTTACCATTTCCTAATTATTGGTGAGCAAAATTATCTTGATTATTCTTATTGATTTAAATGTTCTTTTAAGTATTAACCAATCTGACATCAAATTAAAAAATCCCCCCTTATACTTCAATAAGCGAAGAAGAACATATTAAGAAACTATCCCGATAATGATCCCTCTTGTTTCTCATATTTTCCTGTTATGATCTATTTTATAGTTTTGTATGAAATTAATAAAGAATATTTAGTTCTTGATCAAACATTTATCGACCAATAGCTAATCTAATCAAACCAAAGTTGTTCCATAAAAGGAAGTTGATTTAATGTCGAATTGCAAGCACTATGTCGGTTTCTACTGATTTTTACTTCTCCAAGTTTTCTGTGGTTTCCTTGGATCATTTAGGCAAATGCTGGAGCAGTAATATTCCATAGATAATCTTTCATTTCTCTTCTGGCTTCATTTCGCCTGTCTCATCTTTCTCTCCCTAACCACACCACCCATCCATTCCCACGATTGCTAAAATGAAACTGAATGGGGCCTTACGCCCTAGACTACAGTGTAGATCGGAGGGACTGTCCGCCCACCAGCACGAGTAGCTGGTGGGAATGAAATACTCAAAAGTTTAAAAGTTTTTACTTATAACTGTGGTATTTCATATGGCTGTCAAAGACTTGAATCAGTTTGTCAAGTAAATACTTTCGTAAGGCCCTGTCAAACATATTAAACACCACATTTAGAAGAGAAAATCATTATAGAGAGACAAACGGCCTGTAGTACGATTTTATATGAAATTCCTGAATTAATGCTTATCAGTACGACTCAGCACAGTCACCACTGATGATGCCGTCAGCGAAGTTCGGCGAAACGTTTGGAACAATCAAATTCCACGGACCACGGCCAAAAAGCTCGGAATACAAAACAACATCGATAGACGCCGGCCGTGAAAGCCTAAGAACTGCAGTAATGCTTATTTTCTGATTTCTCTGAATAAATTTGAAAGAGAATAGCAAAAGTCAGAAACAACAATATTAGGTACTAATAGTGTAGAAGTATAACCATTATGATATATTTGAAGACATTTAACGTTGCACTATTTCTCACAGTCCATTAGTATGAGCGTGTATTAAGAAAAGACAAACGTTGGATATAATATAAATTCATAAATCATTTCATCGTCCTATGTTTTATTTCGTCTGGAATACAATATTATAACAGTAACAATTTCTCAGATAAAAAGAATATTTTAAAATGTGTAAAAGTTTTGTATTCGGAAAAAGTTTTTTTTAGTTACTTAACGATAAACGATAGAAAAAGTTTATGAAGTTAAAAATTAAGTAAGTAATTAATCCAAAAAGGGTCCACAGTGTACAATACTTTTTAAAAATGCGAGAAAAGTACGTACACCGTTCGGGGAGCATCCAACATTAACTGAATGGGCAATATGTGAAAAAAATTATACCCGGCGCCTCCACCATTTCGGTATACTTTCATTATTAAATATTAATTTTTAAATATTATTAGTGTGACAAAATACAGTTCAAAAAGCTTAGCCTTGTGCTGGAGTGGAAAATTATACAATAGTAGTAAGTAGATGATAATAATGATATTCGATAATTACATTTCTGACCTGAAGATTGTAAAGAAGATGAATGTAACGTTTAGAATTACAAAGAACAGACTTGTATCACCATTACAAGGTCGTCAGTCCGAAGACTGGTTGGATACGCATCTCAAGTCCTTACTATCCTCAGCCAATCTTCTCATTTTCCTAAAAGTAATTCACATTTTTACTTATTTATTGACAGTAATCCAATTTACACCTTCCGCTGACCCTCTTTATTCCTGTTTCTGTTTCTAATACGTCTCTACGTCTCTAACCCTTCATATCTCAAAATTCCATTGATGGCACCTGCCAAATTGGAGAGATTACCAAGGACAGCCACATTCACCCTATGGTCGTCGTCTTCAAGGGATTGGCGGTTGTTTATCATACTGCAGGATGTTTTATATTAAATTATTAATTGCAATTAGTCAACAACAGTAGCCTACAGCCGCGCATTTAGTATAGCACAGACAGAAATTACTATACCGCCAAAATTTTATGCACATCTAAAATTTTTATAATAAAAAGGGCTTAGTTATAAAATCGTTTGAATATCTTGTATAAAAATCTAACATTGTTGTTTTGGTAATAACGCACTGCCCGACTTAAAATGTAATTTTTGGTGGTAGCGCGCATACAATGATTTTTCTCATGAAATTGAAGAAAATTCAATCGCGAAGGGTTGGTCGATAAAACACAAAATTGAATGATGTTAGGAACAAAAATGAATGTTGAGAAGATATATTGTATAAACTATTTACAATTTATGTTGAAGACTTAATCATAACTAATTACTAAGAGAAAATAAACGGAAAATGTAAACTATGAATTTGTCCCAATGGGTCCCTTCCACCCCGTAGCGGGCTAATGATAACGATAGATTCAAGAAAAGGAAACGCTCACAAATATTATAAATAGACCTAAAACTAAATTATAAAAAAGTCCGAATGATGTGCAACGGAACATTTGCAAAATTACCAATAATTTCTTAAAGCTAGGCCAATGAACTGCAACAACACATACAAATAAAATAATATTTACAGATGTTGCACGCTAAGTGAAGGCAACAAAAGAACACGATAGTTCTTCACAAAATGGGATAATAAATACCACAAACGGATTTACAAATATTGCACCCAATTTTGCCAGATGCTGAGAGGTTTTATGGCCTAGCACATGCAGACAACTCCTAAAGGTAAAACTGTTATCAATGGATAGAAACAATGTTTCCGAAACAATTGTTTTTATCAATGTATTCTTCTTAGAACATTATAAGATTGCATCAAATATGCGTTTAAAAATACCTTCGAGATATCTTCGTATACGCATATTTAATCTAAAAGTTAAAATCAAGCAAAAATTCGAGGTCCCTGAAGTAGGATTAACTACAAATATATACAGAGACGCCGCTATCGCCCGCCCATATGGGATAAACCGCGTCAAAAAAGTCGTTATAACCAAATTCGACGCCACCTTTTTGTTCAAGTAGTCCTTACAATGGTCCGTAAAGGCAGTAAACTGAATAGCCATTCAATCACGTCTTTCGAGAATTAATTAGATAGACCACCGTTCGGCCCAACCAAATTTATTAATCGTTCATCCTTCTGAGAATTCGGTCGGTATTAATTTGGACTACACCTTTTACGACAAGTGAGCCAGCAGCAGCGCAGCGGCCACTGAGATGGTGCAGAAGGACTGAAAGTTGCCAATGAACGCCATAAAGGCACCCGAACTAACCAATCATTTAATAACCGTTTCTAATTCGACGACAAGGGTGTATAACTTCGAACACAATATCAAACGTAGAATAAACACAATATGTGAAATTTAGTGATGGGCTATAAAAAATGAGATTCTCCGAATAACTTAAACAAAGATTAGCCAGAAATGACTTTGACATTAAGAAGAAGATTAAATAGTAAGGCTTAATAAATAATATGGAATGACACAACAAAAAGAATGAGTTAAATTATGTAGGTACCTACTGCTAATTTGTAAAACATTCTGTTAATCATAGTTTTGGAATTTCGACTATCTTGGTTGATGATATGATATGACTAGTTATGGTGATGATATTTTCTGTGTATGGAAAGGTACTGAACGTCAATTAGATAATTTCCTTTTACTTCTAAATTCTTTGAACAACTACATCTCGTTTACGATCGAAAAAGAAGTCGACAATAGTATCAATGTCTTGGACATATCTTTGAAAAAAGAATCAAATAAATTTGTTTTTAGTATCTTTCGTAAACCTACTACAACTGACACAGTTATTCCGGCAAATTCTTCACATCCTAAACAAGCAAAGCATTCAATATTTCATTCCTATTAAATAGACTGATTAACATACCTTTATCAAATATAGATTTCAATACAGAGTTATCAACTATTAAATATATTACTTTTGCCAATGGTTATTCCCCCCTGACTATTGATAAATTAGTAAATAAAAAGTTGAAAAACAAGTTTCTACCATATTATACAACAGTTATTCCCTTTGTCAACGAAAAACTTTCCTTTGTCCTATCAAATATGTTAATAATTTCAGCTATGAATACCAGTTTCTTTTACAAAATAAGTTCAATTGTAATATAATGGGAACTAACCCCACTAATCTTAGTTTGATGATATGTAATCTTAAAGTTAGTGTTCCCCAGTATAAAAAATCGGGTATCTATCAAGTTTTTTGCAACACTTGTGACGCTACATATATTGGACAAACAGGCAGGGCTATCGGTAAACGCATTTCAGAACATATTGAGTCTATAAAAAACAAAAAATGTAATTCCAGTGGGATTGAGTTAGGTCATTCTCTAGATGTAAATAATTTCAAACTTCTACATTCAAACATTCCCAAATCAAGAAAATTGTCTCTTAGAAAATTATGAAATTAAGAAAGCTATATTAAATAACCTTAACTTAATTAACAATCAATTATAACTAACCACCTATAACTCCCCCCTTCTATTTTTCAATTTGTAATTACTTAAATAGCAGCGAATAGTTCTTAATTTTAGTAATCATTTGTATTTCTCTTGTAAATGATAAACTAGTGAAACTTTTCCTTTTATTTTCTTTCTTGTGATTTGTAACTATCTTGGTATTAATAAAATGAAAGTCTTTATTTGGACTTTAATACGAGTTCAGCATAACTTTTAGATGGAGAAATATAATCGGCTAATGTCTTTTAAATCAAATACAAATATTCTAGCCTCACATTTTCTGCAAAACAAGTTAAAATAATCGGAAATAACCTTACTTCTTATATCATTCTTCACTTACTCGAAATTACGTTGTTTGAAAATTTTCTTCAAAAGTAGAGTAGCATTGTAGATTTACAATTTATTATCGCTTAAGGTGCATGGCATCAATTATTTCGCATTCCACATTTACATGACCATTAGATCTCGAAAAATATCTAACGAAGTATTTAATAGTCAGATTCGCAGAAGGAATGTTAACATGAATATAATGTACTTTTCCGTAACATTACGTTGATAATCGACGAATAAATTGTACACATTGAAATATGTTCGCATCAGTTAAAAGAGTTAAAAGATTCTTGTCGATGGAATGATGAGAAACGCAAGCGTTTCGTTAATGAATTTATGACTTATTTTGAGCGACGACAGACGTCTGACACATCGTGACGTTGTAAAAATATAATTCCGCTACCATCCCGTCTTTTAAAACCATCACAACATGTCGTACACAGGCCGCCGCATAAGTTTAACAAAATAAATCTTTTGTTTTTCTATGGGGACATATTCAGTTTTTTTCTAGAAACCAAATAAAGTTCTAAAATTGTAAGAAATAACCAGTAACCAACTACAAAGTTCACTCACATGTTAGATATATTCGAAACTTTCTACTAAAGGTTTAAGTTTATTTTTGTTGCTATTTTTCTAACTTTCCCAACAGAGTACACATAATGAACGACTTCACATACCTTAGATTTTTTTACTAACAAAAACTTACGAAATATATTTTATCAAATTCAATATTACCAACTATTATTTAAACCATAAAATCAGACTTTGTAAAATACATGTAAATAGTAGTAGTAGCAGTACACTTCATATACATCATTTTAATCACAGTCATCACATCTTTTTTATCAACTTCATACACCAATCATTCACACAACGAGAAATCTACTTGCTTTACTAATTAACTTTATTTTCACTTATAGCACATATATTATATTAAACAGTATTATTCTTTTTTTAAAGAAGTTTAATTATATTTTCAATATATTTGGTTTGTATGTTAAATGCTATTGTAAATGATTTTCAATCTTTAAAGCCCGTAAATTTCCATTTAGCGCATGGGAATCTTAAAAATGTGTCCCCGAATGTGCATTGTTGGTTGCATACCCAAAGTACATCATTTTGTAGTACAGATAACTAAATTCTAAAAAACTAATTCCCACATCCCATTCCCTAGCAGGGTTACTTCGAAGCATTGAACGACTCCACTAGACAAGTTTTCTCTTTACCCTTTAATCAATCAATCTTCGTAATTACAGTGTTCCAAAACATACTAAGCAGCCTATGTAAACCTTAGTTTTCATCATCCCATAACATTGTCATATCAAATCACAACCATGTTGACGTTGTTTTGCGGCGGAATTCGACGACGTCGCGTCCAATTTACATGTAAATTACACACAATATTATTCCTTTTTTTTTCCTTATTCTAACCCAAGTATAGTGAATAATAAAATAAAACAAACATGAACCTGACGGCACATAAATTATATCTGTTTTCTTACGTGGGGATATGTTCTTGAGTGAAGACAGGAACTTCATTCTTCCATCTGAAGAAGCTACGGTAGGGCGAAATAATTATTGTGGATATTTCATTTAATAGTTTTTGTAATTTTAGTGTTTGATTGTGCGTTTCTGATCTTCTTTAAATCAATTTGTTTTTGAAATGTTAAAAAGTTATTTGAACTAGTTATGTCCTTTTTTGTAGAAAGGTTGGTTGGCATATACTACGATTTTATGATAAATGATTTTTATTCCAACTTTTAGGCGTGCAATTACACGTTGTATAAATTTCACTATATTTTGTCTAATTTCTGATATCTGATATCTACAAAGATCCAAGTTTTTTAAGAATACCAAAAAAAGTATTTTATCAGAATTACATAATAGGGTATTAACCTTCTTATTTTACATTCCCACACATAACAAAATTATTGTTTTGTGTTGAACCAAAGCCAAGAATTTCATTTATACATTCAGAAATAAAAATTAAAAAACATTGTAAATAATAACTTCAATATCGGTTACTATAGGTATAAAAAATATATAAATTCACAAAACTTTTCTAATGCTCTGCTCCAACAAATTTAATGACACAACGCAATATTTAAGTTACAAACACTTTCAATAATTGTATTTATGTATATATTGTATAAATTTATATTTATATTTATAATATGACCTGTAAAGGACTTTCTGCATGCGCCCACCTGATGAGACCCGATAGGTCGAAACCGGTCGTGGGATATGACTTTCGGTTCGTTGTGCCTACTTGGTAGGACGCTTTCCAAACGTGAGATCTTTGATCTTAATATTAAATGAATAAGAATTTTAATTCCTTCTTTTTTGAATAAGAACTTATACTGTTATTACAAGGCATGTTTTTTAAGTAAGTACCGTTTTGAAATTCTGCCGCCGCAGCGCTGAGTGTTTAAAATGCCTCCGATAATCGTGAGTCCCACCGACTGTGAAATCCGGGCTGTTATACGATTCCTTAGTGCTAAAAAATTAAAACTGATTGATATTCATCGTGAGATCTGTGCATTTTACGGACAAAACATTGTGAGTGATGGAATGGTAAGGAAGTGGGTGAGAGCATTTAAAGATAGCCGCACAAATATGCATGACAATGCCCGTCCGCATGTGGCTAATCGGACCAAACATCTCACCAGAACTTTCCACTGGGAAACTCTAGATCATCCTCCGTACAGCCCTGATCTGGCGCCCAGTGACACCATTTATTTCTGCACTTGAAGAAACATCTGGGCAGTCAGCATCTTCAGCGTCTGTAAGACGATGACGAAGTCATAACAGTTGTGATGCGTCAGGCGGCAGGGTTCTATGAGAAGGGTATTCAAAAAACTGGTCAATCGTTATGACAATTGTCTCAATATTCAATAAAATTATGTAGAAAAGTAGATTAAGGTAGAGGTTTCATGTAAAAATAAAATTATTAAGATATCTTTGCACGTTTTTTATTAATTTCAAAACGGTACTTACTTAAAAAACATGCCTCGTATAAGTTAAATGTTTGTTAACTTATTTATATCCCTCTGAAGAGAATGGCGCGTAACAATTCAAAGAATAACAATGTGAGATAGTGAAAGTCTTATCAAGGAAACGGTTATTCATAGGAACCTTTTTATTTTTTTATTTTATTTTGTTGCTGTTACAAAGAAAATATTGGTTTTCTATAAAGAGCGTTAATTTAAATTGCGACCATTAGTCACTGTAAACCTTTTCCAATATAAAATAAATTTGAATTTAATTTGATTCCGCGTGTCCAATTAATATTTACAAAAAAACCGCCGCAAATGTGGAATAATTCATCATTCATTTATTAAATTGCAGTCAGTAAGACATCCTTTGATTTACATGTCTTTTAATTAGAAAAACATTATTTGCATAAAAATATTTTCCGCTTTGCCACTAAATGTAAATGTTTCTACAACTGCTTCTAATTAAATTATTTTACGCAGTTGTATTACCGTAACAATCTATAATAATGTAGGATAAATATTAAAAGTATTTATAAATAAATACAGAACTATTTAATAATATAAGTTGCATGTCTGATAGGTATATTAATTCAAATATTTATTATCACGATTGTTTTTAAAAAATAACTGTGGGTCCGGCGAGCCGTTCTAAAAGTTGAAATTCGACCAATTTGACACTTTGAAATAAACACAAACATAAAATGGTTGTAATTCAAACTTTACTTTATTATTTTGGCCATTGAATAACGGATTTGTGAGCTGATGCATTGTCTTGATGATACAATACTTTCTTCATACCCAAAAGCGGACGTTTATGCTTGATGTCCTAGTTCAAACGTTGCAATAAGTTCCCATATTACTCGCCGCTGATGGTTTTCTGTTTTTCAAGATAGTCATTGAAATATAACAAATGAGACGTAGTACAATCAATAAAATAAAGTAAAATGAAATTGGAGACTCACCCCTAATACCACATACTGTTTAATAAACGGACACGTGTTTCGCCCACCTCTACTGTGGGCATTATCAACGCGAGATTCAGTCAGTCCCAAAAAAACGGCGACAGGACTTTGCCTGCAGATGGAACGGTGTTCGCCCTCTTTGGAGACTGTTCTCGCTTTTCAGTCAATTGTTGTGATTGTTCTTTTATCTCGGGTGCGAAGTGATGGACCCACGTTTTATCCACCCTACCGCCATCTCTAGGTCAGAGCGGATATTTACGGGTCCATCCTCGTAAGTCAGGGGAGACACATACAAAGGGTAGGTAGCGTATGAGAGGAAGAAATCACTTCTGTGCCTGCGAAGGATAATTTAGAAATTCGAAAAAAAATGTTGAAATTATATATATATATATATTTGGAGCACCCGAGTCCGGCTGCTCTGGTCCAGGTTTTTTGTGGTTTCTTTGGATCATTTAGGCACATGCTGGGGCAATAATATTCCACAGATAATCTTTCACATCCCTTCTATCTTAATTTCGTCCGTCTTATCTTTCTCTCCTAACTACACCACCCACCCATTCCCACGATTCCTGCAAGGAGGCTGAAGAGGGCCTTACACCCTACCCTCCGGCTTTGCACTACAGTGTAGGTTGGAGGGACTGCCCGCCCACCAGCACGAGTAGCTGGTGCTAATGAAACACAAGAAAGTTTGTTTTTTATGGAGCACGGCTTTGTACGGGTACGAAACGTAGGCTCGGCGAAAAAAAAAACTTAGAAGCATTTGAGATGTGGTGTTATAGGCAGATAATGAACATACAGTGGATATAAAATGAAAAGGTATTACAGTAGAAGAACAAAGGACGCCATGGACGTCAATACGGAAAACGAGAAAAAAGAATAATAACACTTTCTGAGACATAAAAGGTTACTTAGAGACATATTAGAACCAGAAACAGTAATAAAGAGGCGTAGATGTAGATAACTATTCACAAATAGTTAAAGATATGGGATGTTCTAGTTTTATTAAGGAAATGCGAAGATTTTCTCAATATAGGAAAAAAGTAGGTACTTCTTGAGGCAGTCTTGTGACTAACGACCCTATGATGATGATAAATTTAAGATTGAATTAATTTATACCCACTACAGATTACTTCTAGTAAAAATTATTCAAATAAACGGAACAATTAAATTAATTAAAATATAATAAGGTTTTTGTAATCAACTAGGTATTCTAGCATAACTTGTATTTCTATTTATTCTAAATTTTAAACAACTCCTTCAACTTTATCCGAGATAACTAAATCGAAATAAATATTCTGATATCAGTGAAGAAGCATCTATGATTATCTTACTGAAACGTTCACAAGCTGCAACTCAGCCAATTAATAAAGTGATATAATGAACGTGCAATGAGGCGAAAGATCATCAAATTAATTATTTACCAGACTTCTCTTGAATGCAACATTGAATTAATGGAGGAAGTCTTCGATTTATGCACGGAAAGGTAAAGAAATATACTTTTATACATATGTATAAAACTGTCTTCTTTAACTAGTTTACTAGTTTGTGCTGCGATTACGATAACTTTATCATAATATATTATTAAATCGTCCCACACGTTAGGTACTTATATAAAAAAGTGCAAGGCGTAGGAGAAAGACTTTTTTGAACTTATTTGAATAAACATTATGGAGCCAAGAGCATCCATTTTAAGCTAATCACTTTACAAAGATTAATGTTGTTGGGTTTTTAGCAGTCTAATATTCAAACCTAAAATATTATCTACTGTAAAATAAGACAATTGGAAGTCTTAAATATACTTTTCCTCTTTTTCTTTATCACATAATATTATTATTATACAGGGTCATTCAAACTGGATATTTCCTACTGTTTTATTTGAAAATTTTTGAATAATTTTGGATTTTTTTAAGTAAAGAATGGAAAACATCCAATATATCGAAAGAAGATAAAACAAGGAATCGAATGGCAAAATAAAATATGCATTTGAAAAAATTAAGTTATTCGTGTTTGAAGTTTCTAAATTTTGGATTTTTTGTGAACACCCTGTACAAATTATAAAGCTTAGTTTTGACATGACGTTATCCTTATCACTTAGCTATAACTGGTAAAAATTTCAACATTCTAAGTCATGTTTTATGGAAGTTTTTTATAGTTCGGGTTGCAGTGTAATCTTTTTTCCAATATTTTCAATTATCTCAGAAACTATTCATCGTAGGCATACAAGTTTGTTATCAAAGTCACCTTAAAATTAAATATTTCATACATTCATTGTAAAAAATATACCATTCCATTTAAAATAAGAAAGTTGACATCAACTTCCGGTATAACCCGAAGTGCCTGACAGTTGAAATTATTTTAGTTAAATAGGTCATCCCAAATTTTCAAATTTGTAACATGCTTGCCGTAAACCTTCTAATGTACCATTCAGTTTGTATGACCCTGTATATCCCAATGTATTAAAATTAGAATAGTTTGGTGTGCTTAAAGTACTTAATATAAACAAATTAAATAGTGAAAAAAGAATATTTAATTAAAAATTTTGAAAAGTTCATCGTCGACGTCCAGTATTATTTACGTGTACGGTAGACGATTTTGATAGATTGCGGAGTCGTAGAAATTAATATCATTAGGGTAATTTATGCAAATTTTAATTTAGCTTACGTTTACTCGGAATTCATGTCCATATCTACGTGTAACAACATGGAAATTGGTTTTTTATGGGTAACGATCGATGAAATATCCTCTCACGGATATAGAATTACTTCGTTCGTTAACACTTGTAATTCCTACATTTAACTACCCAAGAAAATGCTTAAAACGATTTAGATAGAAAAGATAAAAAATCGGACACCAATAATAATGTACATACACAACGAGAGATAACCTTATCATATGATGACAACTTTTGTTGTTTTTTTTTTAATAACGAGTTATATCTCGGCTTCTACTTTACCAATTTTTAAATGCAGAACGCGTCTTAAAATATGAGAATATACCAACTATTTTAATGTCAAACATCTTCTTAACATTCAAATGGACAAATTATAAATTTTAGCTCATAATCGCATTTATTAGTCTTCTCTCCATATCAACACAGAAAAACTATTGTAGTTAAATGAATTTCCATTTTGATTTTAGTATTTACACGGAAGACATTCCTATTAAAGAATTACGTTTACCTGTTTACGAATAAACTCGTAATATGTAAAGTTCGTTTTATATATTTTTATAAATAAATAACGATTTCCGTCAATTTTCAATAGAAAAGCTCATAATATCCAACTTTTGTAATTTGTAAGTTAATTTGTTATCTGTATTTTATTAATAAAGTTGGTAAAATCATACGTGATATACAAATGTTGTATTATTAGTTAGTTATAACAAGGTAGTCATAGTTGCAATCTGAATATACAGGGTGAGTCACTAATCCGAAATCGGCCATTTATACGCGCATAGTTCAAAATAGAGAAAAATATTTCAAATAAAAGTTGTATGGGGTTAAGTGTAGAATAACGTAAAAATATTTTCAAATATGGCGAACTTCCGGTTATACCGGAAATGCACCCTAACTACGTTATTTTAAATGGAACATCCTATTTTTTATTATACTTTTGAATTTCCCATAAAAAAATAATGTCAGTTTATTAACATTAAATTGGACCTGGGACGCACTCTTCCGGAGTTATTTCAGGTTTCTTGGAAAATTTGACGTTTGCAGTGTTTGGCGCCATTTTAAATATCTCAGAAACGAAAGGACTTAGAGGGTTGCGGTTTCCACATTCCGTTTCTGGAAGAAATTGCCTATCATCTACATGTATTATATAGACACATTCATTATCAATAGTATAAAATTTATCCATGCCAATATTCACAAATTCAAACAGGGTTAACTATTTTTTTTTTAATGGAATGCCATATTTTTTCTCACATAGTATAATGCAAAATTAAATTTTCTTTCGACTGATATAGAGGTATTGGTATCTGTAAGCAGTAGTTTTTTAAAAAATTTGCATTTTTTTTTAATTTTCAATAAAATCGCGTTATCACGTTGGCCGTTTCAAAGTTTGGCGATTCTGTTTTGCTTTTCCGAAATGTCAGTTTATTAATTGTTGAGTTAGAGCGTAGAAGTAGATGCAGAAGATGCGATTCATACAATTAATCACAACTACCTTTTAAATAATTGTGTACCCAAAAGAAACAATTTAACATGATATGGACCCAAAAACTCTGTCGTAGATTAACAATGTTTTCAATAAGGTTTTTTTAAATAAAAATGTATACAGGTGACTTTTTTCCTGTTTTCTAGGACATAATAAATGTGGAATAGTAAAAAATGAAAATTTCTATATAATATATAAATTGAACATTAACATTGTATTATATATAAAATGAACATTGACTATACATAGAGTTATTGACACTGAGTGGTTTTAGCGTTTAGAGATTTGTAAATTTGGGTGGAAGAGTATCAAGGATGATCTTTTCATCTAAAACTATTTCATTTTCTTTCTTTTTTGGAATAAAAAGAGAATAAAAAGTGGAATCGAATGGCAAAATAAAATATGATAGGTGTCATTTTAAAAAGTGAAGTTATTCGTGTTTGAAAAAATTTGAACATCTTCTATAATATATTCAAAATATGAAGGCATTAAAATTCTTTTTTCGTCTAAATTTTAAGGATATCGTGGGATATGGCTTTCGGTACGCTGTGCCTACTGTGTGGGACGCATTCAAAATGTGGGATCTGTGATCCTTATAATTTAAATGAAAAAAACAATTTTAATGCCTTCATATTTTGAATATATTATATCTTCTTCTAAGAATCCATCGAAATCAACAGTGTAATTCAATGCCGGTAGGGGTATTAGCCCTCGGAGTAGTTGTTTCTGTTGATTCCGTATTTATATTTATCTTCTATAAATTATGGTTTGATTTTTTGTATAGTTTAGATTGCTATAGCGATTTTTTTTCTATAAATTAAATTATCTTAGAAATTATTCATTAAAGGTGTATAAGTTGGTTACCAAGGTCACCTTAAAATTGTATACTTCATACAAATTCGTCGTAAAATACATATCATTCCATTTAAAATAATAAAGTTTACATCATCTTCCTGTATAATCGGAAGAGGCCGACAACTGAAATTATTTTTTATACACAGATCATCCTTGATATCTCTTACTCCCAAATTTTCAAATTTATTACACGCTTAGTTTCCCTAAAACATCTAATGTACCACTCAGTTTGAATAACCCCGTAATAATACGGGATATATAAATATCATATTTACTCAACATCGAAATCAACAAAAAAAATCAGTATTGCGAATTGCTTAAGAATTATTTATCAACAATTTATTAAAACTACAGTTATATTTAGTTTGTTGGATAACAATGTTATTTACATTATTGTTATTCTGGACTTTACCAATCAGTAATTAGAAAGTGAATACAGTATTCGAAGAAAATTATTAAAATTTTCAGGATTACTTTCCTAAATAAAACAATTACATTTTAGAATGACGGTTCTTACAATACAATTTTTATTGATTTTGTAAATGCAATGGATATGGAGGGCATACACGACTTACATGTATATTGAAATTGGATGTGTACTGTTCGAGTAAAAAGTAAATAAATATGTACGTCTGACTAAACAAAGATTAATGTGTTGCGAATGCATTTAAATAAATAAAAATATCGGCTCTGGCATTGCACCACGAATATAGATAGTTATCGGGTCCGGTGCAACGAATTAAGGATACCAGGAATAATAATGGTGTCTGAGACTTCACATTCTTCCACACCATAAGATCGAAGATAAAATATTTCGCGCTTTTTATTGCAGAACGCCACAAGTTGTTAAAAATTTAGTACAGTTGCGGAGTCGCGAATATCTCGCTTGTACAAAGATTCACCGCCCGCTAAAATATTACCATGCGTTTTATGACTCGTACGTTATTTACAACGGGTTTGCTTGAGAAAATGGGTACACAGATTCGCTTGGGTCGATTCGGAGGCGTGATTAAATTAGTGTAAACAAGACAGACCATGTATTTTTATTTAATTTGTATCGGAGCCCCCATTCTTAAAACTTTAAAAAGAATAACCCAATATGTTGATAATACAAAGCTTTCATTACTGAAGTTGGTACGACCCCACAAAAATTAGTATTATTATTAATAAATAAATAAAATTTCTCTGAAACAACCCAAACGAACTACTTGAAACCTCTGTCTAATAATCGTTTGGAATCAACAGTGTAATTTATTACGCGTATCAGCCCTCAAAGTACTTAGTTATTTCTGTTGATTGCATATTATATTTATATTTATCATACAGCCTCTAAAGGCAATTCTGCCAGCGCCCACCTGATGAGACCCGATAGGTCGAAACCGTTCATAGGATATGGCTCTCGGTACACTGTGCCTACTGTGTGGGATCTGTGATCCTTTATAATTAGACGAAAAAGGATTTCAAAACCTTCTTTTTTGGAAAACTAAGAACAATGAAACCGTAGATTAAAGTATGCAAAAAGTCAACAAAGTCAATATTATTTAATTCATCCCCTTATCACTACTAATTACTAAAAACTATTTTAAACTCTATATCAGTTTATTTGATAGAAAATTTGAAAAGTCCGATATTTGAAAATATATCCATTGTTACACAACTACAACCGATAATTTTTTTCAGTATATTTTTCAGTTACTCATAAAATCCGCAGTTACAATCCTTTTATACATATAAACAAAAAGAAGCTGGACCAAATTTGATGGAATTTCTTTCGGATTAAATTGACATTAGTACGCTACCATCGGTGGGACCGAAGTTGCCACTAAAAATAAAGATCTACCTGCTACAAAATTGGAATTTTAAAAGTAAGCTACCAATCTTGCCACCAGAGAAAAGGGTGCTCACCTACCTGATAAGGTAGTTGTAATTATCCGGTAATAATATTGATATGAGTAATTATTTACAGTTATATCATAAGTAAGGATTAAGGAACTTAAAAGCAGGTTATAGATATGAAAATGGTCACTATGTGCCTTACATATATTGTTTATTGAGAAATAAACAATCACAAACATAGGAAAAATTATTTAATCTGTCAAAATCCATGATTTTAAAGAATTTTAATTTAAATTTGTATCCAAATGAATTTTTGTAGACTTTGTAAGAAGTAATGTGAAAACTATCAAGGAATTGTGTGAAAAATATAAAATCAAAACAATATCGAACATCGACTGTATAAAATGTGTATCATATTTACGTTGAAAAAATTGTTGACTGATGTATGTATAAGTATGTGTTTATAATGCCTTATTAATTACTGTTAAATAAATTTCATAAAATATCAATAAAGTATTTTCCTTTCTCATTAGAATAATTTCTGCCTATTAGGTGTTAGTGACACAATCGATTGTACCTTTTTTGGTCAAGTATAATTTGGTGGCACCTTCGGTTACGGTCGCTACCATTAGCATCTCTAAAAAATCAAAAATTATGTGTGAGAAAATGTAGCTGATTAGCTCTATTTTCTATAGCAAGTTTTAAAGCAACAAAATTTTTCATTTTCTAACCACGTTCACTGTATTGTTTAACATTTATTATTATTTGTTATTTATTGACGTATTATTTCATTGTTTCGTTACAGAGAATTGCCGTTTAGTTACTATATAGGGAGGTTTTCTAATGGAGATTTTCATTATAGAGATATTACACTGTATCAGTATGTATATATGTATATTTTAATAATATGGCTACTTGTTATTCATGTTGCGCTCATTTTGAGGACGAAATCCTTGAATAAACGCCATCTATTCAGACGCTACGCCGTTCTTATGATTTTATAAAACATTGTTCCAAAATTTTTAGGCCCTCATTATTATTCAGAAAGTGTCTGGCGCTGGTCTGCTCGTTTTTTTTTTTTTTTAATAAAACTGCATTAGATCAATTACTTTCTCGCCTTAGCAGGCCCATAAATAACAATAAAGTCCATTAGCGGTGATTTTCTTAAATTAAACGTTCCAGAGGTTCATTCAGTGAATTAAAAGAAAACTACTTTTGATTGATTTGCTTAAGTTTCAAGTGACTGAGCATCAATACGGTCGGCTCCAACTATTACATTCAAAGGAATTAAAAAATGAAACATTCTTCTTATAAAAATGCACTTAAACTAATTGTAAGTGTAATTGGCTCTAAACAGTACTGTGTATGTATTGTTATTTAATTACTAACATATCTACACATTCAACCAGGGCCGTATTCAGTGCGGTATAAAAATTAAACTAAATTGATCTATGTTGTTAATATTATTTACATAAAAAGACAAATAAAAAAAATAATTGGCCATAGTGAGATTTATAGTAAAACAAAAATAAAATTAACATCAAAAATGAACAAATTAAACATTAATTTGAATTTCAAAAGAGTGAGAGAGAACGTTTCATACATATTTATCTTGTAACATACTTTTGGTTTTTGTTTTTTGTTGTCTTATCGAACGTATTATGTGCATACATATTGTACAATGTTCAAGAATTTAAAATGTGTCCGCCAGTTAACAATAAATTTGCTCTGGGAATGCATTAGTCACAGAAATAATATTTTTATGGGGTCTTTTAGCTATCTCGTTCGTGTCTCTCAAAGAGATGCAAATGGTGATTCTTAGAGCTATAGATTATGGAAGCCTGCACCGGAATATTACGAACAAATTACCGAACAACCTCTGGCCATGATTTATGATTCCGGAACGTGATTTCCTTACCCAAACGTACTTTATTTCTAAAAATATTAACAAAACATGTTATATTCTACCTGCCAGGATGCATTCGTAAAAGATTTCAGATAGATAATAGTTCGGGAGCCTGTAACACCAAAAGTCCCGTCGTTGCGGATTAGGGGAATTCTAGGGAAAATTAACTGTACAAAATCATTGGAACAAAACGAACCCGGTGTGTCGAGGTTTTTCTTGCTGAAAGTTCTTTTAATTAAAGGAATTAAAATTAAAAAACAATGATGTTCTCGCGTTATCGCGGAAATTGAAAATTTCAGTTACACAATTGTTTAGGAAAGCTGATTAGTTTTCTGGAAAAGTCGGTGTGCCAACCCCTACATTGTCAAAAGTGCTTGTAACACCTGTTTGAATGTGGAGACGGCTACGTAAAAAGTGATTTTATGTCTTTAAAACAATGTGGATTATTCAACTTGTCAATCAATAACATGCAATTTTAATTTTTCGGGATGCTTCATATTACTCCCAACCATAACGTTTTTTGGTACTAAAACATTTCTGTCCTTTCAATTGTTTTGTTCCATTTGCATTAAAAATGCCAATTTTATCGTATTTACTGATTATGCGTATAATTCTGAAACTCACTATATATGCAATTGGATCCTTATTATTTATATAATGTAATTGTAAATTGCTTACGTTTGCGAATAGAAATAGTTTATTTATCTAATAGTTGTATTAAAACAAATGTTGACAAATGGTTTGTTTATTAATAAGATCTATTTGATGTTTGTATTGTGTTACTAGTATCTATTATGTCATTTTTATTTATAACTGTTCCGTAATATCGGTAATAATATAAAATGTACGGAGCGCATTTTTATTAATTGTTTTTCCTCTCATAATCAATTTTGTCGCCTGTCGACAACCAAGACATTCACTTGTGGAACTGCAATACAATCAATGTATATTTAATGCATGCGACGTGATATCATTTATTAAACAAAGTACGATTCAATCAGTCTAGATTTTAGATTTACTACCTAATTCATCGGGCAGTAAATGGTTTTATTATACGGAGGTATTTGAATAAATTGTTTCTGAGTGAGTTATTTCTCAATTTTCTAGTTGTTCAGTGAAAACAATAGCGATAATGGAAAGGCACGTTAATGAAAAACAAAAATATTTCAATGTCAGACAATGGCCTGCATTCACCATTTACTGGAAGTACAAGGATAATGTTATTGTTCAGATGTTGTTATAATTTTCGACACCACTGAATGTACACCTTAAGAATTATTACTCAACTTGCTTGGTTTGATGGGAGGGAGAACACAGGTGGTATAAAATCCACTCTGACCCAGGTATGCGCTCCCTGGTTTTAGCGAGCAACGTGGTATAGTGGTTTAGAACATCACTCAGCATTCGGGAGGTCACCGGTTCAATTCCGAGTCCGCCTGCTCTGGACTAAGTTTTCTGTAATATTCCACAAACAATCATATTCACTTCTCTTTTTTTCTTCGTGTAGCGGAACAGTAAATTATTTTCTTGTATTATTATAAGATGTGTAAATATTATTTTTATAAATTTTAAATATTCTAAATTTCATTTCTATTTCAATGTAAATACTTTCACTTCTTATCTTGTGCATGCCTTTGTTTCCTTTCAAACCAGATACTATTGTTTAGTCACGTAGCCTCTTCGTAAAAATCTATATTCACCTTTACTTGCATGCACCCTGTACTAATAGCTGGTTTTACCTTCAATTAGTTCAGCCAAACTTTTCCATTGTTTATTTCCAGGTGTTTTCCGTCTGTAGATTTGTACCACTCTTACTATCACTATTTCTCCCTCTATAGAACATCCCCTCTTTCTACTAACAACCCTATGTGTAAATTCTCAAAATTCTTCTATAAAAGTTAGAACCGAGCGACGTGGTCTAGTGTTCTAGATCATTGCTTAGCATTCGGGAGGTCGCCGGTTCGAACCCGGGTCCGACTGCTCTGGTCCAAGTTTTCTGTGGTTGTTTCCTTGGACCATTTAGGCAAATGCTGAGGCAGTAATATTATATTCCACAGATAATCTTTCACTTCTCTTCTGTCTTCATTTTCGTCTCATCTTTCTCTCCCTAACCACACCACCCACCCATTCCCACGATTCTGTATTCTACTGTTCTCGACCTTCCTGTGAAATCGCTACTTGTAATTTTATGCTTTAATTTTAATTGTGTGTTTTCAACTTTTGTGTTTTTTTCTTCTTATGTTTTTCTTTGCTACGTGTACATAAACTGTTATGTTTCATTAGTGTTTTATTTCTAGTAGTTATTCTATTAAATTTATCAAAACGCTAAATTCATTTCGTATATATCTCATCTTCCTCTTCTTAACCACACCACCCTCCCATTCCCACGATTCCTGAAAGGAGACTGAAAAGGGTCTTTCGCTCTACCCTCCGGCTTTGCATTACAGTGTAGGTCGGAGGGACTGCCCGCTCACCAGCACGAGTAGCTGGTGGAAATGAAACACGAAAAGGTTTTTTTTTTATAAAAGTTAGTCTTCTGTATTCTACTGTTCTCGACCTTCCTGTGAAATCGCTACTTGTAATTTTGTGCTTTAATTTTAATTGTGTGTTTTCAACTTTTGTGTTTTTTTCTTCTTATGGTTTTCTTTGCTACGTGTACATAAACTGTTATGTTTCATTAGTGTTTTATTTCTAGTAGTTATTCTATTAAATTTATCAAAACGCTAAATTCATTTCGTATATATCTCATCATCCTCTTCTTAACCACACCACCCTCCCAGAATGAAACACCCAAAAGTTTTTCTTTATAAGGTATGCAGCACAAGATTCTTTTTGGAGCGCATTTTGGCCCTGCTATAAAGAAATTTGTGCATTTCATATAAGTACCACCAATGATTCTAAATAATACTTTCATTTTTCTAACAAATGAAGAAGATATGAAAGCATGAGAAAAAAATCTTTACGGTATTTAAATTATAAAATTGAGAAAAATTAAAACACTGAGGGTTTCACTAAAACTTTATTGAATACTCGATACGTATTTCGCCTTATAAATTATATATATAATTTCGTTACTCCTGAAGATGCCCTTATAAGGCGAAATACGTATCGAGTATTCAATAAAGTTTTAGTGATTTTTTCTCAATTTTGAAAAATGTTTCACCAAGTGTTACGGCAGATACCCTTAAGTTATTAAATTATAACTTTAAACTTATGTATATAGATATTAGATTCAATAGAACAGTTTCGAACACAAAGATTTAAAAAATAAATATATCGCGTGATTGAAATATCTCAAGTGAAGAAACGAGAAATTGGAACACTCATTCAAAATATAAAAAAAATTTTAACTTCATACAATTCTTCATTAACACACAAGAACTCAAAAACAAAATTAAATGGACATGGGTGGTAAGAAAAAATTGGCAAAATGATCAAGGAAACTTAGGGAAAAGTCACGGAAATTTTTCTAGAATTTGAAGTTGACATCGTCAAAACAATATTATATTAATTATATTATAAAGTCTCATTTGTTAGCACGTCGAGACTTCTGTAATTAATTGAAAATCTAATTAATCATATCTTGGCTTACTTGATGAAAATTAATTAACACTTTAGAAGGAAAACACATTTTTAATTTTCACTTTAGATGAAGCTAAAGTATTAGCGAAACAATTGTTAAGTAAACAATAAACCAGTGAAAATTAAAAATGTGTTTTCCTTCTAAAGTGTAATTGAAAATCATTTATGGACATTCTGCTTAAAGTTTGCTAAATACAATAGAAAATTACCTTAAAGTTATAACAACTATCTTTAAATACTTTACACAAAATGTATAAGATAAAAAAAGTACCCAATCGTAATTAAAACTGCCTTTTAACTAATTACTCAATACACATTTAAATATTATATTACCTATTATAATAATACTTTAATCCTTTCGTAATCCATAAACCGTAAAAATACTACTATTAAAAAACAAACATAAAATTTATTTTCTTCCATAATCCTTGTTTTTATTTAAGTGTCCTTTTTAGTATTCATCGTCCCTTTCCATTAAGTAAGTATAAGAAAAAAATAATCAATGCTTATAATCTGCATTCCTCTAAGTCTAAATTATACACATTCAGAATTTTCATTAAAATAAATACACAGATGAGTGTATAATTAATATAATAATTCTGTTAACAAAGTATAATTATACCAATTGTATCTTTTTACTTAATCAATGTTCAGTAAAAATAATGTATGAGTAAATTTTTAGAGCCCTCCATTGTTGCATTTGTTATTAAAAACAGATAAAATTCAAAACTCCTTTTTTTAAAGTGTTTACGTAATGTGTACATAAATATTCACTTAATAAACAGGGTTTTTCAAGTTGATGGGCTATTAGAAGTATATTAATTAGTAAAATGAATTCAATTCTTTATTACAACAATTAAAAATTGTGGGTCTGGAAGATGGCATACGCTTTCTGACAATAACAACAATTGATTGTTCAATTGTTTCGAAATCACAGCACACTGCTTTCATTAACATTATACGCATGAAGTGCAAAAAAGCAACATTTTCACAAATTGTAAATTTTCTCAAAAGTATAAACAAAGGTATATGATAGTCACATATCAATAAACGCCAAATCCAATGAGGAATTCGAACATGCAGTCAAAAATGGGTCATTGCGTTTAAAAAAATTGACTTATGCCCCTTTGAAGTTGACAAACTTTGACCACAAAATTTGAACACCCTGTACATTTTAGTTAAACACCACACTTTTTTTCGATAATGTGAATAGTTATAAATAATTGTTACTAGTTATAACGCAAAATATCAAAAATTAATTGAATTACGGTATTTTAAATGTTAACGTGCAAATGTCAAAAAATTTCAAAAAAATTAAATAACTCAAAATCCATCAATATTTTCGGGGTGGTGCCTCCTATAAAATATGCATGAATTCAGATTTTCTATCGGAAAATGTAAAAAAAGTATGTTATTCCGTTTAAAATAAGAAAGTTAACATCTACTTTCGGTATAACCGGATGTAAATGAACTTGAAAATATTTTTAATAGAAGCGGCATAAACAATAACCAAATGAGCCCAAGTTTCAGAATTAAATTCATATACTTCTAATAGCCCATCAACTTGAAAAACCCTGTATATTGATTAAACAAGCTGCATACTAATTTAGGTACTTACCAAATATCAATCAAAAAGCACTAATGATGTAAAAAACTAAACATTTTACTGAACTAAAGCACAATGGACACCAAAGGAATGGAAACAAAAATACTTTTAAAACGAACGTTTGGTTTACATGCCTTTGTTTTCGTCAATTTATGAAAGGAATTCAACTTTATGTTATCTGTTTATTTGTGTCTAAATCTTTTCTGAACAGATGGACAAGAAATTGTTTCCAAGCCCAAGTAATAGATAAGCTTTTTTTTAATGTTGCAATGAACTGTCTTGCAAGAATAGATGCGATAACAGATTTTTTTACACATCATATATTCACTTTGTACGACTTTCTTTCACTCGACAAACAACTTATCACAAAAAATTTATTCTTCTACAGTTCATGATAAAACAGAACTACAGAAAAAAAAATTCGTATTGACCACAGTTGAAAAACTCTTATTCAGTTTGACATTGGGCTCGGGCGATTTCAAGTAAGTTATTTAATTTCATCTCGTCTTAATATTATTTATTCTAAATTTAGTTAAATAAGTTTAATGTAACTAGTACTTCTTACATTTGCGCAGTAGTATAAAATGGTGTAAAAGGTATTAGTAGTGCAAAAAAGAGTATAATAAGAAATGAGTGTACCTGACTAATGTTAACGGTAAAATAATTTATTTTATTCGTTCCTTAACTTTCTTTAACATAGGTATGGATCCAGAATGCTTAGTTCTCATCGAAAAATGAAAATTATCTATATGTAAACCTTATCCCATGTTTTTGTTTTATTTCAGGTGGGTTACATGTATTACTGTAGTATAACCGAAATGTAAGTGTATTTGCAACATTTTTAATTAATAACTATAATATATAGGTACTATAATAATTATTACTTCGTCTAGATTTCTTATATTCAAATTTTCAGCAAGTATAATAAAAGCTTTGTACATAATTGAAATGCATCTATTTGCATAGATTTATAAATTATAAAAAACTGCGTTACAACATATTTAAAAATTTCGTGTATGAAATGTAGTGGTTTTGGGATGAAACACTAAAAGGAAAAAAACGAAAAATGAAATTCGGATCAGATTTCTCAATGTTATTATGTATGTATATTGTATTGATTCACAACAATAGACTACATATTTCTATTTCTTTAATGCACATGTTTTAATATTTAGTGGTTCCTAAACGCAATTTTTTATTTTCCATTTAATTAACATGAGATTTTTTATAAGAATTGAATAGATGAAGCATTTAATGACAAACTTACAAAACAATAAAGTTAACCCCGTAATAACAAAGGAACTTATGGATTTATTAAATATTTGTCTTAAACAAAACTACATGGTGTTTGACAATAGGTTTTACGAACAACAAGGTTTTGCCATGGGAAATCCGCTGAGTCGTTGTTAGCAGATCATGTTCATGAATGAATTAGAAATTAAATTAACTTCGAATATTTTGTTTAAAAAAGGTTTATATTTGTATCGCTATGTAGATGTTATCCTAATATGTTTTAATGGTACAGATAGGCAATTGAAAAGCCTTTTTAACGGACATCCAAAAATTAATTTCACACTAGAAGAAAATTAGACAAATCTATAAATTTTTTAGACTTAACTATCCAAAATGTGAATAATAATATGTAGTAACACTCCTTCGCCATTTTTCATAAATAATCACAGACAGATGCCATTATAAATGCTAGCTCATACCATCCGATAAGTCATAAATTAGCTTTTTTCCACTCTAGCCTTTTTAGACTACTATCAGTACCGATGTCAGTAGATAATTATAACAAAGAACTAAATAGGATTTACGTTATTGCAGTCAATGAAGGTTATAAACCCTCTTCAATTACGTCAATCTTAAACAAAAAACTAAAAAACAAAACTTTAAACTTAGTATACCCACTTAACAGACGAAAACCCTTGAGATGTTTTTCAATTTCATTTCTAGGCAATATTTCATTAACGATAGGTAAATTTATTTCTCAACTTACAGATACATTTGTGTCGTTTAAAACTAATAATACGTTAGGAAGTTTTATCAAAAATAACAAACACCCTACTAAGAAAGATACTAAATCAGGAATTTATCAATTAAATTGCGGCACATGCAATAAAGTTTATACAAGTCAGACAGGGAGATGTTTTAGTGAGAGGCTTAAAGAACAGGAAAAAGGTACGAAAATAAGAACTCTAATTCTACGTATGCGGAACATTTGTTAGTTAATAAACATAGTTTTAGTGATAGTTTCAAAATTTTAAACTTAGAAATAAAAGGAATAAAATTTAATTTACTAGAGTCATTGGAAATAAACAAATTTAATAAATTAGGAGTTATTCTAGATGATCAAACAGACGTTGTAAATACCCCACTATTAAATATTTAGTTTTTCAACCCCCTTCTCTGTTTAGCTATTAAGTTTAGTATATAAGTCGAAATGTTTTAGGTTTAGTTTATATTACCTCTACACCTGAAGAAGGCACAGTGTGCCGAAATATATGTGTTCAATGAAAGTTTTTGTAATTATAGTTTTTTTTTTTAGTTAATTATGAATTTTGATCTCAGGAACAAGGCAATGTACATAAATATACTACGATGCATAGGTTTGTAGGGAATTTAATTCTCTATAAAAAATGTTAATGAATGTCAATAGTTATTCAAATTTAAAGTAGAAATTCGCTTGTTTGAGATTAACAACACCAAACTAATGGACATCAAAAAATATTGTACCTAATAAAATTAGGAAGAGCACAAAAACACTATTGGAAAAGTTTCACTTTATTTATTATGGATTCTTAACAATATTATTTCGACATTTACGTCGTTATCAAAGATTGTACTGTATAAAAATACTTATTATATATAATTGTAAAAATGTTTCACAATGAATGCAATACAAAATGGTTAAGTTTTATTGTACCTAGTGTTTTTGTAAAGCATTTCAGCCACAAGTCATGTCAATCAATTTCAAATTAATCAAATTAATTTTTTGCTTTTAAAATAATCAGCGAATAGACGCATATTTAGATAACTAATTTTTTAATACGTACTTAGAATATCAAAAATTTATTAGCAAATTCGATGTAAATTGCTGAGATACAAAATCCATAAATAATTAAAAATATTTTTCATGTTTAAATTAAAAATGGTGTTAGAAACCACATTTATATATGTTTATGTATATCATAATTAATTATGAATTAAGAAAATGCGAAATTCTCTTTTGTGGATGTGTGGCATCATCTAACGTACCGATATGAAACTACATCACCTAGTTCTAACGTGATATTTCGTTCGATAGATGGCACCTAAGACCACACACTAATTATCAGTAGAAATTTTGAATATTCCGAAAACGACTTATCTAATTTAATTTATCTGTATTTCAGGCCCTAAACAAAGACTGATTTGTAGAAGTAAAGAGAGTTTTTATCATGATTAATTTTAAGTAGATTTCTTTTGATTATTGAACTTGTCTTATACTTGCTGGAAATTATTTTTTATCTGAATAGTTGCAATAAGAGCAGTAAAAATTTAGTAGTGTATGTTAAAAAGTGATCAAAGTTATATTACTTAGGTAAAATAAATATACCGATATTATATGACACCTAAGTAAAATATAGCAATTATTAATATACAATTTCTCATCTACTATTTAGTTTTTTATATTTTTAGATAACCGTACAATGAGAACGAGTGCACATATATTATATTCAGGAAAAAATTCAAATCATTTCCGGATTTACAAGGTTCTTGATATTATTGCCCAATTTTTTCTTTATGTACGCATTTTTGTAAACTTTAAGCAGAGAAAATACATCAGACAAAAACTATTTGGTGGTTTTTATCAAATTAATCAAACTCACTTAGCAATTTATTTGAGGAAACAATTTTATTTTTTTGGGAAATTGTTCAAATTTGTTTCCAGTTCGTCTTTTACTTATCTTATCGATAATATTTATGTCGTTTGTACCTACACATACAGAAATTAATTGGTGTAAAAGTTTATTATATAAAATGTGCAACGTCTATCTTTTTAATTATTGCTATTTTACTTACCTTTATTTATTAACTTAATTGTCTAATTGTACACATTTCACCCTTTTTACTGACGTATTTGCTAGATAGACAGACAAAATATATTATTTTTAATTAAATTAAACACTAAATAAATAACAGTTGATTTTGCATTTAAAAAGAAAATGTATTTAAAATATATTAAGTATACACAATAATTTATTCAATTAGATAAATTTATTCTGATAGTACATTTTGACAAACAGGAATGTATTAATTTTAAAAGCCAAATGAACCAAAAAGAACAACCAGAATACAATTGAATGCAAAAGATTACATTAAGACAGCATTATATCCACCGCCCGTAGCTGATTCAAAGTACATAAAACAATATTAACTAAATCTTACAATTACATATTATGTCTAATTGAAAAATAAATCAACCAAATAATGTTAACATTAGGGTAGAAGTAACACAATGTCCTTACCATATGTTACAAAAATAAAACCTTATGATACTTCCACAATAAATCTTCAGCAGTAGTAGGATGGCCTCCTAACAAAAATAAAAATAAACTCGTTTCTTTCTCCCGCTATTTTCACTCAAAATCTGTTAATTATTCCTATAATAGTGTTCACAAAACAAACCAAAATTATTTCCAAACTACAAAGCCATACAATTACGAAATATAATTTTTTCCAAGTGTGATTTTAATTTGCGTTTGCTTTTTGCTTCATCAAAGCCAATCGAAGAGTAAATAGTAGCTACTTTTTTTAAATAACTAACATATTTTAATGAACTATTAAGTCATTATTATTCATCAATGGGAAACATTTAAATTTGAAATTGTTTATATTTTATTCGTTTGAGAAAAGAACGCTTAATAAAACCAACATGCAGGTAGTTGAGCTTGCTATAGTCTGTTTTAAATAATGTAATGGTAGAAATTTACTACACTGGCACCAAAACTAATGTCTGTACAGATAAAGGTGCACAGTTACGATGCTAATAAATAATTAATAAAACTTGTATCATTTATCACAGATTAAAATGCTGATGAGTCAAACTAATAGTAACAAATCTATGCAGAAGCAAGCATACCATACCAACAAAATACTGTAGAGATGAGGCTTTAACTCCATATTAATTAATAAAAAACAAACGTTTTAGTTGTAAACAATTTTTATTTTATTAATTGTTAATCTTCCACACGAAGAAGGCACTGTGTGCTGAAATAATTATTGTGGAAACAATAAAAATTATTTGTAACTAAAACATTTGTATTTTTGAAATTAAAAACCAACAAAATTATACGAATAATTAACAAAGAGTGCCAAAAAGCAGACCACGATTCCCATAATTATCACCAAGCAAAACAAACCTGATTAGTATGCACGAGGTGGTCTGCCTTTATTGGATCACAAATAAATAAACACAAAAAATTTCAACAAAACAAATTCAAAGCAACTGTTTTCAATTAGAAATGAGTAAAGCAATACTAACATTGTCTTTTAAGTCTCTTAAAAATTGGCATACTATGAATCAATTAGTTTTTGCATTTTTGAATTTCAGATATGCCTAATGTGTTCCAATAAAAACGAACCTCCATATACAAACACCGCCTTTCTATCTTTTCCTGAAATAACAAAACTAAAATAAATTAAAAACTGCTTTATTAAAAGGAGAAGCAGAGAAACAACACAAGTCATCTCATACCAAATAAGTTTTAATAAAGCATAAATACACTATAAAAATATTCACTATCGTTGCTCTTGTCCAATGTATGATCGGGCTGAAACGATCACCGATAAAATAATTAGAAATCAGATAGGTTTATTTAGTTTGTAGTTTTTAATCATACATCAGACAACTGCTAAAATATCATAATTGCAACATACGGTACAGTAACACTGATAGTCCAACCAGTTTTCGAAAGACAATCGTCTGAAAAACGACTGCGAAACGTAACACACTTCACTTCAACGATTTGCATTCTTTAACTGATTAGAAAGCCAATCGAGGCCTTCATATAAACCATCTCCACTAGTAGCACAGGTGGCTTGAATGTACCAGTTTCTGTTCCTCAGTGAGTGCAAACCCAACTTGTCTGTAATCTCGGCCGCGTTCATTGCATTGGGCAAATCCTGTTTGTTTGCAAATATTAAAAGCACTGCATCCCTCAACTCATCTTCAGCTAACATCCTCATCAACTCATCCTTTGCCTCACCTATACGTTCCCTATCATTACTGTCCACTACAAAAATTAGGCCCTGAAAAATAAGAATAACAAGCCATACAACTTTACTATATTCACAATTACATTTTTTAATTGGACAGATAAGAAAACAGCTTTAATAACTTAATGATACTATTATGTATGAATGAAATTTTTTATTCTCATTACACACTCGTTTGACCCTGTGAATAATTAAACACTAAATGAAATTTGTTTTATTCTGCATGCAAGAAATGTTTACCTACTTTTTTTAAAGCTTTTGATTACGAGTTTAAAGTTTAGATATATTCTATAATAATAATGATCTTCAATTTGAGTTATAACAATTTTTACCATTTGCTGACAATAAAAATTTTGTAAAAAGGTTTTTCCTTTAATTATTATAATAAATAAATAAAACTATTTTGACCTATTAAATTCTACATTAATTCAAAAAATAAAAAGTATATTTTTCATTATTATTTAGGTTTAAATTTATAATGAATATCTGTCCTTGCAATTGCTTCATCTGTGGTTTTTATACCAAAAAATATGACTAATACAGTTTTTATCTTATCCATCTATCACTAATATACAGATATTTAGTAATCTTAATACCTAATGCAACTATTTAATAACGAATTAAATGTTTTATATGATTAATATAATAAAAAGATGAGACAATTTCAGTAACCCTTGTTCAAAGATTTTTGAATCAATATACAACTTTTTATGATCAAATGCTTCTTTTAAACTTAGAATTAAAGTTATTTTATAGAAATTTGAAATTCTGTCATACATTACATATACCACTTTTTTATTTTATTAATAATTCAATTATGCTTAAAATGAAAAAAGAAATTAAACATAATTACAATGAAAAAATACTCCACATCATAAGTGCTTATATAGTGTGAAAGATAATAAAGGAGATAACAATTACAAACTATCAGTGGTGAATTGAAATGACACAAATTTTAATTAGAAAATTTCACACGATATAATACTAACAAAATTAATAAAGAATTCACTTTTAAAATTGTCAGAAAGATTTTTATAATTAAATGTACAACTACAATAATGTTTAAAATACAGTCTGATAAAACTTGTTTTAATACATGCTCAATATGGAACAATAACAACAGTAACAATATGATATCACTGACCTGTGTGTTTTGGAAGTAATGTCTCCATAATGGCCTAATTTTATCCTGACCACCTACATCCCATACGGTAAAGCTTATATTCTTATATTCTACAGTTTCCACATTAAATCCTATAAACAATAATGAAACAGTGAGCCACATTCAAGGACAATGAACTCTCATTGCATGAGTCATTGGTTATAACTAACCAATAAATTTGCAATAAAAAACTAAATTTAGAATATCGCACTCCAATCTCAAATTGTAATTTATAATGTACTACTTACCAATAGTAGGAATTGTTGTAACAATTTCTCCTAGTTTTAATTTATACAAAATTGTTGTTTTACCAGCTGCATCAAGTCCTACCATCAATATCCTCATCTCTTTTTTGCCAAAAAGGCCTTTAAATAAATTTGCAAACATGTTCCCCATGGTTCCAGGTTTTAGTTGATATCTAAAATGGAAAATATTTTTAATTTTACATTCATAACACCCATCCCTAGTTTTACACACAAAATATTTTTCACGGTCTGCTACCTTTTTGAATCAGAAAACACGTTAATGGAAATGGCATATTGATCTTAGGTTAAAAAAATATGTACTTTTTTACAGGAAAATTGTATATCGACATGATTACGATAACTTATGTACTTACATCGAAGGCAGTCAAAACTGCTTTAACAATGTCTTTAAATGATAATAATCTAAAATGCCGATTTGTAATACCACCTATAACCAACTCCCAATATACCGTTGTTAAATGAAGTTAAATTAATTATTTATTATGCATTGCGAATAAAGTACTTACAGCCCTTACACAAATATAACGCACACTACTTTTTTACTTACTTCTTAGTTCAAAAACTTCAAAAATAGAAAAATGCTAACACATTCACGAAATATATCCCCTACAGTTGACACGCACGTCAATATGGCGGACGTGGAAGGATTTGTACTCTTCTTGCCACGTCTCGGTGAAATAAGCCATAATCATTGGTCAGTTATTAATCACGTGACAGACGTTCCGCCAACATTTAGAAAATTCTTATAAACCTGGAAATTGCCTGTCAAATTAAAAACTGAATCTTTTTTTATTAATTCAAGTATAAATCGGTTATTTCAGAGTTGAGTTAGATAAATAGTTAAAAGCAATGCTTTATCCGTCAACACCTTTTGAAGAAAATTTTGATTACAACTTACTTTTGAATTCTGAAAAACTGTCATCTGAAGGTGCATCGGTATTCTAAAACATTATATTTTTTGTAGTTTTGCCAACCTGCATCGCATAATTTTTACAGATTCAAAATAAAACGCGCCTACAAAGTAATTTGAAATGGCTCTGTACTTCACCGAAAATCAGTTCATATACGGTGAATACTTTGTTATACACAACGGAAGAAATTAAGGAAAAATTAAAACAAAATATTGTAAAGGTATGTCATACAGTTATTTTAACTATAATGTAAGCAGTCATTATAACATTAAAAATTCCTTAAAACAAAATTAAAAAGTTTAACAGAGAAACAAAGAATACTAATTTTTAGATATCCGAAAATAGAAATATTTCAATTCCTAATGTTTGTATGTACAATACATTGCCTGAAGTTATTGTAGTTAGCAATTGGGATACAACAAAATTAGATTTAATTAAAAATGAAAATGAAATTATAATAGATGTTCATTGCGGTGCTGCGATATTACGAGGGGCTCATATATTTGCTCCCGGAATATTAGGAATGCTTTCAGGTACATATCTAGTTATTATTAAAAAACAAATAGTTACTATTACCCTGTACAAATAGTATTGTTTTATTCTTGTAAGGTACTAAAGTGAATGATAAAGTCAGTATATATGTAGATGTAAGCGGAAAATGTAGAAAAGGGTTGAATAAATTATACGAGTGTGCCAAAAAATTTTTTATCGGTAATGGAATTTGCAAAATGTCGAGGCATCAACTTTTTGGGGCTAATTTAAATCCAACGTAAGAAATTATGTTTTCACTGCTGCATTTGTTTTTTACATAAAATATTTATTTTAGAGGAATAGCTGTTGAAATAACCGATACAATATCTGGATGTATGCCGTTAAATGAAAATTATTTTTTACCTAAAAATTCGTATTTATTACAAAACATTCCATCGGTTATTTGTGTCCATATATTGAATCCTACTCCTGGTGATGTGATTTTAGATATGTGTGCTTCCCCTGGCAACAAAACTATTGTTATTGCCAACTTAATGAAGAATAAGGTATAATAAAAAGATCATTGTTTTCGTTTTAATTATTAATTTTTTTTTCAGGGTGTTTTAATTGCAATTGACAAAACTCCATCGAAAATAGAACGTCTTAAATCGAATTGTAATAATTTTAATGCAAATGTACACATTTTTCAAGCAAATTCAACCAAAATCTTTGATGGAACTTTGGATGAATCAAAAAGTGTTGTTGACGGTCCCCTTTTTTGTGGGGAATCGTTTGATAAAATACTTTTGGATGCACCTTGTAGTGCTCTAGGGAAACGACCTCAATTTCCGTGTAAAATTAATAATAAAGTACTCAAATCTTTTGTGCCTTTACAAAGGAAATTATTTGAAGTGGTAAGTTGGCCATCATATTCTATTAAAAAATATAAAATCGCTGTAGTATGAACCAACACCACTTAAATTAGACAGTGGTAAATCTAATTTTATTATTCGACTGTTTTGTTATATACAGAGGAAATTAAAATGTTGTGTTTATTGAAGTTATACTTCTTTTGGTGGGTTGAGAATAAAATTTTAACATACAACGAATATTTGCCCGAGAACAAATCGAAAATTCGGCAGTATGAAGTTAGCAATGGGTCTGCGAACGTGACTAGTTCAAGCGTGGGATCAGAACCGGTGTTCATAGTCTCGGCAGCCGCCACTGCTCGCTTATTGGGGCGAGTTCATACCCTGGCCAGTTGGGGTAGAACTGCACCCCAAGTAAGTGATCGAAAACATTCGAAATTCAGAAATACTAATTTAACTACTTATCGCATATTGTATGAATCGTTTATTTTCATTAGTTTATTGTAAAATGAAAAAATTAAAATTAAAAATAAGTTTATTGACATATACATATATAATGTTTACTATATGTATTTTGAGGTGTACATTTTGTTTTATAGGCTGTAAAATTATTAAAACCATGTGGCACTCTTGTATATAGCACTTGTACAATAACTGTAGCCGAAAACGAAGAAATTGTTGCTTGGGCACTAAAAAAATTTTCGTCTTTAAAACTCGTAAAACCCGAAAAACCTTTTGGCTCTAGAGGATTTTTCGTTAATGGTTTAAATGATGAACAACTTTCATGTCTTCAAAGATTTGATTCTGACTGTGACATTGATTCGATTGGTTTTTTCATAGCATGTTTTGTAAAACGGTAGTTTTCAATAAAAAATTCCCCATCTATTTAGAATTTTTATTAAAAAAATCCCTCATCCTTTAAATTTCATCGACAAAATATCGGGTATCCCATACACCAAAACCAGACAATGTTATTATGTTTTTGTAGTTTGGAATGGAGGTGTGCACCTCAATCACTTCATTATATTCTAAATTGTCCCTGTCATAGTAATATTTGTTAATAATAAATGGAATTCTTAAGGTAGCGCACATGTGTTTTATACCTTGGGGTAAAATAGATATATAATAGAACGTACGCATTTCCACCACTTGTTGCTTTCCCTATAGTTGCTTGTTCAGGTTGAATCACAAATCCCCCGCATTTTGATTCTGATACTACTCTTATGTTTAATTCGTTAGCTTCAAATAAATAAAATTGGATTTTATTAGATTAGAGATAAAAAGTATTACGTCATAGTGACGTCACTTTTTGATCCTATATTTCGTTATTCTAACTCGAAAAGTGTTTACCTCTGCAGTTTAACACAGTGACTGCCATCTTTTTTGTGTTTCCAATAAGAATTTCGCCAAATTTTACTTCAGAAGGTAACACTTTCATTTGTGGATATAAAATTTCTAACATCAATGGCACCAGCTGAATAAAATAGTAATTTGTTTGAATAGAAAAAATATAAAATGTATGTTTCAAATATATCTGTTACTTGTTGCTCATAATCTCGCTGGAAAACAGCTAATGGATGCATAATTGCTATCTCGTTTGGTAATTCTATCATTTGTTTCACACATTTTAAAATCATTTCTCGAGTAACTGTACATTTCACCGTTATCTAAAAAGATAAAAATTTAAGCCGTTGAAGAAACTTTAACACTAACCATTATCAAAATTGTCTGTTTATATTACCGAAATAGAACAACTGTATATTATGATTATGAACTCAAACTATTCTTTTTCAAGAACTATTAAAATGTTAATTCTAAAATATGAAGAAATACTGAATGCTTGATATTTGGAATTACTAATTGTAGACTGTGCCATTTTATGAATACCATATTTGTGTAATTATACATTGTATCAGAGCATCAACGCCTGTTGTTTATTTTGATAAGTAAATAAATATATATATATATTGATACTCAATCACGTTTTGTTAGATTAGAAGGATACGCCATACTGGTCCCTTTAATAAATCGCGTACGTCACATTATAATACTTTTTTGTTGTTTTTTAAAACTTACCTCCACACAACCTCCTGGCGGAACTGTTAAAAATATATTGTCCTTTTCACTTGTTTTTCCAAATTCAGATTCCAGTTTAAGAATGCAAAATGGCTTGTTCACATTTGCACTTGTTATAGTGAATTCTGACTGTTTAACATTTCTAAATAAAAACTTTCTACGTATTGTTTTAACTCCATTTTCGATCGAATCGGTTGCATAAATCCGAAATTTAAGCTCGTCCTCTACATTTTGAAGTTTCAGTGATGGCATTTCAATGATCGCATGTAAATGTACTTTTGTTGTATGTAATTCTACATCGGTTTTTCTACTGCACATGTTTGGACAAAAACTACAAAAGAAAAAAAATGTACTGACATATAATGGTAGAATAAGAAGTAGAATTTGGAATTTTTAATTTTTACCTAAATTGGTCAGTTACATATAGATATCCAATTAACCAAAAGTCTTGTTTTTCTTCAAAGTCAAATAAACTGAGAATACTAGGGTTAAGGGTAATATTAACAGATCTAGTAGACTTAGGAGGTAAATGGAGTTCCCAGGGGTGAAGCTTTTATGAAACAATGCAATAATGGAATAAGTTTTATTAGTATAAGTACCTACCTACTTTTTAAATTACCTCAAACTTATCCGATTTCTCAATTCCATAATATTGATTCGATAAATGTAATTCACCCCTAGTATTTGAATTGTAGTCGTCGAAGAGGTCAAATATAACATTAAAAGGTATTTTTTCGCGATGGCAAGGAACTTCAAAAGTGTGCCATTTTATGAATATTGGCACCGAGCTGGTGTTAGTTACTTTCAGTAATTTAACTATTGGTTCAGAAACGTACGAGATTTTTCCAAACCTGACGGTCGGATATTTTGTAATTGAATTCAAAGCAAGTGGATATTCCACAGGCAACCCCACTATTTCAATAATTAACGTAAAGCAGAATGATCTGACGCCATTAATTTCTATAACCACTTCTTCTATATATGTTCCCCAAGTGTCCCCATAGACAAATAAATCAATATTTGTCATTTCTGTAGGTTTCAATTTGACAACAGTCGGTTCAGCTTTTACCACAAGTCCGAAGTCTTTTCCCATTATTTCATCCCATTTATTAAACTTGAGCAAATTTAATTTATTCATTAACAATTCCACATTACATTCGTCTTCGCGTCTAACAGGAAAGAAATTTACAGTTTTAACTGTTGCACAACCAAGTAATGGAGTGAGGTTTTCTATTTTCACACTTGTCTGATACGGTACTCTATGAGGTACTTTCTTTAGTTCGACTATGTGATCTCTCAAAACAACATTTTCACCAAACATTTCCTTTAATTTTTCCCTTGTAATCGGATAAACGTCTAATTCTGTTTCCGAGGTTGCAAGTGAACAAGTGGGAGTACAAGGTATTGGTGCAACAGGACTTTCTTCCACATCCAAATCGTCGTTATAGTTTATGAGGTGATCTCTTATATTATAGTCCATGGATTGCATTGGCTCATCGATCGGAAGTTCTTCACCTATTTCTTCCAAACGAACATCGTCAATTTTCACATCATGACATCTTTCGTACATTTCTTTTGGAAAACATACACATTCTCCCTTTTAGAATAAAATAAAAATAATAATTCTGTAGATAATATATCAAAATAAGGCAAACAAAAAGTTTCACAATTAAGGATTCAATAAAGTTTGGAATTCTAGGTTTGCAAAACACATCATGTTGTCTGTTACTAATGTTTCATCCTCGATAACAGAACAACTCCCTAAGTCCTGTGCAGTAGGACCTGCATGAATAAGCATGACAAGCAATTGAAGGAGATCCAAAAAGTTCTTACAGTCTTACAGTACTACAGTTAGCTGTAAATATCAGTTGACGGTGATACACTGCCCGTAACGTAATATTTGATTCAAGATGTCTTAACTTTACAACCAACAGAAAATCAACAATCAATGCTTCAATTTGTATGTGTTTGGGACGGGAATTTCATTAAACTTAATAACTATGAACTAAATTTATTGAATCCGTTTTAATGAGTTTCAGTTTTAATATAATCGGGTCAGATTTTTTACTTGCCATCATTCCGTATTCATAATCATCGAAATTAATTGGCCATAAAACTTGTTTGTATGAACCATTAACTTCGGGCAAATGAATATAAACATAAATATTACTGGTATTAGTGATTATCGTAAGTAGTAATGGTTTTGGTAATTTTCCTATAAAGCAAGGCACCGTAACTTTAAAAATACCATTAGTTACTGGGGTAATGCTAAACTTTATGTGATTACAACTTTGCGGTTCTATTTTTCCCCATCTCGGACCAAACTGTATTTTAAAGGCGTGAATGTCTTTCCCATATGGTGCACCCCAAACATAAGTTGCTGATACAGAACCATCATTGTGCAAGCAAATGGGATACGTCTTAGTATTATTAATATATAACAGATGGGAAGGACAAATTTTTGCTCCTTCAGAAGTTGAAGAATGTATTATTAAACGGGGCGACATAACTTCGTAAGTTACGAAACAAATGGAACTGACCGTTTCTATGTTTGCAGCAGACGTTAGAAGAACAAGAAACGATAACCATACAGCATCTGTCTAAAAAGTAAATAAAACTGAAGTAACAGAAAACTAAGTCAATTTCAACATAAAAATAACAAATTGTAATTCGACTTGGTACTTTTCAGTTTTCATTTTAAAACAAAATGAGTTAACGAAAATCTAAAATAACCTACTTACCATATCTATGATGATGTGTATGTCTGTACATTAGACTTGTTAAAAAAAATGAAAAATTGTTTTAATATCTCATCTTGTACAAAAATGATATAAGTTGCCTGTTATGATTTAAGCCCTTAATATTAATATTTAGTGGTACCTAATATGATATCATAACCGTTGAAGTGTTTTACTAAAGAAAACCTATTTTTTTGTGATAAGTTTAGTATATTCAAAAAAGAAGGAAATTAAATCCTTATTCGTCTAAATATTATGATCAAAGATCTCATATTTGGAACGCGTCCTACCAAGTAGGCACAACGAATCGAAAGCCATATCCCGCGACCGGTTTCGACCTATCGGGTCTCATCAGGTGGGCGCTGGCAGAAAGGCCTTTACAGGCTATATTATAATTATAAATTTAAATATAATTATGGGATATGGCTTTCGGTTCGTTATGCCTACTTGGTAGGACGCGTTCCAAATGTGAGATCTTTGATCATAATATTTAGACGAATAAGGATTTAATTTCCTTCTTTTTTGAATATGTTTTATCTTCGTCTAAGAATCTATCGGAATCAACAGTGTAATTCAGTGCCAATAGGGGTATTAGCCCTCGGAGTAGTTGTTTCTATTGATTCCATAATTATATTTATATTTATAAGTTTAGTAGTTTCGTTGTTGATCTCGAAAAAAGTGAACTTGTACTGATTTGAACTTTAAGCATGAATAACTTTTGAAATATTTTAGTTATCAAAAAATTATAAGAGATATTTTTTGTAGAGCATTTAATTTCATATAAAAATCTATGTCGGATATTTATGTACGTTGCTACAAGTCAAGTAAAACCATTTTTCCTATGTTAGTTAAATTGAAACAGGAAAATTGTAAAAATAAACTCACCTGATGTGACATAGAGTAAATAACAGTCTGTGCGTTTTGATTTTCGTTAAGCAAACCTTCAGTTTTCGACAAATGTTTCAAGTTGGATAAATTAATTATTTCTTTCTTATCCGGATTATATCGATACTCCAAAATTTTCCATTTAATTTCCGTACATTCTGAGCTTATTACACAAAACTCCTCCGTGAATACTTTTCCAATTATACTCGGACCGAAATTAATTAATCTTCTCGAAAATTTCGCCTGCGGTTTACCGACTTTAACAAAAACTTCATATTCTTTGGTGAAAATACCATTATTAATCGACAAACTAAGAATATACATCAAATTTGTATTAAACAAAATTGATTGGAATTTCATATAATTCAAATTTTTAAAATCATGTACAACAGGTAAGAAAGTTAAAGATAAAAGTTTTGAAATCTCCAAATTAATCGACAAACTGCTGAAATACGTAGGACAACTTAAAGCATTAATATTAACGTGAAAGGGGGTAACGACTTAAGAATGGTTTATCGGCCCCGATTAGCATAGGTTTTACCAACCCATAATCCTTATGCAGCACCTCGAAATAAAATTTTCTAACTCCACACACCCCTATTCACTAATTCATCGTAAATCCAAGACTGTTATACTTGAAATAATTTTTCAAAAATGTAGTCTTAAATTTGTACAGGTTTTAAATAAGATTTTTTTGTGGCTTTGAGAATTGGGGTGAAAATTAGTTATAAAATAACTACATACATGTGTTTTTCTTTAATATCTTGATAACTTCTCACAAATATTACTAATTCACAAGTAGTAACTTCGTTTGGATATATTGTAAATGTACGTGGAGAAAGTTTGCTACAAGTGTTTTTAGATTTATTTTCCAATAGCCACTCACATTTCAATGGAAAAGTGTCTTCGGTATAAAGCATAATTTCATGTTTATGTAAATCATTATACCTGTAACACATTATGATATTAATATATATAAATAGGGGTTTTCAAGTTGATGGGCTATTAGAAGTATATGAATTAGTAGAATGAATTCAATTCTGAAACTTAAGATCATTTGGTTATTATTTATTCCGCTTCTTTTAAAAATATTTTCTTATTTTAAATGGAATAACACACTTTTTTTTTACATTTTTCGATATAAAATCTGAATTCATGCATATTTATAAGAGGCACTTCCCCGAAAATATTGATGGATTTTGAGTTATTTAATTTTCTTCAAAATGTTTGACATTTACACGTTAACATTTAAAAAATCGTAATTCAATTAATTTTTGAGATTTTACTTTATAACTTGTAACAATTAATTACAATGTATAAACATTATCGAAAAAAATTTGGTTTTTAAGTAAAATGTACAGGGTGTTCAAATTTTGTGGTCAAAGTTGGTCAACTTCAAAGGGGCATAAGTCAATTTTTTTTAATGGAATGACCCATTTTTGACTGCATATTCGAATTCAGATTGAATTTGGAGTCTATTGATATGGGACTATCGTATACCTTTGTTTATACGTTTTGAAAAAATTTACAATTTGTGAATTGTTGTTAAGTGTCAGAAAGCGTATGCCGTCTTCCTGACCTACAATTTTGAATTGTTGCAATAAAGCAGCTACAATGAATAATTTAGATCAAAAGTATAGCAATCAAGATATTTTAAATTTATTTTAGTTACATGGTGAATGTGGAAAAATTACAGAAAGAACCTGCAGACTTTTTAATGAACGTTGTCCAAACAAACCGAGAATGGCTGGAGAAAAATTATAAGAATTGAATCAAATACGCTTTCTGACACTTAACAACAATTGATTGTTCATTTTTTTCGAAATCACAGCACACTGCTTTCATTAACATTATACGTATGCAGTGCAAAAAAGCAAAATTTTCACAAATTGTAAATTTTCTCCAAAAGTACAAACAAAGGAATACGTTAGTCCCATACCAATAGACGCCAAATTCAATGAGGAATTCGAATATGCAGCCAAAAATGGGTGATTCTATTTAAAAAAATTGACTTATGCCCCTTTGAAATTGACCAACTTTGACCACAAAATTTAAACACCCTGTGCATTTTTATTAAAACCACTTTTTTTTTTCGATAATGTGAATAGTTATAAATAATTGTTACGAGCTATAAAGTAAAATCTCAAAAATTAATTGAATTACGGTTTTTTAAACGTTAACGTGCAAATGTCAAAAAGTTTGAAAAAAATTAAATATCTCAAAATCCATCAATATTTTCGCGGTAGTGCCCCCTATAAAATATGCATGAATTAAAAACTTTTTTCGAAAAATGTAAAAAAAGTATGTCATTCCATTTTAAATAAGAAAGTTAACATCTACTTCCGGTTTAACTGGATGTAAATCGAACTTGAAAATGTTTTTAAAAGAAGCGGCATAAACAATAACCAAATGAGCCCAAGTTTCAGAATTGAATTCATTCTACTAAGTCATATCAACCTGAAAACCCCTGTATATATCTATTTTAAAGTATCGTTTATTAACCGAATTTACCCTAAGACAACTGGAGATGTATACGGACAGGGAACAATTATCAGATTTAGAGTCACTACGTTCAAAACCATTTCGACTTCGGCTCTTATAATGTCGACATACTATCAAAAGAAATGCGATTACTATAATACTTTTTAATAATAGAACAAACTTGAGCAATAAGGATTTATTTAATACTTAATTACTTTAATACTACTCCAAAAACATGACACTTAACGTCCCAACTACTTTTGGGCAACAAATTTAATTGTGGAAAAACATAAGTTAAATTTAGAATTGATATGCTGCATACAGAAAGTAAAAGTTACAAATCAAACCTGTTAAAAACAATGGAAATTAACAAATATAAAAACAATGATGTATTACTTCACGACTAATTAGAATTAAACAGCTCAAATAACAAGTATATTCAATTAAGCTCGACAATTGTTTCGGCTAAAGATCCATTATCAAAAGTACAACCTATACTTTTTCGAAATATTCTAAACAATTGTCGAGCTTAATTGAATATATTTGTTGATGTTATTTGTGTTTTTGTTTTTCTACTATTAAAAAATGCTTCATTACCCTTACACCGTCGAAAGTTTAAATTTTATTAAACTAAACAACTCCCCGGTATTTAATCTTTCATTATGTTAAGAAATTTACAAAGTTGTGAAACACGTGGAAATTACTAGTGTTTTAATTTTATTAATTTACAATTAATTTTTACCAAGTACAAGAGACTCGATTAATCATATTAACGTTACCTTCTTTAGGGACTTCCTCTCGTTAGTCTCTGAAGAAAGTAACTTTGTTACCAAAAAGTACTTTGGATGTTTAATGTCGTGTTTTTATCGTTAGGGTTTGAGATATTTACTATGTTCTACAAACAAAATAAAAACGGCGAAACAGTTGTTGTCGTTAATAAAATAGTTATTTTTTTGAATGTTTATTAACATGGGGTTTCAACATGTATTGCCTACAACCATCAACTTAAAAAAGAAAAGAAAATAACTTACTTGCGACTTATACGGACCATGTTCAACTAACTCCCTTTCAATCACCGTAAAATTCCAGTTTGATCTTAAACTAGATTGCGGTATATTCAATACGTAAAAGCTAAAAATATTCCTAATAGAAAAGAAAATAAAGAACTCTTTTGTATTCTTACGAAAAGACAGCACTGTACAGCCCTGGATTGTACTTTTTTACGAAAACTTTTATTTGAAATTCTTGCGCATTATCTGGCGTCAATATTCCTTCTTCTGGGGTAATTTCTGCCCAGTCAGCTTCTATTCTTTCCAAAATAGTAGCAGAAGATGTATTAATGCTTTTTCTAAACTTCCACCGAAAGTTTATAAATAAAGAACTAAATAATTGCATGTCATTATTAGGTTTGTTTTATTAGGTACATATAAGCTTTGGTCACCTCAAATTATGAATCGTAAATGTTTTAATAATGGTCATAAAAGGTAGAGTGTCTCCAAAATGAATGTAATTAGTTGACTCTTCGTCCATAAATAGAGAAAAGTCAGTTAACTTTTCTGGAATCTAAAGAAATACCTACTAGAATACATGTAAAAACTTAATTCTCTCTTCTACCTCCAACTTGATAAAATCTTCATCAAAAGTAATTCCATCACCGGTTAATTCTATTTCTTGAATGGACGTGTTATCGCAAATCATAAAAATTTTCTCGGTCTGTAATCCGTTAGATAAAGGGAAGAACACCACACTAAGCTCTACTAACTCGTATTTATTAATATTAAAATAAGTGGGATATATTTGAAATGAATTTGATGTAGATAAAATCATGCAGTCGCTGACATCCTAAAATTCCCAGTTGAATTTTTGTCATCAGGTTTATACATTAGTCATCATCCAAAAATGATAATACCTTAACTTCATAATTGTACCAATCTTGTTCGCTCATTAAGAAAAACGAACCACCCTCCCCTTCGTTGTGTAAAATTACATTTAAAAATAAACCAGTACCTAAAAGACAACTACCACAATCTATAGTAGAATTTAAAGCAGCTGCTCTAGCTACATTAAAATTCCGTTGAAGGGTAGATGAAGAGCCTGTACGATTGTAATAATTGTCTATTAATCTGTAAACATATGCATGAAGAACTGGCGCATTTCTAAAACTGAGTAAATTAATTGTAACATTGCATCCATTATTTGTCTTAAAAATAATTTTTTGAGATTCATCTTGATATACATCAGTTTTAAAGGACACTTTAAAGGTAGCGTGCATTCCTGGAGCGATTCTTAGTGAATCTGAAGTTAATTGAAGCTTGAAATGGGAACTTCTAGGCATTTCTTGCGGAATAAAGGTTTGCATCGTTGACGACACATTCAGCAGTTTAAATTTTTTCTTATAAATAAAAATATATTAAAATTGAAGTCTCGATTTAATATTCAAAGAAATTACCTCATAAGGTATATTCACTTTATAGTTATAAAACACTATAGTTTCTGGGACTGCAATAAAAATAGTTTGGCATACGTATTTTCTGAAAGACTTGATGTTGATAAGACACTAACAGAGAAAAAATTGATTATAGCAAACCTTTTCTCAATTTTTGGTAGCTTTATGAGTTGCTCCTCAGATTCGTTAATCATTAATGACTTTGTAAATTTAACAAGTTCTTTGGGTGTGAAGTTATTAATATCACTATCGAAAAGTTTGGGAAATTTGTTTGCCTTTTTTATTTTATTAAACTTGGAAGATTTAGGTTTACATTTCTCAATTTTATACGAACACTCATCTTTAACGTGTTGGCACATATGTTGGCATTCGTTTTGATAAAATCTAAAATCTGTTTTCCTTAATAACTAATTAAATGTTTAATTTCCATATTCATTAGTGGAATTAAAACAGTTCATACCTATACAACGTTTTATTATATTTGGAAGAATATCAGCTTTCTGGAGTAGCGGAAATTTTACTAAACTTTCTTCTTCTAAAGATGGTAACATATTCACCCTTTTTAGTTTTAGACTTTCCATAAGACACTTATCTTTTCCAATTACATCCTGTCTAATTAGTAACTTTCCATGAGTCAACATAATATTTTCTTCGGTTTTAGTAATTTCCGCTATTTCTAATCGCGTATCTTCATATATCTTTATAAAAATAAATACATACAATACTTACATACCTATATTTATTCCTTCAATGTCTAAAATTTTACGTTATATGCATTTTCTCCTATTTCCCTAACAAGAGGGTCACTGATATTTTGCTTTGCTATATTTTTGGCGATGTTTCTAGGAAAATCATCCTGCGTAATGAACCCTTGAAACACTTCACGTAAAACATGCAAAGTGTCGGGATTTTCTTTCGGTGAATTAGAAGGAACTAAGGGAAAAGATTCCATTTTTTGGCATTCATTAAATTCTAAAACTGATTAGTAAAAATTAAAGGCGGCCAACTTGATTTTTGTTTCTGATAACATGACAAAACCATGATACAATCTCTTAATTAGTCAGCTGAGTACAGTAGTTTTCGTCCTATCTAAAGTAGTGAAAAAATCATACAAATTATATGTGCAGTATTCAATGAGTTGTCTAGGGTTTCTGATACAAATTATATTATTATTTACTACTTTTTAAATAGAATTAATCTTTCCAATCAATTGGAGTACTGTGGAATTTAAATAAATAAACACTAAAACCCGAATTTCTACACAACGCTTAAAAACCTAAAACGCGTTTTAGAGACTCCACTCTCCTTTCTATGAGCAAAAAGCACTATATGTGTATCTCATTTCTATTAATATATTATAAATTCTTTTGTTTGCTGGAAAAGTTATAAACGTTTAAATTTTTTATAAGCTTGTTTTTATAATTTTCTTTTTAATTATTCATCTGTACGATTCTCTCGCGATATACTGCATACGAAATAAATTTTATTAAAAAAAAGCTATAGATTTATTCGAGATGATACAAAATTGTAAAGTAAGGATATGGTGTCACTTTTTATCAGACAAACATTTTAATAGAATATACCAAATTTTCATCAATATACTTCTAGGATGAATTACTGTGGTTGCTTGCCGTTTTTTAAAGGTCTATGTTTATCAGTTCTTTATATTTTAATTATACAATTAATCAATACGTTGGGGTTTTCTAAATGCCCGATTTAAAAGGATTACAGAAACACCAAAAAGATAACAGTGGTACGTACAATTTAAAATAAATTGGGTTAACTTATAATTAATTCCATTTCATTTTAAATTTTCATAAGTTTTGTTAATATTTAAATTTTGAAGAAATATTGTTTATAAATAATATACTATTATTCCATTTATAAAAATTTAGTAAGTAACTTTGAATGGTTTTTTAGTGAACCAGTAACGGAGCTTTTCGAATCATTTGAACTGAAACGTGTGTAGGGGAAATACCTAGATAAAAAAAGTTAAGCTGTAGGCTTTTTATGCATAAATGTATATGCTTATTAGCAAAAAAACAATATTCATATCGTTTTTTTAATGCTATAGACAATTATTAGGTAATCAGTTTAATAAAAAAATAAAAGTATATTACAAATAACTTCTGTAATTCTTATTAATATTGTTTTACATACACTAAATAAGAAGTTTATGTGCATTAGCGGTCTCCTTAAACTATTTATTTAAATCTATAAACAATAAGTAGTTTCTTTTCCTTTTTTTCTCATTTAGTCACCGACAAACTAATTATCAGATAAAAAATAGTATGTGTACATATGTACACGTGTACGAAGTTATACTTCTGTTTACACATTTATTTAGCTGATATATACACAATAATAATTATGTATCTATTTAAACAACGTATTTAAAAAATTAACATTTCAAAACACACAAATTTTTATTAGTTTTTTGAACTAATAAATCATTCACAGCACAATATAAGTAAAATTAATTAATAAAATTTAAACAATGTTTTGTTAAACTTTTTACTTTCAGCGCTCCAAAAGAAGTATAACTTCAATAATAAATAAATAAAATCCGGACAAAATGTTCAACTTTTATTTTATTTCTTTTTTATAAGTTTAAGATTCTACCTATGTAGAAAAATTATCAAACTAAAGATACCTACAGATACCTTTTATATTTTGTAATACAATTTATACATTAATGGAAAAGGGATCATCTAGCAAAATCAATAACATATCGCCATTAACTGCAATGCATTGTTGTTTTGCGCGTTACATATACCCTAAATATTAAGTGAATTATAAATACAAAACACGACAAAAGAAAAAAAAAAGTACAATTTGAATGTTCCTTTTTATGACAAAATATTTATTTATCTAACTCTAATGCAGCGTACTGTTCTGCTGTAACATCAGTCATCATCAGATTACCGTCGGGGAGCATAAGAACAACTTTTCTTGTTCCACCTGGAACAACAAGTTTCTCTTTTAATAAATAATTAATTCATACTTTAAAGGCTATTAAAAAAACAACTGGCGAGTTTATGTTACATTCTTTTTCACAAAACTATAGCTTACCTGGACTAGGAGGATCTGCCTTTACAATTTGCGCTACAACCTGTGACTCCTCCCCATTATCAATCCCTTCTATTTGCGTGTCATCCGTATTGACAACGAGCGGACTATGCACGTCCGTTGCCTCATCCTCGGTAACTTCCGCAACCGGCACCGATTGCGTTTCCTCCGTCAAACCGTCTGTTGCCACAAGCACACACTGTTGTTGTCCGTCTGGGCCCTGCGTAATCAGCACTGTCTGTCCGTCTTCATTTTGACCAGCCACTTGATAAATTGTACCGTCTTCGCCCGTTATAAAAATAGGAGTCTCACCTTCGGCAAGTGCAAAACCGGAAACGTCCATCAAAGTTGCCGTTTCATCGGTAGAATCCGTTACCAAACCGGTGGCATTCTCGGCGGTCGTTACGGCCGTTAATTCAGACTGATTTGACTCTTCGTCGGTTAATAGGGGCATATTAATTACCGTACCTTGCTGCTGTTGCTGTTGTTGTTGCTGTTGGATTACTTGCGGTTCAATTGCAATGTCTTCTTCGCTTAAATCAGCATTCAAAATTATCGTCTCTTCCGTTTTTATGGTGGAAGTCAATGCTGGAACGACTGTTTGTGCCACACTTTGAGTTACTGGCGTCGTCCTATAAATAGTTGTATGACCGATCTTTCTGGCAACACTCGCATTTCCTCGTGTCGTATTCCGATAAGTGTTTACGTTTGCGGATCTTTTCAAAAATGGTTCGTGAGACGATGTTGCTGCAGGAGTCTTCTGAATGTAAGTCCTACCTCCACGTCCTCCCGCAGGTGGTCGTCCTGGTGTGACTTTCTGTATATATGTGGCGGTAGAGGAAGGTTTATGAGATACGCGACTAATATAAGACATTCGTTGCGGTTGTTGTTGATGATGTGACATTGGAACATTTACTTTCTGACGAACTGTGTGTGGTGTATTAATAAGTCTTTTTTGTCCTGGAGGAGATGATTGACTTTCCTTAATATTGGAATTTTTCAGGGCGGTACTTAGTATAGACGAACTAGAGCCGGAATTTGGAACAATAGAGTATATTTGTGATTTAGGCTTTCTTGAAGCATTCTCCTTGACAGACGGTGGCGCAATTTCGATTGAAGATTCAGTCGATGTTGCTGGCACAGAAGAAATTATACTCGACGAATCTATTAATTTTGATGTCTCAGAGGAAATAAATGATTCACCACTCGTGAGACTGGTGCTCTCTAAATTAAGAGTGTCATCTAAAACCACTGTGGAAGGAGCGAGGGACGACGTGCCAGTTTCTGAGGTCTGAGAGTTATCAGTCGGTTTAAGGTCTTCTTCGGTTAAGTCAGCTGCAGCTAATTTCACCAAATTATCCAAACTGGGACTGTCAGAAGTGGCATCGGTTTCTGATACCATTTGTACATTTGATTCAGGTTCTGGTTCAGGAGGTGGTGTAGGAGTCTTTTGCCCCAATAGCTTTCCAGTTGATGGGTCCAACGTGAAGTCACCTGGAGGACTATCAGGTTCTGGTAAAGGAAGATCTGTAGGAAATTCAAGTTCTTCCAAACCATCTGATTCTTCTTCTGATTCTATAGCTTTGTCTATTTTTGGTTTTTCAATGATATTCATTTTGATACCTCCTTCTCCCCTCTTTATCGTTGAAACTGTGATTGCCGCTTTTCCTGGTTGGCTTGATGGTTTTACTGGTATCGTGATCTCCCGCTTTACAATGTTACGATTAATCTTCTGAACCATACTTGGCGTTACCTTGACAATATTACTCGTACTTCCATCGTCTTTTTTAACAACTTTAATTCTTGTCTGACCAATTTTAGGTGCTACTTTCATAACAGTTCCGCCTTTTACATGCGTAGATGAATCTAATTTTATAATTCCTTCTGTTTTTGACATGACATACACACCTGAACTAAGGCCTGGTAATTGTTTTTCACTCAACCGAATTATTTTTGTTTCTGGTATAATAGTTGTTTCGGGTTTCTTAGAGACTCCGTTAATTGAACCGGGTGATTTCGATTGCACTTTTCTAATGGTTACAACAGGTCTTTCATCATCAGAAGTGTCTGTATCTTCTTCCATTTTCATCCTCTTTTCAAATGAGTCGGTTGAGTCGTCGTCACTAAAAGATTTTCGTTTGAGTGAACCTTCGTCGCCTTCAGATATGTCTCCACACCACGACTTTACCTGCTTCAAAGCTTTTTGTTTACTGGTTCTTTGAGGACGACTAAATAAAGAAAAAAAAACATACTCATAAAATAACATAGGATTAAAAATAAAATGCAACCTACCCTCCAGGTGTTCTTTCAAATGTTTCCATAAATGAAGTTTTTCTTTCTAATGCTGCTTTTGCAGCTTTAGCAGCCTTTTGTTTTCTCAAATTTTCTTCGAATTCCTCAACCATAGTATTACAACTGTTGAGATGAGAAGCAGGCTCCCAAGTATTTTGCGAACTACATCAACATATTCAATAAATATATTTTAGAAAGAAAACAAAAAGGATTGAAGTTTACATGTTAATACGATATTAATAATGAAAAAAAGGAATTTAATTTGCTACCTGTCAAAGTTTTCCCATTTTATGAAATATTCGAACGTCCTTCTGCGTGGATTGAATCTTTTGCTCAAAATTTTTTCAACCACATATTCTTCAGGCTTGTCTTGCGTATTTGCATTTGTTCTAAGGGCCTTTTTTAAGGACTTGATTTAGTAGACAATTTGGAAACGTTATCGAAAAAGATATGAATACTCACCCTTGTACTGGGCAAGATTGTTACATCACTGTTTAACTGAACGGGTTTGAAGGCTTTCTTATCGGTCTTGGGTGCTTCTGTTTCTCCGTGAATCCTCGCCAACTCTCTTTCCACTTCTTCCTCTGTATCTAAATCAGATTCAGAAGCTCTTATATCAACACCTTCCAATGGATCTCGCTCATTAGATTTGATTTTAGACGGAACATTAAGACCTGAATTAAGTAGGCACTCAATAAATGCACACACACATTTTATTTATTTTCAAATAAGTAATTCTTGTTTTACTTTTGAGCTTTTTCTTTTTTAGTGCCACTAATAGTTGGTAAGTTTTTCAGAGAATATGAATATCAGCACCATTAACTTATTTGTTTTTTCAATATATTAGTAGAACTTATTACTTTAATGCATGAAACAATAAGTTACAGACTAATTTTGTACATAAAGAACGTTTTTAATTCTTAAAATAAGAATTTGAAAATTATACCCTTTTGGTCAAAAACATAAATGTGCAATTTTCACACATAGAAAAATAATGATACAATTAAAAAGAAACTGTTGCATTATTAACTGTAAAACAGAGTAAGTATTCAAAACGATAGAAGAATTGTACAATTTTTTCTTCGTTACATATACCCATACTTGATAACTACTTATATAAATAATCACAATCATATTATTAACATTAACATTTTGATAAGTAAATTTTAATTTATAACCTAAAATCCCGCCAAATTTGTAAAAAGCTGAGGAAGTACTTACGTATCTCACCTTCCTCCAAAGGATCTTCTTCCTTTATTGGAGTTGAACCAACAGAAATAGCAGGTTTAATTATTTTCTTTTTCTCAGAAAACTGAAATTTATACATATTACTAACTGCTTTTAAAATAGAAAAGGTAACTTACAGCAGGCTTTGTCCTTATTTCTTGCAATCTTGCAGTTGCTATCTTTGTATTATTTTGAATAAAATCTGCAGCTTTTATCCAACTCTTTTTCTGGTCCAAATCAAGTTTGCACCACTTTTGGTAAATAGCCCAAGATGTTGAATTTGGACTGTACCTCTCATTCTCTTTATTTTTACGAAACTGAGCATTTTTCCACAACATAAAAGCCCACACTTGTGCTTTGGGTTCATGTTTGTAATTATCTCTTACAAAAGACACTTCTTCGCATTTATCTTGATGGAATTGGAATTCTTCAATATAATGAAACACCTCATGGCATTTTCCACAAACAAGAACATCAAGTTTGCCAATATCATTCTGAGCCTCTATAAAATAAACACTTAACAATGCACTTAACTAAAAAATTCAAAATTTAACCTTTTATTAGTGTAGCATCCTTGTTTATATCTAGCGGGTCGGCGATTTCTTCTTCTTCCATTTTCGTGCTACTGTCAGCAAAGCCTTAATTTTAAAACGAAATAAAATTATATGAAGCACTAATGCTACTTAAATATTTAATATGTTAATATTAAACCAGTATGTTCATTTTTTAAGAGTATTTGGCTTAATGATAAACTTCGTATTTAGCGCCATTAAAAAGAAGCTTATGGAAATACGAATAAATAAACGAGGAAGGTTCACAAAATGGTCGGTTTGTCGAATTCCAAAAATCAACTGTCACATAAAACCCACTCACATAAAATCATAAACAATTTTATGTAACTAGAAAATATCACAATATTTTGCAAATTATAACAAATTATGCATTAAAATATGCCTCAAATTACCTGAAATTCACTGCTAAAGCAAAACTTCCAAACAAGCGTACTTAACATGAACTACAATGCTGCCATCTGTATTGTGGCGCCTTGTTTTTTTACTTCAAATTATTCACATAATTATTTAGAATAATTTAAAATATTCTAATTAAAATGTAGGAAAACGTAGATTTGATGAATTAAGTTAATAGTTTTTATATTTTGAAATTCATATTTATTTTTTAAATTTATATTATTTCTGTAGTATTTTTATGTGGTTAATTATTTTAACGTAACCTTAAAGTCAAAGTTAATAACATAAAGAGCAATACACATTAACTTTTCAATAAATTTCTATATTATAATTTATAAGTAAAATATGGCAGACGAAGACGAACCGAAGGAATATCGTTGGGAAACTGGCTACGAAAAAACATGGTAAGTAAAAAATTAAAAAACTATAAATCATAGATTTATTAAACTAATAAAATAAACATCAAATAGGGAAGCAATCAAAGAAGATGATGAAGGATTTTTGGAAGCATCCGTTGCAGATATTATTCAAAGAGCAAAACGTAAGAGGCAAGCTCAAAAGAAAGCTAATACAAAACTTGGTATGATGCGACATATTTTTCTTATCATAGACTGTTCAGAATCAATGTCCAATCAAGACTTAAAACCCACGCGATTATTATGTACACTTAAGGTACTTTTAACTAAAATTGTTCTAATAATCAAGACCATAATAGGAAATTATATTAAATTTTTAGCTACTAGAAATATTCATAGAAGAATTTTTTGATCAAAATCCCATAAGCCAATTAGGAATATTAATAATGCAAAATAAAAGGTCGGAAAAGATAAGCGACTTAGCAGGTAATTACCATAAACATTTAAAAGCTGTAAAAAGTTTAAGTCATACTTCTTTGACTGGGGAACCTTCTCTTCAAAATGGTTTAGAAATGGCATTGAAAATGTTAAAACTCTTACCAAGCCATGCTAGCAGAGAAATTTTGGTAATAATGGGTAGTTTAACAACTTGTGATCCTGGTGATATTACTACTACAATTGATGTAAGATTTTGTTTTTTTTATATATACTGTTTTACAGTAATATAGTTAAGTAAATTGGAAAGTCCACCTTTTGTTGAACTATCTGCCAAGTAGAAAAGTTTTATTGATAGACTATTTGTATTTTTCCTAATACTGTTTGTTAAACAAATAATTGTTAACTAGAAAATACAATAGATGATATGATGGAGCTGTCACAACCTATTCTGAAATATAATGATTTTAACTATATAACCCTGATTCCCAATAATTCCTCTGAAACTTGATGATTCTAATTTCTTTGTAACTTGTTGATGCTGGGAATCCAATACTTCCTCTGGAAGTCAGTACTTTTGGTTTACAGTAAATCGTCTGGAATACGATGATGTGAATCAAATAGCTTTTTTGAAACTAAACAATTCTGAAACTTATTTTCACTTATACCGTTGATATCAGCTTTTTCATTTTCAATCTTTCACTTTCAAATCTAGCTTGCGCATTTTGTCACAGCTTACATACGCTGTGATTTTGTTTTTTTCAAATTAAATCACGAATAGCAGTGTAATTGATATGGGTAATAAATTTAAATATAATTTGGAGAATTACAAACATTATGTTAATTCTCAATAATTGCTAAAAATAGAATAAAAACTACGCAATTTAATAGAATAAAATTTAAAAAAATTATACCTGTATACCAAAAAATATTTTTAAAAATATGGACACGTGTTTCACCCACTTCTATTGTGGACATTATCAACGCGAGGCAGTCTTGCGAAGGTAATTTAAGTATGTTAATTTACAACTTTGTTTTCCGGATTGCTCTAACATTTAAAGCATTGTAGTCTGAATTATATAGTTAACAATTTTTAGGCTTTAAAATTAGAAGGAGTTAGATGCTCTGTAATTGGCTTAGCTGCTGAAGTGCATGTATGTCGCAGTTTATCAAATCAAACAGGTGGCGTCTATAATGTTATATTAGATGATTGTCACTACAAAGATCTTTTGATGCAACATGTTGAGCCACCACCTGCTGCTACTTGTCTGGAATCTAGTCTTATTAAGATGGGATTTCCCCATCAAATGGTTATTGAAGGGGTGGAAGAACCACTAACAATGTGCATGTGGTATATAAGCCCAAATTTCAACTATACAATGCATTTATAAAATAACAATTATTTTTTAGTCATGTTGACAGTGTTGATGAGGGCAGTAAGTTATCTACGGGTGGTTATTATTGCCCTCAGTGTTGCAGTAAATATTGTGAACTACCTGTTGAATGTAAAGCTTGTGGATTAACATTGGTTTCAGCTCCCCATTTGGCAAGATCATATCATCATCTGTTTCCAGCAGCAAATTTCAAAGAGACTGATTTTGAGAAGCAAACTACATCTTGTTTTGCTTGCCAAAAACAATTCACAGATTTAGAAAAGCATGTAAGAACATGTTATATTACTTGTCCAAATTTTGTATACTTAGGTATTTTTTTCAGATATACTTGTGCCCAAGTTGCAGTAAATTTTTCTGCCTAGATTGTGATATATTTATACATGACACTTTACACACATGCCCTGGGTGTGCTACAAATCCTACTGTATTTCAAAAACTTCATAGCACTAATAATTAGGAAAATTATCTACACATTCATTTTTTAAATTTATTTAAAGTTGATTTGCAGTGGTTTGAATATTTTTATTAAGTGCTTTTGTTATATAAAAATTAAATAGTGACCAAACAATCAAAAGCATTAAATATCAATAAAACCTACATATAACATTAATTTACTTTTATCACTCTTGACTCCTTTTTAATGTTGTTACTGTTTATTTTTTACTAATGGCTTTAATTCTGCCATCAAGATTCTGAATAGTTTTATTTATTTCTTCAAGATTTAGAGCAAAGCTCTCTTGGACACCTTTAAGAAGTGCTTTATTGTTCCTGACATTGCTCTGAACTTCAGATTGTAGTGCTTCAACCTGAGTTAAACTCTTTATAAAGTCAGCAGCTAAAAAGTAAAATTAACTGGTAATCATAATTATTTTACTCTTCTGTAAGTTAACATACATTTTTTATGCATTGCTTCTAGAGATTTCAACCTTTCAATGGTATTTGGCAGAATTTTAGATACATTTTCAGTATTTTTAACAAGTTCATAAAGTTCCAGAATCTAAAAAAATATAAGAAACTTAAAAAATAAAAAGGATGTCTAATAAAATGAGTACCATTTTGTCTTTCTCTACATCCTCACTTATTTTTGCTTTTTTTTCTGCTATCATATCCAGTTTTTGAACTAATGCTGTTAAACGACCTTCAATATGATCCAATTGAGCTGAATCCAGCATACTTGCTGTTGCACTTAAATACTGGGCTGTCTCCAATAATGTACCTTAAATTATAAATTACGACCAACTATATTTATAAAATTAGTTATTGTATACTGTATATCTATTATTTCAAAATTAGTAATTTAATTTTTATTTATATGCATTTATGAAAACCATAACAGCAAATGTTTTTTAAATCTAATTTACTTTTTGATGTAGCTGCTGAAAGTCTCCCTAATTTTTCATCACTGCCCCCTAAAACACCTTCTAAACGGTGTAAACGGGCTTCTAATTCTGCAACACGTGCTGTCTGACCAAGTCTGGCCTGGTCAGGTCTATAGTTGAACTGATAGGTAATAGCATCATCTGGATGGTTTTCTGATTCTGGTTGCTCATTGGCTCTAGTTTTAAACTGCTCTAACTGAGACATAAGTTTCCTTAAAGAATTAAAAATGAGCTTTATTTAAACATTGTTCTTTTTTATTAACTTACTTAATTTGTACACCCTGAGGGTCAGATATACTGGAAATAACTTCTTGTCCCAAGCTTCTTTCTAATTGTAAATCAGCTAATTTCTTTAGTGTCTGCTGAATTTGTTCAGCAGTTACTAAACAGCTGGCAGTTTCATTTTTTTTCTCATTGTGTATTTGATTAACTTCTTCCAACAATTCAGTCATCTCACATTGTAATCGTTGATACTTTTGAAGTGGTGTTTCTTTTTCACCTTGACCCACAATTTCCCATTCTCCAGTGGTAACATCATACCCAGTTCTAATTCGTCGACTTATACGTTCAGAGAAATCAACTTTACCAGCAGTTACGTTTTTGCCTTTGAATTTATTAAATGCTTCAGTAGCAGAAATGTGGATACGTTCTATGGAATCATTTTCATCTTCATAAAAGTCAGAAGTTTGATCTGATTCTGGAAGATCTTTAGTTTCATAGACGTCTGGTTCACCACGGGCAATACCAGGAAGATCAGCATACTTTGGATCAGCCATTCTAAATTATTTTTATTTTTAATTACTTTAGTTACAAAAAATAAACTTCATGTTTTCAAGATATATATTTTAAGTATGGCCTTAAAAGTTAATTACCCAAATCCTCACCTCTTTTCCTTAGCAATCCCCTTTGAATTTTATTATTACTTAATTTCTAATTATTGAAGAACTGTTTTCTTTAATTTCTGTACATAATAAAGACCCACAGATTAGAGAGGTTTATAGATAATTCAGTCGATAAACGCCATCTATAACTTGGAGTACACACTAAAACGGAAAAGGCGGGGAATTTAAACAGGTCGTAATTCCGTTTTCAGTTTTCAAGTTTTTCTTAAGTAATGAAATTAGAATTTAACATGTAACAATCTATATTCTTTTAGTTGGTAGATTGTTACATGTTAAATTCTAATTTCATCAAAATAATGCAGAGGATACATAATGCAAAAGATTGAATATGGCTAATAAAATATTTTATTGTATAAATTGCGTTTACAATTAACAAATACACTCACAATTTAGTTACAGTAGAACCCCTCTTAACCGATCACTTTAGCTATTTCAAAGGGAAATGTTAACAGAAATATAAAATAACACTGTTTTATGATAACTAATTGTTTCTGCCTGTACTTTATGGAAATTAGGAACCATATTGAATCAAATAATTGAGTGAAACACACTTAATTTCCACTTAATACATTTATTAAACTCTCCCGATCGTTTTACCCTACAAGGGTATCTTCAGAAAAAGTATCGATCAAGTATCAATAAATTAAGTGTGTTTCACTCAATTATCTGGTTTATGATGCAAATAATATGTATGTTCAGATTTGATGAAGAATTTGAAAACATTGAAAAAGATAAAATAGGTATGTACTGTACAAATTAACAATAACAGCAAAGTAATTTTTTGAAAAATTATTATTTTTTTAAGCTGAATATGGCTATTTTGAGTAACAAACACTGGGTTACGTTTCACGAAAAAATTTAATTTATTCTTCTCTACAATATTGTTTCGACCGTTGCGGGTCATTATCAAGAGCTGTGGTGTTACTGATATTGTATATACTGTAGACAAGAATAAATAATTTTTTTTTTCGTGAAACGTAACCCAATGTTTCTTACTCAAAATACCCATATTCAATATTATTCAACATGTCTCACAAAGAATGCGATACGCAAACTATAAACGTCAATTTTTTTTCTTTTTTGTTTTTGTTTTCGGGGAGGAGAGGAAATCTTCTAAAGACACCCAGCCGCCCGTGCGATTTGGTAGTGTCGGATTCCCGAGGAAGGTGTCCTCGAACCTACCGACTAAAACCTCTCCCCCTCAGACCATTTTTAACTAGGCTGATAATCCCAGAAAGGTTAACAGTTCTACTGTAATAATTACAAAATTACATAGGAATGAAACAATTGCAAAATAAATTAACAATTCCGTAGTCACTGTAAACAATTAACATATTTATATATCAGCACAACTAAGCTACTCGATCCACTTAGAGATGCCGTACAAAAAACAGGAATGTGACCATGGAAGTGGTATATTTACTTATCTGCTATGATTATGTACTAAGAAGGTGTAGTGTTGCCGTTATTATGAAGAAGATGTAGTGTTGCCGTTAGTACCATGAGGAAAGTGTACTGTTGGAGTAACTACCAAGAAGATGTAGTGCTAACAATAGCACTAACAAGAAACTGTAGTGCCGTTGTTCTATGAGAAGGTGGAAGGTGTAGTACTGCATTCTCTGTATGCCTTGAATGTGGAAATCTGCCAATAAAAAGAAAAAATTCACTGACGTACCACGACACATACAAAAGAAAAACAATAATTAAATGTATGAATTAATTTAACAAACGACAGCATATAGTTAAAAACTTACGAGAGGTAATGAACTCGAAAATGGACATCATTAAGTGAGACGTAGATGCAAAATGGTATCAGGAAGGAGTGCTACCGCTGTTATCAGCTACAAGGTGTAGTGTTGCAATTGCCTGCACACCCTCAATCTGAAAACCTGCCAATAAATAGAAAAAATTACTGACGGAACTGTGTAACACACACAAAAGGAAAACAGTAATTACATTGTAAGAATTAATTTAATAAAGGACAGTATATAGTTAAAAACTTACGAGAGGTAATGAATTCGAAAATGGACATCATTAAGTGAGACGTAGATGTAAAATGTTATCAGGAAGGAGGTGGAGTGCTACCGCTGTTGTCAGATGTAAAGGTGTAGTGCTGCAATTTTTCCTTCAATCTGGAAATCTGCCAATAAAAAGAAAAAAATTACTGACATGAATTCGTGACACATAAAACCAGATTAACAATAGATAGTTCAATTGTTTGAATTAATGTTACAAAACAGTATACAGCTAAGAAACTTACGGGAGGTAATGAAGTTGAAAATTGACCTGGTGGTTTACAATATAGCACGTTTACTTCTGTAAAAACTTCTTACGAATCGCGTGTTTCTTCGCAGCGTACACTTTAATAGAATCGGACGATGTTTGTAATGAGCGGATAATATCTAAAAATTAGGAAAATTGTACAAATTACCACATTGAAATTGTTGCACGACTCTTACTGGAGTGTTTATTGATTGAAGTTTTACGCGAGCCTTTTCCCTTGGTGGATGCTTCCGTATGGGTCTTATCAGACGGAAAATCTGAGAAAACAAATTTATTTATTTATCTTAAAATTACGGGTTTGTTATCACAATTACATAAGAATATAAAAATATATATAATTAATTTAAGGAATTATCTAAACTACGGAGGAAAGTAAAGAGCCTAATCCTGCTACATCAACGAATACAAATAATAATATAATAAGAAACAACAGTGATAGCGGTGTAGTAATTACTTTTAAGGAGGGTTCTATTTAATGAGACAGTTACACTTACGGACATTTGTGGCCCGAGAAGTAGATGCTTCAGCGTCGTGGCTTGACGTCAATGCAGTCGAACATGCGATTTCTAGGTAAAACAAAATTAACTACCATTAACATAGTACTTACTTACGGAAAGAGTAAAATGCAGTAAAATAGTATAGGTAGTAATTGCAAATGGAATATATTACTGTTCGCTATATCGATACAAAACCAGGGGGAACTGTTGAATCAAGGGCACTTGCAGAAAATGTACTAAAAGTAATAATTAAAAGCATTGAAGCAATACCTGTTTCTGCAGCATTATTATGCAAAAATAAAGTTGGCACAGCATCTCGGCGGATTGAAGATTTATGCCACAAACCAACGTAAGCAGCATCAGGACCAAAATGGACATTACATACTCGATATGATTCTCTTACTTGATCCATAGGTTTTTCAAGTAAGTCACCACGGCCAACACGTGTAATCCATTCTCGATAAAGCTATAAGAAAATACACTACATGGTGCACTTCTGTTACACAATGTGAATGACATTAGGGAAATAAATATAGAATTTACTTTTTTAAGTTATACTAAATGAAGAAAGGTGGTATCATTCAAAGAAAAATTGTAATAACGGAAAATATTTATTAAAAATATATAATGACATAACCACGTTGCATCTTATCTTCTGGAAATGTACAATCGTTTGACTTTCTTACCACTTCATCTTTGGGAAATCTATGCAAAGAAGTTGTTTTACAGGTGTTGGAACAACTCCTTACACAACACACATGCACCATTGTAACACCAACTGACACAATACTTGCACGCACGAAAAGTTAAAACAGTTACACTCACTTTTTCACTAACACAAACTTAATCTGCACACCACTAACAATCTTAAGTAGAAGTACTAACTAATGTAACTACACAATAAAAGCAAGCAAAACATACAAAAAAGTACTATAACGACCGCTATGCCTACAATATGCACCTCTTCTATATTTTACAACAACAAACAACCTTTCGTCCACGAAGGGTAGTAACACAAACAAAAACGACGAAAGTAGAACTGTACACAAATATACTATCTACGAATAAACCGAATAAACTACTTTAAGGATTACTAATGAATCAAATTAAAAATTTAAAACTATTTACTTACAAATGCTACTTAAAAGCGAAAAAAAAATTAACTTGCGCTAAGGAGATCAAAAATATACCACCTACGAATAAACTACTTTAAGAATTACTTTTTAATCAAACTATAAATTTAAAACTATTTACTTACGAATGCTACTTCAAAGCGATAAACAAAAAAACAACTTTCGCAATGGTTAACTAAAAAAAAATTAAACAGTTATACAAAACTACTGCATAAATGCAATTATAGATTTATTTGGAAAGTCAAGCTTCGCTAATGCTATCGGAAGATAAAACACAAAATGCTAGATAAGAACAACAGAACGCACTTACGTAGCACATGTATTGCAGTAAAGGAATCGGTGGTGCACTTTTATAACATTTTCCATTTTTCAGGAAATAATCATAACCAATAAGAATATACAGTAACTAGTTATGTCGTTAACAGAAGGGTGGCAAACTGCACTGTGCGGGTGGGGAACCAATGAAAATACTCAACAAACGGAGCAACGAGCAATAGTTGCTAATCTGTGAAAAACGTTCCTCCATAGGTAATATGTGTTAAATAAAGAAAGTATATAACAAAAATATACGTCCTTATCATGATAAAATAGCTACTGATTGAACTTTTCTAAAGATCACCATTTACTAGAAAGTATATTTCTGGTGGATGATATTTTATTTGTGTAATCTCTTTTATGTTTGTAAACTTCGTCGCCAAATCGTGTTGTTTTTATTTTACTATTAATATTTCCCGCAACTCGGCTAGTTGACGTTACCTTCCATTCCCGACAGCTAACACGTATTATCATAATGCCCTAAAAATGTTTCATAAGTAAGAGGATTCCTTCCTCCGCTGTTGTTTACATTAACAGGTATCTGGTGTCTATCCGTAATATAAACAACCTTCCCAGATATGCGGCCATCAGGACCGCCAAACCTGACATCGTGTACAGTATGTTTTTCATTGATATTTTTTCAATTCATAATGAAAGTTTCTTTTCATATTGTTAAATTGTACAAAAATATATAATATATATATTCGAACGCCTTATAACACTACAAACAATCTTTATTGGTACAACCAAATGTATACATTTCGAGTACGAAGTAATCATTTTCAATGGTAATAGTAAACAGGTGGTAAACAGTTTACAGTTGAAAATGACTACCTCGTAGTCGAAATGTATAGGTACATTTGGTTGTACCAATAAACATTGTTTGTAGTGTTATAAGGCGTTTAAATGTATTTTTTATATAACTCACACTACAAGTCACTCGATACCTATCCGTACCTCTAATTATTGTACAAAAATTTCAACTGAAATTTATTAAATTAATTTATTAATTCTTCAATAATTGATTCAACTCCTTTCACACTGTACATGTATTGTTTCATATATAAAAAGTATGTACCTATATGTAACCAATGTTCTATTATTTTTTGCTAAATGTACCTATATTGTGGTTAGCTACCCAGATCTTTACGAAACTGTACTTGTTTTCATAACCTGTTTACTTACTTTTGCAATTTTAATTGTTTTTCAAATCACGATTCCGCCTTTTTTCTTCTAATGGCAATAAATAGTGCATTTCTTCAAATATCTCAACAACTTTCATTCATAAATACAAAAACTATAAGTCTGTACATTTATGTTACCGTTTCTTTTTTATTTTATCGTTTTTTACATACCTTTTCCTTATCCACATTCTTCATTTTTTCTTTCGAATAAAGTCTAAACACTTTGTCACATATTTCACCGATTTAACAATAAATAATAATAAAAACGAATTATTACAGATTTTGCTTATTTACCGGCATCAACTATATACAATTTGTAAGAGGGTTTCCCCGCAACATTATATATATATATATATATTGTAATATCATTATATATCTGTTTATATACAAATTACAACAGCATTAATAGGAGTAGCAAAGCATCAACAGCACAATATCGATATCACAATTTTTATTTCTAAAATGTTTCCTACTTAATAGACAACCCTCATTACGTAAACCTTGCAAAACAAAATTTAATTATAAAATACTTTTTCTCTTATGCAACCCATGTCACGTTGTACTACAGAGCTATCTTTGACTCGGAGTATCACCTATTTTGCAATTGACAGAGTGAATACCCCCTGCCCTAGACTATATAATCTATATAATGATGAAATAGATGAAATCACCTCTCTAATCTGTGGTCATGTCCACAGAGGTCATGTCATATGGTCATAATAATATGTACCTTACAATGTAGTGATTCCTATAACAGCAAAGGGTGATTAAATGATAAATACAAATGATGTTTAGCCTACAAAGTTATTTTATTTTGTTATTAATAAGGGAAAATAACAGCTGGTAAATACTTTTTCTTTAATAAAATTACTACTTTTTTCTGTTAAAAATATACGTAAATGTAAGTATTTTCTGCCTTTTTGTATCTGCTGGCTATCTGATCTGTGATGAGTGATGTAACTAATCTGTGGATGTAACAAATATGTTGTATAGTCTCTTACTTACTGTTGCGTATATAGATAGCAGTAGATGTTTGTTTGATTTGATTTGATTTTTTAAAAAAATAATAACCAGAGAGTTCAAACATAAGAAACAAACAAAAGAATTAAGAAAACGTAAACCAGTGCAACAACTTATTTGTGAAAACATAGTGAAAATATTCGTCCTTCGTGGTGAAAAGTTGAAAACAAAAAATATAGGTGATTGTCAATTATTTTACCTTATAGGTTACAATTACCTATATTGGAGTTAATAGGAGTTTATTGTAATCGTGTAAAGTGAAATGTAACGAAATCAAGGGTATATTACTTCTGCAAACCTTATCTTGTGTTATCTCCTGTAGACAATCAATTTTAAAGAATGAAAACATAAATGGTTATTTTATGACGAAAGTTTTAGCAAGTTCAATTAAATATCACAGTGATTTGTTCATAGGCTTTATTATATATTAGGATGTGTCTAATTCGCTAATTTTGCTTAATAATAATTTAATGTAAACCATGTTTATCTGTTGAATGTTCTAATAATATGCAATAGTTCTATTATTACTTTGGTAAGTAAGTCATCAACTTGATGGTACTTTTCAGTAAGCTGGTCACATTTCGTTTAATTCATAAGAAGTAATGAGATCAACATTCTTATCTTTTTATTGTTTTCTCATACTTTATCTTATCTCATTTTATAATAAGGAATTTATAGAATGTGCCAGATTTACATAGTTATAATTGAGTGAAGTGTTATAAATGACATAAATATTAAGAACTATATATAAATATATACCATTTATTGTAGAAACGATTGGGCAAATGCTTTTGAAAATAGTGAACGAAATATAAAGAACAACAATGTCAAGCTGTTGGAGAGCTATAACCAGAAAGAAAGTGTTAGATCCAAACCAAACAGAACAAACGCAGCTAGCACGAGTTTTAAATACATTTGATCTTACAGCACTTGGTGTTGGTAGTACTTTAGGTGTAGGAGTTTATGTTCTGGCTGGTCATGTTGCACGAGACACTGCAGGACCTTCCGTTGTTTTATCATTTTTTATTGCAGCTATAGCATCAGTGTTTGCAGGTTAGTCATCAATATATATAATCAGACATTTATTTTTATTTTTTGCAAAGTTACTAATTATATATTTAGTTTTATGTTTGTTATTTGAATATAATGATGGTAGATTATTATTAATTAATTTGAATTAGTCATCTTTAAAAACTTTATTTATTTAAGTTTATTGCTCTAGGCTTGTGCTATGCAGAATTTGGAGCAAGAACGCCAAAAGCTGGTTCAGCTTACATTTATAGTTATGTGTCTATTGGAGAACTAGTTGCTTTTATTATAGGATGGAACCTCATTTTAGAATATGTTATAGGTATAATACAAAATGATTTTACTTAAGGTGCATTGATTTGATAGATTAATTGTAGGATCTGCCAGTGTAGCCAGGGGTTTGAGTGTTTATCTGGACACTTTAATAAATAATACAATGCAGGATTACTTTAGAGAAATTACACCTATCGATGTTAACTTCATGTCAGCTTATTTTGACTTTTTTGCTTTTGGTTTATCAGTAATTTTAGCAGGTATGGAAATGTGTTGTTAAAAGGCACTGGTGTGTTTAATAGATAATTTATTTCATTACCTTTTAGTTGCATTGGCATTTGGTCTGAGGGAAAGCAGCACTATAAATAATATAATCACATCTTTAAATATCGGTGTAGTATTATTTGTCATTATTGCTGGATCCATCAAAGGTACAGTTTTAATGCTTAAAAATGTATAGGTATTATAATTTGCATCAACAATTAGTTCTAACTTATGATTAAATAAGATATTTTAATTTATTCCAATTCATCAGTGTTTAATAGTAACATTTAAAACTAATTAAAAAATAATAATGCCTTTTGGGAAATAATATTTTAGTATCTGCATTATTATAGTAATAGATTTAGAAAAACATTTATTTACTTAGCAAGTCCGGAAAATTGGAAAGTGGCCTCAAATACTTCTGATCCAAGTATAGAGAATGGCGGTTTTTTTCCTTTTGGAATTGAAGGGATGATAAAAGGAGCTGCAACATGCTTCTATGGTTTTGTGGGATTTGATTGTATAGCAACAACTGGTGAAGAAGTGAAAAATCCCCAAAGAGCTATTCCCATTGCAATAATTTCATCTCTAGCTATAATATTCATAGCCTATTTTGGTACAGCAACAGTGATTACAATGATGGTTCCTTATTATTTACAAGTAAGAATCAATTCACTTTTTAAACGACTGAAATTACAGTAATTTCAAGAGTTTGTCACCTAGTCGTTTTTAAAAATATGGTATTATAGTCTCATTTCATTTAATCTTTGAACTGTATTAATAATATAGTTCCAAAATAAAACTGATCACATTATTTGACATTTATTCACAATATTAATTCCAAATGGTCGATACTAGAAAACAACTTTTCGTGAAACCATGGGTTTACATTGAATAATGTATTTTAATAATTTACTACGAAAAAGTTGTATAATAGCTTTTTGTTTTATTGTTACTTAAAAAAGTTGCTGATGAAATAATGTGATATATAATTATTTTTTAAGGAGTAATTAAATTAGTACTTTTTAACGTTTGAATTGTGTTTGACAAATGTGACACCGTTTTTTAATTATTCCAATCAAGAATTTTTAATTAAAATTGTCTCGGTTATTATGAACCTAAGAATAACGAAAATTTGACAAAATGTGTACTTTAGTTTTTTCCCTGTTGATTCTGCAAATTTGAAATTAGTACCTACTAGGTACCATTTTTGTAAAATCAATAAATCAAATCAAATTTGTAGGATATAAATGCCCCAATTCCGCATGCATTTGAGGAAGTTGGGTGGTGGGTCGCCAAATGGATTGTGGCCGTTGGTGGAATGTTTGGTTTACTTGCAAGGTGAAATAATATACTTTATATTTTATTTAAAATTTCCAATTATCATATTGTTTTTCTGTAGTTTGTTTGGGGCATTATTTCCATTACCGAGAATAATTTATGCGATGGCCTCTGATGGTATAATTTTCAAATTTTTGGGAAAGGTAAATGCACGATTTAAAACCCCAGTTGTTGGAACATTACTAGCGGGTCTATTAACAGGTTTGTAATCAGAACGATTATTAAAGTTGTAAATTAAAGCATGGTAGTTAGTGATTTGTGGTCTATTCTAGGATTAATGGCCGCTCTCTTTGAACTAAAACAGCTTGTCAGTATGATGTCTATTGGGACGCTTTTGGCTTATACTTTAGTTGCAGCCTGTGTATTAATCTTAAGGTAACATAAAATAATTCTTATTAGCCTTAAAATGGAATACATTAGTTATAGACAGATTCATTTTACATATCTAATCTCTGTATTTTTTTCACGCTTGGAATAGAACATTTTACAGTTTTTCTCTTTATATACATTTATTAATTATATAGTTATGTTTTTTCGTTTCTAACATTTTATATCATCTAGAAAATTTAATATTTACACTTCTTCTGTTAGTTCCAAGGTAGATTGTTTATTTAGAGTACTTGATCTTTTTTGTATTTTATTGTTACTACAATGAACTGATTTGTTTACTAATTAAGTTTCCCTGTTTATAATTCTCCTTTTGATATTTATAGGTATCAAAGGGATGAAGAATCTTTTCAGAATATTGCGCCTCCCTTAGAAGGGTAAGTCTAAAAGGTTTCCTAATAAGAGCAAGTTCAAACTAGACAATTTTAGGTACACTGAAAATCAAAATTTCGAAAGAAGCTCTGAAAACCTTGTATCACAAGACGATTCAATTTTAATCTACCAAAAAGTTACTCTTAATGGTTTCCTGAAGCAGATTTTTAATGTACATGATATTAAATTTCCTACCAAAACCTCCGAATTGCTTGTATCAATAGAAGTATTTTTATTTTGTATGTATATTAATTGTTTCTATTTCCATTTTTAATTTTTATCTATTTTTAGGTACATTTAGTTTACTTCTGGGAATATGTGCAATTTATTTGTTTAACCCTATATCCCATGGTAAATTATGGGCAATCATTTTAACTTCAATCGTTGGCTTGTTTCTACTACTTTTGTTGTTATCACTTTGTTTACAACCAGTGTCACACAAAGAATTACGTTTTAAGGTTGGTCTTTAAATTTGTTCTTTTTTTATCCCTTCTTATTCCTAATTTTTTATTGTCTTAATCAATTAAAGAGTTGCCAATATAAAAAAAGCACTGAAATCCTATTACCCATTTCTGTTTGTACAAGATTTTTTTTATTAGTTAATGAATAATTAAATAAAAAAGTTGAGTGGTAGTTTTTAAAATTAAAAATTGTATCTAAATTCTAAAAAATAACAAATTTTCGTTTATTGCTTGCGATTAAATTCGCTTTTAGATTGCTTGCTGTTTTAGGTCTTTTCCTGATTTTCTTTCCCTTTTTAACTCCTCTTTTGGGTAGAAATTAATCTGTTTTGCAAATATTTAATTGTGTAACTTAGGTTCCACTCGTTCCTCTGATACCGGCACTCAGTATTTTGATTAACGTCTACTTAATGTTGATGTTAGACGCGGCAACTTGGATCCGTTTCGCCGTATGGATGGCTGTGGGTAAGTGCTCTCGTATTTTGTGCATGCTGTAAATAAACTGCATGTTGGCACGTTATTTTCTCAGGCATGCCTATGTACTTCATTTCTGTATTCAGCTGTAGTAGTGATGCTAACCAGTTTTCCGTTAAGCACGCTAACAATTTAACGCATGTTCAAACGAATCATAACAATAACAAACAGAACGGATTTGTGAATAAAAGTTTCGCGATTGAAGAGGGAAAACGAGAGTCGTCGAAAACTAATGGCGGCACTGTCGGTTTGTACACACAAAATGGCGACTCGAACGTAAACGAGGATTATGTTAGAGGAGAAAGCTTCGTAAAGAAGCGTGTTAAACCGAAAGCCCCTTCACCACCTTCTCCTTCGCATGAAGAAAAATCTGTAGAGCAGGACCTTTTTGTAAAAAAAGAAAATGCAAATAATTCCGAAACTACGAGCGTTAGTCACGTATTAGCTATTTTAGACGAAATTATTTTAAAAGAAGAAGAAAACCAAGAGAGTTTATCAAATCATGAAGATGAAAAGGCACCAGAAACTGCTTTAGAGAGAAATGCTTCATTTGATAGCGTTTCTTTGGCATCAAACATTCATCGAGAAGAGTCGGTGGTTGCTTTGGTACATCAAGAAGACACCGATAGTGTAAATATTGAAAATGATGAAAGCAGTTTACAATCAGCTTTTAAAAATGAGCCAGGATCAAATGATTTGAATGTTGAAAATAAAATGGCTGAACCTTACGATCCTGATCAAGGAAAACAACTTCCAGATAACATGAACGAAATAATCGAAAATGTTCCTGCAGTTGAAATAGAAACAGATGTAAATGAAATTCAAAAAGTTGACGAACAACCTCTGGATTTACAGAAACATGAAATTGAAGACCCCACAATTAAAGAAATTCCTGATAAAATTACAGGAGAAAATGAAACATTAAACATACCTCCACCACCCCCGCTTAATATGGAATTGTTCGAGAAAGACTTCAAAACTATACCTAGAATTCCTCGAGTCTTTATAAATCATGAAAATTCCTTTTCAACAGTACCAAATACGAAAACACAGGGAAAAAAAGTTAATTTAGAAGAATTAACAGATGAAATTCAAAAGAGGAACTTGACCAATAGTTCCAAAAAAAATCCTACTGTCAAAATACCACCTATAGACTATGACAATTTAGAAATTATTAGTAATGGAATTAGAGAAGAAGATTCCAGTGAAAATTCAAAACTTGGATTAAATGCTAGCGACGATAATGTTACGTTTGGAAGTGAACAGCACAAAAATATTTCTTCAAAATTGGAAAAGCTGTTTAGTCAAACAATGGGCATTCCACCTCCTAAAAAATTAACAAAACCAGAAATACCTCAGGAAAATGATATTAATATAACGTCGCCATATTCTAGTTTGGAATATGATGACCAAACATCTGTCGAACAACTTCCTGTTTTCAGAAGGGGTACTTCAAAATCTTCTGACGAACAAATGGATTTTAAAACGAGATTGAGCGATATTCTCCTTCGCAGATCTATGCGACCATCTTCAGAAGCTCACATGAACGGTTTGGTAGTACAATCTAAAGAAAATGATATCATTGAAAATGAAACTAAACAGCCGTTACAAAATGGCCAAATTAAGAATGAAAGCTATGTTTCAGAACAGATAATGCATAGGGAAAAAATGAACGATGCTTTTAAAAGTATTAAATTAAGGAAAGTCGACAGTTTTAAAAACACTTAATCGTATTAATAGAATAGATACGTAATTAAGCGCTTACTGTACATCATAAAATTTGAGGGAATGTATTTTTTTAATGGAACTTGTAATTTCTGGTTTTTGTAAAAATGTTCATAACTGATTACGTACTTACTCATTATGTGATCTGTGTTTGGAATTGGATATTAATTATGTATGTGTTTGTATATTTTATGTGCGTCTAGTCGTATATGTTGTGCCATTTGTGTTTACATAAAATTATAAGGGATAAAATCGATTACATTTTTTTTAAATAGTCTAGTTGACACAATTATTAGGAGAATGAAGTGATATTTAGAGGCTGTTTAAAAAATACGTAATATATTTAAGATATCTAAAAAAAATTTAAAGATAAAAAATGAATTCAGAAAAAATTTCATTATGTATAAATTAAGAAACTATTTCCAAAATATAGAGTCCGTTAAAGTGCTAAAGTATAAGAGAAGGGCCTGATGTGATTTTTGAATTTGCAGAATGTAAATGAAGTACACTAGGGGGCATGAATGTTCTGTATATATTATTTTGACATTAAATTATAGCCAAGTTTTTATACATACAGTTTATTTATAAAAAATTAATGTTGCTGTAACATGCTTGTATTTTGTTAGCAGTTAATTTATTTGTGCTTTGCATGTCTGCTTCCACTTTATTTATTAATTGAACGATATTCTTGTTTTGCTTTGCTTTCCATGTTTATCTAACGCTTTAATTTTCTCCTGTGTATTTTTTGTCATTATCTATTTCACTGCTGTGGTAACTAAAAAAATACTCATCATTTATATAAATTCTGGTTATTTTGTTCAGTATCCATTTTTTTATAATAGATTCTTAAAAATGTTTTTATCGAGAATTATTTTGTTAATATCTGCTTTTAAATTATTCCAAAACTTCATATTATGTGTTATTTTATTTTTATCGTATGGTGCATTTCTTTTTGACTTTAAGAGTAATTTTATTGTGTTGAATATGTTATTTATGATTACTTTTCCGTACGATTACATTATTTATTTTTATTCTTTAATGTAAATATAGAAGTAATTTATTCAGTTTAAAATGGGTTACATTATAAAAAATAGTCTGTCAATAAGGTTTTTTCAGGTTTTATTGTCTATGGCGTATACGGTCTTCCGAATAGCATAAGACAACTTAGGAACTATGAATGTATAGAATGAAATCATATTGTTTATTACAAATATAGCTATTTTTTTATCACTTACTATATATTTACTTAGTGACACAACAATATGTTAACTATTATTATTCTTTTACCGTTTTGTTTTATTTGTATATTATGTATTAATTAGTGATAATAAATGTATATTAATGCAAATATTTTTTATTTCTTAATACTTTATTTACTTTTTATTGTACATTAAAAATATGGGTTTGCAATTTAGCATAATGTGTTTTTACAAAGATATGTAAGTGTATCGTAAGCCTAAAAAGTTAAAGTTTATTCGTGAAATAAGCTCGAAAACTGTTTCGCAGATTTGGATAATTCAATCACTGCTGGGAATTAAACCAAATAAGCATAGGCTACATTTAATAGTAAAATAAATTAGGGTTCCTAGGAAATTAAAATTTTGAAAGGAATATTCAGAAAAAGGATTTTGGCATTTTCTTGCAGTTTTCTTGGTAATAATAACAATAAGGCGTATAAAATGTTAGAGTTTATATATTTATAAATTAATTGTTCACATTTATTTACATGCTAAAGGATTGCCCACAAATTATGTGAGACGTTTTCCATCACTTTTAGACCCTCCCCATATCTTATGTAATTATTTCTTATCCGCCGTAAAATCGAAACTAATTTTTTAAAGCACATATACTAAACTTTTAGATCAAAATGAAAATCAAACACAATAAAAAAGTCACCACCTAGGTAATATTGTTAGTAAAAAAAACTTACGTAAGACGAATTGTGTACCCCTTCCTCCTTCCTAAGTAATCATAAGAAAATAATTAACTCCTCCCTTCCCTAAAAATCTTGCATAATTTATGGATAGCTTCTAACAGCAAATCTGATTTAGCTTCTGTACGATTACACTTTGTTTAAATAGTGTAATAGCTATTAATGTTTATTTTGGTTAAAAATGAAATATACAACTACGCTATTTACTATCCATAATGTTAATAACATAGTTACTAAAAAAATTAAACATAAAAAAAATACTAAAAACATTAAATTTTTCGTTGACTGCATAAATAGGAACAAAGGGATAGAATGATCATTCAATAAGGTATTACTTTAAAAGGTAACACCTTAGCTCACCATCACCACTTCTATTGTGTTAACTGAAAAATAAAATAGAAACTTGAAAAAAACTCCATTAATGAGCTATCATCTTTATCAATCTTAAATAATAACTTTAAAATATTAGTTGTATAATTTATTTTAAAACGAGTCGTTTAAAAGCAGAGTTGTGGAAATTTTATCTAGAAGTTCAGAATTACGATTTTCGGTTATTTAAATAATAAACAATAAATTCACTTTTTAGTGTCAAAATTTTTCAAATATTTTTTGTAATAGGCAAGCTGTTTTTTCAATTACTTATTTACAATGCCAAATTTGGGAAAATACGAATTCCTTTACACTACTCCTAAAGATGAAGAATGTCCTTGTTTTACAAAAGCAGTGGCCCAAAGATCAAAGGGTCAACTGCTGGATCTAGTTCATCCAGAAGGGGATATTTGCATGATAAACAAAACTGCATTTTGTAAACAGCCGAATTATTACGAACAATGGAGCCCACCGGAAGGAAAATATCTTGACTATAATCTCACAGAAACTGATGCCAAAATGGCTAAAGGTGACACGAAAGTTCATGTTATAAGCACAAACGTCAGTTATGGAGAATTAAATCCGAACCCTCCTCCACCTCCTCCGCCACCGCCGCCACCAAAAAAGGAAGTTTATTTTCATGGGAAAGGACCATGCTGGGAATTTATTGAAGAAAAATATTGTAAAAAACAAATGGAGAAACAGATATTTTACAAAAAACGACTCAGAAAGATAATTCGAAACAGAAAACGAATAGAAAGGAAAAGAAAACCATCAAATGTTGATTTATTACCTAAAACGGGCTCTAAAATTTTAAAGAAACACTGGTCGAAGATAAAGGTAAAATTGGATCCGGGAATTAAGCAAGCAAAAGAACGGTGGGAAAAAATAAAAAAGGAGAAACAGCTACAGGAAATTCAGATCATTGAAACGCCTATTTCTTGTGGTTTACTACAAAAAATGCGAGATAATGCGTATTTTCACGGACGACCACCTTGTTGGGTCTTCGTTGACGAAATCTGGATTAAAAAGTACGAAGAGCAACAAAAGTTTTACAAAGAACGTTTAAAAAAGATTGCTCGTAATAGAAAAAGGGAAGACAAAAGACGTAATGAAATGAAGTTGTATTAAGATATAGGATCCATTAAATAATTATTAATCGTTTAGATGACATATGTGTATTGTGATTTGTTATTAATTATAAATGAAGTGAAAAATTATTCTTAAATCGACACATATTTGTGCCTAATGTCAACGGATACGATTAGTTAGATATTTTTTTACGTTTTTTGCTGATTGATTATAGATATAATTTACATCTTTAGGCAATCCAAACTATCTTGTCTCATTTTTTGTATATCGTGACAGTATTTTCTCTTTTGTTTCTTTTACATCAGTTCATTCCCATTTTTCGTGCATCATCTCTTTATATTGTTCCACGTAAACATTTCAATTCGGTATTATTTTTTATTGTCATCTTATGTTTTTATAATGAAAAATCTAACGTACTAAAAATAGGTCTAAATATTTACACAATACTTATTTATTTCCTTAGAACAAATTTCCAATTTTTCAGAATTAGACTGACAGTGACTTATAAATTTCAGTTTTAATTTCAAATTTCCTACAATTAATATTATTGCTCCAATTTTTTCAAATACTTTGGTTAAGCATTACAATGTTAGTTCTATTTTAATTTCAATATGAAGAATATGACACTATTATTTTCTTAACAAATGTTTGGATATAAAGATTTAGAGATATAATTCATACATAATAATCATGTTGGCTATATAATGTCATTTTGAAAAGTGAATGGTTGAAGATGAATTAAAAGTCGTTCTAGTAATAATAAAAAAATTGGGGATGTTTATATTTTGAGATCGGTATTGGGGCAATAGAAATTTCGCCATGTCATCGCCTAAATCTAAAATACCTCGGGCCTATTTACCTTTTTTACCTAAACCGCAACTGTTAGACTACTATCATGAAGATCAGAAAGTTTGCGATATAATAGCTACTTCGCCTTGTATAAAAACGGACCCTTATGAAATTTATCGTCCACCAGAGGGAAAGTACCTGGATTATAGTTTATCACAAACCGATGCAAAATTAGACAAAAGTCAATTAAAAATTCACGTGCAATATACCAGAGCTGAGTATGGGGAACTTAATCCTGCACCCCCTCCACCTATCCCAAAGAAAAAGAACATGTATTTTCATGGGAGAGGACCCTGTTGGATATGGATAGAAGAGAAGTGGATGAAAAAACAATTAGACTTGCAAATATTTTACAAAAAGCGTCTAAGGAGAATTACAAAAGCAAGGGTTACTGAATATAGAACCAGTAAGTTTATTCGTTTTTTATAAAAAGTTGGTTTAAGATATTAATTAGGTTATATTTGTAAATACCTCTTACATAACAGGCGGGCTGATAAGTTCGTAGGCTGACCCATAGATGGCGCTACTAGTATCAAATCCATATGATTTTTAGTTAGCCCAAACCTTCAAAAGACGCGAGTATAAATTTGACAGCTGTTGCATTATTAGTATTTGGGTTATAGCATTTTTAGTGACAGATCATTTGTTACTTTGAAAAAATGGATAAAAAGAAATTTCGCGTGTTAATAAAGCACTGCTTTTTGGCGAAAAAAATACTGTTGAAACCAAAGCTTGGCTTGGACTTTGCACCAGGAAAATCAACCGTAGAAAAGTGGTTTGCTAAATTTAAACGTGTTGGTCATATCGTGAATGAATATTTGGATATGTGAAAACTCTGTACAAAGTGGGTGCCGCGCGAGTTCACAAGCGACCAAAAACAACAACGGATCAATGATTCTAAGCAGTGTTTGGAGCTGTTCAATCGTAATAAATCCGAATTTTTGCGTTTGCGACGATATGTGACGATGGATGAAACATGGCTCCATCATTTCACACCGGAGTCCAATCGACAGTCAGCCAAGTGGACTGTACGTGATGAACCGACTCCAAAGCGTGGAAAGACGCAAAAGTCGGCTGGCATCAGGCATCAGTATTCTGGGATGCTCATGGTATAATATTCATCGACTATCTTGAAAAATGGAAAGCCATAAACAGCGATTTTACGTGGCGTTATTGGAGCGTTTAAAAGACGAAATCGCGGAAAAGCGGCCTCATTTAAAGAAAAAGAAATTGCTGTTTCATCAAGACAATGCACCGTGTCACAAATCAATGAAATCGATGGCAAAATTCCATGAATTGGGTTTCGAATTGCTTCTGCATCCACCGCACTCTCCAGATCTGGCCCCAGCGACTTTTTTCTGTTCTGAGACCTCAAGAGGATGCTCGCTGGACAGAAATTTCGCGCCGATGAAGAGGTAATCGTGATCGCCGAAACTAAAGCCTATTATGAGGCTAAAGACAAATCGTACTATAAAAATGGTATCGAAAAATTGTATGACCGCTATAATCGTTGTATCGCCCTCGAAGGGAACTATATTGAATAATAAAATCAAATTCTATCAAAAAAAAATTTTTTTTTCTATGCTAACCTACGAACTTTTTAACCCACCTGTTATGGTTTCAACTAACCGTCCATTCTCAAAGAGTAATACTGTAACGAGTGCGCGCTTGCTTGTGTGCGTTCGAGTGCCCATGTATGTGAGCGAACCAGTCGCGGCAGAGTGATTGATTTGGTTGCGACGTGTGTATCATAACTGCAAGTGTGTGCGTAATAATTGAGGACATGTTAGCGTATTTGTGTTTTGCGGAGACTTGTTCAATATTTCGACGAAAAATAAAATGGTTCCAACTTTTCTGTTTCTCGGGAATGTCCGGAAATTTAACAAAACAGTATATAAGCGGAAAGACGATCGCCGAGACTCCTCGGCTCCTCAGATATAAATTGATGGTCGTGAAGAGTCCAGATATAAATTGATGATAGTGAAGAGTTCAGTTATAAATTGACAGTCGTGAAGAGTTCAGATATAAATTGACGGTCGTGAAAATAACGTCAGAAATAAATCGAGACGCGTAGTAAATAAATAGAAAAGTGAGAAGTGTTATATAGACAGTAACTGTACATAAATAAATAGTGTAATTGGTAGTAAAGTTAAGTTTAGTAATAAGTTATTCGTTAGTGTTTTAAACGTTAATTAATATTAGTATAAATAAATTGTTCTTCATGTTTAAAAGTCTTCGAGTTCTGATTGTTGAACCCCCGAACGTTACAATACATTAATACTCGTGTATTACTCCTTGAGAATGGCCGGTTGGCTAAAACATATGTAAGAGGTATTTACAAATATAGTTGAAAGTGCTGTAGTTTTCCTTTTTTTTTAATTTTCTACTATAATTCAAGACAATACGTTTTCCAAGGATTTCATAATTTCTTCTGAAATGTCGTAAAAAAATATTCAAATTTTAGAACTAGGAAGAGGACATCGTAATTTAATTAAAATGGTTGGTCCTAGTTGGTTTATTGAAATTTCTCCTAATCAGCAGAGAGCTGTAGACAGCTTAAAAGATGCGATACTGAAGGATTTAACTTACCACAGTTTAACATATGTAAAAGACGTTATAGGCGATTTGGGATTAGTTCTACGACCCAACGAGGCACATGTAGAAAAGGCACTCAAGAAGTGCAACCGGTGTCCTATAGAATTTTTACTTATTCTTTATCAATTAATGAATCCACATAGTAAGTAAGAAGCCAAGGTACCAAAAACTTCGTCAAAACAAATAATGTAGAATTTCAAAAACAATATTTAATTGTGACTCACATTAAATGAAGACATACTCTTTAGTATCAATAAATCAAATAAATGAGAGTATCAATTAAGTAATAGGTTAATTTGATAACTAAGCAGACTTTTTCTTGTTATACTATTAATTTAATTGCTTCTTTCTGCCAACAGCTTAACTTGTTAAACAGGGTGTATTTGTAATTTGTCAAACTTACAGGAGAAGATTATTCGTTAAATGATAAACTTCTGCTATCCGCTGTAGTTCACTTGACTATAAGGGAAACTTTAAAAGAATTACATATTAGGATCCCGTCTCCTCCACCCAAACCACCAGTTCCTCAAATTCCCAAAAAAAGAGCAAGAAAACCTAAGTATCCATCACCTTATTTAGAACCTTTCACATTTGAACCAGATCCTCCTAAACATACAGGAATTTATAAGAATAACCATATACAATATCCTGAGAGTCCATATTTTTCATACATCGAACAATTAGTAAGAATTTTGGATAATATAACATTAACTTGTGGAAAAACTAACAAATATATATATATATATATATAACAAACAGTCAACATTTTTTTTTTATATGCTTCCTAATGAAAATTTTAAATTGTGTAGGTGTTTAAAATTTGTACATTATTCAGTATATTACATTCTGAATATTGTTTATTTAAGAAAATAGAAAGAGCAAAATTGGAACTATTATCCGAACAGGATAAAGGGCCTAAACGTACAGAAGATCAACCGCCGAAATACCCTGGTAATTAAATATTTGTTGAATAATTAAAATCCCATTATGTACCCTGGTAATTATTTTCCCTTTCAAACGAAACTAAAGTAATAAGAGACAACAAATTCTGTAAACTTTGAAAAGGAGTACAAGAAAATCAAATAGAGTTCTATGGATCTGAATTTTATATTTATCCAAATTTCCACATAAATCGTTTTGAAGTCTAACATGTCATCCTCGGTTAAAGAATCTAACTTTCATGTGAAATTTTAGCTTACGACTAGTACAATTACATAGAGTTCCATTTGATTATTTTGCACTCTTTTTCAAATTTTATCGACTTATTTGTCTCTTACGTCAACGTGAGATCAATTCTTGAATTAATTTATACTCACTACAGATTACCCCAAATTAATGAGGATTTTTTTTTTGTTACCGAACCTACTGAGCTTAGTGGTAAGAGCATTGGCGCGTAAAGCCAAAGGTCCCAGATTCGATTCCCGGCGAGGATGTGACAGCAATAAAAAAAAATAAATTCCTCATTAATTTGAGGTAATCTGCAGTGGGTATAAATTAATTCAAGAACTGATATCACATTTAAACTTTACGTCTACTAAAATTTCTTCAATATATTTCATTATTTGTTTCTCTTTACATTTAAAATTGCAAAAGCAAATCAAATGTGTTAATTATACTTAAAAAGAAAACTCCGGTTTCTAGATTTGCCAGCCGATTTAGTGGAAAAGGAAAATGAAATTCTAGAAGAGTTGGCCATGGCCCAAGAAGAATACAATGCGTTAGCAGCAGATGGCCATGCACCTCCACTTTTGAAACCTTCCATTTATTATCCCTGTAATCTAGTGACTCATTCCCGATCAGAACATGGTCCATTGATGAGTGAGAGCGCAAAACCAAAGAAACTAACCCCTCCCTCTACAGATGTTAAAAAGTTTCTGAAATCAAAAGAAGTTCGAGTCGTAACTACAGCTGTCAGTAAGATAAAAGATGAATCCACGAAAATTGGAAGTACTCCTTGTGGTACATCAAGTGCAGCAACTACAGTGTCACATAAATCCAAATCCACGAAAATCGAAAGTACTCCTTGTGGTACATCAAGTGCGGTAACTACAGCGTCACATAAATCCAAACGCAGTACCAAAAAAAAATTTAGGAGAGAAAAAACAACAGCCCCAGAATCTACTGATCTCAATGTATACCCTCTTGAAGACGATGAGGGATTTGAAGAGGAAGAAGAAGAAGAGGAACCTGATTTAGGTTATTATTGAACAATTTACAAAAAAAATTAACATACAAAATAATAAATGTTTAACACAGCTTTATTGCAAATCTTATAAATTATTTTCTGCGGTCACTACTTAAATTAATACCTCAGGGAAAACCGTGACATTATAAGCTGTTTGTTATTCGTCTCCGTTTGACTATTTACAATACTTGATTTTTATATTTTCTAGAAAATTTTATTTATTTTCTTTTATTGAACTGATTATTCTTTAATCAAAAATTACCTACTCAGCAAATTGGAAAAATTTCCCCTTATTTTCTTATTTAACAAAACATCAGAAGTTTGTTTCAACTTTAATAAATAAATTACTCAACCGTTGTATTGTTAATACTCTTGATAATGACTTGTTAGTCAAAATAATTGTCGAGTAATTTATTTAATAAAGTTCGCAGAAACTTTTAGATACTTTTAATATCCCGTTTTATGTGACTTTTGTATTTCTTTTTCTTTACATGAGTCTAAACCTATTTATTTGTGATTATTCGTGTTTATGACTCATATATATAATCTTTTATTATCTATATTGCATCACAAGCTTTACAATGTATTTTATAAAATATCATTTTCTTGTTTGTTATATATTAGATACTAAAGCATTATTACACTATTGTTAATTAAAGAATTAAACTATGATTAAATTTCGCAGCTTTTATTTGTGATTGCGGATGTTTTGCTGACTTCGATAAGGAGGCCTTAAGAATACCACCATACGAATTCAAAGTTAAAAAGGCTATTGAAACACCGGAAATATGCGATATAGATATTCGTGAATCTGAACTTATTCGACCAGATGAGACCGTGTCTGAAATGTGCACTTGTAAGGAAGGAGTAAAAGAAAACATTGAAAATGCCTTTTGTCCATGCGAACGTTGTCAGAAAGATCGAGAAGCTTGGTTGGCAAAAAAGGCCACCATGGTAATATCCGGTACCAGAAAGGAACATATGGGCGAAGACGGTTTGAGAATAATAGAAGCTGTTAAGGAATTCGAGCAATGCGCTTGCCTCAGAAATTACGAGCACGCCATTAAAAAATTCGAAGATTTAAAGTCCAGGTTAAGAGCACAAATTAAACTGATGAGTATGAAAAAACCGTTCGTTGTTACTGGTGTTTCGGTCGGGCCTGATGGTAAACCAGTCTATCAACTCTCTGGAGTTATCCAAAATCCGTGTCCTTGTCTTGAAATCGTAAAATTAATGGAAGAAGAAGAAAAGAGACTGTCAAACATGCCTCATTTGCCATCTGACGGAAGAAAGTATTACATTACGGGTGTTCATCAAACTCCGGAAGGAACTGTTTATAGCATTGGTGGTACTCTTCATTCAGCCGATTGTGAATGTATGGAAATATTCAGAGAATATTCAGAAAGACATACATTATGTCTAGATCTGTATGCCGAATATTTGAAAAAAATGAAAAAGGATATTTGCCTTTATCTTCAGGAATACGAAGATGACAATAAGCACCGAACTGACGGGAAATGGGGGCCAACCCCATTCGAGGTATTTGAATTCAATTAATTTCTTACATAAGATAATAAAAGATGCAAAACTCTTTGAAAGATAAGAGACGAGGAAGAGCGTCTAAAGAATTTGCCAGAACTTCCTAGTGATGGGAGAACGTATCAGATTACGGGAGTACGTGGAGTGGCAAAAGGAGGAAAGTTAACTTACGAAATTTCTGGAATTAAAGATGCTCCAGAAAATGTGTGCCCTGTATGCTGTAAATGTTGTCCAGGAAAAATTAAAAGGAAACAACTACTAAAAAAGCTATTTTCAACAGTAAGAATAAAATACATACAAACAGCGTTGTGAATGCCATCTGTAGATATTTGCTATTAATTTGTGGGATTCAGTAATATTAAACAATGTCCTTTTATAATAAGGATATCGACTTGTTCAACTGAACCCACAGCGTAGCTACAACTACGTTGTAGGCACGTAACCAGATCGAACAAAAATAAAAATATGCTCTTGATTATCGTTCTGCCGAAATTGTCAGACGTATATCGCGATTTCGAACTCATTGGTTCTCATCAGCACGCCGTAGACAGTTCCGGCAGAACACCAAAAAACCTACCTGCTTCCTACAAGAATGTAGTTACCAGGGTGGATCAAATATAAACGAGCCTTTTTAAATTGCGCGCCGGATAGTTGTTCAATGCGCATCCGGGCATTAGGAACTTGGGGATATTAAGTGGTAGGTAGGGCCAAATCGGTGAAATGAACTGGATTCAGCTGGAACACCCTCCATATAGCCCAGACAGATCCCCTTGTGATTTCCACATGTTTGGACCCCTCAAAGAATCACTAGAAGGTGAGCGATTTCAGACCCATGGACACGTGGAGGCGTTTGTGCGCTACTGGATAGGCACCCGCCCTGCTTGTTTTTATTAAATCAATAGACAAACAATGTCAATAGAGAAATTTGTGTTTTTGTGAAACTTTTCAAAATAAATGTTTTATGAACAAAGGCTCGTTTATATTTGATCCATCCTCGTACTTAAATATAAAAATGTACAGTACGATAAACACTATTTCACATGTATTATGTTACAATGTAATTTTAGTTATTATCGAAAAATATAATTCCAGAACTCTTTTTCTATCTGCAGTATTACGTAGCTGATTCATATCTCCTAGTTTATCTTGCTTACTTCTATACAAATGACTCAAGCATCTACGTTTCTATTTTGTATTTAATTTTAACAATGGAATGTGAATTTCTCATTTCATATTCTGCTCTCTCCGGTTACTACCTTTTTATAGGATTATGAGGATGAAGAACAAGTAGAGGAAGAAGAAAAATTAGTAATAACCGAAATTCCTCAAGATAATGTTATTGAAACGTCATCCAAAAAAGGAAAGCCATGTTCCATTGGTAGTAAACCTACCAGTGAAGCTAGTAAAACTCACTCTACTCACAAAACGCCTCCAACATCAAAAAGTGGCACTGGTAGAACCGTATCTGCTAATACCAAAACAAGTGCGAGAACAAGCGCTAAGTCAAGTACTAAAGAAGATAAGAAAAAAGTTTGCATTTGTGGTACTGAATCTGCTGCTACAGTATCTGATGATGAGCTTATTTGCGAATGTGGCGATAAGGCCGGTGGTGATACTAATTTTAACATAGAAAATCGTAGAATGTTGATTTTTGAAAAGATTCCAACCAAATCGGAACTACAAGAAATGATTTTAAGGGTGAGAGTTGTTAAAGTTTACAAATTTATTGAATGTCTATTTTTTACTCAGTTGAATCGTTATTAGCAAGCTTTAGGTTTTTTGGCAGAAGATGGCTACCCGCTAGCTAAAATACCAGACTGCGAAAAATTACCAATTTTTAAATTGTGGTTCCAATTAAGATCCGGAAAATACTTCACAATGAATGACAGAGGTATGGCCAGAATCTCTAAACTATTCATATTAACCTATTAAACCATATAAGTTACATGTTTTTGATTTTCAAATTGTAGAAGAGTACAAGAAAAGAAGTAAAATGCTCTGGAGACACTATGATAAATGTAGAAGACAAAATGTCTTACCACGCCTTCCAGTTACAATGATTCAAGGAGCTAAATTAACCTACAGGGAATCAGCTCGTGTTAAAAAAATGGTAACATACATCATAATAAAAAAAAATACTCTATTTATTTGATATTTAAACAACTAAAATGCAAAGAAAACTAATCAAAATATTGTAATACCTTCAATGTATACTTAGCAAACTAAAAAGTTTTCTTTCGTTTTATCCTGTGTTCCTTCCTTCCTGCCTCCCTCCCGCCCATCGATATTTCGATTGTTTAAGAGCCTGCACATCCGACACTGATCATTCATTAATAAAAAACTAATGTTTCTGTTATATGAGGTATTGAGGAGATAATAAATTTGAATCAAACACTTGGCTATATTTCACCAAAGTTTTTATTAAAACAAACACATTCAAAAATCGTTTCGGCCAATGGCCATTTTCAAGAGTAATTTAACAATACTTTTTCCGTTGTTTTTTTCTGGATAATTATTGTATAGTAGTTTTTAGATTTTTATTTTAATTTACTTCTTAGAATATGATCTATTAGATTTATACTGTACCCGTTGTTTAGGGCAATTTGTTTTATTGTATCTAGTTCTTTTTTAAAATTATTTTTACTAAGGGGTATACTAATTTATCTAAAAATTAATGAATGAAAAACTGCATGTTTTATATTATGGGCGTGATGGTAATATTGTATCGCTGGTGGTTCGTTCTCTAAAAATATCAAAATTTAATTTATTATGGTCACGTCTAATTGTCAAATCTAAAAAGTTAAGGGTACCATTAATTTCTTTTTCTATCGTGAATTTAATATTTTTATTGAAAGAGTTTAGTAAGTTAAGGAAATTGAATAACTGACTATTGCTGCCGGCCCAAATACAAAAACTGTCGTCAACGTAACGAAACCATATGATTAGTGTTTTAAAAATTTTTGGGATAAGGGGGAACTCAGTATTGAGGAGATATTAGCTTGTATTTAAAATTATGTAGAAAATAAAGAGGTCGGCAAAATAAAATTTGCACGCTGGTATTTAAAAAGTTAGCGGCAGCCCTGAAAGCTACATATAAAGGCACAATATCTTTTTGTTTTCAGGTGGAAGTTTATTTGGATACATTTTACAGGCAAGTAAGGCAAAACAACATCGATCTTTCTCGGGAATTCTTTCCAACATTATTTACTTACGAATTTCCAACACCATCGTTCAGGGATTGTTTCTTTTCATACTGTCCCGCGAAAGAGGAACATTGCATTTGTATAAACTTGTGAACATTTTGATGGATTACACGTAATAAATTATTGTTTAATTTGTGTCAATTTATTTAGAACATCAATTTGGCTTTTATGAGACATTACAATTAAATTTTACCTTATATATTTACCATTTATTTATTTATCTCTACAAAACAAACACAAATGTAATAAAATATGTCAAAACTTTTATGAGTATCAAGCTGTAAAATAATGAACACCTATAATAACACATAACATATATATAGAAAAGAAAAATTTAAAAATATTAATAACACAATTATTCTTACTTACTTATATATATCTACGTCACATATTAATAGCGCCAGCGCAAATTCTTAAATATTACCAAAAAACAAATAGACTGAATTAGTTCGACTGTTTTTCTATCTTTTTTGCAAGCATGATGCTCAGTTTTAATTTATCGGCAGTTGAATACATTGTATAAGGATATAATTTAGACTTGGCTGTTGTGAATTTTTTAACCTGTTTGTGTATCACAACTTGTAAACTTTTTATTTCAATTTCGCTATAATAACATGCTGATTCTGACAGAACGTTCCATGGCTTTATCTCGTGATTCTTAGTGAACAACTGTGATGCTAAATGAACTACTGCCGCTGCTAAAAGTGATGGAGAAACGGTACTAAAACCGCTGTGCATGCAAAAACATATTAAAAAGTAGTTCACTATATGATTAAACACCTAAAAAATAGTATGATAAGTATCACAAAATAATGCAGAATCCAGAGATTACTTCAAAACATCGAGTATTTTGTAGCTGTAGGAAGAGGAAATAAGTTACAGCAAAAAAAAACGTTTAAACGGCATTGTTTAGTACAACATATCGGTTAATTAAATAAAGAAAGACAATGGAACACAAGTGAATTAATTCAACTGATTTCACTATCATCATGAACATAAAGAGAAAATCACGGTTATAAGTACCTAATTATATAAATATAGGAATAATAGCTAATTTAAAGATTATTAGGTATGCATAAAAAGAAGTTGTTGACAAAAAAAATAAAGTCGAACGAACAAAACTTGATAATATGAATTATGTAGTGTATCTTACCCAGGTCTATTTGTTAAGGCATTTGTTAGAAAACTTAGTTTGTACAATCGATTTTTATATTTGTTATTTTTATATTTCGTAGTTTCGTTTATATTTATACGATTTGTGCATGTATCAGGTATTATAAATAATATTGTTTAGTCTGGGTATCAAGTTCGCTGGCGGCGATAGAAGAATATCGTAGTTAGTAGTTGTAAGTATATTATTTCTTTGTTTTAAGTTCAGTTCTGTATCAGCATTCAGTATGAAAATACATTTCTCTACTCTGTTAATTTGCAACTGTTTGCCACTACACTACTGAACTTTGCTCAGCAGTTATCATTCTGCACACCGGTCGATTAACCCCGCCCTAAAGGGGTTAGACTTTGCCACTGCGCATGCGATGATTTATAGTTTTTGAATCTCCTTACGTGCCGGGTACTGTAGTTTCTTGGATGTCGATATAACAGATTTTGACTGTATTTAGTAGTTCCTGAACGCAATTTTCGAATCTCTATTTAATTAAGATGAGATTGTTTTAGTTTGTCTTCAATAACGGGGTAATGTACATAAATTTTCGATATATATTTTTGTAGGAAATTTAATACATACTAAAAAAAAAATTATCTTATAATTTTTCATAGATTGTTTAATTAATTAAGTAGAATAAAATCAAAAAAGTCACCCCTGTATACCACAAACTGTTTAAAAAATATGGACACTTGTTTCCACGTCTATTGTGGACATTATCTTGTGTTGATAATACGTTCGTTAATAAAAAAGTTTGTGGTATACAGGGATGAATGTCTTTGATTTTATTCAACTTTATATAAACTAACTAAGGGACAGAAAACTATCTTTCTATTAAAATTGCTACATTGCCATAACATCTAGTGACTTTCAACTATACCAAATTTTTGGATGTAATGAGTATAAACCATAAGAAAAGTACGCAAAGCTGTTATCCATTAGTATATTTAATAGAAAAATTATGTACTTTAATCAACTAATGTAAACTTTACAAATATACAATTGGTTATTTTGTATACTTTTATTGTACTCCTAACTTAAAAAAAACCTTACGAGTTTCATACCCACCAGCTACTAGGGCTGGTGGGCGTGCAGCCCCTCCGACCTAGACTGTAGTGCAAAGCCGGAGGGTAGGGCGTAAGGCCCTTTTCAGTCTCCTTTCAGAAATCGTAGGAATGGGTGAGTGGTGTGGTTAGGGAGAGAAAGATGAGACGGACGAAGTGAAGACAAAAGAGAAGTTAAAGATTATCTGTTGGATATTACTGCCTCAGCATTTGCCTAAGTGATCCAAGGAAACCACAGAAAACTTTGACCAGAGCATCCGGACGCGGATTCGAACCGGTGACCGCCGGAATGCTAAGCAATGATCTAAACCACTAGACCACGCCGCTACAATTATTGAATAGGCACTATCACAAATATTGTAAGATAATGTTTTTGTAGAGCATAATTATCGGACATTTATGTAAATTGCCTCGTTGCTGAGATAGAAAATTCAGAAAAAAATGTTATGTTAATTAAATGTAAATTCCGAACTATAAAATATTAGTATTAAGAGCTCAAATTATTTATATCTTATTTTCTCTCACTACAACTATAGAATACTCAATTATTTTAATTAACTGAATTACCCACAAACAATCATATTTTTATATGTATTTAACGATTGACTTATACAAATTGCAGCTAATTTATGAGTTTCATTTTACTTACGGTACTTTCAAATCCTAACCATTTATAAACAATATAAGCAATGAAATCAGTGGGATCCGCAAAATTAAAATCGCCTTTAAAAAATGTCAGAATTGCCATTTCCATGTCTAATATTTCTTTCACTGTGTATCTATTATTTATTAAATGTGCTACTTCTGATGCCTATAAACAAATTTTATTTTGTACTTTAATCATATTAGGTAATTTTAGGTATCTTACCTTTCGGATAACTCCGCATTCGTTCTTAACAGATAGCCACAAGCACACTAATCCTACTAATAATTGTTTATTTGGCGCAACAAGTTTAAAGTGCAATATATTATCGAACAAAATAACTGCCTTTAGAAATGTGCATAACGAAATTCTTTTGAGATCCTGAAAAGTTAACTATATAAGTGAAAACAACCAAAACCCAGAATTTACCATCACCACATTAAACAATTTCGTACTTCAATGTTTCAAATTTTACAAATGAGGCTTTCACTTTTTGTAACCAATTCTAAATTTAATGACAGGAGAATAACAATTTACTAGAATACTTTTTATTATTAATCCAGAATAATTATTGTGCCTCACTGTGGCTTCTTCAGGTTTAAAGTACTAATTTTGATCGGGGTAGGGATGCCCAGAGCGACTAAAAATGTACATAAAAGGGTATTCATCTATTTCTAGGATTAGCGCTGACGCACCCCAAAGGTGGCACGTTTGATGTTGAGACTGACCGATACCGGACAATAGACTCTCGAGAATCTTCTGTTGAAATAACAAGTCCTTTTCTCTGAAAAGCAGTCGAACTATCTTCGCGTATTTTCTAGTAATTTCTTTCAGCCAATGTATACCCTCGTCTTTGGGTCAGAGGGACACTTGATTTCCGGACGCGTAATACAAATTTTCAACAGCTAGATATAAAGTGATATAAATAAAGTGCATTATTGTTTGTCAGATAAATAACTAGTTTAAGTTTGTTAGTAGTGTTTAAGTGATTAAATAAATAATTGCTAAATAAATAAGTGAAGCAGAAAATTCGTTACAGTATCTTCTTGAATATTTAATAGTGTTGAATTGCTCAAATTTGTCAGATCATTTAAAATTAGCTGTTCCTTATTAATAAGAACATAGGCTATCACGGCCAGAGTTCACTCAGTCTCCTGTCAAGACTTCGAGGTACAACCTTCGCCTACGATATCACCGCAGTACCACTGATGGTGTCAGCCGCAGTTGCCGACAAAACGTCTTGATCGCACCATGTATTTAGACCACGGCCCTTTAGCCCTACTTTCTTATTTAATTTAATGCTTTCTAAGGTTTCCAATAAAATTATTTTTCTACCTTTATCTTCAATGAGAAGAATTTAATTAAATTTATGTTTAATATTAAATTGTTGTGTTTCTCATTGTAGTATTTTTTAAAACTTCCATTTTTATTACTATTGAATATCAATATGCATTTTCAGCAAGTATCGCCGATAATTATAAAATTTATGTTTGTTTAAAATTAAATATATTTTCTGTGTATTGTTTTGTGCTATTTAATTTGACCGCGGTATAACCATGAATGACCTTCTGAATAAGCTATAGTGTGACCAAATAATAACACTTGGTATAACTTGGTATATTTTCACAATTGTTTGTGTTGCTTTTCGAACGTTAGAGTGTCAGAATAGTATGTGGTAATTACAAATTTTTATTTTTATTCTAAATTATCATTTAATATAATGATGTAGGCTTTCACGGCCGGTGTTTAATTGTAGAATGATTTCCGGGCTGGGTTGCCGTGGTCTTGAAGGGTGAATTCCCGACGTTTCGTCCAAATCTGCGCTGGACATTCTCAAGGGCGTCGACAAAGAGCGCATTCGATCCCGTGTTTCCATCCACCTCACGTCGTTACGCTCTTCGTCGACGCCCTTGAGAATGTCCAGCGCAGATTTGGACGAAACGTCGGGAATTCACCCTTCAAGACCACAGCAACCCATCCCGGAAATCATTCAATAACTATCATTTAATATTTTATTAATTTGTTTCTCACCGTCAGACGCAACATCACGTTAATGGCTAGTATTCTAGTTTGTCGACTTCCATTATCTGGTCGATTACCAAAGAGACTTTTTCTTATAACATACTTGTACTCTAATCTTCTCAAGTATGCAACTACATCCTAAAATTAGAGTTCCGTATGTATATTAAAAAGTAGAGTTACCTCTTCCAATAAACTTACTTCTATATACGGATGAAAAAGCTTATCAATAGCATACCCATCTGCAAAACAAGATGATTGTAAAAATAAAATAAAATGAATATTTTATTCTTACCATATGACGATTCAAAACTTCCGCTGAATTTTCTCTTGTTTAGAAATTTTAATTTTTCCGATTCGTCTTCAATCCACGTAACATCAGCATTGTCCGGTTTTGTCCATAATTCATTGTAATGGTCATCGTAGTCATCGTCTGTTTGTTTTCGCACAGTTACGCGTCGCATGTCTACTTTATAAACGCTAGGAACTCTGTTTGTTTTTTCATCTTGCTCTTTTTGTACTTCCTGGATGTCATTAGCATCTTTATTAAACGGGTCCTTAAACGATATCCTTTTTTCGGTCGATATGCTTCTTCTACCTTTCCCCGTAGTCGCGTATTTAAGAATAGATTTTACAGGTGCAGTCTTAGGTGGTATAGAAAGATTTTGAGATTTTATGGCTCCACCACAAACATTTGAAGACCTAGAAATATTTGTACCTACTTTAGTTGCTGGAGCACTTGGTGGTCCGGGTACCCGAAGTGACTGCGGAGCAATTTTTTTATTTTGTGATGGTCGTTTGATTTGTTCATTCGTTGTTTTGACTTGAGGTTTATTTTGTACAAGTCTGTGATTTTCACTTTTATTTGGGTTTCTATTAATCTTTGTCTCGTCTTTAACAATTGCATATAAACGACGAGGTTTCTCTGTCTGCGCTGATTTTGTGGTCACTTCTCCAATCTTGTAATCATTCTGTGAAGAATCCTGTTTTTCACTTGTTCTTTGTTCATTTTCACTGCAATTTTCATTATTTCTAATATATACGAAATCTTTCATGATTATTAGATTTTCCTTATCATCGTCTTCATAATCCAATCTTTTTCTTATTTGTAGTGATTTTCTGTAGTACTGAATCTGCACTTTTTTGCCCGTTGTAAGCGATTGTAAAGAAACAATATTTTTGTTTTTATAATCAGTAAGAGCCGTTCTTGGTTTCATAGATTTTGACGAATCTTTTACTGCTTTGTAATAATGACAACAGTTATGCATGTTGTCTCGATACACATCGACTTTTTCCGACATCTTGCCTACCTTCACATAAACGCTTCGATACTTACTCTTTAACCACAACGTTAAAACTAAACTAAAATTTAACCTTCTCAAAGACTATTTTTATCGGCAAGTATTTGTTACCCTTTTTATAAAACTTTTTTAATAACATTTCTTAAATTTTCAGATATCTACAGTAATATTCAAACATTATGATCAGCTAAAATAAATACTGTAATATATAGGGTCATTCAAACTGAGTGGTATATTAGACGTTTTAGGGAAACTAAGCATTTAACAGATTTGAAAATTTGGGAATAGGGGTTATCAAGGATGATCTATTTAACTAAAATAATTTCAACTATCGGACACTTCCGATTATACCGGAAGTTGATGTCAATTTTCTTATTTTCAATGAAATGATACTTTTTTAGGATGAATTCGTATGAAACATTAAATTTTAAGGTGATTTTGATAACCAACTTGTATCTTATATGCCTACGATGAATAGTTTCTGAGATAATTTAATTTATTGGAAAAAAGATTGCACCGCAACCCAAACTATAACAAATAAAAAATGAAATAACTTAGAATGTTGAAATTTTTACTAGTTACAGCCAAGTCATAAGACTAACGTTAACGTCATGCAAAAACTAAGCTTTATAATTTGTACAGGGCGTTCAGAATAAAAATCCAAAGTTTAAAAACATCGAACATGAATAACTTCATTTTTTCAAATGGTACCTAACATATTTTATTTTGTCATTCGATTTCCACTTTTTATCCTCTTTCGATCCATTTAGATATTTCCTACTGTTTGATTTAAAAATTTTTGAATAATTTTGGATTTTGTTTTTAAATAAAGAAAGTAAAACATCCAATGTATTGAAAGAGGATAAAAAATGGAATCGATTGATAAAATAAAATATGCTAGGTACCATTTGAAAAAATGAAGTTATTCGTGTTTGAAGTTTTTAAACTTTGGATTTTTTTTCTCAACGCCCTGTACAAATTATGAAGCTTAGTTTTGGCATGACGTTAGCCTTATGACTTGGCTATAACTAGTAAAAATTTCAACATTCTAAGTCATTTCATTTTTTATGGAAGTTATCGTTTTTTACAGTTTGCGTTGCTTTGCAATCTTTTTTCCAATAAATTAAATTATCTGGATGTTCCCTACAATTGAAATTATTTTGGTTAGAAAGATCATCCTTGATAACCCCTACTCCCAAATTTTCCAATCTGTAACATGCTTAGTTTCCCTAAAACGTCTAATGTACCATTCAGTTTTAATGACCCTGTATGTTCAAGAAACGTTTCAATTTGTTTGAAATAATGATGTCTCAGAATAATATCCTGGTAGGACACACACCCTAAAGGTCCCGTGTCGTTATATAAGGGTGTTAAAAATTATATCTAAGAATTTGTGGGGTGACCTTTACCCATATTAATGAAACCTCAAAATTAAGTTCACCTAAGAATAATTCCATATAAAATAAAAAATTAATGAATTTCCATTTTTTATTTCTTTTACTTGTGCTAATGCGATCTTCCTTCGTGTCAAATTTCAAGATATTAGGTCAACGGGGAGTATCTTATTGGTGTTGATGTGTCAGCCAGTTAGTGAGTTAGTTGAAAATACGCTTTGAGAGATCGTGTCTTTTTATAGCGTTGAGTTAGAAATTTAATCTTTAAAGAACTATGAGGTTGTATACATTAGTATTTTATATTAATTTCCTGACGGACAACTGTGTTCCTATAAAGGTTTTTAGAAAAATAGAAGAAATGTGTCGAATATTGCAGTAATCATGTTGAGAGGCAATTACAATATCATGTAAATACACTATATATAATTTTTGTTTTCATTTTATGTTTATGTTAATATAAATAAATTTTTACCATTTTTAATTTTTATTCTTAAGTCAATTCATAAGTCAGTTACACATGGAAATTATAAATTAGCTTCTATATTTGAGAAAACATATTTATGCCCTTAGTATTAATTTATATACTGATTTTGTAAATACTCTAAACTATTGTAGTATTAGTTAACTACATAATAAGATAAGAATTAATTGAAATAATTCCTTATAAAAAAAAAAACTCGCGAGCCCTTTGGATGTATATTTCAAAGAATAAAATTTAAAATAATAAAGGTATTACTGTTAATGCAAATCAACCTGTTTTTAGTTTACGAATATACTAGATTTTTAATGTATTTCCATTTTTTATTTCTTTTACTTGTGCTAATGCGATCTTCCTTAGTGTCAAATTTCAAGATTTTAGGTCAACGGGAAGTATCTTATTGGTGTTGATGTGTCAGCCAGTTAGTGAGTTAGTTGAAAATACGCTTTGAGAGATCGTGTCTTTTTATAACATTCAGTTCGAAATTTAATTCTTTAAAGAACTACGAGGCTGTATACATTAGTATTTTATATTAATTTCCTGACGGACAACTAAGTGTTCCTATAAAGGTTTTTAGAAAAATAGAAGAAATGTGTCGAATATTGCAGTAATTATGTTGAGAGGCAATTACAATATCAAGTACCTACACTATATATAATTTTTATTTTCATTTTATGTTTATGTTAATATAAATAAATTTTTACCATTTTTAATTTTTATTTTTAAGTCAATTCATTATGTAAGTTACACATGGAAATTATAAATTAGTTTCTATATTTGAGAAAACATATTTATGCCCTTAGTATTAATTTATATACTGATTTTGTAAATACTCTAAACTATTGTAGTATTAGTTAACTACATAATAAGATAAGAATTAATTGAAATAATTCCTTATAAAAAAAAAAACTCGCAAGCCCTTTGGGTATATATATCAAAAATAAAATTTAAAATAATAAAGGTGTTACTGTTAATGCAAAACAACCTGTTTTTAGTTTACGAATATACTAGATTTGTGGCAAAGTCTTTTTGTATATTCACTATTCCAGTAGCCTAAAAATTCGAGCTCTCGGTGTTAGCCTAAATGTTTTAATTTAAGTAGCGTACATCTACTACACGTATTTATGATTGGATTCTTGGCCTTCAGACAAAATTAATCTTTAAAATAAAATTGTAAGTATATAAAGGTAGTCAAGTGTTTGTCGAGGATGCGTGCCTTCGCAATAGTATTATCAAACACAAATGATATATTTATAGTTGAGCGAAATCCCTGGCACATGTTTATTTTCCAGTTGTTTTATAAATAGACAAAGCCTGGATAATTATGGACACTTGTTTTCCCGGCTAGACGAGAAAATTGCTCATTTTGTCCGGGCATAAGTTGTTTTTTATTTGTAGTGTGTTGTGTAGTACTCATTGCGCATTCGAAATTGTTAAAAAAATCGCTCAAAATCAATGGAACATCAAAATTTCGTCCTCAAATGGCACTATCACGGCAGCACTTTGGCCTACAATTTGCCTCGTTTTTTAGACGCTGAAATTTTAACAGATGCCATTTTATCTGCAGAAGGGAAAAGCATCAAGGTCCATAAACTTATTCTGGCCTCATGTAGCACTTATTTTCTGCAGCTATTCCAGGTATTTTCGATATTTGAAAAAATATTGTGCCACCTAATCGCAACATGTACATACGTATATTTATAAATTTTAATAAAGGAAATTGAATTTTCGGTGATTGTATTACGAAACATTGTTGAATATAAACTAAAGAAGAAAATTGCTTTTTAATGTTTCAAGGTAATTTATTAAACTCTACAATCGTTTCGGGTGTTTAGCCCTTTGTCAAGAGTAATTGTTTACTCTTAAACAGTACACAATTATTCTTGACAAAGGGCTAAACACCCGAAACGATTGTAGAGTTTAATAAATTACCTTGAAACATTAAACAGCAATTTTCTTCTTTAGTTTATATTTATAAATTATTAAAATATTAAATTATACCGTTTCTGTAATAGACTAATAATAATACGGAGAAATTTTCTACATAAACGTAAAAAATAAAATTAATGTCAGATATTTACTTGTCTTTAAATTTACATTAACTATTATAGTAAATTAAAATAATTTTCATTCCCATCATAAACAATATACCGAAATACTTGTGCTTATTAATTTTTTTTTAATGCATCAGAATACTCCAACAAATCAACAACCGATAGTAGTTCTTCACAACATAAGATACGATGATCTAAAAGCTATTATATCGTATATTTACTATGGTCAGTGTTTGGTAACAAGTGCTCAAATACCCAGGCTCTTATCAGTAGCAGAATTCCTCAAAATACAAGGATTAAGTGACTTGAAGGTACTGTCATTTCCAAATAGCAAAATTAATAATAATGTAATTCCAGTATGTAATTTTCCCAGTTTCCAGATTATTACAATCTGTACTCAAACGAGCAGGTGTCATTCGAAAATAACAATAATTTAAAAAACAGCAGCGACAATCCTACAGAAAGCTGTGATTTAACAAAATGTACAAATAATAAGGTTTATAAGGAATGGTCAGATAGAGATGATGATAGTACAGATTTTGTAAAACACGAAACAATTTCACCAACTTTACAACCAGGAATTGACGAATCTTTGAAGAAAGGTAATCACTAAAAAGTACACTTGTATGATTTGAATTATTTTTGGAAGAAACAAAGTGTTTTGTAGAAGATCGTTCATATTAACGTAGAAAACAACAGAATAGGTCAATTTATTACGTAAACTTTCACGACCAATGTCAAAATTTTTAATGTTTGGTCACTTTTATATCATAATTCTAATTTGAAATAACATAAATTCTAACCAACCAAAATGTAGATTGCATTCCTAGGGGCAAGGCCGCCCAAGCGGATGCTGGGCAGGCTTAAGCTCCCCAACTTTGAAACTGGGGCAACTCAGTCCCCCAGTTTTCAAGGTAAATATTAAAGGAGTATTATTACAATTGCTAATTGCACGAGCTCCTTTCTTTTAAAGGTGCCATCAACCCAATAAACCCTTGTTTGAGCCCTCCTTTATACCAATGACTTAGGCGGTTACTGCCTAGGAGGTTCAGCCTTCTTAGTTTTTATATGCTTCTTAGATTTTGTATTTATATATTGTGAAGATAATTTTATTTTCGATTTCAGATATTACAACTGATTTTAAACAGGACGTGACTTTCAAACCAGAAGTGAAATCAACATGTACCATAAGCCATCAGTCACAAAAGAAATTAGCAAAAGAATTAGTTTATAAGTGCGATTTCTGTGGTAAAATTTTAAGTAATCAGTACAATTTAAAAGTTCATCTTGAAACTCATCAGGAAGGTTACCATGCTTGCCATTCGTGTTCCCATGTATCGCGTAGCCGTGATGCCCTAAGAAAACACGTTTCTTATAGACATCCTCAGCATTTTACAATTAAAAAGAAGCGGAAAATAGAAAACTAAACACCTACTTGTAGGAAAAACAGTCATAAAAGTGGCACAGACCTTTTTTTCTCTAAAAATCGATATCTACAAAAAATGATTTAAAACAAAATTCGTATAGTACTTGTTTATTAATATCCCCAAATAGTGCAGTTATTAAGTTGGTAAAAGCAAATAGTGCATGTATACAGAAATGGTGTATTTCTCATTATTAAGTCATAACATTGTTTTAAAAATATTTCTTTGCCACTGTGACCTAGAATTGAAAAGATATGTTGAGTTGGTGTGTCTAAACTTATAATATTTAGAGATTGTGATCAAAATGAGTACAAATAGTTACTCTCATTTATTGTTATGCTTTCGAAAGGGAAGCTAAGACATTGTAGTTATTAATATTTCAGGTTTAATAGTTCCTTTGAAGTTTATTTCTTAATTATTTATAACAAATTTTATTATGTACGTAGTTTTCAGTATTCATCTTTAAAGTATTGTTTTGTTGTTCCTGATAATAAATATAAAAAATAATATATATTGAAATAAAAGTCATATTCACTTTTAACGTTATTTAATAAAGAAACTACATTATAATACAATGTTTATTGTATGTTGTTAAAAATATAAATTTATTAATTACAATACAAAAATAATTTTTAAGAGTAAGTATTATTCACTGAATTAGAACTTGATTCTCTTTTAGATTTCTGGAAACGTTCGGTGCTATTCCATAATCCATATCCGAAATAGATAAATAGACCTAATGAGACAAAATAAATTATATAGTGACATTATAGAAACGATAATTTGTTATTTATTGGTAGGTACTAAATAATAATCATACCGATCACTATCCACACAGCAAATCTTATCCACGTCATGTAATCTAACTTTGTCATTAAATAAACATCGATTAAAACACTTAGACCTGGAAGCCAAGGTACCAAAGGAACCTAAAATTGAATTAGATATCTAGTAATTAGTTATATTTCCAATGAAATCTTTTTAAATCGGCACTAATTTTTAGATAGATAATTCGAAATAAACCTGTAAATACTTTATTGGTTGTTTAACGGCATTGTATTATTTATTTTTTTTAAAAAGTTATTAAACAGCACCAAACCACAAAAAAGGCCAACATGTATAATAAACAATTATTTTGGCTATAAAACCTTTCTTAAGGGTGTAATTAAACTAAAAGATAATGAGACTGTAGGTACGATGGGTGGTGTACGTCGTGGGTTCAGTTTAAAGATCGATATCCTTATCACAAGAAGACCTTGTTGAAGATACTGAATCCCACAATAAATAGCAATATATTTAAAATCAGCAGATAGACAAAATATATTACTTATCAATAACATACTTTAATTTTTTACATATTGCAGTTTTTGTGTTTTATGCTGTTTACGTATTTAAATGTTTTCTGTAGAATAGCTATGTAAAAACAAGAAAATACACAAAATGTTTCAACGATTTTATTAGTCAAAAGCTCGACAATTGTTTCGACCAATCGGTCTTTATCAAGAGTATTGTAGTTACTACCTGAGGAACAGTAATTTAAACCTTAAATAGATAACAAACAAGTACAAAGTTATAAATGTATAATTCTAAATAAGGGGGAAAGACCATCATAAATTGATTAACAGAAGTGGACTATTGTTCGATAACCAAACTGAAATATTATCGAACAATAGTCCACTTCTCTTAACCAATTTATGATGGTCTTTCCCCCTTATTTAGGATTATACATTTGTAACTTTGTACTTGTTTGTTATCTATTTAAGGTTTGAATTACTGTTCCTCAGGTAGTAACTACAATACTCTTGAGACCGACTGGTCGAAACAATTGTCGAACTTTTGACTAATAAATCGTTGAAACATTTTGTGTATTTTCTTGTTTTTACATAGCTATTCTATAATGTTTCATCAAGAATGCACCATTAATAGTCTTTTAAGTTTCTTTAGGGTTATAGTTTATAAAAATATTTACGATTAATTTCACACAACATTGTTACAGAATTACAATAAGTTTGATTTACTATTAACGTGTTACTTACTGCAAAATAGAGCTTCGCTGTGGATCTTGGTTGACATGAGATAGAATACAAAATCATAATAAGAACACAGGCAAGAAGTGCACAAACAGTTAACAACCACGGTGTACCGTTCGCTATTTCATCTTCAAATAGGCTTAAAAATCCAGAAAGAATAAAACATATAATACCTACAAAACCATAAATCTATGCTAACTACATTTATCTTCGATAATTATTATTATTTTCCTTACAATAAATAGCAACCTCCCATGTAACTAATTTTGATGTAAACGGCGTGGCATTTTTGTGTTTCCTGTTATACAATCGACAAAGAACAGTTTTAAATGTTAAGTCCTTTTCGTAATCTTTATTTTCTTTGGAAACACCGTTATCATATCTGAAATTGTAGTATAACAGTTAATAATAATTTTAAAAACGTTTTATTTTCATGAATTTCGCTAATACTTTTTGGTATTCAAAATAAAGATGTGAATAGATTTACATACTGTAAATACAAAAAGACTTTTATACCTACCCGATAGTTATCGATTTATTGATAAAATTAATCTATTATTACCTCAAAATTAGTACACAAGCAGCCACCATTCCATAAGCTAATAATGTTCCAATGGACATCATTGTAAACAATTGCGATAATTCGAAAAGACAAGCCAATATCCCTAAAAAATAACTTTGTTTAAAGAACCAAAAAATTACAAATGAAGAAAAATTTAACCTGTAAATGTCCCAGCAATAAGAGTTCCAAGAAAAGGCGTTTGAAATCTCGGATGTACTTTTCCTAATGCTTTAAATAGGAGACCATCAGAAGACATGGCGTAAATTATTCTTGGTAGGGGGAACATCGCTCCCAAAAGACTATAAAGAATAAAAATCATTATTTAATATTTAAAAATGTCTATAAGAAACGTTTCTTTAAATACCTGGAAAATAAACCACAAAGTGCTCCCACACTAACGAAGTATTTAGCAATATTCCAACCAATAACTTCGTACACATGGGGAAGTGGAGCCTTTTCGTCCTTAAATTATATTATTTTATGGGTTTAAAAAACAAATAATGTTGATCGATTTAGCGGTGGGATGATTTTAAAACATTTTTTAATATTATCAAAACTATAGAAACACAAAGTTAATGTTATACACTTTTGATTAGAAACTCTAACAATTGTTTCGACTTATGCAGTCATCTTCAGAGAGTATTATTACAACTAACTTAAAATTATGAAGTACAAGGTAATTTATAGTCTACAGGCACATATATATATATATATATATATATATATATATATATATATATATATATATATTTCTTAGAATTGTTTCAATTTTGTCCTATTTGTGATTGGTCGAAATATCGGACTATTTAGTCCTTCTGTTACATCATTCATTACATTTAATTTTGAGTTGATGGCTTTTTATATTTCTAATTTTTCTAAAATAAAGGTTACAAACTATTTATTTATAAAAATTAGAAAAACAAAAAGCCATCAACTCAAACAGGAGAAAATTGAAACAATTCTAAGAAATATATATATATATATATATTGTAGGTATTATATGTTTTATTCTATATATATATATATATATGTATTTGTGCCTGTAGACTATAAATTAGCTTGTACTTCATAATTTTAAGTTTGTTGTAATGATACTCTCTGAAGATGACTGCATAAGTCGAAACAATTGTTAGAGTTTCTAATAAAAAGTGTATAACATTAACTTTGTGTTTCTATAGTTTTCATAATATTAAAAAACAAATTTATCTGCTACGCATATCTTTCCAAAGAGGTTCTATATAATTGATTTTATATCAGTTTTACTTACTTGTAGATAATAGGGCAACATCATTGTCAGAACGGTAGATATTCCAAAGTAAGCAAGAAATATAATTAGTAGGGAAACTACCACAGAAATGGGTATCGACTTTTGCGGCGTCTTTGCCTCTTCCCCTGAAAAAGAAATTTTCCTTTTTAAGAACAACGTCTTTACATTGCTTAACATGAAATTCTATGGATAATTAAATCATCCCTTTCAAAGTACCGCAGAGATTAAAATATCAATAATTAATTTTAATCTAGATGAAGGGAAATTCCCACACCTAGCCCTCTACATGGTGAAATTCGGAAATACATACTTTTGTGGATAAATAGGTGGGGACCTATTGTGCATCGGTATAAGGGCCAAAAAGAATAATTAAGGAAAATTAACATCCAATTAGATAAATAAAGAATTTCGGTGGTAAAAAAATTAAACCGTTATGACATTGGTTTTTTTATTGTTGTACCTGCTGTGGCAATACAATCAAATCCTATAAAGCCATAAAAACAAGTGGCTGCTCCCTTAAGTATACCACTTATCCCATAAGGAGCGAATCCTCCATCTCCATAACCATCTGGTACACTATCTTTTGGAATGTTCCAGTTAGATGCATCAACTGCAACGGGGCCATTTATAATTTACATTTTTAAATAAAAACGAAACAGTGCCATACCTTTGAATAATCCACTTATTATCACAGAAACGACCACCACCAAATTAACTGAGGTAAAAATATTGTTAACCAAAGACGATTCTCTAGCTCCAAGTGCTAATGCAACTAAAATAAAAATATATGTTTTTTTTAATAAAAATGTCCGATAAGTAAACGAATGAGAAAAATGCAATACTGTTAATTTTTGCGTTAAAAACAAAGAACAATTATTCAATGAGGCAATGGACAATACCATGTATAAATACTGATGGAGCTTATAATTGTTTTTAAGCAAAAATCAAAAACAAGCTCAAGAATGTTAGTTATAGAATGCTAAAAAAATTACGAATTTAAATAAAATTACACATACTTGAAAAAACAATTGTTACACCAAAAGAAAAAAAGTCTGGATAAGAAGCAATATTGGGAACATCTATAGGCATAGTGGTGTGAAAAAAATCTGATATTTTATTGGACACCAAGGCGTCCATGTAGGTAAAAAGCCCTTTAACAACACTGGCCGATCCTACAAAGACATTTTTAGAAATGCTACTTAAAACAAATGTTTCAATTTGAATAATGTTTATACCGATAACATATTCTAGTATAAGATTCCATCCTATGATAAAAGCTACGAATTCTCCCATGCATACGTAGCTATAAACGTAAGCCGAACCTGCTTTTGGAACTCTAGCACCAAATTCAGCATAACACAGACCTAAAGCAGATTATTTCATATTCTCTTGCTACTTACTATTCATTACAGGTGTGTATTTTAACTCAAAAAAAAGTATACAATTTCTCTCAGTAATAACAGTACATACCTGCGAATACTGATGCTATTGCTGCAATTAAAAATGAAATTACAACAGCCGGACCTGCATAGTTTTTAGATACTTCTCCAGCTAACACATAAACTCCAACCCCCAGTGTACTTCCAATTCCTAAAGCAGTTAAGTCGAACGTAGTTAACACACGGGCCAATTTTGAATCTTCCGTATCAAAACTTATTTTCTTCCTTTTAAGGGCGAAGGTAAATCGACTCCAACTCATTGGACGAAAGTACATATTTTCCCCAAAAAGGTACCTTAAATTTGAGATACATTTCGAATCTTTCATTCTGACTTACTCTACTAAACTAAAAGCTGATGCAAGTACATTAATGAAAATACGAATTGCATAAGTTAAGAGCGTACAAAAATAGACCCAATGGATTTTATAAAAATAGGTACGCTGTTACTTCTATCCACACTGAGTTATAAAATATCTACTGGTAGAAAAATATGTTTTTGTTTTTGAAATGGAAACAAAAAACAAATATACATATACTGTTTAATTAGGTTGATGAAATGAATTATTTCACCGGTGCACAGATGTGCCACTTCTTTTGATTCCTATGGGGGAATCGGTGCAATAAACGGACTTCGTGTTTTAATTGTTTATTACACCCAACTATTTACAACTATATACACTAATTTTACATGAACGTCGTGACTGCTACTTATTTACGAAGATTAAATGATTATGATGGATTGATTGAACTATATCTTATTGCTACTATACGTTTATAGTGATCTTGATTTTATTTGTGCTATATGTTAAATGTACTAAAGATGATCTCTCCTAAACGTTTGATGTTTTTATCTAATTTTTGAATGAATGAATTGATTGAACTGATCTCACTGTAACAACTGTGTTATCTATATTGTGTATTAATTTGTAGAAATACTTATATTCTTATGAATTTAAGAACCGCCCCTACAGGAGGGGTGGTTCCGATGCACCGACACTTGAAACAACAAAACAAACAAAAAGGAGGGAAAACGTAAACACAAAAAATGCAACATTATAATCTGTGTCGGTGCATCATCTACGTCCTCGAAATGGACCGATGGGTCAACAAATTACCCCCAATAAATCTATAAACTAACTTAAACTCTAGATGCACATTTGAACACAAAGAAAAAATAATACAATAGGAAACGGCAATACTAAAAAAAAGGGAAAAAATATGATACATACTATTATAAAACCATAAATCGCAGAAGAAAGAAACGGACAGCAAATGCACATGACAATACAACAAAAATTTGAGAAGTAAAAAATGTGTGACTGACAAGGCCAATAAATTACAAACAAAAAATGAAAAGATAAATCCGAACATATACAATATCTCACTTTTTGTAGAAGATTTATTTCACATTTATTCGAAAACATTTTTGGAACATTATTTATTTATCCCCAACACTACAATTTGGATTAAAAATACATTCTTAATTATTTTTTACTCGAATTTTAATAAATGAAACACGTACTTATAGTAAATATTGTTGAGGTATATATATAAAAGGAGAAATTGGAAACAAACATGGATTACAATAACGACCAAATAGAAAAATTTTAGTTTTACGTTAAATGAATAAATACTACTTTGTTTATTATCACTGTTTTATTTACAGATCCTTTTGACTATAGTTTCGACAAAAAAAGCTTGTCATTGTCAAACGAATAATTCAAATTGAATTAATATAAACAGATTTGTCAAAACAAATGATTACAAATTGAATGAATGTAAATAGATGTACAGTAGTGTTTATATATATTTTTTTAGAAATACCATTAATTATTAAATGTATTGAATAGTACTGAGTGGTACAAATCTGCCTGGTCATTTAACAGGTTATTTTCTGAATTTTTTGATACTTTATATATTTTTAACGATTCTAAAATATTAAGTTTAAAGCCTTTATTTAGATTATGAATAATTTTAAGATAAATAAATAAAGGCTTTAGAAATATATAAAGTATCAAAAATTTCAGAAAATAACCTGTTAAATGACCAGGTAGGTTTGTACCACTCAGTACTATTCAATACATTTAATAATTAATGGTATTTCTAAAAATATATATATAAACACTACTGTACATCTATTTACATTCATTCAATTTGTAATCATTTGTTTTGACAAATCTGTTTATATTCATTCAATTTGAATTATTCGTTTGACAATGACAAGCTTTTTTGTCGAAACTATAGTCAAAAGGATTTGTAAATAAAAAAGTGATAATAAACAAAGTAGTGTTTATTCATTTATCGTTAAGGTGAATTATCACAAAGTAACGGCTGAATCAATCCAATTTTTAATTTTAGTTTTGATTTCGTTTTCAATACTGTAAACGCATGGGACAATTATCATAATGTCTGCCTTCATTTTTTGAAATCGTAACAAAAAACATAAGTATACAGAAAGGTCGGAGCTTCTAAAATGTACTTCTCATGACATTGATCATGCTTACAACATGTTTATTTAAAAAATTATTCACTAATGTTTATGAGAAAAATAAATAAAATTCAATAATTACCTAACTATTTTTAAAATACCCCTGTTTGATCAAACAAAGAAATTAAATTCTACAGTTACATTTTGTAACTTATTATAGTTTTAGTATTTTATGCAAAAGTATGAGACCTCTCTAACTTTACGGACACATCTTATGTTTACCCACCCCAGCAGAGGTGCCTTTATGTGTGTTATGGTAGCCATCTCAGAATCCAGGGCTCACTACGACATAGCTATAGATTTCTATATCTTGTAAATCATAATTATTTTTTCACGTGTATGTCGATAGATAGAAGGAGATACAATCTCTTAACTTTAAGCTCTTAATCACCGGATAACCTTCTACTCTACAATTAATTTTAAATTGATAAACAGATGACAGTAGGGGAGGAGCAGATTATTCTTTTTAATATATAATCTGACTACAGCTCGTAAAAAGATAATGACGCTCCTGTACCCCAGACCATAGTTTTACTCTCTTTACATGTATTAAATAACTCGTAACTTTCAGAGTTGAAGAAACGATCTCCCAGATGGTTTGTTTACAAATGTTTTTATTAATTGGAATAATTAAAAGAGATTGAACAATATCGTTTTGTTAATGAACTATTTTGATTTTTTATGCCTTTAATAACCCACTAGAATTTTCTAGTTATATTGCAATCACCACTTGTATATACCAAATAATATGAGTTTTAACGATAGGTCATTGTCTCATTATATATTAAACATTTTCTGGGACATGAATTAGACCACGCTTTATTGCCTTATAACATATATACATGAATAAGATATCTTTTTAAAAATGTTAATCATATTTCTTGTACGAAAATAAATAACAAAAATCAAAAACCACAGTTTGCATTAAAGCATCATTTGAATGATTAAGTTTAAAAAAAATTAGCAAATATGTTATGCAATTATAAAACGCGTGCTACTGGTTTGCTGTAAAACTGTGATACATACATACCTTCGTCGATTATGTATTTTTTTATTGTATTTTAATTATTTGTTTAGCACAATTTAACAGATGGATGATGAGTTAAAGTACGATATTAAAACATATTCTACCTTTTATCAAATTCTAGGTACATACATAATACAAACAAATAAATTCCGGTTGCTATGAACAAATAAATGTGTTAAACAAGCTGTAGAAAATTTTATCTCGTAAACTTTTAAACACTATTACAACTTCATGTAGAGATAAAATAGCGACAATAATGGATCACTTATACTATAATTACTCGAGCTCAGAAACTTTTTAGTAAATACAAATTTTAGAAAATTTATTATTATTTATGTACCAACCTCCGTAAATTTACACTGAAACTATTTATATTATTCATTTCAAATCCAACAAAAGTTAAAGAGTCGTTCTTTAAGAATCATCAGCCACTACTATGTACTAAGTCTGGATCCTCTAAATTCTCAATTATTGAGTTAATTGAAAGCGATTGATTGAAGTCAACAGTTTGTATCGTGAGAATTGTAAATGGCCTCGAATTATTTTATTTTGCAATAAAACACTCTAATAAAAAGAACTTTATTACATTTAATAATTATACTACTACCGAATTATTTTACGCAACAATAAAAGAATCGGTCATATATGATTTCGACTAACGCGCAGAGTGAATTCTGTAAAAAAAATACTTTCCAAGTAACTTAAACAGAAAATGTTTGTTGGTAAACGTTTTATTGTAATTTTTTTGAGGTTATAAATAGGGCTGGACAATCATTAAATTTATCAATCAATTATCAATTTTTGGAATACAATGGATTAATCAAATTGTTTATTAGGGAACTAATTATTTGAAGATAACACATTTTCTCGATGAGGTCGACCACACATCTTGTATTTGAAATCAAACACAAAGCTTTTATAAAATTACAGGAATATTCGTGTTTTGTTTTTTTGTTTAGATGAAGCATAACAACATAAAAATAGATATTTTCATAATACAAGAAAGTACAAATAACAGTTGTTGTTGAAAAAACAAAACACATAAAAGTATAAGAATTAAAAAATAAAAATCGGTCATAATATTAACTGTTTGCCATTACTCGATTATTTGATTAATATATTGTTTGATTAATCGATTACTTATTTGAATTATCTATTATTTTTAAAAACAGAAAATAATCCCTAACAGCCCAAGTTACAAATCCTAAAATCTTCATCATATTTTTAATGTAAAATTTAGGTAAATTATTAGTCTAAGGAGGATTTTTAAAGTACATCAGTAAAATGCTACCCCATCTCATTTTATTTTTTAAGTGAGTTCATGAAATTTTTATAAATTTTAAAAGTAGCTAAATTATCTGATTATTTTAGTTTTATTTCAACAATAAGATTTCATTAAATTTTAGATTAACTTGCAATATCCGAAAAGAAATTTTATAGATCTAAGAACCAAATTGTACGCAGCCAAACAGTAGAACTTTTGGCTAATATTGTGGAGTTTTTTATTAATAAAACGACATGGAATAAATATTTACAATTAGAAATTATAAACAGGGAATGCTGGCTGTCGCAAAGAGTTTGGCAAAACAAAAAAATAATGAAGTAAATTTTGTAAATGTAAATGGTTTTTAAATCCTACAATCATAATTCCCTCACTGACTTTGCTCAATTTCATGAGATACATAACACTACGCCACTGCTAATTAATCGAGTACCGCAAAGGGGACGCCGATACGGGCATACGCGCAGCACGTTTTTAAAATCCGTTCTTTCGAATGCGATCTAAGTACACAAACCGTCTCTTTCTTATTGTTTTCGTTTCAACGGTTTCAGAAATAAATATAGATATTTCTGCCAAAAGTTAATAAGTATTGTCACATAGCACTTATAGTTTCAATTTTTTTTATTATTCCAAAATAGATTCGGGTCAATTTACGAAACATGGAAGTGTTATTCAAAATTTATTTATATAAAACTTTGAAAAATATTTAAAAAATATATAAATATAAATTTGCATTTGGCTTGTTTCACAGATTTTATTATTACTCTAACGATCGTTTCGGTTACAACACCATTTTCAAAGAGTATTAAATTACTCTAAGTAATTACTCTAGTTAATTAAATAATAAAATCTGTGAAACAAGCCAAGTGTTCTTTTTGAAATATTCTTAAATATTTTTCAAAGTTTTATTTAATAATGTTTCACCAAGTGCCAAGCGAGTCTACTATTTCAATTATTTATTCATATTCATTGTTACACATTCAACTGAATACATGCACGATACATCACGTTGTTTAGATATATAAAACAATCGGGTACCATAACTGGTCCCCTGTTAAATTTTCGCCTAAATATTCTTGAGTAATATACGGTAAAATATGAATTGTTACTGTGCCAAACATCAAACGGACAAACAAACTGAGTGACCTTATAAAGGTTCTTGTATTCCTTCTAAGGTATGTAAACTAAAAATAACCATTTTTTAAAGATTAATTTTTGAAGGAAATTTTTACCATATAAAAACGTATTTAATAATAATTATAAATTAGTTTCAGTTTATTTATTTCCATTTATTTGAAAATGTTTTTACTTACCTGAGTGATGCAGTTTCACAAAAATTTAGGCACCGCTTAATTGAACCAGCGATATTGAATTGATATCATTTTCTAAACTCAACCTTAATACAAACACTGATATCTCGATTCTTTATTATGTATAATAAATCGGTAATATTTCATTTGTATATTAACCTGATTACAGAACAGATATTAACTGAATACGTACGTTTAATAGCACTTCACTTTTTGGTTAACTTTTTACAAAAATGATGATACAATTGTTAATTGCAATTTATATACTTATAATAAATTGATCAAGTGTATTTCAAACACGTTAACTTATTCATTTACCATAAAGATGAATAACTTATCAAATAAAAAGTACAAACATTTTGCTCTTCGCTTTTAATTGATACCATTATTTGTAACGTTAGAAACCAAAAACCCAAAAACAGTTCATCGCAAGACATCCGCGGTGAACACTGAAAATTTTGTTCAGCTTTTTTTTTATTTAAACAATTAAGTATCCGGATTTTATCGGAACAATATTGATGCGTAAATATATGGTTCATAATTAGTAGGTACTTTGTGATGACGTATTTAAACAGAAGTAATATAAACAAGTCAATGTGCCACGTGTTCAGTTCAATTAAAAAAAGACAAAAAAGCATCACCGCGATATAATGACACATTCTACAAATTCCGCTATATTATTTTGTACAAACATGGTTTAAGGAAGAATGTTAAATAATTATACTGAAATTGTCTAATTTCACCCAAGTTTAGGTTTGATTATAAAGGGAATAATATGGGGTGATTTTCCCAAGGCTTAGCCTTTGTAGGGAGCTCCGATGAATTTCATCTTCCTACTTAGTTTTTATATTGTATTTAGTTAAATATAAAGCCATAATTTAATAAAAGAAAATAAAATTACAATGGAAAAATGTCTACAAAACCATTGGTATATAAGAAAGACGAAAGAAGCATTAGAGCTAATATAAAAATTGGAGACGAAAAATTAGAAAAAACGTCGAATTTCAATATCTATAAAGTCAGATAACTTAGAATGGAAAAGTGGTAGAGACAAAAAAAAGAATAACATAATTTAATTTAATTAAAAAACAACTTTTGGGTGTTTAATTCCCACCAGCTACTCGTGTTGGTGAGCGGGTAGTCCCTCCCTACACTGTAGTGCAAAGCCGAAGGGTAGGGCGTAAGGTCCTCTTCAGGTGTGGTTAGGGAGAGATAGATGAGACCGACGAAATGAAGATAGAAGAGAAATGAAAGATTATCTGTGGAATATTACTGCTCCAGCATTTGCCTAAGTGATCCAAGGAAACCACAAAAACTTGGATCAGAGCAGTCGAACGCAGATTCGAACCGATAACCTCCCGAATACTAAGTAATGATCTAGAGCACTAGACCACGCCGTTTTTAATAAAAAGAAATCACTTATATGCTCACGAACGGTTAATTTGGAAATTCGAAAAAGATTGTAAAAAAATGTATTAGAGTACGGCTCTGCATGGGTGCGAATCGTGGTCAGTGACCACGGTGGAAAAAAAACGCGATTGATATGCCGTGGATAAAAAGGTTAGAAAGGAAGAGGTATTATAAAGAGTAGGAGACAAAGGGCGCTATTGAAGTTGTTTTTACCGTCGTGGGTTTTTTAAAAACTTATTTCGAACGGTTGTACTGATGTACCACATTAATAAATTTATTACTTTGCTCGAAGGACCAAATGGATTGAAAATGTGTTAATTTTAATTATTTTATTCAAACTTATTTACACTATATTTAACGAAGTTGGTATGGGACTTTTTACCCTGCGAGTCTACACTAGAACTGTTTTAACACTGTATTGTAAATACTTAAATAGAAGTTTATTTAAGCCAGATGGGCGAATACCGAGAACTACACAAATGTTTCCAAAGATATGACAAATATAATATACAATTGAATCCCAAGAAGTAAAGAATTTATAACGGGCGACCCGACCTGGTCAGTCTTCAAATACAATGCAATATTCTTAAAACTACACGACTAACTTTAGGTACCTAGGCATATTGTATAATAAAATAAAAATACAAAAATAAGTGTTTGATACCGAACAGAAGTCGATAAGGAAAAGAAGAGGTATGTTGGTAGGACACCTTCTGAGACATGAAGGTTTAGTTAGAGATATATTAGAAGCACAAACAGGAGTAGATGGAGGCAGAGGAAGACCTGGATAAGATTACTGTTATTGGCTCAGGATAAGAAGTGTAAATGCTTAACCAACCGGTCTTTGAACTGACGACCTTATGAAGATGGAAAAACATCACTTTATATAAAAAATATAATTTATTTAATTGAACGAATTTCAATTAGTTTTATATGTAGTAAACACATTTTTTATCTTCTTGTGAATATATCAATGATAAGCATAATAAGGAGAAACAGCCTAAAATACATCTATTGGGTCTGAAGTGTCTATGGTGCTACTACTTTTATTAAATAAATCATATTCTTATTTTTTTAACTCGGCGAAAATCGTTTTGTTAGATAATACATCGATGTGATTCAAAGAAGAATCTACATAATTTTTAATAACTGTTTTTGAGTTTAAAAAAATTTATCTGTCCTTCGACTTAATAATTTTTTGTTAAATTATCACAAAACGTTCCGAAATTATAACAAGTCAAATAAGTAATTATAACGGTAAGAAATATTCTCCTTTGAGTAATTATCAAGCAATTGACAAATAAACATTCAAATACTTAACTAATCAAAACGAACATTAATTTCTGTAAATTTCTAGGAAATATTTTCGTTTTCATTTTTTCGGACCGATAAATAAACACTCCAATAAATAATTAACTACTGATTAAAAATAAGACGAAATAAAACTGAAATGTCTGAAATTTCGAAGTAACATATGCCTTTTCTTAAGTTCATACTGTTATTTGTATTCTATTATGACATAAACGACCCTTAAAAAAAGTTTTATTTATATGTCTGTCTGTCTCTCCGAAACAGTTGATCCCATTTCGATGGGACTTTGCTGATATTGTCAGGAATGATCTAGGTTACTTGTTTACGCGGTAGAAGTCGCGAGAAAAACGTTAGTCTTTATAATAAAAATTGTTTAATTAAGGTCTAAAATTTCACACAATATAATTATAAATTTACAAATAATAGTATAATTAACATGCAGTCGTCTCTTTTTTATACGTATCATTTTCTGGTTTTTCTGTTTCATTCGCTGAAATGGCAGAACTATTTTTCTTTTCTGATAATTCATGAATTTCCCTCTCAGTACTGTGAGCAATTCCGTAGCAAAAATATATAAGAAATCCTTTAAAAAGAAAATATACAAAGTAAATAATTGAATCTGACAAAAGAAGAAACTTATTCAAAATTTAGTGTTTTCAATCCAAATCTCGTACCTATTAGTAACCACACTGAAAATCTGATCCAGGTTTGATGATCCAGTTGCACCATCAAATACAAATTTATAAATACGCTTAAACATGGAATGTACGGCACCCAAGGGACCTATAATGGAGAAGTAAGTTTACAACCTTTCGAAAATGTAAAATGAAAAGAAAGTTTACCTTGAACGCTAAATTGGCATCTTCTGTGGGCTGTCGTGCAATGACGATTACATTTACAATAAGAGCGATAAACAAAAGAACCAGGGGTACAACATAGTGTGGTTTCATAAATTCTGAATTTGTCATTCCGTAAAATAAAATCAGGGAGACTGCAACGCTCAACACACCTATCATAAAAATAAACATAATTACCAAAAATCCAAGAACAATCGTTTTGCTAAAATTTTAGCATCTTCAGGTGAATATTGTTCAAACTTCGTCAATATAACCAATTACATATAAAAATTAACAACTGTATGGAGGGAGGATAAATGGTTATCTGTTAAATATTTAGGTTTAATATTTGTGGTGAGTTCCTTATGGCTAAATGATCACTTAAGTTTTATTTTTTGTTTATTGACCCCTCTTTATTTCTATGCTTTCCCGCAGGTCGGTATGTAATGCCTTTATAATTAATAGATTCTACATTTACTTGATGGAAATTCATGATTTTAGTAAATAAAAACACTGCTTAATTACACACAGTTACACAAATAGTTACATTCACTCTTACCTTCTGAAGAAGCTACAAAGTAGCAAAATAATTGTAAAGGTTTCAATAAATAAGTGTGGAAATTAACCAGTGTTTTTATTTACTAATGCCTTTATTTTGTACATGTAAAATTTTATAATTCTGATTACCTTAAGTTATGTTTGCATTCATTTAAATCAAATGCCTATGCTGAAACTGATGTTTTATGTTTTTGAGTATACGCTTTTTGAAAGGTTTGATAGAATGCATTCTCAAATGCCATAAAAGCTTTTTAAATAGAAAATCACATTCAACCTATGCAATTCATCAATTTAACCATAACATTAATAACAATTATAAGATCGAACAAAACGGCATTAAATTAGAGTAGCTGGAAAACATGGAAATAAACAAATTACCAATTAGACATAAATAACTCATCACGATTAAATCTAAATTTAGTTAAGAAATACTCTTATCACCTCCCTCCATGACTGACAATTTTTATATATTAATGGTTGTGTTGACCAATCTTCGCCTGAAGAAGCTAAAGTTTTAACGAAACAGTTGCAGTGATTGTAATCAATATATTTCATAAAACTATAATGTTTTATTATGTATCAGTTAGAAGAAATATTTGAATTTTTATTTTTTTTAAATCCATCTGGATCGTGATTGAGTAATTAACAATTATAAAAAGTTACTTACTTTTAGTTGCTGTGAATCTGTGATTGGTTATTTATATATTTTCTGTTTTAGAGTTTTGTGAAGAATGGGATCAGAATAAATATTAACAGCTCTTTTGATTATACTCAAAGCATACTAGGAACTGTTTATATAATAAACTTATAGAAAAATTTAAGTGACTATATATTATACAAATTTCGGATAAAATATGACTAGCAAATTAAAAAGTTTTTCAAAGGACTAAAAAATATAATAATCATTTTTCAAAATAGTAAAAAAACTTACTAAAGATTGCTATACTCCATTTGACAATGTTGGCTGAAAAATCATTCGGGTATTTATTGTTATTCAAATTAAATACCTTCTTAAAAATATCGAATAATACGACATCTTGTTTGTTTATTTCCAAGTCCTTTTTTAAATGAGAATAATCAGATATTTGTTCATATCTGAAAGAAATATATATTTTTGTTTATCTGATAAAAATATGATATTTTATGTCATTCATCTACCTTAATACTAAAACACACACCGATACAATGGTGTAAGCCAAAAGGGTACCAATTGACATCATATCCACCAGCTGATCAAGATTGAATATCATAGACATTATTCCTTAAAAGTTACACATGCAAAATCATTTACAGATAACAGACATTTTGATAAAAATGTAATTTTAATAATGTTTACCTGCAAATATTCCAGAAATAATGGTTGCTAAAAGTGGCGTTTTTGTTTTAGGATGAACTTTTGATAAAAAGAAGAACAAAAGGCCATCAGAAGCCATTGCATATAAAACTCGAGGAAGGGGAAACATAGCACCAAGAAGGCTCGTACAAAGGGCAAATACTGCTCCAGTAGTTACAATCCATTTTATTGCTGTCCAACCAAGTTTATCGAACACGTAAGGAAATGGGGCATCAGCGTCCTAAAAGTCCTCGAAAAAAATAGTACAACAGAAATAAGAAGGTATCAACTTGGCCAAACTAGACAACTTATTAACATAAATTTAAAACGAAGAACTAAAACCATTTTCTGCAGTGCTTGTTTTAATATTCATGGAAAAGGGGAAGCACTTAAAGAATACAGGAGTTACAGTTCAATTCCGACATCATAATTTTAGAAGATACGAGGATGGATCAAATATAAACGAGCCTCTGTTCGTAAAACATTTATTTTGAAAAGTTTCACAAAAACACTAATTTTTCTATTTTTCGACATATCCCCCTGGTTTGTCTATACATTTTTCCTAACGCATTGGTAATTTTTTCATCCCGTTTTCATAAAAAGAAGCAGGGAGGGTTGATAGACATCCAGTTGCTCACAAACGCCTCCACCTGTTCATCGGTCTGAAATCGCTCGCCTCATAGTGATCCTTTGAGGGGCCAAACATGTGAAAATCACAAGGGGATAGGTCTGGGCTATATGGAGGGTGTTCCAGCTGAGTTCAGTGCATTTCACCGATTTGGGCCTGCGTTAAAGCTGGGGTATGAGGCCTAGCGTTATCGTGCAAAAGTAACACGTTACGAATGGAGTGCGTTCTCCTTTTGACTGAGAAGTCAATAGTACAGACAGTGATGATTTACATTTTCGACACGATTACGCCCATCGTTAAGTTCTTTGCATCAAACCTTTATACGTGGCCACGAAAGCGTTTAATTTCTGAATTGTGCTTGCAATCTGCGAAAAATTTCAGCTGGTTTCACGTTTTCACGTGTAAGAAACTTAATAATAATTCGTTAAGCAACACTGCAATGTGCTATGCACCACTTTCTCACTCATTGTGATAGCTATTAACCAAGCGAACGCAGCAATACGACGCGTCGTTTCCGTGCCACCTATATCCCCACTCCAAGTTCCTAACGTCCGGATGCGCCTTGAACAACTTCCGGCGCGCAATTAAAAAAGGTTCGTTTATATTTGATCCACCTTCGTATTTATTGATCAAGAAGACTGGAAACTATGGCGGCATTTTAGAAAATAGTAAATAGCTCATACCTCAACAGCAAAACTCAACGCTAAACATCCGAACTACCTTTCGGAAACAGAGGGTCCCTGAAGAAGGTAACTTTATTACCGAAAAATACTTTATACGTTTACTGTCGTATTTTGGCGTTGGGATTTGAGCCATTTACTGTGTTTGAGATATTTATTATCATCTTACAATACTATTCAAACGTTTAGGTCGTGTTTTTGAAAAATTATTATTCCTCGACATTTCTCTGACGCTCATGGTTCGTATCTTCATTGGTTTCTCTAATAAAAATTGAAGATTAACCGTTAAACTTCTGAATGCGCTAAATATGCGCATTAGCAAAACGCGAATGAATAATAGTTCATCCAAATGGCGGCCTAAAACCCCAAACAGAAACACCTCAATGTTAAACAGAGGCCTTCACCAAATATTTAATGTCGATTTGTAACTTCAGTCAATAACGAAGACTAAATAACTTCACTTTTTATACGTACTTGATCATAGTAAGGCCACATGAGCGTTAGAACAACCGAAATTCCAAAGTATGCGAAGAAAATTATCGTTAGCGAAATAACAATAGCAATTGGAATATTTCTTTGTGGATTTTTCGCTTCCTCTCCCGTGGTTGCTATAGCATCAAAACCTACAAAACCAAAGAAACATTTAGCCGCACCCGCCATTATTCCAGCGACTCCAAACGGAAGAAATCCACCTTCGCCAGCAGCTGACGATGCTTCTTCAGGAATCTCATCTTTTGATATATGCCAATTTTTTGTATCGGCTAGAAAAGAAAAGAACTTATATAATATATTAGGAAATGTATTGTTGTTTCAATGTCTGAGTCAAATCTGGGAAAAGGTTGAGTGCTTTGTGCCTCCTGTCCCTTCAGGGCTTAGAAACGCAGAAACACTATACCTTAAACCCTTTCCTGAACAAGTAGTTGAAGCTTGGGAAACAAATTACTTTACAAAATTGCTTCGTAATTTGTATTTCAAGAGCTTCAAGCTCTTTCAAACTGTTTGAAGCCCTCTCACTTTAAATTCGAAATTAAGTGATAAAAAAGGAATCTTAAGCATAGCAAATATATGTAGTCATTGAAGCCTTTTGATACATTTGAAGCTACTTTGGATTAATTTAAATTGTGTACTCAAAGTTGTTTTCACAAGTGCTTAGGGCTTTGAACCTAATTACTTTCCAAAATAATTGGTAATTCAAAGTCCATAGATTTTAAAACATATTTAGGGCTTCAAGGATCAAAGCACATTAAGCGAGAACTTTGAGATTAGGGATTGGAATCTTTTTGGTAAGGGCTTTACCCAGCTCTGATCTAAGTATTAAACACTACTAAAATTTAAAAATTGTTTTTTCGGACAGTCGTGGCCTTGGAATAGTCCTTTCTAACTGGTTTCGCGGTTGGAGTTGCGTTTCTAACGTTTTTTCGACAACTGTGGCAGGAATTCTCAAAGAACATATGTTTGGCTCAACAATAATCCCTAAGAATATCTACCATAGTTGTCGGTGAATCATTGGAATAACAATATGACCATCAAGCCCGGAAAATAATTTGCTAACAATGGACACCGGCCATAAAAATCCAAGTTATTTCGCATACTAAATCAGATGTTATTAATCATTACAAATGGTTTTAGTCCATTATTGAAACCAAATCCATACCAATTTTTTATATAACTCATATAAAATTGTAATACTCGTTACCTTTTACTTAATCTTACAATTTCGAAGTGATTGGTAGACTTATAAACAATTATTTTCTGAGAAAATTCGAAAAAGAAATATGTTTCTTACTGATTTATTAAAAAGTTAGAGGTTGTTGGAGTAGGCAACATTTGAAAACACTAGAAGTAATAAGCATTACAAAATACATGGCCGCTCTCACGTATTGTTTGACGAGAAAAACTCAAATTTTACACTATGTATATACAGTTAAATGGAAAATTTATTTTATTGATATGTATATAAGATATATATAATCCTAACATTTTTGTTTTTACGCTGCAATTTAAGGTTGATCGTCAATAGGACTGCTTTATATGCCAAAATCTATAAGGGAAAGTCTTTATCTTTATGACCTAACAATCTATTACTTCCCACAATAAAAAGTTACACCTTTATAAAAGACTTGACAATAATAAATTTACCTGAGAATACCTCAGATAATAATAATTAACAAATAATGTGATAAAACAAAGTACCTATGTTATTTTAATTATGTATTTAACAAAATGAATTATCACAAAGTTGACTTAGAAGCCATCCATTGCGTAATTATTTTTTTAACAAGTGCAAGTGCGGCATGGAATGTTGAACTCTCTTTATGGGTAATGTCCTTGATAACACAAATACGGAAAACATAAAATTATTTCTTCACTATTTGGATTCAATTAAATTGAAAATTTCAACAGCTAGTATCGAAACATTAACGATAGACAATTTAATTAGCAATCACAATGTTGTATAAAATTAAAACGGTAATGTGATTACCAATTAACCACAAGAATATCAAGAACAAGGCAAATAATACTTGATATCAATAAATTTTCCTTGTTCAAGGTAACATATTAGATATTATCCTATAGAAAATATACAGTAAGTGGCAAAAGTTACTATTTCGTTTATGTATTAATAGGTTGAAATTAGATTACTGTTAAGAAAAGACTTCAATCAAATATTTACATAAAAACATTAAATTTTGATCTTTAACGGTAAAACAACCATAGACTAAAATAGTTACAGAAATCTTATTGACACAATTCTCTTAATAAACCAAAATCAAAGTTTTAAGAAACCTGAGGTAAATGCAGGAGTTGTTTGATAAGTCAGTGACTTCATTAAAGGTGAAGGTCCAATTAAAACTTTTATTCTGCTTTTAGAATCTGTCATATCTGCAGGCCACCTCCAAAGGTTTCTACCCAAACCTATTAGATATAGTTATACAAGCAAAAAGCATGTTCAGCGCTCAGGATACCCAGTTAAGGTCAATAAAATCCATGATATCACCGAGTGAAGATACGCTAAATAGCTAAGGTGGTAAACATCCCTGGAAAGCGTGTATTTCATATATTACCCGATGATTTAGTGCGTTTGCTCACGATTGACCAAAGGTGTTATATTAATTGATCAATAGTCACAGGAGTATTTTATGCCTCTTTATGGGACAAATTACATAGTACATTAGTTAAAAAGTTGCCTTTTGATCAATATATAGTGCACAAATATGATTTTGAAGCTTCCGACTGTGTTAATTTCCAAATGGGAAAAAATGGCTTGGTGGAAAATATGGAGATTATAGTTGAAACTGGCGTCAATTTTGCATAGTTCAAGAAAACACATTTTCAGGAAGGATTAAAGAAGCTGGAAAATCGTTGGACTAAGTATATTGAGCTGAAAGGCGACTATGTTAAAAAGTAAAATAAATGTAGCAGAAAATAATGTTTTTATTCCAAAATCACTGACTTATCAAACAACCTTCGTATTTGAGTTACAGTTACTGAAATTATAAAATTTGTATGATGTAAATATTTAAAAGAATCGTTGTTTAAAAGTTTTAATGTAATTTTCTCAGTTGAAATCCAATCAAATTTTATATAACCATAGGTGCTACAAAAACAGGTGGAAATCTTCATTGTATTTAAAAGTCGATGTGTTCGAACGTTTTCCTAAAGAGACTTCCCTGATTTTCTATCACTTATTGTATGTAAGTACATTACAATTGAAAGCCTTCAACTACATATATATTTATAAATATGGCAGAGGAAAAATGCGGAAAATGTTTAAGGTGATATACATTATGTATAATTAAACTGACATTCTTTCATTCAACACGCGAAGATATGATTAAACACAGGCACCAGTAACCAATCAGTCACAATATCAAAGAAAAAGATCAATCAACTGATTATTTTAAAATTAAAAACTTCACTAATCACCAATTTTGTATTTGTTTCTTTATTCAATTAAAACGAAAATAATACGGTTAGCGTTTTCGTTTAAAAGATTATATTTTCCTTTTTCCCCTAAGCTGACAAAAAAGAAAATAAAGAAGACACAACATTCAGTTTCTTTAAATTATGAGGAATAAATACTCAGATAAATATCATTTGCTGATATCCAACGAAAAGATCCGTTGAACTGTAAGTAGTTATACACTTTGCCTTGTAACATTCAACTTTCAAATGACTTTGAACTAAATTTGCATCGTAAACAAAGAATAAGTGTTATGATATTGTAAACTAATTTGTTCGTAACGTTTTGTCAGAAATTTTTCGTTTTACGTAAGATAGTCAAAAATTGCAAATATTTGTTAGTAGAACAGAAGAGCAGTAATTAATATTCGTATATATTTAAAATTGCCAGGATTGCCAGGATTGCCAAAACTGAATTAGAAAAAGCTAGTAATTCCCTTTTTTTATAAACAAGGTCATTTTCTTAACCATTGTAATTGCTGTGGTAATTTATAAACACGTAAGATGTAATAAAAAGTGGACAGACAACAACACCATTAAATTGTAACTGAAAATTATTAGCACGGTACTGTTTTTATTTCTAAGAACAGGAGAAATGAAGGGGAATTGTAATGTTGTAAAAGTTCGATTTTATTTTTTTTTTGTAATGGTGTTTTTTTTTTTCATTTTTATTTTAACATATATGTTTGTATAACTGAACATTCTTTGACATTTTTTACTACAATTTACGGTAAACTTTCACCCAGTAAAGGTGAATTATTGACACTGTTTAGTATTCTAAACACCGCAAATTCTTTGTGATAGTTCGTAAAAGTCCTTGCAAAAATAAATACTTAGTGAATAAATTAGAAAGATTTTAACTACCACATACCTGCTTTTTTTGTATTAATTGTTAAAATTCTTCGACTAAAATAGAACAAGCATTTTATTTACAAAAATTGCAGTAACAATTTGTATAATTTTAAAATGTCAATTCCACAAATAAAAAACTTGTTCATATAATAACTATGACGCTAAACAAACAAGTATGAATAAAACTGAAGTATCTGTATGTTCATTTTAGAATGTTATTTTGTAAAAGGTTCAATTGTTAGATCCTTCGATACCAAAACAATGTTAAACAATAAGGTACGACATACGACCCTTGATATTTATCAAAATTTGAACATATTTTTATGGGGTATTTTACATTATTTTTGAGAAATAAATTTGTGGTGCGTTATTTGACCGTTAATAACAATGTTAATTATTAACAGTTTTAGATTAATATTCAATTGTTGTTCAAGGTAAATCAGATAAATATATTCCAAGAAACCCCCCAATCTACTTTTTTGCAGTCTTTTCGTTTAAATTAAAAAAAACGACTTGAGCGAATGTTACAAAATTTCTTTCAGATTATTTTGTTGTTAATACGCTTTGATCGGCACCACAATGAAGTCGGCAAATATACTTCTTCTATAAATTATGTTGCAATACTATTGTGACCTTCAAAAATATAAAAAATATGTTGGAAACTACGATTCTAATTTTCGAGCCCGTGCATTAGAATATTACTGGGAAGTTAACAAGAAACATATTTGCATAAAAGACTATTATGAATATCAGTGAAAATTTCTACAAAATTACATTAATGACATACAATAAAATTTCATATGGAATACTGGTAATTTAAATAGGATAAAATCACAGATTCGCCCCTATACACCACAAATTTTTTAAATAAAAAATCGAACACGTGTTTCGCCCACTTCTATTGTACGCATTATCGGTCTGGCGTTGATAATGTCCAAAAAAAAGTTTGTTGTATATAGGGGTGAGTCTCTTTAGTTTTATTCTAATAAAAGTTCAACTTATTAGTACATATAACAATTAATTACATTTCATTACAGTTTACATTCATCCGGTAAGTAAATCCGGCAAAAGATTCGTACTTGTTACAGAACACAAAACCAAAAACGTGATATACGATGAAGCTCTAATTTAATTTACATCAAATAAATTGTTAATTGTTGCTTTTTTCCGACGTATAGACGACAAAAGCGAACTTCCCAAGGTAAATATTCAAGTGACGTAAATAGTGGGACCAGCAATTACATATTTACTGACATTTATTGCAATATTGTAACTCAATGAGAAATAATGTATATATGTACGAATATACGTAAGTCGAATTAACGTAAGTCGGGATAACATTGTATATCCCACTATTTCTTATAATTTGCGAACTTAGTTTTTATTTTTCTATTGAATTAGTAATCATAGAATAGTCAGCCATTTAATTTAAAATAAAATATCACTAAAAATTCCATACAGAATTAAAGAGAAAATTGTTTTAATAATATTTTTGGAATAGTGCGTGTTAAATACAGGTATCTGTTGAAAACTATACAAAAGGATAAATTTGCTAAAGTTACACTTAATTGCTTGGTAAATTTACAAGGACATTTTAAAGTTTGTTCATTTTAATGTTACACATACTTTAGGCATAAACGTTTAAAAAACAGACTTCAATATAGCATTGTTGTACATATTATTTATATTTTATTTAATCTAAAAAAGCAAAGAATAATAATAGCAAATAATACAATTGAATCTATATATAAGATAAGTTTATTTTGAGATATTTATTTCACGGAATGAAACAACAATTAACTGATAAAAAATGCTTACTTACCGTTAATAGAACCTGCTACAATCACTATTGCTATGACAACCAAGTTTAATACTGTAAAAATGTTGTTAAGGAACGACGATTCTTTAACACCAAATGCTAGAAGAACTGGAAATAAAAATATATATATATTGACCCCAGTTGTTTATTTTTTTCTTTAAAATAATATCATTGTTACGTATTTGAAATAGTAAGGCAAAAAAGCAAACAGTAATAATACAATTAATATAAATTACGCATACATTACAAGTTGGTAAATAATTTGTTTTATGTTGTTCAAATTCTATTGTAAAATAATCATCATAGAAGATTTGAAAATTTGGGAGTTGGGGTTATCAGGGATAGTCTATTTAACTAAAATAATTTCAGCTGTCGGCCACTTCCGATTATACCGGAAGTTGATGTCAACTTTCTTATTTTAAATGGAATGGTAATTTTTTTACCATGAATTCGTATGAAACATAAAATTTTAAGGTGACTTTGATAACCAACTTGTATACTTATGATGAATAGTTTCTGAGATAATTTAATTTATTGGAAAAAAAATTGTACCGCAAGCCAAACTATAAAAAATCATAACTTTCATAAAAAATGAAATGACTTAAAATGTTGAAATTAGTTTTTTACTAGTTATAGCCAAGTCAAGTCACAAGGCTAACGTTAACGTCATGCCTAACTAAGGTTTATAATTTGTACAGGGCGTTCAGAATAAAAATCCAAAGTTTAAAAACATCGAACATGAATAACTTCATTTTTTCAAATGGTACCTAACATATTTTATTTTGTCATTCGATTCTATTTTTTATCCTTTTTATAACTTTGATTGTTTAACATGTTATCAGGTACTCCTTAATCCAAAACGTCAAAAATTTATAGTGCTACTGTGTTATGTTGGTAATTTATTAATTTACTTTTTAAATTCTATTTGCAATGAATTTCCTCAAACTTTAAAAAATTAAATTATATCAAAACTCAATTCAGCAGTTCTAAAGTTCATATATATTTTTTTGTTAATTATGTACCTAATGCATACTAAAAACCATAATGGTTTTCATTTTGTGAGAAGGGGATTTGAATTCCTAAAGAAATCCCTTCGTTTCTTTACGCGATAAAAATATTAAGTAAATGATCAATTCGGTTATTAGTTTCGAAAATAACTACGTATAATTATTTTTTAAATTCAGCATAGCGTAACAAAAAACCGTTCCACTAAATTTAACTATTTCCTGTTGTTTAAAAGTAGTAAAATTTAACGTTACAAACAACACAAAACATTAAGTATTGTCTCATACTAATCGTGAGTATATAATTTTGAATCTTTTGATAAGCATTAGTTCTGAATAAAAATAAAGCAAAAACATTTCTGTGACAGCATCTAATTTATGGTATAGATCGTAAACTTTTTTATGCAATTCTTGATCTGCGATAACATGTTTTCGAGAAGCCAATATTATTTATCTTATATGTATTATTTAATACATAATAATAATTATTATGGTATGATGAAATGCAGGTTTATGGTACTGCATACATATAGGTATAATTTGGGTTTGTATGTCATGGACGAACTGAACATGATTGACTGAATTACTACTTACGATTACTAAGTAGTGAAACTAAAAGTATTCAAACGATTTTATATAACACCTGTAACCGAACGGTTATTTCAATTAAAAAAACATTCGACTTCAATGAAAAAATACAAAGAATGCTGTTGTTCATATAGATCGATAACGATACTATTTTATTGAAGCTACTCATACAGGAATGCATATCTTATATGCAGATAAGGGAAATACCAATGCAGTATTATTTCCTTTTCCCTAAAACAGGATCGCCGAAACATTTCTAATTCGGGTGGTGGATTAGGCCTTTTTTTTGAAGTGAAAAACAATTTTCAACTCTTAAAATCGATTCAGAATTCGAGAACACAAGTAATAACAATTACGGAATTCTGACATATATATTTAGAGTAGCGGGTACCGTACCCTACACCCCATATAGGCTTCCAACGGTACTGATTAATATTTAGAAACCACAAAAATAAAGTAGGTAATTAATCAAGAAAAGGTGGTGTTTCCAGTATGCTCAACGCCAACATGCAAGGATGACTAAGATTCTTTGGTACTGGTTTGGACAAACATTTAGAGAAAAACGGATAGATACACTAAAAAATGGAGTTTACCAAATATTTTGTAAAGATTGTCGGACTGCTTACTAATTCCAAATTAGTAGAGTCATAAAACGTAGATTAAATGAACACTTAACAGAAATTTGGACTTACTAGGTGTACTATAAATTAGAAAAACTGTTTACAATAACAATAACATTGTAACTAACAATCAAGTGGAATTTAGTATTTCGGCACTTCGACCACTATTTAAGGGCCTAACATTAATTCTAAATTCAGTATTTTCTCTGTACACTCACCTTCTGATAATAGCCTAACATACAGTACAATATTCTGGTGAAACAAACCAAATATTTATTCATTTAATTTAAGGTAAGTTAATTAAGAATTGTGCGTTTTTGTCCTTTTATTAAAAAGATTTATTACCTCAAACCGTTTTGCATTTGTAGTGATGGACAAAACATTGTCATAATTGCCAGATCAAAACTGCTAATAAGTCTTGATCTTAATATTGCGATTGATTATATTATCATTCATGGTTATTTGGTACTACTTGAATTATAGTAAAATTAATAATAAAATAAACAGTGAAATGTAAATATACGTTCCGAAAAGCATGTGAAGTAGTTTTAAAAACCTTACCTGTTATAAGCAGAACTAGAACAAAAGATAGTAAATCCGGGTAATCCGCAAGATAGTCCACGTTAATAGGAACAACTTGAGAAAAATAATTTTTCATTTGGTAATTGGTCAAAGAATCTATGTAATTACTCATTCCTCTGGCAACACTGGCACTACCTAAATAAAAAATACATTATACAAGCATATTTATGTATCTATATATATATTAATTTTTTTTTGCAAATTTTCTGTTTTTCGAGTTTAACAAAATCTTCTTATATTAACTTATAGAATTTTCTGTTAGTTAGGCACCAATTTTATTATAGCATTTTATAAACGTGAAAGTAATGTTTCAAAAAGTTTACAAAAAGTAAATAATACCTAATCTTTAATTTTTAGATAAAAAGACTTCGTAATATAATTAAATACCCAGACAATTCAGTCAAAATACCAATATTAGTATTTGTATAAAATTAAAATATTAACCTTTAACTAAAGATTAAAACTTCCTTTCAATGTTTAATTTTAGTACAGAATGTAATGCAATTTTGAACAACGTTTCATCACATTGAATTTCTTTTTTCAAAAGATTACAGCTGTACATAATGTATTACTATTTTTAACATTACAAAATGTAATATCATCCATCAAGTAAGTAATTTTTCTTTTTTCCAGTAAATACTATTGTTAATGTAGATAAATAAAGAAAACACTTGGTTTCTGTTTCATATATCATATGAATACTACACTTACTTGGTGGAAATTCATGTTGCAGAATAATATAATACAGTATTGATTATTTCTACAATTTAATTTGTTCTCAACAACTCTTTCTTCACTTTGTGGCTTCAACAGAATACAATGATGTACTTTGTTAAGAAGAAATAAAATTGTGGAAATAATCAATATGAATATTCACTTTGTACTCTTTGAAAACGGTGTAAAAGGCGAAACAATTGTTAGATCTTCTTATTACACATACTAAACAGAAACCAAGTGTTTCAGTGTACTGAAATAATTATAGTGGAAACATTAAATATTTTTAAAACTTATCATAATCAATATATGAAGGGTTCTAATAATGATTATGTGAGTCACTAAGCCGAAATCAGCTATTTATACGCGCATAGTTCAAAATAGAGAAAAATATTTCAAATAAAAGTTATATGGGGTTAAGTATAGAATAATGTAAAAATATTTTCAAATATGGCGGACTTCCGGTTATATCGGAAACGCACCCTAACTTGGTTATTTTAAATGGAAAATCCTATTTTTTATTATACTTTTGAATTCCTCATAAAAAGATAATATCAAGTTATTAACATTAAATTGGACCTGGAACGCACCCTTCCGGAGTTATTTCAGGTTTCTTGGAAAATTTGACGTTTGCAGTGTTTGGCGCCATTTTAAATATCTCAGAAACGAAAGGACTTAGAGGGTTGCGGTTTCCACATTCCGTTTCTGGAAGAAATTGCCTATCATCTGCAGTTATTAGATAGACACATTCATTATCAATAGTATAAAATTTATCCATGCCAATATTTACAAATTCAAACAGGGATAACTATTTTTTTTTTAATGGAATGCCATATTTTTTCTCACGTAGTATAATGCAAAATTAAATTTCCTTTCGACTGATATAGGGGTGTTGGTATCTTTGAGCAGTATTTTTTGAGAAATTTGCATTTTTTTTTTAAATTTTCAATAAAATCGCGTTATCACGTTTGCCGTTTCAAAGTTTGGCAATTTTGTTTTTTTTTCGAAGAAATGTCAGTTTATTAATTGTTGAGTTAGGGCGTAGAAGTAGATGCAGAATTTTTAATGCCAAATAACCAACCTAATTGTGAAAATAGTAATAATATGTACCTATACTTAAATAAAACGTAAAAAGTATTCGAAACAATTTATTATTAACAGAAATGGTTTATACTTTGGGTTTGGGCAATTTAGAGGCAAATACAATGCATACTTCGAGGTTTGAGCTTGAAAGAGTTAAACAATTATAAATAAAATTATATAAAACAGCTTAACAAACATTAAGAATAATGGATATGAATAGAGATTAAATTAAAAGTTAAATTAAATGTTCTACATGACCACCAGCCTCACGATAGGATGTTCCATTTAAAATAAGGAAGTTAGGGTGCATTTTCTACACTTAACCCCATATAACTTTTATTTGAAATATTTTTCTCTATTTTGAACTATGCGCGTATAAATGGCCGATTTCGGCTTAGTGACTCACCCTGTATATGTTATATATATTTTTTGTATCAAATCCACCAGTAATTTTGTATTTACGGCTTTTCAATCATAAATATGAATAATGTATCCTATTAAAAAAAAAATACATACATAGTACCAATTGTCTTTGTCCTAATCAGAACAACATTTGACTTAATCTGCTTATGTCAGAACAAGTCCTCGTATTTAATTTTTTTTTTATAAACTTATAAGTGTAATGTATGTCGACATTACCTTGTAGAACTAAACGGTATGCTAAGATCGCTAGAAAAATATGTACAACAGAATATGTTAACCATTAATGTCGGCAAAACAAAAATAACGGTGTTTAGAAATGGGGGGGAAGAAAAAAAAGGATGAAATTTGGAAACTATGTAATAAAGATGTAGAAGTGGTTAACGAATTTAAATATCTGGGATTCTGGTTTAATTTGCATACCGGGAGATAAGGGCGCTGCATACTTAAATAAAAGATGTAAAAATAAGACGCATAAAGAAATTTGGGCAAGGGCTAGATGCGGAAACATAGGTAGGGCAGGAAAGAAAAGCTTTAAGGAGTCAGTGTGTCGATTGTGTTATTGGGAAAATGAGACTTTAGGGCACTTAATGTACTGTAAAAATGCAATGAAGGATCAAAAACAAAACATTATAGACTTTATTAAAGAGTGGAGAAGTGAGGCAGATGATGTAGACCTTGAGGAATTAATAAAAGAGGCATTAAAAGGTGACGTGATCCCGGAATTATGTGATTATTTTCACCAGGTTGAAATGAATCTAAGGGAATGCAAGTGTTAGCATGTAAGGAAATTATTGCTAGGGAATTTAAATTAGTTAATGTAAATAAGATTTGTATACAATGTTGGAAGCAAATTGCAAAAGCTCCATGTAAAGGGGCATGTAATGAAAATAATAAATAATATATCGACATTACTTACCTATGACATATTCTAAGATTAAATTCCAACCAATTATATACGCTACAAACTCCCCAACGGTAACATAACTATATACGTAAGCCGAACCAGCTCTGGGCACTCGAGATGCAAATTCAGCATAACAAAGACCTATACGTAGTTAAGCAAAAAAATTGACATTAATTATTCTTTCATTTTTATCTCTTATTTAAAGTGCCTTCATATAAATTAGCACTTTAATATAAATGAATTTAAATAAATGGTAAAAACAAACATTTGGTTAATTAATTGTAGAATGTAAGCTTTCACGACCGGCGTCAATCGAATTAAGATAACTTACCGGGCTTTTGGGTCGTCGTCTATAGGCTTTTTTGTTGCCTGACGTTTCTTCAGCGGCTGCGGCTGATATTTTCAGAAGCGTTTGTGGTTTGGTCGTCGAGATCGAATGCTGTTACAACGATCAAACCACAAACGCTTCTGAAGATGTCAACCGTAGCCGCTGACGAAACATCAGGCAACAAAAGAGCCTATAGACCACGACCCAAAACCTCGGTAAGTTATCTTAATTCGACTTGGTTAATTTTCACAAATTTAATTATCAGAGTCGAATATATATATATATTCAGTATATAGTATAATTTTGTTGTACTCTTGATAATGACGAATTTCATCGAAACAATATTGTCGAGTCTGATAATTAAATTTGTGAAAATTAACCAAGTGTTTGTTTTTACCATTTATTTAATATGCATTTTCACAATGAATGCAACGTACAAAACTGAAACTGTAGTAAATGAATTTGTTAATGGAAGGAAATATAATACAATTTAAGAATAAATACAATGCATTATGAATAGAATTTAGAAGACGTCCAGAGTGTAATATTTACTCCTGATGATGGCCTAATAAGGCTAGATTTACAACGAGGTTATTATTTTTGTAAACTATCTAATTTTTGAAATATAATTATAACTTTCAAACAAAGAAAATTTAAAATGAAAGAATTGATATAAAACGCCTTATAACACCACAAAGTAAATATTTATTGGTAAGACCAAATGTTCATTTCGGCTACAAAGTAGTCATTTTTAGTGGTAAATAGAAACTTAAAAAAAAAAACAAAATTACATCTTATATACTCCAGTTACTACCTGTAGTTATTGAAAGGGATAACCCCTTATAAACAAATGGCAAATCGAAATTTATAAGGAACTCTAAACTTTTGAATATATATACATTCGTAATTCAAAGTAGTTGTCACGTTGTTTCGATAATTCAATATTGTGGTCAATGAAATGTCCAGTACTTAATGTACGATATCCTACCGCAGATTTTTCAGAATTATTACTTCTTAGGGGTTTAGAAGGAAGTTTAGGAATTCCTTTATGGATTTCGATTTGCCATTTACTAATAAGATGTTATGTTATCATGTTTATCGAAACATCACTCGGTTTTTTATGAAACATTTTTGTAAATAGTAGTAAATAAGTAAATATTGCAAAATAAACGTTTAAAAAGTTTTTTCAAAACTCTACATATGTTTCGGCTTGTTAGGCCTTGTTCACGATTACCACAAAGTATTTACTTTGTTTACTGGTTATGTTATCTCTTATTCGAGGTCTTTCAATAACTACAGGTAGTAACTAGAGATATATAAGATGTAATTTTGGTTTCTTATTTATGAACACAGTTTCTGACGAAAATAACCTTGTCACCGAATATTTAATGTCTTAGGGGCTATCCATAAACTACGTTACCATTTCTTGGGAATTTTAGACACACCTCCCCTTCGTTAACAATCGTAGTATAAGTCTTGACCCGCCCTCCCCCCATAAAAGTAACGTAGACTTTCAGAGAAGATAAAATTAACTAAACTGTTTTTTTTCAAAAACATTTTTTTTTTAATTTACACGTCTTGAAATGAAGAGGCTTTAATATCATGGATTACAGGCATTTACACACCAACATTTTTTAGCACGCATGCACATGTAACGTCGACTAAGAGCCGACCCCCAACCACCCCCACCGTTACTATTCGTAGTTTTTACGAAGACTCCCTCCCCCCACTAAATTGGCAACGTAATTTATGGACAACCCCTTATTTTGGCGTTGGGGTAAGAGCTATTTACTGTGTTCGAAATATACATTTGGCCTTACCAATAAATATTTATTTTGTAGTTTTATAAGGCGTTTTATTTCAATTGTTATATTGTGCCCACTACAAGCAACTCGTTGAAATTTCGTATTTTCAAAGAAAACTTGTTAAATGAAACTTACTATTTTTAATGCTTGCCCTATTTGAAAATATTTAACTTAGTTAATAGGAAGTCATTTATTTTCTCAAAATATCAAATAGTTACTATAAATGGATTAAAGTAATTAAAATAATAAATGTCTGTTTTATGAACTGTATCACATAAAAAAGTTTATTGTAGACTATCCAATTATGAACTCATAATCCCCGCTATATCATAAGTGTACCAATGCACCTTAACAGGGAGTTAGATAAAGTAAAACACAAAAATTAATCTGTACTCTTTTCTGATTAAAAGATTACAATGTTTGAAGCCTATCTATGAGTACCACAAATATGCTAATCCTAATCACCATTGATTACCATCTTATTTGACAAACTATCTTTTGAAATTGAATTTCAAATTATTCTTCTATGTCTTAAAAGATGAATTGTTAAATACGACGATAATTGATAAGTAATAGTGAGTATATTGATGAAAATATTTATAGATAAACTTCAAACGTCGTAAACAGTTAATCAGAAAATATTACGGATTAAATTTTTTGTTTTTTTCCTTTATCTAACTCCCTGTCAAGGTACATTGATTCTTATGATTCACCGGAGATTATAAGTCCATAATTGCATAATCTTCAATAAACATTTTTACAACTTTTTAATACAATCGTTCTTGAAGTGTGGACAAAAAGATAATGAACATCCTGTATATCAGTGGCGGCTTGTGAGTGTGTTACACGAATAGGCATAATTAATAAACCTAAAAAAGTTAATTATTCTGTAGGAAAACTCAACTAGTCTATGAATAATATGAAAATAAAATCCCTAATTTCCTTAATAATCAATCGAATACACTGCTACTGCGTACAAAAAAATAAACAAATCGATAACTTAAAGTAACAATAGGTAACCAAGATAAATTCTATGACTGCATTCCAAGTAATTCTATCGATTTTAAATGCTTGCTATTCACAATTAAATATAAATGAGTGCTTTAAAAATTAAAATAACCTACATCCTTAACTATTTGCGAACAGTAATTCAATATGGGTCTTCCTCTGTCTTTCTTTACACCTGTTTCTAGTTCCAATGTCTCTAAAGGTGTTCTGACATCCTATTTCTTTTTTTAACATTTTATATCTACGGTATTTTTATCATCCTCTTATACTACCTTCCACATTTTGCCCCATACAGAGCCGTGCTCTAAACAAACACTTTTAACAATCTTTTTAGAATTTCCAAATTAACCAAATTCCAAATTTGTTTTCTTTTTGTTAAAAATTACTCGACTATAAATCATTGCTGTATCGGGGAATTAACAAAAAACAAATGACTTAGAAAATAGATCAGAATTAGTACCCATTGTAACTCTATACACCAGCCGCCACAGCAAGAATTATTTTATCCAAATTTGATTTCATTTTGAGTTTTAACATTTAAGTGCCGCGCTTATTAGGGGGATTAATGTTAATATTTTAGGGTCACCTTTTTTATTTATTTCATACCAGCAAATGCTGAGGCTATAGCTGCTACAAGAAACGATAGGCAGACAGCAGGTCCGGCTACTGATTTAGCTACAGAACCAGCTAATACATACACCCCTAAACCTAGAGTACTTCCTACCCCCAATCCCGTCAAATCAACAACACTTAAAACTCTAGCCAACTGACTGCTATCTTGATTCGCCAGAGGTGTCTTTTTCTGGGACAGGTACGAAAGAAATTTCATTGCCTTCTGGAAATAAACGACAAAAATTATTACAATTTAAAAAATTAATTGTTAGATATAATGTTAAGCCACGTTTCCATCGGAGGAACATTGAGGAACATTTGAGTTGCTGTTGCTTGTTCAAGAAAACGTTTCACACAATTCCTAAATGTTATTCCGCACCGAGAAAAAGGAATTCATTTAAACAATAAATTTTGCATTTTTTTTAGTTAACACTGAAAGTTTTGTTTCAAATCGTTGATAATGTTTCAGCTGGCACTGAATTTTTTTAATTTTAATATTTGTTAATCCGGTAACATACATGCTTTAAAATTACGATTTTAGTTTGTAAATGTTAAATAAATATCAAGATTTCTTCATTTAATGTTGCTCCTATTCTATTTACAATTTCATTTTATAGTTGAAATACCTGATAATGACTTATTATTCGAAACATTCAAAACAGTTAAATTAACCTGTACCAAATGATAATTACATAAATTTGCCTAGCAGAATGACTTATTGCTTTTTCTCATTTTCGAATTCTACTACCCCAAATTAGTCTAAGTCTAATTCAGCAAAAATTACAAAATAATTTTTGCTCTATGATTTTGCTGAAAAGTTAATTTGAGGTAGTAGAAACCAATAATGACAAAAAAATATAGGTTCGGAAAAATATTCATAAAATGAAAACCGTCTAAAATAGAACATTTCGGTTTAGAGAGAACCTTCATAATATATCAGCCTATAACTCTTAGGATGCGAAATAAGGATTTTTGGCCAGGTCTGAAAATACGCCTTTTACAAAATACGTAACGCTTTTTGGACCTTTTTTTCTTATGCCGTATTCTAAGATCTAGCCAATATTCTGTTAATACAAGTGAAACAAATGCTAAATTAACAGTTTCTGCTTTTACATTGAAAATATTTAGTATTTAGTTTAATGTTGAAAGTTTGTTGTTCCTACAAATATTTCCTGTTTTCGTTCAAGTAATTCCAATTTAAGACTTTTTTACTGTTCGTGCAATACACTGTCGCATTGATAATAATTAACTCAAAAAAAAGTTGAATAACCGATTTTCTATTAACTTAAGATTATATGTTTCGGAAACAAATGTCAACGGTATCCACTTGTCGTTTTCCATTGTGAGGCAAACTTCGAAAAAAAAATCGGTAACATAGAGAAACAAAAGCCTGTAAATTTCCTTGATCACAATAGATATTTATTTGTAAAAAATTCATTGTGTTCTTCAAACTTTTTTACATCGGAATAAATAAATAAATCTTCAAAAATATATTAAAATGTATTTCTTTCCCATTGTTCAAATTGTACCTGCATATGATGAATTTAGTAATTTGTCAGTTAAGTGTTCTAAGCATATAAAGAAATAAAACGCAATTTTCACAATTCATAATTACAGTACATTTTTCACGTACACCGTTGACGTGTAGGATTATGAATTACTATAATAGAGTATATTACTATACCAAATTTGACCAGCTAATCAATTAGGTACGAATACGAATAGAACAAAAATCATTAATTTAATTATCCTGTTGACTTCTTAACAGTCTTTTGTTTATGGTAATGAATCATAACTTTTTAATCACTAGCAGTTTTGAAAATATCACGCAATAAAAACCGTTATGTTTTTCAAATTACCTATTGTAACTGAAAAAAAAACAACACAACACTGGTTTATCAAATTGAATGCTTGATTTATTAATTCGCAATTAATCAATTTATAATTCCCAAAATCCTCGTAGATTAATGAAATTCAGACTGATTGATGCAATCAATTTTTGTTGAATTGTCTCGATATTTAAAAACTCAAAGACAAAAGGTCAGTGCATTTATTTTGGATATTTATTTTGTTGTCTCTTTTATCAAAATGTTTAGTTGTTACTTTTTATTTGAATATTCAAAAATTTTGTGAATTATCGATGCTTATGTAAATTTAAAATGAAAAAGTTCGTTTCTATCTGATTATAATCTTAATTTACATGAATAGAAAAATTAAATTTACAAAAAGCTTATTGCATGTTTACATTCACACATCGGCTTTTAACAATAAAAAAAGATTAGATAAAATTAATCCATTTATTGCTTTTTTAACAATCTTGTATCACCTCTTTGTGATAAAACAAATAAAGCGTAATTTTACTCCATATGTATATTCATTTTAAATTCATCTATATCATTCATGACACTAGAACAATTTCAAAAGTCGAAGTGTATAGAATATTACTGAAATAATAGTTTTATACACAGTCATACAATATATTCCTTGCGTTGAAAAATGAAATGAGCTAACTAATAAACAAAATGTAATTGCAGTACATTTAAAGATACTTTTGTAAGTCCTAATAATCATTTTTTTTAATATTGTTGTTAATTACGTAAGGGTATTACCATATCCTTATTCTCAACTGCGGCAATTATTAAAATACAAATACGATATTTTAATTAACTTTAAATGAGTAACTCCCTATTAAGCGATTAAGCAGATATATACGTCAATGAGTTCCAAATACTGAAACCTGTACTTTTATCTTACGTTTAATTATAAACATATATATAAATAAAATTAAAATAAATTAGTTACTCAATTAATAATGTGTAGTATTTATTTTCCGTTAAAAGATTGTTTTAAATATAAAAAACACATCTCATCCATTTATATTGAATGTTTTTTAAACAAACTAGGAATAATTTACTCTAACACTAGAGTAAACTTGTTGTTAATAAGATTTTCGCTTAATTCCTTTCGTGAACTAACGGTAAAGCTTATAAAAAAAATACTGATTAAGTTGTATATCATTTATCATTTATATGTTATATTTACGTAGATTAAAATTTGTGGATTTAGAAATTTTTTGTAAATATTGAACAAATCGCTTTAATTCGTAAATTCCTGGATTAAGAGATAACGCATCAACTATCGCATAAAAAATTGTGATTATTTGTGCAAATGAAGGCCACATTTTTAAATATATTCTTTTAATACTATCAATTATGTCTTCCTTTTAATAATCCATGTTTTACATTTTCATTTTTAACTGTAAACAAAAGAAAACTTGCACTTGTTGATGATTCAATGGATTATAAAGCTCGAAACATCATTCGCATTTCGGTCAGTAAAGAGCATTATTTTAAGTTCAAAGTAGACAAAAAAATACGAATAGAATAAAACTTTCATTCAGATAAAATTGTTTTGCTTAATTTTATACTTTTTAGTGTACATTTTCTAATGTCAGTTGCAAAAATTGAAGAAAACAATTTTGGGTAAAAGTGGAGCTAAATAAAATCGTTTTAAAATCAATAGTATTTTGAACGATTTTTCTTTACGTTGACATTGCCTAAATTATTATACGACCTGATAACAAATACTGTTATCACCCTAGAATCCTTTGGTAATTTTTATAGAAAAGATTACTTTTAAAATTTAAATCGAGTAAAAAATTTTTAAAAATAACACCAAAAGTATGGCAAATATTTCAATTTATATTTTTATGATACAAAATCAAATTACAACAAATTCATAACTAGTTTTACTAAAGGCAAAAAAGGGTAGAATAATATTTATATATATAATAAGTACTTGAAAAAAAAAATGATGGTACCTTTTAAATTTGATTCACTTTTGTATAATTTAAAACTACTTACCATAATTAGATAAATTTTTATATCAGGTTTTAGTAGTCACCTCTTTAAAAATTATTAACATTTGTTAAATTGTTTTTGAAAACGCTCACTAAAACATCACAAATTTTCACTGCGATTCTGAACAGTCGTACCGGACAAGGCTACACTAAAAGTACTTGTGAGTATACAACTCATTTTATTTATATGCGACATTCACTGTAATTTGTGATGAAGTAACATCATTTGTGTAAAAACTTTAATTCATTTACTTTCTGTAAAATACCTTTATAAACCGATAAAAATAGTATATCTTTATCAGTAAATAAAGTTGATATGTTTACTACTTAGAACATACGAAAACCAATTAAATGAAAAGGTAAGATTTTTTTAAATTAAAATATTCATAATTACCGCGGTACATAAAGTCATCTAGCGAGAAAAGAATCAGTTAATATTGGACCTTTTTAAACTGGCAAAGGCATCTTTTCTGGTCTTTATTTGTGCCATGTTGCCAAATTCGGTTTAAATGCAATTCAAACTTTAATTTTTAGGTAATTTATTTTTAAAACAATCGAATAAATAGAACGATGGAAAGTATAAATATTATTACTTTTAAAGAATCTTGCTAATAATATTTCTAATAAAATTAGAGCATTTTCGAGTTATCTTTGATTGTCACAATCAGTCTCAATCTTCTCTCGGCGAGTATCTGGCAATCCAGTAAACAAAGTTCTTTTTGCGTGAGATTGTTGTGGTAAGTTTTATGTTTATCCATAATCATCCAAGAAATTAAGTCAAATTCTCCTATTTGGTTTACTGTCTTACATTTATAGTATTTAAACTAATTGATTTAGTAAATTATTGTTATTAGTATTTATAAGTATATTTATTTATCACTGACAAATATATGATTATAAGGTTAGGTACGTTTGTATCAGGTATTTTTAATTTTGTTTAATTTTTAGCCTCATCATGGGCAAAATAATGAAAATAGGTAAAGTCGTACTGGTCTTAAGTGGCCGGTACGCAGGTAGAAAGGCTGTCGTCGTAAAAAACAATGATGATGGAACTTCAGAAAAGCCTTATGGCCATGCCGTAGTTGCTGGTATTGATAGATACCCCCGAAAAGTACATAAACGGATGGGTAAAGCCAAAATCCACAAGCGTTCTAAGATTAAGCCATTCATTAAGGTAAGAAAGATACCTTTTAGACGACTAATATAGTGTCAGCATGTCACTACATTGTAACACAAAGTTTTCACCTCAATGATTAATTAAGAAGATACTAAATTTACTTTACTACACGTTAATTATAATTATTAAAAGGATGTAATATATTCCATATTAATTTAGGTAATCAACTATAATCATCTAATGCCTACACGATATTCTGCTCTTGACTTAACATCCGACCAAAAAGTCAATATTAAGGATTTTAAAGACCCCATTAAGCGAAAGAAGATCAGGTTCCAAATTCGTGTAAAGTTTGAGGACAGGTACAAGCAAGGCAAGAACAAATGGTTCTTCCAAAAGTTGAGGTTCTAGTTTATTATATTGTAATTTATGACTGTTCATTTTATATTATAAATATAATGTAATAAATAATGAACCATCTTTTTATCTTTGCTTTTAAGTTGGTACATCATATTTTTATATTATGAAACTTGTTATACAAATTAATATCAAGAATAAATCCCATTAATGTATACTTGTTTTTTAAACACTTTAAATGAGTGAAGAAACTAAACGTGTATAATTGTCAGTCCATTTATTAGATATGTCTAACATACATGTATTAAAATGTAATGTCCACAGAAAATTGCACTTTTAATAAATTTCTTTGGTTCATAAATGCTGCTCCTATTTCCAAGAGGATAACGACAAGATAAGGCCTTACAAAAAGTATCACAAATGTTGCAAAAAAGTTTAAAAATAACATCACAGCATTTGTACTAAAAAGTTAAACTATAAGAATTTTGATACACAAAAATCTGTGGACAATTTAAAAATTCGTATTCATTTCATAACGTAAGTTTCCTTATATAAATATGTGCAAATGAAAGATACACATAAGTAGGTATATGTAATGTTCTTTACAGAAACTTTTTCAAATTATTGAGACAGAAAATGAAATGAAACGTGACTACGGTATTGCAAATTAGAGAAACAATATATACACTCAATGTTAATTTCACGAAAAACTTTGTTACTTCTTTTTAATGTATTTACGTTACAAATGAATACCAATGCTCATATTATTTTTTTGCCTAACGAAGGTAACATGTGACTATAAATAACAAAGAGATTACATTTAGTAAACTAATCTGGCCATACTGCACTACAAAAAGGTACAAACAATTAAAATACTCTGTATTAAAACACACGAGCTAACAAGTGGTTCTGTAAATGTATACCCTTTAAAAAGATCACAGCTTCTTGCAGTCCAATCCACAACACAATGTGGTGATCAGTGCTACTCATCGTATTTTAACTGTTTCAACTTTACAACAAACTTCTTTTCCAATCATTAAATACATTTTTCTCTCATTTCCAAATTAATAACATTCGCTTTTCACTAGATAATGTTTGTAATTGTAAATTAACAAATTATATATCTAAGAAAATCACAAAGTATGTAAACGGGTGTGATTTGAAGCACTGACCATACCTCTAAGTAAACTTTCCTATACGGAATGTACAAAATTATCAACTACAGAACCTGTTGTTTAAATGAGACATTATTAGCAGACATACAACAATTTTTTAGTAGTATTCGTTGCGGCAATTAGCTGTATGCATATTTAGGAACAGGAATACCTTGAAGAACCGAAATAGAGTGAAATATTTTAGTATAATAATAATTACCATTATTGTCCACTAACTTGTAGACATACACAATATTATATGAACGCGAATTGTGTTTTAAGCAAGAAAGTGTTTGAAATACCTGTAAAAAATTGTTGTGACGTGCATATTTATACCTTAATTAAGAAACATTTCACACTAACGTAAGTGATAATAAATTCGTATAAAAGTATTATTACCCTACATAAATTCCAGTTACTAACTAGACTTAGTACACGAATATTCATAATGCTCAAAGTAAAGTGAAGAAGATTTAAAAAGTCATTGGTGTTTTTCAAAAATAAACTTGCGAAAATAAGTTACTTTAAAATATTGTTGGTGTATTGATTTCAAATTGATTAGTTAGTGTGAGATGTTCTCGGGACTGTTTTAAAGACCGCTTTACTGAAAAATAAAAGCCAACGCAAAATTTCATCAAAGACCAAAGGCAGTGCAATTTTGTGATAACTTACAACCTATTTGTTTAAATATTTTTTCGAAAAATATCCATACTTCAACTTCTCAAAATTTAGTTCAATTTTTTCATTGCAATGACAAAATTCAACAGAATAATATGTATATATAAAACGATCTTTAGAAAACTACTATTTCAACAACAAACTATACAAAGTCTGGCTGAGAGGGCACTAGTGGTAATTCTCGGTCAGAAGACGAATTTGAACTCGGTTGCAACAACTGAAATGCCGAACATAAGCTTGGCTTGAGCTGGAAACTGCAGGGCTGTGGACCGCTGTCTAACGTTAAATCTCGTTTCTCGTTTAAAGATTTCAATAAAACCTTTTCACAACCATCAGGAGGCTCGCGGGCTAAGAATCGATTGATATGCGGTGACGTACCTAATTTACCACCTTCGTGGTCAGGACTTGAACCTTGACTTCCACCTATTTAAGAAATTTAAAAAAATAGACATGGTTAAGATAATAATCTAATATTAAATTATACTCATTATTTTTCATTCAATATAATCAGATATCTTATGTATTTAAAAATAATAGGGCGATAAGCATAATAATTAGTCTAAATTCCCAAACTTCCAAATCTCCAGTAATCAATTGACTTTGAAGAATCAAAAAATTTTGAAAAGCAGAAAATATTTTTTTATAATTTTACTCTTATTACTTCATAAATAAATAAGGAAACAAAGAAAGTTAATTCTTTTAGTGGTTTGTATAACACTAACAATGAAATTATATCGTCGAAAAAATCTTTTATACTATTAGTGCAGCTAATTCATAGGAAAACATTTTTTATTTTTAGCACTTATTTTCTTGAAAGCCTAGACTTAATTAACTTTATTAATTTAAAATTTCTGAAACATTCAGAACTTTAGTATTTATCATAAAAATTGAAGTGAAATATCCTACTGTTTTTAAATCACTATAATTATTTAGAAATGTAATTAAAATTTAAAATATGTAATATTATCCGATTTGTGAATCTAATATCCATTCTTTTTATGATTAGTTTCTTTTACGTGAGAATTTATTAGAATAGACATGTCTGCATGCTTTATTTCCATCCCAATAATTTCCCATGTGCTTATTCTGGTGCATAATGTGCATATTCATTCAACTACATAATCTGCTGTAAAGGAATTGTATTGTAAATTTCGCGGTTCATCTGTTAAAACGCCTTTAAGGAAGGAATGATAAGAAGATTTTTAAAGAAAAAGTTCCTCTTTAATGATAATGAACTTAAATTTTATATTGAAAATATTAGAAAAAACTAAATCAATATAGAAATCAATAATTAGTGAATGGAGGTTGAATGTGAAAATTGTATAAAAGCAATAATTAAATAATTAAAAGAAACCTGTATCTCCAGGTGATGAATCCAAATGACCAGGTATCAATGGGGACGCTGACTCTCTAGATGGAGGGCCTAAATTAAATGCAAATCATTATTCAAATGTTCAAACATCATAATTCAGACTAACAAAAAAATGACTTAGATGCACAATGACACTAGTAAGTTTCTAATTATTCTAGCAATATATTAAGTTTGATATAGATCATCATTACTGTGCATGTATTAAGTTAAAAATATACCTGAAGAATAGCAACTTCCAGTTAATTCTCCTTTCACAGGAGTCTGTGTGTTTACAGATCTTGTTGTCCTAAACATTTCAGCCAAAGGTGCTCTATGACCCTCAGGAATTACTTGATAAAACTAAAAATTTTATTTCACCAATCAAAATTACAAAATATATTTCTAACTAACAACCTTTCCAAAGTCTTCACTTCTATCAAAATAATCCGAACCAGATAAAGATGTTCTCAAAACCAGTCGTTCTATTTCTTGATTAAGGCCCTCAACTGAACTGCGTATTGTAGGCTTTGGTATGGGTTTCAGGGGTATATTGATTGGATTTGCCTTTGAAATAGGTGAAACTAAAAAGGCTAAACAAAGGAATAAGAAAATTTTGTTCTGTTTGATAGAAAGACTTACATGCACTTGTTTGTGAGCTAGTACTTGGTAAAACAAGTGAATGATCACCTGCCATTGCTAAATTGCTAGGAGATACCAAATGTTTGCCTGTAGAGTCCTTATTATTTCTTTGTAATCTTTGTCTAATAATAACTTTCTCAAGTTTATCCTCACTATTTTCAGCTATGACATGCATTTTTCTGGCATCAAGCAAATCTGTCTCATCAGTCTTAAAACCAATAAGTTGTAATATATAATAGGACAATAACTATTTAGTTTACTTAGTTTTAATAGAAAAACATATTATAATTTTACCTGGGTGGCTTTATCAACTTGCAAAAAATTATGCTGCCAATATAGCAAATCCCTTGGCCACTGTCCTTTTAAATAAATTGTATCTAAAGATGCTGTCCTTCTAATAACGTCAGAGCTTGTAGCATGTTCTAATGATTCTGATTTACCTATACATATATAACTCAGTAGAAATTGTGAAATGAAACTTATATAGGTATACAATTTAAAAAAAAATTAAATCACATTGTGCACAAGAAAAGGAAAATTCAAATTATTTTACTTAATTTAAATCACGGACCTTGCAAAAAGTTACCTTTATATGAAGCAGAACCAGGACTTCTCTGACCTGATGAACGATCCGGAGAAAAACGCTTTTTCCAACTAGAAGTAGGTGATAAATTCGGACTGTTTCTTCTTAGGTTGTTAGAATTCTTTAGCAATGAAGACATGGGTACCGTAGCTTTCAAAGGGCCTTGTTTGGAACTAGGTGATGATTTTCGTACCCTCGCCGGGGTACCTTGAGTGTGGGCCGACATCACATCTAAATAATAATTTTAAACATTTCCCTATCCATTTTAAACAGTTTGTGAATTGATATTGTCATCACAGCACATTCTGCCTTTTCATTTTATTTTGTACTTTAATACTCAATACTGCTATGGTTTATTCGGTATTTATCGCTTAACATTATTGAAAATTCTGCTCATTGTCAGTCTTTTTGTTCTTCCTTGTTCTTCTTAATTTATCTTTATTGCGCATGTCAATTAAAATAAACCATTTGTATGTTTTCAACGGTAACGATCTGAAATGTACATGTTCACATATGATCACTTGGGTTTTTAATTTAATTTTTTAGAGATTCTTGTTTATTATTAGCAAACAAGCTCTAACGCGACTTAGTAGTGTTATATTCAACACATATTATGTACAATTTTTAAGAACATTAAAAGTTTTAGAACCGTAATTTGCAGTGTTGGCTAAACGGACGTTTGGTAAGATCGGGAACAAAATACACCATCAAAAGTTATTTCCGGTAATTTCATGTAGTGGCGCGAGTGTTATGTAGGTATCCGACAAACTTTTCAATAGTACAATTTTGATAAAAGTGCCAGCTGGAATGTTTTGTATCTCGAAATTATAATAAGTTACTGTTTTCGAAACTTTTGGTACCATTAGTTTTAACTTAAACAAACTGTAATACCTATACGATCGTTAGTAACTAAATGTTGCGTCGTGCCTCGAATCATTTTCGGTTGTAAGACCGGTAGTGCCGTTTTATGTTAAAATCGCAAGTATGTGTAAATTAGAAAAAGTTAACAAGTTATTAATACATTATGATAATTTTATTTATAATATGTTTCTTATAAAAAGAAGTGTATGAAGAGGACACAATTATGCCGCCAAAGCTGTTGAGCCAGGTAAATTTTCAAAACACTGTCATTAATTAGCAAATTTACTTTTTTGAAACATAAATAGTTGATAAATAATTTACGTAAATAAATAGTATAAAATACTATATTATTAATACGTATCTGTATAGTTTAAGAAACACACTCTTCAGTGAATATGAATGTAGGTACTTATTAGGTTATATTTATTACTCAGTAAGTAAATACAATGGTTTATTTTATAATATAAATTTATAGATACTCCACTTAACTATTGCAAATAAAATGGTAATTTACTTCTTATTCAGTGTGTGTTTGCTTTTGACCATTAAACTTTTTAGTATTTCAAAACTATAAAAACTGTAATGGAACATGATTAATTGGTATTCTATTTATTGAAGTTAGAAGTATAAACGACTCTTTAATAATATACTTCTAAATAAGACCATGTTGTAAGAGATTAAACCAACTTTTATTCGTACAACTGTTTGGGAAGTAATACAAAAATAAGTCTAATGACTAGAATATATTACAAGCAACACTTTTAAAATCAACTCAAAAGATAGATACAAGCAAATCACAAGTTAAAATAATTGAAATAGTTGTACTGTATAATGTGCTGCAAATGTATAAAAGTACAAAAAAATATTAAGTACACAGGCAATACAAAAGATTGGGTTGTATTTTTATAATGGGAAACTGAATGAAATTAAATAATTACTTTTAAAATATAATGAATAGAAATTATTGATGTGTAAGTAATCAAATGAAATTTTAATTATTACAATAAAATATATTTTTAATAAATACATATGAGATATCCTGCATGGATAAAAGTGTGACAAGAATTAAGTGCACATATTTGGTGTTATACCAAGGATAATGCCATTGCAAATACAATTTGTAAGCTATTTTACTTTTTCATTTTCTTAATTTAGTTTGGGTCGTTACCTCCAATCAATTTCCCATAAGTATATTACAGACTAAAAACTTTAAGATGTACTGTACACAGGAAATAATCACATGGGGAGATCTCTCATAAGAAAAGGAATCTTGCTGCTGTTAAGTTTACTTTCTATAAGTATCTGTATTTTTTTATACAGTTATTTCCTAAGTCTACTACAATAACATAACCATCTGAAGTAGTTGCAATGCCACTGGGCCTTTTCAATTTGTATTCGTGTGAATCTATTACATTATTAACTGATCTGTTATTTAACGAGAGTACTTGAATATAGTTGCGACCCTTTTGTTCAGATCGACTTGCCAAAATGTAACCCTCTGAATCTACAGCAACCCCTCCATATCTTCCTTTTCCTAGAATTATTTTACTAAAGAAATCTATAAACTTATAATTAAACTAGGCTTACCTTTTCCTTCATCAAAAAGTACCTCCATAAAATCACCTTTGGCTGAAAATACTTGTATTCTTGTATCTGCTACTATTATTTCATTAGAAGGCCCTACTGAGACTGAAGAAAGAAGATTAAATGTTCCTTTTTTACCTACCTGAAAAAAAAATATATTCCTTCATATTTAAGAACTTATTTTGTACAAATATGTTAATCGCGATGTATTCAAAATGTTTTAGAGAAATAAAATATGCTATTAATGCACTTGCATCAAAAATCTGAGGAAATAAATATATCTTTTCCAGGATATTTTTAGTTAATTAAGAATCACGCAAAATCAAAGGTGTTGATAATGTGTTAGATTTGTTGTTTACATCTTCCACATTTTTAAACAAAATTAAACTTACTTGGAAAAGATATTTTCCATCGGAATCAAAAACACAAATGGCACTTAATCCGTTATCGGCGACCAATATATGACCGTAATTTTTATCGTATGTTATATCTATCGGTTCTTGAAAGGCGTTATAGCTAAAAGTCTTTATTGTCTGACCAACGGTTGTCATTTCGGTTACAGTTTTCGTTCTCCAATTCACAATAACTAAACCATTATTCGACACCGCTATACCTATAAAATAGTGGTCATTAAATACCAAACCCATTAAAACGGTTAAAGTTTATTTCCGAATCTTAGTTGAAGTAATTTACCTGTACAACTTCGTCCATTAAGACCATCGTTGGTTATGTGCCTAACAAATTCAAAGTTGGAATTGAGAACTTTTATTCTTGAATTGCCTGTGTCCAAAACGTAAACTGTTTGGTCTTTGTCATCGATAGCGAGCGAAACAGGTTGCATGAATTCATCTTTGCAACTGCCTCTACCTCCGTAAATTGAAATAGGACTATTATGTTCCGAAACGTCGAAATATAGCGGATTGTCTTTGATGGGCCTATCCAGAACCATTATTTTTATTCCATATCGACCAGCCATTATTGGTTTAAATTGAATCTTATACGTTCCATCTTCGCAGTCGGTAACGTGTACCGGTAAACTATTTGTGGTGTTTTCCGGTTCCACAGGTAAAACATCAACCGAGACAGGATCTCCCCCTATACGTTGGGGGTTGCCGTGATAATCGACGGAAGATAGTATGACAGTGCCTGTTATGCCCGAGATCATTTCGTCTTCTACTCGGGCAGTGCAAAGGCTAGGGAAGGTAGTACTAGTTCGTACTTTGCCTAAATCACTCAGACTTTCCTCTATCGTTGCGAGACTATTGTTGTGCGAGAATTCGCAGGTGAGAAACGCATTTTCTCGGGGTTCTCCTAAATTCGAAGCTGCGTCAAGTTTTTCTGTCAAACTTTCGATCCTCTGGGTAATATTCCGGACTTCTACTTGGTACTGAAGACCTTGGCATTCTTGTTCTACCTACCAGAAACGTTACAGGTTACTACGAGTTACGTTTAATAGTAAAACTAGGTGACGCCTTATTTGAAATGTTAATTATTAGCTAATTAATATGATTGGGACTTTTAACTGAATAACAATTTGTAATAGTTATACCGTTGGATAAATTTCTAGATCAATTTCTGCGGAATTCTTATAGAATTTTAATTAATCGCTTAAACACCAACAGTTTAATAAATTATATTACAGCATGATTTTCCGGAAAAATATACAGGTATTTGAAATTTTTAATTATTAAATACATTGCAAAACATTTGCGAATTTCTGTTTTCTTTTGGAATCTGCTTTGCTTCGTGTCTACCGTGGAACTTACCGTACCTTATTTTTTTCCGCCTCAATTAAGGAATGTTGCTCTTCTAAGACTTTACGTTTGTCGGCACAAAGAGACTCGACCGCGGTGACCATTTCTTGTTTTCGTTTATCTAACATCGCCTGCACTTGCTGAAACGTGCTGTTCACCTTCTCTAGACATCTCTCTTTGGATTCGTCTAGTCTCTGTAGCTCCCTGCCGACTCCTTCCTGTGCTTGAGTCAACTAGAATGGTCGATTTATTTTTAAACGTAATGATGATTTACATGTCGTTAACACAGTTAATGTTCGAATTTATATTTAAAAACCTTGCTAAATACAATTTGATTCCCCACGACAAAATATTCGATAGATATTCATCCAAAAGTTTAAAGAAAATATAAGAAATACCGTAAGTACATAAATAAAAGAAAAGTTGTTGAAATTGTTTTAAAAATGGCAACTTTAAAGAGAAACTGCTCCTAATATTGATATTGCTTTAACATCTAATCAGAGCATACCTGAAAGGAATTAAAAGTAAAAGTTCGGTAAAAATAAATCGAAATGACCACCAACAATACTGAATTTTCTGAAATTAAGTTAGTTCTCATTACTGCTAAAAGTGTGTAATTTATCTGATATATTACTTGATAACTATCGTCAAAAATGGGCAAAGTTATTAAGGTGCAATTACGCTGATTTCCCTTCTTTTTTTCAAACATAGACAAATGACAATATCCGATAAACACTTTGCAAATGGTAAAGAAGTTGAATCAGCAACAGGAAAAGTCGTTTATTTTGAAAGACATAGAATGTTAAAAAATTAAATTGTAAAATAAAATTTCAAATTATTCCCATAAGTGCAATTTATTAGAGATTACTAAGACTGAAAGTTAAATATAAAACGTCTGATGAGAAGATTAAAGACGGACTGCAGCTACAACATTTTGATGAAGACAATCTGAAGATTTAAAAATTTTAAAGCAGGAACTTGTCTTTGACCCAAGAGATATCATAATTGAAAAATTACGAAGGTTGAAATGTTTTGTTGTTTTGTACGACGTACCTTCGAAATGCACTCATTGGCTTTATACAACAAAATTTCCGACATCCTTTTGATGGCTATGGAAAATGGTATGATGGTGTGTTCGGCACAACTATTTGACGAGTCGCTATGCGAACCACCCATGCACAGGGTGCAAAAGACCGTATCACAAGTTTCACAAAACAGCAGTTCCTGATTAATGTGCACCGAACATTTCGGTATTACTTCGCGCCTCTGCCTGGACATCAAGTCGAGGAGTTGATTCACTAGAAAGGAGGGCGGCAGAGCTTGGACACCACCCCTCGGTATAGTTATCAATTCTCTGCATATCGGACAACGAAAAGAGCCGGTATCTCTGGTCTGCGAGGCTGCAATACGTGTCAAACAGTGCAAACAGACAGTATGCGAACATTGTAACAATTTGGGGGTGTGCTCGTTACCATCGTACATACCTAAAAAAAGAAAGAAAAGGTGTCTCTATAACGTCAACTGAAACGACGTAAAATGCCTTTCCTATTTTATAGTGGACACGGTCGCGGGTGCAGGTTTATGTGCTGAAGTGAAATGGGATTTTTTGGTTTTATTTTAGGAAACGGAAAGATATTTACTTCCACCTGTCCACAGGCGATCTGTAACAATATTTCGTCTTTATATTTCGTTAAAACAATACTGTTATTAGTGTTTACAAGTAATAGAACATCAACATGGAAACTATGAGAAGGAAACGTTGTGAAGGATGGAAGATGAATGAATTAGAAGCAATGATTAGTGAATGTATTGTGATGAAAATTAACTACACACAATTTAAATCTTTTTTTTTTACTGGTTTTATGTACCAGATATATTCTAATACGGTATATCGTACCGTTGCTAAATTTAAATTTTTAATAATTTTGTAATTGATGTTATATTTCTGGATAAAATTTTAATAAACAATACACCAACGATTATCATGCTGTTTTTTTTTTTCAATTTATGTCCATTGGTAATCTCAGATTTTTATTTATTTCAGTAATTAATAGTCTCAAACAATGTTATAGAAAATGTGATGAATTGATTGTTAGAATAGGATGATTTGTTTACAATTTCTTACACAGACAAGTTCCGCAGGTGAGAAAGCTTTCGTTAAAATCTTCATAATTAATGCTGACTGTTTCGACAAGGGTTGAGCTCATACTTGACATTCTCTCCCCGAGTCTTGTTCTGAAACAAAAGAAACACAAATAAAATAATTTGTTAATTTAATGTACTTATCAGGTCTAAAAATATGCAATTATTACTATTATAGCAGCATTGCAAAAACGTGTTTGCATTTCTAATATGTAACTGTTTTTTTTTAAACATGTTATAATTTATGAGCATAAAGAGTAGATTTTATTATGTGATCTGTTAATAAGCAAAAAATAGCGTTTCTGGAAAATATCGTAATATCTTTGAACTATTTAAACGTTGTTCAGTTTTTTCTTTGAGCGATTTACCATTTGAAAATGGCATGTGTTTATATGTTACATCTACATAATATATGCATGTCCGTACATACATTAACAATGTAGGTCAGCCAGTATTTGGCTGTTACGCAAACACCACGTGTTCATTCTATTACGTTTCAAAAGAAAACATAGAAACGAAAATGAATTTGATAATTGAAATAAATCAGGTTTTGTTGAATCCCATTGTAAATGAGAGCTTCCACACACAGATGAACACTTCCTTGATTAGGTATTAATTAATTCAATTTGTAACGACAAAAATGTAGGACGCAATAAAGGCAAAAGTAAATAAAAATGTTGGCTGGCAAGGTACGTAGGCAGAATATAAGGTCCTATATTAGACCAAGAGCCAGAAACTTATTTTGAGTTGTCATTTCAACATTCGCAAAAATTTACACACTAAATTTTATACAGGGTTATTCACGCTATACGGCACACATCTATTGCAAATTGATTGCTTTTGAGTATTACCCCGCAAATGTTGTCCAGAGTTAGCAGTGGTTTCGAAAAAAGAATTTCCAAGTGTCTGGCAATCGATGGTCGACATTTCGAACCCCTGTTATAAACTTTTTGTTTGTTTAATGTTATACCTACTTAATTAGTTGATATATGATTTAGAACATTTAATTAAAATATTTCAAATGACGTATAAAACAATTATTTAGCGTTTCCTGTAAAAACCCGAAGTCTTAGCTTATGAACATTCTAATGTAATCTAAGTTTTTGTTTTTAAATGATACATAATTATTAGGGATATGTTTACTGATTTTTGTGGTAATATTTCTTAAAAATGAAAACGTAGTAAAACACATTTACTACAAATTGTTCTTTGGGTTCACTTATTAGAAATGATAAAGATAAAATAGATAATAAACTGAAATCTGGTATATATAAATTAAAATGTGGTGAATGTAATCATGTATATATAGGGCAAATTGGTCGTTCATTTCATGAACGTATCAAAGAACATAAAAAATGTTTTTAAAATCAAAAATGTACATCTGCATATGCAGAACATTTAATAAACTTGGATTACACATTTAATGAAAAATACGAAATTTTACATTTTGCAAATAAAAGTCAAAAGTTAAATCTTTTAGAATGTTTAGAGATTAATAATTATAACAATTTAGGAATTTCAATAAATAATCAGACTGTAAGTAATTTTGTGGGAATAACGCTAGTATTTTAGGTAATAAGAGAGCTGCAAACCATCAATTTGCAATAGAATGTGTTCATGACCTATAGCAAAACCTTGTTGTCCTTAACAACTCGTCGTTTTATAAATTACATTCAACATTAAGTAGATATACGTTTTAAATTTGGCTTGTTTGTTTCGAAATGCGATTTAGCAAACAAAGTCAGAAGTATTACATACCATTTATAACGTGTTATTTTAACTGATAAATCACCTAAATATATATTAATTCAATATTGTAATACATTCATTACATTTCTGACGTAACTTGTTTGTTAATATTGTTTTTGTATAAAGTAATCCTTATATCTAGGTATTTTACAAGTGGTTCTTAAAGAACGAATTTTAAAAATAAAGCTTAATTTAGAGAATTAGCTATTTGTAGATTTTTTAACGTACTACATAGATATTGCGATAAGATGAAAGGACTTTGGAAACAGTGCCATTAAAAAGGGCATGATGGAATATGTTTTTTCATTAACACCACTTAACCCTCTTTGTAATCTACGCATTCATATGGGTCATAAACAACGAAGAGGATGTGTGCAGATGAAGTACAGAAGGAAGTACTTGAATCCCTTTGAAATACGGGAAGCTGATGTTCTTCTGCTATAAAAGTTTAACCCTGTTGTTTATCCTTGAAATACATTCACCTATACATACGAGGTTAAATCAAATATAAATAGTAATTTTGTAAAATAAATTTATTGATTAATGGTACACACAAACTAAACATTAAAAAATTTTCAATGTAGTCACCTCCGTGCTCTACACACTTTTGCCACCGATTTGGAAGCTTGAATATTCCTTCTTCATAAAAAGTTTGAGGGCGAGTTGTCAGCCAATTGTGCACATACCACTCTACTTCTTCAATGATTTCAAATCTTTTGAAGTGTCCCCAAGTGATTCTTTCAAGGGCGCGAACAAAAAATAATCGCAGGGTGACAAGTCAGGGTTATAATGATGATATAATGATGCTCGAGGGTTTCCCAGCCCATTTGCAACAACTCAAAATAGTAAGCTGCATTCACTGTTGGTTGACGTCGATCGTGAAGAAAATCAATGAGTAAAACTCAACTTGAGTCAAAGAAAACAGTATGAATTACTTTTCCGGCTAAGAAACGGGTTTTGACTTTGACAGGGTAGCCTTCATGCTTTCTTCGTCACTCCTTACTTGCCATTTTTGTCGAAATCGATTCAGAAGTTTTTCACTGATCTCCGGTCAGGTCGGAGGTCAGTTTTTGACTTTCGATCAACAACCTTGGAACCCAGCGAGCACTAATTTTTCTATAGCCAAGTTCATCAGTGATGATGGATTGAACACTCCCATAGTTGATACCCACTTCTGATGAGATTTGTTCAATAGTTAACAGGCAACCGGCGATAACCTTCAACAATCTCTCGAACAGCACGGATGTTGTCTTTTGTGAGACTTGTTCTTGGGTGTCGATTATGACTTTCATTTTCGACACGTTCTCGCCCATCCCTGAATTCTATGTTCTCTGACCCACGTAGACACTCGATTCTGAGACAGTGTAGTAACCCCACATCCCCAAACTGTGCCTTCAAACGAGTGAAAATTTTCGATGGTTTAACGCCTTCATTGGTTAAAAATATTATGATGATGCGTTGTGCAACAGACTAAGGTACCGCTACTTTGCGCTCAGTCATGGCTGTACTGCGGACAGAACCGAGCGCAGCTGCTACCTAAGCCAGGTTCCCCCTCCTCATAAACCAAACAACACTCGACCATCGAATCCTCTAGATCGGAATTACGTGCTAAGCTAAATAGTAAAATTACCGTTTATATTTAATTTAATGTTAATTGATTATAAAGTATAAAAATTCTTATTTTATTACATTAAAGAGATGCAAAGTAACAGAAGAAAAAGCACTTGTGTGGAGTGCACAGTTTGGGTTCAAAAACCCCATATTTTCTTTAACGCGTTGCTGGTTATGTTAGGAATAACAGAGCACAACACACCATACCAATACCAATAAGCAAGTAATACGTTGCCAGATGTACCTAAAAGACATTCGCAGGCCAACATTATAATAGTCCGAGTAAAGTATGTTTACAAAGGAATATGTTAGGTAAATGTTTGTTCGTGTATAGTCCACATACTTATGTAAATGAGTAAAATGAAAAGTAAAACTACACCTACGACTCTTCTGTTGTTATCTTCGCTATAGCATGGTAAACTGCTAAGGGGTCTCGTTTTCGCGTTCAAGTTAATTAAACGCACAGTTTTTAGATGAATACGAAATGAGCAAGTCGAGAACATTTCAAACTGCATTATGACCCATTGTATGAAGGAATTATATGATTCCACAAGGAAAATACTCTTATAAGTTTAGTCAGATTCAGATAGCAAGTAATGGAATGGAAATAATAAACAGTTAGGCGTAAGCTGTATTTCTTCCCTGACCATTTGCTACATCTTTATCTATTTACGAGGGTTGCTATTTATATTTTGAGCTTAATAATAATGAAAAGACAGTAATTTATGGCTTTATTGTTTTTCGATGTATTCTCCATGATAATCCAAAAATACACCTTTGCATATGCTCGAACCAATTTTCGTAACAACTGAATGCATTGATGGCTGCTTCAGGCGCCGAAAAACGTTGGCCAAGCAATTTATTCTTGATATCCGGAAATAACAAGAAGTCATTTGGTGACAAATCAGGGCTCTACGGAGTATGACCCATTAATTCAACGTTTTGGCCAGTCAAAAAGTCAAATAGGTGATTGTTTCAGCTGATGTGTGAGAGCTTGCATTGTCATGATGAAGAATGATTCTTCGTTGCTGCTTCTTTTTTCGTGTTTGACCAGGCACTTCTGTCAAACAAATGGTTGTGTACCATTCAGAATTCACCGTTTTATGTTGCTCTAACGGCACGGTTGCCACATGTCCAGTTATTCCAAAGAAACAGGCAACCATTTGTTTCAAAGTACTTCGCGCACGAATAACTGTTGTCGGATTTAGCTCGTCTTGAAAGACCCATGCCGTGGATTGTTATTTTGTTTCGGGCTCATATGCTTAGATCCAATATTCGTCACCTGTGTATATCAACACCGCAGCCTACATACGTGAATACACGTAAAGCTTAATAATAACCATTATTATGCTTTTGGTCAGAAATTTATCGAAACTACCAAACACGGATATAGCTGGACAAGTTTAAATACCTCAGTGAGGCCTTGTCTAGTTTGACATCCTCTGTAGCGGCTAAAATCCACTAGATGGCAGTCATTGCCTGTATGTCATTTTAACTCTAGCAATTGTTTCGACTGATTAGGTCATCATGTGAGAGTTATAAAGAAATGATAAATGATTACCTAATCAGTCGAAACAATCTTAGAGTAGTTCTAATAAAATACTGTAAAACAATATCTCGTGTGTGTTTTTACTTTATTGAAGATGTTTTACAATTATCCAACCGCGGAATCAATTAATCCTATTGATGCTCGTCATAGTTAAAAAGGTCAAACTTGCAACTAGAAACGTCTGATGGCGCCTGTAAACACTTAGTACGGCCAAGGCTTAAAATATAAATAGCAATCTTCGTATGTGTAAATAATAAGCCTCCAAAGGTGACCTATTATCCTGTCTCTCCTACTTTCAACTGTTTTCCGCACGTTTGTGTCCTCTTTTACTTCTGGTATTTGTTTATTTTTATTTTTTTTTTGTCAACGGTATCTTTTAAGATTCTTCGATAATATGCCTAGCATTTCAAACGCTTTGTTCCATTTGCTTTTCCTGCTGTTTAAATTTCAAGCCCGTGTTATGTTATGTTATGCTATGTATATATACAATATCATTAGTTATAAGAACATTTTGGTTGCTATCTGTTCCACAGATGTTAATTTATTTTTGGAATAATAGCCTGTTCATTTGAAAGGTCCAAGGCAGGTGGCGTAGCGCATGACCGCCTGTTAAGATGTACTGGTTTTTTGTCCTCACACCCTAGTCCCACCAATCCCATAGTTAATAAATATCATACTTTTAGGAAAATAAATTAAGTTACGTTTGAGATAAAAAAAAAACTTGTGTTTCATTCCCACCAGCTACTCGTGCTACACTGTAGTGCAAAGCCGGAGGGTAGGGCGTAAGGCTCTCTTCAGCCTCCTTGCAGGAAACGTGGGAATGGGTGGATGGTGTGGTTAGGGAGAGAAAGATGATACGGACGAAATGAAGACAGAACAGAAGTGAAAGATTATCTGTGAAATATTACTGCCTAAATGATCCAAGGAAACCACAGAAAACTTGGATCAGAGCAGCCGGACCCGGGTTCGAACCGGCGACCTCCCGAATGCTAAGCAATGATCTAGTACACTAGATCAAGACGCTCGGTGAGATCTGAACGATACATTTTAACTAGTCACACAAAATTAATTTGACGTGTGACGGTGTGTTCTAGAAACAGTACAGCCGTAAAGTGATTTTTGCCATTGTTTTTTACTAATCAGTTCGCGCCAGAACCGCCCATGCAGTGCCGTATTTTACACAAAATTCCAAGTAATCTCCTTCAGATTTCTGATATCTGCAATTCTAGGGATTTCTAATACGGTGCCCTTCATCTTCCAGAGACTTGTCTTTTGACTATTTCCTAATTAAAATCTCTGCTTCTATCATGTATAAATAAACCTTTTAAGTTTAACTGCTTTTTATAATAAGCCTATCGGTCCGTTCTATAGGTACGTTTTAGTAATTCTAACAATGTGGAACATCTAACTCTAACCAAGTTGTACAATTGTTCTACAACATGATTAACGGTGATAATTTGGCCCTATGTACCTACCAATCTCGAAGAGTTCATATCAAGTGGATAATTAATAATTATAAATTTAAATATGGAATCAGCAGAAACAACTACTCCGAGGGCTAATATCCCTACCGGCATTGAATTATACTGTTGATTCCGATGGACTTCTAGACGAGAATATAACATATTCAAAAAAGAAGGAATTAAAATCCTTATTCGTTTAAATTTTAAGATCAAAGATCTTACATTTTAAACGCGTCGTACCAAGTAGGTACAACGAACCGAAAGCCACATCCATTCAATGCCGGTAGAGGTATTAGCCCTCGGAGTAGTTGTTTCTGCTGATTCCATATTTATATTTATATTTATAATTATAATATAGCCTGAAAAGGCCTTTCTGTCAGCGCCCACCTGATGAGACCCGATAGGTCGAAACCGGTCGTGGGATGTGGCTTTCGGTTCGTTGTGCCTACTTGTTAGGACGCGTTCAAAATGTGAGATCTTTGATCTTAAAATTTAGACGAATAAGGATTTTAATTCCTTCTTTTTTGAATAATTAATAATTGCTGAATGTGTTAAATAAGTCATCAATAAGGACATCCGCTGGTCGCATCGTTCCATTCGTCTGGAAAGCGAGTTCTTGACCTTCACTTCTGGAAATCCCTTAGTCACGCTAACAGTCTTCAATGGTTTAAATAATAGAACGACTGAACACGTATTTCATACATACCTACAGAGAGAAAAAGTACGTGCTCGGTAAGTAAATCAAAGTAAACTCAACCAACTAACCAGCCAACCGACTGCGGCTAGCATAGGCGGCGACGAGTAAAAAACAATCGACAATTCTACTTATTATTACAGAAACGCACCGAAACCAGTCGAAGGTTACGGAAGTTTAATTGACTCGCATTATATGTTGTTGAACGATTACTATTATTATCATTATAATTAATCGTGCTGTTGTTATTGTTATTGTATTATTATTCGCGACCGCGGATCGATTTTTGTTTGTTGCGTAACCGTACACAGGGCGTGGGTTTCTTGAGCGCACGAAAAGGCAGAATGGTGTGGGCGTACCGAAACAAAACTGTCCGTTGTGTACGTGGCACATTCATAAAATTATATGTATGGATGACTGACCAATGAATCTTGGCGATATAAATGTTGCTTTTATCTTCCTCGTTATTTACGAATTTTTAACATCGTGTATTGTGAGACTTTTTGAAATTAATAGTTGAAAGGTTTAACATCACGTTTTTAAAAAGAAAACTAATAAGGCTGTGGCAATAGTTAATAATTCTCGAGTTTATATCGGAGTCGTTACATTCACCGGAGCAAGCGGGCAACGTCCTTCAAGGGTGTTATATCTTTTATATTCTGAGCGAGGGCAAAGCAATGTTTTTAATCAAACGCATTCCTTAACAAAACATTGGCGCTTTTGTAAATTAGATCAAGTGAATTTGTTCATTTGTCTAATTGCATGTCGATGTCAATACATTTGGGGAACAATATCAAAAAATTCAAATGATCTGTGGCCTTTATTGCCACACTCGTCTCTCCCAGGGTTGTAAATTTAATTGTCAGTTTTGTAAATATGTCTTTTCTTGCCTTTCTATTTTCCATGTCTAATTTTATGTATTTGGTTTCTTTATACATTTTTATTTCGCGTATCTCATTCTTCAAATTTCTATTCTTCTTAACTTTACAAATCCTTTCCGAACCTTCCCTATTGTACCCTTAGTTGGTGCTATTCAAATCTTCCCGTTCTCGCCCATTTACCCTCGCCAGTAGAAAGTCACTCTTTTCTACATCCGGTCCATTTTTACTTCTTACGCCAAAACACCCAAATAAAATTTTCAGGAATGGTCCCCCTACTTCTTTCATTCTTTTAACATTCGATTCATAAAAATCCAAAAAACTGAATTTCTTTCTCAGTAAGAATCAGACAGTCAAACTCAATCACTCTAACTAGCTCAGTCAATCTAATTTATTTAAACTTACTAAATCAATCAAGTTCTTATTAACACCTCTTATCTTCTACATGTCTTCTTATACCCGTGAGTTACCTCATCTTTGTATATAATTTGTGCTTATAAATAGTGTACTGAATAAACACGCGTATTTCTTTTATTGCGTTGTTCCAACACACCAACGAGCAAAGGTCAAAAATCATTTTTGTCAAGTGATAGATTCTTATTCTTACTCCCTTATCGTTTTAGCAGAACAAAAATTAATTTTAAGTTCTTCTTGTAAATGGCTGCTCTCTTGTAGATGATTAAGGTAATAATTAGGTACCTACAAAATGTATGTAAGAAATTACATTGTAGATATATCCAATGGTTTTGTTAAAGTATTATTTTTATTTGTAGATATATTTATTATTAGAAATCCTTTACATACAAGTAGCAAAATATGTAATGGGGTCAGTTTTGATTTTGGAATCACGTTTAAAGGCATTTTCCGCTATGTGAATCTAATAATGTTTTACCCGTTCCTAATTTTAAAGCGTTTAATGTTATTTCTGATTCTTCATGATTATATGTACGTGCAGGTTTACCGCGTGAAACGTGATAGAATGGTATTTATTACGTTGCAATAAGCACGAAGCAGGAACAGAGAACGGTTCATACGGTTGTGTGTACTTTCCTTTTGGCTAGTAAAAATGACCACAGCATTCGCCAGGAGAAATGAGGAATTATTGGATGATTAGTAGTCAAGAAAATTAAAAGATGTACTAATAGATATAATGCTGGTAGTTTCCGCATTTAACTTTTTCTTAGAGTCTGTGGATGCGAAACGTGGACGCAGCGGAAAAGAAAAAGAAGAAGTAGGAGAAGATGAGATGTTTGTAATAGGCGGTTATTGGAAATGTCATGGATAGAAAAGGGTAGGAATTACGGGGTATTAGAGAGAATAGGAGAACAAAGGGGGCTATGGAAGTCACTGAGGAAAAGGAGCGATAGGTTGATAGGGTACGACACCTTCTGAGACATATTAGGGCAGAAATAGGAGTAAAAAGAGGCAGAGATGAAGGCCTAGATTAGATTGCTGTTTGCAAATAACTAGGGATGTAAAGTGTTCTGCTTTTATAAAAATGCAAAATTTTGGTTTACGATAGGAAGGAGTAGAGGTGTGATTCTAAAATGATGATATAATAAAACTGGCGATGTTTTACCAAAATTAAAAACTGAGAAGGGTGGCTAAAATCCATACAACAAAATGCGATGAGAACTGATAATTCAGAAAATAAATCCATGAGACATGGCTAAAATTCATTTAATAAATATTCTATTTAAACCCAGAAAAAACTGCATTGAAATCGGTTCACTATTTCGGGAGATAGTAATGCAACTGTCAGTACCGGTCTTCACTCCCTTGGGGTCCTCACCTTGATGTGGGGGGGACACTACCTGTACGCAAGTATGGGGAAACTAAAGGACCTCTGAGTATCTGGTGGTCAAGCGTCGTGTGGGAAGTAGCTGTTAGACATAGGGGAAGGTCTGGAAGCACCCGTCCGTTTGTGCCATACAAGCCGCATGAAACGCCGAGGGGATGTAGTCGCCTGCTGGCATGCAAACGTGCAGTAAGGCCAGCACAGATGTGGGAGGCATATGTGGGGGTTCACCCCGACGCCGAACTTCGTCACAGCTGAGACGGTGTAGGTACCGCTGGTAACAATGTCCTCTTACCCATATACCGCATATCTAAGACCCCCTGGCACAGTGGGTGCACTTGGGGGAATTAAAGAGTTGAGGGTAACCTGGCTCATTGGGGAGGTTATAGGATTGAGAAGTATGGGAGCGGACAAATACCGATTGGAGTGTGCACCCTGACCCTTTAGAGTTGAGATATTTATGCATTAAAAAATTTATTGATTCAGTCGTTACTTTGTGTTAATTCATCTTAACGATAAATGAATAAAAACTACTTTGTTTATTATCACTTTTTTATTTACAAATCCTTTTGACTATATAGCTATTTGTCGAAACTATAGTCAAAAGATTTGTAAATAAAAAAGTGATAATAAACAAAGTGGAGTTTATTCATTCATGGTTATTTATGCATTGTTGCTCGGGCTAGCCAGGGCGCTGAAGGATGCTCGATAAGGGACGGAAAACGGATGTCACTTAGTGAGGGGTACTCCGGAGCAGCCGATGGCCACCAGTCTGCCTATACCGGTACCTCGGGGGCGGGGGTGCCCAGGAGTCTAGCTTCGAGGGTGCAGTTGGTTGAAGCCCGCATACTGGATTCCCGTTCTTAACGAATATAAGGGTACACTGTACTGGTTTGGCGTGTGGATCAGCCTGTAGAGGGCAGGTGTCGCACGGTAAATCCTGTAGTTGTCAGTGCTGGCCTTTGACAGGGTAAGGTCAGGCAGCCCCGGGCCTTTTTTACTTAGGCATGCGAAGCCTGTACAGGCGTAACTCGGACGTAAATGTAGAATATCAAAATTAGAAAAGTAAATCGGAATCTATTTAATAAATAAATCGATATTTTTTCAAACTTCGACAACGCTGACGTTATAAGGGGCGCTATCAAAAAATTAGAACGTTAGAAACTTTAGAAAGGCATAAGGTCGACCGTGACAAACGCCAGCAAAGGCTGTTATTTATATATTTGGCTATTGATCAACTACAATACGTAAAAGGCTCATATAAATAATTAGAAATCATTCAGAATTTTCAATTATTTCACCTTAAGAAAAAATGGTTTAAATATTAGTTACGATAAAACGAAAATGTTCAATTCCTTTGATTTTAATAAAAGTAAGTAGTCGAAAATAATTGTAGGTAAATGAGAATTTGTGATAATTACTATATATTATACCTCTATGTAAAATTGTTTATTTTCATTAAATCGTTAAATGACCACGCTTTTGATTTAGATATCGTGCAATGTGAGTTGACGTCACTGTCATAAATGGCCTAATATAGTATTGAACAAATGCGTTTAATGGAATAAATTACGCAGTCGATTATAGAATATCAGATCTCCAGATCTGAAAACAAACGCAGTTGTTTTCAATCAATACTTAAAACGTTATTTTCGTTCCCCTAAAGTTTATTGAACAACATATTTGCTGAAATGGAAAATAACTGCTTACCTTACAATTTTGTTAGGTGCTTACGTATACCTTTTACAGACAATATACCTAATTAAATTGAATATGGGTATTTTGAGTAACAATTTATTTTATTTATTTTTTTTAAATTTAAAATGTTTCACAAAGAATGCGATACGCAATCTATCAACTTTAATATATAATATATAATTATTGTCAATTTTCATGTTGTTTTTGTATATAGTATGTATCATGTACACAGACAGGTATTACTATAAACCTGATTGTTATGCAAGGTATGTTGATTGAAAAGTGGCTGGTCGAGAAATAGAATCCGTCAAGTGGTTCCCACGACAGTGTATCTCGGTAAGGTCAGAAAAACCGGAAATGCACCGGAGCCAAACTAGAAAAAATGAATAAGAAACTGTATCCGTTCTTCATTTATTTATACATTTACTTGTCCATAGTTTTTTCGAGTAAATTTTGTAATATTATCACAATGGAAAAAGAGAAAGGAAAGAGAAAGATAGAACGTCCCCTTCATATTTTTTTTTCACAAAACTTACCTTTCTCAAGCCTATATTATGCCTATTTATTGAATACGAATAAAATTACAATCTTCATCCTGCGTTTGTTCCACATATTGTATAGTCCATGTATGTAGACAGATTAAAGAAAGCAAATACATGTCCAATTTATCATATACTATACAAGGTCTTCTGAAAAAAGTACACCGTTCAATACCTTATGAAATTCTAAGTCTTCGTTCCTTTTTATTCAATAATTGAAATTAATATGAAATTCTAATTAAATCAACAAACGTGAACACGTTTTCTTTGCTTCTAAAAAAAAAAACTGACATGTTAACTTAAAATTATGATAAAGTACCACTGATTCCTTAGAAAAATACTGAACACAACACATAATACCGAGTATGTAACAGGCGGGCTGAAAAGTTCGTAGGCTGACCCATAGATGGCGCTACTAGTATCAAATCGATATGATTTTCAGTTAGCCCTAACCTTCAAAAGACTATTGCACTATTAGTATCGGAGTTATAGCATTAGTAGTTAAAGAACATTTGTTACTTTGAAAAAATGGATAAAAAGGAATTTCCTGTGTTAATAAAGCATTGCTTTTTGGCAAAAAAATACTTTTGAAACCAAGGCTTGACTTGATATACATTATTCGGACTTTTCACCAGGAAAATCAATCGTAAAAAAGTGGTTTGCTAAAATTAAAGGCGAAATGAGCACCGAGGACGATGCACGCAGTGGACGCCCCAAAGAGGCTGTCGGCTGTTACCGACGAAAACATCAAAAAAGTCAACAAAATATTTTTTGATAAAATTTTTTGAAGTGAAGTTGATTGAGATAGCTGAGACCCGACCCTAAAGATATCAAAGGAACGTGTTGGTGATGGTCATGTCGTGAATGAATATTTGGATATGCGAAAGCTCTGTACAAAGTGGGTGCCGCGCGAGCTCACAAACGATCAAAAACAACAACAGATCGATGATTCTAAGCAGTGTTTGGAGCTGTTCAATCGTAATAAATCCGAATTTTTGCGTCGATATATGACGATGGATGAAACATGGCTTCATCATCAATCGCCGAAACTGAAGCTTATTTTGAGGCTAATACAAATCGTATTATAAAAATGGTATCGAAAAATTGTATGACCGTATTGAATAATAAAATAAAATTCTATCAAAAAAATAATAATTTTTCTTATGCTAGCCTACGAACTTTTCAGCCCGCCTGTTACTTATTTGTCCCCTCTCAAAGTTTTGATAGTTATTTTTGAATTGTACCTAACTATTGAAAAATATGCAAGTCAATATGATCTATTATTACTTCTTCAATTTCCATGTCTATTCTGTTGACGACTGCTTGAAAATAATCATATTCAAAAACCACATACGTTCAAAATTAGGTTATTAGTAAAAACTGTATGTTATTAATTTCCCGCAAGAATTGCTTGTTTTTATTTTTACTTAATATTTATAGGAATATACCTATTTTTCCAAATCTCCATGGAGAAACCTCAACATATTATAAGCATATCCAATTTCGTAACATTTAAAATCATTTTTAAGCTTTCAAATATTGTAACTCCATTTTAATGATAAAAAACAACAAACACAGTTACAAGTAAGCCACACGTCATTATCAGACACCATTTTTCGTATTTTTTTATTTATTTTCGTTATATTTATATATCTTTGCTTTACTGCCAATATTATTTTATTACGCACCTTAACTAGAAAGAAAAATATGTGTTTTGCAAAGCCTTATTATCTATTCGAATAATACTTAACGCGTTTTTTAATTGCCTTTTTAAGTTGGTTTACAGAATTACAGAAAATATGTTCAACAAGTCTAAAATTGAAAAGATGATACGTTCTGAAGATCAAAATACCGTAAATAATATTTTTTGACGAATGTACAGTATAAATTTCCGTTAATTGCACTGGCGGCTGATTTAAACGTTGTTATTATAATTAGCACAGTTAAACTAATTAGAACAGTTGCCTAATTGATGCAGCTAGTCGCATATGCACAACAGCATGTAAATTTATACAACATCTTCAGTAAATTATAAGCTAATGACTGCTAGAAAAGGTTTATTACGTACTTTTTAATTAGTATTTTTTCCGCTTCTCATATTACTTATTCATTTATTTATTTACATATTTTTTTACTTGTTTTAAAATTAAACTGAAAAAAAAAACCGGAACTACCGGCAGTTGTAAATTAAAACTAATAATAGGTACCTAGGTACTAACAATAATTACATAAGGATTTGTACTGCATGTACATAATGTAACACACTATGTATAAGGTCAGGTCAGTAGCCTTCTTTTAAATACTTAGAATTAGTGGTTAATTAGATCTCCTTGTAAATATATTTCTTGCTTATTTTTATAGCATTTTTAATTTATATTGATGATAAATTTTTATAGCGTGACTTTTTAAGATAATGCACCGCATTGCTAATTGAATAAAATGGAGTGACCCACAAACTGGGGCTGCACTAAGTCACAACTAGTTCTAATTCGATCTCATTCATACAACACACATACATACGTAAATAGTACTTACATGTTGGTTGGATCGTGTCCATATTGGTTTTAAAAATAAATTTTGATTCTTGATTACGATATTGTAGGTACCTAAAATGTCCAAAGCATTTGAGCCAACCTTTATATTACTTCCTAATTACTAGCATTTAGTATTTTATATGTACTTGTGTTTAGTATTTAGAAAGGACTCCGTTTTCTATTAACGTCGTGTACATTATTAGATAAAGGTTTTCTTAATAATGTAAAAAGGATGCAAACATCTCTCTGCATATTTTTTCGTATCGAAAACAAAAAACCGCGTTTAAATCGATTAAGCCGTTTACAAGTGTATCGATTTACACATCATATTAAAGGGGATTAACCGCTGATTTCAAAATTGTGATAAACCGATGTGGTACCCATAACAAAATCTAAAGATGGTGTTTGTTGAGCCTAAACTAAAAGAGTAACATAAAAGTGCCTTATTATGTACGTGTCTTGAAACTAACTTTCACCTATTTCGAGATATTAAAGAACATAAAAACGTGAAATTTCAGACTTTTCAAAATATGAGGGTGCATCAAATATTAACGAGTCTTTTTAAATTGCGCGCCGGGTAGTTGTTCAAGGCGCATTCAGGAGTTAAGAACTTGAAGTGGAGGCATTAGGTGGCACGGAAACGACGCGTCGTATTACTGCGTTCGCTTGGTTAATAGCTATCACAATGAGTGAGTAAGAGGTGCGTAGCAGCGTTGCGCAACGAATTATTATTAAGTTTCTTACACGTCAAAATGTGAAACCAACTGAAATTTTTCGCAGATTGCAAGCACAATTCGGAAATGAAACGCTTTCGTTGCCACGTGTAAAAGTTTGGTTCAAAGAATTTAACGATGGGCGTAATCGTGTCGAAAATATAAATCATCCTCGTCGTCGGCGCACCAGCATTTCGCCGGCTAACATTGCACGCGTTAGAAACCTTATTGAAGGAGATCGCCAAGCCACGCCACGCCACTGTGCCTCAGATATCTAGTGAACTCGGCATCAGCTATGGAAGTGTCCACACAATCATATCGAAAAACTTGGGATTCCGAAAAATTTCAGCTCGTTCAGTTTCAAAATTGCTGAGTGAAGATCAAAAAGCTGCTCGAGTTCGCATTCGATTTAGAGGGGAAGGTGAAATATTTTTGCACGAAATTGCAACCTGCGATGAGACGTGGGTACACCATTACACTTCAACATCAAAATGAGCAAGCATGGAGTGGCGGCACAAAGATGAATCAAACCCAGCAAAGCCGAAAACACGTCTGTCTGCGAGTAAAGTTTTAGCCACGGTTTTTTCGGACTGGAGAGGGTGCTGTTGGTCGATTTTTGCATGAGCGAAGAATCATAATGTAGCCTATTACTGTAACCTTCTCAATCAGGTAAAACTTGCTTATCGCCGAAAAAGGAGGACGCACCCCATTCGTGACGTATTACTCTTGCACGATAACGCTAGGCCTCACACCGCAGCTTTAACGCAGGCCCAAATCGGTGAAACGCACTGGTCTCAGCTGGAACACTCTCCATATAGCACAGACCTATCGCCTTGTGATTTCCACATGTTTGGACCCCTCAAAAGAATTACTAGGAGGCGAGCGATTTCAGACCGATCAACAGGTGGAGGCGTTTGTGCGCAACTGGATAGACGCCCGCCCTGCTTCTTTTTATAAAAAGATACCAATACGTTTGGAAAAATGTATAGACAAACAAGACGGATATGGCGGATAATAGATAAATTTGTGTTTTTGCAAAACTTTTCAAAATAAATATTTTATAAACAAAGGATCGTTTATATTTGATCCATCCTCGTATCTCTAATACTATCAAACATTTCTTAGCAGCTATGAAATCAGCATAAAATTTTCTAAAACGTTCTCCATTTAACCAACTCTGTAGATCATCACATGTTGACAGTTGAATTTGGGGCACACCGTGTATGAATATTGTCACCGAAAATGCATATTACCGGACTTCCCCCGGTATAAGTAAACGCTACAAGAAACAAAACCTTCCAATAGAACAATTTCATTTATAAATAATATCGAAATATACAGCGTAGTTATGTCTACACGTTCTTTTAAGAATTATTTAGAAAAAACCAGTTTTGTGTTCTGTATTTCGAATGCATTTTCAAAACAATTTTATATTTAGTGTAGGTATTTGAAGTAGGGAGTCGTTTAATACTTTGCATCTTCAATTTCAAATAAATTACAGCAATTTTTCACATCTCTGGTTCTTCGATAGATTTCTATAGTCTCAGAAGTGAATTTTGTTGGGTGAACATATAAGCAGCTGGTGTTCAAAATCTATACAATTATTTACATCTGTGATTGCTGATTTATTCATTTACTCATTGTGGCAATCGTATAACATTCCCTCAAGGTACCACTATTATGGCGTAAACCAAATTCATCACATGTATTTATTTAAAAAATGTTTTCGATTATGTATCTAAATATCACCGTGTAACATTTGCCTCAATCAGTGAACAGCAGCGACTGCCGAGACCAAAGATCCGTTGCCATTATTATCGTCTCTCAATGTACCCAAAAGAAGTATATATCACATAACTTACAAAAAAAAATTCCAACAACAATAAGAGAAACTGTTATAGCTTCTACCATGAGTCAAAAATAGCTCTTATCAATCTCTGTCATTTACTTTTAAAAATATAATTAAGCACGTATTTTAGAACCTCTTCCGGTGCCAGAGACCATTGACTCCAAGTTATCTTGTATTTTTAGGATATTCTTATTATTAGTTCGTATCCTACAAACTACATACAAATAAAACTACCTGACATTAACTTACATATTTTGTTAAAAAAATTGAAGTTGTCTATTTCAATTTTTATAGATCATTAGACTTTTCAATTTTTACATTATTTCTGTACTGTGTTATGACATTTACTAGTTCAGATAACAGCTGATGTTAATGTTAATAAATGAATGTAAAATAGGTTTGTAAACAATAACAAATAAATCGTAGGTGTATGTTTACCTGTAAATTCAGTTGGCGTTATTAATTTAACTGACGACGCTGGATCTTAAATCTACATTTACACGAATAGACATCAGACATCACAAATGAATGTATATATTTATATTCATATTATTTTACTCAGTTATCTCAAGGCAAACATGTTAGATGAATATAAAGTTTTTTGATCTCTTCAAAACAGCAATTAACAAGTTGGTGATTATTATTGTGCCGATACCAAACAGTAACTTAATAATAATCATAATAAACTGTAATAATATGTCGGTATGATGTTCAATTAACATGAAACAGGAGTAGGAAATTTAGAAACAGACAAAAATGCTACATATATTTCTAATTCAATTGACGAAGAATACATTGGATCTTGTACACTTCAGTTCAAATTAAAATAAACGGCAATGCAATTTCAATATCATCCTCACTCTACAGGGTGTACGTTTTCAACCTGCCTCTAGACAATCTTCGGACTGAATTGGAATATCGTTTTGAAATTTTGGTTGAATGAGTTTTCACAGACAGCCTACCATTTTAAGATATTTTCGAATTTCTATCACTTCCGGTTATATCGGAAGTTGAATTCAACTTTGTTATTTTAAATGGAACCCCCCTATTGTTTTACATTTCTGGACTCCCCATCAGAAATAAGGGTACATTTGATTATGAGGTATTAATTCGTCCAAAAATTTTTGAAAGAAAACATCAAAAATGGAGTCAAAACGTGTTGAAAATCATAAACTACAAATAAAAAAAACTCTTTTTTTTAATAGCAGCCCATATTTCTTTTATACAGTTACATCAACCACTTAATCCTCAATAAAAAAGTATAAGACACTATGCATCTATAATTGATATCTTGTGAGAAAATTAAAAAAAAATGATTTAATACAATTTTTTTATTTTTACAAATAAGTTTATTTTTAAGTTCACTTATTTATTTAACAATTATTTATTTACAAATATTTATTTAATCACTTAAACACTCCTAACAAACTTAAAATACTTGTTTATCTGACAAACAATAATGCACTTTATTTATATCAGTTTGTATCTCGCCGTTGAATATTTATATTACGCGTCCGGAAATCAACTGTTTCGTTGACCCGGAGACGAGGGTGTATATTTACTGAAAGAAATTACTAAAAAAAGAAACGACTTGTTATTTCAAAAGAATATTCTCGAGCGTCTATTGTTCGGAATCGATCGGTCTCGACATCAATCGTGCCGCCTTCGGAGGGTGTCAGTATTAATCGATTCATCGCACACACGTATACATTCGCTACAAGAGGCAGTTTAATCAGAAGATCAATAAATTGAGCCAAGGTTGTTTCCAATTCACGGTCCCATGTAATTTGGTGATGGTCCTTCCGGTGGTCCAAAACCTCATCACAGAACAATTCACAATAAATACCACGCAGTATATTCATACATATATATTGAAAGACTGAACAAACTAGAAAAAGTTGTCTAGATGTGTATAATTAAATATTATCAAGAATATTTCACTTAAAATGTACAAAAAAAAATAACTAAATGAAAAATAGCGTCTTCCAAGGTTTTCTGAACCAGCGGCAAAAAAAAATATTTTTGCTGCTAATTAGCTGTCAAAGAATTAATTTTAATTAATACAGCTAGTTTTATGGCAAGCATCCAAACAAAAACAACGTTACCTAATTTTAATTTTTTTTTATTCAGTAAAAGGCATTAAAATCTGCTGTTTATTCTTTATCAAATACATAATTAGAAACTATTTTTTTCGCTCAGCAACAAAATTAATAAGTGCAAACAGCGTGTAAACGCCATCTCTAAAAATTTGCTAGTTATTTATCGTTCAACAGGTTCATTTTCTTAATTTATACAATTGAGTCTATCTTTACTTGATCGAAATTCATATTAACTTTGAAGAATAAAACAAACACAGGTTAAAATTTCAACAGATTTAATTATTATAACTTAACAATTGTTTCGCCAAACTTTGGCTTCATCAGAAGTCTATAAATAACTTAAATCTAAAGTAATAACTAACTGTGTACTAATTTGTTATGGTGGGAACAGGGAACATTTTAAGCAATGGGGATTAGCTTAACTCTGTATGTTCGTTTATTAATAAACCGCTATTTTTAAATTTGTTAATTTCTAGTACTTCTAGGGGTGACAGTTTGTGCCCATTATTTTCGGTATGTAGTACCTATATTCAATTCTTCATTAAAATTATGATTTTTTGTGATCAAGTGGTTGACATAGTTTGAGTCTGTTTTTTTTTATAACAGAATGATCTTTTATATTCTTAATTAATTCTGGTATCGAAATTTCTACTCGTTTTACCTATATAAAACAAATTACAGGATTGACAATTTAATTTATAGACTCCAGATTTGGTCAATTTGTCCGCTTTGTCCTTGTTATTTTTAATGAAGGAATGTCGACTTGTCAAGTTGAATATGCTAATAAGAACCGAAGAGTTCGAAATCGCAATGTTCGTCTAACAGTTTTGACAGAATACTGACCAAGGACATGTTTTCGTACAAAATTAATTCCAGAGTTGGTAATCAGTACCAAAACAGCGACAAATTTTAATATCGAATTGGAAACGTTATTGTTTTCGTATCATCCGAAATTGATATTATAATATTAAGAATTATTGCAATTAACTGACTAGTAACAGATAAGGGCTCATTTTGGTATCTTTCGTTTGAAGAACAAATTCAAATTTATATAATTTTATTAGTAGCTTTACACAATGTTGTTTCATAATTAATTTTAACAATAAATCATTAAACTCTTTGGCGATTAGTTAACAACAGATTTGTGGAAAATTATCTACTTAATATAAATATAATTAATTTCCATTGGATAATAAGTGTTTCGTGTACCTAGTTGAAGACTGTGTGTAAGTTTCACGTATTCCTCGTTCGTGATCATCAAATACATTGATTTTTAAGGTACTGTTGCCGTATGCTTCTATGAATTTATTAAGTAGGAGGGAATTATCAAACTGTATCATTATTTGAACAGGTGACTCCACTGGACCGTAACAGCAGCTTTGTTGATACTGTAGGTGTGCACGACATACCTGATATTAAGCAATTCAAATACTGAACAAAATTCCTCATAAGCATACCATTACACATTATAAAATACCTATAGGTAAGATTCATATAGCGTTTTATCGGTTTTTTAACTTCTTTCAAACAATGAGAATGAATATTTATTTTGTGCCGAGCCCACAACCAAATTGGATTCACCTTTGAGAAGTGTGAATATAGATGTATAGGTGCCATTAAAGAAAGTTTTAGGAAATATTACTGTTGTTTAATAGATTTAGTAGGTATATATGCAAATATAAAAAAACTTTGTTCGGTGCACTTTTTGTGAAACATTCTTCTAAAGGAATATGAAATTAAATTAAACACTGGAGGGTTTCACTTTTTAAAGACCTTATTTCTCAACAATATTGTTTCGGCCAATCAGCTATTCTCAGGAAGGAGTACAAAGACTACTAAATTTTAAAATATCTAACACTAAATTATAATACTTTAAGGGTAAATGGTGGGGTAGGTTACAACTTATGAAGGGTGAGCGGGGAAGTTGTAGGTACAGAGTTCTTTATGGTTGTTTACTATATTGATATTTTTATCAATGGCTTTCTTAATCTCTAGGTTTTTTAATAGCAATAATTTCCTACTTTTTTCAATATTCCTATGTAAAATTTTTGTTTGATTTATATTAAAATTATAGTTATTTAAGGTGCAGTGTTCTGATATACCTGTTTTGCAGTCTTTTTTGTTTATAGAATATATATGTTCATTGATACGTTTTTTAATAGAACGACCACTTTGACCTATGTAAGTTGAATTGCAGGTATCACAGAACACTTGATAAATCCCACTGTCTCTAGAAGGTCTGTATTTTCTTTATTATTAATTAACACTGAGGCTAGGCTGAAGTTATTTGTTTCAATAATATTATATTCAGAACATTTTTGTATTTTGTATTTAACTTTCGCGCTTAATTTATCAGTAAAACGAATGCTCGCAAATTTATGATTCTGAGTATCGTTGTTACTGTTATCGTTATATAATTTTCTTTTTAAGTTTTTTGTTCAAAATCTTATCTATTAACCATTTTTTGAAGCTATATATTTCATAATATTAAGTTCTTTGTTGAATTTATCTGGGGACGGTGGGATATTACATAATCTATGTATCCAACAATTAAAGAGGGCATGTTTTGTTTGCAATGAATCTACTGGAATGATAACATCTGTTGAGGTAGGTTTTCTGTATATGCTAAATTTAATGTTGTTACTAGTTCTGGTTAAGCTTAAATCTAAAAAGTTAATACTGTTATTTATTTCTTTTTCAATTGTGAATTGGATGTTTTTGTCTATTGTGTTGAGAAGATTTAAAAATGAATCTAATTGCCGATTCGTACCATTTAATAATACCAAGTACCAATTATTATTAATAATAATAATAATTTTTATAATGCTTCATATGTAATTATGAGAATACTGACTACTAGGTAATTATATTACAAAAACGTAATTTAAATGATGTATTTACATTTTTTTTTAAATTATTAAATCATCAGCTATAGGCAAATAAGAATCATTATATGTAGTTACAATTTATCGTAACAGCTTACGTAAATCTAACTGCGTCTATTATATTTTGCATGCAAACACAATCATTTTCTTGAATAGAGAAGAAATTAAATTATTTACTATTCGCCTGGTTCTTTTATTTTTATGTGTGCAGAATGCGTATAGTAATTTGAAAACGTATTTTCACTTCCTAAAATTGATCTTGTCTTATTATGCCTGTGTTGTAATAACGGATAAAATATTAAATCCAGTTTAAACAGGAATAAATTAACAATTGGAGGAACCCTATTTTCAATAAAGAACGCCTAATGTCTAATCTAAAGTAATTTATTACAGCTTTCATAAATTGTTCCTTCTCATATTTATAATTTTGATTTGTTAATCCTTTAGAGAGAAAAAATTAGATTAAAGTGATTTTTGGTGAATGCGTGTGGCATTATCTTAAATATAATGTATCCGAATGTATTTTCTATTTTTAATCGTAAGATACAACAGCAACGATATTATTCAAGGAGTCTATTAAAGATTGTCATAAATGTGTTTTTCTACTACTAACATACGGTTTTACGATAATTGCAAAATAATCTGGCGTCAAGTTTGTTGTTGAAAAATTGCAATTTAATTGTCGGCGCGATCAGATAATTTGTAGCAGTTTCACAGTCGTTAATTTTCGTTTATTGTTATTATATAGAATGCATAGTACTGTGTATAACCTGTTTACGAATTGCTTTGCACGTAATGAACGATAACTTGGAAGAACACCTAAAATATACTCTTAATTTAAAAAAATTAACTGGAATGTTTTCAATTGTTGTGAACACTTTCCTTCTTATTGTTAAACCTGTTGGTATGTATGATATATATATATTCTTTTCAACAATAATTTCGTTAATATTAATAAATGATGTTGTTTGAAATCAAAATTTCAGTTATTTGTTTACAATTGTTTGTTTTTCTGAGTCCCTTTAAGTAATAATTAAAAAATCACATCATGTTTATAAACAGTTTTAATTTTTTTGTTGCCTTGGTATTGTTTCCTTTTTATACCTCAATAACAGTACTAAAAAGAAAAAATCCGAACAAATGAAAAACATAATCCTGTATACCTATTTCATGAAGACCAGCAAATTAATAACAAAAGCAGCAACAACAACTGGTGTGTTTTTTTATTGCTGATAACGTTATCGCTTTGCGGTCGGTGCAGTTTGTTTTGCACCTTTTTTCCGTCTTATCGCGTATTGACAATAGACTTTGTCGTCTGTAATGTCGTTATGTGTATAGATAGGTAGTTACTCACTGTATAGCCAGTCTCAGTGACTCCATGCCTTCGGTCGGTTTTTGCACACAATTTTCCGGAAAAGAAACAGACACCGCACCGCGAACTTGGGCTACCGCTAATCAGATTTTCCTAAATGCTCGCACGTCCGTCCGTAATCTTTCTTTCACGTAAATAACAAATGCAATCGCGAGCACATTACGCCGAAACAAACAACCGACAAGAGCAAGCGGCAAATTCTGCACAACATTTAACATAACAAAACCCAGCGGCCGGAGACCGTCCGTCAGCTGTTCACTTACCAGCTCTAGTACGCATGTCCTGGCTAACGATTTAAAGTAAATTCGTCCGCCACTAAGCAATATAATAACCTAGACGCGATTGGATCGATTTCTTCGTCATGTTTGGCTAAAGAACTCAAATTTTAAGCTTTCGTTTGCTAGTTTCCAACTTTAAACGTCCACTCCGGATATCTTTTAGTAACGACATAAATTATGTTGGCACATTTGCCAGAAACCTCCCCAATTCCAATACGACTTTTCATTTGCATATTGGTTTCTTCATTTAAGGAATAATTTCTTACTAATATGAAATATGCTTCTGGCCTGGATATGTGTCCTTTGGCTGGGAAACCCCATAACTGTGACTACGTTAGAATGCCAAACGATTCTGAATAAATCGTATTAACTTGTAGGATTTTTTAGAGTGGTGATTTATTTGCAAAGCCCCAAGGCACGAAGTCGTCACTGTAGAAGAATAAGTGGTCAAAAATCCTTCTGGGAATGGGAATATCTTGTATTACTGCCCCAATCAAATTATTTTTAAAGTAATAACAACATAGAGGCAATTGGATAGCGGCTAAAATCCACTAGATGGCAGCAATTGCCTCTATGTTGTTATTATATTAACTGTACCTTACGGAACATTTCGACTTGGTCAGTAATTTATCGAGACTGCCTATGACATGAGCGAAATCGCGAACCGTGTCTGGTAGTTTCCATAAATTTCTGACCAAAAGCAAAATAATTGTTATTATTTAACAGGAACTTAACTATTACACAAAATTCTAATGGAGTATCTAGAGCAAAGAACGATAGTTATAGATTTATTTTGTGGCGTATCGATATAAGTAGCCACTAATTTTTGTGGAGTATGTACACATTCCATATCAGTTTGTTTTTCCATAATAAAACATTAAAAAGATAATGAAATGTAAACCTTCGAAGTTATTGATGGCATAGTTCAAATGTATAATTCAATTACTTAACGTAGCACGCACTGTTTACGCAGTTAACGGAAAATAATGGTTAACTTTTGAAATAATTTATACGAGGAACATTTATACCATTATCTAAGCACAATGTATATCTCTGTTGAAAATTTAATGGACGTACATCTAAAAACTGAAATCCATATTATGATTTTAAAAACTAACTGGAAAACCAAAATGAAGATTTGTTCTTGGTTGACGTTTTACCTAAACTGCCAGACGTGTAACGCAATTTCGAACTGATTGGTTTTAAACATTTGGTATTATTTGTTCCGCAATTCTATTATAGTATAATAAACTGACAATATTGTTTCGGCCGATATGCCATTGTCAACGTGAAATGTATGATGTAACAGGTGGTGTTTATATGAGGGTTGAAAAAGCAGAAAAAATCTCTGTCTATTATAATACAATTATGGAACAAATAATACCAAGTGTTCAGTTCTGCCTTATTGTTTAAATATGTTTCACTAAGGATCAAGCCAGAATTCCATTCGATTAATCTCAATCACATACGCTGTTTGTATTTATTCATCCACAGATAATCTTTCACTTCTCTTCTGTCTTCATTTCGCCCGTCTCATAATTCTCTCCTTAATCATACCACCCACCCATTCCCACGATTCCTGCAAGGAGGCTGAAGAGAGCCTTACGCCCTACCCTCCGGCTTTGCACTACAGTGTAAGTTGGAGGGACTGCCCGCCCACCAGAAAGAGTAGCTGGTGGGAATGAAGCACAAATGATTTTGCGTTTTCTTGATATTTGTTTCTGTAAATTTTATTGTCATGAACGGTTTGAGTCGGTAGGCACGTTAGGGTTGGAGCTCAGTGTTGTGGGTTGGTATCACCCAGTGCACAAATACGCATTTGTTGTGATTATTTATGTAAAAAATACGGAAATACACCTACTAATTACAATCTTAATTAGTGAGTAGAAGACTTTCCAGTGAAAATGTCGAAAATCTATTAGAAAAATTAAACTATTCATCTTTTTATTGACGATGAGTGTTTTTTACGTTCGAAATTATTTAATTACTACTTCAAACTTTTTGTACAATTGTAGCACATATTATACTCGAAGGACCATAGAAAACGCCGTGTTGTAAATATAACGAACTTATTATATGAATTGCAACTGCGAACTATTCTAAACTTATTATAATGAAAATTACGAATTATATTCTATTCGTGTCTTATGAAAATAACCAATTTCAAGTTACTCTCAGCGAGTCTACAAAGAACTGATAACTAAAATTAAAATTTTTGTAAAGTAGGCTCTGATCTCAACAAATTATCCCTCCCAACAACAAGGTTATTGACTGTAACACGTGCACAATAACAATGGGACAAACCCTCATCTGTGCTTTTATGAATTTGCCTACGTGACAGTAGATTTCGGAAATATTTCTAGTACTAGGTACAATATCAATAACAAAATGAACCAATAACCATAAACCCTACACTAACATTATAATAAAGTACCAAAATGTTTATGGCACAAAATTCCTATCGGCATATCACAAAATAAGGTTCGTGTTCCTTAACAATGAGAAAAGGAAAGTATTGTTGGAATACTTTACCTATTCCGCAGATGATCATAACAGGACCGGTATAGGTTGAGAATCTCTGGCAAAAATCGAAGAGAAAATTACGATGCTTTGTGCAGCGGCGTTGAGCTTAACAATACGCTTTCGGCATCATTCAGACAGGTAGTGGTTATTGCCGATGGAACAAAAGGTTCAAAGTATTCTTCGAAGCAAAAATTAAATTGCTCTACCTCTACCCTTTCGGTCATTATGTTGCAGCAATGCGAATCACGTCTTTATTTTTTAGTCTGCTTGTGGCGCAGGTTAATGTCCTTGCGTTTTGTCGCTAGCATCTTAAAGAACGAACACATCCATAAAACTTTTTCATATGAAAATTATTTATCTGCGTCAATACCATCGCTCTCGTAACTATATGTGCAGATATGTACACAAAAATATAATTCAAGAAATAAAAATTTATTGAATATTTTTTTCCTTCAATAAAAATCGTTTTCATATATTTTTTGATTCGTAAGCGCATTAAACCGAATTTTTATCAATGCATACGTGAATCCGTAAGTGAGTAATTGAAATTTCCAATGACTGAACCACTAAAAATTTAAATGTTAAATTTTAAACAACAGAAAAGACAATTATCTTTATGGTATATTTATTTTGTTTTACTAACTCGTATTTAGGTTCAAGGATCATTAGTTTATCAATGGATAATATTAAGTGAATACTGTTAGCTTTACTATTTTTCTCCCTTGTAGAAGGTTCTTATTTATTGCTTTCGTTATGCTTGAGATTCTAAATTAAAAAAATAATAATAAACACGAAAATACACAACCTGCATTTTCCGAATGTTTTCAGGGAGGTTTAAGACATAGTCTTTATAAGCTGTTATGTAGAAAATTGCAGGTTTTTTAAGTTAAAACAGAAACCAATAAAGGAATAAGTATAATTACTTATTATTCTATTTTCATTTGGTTTTTGTTTAAGAAGGAAATCAAGAAAATTAAAAATATAAATTTGTTGTTTAGAGAACACGTATCTTGGGTATTGGAATGGTCCAGGATAAAATTCGCAATTCACTATGTAGAACAGGGGTGGGCAAATATTTTGATAGTCGGGCCACATTGCATGATGAAAATTTGACCTCGGGCCAAACAGTTTTTTTTTCTAATTTTAAGTATAGTTTTTGCTAAGGATGTCAATTAATGAAATTTAGAACCAACATTTTTGAATCAAAATATTTATTTATCAATTCATTTGTATAAAAAAAAATTGAAAAGAAAATTTTTAAACATTAATATCAGATAATTATCAAACTGTACAATTATCATACAAAGGTGTTATTAAAAGTGTTACCACTATCATCTATGCTTAATAGATTGAGTCAGAAATAGTCACAAAAAACATGAAAAACAAATGCTGGCAACACTGTGGTGATTTACATAAACTATTAATTTGACAGAACGTCTTCTTAGATTGTCAATTTCTTAGATCAAATATTTCACTTCATTAAATATAAACAAATAATATGAAAGAAAGATAAGTTATGTTTTATGAAGAAAAAGGTAACTACAATAAAATATGTATGCTGAAATGAAAACAAATCTTTAAACTAATATTTGTGTTTTTAATCATAATATATACAATGCTTCACGGGCCAGACAAAATTCTACCGTGGGCCGGATTCGGCCCGCGAGCCGCCATTTGCCCAGGCCTGATGTAGAAGATTAATAACCTAAAAGCTATGTGACGTCCATTTTTGCCTATTTTTTTACCAAACTTTGACTATTTTTACTTTCTTAAGTTCGTGAATATCAGAATCTCCTGGATTCGGTCAAGATTAATTCCCTGATTGACGGTTCAAAACCCTAAGACGACAATCTGAATTTGTGACACACTCTACAACAAAGGCGTTAACGTTTTTAAATTTTTAACGTTTTCGCCATGGGACCGTTAGATTCTATGACAACAATAAATTGCAAGCAAGCTAAATAATACGTAGCTGTGCCACGTTTGGGCTCGGGGCCGAGCATTATTCCGTCACCCGTGTCCTTTAACCCCGGGTTTATGCATCAGATGTATTATCGTGTCACCCAGGGCGACTTGCACATTGCACGTTTCGTACTACACAATATCAGGTTTCCCCGAAGACCTGATGGTGTCTTTATAATGATGGATACACGTTATGCATTTAAGAAATAATGTTATCGTACATATTATATCAGCATGCTTTTAAGTGCATTCGTTCATGTTTAGGAACAGCATTTGTTAGCGTTTGGAAAACGAGCCTTCGTCATTATTTACCTTTTAACTTTTAGCCTCAAAAAGCTTATTTTCGTTAAAGTTATTAGTTATTAATAAAAAGCAAACTCAGGATATAGAGCCTTGTATTTCAACTTCTGTGCACGAGTTTTTTATTATTTGTATCTTATCTAAATTTTAGAATATATTTTTAATAACGTTGGTCAATATGAATCAGGAAACTAAGACGAGTAATCTTATTTCCGATGTATTTTGCGATTCTTAGCCTTAGTCTTAGTCTTAAAATAGCCTCAGTATTTCAGGATTTTACGGTAGTCTAATCTCAAATTCCACAAAATGTAATTTTTAATATTTTTCAGAATTGCTCCAGTGTATTAAGGTTTAAAATTAGCATTATTTTGATTTTAAGGTTAGATATTATACACATGTATGGTCATTTAAAAGTATTTATATTTTGCTCCCAATTTACATTTATTGCACTTATCTTAATTTCTAACCTATTCTACAATATATTAACCTTCATTCTCTCTAGTTTTTGTCTCAGTTACTCTTATATATTCACATATTTCCTTGCACACCTCCCCTTTTAAAAACCCCCATCCATGTCATTCTCCAGCCTGTCACCCTTCCATTCCATCACAAATTGCCTTAATTTATTTGCCTGGTTTTGCATGGCTATCCTACAACAGAACAGATGAGCTAATGTTTCCTCAATCCCTCCACATAGTCTACATTCCCAATCTCTAAATCCTTTCTTATACTCTCTCCCAATATTACCACATCTGATTCTAGCCCATATTTCCTTATTCTCTTTCTTATTACATCTTTTATTTAAATACTCTCCACCATTAGAACCTGGGATAATTTCCTCGTAAATTCTATTGTAAGAAGAATCTGATATTGCCATCCACTCTGTCTCTAGTTTTTTACTCCACCGCACATTAAAGTCTTCCTTACATATATTGTAAACTTCCTCTCCGCTCCTTCTCTCCCATATCATTCCACACACATCCATTACTTCCATTTCACCAAACATTTCCCACGCCGATTTTCCCCATTTTGAAGGGTTTTTATTTAGTATACCCCTCATTTCCTCTAGTAAACAAATCTTGGGCCATCTTTCGTCGCTCACCTCTATTACTGCTTTTATATACCTACACGAGCGTTCTCTAATTGTATATTCTATGTCTTCTACCCCTAATTCGTTCCTCCATATGTATTTTGGAGTATTTATGGACACTCCCAAAACCATCTTACAGAATCTTCCATGAACCCTGCTTACATTACTTAGCTTACCCCATCCCCAAATTTATACTCCAAATAATGCCAGAGATCTTACTAGTGAGTTCATTAAATAAACCCGATCGTTTCGCGAATCCCTATCTGCCCTTTTAATAACCCCCCATGTAACATTTGCTGCCTTTTGCGCCTTTCCCACCATCTTTTGACATGACCATTTGTACTATTTCTCGTTGAAAACCAGTATTTGAACTCATTAACGATCTCAATGAGGTTAGATATTAATTAAATTTTAATGTGCTGGGGCAATTTTGAGATTAAATTTTGTCCTATTAATTCAGGCAGTAGTGCCAAAAATTGCATTTAAGTTTTGACGTTACGATACCTTAAAATCCTTATGTGCTGAGCAATTCTGAAGCCAGATTTAGACTCAGTATCGCAATATAAGTTGAAAATGTAGACTACCTTTTTGTTTTTTTTTTTTGTAATTCTCTATATTGTTGACTGGTGATAATTTAAGAGAGAACCTTAAACCTTTTTGTTTGATTGTTGGTAAAATGTTGGTATTTTATACCGTTTAAAGTTTCTTTTTAGTGAATTTATATCCCAAGAAAATTCTTATAATAGAATGCGTTCTTGCTATTGTGTTGTTTAAAGTTTAAACTTTAAACAGATCCGTTTTCAACATCTTTCTGCGAATTTCTATCCAAAGTAAATATTTACCGTCAAATTATTGACGGAACTCACTTGTGTTAGAGCGAAGATGGATTTAAATCTACATGTGCATTAAGTGTTTATTAGAAATATAAATAAATAAGTACAAATAACGCTTAAGCGAAGCAGATTTTGTTCGTTGTATTTTTGAATAGAGTCTACTACTCGAAGATTTTCGTTTGTACGTTTAATGATCAATTGTTAATTCATCATCCGTCATATATTGATGAAAGGATGTGTCAATTCCGATTGTTATGAAATTTAGTGTTGTGTATAGGTACCTATTACAGCGATTTTTGTAAGGTAGCTAGCTGAACACGCGTGTATCGAATGGTAATCAACCTTTTGTCAATTGTATCTGACTATAATTACTAATTGTTATTGTTTATTAAATGGCTGTCAATTAGTAGTAGGAAGCAAAATAATTAAAGATATAATTGTAGAAAAGGGCTACACACAATAAGATATTGTAAAATCGTCAAATTGTATGAAACGGTAGATTTAGATATTGATTAACCTTATTCAGATTACAAGAGGATCTGACCTCGTAAATTTGTTAGATGTTTTCGAGTTTTCTTTACTTATACGAGGGTGTATCAAATATAAAGGGGACTGATTTTTTAAATTACGGAGAGGTCAGTGACCTGGTAGTACCTAGTAAATGCGAAGATGGCCTGTACCGTTAGGGAGAAGGGAGAACCAACCGCAATTCGCTCGAATCGCTTTAATACGAAAAGAAACAATGAGCGAGACAGAAGTACATGTCTCCGTGAAGAAACGGATTATTATTTAGTTTTTGGCCGAAAAGAGGGCGAATCCAACTGAAATTTTGCGGCGATTACAGGCACAGTTAGGGGACAACACCCTGTCAAAAACTCGGGTGTTTGCATGGCATAAGGAATTTTCTGAAGGCCGTGAAAAGATCGAGAACGAAAGTCATGCTCGCCGCCCAAGGACAAATGTGACCGAAGTCAACACTGAGGCGCTACGAAATCTCATTGGCGGAAATCGACGCAAAACTCTCTGGGAAATCGTTGATGAAATGACCATCAGTTACGGGAGTGTCCACGAGATCGTGACAGATAACCTGAAAATGCACAAAGTGTCCGCTAGATAGGTTCGGGTTCCCCGACTGTTATAGGAGGATGAGAAGCATCGTCAATTGGAGATTTCGCAGCGACACTTCAATAGATTCCGGCAAGAGGATGAAGCATTTGAATCGCATCGTCACCTGTGACCAAACATGGGTGCACGTGTACCACTACACGTCCGAGTCGAAACAAGCGAGTATGGAGTGGAGAAATATTTAATGGCGCGCTTGTCGGACGAAAAGGTAATGGCAACAGTGTTTTTTGATTGGCAAGGTGCTTCTCACGTTTACTTTCTCCATGATTGACATACGATTAGTGCGGAATACTATTGCGATTTACTGGATGCCTCGAAATTGTCATTTCAAAGGAAAAGGAAGCAATCGGTCAGAAAGCCACAAAGCAAAAATTTGATGCATTAGGCTGGGAAACGCTGGATCATCGCGATATAGCCCCGACTTGTCCCCTCGAGACTTTCGTCATTTTGGGCTCCTGAAAGAGAGTGCTTTAAGGCTAATGTTTCCACGAGAACGACGCAGTGCTTCAATTGTTATAAGAACATCCGAAGAGTTTCTACGATGATGGCATAAAAAAAGCTCTCAATCCGATGGGAAAAGTGTATTTCTAGAGCGGGAGACTGTGTAGAAAAATAGTATATGTATCGAAGTCTAATATAGTTAAAATTTCACGAAAATGTATGTAGGTATTCCTATAACGCACTCGTGACTGTTGTGGCCAGTCGGCTCGCACTCTTTTGTAATGCCGAGACCTTTCATTTGATATATGGTACATTTATGTACATATGGTGTATGTGGTACATATAGCTGCGATAATTCTATTATTTTGCATTAGTTGGTATGAACCATGTCTGTCAGTAATTAGGTAACTTTTGATTGTTTCCACTCGTGCAACATAATCGTTAATATTCTAACCGGGCGATTTAATACCCAATTTTCCTTAACAAATACGATCAGGTAGACAAAATTATAGAAAATTTTCGTCTGAACTAAAATCGTGTTGTTAAGTTTTCTCAAAATATGATTAATAGTGTGTATTATTTTATTTGAAGTTACATAACAATAGGAACCCACAAAGAATATGTAAATACTGTTTGGGTGTTCGATATTTGGCGGTATCCCGCCGAAGGTTCGTTTAGTTAAATATGATAAAATGGACTGCTTTTCCTAATATACACTTTATTATTCACTATTTACACTTATTTGAATTTGTTGTTTTGATTGATTTGGATATAATTATGAGGTTGATTTGAATTGATTAGAATGTAATGTAGTTTGATTGAATCTACAAGTGGAATTCTCGAATTGAATAGAATGTAATGTAGTTTGATTGAATGTACAAGTGGAATTCTCTGTGATTTTTTCTTATTTCTACTTAAATAGTGTGAAAAAATAGACAACGCCCCAAAGTGAAAAATATCCCCCTCTTGAAGCTAAACACCCCCAAGCGTAATTCACAAAACCGTTGGTGGTGTTCTCAAGGCTGATGACCGATGCGTAAAGTATTTACAAGGGGTATCATAAAGGGGCCAGAGTCTATTTTTGGAATTTTTTAACGTATTTACAATTGATGGGCACAAAAGATGCCAATATACAAAGAGAATAATAAATACCTAGAAACTAAACTTAACAGATGTGTATATATAAAACAGACAAAATATTTTTAATATTTACAGGCACTTAACAAATACATATATGATTTTCTTGTGCCTTCTAGCTTTGTTCTGCTTAGTTAGGTACTTCTTTGTCACTTTTCTGCCTTGATTAATTTTGGTTCGATCTAGTTACAATGCACTTGGGTTTATTACAGTTGTCTATATAACAAAGACATATATAGTAGGTCTCTTTAATTGAAGTGGGTGATTCGCACCTAAACGAGTTATTCAATAAACTTAATATGCAACAGCTTGAGTGCTTTTAATTTTTATTGCAAAGTTCAATTGCTGACCCTTAACTTCTTGTTAAAGGATAACTAACTAACCGTGGCCCGTCTTTGTGACGACTCGCTCACAATTGGAAATAATGTGCTCCGCTAATTTTGATTTCGAATTAAATTTCGTTATTGAAGAGCTTCTTTTTCTTTTTTTTTTTTGACACGTCAAAATGTACGGTCAGTACACCTCGCTATGTGTATATTTATAACAACGGTATATATATACCGATTGACAAAAGCCTTTATGCAAGGTTGAAATTCAAAGAAGAAATAATCAACTGTATAAGAACAAGAAACTATTATATTCAAAAAAGAAGGAATTAAAATCCTTATTCGTCTAAATATTAGTAGGCACAACGAACCGAAAGCCATATCCCAAAACCGGTTTCGACCTATCGGGTCTCATCGGGAATCAACAGTGTAATTCAATGCAGGTAGGGGTATTAGCCCTCGGAGTAGTTTTTTCTGTTGATTCCATATTTATATTTATAGTTATATTTATAGTATAGCCTGTAAAGGCCTTTCTGCCAGCGCCCACCTGATGGGACCCGATAGGTCGAAACCGGTCGTGGGATATGGCTTTCGGTTCGTTGTGCCTACTTGGTAGGACGCGTTCATCTTCGTATAAGAATACATCGGAATCAACAGTGTAATTCAATGCCGGTAGGGGTATTAGCCCTCGGAGTAGTTGTTTCTGTTCATTCCATATTTATATTTATTATTATATTTAAGAAATTATTAATTTATTTATACACAATTGAGTTCTGAAGTTGCTTTTTGACCAGGCGTAAAAGTCTTTCCCAATCTGAATATCGTAGATACATTGTTTGGATTGAGTTGATTAAATGTTTCGTTTTGTCAATATGATGAGCTATTCAATGTACAATTGGTATTTTGAGTTATTAATTTAATTTTAATTATTTATTTTTATGTGTTTCAGGTAAATGACAGCATCAGTATTGTGGTTGGTAAGTTTTTGAAAAAAAATTATGATACACTTCTTATAACGAAAACCCTCTCTTGGCCGGTTTACCTTATCTGTAAATATATATAATGTATATAAAATAGTACTGTGAGTGACAGGCAAGTCTGGATAAGCCAAGAGGTACACTAACAATGAATTTTCTAAAAATTCGTTTGTAAAATTTTGTATCGTTTCTAATGATCTCCATATCGAACGAAAATTCTCGATCCCTTGAGTTTTATTAGTGTTATGTTGTACCAGTTTGATGTAGATCTGACGTTAAAAAATGATTAATAACACCGATTCAAACTCAAACTAGTATATTATACTATTTTTACAATTTAGAGTTACTAATATCTTAACAGAAAGAAATCATTATGTCGAATCTCTCCCTAATTTATAGTAATTTGGTGATGTTTAACTTTAAGTTTAACATTTTACATTAATTATACGTTTAGACTAAATACACTGGAAACAAAACATCCGGGAACAGAATTTGGTACCTTAAAGGAAAAATGATATGACTTCAGTATATTCAAAGGTGATGATACAAATTAAAATATTATATTAAATTGTCGAGTTTCCCATGGTAGGGTAATAACAGAGTATATAATGTAGGATGTGTATATTAGTCAGGATGACAGATTAAGTTGTAAAAAGTTAAGGTAATAGATAATTCGAAACATATATCGCATGAATTGACAAGATACACGGTACCTGAATGTTAGTTCTAAATGTCTAAACATCTAAATAGATTTAAATAATACGTAATATGAAACAGACGTCTTACGAACTAACAACGTACACTACACTTAATGTTTGTAATCTAAAGTACACAAATGTACAGGTGGATCCTAACATTAGAGAGTTTAAATTGAATAATAAAACATAAAGAGTTTGTGGTACATTCGTTGTGAAAGATTAATAATTCAAATAAAATAACAACAAATTTAAGTGAAATCATTCCAAGCTGTGGTTTTGTATTCACCTTCTATTTTATTTTATTTGAGTTTATAATGTCTCGTTAAATTATATTTGACAAATTTTTATATTAATACTTCTAAAGGGGATTTGAGTCATGCAATTATGTGAGGTATTCATATACCTATAGTTTAACTGTAAGAGAACAAGGAGTAGAAAAAGTTGTACGTTAGAAATAGAGAAAAATTGTAATAAAACATAGATCAACTTTTGAATGTATTTAAGAAATTGCACTAGAAATTCAGTGATGTAGAAGAGATGGAAGGGAACAAGTGCAGTGCTTCTAATATAGGTTTTTTCTCACTATGTACTCACATTAGTGTTGTCGATTTTTATCAAAACAAAAGGACAGTATAAAATGACCAATCGAATGGCCCTCCAAAGTCCCCGAAATAAGTTTTCCTTTGAATTGTGAACTGCTGTAAAGAATTACAATTTTGAGCAATTTTTCTTTCAACTTACAATTAAATATTTTAATATTAAGATTTGAATGTCACAAGTCGTCTATTTTTGCAAGTACGAACAGTTCGTTCTTTTGTTGACACGAATATTTCATCACGATTTTACTAACGTATCTAATGGTGTATACGACAACGTCCGGTACATATTTTCACGCAATGTTAATAAATATTTACGAGCCGTTATTTTGCGACAATTGAGAAACAATTTCCGTGTAAATAATAGTCGGTGAGGTGACAGCTGCTTCCGTAACAATTGTTGCTTAAGGAAGCGCTATATTTGAAAGAAACATGCAAATTGTAACGAGTAATAAAATTAGGTAACGTAAATAGAAATTAATTCGGTATATACGTGTATTTATTTTCGGAAAAGACAAGTCTAATTTGAAAATTAAGTCGAAACAAGAATTTGGTAACTTGTAGCCAAAAACATGTTGGATTTTCTTGCCTTATATAGTCTACAGTGCCGAATCACCAAACAGGCACATTAGATATCAGCCTGTGGATCAAAATAATGGTGATGGATTCATTGGAGATAATTGTAGTAATTACTTGATAAACTGCATCGAAAAGTACTTTTAATAAGAGTTATGATCTTGTTACAAAATAGAGACTTTGCCTAAACAAAATAAAATACAAGAAAAATATTCCTGTATAACAACAAAAACATTTAAGTTACAAAACACTTTTATTAAGTGTCTCCACAATAATTATTTCTCCACACAGTGGCTTCTTCAGGTGGAAGAAGTTAGAAAAATAATTTCCTCCATTTGAAGAACCTACCGTGTGATGGTGATATAATGATTATGGTGACAATTAATAAAAATTTTTTGCAACGTAAACGTTGTGTTTGTTTTCGCCGTTATTGTTATGGAAATAACAAAAAAGCAAAATATTTTCCCATGATTTTTCATGACCTTTCCAGTAAATTTATACTTTTGCCCAAGATAATTGTATTACCGACAGGTCTGTTTATTAAAATTGTTAATTCTACAGGATAAATCAGCAACGTAATAAATTTAAATTTATCTCGATAAGTTCTCATTTGTTATTCGAGTTCATGGTCGTACTATACATTGTAAAAATTAATTCAGTCCTCTATGAAATTTGCAGAGGTACTAAAAGAATTCATGGACTTCATTACCAGGCTCCGAAATTGTAATTGAGACAACTTGTATAATTATTTATTAGTAAACATATCTATAACGAAATATTAATGAACCTTTTTGATTATAAGGAATATCTTTTGTTAACATTCTTATTAATCACCATAAAGTGATCTCCTTCTACAGTTTTTATTTAATTGCTTTTATCTTTTATACTAAGGATCACTCAACCAGAATAATTTTATACATTCTTAATAATAATAATCTTAATAACTGTAAGTGGTTGTAAGCATCTCTTGTTCGATTCTGTCGAACATTTTAAAAGCTGCTGATTGTTGTACAGGTTTTTCTCAAGTACATTTCAATAGCATTAATTGAAGATGTGTTCATTGACAAGGTCGAGATTTAATTATTTGAAGGATACGAGTTTCGTAATGATTATTAATAAAACCAAGTCTTTTTTTATTGCTTGTCCGTGCTTCGTGATGTTAATTTTAATTGCAATGTTATGTTTATCGTGCGTATAAATTTTTGTGGAACTAAAAAAGGACATATTATGTTATATAAAATGCGTAATATAAATATGGAATCAACAGAAACAACTACTCTGAGAGCTAATACCCCTATCGGTATTGAATTACACTGTTGATTCCGAATGATTCTCAGACGAAGATAACATATCCAAAAAAGAAGGTATTAAAATCATTTTTTTATCTAAATTTCAAGGATCACAGATCCCACATTTCGAACGCGTCCTACACAGTAGGCACAGCGTACCGAAAGCCATATCCCACGACCGGTTTCGACTTATCGGGTCACATCAGGTGGGCGCTAGCAGAAAGGCCTTTACAGGCTATATGATAAATATAAATATGGAATTAACAGAAACACCTACTTCGAGGGCTAATACCCCTACCGGCATTGAATTACACTGTTGATTCCGAAAGATTATTAGACGAAGATAACATATCCAAAAAAAGAAGATATTAAAATCCTTTTTTCGTCTAACTATTAAGGATCACAAATCCCACATTTGGATTTAGGATTTGGCTTTCGGTTCGCAGTGCCTACTGTGTAGGACGCGTTTCAAATGTGGGAAATAATACGTAATGTTAGGTTCAAGTACTTAATCAATTTTGTCTAATTTTAACGGTACCGGAAGTAAACAAAACTCTAATTGCTTACACTTACTAAAGTTTTATCTTTTTGAATTATTTTAATAAGTAATTGTTTATCTACCAAAACAAAAACAGGTGAGAACATTTTTAAGCCTTCAGTTTATTTAAATTATACAAATTCTGAGCACATTGGCGCGATACATAATACTTGAATGTAATTTGTTAGCCGTTTACATATTGCGTTGTTAATAAAGAGTTTTTCCGGTTGACCTTAATTTAACCACATATGTTTTTTTGTGGTTTCAAACGCCTATTATTTATTATGTGAAAACATCTTTAGAACACACACTAATTGGTTGTGTATAGCTGTGACTTTTATGCAGATTATGCAGAAGGACAGTTTTTATATGCCGATGCTGACGGAAATCGAAACTGCAATCAATCTATTAATTGATTAATGAACAAAAAACAGCGAATGGATTTTTTTTTATAGTTTGCGGGAAGTTCTTTAACAATAACTACAACGTTTAATGAAAACGATTAAGTGATTAATTTTAAAAATTGTTTTTATCCGCCCCTTCACCTGATTCCATATTTATACTTATTATAATTCCATTTTAATCCAGCCTTGGATTAACAACAAAAACTATTAGCGATTTCCACTCAATTTTTTCGGAAGTTACAATTAATGTGCCCTATTGCTATCGGTATATACCTAAGAAAATGTTAATGGAACGTTTTTAATTACTCCATATCTGAATTTCAAACGCCATTGTTTTCATACAAAATGAAAAGTTAATGAACGCAATGTTGACAAGTGTTCCGTACACTTCACAAATATATAAATAGTTGTTATATTCATAAACACTTAAGCAAACCTAGGTTTAAGTTTATTATTATATTTATTGAGTATTATTAAGTTTATAAGATGTTCTATTGTTCACCAGATATAATTGTACCCTCTAATGAAACTCAAAAAATATCAATTTCATCACAACGTAAGTGAGTGAAACACGTGTCCGCAAGGGGCTTGTTTCATCCCCATATAATTTAGTTAATCGATGAAGCTGTTAATTCTTCTAACTCCATATTGATATTAAACACAAAACAGTTGGTTACAAAACTTTTTATTGTTATCCACAATAATATTATTTCACCACACAATGGCTTCCTCAGGTGGATATATAATAACTTAAAACTAAATACAAAATCCTTAAATACTAAATTAAACAGGAGGGGGTAGAGGTAGGTGAAGAAATTATGGGAACTAGAGATTGAGTAGAGGAGAGTTATTTAGATCAGTTTGATCATTTAATAATAATCCCAATTTATTTAATTTATTAATCTGCATACATTCCAACAGATTTAATTTTAGACCCTTCTTTTCTACATGTAATAATTTAAAATTGTCATCAAAGTTATGGGAATATTCTAAAAGATGGTTAGCATATGTAGAGTTAGTCTTTTTATTTTCGAATGATTTCTTATGTTCAAGAATCTTGTCCTTGAAGCATCTACCTGTCTGACCTATATATGATAAATTGCAACTCCCACAATTTAATTGGTAAACACCTGATTTAAGTTCTTTCGCTGTAACATCATTATTGTTTTATATTATACTGCGTAAGTAGAAAATTTAGAAATATAGTGACCTAAACGTTCAGAAAAAGAACCTAAATAAGTGAGTGTGTTGTAGTTCGAAAGGGGTTTATTTTTAACACGAGGATAGATTAAATTTAGAGTTTTTCTGTTTAATTTTTTGTTAGGTAAATTGGTATATATTTCCACCTGAGGAAGCCACTGTGTGGTGAAATAATATTATTGGGGATAACAATAAAAAATGTAACCAACTGTTTTGTGTTTAAATCCAATAATTTGGTTTATCAATTTTAAGTAACGCCTACATTCAAACAAAACACATTTTAAACATTATTCACACAAAAATAATTTCAAGATACTTTTTAGAAACAAACAACAATCGTTTACAATAAACAATTATTAATATTGAAATTCGTAGATCATAATGAAACTCTATTTTATCTTAACAGTAGCATCGCATTTATTATAATTACCATTGTAATTTTAGTTTGTTATTAAATAATTAAAAGTGAAAGGCAGTTTGACTCGCATTTGTTTGAACTACTCTAGTAATAGAAATAATTCAAAAATCGAAAATAAAAAATAGAAAGTTTCACAACTTATAATTCTAATCGATACCCGACAAATTTGTTTCGGCTGATTCGGCCATTAACTAGAGTATACTGTGATTACTAAAGTCTATACTAGTCGTCTTGTATTTATAGATTATGATTTGTAAAAGAGTTTGGGTGAATTTTAAGTAACTAGTTCTGTTTGATTGTTAACCAAATTAGCTTTAGTTTCCAAGGCTTTTTTAATCTCTAAGTTCCCCAAAAGTGACAATTTTCTTGATTTTTGGGTCATTTGTTTGTAAAATTTTAAACTTATTTATATTAAGTGAATGGTTACTAGAGCTCTTGTGATGCCACCTATATTGGTCAGTCAGGTAGAGCAACTTCGAAACGAATCTTTGAACATTTTTCTGTGATAAAAAAAGCAAGGAAGTAATTGTATCGGCTTTTATTTGGTGACAGTTAAGATTCATCGTAAAAAATAAAACAGAAACACTGTACTTTCACAAATTTTTTATTAACAACACGGCAATTGTTTCGCTAGCACTGTAGCATCTTCAGGTGAATAATGGTATTGTAACATTTGAGCCATAAACATACAAACTAAGTGGGGGAAAAAACAAGCTTAGGGACAAAATAAAATTACAAGTAATACTTAGAACTAAAATTATCCTTAAGAAAAACAAAATTATTAGAGATGTAAATTAAGTAATGGCGAAAAATTGACATCCACTTGGTCATTAAGTAACAATGATAATGACTTATGTTTATTAATTTCTAAAGCTTCTAACAAATTTAATTTAAAACTTTTTTCTGAAATGTGTAGAATATTATAATTAAAGTTAGGTTTATGGTTAAACTCTAATAAGTGTGAAGCGTAATTTAAATTTGATTTTTTATCATGGAATAACTTAGCATGCTCAGAAATTCTAGTTTTAAAATTTCGACCAGTTAAACCTATATAAAATCTATTGCATGAACCACAATTTAATCTATAAACACCGCTTTTATTATTATTATCTGCTAGAGTGCTAGCGAAACAATTGTCGTGTTATTGATAAAAATTCTGCGAAAGTACAGTGTTTCGTTTTATTTTTACAACAAAAAAAGTAATTCGAGTGGTATGGCGGATCATTGCATTCATTAACTTTAGCCATTTTTTTATTTGCACCTCAAATAAATTAAGTTTGATTAACATAAATAACACTAGAAGTGTAAACAATTAAGTCTGCATATTTTACAACAAGTAATCATTATCATTATTATGTACCTATAATAATATGTAATCTGCATAAAAATATAAAAGTTCAATGCATTAACGTACCTACTTGTTTAAAATTGGAAACAGTCGAGTGAATGTACGATCCACGCTTACTTGATTTATTTTGACATACATTACCGGAAGAAGATATTTTGGTAGACATTATATTATCGTTACAGCATTCTTTATTAGTAACCGAAATTTATGACTTTCGTTTTTTTTTGTGCTGCTAAATGAACAGTATTGTATCTGTAAACAATGTTACAACATACCTATTAGATATTCATAAATGTGTGATAATTATATACAGGGTGAGTCACTAAGCCGAAATCGGCTATTTATACGCGCATAGTTCAAAATAGAGAAAAATATTTCAAATAAAAGTTGTACGGGGTTAAGTGTAGAATAACTTAAAAATATTTTCAAATATGGCGGACTTCCGGTTATACCGGAAATGCACCTTAACTTCGTTATTTTAAATAGAATACCCTATTTTTTATTATACTTTTGAATTCCCCATAAAAAAATAATGTCAATTTATTAACATAAAATTGGACCTGGAACGCACCCTTCCGGAGTTATTTCAGGTTTCTTGGAAAATTTGACGTTTGTAGTGTTTGGCGCCATTTTAAATATCTCAGAAACGAAAAGACGAAGGTTGCGGTTTTCACATTCCGTTTCTGGAAAAAATTGCCTATCATCTACAGCTATTAGATAGACACATTCATTATCAATAGTATAAAATTTATCCATGCCAATATTCACAAATCCAAAGATAACTATTTTTTTTAATGGAATGCCATATTTTTTCTCACATAGTATAATGTAAAATTAAATTTCCTTTCGACTATTATAGGGGTGTTGGTATCTGTGAGCAGTAGTTTTTGAGAAATTTGCATTTTTTTTAATTTTTCAATAAAATCGCGTTATCACGTTAGCCGTTTCAAAGTTTGGCGATTTTGTTTTGTTTTTTCGAATAAATGTCAGTTTATTAATTGTTGAGTTAGGGCGTAGAAGTAGATGCAGAAGTTTTAATGCCAAATAACCAACCTAATTGTGAAATAGTAATAATATGTACCTATACTTAAATAAAATGTAAAAAGTATTTGAAACAATTTATTATTAATAGAAATGGTTTATACTTTGGGTTTGGGCAATTTAGAGGCAAATACAATGCATACTTCGAGGTTTGAGCTTGAATGAATTAAACAATTATAAATAAAATTAGATAAAACAGCTTAACAAACATTAAGAATAATGGATAAGAATAGAGATTAAATTAAAAATTAAATTAAATGTTTTACATGACCACCAGCCTCACGATAGGGTGTTCCATTTAAAATAACGAAGTTAGGGTGCATTTCCGGTATAACCGGAAGTCCGACATATTTGAAAATATTTTTACGTTATTCTACACTTTACTCCATATAACTTTTATTTGAAATATTTTTCTCTATTTTGGGCTATGCGCGTATAAATAGCCGATTTTCGGCTTAGTGACTCACCCTGTATATCGGTTTGGATCAGTTTTAGTAAATTGAAGAATCGTGTTGTTTTAGTAAATTGAGTGATTATATGGGTTGTTGTGGACGGTACCATCAGTGAGTGGTCTCTATTTTAGGTAATTAGATCGTCTGCTACAATTACGAACTCTTGATGAAAATGAAGTGCATTGAATTCTGTTCTAAAAATAAACTTTGCTTCACTCCAAAATGTAGTAGGTAACTATTTTTAAAACATTATAGGTGGCACCAAACTTAATTTTTCAACAACGATAATTATACATTGTTTTAAGTCAAATTTATTTTTTATCAGTTCATCGTATGTATCTATTAACATGTTTGTTCTACAACAATTAAATACCATAAGCACCTGTTTAATATTTCGATATTCCTTTTGTTTAAAAATCGCTATTTATTTAGTGTTTTTATTATTCGAAATCACGAAGGGAGACTTGTCCCTGAACTTTGCCTCATTTAGGGCTGACATGCGCAAAAAGAATGTTTTTGTTATTCTGGTAGTCTACTATGTATAATATATGAAGGGGTAACACAATACATGTATATAGGCACAATAGTATATTTGAATATAACGATGAATCATCCCTTTTTTATTCTGAGATACTTCTCTCGACATTAAAATATTGAATAGGGAAGTAAATACATTAATCACCTTAATGAAAATTAATAAAGAGCCGAAGCAATTAAAACATTATTTAAAAATATATATCCGTAATTTCAACCATACAAGAATATAATGCGAATGGAATATGAATTACGATACGTAATTTTTAATTTGTTTACTAACAAAGAAAGGTCTTTTGATAATATTACTCACATCTTATCCTGTCGCTTGATCGGGAAAAAAGTCGGATACCACCCGGCACTTTTCACGAACACTCCACATCTAATTAGAATCCTCAAGATCGACGGCCAAGTTCAACAAATATTTGGCTAATAGAGTCGACAACAGGCCATACGGAGACCAGTACCTTATAACTAACTAATTACAAACAAAACGCGCGAGCCGAGTACTCAATGAGGAGGCATACACGACCGTATACGGTGAGTTTAGCGTCCTTTAAACAGCCTGTACGTGTCCAGACTATAAACAAATACACAGGGTGCTTGGTGCTTGGACGTCTACTGATTTTTTTCTTATGCTTATCGTAAGGTAATGTTGCGCTCGAATTCGGGTGTGACCAGTGCGCGATAAAAAAAAAAAACGTCATTACAAGTGTGTGGTATTCGTGAACAAGTTGTACTCAGCTCGAACATTGTAACAAAATAATTCGATATAATTTATTCGCCGGAGAATAAACTAAGTGTAATTATTCTGCGTAAAATAATAGAAATGGGACTCTGGACAAAAACTATACCAACTTTTTTTTCATCTAGTGTAGACTATTTTTTTGTGGTAGAACTAGACATGTGAAGAAAGATACTAATAGATTGAAGATATTGACAAAAAACCAACCTAAACATAACTTAGCTGTAACGATTTCGAAAGCTAATGATAATTTAATTCACTGCATTTAGTCATCGTAGGCTGGTTCGAGACGCACCCCGACTTCTTCCTATCTTGAACCAATCTTCGCATTTCTCTAAAACAGTAATGTAATCTGGGCGTTCCTCTGCCTCTTTTTACTCCTATTTCTGTCACTAATAGTCCTCTAATTAGTCCTTCATGTTTCAAAAGGTGTCCTGATAAATAGAACAATTTTAATTTAGCCACTGTAGAAGACCAGAACAAGTATTTTAATAACTACCCTGAGTGAAGCGGAGGGGAAGGGTACTTCGTGAGAGAATACAACCCCGAGTAAAAGTCTTCTACATTATCTCCTCCATAGATATAAAAGATTAAAAATTATAAGTGAAAACAGACTTTCTCTTTTATTCGAAAACATCAGTTTTATGTCATCATATATATTATTATACTAATTGTAGCTATTTCGGTCTGCAAATTTCGGAGAAAAGAAATGGAAAACGATATTCCTTATTTAATACCAAAAGTATGTTGTATGTTTATGTGGATGTGCAAGCCAAGCCCTTTCACATTAATTCCTCTCCTACCCCATTCAACTCTAGTACTTAATCTTTAATTTTTTTTTCACCATTTTAGACACTTTTTAATACAGATAGTGTTTTAGTCTTCAAACTTCGGGAGAATCTAATTATTCGAATCAAGTTCGAGTTTCAAATTAAATACAAGTTAAAAATGATAATAAACGAAGTCCAAATAAAGTGCACGTGTTTAAGTAATAGTTTATTTTTTGAAGGCTGGAACAAGACTGTCTTACATATTTACAAAATAAAAACAGTAACTTGGGGTAAATGGTAGTGTGGGGATACGAAAGGTGGAAGGGTGAGTGGTGGAAGAATAATATGCACACCTATGTATCTATACATAAGCAATACAAATTATCAGAATATACATAGAACCTGAAAAGATGTTAAGTTGGGCATTTTAAATTGTATGTCCTGCTGTGTTTAAGTAAAATAAAATTGCATTTTAATTACAGGAAAGTTTAGTACTAGAAAACCGAATTACCTACGTCACAAACATCTATTGCAATCCTGAGAACCCTATACGAACAGATTAAGTGAATACCTATTTTAACCATATTATTAAATTCAAAGTAATATTAATACAATCTGTACAGATAGATAAAATTCGAAGTATTATATTAAGGGTTCCCTTTTTCCTATACAGTAGGAACCCTAAAACGCTTTTAAGATTTACGGTGGTCCGGTATCATCAAGAATATTTAGTAATCGACAAAAACAAACATAGGCCATTATGATTAAAATAAATAACAATTAATATAATTGAAACCAAAAAACGCTTATTCGTAAAAAGATCCAAAACACCTAAGCAGACTAAAGTAAGAAAATCAAAACTTTATACGAAGATAAATAATATTCCGTTCAGTCAAATAATAACTGAAAGGCTTTTTAGAATCATACTAAATTTGTACCAAACCTTCTCTAAATACGATTTCATGGTCAACAAGAAGTATAGATAGAGGTAATTACTGTATGTCAACAGTTAAGTGATTTACCCCGTGCTAATTGCTTCTGAGTACAAGACTACAAACTGATGACCATGGTTATGTCTAAAAACAAAACTGAAATAAAAGGTATTACCGTTGGTTGGTCTTTACGGTCAATGTAACCATAATAAAAGATACAATCGACCATTCTACACATAAATTTAAAAAGTTAACAGTAATATTGATAATAAAGATGATCACCAATAAATAATTTTAAAGAATTAATAGGTTTTTTTATTGAAGAATGACAAAAAAAAATCATTACGTCGTCCTGATATAATTTTTTTTTGTTAATTAAAAGGATTATGTCCGTACCTAATATATATATATAATCTCTTAATTCGTTTAAATTCGTACCGAGTTAAACATAAATTACAGTTCGTACAATAGTATTAGGAGATTTTCGATCATTTTGTTTTTATATCCAACTTAGTCATACTTAAACCGGTTTAAAATACGGATATCTTTAATTGTTTTTAATGCAACACCAGTTTTACTTATGAGTAAGGAATTACAAGTAGAATGTGAAAATATCGGTACCTAACATTCTTGGAAACTGTAAATTTTATTTCCAACTGATTATCTTATTATTATGTAATTAAATTTCTGAGGGCGTTTAGCGTTATTTCATTTGTAAAAATTTTTTGTCCTACTTTTATATTCTGTTTACATATGTTTACAAGACATATCTTAAAAACAATGTTTATCTTCGAAAAAAAAAAATGAATCAATTCAACTGTAAACAATCGAAAATACCATTCTTGTTTGCAACTGAAACCATAACAACACATCACGTATCGATTTAGTGACCTCGTCGTTAGAATGCAGATATTATATATATAATAATAGCTAGCAAAATTTTAACGTAAAACAAAAATTACTCACAGTGCAGTACAGCAGAACATGCGGTACTTTTCGTCCGTTCAAAAATTCATGTCAACTTCCCGATATTAACAAACCTCATGGTACCACCAAAAGTTTTTTTTTAACTAACTTATTCTAATACGAACACGAACGAACTAGATAAATTTAATGGAACTAAACGCGAGTATTATTGCATTGGTAATTCGATTTGGGAAAATAACATTCGAAAAGTGCTTCACTGTTTTGATTCTTCCATCATTCCCAGCTGAACTACGAACTACACAAAATAAACTGAAGACGGGGCAGTGTGTGCAAATCAATATTTTGCGACCTCGTCGAGCTTCGAGCGTTCTTTCTCCTCCGGGTTTCTACATCGTCGCAGAGTTATCTATCCCACCACCAACGAATCCACCCCCGTCGAGCTTATCACGTTCCAACTTGTCGCAAACACAAACAAATAGAAAGTACCACACTACGTTGTATTGTATTCAACAAGGTACTCGTTTATATATATTTTATTTATTTTTAAAGCTTTATTTTTATTCTGCTCATACTGAATTCAAGGGATGATTTTTCTGAAGAACTAACGTCAACTCGTCATTACCCGAAAGCGGTCCATATAATATAATTCCATTTCCTCTGTTTTGATTACAAATAAAATGAGATATCAACAACCAATGCATCATATATATTTCTATAATTTTTAGGTCCTCTTATATCACAAGATGCACAATGGTACAACTATTTCCTGTATAAGAGTATAAATGGAGTGTTAGATTCGGTGATTGGGACTGTGAAAAATACAAGTCTTCTCAAATCGACTATACATCTAAAATAACTATTAATTCTTAAAATCTTGTTTTTGTGTTGTGTAAATGTTTTTGGATAATCTCGAATTTTCTTCCAACAGCAAATCCATGTTAGTGCAACTTACATCCCCCATGCTGAATTTCCGTTAAAACTGTAGGAATACAAAACTCCGTAAAATAGTACGGTTGGTTAACTCGTTAAACTTATATTAGGTGACTAAATAATAAACTATAGGTACTTTTGTTGTTAATGTTGTTTGTTAGTAATACTTTATCAGTTAAAATAAAATAAAACACAATTGAAATAATAACAACTTTAATTAAAACGGAATGTTTAATGTAGAGAGAGCAGATAGGAAGTGAAGTTTTTTTGAAAAGAAAATATTAAGAAAACTATTAGGGAGGAGCTAGATGAATTTTGATTTCAGAAGGGAGCTAATCAAACAGGGATGATATTTGAATAGAATATTTACACGAAATTGCATGAAAGCTTAAAGACCTTTAGATGCCAAATAAACCTAACATTAAAAATATATTATTAATTGATATATTGGTCGGATTTTTATGAAACATTTTTTAATAATAAGAAAAATAAGTAAGTTAAACCACTTTTAAATGTGTCAGAATAATTTAATGCAACTCTATAATTGTTTCAGTATAATTATACCCTTCTCAAGAATACACAAAATTCTTTTAAAAGTGATTATACTTACTTATTTTTCTTATTACTAACATTAAAATGCAATTAAGAAGGAACAGGGACCATAGACGTCATGCTGTTAGTAAACGAAATTTGAATGTTAAAGGATTATAGGAAAGTACAAGTAATAAAGTAATTTAGACAGATTATAATAGAAAGGTATAGACACAAAAGAATTCGAACAGAAGTATTTGAATAGATGTTTGCATAGTAGCAATAAAATAGTATAGAAGAATAGTATTTAGAATAGAAATATTTAAAATTATATTTACATACAAGAATATCAAATAATATTATAATATAACATAATAAGCAAATACACATTTACAAAAATGTCTGGCGACTATGAAAAAACCGCCACAGTACCAATGAATCAAATAAATGTCTATAACTTTTATTTCTTATCTAGGCAATCTTCCTTCTTTCGTAAGGGATGAATTATTCATTGAATTGTTTCCTTTTAAGCCATAAAGAGAAACATTATACGTATTATACAAGATTCAGGAAGACTTTATGTCCTTAATGGTACATCTCGCTCGATAGCAAACAAAACCATCGTGTAACAGTGACAGATTCCGTTTTTATCATCCGCATCATTTTAAGCCTTGGTGACACGATTTCCTTGTAGTTCCATTCCCGTTCAACATTGTTACAATAATGTGCTTTCTTTAAAGGTGTTTCCTTATCGTAGCTTGCGACTTGCACAATCTCATAGGCCTCCTCTTGTTGTGAGAAGAATGGGTCGGTTTGTTGAACCAGCTTTTTATTTGCACGTCGGAATTTATCAATGTTGCTTGCTTCCTAAGTCAAAAATACGAGGACTGTTCAATTAAATTTTGATATTACATATCTAGTATAAATAACAGTCAATGAAATCGTTCGTTTCATTTCTATATTGCTCTCTATTAGTTTTTCGAATATGATGAAATTGGATTCATACTTATTAAATGCGGGAATTGAGTAAGTAGTAACAATTTATCTGTTTAGTCTCCAAATTATCGTTTGAGAAGATCATAAATTTGTCACTTATTATGTTAGTTGTTGCATGCGAATTCTAATGCTGTCGAGATGACCTGTTTTATGTCTTTAGGAGATAACTGCGTGAGAACGCTAAGGGCTCTTGAGGGCATAGGAACGACCGTTAAGAAATGACAGATAAAACACCGAATGAACAGCGGTCTCGATAGCAAAACATTATAATCGTAGTATTAATATTTAATTTCTTTTAATTTTTATAAATACATCTAAGTTTTGTTCTCGTAAAATCAAATTGGTGATAGTGAAAGTGAAGATTTTTAGTTATTGTAAATAAATATAGTTATACAAAACAAATATCGTTTTGCTTAAATTCTGAGATGGTCTTTCGAAGCAGATTTAATTACATTATTTTGTCCGATTTTGGTTTTTCATCGATATTAATTTGTGTATGATACATTAACTACTGTATTTATATTATTTTATACCTAGTTTATTCCTGCGACTGTTTTCATCGAAACAGAACTTCACAGCAAAAGTACTCGCACGCTATCTCTCTCTCTCTCTCTCTCTCTCTCTCTCTCTCTCTCTCTATCTCTCTCTCTATCTCTCTCTATAATGCGCATGCGCGCTGTGTCGCTTGCCCCTCTTCTCGCATAATTGGGGATATTGAGGCCGTTAATGCCATTGTTCTCGTCTATCCGTTTGAAAACTTTAATAACTTGATTTTAAGTAAGAATATCGTAATAATGTTTATTAGAGATAAAGAACATGCGTCTAATCTAAGTAATAAAACTAATATAAATGAATGTTTTGGTTTATAATTGAAATAATTGAACATCTCCGGTAAAATAGATGGTGATTCGACACAAACGACATTGGTATGTCCCGAACGATTTTTTCCCATGGTGATTCTGTCGTGGTAAATCGGCGTGTCTTCTTTTCTATGCTAACAGCACAGAAACGTGACAAAACCGTTAAAATAGCGATACGAAAAGACGAGAAGTGACGCGACGGATAGTTTTGTTGTATGTAGTTCAATTTCGTGGTCAGTAATATTCCGTTTCTTTTGTAACGTCTTAATTCTAGCGACGATGATGCAGTTGCCAACGACAAAACAAAAAAATCTGTAATAACGGGTTTATCGTTTTGATGGACACCGTTCGATAATCTAACAGACACTCTAAGAACTGTCGTGAGAAAAAGATACTGTCACTTTTGAACGTTTTTTTCTCCTTTGGGAGATCGCCCGTCAAATTTAAAGTAATTGTATTATTCAATAAACGATTAATGTATTTAGTAAAAACAGGTTAAGCTCTATTTTTTTAGTGATCTCTTCAAAGATTTTTGAACAAATGATGAGTGGAATTTGTAGGCCAGAATTGGTCGCCAATTTATTTGAAATTATAAAAGAAAAATAATATATATATAACAACTATAAGAATTTTTTCCAAAAGTATTACATAAAATGTTTTTTTTTTAATTTACTGGCTGTTTTTTAATAATCTTTCGGTACGGTAATAATCGGACAAAACTTTACTATTTCCTTTTGAAATATCATAAAATTTCTAACATAAGTTCATATATTCTTACAAATTTTAAAATATTGGCTTTTTTTTATAAAAAAATTGCAAACGTTGAAAACATTGCGAAAACGACTTATAAGGGCATTTGTTCGAATGTGTTAAAAAAGTATTCTTTGGCCCATATTTTTCGCAATTTTAAAATTGGATTGTTCGGTATTTTAATAAACGCATATATATTATGTATAACTATTTTCTATGGTAACACTGTAAGAATCAAGAAGAATTTATGCATAGCATTGATATTTTTGTAATTCTTGTATAGTTTGTAAAAGTAATTTAATTAATAATAGAATTATTTTATCTATAATTGAAAGTTAAAATTTTAAAATAATATATTAACGATACTGATTTACATATTGATCGAAAGAGGAAAATAATGGAATCGAATGACAAAATAAAATATACTAGATGTCATTCGAAAAAATGAACTTATTCGCGTTTGAAGTTTTTAAACTATGTTTTTTTTTCTGAACAAATTATAAAGTTCAGTTTTTGCATGACGTTAGCCTTATGACTTGGCTATAACTTGTAAAAATTTCAACATTCTAAGTCATTTTTTATGGAAGTTATGATTTTTTATAGTTTGGGTTGCGGTGTAATCTTTTTTCCAATAAATTAAATTATCTCAAAAACTGTTCATCGTAGTCATACAAGTTAGTTGGTTATCAAAGTCACCTTAAAATTTTGTGTTTCATGAAGTCATCGTAAAAAATATACCATTCCATTTAAAATAAGAAAGTTCCGGTATAACCGGAAGTTCTCGACAATTGAAATTATTTTAGATATAAAGATCATCCTTGATAACCCCTACTGTCAAATTTTTAAATCTATGACATACCATTCAGTTTGAATGACCCTGTATATAATGTTGTGCAATAAAAAAAAATTGGCGATGCTTCGGCGTTCGATCAGTTTGTGCTGCAAACATTTCCTTTTCTGATAAAAATAGGACGTGACGGGAGACTTTGGATGTTATTAACCCAATTCAACTCTGCACGTGTCCATTAACAGCCTATTTGAATTAGTTTATGGCTCGTAACATTAGGCAGCTGTAATTAAGTAAAAAAAAAACGACCGTTTATTCAGTCTTTTTTGCCAAATATTTACGTGACTGTACTTTTCTAATAATATCTACGATAGATACTGCATACCTTTGTGTTATTCGGATCTGCTACCATAAAATCCATCACAAAACAGCTGTTCCTGTAAAAGAAATTTAAAGCTAGCTATTTTTCGCTTGTCTTTTTCGATGCAAAATTGTTTTAATTTTTAGACAATGGTTTCGGGTTGATAATGAGAGAAGAATTTAGGTAATTAAAAATAAAGTTAAAAGTACCTACCACCTTTATACCTTTTTTTTAAGTCAATTTATTAACTTTAATAATACAGTAATAATTCATTATTAATAATGAAATATTTGGAAAATTTTTTAGTAGACGTTAATGTCAATACATTAATGTGAATTAATTTTTACTCACTACCGATTAGTTAATAAAGTTAATAAGGAAAAATTATTACTGCCGTAGTAGTCACAGCATTGGTACGTAAAGCCAAAAATTCAGGCAAGGATATGACAGCAATAACAAATTTTTCACACTAATTTGAGGTAATTTGTAGTGGGTAAAAATTAATTCACATTAATGTAATAATTAATTAGTTCATCATCACAGTCTTCAGTTTGAAAACTGTATCGTATATTGAGCCAATTTTTGCATTTCTATTTATATTTGCGAATAGTACTTAATCTTATCGAAATATACCTTTCTTAGCCTCTTTTTACCCATATTTTTTTTAATACATATAAATATGGATTCAACAGCAACAACTACTCTGAGGGCTAATACCCCTACTGGCATTGAATTACACTGTTGATTCCGAACGATTAATTGACGAAGACAACAATTAAAAAAAAGAAGGTATTAAAATCCTTTTTCGTTTAATTACAAAGCGTCACAGATCCCACATTTGGAACGCGTCCTACACAGTAGGTACAGCGCACCGAAAGCCATATCACACGACCGGTATCGTCCTATCGGGTTTTATCAGGTGGGCGGTGGCAGAAACGCTTTTACAAGCTATATAATACATATAAATGTTCCAAATGTGGGATCTGTGATTCTTTGTAATTAGACGAAAAAGGATTTTAATACCTTCTTTTCTTGGATTTTTTTTCTTTTAATGTGTCTGTAACAATTGAAAAGGCTAATAATAATACTTCTTCCAATTAATTAGTTATACAGTGTTTTTTTACAGCGTAGAAGTTATTTATTTTTACTAATATTAGTTTAAATATATTAATTTAAACTAATATTAAAGATGTTTTACGAATATCCCACCGCAAAAAAAGAACAATTTTTTATGCATAGTTAAACATTAGCAGCACAATAAAAGCGATTTATATTATATTTCTAAACCGCCAATTGCCAGTAGATTTAACGTGTAAAGAATTTTCATGTCATTCTACATATTCTAATGTTGTTCGATGAACCCTTTCTTGGTTTTTGTCTTTTTCATCCATGACCAGACCACATTTTGAACGATTCGCTTGGACGAACAAGAAGGTCATGGGAGGATATGACCCAGGACCCTGTCGGTGGTAAATAATTACAGTGCGATATCGTTAGTTAATTCAACACAATAACCGGTTAACTACTAGATTTATTAGGTGCATTTTCTGCAGTCAGCAGTTCGTAGAATGGACATTTTACCAGTTCACTTGACATTTTGTTCGTTGCACGAGTTGAATAACCCACTTTTCCTTTCTCTGCCTTTGGATTAGCCTAAATTATTGCGGAATAGACGGGCTTTGTTTGTCGCATTTTACAATACAATATAAAGGTTTGGCCGCTTTTTTACATAGGTACACTTAAATCACTGGGCTTGTCTTTTTTATGTTTCCGCTGATAATTGTCTAAAAGTTTTAACAAATTGTGGCTTTCGTAATGAAGTGTTAAACGGAATACAAACCCATGATTTACTTCACACAATTATATTAAGAAATACGTGAAAGATAATTTTCATAATAGGAATTACCTACAAAAAATACTTCTTCTGATAAAAACTTTAGACGATTGTAAGTTCCGAAAAAATATTTTCCAAAGTATTTACCTGTGTTGTTTGCTAATTACATTCAAAGAAAAAATGCGTAGGTGCGATTACGTAAAACAATAATTTGTTACTATGTTAATAGTTTAAACATTGAATAATGTAGAATAGAGTTATACAACACTGAACATTTTCGTAAATTCGCATTAATCTAAAACAGTCCTACAATTCTACAACGGTATAATTTTCAACGTATTTTATTTATGAAGCAACTTCGGTTTTGTCGAGGATTTATCAAAATTACGTATGGTGTGCTGATGAGAACTAATAAGTTCGAAATTGCGATCCAGAGCTGGTGGTTTTTAATTTTACTTCTTATATTTTTTGTAATATATATATATATACATATTAATTTCTTTCTCTATCATTATCCAACTCATGTACAATGTACATAATGTAGACTTGTCTGCTTTCTCTGGTCATTTAGTTGTATCAGGATACAATTGAACGCATCTTAATGAGGTTGGTGTGTTACTCTCTACGGTATGGTATATAGATACTTGATTTTGACAGATACATTTAAACGTACTTTGATTTTAACCTAGAAAATTGTGTTGTTATTGCCACGTCAGTTAATTATTAATATTAATTATTTTATTTAACAATTACGTCGTATTTTCGCTTGTGAATAATACAGAAGTGTGGCTGAGTACTATATGCTATAATATTTCGAACAACATTTCAAACTGGCTTCATCAAAGATGAGAAGAGCCCATGGTGGAAACTATTATCAACCCCTTCCTCAACATTCCAATGAAATTGAAGGTGAAAATGACCGTATGACTGAGGAATTAAAAGATAAAATACATGTCCTTAAATCGTTATCCATTGATATTGGTAATGAAGTGAAATACCAAGACAGATTATTGAGAGATGTTGATGATGACATGGAAAGGACAGGGGGCTTCTTAGGAAATACAATGAATCGTGTGATAAGGCTTACAAAAGGGTCACATAATTACTACATTATATATATATTTTTATTTTCATTATTCGTATTTTTTCTACTATATGTAGTCCTTAGGTTTAGATGAATTATTACAATATTATTCCAGATGTTATCTAGTTTTTATTTATATTGAATTAATTCACATTAATTAAATGACATTTAAATTATTATGAACATAGATCTGTTAAAAGCAGCTTTTCCCGCGGATTTCTATTTAATAATAATGTAAATATATATTATTTTAAACTTAAAACTTATCTGATACATGCCTGCGATTTTTTCTGTTCAGAAAACCTAGTGTCTTCCAATTATTTATTAGAATTAAATATATCACTTTTACTATTATCTATGTATATTGTGGCAATTAGGGATACAAGTTTGAAATTGTAGATTTTTTTTACATAAAATGAGATTCTTCAATAAGAAAGGTTTTTTTATAATTCGTTTTTTAGTTTCCACTTACCTTCAACTCTTTTGCATGTTTGATTTCTGTAAAATTTAATATCACTTAATTTAGATTTATCGCATCAATTTAAATAAATAAAAAAATATTTACTGTTACTTATAATAATCGTTAAAAATGTTGGAATTAAGAATAAGAGAACACAAATGTAATTTTAATGGTATATTTCATTCATTTAACAATTATTACACGTTCAACACAAAAATATACACTACAAATTAATTTCTAAGCACATCCCACAAGGATCTGTAAAATAACTTGGAACATTAATGCATAATGGTCCCATATCGGGAATAAAAAGGTACAAGAGTGGTCATAACAAAAATGATTTTTTTTTTTTGGGTAAATCTAAATTAAAAACAAAATAAGATTCGCGCGATGTGTATAATTAACTCTACATTTTACTTATGTTTAGATTCTGATAAAATGTTAGAAATAGCTTTTGGAATGTCTAGAAATTATTTATATTCAATCAAGCTTCTCTATCACAATGTCTGCAACTTAGCATGTTTCATTATCGTCCGCATAAAAAACAACACGCATTCTCTATCACTTTCACATAATTGCACTCTTGTATAGAAATACTGTTGTCAATATAACAAATCTTGAGAGGACCAACAAGACACAAAAAAGAGAAATAAAAACATTTACTTGTTGGAAAATTTGTTAATTCAATTCGAATACAAAAAATTATAATTATTTCAGTGGAACTAATTCGAAAACGGGCTCAAAAATGAGCAAATGCAGATCTTATTACACTGAAACAATTACCTACTTCGAACTTTTTGGCGTAAAAAGCATTCGAACGTGTTTAGAAAGACAAACTTTGCTTTCATATATAATGAACGTTTAATGTAGGTACATCTTGGGTGAATATATTGCGTTTTTTTTTTTAATTTCTCACAAAAAAGGAAGCACCTTACTAGTTTAATGAATTTTATTGAGTCGATTTTTAATCAGCCTTCTGCTAGTATTTGCAATAAAAGTCGTTTTAAACTGTCTAAACCTGTTAAGAAACCCCCGTCAGGTCCTTGATGCACTACCGACGAACTGGAACAACTGTTTGACTTGGCCGTGAAGCTCGTGTGAGCAAAGTCGATCATTCGCAGATCCACCTGAGGAAGGCTAGGAGATCTGGGTCGTAATGTGCTGCAGGAAGGAACTGTTAATAAGGAATCCTTCATACGTAACCTTTTCGTTAAATTACTGCTGGCACCTAAAACTGGCTCGTCATCTTCTTCTTCTAAGTCTCTGTATTGCAGTGTTTCTTGTTTGTTCTTTTTAGGTGTTGCAACCTCAAAATCCGACGTGTCTTCGTTTGAACTAGCACCAGCGAACTGTCCCGATAACGAATATTCATCGCTGCTACTATTAGAATAAGTTACCCAATTATCGACAGGACTCGATGTCCTTATGGAGGGAATATTGGCAGGGGGATCCATGAACACGGTCTCTTCGGAGACAGGGAAGAATGTGCTCTTGGCACCTCTAGCCGCGGCCTCACCGAAACCTCTATGGTGCGAGTCTTGGCTCACCTCGTCATGGCTCAAATCCGCCGACGAGTTACTTGTATCCGCGTCATAACAAAATGATATTTCGCCGCTATTGTCTTCTGATTCGTGTGTGAAATCGTCGCAGAAGGTATCGGACGTGGTGACATTCAGTCGGGGAATTCCGCCATTACCTTCGTAAACTACTAGAAGGGAACTAGAAAAATAAAACACTAAAAATAAATATTCATTGTATTATATATATATATATATATATAAAAATTTTGTGTACTTAATTATCTGAATAGTATACATGTATGTATACTTATCAAATAATTTTTTGTATGCTATCTAAAGTAAATTGTTTGCAATATGCAAGTATATACTAAAAAATAAAATTTAAGATATAATATGGGTATAACAATATTAGAATCAAAAACTTTTCCTTTCAAAAGAAAAAAATAAATTCATATACGTTAAAAAAAGCCTTTGTTCCCAGTGTAAATTATTTATAATTAATCAAAAACCAATTGCCTTTATGTGTAACGTAAACATGCCTAATATTCTATTATAGCACATTGTGAACTGAAATTGTAAGAAGGTTTTAGAAGTGAATATTTTTATATGTGATGTGAATCATTGAATTTATCTTTGACGTACTATTTCTTGTAAACGTATTTGAAATTTTGATATTAAAATTCAAACTTACCATGAATAAAATCTGTAACTGCTTTGTTTTTCTATAATTTGTCTAAGTTGCTCTAATTTTGCTATCACTTTTCGTATTACTCCAACCCGAAGGCCATATCCATTGTGAAAAAACCTAGAAAGGGCATTTTTGAAGCCATCTTCGTTCAGTTCCCTACCCCAATATTTGTCTTTTTTGTAATAATGATCGGAATCGGCTTGGTACACTTGCATGCCACATAAACGCACCCCCAACGATGCTGAAGTGCTAGCCGCGCACTTGGCCATTTGTTTGCATCTTTTTTCCGCTGATGCATCATCACCATGCTGTCGAGTGCCCATTTTCAAATCGAGTATGCAAGGGTGTGTATAGCGGGATGTGATATTTTCTAACATTAAGAAGTATTGTTTGTTGCTATTATCTGATTGGGAGATACTTTTTAATACTTCTTTAGGGTTACCGTTATGGTGGACACGAATTCTGAAATTAAAAATTTTAATGTAAATACTGTCGTTACTAAAAATAGAAATAAGGGAACACTGCGAAAATATTGGTTTACATTAATTGTAATGATTACGGAATTTTCAAAAAATAAATTATATTGATGAATTCAAACGGTTTGCTACTATTTATTTGATATAAAAAGCAAACTATTTAAATATTTAGAAATCTCAATGCAATCTATCGAATATTGATTTCGCTACATTTATTCAATAAGAAGTGACTCGTAAAAATTATTTATACTTTATTTTTTTATCTCTTATCCATACTTATTTATAGACTGTATACTGACTAATGCACAAGCCAATAATACTATAATTATTGTATTGCAATATTTAAGTTTTAATACGCATCTCAAACCTATCAGTTTTAAAAACAAAATTCATTTGACAATATAAGTACACCAACCACTAATGTGTCAATCATTAACAATAATTAATTTAATTACAATTTTCTATTCTCTTTTGATATGAATATTACACACACTTAGAAATTATATATTAATGCGAAAAAATACGTAATATATATGTATGTACTTAGTACATAGATATTCATAATTGCAATATTAAACTTCTGTTGAAAAAGTTGTGCTAAAAAACTCGTTTTAGCAAGTTTTGTTCTTAATTTTTAAATGTAATCGTCAGGATTCATAAATAATAATAAATAAATAATACATTATTTGTAATAATTCAGTGCTCCCTTAATTCCTAAACAATGAAAATTAAAGAATGCCAAAAAGCAGATACGCTGATGGCCATCCCAAAAACAAAATCGATAATGACAGATGACGATCCTCAATCTGATGATAGCGATGATGAATGACGATCGTAAATAAACCCATGGAGATTGGGCGATGTAATGAAAATAACAATATCTGCAACAATCGCTGCATTTTTAAATTTATGCAAAATAGTAATATCTACATTACTATGTCACTACACAGTCTTCGAAACAGTATTATTATCCGGAAATATTGAACATAATACCCAAGTTATACAAAAATATGTACTTGGTCAGTATTCTGTAGAAACTGTCAAACGTGGCTCGCGATTTCGAACTCTTTGGTTCTCATCAGCACGTCGTAGACAGCTACGACAGAACACTTGCTGTCATTAAATAGGATCCAATTAATAAGTATAGACAGCGTAGTGAACGCCATCTACAAAATTATGATCATTATTGTGAGATTTAATAATATTCAAGAAGGTCCTTTTCTAATAAGGATATCGACTTGTCAAACTGAACTGACATAAACGTAACAAAAAATAAAACAAAAATAAAAATATGTTCTTAGTCAGTAGCATAATTGTCTACATGATAGGCACGTTCTATTTGGTTTAGGAGCCTACTCCATGGGTTTAGTTTAACAAGTCTTTATCCTTATTAGAAAAGGAATATATCCGTCAATAAGTGGCAATTTTTTACAGATGATGTTCACTACGCTGTATGTACTTACGCAAGTTATTTGAATGCAAAAGCCAGAACGGTAACTAAAGTTAAAAAAAAAAAATGTTTGATACATTCGAGTTTAGTAATCGGAATCGGTTTGGACTTCATATAGATAGGTAGGTAAGTAGGTATTTTTAGAATTTGTTTGGCGTTCTGACTTCGGAAGTCGTTGTTCTGTATATTTAAATTGGTCTTCAGCATTGTTCGTGTTTATTATTTCCGGAAACTGTAGGAATGAAAAAAATCTACTTATGTTTGAAGCGGATAACTTACTTAATAACTTCTTCCCTTTTCCTTTTTGAGCCGCTTTTGGACCTTGTGTCGTCTCTAAAACTAGGGCTGTATCGTTTTTCTAATTTGGCACCACTGCACAAAGTAGCCTGCATGACTCCTGAAACAACGGCCAAAAAAATTAAGTGTTGGGCATCAAAACTAAAAGCGATTATTCATATAATAAAACTATATATAAATATATGTGTGTGTCTATATACATAACCGAAACCGAAATATTCGGATCGAATTACTTCTCTAATTACTTTTACTGAACTAACGGCAAATGACATGAAGGAATGATATCTATATTAATTAAGTAATAAATTTTAATCACATAACAGCAAAAAATTATTAACGACTAGCGATGAAATTAAACAACAAAAAGGTCAAAGTCAGTGAATAATAAACCTAAATTCGTGTTGTGAGATCCAAATCAGAAGAGTGAACGTCTTTTTGCAAGAATTTTTTTTATCGTGGACAGAATTCATCCTTCGACTTTGCGGCGATATCTATATCAAAATAGCATCCCAATCATGGACTATAAACTATATAAAATACGGGGATTATATTTAAAATATAGAAATCCATTGTTAGAATGCTCACCGATTTATCTATCACATATAAGTTACAAGTTTAATTTTTGCCCGAAATCAAAAAGAAACAAACAATTTATTTCTATTAACATGGATTTTCGGTCGGTCGACAAATTATGGTAATATAGGTATTATTTATGTATTAGTTAGCAGAGAGTGGAACTGGGCTTTACATATCCACCCTTTGCCGTTCGTTTAAAATAGAAAAGTGAGCCTTTCCAACCATTTGAAATTAATGGAAGTCGTCCATACCAACCCGGAAATGGACGTGTACGTGTGTTGACGCTAGAGGACGGAGGCCAGGAGGCATGAACAGGCAACGGTCTGTCTGTCTGCGACATTCATTTCGGTCCGGCACACCATGCGGTGGATGTATGTGTCCTCAATAAAAGAAGTAAATTTTTTGGAAAAGAATATTAAAAATCAACCACGCCAACATTCATTCAAGGATAAATAATATTGTAATTAAATCAAATGCAGGATTGGCACAAAAAACAACGAAACCTAATTCCTCACAGTTGCAGTAAACATTAGCAATTATTATATTATCGTATTTTTTCTTATTATTATTTCACAATTAATTAATACGTTCTTTTTTATACTTTTTCTTTCCGATTACTTACTTGAAATTTTGAAAATAAATTACTTTGTCCGTCAAATAGTTGACTTAGTTTACCTCGTTAAACACTACACTTACCTATATTATATATCTATGACCATAGTTGTAATTTTTATGCAAAACCTGCATTTAAATGTAAAAATTGTATTGTTTTTTGTACTTACCTTGACGAAAAAGGTTTTCGTGATTGATAAACAAAAAACTTTTCGATACTTATAAATTTTGTTTAGTTGACCGTTTTATGTGCGAAAATTGTCTTTTAGTAGGTAGTGTTTTATTCTAAATATGTACATTCGAACTTCTTTATTCAGTATTCGCATTATACCACATTGAAATAGGAATTTTATTAACAGTTGTTTTATATTAATACAGTATATTTACAAATACAAGTGCATATAGCGGATTCTATCTATTCTATACATATAATTGTTTACACAGAAACCTATAGTACATTTCAAAATATTTATTGTCATTTTATTTCAACATAATATATATTTAAGTATATATAAATATGGTATATATAGAAGTTCCATTGTATTTATTTATTACGAGTTTTTAGCTGTGGACATTTTATCGATTATGTTTCCGTCACAATATGTATTGTTTTTAACATTGTATGGCATCATCGAAATAACCGTTTTATATATTTTATTTAATTGGTATAATAAGGGAATAAAGGTTTCAGCATTCACACAACCAATTACGCCGTCAGTTACAAATGTTGTAACAGAAATTGTAACAGAAAAACTTTCAAAGAACTTTATTTTTATTTCTTTTGCTGAACTTGTACAGATCACCTAGATAAATTCATGGCCGCATATATTTATGTATTTAACGCAAAGACGAACAGGTTTTATTATTAGTGAAAGTGTTGGCAGAAAATGTCACAACTTTAATGAATTAGTTTATTAAATAAATAAAAAAGACATTAAATAAACATGGTGTTGTCAGTAACGTGAAAAAAAAAGAATCTGATGGCTTTAAAATTAACAACGGCCTACCTCTAGACTAATAAAAAAAGACATGCACGAAATGAAAAACAACAAAACAGAGTGGAACTAATAAATATTATTTAAATTACAAACAGTAGCTCTGATACAGATGTATAAATTGACTAGATTATAGCGTAATTCGTCTACCAACTTTTACTTACAAACAGACCTTTTAAGAATAATAAAGGCCCCGAGTTGACTTGCACAACAAACCTTACATAAGATTCACAAGATATAAAAGTCTGGTAACAAGTGAAAGTTGTAACTAGGTTATGATAAATTAAATTTCTCACTTATAGATTAGAGTCCTCGGTTTCATTTCGCTGAAGGCAAATAATACTCAGCTTACCTTTATATTTAGGTACAAACAATCTGATGTCTTTGTCTTGAATATTTTGGTAAAAGTCTAGCTCCCTAAAGTTTAAAGGCTTGCAAATTGTACTCGGATTCAGCACCATCAATCGCGTGTGACCTCCGACCTGAAACAAAACAAACAAAAATTTAATACATTCATTTACTTACTATTCATGTTACTGCAAAATAGCGAACTTGAACGCCTTAAATAATAAATATAATTGATTTAAAAAATCACAAATAATTGTTGCTGCAGTTTTAACCAATATTGTTTTTAAATATTATATGAATTATGTACAATGGTGGTTTAAAACAGAAAACTGAAATTTCCCACACCAACGCTTATCTAATCGTTTAACTTAACATCCTTTGCTGGTAACGACCTGCCTTATCATAACCCCAATTGTAAACTGACAACAGACAAACACGAAAAAGAAATGCAACCAATGTGCACAAAACAGTAAACAAATCAAGGTATAGACGTGTCTCTACAAACACTAGAACAATCAACTTTCAATGAAAGAGGGTTTCAGAATGAAAAATCTTGAGATTCTATAGACTCATAGAGTTAGTAGAAAACCGAAAGAAAACACACTGATTTTTCGAATTACAAATTTATTATAAGATGGTCTCTTACAATTGTTTCCAGTTTCTGTACGAACTCTTTAAGAATGACTTCGCAGTCGAAATAATTGTAATAAACCGTCTTATAATAAATTTGTACTTCGAAAAACCCAGTGTGTTTTCTTTCGGTTTATTAAAATGTTTTACAAATATCCAACAGCAGAATCTACTAAACTTATTAAAAGAGTAAGTAAAATACATAGAGCAATTGTTTACGGGTTACACATTGTCAGTGTATTTATTTTACTTATTATTATATTACTTTAATTTAATCTTATACACCTGTTAGTATTTTTATATTTATTAGTTCAATTATGACGTTATTATAATAGATAACAATAGGCTTTTCAACTTTGTAGTACGTTGTACATTTAAGAATTATAAGATAGTTTTATTAGAAAGCCAACCAAATAGGTTTTCTTTAATTCAGAACAAGAATAGGTGTAGTTATTGCAACTGTAGTTTATTGCTTTAAAATCACCAGGAATTAAGTAAAGTTAATTGGAAAGAGTCGTTATAACATAAACCTATTAGCGCCTCGTAATATTTCTCACGCCTATGTCTTGGCACAATTCTACATAGTTATCTACAAAATAGTTTAATAGCATATGACAAATTAAACATTTAACTAGTTCAGTCAAACAATCCAACTGGCAAGATAGTATCAAAAGATTTCCTGGCCGATTACGCCGGATTTTATACTACAAGAAATATGTTTAAATTAGGACCGTACATTATATTGCAAATTTAATAACAAAAATAATGTTTTACAACCCAATAAAGTCATTTTTATTAACTAAGTATTTGAAAATTATTGTTAAAAGTGAATGGTTTGAGCATGTTGCGAAACGTAAACCGTGGACGTGTCGGATTAGAAGTTAGAAGCGTTTGAGATGTGGTATTATGGGGGGATGATGAAAATACCGTGGTAATTGGAAAGTCTGGGTGAACAGAGGGTGCTATGGAAGTCAATAATGAAAGGAGAGATAGGATGGTACAAGCAAGGACCTGATAGAACATCTTCTGAGACATGAAGCACTAATTAGATATATATATATTAGGAGCAGAAGCAGTAGTAAAGAGGGACAGGGGAACTAGAGACGTTTTTTGCCACAGAATAAAACGATTAATTTTTTTTTTTAAATATAAATTACCCAATCTTTTTAAGTGAAAAGCTTTTAAGCTTTGCACAATTTTTATTGCCACAAGCAATATTTACCTCATATTTATTACGCCAAAAATAATACAGACTTTAAAACTCATCAGTAATGACTGATAAATAGCTGCCGGAAAGTAATAAATAATTCGCTAATATTTCATGTACTACCAGAGCACTTATATAAATTCGTGATTTTGGAAACGAAACTTTACTTCAATGTATTCCCAGAATAAAGTTGATTTTAATTTCAAACTTCGAGCACAACATTTATAATCCTAATATGCCTCCAACTGCGATATATGTCACTTCCTATTTTAGTCGAGACCGTTAGTATGCTGATTTAATTTTAATCTCGAAATTTAGTTATACGTGCAAAATTGTGAACAAGTACATCGTTAAATTCATGTTCAAATTTTAATATGGATATGGATATAATTATTGATATACCTACATATAACAAATTTCTAATTTTTACATTATAGTGTTAAGATTGTGTGTTACAATTAATTATGGCACGCTTTTAATGTATAATAAATAACTCCATTCGGTGAAACCTTGGAACCTTATTGTTTTTATTTTTTGATACGTTACTTCTTAAATAACATTATTTTCTTTAAAACAAATCCGGCTTAGAGGAACCACTACTACCTTCAATCGACTTTAAATGATAAAAATATAAGCACAGTGTGAAATTTCACTGTCTCAGTTTATCATTATCAAGTTTTATATTTGAAATTATCGTTATGCTTAATGACGAAAATCTAGCGTTATAAATACGACAAACATTTGCAAAATCGATCTGTTGTGGTACCAATAAAATATTTAGTTTATAAATATTGTTGTATACAATTACAAATAGGACGAAACATGAGCTATATGGCTTATTGTTATCTCAGTTTTTATCAGATAACAAACGAAATCATTGTTTCGTCGTATTTTTATTTATGCTACACATATCTATTTAAAATTCCACGTTGGTGATACATCGCAAATTATAGTTCATGTAGTTATTTTAAAAATGGCAAATAATATTCAATAATGTTGTTTTATAAGTTAAACCGTGGACACTAATTTGTAGATATACACATCCTAATGAGGTATTACTGTGAAATTAAGTACTTATTAGGGTTTTTCAGTAGATTTGTAGACATGGAGTTATAAATTACCTAATTTTCTTTATTAGTGGAAACTTTCAGTATTTTTATCAATTATTTTAACCGTTTTTATCAGTAGTTAAATTAAGAAAGACTACAAAATAAATATAAATTCTAACTAAATTAATATTTTAAGGAAAAATGATAAATTTTATTCCACGAGTACTTTTTTTTGTATGAGTCTCTAACGTTTACTTGTCATTACTCATCTGTACATTCGAGATTGTTTTATTTTATGTAAATTATCCAGACAAATACATTATTATCATTATCGTTGATATATCCAAATAAGAATATATGTATGTGAAAATATTTCAATACATTAATGTGATATTAATTTTTATTCACTACAGATTACCAATTTAATTTTTATTGAAAAAAAAAATTGATTCTGATTACCCACTTAAAATTATCAAATGGATAAATAAAATGAACTACCAGAAACGTCCAAAATACGTATTATCAATAATTTTAAAACAAAGTTACTTACTTGGTTACTAAGTGGGTGTAAGTCAATTTCATCATTAATGACATCAAGGTGTTCAGTAGAGTGTTGGTCAAAACGCAAGAGATCACGTGGGTTCTCTGCATAGTGTCGGTTCCGGGTTTCAGAATCTCCCATACCCCAGTCGGCCAACAGGTAAACCATCCCCACACTTCTTGTATAACCAACACCGAAAGTGTCACCAATATTCAACTTATTCAAATGTAGTGATAATGATAAAAGGAAAACAGTCTAAGGCAGCTCCAATCAGGAGGCTCCTCTATCTGAAACATAAAGAAAATATGTCTAAGAATATCTGGAAAGTTGTGTACTCTTAGTATCTTTTCATTAATTGTATTTGCTTGGTGTTTTGGTAGTAATACAAGGGAAATTTTGACAAGGACTGAATACGTCAATAACTGACCTCAAAGCAGGAAATTTCCGCTTGCATTTCGATCGAAGCAAATTTTCACTAAGAATTTTTCGTCATTTTTCAATTTTTATAGAATACGCGAATACTAAAACAAAAATTGTTCTAATTAATGTATTGGTGAACTTTTAATGTCAATTCATAGCACGTCTGATGGAGAAAAAAAACAAAATTGACATTGAAACATTGACAAAAATTAACCATTTTCCTAAAACATTTCCAACCTATCTACATTCTATTTCCTATACTGTGATAAAACTTCATTCATATTATAGAAATATTGCCACCATAACTAAAGCAATTTTTCAATTTTTTATAAAATTATTATATTCAAATTGTCCAATTAAATAACTAATTAAGAGGCTGCTGGATGTAACTCCATATCACGTGTATTAAGAGCAGCAGTAAGTAATGTTTCTCAATTTGTTTGTGCAAATTAATTTTAATGGTGTGACCTAATCCAGCAAATACCGGTTAACTGTCTGTCATCCATGACGAAATTATTTGGAGGTCAATAAAAATTATGGAATTAATTTAGAATTACATATCGCCAATTTACATTGGTACACAATGATTGGCTGCACATTCACTTACGATTAGTAAAAAATAATAATGAATTGAAAGTTGTTGGCAATAAATAAATGTGCAAATAACGGTTTTACTATGCATTATAATCTTGCGGTTGTGTAGACCGCTTCTTCAAGGCTATAAAACGAAACTTTCTCAAATCGATTCAAACAAAACGTAGGCGTCATATATTCACAGTGTGAGTACCTAAGTTTAGTAGTTGTGTATTTATTATGTCATCACTTGTTTAAATCATTTGAAACTTAACACCTACCGTGTTTTGCATGACTTCGGAAGAAAACTTTACAAACTCGTTGGAAATTGCAACATGTAATCGATAGAGTCATAAGCATAAGTTTGACTGTTGCAATTTACAACAATCGTTTGTTCAAACTTGTAAAACGTGTACGGCATCAGTTAGGATTAAAATTAACAAGGCAATGTAATTCATAAAGATTCACTCTACATTGGTCCAATTTCACTTTCTGTTTGTTTTTGGATTTCGCTTTAACCAATTCATAAAAATTAGCCTATAGCTATCGCCTTTTTATTTAACTAGAATGTTACGGTCAGTGTGGAAAAAATTATGGTATGAAACCCTCTAGGCGTTAGTTGAGCTTGAACTTGACCGAATTTCATTCTTCGATATAATTACTAAATTGTTAGGAATGCTAAAATTAATCGCAAGCCAATGTAGCATTATAATTATTATGGATCACTTATATCCTATAATTCACGAAGTGTGATAAATTAATTTGTTTTTTTAACATTCTTTATGAAAAGGATGGATTTGCATTGATTGATTAGCTCACGTTACGTCGAAATGATAATTACTGCGGGCTTTTCACGTAACGTGAGGATTTGTTTAAATTAATACCGCAAATAATGTTGTGGATGCAGGTATAGATAGATACATTTAATTGAAATGCAAAAAGTGAATTTAAGTGTAATATTCGTAGAAAATGTTGTTCAGCAATAGTTTAAACCTTAACTTATCGAGAATTTACATTATACATTCGGTGTGCATTAAAATAGAGTGAAATAATAATTCATGCAGATTATTTATTTGAATCCTCGTTCTATTAAGCAGTAACGTTACGTGGTAAATACAACAAATTAAATTTGTGCAGCATTCGTTTATCTAATATCCGGCTCGAAGGACTAAAACAAGCGAATAAAATTTGGTCAATAGACTATGATGAGAATTCACAAGATAATTTGACCTTGTTGACATGTTGCCGTCCTTCCATTAGAAATGTTAATCAATTAGAGTATCGTTAATTTCATCTTTCAAGCGGTTTTCGGATTTTTGGCAGTCAGTTTTAAAAGTTTCAAGTACTTGACCATGACCTGCGGTTTCCATTGAAAACAATGTCGTTTTCGTAAATACGATTTAATATCGGCAAAGCAATCAGTACTACCATATCCGCCAGCGCGTGAAATGTGGAAATAGAAAATAGAAAGCGTGGGTTAACAGGACATACCGTGGTTTAATGCATGTTTCATAAAACTTGCGAACAAATGATCTTAAAATCAGAATTTCATATCGCATATATAAAATTTTTACAATACTATTTTTAGCATTACAATTAGTCTGTTTAGTTTCAAACAGTTTTTTCATAGATTGATAAACACACCCCTTAAAAATTGATCAATATAAAATGGAGTTAGAGAGAATTTATCACGTTGCTATTAACAATGGTTACACGGTTAGATTAGTAGATGATATATTAAAACCATCAATTGTATTTACCCTATAGTTAGAAATAAACCGAATCAATTTAATTGTTTTGCTTACTTAGGTAATATTTCCAATACAATAGGCAAAACTGTAAAACGTATAAACAATAGTTTTATTGCTTTCAAAAGTAATAATAGCTTAGGCAAATTTATTCTAAATAATAAAGGTAAAATACCAAAAGGGACCAAATCAGGTGTTTACCTATAAAGTTGTGGAAATTGTGAAAAAGTTTATGTAGGGCAGACAGGAAGGGCCTTTGATATTTGTATTTTAGAACATTATAAAAGTTTTGTAAATAAAAAAATAGAGTCTTCTTAAGCTGAACATTTAATTGAATGTGAACACAATTTTAATAAAGATTTTAAAGTATTACAGTACAAAATAAAGGAATAAAATTAAATCTTCTAGAACATTATAAATAAATAGGTATAACAAACAAAATGTAATTCTCAATGATCAGTTAGAGGTTTCCAACACACCACTTTATATTTAAATTTCAAAATCCTCCCCTCTACCAAATAGTTTAGTTCTTAAGTATAAATACTGCTTCGATAGACTTAGATTGTATATCTTCACCTGAAGAAGCTATAGTATAGCGAAACGACTGTAGTGTTACAAATAAACAATTCTTGAAACTTTTATCGTTTTTTCATTTATTTTATTATTATCTATAAGTTTCAACAAGTGACTAGTGAAACAATCACCAAATTTAAATTTTATTAATGACCATCACGAACTAAAAAACATAATATAAAAACACATGATGGACGTACAAAAATTGTCAACAACGCAAAAATGCGTTAACCTGACAATAAACACACTTTTACTAAGAAAATAGAGAAGTGGGCGAAGCCTTGCCTTGTGTACCTACATGCCATTATCGAAATTGACATTTGACAGTATGGTATGACGTTTTGTTTTGATTTTGTAACCAATCATGTAACAGACTATATATTGCTTTAAGAAAAGTTTTAAAGCGGATATCTAACGATCAGTGGGATTGTTAAAAATTGCATGTATTATTAAATTTTTTACGTTTAGCCATACTATGATGGGAAATACAAAACTGTAGCTTACAAAAATTGTTTCAACTTTGTCTCCAGTTTGGTTGTGGTGTGAATTAGATTCGTTGATTAATACACTGTATTTGATACGCACCACCACACCGAAGTGTTATCGCTATCCCATTAAGAACTAAAAATAATAATAAAGTATTAACTTATACATAGAAATAACCTTAACCTATTCGTTTTAGGTCGTAATACGCAATTAACGATGTAATTATTCACTAAATTACATTACATTTCGCCTAATAGCCGCTTTTGAAACGATAACTGCTTTCAGAAACGCGGAATTGAATGTATCGAAGTATTAACAGTTTATTCGAAGTGGCTGGGACATACACATTTATTAATTTACATTTCTCCCGGATATTGTAGTAGAATGACAGATCTGAACTAGTTGGTGTGAAAAAACCTCCTTGTTACGCAATTGCCTACGTTTTGCCCAACAGTTTGGGTGCTTTTTCAAGGTAATTCTTGGTCAACAATTTATCGACATTACCAGATATGAATCACGATTTCGATCTTATTAAATCTCTCACCAGAACACCATAGATGTTAATGATTTACTGACCAAACCGAAGTTGTACCGTAAATAAAAGTTGCTACAATATCATGTTACATAATCTCATAATCTACGGTTTGGTTAGTAATTTATCTATGAGATCTAATAAGATCGAAATCGTGATCCACATCTGGTAAGTTCGATCTGATAAAGAACTGAATATATATATAATCGAATCTACATTTACTTGATGGAAATTCATTATGAATATTTATAAAACACTAATTTGGTTAATTTCCATATAATTGTGTAATCACTTAACACGTGTTTCGCGCGCACTGCGGCTTCTTCAGAAGTTTTACATGAAACTTAATCAATTTTACAATGTTTATTGTTAAATACTATTGGGGTGGGTGGGGATAGGGAAGAGGTTCAGCAATGGTGAGGTACTTAATTCTATTTGTTCATTTATTAAATTATCACTATTTTTATGCTTATTTATTTCTGTTATTGTATATGGTATGCAAAATTTCAAATATCATATACAATAATAGTTTTAAATTGTCATTTCTAGAAATACTAGAAATAAATAAGCATAAAAATAGTGATAATTTAATAAATGAACAAATAGAATTAAGTACCTCACCATTGTTGAACCTCTTCCCTATCCCCAACCACCCCAATAGTATTTAATTACAAACCTTGTAAGATAGACGTGTTAAGTGAATACACAATTATATGGAAATTAACCAAATTAGTGTTTTACTATTATTTAAAGAACTAAGTGTTTTTTTTTTGACATCACCATATATTTAACTTTACAATTACCCTGAAAACCCCCAAACTGTCCTGCGAAGCGTAGGCAATGATGTAATAAGACGGTTTTTTCACTTGAATTGTTTATATATATAATGTATTATCAAAAATACGAAAAATCCTACACCGAATTGATATCAAGATTTCTTTCGATTTATTGATGGTAAATTAAACAAAACAGTGGGGTTGATCCAGGAGTTATCATTTTAAAAATTTAATTATTTACTATTTCACTTCTTTCTAACATTGATTTCTGGTCTATCATAAATTTAGGAAATTGAAGTTTATGAAAGGGTTACTGAAAATTCAGTTGATTGTTGTTCCGTTTTTGTTATGTCAAATGGGTAAATACATATATGTATATTAATATTTAATGGCATTTTCTAGTCTACCGTTACTACTTGTCAGAAATAATTGTTATGTTAAAGAAAGACAACAAATTCAATTGTGCAAAGTCTGGAAAAATATCCAACTGAAAATAAGTATTGTGGACAGGTATACAAACTACAAAACTTTTAATAGAATTGAGATCTTCTTTACAATAAATTCGTAGAAAATCTCTTCTGGACAGCAAAACTAAAAACAAGACGAAGAATTTGTTCATAAAAAGCTTAATTACTACCAAACTTGAAGTTTTGAAAGCTTTTGAAATAATGCTCCTTGCTTGTTATATGACGATAATTCCGATATTTTATGAAGAATATGTGCATTTCAGTTTTAAAAACTTTCAAGTTTTACTAGAATTTCAAAACAAAGTAATGAAAAGTGAAAGGAGACACATGTTTTTTTACAATTGTTCTTTTTATGGTCCTGATAAAATATAATTTCAAATGCGAAAACATAAAATTAAAAACCTTCACAATATTTACAAGGCTAATAAATATGGTAAAATATAATTGCTTTCTTTTGTATTTATAATATTATCAAAATTTCAATGACCAATAAGTTCTCTGTTCATTTACCTGAATGGTTTAATATTCAATTCACAATTTATGAACGTAAAACATTGGCAAGTTCGCAATTTATAATTATTCACAAGCTTTTAATATTTGAAAAACATTATTAGGTTCATGAAACGAAAACAGTCCTACCAAGTGCCCACATACAATACAATTATTTCATAATTTAAATGGAGTTTATGGTCGGTTCCCTGTGAAACACTTTAATTATTTTAAGAAAATGAATAAAATTGCTTTTAAATGGTTCAAGTATATATTCACAATACCTCTACAATTGTTTCGGCATGTTATGCCTTTTTCAAGAGTAACCTTATTACTAGTAATAATTATAGAGGTATTGTGAATATATAATTGAAACATTTAAAAGCAATTTTATTCATTTTCTTAAAATGATTTCATTTCTTGGAAATGCGCAGGTCTCTAGATGAAAATTATAAAATTTAAAGACTCGGAAGTACTCTTGATAAAAGTATCATATGTCGAAGCAATTGTAGAGTTAATAATAAACTTTATTGAAACATATAAAAGATACTTTTTGTTCTCAGAAAACTATAAATATGTAAAGATTACTGAAAAACTACTACATACCACGGTTAATTTGAATATCAGAAAATTGCTTCGAATTTATATAATAGTGCTTTCTATAAATCAATTGCAATTAAACTTGCTCACCTTTATCCAGTATTGTGCTGAAAACCGTACACAGTCGCACTGAAATTTTAAATCAACCGGTAATAATACCATTGATAACGTTATATAAATTTATTTACGTATGACAGTTTTATGATATAAGTAAATATTGCGGAAATGTTACAGAATACTGAAAGTTTAATCAATATCATCGCTACTGTTATGTTGCTTAATGGACTAACACTATTTCACAAAATTTTACTGGCATATTCGCAATAATAAATGGATAGTCACCACACATAAAATGGCACGTAACCGAATTACAGAGACGTCATACTTGCACACGTCAGAAACTTTTTAAAGAGTATATGTACATAGTTATTTATTGATGATAGGAGACGTGCCTACATTTAAAAGTTTAGCACCTCGAAAATAAACCCGCGGTCTTGTTTTAAAATCGATAACAGCCAACAAACGAAATGAATAATGACCGTTGATCTTCTATTTATTGCAACCTGATTGAAAACTTGTTGTTTCTTTGCCTACTTTTCGGAAAATGTGTGATGTCTGTTGATTAGCTAGCTAGCATTCTACGATCGGCGCACTTCTCTAAGCTTTCGGATGTTCTGAGTGACAGATCACAACTCCTGCAACCACGGCCAAATTACCCAAGATTGTTTTAGTTGGCCGACGAACGAGCGGCTGCGGGGCCAGAAATAATTTACGAAAACGGAAACTGAGGAGTTGCCCAGGGAAATAATAACCAGCGTAGTATTTTATTGCAACCACTTGTAGACTACACCAATATTTTGTCGAAATTGTGCGGTGGTTGGGAACTTGGTCAAACATTTTAATTAGTTAAATGAAACATTTTAATAATAAATTGAGCACACAATAAATCGCTGAAACCGCAACGTCAAAACAAGACACTAATCGTCCAAACCATATTTGGTTACCTTCTTCAGGAACTCAGTTCTCTTTCAGTTCCTGAAGAAGGTAACCTTGGTACCAAAAGTTTTCCAGTCTTCTTCTTTAATAAATTGAAGAATTGAAGTAAAACACTCAGTAGTCTTCACAATATCAATTTTTAATCTAACAATATTCTTTTGGTTGTTATGCCATTTTCAAAGTATTTAGGTGCCAAGCAATATTGTCAAATGTAAAATTAAATATTTTGAAGACTACTATGTATTTTACTTCAAGATATATATATATATATATATATATATATATATATATATATATATATATATATATATATATATTTATATATAATATTTATTGTAATTCTCACTAAATTTTATGATTTCTGGAACTTGGGAACTTCCATTTGTAACATACAGGCGTTTTTCAAAATACAATCTTTAATAGAGCGAAAAGCTAGGCATCACAGTAAGTCTGAAAAAAATATGATCTGAAACGTGGTATACCGTTAATAATCTTCTAAACAAATTTTCCAAAATTCAAACTCTAAAGCAGTGAAAACGGAGAAAATTTTTTGTGAAGAAATTGTTAAATAAAGCACATGTAAAAAATATTAACAATAATGTGTGTACCACTAAATATAACATTTAGCACTTAATTAATGTCTTTCGACGAATTTTGTATAATTTGTTCGCCACTTTTACTATTATTCGATAATTTCTAATGAAAGTTACAATTTTTCAAAATATATCCTAATGCCATTTCCATTATCTATCCACAATAAAAATGTGTTATTGTAACTAGCCAATATCAATATGAAAAGAATTTCAAGTTATTTAAAACTTTTCTTAACCTATTTTCAAAAAAATGAAGACACCATTTTACTTTTAGACCGATAAGTTTGTTCTACTTAAATAAAATATTTTTGTATTTGTGTGTCACAAGATGTCATACGAAATATAGCAAATCGGTCAGCTTATCTTATAAGTAAAGAATGAACTGTTCTATAATATAATCAGTGCAGTCCTTAGGGTGGTGGGAAGCATAGGAAGGGGGCTGTAGCCCCGGGCCTCATAGATAAAGGGTTCCCGTGTTTATAATACTATTTTTTCTAATTGAAAAAAATTGAAATAATACTGAAAATTGTACACTCTTGTAAGTACTACTTAAGCTTATTTCGTAAGAGCTGGAAATTTAATTAAATACGATTGTTTCTTATTAAATCATCTTCGATAGAAAATAATCAGCGCATAAAATTTTAGACAATTTGATTTATTATACAGGAATATAATTTCATGAAGTAGATTTCCACAAAAAAAAATATTTAGCAATGTTCAATGTAACATGTTTCGCAAAACATTTTTGGCTTCTTCGGCCAGTGAGTATTTTCTACTAAACCTAGTGTCGCATCACATCTTAAATCTAGCTTGCAAATGTTACATTGAACATCATTAAATAAATTTTTTCGTGAAGTTTTATTCCTGTATTATGGATTATCATCAAGTAAAGGTCGAAATTATTCAATGGTTTATTATATGTTATAAAAGGGGATGAAATTTAATTTGTTTAAGTTGAACAAAAAATTAATGTTTAAATTACAAATTATTTATAATGATGACAGATACACACACATATTTGCTTGCTTTGCTGTTTTTAATTTGTACATAAAAAAAATTGTAAACAAAAAGACACTTATTATTAATCGGTGTTTGTAATAAACAAGCCCATTGCCCATTGTAAATTTTTCAAAATATGTAGGTATGCAAGTAAATATTTTGGAATTTGTTTATGACTGACCTTATCGTTAAGTTCGCGATGAAGTGTATCATCCTACATATGACGCGACACAATGTAGAAATGCGTAGTTTATCACGTTACTCATACGTTAATGTTTAAACACAATTATTAAATAAAGTAATTATGAACTATGATACGCGTGCCAGTTTATTTATTGTAATAATAAGAAACTTTAAAATATGATTTGGTCATTTATTTAATTATTTTTTAACTTATTTATTAATAATTACTTGTTGAACCCGTCCAAGTCAATGGTACTTACACCTATATTTTAACCATGGCTTTCTTTCATATCACATCTTACTATTGACGTTTTAACATGCTTAACACGTCAAAACGTTGGTGATATTAAATTAAAAACATCCCGAATACGAAATTAGACCTAAGGCTTTAGTTAGTTCCATCCTTCGATTAGTCATACAATTCCAAATGTTTGTATTTTGAGGGAAGATAACTCCACAAAAATAACCATACAAACCTACCTACAGGTACGCTATTATAACAGTTCGTAGGCTGATCCATAGATGCCGCTACTAGTATCAAATCCATATGATTTTTATTAACCCTAACCTTCAAAAGACGCTTGTATAAATTTGACATCTGTTGCACTATTAGTATCTGACTTATAGCATTTTTAGTGTAAGAACTTTTGTCACTGAAAAAAATTGATAAAAAGGAATTTCGTGTGTTAATAAAGCATTGCTTTTTGGCGAAAAAAATACTGTTGAAACCAAGGCTTGGCTTGATAAACATTATACGGATTTTGCACCAGGAAAATCAACCGTAGAAAAGTGGTTTGTGGTTTGCTAAATTTAAACGAGGCGAAATGAGCACCGAGGACGATGCACGCAGTGGACGCCCTAAAGAGTCTGTTACTGATAAAAACATCAAAAAAGTCCACAAAATAATTTTTGATAACCGTAAAGTTGATTGAGATAAATGAGACCCTAAAGATATCAAAGGAACGTGTTGGTCATGGTCATATCGTGAATGTGAATGAATATTTGGATATGCGAAAGCTCTGTACAAAGTGGGTGCCGCGTGAGCTCACAATCGACCAAAAACAACAACGGATCGATGATTCTAAACGGTGTTTGGAGCTGTTCAATCGTAATAAATCCGAATTTTTGCGTCGATATGTGACGATGCATGAAACATAGATGATGATGAAATGATGGATTTCACATCGGAATCCAATCGACAATCAGTCGAGTGGACTGCACGTGATGAACCGACTCCAAAGCGTGGAAAGACGCAAAAGTCGGCTGGCAAGGTTATGGCATCAGGCATCAGTATTCTGGGATGCTCATGCTATAATATTCATTGACTATTTTAAAAAGGGGAAACCATAAACAGCGACTCTTACGTAGCGTTATTGGAGCGTTTAAAAGACGAAATCGCGGAAAAGCGGCCTCATTTGAAGAAAAAGAAAGTGATGTTTCATCAAGACAATGCACCGTGTCACAAATCAATGAAATCGATGGCAAAATTCCATGAATTGGGCTTCGAATTGCTTCCGCATCCACCATACTCTCTAGATCTGGCCCCCAGCGACGTTTTTCTGTTCTCAGACCTCAAGAGGATGCTCGCTGAACAGAAAATTTGCGCAAATGAAGAGGTAATCGCCGAAACTGAAGCCTATTTTGAGACTAAAGACAAACCGTATTATAAAAATGGTATCGAAAAATTGATAATGAATAACCGCTATAATCATTGTATCGCCCTCGAAGGGAACTATATTGAATAATAAAATCAAATACTATCAAAAAAATAAATTTTTCTATGCTAGCCTACGAACTTTTAAGCCCGCCTGTTATACTTAGGGATGATTTCATTCATTTGTCTGTAATGTCCGCTTTTTGTTAAAAGTTACACTGTTGTTTAGTTTATGCGTATTAAATAAAGAATACGATATTAGGATATTACGTATAAACAAAATGTGCGCCTTTTTTATTGGTAAACAGCTTATTGTTTGTTACCGATAATTTATAGCGAGAAAAATACAATATATCTATTGCGTAATATATTTTGGAATTAAATTATATATATATATTAATTTCCTATAATTAAAAAAGGCTGCGACATTATACAAAGAGTATAATGGTTACGTCAAAGAAAACGCGTGCTCTCGAATGTTTGATTCGTATAAAAATGAAAAAAAGAAGAAAACAATCGTCGTCTGGTGTTTCTACAAATTTATAAAAAGATAAATTTTGGTGCGCATATGTATATGTATGCGCAGTGTTTTTATTAGATAATTCAAATAGACCATACACACGTTCCACATTTTGTGTGTGCGTACTTGAAAGTACTATCGGTTATTTTGTTCAAGTACATTCATTACATTTACATCATTTGTTTGTATATACGTACAAAAAAAATATTCACGTTGATATGAATCAATAAAATCGTCAAATAACGAATGGAATTAATAACACACATAGTGAGTATGCATTATAATGCAACACGTACGCAAGGTTTTACGACCCTTATTGTTTTATTATTTAATCGTGCAGTTCAATTTTTAAAAATGGCACGGTTTTTTTTATTCATTAACTAATTCTGTCGTATACATAAAAATGTCTGTCAGAAAAAAAAACTTTTTTGTGTTTCATTCCCACCAGCTACTCGACGGACAGTCCCTTCGACCTACACTGTAGTGCAAAGCCGGAGGGTAGGGCGTAGGGCTCTCTTCAGCCTCCTTGCAGGGATCGGGGGAATGGGTGGGTGGTGTGGCTAGGGAGAGAAAGATGACAGAAGGGAAGTGAATTTATCTGTGGAATATTACCGCTCCAGCATTTGCTTAAATGATACAAGGAAACCACAGAAAACTTGGACCAGAGCATCCGGACCAGGGTTCGGACCGGTAACCTCCCGAATGCTAAGCAATGATCTAGAGCACTAGAGCACTAGACCACGCTACTCTGAGAAGTACAAACTCATAATGATATTGATATTAATTAGGTATTAACTTTATAGACAGACTACTCGAGTTTTACCTAAATAATGTACTAAAAAATCCAAAATTCCAACGTTTAAAAAACTAAAACACAGTTTATCCATACGATGTAAATTACAACTGAGAAAAATTCAGTTGTCAAATTAGTAATTTAATAATAAATAATTAAATAATTTGTAATAAATTATTAAATAACCACAGTTTTAAGAATTTTTTTTATTGCATCACTACAATTGTTTCACCAAACTTTGTGGTAATTTTACAATTTATTACAACAAGTGTTAGTTTCTACCATCAATAGATTAAATAATTTCTTTTAGTATATTATAAATACGATATCAGATAGCAGGAAGTATGTTATGGCTACAATTATTGACAAAACGCCGTGTGATTCAAAACAATACTAGGTAAATCATGTCTGGCCTTTTCATTTGATTTCGTTAAGGTCGACTAACTATTTTACGGTAATTTATCTGCTACACGTGTCATCTAATCTATTTTTATTTATAAGGTTGTATTTTTTAACGGTACTGTTTCCTTTGACGGCCTTTACGAAATAGTTTCTTCTGTTTATTTTCTTTTTAAATGGGTTCCGCAAAAACAACTTAATTACGTGTTATATATTTGCAGTGAATATTTTTAATGTGGAAAAGCTATAAGAAAATGGGTAAATTGGTCCAGTACGGATTATGTTGATGTTTATTTCAAGTTTACCTATAGCGCTAAATAATTAACTTCCTTGGAAACAGCATCCTCTATTAATTACATCCTAATCTATAAAAAATAATATTTATTTATCTGTTAATTGCGATCATTAAAACATTTAGTTGTACAAACATCGCTAACAGGTGTAAATTCTTAGTTAAGTGACTAGATGTGCCCATATGGAATTTAACAAAAAACTTATTTTTACAATTTTAAACGAAGTTGTTAACTGTTAACAATAGCCCGCTCGCGCGTTCTGAGTCCGCGCGACAGGCAGCCTTTGTAATATTAAGTGGCGCGAGGCGCTTTTACAATTTTTGTCTGTCTGTCTGATTGTTCCAGCTAATCTATGAAACTGTTGGACCGATTTTGACGGAACTTTCACTGGCAGATAGCAAATATAATAAGGAGTACCTTAGGCTACTCTTTTATTTTACAAATTAATAATTTATTTTAGAAATTAATAACTATTTATTAATAATAATGATTAATTTCTAAAACAAAAGTAGCCCAAGTTACTCCTTATTACATTAGGTATCTGCCAGTGAAAGTCCCGTCAAAATCGGTCCAGCCGTTTCAGAAATTAGACGGAACAAATAGATAGACAGACAAAAATTTTAAAAAATGTTATTTTGGTATATGTACCGTGTATACATCCATATGAATTTAGTAAAAAGTGGTTATTTTAATATTACAAACAGACACTCAAATTGTATTTATCTGTATAGATTACTTAAATTAAAAAAACAATAATTTCGTTAACATCACTGAAATGAAGTTCTTTATTTAGCACAGACGTAAACTTTGAAAAAAAAAACGATGAAGTAACCTCTTATGTCTAGCGTATGGGAAAATAGCGTACAGTTGAAAATTTGAAATGAACTCATCGTCAGAAATTTACAAATATTTATGTATTGGATACTACAAATTTTTTGAATTACAAAAGTTCACATGCTTTAGAGAGGAGATAACGAGACATTAGCTGCCAGAACTCAAAAATAGTACTTTGCTGTATTTATGTTTTATTTTTGTGTGTTAAAAAATCTCACGTTTGCATAAAAACAAGTTCATGTCCTTAAAGGACCTTTAACCTTGGACTAGTTTTTCATTTTCCCTGTTTACATTAGTTATTAAACCTCTCACTTCCTAAACACAAAAAATGATGATTAGACAAATAAATAATTTGAAATATAAACAGCGACAACGTGTGAATTTATTATTGACGCTTTGTTGTAGTTTTTAGTTTTTAGTTATAAATTATTAAAAGAACAAAGCAATTATTTATATTTGAGTAATTTTATTAAATGAATTCTTCGCTTTGTCTCAAAATATTTTAAAGGCAGGAAAGGATGACAAAGAAAGTAGTCTCGATCTTGAATACAAACAAAGAAGGTACCTCGCCTCGGTCAATATTCCCGACTTTTATACATGGGAATCGTATATCGCCGAGGTCTCTTACCCCTTGTTGTGTATTGTAAACGAGTCTTGATGGGTGTAACGAATTTAGAACGACGGCTCGTCTTGTATTTGTTGTTTTTACATTTTAGGGTGAAACTTTGAAATTTGCAACCCGTAACTGTTACATAAATAAGGGTACAAACTAGAATGTCTCCCTTCGCCTTGTATAAAATATGATAAAATAAGTACTATAAAATTTTTTAAATTTAATGTAAGAATGATCAGAAAATTCAATTAAGCTGAACCATCCAAAATAACAAAGTTGTCGTGTACATTTAATGAAGTAATAAATAACGTGGATAATTAAAACTGAAACAAAGAAGAAAAAAATTGACACTTTATACTTGAACATCAAAATATTTGAAGTTACTCACAATGGTTATTTAACAAGAGAATTAATGATATTTGCACTGTTGTTTTCCTAAAAAACAAGGCTGTGTACTATTGTGATTACAATTTCACATAGCAACAAATATCATACAACGCAAATGCATTATTATTCAAACACGTCTTCTTCGAAGGAAATATGGGAATAGGTAATTTGTCGTTCAGCAATCAGAATACTACTTTTTTTAAGTATGTTTAAAGAGCATAAAAGGAAAAAATTTAAAGTTCTCTTCCATGGTCTGTTACATCATAATGTACAAACTCCTACTAAATTTCTGTTTATTTATACACCCACTAAAAAATGTGAGTATGGTCAAATATTACAGTAGTTCCCGTAGTAAAACAACACGAAACATCAAGCTGTCTCCTTGGATCACTCATTCAATTTTCAGACCCCAAAGGTCATTAACCGCACCAAGTCTGCCTGTGAGAAACAAGAAAATAAAGCAAACCGAATACGTGCAACCATGTTAGACATTTATTGTAACGAAACGCAGTTCATCTGCCAATAATAAAGATAATAAAGCATCATCTCCAAAATAGAACATGGATTATTTATTGGCTTTCTCTGTATGCACTTATACGATGCGAAGAAAATAAAGTAAAATAAAGTGAATTCAAATTAATCTAAGTCTAAACTAATCTATATCAGATATATAACACATGGGCTGAAAAGTCCCGGGATTAACAAGGAAAACACGTTCTTTTTTGTTCAAAATTGTCTTTATTCATCAATGTAATCTCCATCAAGAGCAACACAATCATTCCAGCGCCGCTCTAACATTTCAATACCACTTTTATAGAACAATTTATCTTTTTTTTTTTCAAAATAGGCCTCAGCTTCAACGATAACCTGTTCATTCAAGCGAAATTTCTTGCTGCCAAGCATTATTTTGAGGTCTGCGAACAGCCAGTAGTCGCTGGTAGTAGTCTCCAAATCTGGAGAATACGGTGGATGTGGCAGCAATTCGAAGTTCAATTCATGTAGTTTTGCCATTGGTTTAATTGACTTGACTTGTGACACGGTGCGTTGTCTTGATGAAGCAATTTTTTTTTCTTTTCCATATGCGGTCGTTTCATTGCAATTTCGGCCTTTAAACGATCCAATAACGCTATATAATTACTACAATTCACTGTTGATGGTATTTTCCTTCTCAAGATAGTGGATGAATATTACACCACGCACACCACATTCCAAAATACCGAGGCCATAACTTTCCAGCCGATTGTTGTGCTTTAGACGAGCTTTTGCGCTTTGGACAAGGTTTACCAGTTGCTGTAGATGACGATTGTTACATATCGACGGTTTGTCGATTCCGAAATTCCGGTTTGTTACGTTTAAACATGACCAAACACTGCTCAGAATCATCAACACGTTCTTGTTTTTGATGAACAGCAGAACAGTGAGCAAACACGGCACCCACCATTTTGAACAGAACTTTAGCTTTCTCATAGTCAAATGCTCATGCAATATCAATATAAAGCCAACACGTTCTTTTGATATCTTTACGATATTAACTAACTCACGCAAATTCACTTTTCGATCATTCATCATTCGATTCTGTGGATTTTTTTGTTTTCTGGTGTTACCGCTTCATTTGGATGTCCACTGCGTTTTGATGCACTGCATCATCAGTGTCTCTACGACCACGTTTGAAGTTAGCAAACCAACGTTTTATTTTGTTTCGGTTGTTTCCGATTAAGCAGAGTCTCCATAACACTTTTCAAGCCATTGCTTTGCTTCGCTTGAACGGTATTTTTCCCATCAAGAAGCAGTGTAAAATTAAAACATGGAATTGTTTTTGATCCATTGTTTTGAAAATAACAAAAGTAGCTAGATAAAGTCACTCTTAGCTCAATATCTCACAAACTAATGAATAGAGAATATCATGAAATTTTAACAGCTGTCTTTTTAAGGTTAGTACTAACTGAAAAAGCGGTGAATGCAATAAAACTAGCGCCATCTATGTGTTAGGCCCGGGACTTTTGAGCCCATGTGTTAATTATAATCAGAATTAACCTTATATAACAACACCGTCAAACTTTCTGTGTAACATAGCTATTAAAATCGAACAACTATTGTTATTTTAGAACAATGGAAAAAATTGAACATCCAGCAGTAATAAGATACTTGGTTTGAAAAAGAAAACAAACGATGATATTAAAATAGCGCTCAGCGAATTATATGTATATGGGAATCATCATATGATAGAGTCGTCAGTCCGAGACTGGTTAGACACGCACCACCAGTATTTCTTATTCTGAGCTGAATTTAAATGTCGTCGTACAAGTATTTTTGATGAAGATCGTCCAGGCCGTGTAAAAGAGATTACCTCCAGAAATTATCACAAAATTCCACAGAATGCACTGAGACTGTGGGCATCTCAATTGAACGGGTGCAGAATGTTTTAACAACTCATGGGTATTAAAAAGCTTTCCGCAAGATAGATGCCACAATTGCTCACAATTGACAATAAACACACACCTGCGTCAACTTCAAAATAATGTTTGGCGATGTTAAAACGCAATAGGAATGATTTTGGCTACGGTTTGTAACTGTTGACTAAACATGGATTCATCACAGTATACCAAAGACCAAAGAACAGTCCAATCAGTGGGTTTTCCAAAACGAAACTGTGCCAAAGAAGGCTAGAAAGACAACAAAGTAATAGGCTACAGTGTTTTGGTTTGCTCACATCGACTACCTTGAAAAGGGCGAAACGCATCCACTATATTCATCTGATTTAACACCCACCGATTATTTCCTATTTCTAAATATGACAAAACCGTTCGGCGGAAAACTATCTTATTATATTTTTCAGAATTATTCATTTGTAGTTGCAAAAGGATCGAATAAGGGAAAAGTTACTTCTATTAAGTACCAAAAAGCTTAAAAACGTTTTCACTAATCCAAACACAATTTAGTACGATCAACAAATTGTCACAAAATTAACGTCCTGGATTCTTTTAAGTGGACGATACGTACAGATGTATACATGAAATAAACAACGAACGTACTTACATTGTTAAACTATAACAGCGGCTAGTGACTACAATAATAATGATTTAAAAGAAGTTCAGACGCCTGACGCTATATTTGTGATAACTGCACCCACTCTGTTATAGAAAGTTTTTAAAACTGAACTTGATACGGATTTTGAACCAAGAGCAAGTATGCAAGTGAAGTCATGTGTTGATCCAAGCTGAGACGTTTGACATAATTAAGATAAGTTGGTGTGTATATGTTTTCGATATCAATCACAATAAACAATAATAGAGTTGAAAATGTTGCATAAAGTGAAACAAAGAAATAGTGTGTACAACAGGAGAAACAACAATGTTTAAAACAATATACTTCGTTTTATAATTCCATAGTTATTTAAATGAAAATGACATTGAATGATATTATCTACTATTTATTTTATTTATATATAATTGTGTTGTTTAAATTAGTGCATATTTGTATTGTTTGCATCATTAGAAACACCTGTAGAAATACTTGTGTCATTTTCTCATACGAAACCTTCTGCAGACAAAGAATAATTAACTAAGATTCTACTCTGAAAGACGAAATGTAGGTGTTGGGTGTGATACCTATTAAATATTTTTTTTTGTTCCCGATTTGGCTTTGGTGCCTGTATATTATCGAACGGAGCAAAATGTTTTAATAGGAATGTCTTGTATAAGAACCATGATGTATGTTAGGAACTCTTCAAATTTTTGTACCATGTTAGAATAAAATCATGAAGTGAAAATACCAGTTATAGGGGAGGCCATTCTCGAAATCGTATTGAAGAAAACTGTTCTTCATTTTTGACACATTTTGTGGTACACTCGTGTTGTAAGAGTACCGTGTTATGGAAAAAATGAGAGGCATACCTAAACCTGTACATCATATAGATGTAATATTGATACGCTTTAATTGTATAATTGTATGTCAGCTGCCGTGGTGTCTGGCTAAAATTCAAATAGCTTATGTAATGTTTATGGTTATCATCTGTTATTCTCAATGTACTTTTCCAAGGTCAGATATGCTCGGTGCAAATAATTCATACATATCATAAAACATATTACATACATGCATCAATTGTAAGTGTGCATTCATATCTGTTTGTAAAGTAAGTACAATGATTTCTGTTGTTGTCAACTCAAATCGATCTTGCACTTTCGACACATTCTTGACCGTCAATCTTTCTGATGATGCAGATTAGGTGCAATTTACAGTATATTACCGTGTGAAATAAAACAAGAGGATCTACGTACCTTTACTTACGAAATAAATAAACAAAAAAGTACTTAGATGCAATACAAGATAAAAAAAATGACAACAACTAATACAAATAAATAAACAATAATAGAGGTCATAATAGAGACGGTCGTAATCAAGGACTTACAAATTTACATATTTTCATGATCAATCAAAACACCTATCTGGATTTTTTAAATTGGACTTGAAAGTGTAAATATCCATCTAATGCTAACATATGAATGTACATGGATGGCACAGTTATGAAGATATGCATTCAACAATACTACTTTCACTTAACAGTTTTGCTATGCAAACTTCCGCATTGAACCTTCAATGTTTGTACAAGTAATGTAATAAACACGCTTCCAGTCAAAACATTCGGTAGGAAGCTGAAACATCTGGAATATACCAGAATGAAAAATCTGGATATGCCTAGCTCCCAATACTTTCTTAATTCGAAAGAAAATATACTACAAAAAGCAGCACTCATGATACGGTCTCGGTCATCCACCATTATTTAAATATTGAATGGAATTGGAATGACGTTTCTGCAAATATAGGCAAGGGCAAATTCTAGGTATTGTGAGTTCAGTTCAAGAGGATGTTTATTGTGTTTCTAGGTAAAAATGATCTTCCTTTGTGTACTCGATTATTCGTTTGAACGGGTACGTCAGCGCTCAAGTTCTAGATTTTTCCATTCGAGAAAGCAGCAATATAGCAACATTTAAGTAATTTTCAAAATGTGCTGCATTAAACTTTAGAAAACAGACAAGCTAAACGATTTTTCTGACGGAATCAATGACCAGCTGATATATTATGGTTAATTATAATTAAATTACAAATGGGTTAATATATGCAGAGAGGTAACATGAAGCTTAATAAGTATTACCGAGAAGAAACAAGTGGATACACCTTCAAAATTGCAGGAAAATGGTTCAATTTATTTCTGTTTGAATAAAATTAACTGAAACATTGTAATGTTCGGAATTTGCTATCTTGGGCTGATGCGATAACGTCGTTGTGCAAAGGCAATAATGTCATTCATTTTACGCTTCTTTCATTTACAAACGATAAGTAGGTTAAGTTTACTCACCACTGCTAACATAAGATGGTATCCTGAAATGGGTATGCCCAGTTGCCAGATTAATAGTAGAACAAACTTGACAACAGCGCAGAAATTATCGATTTTAGTGAGGATAATGGAAAAGTTGAAACAGTGTACACAAATCACTACACCACTAACTCCTTATTTCACAAAATATCGATTATCAGTTGAATAGAAATAATTAAAAACTATAAAAAAAAGCCAAGTGTTTGTTAGTTGTACGCACGTATCAATAGCTTGGCTTTTTCATTCAAAAAAGTTATCAAGGCGGAAAATAACGTTGTGTATTTCAGATCTGAATCGTTCGAACTCAAAGCGGCATTTGAACGTAAACTCACAAAACTGATAAATTTATATTATATTAATTAGAGTTTGTGTAAAGGTCCGACCTCCTAACGATCCCAACACACGCAGCGCTCTAACATTACTGACAAAAGACGAATGGCAACCATTGTTGCATTCATGGACCGACTTCGTCCGGGGAAGCCCGAAAGAAAACGATGGGGAATTTAACAACAGCTGATTGTGAGGTGTCCGCCTTGTGTTGTGGTTGACCTTAATGAAACACACGTACATATATATATCTACTGGTCTTGGACACAACTCGATCCAAAACAAAACAACTTTTTCCCGAACGTGCTCAGGTGACGTGGAATTACAAAAAAAAAATACAGTTGATAATTCCAGACAAGTTGGAATAACAGTTGCCAATTATAAACTAAAATAAATATATTCAAAAAAGAAGGAATTAAAATCCTTGTTCGTCTAAATTTCAAGAACGCGTTCAAAATGTGAGATCTTTGATCTTAAAATTTAGACGAATAAGGATTTTAATTCCTTCTTTTGTGAATATGTTATATTTCCGTCTAGGAGTCCATCGGAATCAACAGTGTAATTCAACGCCGGTAGGGGTATTAGCCCTCGGAGTAGTTGTTTCTGTTGATTCTATATTTATATTTAAAATAAATATACGTATAAATGTGGACTCAACAGAAACAACTACTCCTAGGGCTAATACCCCTATCGGCATTGAATTACACTGTTGATTCCGATGGATTCTTAGGCGAAGATATAACATATTAAAAAGAAGAAAGGCATTAAAATCCAATCTGATGATACCCGGTAGGCCGAGACCGGTCGTGGGATATGGCTTTCGGTACGCTGTGTCTACTGTCTACTGCGTAGGACGCGTTCGAAATGTGGGATCTGCGATCCTTAATGTTTAGACGAAAAAGTATTTTATTGCCTTCCTTTTTTGAATATACAAACTAAAAGTCAAATATGTACAAATGGAGAAAAACCTCCAATAAGGGATACTTCTTAATCTTCTCCCAAATACGGACTTCTTTAACAACAAGAACAACAGTATCATTGGTTTTCATTTCAACTATTGAAACTTTTTGTTGCCCAAAGTTCAAATCCAAAAAAAAACAAATTAGTAATAGTTGGATTTTGGAGTTAAGATATTTCAAAATCTTGATGTGCTGAGGCAATTATAAGGCCTGATTCTAATTCAGCGATTAAAGATAACTCGAAAATGGTCACTCCCTTGATTGTTTTGTCCCTCTATATTACATTTTAATCCTCTCGGAAAGCCGAACAATTACAGTTTTTCAGTTTTAGAGTTTGGGTAGCTTAAAATCCTAACGTATTGAAATAATTCTGATGCTATATTTGAACTCGACTTCGTAAATGGCTGCCCTTTTGTTTTTTTCCTTTTAAATTTGCTCATTTCGTTGACCTGTGTTATCAGTGCATTATATGCCATTTACACGGTTATAAACGGTAAACATTGCAACGTAAATGCTCACAAATTTCCTACCACACAAACGTGAAGGATACTGTAACTAAAAAGAAATTTTTCAGTTTAAATACATACATACTTTGTACACTACACACATGTGTACACTAAGTTTATTGAACCATCATTTAACAATGAATCAGTAGCCCACAAACAGATCATTATCAGACTAAAAACTGTTCATTTATCATACATAGTGCTACCTACTCCTAAGTAAACATTGCGAACCTATGCCTAAATATTACAACAAAACTGCTTCTTCTAATGATGAAGGAATAGTCCATTTTATTCTTGTTACTAAACCATTTTGATACGTAAACTAAACAAATCATTAATAGATAATAGTTTGTAATATATTGCTATCATTTGTTGTTTTTAGGAAAAGGTCATTTGTTACTTCGCATGTTAAACACGTTATCAGTTTGTTTTTTAAACTACATTAAACACGTTAATTTATGATTCTTGTTTCCCACGTGAAGTAAGATATTTTACTTGAGAATAGTAAATCATGCCCACAAACTTGAACCTAAACTGATGCGTGATGCTGAAAACATGCTATTGTGATGCTCGCAACCCCACGTTATCATGCGCACTAAACTTGCACGTAGTAACAGGGTTGCAACGTTTTATACATCCTTACATCCATGAAAACATATTTATGTTACATACAGGAATACAGTAAATCGGCCGAGACCGAATTTGCTTTTTATTATCCTGTGAGTAGTCAACCACTTCTATGTAACATAACACCACAGCACAATGCTTTCGAATATGTTACTAATTTATAAAAGATGTTTCTCTAGTCATTTTAATTGTATTTTTATATTTTGTCGCTAGCATCTTGCGTTAATGTTAGTCACCGATTCGGAATTGTTAATGGTTTACGTTTACTATTTACCAGGGTCGTCCTAACTTAAAACATTTAACGCCTGTGGGTTTCTAACATTAATAACGTCCCTTTTCATAGGAAATAACACGGACAGGCAATATGTAATCAATAGTATGACGGCTTGGGGTTGTAGTTAGCCCATTTTTAGTCCTTTGCTGAGGGGGGGGGGGGCTTGCTATTATACACTCAAAACGCTTTGTAGATTCCGGTAAATTATGGTAAGTTGGTTAATAAATAAAATAGTAATGAAATTTAAATACCGAGTTAAACAATCGTTAACCGCTTACGTACTTGAATGTGACTCACTCTGTTAATATTTAACAAAAAATTGCAATTGTTCAACCATATAATTGTTTCATTTAAACGAGTTCTCAGAAGGAAAATAAAAGAGTACGGTAAACAAAAAAATACCCATGTAATAATATACCTAATTTTAAATTATGTCAAGTAACAAAATTGTGTGTGGTTTTCTCTTTTAATATTTGTTTTTGTCTGTTAGTTGTAAACTTACAACTGTGTATATTTAGATATTATGATCAGTGAAATTTCAATATTTCTATATGTTTTCATTAAATACTAATAATTATTATATTTCCTACGGTTTTGAATCTAACATTACATACACTAAAATTCAGTATAGTATTATAAATATAAATATGGAATTAACAGAAATAACTACTCCGAGGGCTAATACCCCTACCGGTATTGAATTACACTGTTGATTCCGATGGACTTCTAGACGAAAATATAACATATTCAAAAAAGAAGGAATTAAAATCCTTATTCGTCTAAATTTTGAATACAGTATAGTATTGTTTTCTACGTAAATTTTTAAAGATTAATTTGTTATATTATTGTCATTAAATGCAAGTCAAAATGTAAAAACGACGTTGTTGTATCAAATCGTTGATCAATTAAGTGAAACATTTGTAAGTTTTCACCTAGCGCATGTTCCGAAAGCACAAAAAGGTTTCCTTTAATAAATAATCAGCGTAGGGAGTATTTAGTATAATTTCTACTATTTTTAGATTACTATTAGAAGTTACTACTTTGTGCTTTTAATAGTAATAGGTATAATACAAAAAAATGATTAAAATAAATTGAAGAAATTAAATGCAGAAGGAATAATTTTAAAATAAGTTGAAATAACATGAATAAATAAATAATATTTAAAATAATCTCCTTGTTTTGAATAATATAGTGAATTATATTTGTTTCGTGTGCGAGATTTTTTTAAGGTTTCCTATCTTAAAACCTTATCATTCAAAAGTCTCTCCGCTCGACCATGTCACAGCCGCGTTTCTCAAAAACTGCTTGATGTGGAAATTTAAAATTGGAGAGAATAATTTATATATCTAATATTTTATGTTAGGTATTCACTATAAAAAAAATTGCACCTCATGTGATATCGTTTTGTGACGCTCATAAGGAACTGAAAAACATTTCGTAGTTTTAACTATTAGCAAATATCTGGAAATATACTTCTGAAATGGCAAAATAATTACGAGGGTAAATCAAATATAAACGGTAATTTTGTAAAATAAATTTATTGATTAATGGTACATACAAACTAAACATTTAACATTTTTCAATGTAGTCACCTCCGTGATCTACACACATTTGCCACCGAACTGGAAGCTTGAATATTCCTTCTCCATAAAAAGTTTTAAAAAAGGGTGAGTTGTCAGCCAATTGCGCACATACTCCTCTACTTCTTCATTGTTTTCAAATATTTTGCCTCCGAGTGATTCTTTCAAGGGTGCGAACAAAAAATAATCACAGGGTCAGGGCTATAATGATGATGCTCGAGAGTTTCCCAGCCCATTTCTTCCATTCCATTCCTTGTCAAAACTGTGATGTGTGGCCTGGCGCATGGCGTTGTCATAAAGGAGGATGACGTCTTCCCCTTCGTTTGCTTCGATACGCCTCAAAAAAACCTTCCCTTTTTGTCGAAATCGATTCAGAAGTCTTTCACTGATCTCCAACCTAACCTGTTTTTGATTTTCAGTCAACAACCTTGGCACTAACTACAACCAGCGAGCACTAATTTTTCTAACGCCAAGTTCATTAGTGATGATGTGTTCAATCCATCATCAGTCCCATGATTGATACCCACTTCTGATAAGATTTGTTCAATAGTTAACCCGCGATCACCTTTAACAAGCTCTTGAACATCACGGATGTTACTATATGTGAGACTTGTTCTTGGGCGTCTGAGCGCCGATGATGACTTTTATATTCGATACGTTCTCTGACCCACGTATACACTCGATTCTGAGACAGTGTAGCATCCCCACATCCCCAAACTGTGCCTTCAAACGAGTGAAAATTTCCGATGGTTTAACGCCTTCATTGATTAAAATCATTATGATGATGCGTTGTGCAACAGACGAAGGTACATTGCGCTCAGTTATGGCTGTACTGCGAACAGAACCGAGCGCAGCTGCTACCTAAGCCGGTTTCTTACTCCTCATAAACCAAACAACACTCAAGCATCGAATCCTCTAGATCGGAATTAGGAATTACGTGCCAATCTAAACAGTAAAATTACCTTTTATATTTGATTTACCCTCGTACATTTGTCGACTCATATTTCCGATACTAGAAGCTACTGAACTTAAAGTTATGACATCGAGTTTCTATAAAAAAATAGTTTTACAACTACAATGATTTTTTTTCTAGTGCATTGGAGCTAAATCGTGTTATTTGATTGATTCTGACTGGGATAACTTAATTGGACCCGATTACCTGCAATGAAAACTAAGCCACTATAGTTTGTATTTCGTTGTTAGTTTTAAAATAGAAAATATCGAAATACAAATAGGAATCAGTGTATATTTAAAATTAAAAATGAAAATAGGCATTTTGGATTTTGTATTTGTAAAGAAACGAACAAAACACTATAATTTATTAAATTGTATTCTATGTACATTTCTCCTTCTTAGGACATCATCAGGAGTACGCTTGTACTAAAGTTTTGAACAATAATATCCATTTAAATAGTAGAAACTTAATATAACATTTTAGGATCTAGGAGGTGTTGGGGGCAAATTTGTAACTGGTCATTCGCTAGATTTTTTCTTAATATATTTCAGTGCCAATGGCTAATAATAATTATTTTAATGTTTGTATTTGTATTGTAAATAGAACTTCTTCAAATAAACCACAACCCCGGTGATAAGAAATATTAAATATAAATTAGTAAAAAGGTATCTTTCCCATTGTACACTACCCTCGATGTATAAAATCTTGATTTTTTTCTTTCTAAAGTTGAGAAACACAAACGTAAAAGTAGGTACCATTACGATTTTGCAGCGTGGGATATTATCAAAACACTTCTTAACTTTCTGCAGGTATGTACCCACTTTCTCCAAGTATTGTTTTTAATTGAGGTAAAAGATTTCACGCTCTCTTTCTTAAACTCCCAAGTGTCCAAGTAGACAGGATGTATGATACTTATTAGGCATTTAAACTTCTATTGTATGTATATTAAATGACAAAATCACAAACGAATAAAAAATTAGCAAAGCGGATCAGCCACTATTATATACTACATAAATTACACAAGTCAATAAATAAAGAACAACAAGATGTTTGATGTAGGGATTTTCCAAATTAGTTGATGATAATGTTGTGTTGTTTCTTTGTTCTTCCATATTACGAATTTTTGTTAAAATTTATTGGTTTGCGACAGCTGTTACGCTTTTCGGCATCATCGGGCTACTATACTGGTGGGTCACGTTACAGCGAATTTATATTGTCTCTTGTGATGAATATTGCGTCTGATTGATTATTTATTTGGATGTTTATGATGTTGCTTTTTATTTTTTCTTTGAATTTTTCCATGTTTTCATGGATGTTCATCTTTTTGCTTTTTGGAGCTGTATGTAGTATGGTAACTGTGTCTTCCAGTGATCCTGGGTTGTGGTCGTTTTCTTTTAGATGTTGGGCGTAGTTTAAGTCGGTTTTTTCTTTTTTATATGAACTGATATGCTCTTTGTAGCGTTGTTGTATTTTCCGGCCTGTTTGTCCAACATATGCTTTGTTGCATTTGTTGCAGTTAATTTTGTAGATTCCTCAGTTATCGTATTGAATTACCAAAAATTGTGCGCACGTTGGGTATCGAAAATGTTGACGGATGTGCACAAAAAAACCAATCGTTTAGGCAGTGCATTGACCTTCCTTGAGCGGTACCACAACGACCGTGATGGTTTCTAAAGCCAAATTGTTACGGGTGAAATCAGTTTCTTGGGACAGAAAAGGAGTGTTGCTTATGGAATTTCTGAGGGCAGGAGCAAGGGCATCATTTTGCTGCACGATAATACCCGTCCGCATGTAGCTAAGCGGATCAAAGATCTCATTACATCTTTTCACTGGGAAACTCTAGATCATCATCCGTGCAGCCCTGATCTGGCGCCCAATGGTAGTCATTTGTTCCTGCACTTGAAGAAACATTTGGGCGGTCAGCGTCTTCAAGACGATGACGAAGTCAAAACAGTTGTGATCAGTGGTTGATAATTAACAAGTCAGGCGGCAGAGTTCTATGAGAAGGGTATTCAAAAACTGGTCACTGGTCAAACGTCATGACAAGTGTCTCAATATTGAAGCAAATTATGTAGAAAAGTAGATTAAGGTAAAAATAAACTTATTAAGATATCTTTGCACGTTTTTTATTAATTTCAAAGCAGTACTTCAAAAATATGCTGCGTATTTCTAATCTATAATTAGAGTGCTTCTACAATAACAGAACGGAAACAGGTCTACATTTTTTTAAGCTTCTCACTGATTAGTTTTCGAAACTTCTAATGAGCATGTACGTATTTTGGTGATACTTTCACAAAGAGTTTTATTATTCCTCTACATGTTTCGACGTCTTACGTCCTTATCAAAAGTATAAGTCATGTATGACTTAAAACTCTTTGTGAAACATAAAAAAACGAATTTCTTTTATTTTCTAAATTAATAAATTAGTAATATAAAGTAGATCTTCACTGTGGGGTAGGTCAATTGGTTGTTCAGTATGTTTGGCAACAGATACTGTTATTATTTATTATCTGGTAAGGAAATAAAGAGCTGACTAGACTTACTACTAAACTGAGACCTTTATTAGAGTTTTATTCAAAATTATTGAAATTGTATTATGCAACTGTTTTGTTTTTGTTAGCTAAATAATCCGTTTGTTTATCTCCGACCTTTAGATGACTCCAAACTTTTATTTAGAAATGACTTATATAACAATTAAACGGCGTGCGCTATTTACTTATTAAAACACCACTGCGTGTACATTTCGGTAGGTAAATTTGCTTATGTATACAAACTTGTGTATGCAGTATTTTTCCGAATAGTTTGTTTATTATTAAGTGTTGTCCTGAATTAATATATTGAAAAAAGCGTAATAATTGCAGAAAGCCATAAAATAATAACAGAGTCAAAACCAGGATGCGGGCAATGGCAGCTACCCCACACCATCATTTCGCCTTTTTAATCGAAGCTAGCTGTAAAAATATTTAAAGTACATTAGTGTAGCATGTTTTTATTACGGCAGAAGTTATGAACTAAAGCATTTATGTTATTGTTTAGTATGATTTTTCAATCTTCTATTTCTTGTATAGAACTACGTAGTGTTAAACCTTCGTCCAAATTGACTTGAATCCATTTATGGCATAGCTCGCTTACCTTATATGAAATAAAAGGTGTTTTTTTTGTAAAATCGTTTTTGGTGACCATGTTTGCAGTGGTGTCATTACGTTTTTTTTTCCCAAGCCCTGGTCAGATTCTATCACAGAGAATAAGGAGCACCCACCCCCTTCGTGAACGAATTAATTTCCAATGACCCAGCGCGCTATGAGGCCAAGCTCCCTGAAAGTTTTTATAACAGACAGGCTTAATTTGTTTTCAACGAAATACTGCAATTGAAATATTAAAATTCTGGAGTACAGAGCTGTTCAGAGTTTATTGAGCCTACGCTATCATCTGTTTATAAATTTAAAATTAAATTAATTCTAGAGTATTGGATTTGTAGCGATCACCATCCACTAGAACACCCTGTATATATACTCGTTGTGTAAATATGTTAATTATGTCTTTGTATTTGTACTTAAATTTCTCTGTCTATTCTTCTCTTTACATATAACTTTATTACGTCTGTATTTTCCTATAATCCGCTGCAATATTTCTGTTCTGTTACTAACTGCATAACGTCTATGATTCTGTACCTGTTTAATTACTTTTTAAAAGTTAGTTTCTTCGGTGATTTTGGTTCAACGACTTAATTCTATAAATTCTATCTTTGGCATCTCCAAATCATATTCTCTTATTATTGGTTCCCTTCTTTTATCTACAACCCTTAGCTCCACCTTAATAATTTTCCTAAATTATTTCAAATTCAAAACACTTTAGTTCTAATTCAACCTTCGTTTGCTTTACTCTTCTTGCTCTCTAACAGTCTCCAATAAATATTTGTTTCATTATTTTTTTCCATTTTATTATTATTATAACGAACACGCATAGAACGAAAGGTTATTGGATGATTGAGGGCTTCAGCTTAAGAAGATATCTCCTTCTGTCTATCGACATACATGTGAGAATATAATTATGATTTCCGAGGTATGGAAATCAATAGCTGAGTCGTAGTACGCTCTGGATTTTGCCATGACTACCATACACGTAATAACTCCCCAGCAAGTTTGATATTTATATAATTCAACGCTTACGAGAATCTTCAACTTTAATTACGGTTTGTATAGGGGTCTCATCGTCAGCCATTTCCCTTACTTTTAAATGTTTAGACTTTTTGAAGAAGAATAATAAAATAAACTGTGTTAAGTAAATTAATTAAAAGAGACATGTTCGTGTTTACCACAACTAACTTTAAAAAGTGTACACCTGTTTCGCCCAGTTTGATTGTGTGTATGCGTCTGTTAAGAAAAGTTAGGTTAGGTATAAGAAGGTTAGGAAATATGTACTAACTGTTCCAATTGTAACAATTTTATGTTTGTGATTGTTTTAAAGTGTCAAAAGTTGCGGTTAATTCATTCTTAAAAGAGTGAAATGTAAATTATTTCGATTTCCTCATACAAAACGTTTTAAACAATTATATGAAGACAAATTGGTCGAATATGGTCCACACGCGGTACTAGTTTAAGAAAATATGTGTGGGATGTCGGTAGTATTTAGGGTCTTGGTAGCATTCCATTGGAAAATTTTACCCACTACATTTGTAAGATAAATGAGATAATAATAGTAAAAGGTCTTGTGATCAAAATAGTCGCGTGATTTTCATCAACGTTGAATTAACTAACCAATTGCGTCAAATTCAATGCGATAAATTAGATATTCGATTTATCGGTCACGTTACTGAAAATTAAAGGTATGTGACGAACACAACCTAACTTATTATAGACACTTCATTATTAAAAACAGTTAGTAGCTTATCTAACTAGTAAAATAACGTACATAATTGGAGATTAGTTTGCTAATAATTTAAACCTGACATCGCTATATTTTTGAGATCTTACAAACATACGTATATGTATATTTACATTTTACTGCGTAAATAGGTTAATATATACAAGGTGATTCTTAAAGAATGGGACGTAATACAATTGTAACTGTCCAGATGATGCTACATTACGAATTGTAAATATCAAAATAAGACGAATCAGCCACAAATGTTTTATTGTGAGTAAAATATAGGTGAAGACAATCTGAAAAATAAAATTATATAATTATATATTATATATAAATATATTTAATATAGAAGAAATAAAATTAAAATTGTTTCAACACGTATATATTTTCTCGACGAATCGTTTCGACCAAGACGGTCATTATCTGTTATACTGATAAAATATATATGTGTTGAAACAATTTTTATTTTATTTCTTCTATATTAATAAGTTTCATCTACCGATAACCACCAACAACATTGATTATATTTTTAAACATAAAATTAATTGTACGGTAAGGTATATTTTAGCCGTTTTGATCGTATATTTTGTTAAAACTACATATTTTATAACTGAATTTTCGGAGAGGGTTTTATTGCTTGGCTAATCTTGCTGAGACAGGACTCGTATAATAAATTAAAACATAAAATTTAAAAATCTTGATAATATTGTGATAGCAAAAACAATACAACGCCAAAACAAATATTATGTAATCTGTATACATTTACAATAAGTTTGACGTATAGGTACTACATATAAACATGAATTAGGATGCTAAGATCGACGTTGTCATTTCCGACGTATTTTGCAATGCTAATTTCGAATCTGTCCTCGAAATTGCCACAGCACGTCTCGTTTTTAGATATCTGCTTTAAATTCTAAAAACTTTAACTTTAGACCCTTCTGGAAATAAAAGGACAATACAGCCAAGAGAGTAACCATTGCCGAGGTCAGGTATCGTTTGTTGCTGAATTAGAATCTGGTCTCAAAATTGTCCCAGTATTTTCATATTATTATATATCTCCACCTAAAATTTTGATGATGTTAATTTGGATTGTTTGGTTTTCAGACCATCGAAGAATACATTGAAAATGATTACTTTATTTTCTGGGTCTTTTTCCAACTAACCATAGACGTGTCCTCGAAAAACAGCGCACTGTGGCACAATGGCGGATTGATTACGGAAAACAAAACCGAACTTGAATCTGACGTAAAATTAAAATATTTAAATTTGAACTTACCATAGTTTCAAATCCAAATAACCAACAGTTGGATTTTAGAATGAAAAGATTTCAAAGTCATGATGTGCCTGATGCAATTTTGAAGTCATTCTAATTCAATGGCAAATGATACCACAAAAATGGCTGCTTTCTTAATTTTTTATGGTTTTGTCCTTTTATTTCACGTTGTAATATCTCAGAAAGGCCAAAAACTGCATATTTAAGTTTTGGAGTAAGGATTTCTTAAAATCCTGACGTGATTAAGCAACTCTGAGGTTATATTTGGATTCAGTATCGCAAATTACGTCGAAAATAACTTCCCCTTTCTTATTTTTTTCCTTTTCAATCTCTGATTTCGTTAACTTGTGTAATATTACAAACAATTAATTACAAGTTCATATTTACAGCAATTAAATAAAATATTTATATTATAAATATTGAGGGCAAAGCAGCTATTGGTACGTTAAAATTAACATATTAAAATTGAGTTGACTTTTGCGGTTATCTGATGTTTTATACAACTGTGCGCAGTAAAGGTGAAGTTTGTAGTTCAAGGTGACTACAAGACAATCCGAAAACCCTTTGTTTTCGTTATTATATAATACCTTCATTGTTCAGAATTGTAAAATTTCAATATGGAAAACTGCGTCTCATCTAAAGGATTCACAAAGAGATACGTAACTGCGTACTAATACTACGCAGCAGCATTTCCTTTCGACGTTTGTTCTGAAAGCAAGAAACAGAATCATGTTCCTAATGAGAGTAGAAAATGACGGAGAAAGAAAAATCAATTGTAATTTGCAGGCAGATTGCCAAAGAATATTTCGGACCTTCCGATTGCCGAACTCGGAAAAATATTTAGTTTCGTGTAACCTTCATTTACTTGAAATTGTAAGCAATGTAGGACATTAATAGATGTTTGTAATAATTCATTTCAAGTGAAGTAACGGTTTTGATTAATTTTGTGTAGTTGAAAATCGATTTATTCGATAAAAATATTCACTCGATTGCAAATTTGTTCAGATTTAAATCCGGATCGGATAAGATTTTCATGATGTATGATCTTATATAAGGTTATCAAATCAACTGGGGATCAGGATTTGTATTGTTGATGTTTAGTACTCTGCTAATGATTAAATATATTGAATAGTTTCTACCTTTACTTGATGAAAATCCATTCTAACCGGTAAAACAAAGGAAACATAAATATAAATATGGAATCAACAGAAACAACCACTCTGAATTATACTGTTGATTCCGATGGATTCTTAGACGAAGATAACAATCCAAAAACAGAAGGTATTAAAACCCTTTTTCGTCTAATTATAAAGGATCACAGGTCCCACATTTGGAACCCGATAGGTCGAAACCGGTCGTGGGAATGGCTTTCGGTGCGCTGTGCCTACTGTGCAGGACGCGTTCCAAATGTGGGATCTGTGATCCTTTGTAATTAGACGAAAAATGATTTTAATACCCTCTTTTTCTGGGAGGGAAAGATTTTCACAAAACATTATTTTTTCGCCAAAATTGGCTTCATTGGACGAGCGTACATACTATTAAATATACAATACTGCAGTGTAGACGTTTAAGCAGGCAAAGATAAGGATAGTGGTAAATATCAAAATAAATTTGAAAGTGGGAAATTATTGCATTCAGTTTGGTCTTTATGTAGAATACCTAATCCATTATATTTATTAATTTCTAAACTTTCTAACAATGTTAATCTGCAACTTTTATTGTTTAAATGTAAAATTTCTAAATTATTATTAAAAAGATGACCTTCCTCTGTAACGTGATTAGCATATATATATATATATATATATATATATATATATATATATATATCATTTTTTTAAAATTCCTACTACTGACCAATGTATACTTTTTGGTAAGACTCATAGGCTAGCTTATAAACTCCAGAATACTTTGCTTATCCTTATTGTTTTTAATGAATTTTCTTAAAGAAAAATTAGTTCTATATGCCATATTAAGACCACTTCGTTGTAAGTGTGAAAATAAATTATTTGTTATTGGACCTAAGTAAATTAAGAAATTGTATAGTTTTTCTTTACCTATGATATCAGAGTTTACTAAATTTAAAGCTATTTTTTGTTAAATAAAGCTCAATTTGATTTTTCCACTGTTTATTATTATTAATCAAATTGAGTTTTATTTAGCGTTTAATTAAATTGGTTTTCCCATAAAGTAAAGGCGGAAACAATATATGATTTTTTGTTGTTTTTTACAATCCACTAATACATCACTTAATTTTTAAAATTAGTAGTGGTAAGTAAAGTAATATACTTTCTAGTAGGTATATAGAATATTTTACACATATTCCTGGTCGAAGGTGAATTATTGAGTTTTTTAAAAAAGGAATGTTACATACGGACCAGACCGGATCAAACGTAAAAATAGAATCTGTATTAAGATTTTATTCAGGACATCGGATACGATAGTGACTCAAGCAACGTACTGTGACCGTACTAAAGTTTTTTTTTAAAGGAATGCTCCGCTGTACCCTGGTCAGGAATTGATCTGGACGGTCGTATTACGGATTAATTCATACGAATCTGATCATATTCCAGAAAATATAAAGTTATTTCTAGTCGCTAGGATTGGTAGCTCTCAAAGGTACAATATTATGGTGGACTCTTTCTAATTATTGGTAAATGTGAATAATAATGCTAAGATAATCCGAATAACAAGAGCGTACATAGAATTTAGGACTGGGGAACTAAGAAATAAATTATTATTTTTTAAAAAACAGTTTGTTTTAGTTCTTTCTCATACTTGGGCCACTGTTAAGGGTATTACATAACATGACAAAATTGATAATTAGTACGACAAGCAAAACATTAATCATATTTGTACTGGTTTAATTTATTGAAATCGTATTCTGTCAGAGTAAATAATATTTGTATTAATGGAAGAGGACTTACGTTATATAACTTTAAACTAAAATTTATTTATAATTTGTAAATTCTCCTTCCAAATTTTTAACTAGAAAATTCTTTAATCACTTGATGCCAATGTTTACACGGCTCGCAGTTGATTGATTGATCCTTGCATTCCTTTCATAATTATGATGCGATCCAAAAAGTGACAAATATTTATACTCGTGGAAATAGCCACAAGGCGAGTTAAAAGTTTTTAATGAACTACTCTATGAAAGCCGTTTTAATAATGCACAAAATTTTCAAAATACATTAAGTGCCCACCTAATACAGACTAATTGCACAAGGAACACCAAAAGAAAATTGCATTAATAAGAATATAAGTTATCATAAAAATTAATTCTTTGCTCTTTCATTGGAATCATTTTCTATTTAATTTTTTTTTATATATATGCCTGTGCATAAAAAGAAAAAATAATAATTAAGGAGTTATTGTTCTGTTAGTGACGGTAACAAATATTATTAGTTTTGAAAATTATGTATTTATAACACCCTCGCATATAATAATAGTTAATGTATTGTTCTATTAACATTATTGTCACAATATGGTAAAGATAACACAAGTGTTGTTGATGTAATTAAACTAAAATTGCAATTGTTGGTTTTGTTTAAATTACGCACTGTTTATTAGTAAAGTGTGCAATATTTATTCGTTTTTGTTTTCGATTACTTTAAAGGAGAGTGTAATAGGTAAACATGTATAATAAAAAATAAGGGGGGGAAATTTATACAAATTTTCACCTGTGGGCCTCTTAAGTATTAACGTATTGCGGTTATATTATGTTCTTTTTAAAATTAAAGAAAATACGAAATTTTGTTGAGTTTTGTACGGTATTTTGGTTGACAGTTTTAAGTAAAAATGATCACATGACCGTTACGTAACATTTAGAGGAGGCAAAGCGAAACGTTACGGCTCGTTGTAGTGGGAGGGGGTCAAAAAGCTTCAAAAACTGCGTTACATGACGCTTGAAGTACCCCAAAATTACTTTAGGAATCACCGGGAATGTATACGGCTAAGTCAATTCATTGAAGAAAATAAATGTACAATTCGTTTTGTTATTACTCATATTTTCATTCCTTGTTTTCTGAAATTTTATAAAATTATTAATTAAATCCGTTCAAGTTTGGACAGATTGGTGAATAGTACTTGACCATGGCGTTCCTCCAAAGTTTTGAGTTAGCTTCAGCCTTTAAACCATAATTAGGTTAAAAGCCCTAAATACTTTGAAAAGGGCTGCGCACATACCGTAAGGGCTTGAATTAAGCCAAACGTACTTCGAATAAACGAAAAGGCTTTAAGCACTTCAATAACCTTATAGCCCATTTGATATTTTTATTTTGTTCCAGATTGTTTTTATTAGTTAATTTCGAATTTAAAGCAAGAGGACTTCAAGCACTTGGAAAAAGCTTAAAGCACTTTGAATGAGCTTGAACCCTTGAACTACAAACTACAAGGTACTTTTATAAACTAATTCGTTTAACAAGCTCTAAATACTTGTTCACGAAAAGGCTTGAAGTACAGTGCTTCTAAGCTCTGAAAGGACTGGAAGTACAGTTTCCAGCATAAACCACTAAAGCTCTGATGGTTATCCTTCTTTCCTGTATTATTTCAATTTCAATTTCACAACGAATACCTCTCCAAACCAGTGGAGTCTAGAATGGTTTTACATGTAATCAAGCATGTATTTTATGTTGCTTCTTACGAAATATATTTATTTATGCGTATATTCTAGGGCAAAAAAGAAAGAATATTGGTCACCTTACAGTGTTAAATAAATCACGTTTTCTTGTTCAGCAAGTGTCTGTAGTATAAGCACTTCAAGCTTGATGCAATACAAATGTTTTTCTTTTATGTAAATACTTTTAGGGTTGTAGGTATAGATAAGTGGTGAAACTAGACAGACATAAAAGCTGTGCCCCCGATTCTAACGACGAGACGCCAAAAAAAGACGGTCATAAAGTGACAAAGTGAAACGTTTTATTATTTAGATACTATATTGTGTATTAATTTATACACATAATATTAGATATAATCGTTGTTTGTGGTTGTTCTAATTGTGCGAATTCTGATATTTTCTCCAGGTCTATTCGATCGTCATATAACTCACCTACATTGCTTGTGGGAATCAGCTGATGGCGTTGTTTATAGTTGTTAAATGAAAGACAACAAATACGTGACATCCTAACTTTATTATGAATGAAATAATAAAATCCCAGTAATTGTAAATTTTAAACAAAACAAATACGAATGCCAGTCTCAACCTAGGGCTAGCGCGAGGAAAGAGTATAGCAGTGAAACCCACGATCTTAGCCCTACAAATCAGAGATGTGTATCATCCGTAAAGTATGAAACTTATATACATCAAAAATATCACTCTGTGAAGATGATCCACCCTGCACGATCCACATACACAGACACATACATAAATAATCATTAAAAACTGAGGAATGTTGATATTAGTTAGTAGACAATGTAAAAAAATAAAAAATAAAGGTACTGAGGCCCCATACGGGAGGCAACTCAGCTATAAGTTGAGATTTTAGAGCACAATCTGGGCCTCACATAAAAATAAGTTGCAATAAATAAATACCAAAATAAACACACAAATAAATATGTAAATAAATGCGACGAATAAATATCAAAACAAAATATACACACATTTGTGAATACTTCCAGATCAATACTCTACACGGGAGAAAATGTTAGTAAATTCGACAAAGCTCGAAACATTCTGAACGCACCTGGTAGTACAACAAAGAGCAAAATCATAAAAATTGAGAACAAAGAAAAACCACAAAGTAATTGTTACACATCACCGTTTTGTTCAAATTAATAAAATAAAAGTTTAAATTCTACAAAACATCACAAAATATGCAAGATACAACTTATTGCGTCATTATAAAATGGATTGAAAGAACAATGAAAATTGACAACAGTTATGTAAATTTTATAATAGTGAAAAACAACATAATAAATATTAGAACCTCGTTAAAAAATACATACAAATACAATAGTTTATTACCTGTGAATCCAACTTGAAAAACACACAAAAATAGAAAAAAATAACAAAGAACCAACAAACGCGATACTTCACTACCCTGACAACCAAAAGAAATAACCATACGGCCCTCTACAACCAAGAACGCGACGCTAAGCTCTGGTAAATCTTCGACCTCTTGAGCGACATCTCCATCATCTAGAATTTTTATCGTTCGTTCGGGTCTAAGATAAGTAAACAGTTCCTGATTTATGAGTAGCAGGTAATAATTTAGGGAAGTGTGAAATTATTGAAATAGGCGATAGAGAACGACAGACCCTGGTTACTACAATTCCGAGAGGCATGATTGAAGAAAATGACAAAATTCGAAAATGGCAAATACCACAAATAACGATTATATTCAAGCGAATCTTCAAAGGACCAACAGCCAACGTATAGCCAACCTGCAGAATTCACTACTACCAACTATGGCTCGGCGTCTCACAACACAGTGCCGTTGTGTATCCTTATGATGACATCTCCCCGGTACTGAATAGTATGAGCTATAATGCTTTTTACCCGGAAGATCTATTGCATGTAAATTGACAGTTAAATCTAAATTAAATTGGATCAACGTTTTACAAATAACCTTTTCTGGTGTTTACAATGGTTGTCCTGTTTGCATAACGAACCGGTTTAAACAGTTTTCTATATTCTGAGGATAATATGTTGTCACCGTATTTACTTCCGTACAGCTGTGGTTATTAGGCCAAAAATTTCTTGGCTGACCGCAATAAAAATATGGCTTCGATCCAGATTTCTAATTATTTTGTGCCATGATTACTTCGTTTATAATCATTATCGGTAACTGGAAGTTTCACTTGCGTTTTGATGCGTACGTGACAGTTTTCATTTTCCAGAGAAATCATACGAGAACCGGAACTATATCTCACAAAATTTCTGTTAAAGAATCTTATATAATGTACCCACCTAAATGGTGACTAATAATTTTAGGAATTTTGGCAGTAGCAGATAAATTGTCCAGATCAAAATTAGATCCATGCGACCTTTATCCTTTCCTGAATGGTACAATTTACTCATAAGCAGTAATAAAATAGTGGCACATTATCATTTGAACTTTAAGATGAAATTGTCTTGTTCTCGCTATCCAAATATCGATTTGGAAAAAATGTTAGATATAAATATAGTATATACTATTTATAACGAAACTGTATCTCTGAAAACTTCCTATAACGGAGACATTTTACTTTAGCTTGATCACTACTGATTAACTCTTTGTAGCGTAGTAAGACGCCAAATTTAAATAGCTAATTTGACTACTAAAAGAAAAAATTGTGTCTGACGAAAAGTGAAGTCATAAGACGTTTCGAATTCAGTTCATCATCATAATTCAATTTCAATGTCAAGCATTAAAAGTTTTATTTGTAAATTCTCTTGTTTTTTATACAATATATTATGAGAAATATGTATAACTAAAGAAACTTCTCGGTTCCTTGACTTTCATTATGGTTCTTTACGATTACAAGAAAAATGCTAACTATGTGCTTGTTGATCTTCCAAATGCTTTGAATTATGAAAGAACTGAAAAACACAAAGGAATGTCCTTATTGATCTAAGTTGAATTGTTGTTGGAAATTGAATTTAAATAACAAATTGTTTTTTGTTTGGTAAAAAAAATTAAATTATCTAAAAACATCTTAAGTTCATTTCATTATTTTGAGGAAACAATTTCAGATTTCTTCTTTTGGTTTTATTTTTTCTGTTTACTTAAAAAGTCCTATATACAAATTTCACCCTTACGTGCAAATTTTATTCATGAAAGACCTGATTGGAAACTGAGTTGTTTTACTGTTTACTGTTTCGGAATAAATTTTGTACAGTGTAAACAGGGCGATTAAAAAAGCTCTGTTCCGCAGGTTGCGGATTTTTTTAACTTTTTTCCCAATTTCTTATTACATTCTGCTTTTTAAATTTAAGTGTATTTAAATATTGCTAAACTCTTTTAATCATTTTTGAATACGATGTCCATGAAAATACACAAATTCAATTACAAGTTTTTTCTTCGTCAACGAAAAAAAAAAGTAACAAAGAACAATTTTACATTTGAATTTCTTGTAAAAGTTTCAATACTATCCCTTAATTTAATTAATTTAAGTACTTGCCGCGTGTTTCTTAGAATAATATCGATCACTACGTTAGCAATTAGTTGTTATTAGTTTATTATTTTTTTCTAATTAGACTCGTTTATGGAAACTGTTACAGGGTAATTTATATTTAATTAACTAGAGAGGCATAAAACAACTTTTATAGGTAATGGGGGTGGGAAATGGAACGTCGCAGTTACGTAATCCTCTGCTCTTGAAACTAACTAGCTACCCACTTTCATTGAATGGGATGACCTTTCTCAACAACCTTCAAAATCTACCCACGAGGGTTTCAGGTTGCCATAGCGACACGGATTCCCCGGTGTGTGCCCGATCCTTTAATAAATAGACGCAGACCGGCAACGCAAACTGCATTGATTTTTACGCCAGTAAACGATAATAATTTTCTGAACATTCATGTAAATGTTGTCTTCAAAATTAACAGGATGCTTCAAATATTCGGTAAATCCTCAAGTATATGATATTTTAAATACAAATGTGTGCATTTAATAAAACTGTTAACTTTCCGTGTCTATAAATTGAAAATAGCTAAAAACATTAATAGGGAGTTAAAATCATTTTTGGAATTGTGAGATGTTTCATTAAAAGCAATGATATTTACAATTATTTTTAAAAATCGTGTAGAAGTTATTTTACCAATATAAACTGTACATGCTTTAAAAGAATAGAAAGAAATTTTAATGAGGGTTTTGAAAGTATAATATTTAAGGGATATTTCATTAAGTGTGTGACTCAATGTATCGAAGAAATATTATATTAAAATAAAGAAAAGCCAAAATAGTAACAATTTTCACTTGTATTGTTTTAGAGTAGAGGGAGATTATTCTAAGCGGACCTGAGGTTAGTGAAACCTCAATGCCGACCGCTTCTAGAGAGTTGCTAGCCAGAGAGATAGGCGGGGGAGAGTGCTGCTCTTACCATTATAGCGTAAGACATTGGGTTGGTTGTGGGGCGGAGGGATTTGGTTGTGCCTTTCTTGGGTGGAGTGATGGTTTTCGTGGGTGGAGTGGCTCTCTTTGGAACCTTCGGAAAACCGCGATAGGTGGCGCGGTGATTTCCTTTGCAATTAGCGCAGGAAGGGGAGGAGTCTTTTCTATTCTTAGCCTTGAATTCGGCGGATATATGATCCTTGCCGCAGAAGGAACAGACCCAAGCTCAACCTTAATGTTGAGGCCGCAGAATTTGCCAAATTTATACGGTTCATTTGGATCTAGGGTATGTGTGTGTGTCTGTATGTATGTATAATGTGCTTGTTCAAAGGGACTTTGTGTAATCGGTCCAGAGAACGGTTGTTAATTAATAAAAATTTTCCTTACCTGTTTTCGGCTGGGCAGTTGTTGTTCAAACCGAACAGGTGCAGCTGGCAGTTGTGTGGCGGTAAATAGTTAGATGATAGCGATGAAGGTACTGTGTGATATGCGGTTTGATACGTCTGATATGTTCAAAGCACGGTCGTCGCGTGCTAATTTCTTATTTAAAGGGTTTTTTATAAAATCGTATGTTAAGACGATGAAAGAAGTAGGGGAACCGTTTCTCTAGATTTTAGTTTGGCGTTATTCGAAATAAGGATACCAGGAATTTAAGAAAAGTGACCGTGACGAATGTAATTGGCGTAAAAAAGTGAAATTTGGACCGGATGTAGAAAAGGGTCAGTTTCTACTGGCGAGGGTAAATGGGTAAGAGCGTGACGATTCGAATAACACCAACTAAGGGTACAATAGGAAAGGTTCGAAACGGATTCGTAAAGAAGTTAAAAAGAATGAAACTGCATAAAGAAACTATTATGTTAAAAATAGAAAGATAATTTTCAAAAGCTCAGCTGTGATAGAAGTACCTATAATCAGAGATTGAAGACGTAAGTTATTTAACAAGAAAACTCTGGAATTAAATAAATTACATCTCTATGAACTATGAACTACCACTGATTTTTTCAATTATATACCTTTAAATATAAATATGTAATCAACAGAAACACCTACTCCGAAGGCTAATACCCCTACCGGCATTGAATTACACTCTTGATTCTGAAAGACTCTTAGACGAAAACAACAAAAAAAAGGTAAAAAAATCCTTGTTCGTCTAAATATTAAGGATCAAAGCACCCACCAAATAAGCACTACGAATCGAAACCCAAATTCCACCAGGTGGGCAGAAAGGCCTATACAGTCTATATGATAAATATAAATATGGAATCAACAGTGTAATTCAATGCCGACAGGGGTATTAGTCCTCGCAGTAATTTTTTCTGTTGATTCCATATTTATATTTATCATATAGACTGTAAAGGTCTTTTTGCCAGCGCCCACCTGATGAGACCCAATAGGTGGAAACCGGTTGTGGGATTTGTCGTTCGGTTCGCAGTGCCTGCTTGGTGGGACGCGTTCTAAATGTGGAATCTTTGTTTCTTAATATATCGACGAACAAGAATTTTATTGGATATATAACTTTATTTTGTTCTAGTAGTCTAGTCTAGTACTGTGTAGCAGTGTACTCCGAGATTTTTACAGACTATCGGTTTTTAAAATGCATATAAAATTTCATAGATAGAGTGATAGAAAGTGAATATGCACATGTTTCTCATGTTTCATAAACAATTTTATTATTTTCATGTCAATGTTTACATAACACGTTGCAGTTTTCAAACTATATAACATAGACTCCTCGTCGTATATATTAGTAGTAATGAATATTGACAGGAATATACAACATTCGCACATTGTAATAAATCTCATTGGGATAACATGAACTGAGTCCCTTGTTTAGTTTACGTCATGAATTATGATTGGATACGTAACAGAAACTGACAATTAATTCAATTGTACATTAGATGGATTTTATTAATAAAATAACTATGGCTTAAAATTAGAACATTAACTATAGGCTTTAAATTATCATAATATTATTTTCTTTGTGTGATATGTATGAGGTACCAATCGGAATAAATTAAAAAAGATATGCTAGATAATATCTGAAACTTTTTACAAATATGTACCTATTATTGGTTTAGTAGTAACTAATAAAAGTTTCTTGGGTACCCCCGCAATTTTCAAATTGAATGTCCTTAATTGGAAAACATTCCGGGAAATAGTTACTTTGAGAGCAAGGCACAGTTTGTATGCTACTCTATTAGGTGGTGATATAATTAACAACGTCCATCATCGGTTGTTATCTACATGATATCTCTTCACTGATAGTGGTAATTGAGTCGTCATCAAACATGAATAAATAGTAAATCTGATTCGACAAAGTTTTTGGTGAAATGTCGCATTAAATTAATGTAGACTTACGTCAGTAAAATTCCTCACTTGATATCTCCAATAATAAATATCATAAATTTAGTAAACAATATGATACTCATTGTGTTCCAATGGAAAATAAAAATCCAGTCGAGTGAGAGTTTAACCATATTAAATACCCACATATCTTCGTTATACAAGTAGGACGTTATATTCTTTAAACTTTTTAAAAATTAGGTTCAAAAGATTGGAAAATAATGGAGGAAATCGGGGAATGCCCTATTTTACAATATTTTTTTAAATACCAGTGTTAACAATACTTATTAAACGCCAATTTTCAAATTTGTACTTGGCATATTTTTTCTGAGAAAATCGCCTGTGGCGGATGTTTAGACACATGTGTGACCTTATAAGGGTACCACTTTTCGCTTTTACGGTAACACAGAAACCAACAAATAAGAGTTTTGATTACTGTATCTACTAAGTAATATAGAGGCAGGCAAATATATATTTTGTTTGTGAAAATTCGTAAAATAGAATTTGTTTTAATCGGTTCTACAACAAAACCCTTTTACAAGATAATATCTAATAATTGATATAGCTTTATCTTATCTTATCTTATCTTATCTTATTTACAGAGAAAATTTTTTATTTTTTATTTAATTTTTATAATCATTTTATTTATTTTTCTGAAGATAATAATAAAAGATGAAATGAGTATATTGACTCACATCATTACCTAATTACCTACTAAGGGAGTTGATATCTTTTTTTTAGTCTAAAAATATGAAATTACACGTAGAAGAAATCTTTTTCTTATTGCCATAATATGTTGTGGTCAACTACTTATTAAACAAACCACCACAGTTCAATCAATCATGACATACACATCTAAATTTTGCCTTGTAGCTTTTTTGAGGATACCGAAACCCGTTATATCTTATGTTTTTTTTTACGGTGAATGATGGTCATCAATATCTGTAACTGCTTATTTTCAAAATATACTCAATGATAAAAAAGCACGGAGTGGCGGGAAATGCAAACATAAACACGTTTAACAATTATAAATAAATATGTGTAGACGACCAATCCACCACCCTTGAGAATGCCTGCAATAGTAGGCGAAACGTCGAGAAGAAATTTTCAGAGGCAACGGCCAGAAAACCCGATATCAAAAGTACATTTAATTAAAAACAAATGTAAATAACTTTCCCCAGACGGTAGAAAGTTTTATAGTAGTGTGGAATATGAAAATAATACCGCATTTATACATATACTTTCATTTGAAATAATTAAAATTAATCTTTCACATTTTTGAGAACTTTATTTCTTTTGGCTGCACTCGAATTCGTCCCCACAAAGTAGGTACTGCTGAGAACGATTGGTAATTATGAAAAGTAAATACAGTTTTATTGGAAATTCCTAGAAAAGCACAAAATAAAGCAGAATATCGTACATGGTTGCCATGTATCATCGAAGTATATTTCTTCTTGTAATAGTTTTGTAAGTTGGAATAAAAGACAGTAGTAAATATCATATATGAATTTTATTTTGTCAAAATGTAAAAATGAGGTAACAATAATATTAAATAAATGTCAGAAATCACAGCATGCAGCCACAATTAAGCCTTACCAAACCTTACAGTTTTAAGTAGGTAAGTTTCTTAACGATACTGATTTAACATACTGTAAACCCCTTCCTGAAACCGGTTCCTATTGCCGATAGGGCATATCAATAATCGACTATTATAATTATCCAATAAAATGTTGTTATTTATTTTACCCCTTCTTAAGTAGGGCAACAACAAAAAATGTATAAATAACTTTATTTTTGTCAAACTTCTAACAACATATTTAAGTAAATGCAGTTATTTTATAAAAGTATCTTTCTAAAAATCTTTCAGAACTTCAAAGAATTGGAAAATGTTAGGGTGGGCCGAATAAAATTAAATTCAGATATGACAACGCTGCCATCGTTTTATGGGTAATAGCGCGTAAACCATGGGAGCCAATTCGTGTATATTTAAGAAAGGGTTGCTTTTCGAATGGGGGCGAATACGTGTTGCTGATAAGCGCTAATTACCTCTTGGGGACGAATCCGAGTGCACCGTTTGTTTTATGTGGTTTTAGTCCTTTTTTAGAAATTGGTACTGAAGTTTAACCATTTGTTACTGAAACGGCAGCACCGGTTGTGGCTAATTTTATTTCCTACAATGGAAGCATATTGTTCTGAAATTGACCAAATAAAAAATAAGCGTATTATATATGAATACTCACAGGAAATATAAAATATGTGTATAGGTAAAACTGTGTGCATGATTTCATGCATTTTTATTGATTATTAAATTATTATCAATTGCGGAAGTGAATAGTTGGACGTTCGACATGATAGCTATTAAAATATGTAGGTAGGCATTCATTTATTGCGTGTCACAAATTGCATTTATCCATTCGAGGAAATGTTTGTTGTAATATTGACTTTAAATTTCGCGAGCGTGTGTGTATGGCTACAAAATACACATATGAATAGGTTGTTGTAAATGTTTTAACAGTAACCAATGAAAATATTTAGATACCTAATGAATGTTTTGTTGGTGTTGATTCTAGGCGTTATAATAGATTCACACTTTTGCACCGATACGATAATAAAGAACAGTGTTTTCTTATGATCTAGATTACTATACGTTGTAATCTCGACAATAAATAAATAAATTCGATAATTGAATCCTTAAAATTCCGTACATTTTTTAATTTAAATTTTTATAAGCTGCTGGTTATTATTTCTCTTTTTTGTTTTGTATTTACTATAAGCACTTGAGTAGTAGCTCCTCTTACTTTTATCTATATAGAATACGTAAATCGATGATCTAACCTTTTAACACGATATTATTTCGTTTTAAAGATATACGACAATGTTCATTATTTACTGTATATTCTAAAAAAATCGGTACCTATAATAAATATTCGTTGTTATATGTTCAGGTTTAAAATGTAAACAACTGTTGTAACCGAAAATCTAAGCTTTCATTTATAATCTTGTTGTCGATCAGAGTGGTAAGACAATAGATGTCTACCGGATATTCGTACTTTAGGACGTTGATTTCTAACCTAACCTCAAAATTGCCACAGAACGTCTGGATTTTTTAATATCTTAACCCCAAAAGTCAAAAAATGCAGTTTTAGCTTTTTTGAGAGAATTACAACGTGTAATAAAAGGACAAGAGAATTAGAATTACCCCTAGCTTATTCAGATTTTCATATATATTTCAATTTAAAGTTTCGAATGATGCTAATAAAGCTCTTCTGGGGCCACACTTATCACCATCGAACAATGTATTGTGGAAATAGTGAGGCTGGATTCTAAATCAGCTCCGACGGATACCTCGGAAATGCGATTCCCTTTGGAGTTAGAATAAATTCAGTTCCTGATGTGCTGGGGCAATGCTAGCTTCTTGTAATTAATATTTAAGTGACCTAGTTTAAGTTGGATTACTTTTTCCACTAGCAGAAGCCATTGTGTGGCGAAATAAACATTGTGGTACAATAGAATTTGTTTTGCGATTTGTTTCTATTATTCGTTTGACACAGGATTTCGTTTAGGGGGCAATTTTTGTATGATTGGCTAGAGCTCAATTTTCGAATTGTTGAATCAAACTTTACGACGTTATTTCTATCAATAATTTCGAGTGAAACACACTTGATTAATAGATGTACTGATGATGTGCTTGGGTAGTATGAGTTAATATAATAGTTGAAATAGGTAACAATAAAATGCTTCAGTCACTAGCTGCTAGGGAGGAGGGCAGTTGCAATTTCGCGCCTTAACCTTCGTTATTGCTTTGACATTGATATTGACAAGTGTTTGTGGTAATTAGGTGTCATTATCTTTTAGTTGTTTACTTACCATGCTTTTCTTAATTATTCGTAAAGGATAGATATATGGGAAAAATATTAAATAAAAAAACTCAATTAATTTTATGTAAGCTTGAAGTTATATTTTTGTTGTGTCCTTTAGAACAGTTCAAAAGGAAGTATAATATACTCGTGTGTTCTAACAAAAAATTGATACATATCACTCTATCAGAAATAAGAAATGTTCCATAAGTCTGGCTGTAAATTAAGTATAAGTATGAAACCGCTGCATCCCCGACGCTGCAAATACATACGCGGCAAACCTTCGGGCCTCCGTGTCAGGCCACCCAAACCCCACCATCTCGACACTCTGCAACTACACCCCAAAACCGAACGACCGCTTTAGAAGGCCTTGTCACCTTCTACCCTGAGCCGTCCTTATTCGCTCAGCCCTAGTTTCACTTTTTAGCGCGAGTGCCCACCCTTCCATCAGAGGTGGGTCACCAACTCTTCGAATCCACCCCCCATCGCTCCCGTCCCTTCCCCCCACAATTCGGCCTTCTCCTCAATCCACTTCCCTATTCCTACCTCTCCGCATCTACCCTGGGGATGTTAAAACCTTCGGGTTGTTAATCCCCACTCGAGGTGGGTTTTTAGTCAGTAAGAAACTGACACTACCCCCCTTCAGGGGGTGCCTATGTAAGGTTTTCCCACCTCGAGTTAAATCTAAACAAAAAAAGAGACCGCTGCATTGCCTCAATCAGTCATCGATACATTTTGTTGATACATAAATTCTCCGCTTAGACTAAACAAGTAAGAGAATATAATTTTTGTATTTTATATTACATGTATGACTAAAACCAACAATTCGTCTTCATCAATTTTCACATTTAGAATGATCAGTTATTCTACTATTATTATTATTATTATTATTATTAGTTTGGGTTTGGGCTGTGATAACCACTGATCGCATTGGTAGTCACTTGGCGATCCCCCTCTGATGAGCAGTGAGCGGTTCCCAAATGTGTTCTTCCAGAGAGATAACAGTCCCGCAGTGCCGCTCACTCCTAGCTCTACGTCGCTTAGGGCAGGTCACTAGAATATGATGTGGAGGGAGGTTTTATCAGCCTCCCCACACCACCTACATTTAGGAGTCTCTACTAGCCCCAGTTTGAAATTGTAGGCGTTCAGTTTATTTGTATACCCTGTGATTATTATATATAGTATATATTAATATACTATTTATTCATATTTGTTATTATTATTCTTTTGTGTGTGTCGTTTTTCCATAACTCGACCCAATTAAACGCAATATTTTGGAGAAGGGTTTTGATAGCAGAGCTAAATTTGTATTTTTGCAACACACAGAACATTTTGCCGGTTAACATTGATTAACCTTGGGGTTGGACGCGTGCTGTTTTCGTTCATGATCTCATATTCTTCGTTTGTAGGCCAAGAGCAGGACTCCGTTCCACTTTAGTTTATTAATCTGCTTCGTCACGCCACAAGTTAATATATTGTAATTGTACAATTTTACCAAGAATTTTGTGTGGGTGGAGTATAACTAGTATATACACCAATTCCAGCGATTACAAAACTAATTAACTTTCACAGACTAATATTCTAATGAATCTAATTTAAATGGGGAGCTACTAATATCTCGCACCAGAATTACAAATTTTTGTATGTGATGTATAGGATAATAGAAATTCATATCTATGTTTTAGATAAAATTAAATATAAGTACTGGAAATCCCGCGATTTTGTTAAATACCAATTTTTATAGGTGAATATCAGGAATCGTTTCAAATTCCATGGATATATGACATGGCTTAATAAAGTATTAATAATGCAGATGTCGTTAGCCTTTGCAGTAGAGACACATTTGAAAATAAAAAATATCAAATTCTACTAAACGATAGAAAGACAATTTTTACTCTTGATGTTTTTATTCAAAAAGAATCAAATACGACTTAATCCAAAAATTCAAAAAATGATTTAGTAAATTTGAGAGTTAATTTCAAAAGTAAAGCTGTTAAAAGTGCTATTATTATATACTTGAACCAATGAATAAAAGTAGAATGTAGCACCCAAATTTATTAACAGGTTTTGCATTAGCAAAAAATGTCAGACCAATTTTTTTGTTTTTCTGGCTTTCTATAATGGTATTGTTTCTTTTAACTGTAGGTTAATGTGATGATTGACGTAAACGTTGTAGACAGTATGATCTAAAAACCGATCACTGAATCACAAATCAGTTTCGTTTGTTTGTATCGAATTCTACTATGTAAACGTGTTGTTTTCGAATTTGACAAAACATTGCAAACATTTTTTTGTATAATTTTCTCAATCGCTCAAGGTTTCGTAACAGTCAAGAGTACGCTTAAGAAATATTAGCGTTTTTATGTGGTATTTTTATTGTCAATGTCATTCCAAAATTTTTGTTTTTTATTTACCAAATTCGATGATATAAGTCTCTGGAAATTTTAATTATTTATCTAAATATTTTTCTAATTGAAAGAAGTCCAAATAGGTGCAGAATAAGACTTGTTATTATGAACTTTTTAATTGGTTATATTTAAGAGCTATTCCTTTCAATTAATGTTTCATCGAAGCTACAAAAGCGGTAAGATCAGTCGAATATTTTGAACATTAACGCTTGAAAATGGTTTGTTGCCAAAATATATGCTTCCATGTGGATTTCAATTTGTTTGTCTACTATTTCTAATAATAAATTGTTTCAAATATAACAATATTGTGCACAAATAAATACAAAGTGCACCGAAAAAGAACTGATGCGTCCAAATAGACGTTTGGTGAATGATTTAGAAATGTTCTAAATGTAATTAGTGGAAAATTGCAACTTTTAGTGAAAGTAAACATGCCAGAGTTGTTTGTGTTGATGAATTTTTAATATATTATTTTTATGTGTTAAGCAAACACAGTGTGTTGATCTGTTCTGGTCTTGGCCTTGCGAACTTAAATCTTGAGGCTTTGACATTTGAATAATTCTTTGATTTCACAAGGTAAAATTTGAATAAGTATTAATGTATTGATCAAATTCATCTTTTGTTATTTGATTTGATGTGTGTTTATTATAATACCTATATACTTATATTTTGTAATTTTTGATGTTGGAGATGAATGATTTTAATCACCATTATACTTAGAATATCTTGCTATCCACTGGATTGTTTTTAATTAATCCTTTAAATGGTGTCCAAAATAAAAATCCGTATTCATAAGTATATGAAATTCAAAATACCTTTAAAATAGTGAAGGCACATGAATTTTGATTTTACTTGTTCTAATTGATTGATTCTACTTTTACTTGATGGAAATTCATTAAAAAAATATATATAAATAAAATACTATTGTAATTTCCACTGATTTTGTTAGTTACTTGACATATGTTTCGCTACTTTATAGCTTCTTCAGAAGTTTTAAATATACAAACACTCAAGTTGTTGTAAATACCGTTTTGAAATTCGCACTGACGCCATTATAGTCTGATTCGCCCTTGTTTACGTTGTTTACTGAGTGTTTAAGATGTCTCCGATAATCGTGAGTCCCGCCGACTGCGAAGTCCGGAATCCGGGCTGTTATACGATTCCTTAATACTAAAGGACTAAAACTGACAAAGCATTATGTGTGATGGAATGTAAGGAAGTTGGTGAGAGCATTTAAAGATGGCCGCAGAAATGTGCATGACAATGCCCGTCCGCATGTGTCTAATCGGACCAAAGATCTCATCACATCATTTCACTGGGAAATTCTAGATCATCCTTCGTACAGACCTGATTTGGCACCCAGTGATTTCCATTTGTTCCTGCACTTGAAGAAACATCTGGGCGGTCAGCGTCTTCAAGACGATGACGAAGTTAAAAAGTTGTGATGCAGTGGTTAACAGCTAACAAGTCAGGCGGCAGAGTTCTATGTTCTATGAGAAGTGTAATCAAAAACTGGTCAAGTGCCTCAAAATTGAAGGAACTTATGTAGCAAAGTAGATTAAGGTACAGGCTTCCACGTAAAAATAAAATTATTAAGATATCTTTGCACGTTTTTTATTAATTTCAAAACGGTACTTACTTAAAAAGCATGCCTCGTAAATCCCTGTCTGAAGGTTTGTTGGACACGTATCTTCACTTTTTCTTATCTTTCCAAAAATTAGAACTTCGCAGATCCTTAACTATTTGTGTACAGTAATCTTATCGAACGTTATGAAAAGTAATAATTGATATATTAACCAAGTATATTTATTTCATTGTATGTAACTATATACGTACAATGAACGTCGTTCATAATTCATAAATAATTTTGAACAGGTGTGGGACAACTATTATTATCATTATTATTTTAAATTGTATGGTTAAGTATCATTCAAAACTCGTCTTTATAGTTTTTAATAAATAATTATTATAAAATACTCAGCTCTTGTTACCTATATCTATTTTTAAATTAATTCTAGTTGATAGACGTGACTGATAATACAGAACAGGATAATTATAATCGTAACAATTACATTTGTATTTTTAGTTTGTTTTGTTACCATTTAAAGTATCAGATGGCCTTATTGTGTTCAGTTCACGTACGTGTATAAAAAGTCAATAATATTTTTAAAAATAGAAGTTTCCTATCGGGAAAGTTTGAGTGCAGACAGAAACGTTTTGTATTATGTACGTAAAAACGAAACAAAGAAAAATGCGTCTAATAATGGTGCATCGCAATTAAAAATTTAATTATTGAGGCAATTAACCGTGTATTTTTAATTGTAAACCATAATTGGATTGTACGTTAAAATGCAGTTACTTTACTTCTCTCATCACGTTAGATTAATATAATTCATAGAAAATTGTTTTTAGATTGACAGAATATTAAGGAATTTAAAAATAATAGTTTGTTTAAATTTTATTTTATGTATTTATTAGAAATACTGCATGAGCAGATGGCATAACGAACGAACTAAAGGCAAATTACGAAAATATTCAGTGCTTCTAAGCCATGCACTTTCTCAGTTGGATTGTTTATCAGTTTCTTATTGAAAAATATTTGCTTTTTCAAATTTTGCTTTGGATAATCTGAAGAATATTAAAAAAACGTTTCCGGTTTTATAGTCAAAATACTAGTGTGTTTCGACTCTAAGAAATTTTACACAACATCGTCTTGAAAATCGGGACAGCTAAGCCCTATATAATACTGGTTCCGTACAATGTACACTTTTTATACAAGGTAATATCCGAAAGCTGCAAATTAATTTTTTATGTTTTTTTCTGTTCCTCAGTTTTATATTACATTACATTCTAAAATTGCCCAGATAATCGTTACTTAAATAATTAAAAAAACGAGCGCCTCAGATATTTTTTTTATTGGAGACATACAAACTGAAAATGTTGAACTTAATGATAAAGAAAGTAGAAAATAGGAGACTGTGGTATATAGAATAATTAAATAAAGATAGACTCACCCTAATTATCACTAACTAAATTTTATATGAGCGGACACGTGTTTCGCCAACTTCACACGTTGGCATTATCAACGCGAGACTAAATCTCATTTAAGTGAGCTTTCATAATTTAATTAATGATAAAGAAACAAAACCACTACAATTTTTTAATTTTGTTGAAGAAATGAGGTTAAAGCGCACTTCTTTGATCTAAAGATGCCCCTTGAAGTGAAACACATGTTATCGTTTGTGCCATTTTATAATAAATTTAGTGAATTTTAGTGCTTTTCTCTATCATTAATAAATGAGTTATATGGAATGCTACCATGTAAAATCCCAGTGGTGTAGCTAAGCGTCGGTAACGTTATTAGCAGTTTTCAACTTAAATTAATTCTATTCTAACAACTTGTCTGTCCAACCTGTTGGTAGTTTTCGAAGTAATGCACGACTCTGAGTTCAAATATTGTTTTAGAATTGCGTCGGCACATCACGATCTTAAGATATCCTAACCTCAAGTTCTGTTTTAAGAATAGGATATTCGACATTTCAATGCGCAAGAGTTTTCTGGGGCCAGATTTTACTTCGACTTCGACGAATACATTGAAAATTATTACTTTTTTTTCTGAAACGTTTTTTCGATTCGCTGTAATAGTGCTTTAGAAAAAGAGAGAGTTTTTGAAAACGAGAGCCGTGCTATGGTGCATTAAAAAAATACTAAAAGAGGAATTTTCTGTGTAATCTTAAAAAACCTTAAAACTAAAGATGCCAAATTTACATCATTTGGACTTTGGAGTTAGTATAAGTATTACAAAATCTTGATATACATCGGAAATTCCAGATCCTTGATTCAAATTCCATGATAAAAGATTCGTTGGAAATTGCACTCTTAATTGTTTTGACGTATTAGTTCATGTAGTATGCTCACAAGAAGAAAAACAATGCATTTTGTGAGTTTTAAAGTCCAGAGTATCTCAAAATCCTGAAGTATCATGGCAATTGTTTATTAATTTTTAAGTAAAAAGTGAAATACACAGTAGTTTTATTAGTGTTTTTTATTTAATCTAAAGCGTATACCCTGTGTAAATGTAACATACACTAAGAAAGGTTCCCTGAAATATTTGAAAACATTCCCTTAAAATAAAGAACTTATATATGATCTTATTATCGATCAGAAAAGTAATTTCCGATTAAGGTTTTCCATAGTACGAAGCGTTAGTGCGCAAGTCCGATTCGCACACGTGCTAGATTTTTCGAATGTTCCTGGTATATTATTTATTTTGTAAACATAGTTCGGTGCTCCCGGATCGTATGATTATTTTTAGGCTTTGTAAAGCTCAAGGTGCACATTTTTTATTCACTGGTCAAACTCTTCGGTTTAGACAAGGGTGACGCGACAGGTCCAATTTTGAATACGTAAAACGTAGAAGATATTTGTGTGTGAAGTATGTATGCTTCAATGGCAAAAGAACGATCAGAGTTACTCTTTTTTGCGTGTGTACCAAAATATACGTATGTAGTTGTTACATGTAGCGTACGATTTTTACAAATTGCGCGCTCTACACTTAAATGCGCACAAGGCTCTTTCAGTTTGAAATATGTACTTGCTGTATTACTATTTAAAGAATTTTGTTTTCAATTTGTCTTCTTTTAAATCGAAAACGTCTTGACCTTTTTGCGTCGTGCTTGTTCCTAAATTCTACTTGTGTTGAAATCGAAAATAATAATCTGACTGCTAACGTAATAAAACCAATCAGTGATCTCTTTTGATATTGAGAAGTTTGATCAACCATATCTGTGTTTATTAAATGCGTGATGTGAAAAATTTGTATTATTAAAGTCCGTTATGTAAAATATGAAAGCCGAAGGGCATCCAAATTATATGTAAAAACAGATGATAAAATAGATAAAAAATATATCTATTTAAATTATACGAAAAATGTAAATTATCAAATACAAAACAGACTTTTAGAAATTTAGGACTAACCCCAATTATGTAATGTAATATGATCAATTTAGGGACTCTAATGGTTAATAACAAAGACAAACAGAATATTAAGGAAAAAATGGAAATGGTGTATGAAATCAAATGTGCAGATTGTGACACAATTTACATTGGGCAGAGGGGATGGAGTCTAAGTAAAAGTATGTTGAACTCTTACATTTCGAACCGAAAGGTAATCGGTTAAACTATATAGAAATTTTCGAAATCCAAAAAGACTGTTCACAAGGTAAATCCGTCGTAAATTAATAAATAAACTATAAGGAAATTACACCCACTTATTAAATCTGTAATGAAGTAACTACCTCGATTACAATAGATACGTTTAACACCCTTAAACTTTCACGGTCTTAAGAATGATGTAGTAGTCGAAACAACTGTCGACGACCCATAAATAAAGTTTGTGAAATGTTTTTTTTTAATGTTTCACCAATAACATATATGCAGTAAAATTACGATTTTAGTTTATTAATGTCAAAATTGCTTCATTCATAGTTGAAATAACTGATAATGAATTATTATTCGAAACATTCAAAACGGTTAAATGAACTTGTGTCAAATAGTAATTACACCATAAACTTTTGGTTCCAATCAACATATTTGCCTAGCAAAATGACTTATATTTTTTCCATTTTTGAATTCTACGACCTCAAATTAGCATAGAATAAACTTTTCAGATTTAACAAATTTTTGATGCTTGGAAAGATTCTAAAAATTACACAATAATTTTTGCTCCATGAATTTTCTGAAAAGTTGTTTCTAGACTAATTTGGGGTCGTAGAAACCAAAAAATTACAAAAATATGGGTTTGGTTTATGAGGAGGGGGAAACCGGCTTAGTTAGCAGCTGCGCTCGGTTCTGTCCGCAGTGCAGCCACGAGTGAGCGCAAGGTACCTTCGTCTGTTGAACAACGCATCATCATAATGTTTTTAACCAATGAAGGCGTTAAACCATCGGATATTTTCACTCGTTTGAAAGCACAGTTTGGGGATGTGTGGATGCTGTCTCAGAATCGAGTGTATACGTAGGTCAGAGAACAGAGAATTCGGGGATGGGCGAGAACGTGTCGAAAATGAAAGTCATGATCGACGCCCAGACGCCCAAGAACAAGTCTCACAAATGACAACATCCATGGTGTTCGAGAGCTTGTTGAAAGGGATCACCGGTTGCCTGTTAGCTATTGAACAAATCTCATCAGAAGTGGGTATGTGGGTATCAGAAATTGGAGTGTTTAATCCATCATCACTGATGAACTTGGCTTTGGAACAATTAGTGCTCGCTGGGTTCCAAGGGTTGACCGAAAATAAAGGGGAGGTTAGACGTTGAATCAAAAATGCCGAGTAAGGAGTGGCGAAGAAAGCATGAAGGCTGCCCTTTCAAAGCTAAAACCCGTTTCTCAGCCGGCTACTGTTTTCTTTGATTCAAGGGGAGTTTTACTCATTGACTTTCTTCACGATCAATGTGAATCAACAGTGAATGCGGCTTACTATTCTGAGTTGTTACAGTCTACAGTCGACAAAAATCGCGTATCGAAGCAAACGACGGGGTATGCCCATTCGAGACGTCGTCCTCATCATCCTCCTTCATGACAACGCCAGGCGCCAGGCCACACACCGCAGTTTTGACAAGGAATAAATTGGAAGAAATGGGCTGGGAAACACTCGAGCTTCTATAATCCTCCTTATAGCCCTGATTTGTCACCCTGTGATTATTTTTTTCGCGCCCTTGAAAGAATAATTTGGAGGTAAAAGATTTGAAAGCAATGAAGAAGTAGAGGAGTATGCGCAATTGACTGACAACTCGCCCTCAAACTTTTTATGGAGAAGAAATATTTAAGCTTCCAAATAGGTGGCAAAAGTATGTAAAGCACAGAGGTGACTACATTGAAAAATGTTAAATGTTTAGTTTGTGTGTATCATTAATCAATAAATTTATTTTACAAAATTACCGTTTATATTTGATTTACCCTCGTAGGATATCAGTTCATAACTCCTAGAATGCGAAATAAGAATGCTTGGCCGGATCTTAAAATACGGCATTCACAAAATAGGTAACGATTTTTTAAGCCTTTTTTTCTTATTTTCTGAATGTCGTATTTTAATAAGCGGCCAATATTCTGTTAATAGAAGTAAAAACGCATGTAAATTTTCAGTTTTCGTTCAGGTAATTCTAATTCAAAGCTTTTTACTGTTCGTGCAATGCACTTATCGCATTCATGATAATTAGCACAAAAATGAACTTGGAATTATCTCATTTTTGGTTAACTTAATATTTTTTCTCTCTCAGTGTATATCAAAGTAAAAGGGGCGTGCGTAACATCGTTATAATTAAAACATATGGTTTCGGTTTTTGCGGAAAGATAATATGAAGAGCTTTCATAGACAGTACCTATGTTATAGTAAACATCTAAAAGCTATATTCATTTCGCTTAATGTCGACCGAGATGTTTTTGTTATTATTGTTTTTTCTCATTGTGCTAATTCAAAAATATATACCTACTAACCTATGGTCTAATTTAAAAAATACTCCACTGGAGAGATTTTTGTAAAATTGCATTCCCTTTTAATTGAAAAATATTCAAATTTACATCCCATTAAATTGTACGTTTTTTAAAATCTAAATTTTTTGAATTTTGATTTTTGTAAATTGTATATTTTGAAATCGCACATAGTGCATTTTCTAATGTTTTTTTCTAAACTGTAAATTATCTAAAAATATGTCTAAAATATTTTTTTATGGATCGCTCAGGTTTGTTTTGTTTGAATTCACGCGTAATTGTCTAAAACGTATCCATTACGTATGAAAAGGCGAATGTGGATTAGATAATTATTGCTTCTATTTCATATTCTAATCGTTGTATTTTTGAATGTTAGTTCGATTCAAACTAAGATAATAGTCCTTCAAAATACGTATTCGTCAATTCAGATAAATGTTATTGCATTTGAACGGTTTGGTTTTATTAAATAGCAGCTTCCCGCCACCTTCATCATATTTTATTGATCTTTATAATTTTATGACGCCACTACAACATAATACCTTGGTTCATCTATTAATACTAAAATTTCTATAAGATTATATCTTTTGCCAATGTCTACTAAATTTAAAATAAGGATTTTTATTAGAAACGTGGCCACTGAGATTGATAAAAAATATTGTAGCATGTATGATAATTAATTACTCAGGAAGAGAAATCTATTTTAAAATAATACATAAAACACAGAATTTAATGCATGCTTCTTTAAGTCAACCTAATTCACTTTTAGAAATTTGTCGGTTTACATTAAAATTTAGAGTTTCTCTAAGACAATAAATTTTAATATATTGCTATTCCAGTTACGATTTCTGAAGATTTTTGAAATTCTATTTTAATAATTATTCTTTATAAAACTAATGTTAATGTATCTTTATGAAATGAAAGCCTCACATTGAATTTATAAAACAAAAATTGCGCTACTTACAACACCTTTAAAACATGTACTGTATAACATAAAGTCCTAATAATACCCTTCTTTAACTGAGCTTCTGTTTTATGATCGTGAAAAGTAGATTTATGTCTGCTTTGGTCCAAATTTAACAAAGATTATTGAAGACGTGCGTCGCTATAAAAGATATTATTGTTGGATACATGAGCGATATTTTAAACTAATGCACAACTCCTATATATAATGAAAAGTTAGAATTAAGTTGAAAACAAAATTTACATAAAAGGTCGGCCGTTTCACGATATTATTATTGAGACCGAAGATTTTAAAAACATATAAGTGCCAAATTAATAGATTAATTACAATTATTAATGCATTATTGTATTTTACTTGTTTACTTAGGTAGGGGTGACGGATTTAACTCAATTTACTGACAAAATAAAAAAATACAAATCCAAATTCTAAAACTCATCTTCGTAATACAGTGTAATTAAATTTATTGGTATAGGATAATTTTACAAAAACATAAGTTTAATGTCAGAAAAAGATAGATACGTTTTATCATAAACAATCATTCACAGAAAAATCTGTTTAATCAGAATTCTATTATAAAAGAGAGATCTTGCAGAATTAAAAATTAAAGGCTAATTTGGTATCAATATCTGTTGTATATTAACTATTTTACTTATTTAAAATTCAAGTACAAGTTAAAAATTATTTTAAAAAACATGTAAGATGTAGAAACAATGTGGCTAATAAAAAATTGTTTTTTTTAAAGATTTATCATTTTTGCGTAATTAATTTTAATAGGGGCCCTTTACATCTCTGGCACTGACCATACATCGATAAAAATCTAAAATAATTAGAGGTACGGATGAGTACCGAGTGACTTGTAGTGTAAATAATATAAAAAATAGTTTAAAATGCCTTATAGCACTACAAACAATGTTTATTGGTACAACCAAATGTATACATTTCGACTACGAAGTAGTCATTTTCAATGGTAATAGTAAATTAAGATTAAGAAAAGATTATACCTAAATATATTCTAAAAAAAACTACCTGTAACTTATTCAATAGTCTTCAATAATTTACAGGTAGGTTTTAGAATATAGTTGGGTATAATCTTTTCTTAATCTTAGTTTACTATTACCATTGAAAATGATTACTTCGTAGTCGAAATTTATACATTTGGTTGTACCAATAAAAATTGTTTGTAGTGTTTTAATCTATTTTTTATAAAAATCTAAAAGTTAGAAGGTATGAGTAGTACCGGATTTATGCTTAGGTCTGAGAAATCAGCGCCTAGGCCAGCAAAATTTTCGAGGGGAGAAATATATTTTACCGTTTGGACTTTTAAGACATTATGAAAGTCATTAATATTATTCGTATATTATAAAATAAGATGAGTAGAAGAAAAACACTGCGTTTCTTTGCACTAAATATTTATTAAAAAACTCGACAAATTTGTTTCCTTCTTTTCAGGTCATTCTCAACAGAGAAATTCTACTACTAATATTAAAACTGTTTACGATGATTTTAAATAGTGTTATGGTATTATAAATTTGGGTATTACTAAGGGGTGGTTATGTACTGGCAAAATCCGACAGTAATAACGGTCAAATGGTCACAGTAATTATCACCGTTATTATCATCGGATTTTGCCAGTACCAAACCACCCCTTAGTAATACTCAAGTTTACAATACCAATAACATTATATAAAAAACATTGCAAACAGTTTTAATTTTAGTAGTAGAATTTCTCTGTTGAGAATGACCTGAAAAGAAGGAAACAAATTTGTCGAGTTTTTTTAATAAATATTTAGTGCAACGAAACCTAGTGTTTTTTTTCTACTCACCTTATTTTATAATTTATAAAATGTTGTACAACGAATGCGATATACATTCAATCAATTTTATATTATTCGTATAGTTGTAAATACTTCTGCATTTTTCAATTTCACGGTCATCCTAGCACATAAACCATTTGTAGCCACACAGCAGGGTTACTACCTATAAGGTTACTTATTTAAAGGACGGAAGTAAGAAACACCATTCTGGTCTCTTTTCATGAACACAGCCATAATTTAATAATTATATTTAAAATTATAAGATTTTTAAATTTAATTATATTTTTGCTTTGCAATCATCAAATTAAAAAGACTACAGTTACTGGCCTCGTTATTTTTTTCGACTTTTCGTATATATCGCAAAATATTTGTAATATTTTGTTTTATTATAATAATTACTACTATAAAACTAAAAGGGCGCTTTATCGGATGGGGTTTATGGGGTAGTCAATCATAAATCCGCCACTACGTATGAGCTTTTATTGAAAGTTTTTTAGAAAATAAAGTAGGCGTAGCAGTTTACTTTTGTTTAAAAGATCTATCCAGATTTATTTTGTTCCGTGATAATAGATGTCTCAGCGGTATCCATTGTGTGTAATACTTGGACATTGAAGTGCAGTTTTCACTATATTATTAACTGTTTGACCACTAGAGTGCGCCATGGTCGTCGCAGGACTAGCATAAAATAATTAAGTTTCAACTTCTATTTCTTCACGCTCGATTACATCACAGTTTGGCGCCGACACTTTAAACAACGTGCACAGGATCCCAGTCGCGCTCAAACTCGAAGCGGTTAAGCGCGAACATTTTCAAAAGATGCGATCAACTTTACATTTTTTCAACTGTCAACTACTAATTTGAGGATTTACGATCTTGTCATACGTTTTTCATCCTCTTTTATGTCCGGTCTATTCTTCATGTACGCAAAATTAGGTTTTTAAGTGATTCTTAGTGTGAAAAGTTTGACAATAGAAAAATGTGCACGTGTCCGAAGTTTCTGAGTGGTGTATTGGTTGTTAACGTTTATTTATTTGTTGTTGTGAATTGTTTTAACGTTGACACTGTTAATTATGTTAAGCATAAGGGCCAATCCGAGTCCATGTTTGGATTTAGCATCGCGACGCACAAGACGCGAGGCGAAAGTTGGTAAGTGCGATACTTTTCGCTCTTTGCATGCATTTTCGTCAGAAACCGGGAAATCTGTGCGTGATGCGCTATTTTTAGCTCACGTTAATTGAACGAAACGATTGTAAAATACGCGTGCCGTCATCAACTTTTTTACTTCAACCCACTTTTATATGTACCTATCTCTTCCTTTCAATAGAAGAAGTTAACTTGCTTAAAAAAAAAACTGTTGTTCACATTTACTTTACCGACTATAGGTACATATTACTGGAACTGACGGTTTCATTACATTTTATACGGGGTGTTCTAAATATTTAGTTTGTTCAGTATTCCTATCTGGTAAGAGTACTGATTCAAATACATTATAAAACTTTTTCCCAAGTTTATTGAACATTGCGTAAAAATTCTTGTGGTAACGAGAACGATAACGAGAGTATATTGGCTTATTAAATTAAAATCCATGATATAAACAATTGCCTTTGTTTTCGTCTACGAAATTGATAAAAAAGGCGATAACAAATGTTAGCAAAACTCAAAAGTAACATTCCAAAAAAATAATAATAATAAATTTGAAAAACTACAATTAATTACCATCAATTAATTTTATTTTAGGGATTTTGATATCTGAATAATATTTTTTGTTTTTTTGCGAAAAATGGTGTCATATAACAAATAATTTATAGTAATAATAATGGGAACAATAAGATTTGTATTTTAATATTCTTGATATAAAAACAACATCAAAAATGGGTGTAACAAAATGACTTCATTACAATGGGACAATATTACCTTTTTTAGTTGTTTAGAAATGTTGACTCGTATATATGAGTAAAACTCGTATGATACATCTACACTTCTTTAAAATGCAGCGAAGGTTAAATAATTCAGTTTTTTGCTAACATGTAAAGTAAATAAATCCATTAATTTTAAACGATGTGGTCCCATGTATGTTTAGCCAGGACATACGCACATATGTTATAAACGTGTTAGGTATATACTTATTTTGCAATGACACATTTAAGAAATCAATAAATATAGAACATTTAAAATAAGTATGGTCATTGGTCAATGGTCATACATATTATTAATTTTAATCTATAATTGTTTGGTAAATCGTTACTTTTAGGAAAGGTGCCTAATACTTACTCTACGTTTTCTTGTGTTTTCTCAGGGAAAACACTCTTTTTTCTTTTTTTCTACCATTTTAAGTAGGTGTTTATTTTTAAATTGTAAATGGTATTTTTGTCGTGTCGTACACGACCATTGTAAATTTAAAATAAGGTACCGGTTGCCATCGAATAATATGACAAACACGTGTTTTGGTTGAGGGTAGACGGTAAAAGGAAGTAAAAGGGACGCTAATATCTAGCAGTTACCCGGAACGAATGCAATAGATAGACACACATGTTTTGGGATGGATGACAGAGGGTCAAATGGTTATAACCGTGTAATGCCGATAAGAAGAATGAGAAATGGAAAATTTGAAGTTCCTCGAAAAATTTTAACAAAAGCCATTTGGCACCGTATAATATTTGGGTGGTTCGATTTTATTTGTTGGGACTGCTAATATTAGTTGTGTCCCATCTGTACAAATGTGTTTATGAATTTATTATTATTATTCCTTGGATAGAGTATGCATTGTATATTATAAATAGGAATCTTCTTGAATAAATGTATATATGAAAGCAAATTTGGATGTTTTCATGGACAAATTCGGCAATAATTTGAAAATGAAATGGACCCCGTATTAATTAATACTAATGGTAAAAGTCCCACGAGGCAAGTATATCTGCTTTCTTAATTATCAATGAATTTTTAATCCTTTTTATAAGTACTTATGTATTGTAAATGCAGTGTTTTTTACATGTATGTTTTAGTTACTCTTCGTAAAGTGGACGGATAATTAAATTAATCATTAGCATGGGTAGCTCAAGAACTGTTAGGGAAAAGTCAATTTACTTATTTTTTTTTGGGACCCTAATAATCAATCCTCAAAAAATGTAGTAACTAATGAAATATACTGTTAATTCTTAACATTTTACATTAAGGTACTAATAGGATACTATAGTAAATTACCCCAATAGAAAGATTATAGTGATATCGTCGTTAACATTAGAATATCTATTTAAAATCTATTATATAATTTATATGGAATTTAAATAGAATTAAAAATGTCATTATCGCTTAAATTACTCTGCTATGTTTATCATACGTTGAAAACTATTAGGCTGGAATAATAGGTAAATTTTTAAATTTTACGTAAGCAATACTTAATGAATAATTTATTTCTTTCTTTTGTGTGACTAATTTGCTTACTTGTGACTAAGAATCCTAGAAGCTTGTGTGTAAAAAATCTTTTTTAGTGCTCTTTTTATATTAAAAAAATGATGTTATGTTAAAAAAGCAAATACGATTTTGTGAATGATATCATCGACAGATATTTGCCATTTTTATATTCGGACCTACTGAAATTAAAATTTAAAGGAATAAAGATGTAGTCAGTCGTGTAGGTAATATAATTTAATAAAATAACATGAAATGTACAAGTATATAAGAAATTGAATCTTGGCTAGGCACTTGGTAAAATATATTTAATAAGATTAAGACATTAAACACTTGGTACTTCACTTCTCTTTTGTCTTCATTTCGTCCGTCTCATCTTTCTCTCCCTAACCACACAACCTATCCATTCCCACGATTACTGCAAGGAGGCTGAAGAGGGCCTTACGCCCTACCCTCCGGCTTTGCACTACAGTGTAGGTCGGAGGGACTGCCCGCCCACCAGCACGAGTATCTGGTGGGAATGAAACACACAAAAGAACAAAAAACGTTTCCAGGGCTGATTTATTCCTAACACTTCGCCGGTTGCTACTGAAGATGTCGTCTGTAGCTGCTTTAGCGCAACCCGAACTACGGTGGAACCCAAAAGTGATGAGAAAGAAATTAATTTTTTGTCAATTCTAGGAATCACTAAACTTATTAGTAATTATTAAACGGTAAAATACATTACTTTTTGGTCTTTGATTAGTCTATCCTACACGTGTGATCTAAATGAGTCAGTCAAAGACCTTCTTCTTATCTCAATAAAGCAAAATAATGTTATTGATTACATTGTCATAATAACATAATCTAATTAATCAGAAATAATTTCACTTTTAAAACAATAAACACTAAAAAACCTATGATTTCATAAAAATTCTTAGTAAGCACTTCTACATTTAATAAGATTAAGAAATTAAACACTTGATACACTTTTGTTTCACAGTTTTTATTTATAACACTCTAACAATTGTTTCGGCTGCTAATCCATTATCAAAGAGAATAATTTTACAAAAGTAACAACAATCTTATATACCTATGTAGGGGTTAAATGAACAAATTTAGGAGTGGGGAGGTCCAAAATTCAGTTTGGTCGTTTAGTACGTTATCTTGATGTTTGCAAGCTTTTTTAATTTCTAAAATTTCATACTGATCTAGCCGTTTGTCTTTATTTAAATTATGTAACAATTTACAATTTTTTGTATCAATAAAATGATTGTTTTGAAAATAAATCAAAATAAAAAATGCACTGGATTAGCCGAACACTGCATTACAAACGAGAGCACTAGACCACGCCGTTCGATATGGAAACGGTAAAACCCAAAAGCCAGGAGGTAGAAGTTGTATTTTGGTCGTCAAAGCCTATGAAAACACATTAATTAATTTAAAGCCGAAACTATAATCAATTAAGTTTTGACAAAAGGCGTTGGTCAAACCGTAGGAAAGGCTAGTCATTCCTCTGAACGCCTAATATTGGACTTTATTAATTATAATTCATTGGATTGTGTTAAGTGTAAACTCATTTTTTTGGCCAATCTCATATTTTAAAATTAAACAAGTTTCCATAGCTTTGAGTAATACTACATCTGGTAATGATAAGAAAGGAAAATCCTTAATCGAAATCTATCCAGATGTCTTATGTTTATTTTTCACAGTATTGTTCAATTAAAATTCACTGCCTTTTCTGGAAATAGGTTATGCACTCGTTTTCTTTCTTGGGCATGCGAAGGCCAATCTTCTTGTTTGACCATATAAAACTCAAGTTGCAATTAATTTCAATTAGAGCACCGTGAATTTTTTCTTTTTCTTCAGCTCCTCGTCATTCGTGCAGTACAAAAGAATTGTGGCAAATACAATTTTATTGTGTTTAATGGAACTATTTGAAGAAATGTTTAACGAAAACCGCTACTTTTTCAATTTATAGTTAAGTACCTACCTTCTAATGTATTTTATAATTTCTAAAATCAAAATTACCTTTTCAAATGTTTGTTATTAAAATAGGTCATTTTATTACTCAGCATGTCTCAAAATTCCGTAATATTTAATTTTCATATTTTCACTTCTTTTCAATATTGCTTTTTAAATTAGACATTACAACAGTAATGAACATCTTGACCTTGATGTTATGTTATTGCTGGTAGGTACGTAAAAATAATATTTATGTTCTTATTAATTATTCATTAATAATCGATCGTGTAAAGGAAGCACTTCTAACAGGTTTTGGTGAATAATTGTATTTTTATTTTTAGCTTTTGAGAAATTATTTTAAATTTTTTACTAGCAAATATCTACAGATGGCATTCAATACGCTATTTGTATTTATTTATTAATCACTGTTTATGGACAGCAGGAAGATTGGTTCTTGTTCTGCCGGAATTGTCTTCGGCTGAACGCTAACCAAAAGAATATTTTTATTTTTCTTTTTTTTTAATTCGTTTACCGTTTTCAACGTCTTTTATACATTTTTCAGGTTTATATGCCTGTTTTTATAAATTTAAGAGACATTTGTATGCTAACCTTGCCACCTATATTGTTATTGTTGTTATTATTAGATAAATAAATATCATTTACATTATTTTTGCGTGGTATACAAGGAAGGATGATTATGAGTAAATAGATACATGATATCCACACCTGTTCTTTATTAATAAAAAATGTTTGTAGTAAAATTAAATAAAATACAAATTTCCACTTATAACTTTATTTAATTCTTGATAATTGTTTCACTCTACCAGGGCATCTTCAGAAGAAAAAAAACTTCTGTCTGTGAAACAATTGTCAAGAATTTGTGTTTTATTTTATTTTACTATTCAATGTGAATGTTAATTACCATCAAGTAAAGGCTGAAACAATCAATTATTTGAAAAATGTTTCTTTCCATAGGAACACAGTTTATGGTAACGACAGTAATATGTTTTATGTGGTTGTGTTGTATACTGGGAACCTAAATTGGTTTATTTTCATTAAATTTTGTATTATTTGGTAGTGGTCCTTTCATGTTTTCTGTTGTCTGGAAGTGTCGAATTACATTTGGGGTTGTAAAATTATAAAATAACAATAACAGTAAGTCTCACTTTGTAGTCCTAATAAAATGAGTTTCTATCCCTTTATGGCATACTTTTATTGCTTATATTTTAGAGGGTTGTGGGGAAGTGGACAATAACAAGGAAGGAATTGTTGTGTTTGAGCAAGTCTTTTCGGCATGAAAAAGACATAAAATTCCTCTTTATTAATACGTTTTTCTAATATTGTACAAAATATCAATTGAATGAACCGTAAAATTTTTTTCTAGCGTTCTAGTTTTTTTATTTTGTAGTGTATATAGATATATATGCTATATGTATATAGAAGATGTTAAATCGATAAAAGTTTGTGTCCTTGTCCTTCAAGTGGCATTTATCGCCGAAGAGCAAAAATTTCTGATCGTCGGACGTATTACGTAATTCTGTAAAAGTCACTGATGTAATGTGAAGTAACAGTTGTGCAATTAGTAGCTATAGTCTGCAATATTGTATTAATTATGTAGTTAGTTTATATTAATGCATTCCAGTTGCACCGAGATTTTTTTTATGACTTATTTGAAATAAATATATAATATACTAATTATAATGATACGAGATTATATATATACCTTTTTTAGACAAAGTCTTTTAAATAATAAGTACGTTAGGTACTTAAGTGCGTTTTATTCAGCAATTTTTAAGGGAGCCTGACTATTAAATTAAATAAAAAGTATTTTTGTTGGGGCATAAAACTTGACGTTAGTAGCAATAATACCAGTAAATAAGACAGAAATGTATTACGTACACAATTGTTGCTCTCATTTAGTGCAGAAAAATGCAAATGTGTAACTTTAAAAGGTTCGTTTATGTTCCTTAAAATTAACATAATTCCACAACATTTATACAAGTTGTCGTAGTTAAATATTGTTATCACTTAGATCACAAGGTAGGGAGGTTTCATATTTCTTCAAAATGGTTCTGTATTTTTTAATGTTGGCACCACAAAAATCCTTAAATGGTAATGTACCCGCAAGGCTACTGACTATGATATTATCATCATATTCAAGGAAAAGAAGATTAGTAAGATTTTAGATGGTAAAACTGAAGTTTGTGGTTTGACATTATTTAGGTTGTCCATCTATTTTTTTTCCACATTTAAGATTAATGTATAACGATTCGTTTCGATGATTGATGTAGGTAAATAGAATTTTTTCCTATTATGTAGTGGTTTAAGTCTGTAAAGTTGAATAATGCAGTCTTTACTTAAGAAATTTGTATGTAGGTGCGCCTATGTATGAATATGTATATATTTTTACTTTGTTACCTGTGCTTATATGTAAATAATCGAAGGTCTAGCAATGAAAAGAATTTACTATTATCTTTATTGCTTTCTCGAGTTGTCGTCTGCTAAAAATACTTTTAAGATGTAGAAAAATGAGAATCCTTCAGATTACTTTATATTAAGGTATTAGCGGTGTGATGTTAAGAAGGCATTGTCCATTCTCGATTACGACAGGTAGATTGGTGACGAGCGGTGATAATGTAAGCGGGCAATTACAGAATATTATTGAAGAAATACAGAGTAATAAGGGCGGTATTATGTGGTTTATAATCGTTTATATCATCTTGCTTTTAACAAGTTTTCTTTTTCAAAATGCATTATCCAGTGGTTATCGGTTAAAGAGTCACATATACATCGGAGAATTAACGAAAAATAAATGGTTAAAAAAAACATTTCAATTTCACTTTAGAAACAATGTACTGCTGTCGTTTTTCCACAAAAAATATCTGAAAATTGCGAATTTCAAAATTTCAATGGATTTTTTTTGTAAGTACCTGTACAAGTATATATCTCAATATATATAACACAGGTGTTTAAGAGTTTAATAAAATAACGACATTTCGTTCCATCTTACAAGGACTTCATCAGGATGTGATATGTAATTCGTCCTGATTTAATTAATATATTTTGTTAAACTCTTAAAACACCTGTGTTTTATTTCTTAAGTTATAATGGAGTTTAAACATATTAGTGCTCTTTCTATTAAATATACAAATATACATTATGTAAAAGTGATTATTACTGGAAGCACAAACATTTATTTCTTATAATTTTGATAAGTAGCATATTTAAATAGATATTCCAAAAGATATATATGTATACTAAGACAGGCCAGAAGTCTTTTATATTTCCAGAAATTATTTTTACGAACTTATTGTTTTATTGGCGGACAATTGCAGTAGAAAATCAGTTTTAATGCAATCAATTAAATAAATCATACTAAATAATGTACTTGTAAGGGTACGCAACCTTCGGCGCGCGAGTGAAACTCGCACTTGACTGATTCCTTTGTTAAGTGAAATATAGAAGATATCTTCGATAATTGCACTATATTTCAACACTAATCTATTCTTACCAATCGATGACCTATATTTTTTTTCACTATTTTCATTTTTCAAAGTCCCATCCAGATCGTCAGACAAAGGCCGTCTGCGTGGCAGCAAATTGTTTTTCGAGGCCAACGGAACTAAACGAATGACCTAGAACTCTCCCTTAATTGAACTTTGTCTTGTCCAAGTTAGTTATACGAGGATCCTTTAGAAAAATTCATTATGAGTATGTATATAAACTGCATTTTTTTAAAGCAGCCTTTTTATTTCAACAACACTTTAAGTAAACGTTGCATAATATAACATAGGAAAATTTCTTTTAGTATCATTAAAACGATAATGTTGAACTAATAGGCCATTGTTAAAGATTCTTGAATCATTTAAACTTAACCGAACTGTGTCAATAATCATCACTATTACGTCTATGTACAGTTAAATATTGAGTTGTTTTTTCAACGTAGTTTTATCGATTTTAAACGAATTAACTTACAAATTCATTTAGGTGTATAACTGAAAAAATCCCTAATAAAATCTTTATCCGCATTTATATTGTAATTTTTGTTGAAACTGGTGCATTTTTGTGTCTCTTAATTTAACTGCCCGCATAGCCGTATATTATTAAGAAAGGGTTGTAACAAATTGGTGTCTGGATGTTCAGTTAAACTAGAAGAACAGTAGCTGGAGGTAGACGTTAGAACCGGATCTTAGCTAATTATAATTCTGCCTATCCATTTCCTTCATAAAATGAAATCGGTCCCAGACAGAGGCAGTCAGGAGCGGTGCAGTCAGAATTATAGTTTGTTCTTTTCCTCGGCGACAACTTTGAGTCACAATTCTAAATATACCACCGCTGCACATTTCCACATGAAACACAGAAGTATACAAACTTCCATTTTCTTTATACGTAAATTGCTGCACTTACCAATGCAACATACTTTGTAGGTGTTTTTTGCAACAAATTTGTAGGAATATATGATGACTACAAAAATATGAAAAAACTATTAAATTGATGACTGAATTATTTAAACAAATTATTGTAAACAATTGATGGTATTATTTTGAATTCGTAGAAGAGATTATTGACTTTTTTGTGAATTAAATTAATAATTGTAACAAATAACTTGGTGAAACATTTTGAAAATAAAGAATATAATACAAAAACACTTGGTACTACTATATTAATATTCTGTAAAAAACTCGTTAAATTTAGTTGATCGTTTAAAAGATTTATGTATTCCAAATTATTTTTTTTTGATGTAGTTAACCTTTTTCCTTCTGTACCTATTAAAGAATTAAAACATATCCTCAAAATTCTTCTTGATAAAAGCAATTTAAATGGAAAAAGATGAATTAGCACAAACTATAAATACTTGTTTGTACCAAAGCTATTTTAAATTCAACAACAATATATGTTTGCAAACAGATGGTCTACCTGTGGTATCTCCCTTATCGCCGCTACTAAGTGAAATATTTATGTCGCATTTAGAAAACCTATTATTTAATTCTCAAAATCCGCTTATACGGAAAATTTTGTTTTGGACTAGATATATTGACGACGTCCTGTGTATTTGGTCAGGTACATATAGACAAATTGAATTGTTTTTAAATCATTTGAACTCATTATATAGAGAATTTAAAAAATCCGGCTCTTTAAATTTCATAGATTTATCCTTCACTAAGAACAATAATAAAATTGAATTTAACATTTACCGTAAATTTACGTATACTGACACACTTGCACATTGCAATTCGAAACAATCTATAAACATCAAACTCAGTACCTTCCATTATTTCGTACACAGGTTATCAACTTTACCTTTAAATAATATTAATTTTAATTTGGAAGTCCCTTTTCTAAAAACTCTAACTAGAAACAATGGCTATGATGAACATGTTATTGATACGTTAACAGAGAAAAAACAAAAGAAACTTATTTTAAAAAAATTCTATACCTTACCAAATACAAAAGAGAAAAATCAATATCATTTTATTAATTATGTACCGAATTTAACCTGTAGAATCAGTAATAGATTGTCTATTTCTGTTAATAAATTTAATCTAAGTACACTTTTAGTCAACAATAAAGAAAAAACTGATATGTTAAAGAAAATTGGTGTTTATCAAATTAATTGTAAAAATTGCTAAGCGTTTTACATTGGATAAACTGGTAGAGCCTTACAACTAAGAATACGTGAACATCAAAAGTCAATTTTAACCAAAAACCCTTGTACTGGCTTCGCTGAGCATTGCATTACAAGCAATCTCAATTTAGATATTGATAACATTAAATTAATCCATAATTGTAAAAAAAGCAAATTGTTAAACTTACTAGAAATTTTTGAAATTAATAAAGCCCTTAAAAACAAGAAATTACTAACCAATGACCAACTAGATTTTAATGTATTCCCACTCTTAAAATCCATCATGTAAATCTAGTATTTAAGCTCAACTTATCAAGTAATTATTTTGTACTCTTGATAATGGCATAACAACCAAAACGACTGTCGTTAAGATTTTAATAAACCTGTGAAACTACCAAGTGTTTTTGTATTATATTCTTTACAAATAACATATGTGTAATATGTACCTGTATTGCAATGTATTAATTAATATGTGAAAGTTATTAATTATTATACTGTAAATAGTTCGATATTTAATTGATAAATAGTGTCCCTCAAATTTTCCCTATTATTTTATAAATTCCTTACATATGAAAGAAACATTGAGTATTGTAACTTCGAAGATATAAGCAAATGTACTTTTAAGTTGTCGACTTGTAGAAATTATATGTTGTTTCCTTATCGCAAACGATAATTATAAATGTTTTTAATGTTGTACATCTTATGAGAGTTCTCTATTTAAGGGTTTTTATGTATTTTTTATCTACTTAAAAGCTTAACTTCAGTTTATTACCTAGTCCATCGGTTTCAGAAGTAGCTTGTTATATTAGACACAAGTGCATATATAAAGGATTTGTAAAATAAAATAAAACACAAATTTCCACTTATAATTTTATTTAATTCTTGACAATTGTTTCGCGCCAGGGAATCTTTAGAAGAAGTTTTTGTTTCTTTTTCTGAAGATGCCCTGGTAGGATGAAACAATTGTCAAGAATTAAATAAAATTAAAAGTGGAAATTTGTGTTTTATTTTATTTTACAATACATGAACAATATAAAGGAGTTGTTGCAGATAGATACATAATCAAAGTAGGTACATAAGTTGTGTACAACGTGCGAATGAGATATTTGAAATCATACAGTACGTTAACGTCAACACAAATATTATTAACTAATAATAGTTTTATTAACAGGAATGGTAAAAAATGTTTACTATTTTATAGAATAATAACCATGATTGTATTTACGCTGATTTCTTGGTGAAACAAACATACCAGGTGTTTTTTCTATTAACCTTCTATTTATAGAATAAATTTATAATAAGGCACGTTTGGTACATACGCCAGTTCGGAAAAACTCTTAAGCTGTTTGAAAGTCTTCTGAAGAAATAAAGAGGAATATATGAAAAAATTAGGGATAAGTGCAGATGGACTTGCGGTCTTAAATCGCATCGTAAAGTTTAGTATTATTAGATTTAGACTAGACTTTTTGGCAGTGGCGTAGTGTTAACTATTAAGTGTCCGGTACCACAAATTGAATATAAATACATAATGTGCAAGTATATAATAAAAGGGCAATAAATACTCGCCTCTAGAGACGACAAAACGAGCTGGCACATAACAGCGCAGGGAAGGCAGTGGCGTTATCTGCGTTATCATGTGCCAGGTAGTTTTGCCGACTAGGGCGATGGTTATTAATTGCCCTTTGCTTATATACTTCTATAAAAAATATATAAAACTCTTTAAGTGGGTACCTAAGTTACTAAAGAAAGAAAGGAAAGGTTTGCAATTCCCCAGCCGCTTTTATTCATTGATTGTTTTGTTATGTTTTAATCAATGAATTCTAAATCTAGCTCTTTCTAATTTCTGGGTCACTGGATTGTAAATGTGATATCTGCCCATCAATGACATAGAACACACCCAAACTGAAGTTTGTGTGTGTATACAGTGTGATACCTGAAAGATGACTCACATCCTATTTTTATAATTTACACAATGAAATACGGTTTACATATAAAAAAATAAAATAAAGTGATTTAGAATTATGATAACTTAGCGGGCTTTTGGGTCGTGGTCATCCACAGCCGCTGACGAAACGTCAGGCAACAAAAGAGCCTATACACCACAACCCAAAAGCCCGGTAAGTTATCTTAATTCTATTGACGCCGGTCGTGAATGCCTTCATACTACTATAAAGTGATTTGTGAACTTTATTGAAGATATTCAAAAATGAAAGCATATATCTTCGTCTAAGAATCCATCGGAATCAACAGTGTAATTCAATGCCGTTAGAGGTATTAGCCCTCGGAGTAGTTGTTTCTGTTGGTTCTATATTAATATTTTTATTTATTGAAGATGGTCATTTGTTTATATGGTTTCTTCTCAATTGAATGACCAAATTATTTTAAGAAATCGTACTTAGTCGGTATCACTTCGAAAGCGACTAAAATAGCAAATACGCAAAATATGGACGTTTTATAATTAAATTTGCCGTTTCACATATTTTGTCGTGTAATAAACTTACGCGTGTAACTCTAACCATTTATTAATTACGTGGGACACAGAAATTCCAACGAAGTGTCCTTTATGTGTTCGGACAACTGGACGGGAAAGTAATTTTTTAACGCCTACCACTTTTTTAAATAAATTAAACCAGGTTTTAAGAGAAAGTAAACACTCTTGCATCATGAATAAATTTGTATCTTTATATATTTATAGGTGCATATTAACGATAGAGTCGCGAACATGTTCGCGTCTTAACTTTATGAAATTCATTAATAAATATATAAATGCATCTTGAACAGGACTTTTTTAATATAGATATGCTTAGTTTTTAAGAGTTTAAGAAAACATGCACGGTGCAATCGACTAATTTCCTGACTGTTTTCACCAAATGTACTAGAAACGAAATTGTAAGTACTGGTGTCTCAGAATGTAGCTCTAGATATAGGAACCAGGGTCATAGCCGTATCCTTAACCTGCCCATGAAAATTTTGACAGTAAAAGTAGTGCTTTTAAGCGAACAAATAAAAAGTAACTGTTTTAGCTTGCTCACATTTATGTAATGCCTACTACAAACAAAATTAACGAAGATATTGCGAAAAATGTAGGTATAAATCTGGAAAAAATCGACTTTTAGTCTGTTCTATTTTTTTTTCTTTTGAGCCTGTTCAGATTTCACAGCCTGGCTACGGCTAGTGGCCACAACTCGAAGTTAGAGGTCTACTCATTAAATTGTTTGTTGATAAAGTTAGTACAGAATTTGTGAACATGTTATAACATTCGAAAATTTTGAACAAATAAAACTGATTAAAGCGGCTGGAACTAACTGTAACTGCGAATTATTTATAAAAATGCTTTTTAATACACGCCACTGCCTTGTAATGGTTCTATCTAAAACAGAAATGTTTATCAGAATTTAAAGCTTTCCTCTTCATGTAAAAGTACATAAATATTATTATTATTTTTTATTGAAACCTTTGTTTTAAGTCTTTATATATAGGTATGTAAAGATTTATAATATGTATGTAATCTTTAATTGACTAAAAATTATGGGTTACAATGTTTTAGTAATTACTTAGGCCTGTGTATTGTTTCTTTATTGAATATACAAAGTCGATCAAGTTGAATTTATTCTCGTGCACTGAGGGTTCCGTACCGCGTTAATTTATCATTGTTTAATTTTTGTTGATTAACTGTAGAGTGTAACATTGGCGTTTGCAAGTCGTTTTTGAAATACAAGTTAAATTTTTTTTCATTCTTAGGGTATCCACGAATGGGAACAAGGTGTCCATTATTTATAAAGTCAAGGAAAAGTGAGGGAAACTTAAGATGATAACATTTTAGTTTTATTTCTTAGTTTGTTTCCGTTTCGCACTGGGATGTTACATTAAACAATTGGGTTCATTTAATAGGAAAAAGTCTCTAATGCGGATTTTGCGTAGAGCTACCTTAAAACATTACGATATATTTCAAGTGAAGAAACGAAAAATTAAAACATAACAAAATCTAATATAATATTAAGTAAGTTTATGAAATACTTTAATAACTTTTGAAAAACTGAGAAACTTTTTAAAATGAAGACAGTTGGTCAGCGAAAGTCAGTTGTTTTTAAATATTTGTAGTGGACAACTTGGAAAAGCTTTCTTGGGATTGCTGACATAGAGCCTTCCTTACGACAGAAATCGAAGGCTCATTAAAATTGGGCTCCGTTGTCTTTGAGTAACGAAACCTAAAAAGTGACAAACGAAATTATTTAGGAAAATTTGCCATCTTCCGTAGTACAAAAATGTTTGGTTATACTTTATTACTTATTATTGTGTAAAACAAAAAATACAAAAATGGAGTCATTTCTGTTGGACGTCTTTCAAACGGATCAAGCCATACAAATAACCTACTTTTTATTAACTACGTTGAAAGCAAATTGTAATTCGTTTGCCAAATCAATAGCACATGTACACGCATACATAAATGTTCATCTTAAAAGTTCGGCGGCTTTTCTCTCTGTCGGTGCTATTTTTGATTTGTTCGAACTGTGGACAAGCTAGGAATGTTAATGTTACGTAAATGGACCTCATCTATAATACATGCATTTATTTATAATAGGAGTGTTGGTATAGTGAATTTGAGTGTCAGCTGGTGTGACGTAAACATTCCAGATTCGTACAGGAAGTGCGTTATCTGCGGTTGTAGGTTAATAATTCATAAGTTCTCATTTTTTGTGTTTACGCCACGCTTAATGCTTTATTTCAAGTTGTACTTAAAACTTTAATAGTCAATTTCAACGACTTTTCAAATGGATTTGATGCGCATCTTTATTTCAATCCGTATTTTATTAGAGCGAGAATCATTTAATCGCGTTCTATCGATATTTATGGTTGGAAATTAAATGGATGAGATGGTTAAAACTATATGGCATTTGTTTAATTTTTATGTTTTTTATAAATGCTTGTTTTGTTTTATAAAAACGTAGGCCGTTCTACTATTTAATGATACAGAAAAATAAGTATGGGGTTGAATATACATTGTCAGAAAATATTTTGCACAAGTTTATATATATATATATATATATATATATGGGTACTTAAATATTGAAACAATTTTATATTATTATTTCTATTAGGCTTATTTTGTCCTTATAATTATGTTTTGGACTGTTTTAAAATAATCTTTTTGTTATATTTTGTATAAAAGCGCCGTTGTGGTACGAAACCATAATTCTTGGAAAATGTTGATTACAGTTCCAGGGAGCCCACGTAAAATATCATAGTGAAAATTGCGTTTAAATAAGACTATTCTTTTAAGAGTAAATTGGTCCTGAATAATACAAAGATACATTTAGATTTCTACTAAGTTTTGGGATTTAGTGTAAGTTAACATATTTCACATCATCATAGAATCATAGTAATTCTTTGAAGGGCCCAAACATGTAGAAATCACAAGGAGATAGGTCTGGGCTATATGGAGGGTGTTCCAGCCGAGTCCAGTGCATTTCACCGATTTGGGCCTGCGTTAAAGCTGCGGTATGAGGCCTAGCGTTATCGTGCAAGAGTAATACGTCACCGTTACGAATGGGGTGCGTCCTCCTTTTTCAGCGATAAGTATGTTTTACCTGCCTGCTATAACTTTGCCTGAAAACAGACGTGTTTTCGGCTTCGCTGGGTTTAATTTATCTTTGCGCCGCCACTCCGTGCTTGCTCGTTTTGATGTAGGAGTGTAATGGTGTACCCACGTCTCATCGCAGGTTACAATTTTGTGCAAAAAATTTCACCTTCCTCTATAAATCGAGTGAGAAGTGCCTGAGAGATACGAATTCAGCAGCTTTTTGATCTTGACTCAGCAACTTTGGTACTCAACGAGCTGAAATTTTTCGGAATTCTAAGTTTTTCGTTATAATTGTGTGGACACTCCCATAACTGATGCCGAGTTCACCAAATATCTGAAGCACAGTGGCATGGCGTGGCGGTCCACTTCGATAAGGTTTCTAACGCGTGCAATGTTAACCGCCGAAATGCTGGTGCGCGGACGACCAGGATGGTTTACATTTTCGACACAATTACGCTTACGTTAAATTCTTAGGTTAAATCTTTGCACAAAACTTTTACACGTGACCACGATAGCGTTTCATTTCGTAATTGTGCTTGCAATATGCGCAAAATTTCAGCTGCTTTCACGTTTTCACGTGTAAGAAACTTAATAATAATTCGTTGCGCAACGCTGCTATGCTCCTCTTACTCACTCATTGTGATAGCTATTAACGTATTAACCAAGTAAACGCAGCAATACGACGCGTCGTTTCCGTGCCATTTAATATTCTCATTTCAAGTTAGTAACGCCCGGATGCACCTTGAACAACTATCCGGCGCGCAATTTAAAAAGGCTCGTTTATATTTGATCCACCCTCGTAGACGCTAATACTGGAATATCTATATCATCCGTAAATCTAAATATGCAAATCTTTGTATTCCCTTTATTTCTATCCTTAACCTTGTCCTGTCTTTAATAATTTTAATCGTAACTTCGATATAAATAGATTAAATCTATCCCTGTGTTTCATCCCTGTATTTTTAAGTATCTTAGTCATTATCCCATATAACATTGTCAGAAGCTTTTTCTAGATCTATGAATACTCATATATTTCTACCGTTTTTTTTCTATTATTATCCTTAAAGAAAAAACGTCTTTACGCGTTCCCCCATTTCTTTTAAATCCGAATTAACCATCTTTTTTTGTTATTACTCGAAGAAATTGGGACTTATAATTTTAAAAATCTTCTTTTGATTAAACGTTAAGATATATAGATTTAAGGTGTTGAACCAGCTACAGGCCTAACACAAGCACTTGTCTGGTAGAAGGTAGAATTCCGATCCAATAAAATCGATGACCTCGGGGACAAGCCTTCAAAAAGATAAATCTAACGATGAAGGATTGTGTTAATAGGGCAGATGAGTAAGCGTTTGAAGAATGAAGAACTATATTATTAATTATAGGACAAAGAACACTTCTGTCAGATTTTTACAAGCTTTACTATCGCATCTATCTTATCATTATCTCTACGTTTACCTATTAAATTTTACAGATGGGCAATTTATATTGTTTTTATACCTACCTATAAGGGCGTAGCTTGCTATTTAATGTAATAAATATAGTATTATCGTATGTATTCAATTTGCATATATAATTGGGCGAATTGTTATTTCCATAACACACCATGATCTCAGTTGGTATTATTTTATTGTACATGTAATAGTTGCACCGCCTACTGACGTTTGGTTCTAGAATAAATTAATATTCCGCGGCCTTGGCTTCCTTTACCACATCAACCGGCTGCTGTAAGTTTAATAAAAGACATGTGTGACATGGAAGAAATAGAAAGTGTGAGATGCAACGGGCGGGTCTTTTTCTTTGAATAGTAATTAATCGAATTAGTCTCATGGTGGTAATGTTTCTCATTTATATATATCTGTAGACGAACATATTATTACTGTATATCGATGGTGCCATTGCAATACCATGTAAATGCGTTTTTTTTTTATTCAAAAATCTGATTCTGGAGACAAACAATAGTATGCAATACCACATATACGGGATGGGGAAATTTCTGGATGAATACAAACGAAACATGGTAGTAGTCATATCAAAAAAGAAAGTTGGGGATAAATGCGATACCTAATTGTAGAAAAATTAGTTTAACTTAATAATGTAGAGAAAGATATAAAAAGGGCAGAAGAAATATTTGGGGAAGACGAATTTGGGTTTAAAAGAAATAGGGGAATGCTTCAGGCTACTTTAGCTTTACAAGTTTTAATGGAGAAAATGATAGAAAAGGGATAGAGGGTGATTCAATCTTAAATGGGAAAAGATGCTAAATTTACTTAAAAATATAAGGATGAGAGGGATAGAAGAGTGATATATAGTTCGTATAAAGGATAACATGTTGTCATAGAATTTGGACAAGAACGTAGGAAGGAAAATATTAGGAAGGGAAATAGACAGAGATGTACACTGTCATCGCTACTGTGTAATCTACATATCGAAGATACGATTAAATTATTAAAGACAGGTCACCATAAAGGAGAGGTAAACAGAGGTGACAGATTTGTATATTTAAATTTGCGGATGATATAGATATAGCAGGATTTTATGCCAATGCCAATACTCTCGTAGTTTAGTGGCAAAGGCATTGGCACGTAAAGCCAAAGATCCCGGGTTCGAGTCCCGGCGGGGGAGTGACAACAGTAACAAATTTTTTCCTCATTGAATGAGGTAGTCTGTAGTAGGTATAAATAAATTCTAACATATTTTGTTCAATAAATAATTGTTGAAACATCCAAAACTTTTGTTGTATTTATTACATTTATTAAATATGTTTCATCAAATGCTCACTATTGATAGTTTGAATTAAATTTTCACACGTGAATTTTTGTGATTCTCTATATACCTACTGTATAGATTTAAAAAAACCTTTATAATGAAAGAAAATACCTAGTTTCTTAGGTTTCTATACGAGTTTTGTAATTTCATTTTAATGTATTTATTTTATAGTTACAATATGTTAATGCCAACATACAAATTTTTTAAACAATTTATAGTTAAGATAATTTTAAATTCTAAATTTAATAAAAATAAGTTGTCGAAACAATTGTAAGTGATTTTCTTTAATAAATTTCGTTGAAACTTATTTTTATCGAATTTAGAATAAATATTTTAAGAATACAGTTTATATGATATGCATGGGTACAGAATATGATTTTCTCTATTGATAGGGAAATGTAGAAATTGTCGACATTATTATAACTAATATATGTAGGTATTAAGGAAATTATGCTGGGAGTTCACTTGCTAAAGGCAAAATTGATAAAATACTGCCTATTCCACCACCTCCAAGTAAAGCTTCCAATAGTTTTTCTAATATTCCATCTAGGCCAGGAATGAGAGTTAAAATCTTAGGAAGTAGGAGCTGCAGGAATTGCAACAATAACAAAATAGGGTTTCCAAGTACAGGTAGCAAAAGTTGAAGGGGCAATAATAACTGAAGACCACCTAGCAATGCCGTTAACAAGCATAACACAAGCTGGAGAATTAAAGGTAAAAGTCCAGGAAGAAGAGGTTGCAATTGCAACAATAAAGCGGACACATCGTCACAAGCTGCATATTGGAAAAATAACTGGAAAAAACAAATGTATAGGTAATATTAATTACGATTGAATTAAATTACTGTACATTAGTTTCAAGTTACAAAACTGAAGGCATTATGATTGTTTTCCTTTTAAAATGAAAAATGTATTAGGCGTCCCTTTCAAAAAAAAAGAATGAAAAATTAATAATGACTGAATTATAAACACTTTGTTTCAAATAAATTGATGAAGCCAATGTTTGGCGAAACAATTTTGTAGTGTTTTAACAATAAATTTATTTGAAACAAGTATCAGCTTCAACCATCAAAGTGAAAGTATTATTTCTTACTAATGCGAACAAACATAAAAGAAAATATGATGTGCCGAAAAAATGTGGAACAACGTAGTAACTAAAATAATTTAAATTGCTTTAATAAATATACGTCTTCATTTTAGGAGTACACTAGATTTTAATTTGTTTTTTAAAGGAATAATTTTATATCAATTGCACTGCTTTATGCCCAAGTCCATACCACATGGTACATTACTATAAAATGATAATGAAAGGAATTGTAGTTCCTGTTCTTATCAGTAGCAGAATGCCTTTACTTAACATGTAATGTCTGTCGTTTTTTTTAATGAAATTAGAAAATTTGAAATAAAACATGACCGAAATATTTCCACTAATGCCTTATAAGGCGAAATACGTATAGGGTTAATAAGATTTTAGTGAAATTATTTCGAAGTCGTGTTTTATTTCAAATTGTTTTATGTTTCACCAAGTAATAACGGTGAATATTTTAAATTTATTAAAATTAGAAAATTCATGTCGTCAATATTTTAACTTAATTTTAGCTATCCGTTTTCAATGTCCCGTCCTCTAAGGACATACTGCTTTGATTTAGGTTACAAATAAAAAAAGAATTTTGAAAATACGATTTGCTGCTTTAATGATTACTTTAACCAATGAAATAGACAACATTTTCCCCTTTATAACATAAGTACAAATAAAAAAAATGCGATTATAAAATTAATTATCAATGTTAATTTTTACTTACCGTTACGAAAAGCGTAATAGTTATAATGGACTTCGACATGTTGACGAATGGATATGATTTAAAGGTCAGCCTTTCTTATATATTTATATATTTCGTACCCCTTTGTTACTTTCAAAATAGATTGCAATGCAATTGATAGGGCGCATAATTATTTCAATTGAAATTACCTAGGAGCACGTACATGTCGAAGATGTTTGTAAATTTTTATTTAGAGTTGGTGTGACAACAACATACGCGGTATGAGGAAGTATATAGTTCATTCTACAAGAGTATAGGTGGGTTTACAGTTGCGGTTGTGGACAACTTTGAAAATAATGATTACCATAATCAGCTTGACTTAATACACTTGCATAAAATTAAAATTAAATCAATTTTCTAATTTAATTTAACAATAAACAAGGTTGACGGTAAAAGATTTTTCCGAAATTCAATTTACATTAAGTATACCTTACAAAATATTTAATACATTTTTATCACAATTAGATATATTTTAGTGTATCAAAGTTTTTATGTTTATTAAGTTAAAATATGCACAGTTGTAGTTTTAAACATTGGTTTTCTCCACCGTTATTAAATCGCTCCTATAAAAATAAACACATGGAGCATTACACAATTTTTTTAATGATATTATTCAAAATGCATTTTGCTTTCATCAAACACAAATTATAATTTATTCTAATAAAGGCTTTGATAAACCCAAGTAACGTATAGTAGGGTGGGTCGATAAATGATTATTTTATGTATGGGATTTTAATAGAGTTTAAAAGTTGTGTAGTTGCATACTAATTCTCGAAAACATAAAGAAAATCGGATCTTCAGTTGGAGCGAAAAGCTTAAAGTTTATATAAATGAGATAAAAACACAATACCATTTCTTAAGCTCAAAATACATAAATAAAATATTGTTTACTTTGTTTTAGTTGCTTGATGATCGCAAAATTTTATATGACGCTACTTTTAAAGTTTTTGCAAAAGGCCTTGTTTATTAGTTGATGAAATAAAATTATTTCACCGGTGCACGGATGTGCCACTTCTTTTGATTTCTATGGGGGAATCGATGCAATAAACGGACTTTGTGTTTTAAAAGTTTATTACACCCAAACTATTTACAACTATATATACACTAATTTTATTGTATGCCGTAATTGCTACTTATTTTTAGGAAAATACTAAATTGCTATAGATTATGATTTATTATATGAAACTATATATTATTAAATACTAAATGTTTAGAGACTTCTTGATGTGATTGGTGATATATGTTAATGTACTAAAAATGATCTCTGCTAAAAATGTTTGATGTTTGAATGGTTTTAATCTGATTTGATTGAATGCTGAATTGATTCTGTCATCGAATATAAAAATACTTATTTTAACATGAATTTAAGAACCGCCCCCCAGAGGAGGGGGTGGTTCCGATGCACCGACACTTGAAACAACAAAAAAAAAAGGAAGGGAAACGTAAATATACAAAAATGGAAATGGACTGATGGGTCAAAAAATTACCCTCAATAAATCTATCGACTAACTTAACTTTAAAAGAACATTTGGAAACAAAGAAAATATAATACAATAGGGCTAAACGGCAATACCAAGAAGAGAAAAAATATGACACATACAAAAACCATAAATTGCAAAATAAAGGAACAGACAGTAAATGCACATGATAATACAAAAATTACAAAAAATCGGAGATGTAAAACATGCGTGACTAACAAGGCTAATATATTACAAAGATAAAAAATAAAAAGATGAATAAATGCGAACAGGCCTAAAATTATGGAAATAGGGTAAAAGTTGGGATTTCTATCTTGTTATCAATAAAGGCACTGTATCGTTTTAATTATAAATCATTACATTAATTTTTAGCTCTTCTACCCATTTCATATATTTTTCCGAAATGACTCAGAACTCACCTCGAGGAGGTGACTGCAATTCCAGTTTCATTCGTACCCCACCCAACCATCCAAAGTGTGGTAACTAAAGTTGATTTTTTAAAATTCTCTTGAGAAAATTTTTGTTCTAATGTAGGCATTTCTGCTTTTGTCAACCTTTTTACTAATGGATATGGCGACAGCTTATATTGTCTTCAGTCTACCAACTTAATGGTTTTTAAATATACGTTTTCTGTAATTATTTTAATTACAAGGAGGAATATAGTTTATTTATACATTTGCAAATTCAAAAACAAAAAAAAAAAATATTTTTAAGTACTTGGTTAATAAATTTATACCACCAGTATCCAACTTATCACCTAGAACGTTCGGTGTATCTATGAACTGAACGAATATTCTGTCGTAAACAACAAATTGGAGGAGATGAGGTGGGACAGCTCAGTCAGTCGTATTGTGGTTGTATAAACGGGATGATGTATAAACGTGAACTTTTCGGTAATCTCTAGTGAAACAACAGTAATCGTAAAGGTACGGGTCAAAACGTGAACTCGATAAACCTAATAACAAATATAATTAATTTGGGTCATTCGTCGCGATGTGTTTGAACTTTTTATGTTATAATAAAGTGATTTATTTGCCTCGTGGTACTAGAGAAATAGTTCAGATAATGGACGAAGGATCCAACATGTTCAGATTACGCAGATGTAATAAAAAGAAATCGTACAGATGTTCACAAGGTCAGCATTCAGTTCGTTATCTTTTTGATGTCTTTTACTTGGTATTCGATATTTAAAGAAATTGTGAAATGTCTTAGTTTAGTTTAGAATCATTTTATTTGTGGCCCGGTGTAAGTAAGGTAGAAATATATGAAGTTTAGAATGTTAATATCTAATTTTATAGAACAATATATAAAACCGTAGTTTTTATGATAGGACGCTCAGCACTGTTAAAAACAAAAAACAAACTGCATCCAGTGTGGTCCAATTTTTATATAGGCCTCATAAAAGTTAACTTTAGTTTTCACATGAATGGTGAATCCAGGAAAATCCCACGAAAATAAATCCCCTGGGACGAAATGGCCTCTTCAGAGAAAATTTTCAGAAAATTGTTTTAAACACCTTTAGAGTCGGAATTATCACACACTATGATGTGTAGCCTACATACTATACTTTAAGCTACTTGCAATCAATTAAGCATTTCGATTTTTAGCCGTCACGCCCGGAGGAATTACGAATATAGCCGTATACTAGATTTAGTTAAAAAAGGAAAACATTATCTATCAATAACAGTAAAAAAAGCCTAGAGCAACCATAACTTGACAAAGTCGACAAAGTAGGGTTATTGATATATACTCATTTTTTAACTTTATTCGACTTATTTTTTGACTTCATTTGGCATTAGACTATATTCGTGGCTCCTCTGGTTTTGATGGTTGGATTTGTCATTTCGATGCTTTAATCGAAAGTAGGCGAAAAAGTCCTAGGAGCGTCGTAAAAGTTACAAACGTCTCGTATTTTATGGTTAAAATAATGTTCCGGATATTTTACTGTGAAGGGTGCTTTTAGCATATAGTAACCTGATAATAGCAAATGTTTATTGCCAAATAAAGTTTACAAACCAACTGTCAGACTTAATTTGGAAATTGCTACTTGTATATGTGAATTCAGTGCTTATGTATCTATAACTATTTTTTTTTAAGTACCTATCTAACTGCGTTTCTGATATTAGAATTCATTATTTGTTTTCATAATTGTGGAAGTTTTTAATATAAATACTGTTGTTCGGGTTTTTTGACGGTGGTGGTCGAAGCATTCTTCTGAGAATTTTTTTTGCTAGTTCGTTTTTTATAAGCATTTAACACCCTGATAAGTAGTATCTCTACAATCGTTATTTGTACTTATAAAAAAACTAATTTAGAAGAAATAAAATAAAAATTGTTTCAACACACTATATTTTCTCGACGAATTGTTTCGACCAAGACGGTCATTAGCAAGAGTACTTGTTATACTAGCAATAAGAAAGTCTAATAGGTATATATATATATATATATATATATATAATGTGACGTGTTCGGTCACGTAAAACTCGAATATACAGTATGTCCAACAAATAACAACGTTTATTGATAAACAAATTTAACAAAACTAATTACAATCCAACTAGTTATACAACCCAAATAACTTCGCACAAAAACAATGTATCGCAAAACTGTCACTAAATCAAGTCACTTATCGCTCTTCAAACTTTCTCGCTTGTTTCGCTGTCAACGCTCGCTATCAACTGACTGTAGTTTGACAGTCGCCGTCGCTTATATACCTCCAGGCCAATTTTCCAGAATGTTCCATTCTTTTCTCGAAGGTTCGAGATTTTTCCCAGTGTATTTTCTGTATTTGTGTTGATGTATTCTTCTGGAATGTTCTCGATTCTTCTAGAGGGGCCCAGAAATCTATTTTCCCGTACAAAAAGATGTTGTTTACCGAAATCGTAAGTACAAATCGTGACAATAATTACAAGTGGATTCTCTCGAGAAGAGGAAAATGAGAAGGGGGTGAAAACCATAAAGTTATAAGTTGCTTAGCAACAAAGGTGTATTGCTTGTTGATAATTCAATTTGGTTATTTATTAAATTTGACTTTGAAAAGAATGCTTTTTTGATTTCTAAATTTTCTAGGAGATTCAACTTTTGGGTTGAATATGTAATATTTTTATGTTATCCGTATCAATTTCATGGTTTTCACCTACACAATGTCCTGACAAGCCTGTTGCACATAGTTTTCTCTTAATGCTACTTACATGTTCTTTCAGTCTAACATTAAAGGCACAGCCACCCTGGCCGATATAAATAGCGCTGTAATTTTTGCAGTTGATTTGATAAACTCCGTTTCTTTTCATTATTTCGATTTTTTGTTTGTTATTAACCAGTAAACGACCTAAATTGTTTTTATTGGTTACCACTGGATGAAGATCGAGCTTCTTTAAACGTGTGTTACTATTTTGTTCGTGATAGTCTTATCTAAATTAATAGAACAATAATTAATCGTATTTTTGTTAGTGGCAGGATTACTAATATAAATGGAAGACCTGGTTTTTGTTTTCAGTTTTTTATTAAGTATATTGGATCGAAACCATTGTTCACAGCTGTATGTTTTATCCTGTATAATTCTGAGTAATAATCAGTTTCTGAGAGTGGTATATTAGTAAGTCTGTGGATCAAGTTATGAAAAGAAGCGAGTTTTATTTTATGGGATTTATTAGAATTTGCTGGAATGATGGTATCAGTTGTAGAATGTTTTCTGTAAATTTTATAATGACGTTTGTTATTTGTATGACTAAGTGTTAAATCTAAGAAGTTTAATGAGAGGATCCAGTTGTAATTATATATATATATATCTATTAGATTTTGTTATTGTTAGTATAACAAGTACCCTTGATAATGACCGTCTTGGTCGAAACGATTCGTCGAGAGAATATATGTGTGTTGAAACAGTTTTTATTTTATTTCTTCTATATTAATATGTTTCATCTACAGATCACCACCAACAACATTAGTAGTATTAAAAAAACTAATTATTATAAACTGTTGACATAATATTGTACGTATTACAGCTTATTACAGCTCGTAAAAAGAGTCAAAATTACAAAACCACTTGTTTCTGTAGTGGGCTGTTAGTGTCGACCGTCAAATATCTTGACAGTTTACATATGTATTGTGTATTTTGTGGTATGTTGTGAGTACCATAGTGGGATACTTATCCCATAGGTAAAAAATAGGGCGACTCTTTTTAATAGTCAGCACATATTAAAGAACTAACAGGCAATTTAATGGGAAGTGCTTCAAGTTTGGTTCCTGTAGCTGTAGCTTTAAGTGCATTATCGAATAACCGATTCTTTTCGTGGCTCTTATCAAGGCATTACGTCAACATCAACAAGCTCGCATCGAAAGAGGGGCATTGTATGTAATGCAAGTGGTTCGAAGGCAGCTATTCGCCTTTACATTAAAAGGAAAATGAAAAATATCCCGGCTTAAAAGTCATACGTTTTTGTAATTACTATGGCGAGACAGGTTTTTGTCTCACAATAGAGCTTTTACGTTTTTTGTTTGCTTCATCTTATGATTAGAAGGATTTGAAATAAATAGGTACCACTAGTATGTAGTATGTATGGCAAGTGTAAACTCAACTTTCGTTTAGCCGAAATGAGTTATATAAAAGACACTGTATTTTTTTGCTTTTAAGGACTTATAATATAATCGGGGGCGAATTCTTGAAGGTGATTGGGTATTGGGTATGATTGCGGGAAATTCCGAAGATTTAAGGTTGATTGTGTGTTCGAATAATAATAGGGATTCAACCACTTTAACCAATATAATTAAAGCTAATGTTGAACCGGGATTCATAATGCATACGGACTTATGGAGAGGGTACAGTCAACTTTCTGCGAATGGTCACGTTCATCAAACTGTTAACAACAGCGTTTGAGTTTGTTGCTGATGATGGTACCCATACGTAGAAGAGAATTGAATGTCGATGGAAAGCTGCCAAAAATTATTTAAGAGGTCTGCATGTTCCAGAAGAGGAATTTGCCGACAAACAGAATATATTTGTGGAGACGGTTTTGTAAAAAAAAATTAGATCAGTTTCAGGAACTTTTACAAGCTATTAGATTAGAATAAGGGGATTTTAGAGACAATAAGTAAAATAGTGGATTAGGTTAGGTTAGGTTAAGTTAGTTAAATTTTCGTGTTTTTGTGTTTAACGTTTAAATTCAAAAGGAAAAAAGTTTTAATTTAACTGAGTTAACGGTATATTTCTGCAGGGAAATTTTAGTATTTTTATGTTCAGAGAAATGCTTAAAATCTAAAGCAAAAAACAAAAATTATGTAACTGATTGCGGTTATTCTAAAGTCGACAAAATTTGCTCGTAAAACGAAAACGGTAGATTTCCGCAGGGTAATTTTCGTATTTTTTTGTTCAGAGGAACGTTTAAAATCCAAATTAAAAAACAAAAATTATGTAACTGATTTCAGTTATTCTAAAGTCCGGAAAATGAAAATTACGAATTTTCGCAGGAAAATTTTTGTGATTCACTGTTCGCAAAGGCTCTTAGAACACAAAATTTCATTTTTTTTAGTTTATAACTCATTTCGGCTAAACGAAAGTTTACCCAGTTGACTTTTACAGGGCGTCCATTATGCTTGGAAAACCTGGAAATTATTTTTACCTTGGAAATCTAAAGGAATCTTTTTGTTCTTATTGTAATAATAATGTAACTAACATTTTCAAGTTTAAGGTACAGATGTTGTGTTAGTAACATCGTAAGAGCTATATTTTAGTTTTGCACGCCTACGTATAAAGTTTAAATCCCGAAAATAAGTATATTTATTAATTATTGAATTAATTTATACCCGTAAAAACGGTATAATTTTTAGTAAGAGCTGAAGGTTGAACCCTAATATTAAGGGTTCATTTTATGATAAGGATGAGGGCAGCTATTTTAATGAAAGAAGAATACTTAAATGAGAATTAGAACACAGTCGTTGTTTCCTGTTTCCTCGGTTATTTTATTCATTTTATTGTTTCAATTGTGGCAGTTATTTACATTCGACATTCCGATAGTATATACTACTATTTTCATTCTAAAGCTGTCATAATTATAACATTTCCATGTTGTTAAGTTCATCATTTTTATCATACTACATTTTCTCTTCAAAATACACGTAATTTTGATCACCATACTCATTTCTCTAATAATACGATTCACTAATATCATTAATTCTAGTTTTACTCATTATTCAGAACCATTCAACCAATAAATTCCTCGTAGAAATTGGAGACTGTGATTCTAATTAGAAAGAGACTAGATTCATCATAATTACTACTGAACAACATCGGGTTGATAGTGCCCACATTAGAAGTGGACGAATAGTTTTTGTGATAATTAGGGTGTCTCGTTTTAGACATATTTTAGTCAATGAAACTAATTTGAAAAGATTATTAATGAATAATAAAACAAAATTTAATCTTTTAGACAAAAGCGTAGTATACAATGTTTATTGCAAGGTCTGTACAGCTTTTTATCTTGGGCAATCTGGTAGAGCAATTTTTTTTTTTAATTTTATTATTAGTATTACAATACTTTTTTATCATATACATGTTTAATTGATTTAATTAACATTAAATCTTACAAAGTTAATACATTTTCTTCTAAATACATTATCATTATTTTCATTCTTCATGTTATTTGGTAGTGTATTATACAATTGTAGTCCTTTGTAAAAAAGTGATCTCTGTATCTGTGTTGACATCACCATGTTCAATCGAAAATCGTTCACATTTCTTAGCCCGTAAGGTTGGCTTTCTCCTACAAATCTCATTTGCTCACAAGGGTATTAAAATTAAAATAATATTAAAAGTGTATTTACTTTCTCTTCAAAATAATAAGAATACTACTGGTTTATCACAACATTGCTTGGATTTTAAATATAATTTTGATGTGGATTCTATTAAACTAATACATTATGTGCAAGAAAGCCTTAAATGAAATTTACTTGAATGGTTAGAAATTAAGAAAGCTGTTAGAAACAATTAAAATATTGTTGACAACCAGGTTGGACTGTCTACCATAGAAACCCCTTTATTATTAGTGGAATTTCCATATACTTAATGTTCCTATTATTTATATTCATCTTTATGATTTGTAATGTACTTTATATAGTATGTATGTTTATATAAGTTTGTGTACACGTCTCTAATTTTAGTAGCAATCTTTTCTGTTAAGTATGAGTCGCAATTTTTTTTGTTTCACAATTCATGCGATACATAATCTATTAGTTTTGAAGTATTTTATTGCATACATTACATTCAATTAATCAAATTTATCTGGGAAACGTGAATACTGAATAATCATTAGTGGTTTCTTTACCTCTTATTCATTAATGTTACCATAAATCTGTTTCAAAAAAAATAATAGGTATAATTTTATAATAGACACTTATTGTTCATGACGTAGAAAGTAAAGTAATAAATTGAAAATGCCAATACATAATACTAATAATACATTATGCAGTTTGTGCAACATATGGTAGCTGTAGTGGTAGTGGCAATTGCGGAATGCAATTCCTGTAGAAATATCCTGGTAGAGTAGGAGTTGGTGGTACTTGTACTGGATTGAGAGGTACAGTTGGTTGTGGTACTGGTACTAACGGACATTCTAGTTTATTAATTGGAGGATTTAAGACAGGTAATACTTCGGGAGTTAAAGGTGGTTGCAAATTAATACAAGGAGGCAATGGAGGTGTTTGCAGAGGGACAATTTCTGGAGATACGGGCAATAGAATTTCCACCGTTTCTTCCAAAAGTACTTGGTTATTTGGTAAACCTATCAATAATGGTTCAACAATCTTTAACAATGTGGGAAGAAACTGTGATAACTCTAACTGAGGCAAAGGAGAAGGTAAAGAAAGCAATCCAGGTAAAAGGGGCGGCAGCAACGGAAGTGGGAGAGGAAGACCACCACGTCCACCTAATAATCCACCCAATAATCCTTGAAGTAAGTTTTGAAGTAGTTGAAGAATACCAGGCAAAAGTCCAGGAACAGGTGGTTCAGGGAGTAAAGGCGGAAGTAGTCCTTGACATACCCCATCGTGAACAAATAGCTGAAATTGAATGATTATTTAAGGGACAAACAGTTGAAATTACTTGAAATTATTTAAAATTACTTTAAGAAAGGCTGATTACAAAACCATCACGAGAAATTTTGAATGTTTATTATTGTTTCATATTAATATTAAAAATATTTTTTATTTTGCTCAATTTTTAATTATATCATTTTATTTAACTTTAAACAGTATCCATTGTAATAAAAAAAGACAAACAAAACATGGCGATAGTAAAAAAGCCGTAGCTTTATGAAATTTAAATCTTTTTTTACATTGTAGTTTATTAAAATTATTTTTCATTTATGTTGTAATAGGTTTTACATTTAATATTAATTTTATTATTACAATTTATTAAGTAAAATTGTCTCATTTGAATTTTGAGTGTCATAAGCATAAACCGTTTCCATATTCAAAATAAATTTAAATATTATCTTAAAAATTATGTGATTTTTGTTTGAATCAGGTTTATAGTATGAATCTAGGCAAATCGTCTGCTAAGGAATTATCTCTTAAAATTTTCTGAAAGCCCTGTGAAACGTTAATAAAGCCTAAACATGCATTGTGACTGAAGAAGTTACCATCGTGATTATTTTGACTTTGAAGTAACACAGTTTATTTAGTCGTTCGCTTCAACGCGTGTTATAAAGTATTTGTTTGACTTTCACTTACCGTTGTGACAAACGTGACGATGACGATATGAAGGATCATGTTGGTCAATACATTAAATGCAAGAGCTAAAATACTTACCTTTTTATACGTTATTTATGTAGGCATGCTATCTGTAAAAAACTATGGAATATGAAGAAGTTATTTGTTAAATTTACACTTTATCAAGTGTTCGGGCTGATAGGAAATATAATTGTATTGGTTTATATATTTACGCACGTACTGGATGAAGTTGAGGTATTCTGCAAGACTTTTTTGTTATTATTTACTTAATATTGCATACTAATAAATTTATGAATTCATAATAAAGATTATAAAAGTTCCATTGGGAAGAAAAATGAAATATTTTTCTATATTTATATTGCTGCAAAACGGAAGTACGAAATGATTAAAAATTTAAAAGCATTATTTAATTATCATTTAAAATATATACTAAGCGAAACTTTGGAAAGTTTGCTCAAACAAGCCCGAGCTCATAAAATTTCATCTGGTCATAGCTTTCTAATTAATTGTAAATATAAAACTTTTGAGATTTTCTTACACAGTTTAGTAAATAGTTTTGATAATTTTAAAATGTTTTGTTTTACCAGCAATCAAAATTATTTGAAAACAACTTATAAATAAATCGTTACGTGGTTAATGTATCTTTAGAAGTAGACCAAAATTTAATTAAAACAACAATTGCATTGTGTCTGATTTACGAAACCAGTAATATTCTTTGGATATATATAAAAACAATAATACATTAGAGTCTATTGTTTAAGGTGCACTACCCTAGGAGGTATTTTAAAAAATATGAATTTTCCACTAATAGTGCAATTTTCTATTTATTTTATGAATTATTAAAACAATAAAACACGTTTAAACTTTCACAAAACTTTATTAAACTTGCTTAACAATACTGTTTCACCTCACAAAGGCATCTTCAGAAGCTGAAGTGTGTTTAAACTGAGTTTTTTACAGCAAGAGCTTATATTACCTGTAAAAAACTCAGCTTAAACACACTTCAGCTTCTGAAGATGCCTCTGTGAGCTGAAACGGTATTGTTAAGCAAGTTTAATAAAGTTTCGTCAAAGTTCAAACGTGTTTTATTGTAGTATGTAGGCTTTCACGACCGGCGTCAATCAAATTATGATAACTTAACGGGCTTTTGGGCCGTGGTCTATAGGCTTTTTGGTTGCCTGACGTTTCGGCAGCGGCTGCGGCTGACATCTTCAGAAGCGTTTGTGGTTTGGTAGTTGTAGCAGCTTTCGATCATATGTCGTATGACGTTAGACGTTTTCGAGATCTAAAGCTGCTACAACTACCAAACCACAAACGCTTCTGAAGATGTCAGCCGCAGCCGCCCAAAAGCCAAAAGCCCGGTAAATTATCTTAATTTGTGTTTTATTGTTTTAATAATTCATCATGAAGATCAACTTTCATCAAGTAAAGGCCAACTCAATCACCTGTTCTATTTATTTGTTTTTTACTAAATGGATACGTTTGCCACGAACTTACGACTCTTGATCCCAAATCAATTCTCATCAATCCTATTAAAACAAGCTAGTAATTTAAAATGCACATTTAGTAAACGAGACTGTAAAATTACATTTTTTGACAATCCTGAACGCGAAGGATGCCATAGCTTTTTGACTAAGACATTTGCATTTGACTCAGTATATTATTGTATACCACATATGCAAACGTTTTCGTTTTCTTTTTTTAAGACATAAGTATTTACTAAAAGAATCTGTTTTGAATTGTTGAACGGAATTTATGCATATATGAGCAACAATACAATGTAAATAACCCTCTTTCATGCATTTACATAGGTAGTATGTAACGTTAAATGGTAGTCTTCGAGTTCTCGCTCTAGGCATGGATAACATTGTGGGTGATCTGCTACTTGTACTGGGTCACCCACCTAGTTCTTCACGAACCTCGTCACTCATGATGTGATTTTTTCGTTTCGATACATGCACATACACTGTACAGGTACCAACTCGATCTGTTCTTACATATTTAAACAAAAATTTGCGTACGTGTGAGATACGATCGTGATTGCCTTTTTCCTGAATTGTTCATTGCATACACTTTTTTTACTATAATAATACTATTTATTGTGGTATATATTTCATTAGTAACGACTTAATGATGAGTACCTACATTTTTGTACGTAAATATTTGGTATAATTTAAAGAAGTGTAAGCTTCAATAACAAGAAGATTAATTATATTAAAAAAACAAACATATTTGTTCAAAGGTTTTACAAACTTTATTAAGAATACTCTTACAATCGTTTCAACTTAATTAGGCCATTCTCAAAGAGAAAATTAGACACTAACTAAAGATAAACAAACATAACTATTTATACCTTACATGTGGGTGGGGGAAGTGACCCCACTTACAGTTTTTGGAAACATGCACGAAATATAGGAATATTGTGCCCTTCGCACTGTTCATTTTAAATATTTTTATTTAGAAAAAAGGCTTTTTGGATTTCTAATTTTTCTAACAAATTTAATCTTTTGCTTTTATTAAGGATATATAAAATTCTGAAATTATTTTGTACGTTAAAATTATGACCATTTTCAAAACAATGTTGGGAAAAACCAGTACTAAATTTTTTATTATCAATTGACTTTTTGTGTTCTTTTAACTTAATTCTAAACGAACTTCCTGTCTGCTCTATATACATAGCATCGCAGTCTGAACAATGAATTTCATACACCTCAGATTTACATAGTTTGTCAGAATTTGTAATTTTATTGTTAACTAATAATTTACCTAAATTAACTTTAAAAAAGGAAAGGAAAAGAAAAAATATTGCTTTTTTGTTTCACACTGAGAGTTTAATGCTCGACAATTGTTTCGGCTGCTGAAGCCTTTCTCAAGAGAGTAAGATATTACACTAATGTTACAATCTATAATATTGCCTTAAATACTAGTTCAAGGTAGGGGGGTGGAAACCTAAGTACTTATCTATACTTAAATTATTTTGAAAGTCTAGTTGATCGTTAGTGATATGATCTTTTCTTAAAAAGGCTTTTTTAATTTCCATCTGTTCCAAAAGATTAAGTCTTTTTCCCTTGTTTTCAAAGTGTAACAAAGTAATGTTATTAATATCTACAGAATGATTGAGGTCGATATAATGCGTACTTAATCCTGTGTTACAAATGTTTTTTAAAATAGCCTTTTTGTGTTCGTCAAATCTGGTTCTTAGGTGTCTACCCGTTTGGCCTATATAATATGCGTCACAATTATCACATTTCAATTTATAAACTCCATTTTTATCTAGTATGTCAATTTTAGTTTTGTTTACTAACATTTTCCCTAGATTATTTTTATTTACATGAATTGTTTTAATTCCTAATTTGCTAAGTTGATTACAAATCCTACTGCTTATATTGGGCATATAATTGATGAATTTAAAATTTGTTTCGTTACTATACAGGATCAAATTTAAGTATCAGTTCATCAACTGGCCGCGAAAGCCTTATCATTACTTTGTTACACTTTGAAGACAAAGGAAAAAGACTTAATCTTTTGGAACAGATGGAAATTAAAAAAGCCTTTTTAAGAAAAGATCATATCACTAACGATCAACTAGACTTTCAAAATAATTTAATTATAGATAAGTACTTAGGTTTCCACCCCCCTACCTTGAACTAGTATTTAAGGCAATATTATAGATTGTAACTTTAGTGTAATATCTTACTCTCTTGAGAAAGGCTTCAGCAGCCGAAACAATTGTCGAGCATTAAACTCTCAGTGTGAAACAAAAAAGCAATATTTTTTCTTTTCCTTTCCTTTTTTAAAATGTTTCACAAAAAACCATCTGCTTATACTATTCAAACTATTAAATTAACTTTATTTGAACATATGGTATTAATTCTTATTTTAGCTAATGTTTTACAAATACCTGCACTAATATTTTTGTAATTATTAATGAAATGCCAATTGCTATTTTTAGCAAAACATTTACCTGAGTATATTTCTTTAATGGTGTGTTTTTTGTATTTCTTAGATAATATTTTGTATCCGGATTGTAGCCATTATTACATTAGATTAATTAGTTAAAGTGGTCATCATTATTTTTCTAGATAAAGTAAATGGTGTAATTTATAAAGTATAAATACCGCCCATGGCCGACATTCGACCAATTGTGTCACTTTATTTTATCTAACTAAAAAAAGTATTGCATTGGGCAGGAATCGAACCCGAGCCGCCCGCGTGACAGACGAAATTACAAAATATTCGTGTACTTTTAACTGTATGGACAATGTTACGATGAACTTTTTTGATGTTTATGAATTTTGTGCACATATAGACACATGTATCTATCAATTGATACCATTTACGACTATATATACGGATCATACTCGTCTCCAAAAACTCGAACTTTTACGAACAAAAATTTCATGCCGCGCGTTTTAGAGACGCACGCGTGTGTCGCTTGACTAATCGTCCAGCATACTTTCTTAATGAACATAGAATGCCAAGAATGATGTAAAGTACATGTAACTGCGACCTACCCAAACATATTTTCCAAATTGATAATAAATATGTTATATTACTTCCCATATAGAAATGTATTTTTGTTTACAATTCATTCCGTGCAACTTTCGTTGCGTCTTTGTCTTTATCGCACATGCGATCGTAACGATCTGTAGCATTATCTATTACTAAAAAGTGAAACACAAATTCCCTAGTTCATAAATGAAACTAAATAAAACCGAAATGTTTTATTTATGTTAAAAGAGTCTTTTTATACAGATTTATAATTATTCTTAAACTAAACAGATTTAATTACATCAATGTGTTATTAATTATTGAATTAATTTGTATCCAGTACAGATTACCTCAAATTATTGAGGAAAAATTTGTTACCGTTGTTACGCCGAGGGCGTTTGAGGTAATCTGTAGTGGGTACAACTTAATTCAATAACTAATAACACATTGATGTATTTAAAAATTTACCCCTACCAAAAATTCTTCAGATTTAATTTGTAGACTCTTCCTTAAATTTAATATTTAAAGTAATTTTTACGGTACAAATTCAGCTTTTCTGAGTACTGTTAAAAAATCGTGTAATAAAACATAATGTTGTTTCACTAATTCACTGAATTAAATTTGATACGATCGTCAATCTTCAATGAACATTAATTGATTATAAAAATTAGTCATTCTATTCTAATTCACACTAAATTAGTTAAACAACATTGTATTTTATTCTACGATTTTTTAACAGCTTACAAGATATTTCACAAACGTTGCATTATTGAGAGTTTAAGTTTTTTGAGTACTTTGTTGTAATAGTTTGTGATAAGTTTTTTTACATAGAATGTTTATGATCATATCAAAGTTAGTCAGAAGAGAATTAACTGTTTAAAATATTTTTTATCACTTTGAGCTTTTTATGGTTTCCGCGGTTTCCTTTTCTTACATCAGACATTTTACATCAATGTTTCGGTTGTAGCGCCTACCTTGAATATATCCGAGGAATTTTAATTAGTTACTGTTAATTCTGTGAGTGCAGCTTTTCAAAGCACGTACTTTTGTACCTAGAACTACATTGAAAACAAGTGCTTTCTAGGAGTTGAGTATTTTCCTGTAAGGACATTACGGCGAAATTAAACACAGAGTTTAAGTTATAAAAGAGTTTATTTAAATGCTATAATGACCATTTCTCTACACCGTGTTCTTCTTCAGTAGGAAGAAGTTTGCTAAACTTCATTATCTAAATCTACTAAAATCATTACAAAATCGCTTATATGCTAACTATAAGACTACATAGTACAAACAGATTAAATATTTAATAAAGGTGATCTATTAATATTTAATTGATTATTCATTATTAAGCTTAATAAACAATTTAATTTATTAATTTCTAGACACTCCAGCGAATTTAATTTTAAATTCTCTATATGTGTAATAAAATTTGAAAATGAGCATCAAAACTATGTGAATTAAGAAGTTAGTGTTGTGCATATGTTGAATTAGTAGAATTCTTTTCAAACCCTTTTGTATCCTCCCTTTAAAACATTTGCCGGTTTGACCTATCTAGGGATTGTTACGTGCCACAGTTAAATTTGTATTTGCCCGATATTAGATCTTTGTAGGTGATGTTTTTATTGTTTTTTTCTGAGGTTGTTTAAACATTTTTTGTTCAAAAAAATTGCACAGTCGCTGAATTTAGAAATATTTTTACTCATATTATAGGACGTATAGGACATTATTTACTTAAGCTTTTGTAGTCAAATAGCTAAAACGGAGCCATTCTGTTAGTCCGTCCGTTCATATGTCACACCAATTTTATGGAAAAAACTAATAACACAGTAGCACAGTTATAGATGAAGAGTTGTGGCCAAAAAAATTTGAAAAATGAAATCGTAGAAAAATCTCACTTGCGTGTAACGTAGGGCAGATTTTTGTCCCTCTTTTTTGTTTTTAGAGTTCCTCAACATTTTTTTTGGTTTTATATTCTATTTGAGAAATAAATGGAGCTAAAGTAGCTGTTTTACTGATACAGTATCCAGGATGCAGAATTTTGTTGAGAAAATAGCGGCTGCTGTATCTAATATTCGCATCCAAATTCGTTTGTGTGTGCAGTGGCGTCCAAGATAGATGTAGAAAAATTCTATTTTGTAGTATTTAACAAAACGGAAAACACAGAAGAGAAAAAGAACAAGGCGGGTCTATCCAACAGTACAGTTAAGGGAAACCAAGGGAACTTTTACTTTATTGTATGGAGAATATATGCAAGACACTTCAAAATTTATTGGGCAACATGCACCTAACACCGCTTTTTTTTTCTTTCTGTCCGAATGTTGTTTATACGATGTGTCTCATAGACACTCTTTCTGCTCTACCAAACTAATAGACTTTTGGTTGTCGAAATCAGAAGTTTTGTTAAATGATACAAAGAAGAATTTTTTTTCACGTCCATCTTCTACGCAACTGCACACGCAAGCCAATGTAGATCCGAGTATCACCAGTTGCTATTTTCTATACCAAATTTCGCATCTTGCACACTGTATCCGAGATACAGTATCTACTTGTGTGAGAAGACTTATACACAGCCTACATCATTAACTGAAATCACAATAAAATTTATCACTTCCAGTGAAAGTAAATTACTTTATGTTGACCAATTATGTAACAGGCGGGCTGAAGTTCGTAGGCTGACCCATAGATGGCGCTACTATCCGTATGATTTTTAGTTACCTATAACCTTCAAAAGACGCATGTATAAATTTGACATCTGTTGCACTATTAGTATCTGACTTATAGCATTTTTAGTGAAAGAACTTTTGTTACATTAAAAAAAATGGATAAAAAGGAATTTCGTGTGTTAATAAAAAAAAAATTTGTTTGTGTCTGTTGAAAAACCAAGGCTTGGCTTGATGAACATTATTCGGACATTGCACCAGGAAAATCAACCGCAGAAAGGTGGTTTGCTAACTTTAAACGAGGCGAAATGAGCACCGAGGACGATGTACGCCGTGGACGCCCCAAAGAGGCAGTTACCGACGAAAACATCAAAAAAGTCCACAAAATAATTTTTGATAACCGTAATGTGAAGTTGATTGAGATAGCTGAGACCCGACCCTAAAAATATCAAAGGAACGTGTTGGTCATATTGAGAATGAATATTTGGATATGCGAAAATTCTGTATAAAGTGGGTGCCGCGCGAGTTCATAATCGACCAAAAACAACAACAGATCGATGATTCTAAGCAGTGTTTGGAGCTGTTCAATTGTAATAAATCCGAATTTTTGCGTTTGCGTCGATATGTGACGATTGATGAAACATGGCTCCATCATTTCACACCGGAGTCCAATTGACAGATCGACAGTCAGCCGAGTGGACTACACGTGATGAACCGACTCCAAAGCGTGGAAAGACGCAAAAGTCGGCTGGCAAGGTAATAGCATCAGTATTATGGGATCTGGGATGCTCATGGTATAATATTCATTGACTATCGACTATCTTAAAAAGGGAAAAACCATAAACAGCGACCATTATGTTACGTAGCGTTATTGGAGCGTTTAAAAGACGAAATCGCGGAAAAGCGGCCTCATGTGAAGAAAAAGAAAGTGCTGTTTCATCAAGACAATACACCGTGTCACAAATCAATGAAATCGATGGCAAAATTCCATGAATTGGGCTTCGAATTTCTTCCACATCTACCATACTCTCTAGATTTGGCCCCCAGCGACTTTTTTCTGTTCTCAGACCTCAAGAGGATGCTCGCTAGACAGAAATTTGGCGCCGGTGAAGAGGTAATCTCCGAAACTGGAGCCTATTTTGAGGATAAAGACAAATACTATTGTAAAAATGGGTATCGAAAAATTGTATGACCGCTATAATCGTTATATCGCCGTCGAGGGGAACTATATTGAATAATAAAATCAAATTCTATCAAAAAATATATTTTTTCTAGGCCAGCCTACGAACCTTTCAGCCCGTCTGTTATGTGAACTTTACTTATGATTATTACTTCCAATCAGAGCTACGTACAAATTAGGAAATAATTTTGCAGGTACGTTTTGACGAGTACCTCCAATTAAAATTCTTATTAGTCATTATATTAGTACTATTAGTATTGTAGTACATACTTAATTGTATAGAATTTAGTAAATGTCTACAAAAATCCTTTCTCCACTTCTTCTTTATTATTATTATTTATATTCTGTGTAAAATTTTCTGTCTTTGTTTATGTATTAACATATAGGAATTAATGATTGCAACACATGCTTGATTTCTGAGAAACAATTTTCTGTAATATCCACCAGTTCATTATTTACATTTCCCTGTTTGATTTTCTCTTTTCGCACAATTATTTTCCAATACACAAAAAAAGCTTTTCTAATCGATAAATGATATATGTCCATATAGACACTAATTAGTATTTGCTAGTTACGAAGGAAAGTGGACCCGATACATTTTGCGTAATGGATCATTAGGAGCAATTAAATTATATTGAACAAACAATATAATAACATACTATCACTAATTAGCAGATGTGTCACTACAACAACCGTTCTCGTTAATAATTTCGTGCATAATTATTACATCAGCTGGTTGTCCTTCTTTATTAGGTTGATATTAATGGCTAAATGTTCTATATTTCAATTAGGGCTTCATTTTCGAGATGCATATTTAAATTATAATGGAATAAGTGTTATTATAATATGGACAACACAAACAAAAGTTTTCTTAATCGCTAAATGTCTAAGTCTATTATAATATAAACTTCTATTTGAAAAGAACCATGAAAGAATATAAAGGGGATTTTTCAATTTAATGTCAGATTGGTTAATGTGTAAAAGAACATTTAAATCAATAAGAATAATCAAGATAATTTTACTCACCAATAATTAGGAAATAGTAAATATAATTAATTATCTACTTAGACGGGAGATGAAGGCGTGCGTGAACAAGTATAAATATATTTGGCTGACTGGCGCCTGTGTCAAAGTGAGATGACGACAAACAGGCGCTCTTGCTCATAGGAAATAATAAAGACACTTACCGATCTGTTGACAAGATCATAAAGTAATTAGGTACTCACCGGGGTTCCTTCGGGACCCCTGTCCCTCTGGATTACTTGCGAATTAATCTTCATCGGTCTAGCAGAATCCGTCAATCAGTAAATCGTATTAAATACCTGTAATCATGAGTTTGCACTCCCGCGCCTCCAGACGGAATACACACATTATGGAGACCAACAGGGTAGGTCAAACCTAACTTCGTACCGCTATAGCACCATGCCCACCGCACGCAAGCCTAGTCACCGTACTATAGGATAGGCATCACCGGAGATATCTAGGTCTCTCCTGTAGAATACTGGAGTGACAGATCATCAACAACAGTGTAATTCAATGCCGGTAGGGGTATTAGACCTCGGAGTAGTTGTTTCTGTTGATTCCATATTTACATTTATCAAACAGCCTGTAAAGGCCTTTCTGCCAGCGCCCACCTGATGAGATCCGATAGGTCGAAACCGGTCGTGAGATATGGCTTTCGGTACGCTGTGCCCACTGTGTAGGACGCGTTCGAAATGTGGGGTCTGTGATCCTTACAATTTATTGAATATAATTTTGATATAATCATTTCTATTTATATTTCGTACCTTACAAGAAGTTTTTTCAGTCTCGTGTTGAGTAACTGATGCATTTTCTAAGAACTTCTATTAAAAATGCATTTCCGTTCTGGCCTGTGATTATACTGTGAGATTTTATAAGTATGTCATATTTCCTCAATTAATATTCGTTTTGAAAAGTGTAAAGCCACGGCCCAAATTTTAATAATAGAATTGCTGTTATTATTCTGGACGTAAAGTTTATTGTTTTAACAACACGAAAAGAAAGAGTTATGCGATCGTAACGAACGCGTGTGTATGATATATGCGCGTGCGCGCGTGTGAAGAATTTTAAAACGATGACTGTATCCCTCTGCCAAAGCTGCATCTTCTCACAAATTTGGCGCAAGTAAATATTATCCTTAAACCCATTCGAATTGTTAGAAAACTAATGCTTCAAACGGTACGGTATAGCACAGTCGAAAAAAAATGTGTTAAAATCTAAATGATCAAGAGCTATTTAAGAGCTTAAAGCATAAAAACATGGTGACAACGTTTCATACTAAAGCAGTGATCCGGAAATAAGAAATAATTGTGGTTCGCTTTTCCCGCTCTAACGCGGGCTGATTGGCTTGTCCGTTCCTAATCAGGTTGCGTTCAGGCCGCGTTAGAACGAGAAAGTTGGACCACAACTATTTTCTATTTCAGGATCACTGCTATAGTATTAAATGCTGCCTTCATGTTTTCAAATTAAAATTGAATGTACCGAAGATTTTGGTAATGGAACTTATGTTTGAGAGGGCGATAAACATTTAAAATTGGAAAACTCTCAGTTCATTTTATACATTAATTAAATTAAATACTCAAAAAAAAATGAGACAGAAAAGAAATTAGACACTGGTAAACAATTGATTTGAAAATTAAAAAATTGGTTACGAATTTTTCAATAAGGTCAGAATTTATTTTCTACAAATACAGGTGTAGGTGGTAAATAATAAAAATAATAGGAAAAGTTTCAACAATGTATTTAAAAAACCTCTTACAATTGTTTCGACGAGACCGTCATTATCAACTGAATTAAATGTTAAAACCGGTTAAATATCTACTGACAAGACAAACATACATTCATAAACGTATTTGTAACAAGCCGATATGGGATTCTGGAAATATACATACATAAACATATTTGTAACAACCAACCAGCCTACATGGAATTTTCGAACACCATAATATCAACTCACAATAAAGCTATTGTATTCGAGGTAACAGTAAGGGTGTATTATTTGAGCACAATTCTTTCTGGTTATTTACTACATTTTTCCATTCGATAAAGCTTTTTTATTTGCAAGATTTTTGAGTAAATTTAATCTTTTGTTTTTTTGTCCGACGTGAATTAATTTAATGCTATCTAAGTTTAATTGATATTACAATGTTCGGAAAAGCTCGTAGAATTTACATGCTATTTACATGTTCTTTTATTCTATGTCTTAAGGCTCTGCCACATTGACCCATGTATATAGCATTGCACTGGTTACAATTTAATTCGTAGGCACCACTTTTACAATTAAAGTCTGTTTTATCATTATTGTGTACTAGTAAAGTTTTTAAATTAGTTTAGAGGTTTTCTTTAAATACATTGTTGAAACTTTTCATATTATTTTTATTATTTATCATGTTTCATCAAATATGAACCAAAACTAGTTTAGTAGATGGTAAATATGGAAGTTATGTAAATCAATGTATTTGTTAGTAAATAAAATTATAAAACTATACTATAAAAGGTACTTTGGTTTAAAAACTGTTTCAGATTTGATTTAAAAATTTTGAAGACTTTTTCATTAAATAATTTATAATAAAAATAGGCGATATAAAAATAATATGTGACCTTTTTAAAGTTGCTCAGAATAAAAGAAGAGGTCAAGGTGATTTTTTGTTTTGTTGGATATTGTTAAATATGTATTTCGTTTGTCAAAATTAATTTATAATGCAATTTGAAGCAAGCCAAGAAGCAAGTAACGCTGAGACTGAAAATAGTATCTGTTTGTGCATCGCTTGAAAATAAATCTATTAAGTCACTGTCAAGTTTATTTTCGAGAGTGACTCTTGTACAAATCGAAAGTGAACCTGCAAACGTAGAATTTCATAATCGAACAAGCTACCGAAATTGTTCGCCTTCGTTCAAGACGTTAAGCCAACTAAACCACCTTGAAGAAAAGGTGCTATATTTACTGTTTTAAAACATTGTATTTATTTTTATATTATCGTCAATATGTTATGTAAGTAATTATAAAATGGCGAGGGAATATCGAGTATTAGTTTATTTTTACTCGAAATTAAAAAAAAAATTCTTTAACATCTTTTTCGTATTTCGATTTCCAAGATTTTGCCCAATAATGAATTTTCAATGTTGTCAATCATAGTTAAAAAATATATTTTTCTAATCGTAATTGCAATTTGTAAATTAATCCAATGACATGATAACTTGTTTAATAGGTGTTTCTTAAAATTTAATTCGCTTTGTTGCATGCTGCTATGGTGTCATATTGTGCTAAGATAAAGTCTAATTAGTGGTATTGTACGTTTGAGTAGCTTTTATTAGTTTTTACAAATTTAAAAAATCACGAATACGTGCCCCACATTTAAAAAATTTCCGATTTAGAGATAGCAGAATGAACATATTCTATATTAATAAAACACTAATTTGGTTAGTTTCCATATAATTGTATAATCACTTAACACGTGTTTCGCGCGCACTGCAGCTTTATTGGTGTTTTATTAATATTCATAATGAATTTACATCAAGTAAATGTAGATTCGATTATATGAACATATTGTAGTTACAAATTTTCTTATATAAGTGAGACCCAAGACAAGATTTCCAGTTTATCAATTAGGTTATTAAGTTTTAAATTTTTATATTTTGAAGGCTCAAAAAGTTTTATCTATACTTATCTGCGAGTTGTAGATATATATTAGATGCTGAAGCTTTACCAAATTACCTTAATTTACATAAAAATACTCAGTAAAAATTCAGCACCTGAGCAGATATGATTGGTTCTGTAACGTTGTTCTCGTTTCTTAAGACCAAGTTTTCATTCAGTTTGTACTTATTATTATGTAGGTTGATTCTTAAAATATTCACTCTACCTATTTGTTCTTCTTTGACTGATATATCAATTTATGTTAACTTTTTTTACTATTATTATTATTATCCAATGGGTTTTGGTTTATTCAGACCTCAAAAGGTATAAAAAAAATTTTTTTGTTTTTCATTCCCGCCAGCTACTCGTGCTGGTGGGCGGGCAGTCCCTCCGACCTACACTGTAGTGCAAAGCCGGAGAGTAGGGCGTAAGGTCCTCTTCAGCCTCCTTTCAGGAATCGTAGGAATGGGTGGGTGGTGTGGTTAGGGAGAGAAAGATGAGACGGACGAAATGAAGACAAAAGTGAAGTGAAAGATTATTTGTGGAATATTACTGCTCCAGCATTTGCCTAAATGATCCAAGGAAACCACAGAAAATTTTGATCAGAGCAGCCGGACCCGGGTTCGAAGCGGTGACCTCCCGAATGTCAAGCAATGATCTATTCACCAATTCGCTAGTAGTAGAATATTCTTTGGACCGAGCGGCGTGGTCTAGTGCTCTAGATCATTGCTTAGCTGGCTGGCTGCTCTGGTTGAAGTTTTCTGTGGTTTCCTTGGATCATTTAGGCAAATGCTGAGGCAGTAATATTCCACAGATAATTGTTCACTTTTCTTCTGTCTTCATTTCGTTCGTCTTATCTTTCTCTCCCAAACCACACCACCCACCCATTTTCACGATTCCTGAAAGGAGGCTGAAGAGGGTCTTACGCCCTACCCTCCGGCTTTGCACTATAGTGTAGGTCGGAGGGACTGCCCGCCCACCAGCACGAGTAGCTGGTCGGAATGAAACACAAATTTTTTTATTTATTCTTTGGATGTCGCTCACGATGACGTCTACCGCTCAGTGACAGAGGATGTGTAACACTTTCCACATCGTCATCAGAGAAACAAAAAGAAAAACTGGTAGTCAGTCCCAGTTTGTTCCTGTGTTATCGCACTGGACTGTAAGGATTTCCGCCAGAAACTTTTTTTTCTTTTACCTTTTGAGGTTGAGGTTTTGTTTTTTCCAATTTCTGCGGTTTGTGGGGAATACAAAGGATTTTGCCTGCGTAAATCTTGGTAATGATTCCCAGTTCCTGTATGTTTTTAAATCGGCCCACCTTTCAATTTCTTGTTTGATAAGGTCACCGCACATGAAACAGTTTGTTCTGAGCTAAAGTAGTGCTGCTGGCCATTCGCTTTTGCAAGATAATCTGCATGCGCCATTCCTTTCATATCGTTTCGGTCCGGGACCCAGAGCAAGACATCGGTTTGGATTGCTAGTCTGTTGAAGACTTGATGGCAGTTCTAAACTAATGTTGCTAATTTTGCATCATAATAATAATAGTTGCATTTTTAGGGTTCTAACAATATCAAAACAATGAAGGTATTGTACGATTTTATTTTATTATTATGTAACTGCAAATGAAAATAGATCGGTTCAGATTTATAATTGATTAATTAGTTATAATTGTAAATACGTTTTGAGGGCTTCAACTGGCGTTAAACCGCCTGATTGATCTGAAACGTTATCATCGTGTTATGTATTCTTTTTTCCATACTTGTAAATGTAGCAGTAAGAAATAAGTAGCATCCGAAAGCGTATACTGTATTCATTATTCTTCTTGTTTCGGACTTGTTTTCAACACATTAATATGAATGAGTTTTTCTTGCTGTCAGCGGTATCGTCACAGATGCCCCGATAATTTCAACAACAATTTTACAGTCAACATAGACGCACACTTACACCCATATGAATATATGTTATGTGTGCTATGTGTATTATATATAACATATATACATGTAGATACGCACATTCAAAGATTGTCCGTCTGTCTGAGAAAGAAAGAAAGAATGACGTCGGCCGCGACATTCACGTTAGGCAGCAAAAGTCGGATCAGGCGGGCTGTGAATTTTGCAAAAAAGCTATACGGCCTAATAAGGATCGTAACGTCATCGAATTGTAGGTTTCACTGTTTGTGTTTAGGCGGCCCCGCGTACGTACGACCCGAATTTCACGAAAAGAACGGACAAGATTTCAATTTCCATTTTTAGAATGGACTTGTAACCAGCATATCAAGGAGAACATCTATACATACGTGCATAATAATATATGTATTGCTTTTTTGTATGTGTTTTGAATGAATTTTAATAATATTTACAAATAAGAATCACGGTGGGCCACTACCTAGTGGGAGAATTGGGCACGAGATTTTAACGGCATTGGACAATGGACAAATTTTAGTAGTAGATAGTATGTTTGAATGATAGGGATAGCTGCAAATTTAATTGTCAATTTTGTACATTTTGTATCTTTTGTAAATATATCTTTTTTATATTCCTTATCTAATTTTATGTATTTCTGTTTCGTTGCTCATTTTTATATCGTGTGTCTAATCCTTTACATTTCTATTTCTTGAATTTATAACTTTTATTTATTTTGTATTCTTGGTAACAACCATAAATAATATCTATCTATATACATTCCAAATTTCACTTTTCCTGTGTATTTTTAACGTAACAGTTTCGTCTTTCAATTTCATTCTATCATTTTTAACTTCATTACAAATCCTCTCCGAATCTTTCCTATTATATCCTTAGTTGGTGTTAACCGAATATTCACTCTCCCATCATCCATTTGCCCTCGCCAGTAGAAAGTGATCCTTTTCTACATCTGGTCCATTTTCAATTTTTTACGCCAATTGCCTTCGCTACGGTCACTTTCCTAAATTCCTGATATATTTATTTTGAATATCGTCAAACTAAAATCTTGAGAAACGGTTCCCCTACTACTTTCATTCTTTTAACATACCGTTCATAAACACACTTTGAACGAGAATTAATAGGTCTGTTCGCATATATTCACCTTTTTATTTTTTGTCTTTGTAATATATTAGCCTTATTAGTCATGCATTTTTTACTTCTCGGTTTTTTTGTAATTTTTGTATTGTCATGTTCATTTGCTGCCTGTTCCTTTCTTTTGCAATTTATGGTTTTTGTATGTGCCATATTTTTGCCTTTTTTGGTATTGCCGTTTAGCCCTATTGTATCATATTTTCTTTGTTTCCAAATGTTCTTTTAGAGTTAAATTAGTCGATAGATTTATTGGGGGTAATCTTTTGACCCATCGGTCCATTTCCAGGACGTAGATGATGCACCGACACATAGCTTGCAATGTTGCATTTTTGTATGTTTACATTTCCCTTCCTTTTGTTTGTTGTTTAAGTGTCGATGCATCGGAACCACACCTTCCTTTGGGGGGCGATTTTTAAATTCATGTTAAAATAAGTATTTTTACATTCAATTGCACAATCAATTCATCATTCAATCATATTAGATTAAAAGCATTCAAACATCAAATATTTTTAGCAGAGATCATTTTAGTACATTAACATATAGCACCAATCACATGAAGAAATACCGTGGATGGAAAAGGTTAAAAATGAGAAGGTATTAAATAAAGAAGAACAGACGGCGCTATGGAAGTCAGTCAATAACGAAAATGTTAGATAGGATACTAGGATATCTTCTGAGACATGAAGGGCTAGTTAGAGTTATATTAGAGGCAGAAACGGGAGTGAAGAGAGGCAGAGGAAGACCTGGGTTAGATTACTGTTCGCAAATAGTTAGGGATGTAAAATGTTCTAGTTTTCGGGAAATGCTAAGATTAGCTTAGGATCGATAGAAAGGAGTGGAAGCACATGTCCAACTCTGATAATGATAAATAATTAACAACCCAACTCTTTGTAATGACGACCTTGTGATGATTATAATGATAATAAACAAGATATGATCTTATTTGGTGTAATAATTACAAACTACATAACTCCCTGTAATAGCAAAATAATTCTAGGTGCTGTTGATATAAGCGCATTATTTTATAAATAGCATACATTAATTTATACAATTACAAAAAAGAACATATAGGTTGTTTATGGCAATGTTTAGAATAGTAGTAGGTGTTGAAACTTGAAGTTCTTACCTTGACCTTAAATTTTGCAATCTTATTTATAAAGCCGATGCAAAATTACTGTGCTTTATTAATCATAACGTAAATACAAAATTTACCTAACATACATAGTCAGTTGTTTTCCAAAAATAGGTTTTAAGTCATTGTTGTGATCATATTCATTTGAAATTCGTCACTCAGTGAGTCGTAATGTTTAATAGGTTTACTTCGAAAAAGACATTGTTGAGTTAAATTTTCATTAAAATTATGAATCATAATTGCTTATTAACGTTCTAATATTTCCGTGTTTTACACTCTTAATGACAAATTTAAGCCTCAGAGTTATACGATGACAAGTTATTTACATTTGTTACAATGATGATGCTTACTGGATTCCCCAAAATTTTATTTGAATCTGTTTTGCATTTAGAATGATTATTAGCATTAAAAGCGCTAGAGATACAACCATCCTCCAGATAAATGACAATTCGAAAACAGACACCAATACAATAAAATTTAATTAGTTTCGTCGATGTTCACCAGAATGCTCATAGGTAAATTTTGTTTCCTTTGGATATTAACAAATTTAATGTAGAATTTATACGCGTTTTTAAACAGATGAATAAATAATATACGTGAAATATGAAGTAGGCACTGATTACTAGATTCATTTGTAATTTTATTTTTGAAACGGTTGTTTATTAAATAAATAAAATAGGAGACACCCCAATTACCGCTAACATAATTTTACTGTCTCGCGTTGATAATGCCCACGTTTGAAGTGAGCGAAACACGTGTCCGCTCAATAAAATTGTGTTAGTGGTAATTGGGGTGAGTCTCCCATTTTATTTATTTATTTACCATAGTCTCCTTGTTTCTATTTTACGGTTGTTTATTGTACAATAAACCTGAAAAAGATCTTTTCTCCTAACCTTACGAAACAATATGTCATCAATTTTGTTTTGTTTCATTTTAACATGTGTTCGTTTAGGTTAAAACAATAACAATTCGAATCGAATGTAACAGAAGCAGTGAGTTGGTTGTTGTGTTTACTTGTACATGCAGTATCACCTGAGTAAGATCTCCTAAAAATACGCTATAGGAGGTTGATTCATTAGCCTTGGCAACTTTTCAAGCCGTATGACAGATTTAGATTCGTTAATTTTAGAAACGGGGGAAATATAATTCTCCATTCATTGAAATAAGGTTAATGATCATTGTACCTGTTCAGTTCCAATTTCAAATTGGCAATTTCTGTTCAACAGTTATCAATTTCCAATTGAATTGTGTTTATTGTTGTATTTTAACTTCAATATTGTATACGATACTTATGTTAGTAGTTCTTTTAAGATTAATTTTAAATTGAGTCGGCAGTATTGAAAGGGTATATATATGACGGTTTTATACTCAGTAGGCGACTGAGTTTTTTTTTTAGAAATTACTAATGTGTCCAGTTTTATCACAGTCATAATAAATATTGAAGGAAAGACAAAATACATAGAATTGCTACACTTTACTGTTTAATAGTAGGTCAGATAATTAATTTGTTAGGTACATATTTTTCATGCTGGTACTTCCATAATATACCGATACATATTTCGAAATAACTATTAATTGAATACTTCATTTTTTTACGAATTGTATTTTATAATAATCTAATGATCACAATTGAAAAACATCTCTGTGTGTAGATTGCAGCATTAAGGGTAAAGACATACGAAGCGTTTTCCGCCTAATCGGTAACCGAATCGACAGGCGATTCGAGCTTTGATGTGCTATTAATGAAGCTAACCAATGGAAACGCGAGCGGCGCGTTTTAATTGCTTTGATATTATATTCAATGAAACCAGCCGTATGATGTATGAGAATGAGCGAGCATACCGTCATAACGTTGTTAGGAAAAAATAGTGGACATTTTTGTGTAGAAGGGTGCGACTATGAACCCTTAACCTAACAATAACTCCGCACTCGCTACATATTGTAAACCATGCGCTAAATTAATAATATTAAGCTAATAGTGTCATCTAATCATTTAAGCAACTCCTGCATAATATTGCTTTTTTAAAACTGCTGTCGAAGAGTTACATAAAATATCCAATATCGTAAAAATAAATCTCCTAGCATCTGGAGGCTTGGTAAGAATTTTTAAAAATCAACTAGCTAGATACATTTCTATTAAATTGAATATTTGTGTTAACTATATGACGAAATGTGGGTGATTTTACTTTTCTAATTATACTCTGGCTATCTGTACAAATTTTTCGTTTAATTTAACATTAATATACATAAAGATTCGTTTAGACTAGGCGACTCTAGCGATCTAGTTCATAGCTTTGCATTCGGGAGGACACCGGCTCGATTCCTGGGCCGTTTTCACTGGTCTATGATTTCCTTAAGCAAATAAGACGGATAATCTATCACTTTTCTTCTATTTTCATTTCGCTCGGTTCGTCTGTATCATTCCAACCACTGCCTATGCATTCTCTCAATTCCTAAAAGAAGATTTAAGAAGGCCTTCCGTTCTATTCTCCGGCTTTGACTTAGAGTGTAGGTCGAAACATTAGTAGCTGTTGGGAATGTTTTTAAACACGCAAAAGTTTTATGTGAGAAAGGGAGAAAGAAATGAGATTCTAGTAGAATGGGGTAGAGTATTCGCTCCCTTGACCCAAAATATTTTAAGCATTTAACGATTACATTTATTATTTATTGTACTGATTCTTCAAATAAAGTCTACAGAAAAGTGTATGATTATAGCAACAAAAGTTTTTAGCTTCTATGATTAAATTTATATTTTGGGGAAACCCCTCACCATTTTACCGATTTAACATGTATTACGTATACGATCTGACAAAGTGTCTGAACGTGTAGTTTAAATGGTAGTTAACTTGTATGGATTGGATATACGTTACACCACCCACGCATGGGAAGATTTGTGGCCGACAGGTACCTTTACAACTAACCTTTCTAATTTTGCACATACCTATTGTTATTGTTCAAATTAGTCCTGCAACACATTTCAGGATGTCTTTTTTTGCACGCATTGCGGTGAAAGTACAGACCAGCAACTGTTGTTGTATTCAACTATTTGTACATTCACTTGTAAAAGTAATATATTTATTTGAGCTTTTTAGTTCATGTAAAGTGCAAGAGTGAAAGAGCAACTTTATTGCTTAGTGTGCGCATGTAAACATCAATTTATAATTACTATCGACTGCGAAACAAGGGTTCGTGTTGAAATCAATCTTTTTAATGACCACAACTGTAATTGTTAATACCAAAGACGTATTATATACGTTAGTATATGTGTATAAGTGCATGGTAATTGTCATAAGAACCTTGCGAACAGATATAAAAGAGATACAAATAAGTGATTTATCTGTTATGTAAAACATATTTGTCATCTTCTCTATTCATCTCTATATATATACAAAGTGATGTTCTGACTGATTCATCAACACCGAGTAGAAAACTTTGGATAGCGTTTACCTTTCGTGAAACAAAAGTTCACCAAGAAAAGGTTGTTTGAAATTCAACCCGTAAGGGGTGAAGTGGGATGTAGAAATTTAAATGAGAAATACAATATAAACCATCTATTGGCCTGAAATGTTATAACACATGTCTTCCATCGAATTCCTAAATAATTACGCAGATTTTCCAGGTTTAGCTTCTGAAGCAGTATAGAACAACTTTACCATATTTGTATGAGACTATGTGGGTATATATAAACATATTTGTTAACATAAGGCATTGTAGAAATCGTTTACTTAAAATAGTCCTTATGGTACTGAAACGGATTGTTAATTAAAGTCAGTATGAAAATAACAAGCAAGTTATTATACAGATTTGATTAACTATTATCAAAAGAAGTATTAGAACCAACTGTATAGTAAGTAGTGATATTAGAAAATTGTCTTCCTCAAACACGAATGTAAAAAAAAAAATAATTTATTTTTTGTCTTCGATTTTACAATACTAATGCAAGTAACTAGTTACAGGATAAATCGAAGCAGTTCACTGTTAACTTTACAACATTGTTATTAAGTATAATGACACAATAGAACTTCAATAAATTTATTAATATAATTCTGAACAATTGTTTGTACAAAAAAACACTTTCATACACTTAAATATGGAATCAACAGAAACAACTACTCCGAGGGCTAATACCCCTACTGGCATTGAATTATATTGTTGATTCCGAAATATTCATAGACGAAGATAACAAATCCAAAAAAAAGAAGTCATTAAAATCCTTTTTCGTCTATATATTAAAGATCACAGATCCCACATTTGGAACGCGTCGTACACAGTAGGCACTGCGAACCGAAAGCCAAATCCCACAACCGGTTTCGACCTAGTGGGTCATTGAATTACACTGTTGATTCTGAAAGATTCATAGACAAAGATAACAATGTGGGATCTGTGATCCTTTATATATAGACGAAAAAGGATTTTAATGTCTTCTTTTTTTTTGGATACCTATACTCTATTGTGTTTTTATACTTGGTACGTGTTTAGTCATGCATCATCAACCGTGCACCTTTGATAGTTTAGGTCGTATTGAAAATTGTTATTAATTTCTATTTAACTTAGGATTGCAAAACTTCAAGAAAAAAAAAATAATTAACTATTTGATTAAATTATTTTCGTTCATTAATAATAGCTTATATTTTAATAATGTTAGATATTAATCAATTAATATACTTTATTTTCTTTTTTTAAAACTAAAAATTAAAGTGGAAAGCCGAAGAAGTTGTGAAGAACAAGGGCAAATTGACAAATTAATGTACCTTGCTCATTTCAACGCTTCATAATGAACGAGGAAGTCACGACATTATTAAGCGCATTTTTAACTGTGTCCTATTTTTCCGGGAAATGTGTCAGAAGCCTGAATTTAGCGTCTGATGTTAACCTACATTTTAACGATTGATTTTCTCCACTGGGACTTAACTAAGGACAGAGTAGGTTAAGTGAAGCTGAACCAAGGGTACGAAATATACCAGGCCTTTTCAAATAATTTAAAATATTACCGGTTTTTAAATTTTATTTATTGTTACATATCGTATTTTTTATATTACAAGTGAATTTAATGTGTTGATGGCATTACTTCTTGTATTCGTACATACTATGTCGAATTTCTCAGTAATTATATATTCAAATGTATTAGTTAAACCAGTAAATAATTGTTTCAGAAATAAATTTTAAATTGCAGAAAGAATTTATTAAATGTGAAATTAATAAGCGTTCTTAAGAAAGTAAACAATAAAGTTAAACTGTTACAGGTATGCTGTTTAATAAGAATATAATCGGAGAAGAAGGTATGCTATAATATACCTATAGTATAGACCATAATTATTGCAATAAAATGTTCACAGCTTACATCGTATTATGATTTCTTAAAAGGTATATTAAAGTTATTAACTTAAACGTCGTAAATGGTCCGTTTTATATAAAGACAATTAGTTTTAATTCCCAATTCTCCGGAGTTGATTGAAGCGGTCGCATTCAATACTAATTTTGAAGTAATTACAAAATAAACTTTAATAACAGTTTGCTACATGCTCTTTTTTGAACGGCAGGAACAAGTTTTTGCAAAAGATTCACTGAATTTTATTTCTACAGTTTAAAATTTCTACATGTTACTCTTTTTATTTTGTTAATATACAAACGACTTTTTTAGTACCGACAGTAAGCGCAACATTAAAATGATACGAGCTCGTAATTAGTAGTAGTATGTAGTTTGATAAACAAATATGACCTCATAAAATTAACAAACACTATTAGATACTATCAGCTGTACATTTTGTATGCATTTAAGATGTTAGTATTAATGAATATCTGCATTAAAAGTAAGTTACAAATAAAGCTCGAAAACTGCTGGATTTTGATGCGTTTCTCTATAATCCGGGTAGTTATCTATTACCTATAGGTTGATTTGTTTCAAATTCTGCACAGGCCGTTTATAAATTACGTAAGAATAGCAAGATGAAGGGATTCATTAAAATATTACGAATTCATATTTGGAGACTAATATTTACGTTATTAAATATCCTTTTATAAATAACTTTTTATACACCGTGCCTTAATTGATACGCCTATCTTATAATAAGATGGTAATAAGGATTTTTAATTTTCACAGCTTTAAAGTATTGTTAGCAATTTATATTATTATGTTTGTGTACATGAAATTAATTTTTTCTTACTTATGAGGGTTGAGGGGGTGTGTGAAAAATATTACACGAAGGGGGAGGATATTCAAAATTTTGTGAAAATGCTTCTTACTATATAAATAAACGCCCCTCCCTCGCGTTGCCCCCAAAAACGATGATTTATTATTATGAGGATTAGCTTTCGCCCGCGATTAAAAAATAATTGAATAATTTGGAAGGTGTCGGAGGAAAAGTGTTAAAATAAGTTTATAAATTATTCACTGTATTAGCCTTTACTTGTTGAAACCGTATATTAACAATGAGATAAAAGAAAACACTCCTTTTAGGTTTGTTTAGTTTGAACTAGGAATTTTACTAAATAACCGACTTGATGTAAACAACTCCCCTTTACTAAATTTACAGTTTAACCCTACTCCATAATTTTGTAGTTAGGTCTGAAAAATGTAATACGCGTGATTATATTTCATCCACCTGATGAAGCCATAATGTGGCGAAACGGTCGTTGTGGGCTTGTAGATATAAAATATTTGAAGCTTAAAAAGAGTGTTTTCTTTTGTCTCATTGTTAATATGGAGTTTGAGCAAGTAAATTCTGATACAGTGAAAAATTTAAGAATACTGTACTTTTCTGAAAAACTTGTAAACAAATCTTGTCTAATATTACATTGGTATTGAATCCCGGCTTGACATGTTAAATAATTAGAAAAAGAAACACTTGGTATAGTTCCACAAATTTTATTAAAATCTGACAATACTGTTTCGGCTGTTATGCCATTACCTTTGATAATATTACTAATAATAACATTTTGTAAATGGCATAACAGTCGAAACAATATTGTCAGATTTTAATAAAATTTGTGGAACTATACCAAGTGTTGTCTTGTCTTGTCTAACAGTTGTCATTTCCAAACCAAATCTTTTAAAATTTGGAGGTGGGTTTTGATGAGTACCTTCATTTTAAAAGTATTTTGGGTATATTGTATTCATTTTTGAGCGAGTGGTTTGAAATTTATCAACGACTATGACCCCGTTGTCCATAAGGATCTTGATTTTTTATTTTTCACGTTGCTTGTTATTTATAAGCTTAATGGCTATGATAAATACATGGCTGTTAATTGAGTTTGATTTGCTCTCTCGTCATCAAACGAAACGAATACATACATTAATGTTCTCTTGTAGGTGTGTTGCTTCCGTTTTGTATCCATCAAATTATCGAGCTATCTTATGTAGTTAGCCTGCTTACCTGCCGGTTATAGAGTTATAACACATAATAATAACTGTTATGACGAGCCCGAGGAGTTATCTACGATTTATTGAGGATTATCATTTGTTAAAGCACAATACTATTTGTCATATTACGGATGAGCTTTTAATGCCAGAGTCGTCACGTTGCTTTCACATCCGAAATATCGAATTTTAAAAAGCAAAACAAATTATTGATGATCAAAATGACTTGACTTGAGTGACTTGATATTTTTAAAAGTATAAAAACAAAATCACATTTGCTCTTGCAACACAAAAACTGAAATTTAATCTTTAACACCAAGATAAACAACGAGACCACCTCTGCAATATTTATTAAGCAAACAAAAGTTTAAAATGCGTAAGGATTACTTATTCAAAACAAAATTAATATTTTTGGGTTTTTACAATAAGCTCTTCAAAATCGATTATTTAATATATATACTTGAATCCTTTTTACATTCGGACTTCATTATAAAATAGTTTTTTAATAATTAAATGGATAAAATATTGCAAGTATGTAATTTATTTAAAATTTATAGTTAATTTATTTGTCCAGTTATTCGTTTGTAATATAATTTACTTGAAAATTTGTTTTAAGTCTTTAATATTATTCATATTTTATCTTAAACCATGTTTTTTGCAAATATCACAATCCATCCTGCTATTGAGATTATCATTAGTGTTACTGTAAATAAAGTTCCACATGGTAATTACTGGATATATTTGCAGAATTAAGAACCCTTAAACCGAGCGGCATGGTCTAGTGTTCTAGATCATTACCTAGCATTCAGGAGGTCACTGGTTCGAACTCGGGTCCGGCAGTTCTGGTCCATGTTTTCTGTGGTTTCTTTGGATCATTTAGGAAAATGCTGGGGCAGTAATATTCCACATATAATCTTTTACTTCTCTTCTGTCTTCATTTTGTCCGTCTCGCCTTTCTCTCCCTAACCACACCATCCACCCATTCTCACGATTCCTGCAAGGAGGCTGAAGGGGGCCTTACACCCTAGTAGGTCGGAGGGACTGCCCGCCCACCACCTACTCGTGCTGGTGGGAATGAAACACTAAGAAGTTTTTTTTTTAGAATTCTTAAGAGTTCATAAATATATTTGCAGAATTAAGAATCCTTAAGAGTTCATAAATATCTTGTTTCCAACCAACCAGTAGGGTATTCCTTTTTTTGTATGAAGAGACGAAAAATACAATTTGATTTAATATTTCTTCTCCTACCATATCAAAGAAATTTAACCATGAAGGCGAATGAATTGCTTTTTTCTGACGTCTTTTCGATAAACCAAACTATTCTTTACGTCCCATCAATTTGATTGAGGTGGAAATGGTTAGTATGTATTCTGAATCTGCACTTATTAATTGATTCTGGCCTTATCTTTATAATTACAAGGCTTTTACGTTTAATCGTCTTGTATAGAAATGGATAATTAGTAGCCCAACTGGCTCCTGCCTTTTACCTCGACAAGAATGTGTCTTTATTAGTAATCCTTGTTATGCTAATTATTTCTCTGGTTTCGTTCCTCCGATTCTTGAGATTACTTATGCATTACAATTTATCTAGAAACCGGCGTTAAAGAGATACATGTGAAAGAGACTAATTAATGTCTGCTATTTTACCTACCTACCTAGCTACCACTGTCTACCACAAATGAAATATAATTGACTTATGTTTAGATTTAATTTATTATGGGCCGGTTAGTTACAATTTCTGATTTATAGGCGTTTGGCTAATGGATTTAATACGAAATGAAATATTTTAATTCAATAATAAAGGGTTTGTGAAGTATAAAGGGGCGATAAAATTAAATTGAGTTTTAATTTGAAATAAGTGAAAATGTTACTTTGTAAAGGTACATTCAACTAAGTGAGCAAAAATAAAAAGTTTGTTAAGTGTAAATGCCAATAAACAGAATTGTCAATGTATAATGTATTCAAGGATATCAGTCATAAGACGTTCTTTAATTCCGATTTTTAATTGTTTACTAGTTAGGCCTACGGATAATGGATAATGCCAATCATATATATATATATATATATATACAGGGTGTACGTTTTCAACGTGACCAATAGACTATCTTCGGACTGAATTGGAATATCTTTTTGAAATTTTGGTTGAATGAGTTTTCCCAGAAGGCCTACCATTTTAAAATATTTTAGAATTTCTATCACTTCCGGTTATACCGGAAGTTGACTTCAACTTTGTTATTTTAAACGTAACCCCCCTATTTTTTTTTACATTTCTAGATTCCCCATCAGAAATAAGGGTACATTTCATAATACAACCCTACCTTTATTCTAGACGGTTTTTGGGTTATTTCATTTTTTTTTAATTATTCCGTTTGCCGCATTTACTTTTATCGCGGTTATCTTCAAAAGTAATTGATGGAATTTAATCATTTGCCGACATGTTCTTAATGGTTTAGTAAGGAATCAATTCGCCTAAAAATTTTTGAAAAAACATCAAAAATGTAGTGAAAACGTTGAATATCATAAACTAGAAATAAAAAAAATTCTTTTTTTTAATAGCAGCTCATATTTTTTATAGGGTTACATCAGCCTCTTAATCCTCAATAAACAAGTATAAGACAATATGCATCTAAAATTGATATCTTGTCCGAAAATTTAAAAAACTGATTAATACAATTTTTTTATTTTTACAAATAAGTTTATTTAACCAATGACAAAATTATTCTACAACAATTGTTCCAATTGTTGTCTATTGACTTCTAAACATTTTAAAACTCTTTTTTCTACAGCCAGGACAACATTAAGAATTTGTTCAGGACGAATCTCTCCCATTGCTCTAGTGTAGTGGATATTGAACATTTGCAAGAACGACTCACTACAGTAATATGAGAGATTCCTGAACAAGATAGTCTAGGGGTCACGTTGAAAACGTACACCCTGTATACTGGATATTGACGATGCGATAACATCTCACAATTAATTTAAATTAATTTTCATTGAATTTTACGTTATTAATTTGTATATTTTTTCCAGGGTTCTAGTTGGTGCTCCGGAAGCCCAGACGGTTCAACCAGGGGTTACGAAGGGTGGAGCCGTGTTTAGGTGTAGTATTCGAGCCGATGATACGTGCCAAGAGCTACCCTTTGACACAAAAGGTACATTCTATTGTAAATTTCGTATTTTATGCTCTCACAATTTTAAGTATGTATTTGGTTACTACATAATACTCTTTTTTTTTATAACATTGGATATAAAAAACGGAATTGAAAGGAAACAATTCATTTTGCTTTGCCATGCGAAATGTCGTCGTTAGTTCACAATTATAATAAATTTAAAAAAACAACAGAACTCTCCGGTATCGACATTTCATTGTTGCGTTGCAATACCACGTTAGCTATTTTCTCTTTCAGATAAGTGCACTAACATTTGGTACATTTCAATTAACGTAAGTGCTTAAACAAAGCCTCATTTAATAACATACTTGTTAAGTCATCTCAATCCATCTTTTACCTTTTAAAAGTGGGTTTCAAATGACTTGGTTCTCTTTTTTTTATAGACATAATGTTTCTATTATCTTTCTTCCTCGGTACATTTGCGTGTCTCATTCACATTGATCAATTATTTAGAGGTAACCATATGGTTCGGCGTGTTTAAGTGCAGACATCTCGTAAATCGTCGTCGTGCTGCGCGAGGTAATTTCCAGGTGACTATTTACATTAAACGTTTAAGCTTGCGCCTCGTGGTCATATCCTGGCCGTGGCCTGTTATTAACTGCATTAACTTCACTTTACGGCAGAGTCCCTCGCCTTTGATACGCGTCGCAAGGATGCCATCAGGCCGATATTAATGAGAAAGATGCCAGTCATTAATTTTGCACGAATGGCTAAATGGACCGCCAAACGTCACGACAAATAAGCGAACAAGGACTGTGATCTAGTCTTTTGCGAAAAATAAATTTTGTTTGCAATTTTCAATCTGTTGCAGTTTACTTTTCGATAATATTTCATTTTGTGTATTTTTATCTTTCGGTTTAAATGTTACAGTTAGTGTTTACAGTGTAATAAAATAAAGATACAGTATACATGCCGTAAGACAAACTAGATACACATTACTTCGTAACGTACTTAATGTAACGCCATAATGAAAACTCTGAAATGGTAATTGTACTATCGTCCATCGTTAGTTATTGCCTGGCATTAAATTAAATACTTTCTTTCACGTATTGAACTAGGAAAGTTTTACTTGTTAGCAATTTCCTGCTGACAGTTAATTAACAATTACTGTTTATAATATGTAACCTCGTGGACCACACATTACGTCGTCGGAAATTTTATACGAGCACTACGTACAAGTATGTATGTCATATTCGTTTGAGTGTATATACTATACACACAAAACGGATCGTCCTAGTGTGGGTAGTAAAAATAGTTTCTGGTACTGAAAGAGGCGAAAAATATACCAGTACCTGCATTTCTTCTTTATTACTATGTCATTCATTTAATCGTAAATACTAATAGCAAATGCTTTACTACAACAATGCTATGACCGCAAACACTAAACCAGTAAGTGTTCAAATTACTAAATGACTGCATTAGTTTGAGCGCAAATGCTAGAGTTCTTGAACTACAAAAGTATTGATTTGATCGTAAATAACGAGACCGCAAATGTTAGATTCCATCTTTAACTCCGAACTGACTTAAACGAAAACACATAAACTGCAAATGTTAGGATTTCTGAATTACTGCATTATTAGTTTCCGCAAATCCTAAGACCTAAACGCTAACATCACAAACGCTAGGATTATTGAACTATAAAAGCAATGATTTAACCGCAAATACTAACACCACAATTACTAGGCTTCTTTCTTTTTACCGCCGTATTAACTTGAATGCAAACGCTAAGACCACAAATGCTAGAATTATTGAATTGCAAAAACAATGATTTAACCGCAAATACTAAGACCGCAGTTGTTAGGTTTCTGTTTTTATCGCAGCATTAACCTGAATGCAAATTTTAAGACCACCGAGACCGCAAGTGCTAGATTCCATCTCTACCTCAGCAATGACTTGAATGCAAACACTGAAACTGCAAATGTTAGGATTTCTGAATTACTGCATTATTAGTTGTCCGCAAATGCTAATACTACAAACGCTAAAATCACAAACGCTTGGATTCTTGAACTACAAAAGCATTAATTTGACCACATATTACTCAGCATTGACCTGAACGCAATCATTAAAGCTGCAGATTTTTGAAGTCAGGTAGACCGCAAGTGCTAGAATTCGTTATTAACGCGTCATTAGTTTGATCGTAAATGCTAGAAATTTCATCGTAAAATGCGAACTACACTTGTTTGACGTGACCGTGATTTTTCATTAAGGATAATGAAGTTAAGAACGATAAAATCTTATAAAATGTTTTGTTTGTTGTGCCTTTTTGTATATTTAGATTAAAAATGACTTATTCATAAACAGTGTTTTTTGAATTTGCATTTAGAGGGCATGAAACTTTTCGTTTCAACAATAATGAACAAATATGTATGCATATTTCGGATGCTTGGGTTGTTTCATGCGTAAGTACCTAATACTTTAAAAAAGCACCTGCTAATTAAACGATAATTTATTGTATGTATCGATATGTGTTTTTCGTTATTTATAATTTTCTTGTTTATTCTGTGATTAGTAAAAAGTAGTTTAGGTTCTAAAAAGCTGTTAATTTTGTTTATGTACGTATAAATCGAGTAAATGTTGATGGCAGCTGTACTGTGTTATCATAAAAAATTGAATTTCATTTTCATTTGCATAAAATTTTAATCGTTAATAGTTAGTTAGTTCCAAATTATTTTTTTTAATTTAGTGAAGTTATCTGTAATCTATAATCAATATATATTGTCATTGATTTACGATTTATATATCAAAAGAGTTAATTGGTGACTTAAATGAATATATTCACATCTTTGTGTGTAATTAAAAGTATACTCTTATATGTTTGTATAGCTTTTCGGTTTTATTATTTTCATAAAGTAGTTAAAGTTGCTGATTGTGAGGAGCCATGAAGTTTTTAAATTGGAAATGTTATAAAATCTAATTTTCTATTTTAACTGCTTTTATACTGTAAAGATGTTACTACCAAGTCCATTACTAACAAAATTTTTGGGTTCACTTCACACCTATATATATATAATTTATTTCCTTGCATGCCTTTATGACTTTTGCACATTTCTCTCTTTACATTGTATTAACATTACAAATTGTTTTAGCCTATCCTTAGAACTATGCTTTACGCTTACAGTTTTCCTTTTATTTATATCTATCAACTAATTACACCTCTTTCGGCTATCTTTCATACTATCCCCTCACCTACTCTTTTGTCCCTGTCTTAACTCTCATCTTTGACTCTACTACTCTTACGAACTCACACGTTTTCTCACATATTTCTCCTCTTAATTTTTTGGTTATTAATTCTATCATGTCATTCTCGTACCTATCTCCCCTCCCCATTCATTCATGAATATGCTTATCTCTTCCTTTTGTGCCCTTATTGCTTCTTTGCAGCAGAATAAGTGAGCCAATGTCTCCTCTCCTGCACCACAGACCCTACAGCTCCACTCAGTATATCCTTTTTTAAATGCCCTTCCAATGTTCCCACACCTCAATCTGGCCCATATCTCTTTGTTATCTTTCTGTTTGCACACTGCATTCAAGTACCCTGCCCCATCTGTCTCCGGAATTAAAACTCTATATAAGCTGTTGTACGTCGAACTTTCTATCGCTCTCCATTCCTCCTCTAACTCTTTTCTCCACCATCTACTCAATCCTTCCCCAATTATACTCATAATTTCTTCCCTTTCCCTGCCTTCCCAAATCATTCTGCATATTTCTGTCGCTCCTAATTCTTGTAGTATTTCCCAAACATTTTGACCCCACTTTGAAGGTTTGTTGTTTATAATTGATCTCATTTTCACATCTATTTTATTTACGTAGCATTAGGCTTACTAAAAGTAAATTGAAACATAGACAAAAGAAAAGTTATTGTTATTTATCCATATAAAATTAGACAAGACAAAGAACAAAAAAAATAACAATTAAAACTCTTGGAAAGAAATGAGAAATTTAAAATTTTATAAAAAAGGCTATAAGGAAGTTGGATTTCAATTACCAGCCTTCGTCGAATAGTATTTAGAATAAGTGCTATTTAAGAAGAGCTGACCAATTATGGAAACTAACTTTCTATTTCTTCTTCAAGAAGAACGGCCAATAAATTTTCATTTGAATAAAATATGTAATTGTACGTAATTACAAACACGTCAATATTAACTAACTTGAGTGGGGTCTTATTTCTACAGTAACCCTTACATAAATAAATCAAGTATTGTTGAAATCGGTAGAATTTGTTTACTGTTTTATAAGTGAGGAAGAACGAGTCGTTTTTCTAACCCTTAAAATTCCTAATTTAATTATTAAGTACATAATTAGTACAAGTAAATAATTTTGAAAATTCTTCACATTATCTGTTATTAGGTTCATATAAATAGATATACGACTTATGGAAAAATTAAAATATTGATACATTATAGCATTTTACTACCGAAACGATCACAAACTAATATTTAGCGATTTCACCTACCTTTCAGATTTTTTACAGTGGGTATTTAAATGTAATGGGCATATTACATTAGCTTGCGATTTTCTCATGAAGAAATTGATAATTCCACCGAAGATTGATCAAAAATGTAACATAAAGCTTATCGTGCTTTTTTAAATTTGTTTATCTTATTCAAAGAGCTTAACTACGAATAAATTTTCTGCCTTCATCATCACAGAATTGGACTTGCGCCTCCACTCCTTCCTATCCTTTGCCTACATCCTGTCAACATCCCGCATCCTCAACGATTTGCGAAGAGTATTTTATCTAGGTCTTTCTCTACACCTGTTTAGTCCTGTTTCTGCTTCTAATTTGTCTCTAACCCACTCTTCATGTTTCCTAGAATCCTATTTTGCCTTTTCCATTTTTACTTCCATGTCAACCTGTGTTCTTCTACTTTTTCCGAATTTCTAGCTGTTACAGATTAATTTACGTTTCATTTTTATTTACATACATTTATTTTGAAACTCTCAGTACAGTGCATTTTAGTATAATTAAGTGAAATTCCACAGTAATGAAAACATCCTTGTGAATCTACAAATATCAAATATTATAAGGTATTGTCCGAATGGTTCGTCAGATAATTATAATATTTACGTGCCTGTCTTCGTCGGTAGCAACCACCCTCAATTGATTTTACAGCATTTCTTCATTGTATGTTATATTGTTCAGATCTAGTACATTTAATGTCAGTTTCCAAGTACGTACTCGATCGCTTTAGGCAGGGCTTTGTCCTGTTGGGTTTTACCCGTACTTGTATTGGCTGTTTTTTTTCTATTACTGTTGCTGGGGTATTTGTAGGGTGGTAAGACAGTAGTTTCACTCTTTGTGCATAATTTTAGTTAGTTAAGTTTTGTCCGTTGTCCATTCAATCACGTCTTTTGTTTTGTATGTTATTATTTTCTTGCCGTTTGATTATCCGCTATTTTGAATATTATATGTTTAGTGAATAAAGAGCTCGTGTAAATAGTACGTCAGAGTTTTATTTACTATCAGTAAAACAAAACAATGAGAAAATACGCCGTAAGTTAGACAAACACTAGCCTTTTCTATCCACGGTATATACATCGTCTGCCTATAACACCACATTTCAAAAGATTTTAACTTCTTATTTGCGCCTTGTTATGTACATTTAATAAAATTAATATAAATACTACGTAAAGTGATTGATATGATCCTATGGTGTGTTGATGAGATCTAATAAGATCGAAATCGCGATCCTAATCGGCTAATTTCTATAAATTTTTGACTAAGAAGAATTATTTTGGAGAATCTTTTGGAGGTTAATTTTGACACATTAATGTTTTAAATTTCCTACTACAAATTACCTCAAATTAATGAAGAAAAAATAATAATTAATTAGTATCAACATTGTTGTATTAAATGTTCTTTATTAAAACTCTTTGAAAGAAATAGAAAACACTGCTAAATATGTATTACCTAAAGTAGTCAAAGTAGTTTTTTGTCTTCCAAGATTCGATAAATAATAAATGTATGTTGTTTCCTTTTTTTAGTTATTTATTTTTTCGTTGACGTAAAAACTCTATTTCTTTAAAATATTTCCCCTATCTGGCACGCCGTTGTACGTTAAAGGTCCGTATTGTATGTAGATGGTGCACGTTTACTCTACATATGGTACTTTATTTTATTGCACTGATTTTGCAATATCGTAAAGCGTCCGCCATTTATGGTCAACAACGTTTAATATGAATTTTAATTTTTGTTTATGTAAATGCGATCCGATTCATCGGCTCGTTCTCAAACGTTGTTGTACGTACCTACGAACACGTATAAAGTTGTTGGCTATTTTTCCAGCTCGCCGGTTTTGAGTCGAACAGCGGAAACCAAATTTATCGATGCGTCCATATTTAGGAAGCGTTAGGAATGCCTTTTATACCCTTTACAAGCTTTTATAAACATGCATACATACATAAATACTTAAATTAGACGATTTTTAAACCTCTTAGTATTTCTGCTCTACTTATAACGTCCGGGTGGAGTTAATAATATACCTATTATAAAAGCAGGTGGTCTACACTAGTGGACATTAATCTTTCCAAACCTGCGGTAGCAAGCCCAACATCGACGTTTAATTTACAAGAAGAACACCGCGGACATTAGCAGGGCCGTCTTAAAGCAATTGGGACCAGTGTAACAGATATTTGGGTCATCAATAGGAATAAACATTATTAAAGTTGTAATTATTATTTTAATACCGAAGACTTGTGTTCAATTTAGTTTTTCTTTCAATTTTGGCAGATTGTTTCTAAATTTTGATTTTTAGCTCCTTTGATCATTTATTACCAGTTCATTTACTTTGTCAATTCAGTCTCGAATCCTTTCCTAATTGCACTACCATAAATCGCCCACAAATTCCAATAATTCTTCTAGCTGTAACTGTCAACCCCCTAGTCCTGACGTCCGTCAATTTGTATCAAATTTCTGTCACATTTATAACCATACACCAATACGCTACAACAAGTTTCAAATCCCACCTTCCTCACTTTTAACACTCATCATCATTATTCTCATCGAATTTAACTACTCCTCCATCCGTTTCCAACGTATCCAAAAGTTAATAAATAACCTTTTACAATAGAAAAACAAGAGATCATCACAAGCAATGTCAATTCATGTTAAACTATAAATCAGCTATATTCAACTTATATCAACCACCAAGTCTAATCAATTAATCAATATTATTCGTTGTAAAAAGTGTAAATATATGTATATAAAACCTGCTCAAAGATTTTAATTCAAACGACTTACAAACACTACTTCAATCAAGATTCAACACAAGTACCTGGACTTCATCAAGTTGCGGTGCAGGTAGATTCATAGCGAATCAAAACAAAATCATTAACCGAGTGAAGTTGTCTCTTCAATTGTTACGTAATGCTTTCCAGTTTTACAAGGTTGGACATTTAACAGGTACCACCGAAACTGTTGGTCCCGAAAGTTTAGGTTCCTTGAACGAACTTCTAAGCGTTAAAGGTAAAAAATGGATTGAAAATTGGCAAAACCAAGTATCTTTCAATAAAACCCGCTAAGTTGAAAAAGTTTTCGTTCTATTATTTTCAATACTTTCGAACTTTCACACACGTTAATAATTGGGTTAAAACAATCATTCGAGTTTTTCTTAACATCTACAGTAGAAACTGTACAGTACCGGTAGGGGTCTAAAGGTTAATTATATGCATAATATCCCATTTGAAATGCAACATAATCCATAATATCTATCGATGAAGACAACGATGTTCTTCTCAATTTATGTAAAACCACTTTCGTACGATTATTATTGTTTTTATTACGATGTTGTATCTCAAGTATTTTATCAGAAGCCTGTATGTAAGACTTCGGATGAGTATAAGAAAGAAGACAACGGATTTACCGAGTGGGTACATATCTCGTCTGATAGATATCTCGAGTCGGATATCTGCATCGAAGTCGACGTGTACGATCTGCCGTCGAAAGATCTTCGCGTATCCAACCACTTATCCTACGATCGATCTGACATAAAATAACTTCGATTCTTTATTGCATTGTCGGCAAATCGATTATTAAGAGAGTCCCGCACCAACGGGATCATACTTTTTCGCTCCCGTGAACCTGCACCTCAATCGTTATTATTCATATTCGAATTCTCAGAAACTAAAAAAAGGAATTCAAAGAACAAAACTTGATTAAATAGCCTACCTATTACCCATAGATATATTATAGTAGAGTTTTTTTGCACTGAGGGTGTTTTATTATAAAAACTTCATTGAACCAGGATTTTTTTAGACGTATGTATGGTAAATTCCCAATTGATCATATTCCTCTGTATTTAAATTTGTTAAACTGAATTGTGGTAGTCGACGAAAAATTTTGGAATAATGTAATATGTAAGTAAAATTATATGATGAATTAATCGTTAATGATAAATATTCTTTTATAATTCAACAAATGGAGTAATAAGGTACGAAGTGTACAACATTGATTAAGAACAAAATACTTAATCCAAATATGTAGATTTAGTCGACTCTGATTGTTCAAGGGTTTTAGGCCTTCGGGGGTTTTTCAAAAAAAAATACATTTGCTTGTTTTAACTTATTATTATAGTTAGGGAGGGTGACAGACCTCCCGCACCACTCCTTGGAGTTTTATTGATATACCTTATAGTTATCGAAGGATTTTCTGACGGGACGTTTAAAAATAAGATGTATAATTAAGATAATCTACAGTTGGGATGTAAATTGTAAACCGTAAAATTCATAGTTTGCATTAAATGTGGTTTACATTTTTGTTACAATAAACTTACCAATATAATTCAATCTTGTGCATCCCTTTGTTGATTAAATGCAACCTTAAGAACTATTGGGTTTTTTATTTGCCTGCTCGTTTAAATAAAGGTAACAACATACCTCGGTCACTTAGAAGACTGTCTGCAGAAAAACTTTCTTACAAAATTCGACAATTGGCTTCGAATTTTCTTCTGAATCTATAGAAAAATCCTCTGAAGGTTTCCGAAAATTCGAAATATCTGTTCTGTACCTTTCCCGTAGTCATTTGACCACATTATCGAAAATACCACAAAAATTATAGCTGTATATTTCCTTGGGAGTCCCGAAATAATAATTTTTGACGTTTAACCAAATGTCCAAACGTTTCCAAAAGCAATGAAAACGATTCAAATCAAGCTCTTTTACATCCTTCAATTTTTTTTTCAAACACTTTAAATATCTGAATTGCGCGAAACAAAAATAATAAAGCGGGTCATCTACATTGTTTAAAAGTATATAACCCCAAAATCTGCATACTGAAGATCGGAATTTATTTCCTCGATTCGATGGAAAATTTCGATCCTAGCATTTAAAAAAATCATAAACTAGGAAACACGTCAGGACACATTATATCTCATGTGTTGATTTTCAACAATTGGTAGAATTTACGTGTTGATTGGTCAACACAAAGAACACGTGTTTTGCCACTGCTTGTTAGTTATCTAAATAATAACGTCTAACCTTTGCAAAAATTTCGTGACTTTCTGTCGCTGTTCATATGTTTTTATCAAAACTGTACATTACAAACAGAAACTATAGAAATAATACAACACATATCTATGGTTACAAAATATTTTAATTGTTTCTACAATAATTAATTCGGCACACTGTGCCTTCCTTAGGTAGTGAAGTTATATAAATTAAAACAATACAATTTTACTTATATACTAAACTTATCAGCTAGAGAGGGGAGGGGGATGAACAAAATTTCTAAATATTTAACAATGGAACATTTACCACGTCTATTTGATCATTCAAAATAATACATAATTTATTTAAAAAAAAAAGAAAGTAAAATCCTTATTCGTCTAAATATTAAGATCAAAGATCTCACATTTGGAACGCGTCCTACCAAGTAGACACAGCGTACCGAAAGCCGTATCCCACGACCGGTTTGGACCTATCGGGTCTCATCAGGTGGGCGCTGTCTTTCGGTTCGTTGTACCTACTTGGTAGGACGCGTTCCAAATGTGAGATCTTTGATCTTAATATTTAGACGAATAAAGATTTTAATTCCTTCTTTTTTGAATATATTATATCTTCGTCTAAGAATACATCGGAATCAACAGTGTAGTTCAATGCCGGTAGAGGTATTAGCCCTCGGAGTAGTTGTTTCTGTTGATTCCATATTTAAATTTATATTCCTAATTTATTTATTTCTATTGATTCTGAGAAATTTAATTTCGTACCTCTCTTTTCTATGTGCAAAATTTTTAAATTATCCTTATACCTATGTTTATTTAAGATCAAGTGTTCTGCGTAGGTGGAATTAAAGTTAATGTTTTCGTAACATTTATTATGTTCCTTCAGTCTATCGCTACAACATCTTCGTGTTTGACCTATTATTGCATGTGCCACAATTGAGTTAATAAATGCCAAATTTAGAATCTTTCTTTGTAAGATCTTTATTGTTTTTATAAAAATATTTTGTAACCATACGTGTTGTATTCTTTCTATAATATGGAGTTACAATCTCTGAACGCTTTATCTATTCTATATAAAAACAGAAACGTTCAACAAGTGTTTAAAATGTGATATTTACGCGAAAGGCACTACCTCTTTCCCATAGTAAATTAATTTCTCATTTTAAACAGGTGCTCATGATATTTTACAATTTCTTATTATCGGAACGGTATTTTCGTTTGACAGGAACGTTTAAAAAGAGTCGTAACTCTCGAACAGACAGAATGATGATGCCCATTCTTGTCCGATCACGGAATCGTTCTCCGCATATTGTTTTTCAGAGTGAGTTAAAAAGCTAAAAGGCGCGGTAGGAGTGAATTAGTTTGTAACCGTTTTAACATCTCAGACCGATCAGAACCTATTGCCTTTTTGTTTTCTCATTCTTGGAGATGCTGACTGAAAGACTACGCCCGCGTTAATGGATCGACGGCGGTATAATTAATTTAATTAATTGATGCCACGTACTTACATAAGGTACGAGGACGCGCGTCATGGTTTTATTGCTGAAATGTGCTAATGGAAATCGTAATCGGTAGTGAAACGGACTTTTAAGTAACGATTAAAACTTAACAAATAACATAACACAAGCGCACTTTTCCTTTTTCGTTCTTGCTGACGATCGCCAAATATGTAAACGTCTTACAAGAACTATTTTATTGGTTTTCGTTTGTGCTGTATTTTACCTACTTTCCCAAGAGTTTTTTTTATAAGGTATTATAAATAAATTTTCATTGAGTTAACAAATGTTGTGTTGGTAGCTATTTACACTGGCGTTTTCTATGTTGTTTTTGAAACCCGTTTCGATTTTCTATAATAAAATTTTGAGGAAAATAATTTGTTGTTTCATTGATTTGAACGAGAAAACAAATGATAAGGAAGTAAGTTAGATATTAAAACTGGAAGAAGAAGGTGTCAATGAAACGTTGGTTCCAGCTGTTGATACTGAATATTGTCAAAATTTGCTCCCTCTTTGTTTTTAGTCAATATACAGGTCCATTCAAACTGAGTGGTACATTAGATGTTTTAGGGAAACTAAGCATGTTACAGGTTATCAACGATGATCTATTTAACTAAAATAATTTCAACTGTCGGACACTTCCGGTTATACCGGAAATTGATGTCAACTTTCTTATTTTAAATGGAATGGTATATTTTTTACCATGAATTCGTATGAAACATTAAATTTTAAGGTGAATTTGATAACCAACTTATACGCCTATATGCCTACGATGAACAGTTTCTGAGATAATTTAATTTATTGGAAAAAAGATTGCACTGCAACCTGAACTATAAAAAATCATAACTTCCATAAAAAATGTTTTAGAATGTTGAAATTAGTTATTTACTAGTTATAGCTAACTCATAAGCCTAACGTCATGCCAAAACTAAGTTTTATAATATGTACAGGGCGTTCAGAAAAAACTCAAAGATTAAACACTTCAAACACGAATAACTTCATTTTTTCAATCGGCACCTAGCATATTTTATTTTGTCATTCCATTCCATTTTTTATTCACTTTCGATCCATCTGGATATTTCCTAGTATTTTATTTGAAAATATTTATAGATTATTATAAACCGTAGTTTTGGAATGACGTTAGCCTTATGACTTGGCTAGACCTAGTAAAAATTTCAACATTCTAAGTCATGTTTTATGGAAGTTATGATTTTTTATAGTTTGGGTTGCAGTGCACTCTTTTTTCCAAAAAATTAAATTATCTCAGAAACTATTCATCATAGGCATACAAGTTGGTTATCAATGTCACCTTAAAATTTAATGTTTCATATGAATTCATCATAAAAAATATACCATTCCATTAAAAATAAGAAAGTTGACATCAATTTCCAGTATAACCGGAAGTGCCCGACAGTTGAAATTATCTTAGTTATATAGATAATCCTTGATAATATATACTATATATATATATAACTTACACCTCTGTAAATATATATATACAGAGGTGTATATTTATAGAACGAGTACAGACTAATGTTACTAAATGTTACTTTCTAATTCGTAAAGAATCTCCCGATTTTCAGGATTTCCAAATTTTCTCTTAATCAAAACGTCAAAATTTTCCATTTATCGACACGTTATAAAAAGTACTTACAAAGGTACAAAATTTCACATATTATAAGTTAATTTCTCTTCAGTAAAAATAACAAGTGGCCTACATGTGCAATAATCCAAATGTTATAACCTTATGTTGTTCCTGTTATTGTAAAGTTCCTCAATGGGTCTCTGGTACTTTGTTGTAAACCTACGAGGTCATCTGATTATATTAACCTTGTTTCCAGAAATGTGGTGTATTGGACTTGTGCATGTCCAATCACCCCCCTGCATGGATCATACAATGAACAACTCTATTCTATACAATTAAACAATTAAATATTGAATATAAATATGGAATCAACAGAAACAACAACCGGCATTGATTTACACTGTTGATTCCAAATTTATATTTAAATTTATAATATAACGTGTAAAGGGGAGGTCGAGAAAAATGGCGACGAGTTCGGATGTGTCGTGCACAACAGCGTAGTTAATATATAAATAAACAGTGTTTGCGAATAGAGAATTGTGAAAGAAAAGGTGTGAAGTGCAGAGGAAAGGATCGACGACACATCGGGCAACAAAAAAGAGGGTGAATAAGAACAAGTAGCGAGCAAATCAAATAAAAAGTATTATGGAGGAACCAAAAACAAAGAGAGGACCAGGTCGACCGCCTAAGAAACGTGAGGATGGTAAAGACGGGAGCTTACTCAGGTTCGTGACGATTGACGGCAGAGGGAATCACTTGGCACCTAGAGTGGCGGATGATGGCGGATCATCCCAAACAGAAGAACTAGGGGGCGCAACCAGTAACGGCAAAATAGAGGGAGAAGGCGATAGCACCGAAGAAGAGCCGAGTGGGATAGAGATGGTGCAAAACGAACTGTTGACTCTCAAAGGAGAAATCGCTAAACTATACGTAATGATGGCGGATATGAAAAAAGAAGCAGAAGAACGAGATGAGGAGCGAAGAGAGGAGAATAAACTTTTGACTAATGAAAATGAAAGTTTGAGAGAAGACTTGAGGCAACTAGAAGAAAAACTAAAAGGTGATAGACAACAGAAGAATACAGAGGAGCAATACAGGAGCGACGTAAGTGAGGAAATGGAAGCACAAAGAGATGGCAATGAGCAAAGTCAAAATAAATCCCAGAACAAGAAAAAAGCAGGGAATAAAAGGCTAAAGAAAGCGACAGGAACCCGAGCACCCAACACGGAAGAGAAACAGACCATAAAAACACCAACGGGACTTGTGGAAGATCACTGGAGATACGAAGTCGAGGAGAGAAGAAAGAGGAGAAGGAACGTGATAGTGAGATGTGTGAACGCAGATAGAGAATATAGCAAAGAGGAACTAGCACAACATATTATGGACTGTTTCAAATTAGATGATCATATGTGCAGAATAAAATACAGCAAGTACAACGCCATATGCATAGAGTTTGAAAAAATGGAAGACAAACTAAAAGCACTACATAATAAAAAAAATCTTAAGGGCTCAAGCATATGGATCGACGACGATCACACGAAGAGAGAGATAGAGGTACAAAAATGGCTGAGAGGACTGGCCAAGACAGAGAGAGAGAAAGGGGTAAGGGCCAAGGTTGGATATTTGAAAATAGTACTGGACAACGAAATCTTTAAATTCAATGAGAAGCTAGCAAAACTGGAGAGGCAGCCCTTTCAGGAAGTTGGAGACGACGAATAGTAGAATGAAGAATAGTTTGTGTAACATTATGACATGGAACACACACGGTGCGAAAAAGTTCGGGGAAGTAAGGGACTTTCTGGAGGAATTCGACGTAGTGATTTTACAAGAGACATGGCTAGACGACAAGAGTGCAATGAAGGCTGTGAGGGAATTAAGTGCCGATTACAGATACTGGACAAAGAGTGCAGTAAGGAAAAACGCCAGCAGCAGAAAAGGCAGACTATCCGGGGGGCAAGTAATAGGAATAAAGAAGGTCATTGAGAATGAATGTGAAGTGAGCGAGTGGGAGTTTGGAATGATAATACGATACAATAAAAAGTTTTGCATAATCTCTTTGTACGTAAACACAAAAATTAGCGATATAGAGATGAAGATAAAGACAACGATAGAAGAGGTAATGGGAGAGTATGAGGCAATCTTTGTGTGTGGTGACATGAATGCAAGAGTGGGAGATGCGCAGATGTGCAATGGAATTGAGGAAGAAGGAATGGAATTAACAATAAGAAAGACGCAAGACAACACAATAAATGAGAATGGCAAGAGTCTAATAAGAATGAGTGAAGAATTAGGATTAATATTACTGAATGGTAGAGTCAGAGGGGACGAAGAGGGCAAAATAACGTACGTGGGGGGAAATGAAGAATGCAAAGGGTCGGTACTAGATTTGGTCCTAATGATAGACACGGGAGCGGAGGACGCGGTAAAACATTTAGAGGTTATCCCAAGAATTGAATCGGATCATTTACCGGTAAAGTTCGCAATTGAATTGGGCATAAATGAACACATGACGGGGGGGGAGATGATTGAAGGAAGGATAGGGAGTAAGAGGAAAAGGGTTCTGTGGGATAGCGGTAAAGAATCGGGGTTCAGGCAAATAATTAGGAGCAAGATAGGTGAGGAAGCTTTTGAGGGGGAGATGGAATGGGATTATGTCAAGAAACTGATATGGGAGGCTGCAAAAGAAGCAGGTATGATAAAAAAGGTAGGTGACAAAAAGACAAACACTAACAATAATATAGTATTTACGGAAAAATGCAGAGCTATACGAAGAGAAATGTGGAACCTATTAAAGCGTTGGTTAGGGGACCGTGGTTGTACACAGAAGAAAACCGATCTAAATGAGTGTAGAAAAAGGCTTAAAAACGAAGTCAGGGAGGAAAATAAAAGGGGAATACAGGAAAAATGGGAGGCACTAGATAAGGCTAGAGGGGTGACAGAATGGTGGAAGGCAATCAATAAGTTCAGGCCGGCTAAGCAACAATCAGTGACAGGGGTTATAGATAATCAAAAATGGGTAGACTATTTTAGGGGATTACTAAATCGAGAACAGCGGAGAGCAGACCATGGCACAAATAATGAACATAGGCCATGGGATAGTGAATTAGGACTGAATTTAAGTACAGAAGATAACAGGTTAGATGATGATATAATAGGCTGGGAAGTATCAAGGGCGTTAGGAAGGATGTCGAACGGAAAAGCTTCAGGAGAGGATGGGATACCAATAGAGTGCATAAAAGTTATGAATGAGGAGGCTAGGGACATATTGTGTGAGATGTTAAATAAGGTGTGGAGAGAAAGAAAATTACCGGATGGGTGGAGAAAAGCAAGAATAGTTCCAATATTCAAGAACGGTTGTTTGAATGAACCAGAAAATTACAGGGGGGTATCTTTACTAGACACAGGATACAAAGTACTGACGAATATTCTAGCAGATAGGATCAATACGTGGGTGGAAGAGGGAAACATATTAAAAGAAAGTCAGGCTGGATTTAGAAGAAAGAGAGGGACGAGAGATCATGTGTTTGTACTGAATTCTTTAATAAACAATAGGTTAAAAAGAAAGAGAGGCAAGTTGTACGTAGCATTTATAGATTTCAAGGCGGCGTTCGACACGATAGATAGGAATATTTTGCTAGACAAACTCTGGAAAGTGGGAATTAGAGGAAGGATGCATGCGATGATCAGGGAAATTTACACACTTACGACCGCGGATATTCAGGTTAATGGTAAAACCACTACGGAGTTTAAAACTAGTGATGGGGTAAGACAAGGATGCGCCTTAAGCTCCATATTGTTTGATATTTTTATAGATGACATAGATGATAAATGGAAAAGAAAAGGAGAGGGGGGGTCGGTAATAGGGAAAATCAAGATAAGAACATTAAAATATGCAGACGACATAGCAATGATAGCAGAGAGTGCAGGAAATTTAAATAAAATGTTTAAAACACTAGAGGGATACGTTGACGAAAACAGGCTAGAGGTTAATACGGGAAAGACAAAGATAATGGTTTTTAGGAATGGGGGGATAAGAAAAGCAGGTGAAAATTGGACATTCAAGGGGGATAAGATTGAAACGGTAAATGAATTTAAATATTTAGGGTTCTGGTTCTCAACAACAAACAGCTTAAGCAAACATATAGATAAGATGGCAGGAAGAGCGCAAAAAGCCGCCAACGCTACATGGGGGGTAATGAAAAGAGCAGGCAGGGACAAGGGGGATGATCGAATGTTTCTTATGAACTCTATTGTTAGAGCGATAGCTATGTACGGAGTTGAAGTATGGGGATGGAGTAGATTAGGAAGTTTGAGCAAAGTTCAGGCAAGATACTGCAAGATGGCGCTAGGGGTGGCCAGAAATACGCCAAGATACATATGGAGAAACGAGTTAGGGGTAATTAGTATAGAGTATATAGCAAGAGAAAGGGCGGGTAAATATCTTAAGGATGTACTAGGAATGGATAATGACAGGTGGCCGAAAGTATGCTTAAAAGAGGAAATGAGATCAATTATAAACAACAATCCTTCAAAGTGGGGTCAAAATGTGTGGGAAATACTACAAGAATTAGGAGCGACAGAAATTTGCAGAATGATTTGGGAAGGCAGGGAAAGGGAAGAAATTATGAGTATAATTGGGGAAGGATTGAGTAGATGGTGGAGAAAAGAGTTAGAGGAGGAATGGAGAGCGATAGAAAGTTCGACGTACAACAACTTATATAGAGTTTTAATTCCGGAGACAGATGGGGCAGGGTATTTGAATGCAGTGTGCAAACAGAAAGATAACAAAGAGATATGGGCCAGATTGAGGTGTGGGAACATTGGAAGGGCATTTAAAAAAGGATATACTGAGTGGAGCTGTAGGCTCTGTGGTGCAGGAGAGGAGACATTGGCTCACTTATTCTGTTGCAAAGAAGCAATAAGGGCACAAAAGGAAGAGATAAGCATATTCATGAATGATTGGAGGGGAGATAGGTACGAGAATGACATGATAGAATTAATAACCAAAAAATTAAGAGGAGAAATATGTGAGAAAACGTGTGAGTTCGTAAGAGTAGTAGAGTCAAAGATGAGAGTTAAGACAGGGACAAAAGAGTAGGTGAGGGGATAGTATGAAAGATAGCCGAAAGAGGTGTAATTAGTTGATAGATATAAATAAAAGGAAAACTGTAAGCGAAAAGCATAGTTCTAAGGATAGGCTAAAACAATTTGTAATGTTAATACAATGTAAAGAGAGAAATGTGCAAAAGCCATAAAGGCATGCAAGGAAATAAATTATATATATATATAACGTGTAAAGGCCTTTCTGCCAGCGCCCACCTGATGAGACCCGATAGGTCCAAACCGGTCGTGGGATACGGCTTTCGGTACGCTGTGTTTACTTGGTAGGACGCGTTCCAAATGTGAGATCTTTGATCTTAATATTTAGACGAATAAGGATTTTACTTTCTTTTTTTTTTAAATAAATTATGTATTATTTTGAATGATCAAATAGACGTGGTAAATGTTCCATTGTACATACTTGGTTGGACGCGTTCCAAATGTGAGATCTTTGATCCTAATATTTAGACGAATAAGGATTTTAATTCCTTCTTTAACATAGAAAAACACACAACATTTAACTAACAAAGGCTTTTATTGAATCACAATACATATTCCAATCGTAGAGGCTTCTTCAGTCGGAGAGGTGAGATGTATACAACAGATATGTAACATATACTGCTTCTATATCTGAAGAAGCTATTGTGTATGTGAATGATCATTATTGTAAATAAATAAATACAGACACCGTAGTGAACTCCACCTGTCGATATTTGCTATTTATTTGTTGAATTCAGTAATACGCAAGAGCATATTTTTATTTTTGTTATTATTATTATGGTTAGATAAAAAATTTGCAACTTAAATGTTGTGAGGTTTTCTATTTTATGGTATTTTAAAAATACTGAAGAACGTTGATTGAGAATAAAAAATTTGTTTTTAAATAAAATTGTGTTGCTATAAATTATGAAAGAATAAAGTAAATTGCAATTTACTTTATTCTTTCTTAAATAATTAAAATGTTTCACAAGGAACCGACCTTAAACTCCATTCAAATTATAAATTATGAATTAATTTATTATTCAATCAAGAAGGAAAAATGATTTTTCAAAATCACTTCTTTATTTATCACCTTTCAATTATTGATTAGAAGTTTAATATTATTCTGCTAGGATTCAAAATTAATTGTGAAACAATGTCATGATTTTGATTGGTTCTTTATATGTAATGATCTCATTTATTTGTTTATGCCAAATATTTTCACATTTGTACGTTGCACACTTATCAAAATTAACGGAAATCCGGTTTCATGATATCGCAAAGTCCAAAAATTATTTTCTATTTGAAAATTACATGACGGTTAGTGAAGATAGATTACTAGGTACCCACTCTTCACTAAAGATTACAAATGCTAGGGATCGGAGTTTTCGTCAACACAGGGACCCACCAAGCCATCAATCTCTTTCATTCAGTTCCGTTACCATAATTAAACGGATATAGTTTGGTATACTAAAAACAGGAAATATGCGTAACATGTTTTGTCTAGACATAATTATGACGTCCAAAACAACATATTATTCTAACTGTTGAAAGTATTGTTTAAATGGATGATATTTTTGGTGAATCACGTCATAAAATTATAAAATAAATCACAATTTTATTTTGTGTATTTTAAATCATTTTCCGATCAACTGTGTTATGGAATTTTAATTAAGCACGGATTATGATATCGCTAAGTTCATGTAGCTTCTTTACAAATAAAAAAAAACCGTTGGGGCGCTGATTCCGAATCTGGCATCAGAATTGCAACAGTCCGACTGGATTTTGGATATCGTAACCTCAAATTCGAAAAACCAATTTTGGACCCTTTTGTGACGGTATCCATTTCCGAGGTATATTTTGTCGCTGAATTAAAATCTTAATAAACTTTATTTTATCAACTTAAATGATGTTTATTTGGCTTTTTTAGTTTTGAGACTATATGATTTCTCAAAACTTAATAACTCCATTGTCGTGTTCTTGAATAATAAAGGTCACTTGAAAAAGAGCACACTACTATAGCGGGTTGAAATGAAAAAACACAACAAGGATAATCATTTTTGATGTATTTTTCAAAGAGGAACTCGTTTCTTGTTCCAGAATTGCGCTAAAATATTGAACTTTCATGATCTAACTACTACTATTTTTAATATAACTACTACTAACACATTATTTGTTAAACAAAAAACTGCATAATGAAACTGTAAGAAAAAGCGTGTGATGCTGGCTTTTCCTGGTGTACTGCTGTACCACATTAAATGAATTAACTCGATAACGGTTTAAACAAGTTTAATTCACTAAAGTTCGGATATTTACAATAATTACAAAACTTAAACCTATCGTGAAACTTATGACAAAAACTAAATGTAATCAAACGGGTATATAAAGAATGAAATAAAGCAGGACTTCTTGCAGCGACTATTTTTGAAAATGTATTGATAGTTGAACGAATTGTTACCGACCGTCTTGTGTAGAAGACTGATACTAATTGTAAGCTTAATCAAAATATCTTATTAAATACAAATGTATTGAAATACATAAATGAAATAGATAATTAAGCAGTACAATGTACCTACCAGTCACATAGGCTAGATCTATAAATCGACTTTGTTTAATCTATTAAATGAATTAATATGTTTGTATGTATCACTTTATTACAAAGCACCTTTTGGTATTAGTATTTTTGTATTTAAGTTAGTCATCCTTTTGCTCTCTGTCGAATCGGCTAATCTTCAAATTTATCGATTTCAATATACATTTAACAGACCGACACACTGCGCTTCATGGATACCCTGAATAAATAGTTTATCAGTAATAATTGGAAGTCCCAGATGAGGGCCAGAAGCCGGCAGGGTGTAAAATTGGACCGAGTGGTCAGTCATGACTATGAATAACTTAAAACTATTTATAAATATAAAATTTAGAAAGGAATTTATTGAATTGTATCTCCCTACAATAACTTTGTAAAATCGAACAGAAACATTAAATTCAATTTACCCGGTTATTAAATCTAAATCGAATAAGTACAATTCGATCACATACTTAGGTGACATTTCCTTAAAAATCATGCGTGTATTAAAATAATCAAATAATATAATTACTTCCTTTAAAACCAGTAATAACTTATCCAAATATATAAAATATAATAACGATAATACTAATAAATATTCAAAATCTGGGGTTTATTTACTGGAATGCGGAGACTGTAACCAAGTTTATGTGGGACAAACTGATAGATCCTTCATACAAAGGATTAGTGAACACAGAAGATGCTATACCAATGAAAAAGCTGATTCTACTTATGCAGACCATCTATTAAATGATAAACATATGTTTAACGCTATTTTTAAAAGAATTGCTAAAACGTCGCAAATTAAACTTAACAAAGTCTTTATATTAATAAATACAATAAATTGAACGTTTTACTAAACGATCAAACTGGTGTTAATGTTTCCTTTATCATATTTAAAACTGTATTCGAAAACTTAAGGTTTATCTCTTCCTTTCGTTGTTACCTACCCCATAAGAATATATCAATTTTTAGTATTTAAGCTTATTTTGTAAGAACTTTAATTAGAACATCTGCACTTGACGAAGCCAAATTTTTTGGTGAAACAATTGTTGTGAATAATTAAAAATATTTTTGAAACTTTACTCTTGCTTTCTTTATTTGATATGGAGTTTCAACAAGTAAAGCTTACTGCAATTAATTATCTCTCAAAATGGCCCAAAATTTTGACATGCTGAAGCCAGATATGCATTCAGCGTCGCTTTAGTTCCTGAGTTCGTTCATATGTGTTATTAACTACAACATACATTCTTCCTCTTTATCTATGCGCAAAATCAAAGTTAATACGGGGATAAAAATAGTTTATTTCTTTAACACCATTTTTTAAATTATTATTCCTGTATTGGCTATGGTTTTGCACATTAATAAATGTATTTCCGAAGTTGTTTGTTAAAATTGTTACTGCCGCAATAAATTCTTTTCACGTCCATTATTAGCGAACATGTTGCAAAGGAAAAGGCGATCTATATTGATCATATTCTTTGCGGGAATTTGACACGTTGCTCGCGCTCGAGTGCGCCGTGCCAGCATCGATTTCATAAAAATGTCCATTTCCATGCGGACAACCATTCTATACCGTTAGATTTGTAAAACGAAACAATAGAACCATTAAAATCTGAAGAGTCCAGAAGGACCTAAGTTACCGTTTGAGAAAACAAAAAAGGAGACCATAACCGTAAGCTAATCGTAAGTTACGACGTGTAAGCAAAGAACTGATCTCTATCGATAAGGAAATTTATCGATTGCATCTTGAGCTGTGATCTAGTGAACCTTTGGATTGTTTTCGAATCAAATTTTGTTTTCATTTATCACCAAATTCAACAGACAAACAACCAATTTTGATATTTTAATAATAGTATTTTTATACAAAGGAGAAATGAAATTGTCAATTAAATTTCGAAAACAAGAGATAAGTGAGTACATTTATATTAGTTATTCGTTAGATGGCAGAACAGAAATAAATGATCTGTATGTTTAAAAGTTGTTTATCACCAACAATTAAGTAATTAAAAAAGGTCAATTGACTTTTAACACGGAAACTGGAGTTCGCAGTGTTACACATTTGTTATTGTCATTTTCAAGTTCAAGAGTACGAGTTTATCGTCGCTGTTTCCGTTTTACACTTAATTAAAATATACTCAGCGACAATTAGGCGACACTAATCATAAATAAAAGAAATAACAACAAATTAATCGGTGTCATTATTCGTATCTACAAGTAAAACATAGCAATCAATTAGCGCATATTTAATTGCACACATTATTTTTAATTAATATTAGATTGCTGTGAGTAAAAATATTGATAATCAATAGCACATTCCTTTCCCTATATTTGTTGTTGTTATTGTTGTTAGTAGAGTAAAGGCAAGTCTTCAATTAATTTCCAGCATCATTAGAAAAAACAAAACTAAAGATAAAATTTAAACTTTCTAGGGTGAAACATTTTTGACTTCAAAAGAGAAAATAAATAAAAGAATGGAAAAAGTTTCACCAATTGTTCATTGTACTCGACAATATCGTTTCGATCTACGTGATCATTATCAAGAGTATTACTATTTACTAAACTTAAATCTAAACAAATCACATATTTATAGTCTACATGAAATAAGTGGGGAGGAGTGGGTTACTAATTCTAGTTGGTTGTTCATAAGTTCCTCTTTTTTATACAAAGCTTTGCTTATTTCTAAGGATTCTAGAAGCGATAACTTTTACCCTTTGTTATATTAGTGTATAAGATTTTTGTGTTTTCTATGTCTAACTTTTGTTCTAGACTTAGACAATAATCTGAACCGCCAGTTTTTTTTGTCAGATTTTTTAAAATTATTTAAATAATCATTTATACGAATTTCTACTGCCCTCCCTGTTTGTCCTAAATAACTCGCATTACAATCCTTACAAATTAATTTGTAAATTCTCCTTTTTTTGCTTAAAATTTCTTTTAAGTTTAACATTAACCGACATGTTTTTTAATGTCCTACCGTTACATTCTATTGTAGTAATTTCTAGTTTCTTAAGTCGTGATTTGAATTTTGAACTTACGTTATTGACAAATTACAAAGAACAATAAATGTTATCTGTTTTATACTAAAATTATCATTAAATAGTAGTTTTTGAACTTTCGATTGTTTTGTTTAGATTTAAGTTTAGTAATTAGTAATACTCTTGATAATGATCACGTAGATCGAAACGATATTGTCGATTACAATAAACAATTGGTGAAACTTTTTCCATTCTTTTATTTATTTTCTCTTTTGAAAACTAAAGATTTTCACACACTTTATTTACTATTCCTAACACTTGTTTCGCCAAAGTTTGGTTTCCTCAGACGTGAGTACTTACTACTAGCACTTCCAACATCTTCGTAAATTCTTTTACTAAAACTAATTTGTAAACTTTTAGAAGAATTTTGGTGTTTGGTGTAAAATATCAAATTGGTCAAAATGTTGAAAAAAAGGATGAGGGTAATTTAAGTTATTTTAAGTTTGTGTTAGTTAAAAAATAGCCTAAACGTTTTTTTGTTGTAATTTTGACGATAATTTTAAGTCGTTATACATGTTTAAGATTGACATGCATCCCTTAATTTCAAAAATAATGTCGAACGGAATTTACGCATGGTAATAAAAATACTCCGCATGGAATTTACGTACCTCTAAGAAGTAGGGTACTTTGGGCAGAATTTATACCAGCCCAATAGCCTTACTTATCATATTTAAAGGTACCATTATTGGTCAGGTATTTGCAAACAATTTATCGAAAATTAGAGACCATTTACGTTTGTAAAATTTACGCCCTCCTTTATCACCATACTTATACAAGGCACAATAATGAACCCCTTTTTAATGTTGACATCGGAGCTCATATATCTGTCAATAATACAACCACATATGTATAAAGTATGTAGTACAGCTACGCCCTGTAGTTTATATGCGCATTTGTACGTTGTTCATTAGTTCAAGCTTATTATTCACCTGTCTGTTATTTTGCAAATATGGATGAATGAGGATTGTAACTAACTAAATTTGTGTCAAAAACGAACAAGTGCTTCCTTCATTTATGGCGGTCGTAATTAGTAGATCGTCAAAAATTAGTTGTCTATTACATTTGAACTATATTTGTTGTGATGATTGAACAAAACATTTATATCACCTCATTCTATGATATCAAAGTCAAATAAATTAAAAAAAAAAACACGGCATATGTTCCACAATTTTCATTAAATACTGACAATATTTTTTCGGCTGTTATGCTTTTATCAAAGTAAATGTAACAGACGGAGTGAAAAGTTCGTAGGCTGACCCATAGATGGCGCTACTAGTATAGTATCAAATCCGTATGATTTTTAGTTAGCTCTAACCTTCAAAAGACGCGTTTATAAATTTGATAGCTGTTGCACTATTAGTATTTGAGTTATATATTTTTAGTGAAAGAACTTGTATTACTTTGAATAAATGGATAAAAACGAATTTCGTGTGTTAATAAAGCATTGCTTTTTGGCTTTTTGAAACTAAGGCTTGGCATGATAAACATTATTCGGACTTTGCGCCAGGAAAACCAACCATAGAAAAGTGGTTTGCTAAATTTAAACGAGGCGAAATGAGCACCGACGACGATGCACGCAGTGGACGCCCCAAAGAGGCTGTTACCGATTAAAACAGAAAAGTCCACCAAAATAATTTTTGATAACCGTAAAGTGAAGTTGAGTGAGATAGCTGGAACCCTAAAGATATCAATGGAACGTGTTGGTCATATTGTGAATGAATATTTGGATATGCGAAAGCTCTGTACAAAGTGGGTGCCGCGCGAGCCGTGAACTCACAATCGACCAAAAACAACAACAAATCGATGATTCTAAGCAGTGTTTGGAGCTGTTCAATCGTAATAAATCCGAATTTTTGAGTTTTCGTCGATGAAACATGGCTCCGTTATTTCACACCGGAGTTTAATCGACAGATCGACAGTCAGCCGAGTGGACTACACGTGATGAACCGACACCAAAGCGTGGAAAGAGGCAATAGTCGGTTGGCAAGGTTATGGCATTATATGTGAATTGCTTCCGCATCCACTGTACTCTCCAGATCTGGCCCCCAGCGACTTTTTTCTGTTCTCAGACCTCAAGAGGATGCTTGCTCGCGCCGATAAAGAGATAATCGTAATCGCCGAAACTGAAACCAATTTTGAGGCTAAAGACAAATCGTATTATAAAAATGGTATCAAAAAATTGCATGACCGTTATAATCGTTGTATTGCCCTCGAAGGGAACTATATTGAATAATAAAATCAAATTCTATCAAAAAAAATATTTTTTTCTATGCTAGTCTACGAACTTTTCAGCCCGCCTGTTATAATATAATTTAAGATGATATTTATAAGGGTTGAAGCCTACCACAATTCTTATAAACTTAGATGCTTTTACTTTATGCACTTTACATTTATTTTTGTAACAATTATATATTATACATTCACTTTGATAATGGCATAACAGTCGAAACAATATTGCCAGTGTTTAATAAAAATTGTAGAACATACACTAAGTGTTTTGTTTTTTTTTAAATATTAAACATGTTCCACCAAGAGCCAAGCCAGAATTCCATTTCATTAAATAAATTAAGTTTGTCACGTAATAATTCCACGTGAAATTAGAAATTAATGGATCGGATGATTGTTTTTTTTTTTTATTTATACGATGATAATGTTTTTTCTGTTGCGATTTATGGGACCCTAAAAATAGCTAGAAATATAAAGCCTCTTGTGCAAGTTAGACGACGCAAAACTGAAATTTAGAGACCTTAATTCATTAAAAATAAAAAGCTATATACGTAATAAATCAGACAAAATAATTTCAACCATTTTGATGAGTTAACAGATTTTGATAGGCCTATGAAGCAGATCAATGTAAGCTAAAATATTTTATAATCTCTTAAGCTGATCAAGTCCGATATAAGACATAATTTTCATTTTAATCTACCTTTTGGCTATTAATTTAGAATTAGGACATCTTAATACCCACTATAATAAATTTATTTAATGCCAAACAAAAATACCAGCGACGTTATAAGGTACAGCTAGGAGACATGGACAAGTTGGAGGACGGTCATTAGCGATATTTCTGACGTTGTGATGACAATGCTTGAATCGTTTATACACATATAATAAGCACATATGTGAGTCACAAATGGTGTGGTCCTAGTTTTGTGCTATGTGTAATTATTTTTGAGAATTAGAAACAAAAGTTGCTTTCACTGATATACATAATTTTGCAAATAATATTTCGTCCTCAAATGAATGTTTACAATAAAATGTAATTGAAATTCATAAATTTGCTATGGCCAAACACGTAGTCCGATGTCCACTGGTCTAAATTGTTGATTTCGTGGATATTACTTGGTCCATTTTCCTACCCCTTTTGTTACAAAAAAGTACCCGGTGATACACCAAATAATGAAAGAATATTATAAATATAAATATAAATATACATATATTTGGAATCAACAGAAACAACTAATCCGAGGGCTAATACCCCTACCGGCATTGAATTACACTGTTGATTCCGATGGATTCTTAGACGAACATATAACATATCAAAAAAGAAGGAATTAAAATCCTTATTTGTTTAAATATTAAGATCAAAGATCTCACATTGGAACGCGTCCTACCAAGTAGGCACAACGAACCGATAGGTCGAAACCGGTCGTGGGTATGGCTTTCGGTTCGTTGTGCCTACTTGTGGTAGGACGCGTTCTAATGTGAGATCTTTGATTTTAATATTTAAACGAATAAGAATTTTAATTCCTTCCTTTTTGAATATGTTATAGGTTAGTCTAAGAGTCCATCGGAATCAGCAGTGTAATTCAATGCCGGTAGGGGTATTAGCCCTCGGATTAGTTGTTTCTGTTGATTCCATATTTATATTTATATTTATAATATAGCCTATAAAGGCCTTTCTGCCAGCGCCCACCTGATGAGACCCGATGGGTCGAAACCGGTCGTGGGATATGGCTTTCGGTTCGTTGTGCCTACTTGGTAGGACGCGTTCCAATGTGAGATCTTTGATTTTAATATTTAGACGAATAAGGATTTTAATTCCTTCTTTTCTGAAAGAATATTAATATGTATTATTTGAAAAACTATAATCACTACGTAACAATGGTGCATTTTTTGTTTTAGTTTTTCTTTCTGAACTTTATTGAATCCTGTTGAATGATTTATTAATTGTGAATAAGTGAACGCATACGTGTGTGTGGTTACAATATACCTCTAAATTCAGCATTGAACGTAAAGGATGGGATATGGAAGCGATCGTGTGGTCCATTAGCAGTAAATATCCAACCCGTCCTGTTGTACTGCATGTACGTATAATATTTACTCGCAACTCGGTCCTGCCTGCCTGCCTGCCTGTCTGTTTCTGCCCCTAATAGTATACAAACATACCTTTGGCCACGTGAATGGTGTGCATTGATAGAAACATGTTCCATTCGCCGAAGAAGCGGGCAATTACAATGAATACCCTCATTTATAAGTGCGCTCATGTCGAAGGCGGCGACGACAGCAGGCGGTTCTGCGGGATTCTTTTGAACGAATATGGAAATCAGGAAATTAGTTGATGCTTTTTGTAGCGCCCCGAAGAATGCCATTTGGCTCCGGCTCTCTGGATATGAAAAGGTGTATTGTCAAGAGCTTAATTTCGAGTGCTTTCAAAATGAAAGCCAATATATCGGCGTTACTCGTCATTTTTTTTTCGTGTCTTATTCATACATATATGAGCAAGTTCAAACATAAAACAAAGGAACGTGTCTTGTTAACAGACTCTACGTTTCTTTTTTTTTTTCAAATTTTTGTTTGGCTTGTCTTGATTGATATTTAGAAACCATTATTTTTGTCTCGTTACATGATTACTAGTGTAGATATACAAAATTTTTGAATACCTTTGTTTATTAGCTAATGAAATAAGATTATTTCACCGGTGCACAGATGTGCCACTTCTTTTGATTCCTATGGGGGAATCGATGCAATAAACGGACTTTATTACACCCAAACTATTTACAACTATATACGCACTAATTTTATTGTACGCCGTGATTGCTACTTATTTTTACGAAAATACTAAATGACTATATATTATGATATGAAACTATATGTTATTAAATACTAAATGTTTAAAGAGATCTTGAAGTGATCGGTGCTGTATGTTAATGTACTAAAATGATCCCTGCTAAAAATGTAAGATGTTTGAATGGTTTGAATCTAATATGTTTGAATAATGAATTGATTCTGCAATTGAATGTAAAAATACTTATTTTAACATGAATTTAAGAATCGCCCCCCAGAGCAGGGGGTGGTTCCGATGCACCGATACGTGAAACAACAAAAAAAAGAAGGGAAATGTAAACATACAAAAATGCAACATTGCAAGCTATGTGTCGGTGAAAAAGGACTGATGGGTCAAAAAATTAACCCCAATAAATCTATCGACTAACTTAACTCTAAAAGAACATTTGGAAATATAGAAAATATAATACAATAGGGCTAAATGGCAATACCAAGAAAGGAAAAAATATGACACATACAAAAACCATAAATTGTAAAAGAAAGGAACAGACAGCAAATGCACATGACAATACAAAAATCCAAGAAGTAAAAAATGCATGACTAATAAGGCTAATATATTACAAAGACAAAAAATAAAAAGATGAATGTATGCGAACAACTTTTAATGAGCGATTTACCAGATGATAGTAAACACACTGATGTGATGTCATAATTTAAAATAATTTAACTTATGAATTAAAACTTTAAAAAAAATCATTAAAATTTGAAATGGTGTGTTACCAATAATATTAATGTAGATTAATGCATTTCGAATAAGGCCATTTGTAATCCAATCCGCCACATGGAATTTGATTGTTTTGTATTACGACAAAGTATACATATCACTCTGTCTGCTTTTAATTTTCATTTAACAATCATGTCCGGGTTGTTTTCTAATCTAATTATTTTAGTTTATCTGCATTAAATTATGTTTCCAAATGGTTATCATATTTTTGGTACAAATAAATGTAAATAAATAAAATATATTAAATATAATGGAATTGCCCATTACAAATTAAATTATTTATGCACTTTCAAAAACAATTATATAAGTTTCGTCCTGTTAAGGTATATAATATAATAAAAGCAAAAAAGTGCGGAAAACTGTCCACTGAAGATCTGCAGAAAAATATTCCAGAAACTTAAACACAATTGGTATTTGCCAGTAACTCGTTTTAATTAACGAAATGATAAGTGCAGTCCTGTTGCAACATTCAAGCATGATTTGCATGAAGGTTCTTCTAATATTAGTACAGTTTTAAGGATATACTGCAGATTACCGATAACAACTTCAAGCTGTAAGCGAAGTTTCATCAAACAAATAATAAATAAAGTCTACCTACGTTCAACAATGAGTCAGGAACCTCGCGACTTTTAATGATCGAAAATAAAACGAGGAACTCTAATGAGGCTGTAGATTAATTTTCGGAAAAGAAAACTCCACGTGTAAAGCTGTACCAAGATTAAACAGTAAATTTTGCCGAGATTCAAGGATTAAAGGTTTGTTTAGTCTGGCTAATGCATATTGTTTACACTGCTTGTATATGTTTCCGGCTAAACTCGATTTCAGGACAAACTAGTTTTGCCTAGGCTAAACTAGTTCTTTTTATACGCGATAGGACTAACTAGTATAGCCTAGTCCAAACTAATTAGTCCTAAGCCCGATAGGATAAACCAGTTTAGGTTAGTCCAAACTGATTTGTCCTGATATAAATAGATTAAGTTATGATAGATAGGTTTTGTGAGATGCAGCTGCAAAAAAAATATCCTATCGCGTATAGGAAGAACTAGTTTTGCCTAGGTTAAAGTAGTTCTTCCTATACGCGATAGGATTAACTAGTATAGCCTGAAATATATATGTTACTGGCCAAACCCGATTTCAGGACAAACTAGTTTTGCCTAGGTTAAACTAGTTCTTCCTATACGCGATAGGATTAACTAGTATAGCCTAATCCAAACTAATTTGTCCAAAGCCAGATAGGATAAACTAGTTTAGGCTAGTCCAAACTGATTTGTCCTGATATAAATAGATTAAGTTATGATAGATAGGTTTTGTGAGATGCAGCTGCAAAAAAAATATCCTATCGCGTATAGGAAGAACTAGTTTTGCCTAGGTTAAAGTAGTTCTTCCTATACGCGATAGGATTAACTAGTATAGCCTGAAATATATATGTTACTGGCCAAACCCGATTTCAGGACAAACTAGTTTTGTCTAGGTTATACTAGTTCTTCCTATACGCGATAGGATTAACTAGTATAGCCTAATCCAAACTAATTTGTCCAAAGCCCGATAGGATAAACCAGTTTAGACTAGTCCAAACTGATTTGTCCTGATATAAATAGATTAAGTTATGATAGATAGGTTTTGTGAGATGCAGCTGCAAAAAAAATATCCTATCGCGTATAGGAAGAACTAGTTTTGCTTAGGTTAAACTAGTTCTTCCTATACGCGATAGGATTAACTAGTATAGCCTGAAATATATATGCTACTGGCCAAGCCCGATTTCAGGACAAACTAGTTTTGCCTAGGCTAAACTAGTTCTTCCTATACGCGATAGGATTAACTAGTATAGCCTAATCCAAACTAATTTGTCCAAAGCCCGATAGGATAAACCAGTTTAGGCTAGTCCAAACTGATTTGTCCTGATATAAATAGATTAGGTTATGATAGATAGGTTTTGTGGGGTGTAGCTGCAAAAAAAACTGTTCCACAAACATATGCCAGTGCAAGAAGGCAATGATACTCTGCAATTCTAAGTGCCACCAAAGCACTCCATGTAAAAATAAATAATAATTTTAATAATTGAGATATGATTATTGTTTTAAAAAAAAACACTTATTATTTATTATAGTATGATTATTTATAACTTTTAACGACGAATCATTATGGTTTTAATAACTATGATTACGGAGTATTTTATTCAGTTTATCTGTATATGTTATACTGTTATAATGTTTACACTAGGCCACACCAATTTATCCTAGAGTGTACGTATTTATATCAGGACAAATTAATTTGTACTAGGCTATACTAGTTAATCCTATCGCCTATAGGAAGAACTAGTTTAGCCTAGGCAAAACTAGTTTGTCTTGAAATCGGGTTTGGCCGGTAACATATACATTCTGTATCTATTAATGTACCATATTACGAAAAGTTATTAGCAAATTGATATTAAAGAGCGTAGATTTATTATTCTCCCCGTCATAAAAATTTCCACTCGGTATATTTGTTTCGTGAGTTTTTTAAATTTTGAATGCTAGAGGGAAGTTTATATCCTGATTCGTATATTTTGGGCTGTCAGTTGAGCATTTAGTCGTTTACAACAGGCGTTTATGAAAGTAAAATAAAGAAACAAGACTTGGTAAAGTTTCACTAGAATAATTTATTGTCTCGACAATATTGTTTCGAGCTATGTGCTCATTTTCAAGAGTAAACTTATACTAAACTTAAATAATACACAAGTCACTTAAAATTAGGGGGGAGGAAAAAGTTCCTAATTCTAACTGGTTGTTTATTAAATTTTCTGTTTTATATAAAGCTTTGTTAATTTCAAGTGATTCAAGTAGAGATAGTTTCTTTCCTTTACTTACGTTAGTATGTAAGATTTTTATATTTTCTTAATCTAAAGAATGGCCTGGAGAGATACAATGGTCAGAACAACTAGTTTTTTTATCAAGTTTTTTGATACTGTATACATGCTCATTGATTCTAATGTCTATAGTCCTACCATTTTGGCCTAGAAAAAAGGCATCTTATAAACTCCACTTTTTTGTTTGATGTTAGTTTTTGGTTTACTGTTTACTATCAAATTTCATAGCGAACGGTTATTTACTTCGACTGCTGTAATACCTAGTTTTTGAACTCTTGAAAACGAGCACATAGCTCGAAACAATATTGTCGAGACAACAAATTATTCTAGTGAATCTTTACCAAGTCTTGTCTCTTCATTTTAAGTTAATAAACATGTTTCACAAAAAGTGCATCCACCAAAGTTTAAATGTTTATAAAAGTGGTCGTATCGAGATGTCTATTCCTAGAATAGCACGAAAAATACGGCCAATGTCCGTTTTCCGACTTAGCGTCCAACATATAGGTACATTGAGTAACTGTTTCAATTTCTCTCCTTGACTTGTAAACATGAATGGATAATGTTAAGCCGCAAAACAGCTGGTAGTATGTTATGTATCTATGATACGTATACTACACAAGAAACTCATTGACACTTTTTTAACTGTAGGCGGATAATCGTTTTGTTGTTCAGGTTGTTCAGCATAATTTATGAATGCCTAAGATATTTGTTTCTAAAGGTATTAGAAAATATATATGTACCTGTCTTTCAAGATGAAGTATTACGTACACTCGTGTGAAAAATAAATTAAATATGTACTTATAAATACATAAGTGTTTTTCACAAGACATTCCGTTAACCATTTGAAGAAACTGAACTTGAATTTTTAATTACAATCATGTACGACTTCCAACATTTTTTGCTATTAATAACATCCTCTCTAGCATTCAAATAGCCAAATACTTCCTCATCTATTAGTAATACTTCCGGTTTTCATATCAGAATTACTGAATATATTATTGACAAACAGTTAGGGTAATTTCTTAATCATCATAGGAAATTCAAACATGCCCAGTTTCTTCAAATAAGTTTATGATACGTACTTGGTTACCGTTTATTGTACGAGGACGGATCAAATATAAACGAGCCTTTGTTCGTAAAACATTTATTTTGAAAAGTTTCGCAAAAACACCAATTTTTTAACATATCCCCCATGTTTGTCTATACATTTTCCCCAACGAATTGGTAGTTTTTTCATCCCGTCTTCATAAAAAGAACCAGGGCAAGTTTTATCTGACTGAGGTTACAGTAGTAGGCTGCCTTAATGGTTCTTTGCTCGTACAACAAATCGACCAACAGCACCCCTTTCTAGTCCTAAAAACCGTGGCTGAAACTTTACCTCCAGACGTGTTTTCGGCTTCACTGGGTTTGATTCATTTTAGCGTGTTTTGTTGTTGGAGTGTAATGGTGTACCCGCGTTGCGATGAGTCGCAGGTTGCAATTTTGTGCACAAAAATCACCTTCCTGTCTAAATTTAGTGAGAAGCGCCTGAGAGATGCGAACTTGAGTAGCTTTTTGATTTTCACTCAGCAACTTTGGAATCCAACGAGCTGAAATTTTTCGGAATGCCAAGTTTTTCGTTATAATTGTGTGGATACTCCCATAGCTGATGCCGAGTTCACCAGATACCTGAAGCACAGTGGCGTGGCGTGGTGGTCCCCTTCACTAAGATTTCTAACACGTGCAATGTTGGTGCGCGGACGACGAGGATGATTTACGTGTAAGAAAGTTAATAATAATTAGTTGCGCAACGGTGCTATGCCCCTCTTTCTTACTCATTGTGATAGTTATTAACATATTAACCAAGCGAACGCAACAATACGACGCGCCGTTTCCGTGCCACCTAATATCCCCACTTCAAGTTCCTAACACCCGGATGAGCCTTGAGCAACTATCCGGCGCGCAATTTAAAAAGGCTCGTTTATATTTGATCCACCCTCGTATCTATATGTAGCATATTTTATTGTAAATGAAACGTTCATTATTTACTGGATTGACGATGATGGTAATAAAAATAACTTCAAACATTTTGAAAACTCAAAGAAAAAGGCTGCAGCCTTCAAACAAATATTTAGATCAACAATAAAGTTTCCAAATTTTTATATTTTACTCCTGTAATAACTGAGTAATCAACAGTAGAAGAGAGACAGTTCAAAAACTTGCCAATTTTTATAAAATACATGTATTATTTAAACCAATGTCATTTATAAAAGCAGGTTTCTTTTTATTGATTTGCTTATATGGATTTGTGCTTATAAGCACCTTGAAAAAGAATATTGACAGAAAAGTGTAGGAAGCAACTAGGCGACTTTCTCATTATTGTTGTGGGCGCTTTCGTAGGTTTTATAACGCGATTTCACCACACTTATCCTAATTCGAGTAAAACATTCTTGTTCGTCCTATTTTTTCAGGCACATGTCTACAGTCATAAATTACGTAAATGTTAGGCGCCTGCTTGAAGAAATGTCTCTTGAACCTTATTACGTAGACATAAAATAGTAGAATCCTATAAAAGCAAACGAATCGGAAATTAAGGACATACGTGTTCTTACCCATTAGAATATTACTAATAATAATTTTATAACTTACTTTAAATTAGGTACAAAACCAAAAACGTTCGCTTGACTTTCATGTATATATATTTATATGTAGGAGAATAATAACAGGATGTAAAATTGAAGTAGAAAGAATATTTTAGTCTTGATGACTTCATTTTTTGGTATTGGAAAGACATGAGTAAATCCTGGTGATTGTGGATTCGTTGACCGTGTTCCATTATATGTCCTTTTGAGGTAAATCAAGGACATAGTGTCTGTTCTTGCTGTTGGTTCAAACCCATTTCGGAATAATATATAAATTTAGCTCCTATGTTAATGACATTTCAGTTATATTGTAATCAAGAAGTTTAAAATTCGGAATGCTTTTGTAAGTCTAAATGGCATTGGTCGATAATCGTACTGTCCTTGAACGAACAAGACACTTCCTAAAATTTACGACTATCGGAAGTAATGATTTGCTTATGCAAACCAGTAAGAGGACAAATCGCAAACGGGCTTTTTAATTGTTAAATAACGTATTTGTGTCACGTAGGGTTTTTACAGTTGAAGTTGTAGGGGTCGGTAAAACTAAAACGGAATTCGTCAATTGTATTTGTTCAAAATTTTAAAATACGCTTCTAGCAATTCTGCCGCGCCTACCGTCCACGTTTCACATCCATGTAGAACCGTGCTCCAAACATGCACAAAACAATCTTTTCTGAGTTTCCAAATTAACTGATCGCAAGCACAGAAGTGATTTCTTTTAGTTTAAGGTGAGTAAACCCTGCACTATTATTGTCAGTCGCTGCCGACACTTCGAGGTATAATTTTCGCACACGTAGTCAACACAGCACCCACTGAAGATGTCTTGACGAAACCGTTCACATCGACCACGGCCTACAAGCCCGAATCATCATTCTACTACTATTATTGTTTTGTTTCTATTTTCTCCGCTTTTTCTGTTTTGACTTATCCGACTTCCTAGATATCGAAAATCTGCAATTTGTTGTAGTTTTTCGTCCTCAATTTTTATATTATTAAGTCAAACTCTACTTGCACTTCCCTTGCACCCCAATATTGTTGTTTTATTTTTATGCTTTACTCCTTATCAGTACCTACCCTTTTTTAAACTATCTCTAACTCTTCTTTGATAGGTGTGATGTCCTCTTGAGATAATTTTAATTTTAGCAGTTTCAGAAGTAAAATAGAAGCGAATTTTTTCTATATGTACCACAGACAAACTAGAGAATAACATTTTTAATCTTCCCTTTTAACCAGTTTTTTCAATATTATGTTATACGATCTATAAAAAACATGATAGCTTAACTTACACCCTATAAATAGTTTAATGCTTTTTATTGATAACTACCAAGAAAACTGTAAACCAGTATGACTTATTATTATAAATAAACACATGAGTGATATTATAAGGAGTCCGCTTTTTTTGCATATTTTGATAAATTGTTATTTTCAATAACAATTTTAATTTCAGGAGATAACATCGATACTTTTGGAAGAAAAATAGATAAAAAGTCAGACCAATGGTTTGGAGCTACAATCTACAGTGCAGGTGAAGAAGGATCGATAGTGGTAAGTTCAAAAATATTAACGTACATGTGTAACAATCAAAATAAAACTAAACAAATTATACAATAATTCATAAATTATATGACTTCGTGTGACGTAAAAATTAAAAACTGTTATGGTATTTTGTTATTCAAATTTTGATTTTATTTTATGTGTTTGTTAATTTATTACATAGTGGAGGACGATGAATTTATTTTTATGCGATTCGTCCCATCAATCAGTCAAGAAAGCAGACAAAATTTACACTTATTTTCGAGATCTAATAACTTTTTCTGTAAGTCAAATATTAATCCTCTCTTATTATGAGCTTCAAGGCAGTTTATAAATCTATTTTTAATTTTTTAAACGAAATTAAAATTTATGTTAGTTGAATCATAAGTAACCGATATTTATGAATCACGTTTATTTCGTAAATAAAAGTGATCAATCATCTACAAAAAATCAAAATTAGCATTTTATCGTATTTTATTGTTTACGGGTTGGTTTTACATCAAAATATATACTATTTTTCGTGCATTGTTTTACGTAATTATACTTACTGTATTTTTTGTGAAGCTGTGAATATTTTTGGTTTTTCTAAATTGACGTAATAAAGAGCAATTGATGAATCAACCATTTGTTAACAATATGAAAAATTAAGATACGAATAATAATGATACACGTGATAGGTGACGTAGAAAGACACGTGAGATAGTAAAGTGCACGGGAAAAACTAATAATAGGGACGTAGAGTCAGAAAGGAACTGTTAAAACGTGTCTGGATTCCGCAGCTGGAGATATATTAGGTCTTAAAAAGAAAACGAAATTAGGAAACCCTGGGTAATAAATGAGATTGTAAGGTTGGTAGAATAAAGGTGGAAATAGAAGAGCAAGATAAATTAGAAAGACTAAAAAGGGTATAAGGCGATAAAGTAGGAAATCATTACGAATCGTAGAGTAGCTAACGAACAGTAGATTGATAATAGGTGTAATGAAGTAGGAGAAAAGTTTAAAGCTGGTAAAACTAATGAGGGATGTAATATACTTAAAAGACATTGTAGCGAAATATTATCCAGTAGGAATATAAAACAATGAAAATACAGATAGGTGGAGAGAATACATACGGAATATATACACAGATGAGAAGAGTTAGGAAATGGGATGTATTAAGAAAAGAAGACAGTGTGAGGACAGATAATTCTGGATACCCTACAGTGAGGAAACAGTTCCAGATAGCATTAAATAATTTAAAGAATAGTAAGGACGAGAAGTTTCAGTTTCTTTGTTTAAGTTAGTTGGCAACATAAAAAAACGGGGAAGTTATGGATGACTACAAACGTATCATAGTAGTAGCAATATTAAGAAAGAGAACCGCTGATAGGTGCCAGAATTTTAGGACAAATACCTTAACTTGTCATGCGTCAAAAATCTTAACTGGAACAGTACAATAAAAAGATGGAAAAAAGGGTGGAAGAAATACTAGAGGAAGACCAATTCGAGTTTAAAAGGAATAGGGGAACCCGTGAGGCCTTTTTAGATTACCCATAGGTATTAATAGTAGAGAAAACGGTAGAAGAGGGATCTCGTAAAAGTTTTTGACAATGTTAAATGAAATAAGATGCTAATTGTTCTTAAAAATATATGGATGAGATACAGGAATAGAAGAGTGCTATATAGTTTGTACAAAAACAACAGAATAAGGACAACAACGTAAGGATGAAGTAAATATTAGGAAGAAAGCTAGACAGGATGCACACTGTCATCACTACTTTTTCATCTGATACCTGGGCTGAAAAGTCCCGGGCCTAACACATAGATTGCGCTAGCTATATTGCATTCACCTCTTTTTCAGTTAGTACTAACTTTCAAAAGACAGCTGTTGAAATATGATATTCTATTGATTAGTTTGTGAGTTATTGTGCTAAGAGTGACTTTATCTAGCTACTTTTTTTATTTTCAAAACAATGGATCAAAAATAATTTTGTGTTTTAATTTTACACTGTTTCTTGATGGGAAAAAATACCGTTCAAGCTAAGCAATCGCTTGAAAAGTGGAAAAGTGTTGTTGGATACTCCGCTCTATCGGAAACAACCGAAACAAAATAAAACGTTGGTTTGCTGACGTCAGACGTGGTCGTAAAGACATTGATGATGTAGTGCATCAGAACGCAGTGGACGTCCAAATGAGGCGGTAACAGCAGAAAACATAAAAAAAACACAAAATCGAATGATGAATGGATGAATGTTAGAAAAGTGAAATTGCGTGAGTTAGTTGATATCGTAAACATATCAAAAGAACGTGTTAGCTTTAACATATATTGCATGAGCATTTGACTATGAGAAAGCTCTGTTCAAAGTGTGTGCGGCGTTTACTCACTGTTCTGTTGCTCATCAAAAACAAGAACGTGTTGATGATTCTGAGCATTTTTTGGCTATGTTTAAACGTAACAAAAATTATTAATTAACTTTTGTTTTTATTCATGATAATATTTCTTTTGTGACTCTCTCTGTTCGAGCATAATAACTGCCTTAAGAAAGTCTTTGCATCTTTACTTCTCCATGTAGTTTTAATTATTTATTTCACTTACGATTTTATTTACCTGTACATCTTTGAGGTTTACAAATTAGTGTTAGCTCTATTATTTATATTATTTGCACCTTGATGAACACCTACAAAAGTGAATTAATTACCTACGAAGTGAATTAGATAATTTTAACATAGAATTAGACAACATCTATAAATAAGTAAAATTTAAAGGGATTTTACCGTTTCCGTATATTAAATTTACTTTGTGTTAGAAATGTCTCTCATATCTATATAATATGTCAACAGCTTTGATGCATCGTAGTTCCAAGTGACCTTTCAAAGCATCGTCGGACATAATAATTATATTTGTAAATCTATTGTTCTTCCACTAAGGTTTCAATTGTTACATTATCCCAAGAGCCGCACCTAACAGCCGCGGCTCTGTTCCTTTTGTAAATACGAGAATAAACATGTATTCAACTACTATTACTATTATTGTTATTATCATTATTTGTACACAGAACCTTGCAAATTGAAAACCGAATGAGTAGGCAAAATTATGCAATGCAATAATAAATTATGAAGCGTTTATAATAGACGCTGCTTTCTGTTATGCTCGTATAATACCTACACTACTTATCGTTGGTTATGTCTGGTATGCGGGTTCGATTATTATTGGACAATTAAATGGCAATCAAAGCGTTTGTATCAATTGAGGTAATTGAAGATTTGGACAAGGGTAATGAAACAAACAAAACAATCAGCCAAAGGCATAGAATGAATGAGTTAATTACCAGTTTCACTAACGGTATGTTGAAACATTATATCTATATAATAGATGCAAATGATGAGCGTCTTATAAATAAATATTAATAAAAGAAAGCTTTTCTGTTGTTGGTTATTACCTCGGGGATGTCCCATTGTTGCCCGCGAAAATATTTTACCTGAAATTGTGACATTGCTGCCCGCCGACCTTCATGCCTATTAATGTTGGTGGCATTGCTGCCCGCCAACTTTATCACCCTCATAATTAATTTGAATCAATAATTAGGTATTATAAAAGGATAAAACGACAATTTTAACGTCACAAATTATGGATTTGATTGAGATGGTTGAAAGTGCTTGGGGTAAACAACAAATTGTGTTAGGACATTACGAAACATTCAAAAGTTGTTCTAGTCTTTTCGATCAACTTTACACTCTTCACGTCGATCTGAAAAGCACAGAAAATTACACGAATGTCCGTCCGGTTATATATGCATTATTACCCAATAGAAAAAACGATACGTACAAGAGACTGTTGGAATTGATAAAAAGTAGAGTTCCAACGTTTAGTCCAAAATATTTGAAAATTGATTTTGAACTATCCACAATTTTGTCCTTCAGAGAAGTATTGCCTAATATATCATTAAAAAGGTGTAACTTTCATTTCAAACAGTGCTTATGGCGAAAAATCCAAGAATTGGGATTATCATTTATATATCGGGTAGCAATGCCACTGTATAATCTCTTTTTCAATCTGGCGGGCAGCAATGCAACTTTTTCAAGGCGCGGGCAGCAATGGGACAATGTCATTACCTTAACCAATCACTTTCTTCATGATAATCTTTTCGAACGTTTAAAATTTATAAGCTTGTTCGTGTTCATTAAAAAGAAAAACAGGAAAGGGTTTATAGAATCAATAAAGAGGCTTAATAATTATTTTTTTCTAGAAATTAAATTGGTAATATATGAATTACAAAGGACTTATAAAAAGAGAAATTTTGAAGCAATTCCTTAAACTTGCACACGTTCGTGAAAAGAAATTAGATTTTGTTAATTCAATTATTACAGAGCCTAGTCATTTGGGTAAAAAGCGATCTGTTAACTCTTATACAACATCAGAAAGTAAATAGTTCAGCTGATAAAATGTAAATTTCTGTTTAAAATTATGATTTTCTGTAAAAATCCTGCATTTCATTTTTCATAAAGGGTTAGACCAAACAGTATAATAGAATTTTGTGTAAATCTGTGATTTCTTATTTAAAACTCTAATGTGTTATGTGTATACCTGTATCCAAAGGGGTGTACACTTTTGGAGATTTATTATTGGTTACGATAATTTATTAATATCATTTAATGTGGTGAAGTACAACAACTATTACAAAATGAAAAAGCAAGCACGTTCAAATTGCATATGATTAACCCCCTGTTCGTATACAAATTGAAACCGCTTCAATTCAGCATCACAGATAGCTGCTTATGTCGGGGAAATTACATCTATTGCTTGCTTCCTTTTAATATACTGACGGCAAATTAAACGTCTTGTGTCAGTCTATGTAAGTACAAACGAATTATATATAAACTGACCCTCCTGGCGATCTCGCTATGCGCACGTTTCCAATGCTAACAATTCGTTTGTTATTAAATACTTCTTTTATTTCCTACGTTATTATTGTTTACTTTGCATTATTATTGTTTTTATTGCTCCAAGACTCGTTTGTATTCTATTTATATACGAAGAAAGGAACATTCAAACGCTGTTAATTGCCTCTTCAGTTTGAAAATGTTATTCTTCATTTCCGAGATTGTATCCCTTTAGGAATATTAAAGCAATGCCTCATTGTCTCCTATTCCCTTGTACCAATAAGTTAATGGCCGCATAGAAAACACTTTAGTGTATTTGTTTTCGCCAACTAAACTTTCAGCAGTAAATCTTCATTCTATTTTTGTTGTTTACTACAAGTCTGTTTCCCCCCAGGCCTTTGATTAATTTATTTCTCTTGTCTTTGTAGAATACGAATGTTTTCAATTCTTGTATAATTACAATTTAGTATTACGCTGCAATAAAAAGAACGTCGTAGATTCTTTAATACTATTTATCTTCGATTTGAGCAACAGTAGACGTGAAATTATCATTTTACAAGGATGAATCAAATATAAACGAGCTTTTGTTCATAAAATATTTATTTTGAAAAGTTTCACAAAAACACATATTTCTCTGTTTTTCGACATATCCCCCTCGTTTGTCTATACATTCTTCCCAACGCATTGGTAATTTGTTCATGTTATTTTCATAAAAAGAAACAAGGCGGGTGTTTATCCAGTTACGCACAAACGTCTCCACCTATTCATCGGTCTGAAATCGCTCGCCTCCTAGTTATTCTTTGAGGGGCTCAAATATGTGGAAATCACAAGGGGATAGGTCTGGGTTATATGGAGGGTGTTCCAGCTGAGTCCAGTGCATTTCACCGATTTGGGCCTGCGTTAAAATTGCGGTATGAAGCCTAGCATTATCGTATAAGAGTAACATGTCGCGAATGCGGTGCGTTCTCCTTTTTCGGCGATAAGCAAGTTTGACCTGACCGAGAATTCAATAGTACAGACACTAGTAAGCTGCATTAATGGTTCTTCGCTCGTGCAAAAAATCGACCAACAACACCTCTCTCCAGTCTCATAAAACCGTGGCAAGAACTTTGTCTGCAGACAGATGTGTTTTCGGCTTCACTGGGTTTGATTCATTTTTGCACCGCCACTCCATGCTTGCTCGTTTTGATGTTGGAGTGTTATAATGTATCCACGTCTCATCGCAAGTTGCAATTTTATGCAAAAATATTTCACCTTCCTCTCTAAATCGAGTCAGAAGCGCCTGAGAGATGCAAACTCGAGCAGCTTTTTGATTTTCACTCAGCAACTTTGGAATCCAACGAGCTGAAATTTTTCGGAATCCCAAATTTTTCGTTATGATTGTGTGGACACTCCCATAGCTGATGCCGAGTTCACCAGATATTTGAAACACAGGGGCGTGGTGGTCCCCATCAATAAGGTTTCTAACGCGTGCTGGTGTGCGGACGACGAGGATGATTTACATTTTCGACACGATTACGATTATCCCCATCGTTAAATTCTTTGAACCAAACTTTTACACGTGACCACGAAAGCGTTTCATTTCCGAATTTTGATTGCAATCTACGTAAAATTTCAGCTGGTTTCACGTTATCACGTATAAAAAGTTAATAATAATTCGTTGCGCAACGCTGCTATGCACCTCTTTCTCACTCATTATTATAGCTGTTAACCAAACGACTCGTCGTTTCCGTGCTACCTAATATCCCCACTTCAAGTTCCTAACGCCTCGATTATTTTTGATCCACCCTCGTATTTCCATGAAAATTTCTTGAAGTCAAAAAAATTTTAATTATTGTATATATAAAGCTTTTTTACACATTTTCCTTTCCAGTGATTACTTGAGATCTCTTTTACAAAAAGAATACATAAAAATTTCGTTATAACCGATTTTGAGGAAGTCGGTGTGCAATAGAAATTTAATTTTAATATACGCGGATTTGTTATGGCAGTATGAAAACACATTCTCATAACAGAAAGTTACCACTGGTCTGTTGAATTTACCCGTTTTAATCAGCATTTTTAGTCATAAGCGATTTGGTATTGTATTTTGTAAAAACATTCTAGTAAGTTAACTAATTGTAGGATATCTATACTGCCGTATATAGTGGCGGTGCGGGATTTTTTAGTTATATGTGTTCTGCAAACATCCAGAAAAAGAAATTATCATCCCGATAACGGGAGAACATTTTTAGGTACCTGTCCCCATATTCAAACCGGTGTGACAGGCTCTTTCGACAGAGTGGAAGTGGGCACACCAAGTTTTCCTGAAAACTAATTAACTTTAATTTAATTTCCGCGATAACGGAAGAACATCGTTGTTTTTTATTAATTATAATTAATTTAGTTAAAGATACTTCTTATTTTTTTTACGGTCAATTTTCTCTAGAATTTCCCAAATGCGCGGTGACGGGATTTGATGTCACCGGCTGCCGAACTATATGTACTGTTTAATTTCTTAATAAATAATTTAGTTATAATTTTAAAAACCATATGTATTTATACAAATATCACCGAATTAGAAATGGTTCTACAAATGATTTAGAACATCAAAAAAATGACAGAACCATAACGAGGTGTTTCGAGTTGTTGTGTGCTTCCTTCTTTCAATTCCAGCCCTGTGCTAAATTATGCTACGAATGTTACGCGTCGAGAAGTTTTACAGCGAATACGTTGCGGACGGGTGACCTCCTTGACCCTGTAGGTAGAGGCAGGACAGTATATAGAAAAGTAGCCGCCGTCAAAAGGTTTAAGAGTGCTTTCTGATGTTCTTAACGCGAGCCGTCCAAAAGTCGGCGTGTGAGTCGACGTATCAACGCGAGCAATCCTCGTTTGTCGGTCCTTTTTATGGTCCTTAAATGTAAACGGGATGAAAGCAGTTGTCTTTCAGAATAGCACATTTTTATACGTACTCGTTTGTTTTATTACTCAGGGGTTGAGCTCGGAAAAATGGATCTAACGAACTCGCTGAATGTTTCGGCAAAATTTTCGTAACGACTGCGTTTTATTTTTATGAATTCTAAGAAGTAGAAGTAATTTAATATCTGATATCTTCTCTTTCTCCATTTCTTTACTGGGTGATTTCAAATATAAGTGTAATTTTAACGTTTATAACGTATTATTATTCAGGATCTTAATTTCCCGTTTATTCCTAATTATCCCTAATCCCTTTCCTCAATTGCTACGCTATTAACGTTACGTATAATTTCAGTAAAATTCTGTTTTTTTTTCGACAGCTTATGGTATAATGAAATTCATTCGCTGTAGCCGACACTATAATCAATTTATTTTATATACGCATGTATTTTTTTGCCTTTGACCAAGAAAATTATGACACCTTTCACTGACAACATTATGCAAACCATTGCGTTTGAACAAAAGCCCGCTTTGACCACCGTGATGTCGTTATATCCGGATTTAAAAATTAGAAGTATACAGATATACTTCGTTAAAACTGTATTCGTCATTATAAGCGAACCTACCAGGTTTTTCATTGTTTTTAATATGTACGTGAACCATTTGAACAACATAAAGTATGAAAGCTGGTATGTATAAAATTATAAGCTTCAATTTAATTTAATAAGAACCGATTGTAATACATTACAGTCTTAAGAAACGAAGAACGTCGGTGGTTGGTTCTACAATTAAAAACGTTTTACAAAATATATAAGGAATTGATACTACATTAAATTCGGTTTATTTATCTTTTTGTTTGTACTTAATCTTTAATTTTGACATGCATATTTATGGTGGATTCTTTTTATTCTAATTTAAAACAATTGATTGCTTAAATAGACAGTGTTGTGAATCTGAAATATACACAATTGTAAGATTAAGAATCCACTCCCAAGAATCACTTCTTTTCATAATTGATCTTTACGTCCATAAGTCCAATATTTCGTAATTAAGAAACATCCCTGAATGTATCAACATAACATGTTTAGCTACGGTCATTTCTCTCACATCATCCACTTTTTATTCCTTCCTTTTTTTCTGTGTTGTTAGATTAACAAATACGTCTAAACCGTATCACGAGTTACTATCTCTACAACGCGTTCGTATCGGAGAATAGATTTGAAATAGAATCTGTATTAACTGCTCTTTATCTGATGAACAACGTGAATCGTTGTTTTATTCGTCATTTACCCACTCTATTTGTTTATTCGGTTCAACACCTTCTATAGTTCACTCTTTACAAGTTGGTAGCGTTTTTATTTTATATTTTTGAACTATTATCTTCTTATATTAAATTACTTGCACATAATAGTAATTAGGTACAGATACGTTTCATTTTATTTGTCTCGTTGCCTAACTGACGTTAGTGTAGTGTAGTAGGTCAAGTGACATTTTGACTAAAAGGACAATTTCAAACGCATATATTTTCTAGTCCTCGTTTAGTTTTAACAATTTACGAACCTGTTGGTTTGTTGGCTTGTGCATAAAAGACCGACAAGCGTGGTCTAGTGGTTTAGTTTTAATCATTGCTTAGCATTTAGGAGTTCACTTGTTCGTTTCCGTGTCCGGCTGCTCTAGTCCAAGTTTTCTGTGGTTTCCTTGGATCATTTAGGCAAAAGCTGGGATAGTAATCTTAACTTTTATTCTTTTTTCATTTAGTCCGTTCTTTTTCTTTCTAACTACCACCTACCCCCACTCCTACAATTCCTGAAAAGAGGCTGTAAAGGGCCTTACACCCTAGCTTCCTGCTTTGCACTACAGTATAGGTCGGAAGGACCTGCTGTTCAACAGTACCAATAGCTGGTGGGAATGAAACAACAAAAAGTTTTAAGGTGTATAATAGCTGTGTTGCCGTAAAACCGTAATCTGTGGTCTACAGTTACTTCTTATTGACTCCTTTGAAATATTGGAAGTTATGCAATCAACTATACATAAGTTCACAGAACTAACTAGCTATGAGGATTGTAAAGCTTTTTGTCAGGATTTGATTCTATAGATACGTGTTAAAATGGTAAGTTTATTATTATATTATTTAGGGAAGTGTGCAGAACACGTATAATTAATCAACACGTGCCACCACTGTATATAACGATTTATTATATGTTTCACTCTTGTTACAACTTTTTGACCATTTGAAATTTGTTTTTGGGTCTCTTAATAATTACTCACTTTCCGGCTTATTATACTGTACGAACTATACAGATGTGATTCATCGTTACAACCTGTTCTATTTTTGTTGTCTAATTTGGAGTTTAATTTATTGCGCTCGTAGCCTCATTAGTATGATCGCGATAATCCATAAAAGGATCGGGACCCACTGAGAACGTTATAATTACACATTATGTTGCCGACGGTCATGCTGTCAAAATAACAGCTACTCTGTCAGTAACTGAGGCGTGTGGCAATGTCTAAGTGATTTTCAGAATAAAAGACAACGGCACAACCTACTAGATCAAACCTCCAAAAAATAATAATTTAGCACCTACGTAAATGTTAGTGCACTCTTTATATATTTGTAACCAATTATTAATAAAAATTTGATATGTATATATTATCGGACAAACCCAATTTCAGCACAAACTAGTTTTGCCTAGGATAAACTGGTGTGGCTTATTGTAAACATCATATCATAGTATATCTAGGAAGTCAAAATAAATAGATAAACTGAATACGATACCTAACCTAATACCTAACAATTTTAATAATTGAGATATGATTATTGCTTCTATTAAAAAAACACTTGTTATTTGCTGTAGTATGATTATTTCTATTACCAATTATCCATTACTTTTAACGACAAATTTACGAAATTATGGTTTTAATAAAAATGACTATTTTTCCAATTACGGAGTATTTTATCAAGTTTATCTAGATATACTATAATGTTTACACTAGGCCACACCAGTTTATCTTAGAATCAGGACAAATCAGTTTGGACTAGCCTAAACTGGTTTGGTTTATCCTATCGGGCTTAGGAAGAACTAGTTTAGCCTAGGCAAAACTAGTTTGTCCTGAATTCGGGTTTGGCCGGTAGCATATATATATATATATATATATATATATATATATATGTATGTATGTATATATATAAATTTGATTCAACTATTTATGAGTTTCATTTACTACCTCGGCAGATTTCGACCTTTTCTTTCTTCTTTTTTTCCTGACAATAACAAAGAGATAAGTTTGAACATACAATAAGGATGATCCTTGAAACTACTGAGTAAGTCGTAGAAAATTATATCTTTTCAGAAGCTTTTACTTAACTTGCTTTGTTGCCTATCTGTCCGTTACTACTTTTTCTAATCAATTCTGAAATAGTTCCCAATTTAGGAATAGGCGGAAATTTTGTTGGTACTTATAATTGCGGTGACAATACAATAAAATAAATAATTATATATAAAAAATTCATTAAGGACCTTTTTCGTAAAATGTACTAAAATATTTAAAATAAATATTATTATTTTTATTATTCTTGCCATTATTATGAATTCTTATGAATGTTTATTAGCATTTGATCAATTGAATTTTGATTCTTTGGGTTCCGTCACTCAGAAAGAAAAAAATGAAAATCTTGTAAGATCAGCTACGCATCCGTCTGTATGTGTTTTATGTGTAGAAATTTTCTTAGAAATATGATATTTGCATAAAAAAAATTACGTAAGAACATTAGGAGAGATAGTTTAAAGGATTATCCGACTTTTTCTTATGTTATTGTTAGAAACCGTAAGGAAAAGCTACTTATTTATAAGAAGTTCAAAACTATACACATATTTATAAATTGATACTCCCAAATACGTTTTTCGTTTTATTTCTTAAACTACTGAAATTAGAATTATAAAAAAGAGCAGGTTTTGAAGCAACGTAGTAGAGATCCTAAGAATTATTATTTTTAATAAGTTTTATGAACTGCTTTGGGTCCATGTACCCATATAGCACCTAAAATTTTTATATTAATCCATGGATAGCTATCCAGATTTGTCTGAATACTTAAGACCAAAAACGCTATTTCTTACCTGACAACGACCTCTGGTTTAATACCATAGTGAATATCTGCTTATAAATAGTTCACCTTATGTTAGTATTAAACATCGTTAATCCCTCAACTAGTCAGCGGCTTATCACCTGGCGACGCTACCAATTAAGTGTAACACTAAACAGTATCTGTTGTTAAACGACATGGACGTATAATACAACACTCGTTGCGTGTATACGATCGTGTCGGAGGCATTCTAAAATTAAGTGCATACGCATACATCTCTGGTAAGTCTCCTGTCGTATATGGAGAAATATGTACATACGTTTACCGTGGAAAGGTGTGAGGGGATGATTTAAGTAGATGTTGCGCACCGACTGATGCACGCACGTGTTACTCTCGCGCTACCCTTCGATTTTAATCGCACTGAATTTGTTTCTTTCACAGCCAACTAAGTTAATTATAGATTTATTATTTATGAGGAAACGTGAGTGTGCAAGCCTAGCACGCTGTACAAAGCGAGGCTTCTGCTGTATTTATAAAGAATTAGAACTGGAAACGATACCCTGTTTGAAACCGCTAATATATTTACCAATTACGTTAATTCATGCTGTTATTTAATACTGATCCAATAACAATCCGTTGGAATTGTTAGCGATTTTGCTGTTTTATAACAAAGGAGTATGAAACTTGTACAATATCTCTAATTTTGAAGCATTATATTTGATATTATATATAGGCTGTTCATGGTGCAGTTTTGATGAAACATGTTAAATAAATAAAGTAACGACGAAAAAATCGTTTTGTTTAAACTGTTTATTATAAGAAACTCTTACAATTGTTTCGATCAACAGATCATTATCAAAGAGACAGTTTTAAGTAGAAATGCTGAGATTAGAAGTTATTACACGAGTATATATACTTAATCTACCTTACCACTACCTGATATGGAACAACCTTTACTTCACTATAATGACGACAACAACAAGGGTGTATTGTGCAAATATATTTCGGTTTCATTAATACAAAGTTATCTTTATTATTCTTCAAGGCCTTTTAAATTTCTAAATTTTCTAATCTGCCTTTGTTTTGAAAATGCACCCTATTATAACATTTATAAATTAGCGAACAGATTAATTACATCAAACTTAAATTACAAATCTGTATGTAGTGTAAATAATTCCCTAGAATTTGTTGATCTGATAAAAAATGTTTCAGTCCCGAGCAACACGACTCTAGTGTCTTTTGATGTTTGTAGTTTGTTCACTTCCATCCCACTAGAAGAATTAAAAATTATTTTAAAAAAGAAGATTTCAGAATGTAATCTAAATAATATAGAAAAATCAGAACTGTTTCGTATTATAGAAATGTGTCTAAAACAGAGTTATTTTAAGTTCAATAACAATTTTTAGATACAAAAAGAAGGTCTTCCTCTGGGATCCCCGTTATCACTCATTTTATCCGAACTCTTTATGTCACATTTTGAGGAAATTCTTTTTAACAGCAACAACAATCTAACCAAATTTGTCAAAATATGGTGTCGTTATGTCGACGATGTATTCTGCGTCTGGACAGGAACAAAACGCCAACTTGATTTATTTCTTAATTACATTAGTTCTTTAAATCCGAACATTAAATATACAACGGAAATTGAGAAAAATAATGTTTTAAACTACTTAGATATATCAGTCTCAAAGCTAAATAATATATTTAACTTTAAAATTTTTAGAAAAGATACCACAACAGATACTGTCATTCATACAAAGTCAAATCAATCTCTTAAAATCAAACTTTCTTCATTTCATTGTTTTATCCAGACCTCTTAGTATTAATAGTCAATAATGAAGAAAGAGTAGATACATTTTCAAAAGGTGGGATTTATAAACTATTCTGCAAACATTGTAATGCCACATATATTGGTCAGTCCGGGAGAGCCATAAAAAGCTGCGTTCGGGAACATGAACATTCCATAAAAAACAAAATTAGCAGTACGGGTTTCTCAGAACATTGCATTTCTCATAGTCATGTATTAGATGAAGACAACACCAAGGTACTACATTTCCAAAACAAAGGCAGATTGCTTAACCTATCAGAAAATTTAGAAATACAAAAGGCCTTGAAGAATAAGAAATATAACTTAGTAAATAATCAAACCGAAATATATTTGCACAAGTTGTTGCCGTCATTATATTTAAGTAAGGGTTTTTCCATATCAGGTAGTCGTAAGGTAGATTAGGTATATATACTCGTCTAATAACTTCTAATCTTAGCATTTCTACTTAAAATTGTCTCTTTTATAATCTGTTGATCGAAACAATTGTAAGAGTTTCTTATAATAAACAGTTGAAACAAAAGGAATTTTTCGTCGTTATGGTATTATATTTGTATTTGAGGAGGAATCCGGTCCTATAAATTAATGGTTAGTTTTTACATAATGGTTTAAGAGGAGAAGGTCCTTTTGTAACTGTTTTCAAATACAGAGCATTCTGATTTTTAATCTTCAAACAAAGGAATTTCAAACCTTTTTCTCTAGTAATAAGTTTACCCTGTTTGAAAGTGTTGCTTTTACTTGTTTTAACTTTATTGATGGGAAAAAAAGCAAGTGTAGTCGAAGTATTTTGCATTGAAGCACGTACCCTACACTGTTTAGTGGTGCAATCTGTTTTGCTGACATGACATCGCGGTTTGCACACAAAACAAATAGCCGTATTAGAACCAAGAATCTGAAACGAGCAGAATTCCTGGAGAAACGGAAAGTTCAAAATGTATTCAGTGGAACGTAACATTGCGTTTTCTATTATGGCATCGTTACGTTCATCAAACGGTACCCACTGTAAGTACTCGTCTGACTTCTGTGCTAGATAGTAAAATAGAATGGAACGAACATCTATTTAAAAAGAGTCCCCGATAGAAGATGAAACTTCTTCGTCGGACGTCGTCGTGGAGAGCATCATATGACTGATTGATTCCTCGTTGGAGTACTGACACCATTGACATCGATGGGATCCTACAACCAGCTCAACCACATTTCCCAGTCGTCGATATGTCCGTATTTGCCGCAGATGATTCCGCTTTTTGTCCCATTACCATTCAACGAGCGTACTACCGATGATATTGCAGTGTGGTGGTTCAACGGCCATACACCATTGGATAAGACAACTATCTTTATTGTTGCCAATATTTCTAAATTGGAACCGTTCCCTTTTTAATGCCACAAATGTAATTACAAATTACCTTTGCTCCATGAAAATTTCTTTACATACCTGTCCATATGTAAACTACTTTTAATTTTGTCTATTATACATTTTTAGAAGCAAAAATTTCGGAACACATTTTCGAAATTATTACCCGACAAGAAAAATTTGTCTGATTATGTCAGGCATGTAACGCAGATGAATCAGGAATACCAAATATGGAGCTAATTATATTTTCCTGGCCAGGATTTTCTGATGTGAAACTAGTAAAGTTCTGCTGATAAATACCTAGCTATTCCAATAAATTGATATAATTAAAAATAATAATGGCTTTATATAAAATGGAATTTTTATTTATTACGTAATAAAGTGAGGTTTATACGTATCTAATACAAACATAACCTACTAACATATTATACATGGTTATTTTCTTAATCGAAGGACTCTGACCGTCCGAATATTTTGCGTTTTGCGTTGCAAAGTATATGTAACATAAATTATAATGCCTTTAAAATAATTTTGTTCTCCAAAGGATTATCTATATTTAGTTGTCGCCGCAATTACGCATCTTAAAATACGGCATTAACAAAGTGAGTAACGACTTTTTGAGACTTTTTTACTTTTATTTTCTGAATGTCATAGTTTAAGAACTGGCCAATGTTTTATATTGCTCTTTTTACAAGTTATAGAGTGATATATAGTGAAGTCTCTGAAATGCTTTATTTGTGATGGTTTAAATTAATGATTTTTTTCCAAACCTCTGGAAAAAGGACAACAATAAACAATTTCTGTTAAATATCTCGGCATAACATAAATGACTTATATTTTTTTCTCAGTTTTGAATTCTACGGCACCAAATTAATCTAGAAACAACTTTTTAGCAAAATCGGGGACCAAAAGCTTCTTTCTAAATTTTTTGATACGTCGAAATTTCAAAAAATTCGAAAATAATTTTTGGTCTATGATTTTGTTCAAAAGTACTTTCTAGAATAATTTGAGGCAGTAGAAGCCAAAAATGACTAAAATATAGGTAATTTATATCGGATGCCAGATATTTCACTTGAAGTATTTTATCCCAAACTAAAAAAATTGCAAAATTCACAATTTTTCAACTGCTATAACTGACCAATTTGTTTTTAATTTTCTTACCTGCTAGGACTATAGACTGTGGTCTGTACACTTCACGAACATATAAACAGTTGTTTTATTCATAAACATTTAAGCAAACCTAGGAGTTTATTATTAGATTTATTGAATATTATTTAGTTTACAAGATGCTCTATGAAAACTGAGTCTATTATTAGAGCACGTTTCGGATATCTTGGAAAGTCCATCTAGCATAAAATTAAATAGCACCAGACATAATTTTACCCTGTAGGTCAATAAAATTACCTAGACAAGACATCAACATTCTTAGAAGGAAGGGGGCGTTTCATCCCTATGTATTTTAAAAATCATCCAATAATTTTGTTTCTCAATTTAAGTAACGCCTACTGATCTTCAGCTTTATCAGTATTTATACCTTGGAAAGACGGAAAATTTCATATTTGAACATCCAGAATCACAATCAATCAACTCATAATCTTAATCAATATAATTCAATCATTAATAATTATACATTCAATCATTTCATCATTCATACAACAATCATTTTAAACATTTATACAAAAAACGTCTTAAACATTGTAGCATTGCATTTAATGTAAATACCAGTGTAGTTTTAGTTGTTATTAAATAATTAAAATTGAAAGGCAGTTTGACTCGCATCAATTTGAAATATTCTAGTGTCAGTAATAACACTAGAAGTGTAGCCAATTAAGTTTGCACATTTTACAGACTGTTATCGTTCGAATTCATTTTCCTTCTAATTTTCTCTTCAATATACCTACGTAAATGAAAAAGGAGATTTTCCACAATTAGCATCGTTTAGTTTCCATTTTCTCCCGTTCAGTGAGCTTTGTTTTGTGAAGCGCAGTAGTTCCTCACCCCGTCAGGTTTTAACTGCTGCAGTTGTCTCGCAATAGGAACTGACTGACCGAAGCTAGTGGCCAACGGGATGATGCGATTTACAAGTTCATCTCTTCCTTGCACCGCTCTTCCTCAAAGATTATACGATTGCCATTCGTGAATTACGATCGCATTTGCCGCTTTTGCTCTACCGCCGCGATATGAACCGCTTTTCAACAAGAAAACGTTTTCTTCATTTCTCTTCTCTACCAACCAATCATTCGGTTTCTTAAAGACGGTCGTATACGTATGAAGAAGAAGAATTTCAGGCCAACAATGTAAGCCTTTTAACGTTTTGAAGTAAATTTTTCAAGGTAATTGCCTATATATTTAGTGTAGTAACTTTTACGTATTCTACAATAGACAAAGTCCTTATGATAACTATTTTAAAATATAATTTGTAATAGTTAGGCAAGTGAAAAATATTGCCACTACTAAAGCTCAGTAAAGATGGAGAATACATTGCCGTGGCGCAATATTATATTGCCCGTAAGGATTATAATTTACAGAAAATTTAATTATATACGTTACATTGCGATGAAAAATCATTATAATGTTAAATCATACATTCCTTGTTACAGAAATTTAAATATAAAAAAACTATAAATTTAATGTATTTAATTACAAAAATATGCAAAATTAACTTTTATAGGAAAACCAACAAACAAAATTTCATCTTTACTACATAATAATACTTATAATATAACATATAAAACTATTAATAGCCTAAGTAGATTTATTAAAAACAATAAAGATAAAACTATTGAATAAAATACATCAGGAATTTACAGATTAAATTGTAAAAATTGTAACATGTTTTACATAGGCAAAACATGCAGAAATTTCAGAACTAGAATTAGTGAGCATAAAAGATTTTTAATAATAAAAAAACAGATTCCAACTATGCTAACCACCTCATTTGTAATAACCACAATTTCGACGATAATTTCAAAATTTTGCGTATAGAAAACAAAAAACAAAAATTATCATTTTTGGAAATTGTAGAAATTAATAGATTTAAAAATAGCAATAGATTAATCAATGAACAGACAGAATTAAGTAGATCCCCAACTTCTAAACTTGTTCCCTGATACCACCCTTCCAGCTAGTATTTAAGACCAAATATTGTTAATAGTTTTAAGTTGACTACAAACCTCCGACGAAGCCAAAGTTTGGCAAAACGATCGTCAAATTGAAAATCATCAGTGAATTATTATTTTGTTATTTAATTATATATTAACTAAGTAATTAAAGAATGCTGAATTGGTTTACTCAATATTCCCTCTTCCCGGTACTAAACATAAAATTTTACAAACATAGCGACATCATTTAATTTTGAATTATTTATATTTTAAAGCAAAAACTGACTCAAAAGCCTATCTGTATCAATATTCGGTAAAACTAAATGCCGATGTAATGGTAATAATCTAATAATTTACGCTAATTTAGTTATGTATTATGTATGTAACGTACTTTATTATAGTTCACACCGAACGAGATGATTCTGTTTACTACGATAATTAAAAACACTTTGGTTATTTCGCTTGCATTGGTGCTCATGATCGTAGAAATTATCGAGCGCAGCTGTTTCTGGGCTTTTTTTCAGTAAATGGTGCTTTAACGAGGCGTGCTGAATTGCTTTAAAACGAAGATCTGTTGTGACTGCAATAACAACAGCAACAACGATAAATTGTCGACCGTGAGTTAAAAGAGAAAATTAAAATGATAAAACCAAAGTACTTCATCATTATCAGATGCTTTGTAGTACTGCAACGCCATATGCCGCGGGAGAATCATTACTTGGAAGATATTTACAATTAGAATAATTTTTTCTGTTTTATAACCACAGGAAATCAGCAATGTGAACATTGAATAATAGTCTCCCGGAGATAGATAATTTATAGCTTTTTTCAAATACAAAATTATACCGTTAATATTCAAATAATATGACAAAGGAATGTTGTGTGATCTTTAATTTCTAATGGTAGTATTTTAAAATAGAAAATAATGTTATAGAAATAGCGGCTAATATTGATAGAATGTTTATTTATTGAATTCTGCACCATATGGTTGCTTTATGGTAACTTTCAGCCACCTTGATAAAAAAAGATTTTTTGGTGCAAAATAACTGTTGTAAAGTAGATAAAAATGTAATAGATTGTAAAGATATCAGTACAAAGACAGAACGTTGCGCAATTGACCAAATAAACATTCTAGGGATATTAGCTAATTCCCGTGATTTGTATAATTTTGGATCATTGTCATTACAAATATGACTTTTTTCTTGTTTAAAACACATTATTTGATTTTTTCTAATTATTGAGAAAATATTCAAAAAAGAAAGGCATTGAAATTCTTTTTCATCTAAATTTTGAGAATCGCAGATACCACATTTTGAACGCGTCCTACACAGTAGGCACAGCGTACCGAAAGCCATATCCCACGACCTGTGATTCTCAAAATTTACACGAAAAGGATTTTAATGCCTTTCTTTTTTTGAATTTATTATATCTTCGTCTAAACATCCATCGGCATCAACAGTGTAATTCAATACCGGTAGGGGTATTAGCCCTCGGAGTAGTTGTTGCTGTTGATTCCATATTTGTACTTATATATTGAGAAAATATCGACCTAAAAGTGCGCCCTATGGTGGAAGAAACGTATCAGTTAATAAGACCAGTAAAATTTAATGAAAGCCTGGCTCTGTATTAATACCTTTTAAAGGTAGGATGAAGTATTAGGTATGTATAAGAGAAGACAAGAAAATGAACGAAAAGAGCTACCGACCATATTAAAACAGACAAATTATAATCTAAATGAAAAACCCGGTTATAAAGCGTGTGTGTGTGTGTTATTCTTATAGTCGTATTTTGAATGAGATGACAAATGGAAGAAACCGAAAAAGTTGTAGCTCGCGGTGGGTGTTCTCACCAAGAAAACCACTCGTAAATTACAATTAACCATAGCAAAACATAAATTGACTAGGACACGCCGATTAATATGCCAATTTAACTGAACCGTCTGCAAACATTATGTTTTTAAAATTGCCAAGGATTTATGTTATCATGAATGAACGATAATTGCTAATATGGCCACATCGTTTTACGACCAGTATCTCTACAATGGTAATCATCATTTATGGTACTCCGTTTGTACAATATTCAACAGTTAGGATAACAATTTAAACAAACTGGTCGAACCTGTAAAAATGTAGACGAATCGGTAGGTACTGTGATCGATGGTGTATACCACTACCACTTACGTTTTAACCACAGCGTTCCTCCACCACGAGCAAACCGAAATGACCAGATTAGGATTTTTATACAAAATTATACCGTTTACGAGGATAGATCAAAAATATACGAGCCTTTGTTCATAAAACATTTATTTTAAAAAGATTCACAAAAATACAAATATCTCTATTTTTCGATATATACATATCTCCCTTGTTTGTCTATACATTTTTCCCAATGCATTGGTAGTTTCTTCATCCCGTTATCATTAAAAGAAGCAGGGCGGGTGTCTATCCAATTGCGCACAAACGCCTCAACCTGTTCATCGGTCTGAAATCCTAGTGATTCTTTGAGGGGATTAAACATGTGGAAACTACAAGGGGATAGGTCTGGGCTATATGGAGGGTGTTCCAGATGAGTCCAGTGCATTTCACCGATTTGGGCCTGAGTTAAAGCTGCGGGATAAGCGGTAGCTGCCTAGCGTTATCGTGCAAGAGTAATAGGTCACGAATGGGATGGGTCCTCCTTTTTCGGCAATAACCAAGTTTTACCTGACTGAGAAGGTTACAGTAGAAGGCTACATTAATGGTTCTTCGCTCGTTCAAAAAATCGACCAACAGCACCCCTCACCAGTCCCAAAAAACCGTGGCTAAAACTTATAGACGTGTTTTCGGCTTCACTGGATTTGATTCATCTTTACGCCGCCACTCCATGCTAGCTCATTTTGATGTAGGAGTGTAATGGTGTATCCATGTCTCATGGGAATCCCAAGTTTTTCGTTATGATTGTATGGACAGTCCCATAGGTGATGCCGAGCTCACCAGATATCTGAAGTACAGTGGCGTGGCGGTCCTCTCCAATAACGTCTCTAACACGTGCAATGTTAACCGGCGAAATGCTGGTGCGCAGACGAGGAGGATGATTTATATTTTCGACACGATTACGCCCATCGTTAAATTCTTTGCACCAAAGTTTGACACGCGGCCATGAAAACGTTTCCTTTCCGAAATGTACTTCTAATTTGCGCAAAATTTCAACTGGTTTCACGTCTTCACATGTAAGAATTTTAATAATAATTTGTTGCGCAACGCTGCTATACACCTCTTTCTCACTCATTGTGTTAGCTATTAATGCCATGTAATATCCCCACTTCAAATTCCTAACGCCCGAATGCGCCTTGAACAACAATCCGGCGCGCAATTTAAAAAGGTTCGTTTATATTTGATCCACCTTCGTATTTTATATTTTCCATCCTTTGATGGAACATATTGTATATTTTCTTAATCGAAGGACTCTGACCGTCCCAGTCTTTTGTGTGGCAAAGTATATGTAGATGATAATGCTTTTAAAATAATTTTGTCGTCCAAAGGATTAGCTAATAGATTGCCATTTTGTTTTTGTGGCAATGGCTTTGTGAAAGAATCAAAGTTAATTAAATAAATGCTTTGCCGGATCTTAAAATACGGCATTAACCAAATAAGTAAAGGTTTTTGAGCCTGTTTTGTCTGAATGCCGAATTTTAAGAACTGGCCAATATTTCATATTGTGCTTTTTAGGAGTTATAGACTTATTTTGAATGCGTCGAAATTTAAAAAAATACGAAATAATTTATGCTCCATGGTTTTATTGAAAGTAGTTTCTAGAATAATTTGGTGTCGTAAAAACGAAAAATGACAAAAACAATATAGATAGTTAATGTCGGAAAAAGTTTTTTATCCCTGACTAGAAAAATGACAAAATTCAGAAACTTCAATGATAATTTAAGAGTTATAACTGACACAAATATGTTGAGGTGTAATATTTTCTTAAAATTTAAATGAAACTACCCGTAAGATACAGATTATTTAGAATCTTTAAAATCGGCTCACAATCGCTGAAGAAATCGAGTAAACAGCCAAACTGTGAGCCCCCTCCTTTTCTTGAAGGCAGTTGAAATAATAGGAATTCCATTCACATCAAGTTCTTAAAATTTGAATAGAATTGTGTAGTGTTCTTAGGCATTACGCCGTTAAAATAACAAATTCTGGTCAACCAACACATACTTCTGAGATTTTAACAAAATTCTACTTATGTAAATCCTGAGAGGAGAGTTTCAGTTCCCTTAACCATCCCTCGTCCCCGATTCTGTGCGTTTTTGAACAATTGCAATGTATATAAGTTATTATTTCAATTTTTGTTGTTTGTAATGTATTTATATTTCTGTATATACCGATTGTTTAAAACATATTTCTGCTTCTTCAAAATTTTATTAAATTCAAGTATACTTTTGAAAAAAAGTTTTCGATAACATAACGCAGTTATCAAAGAATGCACTCGATTAAAATTCTTTGTGTGCGGTTTGTATAACGGAAATTAAAATGGGCACGGGTTCCATCTGGTTCTGCAAGCGAAACGGTTCTGATTTCGAGAAGGCTCTGCATTCCCAGCCGATTTATTGGAAGTTTTTCGCTGTCGTTCGCGGATCTGTCTTTGGAGAGACGCGTCAAAACCACAAAGAAAGCTTTGCTTGACAAATTAGCAAATTGCCGAGCGCTCGTGAAGAATATTCAACAGATTGCCTGGCATCGTAGTATAAATGCACAATTTGCCACCACACGTCTTTAAATCACCACCATTTCAATGTTTTTTACTATTTCATATGTATAAAGCAAGAACATTTCCAGTGCTGAAACTACTTCACCCACATCCATAGAAAAATAAATAACATTTTTGTTTTCATTCTCCCTCGAATTGGAAAAGGAAAAACATTATTTATAAATAAATCTTAAAGGCACTGCAGATCTCATTTTCATTATTATATTATATTATTATAATTGTTATAATCATAAAGAGTTAAGAAGAACTTTGTTGTAAACAGCTCAAACCCCAACGCCAAAATACGACTGTGTTCTAAACATAAAGAAGTTCAAATGTGGTTAATGTAATTTTTTTGAAATGGTTTCGTAATAAATTGTGATTGTTTGAAATCAAGTATATATATATATATGAATTTAATAAAATATATATATATCTTTGGTAGAACTTCTAGTTTATTACTATCATTTGAATACGAACATCAAACTGTGATGGATAAGTTATAATTTAAACTAATTGTGAGTTAAAGATGAAAATTATACTGTTTGCAGCGTATCTGTGTGATATCTTCTGTAAATCATTAGTTCTGCTTGCACGGGATGATATTGCGTGAATGGAATTTACAATTAACCGTTTCAAATCAAGCATTAAATTACTTCAAAAAAAAACTTCTTTGTCCCTACAATCTAGAGCGGTTATTTTTTTTAAAGAATTCTCAGCGAGTTATCTTACTGTTTTAAAAGATCCATAAAACTACATCATTAATTTGATAAAGTGTCTATATTTAGGTAATAAATCAAGAATTTAAAAAAAAGAAATTATAAAGTGTTCCATTAGACGATTTACAGATCCGAAGCTAAAATTTTGAGCAGGATGCTTTTTATAATGCTCTATTAAATTAAAATAAATAATATTTGACAATTAATCACTCACTTCTAGATTTATAAGAAGTGTGCATGTTTTAAATGGAATGTTATACTTCTTGTGTAAAATTTCAAGTTATCTAAAATTGTTTTTAATCTTGATGACTTCATTTTTTGGTTTTGGAAAGACGTAAATATCCTAGTGATTGTGGATTCGTTGACCGTATTCCATCCTATATCCTTTTGAGGTAAATCAAGGACTTAGTGTTTGTTCTTTCGGATGGTTCAAACCCATTTCAGAATAATATATAAATTTAGCTCCTACGTTAGTGACATTTCAGTTATATTGTAATCAAGAAGTTTAAAATTCGGAATGCTATTGTAAGTCTAAATGGCATTGGTCGATAATCGTACTGTCCTTGAACGAACAAGACACTTCCTAAAATTTACGACCATCGGAAGTAATGATTTGCTTATTCAAACCAATAAGAGGACAAATCGCAAACGTGCTTTTTAATTGTTAAATAACTTATTTATGTCACGTAGGGCTTTTACAGTTGAAATTGTAGGGGTCGGTAAAACTAAAACGGAATTCGTCAATTGTATTTGTTCCAAATTTTAAAAATTAATTTTATAAAACAATTGACAGTGAGTAGGTAATAAAAGCCCTATTTTTACTCTATTGCGAAATTTAAAACAAGACATACAAGTGCGGAAATTCGGAATACTGTGGCTGATGGATCATTGCTGTAAAAAATATATAATTCGGATGAAATTCCAGAAACCCCAGTCGTCAGTTCGAAAACTAGACACGCATCTCCACTCCTTATTAGTATCCTGAACCAATCTTTGAACTTTTCTGAAACTAAAACATGATACTTCCCTAATCTTGACCTTTCTCTGCCTCTTGTCTCTATAATATGTCCCTAACTAGCCGTCTCATATGTCAGAAGGTGTCTTACCAATCTAGATCCCCTTTTCCTTATTGACATCCAAAGCGCCCCTATTGTTCTCCTACTATTCTCATTTGTAACTCTTTTTACAAATGGTATTTTCAACAACCGTCTATGATACTGCATCTTAAACATTTCTAACTTTTTCTTGTCTATACGGAGCCGCGATCCAAACATACACTTTTAGTAATCTTTTTCGATTCTAAATTACCTGATCGCATGTACAGGAGTGACTTACTTTATTGAAAACGACTTTCTTCCAACTTGACTTCCTAATATAGTAGATATCAATAATCAAAGACTTCTTCTATTATTTATTTTTTATACTACATTAAAAGAGTAATAATACATTATCTTTCATCAAATTTTTGATTGAGTGTAGAGTGTATTTTCTTTTCCAAATGCTATTTTAACGCTTGCGTAAAGTTTGTTTAAAGGAAGAGCTGCAGGTTCGTTTCATTATCCTGCGCTTTAGAGTACCTAGCCCCTTGCCATAAATTTTAGTTATCACTCCCATTAATTACAAGCGATGATAGGAACAACACCGCAACCACGGTGTATGAGCCTGGTATAATGCAATTTATTAACGTTTTTTGAAGTCGTATAACGAGATATCGATGTTTCGGGCAATATATTATCGAAGCAAGCGGAATACGTTCATATTTTATATTAGTTATTATTATAATGTTCCCCGTTATCACATACATACGTATGTTTCGCATTGGCTACCTTTGTCATCACTTAAAATCTTAAATCCTTACTTGGCTTTTTATTTGATTATCAATTTAAGGATATTAACTAAAAAATTTTAAAAGTGATCCTTTACCAAACTAACGATAAGTATAAAACATTGATTGTTTCTGCTGTTACTTTATAGACAAACATCATTAACACTAACTAACTTTTCCACTGTTTATTCAAATTCTTTACAATTGTTTCGCCCAACATGGGCATCTTCAGAAAACATGTGACTAAAATTAAGTACAAAGTTCTTATATATACATACATTTGTAAAATTAATCTAAGGTGTTGTGTAGGGGGGTCGAACATTTTATAATTTTACTTTTTTTTTTTTGGTTAAGAGCAAAAAACACAAATTTGTGAAACAAATAATTTTAAAATACTAAATTGTTTAGATAAAGGTAAAAACCTTAACATTGTAGAATCACTAGAAATTAAAAAACATATTCAACAAAATAATATTGTAACATTAAATGAAATAGACCCCCCTCCATAACATCTTAGATTAATTTTACAAATTTATATATATAAGAACTTTGTACTTAATTAATTTTAGTATATAAATAAACAGTGGAAAAGTTAGTTACGTATTTTATTATTTTATCAAGTATTAACGATAAGTTTTATTAAATGATTAAAGTTGTGGGTCAACGTTGCTACTGAGATATCATTTATCTAGTTCCTTACGAAGAATACAATTGCAATTACAAAAATTCTTGTGTTGTAATCTATAGTGACAACTTCTTTAATCCGGATTCCATATTTTATCCTATTTTACAATGCCTTCAGCTTAGTAGTTTGTAGCATAGTCATACTATGATTTTCAAGAGTGGAAAAAGACTGCTCATAACTCACGTTTATCATAGGAAATGTGCAGAAAATGCGAAGATTTAGTATGAATTATCGGGTATATGTCGAAATCACAGTACTTCAGTGCCTCTAATGCTTGATTTGATTCCAAACATTCATTGCTGCTCCCGATGATTGAATTTATCTTTGATCCACAACCGTTGCACAATGATGTCAATATTCAGATGGCCCACAAATCTTTCTATCAAACGATCGATAAGATTTTAAACTTCGTTAATTTCAGCATACATACTTTTCTTGGAAGCAACAAATTCAATTTGAAACCACTAAAAAGATCTCTGCAAAAATTAATCTTTAGATCTTCGGTCATAGTATCCAACAGAGGAATGTACATTGAGACCCTCTAGTAATCTTCGCAAGATCTCGAGCATTTTGTTTTTCGGTCACATGTTTTAGTTTTTTCTTCTTTTCTAATTCGATTTTTCTCACATTTTCCCCAGTATTGAAGTAATTGATTTAAGTTATAGAACTCTGAAGTCATGAGCTCTTTCCCTATTTGTCTCCCTCCTGGATCCGCCGCTGGATAACATCTCTTGAGTAGATGACTTTCGTCCTTCGTAGATGATAATCATTTATTATTGGCTGTGATTATTCGTGATACGTTAAGGAAATAGACATTTCTTATATTGACTGACTAGAAGTGTAAAACATTTAAAGCTCGAAATGTGGCGTGTTTACAGTCCATTGTTTAACTATCAGCTATCACCTTCTTCCGTGTTTATTTGTTTTGTTTTTTTTTTTGAGAAGTAGTGTTATTTTATCTGACTGTTGAAGTTTATGACCAAATTGGAAGTTTCTTTAACTGGCGTTTTCTCACGATCCAGGTGTTAACTGATACTAATACGGCAAACGTCACTTCGCGTTCGTATCGGTTTTAAAAGCAGGTTACGCTAAAGAGTCAAAACGTGCATTTTCATTAACGATTGTTGGACTTAATAATTATGCAAACTGCAATGTGCTTGGCCTTTCATCCCATTCAGCTTGATTTAAGTCAACGATTAATCCAAGAATAAAGAAACTCCGGACATCAGATAACTAACTCACGTCTTTCAAATTCCGTTCCTCTAAAAGGAAAACAATATCGAATCTTCAATTACAGACGGCATTAGCCGCAATGTTTATTTTATCACCTGTTGTTTGTATCGAGCAAATTGTCCATAAAAATTTTCCCATTTAAAAAAATCTCTACGTGTTTGTCACTCGAAGCATCCATTTAAAGACGATACCAAAGGACTTTAATGTTCGAGGAATTTGTATACGTATAATTCTATAATACTTTTTATCTATCCACCATAAGCTACACAGTTTCGTAATGTTGCATTTATTTTTATGAGTAGAAAGCTACAAATTTACCAGAACAATTAAGGATTTAAAAAAAATTACCCGTAGATATCGTATATAAAATGTTAATGCTAATTATGTTAGTAAAGGCGGTATGTTCTTATAAGGCGAATACGTCGAAGACGAGTAAAAGGAATGACACCGAAATTAGGGGTCTGTAAATTAATCGATGATTTGTACTTCAAATGATACTTTACAATGAGATATTAATCAATACAAAAACTTATGTTGATAGTAAAAAGCTTTTAACAGATATGGAGGGTTATATTAAAACAATAGTAATTAGGTGGCTGATTAATTTGGTTTTTATTCATTAAATAAATCCAGTGTTATTAAGCATTTGGTCGTTGGGGGATTGAAACGACACAATAAACGAAATATGGGTGGGGATGTAAAGTTTATTACGTACACTATTTAAGGAGTTGTTGTATATAAACATGTAATGAAAGTAACTATTTGAATTATGAAGAAAAGTAGAAAATAGGAAGAACTGTTGATAAGGGCTATATTAAGTTGAATGAATGAGATTGACTGATCGACTAGTTCTTACTGAGTACTGACTTTTAGTGACTGACCCAACAATTCTTCTTTAAAGGGATTTTATGAACGGTATGTTAAAAGAATGAAAGAAGTAGGGGAACCGTTTCTGAGGAATTTAGTTTAGCGTTATTCGAAATAAGGATACCAGGAATTTAGGAAAAGTGACCGTGACAAAGGTAATTGGCGTTAAAAGTGAAATTGGACCGAATATAGAAAAGGGTCACTTTCTACTGGGTGAGAGCGTGAAGATTCGAATAAGACCAACTAAGGGTATAATGGAAACGGTTCAAAAAGGATTTGTAAAAAAGTTAAAAAGAATATAATGAAATTGAAAGAATTAGGTAAGAATAAAAATGTGAAAAGAAACAGAAATACATAAAATTAGACATGAAAAATAGAAAAAAAGACATATTTATAACATATAAAATATGTACAAAATTGACCCATTAATTTACAACCCTGATAGAGGCTAGTGTGGCAATAAACGCCACAAGCGATTACGCTCAAAGTCTTGCGAATGAACCAAGAGATAACAGCAGAATATGTAAAAAATTTGTTCCCGTGATCATGATTTGTAAAAATTTACATTATTTTTGAGAAACACAAACAGAAATGAAAGAAAAACAATTACATTAATCACAAGCTTCTACTCCTGGACTTCATCGGGGTGCAAGAAAACAGTAGATTGGTGTACTGTTGAAAGTAAGGGCGTAGCCGAAGGTGCCACCAAATTATACCTGACCAAAAAAGGTACAGACGATCTTGCCACTGACCAAAAATGGTCTTTAAAAAGTACAACCGATTGTGCCACTAACACCTAATAGGTAGAAATTATTCTAATAAGAAAGGAAAATACTTATGGCATTTATTTAACAGTAATTAACAAGGGACTATAAATACATACTTATACATACATCAGTTAACAATTTTTTCAACGTAATATGATAGACATTTTATATAGTCGATGTTCGATATTGTTTTGTTTTTACATTTACATTGCATATACAGCACGACTTAAAAACATTCCCTAACCTTTTAATCCCGTAAGAAGTTTTTAAGTTACTTAATCCTTACTTATGATATAATTGTAAATAATTACTCATATCGATAATATCACCCGATAATTATAATTACCTAATCAGGTAGGTGAGCACCCTTTTCTCTGGTGGCAAGATTGGTTGTTTACTTTTAAAACCCCAATTTTGTAGCAGGTAGATATTTATTTTTAATGGTAACTTCGGTCCTACCGGAAAGTAAAAAGGCCCATCGAAATCGGTTCAGACCGTCGTAAACATAGACAATTGACTGAGTCTTTCCTATATAATTGTATAATGTAGTAAATAATGACAACAAAGTGTGTCCCATTCGAACATAAGAAAATAATATTCGCACGTGCAGAGTGAAAAGAGACAGGTAGGGCCATATATTCGCTTTGTCTCTTTCTAGAGAATAGTCTAATTTGCGAGGCTATTAGTCAGTCCATTAAGGGTCATTTGCGTCTTAATTGCATATCAATATTACAGACAGACATTTCAATTTTATATATAGTAGTAAAACTTTTTGTAAAATTAATAATAGTGTGTTGTTTTAATGTTAACATATTTTACATATTTATGTTTATTATAAATTAGAAGAAATATTCGAATGTATAGTTACATTAATTAAGTGGTGTCTCATAGCAAGAATTTTAATTAATTATTGGAAACACATTTTCAACTATACGCTCGATATGGTGGCCCTCTCCTGTTTAGTGTATCAAATTTTATCACACATGAATTTTTTGTGGACTGATGCTGTTTTAAAAAAGTCTCGATTATGTCCATATATCTTATTAGTACGCTAAAATTAGAAGCATCTTCCATGTACAAACATCTTTATAATGCTTTCAGATGTTTGCATTGGTATCATATTAAAAGTTATGTCATTGTTGGAACCGGAGGATTGACCTTAACGGATGTAAATTTTAAATGCCGCTCCTACTTATGTTTGAATTAATTTTATAAAACGACGGAATTGGGAATAATTTATATGAACGAATTAACGAAAAAAGATACGGTTAGATTACGTTTATTTTTCCAAGCCCTTTTTACATATGTATTAAATAACTATAAATTTTGTAGTTCACATAATCTTTAGGTTTATGTTAGAACTTTTTTAACAGAAATATTGTGTTACGATTTTGTTAAATTAAACCTTAAATAAGTAGTAATTCCTATAGCATAATTTCCTAGAATTTCGTAACACTAATAATACAACTTTAAATGATGCTTAAAGATATTTTCAGACTAAGCGAACGATTTCTCTCGTTCGCTTCTCCACTGCAAATATTGCTTCATTTAACGACCACTTCTCGAGTTTCCCTATATACATACATTTTGTTTTTGTTCTGTATAACATGTTTAGTCTATACGTATTTTAATATTTTCAAAGGAAACAAAATAATGTAATTGGGTATTAAAACGTGTCTGCGTACTTTATTTTGAATGAGAATAATGAGTTGTCAAAAATTCTCTAGATGGAAATTAAAGCGCTAATATTTTTATAATTGATTATACGAGGGTGGATCAAATATAAACGAGCCTTTTTAAATTGTGCGCCGGATAGCTGCTCAAGGCGCATCCGAGCGTTAGGAACTTGAAGTGGAGATATTAGGTGGCACGAAAACGATGAGTCGTATTGCTGCATTCGCTTGGTTAACAGCTATCACAATGAGTGAGAAAGAGGTGTATAGCAGCGTTGCGCAACGGATTATTATTAAGTTTCTTACACGTGAAAACGTGAAACCAACTGAAATTTTGCGCAGATTGCAGACACAATTCGGAAATGAAACACTTTCGTGGTTACGTGTAAAACTTTGGTGCAAAGAATTTCACGATGGGCGTAATCGTAATCGTGTCGAAAATGTAAATAATCCTCGTCGTCCGCGTTAGAAACCTTATTGAAGGGGACCGCCACGCCACGCACGTCACTGTGCTTCAGATGTCTGGTGAACTCAGCATCAGCTATGGGAGTGTCCACACAATCATAACGAAAAATTTGGGATTCCGAAAAATTTCAGCTCGTTGGGTTCCAAAGTTGCTGAGTGAAGATTAAAAAGCTGTTCGAGTTCGCATCTCTCAGGAGCTTCTAACTCGATTTAGAGGGGAAGGTAAAATATTTTTGCACAAAATCGTAACCTGCGATGAGACGTGTGTACACCATTACACTCCAATATCAAAACGAGCAAGCATGGAGTGGCGGCGCAAAGATGAATCAAACCCAGTGAAGCCGAAAAGTTTTAGCCACGATTTTTTGGGACTGGAGAGGGGTGCTGTTGTTCGATTTTTTGCACCATTAATGCAGCCTACTACTGTAACCTTCTCAGTCATATAGACAAACATGAGGGATATGTCGAAAAATAGAGAAATTAGTGTTTTTGTGAAACTTTTCAAAATAAATGTTTTATGAACAAAGGCTCGTTTATATTTGATCCATCCTCGTATCTACTTTTATGATGATATTATTTTGAATCATGCTGGCGAAGTCGCGGGAATCAGCTAATAATAAAAAACGCATTGTGAATTTCACTTTATTAACTTGCTCATGTTTATTGTGACGTCACAGTACGGTGAAACTATATTAATATTAAGTGCATTTAATAAAAATTTGGAAATTTATTTATATCTAATATTTTTGTTTTGTTTCAGGCTTGTGCGCCACGATATATCTGGTTTTCATCCTCAAAAGAAAGAAGAGATCCTGTAGGAACATGCTTCGTGTCCAAAGGCGACTTCGGAGAATATTCCGAATATTCACCATGTCGAACAGGTAAAAATACTTTGAAATTAGTAAACCTTGGGAAATTTTTGTTTAATAATCTATCTGTACGATCTGTTTTCATCACGTTTAAGTAACGGCACTTTACTTTTTATCGTAAACGAACATCTCTGTTTAGACCTTAAAATTTATCTCACACAATTATCGAAAACGTACAATTTTTTGTTTCCTTGTTTTGAATAAGAATTATTTCTTATGAGTAATATAGAGAATCGACGTTAAAAATATACAAATATACAAATTTAACAGAAAGTTAATTGATCCCGATTTTATTTTTAATACTGACCTATCATGAAAAATAATTACGCGAAATTTCTTGTTTATTGAATTTAAAAGGTGTTTTAAAATAATTTTGAAATTAGAGTAGGTAGTTAGTTCAACATCTACTCTTAAAATCAAATTTGATGTTGGAAAATATTAATTTATTTCTCAGTTTCTTTTCGAGGAGATGACTCCTAAATAACGGCCTAATTAAAAAATTATTATGTAGTTAGTTAGATATATTCATGCCGGGTCCACACCAATTACACTCTAAGCGAACAAACAGCCAACTCGATGTTTTGGCAATTGTTTGGGAATTATGGCTTTTGAATCTGACAAAAAGCAATTGTAGAAGAACTAATAAACCAAATTAATTCTAAACATTTTTTTGTTTAAACATATTTACTATGTCCTCTGCATTGTAGGAAAAAATCAAAAACTTTTCAATTTGTTAATGTTCATACGAATTTCAGTTATAAAATTTTCGAGAGGAATATTAATATAATACTTGACTTTAAACATCCTTAAGATATTTTTGTAAAACTGAATCGCCATTCATCTTTTAAATCTGTTAATTAGTAAACTTTATCCCCTGAAAGTAGCAAATTTTCGCATCACCAATTCAGTTTTACAATTTGAAAATCTAAGGAATGTTTGTTTGTAATGCCTTATACTAGTACTACATTTATAGTTGTTTATAATGGATTTATTATGTTCTTCAATTCAATTTTTTAAAACACGGCCTATCTGTCCTACATAAAATTAATCACAGTAATTACAATTTATTTCATAAAAGTAAGTACCCCATTGTTTTTTGAAGTACTTCAATTATTTTCTTTATCGTTTATTAGCTTGTATTTTGTATGCTGGTATCTTTTTCTTGTCGAGTCAGCATGAGAAGATATCCAACATTTTTTCTAAATTAATGTCCGTCTGTTACAAATTGAAATGTTAGAAATCTAATAACACAACCTTAAATGGACAACATTGTTGCAAGTATATATTAAAAAAATCTTATCGACTTTACGGTATGGAGCCTTTGGCGCGCGAGTCAAAAAAAGTCGCATATTTTTTTTTATTGACTTTATTTCCTGCATTTCCGACCTATTTCAGTGCCGATGACTACGGAAACGCGTTTGTCGTCCTGTTTGTTAGCGTTCAATTAACACATGTGTTGCAGCTATAGACACGTGCATTAGCAGCAGCATCGGCAATGTCTGTCGTACGTAATAAATGTATCTCGGAAGCAAATTATCCGTCTCATAAACGAAACGGGATGAGATTGCCAGCATGTCCTCTTATTCTTCTTCCTTTATTTAGCAGCCGTTCTTTTCGTTGGTTGTGCGGTGGCAAAACCAGCATGTCACCCGCTGCGTGTGCTCCGGTTCTTCTTTAGCTTCTGCCCTTCTATATCCTATAATATAGTGGTAATGTGCTGGCTTACTGTTGTCTTTATTTCCAGATGTTGCCTTCCCATTTACAGATTGCTATCTTTGTCATTGCAGTGTGCATGTTTTTGCTGTTAGAAATATTGCTTCATCCTTGAAATTTAACTGCCTTCAGTATTTCTTCAAAATGCATTCTTAGATGAATATTTTTTATAATAGCACAGGTCAACGTGTATCAGATCACAAAGATAGCCAGGAATGTATTAATCTTCTCAAAAAGGCAAAAGTTATATTTGACATTTTTGACATTCACGTACTAAGGCAATTCTTTCAATCATTCATTTAGTTGACTTGCCTCATTTGGAATATACGGACTAGTGCATTTGTAATAATTTTTTTGAGATTATATGCTAAACATTTAGAAGATTAAATAAAAAATACAAATTGCTTAAATTATCTAAAATTGCACGTATCGTTTATGAGTAATTTAAAATTTTTTAATTAAAAAGATAGCCGAAAACTCTTGGTGAAACATTTTTCAAAATAAAAGAAAGAAAACCACTTGGAGAGGTTTCACTTATATTTATTCAAAAACTCTATGCACATTTCGCCTTATTAGGGCATCATCAGGAGTATGGTTATAATTATGATTAAGCTTATTACACCTAAAAGTTCTAGTAATTAAGTAACCAATATGTTCTTAACTTTATTATTTAATCATACTCCTGGTGATGCCCTAACAAGGCGAAATGTGCATAGAGTTTTTGAATAAATATAAGTGATACCTCTCCAAGTGTTTTCTTTCTTTTATTTTAAAATTTTTCGTTCTGGTATGATTGAAATGAAGTAACCTGAATTCTATCCTGTCCTGTCTATCATTATTTATCCATTCAAAGACGATACAGAAACATTTCAGTTTTTTAATGATAATACTATTCTACTAGATAGATTTTGAAACGCAGTTTTAATAATAATGACAATTAGACATAATTTATTTTACTGTTATTACTAGCTCAGAAACAGAATTTTGATAAACGTTTCTTTAAGTATTATAGAGACGACTTTATGTTATTATCATTAAGAACATAAAAACGTAAAATAACCCAGAGACCATTTGGTTTATCTCACGAATTAACATTCAAGTTCAGGTAAAGTTTCTGCTTTCTGTTTACCGATTTTAACAGATCGTCTTAAAAAAGTTTTGAAATAGAACTGATTCACCAGACTCTTCATTGTTTACATTTAAGTTCAGACCTATCCAAACGATGAACTCTCGTACGTATATTATTTATTTTATAAATGATAGAATGCATCAAAGCAGGTAAATTAAATAAATCTATTTTAAAACAAGCGCACGATGCCTGCTTATAAATCCTTAACAAAAATGTATGAAACAAAACAGAAAGTTATTTTTTTATGAAAAGTATCATTCTCATTTTTTAGTTGTTTATAGTTTTTAGGTGGTTTAGATTAAGCAAAAATTAATACGTAAAGAGTTATAACTAAACAAAAATGCACTCATGATTTTCAACTTTTTTATTGATCACTTGACGATCGTTTCGCCAAACTTTGATTTCGTCGGAAGTTTGTTGTTAACTTAAAACTATTAACAATATTTGGTCTTAAATACTAGCTGGAAGGGTGGTATCAGGGAACAAGTTTAGAAGTAGGGAGCTACTTAATTCTGTCTGTTCATTGATTAATCTATTGCTATTTTAAATCTATTAATTTCTACAATTTCCAAAATGATAATTTTTGTTTTTGCTTTCTATATGTAAAATTTTGAAATTATCATCGAAATTGTGGTTATCACAAATGAGGTGGTTAGCATAGTTGGAGTCTGTTTCTTTATTGTTAAAGAAATTATCATTTTTGGAAATTGTAGAAATTAATAAATTTAAAAATAGCAATAGATTAATCCCCACTTCTAAACTTGTTCCCTGATATCACCCTTCCAGCTAGTATTTAAGACCAAATATTGTTAATAGTTTTAAGTTGACTACAAACTTCCGACGAAGCCAAAGTTTGGCGAAACGATCGTGAAATGATCAATAAAAAAGTTGAAACTCATCAGTGCATTTTTATATAATTATAACATAAATTTCAACCAAGTAACGGTAGACTCGATTACGTAAAGAGTTACCTATTTATTTATTGTATTGTTAACCCATATTTATTTCTATTTTAATAAAAGCCAAATATCAAATTCGACATCTGTCTACAGGTTTTTCAAATACCGTGCAAGACATCCGTACCAAAAAAATATATAATAAACATACTTATGTACGTCTGTCAATGAGTCAATTCTAGTTGTTTATAAAATTCTTTCGACATAAATAAAATTCAGATACCTATTTGTTTTATAAACATAAAGTGATGACAAACTTGAGGTAGCTGCTTCTGGAAGTGGCTACCGTTCCTTCCTCTTGATAAAACCAAGGATAATATAGCTTTTGTTTCATAGTGATAGATATTTATTTATTTAATACGAATTTTGTTTGTATCTATAAGTTTTAATACAAAAATTGTTTTTATCTTAAATAGACATAGGTGGTTCCGGGATCCTGACATCTCGTAAAATTGTCATCCCAAATAGATTTAGAATATTAAATGCATTATCAAAATATCGATTTACGGGCGACACCGAGAACTTCCCCATGAATTGTTATTAAAAACTGTTTTAATTTTAAGGAATTCATAAGAGAATCAAAAAGTTTGTACCTGTATAATATAAGTAATAACCGATGAGACTGGTTTTATTTGTTCTTATCATATTTGAAATATAAATAAGAAGTTATAGTCTTTTTCATTATATTAAAGAAAACTGTCGTATTTTTAATTATGACTAAGAAAACAGATTAGTAATAACAAAGTTATTTTATATCCAAAAAAGAGGGAATTAAAATATTAATATTAATATTTAGACGAATAAGGATTTTAATTCTTCTTTTTTGGATATGTTATATCTTCGTCTAAGAATACATCGAAATCAACAGTGTAATTCAATACCGGTAAGGGTATTAGCCCTCGGAGTAGTTGTTTCTGTTGAATCCATATTTATATTTATATTTTTATATTTATAAAGTTATTTTATTTAATTTAATTGACATTTCCAATTACAGTTTCAATACCGGATATCCGGCATATTCCGGTATGAGTATTTAAAAAGTCTATCAGTATCTAAATACATAAATCTACCCTATATTAGTTTTTTTTTTTTAATAAAAAGCAGAAAATGATGGTGGATATAGAATCAGCCAACAGAAAAGTAATTAAATAATTTCACTTGTATGTTTAGAAAGCAAAGGTTTATTTTAGTTTTTTTTTGTCCTCTGATTACCTGCTAAATGATTTATGTCATAATAGCTTGGACAAAAAATTGAGTCCTCTTTTGTCTTTCTTTTGCTCCAACAAAATAAATTTCAAACCAGCCTATCTGGTAACTGTACACCCTTCGACCCGAACAGTTACTTAGTTGAGCAGATCCGGACTGCCCGCAGCGTGTTCACTTATTCGGAAGATTTTGTCTTCCAGATGACGGTCACTGTCATTATGATTGATGACACATCCGGCCTGTTAATACAGTCGTTTTGCCTAAAATTACTATAGTTTGTACAGTATTCTACCAAAAAATTGCTCAAATAGTTACATTAAAGTTTAAATAATATAACCTAAAGATAGTTCATAAACTTTTCCTAGTCTAGTCTTCTAGTTCTTCGTAAATAGCTTAAAAAGCTCAAATAATTATAAGTTTATTTGTGAAACATAAACTGAGTGTTTATCATTGTTTTTATCAAGTAATGAGCTTAGACAATATTACGATTAAAATTAATTAGATTACCAACTTATACGCAACATTTGAGTATAAAATGTGTGTCATTCAGGTTGATAAAAGTTTTTTAATTATTTATTTTCTGAAAGAGCTTTTTAATCATGCATACACCGTTTTGGATATGAACCAGGTGCAAATAAACGTTATTTTCAATAAACATGCAGTTCTAATAGAACATTTAGCTCATGATCAGTGATCTGCCGAAAGATCAGACGTGGAATACGATTTTGAACCCCGTAAACTCCGTAGATACTAACAAAATATCGACCAATCTATTTGCTGCTGTTAAACAGCGTTCAATAAATTTTTGAAGACGGTGTAATGAACGCCATCTGTAAACGTTTACTACTAGTTTCGACAGATCTTGATTTTAATACTATTTAAACTTTGTTCAGTGGAACTTTTGTAAAACATATTGAATAAAGGTAATAAGAAATAAAACACTGGAATGTTTACTCAACAATATTGTTTCGACCGATACGGTCATTCTCAAGAGCAACAAATGGATTATACTAAAGTTTAGAACATACTTAACTACTATTTAAACCTAGAAATATTTGAGTAAGGATGGTGGTAAATGACGATATTATTAGAGTTTGTGTAAAATGAGGGGTGAATTAGATGTATGGAGTTCTAATTGATTATTGACCAGATTAACATGATTGTTGATAGCTTTTTTACTTTATAGACTCTTTAGTTAAGATAGTTTCCTGCTGTTTGCTATTTGAATATAAAATTTTTGATTTTTTGATGTCTATTGGGTGGTTATTTATTGAAAAATGTTCTGCGCGATCTGTCTTGCTTTCGTTTTTATTAATGGCGTATATGTGTTCTGATATGCGTTTTTTAATAGATCTACCACTTTGACCTATCTATGATGCATCGCATAAATCCTAGAATAATTGATAGATATCACTCTTGTCCATGGGGTCATAGTTTTTGATTTCATTATTTACTAAACTTTTTCCTAAATTTAAAGTGTTTGTTTCTATTACTCTACAACTGATGTTCTTCAAGTAGAATAAAAAAGCTCTAAATAATCATGTTAATCTAGTCAATAATCAGTTACAACTCGATACATCTAATTCAACCCTAATTTTACACAAACTCTAATAAGATGGTCATTTACCACCACCCTTACTCAAATATTTATAGGTATAAATCGTAGTTAAGTATGTTCTAAACTTTAGTATAATCCATTTGTTACTCTTGAGAATGAACGTATCGGTTTAAATCGAAAAGGACCTTTTCAAACATTAATGAACTCACAACTAGTAGAAAATGTCTACAGTTGGCGTTCATTAGGCTGTTTGCAGTTATATACAGTTCTGACATCTAGTAACAATAAATTCGTTCTCACTTTAGACGTGGGGAATCGTTTGAATCCATTGTATATTTGTTTGTAGGTACATTCCGTTTAAATACCGCTTAATTTCGCATGCCATTTCACACTAGAGTTTTTATCGAATGCGAAGACGAGGAATTTATTAACTAAATAAAAATTCCTTCTAACAAATTGGCTGTAATGGGATTTTCGTTCCAGAACATTAACGGCATTTAACAAGGGCCTTAAATGCCTCAGTCAATTTAAAGCATGTGTTTTAACGTTAGACGTGATTAGATATGCTGCTTGCACGTGTTTAACAAAAACGGAAAATGAAGCTATACATGTTATTAGAAAGAAGTGCAACTACCGTCAACATCAAACTGTTGTCTTTTTATCGTTGTGAAAGTTCGAGTTACATTGGAATGACCGTTTCCGGAGTTTCAGAGTCGGCACATCAAAACGAATTTTTTCTGTGACGAATTCTTTTCCTTTCATGTATGCACAGTAGATTAACTTCTTAGTTTATTCTAACAAAGTGGCTTAATTGAAGACACAAAAGAAAGATGAAACTGGAATGAATTAGAGATGGGTGCCACTATAGAGTATATTCAGCGCGCAGTTTTGTTTATTAAAATTGGTATTTACACGCATTCTCATTGCTTTAACTGTACACAAAGTATCCCAGGTTAGGAGAACCCATTTATTGTGTAAACATTGAGTATGTCTTTCCACCAAACTGTCAGAAACTTTTTAAATATACAAGGATTGATCAAATATAAACGAGCTTTTGTTCATAAAACGTTTATTTTGAAAAGTTTCATAAAAACACAAATTTCTCTATTTTCGACATACCCATATATCCCTTGTTTGTCCATACATTTTTCCAAACGCATTGGTAGTTTTTTTTATCCCATTTTAATAAAAAGAAGCAGGGGGGTGTCTATCCAATTGCATCAAACGCCACGCCTCCACCTGTTCACCGGTCTGAAATAGCTCGCCTCCTAGTTATTCTTTGAGGGGTTCAAACATGTGGAAATCCCAAGGGGATAGGTCTGGGCTATATGGAGGGTGTTCCAGATGAGTCCAGTGCATTTCATCGATTTGGGCCTGCGTTAAAGCTGCGGTGTGAGGCCTAGCGTTATCGTGCAAGAGTAACGCGTCAAATGGGGTGCGTCCTTCTTTTTCGGCGATAAGCAAGTTTTATCTGACTGAGAAGTTAGTAGTACAGACAGTAATAGGCTGCATTAATGGTTCTTCGTTCGTGGAATAAATCGACCAACAGCACCCCTCTCCAGTCCCAAAAAACCATGGCTAAAACTTTGCCTGCAGACAGACATGTTTTCGGTTTCACTGGGTTTGATTCATCTTTGCGCCGCCACTCCATGCTTGCTCGTTTTGATGTTGGGAGTGTACTGATGTACCCACGTCTCATCGCATGTTACAATTTTGTGCAAAAAATATAAATCGAGTGAGAAGCGCCTGAGAGATGCGAACTCGAGCAGCTTTTTGATCTTCATTCAGCAACATTGAAATCCAACGAGCTGAAATTTTTCGGAATCCCAAGTTTTTCGTTATGATTTTGTGGACACTCCCATAGATGATGCCGAGTTCACCAGATATCTGAAGCACAGTGGCGTGGCGGTCTTCTTCAATAAGGTTTCTAACGCGTGTAATGTTAACCGCCGAAATGCTGGTGCGCGGACGACGAGGATGATTTGCATTTTCGACACGATTACGATTACGCCCATTGTTAAACTCTTTACACCAAATATTTACATGTGTCCACGAAAGCGTTTTATTTCCGAATTGTGCTTGCAATTTGCACAAAATTTCAGCTGGTTTCACGTTTTCACGTGTAAGAAACTTAATAATAATTCGTTGCGCAACGCTGCTATGTGCTATGTACCTCTTTCTCACGCATTGTGATAGCTATTAACCAAGCGAACGCAGCAATACGACGCGTTGTTTCCGTGCTGCCTAATATCCCCACTTCAAGTTCGTGACGCCCGGGTACGACTTGAACAACTATCCGGCGCGAAATTTAAAAAGGCTCGTTTATATTTGATCCACCCTCGTATTTCATGTGAAATAAGTTAAGGAATTTACGCGTAATGTTTAGTTCCTACCCGAAAATGAAAATTCCATTTACATTTTTAAGTAAGATAAGAGAGATAAGAATGTTACTAATGTACGTTTTTTAAATTTAGTTTTCTTTAACAATTGCTTTTAACTTTTTCTCCTCTACCCCACACACCGTCCACGTTTCACAATCGGATAGAACCGCGTGCCAAACATGCACTTCTAATATTAATCATTTTCGAATTTACAATCTTACTGTTTGCAAGCACAGAAGTAATTTTTTTAATTAAAATGGTCTCGAACTTTTTATGTCTCTATGCTGCTTATTCCATCCTGACTTCACATGTACAGAAAATCGACAACTTCTAGTTTTTCGTCTCTATTCTTACTTCCTTAAAATTTATTTTTGTCGTAAGTAATTCTAAGTGTATAAATTGTTTATGCAAATTTACTTTGAGCACTTCCTGTGTATGTATTCTTAAAAGATTACCGTATACATTATAACTTTTTTAGTAGTATTTTGAATTACTTTTCCTGGAAACCTAAACCTACCAAGATCTCGGAATGGATCCATATTGTGTGTATTGTTTTTTATTTACCTAAATAGAAAGTTTTACTACAAACACTACAGATGTTTTAATAATAATAATAACAAATAAAATGATCAGCTTTTCATTGTTATATACAGTGTCTTCTGTATCTTTCAACATTGAATTCGTTCTAAGCTTATAAATATTCGTGTATAAATATAAAATGTGATTTATTTGAAATGGTTCTTATACGAGGCATGTTATTTAAGTAAGTACACTTTTGAAATTCTACCGCGCAGCGCTGCGATCAGCCTTCCGCGCATGCGCACTGGGTGCCTACATCTCTAACCTACACACTGACGCCATTACAGTCTGATTCACCCTTATGTCCGTTGTTTACTGACAATGGTCGTCCGCATGTGGCTAATCGGACCAAAGATCTCATCACATCTTTTTACTGGGAAACTCTACATCATCCTTCGTATAGGCCTGATCTGGCGTCCAGTGACTACCATTTGTTCCTGCACTTGAAGAAACGTTTGGGCGGTCAGCGTCTTCAAGACGATGACGAAGTCAAAACAATTGTGATGCAGTGGTTAACAAGTCAGACGACAGAGTTCTATGAGAAGGGTATTCAAAAACTGGTCACTGGTCAAACGTTATGACAAGTGCCTCAATATTGAAGGAAATTATGTAGAAAAGTAGATTAAGGTACAGGCTTTCATGTAAAAATAAAATTATTAAGATATCTTTACACGTTTTTTATTGATTTCAAAACGGTACTTACTTAAAAAATATGCCTCGTATTTAAAATACAAATGCATTTTTTTTTCTATTTTCTATTTCAAATGCATTTCCTAAACAGTAAATTCTATTTATATTTGGATAGTTTTTAAACTCATTTTCTGTGTTGAAAATACTAAATTATGTTGTCCTTTTTCAGTGTTTCATTACGTAGTTGTCACAATCCTGATCGGATAATTAAATTCGATTCGACACCAGTAGAAACATGTTAGCCATTCTCTGGTATTTTTTTATGACAATAGTAGTTAATATTGAATTGATTATAATGAATTGTACAGTATACAATATAACAATTTTATTAATATAAAACAACAAAACTATTTTTTTTAAAAAAGAATTTAGAGAATACCAATTTTTTCAAAACAATTATACATTTTATATCTTCTGTGTCAAAAACATCATAAAACCTTAGCCTATTGTATTGTACACACCTTTGATCGTCTCTTGCAACTAGGAAAAACATCAATTGCCAATTGAGATTTTTGTAAAGACTTAGTTAAAATTTATTTTATGTGCCGCAATATCAGATGTAATTACGTCTGATTTATGGTTTCATTAATTACTGAAGGCTTCGGTTTTTTAATACCTGCACTATATTTTTTGACGCAATATTATGAATCTTTTTGCCCTTTAGAGCGTCCATTTTATACTTGAATAATTTTATTGCATTCTTGAACATTAAAATTTACTGCATACTTTTTGCGAAACGGCTCTGCTGCGCAACTTATAAATCATAACGTTATTACTGTTACTAGATCATTTAATTAGTCACAGAAGATTGATCTGCAAACTACTTTTTATAATAAATAGGCACGTTAACAATGTTTATGTTTGGTTTAGCTTAGTATTTCTCCATCTTAGAGTAACAGGTGGTCAGAGAGAAAAAATACGTATAAAATTAATAAGAAAAAATAAAATTTCGTCAAACTTCACAAATAGTTATTAAAACTACTACATACGTACATTTTAATAACAAGAATACAAAATTAATCTAATTTATTCATTCTTAGACACAAGAGAGATGAAGCGATTATTTCGGTGGTGTGTGTCATCTCTCTTTGTGTATTGGTGATGACCAGTGCTTTCACAATTTGTATAAGATCAAAATTCATTTAAAAAAATCATTTTTCATTACAAACACAAACAAAAATTTTGGTCCAACCCAAAATTAATATCTCCTGTAGCCAACGTAAAAATTCACGTCGCCCACACGTTAGGTAACGTTGGTTTGCAAATTTGTTTATTTTTTATCGAAGCATGTCACAAATATGGTGGATGATGTTAATATTGGTCCGGGTATTTGACATTAACTAATGCATACTGTAGTAGTTACAATTTATAACAACATCACTAGCTGAAAATGAAAAATAAGATAAAAACAAGTTTGTAGTGGATGACAAGCGTACAATGTAATAGAACGGGTTAGGTTACGTTACCTTGAAATGAAAACTGTAGTCTTTCGAAAAATATTTTTGGAAAAGGAGTGATAGGTTGATAGGACGTCTTCTGAGACCAAGGAGGTCTAGTTAGAGACATTTGAGAAGCAGAAACAGGAGTAAAGAGCGACAGAGGGAGAGGTAGATTAAATCACAGATTGACCGCAAACATTGGTATATAAACGCTTTTTACACATTGGCATCGGCTTATGTTTGGACGTGTTGGCCCAGCGTGAAGAGAAGGCATAAAAATTTAAAAGTAGTCTTTCAGATAACTGTCTCTCTTGCGGAAACATTGTCACTTTCCGGTGTGTGACAAATTGTACATTTTTATTTATACATGAATTTGTTATAGTTCTATCATTAAGAGTTGTGTGCATGAACTAGGCCATAAAACCTTTCAACATCTGGTGAAATTAGCTCCAATATTTGTAAATCCGTTTTGGTATTTATTACCCCTTGTTGCGAAGAGCTATCGTGGTCTTTTGTTGCCTTCATTCAGCATGCAACATCTGTAAATATTGTCGGTAATTTTCCAAATGTTCCGGTTCCCAGAAATTCGTCACCGTTGCACATATTTTTAACTTTTTCATAATTTAGTTTCTAAGTCCATGTATAACTTTTGTGGGCTTTTCCCTTTTTTGAATCCGTAGTTTAGGTTTTTCAGTTTCTATTCTTTTAGTGTTAGTTATGATTAAAACATCCACTTGTAAATACTTTGTATAATATGTATTCTACCCTCTTCCTATTCTTTTTGTTTGTAAGTGTATTCAATATTGCGTTTTTATCAATCAACCCTCCGTGATTGAATTTTGTTCAATTACATAAGCAAATTCATGGTGTGCGTGACCATCACAAATACATTTTAAGTCGAGTAGTGCGTTAGTACCAAAACAGTTTATTTCTACTCTAACGCGAACTTCCTGTAAATAGAAGACGCCAAATATCACTCGTCTTGTCGTTAGAATGAAATCAACAGCACTAACATATAACATTTGGAGACACATGTTTAGAACTTTTCTGATTCATTCCTTTTCTAATAGAAGATACCGACAATTAAGGGGATACATCTAATTTCTTACTTAAATAATAAATTTCAGGATCAATTAGATATCCTCTTTGTATGAACTGTTTGAGATAAGATTGATTTTGGAGTTATAACGACATTATTTGAGAATCATTAAATGATAATACCAAAATACATTCAACTGTTTTACAGATATAGACCGCAATTTCGATTTGCATTAGAACTTTAAACCTAATGTTCAAAATTAAAAATAAAACGTTGTTGTATCTTCTCAAGGCTCTTTCTTGAGTTGTAAACAGTGGTGTAATAGCCTTTTTAGTATATTGCAAAATTTTCGAGTGAGATTTATATTTTTTAAAGAGTTAAAATGGAAATCATAGGTTGACAATGTATGATTTATAAAATATATTATGTACTTCCAGCTGAAATAGACTTTGCAAGGCGAAAAAATTTTAATGTGGAACTTACAAAAATTGTTTGAAGCTGTTGCATAATTTTACATAAAGAAATACAACTTTTGGTACTTTATTAATCGAATTCAATCGAAAGTGGGGAAAATTAGACATTGGTTCATTTCTATAAAACAAAAGGAGATAATTGGTATTTGTTAGAGAATTGTGTACTTGATTGTGATTAGTAATTTTATTGCAATTTCCATTTGTAACCTCTATAATTCCTAAAAGTGGACCACTAGACCACCCTGTACACCGATTAAAATGATTATTATAGATTTGTATTAAAAATATTCGTATTATGGAACCTCACGTTTTCTGTTATTGTTCTTAAATGGGAGGTTTCCTTTAAGGCATACTATTAGAGTTATCTTTATTGAAGAAACTCAAAAACCAAAATGTTCTCATGCAGCGAAAAAGAACAGCGCTGATCTATTAAGATTGACGTTCAACCATCGAGCTATAAGTTCTTCCCCCTTACATAGTCGATGCCTATATGTGTGTATGTTCTGCGATCCGCTCGTATTCTATGTTATACTTGGCTGGATCAGTTTGTAAAGTTCTTTTGCGAGAAACGATAAAATCAAGCAGTTGAAAATTTCTTTCTTCTTCTGCTTATAAAGATTATCTTGATCTAACGCCTATGAGAAATGAGACGGTTGGATGCAACACGTTCCGCATCTTAATAACGTATAAAAAGATTACCAAAAAGGTAAAGACTTGTGGCTGAGATTTGCCGCAAAATCAACGGCTCGTCAAAAAGAACCAGACGTTTAGCTATTATTTTCTACCTGTTGAGGATTATTTTAATATAACGCGCGCGGTTAAAGTGGTAGTATATTGTTAAAAATGATTAGGATACGATGGTACGATTATATTTATTATTAGAACAACAACTCCATTAAAATTTTATGATAGCGTACGTACAAAGCACTGTTAGGGAATATATTCATATTTTATAGTTAAATCAATCAACAGGTTTATCGTTTGCTGTAAATTAAGTTTTAAATTTCTTACATTTTATATACCTAAGTTTTATTGAAAACTATCACGTCAGTATATGTGCATAGGGTCGAAAATACGAGAAACAGTAACACACGACCTTTTATTTTATTTTTTTATTTTAAACATGAATTGTCACACATATCTTTAAAGTAATAAGTAGAAGAATTTCAAAAACCACCTTTATACCCTTTATTATTTTCTTCATTTTCTATTGTTGTCTTCATTCTTCGTCATTCTTATTTACCTTTTCCGTTATAAATTGTTGACTGGTTTGTATTATTTAAAATTGAAAAACAGTAAAGTTTTACGTTCATTCAGTTTTCACCTCAATTGTTTCGCTTAGCATAAGCTTCTTCAGGTAAAGATATAACAAAATTTGTGATCCGCTACATATAATTATTATTATTTGGGTGGGGGAATTTAACATTAACATTTAATAAAGGAAAACTTCTAATGTCCAATTGGTCGTTTAAATTTTATTTTGTCTACTGTATCTATTAATTTCTAAACCCTCTAATAAATCTAATTTTTTACCTTTATTCTGGATGTGTAAAACTTTGAATTCGTGACTTTTCAGCCCATGTGAAAAAATCGTTCTGTTTTACAACCTACCTTTAGAATTCCCTTTATTAAAGAACAAAAGTGTCGCTGTTTGATAAATAATTTTGTTTTGCTCCTTTCTACTTTAGATATTTACATTTATTTATGCCTTAAAAAGTAAAGAAAATAGAAATTGAATCAGCGTATTTTTAGTATTACAAATACATATCGATATGCTAATGCAAAAACATTACTTTTGTATTTAGCAATGACGCGCTGGGGAATTTGCAAAACATATTTAATAAACTCAGTTTCTAAGTAACTCTTTGATAATGGCCTTATAAGCCGAAACAATATTGTAAGAAATTCTTACCAATAAATTTTGTAAAACTTTACAACACAGTGTTTTATTGTAATTATAGTCTTTTGTTGTGGACAGTCGGTATATTGATATGTCTATCAAGAAAACTTTTGCTACCATTAAATGTACAGTTAATACTTGGTATATTCAATTTTTCTGAGTTTTTTAATATATTTTTAAAGCTCATTCTAACTTTAGAATCGGAATTTAATGACTTCCAAGAAGGTCTTATTTTGATTGTTTTTGATACACAACGAAATATTTCATAATCTCATTATAATAAACAAAAGGTTTTAAGAAATATTGATATTCAAATTTTCTGAACTTAGTTATGTATATTAAGATTTTTTTTTTAATTGTAAAAAAAATGTATAAACATTGTAGATAACAGAATTAAAAAAGTATTGTATTACACACGTACAGGAGTTATTTATAATAATTGTTTTGAAAACTGTTTAATAATAATCTAACAATAAAAGCTAAGAGGTCTTGCATGTATCTCTATTTCTAATTCGTCATTTTTTAGGTATTAAAAGTTACCACCAAATCAGACAAACACACACAACAGTAACAAACCAGTTTCATAAATAAAGCGCTTTTACAGAAATTATCTGTCGTCTCTCATTATCTTTGAGTGTGATTACTCGTTGTCTACACGGTTGACGCGTTAACGAAGATGGGATGCTTGTTACTTTTTCTTTATCATTTACCAGAGTAGATTGCACGAATACTTAACTATGTGTGCAGGTATATATGTTTATGTGTATGCATACCTATATGTATTCATATACTATGTCCTGTTACTTCCCTGAACGCCTGGTTAGTTACATAAGAACACCAGCAGGTAGAAGTGTAATCAATTAATTAATAAGACCATCTACTGAATAAAACAACTACGTATTCCGAGAACTTGGCGAATAAGAAACGACCACGTAAATTGATATGAGGAAAAATGCAGTTAATTCTGCTTTTATTACGAATGGAAATAACTTCCTTATCCCACTACAGGGTGATCAAGATTCGGTTGCACATCAATGAAAATACGAATAGACACAATTAAGTTCATTCTTCGTTACTATACTATTTTCATCATCTGATGTATGTAATTTATAACAATCGTATTTGTATACCCGAAGCTTTTGCTTGTATCGTTGATAACAGCTTTTGGAAGCTGAGCACAAATTTATTTTTATATTTTCTTTTTCGATTTAAAGTGATACTTTGGGGACTATCACAATCATATTCTTTTAGATTTTATAAACCACTAAGATAAGAAAATTTTCTGATCGTTATTAAAATTTATTACTACATACTTTTCAGTTTATTTCCTTCATAATAATGACATACAGGCAATTGCTGCCATCTAGTGGATTTTAGCCGCTACAGAGGATGTCAAACTAGACAAGGCCTCACAGAGGTATTTAAACTTGTGCAGCTATATCAACAACGCAGTCTACATACGTGAATACACGTAAAGCTTAACAATAACAATTATTATGCTTTTGGTCAGAAATTTATCGAAACTACCAGACACGGATATAGCTGGACAAGTTTAAATACCTCTGTGAGGCCTTGTCTAGTTTGACATCCTCTGTAGCGACTAAAATCCACTAGATGGCAGCAATTGCCTCTATGTCATTATTATATTAACCGTTCTCTACGGAACATTTCGACTTGGTCAGTAATTTATCGAAACTGCCTATGGTACGCTGATGAGCTTCTAACAAGAGCGAAATCGCGATCCGTGTCTGGTAGTTTCCATAAATTTCTGACCAAAAGCATAATAATGGTTATTATTAAGCTTTACGTGTATTCACGTGTGTAAGCTGCGTTGTTGATATAACTGGACAAGTTTAAATACCTCTATGATGCCCACAATTTAGTTCTCTTGACACCATTAAAATTAGAACTAAAATAAGAATCATTTAGAAATATGTTTGTCCAAAAAGGATATTAAAATCTTTGTTCGTCAATGATCCCACATTCACGTCCAACGTACCGAAAGCTAAATCCCACAACCAGTTTCGACCTGTTGGGTCTCATCAGGTTAGCACTGAGAGAAAGGTCTTTACAGGCTATATAATAAATATAAATATGTAATCAACTCCTTTCTGTGAGCCCCCACCTGATGAGATTCAATAGGCGAAACCGGTTGTGGGATTTGGCTTTCGGTTTGTAGTGCCTGCTTGGTGGGACGCATTCCAAATGTGAAATCTTTGATCCTTAATATTTAGACAAACAAGGATTTTAATGCCTTCTTTTTTGGATGTTATTTTTGTTTAAGAATCTTAATAATCTTTCGGAATCAATAGTGTAATTCAATGCCGGTAGGGATATTAGGCCTCGAAGTAGTTGTTTCTGTTCATTCCATATTTATATTTAAAATATATTTGTTTCTGACACATGCTTTATACCGTTAAAATATCCTTGGAAGCAACGTATTTTCTAATGTCAGTTCATATTTATGAGACGATTTATACAATTACGAATTCGTAGCCTTATCCACAGCTGTATATTTTAATTAGAGGGTAAATCAACTAAAATATATTTTTTCTTTCTAGCCATGTGGGGTTACCATCGGCAGGGATCGTGTCAAGCAGGTTTTAGTGCAGCAATAGCACCGGTGAGTATAGTGAATCTAATAGAAAATTGCAGGAAAATTGTAAGACTAAGCGATCGAAACGGAAAATGAAAGCTTTATGACAAGGAATCGATGACAGTATGTCATGATCGAATATCTCATCGATTTGAAATTTGGCCGGCTAGTATTTCTTATAAATTATAATTGCTTTCATTACAGAAGTCAAAATTTGAAGGTGAAATACAAGAATTTAGTGATGCTTTAATAATTTTATATTACATTATTTTTATGTAAGAAATATATATATAATAAAAATGCTTGCGCGAAAAATTCAAGTAAATGTAGTCACGCATGTAATTTCGCCAAATTTGTAAATAATATAATTAATGCTGTTTATGATGCATTCACTATGAAAATTTTTAATAATATTTGGGTTAATGAATACAAAAACTCACTGGATACGTTTCACAGAGTTTATTGTCTATATAAGTCTATAAGTCTTCTAACGACCGTTTCGGCTGTTCGGCCATTATCAAAGATACATAATTTTTGTAACGGTCGATAAACTTTGTGAAGCCTATCCGGTGAGCTTTTGTATTCATTAACCCCAAAATTTGTAAATATTGAACTTGTACAGCCTACATTATTATGGCTTCCATTCAACAAACGTCGTACAAACGTGGGAATGTTTTTTCTTATGCCTACAAAGTCAGTAACATTTTTCTGTCTGATTGTTCGTTTCTTTGTTTCATCTTATGAAAAAGGAAAGTCGATGTACAAAACCGACCTATATCTACAGTACCAGTGGTCTGAACTTTGTCAATACACTGTAGTAGGCACTCCATCCATATGCATAGGTGGTTGTCCTTAATATTGTTTGCTTCCTTTGTATGCATGTGTTGCGAAAACATGATAAATGTACGTAAACTGAAATGTATATGTACGTATGTGGTAGCATACATATGGAAGTGGCGCCTCACGGCTCGCCATGACCATTGTATTTCTTACGTCTTCGATTTTTCTTTCTTTCTTGGGCTGCTGCCTTGGATATGGCATAGTTTATGTCGGTACAGATTCATTTATTCAAAGAATCGATTATTGTTATATCCACCGATCATGCTTCTCTTCTTCTTGCGGATAACAGAACAGGAACAACCAACGACCAACAAGCAACAACCGTTCGAAAAATAAAACTTGAAAAACAGAAACACAAAGCTATATCGGTTGGTTAAGAGGGTCGAGAAGACATGGCAGTCAACGCTACCGTTCCGATCGTACCGTATTCCGATCATGTATGCGTCGGCGATTTTGCCGCCCAGGCTGCCATTTAAAATTTTGACACGTCACTAGTACGTACGTGTGTGTTTTACGTATGTAATCTCAACTATGACATTGATCGTAATGATTTTATTATTGTTAGAGAGCTATAAATTTGTTAATACATACTACAAATCGATTCTCAAATGTCAAAATGGAAATTAGCTTCCTCAATTGATATGTTGCACCCCATAGAGTAAGTAAGTAAAGTGTTTTTATTCTTTTGGTGGATTTTGTTCCTTAATGTTCCTCTAATATGCAAAGTCGGCATCATCAGGAATTGAAGGATTATTTTTCCAAGAAATTCTTGAGGATATTAATTAAGATTGTCCTTCAAGAAGCAAATTGTTAAATCAAGTCAAATGTGATTGATCATGTGGGTTAGATTTCTCGTTGAAGTGTTTCTGTCAGTTTTTAGGCGATATCTTAAAGGATTATGGTTCACTAACCCACCTGATTGTCATCTTGAGAAGTGATTTGTGATTTATAAGTGGACCTGCTGAAGATGCCAACCGTACTACGTGTATGCGAAACATCAACAAACCATAATTCTTCTAATAAATAATTAATAATAATAAATAATAATTAATTTTTGGCGGACACGTGACATTGGTTGTAAAGTCTGGATTGATTCGTTACATTCCTAGAAATTATTTTAGCGCCTTTTAAAACCTAAAACGATCTGTCATTTTCTAAAATAATCATGAAAATAATTGCACAAATGTTAGGAACACAATATATAGCTTTTGAAATTCTATTTTCGTGTTAATAAACTGTATCACTGCACAGCAGCTACATTTTGGAAAAATTAGTTTGTAAATTTAAATTGTATCTTGTAAATCAATTTGAAGCAAATAAGTAAAATCTGTGAAAGTATTTGTATCATTTAGTTGGCTTAAAATAATAACAGAAAACAAAATTTGTGTCATTTTTTCTGTTTGCTCTTACAAAATATCTGTTAATACTGTAAACTATAAAAAATAAATTTAATTCAAAAGACAGACTTGAAGTTGAAGTATGTATGCACAATATAAATAAAGCGCATTTTAAAATTGTAACTGCATAGTAGTGTAAGTTTTCTTCGATAGAAGAAATAGTTTTCACACATTTTGGAAATTCTTACTAGCAACTACAGCCATTCTTTTCCCTGTTGTTGTATGCATTTTGCTAACACAAGATGCATTTTTCTTCTATGCCTTTTTACCATCTTGATGACCCTGTGGCGTGTTGTAATAGCATAATAAAGTCAGTTGTTCATTATTCCGTAACTTGTTGGAATTAAATGATAGGGAAAAAAAGGTTGGGCTTGCGTGTTAAGTATACAAATAGACGTAATATGTTCACACACCGTAAGTAAAAGATACGTATAAAACAATGGTATCATGTTATCTCACAAGCGGGCATAATTTAAGCATATATGTCTTATATACCTACCTAATGGCATTTAGCTTGTGGCGATATACTTGTAGATATAAACGTACAATGTGTATGCGAAAATTTTTTAACAAAATTTCCACGTGATGATTATTCTACGCATAATGATAATAATACATATTTCATCATTTATAGTATTCTTTTCTTTTTTTTTTAGAATATCACATTACAGTTATCTTTATCATGAGACATTGCGAGTTTATATGTATATCTATACATACATAAGTGTATCTAGGTTTTGGCATAGGGGGGGATCAGGAATTTCATATGGGTAAATACTTCGATAAGAAGATCAGTAATTATAATTTATATCAAAATCAATCTTCGTGGATCTTCTTCAGTAAGGCTTAGAACAACTTCTGTAATAAAAGAATTACCCAAACTATTTACAAGTTTTCTTCAATTTTTGTTCATTTCAGCGATGTTTTAACGTTTGGGCGTGTTGAATAACGACTGTTATCTCCAGATTTTTTCTCCTCCTTGTTTATCGAAAAAATCTGCTACAACTCAGCTTCTAACGTAACCAGTTTAATAAGAAAAATTTAAGGACTTCTTCCATACGAATTTTTGAATCTGGAGATGTAATTTTAGCCATCTGAATGGGGTGTAACAATATTAAATTTTACTTCGAGTACACAAAACTTTCATTAATATAAAATACAATAGTCCATTGGCATATGCACATAATTAACTAGCAAAATGTGTGGGAGGCTGGAATAGTCCTGGGGTAGCAGTCCAAGCCTAGGGATTGCCTATTGTCCCCTCTGCCCCCACAACGTTGATATACACAATAAATAAAATTGAGGTGTCTGTTTCTAAGAGTTTTAGGCTTGTTAAGTTTAGGTTATTTCTATGCCATTAAAATACAAACAACCCTTAACTTTTATTGTTGTATGGAGTGATCTAGGTTGGTTGTTTTACGCCCTAATGCTATTTTTTTTTCATTGTTACAAAACCTAATGGCTTTGTCGTTATTTATAAAACTGTTTCGCTTTTTACTTATTGCTTATACTATTTTATCTGATTTATTTTCTTGACAATCTGTTAACGTTTGGGAATGTAATTGAATGAGGCATATACGAGGGTGGATCAAATATAAATGAGCCTTTTTAAATTGCGCGTCGGATAGTTATTCAAGGTGCATCCAGGCGTTAGCAACTTGAAGTGGGGATATTAGGTGGCGCGGAAACGACGCATCGTACTGCTTCGTTCGCTTGATTAATACGTTAACAGCTATCACAATGAGTAAGAAAGAAGTGCATAGCAGCGTTGCGTAACGAATAATTATTAAGTTTCTTAAACGTGAAAACGTGAAACCAACTGAAATTTTGCACAGATTGCAAGCACAATTCGGAAATGAAACACTTTCGTGGCAACGTGTATAACTTTGTTGCAAAGAATTTAACGATGGGCGTAATCGTGTCGAAAATGTAAATCATCCTCGTCGTCCCCACACCAGCATTTCGCTAGTTAACATTGCACGCATTAAAAACTTATTGAAGAGGACCGCCACGCCCCGCCATGCCACTGTGCTTCAGATATCTGGTGAACTCGGCATCAGCTATGGGAGTGTCCACACAATCATGACGAAAAAGTTGGGATCCCGAAACATTTCAGCTCGTTGGGTTCCAAAGTTGCTGACTGAATATCAAAAAGCTGCTCGAGTTCGCATCTCTCAGGCGCTTCTGACTCGATTTATAGAGGAAGGTGAAATATTTTTGCACAAAATTGTAACCTGCGATGAGATGTGGGTACACTATTACAATCCAACATCAAAACGAGCAAGCATGGAGTGGCGGCGCAAAGATAAATCAAACCGAGTGAAGCCGTAAACACGTCTGTCTGCAGGCAAAATTTTACCCACGGTTACGGTTTTTTGGGATTGGAGAGGGAACTGTTGGTCGATTTTTTGCACGAGCGAAGAACCATTAATGCACCCTATCACTGTAACCTTCTCAGTCAGGTAAAAGTTTCTTATCGTCAAAAATGAAGGACGCACCCCATACTGCAACTTTAACGCATGCCCAAATCGGTGAAATGTACTTGACTTAGCTGGAACACCCTCCAGCTATAGCTCTAGCCCAGACCTATCCCCTTGTGATTTTCACATGTTTGGGTCCCTCAAAGAATCACTAGGAGACGAGCGATTTCAGACCAATGTACAGGTGGAGGCGTAAGAGCGCAACTGGATAGACACCCGCTCTGCTTCTTTTTATGAAGACGGGATGAAAAAACTACCAATGCGTTGGAAAAATGTATAGACAAACAAGGGGGATATATATTTTCAAAATAAATGGTTTATGAACAAAGGCTCATTTATATTTGATCCATCCTTGTAAAAGACGTGCGCTTGTCAATTTCAGCGTCTCATCCGAGTTTTTGTACAGTTGATAAATAAGGGTATAAGCAAGGCAATAGTAATAATAATGTAAGTAACATGCCTTTATAAAGCGGGTTGCGTATTATTTGTACGACAGTTAATTTTTACTTGCGGAGACGTGTGATTATGTAATTTTCATTCCGGACATAGTGAAGTTGTCAAGCGGCGATTTTCAGACAAATTAGCTTTCGTATATAAGAAACTGTGTCGAAGTTTTGCGGACGGCTTCTGAGGGCGAGAACCGGCAGAATTTCAACGTTGCAAATGATAAACGTCTCGTACATAATTGAACTAAATTGTTAAATTGCTTTCGTTTTTCAACTCTACCGTAATAACGATCAAAGTGTATTTAACTCAAGTTTTACAAATTGCTAGTAATAAATGCAGTGCCCGCCTTCTCTAAACTGTCTCTTGTTTTTTCTTGTTTATGTGATTAAGTCGAAAAAAGTCAGCAAATATTTCAGAATGCAATTGAAATGAATGGTCAATTAAATTGAAAAGGTTGGAAAGTAAGAATTACAGCTTAAAGCATATTGAATGTGTTCCGTATGATGCTAGTCTAAGTTTGTTATTTTTCGCTTTACATGTTGTTGAAGTCATAACTACTGTCTTAATCTTAATCCTAGTAGGTCAACTTTAAAATTGTGAACTGATAACTTATAGGATGGCTTTGTTGTCTGTTTTTTGGTTCATTGACTATTGGCGTAAAAAAGTGAAAATTGACCGGATGTAGAAAAGGGTCACTTTCTACTGACGAGGGTAAATGGATGAGAGCGTGGAGATTTGAATAGAACCAACTAAGGGTACAATGGGAAAAGTTCGGAAAGGGTTTGTAAAGAAGTTAAAAGAGAATAGAAGTTTGAAGAATCGGATTAGCGAAAAAAAAAATGAGAAAAGAAAAAGAAATACATAAAATTAGATAAGGAATATAAATAAAACCAACCAAGTGTTGCGTACCATTAAGGAGCCCCCTTAAATATTATTTTATTCTGTTTTTAGTATTTGTTGTTATAGCCACAATAGAAGTACACTATCTGTGAAAATTTTTACTATCTAACTATCACGGTTCATGATATACAGCCTGGTGACAGATGGACAGCTGGGTTTTAGTAATAGCGTCCCGTTTTACCCTTTGGGTACGGAACCCTAAAAATCGTTTCAAGTGTCTATAGGTATTATTTACAAAGTATACAAAAATGTACAAAATTGACACAATAAATTTACAGTCCTAGCAATGGCGATGTGGCTTTAAACGACACAAGATAATTAAAAATGAAATATTTATTAATCTTTACGATAATTGGAAGCGAGTCCTATTCATATTTTCTTCCTAACTTTAACTTGAAATAAGCAATGATACTCAGTAGCAAATCCTTTGAGCAGCAATATTATCTTTCCTTATCCTTTTGCACCCTCTGCTTTAGCAGATAGATAGTTTGAATACTTGTTTGTGTTCTGGATTTATTTTACAGTTAATTACAACACATTCTCCGTTATCAGGCATTTTATTATTATTTATTCCATAACAAATTCAATGTGACTATGTTTCACAGGTATCGACGTGTCAGTTCTTTCGTTTTTAATTAGAGTGGCATTCCTCCTGTAATTCTATCCGTTGCTGCAATCCATCTATCTGTCTGTCTGTTCGTCCATCCATCTACAGTATAGATTCTGTATCCTTTCATCCTTAGTGAATGTTTGTATATGTGTTCTTAATACGTATGTATTCAGATCTCGTGCCTTGACCGCGCCTAACGGCATTAAATAATTGAAATGGAAAGATCTCGGTTGAACGATATCACAATGGTAAACAACTGAGGTTACTTTGACTTCCGTAAAATAAAGCTTTGAATTTTTATTAACTAACCGCCAACTTGTTTTTATATAACATACACAAATGGGACGTGAGAAATTGCATCGTTTCAAGTGTCTATACGCATTGCATATATTACATGCCTCTGAAAAAAAGAAGAAAAATCTTTGAACAGTTCTATTTAATTCTTGGTATCTCCAAAGGATTAATTGCACCATTTTTTTTTTAATAATAAATTACTAGTGATTTATTTTAATTCACTATTTATAATTTTTAGATGTTTGCTAATTGAAGTGTCTTTATCAATATTGATTTGTCAGTGAGTGATAACATTGAATGTTTTTGAAGATTTGCACCAACTTTGATACAATAGCAGTAGAATGATGATTCGGGCTGTAGGCCGTGATCGATGTGAACGGTTTCGACGGCAACTGCGGCTGACATCTTCAGTCAACACAGCCACCCACTGAAAATGTCAGCCGCAGTTGCCGACGAAACGTCTGAACGAAACCGTTCACATCGACCAAGGCCTACAAGCCCGAATTATCATTCTACTAAGAATTCCGGCCATGAAAGCTTATGTTCTTATTTTGATATAATAAGTTGGTATTAGTTTAAATAAATAAAACACTGGTCAAGCAAGAACTCTTTGAGGATGGTCGAGTGATTTTGTGTTGTACTTAATTTTAAAACAGATAGTAAAACGAAGTTAATATGTGGTAGGCTTTGCAGCAGTTCCGTACTATGCCATTAAAGTTTTGCCTAAAACCTACCAATAGAGTGAAATAGGACAACATTTATGTTTAATAATACATATGTATTCCATACATAAAAAACATTTCATTAATTCTTAATACGTTATCTCAGGACGCCAGTGGAGAATTTGTTTTTCATTGTTTCTCATTTCTTTTTCATTGTTTCTCATTTCTTATACTTCCCCAACTAACATTGAAACTTTGTTAAGCTTCTTCTAACTTCCCTGCTTAACTTAAGGGTATATGCCGTTATCACTTGGTGAAACATGATTCAAAATTAAAATTTCAATTTAAAATTTTAAAAGTGAAAAGTTTTAAGTGAAATTCCCAAGTTTGTTTGATTTAAATTTTAATTTTTAATTCCCTGCTTAGTTTTCTATTTATAATCCGTTTATGATATTTTTATGGCACATTAAGATCTGACTAACTTTTTAAAGCCTTAATTGTTTGTTTAGTTTTCAAAAATTTGTAATTCCAAATCCTTTGGTGACAGATGCTGTGATTTCTTCTTAATTTCAAGACGTTTATCTATCAGTATTTTAATGTTTTCTTTTTGTTTCTTATTTTATTTTATGTCTGTGTCTGATGTGCTTTCAGCAGTATCGTAAATGTTAATGAATTTTTATTCGTTTTTAAATGGCGTGTTGGTGCAGATTCTACGCCGTTGTAAGGTACTTACAAGTCCCATTCTTTCCGAAACCGGCGAGTTTCGAATACTTAATATTATCCTTCAGTTGGTATACCTACATACGTAGACATTATGCAGTTTATATACCTATGTATGTTTATAGGTTATCCCCTATTGTTGTATTGTGATTGTCCGCGGTACGTTGGTGGAATGCGTGTGTGACGGGCATGGGCACACGGGCTCATGGGTCCCACAACATGTCGACCGGCGACTGGGCAAAAACTGAAGACGCACCGCGTCCATTTGTCCATTTAAGGCCCGGGTACAAATCGAGCGAACACGAATAACAATTAGTAATGAATTCTGGCAAAACGCAACCAACTGCGGTCGACTCTTTTGTGAACAATAGCCGTAACACCATCACACCAATGACCACGTACTTGTTTTATATGCTTGAGTGTCTGTCTGTCGTCGATTCTTTCTTTATACGGCTAATTTAAAACGATCGGATTGGAATGGTATTGGACACTTAAAAATTACAACAAATAAAAATAATTACCTTGCATTATTGCATCGAAATCAATCAGAGAAGCCAATGTTTGGCGAAAAAGTGTTACGAAGCAATAAAATAATAGAAATCGGTGCAGCTATCTCTTCTGATGATACGATTTCTGAAATTAGGTAACTATCAAAACCTCTAATTAAAAGGTGAAAAAATCACCTTTTTTGATGTGTGGGGCAAATGTCAATAATATTCGGTCATACATATATGAATGAACCCCTCCCCACGATAATATTTTTTGCATTCACCACTGGATAAGTCCCAATTTTTCCATACATTACAGAAAATTTACAGTTTATTTCCAAAAACTTAAGCTCAAAATAATATATTTCTAGTAATGGGTTAATTCTATGTAGTTTGATCTCTTTAGCTATGCAATGGTACAATATTATCACTAAAGCATAATTATGCAGCAAGATTTGTTATATATACGAGGGTGTATCAAATATAAACGGGACGTAGTTTCTTTAAATTACGGAGAGGTCAGTGACCTGATAATAGTAGATGGGAAAATGGTCTGTACCGCTAGAGAAAATGAAGAACCAACTGCAATTCGCTCGAGTAGCGACTAAAGCGTTAGTACGAAAAGAAACAATGAGGGAGGCAGAAGTGCATGTCTCCGTGGAGCAACGGATTATTATTAAGTTTTTGGCCAAGAAGGGGGTGAATCCAACAGAAATTTTGCGGCGATTACAGGCACACTTCGGGGATAATACCCTGTCAAGAACTCGGGTGTTTGCATGGCACAAGGAATTTTCTGAAGGCCGTGAAATGGTCGAGAACGAGAGTCATGCTCGCCACCCAAAGACAAATGTGACCAAAGTCAACATTGAGGCGGTACGAAATCTCATTAACGGAAATCAATGCATAACTCTCTGGGAAATAGTTGATGAAGTGACCATTAGTTACGGGATGCCGCGAAATTGTCATTTCGAAGGAACAGGAGAAGGAATTGGTCAGAAGTGTCATTCTTTTGCATGACAATGCCAGGTTTCATACGGTCAATGCCACAAAGTAAAAATTGGATGCATTAGGCTGAGAAACGCTAGAATATCCACCAAATAGCTTCCTCTTGTGACTTCCATCTTTTTGAGCCCCTGAGAGAAGCGCTTGGAGGCCAACGTTCCCACGAGTACGACGTGTTTCAATGGTTAGAAGAACGTCCGAAAAGTATCTACGATGATGGCATAAAAAAGCTCTCAATCCGATGGGAAAAATGTATTTCTAAAGCGGGAGACTATGTAGAAAAATAGTATATGTATCGAAATCGAATTAAATACAGTTAGAATTTTTTACAAAACAAATCCCATTTATATTTGATACACCCTCGTGCATATTACCAGAATTTTTCGCTTGGAACAAACAATAAGCTGCAATGTGACTATTTAACCCTGTACAAGATAAGATGTTATAGAACGACGGGAGCTTTAATATAAATACATACAGATGTATAAATATATAAACAACGTTGTATGTGTATGTATGTACATATCTGATTTTGCGAATCTGATTAGCGATACGGATGGGACATAAATCAAAAAGCAAGATATTATCGAAGTGTGCGCCTATGGTAATAGCGGCGTAACGATTTTTAAGTATGTCTATAAATATTATACAGAGGAGAAAGATTCATAAATGGCTCGATCTATGTTTGTATTATGTATATGGATATGCAAATTGTATCTCCATGTCTATTGCAACTTTCATGGGGCGTATTTTCGCTAACACCATTATATGGCGCCGCATTTGCAATTGCAATGTACATATACTGGACGTTTTTAAGAATCCGCTATACCAAAAAGTAAAATGGAACTTTTTTGAACATTAATTATACAATATAGGTATAGGTATACGAGATCATTGCTTAGCATTCGGGAGGTCACCAGTTCGAACTCGGGTCCGGCTGCTCTGGCACAAGTTTTCTGTGGTTTCCTTGGATCATTTAGGCAAATTCTGGAACAGTAATATTCTGTCTTTATTTCGTCCGTCTCATCTTTCTCCCCCTAACCATACCACCCACCAATCCCCACGATTCCTGCAAGAAGACTGAAGAGGGCCTTACGCCCTACCCTTGCACTACAGTGTAGGTCGGAGGGACTGCCCGCCCACTAGCACGAGTAGCTGGTGGGAATGAAACACAAAAAGCTTAGTTTAGTTTAGATAACAAGGAATATAAGTACTATATTGAATTCGACATTATGTCATATGCTTATGTTACTGTATAACATAATAGGCCTTGGTTAAAGCTTAAATGTGTTTTAATATTTTAATTAATAAATAGATATAATTTTTGCCAAGTAACGCATATAGTTAAACAATGACAAAATTTACTGTTTTTTTTAAATTAGTTGAAAGTGTTCATCTTGTACTAAAATAACGAATATTTCAATTAAATGTCGATAGAGAAAATATAAATTATTTAGTAAAACTATTCACAGAGTTATCTCTATACCTACATACTTAGTTTGTCTAAATAATTTAAATAATGTACGTATTGTATTTGTAGTTAAAATTTTAACTTTAACATATACATTTAGTATAATATATTTTCACTAGAAGTATAATCAAAAATAACAGGCAGCGACAAAAATACAACAACAATTAAAAAAGTTTTGGCTGATTTACTACAATACAGTATTAAACAAATATTGTCAAACATGGTCGACTTTTGACTATATTAAGCGCCTTATTCAAATTTATTACTACTTTATTAGGTAATTTATTAAAGTTAAAATAAAAGAAATGTACATACCCAGTAATTTATGATTATGTAGAATATTTATTTGAAAGTGATGGATAATGAACAAATTCAATATAATGAAAATATTTATTAGTGGGAACCACGTTCAAATGACTTATTAAGAAGATGAAAGATTACATGATTCAGGAATGAAAATTTGGTTATACGTTCAGAGAGACTTTTTTAGCTTTTTTATTTTATTTTTGTGGTCCATGTGGTATATCATAAGAAAGAACAGTGATAAAGACTTCAGATATGTTTTTCTGGAAAATCCTACTTTAAATAGATAGATATCATTCAAATATGTACAGACACAATTTGTATTGTGTGAAAACAGCAATAACACACCTCTAAATGCTAACATATGCATGTACGTTTATCTATTGATGAGCGGTCATCTTGTGATCTTTGAACTTAACCTTTTCAAGCACCTGGACGTAGGAAACACACAAAGCTTTTTACCGATTGCATTTAACTTCCACGTAACATTGAAGTTGGTTGGTATTTCTATTGAAATCATAACTCAGCAATAATTCTGATTATGCTTTAATTACCCATGTTAAAGCAATAGTTAAACTTACCTAATCATAATGATAATTCTTTAAAGACACGGGATTTAAATTAACATCATTTTAAAAACGTATTACCTGTTTTGATCCACAATTTAACGAATTTAATAGAGAATAGATTTCAGCACTTGTAAAATCTTATTCAAAAATCATAAAAATCATGATTTATTAATTACATTGCAGACCTAATTAAAGGCAAATCTCAAATTTCAATTAATTTTTACTAGTGAGGAATTGCTTTTCTCCCAAATATGTGTAAGGATTTTTCATATACCTAAGTATTAAAATCCTTGAATCTATACCAGAATTAAAGTTGAGAGATTGCGTATCGCATTCTAATAATAAACTAATCAAAATTTTATAAAACAAAATAGAAGATAATCTAAAACTAAACCATATAGAGAAATTTATTATTATATTTATTATTATTAACTATTAAACTTCTTAAAAAATTGCATAGACCAAAATTATTTCAAAGTTGAAGACAATTATTTTAAACAAAAAGATAGATTACTTTTGGGTACTCCTTTATTACCCCTCCTTGCAGAAATTTTTATGGCCTCTTTTGAAAATTCACTTTTAAAACTTAACTGTGAACTTATCAAGCTTGTTGTTACCCTTTGGAGATGTTATGTTGATGGCGTTTTTTGTATTGGGAATTAGACAATTTTCTCAAATTATTAAATTCCATAGATTCTAACATTCAATTTACTATGGAAATTGAAACAGACAATAAGTTAAACTTTTTGGATCTTACTTTAATCAAAATAACAAAGAAATTATGTTTGAAATTTATAGGAAACCTACGACCACTGATATGGTAATTCCTTTTGACTCCAACCAAACTTTCAACATCAAAATGGCAGCTTTCAATAGTTCTTTACACGGGTTAATAATGGTACCCCTTTCTAAAACCAACTTTGAAAAAAAAATGAAAATTATAAAACAGATTTCAATGAATAACGGATATAATCCCAGCTTAATTGACAAGATGTAAAAAAATAAACAACGTAAACTCATTGAAATTAAACTGTACAATAGTCTCCTTCCTGATTTAATTCCTGAAAATAAGAAATATGTCTTTATTAACTATGTAAATGAAGTCGGATACTAAATGAAACACCTTCTAACCAATTTTAGTCAACCAAATTAATTTAAAAAGTCTGTTAGTTAACAACAAAAACAAAACAAATTCAATAGATAAAAGCGGCGTTTATAAATTGTACTGTAAAGATTACACAGCATTTTACCTAGGACAGACACGTAGAGCCATAAAAACTCGACTTAAAGAACATGTGCTTTCCATACGGAATAAAAAGAATAATACAGGAATAGTTCAACATTGCTTACATTTCAAACATTATTTAGACACTAATTCAATTGAACTTTTACATTCTGCACAAAAAAGGTCGTAAATTGAGTTTGCTCGAATCCTTGGAAATTAAGAAAGCCATCAATAATAAGCAAAATATTGTAAATAATCACATTGAAATATTCACTTTGGATTCTCCGCTGTTATTGGACCTTTCAAATAAACAACCACTACCTGCAGTTTATGTGTCCCATTGCTTATTGTCACCCGTTTATATAAGTCTGTTACATTATTTACATCTTTAGTAACACCATAGCGCTTGATAATGACCCACAAGGGTTGAAACAATATTGTGGAGAAGGATAAATAAAATTTGCGTGAAACGTAACCCAGTGCTTGTTTATTACTCAAAATACACATATTGAATTTAAAATTTATCTGGTCCCAATTAAACAGACCATGTATTTTGATTTATGCATGTAATAGACTAGCCAAGTTCCTTGGTGAAAGCCCAAGAACCATTTGTATTTTTATCTTTAATTAATGCATTTTTCGTTAATGGTATAATAAATTAAGCTGCTCGGTCAAAGGAATTAAGTTACAGTAATAATTCGGACTTCGATTGTTTATTATAATCACACATCTAAAAATTGACAAGTTGCAAACCGGAAACCTTTTATTTTACCTTAGTCTCTCCAACGATAATATCCAAAATAGGTCCAATAATTATTAATATACAATGAAGATATCACAAGTGGATAATAGGATCATCAGTTGGTGTTTCTTCATTTTCTAGTAATTAAGTATGTTTCACAAAAAGAGCATAATTTGATATTTGAATTTAATTAAAATTATTATTATTCAAACCTAATTGAGATTGATTAATCCTTGCACAATGAGGCCGTATTTGGAATATTAATTACAATAATTGGACTTTTCTTTTTTACAGAAGAGCAACTCGCTTTTCATCGGAGCTCCAGGCAGCTGGTACTGGCAAGGTGGGTGTCTTTTTTTGTGATAAACTCGCGATTTGGAAATATCGTAGCGATTCTTATTTCGTTTGCTAAAAAACTATCTATTTCGCTTCTTTGAGGTTGTAGAGCGTTTATAGAGAGAGAGAAAGACCTATGATTTGACAAGTGAATAGTAGAAGAAGAGCAAGATATTGTAGTTTTTCAAATGAACAACATAAATTTGTTACAGGCCAAATGTACTCCATCGATGTCCGTGCTAAATTTTCCTTCACTCCCGGATTGTTTGGAGGAGAATTCGGTTCAGGTACCAAACTACCTGCGATTTTAACATAACAATCCAACAAATAACAATCTAAACTGCCAAATAATCAAACGCCTTTTAGCCTGCATTAAACAGAAATTAAATAAAATAACCGACGGTGTAGGGAAGTAATTCAAAAAGCACCCAGCGTTTTTTTTGTCAAAAAATTATCATTAGTTGTGGACGTTATTCCTTGCTGTCCTTTTTTTAACCGTTTATACAGTTATAGATAAACAATAATTGTTGTAGATTTCAATATACTTTACCTACCTATATATTTTCAAGTTTTCGATTTATGTAGCAGAGAAAATCGACAATCCTCTGTTTCGGAATGAAATTTAGTAATAGCAAAATTACGTTCAAAAAATACACTTAATGAAACTATGAAAAGAAATATTTTTCAAGTAAAATTACACATCAAGTTTACAAAAATAGTAAGTAAGAAAATCAATTGTGCCACTTAATATGAAAAAAATCTCTAATTACGTACATAAATGACGTAGAGTACCTAAACATATTTATTTTTTTCAGAAATTAAATGGAAAACTATGTTTTCTATTATTTATTATTAACTTTCACTAACTTGTTCAAGCTTAATAAATTGTTTGAATGCTTTTTTCCTTTCTAAATTTTTCAACTTTATTTATTTTAAAACATTTTCAAATGTTGCTTAATAAGTGGATTAATAAACAAAATGCTCAATTTGTTACCATTGAAGGCTTTGTTAATTAGAATTACATTCATTCTAATTTACATAAAAAATTAAAAATTTCACTCAATTTACGAGTAATATGGAACATCCTAAAACGTCATTATTCTAGAATATCTATTATTTAATCCTGAAATATTCTCTTGGCTTTTTCTTTCCCCTTTTTTTGAAAATGTTACATTACCGTTTATTTTTGCGATCCACTTATAAAGCTTATAGACATATTAGAAAATCATGTTCATTTTACGTTGCTCTCACCGTTCAAAACTTTTTCTTTAAAACTATAAACGATTGTGTTATCTAGTACAATATGACTGTCAAGAATAAAGGGCAACAATTTATCTAAACTTTCGTTTCGAAGTGCTTTAAACGTATATCATAACGATAGTTATCAAGATGAACTTTTATATAAGGTCTCGTTTTTTTTCTACAGCAATAACTGAGGGCGGCAGATATCTCAGTTAGATAAAGGCATAAGGAATTTCAGTAGCCTTTTGTTCTAAAAATTGTGATCGTATCATGTCTTTACAGAGACCTATTTTATTTGTTTTCATTGCTATTTGGTTAGCATAACATGAACAAATGTGTTCCTAAAATTTCCTTACGTCGATGGTTTTTCAAGCCATTTTAATAATACGAGTTCTATTTAAATGGCTATTGACGAATGTAAGGGATTATTAAGAAGATGTATTTAAAAAATCTATAGATACCATAAGTATTGAGAAAAAAATGACCGGTTTCATTTTCTTTTTGTTATAAAAAAATATTCCATATTGTTAGCAGTTTCCTATTTCTCTTTTTTTTGTTTCTTTTTTTGAAATAATAAAACTGCTGACTGCGCATTATCGTCCTTAGATGTATTTAATTTACACGCAGCTGATTGCAGGCTTTTTCATGGATTTAAAACCTCGACACACATATATTGTTACATATCACATCTATAATACATCATTTTGGTTTGATTGGCAAATAATTATCACCGTACTGAATTTAATTAATAAGAAGTGCTTGATAGAAGTGCTTGTTAAAATATTAATTAATTAATCTGTTATTCACACATGTTATTTAATACGAAAATCTAAAATATAGCTAAAAATGCAAGTAAAAATAATTTAAAAAACCTCGTTGCTTTATATTAACTCAAACTTTTCAAAAATATGTTTTCTTAGTAACAACTTTAGAAAAATGTATTGGGTTGTTTTTTATTTTTACTTCATGTAAAGCGATTTTCAAACTATTCTGATACGTAAGTAGTTCACGATTTTTGATGAATTAATTCTATTTAAATATTAAATACATAATTATTAGTTTTGTTTTCTAATTGAAGGAGCTAAAATTACTGACTTTATTAAATATTTTACATTCAAAACTGCTATAAATGTATTTAAAGCATTTTTTTAAATTATCAACTTTACTTTATCTTAAAATATAGTATTTATAAACATGTGCTTTAATTGCGTTTATGGCATGGTGTTATGAATATCTCTAATTTAGAATTTTTTAATAATTAATATAAAATTGTTTTGAAATGGTGAAGGAATCATTAGGCATTGCGATTTCTCAGGTAAACAAATTATTTTAACGAAAAAGGCTAACAAACGGAAACGTAATACATAATAAAGATTCGTATAGTAATTGAATTCAATACAAAACGTTTGATACTATGTTTAATAAAATTTAAATAAACAAGCTGCTGATTATGTGATCCAACAATTATCGAAACAATTTTTTTTAACTTTTTTATTGATTCTTATTCAAATTTGCTTTTCATTATTAATTATACACATCTAGTATTTTCTGTCTCATTTAGAAAAAGGGATTTGATTATTTTTGTTATGGACAAACTTTGAATAAAAATAACTAATAACTAATGTAACGCGATTAAAAGTTGCTGGCCTCAAAAGGCTCTCGCTGCGGGGCTATAGCCCTGTAATTAGGGTTACCCTTCTCATGTCATTTAGATATTACGGACCAGAGCTGTACTATAAGAAGTGTTCAAAATTATTAAATCAGACCAGACTTAATATAGTAATGTACCAATAAAGTCGGATTGTAAGAAAATTAACCATGTTTATAAATTTAAATATAAATATGGAGAACAGAAACAACTACTCCGAGGGCTAGTACCCCTACCGGCATTGTGCCTACTTGTTAGGACGCGTTCAAAATGTGAGATCTTTGATCTTAAAATTTAGACGAATAAGGATTTTAATTCCTTCTTTTTTGAATATGTAACAATGTTTAGTTCCGTTTGTTAGTTATCAAAGGTAGTTGTTATTCACAATATCATTAGCTGGTAGTTGATTCACGTGTGATGACAAGATTTAGTCACAAAACTAGAAGCATCCCACAGAATTAGTAGAATTCATTAGATGCGCAGATTAGTTCCTGCCACTGACCGAAATTTGATAAAGAATACTTTTTCCAGGACAGGTGATTCGTCAAAATTTAGATAACAGACCTGCTGCTATTTCGACGAAGGAGGGCCCAGCAGAAGATGATGACACCTATCTAGGTTACTCGTTAACAGTCGGTGATTTTACTGGGGCTGGTACTGAAGGCGTTGCTGTTGGAATGCCCAAAGCCGCTGATCTTAAAGGAAAGGTCAGCAAACAGCTTTATTTATGAAGGGAATTTGTCATTTCTTTCAATAATAGGGAATGCACAATGTTTTTATAGAAATTCATTTAATTGAAAATAAGGAAATTTCAATCATTTGAACGCAAAAATAATCGAGACATTAAAAAAAAAACAGCAGGAAAACTAGCTAATTTAATATAAATGAAATTATAAATGCCGTTTTATCTTCTTTTATTGTATCGGCACAAAGCAAACAATTTTTTTTTTACGAAACCACAAAAGTTTATAAAGGAAATATTTATTATCTTTTAAGATTGTTCTGTTCACTTGGAATTTAACAAATCATCAAAACATAACCGGAGAACAGCTGGGTTCGTATTTTGGCTACGCTTTAGCATGTGCAGATGTAGATGGAGATGGTCTTGACGATCTTATCATTGGAGCTCCATTCTTCACCGAACCGAACAACGAAGGAAAATACGAAGTTGGTCGTGTCTATGTTTTATATCAAGGGGGAAGTGTTGAGGTACACCTTTTTTGAAAAGCATTTATTGAGTCGAATTTAACATTTTTATTTGACATGATTTGAAGGGGCGTTTCCATCATCTTCACATCCTCGATGGAGTTAACTCGAAATCAAGATTTGGCCTTTCTGTAGCATCATTAGGTGACATCAATTTAGACGAATTTGGCGGTACGAATAAAAAGATATATTAGGAATAAAAGAACTACTACATTCTATCTAAACGATTTCAGATTTTGCGGTTGGTGCTCCTTATGATGGTCCTCATGGTAGAGGTGCCGTCTATATTTACCATGGATCGGAAAAGGGAGTGAGAAAGGAATATTCGCAAGTTATTTACGCAGAAGACGTCGCTAAACTTTCGGGAGGGTCGTTGATAGAAACCTTCGGATGGTCGCTAGCAGGAGGACTTGATATGGACGAAAATGATTATCCAGATATGGCGATTGGAGCTTACTTATCAGATACTGCGTTTTTCTTTAAGTAATAACAAATTCGAAAAGGTTTTTGATCCAATCAAAGTAGATAAAATTGAAAATATTTTATAGATCAAGACCTGTTGTCAATGTAGATGCTCAAGTAACGTATTTAACCCCGCACAAGCAAATAATATTAGATGAGAAAAATTGCACCTTAAGAAATGGTCAGCCCGTTCCATGTACAAGTTTCAATGTATGCTTGAAATATACTGGAGTGGGAGTACCAAATTCGCAAGGTAACACATACTAATTACAACATTTGTAATTTCCATCATAACGTATATATTTTATTATTTAGTGTTTAATATTGGCTACGTTTTGGATTCCAAAAAAACTAAAGGCCAAAGAATGTTCTTTAGAGATATGGAAAACAGATACGTCTTCAATGAAACATTGACTTTACGAAAGGACGACACTTCTGTTTGCAGATCTAAAGCAGTTTATCTTACTGTAAGTCAATAACTTCTAATATATATATATTTTGTTTTAATTTAGTTGTTGCTTATAGAACGAAATTCGAGACAAATTAACACCACTTGAAGTTGAAGTCCACTACTCATTGGCTGGATATGGATATGGAGAACAGTCCTACAGAAGAGACTTTAGAGCCCAATTAATTCCTATACTGGATTTGAATACACCACCAATGCGATCTGATGCAATAAGTGTTCACAAATTTTGTGGACCTGATAATGTTTGCATACCGAATTTGCGTCTTTTAGTAACCACGTAAGCCTTCGAATTTATTTGTTTTATTGTAATGATTATTTACTCTTTTGAATTTTAGAAACGTGCAAAGATATCTTCTGGGATCTCATGAAAAATTGGAACTCTATGTAATTGTTCAAAATGATGGAGAGGATTCCTTTGAATCATCGTTTGAGGTTCAATTACCTGCTGGCGTTGACTACATAAAGGTTGTTGAATATGAAAAAGATAAAATAAGAATATTTTGCTCTCTCGCTCCAAATAATACAGTCAAATGTGACATCGGAAATCCTCTTCCTGCCCACAGGAATGTAAGTTATAATTATCCTGTCTTTGTTTATTTGGTAAACGGTATTTTTTAGGCTAAATTTAGAATAATACTCCAGCCTTATCATACAGAAGGAATGAATGCTACCTACGACTTCTACATGTCCGTTAATAGTACAAATCCCGAAGAAAGTTATACCTTAGAGGATAATAAACATTTCTTATCAATTCCTATTTGGGTAGACTCAAAACTGGCTTTAGACGGGTAAGCTTCAAGCCTTATTGTTTTTAAATTTTCATCTTAAAATGTATATTTTTCTTTTTAGAACATCCAAACCTGCAGATGTTCACTATAATTATTCGTCATACTCTATAGATAGAGTTTCACTTGAAAGAGATATTGGACCTCAAGTTGTTCACATTTATAGTATAAGAAACAACGGCCCATCTAGTATAAATGAAGCGGAAATATTTATTTTATGGCCTCTGACCACATTAGCTGGTGACGATTTATTGTACCTTTTAGAACAACCACAAACTCTGGGAAATGTTAAATGTGAAGCTGCTAGTGCAAATTACAGACATTATGGAGTAAGTTTATAAAAAAAAAATGTTCATATTTCAAATAGTAATACCTACTTATTTTTTGTTTTCAGTTGGAATATAGAAACAAAACAATTTGGAAAACTTACGGAATCGAATTAGGTAGTGAATCAGCTGAAACATTCAGTGCATCAACCGGAAAAGTTACGGTCGAAGAAGGAAAAACGAACTTCGCTCAAGTTTCTGGAGAGCGTAAGCAAGTCAATAGGGTTGGCACAGATGAAAGTAAATTTGATACTGGAGACGCCTCTTTCGTGTATAGCCAAAGACACAAAAGTACCCAAGACAAAAGCAATACAGGCGAAAAGGTTGTCCATGTGTTGGAAGATACCGGCAACGGATCAAAAACCATCGTAACCGAACATAAATGGGAGGCTTCATCAGTTGGGGGCGGTCCAGTAATAAACAAAACTTACACACGACAACATACTTATTATGGAAAGCCTGAAGATAATAACAGAGCCTGGATCGATACATCGCAACAGAGTGGTACTACTAATGGAGGCGCTTCATACGGTGGTTATTCTGGCAGTTCTTCAAATTCAGGAACCTATGGAAGTACATCACAAAGTTCGGGAACTTATGGTGGAAGATCTGGTGGCCAGGATTCTGTAACATACCACGAAACTTCTAGACACGAATCTCATGGATCTAGAAAACGTCCTACAATCGTTTACACTTCGTCTGGTAGCCATTATGGACAAGAGTCAGTTCAGCAGGGACAATCTGCAACGTCAAATGTAGAAGGAGGTAGTCAAACGACGTTATCAGTTTCCGGAAGTGAAACAAAAGGACATTTTGTGCCACCGCACAGAAACGAAGACGGCAGTGTATCTGGATCTGTCACTTATGTGGAAAGCCCTTACCCTGGTTATAGACCGCCTCCACCCCGACCGGAATTATTAGAAGGTAATAACGGACACAGTCGTGGAGGCAGTTACGGCTACGGAAGAGACTATGATAGGAATTTCAAAAGTTCTGTGACTTCTGACGAAGTCTACGGGCAAGACGAAAACAAATTTGACATTGAACAAACTCAGAGTTCAGGACGTGTTCATCAAGAAAACGGGTACGAATTGGGCCATGGTGATGTGGAACTTCAAAGAAGGTTACAAGAAGAAGCAAGACGTCGTCAAGAAAGCCGTACGGGTTTTAACCAGGAAGGACATGTCAATACTCAACAACACAGCGGAGGACGTGTTTACGATAGATATAACCATTCAGTATCAGAACAAGACGTAAGGAATTATGGTATTGGCGCTGCTGCTCTCAATCCCCGAGGTTTTAAAACAACTACTGTTGAACTTCACCCAGTGCAAACCGTTGATCAGCAAATAGATGGTTATGCAAGAACAAATATGGAAGGACATTCTGGCGTTTCCGCTTATGGTTCTGATAGTGGTATGATAGTAGAAGAACCTTTCAATTCTAGGGAAACATTCACTGTTGCTGGTCGTGGTGGTGAATCAAAATCATTCAGTTCTGGTTCTAGTTCATCGTACGGTGGTGGCTACGAAAAGCATTATGAAAGCAGATACTCTTCCTCGTCGGGGGGTTCGTTTCATTCAGGCACTGAAATTCCTCACGAGCCACCTCCTGGTGATAATGTACCTACCAGTAAGCCCGATCTTAGTAATCCTATTCACAGAGGAAAACGACAAGCTCCAGGTGAATCGGGAGAAATTGATTTGGCTAGCATCCTAGAGTGCAAAGCAACAAAATGTATTCCCATACGATGCACGACGGGTCGTTTACTAAAGGATCAGGAAGTATTTATAGCATTACGATCTCGCGTCAACGTTCACACTTTAAGAAACGTAAGTCATTATATCATGTTATTATAAAAAGAAGTGCTCAATTAAAATTAAATTTTAGATTAGTGTAACGCAATCTATTACATTTTCGTCCATGATGTTGGCAAGAATCAGTAAATTACCATATATAGGCAAGCCAGTTGATAGGCCAGTCCATACCCACGAAATTTTTACCACTGTTTCTGCCCCTGAACCAGAGATCAAACCTGACATGGTTCCATTATGGGTCGTCGTGTTATCAGCTGTTGCTGGAACTGCAATTCTTCTTCTTCTGGCCTTCTTGTTATATAAGGTAAAGATTTATTGTTTCTCATTGATTTTTTAATAGTGTAATAAGTTTTAATAGTAATTAAATCTGCTAAATGTGGTATTATTTTTATTGTGTCCGGAAATTAGGGAAAACTACTTTGTGTGTAAGTAGTAATTAACTGTTATGATTGTATCTTTGTCGTCTTATTTCACCTTCGACTTGACTCATAACGCAAGGATCATGGGAACAATATCCTTTTTTTCATGTACATTCTTGTTATTACTGTATTATTTTTGGTTTAATATTTTTTCATATGTATGTATACCACCTATATTAAATATCAATTTGGTATTTTTTTAATAAACAAAGTTTTTAATTCACACTCATCAAAATTCGACTCCGTCAGCTTATTCTTTTAAGTTAAATATATCTGGTTTTTATGGCTTGTATTTCTTAATCACTTTCTGTAATGTCATTATGACATAATGTAACTTTTAAAACATTTTGTATGTATATTTATTGTACTGGCATCGCTTTTTCACTTTTATCCTTTTACAATAATTGCTGGAGCTGAGCAAGATATATTCACAAAATAGTAATATTATTGAAATTTTATTTATAAAGTTATTTTTCACTTTGATACCTTATGTCAACAGGTTTAGTTTAACAACCCTAAAGCTTTTGAATTTACCGTTTTAGTATACGTTTTGCTCAGTTCTATTGGTTAAGTTAAAAAAACTAACTACACTCTGTATATATGCAATCAAGTAATTTATTGTAGAACAGTCGTTAAATTCATGTGTTTTATTTTTCAGTGTGGATTCTTTAAAAGAAACCGCCCATCTAGCGCACCCGAGAGACAACCTTTGAATCGAAACGGGCACTTCAACCATGGCGACGAAGCGCTTTGACAAAGTTCTGAAGAAGGAAATACCAACGATGTACGATATTAACGACAACTAAAAGTACTAAAAATTTATATATGTTGAGAGTGAGAAGAGCTATGTGGTTATTTATTTTGTGTGTATGTATGTGCCCTGAGCAGCTTCCGGAAAACAAGAAAATTTCAATTATTTACAACGATCCATAGGCTGAAAGCAACGTTTTTGTTTTTATTTTTTTATTGCACTAATTGAGGATTAACCGTGTGCCTTAACTAAAAATGGTACAATGTATGTACTCTTTTTACACCTTGGATGTTTTTCGTTAATTTTTTGCCTTAATCTTTACCGAACATCATAAATAAGTAATGAGTACTGCCAAATGAAAATATGTAAATAAATACTAGTTTATTATGAATTAAAAAATTACATTTTAGAAAGTAAGTACCTAGATATCTTTATACCGATGCCATTTTAATATTCCTTATGCAGTTGTACACAAAAAGTGTTTAACTTATTGTCAAAATGAATGTTTTAAAATAATAATGCAAAAATAGAAACCTAATATTTTGTAAATTATACCAAATTATTTTTTTAATAGTAAGAAAGTTCCTAATCGTGACAATTTTACATTTAAAAACGTTTTCCTTCAATTTTTAGGAACGAAGAGTTTGCTTAGTTTTTCATTTAAAAGACCGAAATATTAATTTTTTAAATTTTAGACACATTTTACTGTGTCCTCACATTTAATTTTGAGTCATAGTTTATTACCTTCATCTTCTTTTCTGTAGGGAAATTATAGACGAAGTGAAAAATCTGGAAACTTGGGTAAGTACTTTTATTTCTTATTTTTATACAAAATACTTATTTTGAAATGCTATTCTATTAATCAAGGACACCTACAAGAATACTTAGGTGCTTTTAACGGTTCACTTTTAAAATGTATAAGACACTAGATATTAAAGAAAAGTTAGATATTTTGTGAATAAATAAAAAAGAAAATTACACATTAACATAAATCCACAAAATGAGTACTAAATATACGATACACAAAATAGAAAAATGAAATACTGACACACACTTACAATAAAAATAAAATGAGAGAGATTTGTACCGCAATTAAAGTAAAATACTTGAACGATTTAATCATTATGGGAAAATTCCCTTTTTCGTTTTGATTTATAGCTATCCAATTCTTTAGCGCATTCCTGCATGAGTAGCATATGATCAAGTTTATCAACAGTGTTTTTCAATTCAGACTCCCAATGTTCATCAGTACTTTTACCTTCTCCTCCATCGATAGGCCTTGTAGCCAGTTGTTTAACTTTAAGTCGAAGATCATCAACATCTTCAATTTCTACATCATCTTTTTCACTAAATGAAGAACTTGTAGTCTCCAAAGATGCCATGCTTCTAATTTCACATTTGTCTAGTTCAAAACTGATATTGGGTAAAGGAGGATGTTTGGACCAAGTAGATGCTGGTTTAGAACACTGTTCCTCTAAAGTGCCGAGTTCCGCTCCTACACCGGGCTCGCGAGGTTTATTTAAAATATCACTTTCCAAATCTTCATTGGTGTTGAGTCCTTTACGTCTCATATGTATTTCATTGGATATTTGCTCAAGCTTTTTTAATGCTTCGGCGTACGACTTTTTCGCATTAAATATTCGATGTTGTAGTGACTCAATAACTTCTTTTTGGGTATTTAGTTGTTGTTCACAGAGAGCTTTTTGTTCAAAATATGGCCTTGATTTAACTATATGCCTATGAAGACGATCATCTAGTTCATGTACCTAAATGTTTAGATAAATGCTATTTAATACTAATTTTTATATCTTATGAAATAAGAAACACAATTTTTATTTTTAAATCAAAGAACTGAAACATAATTAAGATAAAAGATAATTTAAATTGTAATTTGTAATCATTACCTTCTGTTTGGCTGCCTCAAACAAAGTAGCTCGTTTCTGATGCTCTTTTCCACTCTCTGCTTTTTGGTGTTCAGCCTCCATGACCTAAATAAAACAACACTTTAATAACAAATAATTAATTATTTTAAAGGTATTTTACTTTAATTGTGGCATGGTTGAGCATTTCTTGCCATGCATTATCAAATTGCCACTCATGGCGATTGCTCATGAATCTCTGTTCTGCTAAAGCGACAGTTTCCTTAGCTGCAGCATGAATTTCTAGAAATATGAATTACAAACATTAATTCCTTTAAATATTGAGCAAGATGTAACTTTATTAATTACCATTTGCCCTTTGGAATGCTATGGCTGCCTTTTGACATTCCTGTTGGGCCTTTTTTGCTACATCAAGTGCATCAAAATATGGCCTAGAACGATTTATTGAAACTCCAATTTTTTTTGAAAGGGCTTTCAACTTTTTAGAAGAATCATTAAGTATCATACGAAAAGCTGTATTAGCTTCCTGTAGAAAAAAAACATTAGGTGAATAAATACAGCAATGGTAAAATGAATTTGTTATTACATTTTGCTAAAGACAAACAAATTTTTAATTCCTGAAAGAAAGTTTTACATTCATCAACATTTTACAAGAGAAAGTTAAGTTGATGCCCATAAATATTTTCTAAAAGTACAATGATGTCAATTAATTAGTACTTACATCCAATTCAAGTTCAAGTTTATTAATCTCATCTGTCTCTGTATTAAGATTCTCTAGCTCAATCTGAATTCGGGGATCTAGTTCATTATTTTCTTCTTCCATAACAATACATATATTCTTTTCATGTGGCACTACTTGTTAACTTCATTTCTATTCACTTGACAATTTTAAAAGTAAAGAGACCATAATTAACTTCTAATAATCGAATAAATTGTCAAGGGAAAATGACGTACGTTCTATTTTTGCACATCTCGCAGAATTAATAAAGATACGTCACCATGTCACTTGAATACAAATACATCTGTATTATACATAATAAATTGCAATCTAGGAACTAAAAATTATCAACAAAATCGATTGTGTTTAAAAATCATAAACCATTTGCTGATGATTAGCAAAACAAAGAGTTGAGCTTATGGCAAAAATTAACCTATAAACCCATATTGTGTACTTACTAAAGTAATGCCTATTAATACAAAGTGAACATACCCTTTAAGTAATAGCTGATAATCAAATATCGAGTAAATATTTTCTGTATCTTGTAATTTGTAAATAAACTATACTTTTAATATTTAAACACTAAAAAGAGAACTAATTTTTACATTTCAGCTTGGGACCTCAGATTTCTTCAAAATCTTCTTTATTACAAAGTAATTAATTAAACTGATATGATTATTTTAGTAAACCCAGAAATCAAAACAAAAACATCCCACTTATATTGCAAAAAATTAATTCGACTTACTTCACGTCCTAAAAGTTGACATAAATATAATACTAAGATCGTAATACTTTTTACAATATCTATAATTTATTTACTTTCAATAATTGATTTGAAAATTAACAGTAAACTGTAAAGAGTAATTGAAATTTCTTCTTTGCAGTTACTTGCAATTCTCTGAAGCCAATTAACATTGTATTTTTTGTTAGAGCAGTTCGAAAATCATGTTTAAATTATCCACAATAAAAATGAACGCACCTTTAAGTTTTCAGAAAAAAGCACTTATTGAATTATGTCAACCAATTAATTTATGCAATTGTTAAAATCTTAATATCATAATTATTGTTGCCCTCGATTTTGTGGATTATTCTAAACAAGTTTTTTTAATTTTTAATAAAAGAGAGGGTATTAATTGATAATGTCAGCTGTAATGTACTGTTTCGTTAAAAAGTGATTTATTTATTTGTCCAAAACAGGCAATCGGATTTGTTTGCGTGTTATTCTTGCTCTTTGGATTTGTAGGAGAATTGTTGTTGCTCTCTGGTAAGTGAATGCTTATTGGCCGAGATATCGACGCGTACCTGTTTGAGCCTCACTTCACGAAGAAGTTCAGTTTTCTTCCAGCTGTTGAAATAGTCGTAAGTGACTGTTTTGTTAGCGCCACCATTACCATCGGTGTCTGCTTTTATTTTGGTGATTACTCCTGTCCAATTTTGATCTAAGGGATCCCATTACGGCTTTCAGCCCTTTGCCCAAGGGGCAAACAATGACAAGTTAGTACCTTTAATTTTTTTTGAGACCTACATTATCAAGTGTATCGTTTTAGTAATCTTAATCTTTTGAGACTGATGTTTATTCTTAAAAAGGAAGTTTCTTCATTATTTGAGTTTTATATTTATGTAATACTGGTTCGTCCTCGTGGAATTTAACAAGAAAGTTATTTTTAAATTTTCGTTGAGACAACCGTTAGTAATAGCCCGCCCGCGCATTCTGAGCTAGCGAAGCAGGCAGTCTGTGATATTAAGTGGCGGGAGGCGGTTTTACAAGGTTTATCTGTTTATCTGTCTGTTTGTTCCGGCTAATCTCTGAAACGGCTGGACCGATTTTGACGGGACTTTCATTGGCAGTTAGCTAATGTAATAAGGAGTAACAAGCTACTGTCATTTTAAAAATTATTTATTATTAACAAATAGTTATTAATTTCTAAAATATGTTTTAGAATATTTTACTTTTTATATTTTTAATTTATAGTGGTGTCCATCAGTAAGGTAAGTCGACCTTTGGTGTTGATCTAGTTAAAATATCTTTTGTTTATTTCTGTAACTGTATTAAAGTAGTGAAAATATAGTTTCTCTAGTAAATCTTCATCAAATATTACAATAGACTGGAAGAAGATTGTTAAAATTGGTTCGAATATATTTTTTTAATATTTCTTCACGGGAGTCAAACCCCCATTTACAAAAGCATAGTATATACATTATAGGTGTATTGCTAATATATATATAGACATACGTATTCTATAATGACATCAAGGTAGATACCTATCTAATTTAGAAAATTTAGTAGTGAAATATTTATTGCACTAATATTCTTTTACGTGATCATTAACGTGACGCTTAAAGCTAAGTAACGATTTATCAAATATATTAACATTGTTGGAATTTTCATTAATGAGCGTTATTAATCTATAAATGGATGATTTTTCACCGTACAGTATACATCTATATGGTATTGAGAAAATAATATCCCTATCTTAATTCTCAATTTGGCCTATAAATATCAAATATTCGTATTAAATTATCAGCTTCAACTAGATTATAAAAGATAGATATTAAATAGAAAAATAATATCATGGCTTTTTCGATTTTACTCCAGCGTACATATTTGAATGAGATTGGCTATAGGCATATAATTGTGCTCCATATAATTCATTGGTTGATTGAGTTTATTGGAAATGTATCTCAAAAAATTATGTGCAACTTTCTCAATTTGATTTGATAAGGTTTACGTATTTGGAGACCAAACGGATGAAGCATACATGAGAATAGATTTAACCATTGTATTATACAGTAATAAAATAGTATTTATATTTTTAAAGTTATTGGTGTAATGTTTAACTAACCATAGCGATTTCACAGCCTTACATGTCATATAGTCTACATGTTCTTTAAAGTTCAGAGATGAATAAAAAATAACCCCTAGGCCTTTTATAGCATCGGTAGACTTTCATTCGATATTATTTAGATTAAAGGAGAAAGTATAGTGTACATTTTTTCTACAAAAAATCATAATCTTACATTTATTTTAATTAAAAGTTAGTCCATTATTTTTGTTCCAAATATTTATATTCTGTAAGTCGGCTTTTAATAATTCACCTTTCCTCTAAATAAGATTTAAACCACATTATTGTTTTATTACTTAATACATATCTTTCAAATTTATAAATTAATAGTGAATGATTTATACTATCAAAAGCTTTGCTGATATCAGTATAGATAGAGATCAGATAGTTGTTATTAAGAAATGCTGTGACAATATCTTCTTTATATGAGAGTGAGTTCGTCTCATTTGACTTTTTCGATATTGAACCATGTTGCTCATCAATAATAAATTTGCAAGGTATGACGAAAGTTTACTATGTACAATTTTTTCAACTATTTTAGAATTACATTAAGAAGTGTGTTCCGATTTATTAATAAGTTAGACTAATTGTTTTGATTTATACGGTGCTGTTGGTAAATTGCGGGTAGCAAAATGGCACCGAACACTTATTTGTTTTCGTAGCGCAATAAAAAATTGTGAATTCCTGTTTTTGAATGAAATATGCATATTTAAGCGGGCGAAAGTAGTGCATACAATAGTACAGAGGATGCAAATTTCCATGGCAACGAGGTCATTGGTCTATTTCAGGTAAATATACAAATACCTTTTGACAAAACCCACTTACCTGAATGATAGTGAACTTACCGATTTTGGTAAATATAACGATGGAAACGTTTTAATATAACTGCAAAACTACTTACATTCTACGAAAAAGAAATAGGCGAACTTAAATTATAGAAATAGAAAAGTTTAAAATAACTATAACCTAATGAAAATATACAAGTCTTAACACTGATTTATACGTTTCTTTATTCTTGTCTTTTTTTCTACATTCATGCCTATCAGATGGTTGATCTACATAAGTTAAATAATCACCTGCTGTTTGGGTACTCGACGGCTACCAAGGGCGGTGGCTCTACATATTACAAATTTATGGCAGTCAGCAACAAATTGACATGTCACTTTTAAAACTTTCTCTAACCCCGTCTTAATATTAGTATAATAGTAATATAATAGTTCTATGTGTTTTGTTCACGCCTACCAAGGCAGTAAAAATTTTGTTTGTTAGCTTTAAGTTAGAACCTTAAGAACCGTACGACAAGAAGGTCGATTTCATTGATTTCGTTTAAACATTCAAATCTTTTTACGTCACTTAGTAGTCATTACATTTCAAACCGATATTCCAATTCAGTCCGAAGATAGTCTAGGGGTCACGTTGAAAACGTACACCCTGTATGTTGATGGATGAGCTGTGTAAAAATATTCGTTAAATTTTGAGTGAAATGATTCACACGCGTTTGTCGTTTACGTAACACAAGGACCACACTCCTTACCACTACCTTATCAGGTAGGTGAGCACCCTTTTCTCTGGTGGCAAGATTAGTTGTTTACTTTTGAAACCCCAATTTTGTAGCAGATAGATCTTTATTTTTAGTGGGAACTTCGGTCCCACCGATTTTTTATTTGTGTTTTCGATAGTACATTCTTAAGGTTATGACTCAATTACCTGACAATTATTCTTCAAAGATACCTTTATTTCACAAAATTTACATTGATTTGTCAAATACAAACGACTTTATACGATATTTTAATTCGAATGAAGCCATTTTGGATATTCTTTTGCAGAAATGAAAGCGGCGAGATATGAATAAATCGGATTTGATTTGTTGATTTATTACCATCCACCGGAGCGAAATTTTGATGGATCAACGATTTTATGGTGAAAACAACAAGGCTATTTATTCAACATGATCTGAAATGGATTGAATCATAGGGTAGGTTTTTTTATTTGCTTCATTGGAATATTCTTAGTTTTCGTATTGTTTTTATCTTGAAATGAACGAATAATAAGGTTAATGTTTAAAATTTGTTTGATAAAAAATTGAATCGTACGATATGCATTAATGTTACATTTTGTAATTATAAGCATCAAAATGCAAAAGGATTATATTTATTTGATTTACAGTCGAAGAGAAACGAAGATGATCAACACCATCCTGAAGACCCAAGAAAGGACGGGTATCAGAAAAATCATCAGCACATGGTGTTATTGAATACCTACACCTAGCTTTGTACTGCAAACATCTGTAATCAAGAATGACGGTATGTTTGTCTTTACAATAATAAGAAAATGTTAAGTTACCCACGAAAATGTGGTTCACAGCGAAAAACAAAGCAACATGATCAATTTTAACCTGTCTTTGACAATTTGTAAAACCTAGTAAAGACAATGTTTCGTTTGCCAAGTTATTAAATCTATTTAGAATTTTTAAATTATAAATTAATGTACATTTAATATCAAATCAATCGCAGTCATTATTAGTCAGATACAAAACTTCTAATTTTTACATAAACTTTTGTGTTTAAATATGTTGTGAACCACTCCACATGATCATTACAAAAATCATACATTTGCAATTTTTTTAATCATTACATCTTAATTGATTTTATGAAATGCCTTTGCTATATCGGTATGTATTGCTTTTGTATATGTTTTATTTGTAGAACTATTATATCATTATGGTAAATAATTAATAACTACTGATCTTTCAGCAATTCCACCACGTTGTTCATTAATTATGTTATATATTTCATTAATCATAATAAAAACTAAGTAAACTAGTTATATTAATGATGTCACGTATCTGTAAAAGAAAATATTACTGTTCTACTTGCTTTGATTTTGTCTTGTTTATTTAATGGTATAATTTATTTGTTTTTCTTTTAAGTTGCTATAGATTATCCGACGAATGAGAGAACATTGAAGTACAACGGCATTCGGTTGTTCGGGTGCAGTAAATGTAGTTAATTTGCGGACTTTGGACACCACTGAAACAACAGCAGTTTGTCTGCAATGGTACAGCTCTTCCTCGATTTCTTTCGCTTTTCACATTTGTAATCTTTGGAACGTTACATTCTGCAGTTAATTAAGGTGAGACTACATCAAATAATCAAGATTAATTGTTCTTTATTAATCGGTTACTATCCTATCTGTTTCAGGTCGGCGGTGGAGAAGACAAAGAAGACCGTAGTTAGATTGTTTCGTTATTTTATTTTGATCTACTTTTTATTTTCTACGGTTTTTTTAATTATTTGATTTCATTTGAATTCGTATTTTATTTTGCATGCTATTTATTTAGATAGTTTATTCTATTTGAATTAATTTTTCATTTTGGACGTTTTTTTTTAATTGATTACGTAAGAATTCATATTTTATTTTGCGTTTTTTTTATCGCTTTATTGTTTTGCATGTTTCTTGCTTTCCTTTTCGCTTTGCTTACTGCACATTCTTGCTATTTTGCTTCGCATTTACACTACGTCTTCTACATGATTCAACGTTTCGTTATCGTGTTCAATTCTCTTCTCAGCTTTGTGGGCCGAGGGAGGGCCTCCCCGAACGAATCCCCTTAGCCTTAGCTTTTTAGTTGTTCTTTTAAAGTACCTTAGGTACCTTAACGCGAGTCTACCCTAACGTTACTTCATTTCAGACGGGGTACAGTGGGTTATCTGGAATAGGAGGAATAGCCGACTGCCCAGCTTATTTTGTCGAAATCTGTCCGATCTTTTCTACCAATCTATTAGTTTTTGTCGTTAGTCCTGCTTAATGCTCTATTCGCTTTCAGATAATACGGTATTTCCTAAGAAGACTGAAGACATCGTATTTCTTTTTATTGCATTTCCTTTGTTTCCTTGTATTTCTCTTACAGGTATTTTGTTCTTTTTACGTTATAAACTGTTATATTAATATATTCGTAATTTAAAATGATAATTAGCTTTTCCAAATTAAGTTTTTGTCAATATTTCAAACCAAATTGAGTTTCATTAATAACTTTAATTATTAGAAGTAATTTGGGTGGATAGGGTGGCTATAAGGGGAGATGCGGAGGCCACAAAGTGTTAGGGTTGCTTTTTGCCCCAAACATAATGTTTGAATATTAATATAACAGCTTGTAAACAATATATCGTACGTAATTTGGTTGTAATTATAGTACAATCTTGTTGAATTGTATTTATTATTAGGCGATAGCGTTATGGTAACATGTATTTGATTGAATAATATAATAAATAATTTGTTTTTAATAGAAGTTTTAATAAATAAATTTATAAACGTTAAAAATTTCTTGAACGAAAATTTGAATTCAATAAACAGAAAATTGTGATGGTGTCCATGTAAAAATTAATTTGAAACATTTAATTTTTACCATAGAAATCTGTAATGGAAATCTATCGGAGAATAGCAAAACTAATTACAGGAATCTAAACATTTGATACTCGCGATCTATACAAGGTCCAATCTACAAATATTTTGACAAAAAATAGCCGCAACCACTTATGTTTGATATGTTCTGATAGAAATGTAGAAAATTTCGACAATATTCAATTTTGATTGTCAGGTTATTTGTTGATCAGACCTCGTATAGGACGTGCAACTAAAATTTTGAGAGAATTTTCAACATTTGTATCAGGAGAGCATAAGTTAATAAAGGTCATTTGAGAGAATGAGAATTAATAATTACAATTCTATTTATCATGTTTTAACTTATTTGTGACGTAATACAGCTTCGTATTGAAGGCAGAAATTTTATTTAGCAGATTTGCCTTGGACAATCTTGTATTATTAAATTTTATACTATATGGTTATGATATCAAATAAAATACAAAATATAAAGAGTAGATTTATTATCAATTACTGCAAAATACATAAAATTATGATTAAAATGCTTTATTTTATAATATTTATTATTAAATTTCATATTACGAAGTACGTTTAAATTACATATTAGCACTATTTATTAACTTATAGGAGTTACGACTATGGTTGACATTACAACATAACATGAAAAAAGAACAGTTTATTTCATATGTGGAACAAAAACAATAGTTACAAGATATATCTAATTTATAAAATATTTTATTGGGAATATTAAATCGGTTATAAACTGTTATGTTAACATTTTAAAAGCATGTTAGGGTCAAAAAAAAACACCCCTAACATTCTGTGGCCTCCGCATCTCCCCTTATAGCCACCCTATCCACCCAAACTACTTCTAATAATTAAAATTACTAATAAAATTCAATTTGATTTTAACAATAACAGCAAAAACAGCATTTGGAAAAATGTAACAGTTTAAATTACGATTATTTTAATATAACAGTTTATAAAATAAAGCGAATAAAATACCTGTAAGAGAAAGACAAAACTATGTACAATATATTGCTTATAAGCTGTTACATTAATATTCCAGGTTTATGTATTGAACAAAAAAGCGTCCCTAACACTCTGTGGCCTCCGCATCTCCCCTTGTAGCCACCCTATCCACCCAAATTACTTCTAATAATTAAAGTTATTAATGAAACTCAATTTGGTTTGAAATATTGACAAAAACTTAATTTGGAAAAGCTAATTATCATTTTAAATTACGAATATATTAATATAACAGTTTATAACGTAAAAAGAACAAAATACCTGTAAGAGAAATACAAGGAAACAAAGGAAATGCAATAAAAAGAAATACGATGTCTTCAGTCTTCTTAGGAAATACCATATTATCTGAAAGCGAATAGAGCATTAAGCAGGACTAACGACAAAAACTAATAGATTGGTAGAAAAGATCGGACAGATTTCGACAAAATAAGCTGGGCAGTCGGCTATTCCTCCTATTCCAGATAACCCACTGTACCCCGTCTGAAATGAAGTAACGTTAGGGTAGACTCGCGTTAAGGTACCTAAGGTACTTTAAAAGAACAACTAAAAAGCTAAGGCTAAGGGGATTCGTTCGGGGAGGCCCTCCCTCGGCCCACAAAGCTGAGAAGAGAATTGAACACGATAACGAAACGTTGAATCATGTGGACGTCGTAGTGTAAATGCGAAGCAAAATAGTAAGAATGTGCAGTAAGCAAAGCGAAGAGGTAAGCAAGAAACATGCAAAATAAAAATTAAAAAAACATGCAAAATAAAAACGAATTCAATTAAAATGAACTAAATAATATGCAAAACAAAAAATTAATTAAAATAAAATGAACTGAATAGCATGCAAAATAAAATATGAATTCTATTAAAATAAACTAAATAACATACAAAATAAATAATCTACTGAAATAAAATAAAGAAGCATTCTAACTACGGTCTTCTTTCTCTTCTCCACCGGCGACCTGAAACAGATAGGGTGGTAACAGATTAATAACGAGCACTTTTTAATTAAATTTAATTTATTCTCACCTTAAGTAACTGCAGAATGTATGTTCCAAGGATAATGAAGTCGACAGCAAAATAATAGGTCAATACAGTGCAGGAAGGAAGATACCAGAGTGTTGTTCCAATGGATCCAAGTAAACTTCAGTGTGCCATCATGCATAGGTCAAAAATTAACTGAAGATACATTGAAAGCTGGCGAAGTCCAGAAAGAACGACATTGTTGCAGACAATTTGTTATTTCAGTGAAATCCACAGGAACTTCAAGTTGTTCTCGGCCATTGGTCCAAAATTAACTGAATAATGTTGTGAGTGAAGAATAGACTTGTTGTTTCAGTACAAACGAAATTAATTTCGATGGACTATCATTCATCTGCCAATCTGTAGAAATGGACAAGAAAAATGTATTAACCACACACCTAAATAAATAAGTCTGGATATTAAATTATACGTAGAAATACTTTTTTTATTAATAAAATACTAAAAACTTATATTTTAAATAGTTACATTATGAATACACATTGGTAAATTGACTGTAGTGGCCAACAAAAAAAGAAAACGAATTGTTCTCATATACATAATTAGTAGAAATTTTTCGATAATTTATTCAAAACCTAACCCCCATGAATTTATCTAGTTTAACTCACCTAAAATATACAAATGCAAACGCAAGCTAGTTATTTGTAATAAAACCAAGCTAATTATACGAAAAGATGAACTTCGTAAGTTGAATACAAACGATGCGAACAAGACTTCTTTCAACTACGCACCACGATAGACTGGTGGTAACGAACAGCGTTCATGCTTGCATGGATTTGCGGTAGCTACTGCACGAAGCAGCGATGACGTATAAATCGCTACGCAGAAGCATCACATTGGATATCTGTGACGGTTCGCGACAGATGTTTCGTATTCAACCAATCGCGTGGCTGGTTTCAGTCTCGTTTTTATAACATTGAAATTATATATGTTTTGCTTCGTGCAAGTTCCATCGCCTGATCACAACTCTAAAAATTATCGAATACAAGAGCGAGAGAGACAGTTACAACATAAACAGAGAGCATTAGAGATGAAGAAGAGAAAACATTTTTGTCTTTTTAATTTCATTTACATTTTAAACTATAAATTATTTAAGAATGCGTCATAGGCGTGTTTTTAAATGATGAAATAAAAACTATCACCCTAATTGTTTTCAATTATCTACCTACAAAAAAAATAACCAAAACTATATAGAATTATTCAAACTGAGTAGTACATTAGACGTTTTAGGAAAATTAAGTGTTAGAGATTTGAAAATTTGGGGCTAGGAGTTATCAAGGATGATTTTTGTATCTAAAATAATTTCAACTGTCTGTCACTTCCGGTTATACCGGAAGTGAATGTCAACTTTATTACATTAAATGGAATGGTATATATTTTACAAATAGTTCGTATGAAGCTTAAATTTTAAGGTGACTTCCATAACCAACTTTTACGCTTACGATGAATAATTTCCGAGATAATTTAATTTATAGAAAAAACGTCACCAAACTGTAAAAAATCATAACATCCATAAAAACTGACTTACGAATGTTGAAATATTTACTAGGTATAGTCAAGTCTTAGTGCTAACGTCATGATAAAATTAAGCTTCATAATTTACAGAGGGCGTTCGGAAAAAAAACTTTATACACTTCAACCACGAATAATTTATTTTTTTCAAATGGCACCTACCATAGTTTATTTTCTTATTCGATACCTTTTTTATCCTCTTTCGGTACATTCCGGTGTTTCCCGTTGTCTTATTTGATTTTTTTTGAATAATTCTAGATTTTTCAAATAAAGCGATGGGATACATCCGAATGTATCGAAAGAGGATAAAAAATATTTCATAATTCAACCAATAGCGTATCTGCTTTCAGTTTCGTTTTATAATATTGAAATTATGTTTTGCTTCGTACATGTACAAGAGCGAGATAGATAGTGTCAACACGAATAGAAAGTGGAGAAAATAATGAATTTTTGTTTTTCCAGTCTTATCCACTCTAAAATATAAATTGTTTAAGGATCCGACAAAGGCGTGCTTTTAAATTATGAAAAAAAATCCTCCCTAATTTTTTTCAATTATCTACCTAACAACAAATAATCTAAAACTATTATATATATAATTTCAACAACTAATTTAAAATAGGTACATTTTTAATTTATTTTGTGATGTAACATAAAATTTTGTACAGAGATTGCGTATACAACAGTGGAAAGGAAGAAATTCGCAAAATTAAATCCCTTAATCTAATCAAGGGCGGGCTCATAGCTGATTCTAAATGAATAAAAATATGTTTTTGAGTTTATAGTACATCAACATCGAGAGGGGTTAAAATGGGGGTTTAGAGTTAACCTATACATCTGACTGATTCAATAACACAGGATCGAAACTATTAAAGCTAACTAGAAACATAATTGGACAACAAATTCTGTTTTTAACATATAGATCCAGTAAGAAAAAAAAATGTATTTACATATTAAGTGGCTGTGAAACTATTGTATGCAAATTCGAGTCGTCTATAGTTAGGGACACAAAAATGCGTATTTAGACACTATTACAAGTTAATTAAAACTGTTGTGTTGTTTTATCAAAGTGAATCACAAAGGGATGAAATAGAATTTGAAATTTTACATGGCGTTTTTTTTAAGACGGAGACATGAAAATTAGCAGTTACTAAACAATAAACATCTACAGCTCAACTTAGAGGGATATTGATTATTGATGTTCGGGTTTTTCATTTATTTGAATCATTAATTAGTGCTCCTGTTTATAATTAGTTTATTTTTTTTTGACTAAACAACTGTTTTTGCTTCGGCAACAATACATTCCTGATGTGAACCATATATATTTAAATAAATTTGTTTTGAAATCTGCCTTATATGCACTCATTTATGAATCACCCTGTATATATATATATATATATTAATATAAAACAAAAATTAAAATAATTAATCACTAACACTCCCTTTATACTTTTATTGGATGCAAAAAGATTTTTTAATGTAAAAGTGTGTTCGTTAAATTTTATTGGTATAAAAAATAATATTTTATTAAGCATTCTGATGTTAAATTTTACAAGATAGAATAACCCACATGTATATTAGAATAACGATACAAGCGAGACAGATGATTTTCGAAGTACCTAAAAAGTAATGATATCCGACACGTCCTTTGCAGATAACACATTGCAAACATGATAATGTACGTTAAAATACTGACGATGAAGTAAAGAACTGGACGATAGTTTGACAGAAATGAAATTATAATAACAGTGCCAAAATGATAGAAGTATCCAACTAAAACAGGTTCTTTATATTAAAGAAGATTGAAATCTATAGAGCGTTTAAATGTTTAGTAAAAATTATATACATGGAAAGTAGGAGTTAGGCTCATAACATCGTCGAACTACCGAGGAATGTTTATGATTTGTGTCTGAAGCCGTGGTCAAGCTGAGATCGGAGACTGTTGAATGTAACAGTCAAGAATGTACAGATTCGAGTATAACAAAATGTGAGAAACAAATTGAGCAACTTTTGAAATTTATGAAACGCGAGATAGATTCCATCGAATCTACTCAAGCTACATCGGTGGCGTATCAAGAGAAGAACGAAAGAGTATCGGAAGAAATAGGAACGATAGATCAAATTATCCGCGAACGTTCTAAGGACTTTTCACGGGAGTTACGGATAATAAATGCATATTTGGCTCCAATACGCATAATATATTTAACTGTCGCAATAAAACATTGATAAATGAGCAAAAGTGGGACATTTTCGAACGAAATTCGAGATGTTACAAGTGTACTAAACAGAACGATAGAGCTCGCGATTGCAAAAGCAATAAGTTAATTTGTCAAAATTGTAAAGGTAAACATTATACGATAATGTGCGATCCGGACTACAAAAAACGTTTGGACGAAAATAAAAATAAGCGCCTGCAAAATATTGTTTATTGTTCATACAGTGGCATTTTTCTTATGTATTGCATGATGAATAGGGTGTAGATTAATTGAAAAAAAAGGGAAGACAATGTATTTTTAACCGGACGAGAGATTAGATGAATAAAATTAGTATATTCTAACATAGAACCCAATGACCCCAATCGCTAGTCTCGACCTTAAAATCTAAATGATTTGTATCTTTGTATTCGTATGCAAAGTATTCGATTCTGAAGATCATTCGATACTCCCAACACTATCTGTCAGCACTTCCTTATGGCATCTACGCTGTGTAGTTACATTAATTATCCCCTTTCTTGATTTGTCTGATAAAATAATAGGTTGTAATAAATATTTACAGTGTACAAAGTACAAGCAAGCATTCTTTCTTTCAGAACACTATTTATTTTTATTTCTATTAACACAATGTAGCTTACGCTTGTTATCTTAAAACGATAACAATTACACCCTAATGTACTTATATGCACAGTCACGGAAAGTATCCGGAAAGTAACAACTAAAGGATCGTCTATTTTTTAATACAGATACTTCACGGACACAACAAACTCGGCGTTTGTGTCCTTTCCTAGAAAAGGAAAAATATGTACAGTCACGGAAAAAAGTATCCGGAACGTAACAACTAAAGCATCGTCTATTTTTTAATAGATACTTCTCAAACACAACAAATACGGCGTTTGTGTCCTTTCCTAGAAAAGGAAAAATATGTACAGTCACGAAAAAAAGTATCCGGAAAGTAACAACTAAAGGATCGTCTATTTCTTACTACAAATACTTCTCAGATACACAAAAAACTCGGCGTTTGTGTCCTTTCTTAGAAAAGGAAAAATATGTACAGTCACGGAAGAAAGTATACGGAAAGTAAGAACTAAAGGATGGTCTATTTTTTAATACAGATACTTCTTAGACACACAACAAACTCGGCGTTGGTGTACTTTCCTAGAAAAGGAAACATATGTACAGTCACGGAAAAAAGTATCCGGAACGTAACTAAAGCATCGTTTATTTTTTAATAGATACTTCTCAAACACACAACAAATACGGCGTTTGTGTTCTTTCATAGAAAAGAAAAATATATAGTCACGGAAAAAAGTATCCGGAAAGTAAGAACTAAAGGATGGTCTATTTTTTAATACAGATACTTCTCAGACACACAACAAACTAGGCGTTTGTGTCCTTTCCTAGAAAAGGAAAAATATGTACAGTCACAGAAAAAAGTATCCGGAAAGTAATAACTAGAGTATCGTCTATTTCTTAATATAGATACATCTCAGACACACAACAAGTACGGCGTTTGTGCCCTTTCCTACAAAAAATAGACGATCCTTTAGTTATTACTTTCCGTATACTTTTTTCCGTGACACTTGCGACGGGTTGTGGCTGTCCGCAATAAATTAGGGAAATACCCGAAATATTAACGTTTAAGTTATTTTGTGCGTGTATTTTTCAGTTTTGCGTCATTGTCATCGCACTCTGCTTAGAATAAAAATGAAATATTATTAAATATTAAATGTTATGTTATAAGTTTAATGTTAGCATAAATTATAATATATTTCACCACATTACTACATTTCAAGTTCAAGGCATTCTTGGTAAGTAATAAAACAAATAAGATTACTAAAACCAGCAACTTTTTTCTACGCTTGTCAAAACTATCACATTAATAAGCGTTGGATTTTGACGTCTCTTAAAGTCAATCTTAACAACCTACCTTAGCTTAATTTTAAATTTAACTAAAAATAGATAGTTTGGAAAAGCTGTACTTGGGTTCGACGAACTACAAACAATCCTTATCGAGGTGGAGGCGATCGTAAACTATAGACTAGACCATTGACGTATATGGACGACGATTCAAATAGCATATCGATATTAACGCCTGAGAAGTTTTTGATTGGTAGGGCTGTATCCAACATAACAAAAGATATTCGAGACTCTACAATTACGCAACGGCCTTTTGCAAAAATAGAAATCGCGAGAGATAAATTTAAGAAAATTTTGGAGAAGGTGGTCCACGGACTATTTACAACAGTTAAGAACGGTTCACCATTCCGACCCGAAAAAATCTACTTTACTTGAGACTGTAAATTTTTTCTTGTTACACGACCAAAGCGTTCCGCGATCGTTATGGAGGATGGTTCGGGTAACAAACATTTACCACGGGCGGGACAGCAAAGTATGTGCCTGCGAGATCAGACTTCCGAACGGAAAACTATTAAAAAGACCAATCAGTCTATTATATCCCCTATAATATATATAAACTGATAATATAGTACTCCGTACTTCGGGGCCTGAGGATTATGTGGAAAACATAACGGTACGGCCCTGCGAGGGTCGTTCGCGTCGTGAGTGCGAAAAAGTATGATAAAAAATGACGCTAATTCGCCTGTGATACGATACATTTGTTTAGTCTACTATAGCAGATAAGCAGGGTGGTATTTTAAAGCCGCCAAAGGGACAATGCCGTGTATTTTAATATCAATATTTATTACAGTATTACTGTTAGCTAATTATAAAGAAAATTATTAAAATTATTGTAATGATTGAAGAGTAAGGGGAGATAATTTATTCTTGAGTGTATCTGGGAAGAGAAAATAATACATGAAAGCTAAAAGAAATAATTACGTAGAAGAAAAAAATTAATAAACGGAAAAATATTTATGTTGTTAATAAAATTATAATAATGTATTTTTTATACGAACAATTTCTTTGTACTGAACTGATTGCTAATAAACTTCTAAATTATTAAATTCAAGTTTACAAACTTTTCCTGGATACTGTAATATGGCGAAGCGAATTCTGAACTGGTCAGTTACTTAATTTGTGGAAATCGTAAAAATATTACGAATAAAAGAATTCATACCACAAATAAAACTGTCATATCGTTACCTATTGCGATGTAAGTTCAGTATGTACTATCACTTTCTTCAATATTTTCTTATAAAAAGTGTAGATGAAATGTCACAACAAACGAACAGAAATACTGCAATGGATGAACAAAAAAGTGAGCCGGCAGGAAGTAATATGTTATTTGATGAGTTCAACATAATATTATTCTTCTCATTTCTTTTCCTACATCGCCGTTGGTTATTGCAAAAACTGATTTAAGAAAAATACAGTGATAAAATTTAATAAACATAATTAACGCCATTATTAAATAAATCAGATAACGATCTATTCGAATTTTCAGAAAAAAAATCTAACCATGCCAAAAAGCCGCGCGAAAATTAGAATATTGCTGAATTTTGTAAAAACACATGACAATTTGCAAGACCGTAAGCTCCTTGATTTAAAGTTAGAATTAAAATCTGATTAAACCAACCCAAAGAGCGGACTTTGGTACAAATACAGAACTATTCGAATTTTCAGGATAAAGTTTCTGACCATACCAGAAAGCTTCGCGAAAATTTAAATTTTGTTCAATTTTCGAAAAACGGATGACAATTTACAGGACCGTAGCTCCTTAATTTAAAGTCAGAAATCAAATCTGAGTAAACCAGCGTAAAGAGCAGACAATGTTGCAAATAACGACCTAATCGAATTTCCAGAAGAATATTTCTAACTATGCGCAAAAGCCGCGCGAAAATTAAAATATTGCTCGATTTTGTAAAAACACACATGACAATTTGCAAGACCGTAGTTCCTTAATTTAAAGTCAGAATTAAAATATGATTAAACCAGCCCAAAGAGCAAGCATTGGTGCAGATAACGACCTACTCGAAATTCCAGACCAAAATTTCTAACTATGCCAAAAAGCCGCGTGAAAATTTGAAGATTGCTCGATTTCATAAAAACGGTTGGCAATTTGTAGGACCGTAGCTCGTTAATGTACAGTATGAATTAAAATCTGAAATAACCAACGCAAAAAGTAAACACATTGGTGCATATAACGATTTCTTCAAATTTCCAAAATCAAAATTCTAACTAGATCAAAAACGCCCACGAAAATTTCAATTGTATACGATATTGTATGAACAGATGACTGATTGAGTTTACATTTACTTGGTGAAACTGCATAAATAACAATTTTTATTGTCACTTGACGTACGTTTTGCTACAAGGTAGCAAATAATAATTCTGGAAACTACTATAGTTTTTTATTTATATTAAACAGATGACTCCGCGAGCTGGAGTTCGTAACTTAAAGGTTCGAATAAGATATATGTGTTAAAACTATCGCAGACATGAGCACGATTATTTCATGTCGATGATTTAGAAGAATGAATGTGTTCTTATGTAGGTAATACAAAATAGAGAAAAGTTTGATTTTACAGATAGGGTTTTCATTAAAACTAATAACAAGAAATAATTTTAAATGATCGATAATATAGGAGTGTATATTATTATATTTCACGACACATAAACACATCAATATCATTCCATAATCAAGATAGGTATTTATGTAGTTTGGACGTCAAGAAAAAAATTGGTTTACTTTCATAGAAATGGCCTAACTATATTATGTCACTCGTTTCTAACAGTTGAGAATATTTAAAATTTTCCATAAAGAAGTTCGCTCGATTTGATAATGTTATTCTATCTTGTGTATCGTGTATATCTGCTGTACTTTTATTTGACCTCCAGAATGTTGGCAGTTACAAGAATAGACGAGATTTTTTGTGACCGTTAAAGTTGATACGATAAGATATTCCTCTATATGATTTTACTGTTATACAACACGAAACAATTTTTACTTTAAATAAATTTAAGAAATACGTATAAATTAAATTATTCTTAAAACCATTTTGTATTTAGATTTTTACCTAAATTTTTGGAAAATGGCATACTAAAAAAGGATTTTGAAGGATTATTTTAATAAACTGAATAATAAATTATAGTTTAAAGATTTTAAATGCAAGCGTTTAATTTTCAGAGGCTACGTGTTGCACGTGTTTTTTAGTAAATATGGAATCATCAGATCAACGATTTACAACGTGATTTATGCATTTATTATTTTACTGACCACGAATAGAAGGATTTTATTTTATCTATTACGATGTTTATGATAACAACAACAACAATTTCGGTAGGCAGCAATTATTATCATTTTTAAATATATATACATGATGCAGCGGTAAGTATAAAACTCGATTTCCACAATCGCAAACCTACCCCATCCCATTTATTTATCTTGAAATAGGGGGGTATCTAATTGGGTGTTATATCGCTGTAACTCTAAGCCCTAAAAAAATTAATTGCAACTAATTAAACAACTTCGACTTTCAATTAATTTCACGTAGCATCAACAATAAAAGTCTTATGTATTAGAATGAACGTTATAGATTATTTATGTGGCTACAAAAAGGGCTGTATAGATTTTTTGTAGGACTTGCGGTTCCGGAGATTTAAAAAAAAAATTAAAAACCAAATTAGAACTCTTTCTTCACGAAGGCAGCTAAACGATAGTAGTATGCGACCGAAAAAGACGAGTTTTATTTTTATACTGACTACTACATCCCGTACCTAAAATATTAGCCTATGTAGGTATCAATTGAGTGACTTATTTTAAATGTTCAGTGACAGTAGTTGTAAATTGGATAGTAAATAACCATGATCATTTGATTTAAATAACTTTAAATTTAACAATAAAATTACCAATGAAAAACAAACATTTAACAATGTTTCAAGTCTGGACAGATTGTTAAAAATGTTACGATTTGAGAACCTAAACCATTAGGTGTACGGGGTTAAGTTCGTAGCTCCTACTGTAACATGGTTATGTTGGGATGGGACACCATATACGTATACAACTTCATGGTGAAAATAAAGTACCTAACAATTTTGTCTTTAATTTGACACCTCAAAATACATTATTATTTATTTGTACAATTTAAGATGCAATTAAACAATTGGAAACCTTTTGCAGAATATTGAAAATTAACAAAAAATCAATAATATTCTCATACTGTGTATCTTAGATCAGTTATGTTATTATAAAATATTTTGCACTTATATATACATATGTAGAATTAGTGTCCTTTTTTTCGGTCCCATTAGCCAATTTAGCATCGTATCTTAAAAATATTCTCCTAAGACTTCAGCTTTGTAGACTAAACCTGTGAACGACGCAAACAAAATTTGTTTTCCATTTAATTAAAAATAATAATATTTTTTACGAGTTTTTTATTTTTGGGTAAAAATGTCAGTTTTCCATGTTAATTAAATGGAAAACAAACTCCGTTTGCGACGTGGCAAGTTGACCATAAAATTGTATTTTTTAGATTGTTGATAACTTTTGCTTAAAAATTATCCCTCTTTATTACGAGCGAACTTTAATTCGTAAAACTGAAAATAAATTTGCGAAATATTTTATTAAATTAATTTATGAACATTTTTTTCCTTTGCTTTGAAACTAATGGTATGATATATTAACCGTTTTGATTTTTTAAGCCTTTGCCTGCATTAATGTTCCGAGTCAAAAAATAATTCTTTTCAGTTCCATAATTTTTTAACACATATCACTTTCCTACTTTGCTAACCATAAATTTAAGCAATTTATTGTATCTGTTAAATTGTTTATACACATTTACATTTTTACTTAGATTTTTGTGGAAGTGGTATACTAAAAAAGGATTTTGAAATATTATTTTAATGAATAATTAACTAAACTTTTGCGATTAAAAAATTTAAATGCAAGCGTTTTATTTTCAGAGACAATTTTGCACGTGTTTTGTTTTAGTAAATATCCTAAATCATCAAAACAACGCTTTACAGCGTAATTTATGCACACATGTATGCACCTTTTTATTATTTTACTGACCAGGAATAGTAGGATTATATTTTATTTGTTAGGACGTTTATAGCAATTGTTTTAAGAATAGCGGTATGTTTGTGACGGTGTGCAATGCTGTACAGTTCCAGAATAAACAATAAACAACAGGTTCGATAATTAATGATAGTGTTAATTAAAATAGGCTCATGTGTAAAGCAATAAGTTCAGTTTAAGTTTAACCATTGCTGTTAAAAGTCGTAGTCAAGTTTCAGCTGCGTTGTAGCCAATATTTTCTGTTTATTAAAATCATTAAATTGTTTATTACATTGTTATACGGTTATTCTACACTGTTTTAAGTCATCAGCCAACAGCAATAACAACAACAACAATAATATCCAAACCATGATTTATAGAAATTCATCCATTGTGTCAGATACGGCGACTTTAAGCAAAATCGAAATAAAACACTAACTGTGGTAATTATTAAAACAAAGAAAATATAATAGAGCCTCCGATCATAAAATATTCCTCAACATTATCAAACAGTACATGAAGTTTGCCACGTGACAATGTAGGTCTCAAAAAAAATCAAAGGTACTAACTTGTCATTGTTTGCCCCTTGAGCAAAGGGCTGAAAAGCTGTAATGGGATTCCTTTGATCAAAATTGGACGGGAGTAATCACCAAAATAGAATCAGACACCGATGCTAATGGCGACGCTTACAGAACAATCACGTACGATAAACTCGACAGCCGGAAGAAAACCGAATTCTTCCTGAAGTGAGGCTCAAACAGGTACGCGTCGATAGCTCGGCCAATAAGCATTCACTTACCAGAGAGCAACAATAATTCTCCTACAAATCCAAAGAGCAAGAAACGCAAACAAATCCGATTGCCTGTTTCGACAAATAAATAAATAGCTTTTTAACGAAACAGTACATTACAACTGATATTATCAATTAAAACCCTTTGTCTTTTACTGAAAAAGTTAAAAAACTGCTTTTAACAAATCTTCTGAATTGTTTATGAAATTGACACAGCTTATTTACTATTATTAAAACTTTTTGTAATGGATAAGTACTGAAATTAAAATAATTTTTTTTTATAATAATTTGAGACCACCTATATCTACCTTCAATTGTTTCCTATATTCTTAATTTGCCTTTTATTGAAAAAATTAAAAAAAAAAATCGTCTATAATTCTCTTAGAGTAATTATTTCCTAAAATTACAAGCTTCTTTTTCTATTTTACAAAACATCTTGTAATGAACAAAAACTAAATTAAGAAATTATTTTTGTTATGATAATTTGGGATTATCATAATTATCTTGTACTCAAATTCATAAATAGTGTTCAACAAGAATTATGAGCCAACTATACCAATGAATGTTTAATTTGCAGATATATTGTCACAATAGTTAATAAATAAAATATCTTTTTTTAGTTTGTTAGATTAAATTGTAAATGTTTATAATGTAGGACTTTGTAACCTTGCATCCAGTCGCTCTAAATGATGTGAATAGAGATCGCAGTTTATAGTATAGTAATTCGGATAGAACCGAAAGTGAACTACTCCTTCAATACTCTACTAGACGTCTTGTGCTCTAAACGGTCATATACTTTTAATCGTAAATCAAAGTTTAAATACCTGCAATTAATGTTGGCATTGACCCTCCTGATTGCCTTGTCTTGTGTATTTATGTTGAAAACTCAAAAGTCCTTGTTTACCATTCCACAAGACATCATCTCTGTCTCCAGAGAAAAAGAACACTTTTACTTTTAAATTATCAAGTACAGTTACAGTTAATGAGGGCTGCTACTATCAGTACCCCAAAATCCTTTCTGTATAAATTAAGTGTATTTATTATTGACTTTAATTAACTGAAGAATACTGAAGTTCAGAAGTCAACAGCTAACAATAAGTGCAGCAATTATTGGAAAAGATTTGTTGTTTAATTAATATAATAATCTTGAATTTTTGCTTATTCATCACTGCAGCTGTAGAAAAAAAATGAGAATGAATAACAACTTCAAAATGGTTACATGACACACTCACACATCTCTATTATTTGAATATACAACAAAATGGCATATGCAACCGTACATACACCTAAAGATATCGGATTATATAGTTGCTCAAAAATTGGATTAATCATACAAAATCACTGTCTGGGGTTTAATAGTTTATTTGTAATATATTCAACTTATATATTTGGGAGAATTTAGAATGAATGCTATTTACTTTCAAAATTAGAGACTCTTGGATAGTCAATCAATTATATACTACTCTTTCTTTTCTTGTAACAATTATTAAATTTAAATAAAATAATATCAAACCTTGACATTAACACTAAAAAGCATATAATCTGCGTTATTCGATTTCGTTTTATTATTTCAGATTAAGTTATAATTTATTTAACATTTTCATTTTTATTCATAAAAGTACAAGTATACTATTATACTAATACATATTTACACAATGGACCTACATAAATTACACAAAACACAACACTAGAGGAGATGATCCACATGTTGCTTAAAAAAATTACGTCAAAATATATCGTAGAATATTACATCATCTGTATATTTCAATTTTGAGAAAATAAGTGTCCAGTCCACTGTCGACAATAAATTAACAAGTCGAAGTGAGATGAGACATCACAATTACGGGAAAAGCTACGAAAATATAGGCACCCTTTCTTTCAGTCGTTCTCAAAATAAATATGTCCTTATGTTCAATGCTTTTTTCTAAACTTTTCCTCCAGTTCACCAGGAACCTTGAAAACGATTCAAAACTTACAGTATCATTCGAATTAATAAAATAAGGCGCTAACACAATCATGCTTTATCAAAAACAAATATTTGTTACTTTCTAAAAATATTTTAGTAGTAGATAATATTATTGAGAAGCATCTCATTTTGTGTATTACAACAGTAAACATGAGAAGTTAGTGTTTGGAAGCCATGCTGCATCGCCATACATTTCTAGGTTTCCTAAAACATTACTGTAATCACGCACAACGCAGAAATGTATGATAAAAATAAAAAAATTACAAATAATAGAAATACAAATGATTTTGTTGTTTTTATATTTATAGATAGAACTGAAGTAGTTGCCAAAAAAAATAATTTACAGAAATTTGGAAATCATTCAACTAATTCATAAATAATAAAATCAGTAATTTTTATCTATTCATTTTAGTTACAACGTCAACGTTTACTGTAATAAATAAATACAAGAATTTTAAAGAAAAATAATAATATTTAAAGCATTATCATTTTGTAATATTGTAACGAGGAGTTTATTAATAGTTTAAAGAAGAACTGGATTTAAGCAAAAATGATGATAATCTCAAATTTTTATAATTAATGGGAATAACAGAAACACATATCTTATTAAATTTTCATAAAACGTAAGTTCAGGACAATAAAAAACCTAATTACAAATTATGTAATTTAAATTACTGCAATGCCATTGACATAATTCATCACTTATTTTTCGTAAGTTTCATATTCAATCATTAAAAAATTATGCCAGCTTTTCAAAACCAAAAAAGAAAAAACAAATAAAATTAGCTTAAATTATCCTTTAATAAATAAAGATAGCAAGCAGTATTAAGTAGACGTTATTTTTTACTATACTAATTTTTTAAGGAAAAACGTAAAGAAGTATACAAAGAAAAATAATTGTTCATAGCAGTTTTAATGTACAATCCCATGAAAAGTTAGTGTACTAATATTATTGATTTGAGATCGTACATGAATAACTATCATTTGTTAAATATATGCAGTTCAAAGATTTAATAGATTTAAATTATGAATACAAATTTCTAAAAACGATTGACACTTAAAATTTCCGTACGTTCGGTTCCTCTTAAAAATTATAGGTAGTTAGCAACAAAAAAACATTAAAAGAAAATACAAATAAAAAGGACTTACCATAGGTTTTTGACGATGAGTATCGACAGCTTCAATTGGCAATTTAATATGTTCCACGTGACAACCATAAGCAACAGGTGTTAGCTTGATGACAGTGTGCAAGGGTACTCGTAAATAAGGCAATTCATCTGTAACAATTTTATATTATAGATGTGATACTCTTTTACAATTTGAACATCATAAATCTTCGCATTACCTGCCGATTTGTCCAGGAAATACGCCAATAAACAACGAATTACTGCCTGATGTGACACAACAAGCACATTTCCCTGTCTTTCCAACTCCATTATGACCGGTTCTAATCTTGCCACCAGGTCTTCGTAGCTCTCTCCTCTTGGATATCTGTACGCAAACTTATTCTGATCACGGGCAGAAAAATCCTCGGGGAATTTTTCACGAATCTCTTCATATGTCATCTCTTCACAAATTCCCTGGTAATAAATGAAAAATGTTACTACTCACTCGTTTCAACTGAAACGAAGTGTTTCTTTTCCACCAAGTATTCATGAAACGAAGTTATACAGAAAAACTAGTTTTAAATTAATTTTTTATTACTACTTGAACGATTTTACTCTTCATCAAAATGAATTAAATTCTCTATATTTGACGCGATGAAGCCTTATGATATTTAGTGAAATACTAGTTGAAATCGGATTAATTTCCTACACAAATTATTGTAAATGGACTCCGACGTATTCAGTTAAATTATTAACTGGATTCAATGAAGCTGGCAACTAGAAATAACTCGTTTAGCAGTCCAGTAGATAAATCAAAAACTGTTCCATTTATTATTATAATTAGCTATTCTAGAAACCTCTACAGGAACCCTTTTCTTAAGTATGTCCACTTGATTAACAGGAAATTAAAATGATTAAAAAGAAGACCTACTGCATCAATTTCATTAAGTGCTTTCCATCTTTCCTGTGGAGCTGCTGGTATATCTGCAACTGTTTGTATCGCCCTTTTAAGCCATGATGTCCACACTCGAAGACCTTCAATTTTTTGTTCTTTAATATAATTTGATAAAGCTTTGGCATAAAGTTTTCCCCGGCTGCTCAAATTGGAATCGCCTCCAATACGATAGATTAAATTCTGTTCACTTTCACCGTGCTAAAATTAAAATGTAATACACATTTTTTTAAAATGTTCACTTGATATTTAACTGCCAATACTCACTCTAGTAAGGTAGATTGTCCTAGGAGTTATATGTATGTTCATAAGATAATAAACTATTCTAGCTTCCACATGTCCCTCGTGTTTGTGGACGACAACCTTCTGACCCGTGTTATAAATTTTCATAAAGGCAATTTTATTTTCGCGTTCTTCGTCTAAAGGTTGGTACCTTTCTTGGTAGTGTTCTATCCGTTTTAAGAAGTCAGTCAACACTGAATCCTCGTTCATGTTAGTATAATCCGGACTGCTGATTTTAACTTCTTTGATGTTTTGTTCGATAATTTTTGGATCGTCGCAAATCGATTCGACGAAGAACAGTTTGTAGCCCATTTTTTCAACTATAACTTCATAGATCATTTTCCTGCGGTCTAGGGTGGAATTAGTGGCATCAAAGACGGCCACTTCGCCTCCATTTTCTAACCATCTGATAACATCGTTAAGAGCCTCAACAGCGCATTGTGTTCTTATCTTCATAGCTGCCATGTTATCAGCTCGAAAAAAATCATGACTTTTGTAAGCCGTAGTAGCATGTCTACGGTATTCTCCCAAATTGAAAACTAGAAGGATAAATATTTTAGAACATTTTGTATGTACAAGTAAGCCTAGCTTTTTACGTGAACTGTAACTGACTGTAAGTAGATGTTATATGATTTACAATTAATTTTAGAAAATTATACTTTTTTGTAAAGCAAAAAAAATCAATGAAATTTATTTTGTCACGTTATTAAAATAAGCGTATTCCTCCGTATATCACCTCTTGTTTTTATTCCTATCCAGTTCAGGTAACGTGACAGTTTTTTTGAAATGTAAGTTTTGCCACGTGCTGGCAATCCAACCATTGCAATAACATGAGGAGTGTTAACGAAATCGGTTCTTTCCCCTGTAACAAACGAGAAAAAAATTGTTTAGTTTCTTTACAAATAAATAAAATAATTATTATTATAGATTCTCGTTGAGTATTTACTACTGATATAAATAGTCTTCTAGTATAACATGATAATGTATCGATTCAATTATTTAATACAGAATAAATTTAACAACAAATTTACGTACTTCTCATTAATTGTGTGTTTGTTTTATATGTGATAAACTTATTTTCTGCCATTACAGTTTAAATCTACTAATTGTATATTTATCTGTTTGCACATCTACACTGCTGTGTTATAATTTATAAATTCCAGTTTTTTAGTAACTCATAAATAGAATATTTAGAAATCGACTGTAAGAAAAACAGGGGTAGAGGGCATAAGATACAGTCTCTGAATCTAAAAGTAGATATTAAATCGGTACAAAATAATATTAAACGTGTAGCTGAGAAATCATATTAACAGAAAAAATTATAAATTAATATTTAATAAAAAATGTCATTTGCAAATAATATTAATTACATATGTATTATGTAGAATAAATATTACGTTTGTTAACAGATAAAAGTTCCATGATCAAAGCACGCATTAATCAGTAATGTTACACACGTTGCACACTTTGTATTCACGTTTTTACTTCGTATCAGAAACTATTGAATATATTGTACATAAAATGCACACGTATGTCATATTTGCGAGCCGAACATATGGTAGACTGTTTTAAATATTCAATATTTAACAGAAATATAACGGTTTTGATCTTTTATCAGGGCATTAATAACTTCATCAAAATTTTAATACAATATTAATTAATAATTTTCAAATTTTAGTTGTTAAGAAACTAAAAAAATACTCCATGGTTACTTTATCTACATTTTTAAAGTACTTATGTTTAAGTGTAGTTTATTTGCGTAGAAAGTGTAAATGTTCTGATAAACATGAAAATAACAAATACACCTACCATTATCAGCAATTATTCGTCGGTGAAATTTGATACTGCTTCTTAACATTTTTTAATTAATAATAAACACCATAGCACGAAAGTACCAATAATTACCTACACCTACTATGTATTGCATTTAATAACTTAGGTACCTATTGCAACGTATAAATAAACTGTAACCGTAGTTTGATAATATCATATCAGGTCGCAGGTTTTATGAATACTGAATAGGTATAATTAAGTAAAAAATGGCATATGTACAAAACAAAAGAATACATTCGATATGCTATTTTTATTGTTACACAGTAGGTTACATCCAAACCTTATGCATGTTTACATATAAAGTGAACAGGTAAAATTTGTATAATATACATTTTCACAAACAACAGTTAAGTATTTCTTATACATATATAATTCACTTTTGTACGAAATTATAAAAATGCACTGCACTATTTATAGTAATTAGGTACCTAAAGTTTCTATTAACTCTCCTATATGAATTACATACGGAACTCAGAGCAAATATTAAGATTTTTAACAGTTTATTGACTGTAAAATACACCGACGTTTTCTGTATTGTCTTCATTTCGTCCGTCTCATCTTGCTCTCCCTAACCACACCACCCATTTATTCCCACAATTCCTGAAAGCAGCCTGAAGATGGTCTTACGTCCTACCCTCGGGCTTTGCACTACAGTGTAGGTCGCAGGGACGGTCTGTCCACCAGCCCGAATAGCTGATGGGAATGAAACACAAAAAAGTTTTTTTTTTACCGACGTTTCACCTACTACTAAGAGTCTTCTTTAAGGTAGGTTTTTTTTAGGTAAAATACATTTGGGTCAACAGGAATACATTTATCACTACACAAATATAAACAAAAAAAAAATAAACACTATATATACTTAAAAGATAAAGCAATTGTATAAATCAAATAGTAAATAATTAAAAACCACATGATCGACATAAATTGTAAACTGTTAAAATCCTAATCATGGCTCTGAATTCTACATACACTTTACCTATCTATTTGATTTCTAACAGGTTTTGGAAGTTTTGTTTCATCGTATAATATTTCTTGTGTATCTGTGTTGGTTCAACGATATATTCTTTTTGTAATCTAAAACTGTATGAAAATTCATCTCTAACAATTTTATTTTCTTGATGTCATACTACTCCTTTATAAGAACAACGAATTCCTGCCTGATGTGATACAACAAGCACATTTCCCTGTGTCTTTTTAAATACATTACGATTGGTTCTAATCTTGCCATCAGGTCTTCGTAGCAGTGTCCTGTTAGATATATGTATGCAAACATATTCTGATCACGGGAAGAAAAGTCCTCGGGGAATTCAACAATGTATTCCTTTTGTTTGTATTTCAAAATTCTATTTATAGCAAATGACCAACTCCTATCATTTCATATATTCGTAGCAACGACCTTTGAAACTACTAATTTGTAAGTCAAAATCGTACCCCTGGTCAGAATCTGTTTTTCATAATTTATTTAAAATTCCGCAAATGTTTTCATATTCGACTTTGAGAATAAGAAAAAGTCCAACGTTGTAATCAAATAAAACAAAATTAACCATTTTATTAGTTAATACAATGGGATAGTCCTAGTGTATAACATTAATTAAATTATTTAAAAAGAAGGAATTAAAATCCTTATTCGTCTAAATTTTAAGATCAAAGATCTCACATTTTGAACGCGTCCTACCAAGTAGGCACAACGAACCGATAGCCACATCCCACGACCGGAATCAACAGTGTAATTCAATGCCGGTAGGGGTATTAGCCCTCGGAGTAGTTGTTTCTGTTGACTCCATATTTATATTTAAATTTGTATTAATTAAATTGTTTTAATTTTTACAATTATACAAAAAGTAGTTACATTTTTTGTGTTTCGATTGCCATTAGGATTTTATTATTTAGTATATTAATATTATTTATCTCCGCAGTAAATGCTGCACGGGGGTTATTAAAAGGACAGGTAGGGATTCGCGAGATGATCGGGTTTATTTAATGAACTCACTAGTAAGATCTATTGAATTATATTGATTAGAAAATTGGGGATGGGGCAAGCTAAGTAATGTAAGCAAGGTTCAAGGAAGATTTTGTAAAATGAGCATACATGTGTATTATTATTATTATTATTATTATTATTATTATTATTATTATTATTATTATTATTTATCTCCGAAATGTTCTCTTGTTGCAATATGATTTTGGATTAAAATTTTACCGATTTGTTTACCCAGGTACCCATTTGTTATCAAAACCGCAAAAAGCACTCTAAGCCAATACTGGACTATAATAGGTCCACATATTCCAATTTTTTTTATAAATTGATCTATTTACTTCGCGTTGCAAAAATTTATATACACATTGTTAATAAAAATACATGATAACTTAATAATTTATTTTATATGGAAAACATGTAAACTCTAAAGTTCACGATTTAGTTATAAGTCTCATTATGACGAATTAAAAGTCTAATGTACAAAGGATTCGGATCCTACGTACATAACCCAGCAAAAATACGTATTTTCGGCTTATCACTATCATGCATAATAATAACATTTCAATGAATCAAAGTACAACACATTTTACTATAATTTTTGCAGAGATAAAATTTAATGTACTTTCCCCACATATGTGTTAGGATTATCTACGATGTCATAAACAATTTTTTAAATTTTCTTTACGGACATTAATAGAGTTTTGTTTTTGAATGTGTGGGCAATGAATACTCATTTTCATTAAAATTTACTTATAAACTCTATAGAAATTCAAATATATGAAATATTTCAACTTTACATGAGAACAGTTTTCAGTTGTTTAACCCCAAGTAAATTTATTACCCTCAACTCTTTTGTTAACAGGTTTGTGAAAAGTAACATATCGTTAAGCGATAAAGATAAACATTATACCTATTTTAATATTTGTAACATAAATTTTTGTTTTCAACGATTTTTAATTAAAAGTAGATCATGTAATACATGTACTACAGTAGTAAATATAGAACTGCTGCTGATATTTGCAAAATTAGGTAAAATATAACACCGAAAATACTTTCATCTTATTCGGTTAATTAAAAATATGAAACAAACGCAGGTGTAATAATAGATTACTTCTCCATTTCATAAGTACTATAGATAATTCTTTTGACGAAGGACACTACACGACTACATAAACTAAATACAATATAGGTCATTACCATGTCAGTTATTATTACTTTAACAAAAAACAACATAATAAATAATAATCTTTTTATAAAATTTCCTTCAGGAAATTTCCTTTCCTGATATGGCTAGCGATGAAAACTTTTATTATTGGAACAAAGAAGTAAATGCAAATGTTTGTTTATTTCACTGTTAAAATTAATTATAAAAAAAAATCAGTATGCATTACACAATAGGAAGTTTTTTGGTGAAATTTTTAATCCTTTCGATAATAATTACTAAAATTTACCTGCTTAACCCAGATTCTCAATTTCAGCTGGTTATCTCGAATTTATGATAACTATTATCATAATTCGAAGTGCTCTACTTTATCAGTCTGTTAAATTAGAGGTCAAAAGTATTGTTAACGTGCGTCAATATAGTTAAATTATTTTTAAAACTTCGTACTTAATAATATGGCCATCTATTATTCTGATTACAAGATGTACTTGGAAAACTAAATAAAATTAAACAACAACAACAACATATACCTACTTAACATTGTAAACAAGTGTATTTGTATTTTAGTGCATCAGTAAAGAATAATAAGGTCTTTAAAAAAAAGACTACTAATAATTTAATACCAAAAACTGAAAGGTATAATCATTATTTCTAGTAAATAATGTTAATTACTGAAAGTAACTTGTTTTAGGTATTATCCGTAATACATGTCTGTCCTTTCTTTATTAAAAACCTAAATTTCCAACATTAAAAATTTATTTATTAATTAAAAAAATGTCTTCGGAGCAGACGGAGACACGTGTTTTTCACGAACACTTTAGGCAAACGATTTTTTTAAATTCCTTACAATGACCTCTTCCAAATGATTACTTATGTGACCCACAATTTTTTTTTGGGTTCCCCATTTGCTCCTCTACTATTTTTTTTTGTGGAAATATCGATCACTGTCAAACATTGACACTATCTTGGAAAAAAACGTGAATGATATAGTGCACGAATCTGAAGCATGCCCACTAAAAATATCGATGATTTGCAAGGATCAGCATCGATTTTAATGATTTTCCATTAAACATCAAACTTTTACCAATTTATACTAACACTGAACGTATTGGACATGACATAAACCAATATATTTGTATAACCTGACATAAATGCTTCTTGCAAGCTAAAAAATAACTATCACTTTATATTAACGTCAAACGTGGTTGTATTTATATCTCGACACAAAGGCCTTTGCACGTAAAGAAGTAGTAAACATGCAATTGCTTCCAATTTATTTTTAAGTAACAATACTAACACGAACACGTGACCACATTTCAATAATTTAAAAGTATTGTAATACAAACACGTATCAATTAAAAATGAGATTATTAATAAGGAAGTATTATTATTATGGTAACGTACAGGAATACCTGATTGATGTCTAAACCATTTTTATTTATCATTCATGTGAGATGTGACGCATTGTCGGTGTATATAACGTGGAATTTTTTTTCTTATGGGGCCCAGGAGTTTTTTGTTAAACAAAAACCAATTATACATTCTCGCAAATGATTTTGAAGATAATTAAGAACATAAATGAAAATACGTTCTCTCTTAAGGTATGTTCGTTATTAAACATTGATAAAACCATAAAGGGCTTTTTATAAAATTTTAAACGTGAATGAAAATAACACTTTCAATTTTATGGCAGGAAAGGTCATTTCTTTTTTCAGAAATAAAATTACATTTATTTTAATGGAAGCTACAGTAGGTTTTTGCAATATATTAGTTATCGAACATTAAGGTTTCCACAAATAGACACAAATCACATAGCCTAAAAGAAAGTTATCTATAACAACCAATAAAGCTAGCTGTCATCAGTCAACTGTTGAATTCGAGGATGCACAATTATTGGTTTTCGTTTAACATTTGCACCTGAGTGAAACCAAAGAATACCATCGAAAAAAAAAAAAATATTCTGTACAATAAAATAAGGGAATCAGTGTTGTAGCAGTCGGGTATATTTTAAAAGCAAAAAATTGTCACTCATTTTTCTGTAACGTTGTGATACTGTTGCAGTTTATTTGCTACGATTTATATGACTTCAGCTATAGCGGAGCGGATTTTTTAATTGCTAAAACATCTCAAGAGCTCTATCTAATTGTAAAAATGACTATGAAAATGGTTTAGCATAAGGCAATATCCATAAGGATGTCAAATTTTCAGTAGAAGACAGTGGACTCGTCTCGAAACTTTGGATTGTGCTTTTGACGATTTTGACTCGTTAGTTGGCGTCATTAGCAACAAGAACATAAGATAATGATGGCTATATATTATATTCTGAATGATAATTAAAAATGAATAATTACTATAGATTGTATTTAACGACAGTCAATTACTAAAAATCAATGTATATAATGCTACCCATTTAAAGATTATATTCTAAGAGAAAACACACTAGGTTTGAAAACTATTTAATTGTCCATAACAATTGCTTCGCCACATAATGACTTCTTTAGGTGGAGGAATAATACCAAGATAAGTAACAATTTGTGGTTATATAGTAACAATAGATGTATTAGTAATTCGTAAGGGTTAAATATTTTTGAAACATAGTGTTTTTTCTTAAATTATAATGGAGTTTTAACATGTGACGCCTACTACTATCAAATATTTAAAAACAAAATTGAATCAAACAATTGGCTATATTTCATAATAAAAACTTTAGTGAAATATAGCCAAGTGTTTGATTCAATTTTGTTATTAATCATGATTCACAATGAATTCACCATACAAACTTCAGAACTTAATACAAATATTTTATATTGAAGAGATGAAAGGCAACACTCAAACTTTTTACTGTAGCCCTCCCCTCTACCTCCAGTTCTAAATTCTAGATACGCCACTGAAGGGAATTCACAAAAAAAATGTTTTTGAAATTAGATTAATGGGAAGGTAAAATACACATTTTTTATTTTCAATTTTTCGAGAAAAATAATAAATTGTTATTCTCTGTAGGCGCCGAATGGCAGTTGATAACTAAAAAACAATAAGACTCGAAAACTTCATAATGTTTGTCCACTGTCCTTATTTTGCGTCCACAATATATGTAGTTGATATTAAGAGAGTACAAATTAAATCTTTGACTCAATTCTTTTTATTAAACTTTGAAACCTACCCAATACAATTTTGTGTAAATGTGAAATACAAAATGCAAAATATTTATTTATATCTTCCATTTTGTATTTGGATAGTTTTCAACCTATTTTCATACAATAGCTTATTGTATTCCAAATGCATTTTTCAGAACAAATTTTACATTGTTTAGAATTTCCAATTTGAAATAAGAAGTCGTTTCTTATTTTGCATTTTCTATCTCAAATAGATCGTAATAACCATTTTCACGTCTCTACTAATCATAAATTTTAAATATCCAATGCCGCGGTGGGACCGAAGTTGCCACTAAAAATAAAGATCTACCTGCTACAAAATTGGGGTTTTAAAAGTAAACAACCAATCTTGCCACCAGAGAATCACTTCACTCAAAATTTAACGAATATATATATTTGTCGAGAAGTTAAAAGAATTTCAAATTGACACTTATGTCAAGATTCAAAGTTTAAAAACACTTTTCAAAATTAAGAATGCAACAATGAAATAAAATAATGAAACAATATCGAACATCTACCATATAAAATGTGTATCATATTTATGTTGAAAAAATTGTTGAGTGATATATGTATAAGTAGGTATTTATATTTTATTAATTACTGTTAAATAAATGCCATAAAATATCAATAAAGTATTTTCCTTTCTCATTAGAATAATTTCTACCTATTAGGTGTTAGTGGCATAGTCGGTTGTACCTTTTCAAAGACCCTATTTGGTCAGTGGCAAGATCGATTGTACCTTTTTTGGTCAGGTATAATTTGGTGGCACCTTCGGCAATGCCCCAATGCCGTTTAGTCCATTTTTTTAAATTTTTTAGTAGAATAATTTGACAGTGGATAAGAAATAATTTTTAATAATGTAACTACTTGTACCAATGTTTTTTTTCCGTGCTAGTCATAGTAAAGATTGTTTTACGCCTAATCTTGTACATAATAGCCGTTTAATCCTATAAATTTTTAGTCGGCATCACAGTATGTTGACTTGGCATTAGTTCCTCATTAAAGCGGCGTTAATAAATCCAGGCTTTTTAGCGCCAATATAATGGCATGCATGTGGCAAGGTATACACGGAACGTGGTTTGCGTGCATACTTAATAATACATGTAAATACAGATCGACAAAGTAATACATATGTAGATATCTAAAAACGTAAACTATGAATCCTCACTGATAAAATTAAAATTGAGAGTTACACAGGAAATTTGAGATTTTCGATCGACCATATCTATCCAGAGCTGATACGCTGATAAATGAAAATATTTTTAACAAATATTCAAATAAATGCCCCGCTTCAATATAAAACGTCCTCGCCGGTTTTATTTTCAAGTTCGGGCTTGAGGAAGAATACACTAAAATCTTAAAATATTAAAGAATAATAATAACCTGTCGTCTCATCTTCCCAATAATACCTTCTTCCCACGTCCTCCACATAAGGATCTTATTTTTACACCCTCACCTATCGAAAACATCCTTTCATGCCTGTTATATATACGTTCAATTCATATAATTGCCTTCCACTCTCAAAATATTGATCAATAATACGTTAATAATTAAAATTATTAACAAACAATGTACTAATAATAGAAAATATTGACCAATAATATGTTAATATCAAAATGATTGAAATGTGCAATCCACTGTTTTGAAACAAAAGATAGCATTTGACGTTTTAATTGTTACAAGGGAGAGTGACATTTCAAAGATAATTCGAATATTATTGTTAACAATTAAAAATGTCTTGGAGTAAAGCTGTTTCTGAAGAAATAAAGAAAACAGTAATTCACTTGCATTTCTTCAAAGTATTATTCTTTTTATTAGTTAAAATTTAATTTGATATGTTAGAAATTAGTAAGCAATTTCCATGTTATTATAAAATTCTATTAATTTTCATTAGTTTTCTTCATCGCGAGATATTTAAAAAAACATATTTTCGTAAGTTGGGCCAAAATCATTGACATGAGACAGAACTGGTACATATTGTACACGTATACAGTGTACACTATTTACGATTAAGTCTTCATAACGAAAAAACCCTTCTGTTATATATTTTTGTTTTACAAAAACGAAGAAATTTCATGTAAAACTGTTTCTAAAATTATTGTCTCTGCTTATAATGTTCTCTAATGTTTTAAATAACCCTTGTGATGGCTCTAATATGTGTAATAAATTCCCAAGAGAAGAGCTAGTCGCCTGGCCGTTGCATCTCTGCCAGCGCGAGCGGGATGCCATAACAACATCGACGTCAGCGGCAAATTCGCAGGCCTATGGGTCTCCACCCGTCACCGAATAAGGAAGAAACAGATCATCGGTATACTGCATCTGCATGCTCTTTGTACGTTTACTTCATCTACATCATAAAAACTTTGAGTCAAGCATTAAAAAAAATCATTTCGCTTTCCTTGTGCGAATTCCGATTCTTCTGGAATCGTTTGTCGACCTGTAACTACATGTTGATTAAGCATGTAAAACGTGTACAAGTATTAGATATGCATGACTGTTTTAAAAGCAAGACGCAGCAGATTAATAGTTTAAAATAGATTTAGTTTGGCAGAAAACCACGAGACTCGACCAATTTTTTCGCAATGTTCAAGTAGTAGGTACATGTAATAATTTGAGTAAAATATTTCGCTAAATTTAATATTTTTCAAAACAATTGTTACATAATTATTATTTTCATTTTAATGATTAAAAACAAAGAAAAAATAGTGGTATTTACAAGTCAAACAAATATTACGTACATAATACAAGTATTTACTAATAAATAGATACCTAGTAAAAACAAAATTCGAATGATAAGCATATCATATTTAAAAACTAATTCAGTCAGTATCTTACTGCGTAGAATTTTAGGCAAATCCTGTTTAAAAATTGCGTATCTCGTATTGCTCAGAATTTAACTGTTTTGAGATTATTTTCGGTAGTCAAGTATTTAAATACAAAAAAAAAAGACAGGATGATCCTATACCAACATTTATAATATATTACGGCAAGATGGAAGTAATAGGTCAGTGTAAATTTTTTAATTGTATAATATACTGTTGGAATCTTTCCAAGTTGAAGGTATTCACAAAAATAGAAGCTACACAAGAAAGAAGATTTCACGTGATTAAATAGATCGGTAGTAAACATATTATTCACTTCAAATTTTTCATTGTTTTGTTATTACCTGCAATTTTGTTTTTATACTTACTTATAAGTAAATAACCTTCTAAAGAGTTATCTAAAATATTTAATTTACAAAAATTCATTAAGGAACTAAACAAAAATACATATGTATATACTTTTAAAAAAGAATATTATACTCTTTATTAGGAGGCACGTCCAACATTTGTACTTTATTAATAAAAATGCCATTGACGTAATACACGTGTTGTATATGTTAATTTTGGCAAGTTTTTGGTTAAGAAAGATCATCGCGTCATGAATGGATTACAAATACACGAAATATTTTTTATATGATTTTTGACACAGCAACGTAAAACTTTTGAAAACAAAAGATTTAACTACGCTTTTACATTTTCTTTTCGAGTCGAGCATATATTTTTTCAATCGCATATAACAATCATTATTTAAACGGTTAAGCATGCGATTTGTTGTCTGTTTATTTTTAAGTTTGGCATGAGACGCTAGACTCAAAAAAAGATGTAGTTGAATGCTCTTCGAATAACTAACTTTACATTTTTTCAAATAGATAAAGAGAGACAATACATTACAAGAATACCTGTACAACAGACTGACTAACCTAACAATTCGTGCATGAAACACTATACACTTGAATTACGTTCATGACCGTGAAATTAAAATTAAACGTAGTCAATCAAGTGAACTCTTATTAACAGTTCTATCTGTGTGCACACTGTATACAGACTAACTTATTATAATAATTAATCATGTCTAGCATGTTTATTGCGGTACTATAATATCAGTCTACATTCTTCCTTTAGAACAGTCACATGTCTACATTATTTTTTGCAACAAACATTTCGAGATTTTTTTTTATAAACGGTATTGTAAGGAAAAGCGCGGATTGTGATTCTCTTCCGTACCGCTGTACAACATCAAATGAAAAATTGTAAAGATTCCGATGCATTCTATTTAGGACAAACGAGAAGAAACGTAAAAATCAGGTTAAAAGAACATATAAAAAGTATTAAAGACAAACGAAAATGTACGCACCAATTGTATAGAAACAGCACATGATTTAGATGTCAAAAATATAAAATTATTACATGTAGACAACAAAGGAAAAAGATTAACTTATTTAGAACAATTAGAAATTAAAAATTAAGAAATTTAAACATAACAAATGATCAAATAGATTTTAAAGAGACAATTATAATAGATAAATATTTAGGTATTTCCAATAATACACCCACACACACAAATCCACCTTAACACACACCAGTAGTATATATAAGGCCCAATGTGAACTTTGAATTTTAGTAGTCACATAACTTACTCTTGATAAAGATCTAACAAACCGAAACAATTGTAGAGTTTTTTACAATATAATCTGGAAACATTTAAAAGTATTTAATTTCTTTCATCATTAATATCAAATGAGTGTCAATTCTTCAAATTGTTTTAAGGAATTTAATTCACTAAATAAACACGGATATAAGTATACAAATAATTAAAAATTAACTTGTCGTGAAACTAAATACAAATAACTAAAACTAATCGAACGAGTAAAATATATGTATGATGAAGAAGGATTTAAATGAACCGACGAAACTATGTGCAGATTGTAATTGAAGGGTGAATCTTTGACGACTTTCATTAGACTTGAACTGAAATGTTACTGAAAAATTAATTCAATTCTGAAATTACTGAAATGTGTTTGTAACTAGATGAAATACACTGTTACACATACGTCGGTTATTGTGCTGATGCTGGTTACAGAAATTACCTAGAACCCAGACAGGGGTTACAACCAATCAAGGTTGTAAATAGGCCCAAGTAGCCGAGCATGACTTTGAATAACTTAAAAATCTAACAATTTATGAATGTGATAAATTACGATAAGTTATTAATATTTTAAATATAAATATAAATATGGAATCAACAGAAACAACTACTCCGAGGGCTAATACCCCTACCGGCATGGATATAACATATTTAAAAAAATAACCGAACAGGTATCCCAAGAAATAGTACGAAGAGAAAACAGGAGGGTAGAAAAACCTCAAGGACTATCCAAAACCCAGAATATATTATGTTATTTTGATAGATTCCGGGTTTTTTATACCTGTTATGACATTTTTATGGTTAGGTGAATAATAACGATGGACCTTATATCATTTTTCAGATTAGTTAACTTATTACTGACGGTGCAGAAAAACAAGAATAATTCCAAAGTTTTGCTTTTAAAAATTCGTGAAAATAAACAAAGCATCGTGTGTAAATAAACAAAGCATCAATGACGAGCAAACGACCGACGTAATAAAAACAATATAGAAGTAAGTAATTGCAGGGTCTGCCACAGGCATTTACGTCACCACAGTAAAAAACCTCGTTTTTTTTGGAATGATCCACAAGGTGCTCCACCTGCCTGTTTCAACTTGACACAATTTCCTGAGGCATCTTACATGGATAACTCAATTATACCTACATACCATCTACAATACAGCTAATGTACACCCTTGTAACGTACCTACCAAAAGAAAGAAGTTCATGAAATTTCAATCTTAAAACGACTTCGCTTTTGTACATCGAAAGATATTAATTTTGCATTAGGAGGTATTATATATTTACCTGTATGGCGTTTATTGCCACACTCGCCTCTTCCAGGGTTGTAAATTTAATTTGTCAATTGTGTATATTGTGTAAATATTTGATTGTATATTCTGTATCGAATTCTACGATTTCTGTTTCTTTACACATCTGTATTTGGCATATCTAATCCTTCACATTTCTATTTCTTTTGTACTTTTCCTCATAACAAAAATAATATTTATCTCTATACATTTCAAATTTTACTTTTCCTTTGTATTTTTTAACATAATAGTTTTTTCATGCAGTTTCATTCTATTCTTTTTAACTTATTGATAAATCCTTTTCGAACATTTTCTATTGTACCCTTAGATGGTGTTATTCGAATCGTCACGCTCTCACCCATTTACCCTCGCCAGTAGAAAATGGCCCTTTTCAAATTTCACTTTTTACGCCAATTACCTTCGTCACGCGCCCTTTGAACTAGTCAATCAACTCAAAAATATAAACATCCCAGAACATTCACAATTAATTTCTTTCGATGTAAAAAAATTATTCCCTAGTGTACCTCCAAAAGAAGTTATCAAATTAGTTCAAAATTCACTTTTAAAAAATTAAGTCAACCCTATTATCATATCAGACATTATAAATAGTTTACATTTATGTTAGAACAAAATTATTTCCAATTTAACAATAATATTTACAATTGCTCGGAAGGTTTAGTTATGGGAAATCCCATCCACTTTTAGCCGAGATATTCATGGACAATTTAGAAAATATTATTACCAAAAACCCGTTATTCAACAATACCTTCAATACTGGTGTAGATATGTCGACGACATTAACCTGTTTCAGAGGTACACCTAGGGAATTACAAAATTTAATAGAGAAGTTATTAAATAAAAAACGATATAAAATAGCTATCAATGTAGATTATCTTACGTTCAAAGAAAACCCCAAATACTATCATACATTACCGTTTATAGGTAATCTAACAACAAGAATAGCATCCAAATTAAACAGGCAGAGCTTTAACACGAGAATTTCGGAACATCTAAATAGCTTCAAAAATAAAAAACAAAACTCCAATTATGCAAACTATCTATCAACAGAATATCACTTATTTAATACAGAATTAAATTTTTTTACATATCTTAGGAAAAAGTGGAAAACTAAATATATTAGAATCATTAGAAATCAATAAAATAAAAAATTGTAATCCTAATTTGTTATTAAATGATCAACTAGATTTAAGCAATTACATTACATACAAATAAAATAATATTTATAGATGCTGCATGATACGTGAAGGTAAGAAAATAACACGATTTAGTGCTTCACAGCAAAGGTTAATAAAAAAACTTTTTTGTGTTTCATTCCCAACAGCTACTAGTGCTGGTGGGCGGGCAATCCCTCCGACCTATACTGTAGTGCAAAGCCGGAGGGTAGGGCGTAAGGCCCTCTTCAGCCTCCTTGCAGGAATCGTGGGAATGGGTGGGTGATGTGGTTAGGGAGAGAAAGATAAGACGGACGAAATGAAGACTGAAGAGAATACCACAAACGGATTTACAAATATTGAAGCCAATTTTGTCAAATGCTAAAAGGTTTAGTTCATGTAGACAACTCCTAAAGATAAAACTATTACCAATTTATATACAGTTTGGCACAAACCGGAAACTAACTGGATTGAAACAATGTTTCCAAAACATAATTAATGATGGGAAAATACGAGATGTTATAAACGTTTCGACATCTTGAAACTTCTCGATTGGACTCAATTGTTATTTCAATATTTTTACGTAAAAAATCCCTTGTATACTAGGTAGCGTCTACAAAAAATAATGAAAATAAGCAAAACAAGCCGCTTTACAATTTAATTTCTCTCTCCATTGATCGACATCGTTTAAAAAAATCAATCGAATAAATTCTCGGTTGCACCGATTGTCAGTCTCATAATCGATGCAATCCAGAATTTATTCGATTATTTATTTATACTAAGGCGATTGCTTCGATTGTCAGATTATTCCATAATCCCGCATCAACAATCGTAATCCAATCTGAAATAGCAAAAATGTCATTTGTTTCTAATATAACCCCTCCATTTTTACATGTAACACATCGTGACAAAAACGGTAGGCATTTTAATGATTTCAATATCTGCCAAATTAACGACATATATGAAACTTAATAAATACACTCAAAGTACAAACAATGCTCTTCCTTTCATTTGGATGTAAATGAACATCGTAAAAACAAATACAAACAAACTTTAATTAATGTTCCAGTCTGTATATTAGCAAGTAGATTTTAACACAACCTTATAAAATTATTATTATTATTATTATTACTATCTATTGTTACGACAGGAAGATGCGTCACTAGGTTGTTCATATTTTTTGTTAACATTAGGCATTTTGTATCAATTGTCGATGTGCTTATATACTAAACAAATCCATCCGTTTGATAATAATACTATTGTAAATGTTGATAATGATTACTGTCAATTTTAGACAACAATTCTTATTACGAGGCATGTTTTATAAGTAAGTACCGTTTTGAAATTCTGCCGCCGCAGCGCTGTGGTCAGCGTTCCGCGCATACCCACTGAATACCTACATCTCTCACCTACGCACTGACGCCATTACAGTCTGATTCGCCCTTGTTTATGTTGTTTACTGAGTGTTTAAGATGCCTCCGATAATCGTGAGTCCAGCCGACATTAAAGTCCGGGCTGTTATACGATTCCTTAGTGCTAAAGGACTAAAACGGATTGATATTCATCGTAAGATCTGTCCAGTTTACGAACAAAACATTATGAGTGATGGAATGGTAAGGAAGTGGGTAAGAGCATTTAAAGGTGGCCGCACAAATGTGCATGACAATGTCCGTCTGCATGTGGCTAATCGGATCAAAGATCTCATCACATCTTTTCACTGGAAAACTCTAGATCATCCTCCGTACAGCCCTGATCTGGCGCCCAGTGACTAACATTTGTTCCTGCACTTGAAGAAACATCTGGGCGGTCAGCGTCTTCAAGACGATGACAAAGTTAAAACAGTTGTGATGCAGTGGGTAACAGTTAACAAGTCAGGCGGTAGAGTTCTATGAGAAGGGTATTCAAAAACTGGTCACTGGTCAAACGTTATGACAAGTGCCTCAATATTGAAGGAAATTATGTAGAAAAGTAGATTAAGGTACAGGCTTTCATGTAAAAATAAAATTATTAAGATATATTTGCACGTTTTTTATTAATTTCAAAACCGTACTTACTTAAAAAAACATGCATCGTATAATGTATGCACTCATTTATACTATCACATGGCAGTTCCGCTCTAGCTTCTCGAGGCTCAACACCAATTCGCCTTTAAGTCCGCTCTAAAATTATTCGCAAGTTTAGTAGTAAATATATGTTGTTGTTTTTGATTAATTATTTTGATTCGTATTCGATTAAATCCTCCTTTAAAACATAATAAAGTGGCAAAAACACTAAAACTTTTTTGGTTTAGCTGTAGTAATTATAACAACAATATACAAAGTACGTATGTAGGTACCTAGTCTGTTGTTAGTTTTTTAGCCAAACATAATCCATGGTAGACTACATAATGTATAATATAGAGTACTAGTATATTATTGTATATAAGTAATAGGCCTATTATTAATAGTTTATACAAGCTATATGCTTTCTAAATTTGCAAAATAGTACGTTATGCTGTATTATATTTATCGTAACTTATTACAGAGAAAACATTTCCTTTGCTGTACTTTTTTACATATACTTTCATGCCTACAAACATAAAGGAAGTCAATAATATTTTCCTGTGTCTGTTAACTCACAGGTATGTACGTAAATACAATTCTTTGTATAACTTTAAATGCCGATTCGTACTACAGGTCAAGTCACGGTCTGACACGACTCGGTTAGTCAGTTCACAGTAAAATGAGTAGGCAGAAATGAAATATGGGGAAATTTTTTAAAATTTATAAGTGCTATTCAGCAACATATTTGGCTATTATGACACTTGTGTATATTAAATGAAAAAATGGAAAATGAGCGTCTAAAAAGCAAATGCAACGTAACACAACCCTGCTACTAATCACCTTCTTTTGAAACATTTTTTAAATATGTATTAATTAAAAAAAAAACATTATGTTTCAGAAAAATTTATCATAAAACTCTATGTTAGTATGTGCTGTGGGATTCAGGTAATTTTCAATGAAGCGAGGAATTATAATTATTAAAATATAGTTTTGATTTACGATACGCCCTCTTGGTATAGAATACAGTCAAAGACTTACATTAATATGTTACCTGTTAGTTGTATATATTTATTTTACAGCTAAGATTCCCAGATTCTGCATATTCGTTCTGTTTATATTAACACGTACGATCATACACCCCTTCGGATATAAAATTTCACACTGAACCTTTTAAGAAATACTTAAGTAGCAGACACATATAAAAGTACATAGTATATGAAGAAGCGTGATAACGTGTTCGTGTTAAATCTGCTTCGAAGGACCACCTCAGATATTGAGGAAAACGATATTTGTTTTGTTTAACTATATTTATTTACATTAATTAAAAAATCTTCACTTTCACCATCACCAATTATTTTGTAAGAGCAAAACTTAGATTTATTTATAAAACTTAAAAGAAATGAAATATATAACTACGATTGTAATGTTTTGCTTATCGAAAGAAATGAAATATTAATACTACGGTTTTGCTGACTGCTGTTCGTTAGGTGGTTCTATTTTATCTATTTCTTTTTAACGTTCGTTCCTGTGCCCTCAAGAGCCCTTACCGTTCTCACGCACTTCTCTCCTGAAGACACAAAACAGATCATCTCGACAGTATTAGGATTCGCACGGACAACTAACATGAACGGTGACAAATTTATGACCTATTTAAACGATAATTTGGAGACTAAACAGTATGCAATATATTTACATATCGATTTATATTTTTGTTTAAGTGTATGTGATATTTCAATACTTTACAATTGTTTCAAAATTAATTTTTCGATATTACGCACTACGGATATTTTGACAGTGATCGGACCGAAGTGCGTACAGACTTTCGGTTTATTACCAATGGTCCAATCATGGTCACATCACAATTTCTCTGGAGAGAAATATCGCGGTCAAATGAATGAACTGTGACCTGACCGTATCTTATAAATATGAATACTGCTATTTAAAATGCATGCTACAATATTTGATCTGACCGTGACCAGACCGTGATCATATCGTGATTTGATTTATGGTATGAATCGGGCTTGAAGCATATTTTCCAATTTATCCTAACAGTAAGACCCCTTTTTGACAACCACTGAAATACATAACTTCCGCCCACCTTTGTGCCCATAATAAAAAAAAGCTTTATCGCCAATAACCTAACCCCGCCATTTTTGAAAAAAAAATAGTTATGCTGAATTGTCGTAGTGTTGTGCTCTAATATTGCTTCGTAAAATTCATTATCAACAAAAAATTTGGCTCCCTAAGACAATATTTTTGAAAATAAATCACCCCATCATATTTTGAAAAAATATTTGAAATTCACATTATTTTTATAACTTAATCTATCCTAATCTAACCTCTAAAATGGCAATTAAATATATTAATATTTAAGGGAGCTCCTTAATGGTACCGAACCCTTAGTGCGCGAGTCCAACTTGCAATTACTTGCATAAGTGATTTAATCAATTATTCTAATTTTTAATTAGTAACACGTAATAATTAGATTAAAAAATTGAAATGAAAATAGGTAAGTTTTCGTTTTAGATTTTTTTGTAAAAAAGTAATCGTATTATTTCAAGTATTATGTGTAACTAATGTAATTATGTATGTACCTACTTAATTACAGAAGAAATGAAAGCTTTGATGGAAAAATTTACTGCACTTAATTATTTAATTAGGTATGTTCTTTTTAAGGTATTGCTTGCATAACACAAAATAAATTTGAAATTAAAATCGCAATAAATTATAGACACGTATACATTGCGTACTTATGTAATACTATAATACCTAATGTGAGAGAAATTTTACAAACAAGGTTAAGTTCAGTATCGCCGTTTATGACAATTAGCTACGCAGATACAAAGGTAAAATACAAACATACGCGGATGGCTTTAGGTGTATTATGATATCACTTTATGATATCAGTTACCATGAACTGTTACGTAGATTTACGTTTTTCTCACGTAAAATACAAACACACATCAATTTTTATTGTAGGTATACAAAATAGCTGGATGTAAAAATACCTATACCTACATAGAAATGCGATTAAAATTTAATAAACAAAAAAATTGGCCAACATGACAAACAAAACCTGCGTAACGAAGTAGTTTAATTTTTCAGATTTATCCAATTAAAATAAATATAATTGAAAATGGCAATTGTTTTTAGTGGAAAATTACAACATATTGCGGCACAGCATACGTATTGGCTGCTAATAGAATAACATAAAATGGCACCTAATGAAGGACAAGAAATTTTAAATAAAATTCGAACATCCAGAAAATGGACTCACAAGATCCGAATGCTGGAGAAAAGTGAGAATTAAACTCTTTTTGGACTCTGGAAGTGTATATTTGTTGGAAGCGACGAAATAATAAGAAAATAAACAGTAACAAAATTTAATTAACACACAAGAAAAGGAATACTATAGATTGAAATAGGAATGTAGAAATATTAAGACGCAGATGTTTTAGATGTTGGAAGTAGAAAGGTTTTATCAAAACTTGAATTATTTTGAATTTAAATAATTTAGGAAGATTATGAAGATGGAGCTAGCTAAGGGTTGTAGATAAAAGAAGAGGACCAACAGTCAGAGAATATAATTTGGAAATGCCGAAGATAGAATTTATAGAATTAAGACGTTGAACCTAAATCACCGAAAAAACCCACTATTAAACAGTAATTAAGAAGGGTACAGGATCACAGGCGTTATGCAGTTAGTAAATAGAATACAAATATCGCAGGGGATTATAGGAAAGTACAGAGGCAATAAAGTTATTTGTAAAGAGAAGAATATATAGAGAAATTTAAGTAGAAATACAAAAGACATTATTTACATATTTACACAAAGACATTCATATGCAGGGTGTTAAAGTTGGTTGCTACACCTTAAAAAAGAAGAGGAAGAAAAAATATTAACAGCAGTCTCGATAACAAAACCGTATAGTATTAATATTTAATTTCTTTAAGTTTTATGAATAAATCTAAGTTTTGCTCTTATAAAATAATTGGTGATGGTGAAAGTGAATTTTTTTTAATTAATTTAAATAAATATAGTTAAACAAAACATATATCGTTTTCCTCAAAATCTGAGGTGGTCCTTCGAAGCAGATTTAACACGAACACGTTATCACGCTTCTTCAGATGAAGCCTTAGTAAGGTGAAACGATTCGTCGTGATTTATTAAAAATCTTTTGTTAAACTCTTAAACAGTTGTGTTTTATTTCCTACGCTAAGAATAATTTAATAATGAAAGAATTGAAAAGTAGATAAAGAGAAGAAAAAACCGAAAATATAAAAGTAATGTGATAAAAAAAAAATAAGAAGTGTATCAATTGCAATGTTAGTGGGCATGTATATTGAAGATAAATAATCTTATTTTGCTAGAAATAGAAGTACACACGTTCAAAAATATGAAAAAATTCCGACACGCTTGCACATTTAAAGAAGAAAACCCAATTATTTGACTCACTCATTTTTTATTAAGATATTCTGACGTAAATATCTTCTTTTTAGAGTTTACTACCATATGCCTTAAATACTAAATTAACATTAAACTAGGTTATTGACATAATTTATTAATTGCAGTAGGTAATTGGTTGTTTCGATGAAAGTATTCGTAGAGAGTTTTTGATCTTTTTCTTAAAATAACGGTAACCCTAACTAACTTTCTGTCTAAGTTATTGGTAATGGTAAACTATGTATAATGTTAGCTATATTTATAAGAAGTTTATAACGAGTGGAATTGCCAATTTGTAAAAATAACCTTTTAAACACAGCTTAAGTTATTTCAAAGAAATAGATAAATTTCCGCATTTATTATCCCAATTAATTAGGTCCTCTGTGGTACTAAAATATTTTAAAGTAAATACTAACTAATTTTTGGATTAAACCAATTTTCATTGCATTTAACATACATTTCACTTTTTATTCAAATAACAATAATTTATTTACGCTTTATGTGCAAAAATGGATAATAAAAGTAAAGGGCCGTTAATGTATTGTTATGCAGAGAATGGTAAGGGGTTTTGGGGGTAGCGTGACGAAGTGTGACAAAAGGGGAGGGGGACAACACAAGCCACGAAATGTCAACGTGACGTAACAAGTAGGAAAAGGGGGGTTTTCCTCCTTGATCATCGTAATGAAATGTGGGAAGGGGGTCCAAAAGGCGGCCAAAACAGCGTAACGTAATAGATGTATGAACCGGCGTTTGTAAATTCGGCCAATTTAATGGTTTTTTGTTAATGATAGTGGTAAATTCGGCCCGAAGAATTTTATCGGGCCCAAAAATAAAATGTAAATTCGGCCCGTTACTTCTCAGGTAATTTTGGTAATTATGAATTAGGAAGATGGTTAGGATATTGTTTTGGACTTTTATTTGTGGACCCTGAAGACGTTGGAAGTTTTTGCCTTCAATTTATCTGAAATGAAATCGAACAATGAGAAACTCGAAATTTCTGTTTTCGATAAAGTATTGTTTTATTTTATTCTAATATAACTATTACTTTTATAACCAATGTATGTATAGTATAAGGACAAATAATTGAACTGATGGGAAGAACCATAAATAAAAATCCTACCAAACACATTAAAAACTCATTATTATTGTTTCGGTAATAAATATTTCTACTGGGCCCAATTTACATGTATATTAGTTCGATTTGTTCATACGGGCCGAATTTACATTTTGACTTAATTAATTTTTCTGCCTGTCTTAATGACCGGGCCGAATATGTCTATCCCCGTATGAACAGCCCTTAAGCCACCAATAAGTAATCAATGATAAAACATCTTTTATTACACTTAAAAGTAATAAAGCGGTCCTACAAGCTACCTATGTACCTACGATACATAAAAAAATCATGCTTCTGTATAGGATAAACAATAAAAACGAGATCGACATCTTATCTTACTTGAAGACAGCGACAAACAATTCATTGTATCCATTCCTTATCTTCTTCCTGAGATAAAACTAAACGATGCGCACTTTCAAAGTACAAATGGTATGTGTAGCTATTGAACGTAGCAACGTAGCACTTTTTCCACGCACTTAATAATTATTACAGTTGGTACTCTAACGACAAGTTCTAAACGTATAAAAGGAATGATCACACGATTCATTAAATCAGCTTACGATTAGAAAACACTGCAGTGTCTGCTGTCTACTGTATACGTGAAGTCAACGTGATTTCGATTTTTTTGTACAACTCATACAATACAACAACGTGTTGTGTTCGATTTATCACGAACAAACAAATAGCAGGTTATATTTTCAGAATGTCTTATAATTTATGTACCTAGTTAAAAAATATGGCAAATAGATTTAATTTAATTAAATAAAAACACGTTCAATTAAAGAAATAACTGCAATCAAAACTAGCTAACACTCGCGAGAATACGAACGCAAATAACAGGATAAACTGTATATCTAGAATTATGCTAATCCATTGTTTATACCAAAGTTCAAAAGTCCATATTACTTCATTTATTGGTCGACGTGGAAGCGGAATGTGAAAATTTCTCTTACACTATTATCAATGCGTACAGATAAGATAAACCTCTAAATTTAATATGGAATAATTCAGATTTAATTTTATTAATTATCTCCACACTAATGGAACTGAACAGTGCCAGTCGGTGTGTTCCCAAAAGGGGAAAATAGAAAATAGAGTTATAACCAACCTGGTGACAAACGATAAAATATATTTATTACTTATACCTACCGAGTCCCTTCAGGCACAAAAGATCAATAAAACAAATAAACGTTATAATTGACGAATGGGATGCGATATTATGAAACACTTTTTAAATAATAACGCAAACAAATATTGCCTTTTATTGTTTCTGTTTCAAAGGTATATCTGTAACACTTTTGATGAAAACATAAAACGTCCAAACATAAAAGGCATATTTTCCCGCTAATTAAACAAATAAACTACCTACAAAGGAACACAATAGAACTATAAACTATTCTTTGTACAGTGAAAAATACCTAAAAATAAAAATTAAAAAACACTATTTCATCGAATATTTGCAATCCTCTTTTTGTAAAAAAGTACAAACAGATGTTGTTCTTCCCGATAAACCTATGACCTAACATTGGGTACACACTTTTATTTTACGAAAAATGCCAGGGTCATATTATCAATTTAAGTAAATATTTTTTTAATCTGTCGTATTGAAGAGCAAATCTTATCACTTTTAGTGAAACTATAATACCAAGTGTTTTCTTTATCCTATGATTTTCAAATTTTACAATATGCTTACATAGGTTACACTCGAAATATCACGTATTCCTACGTGACCTAATTAACAGCTTAATGAGGGAAAGGCAATACTTTTCCATTTTTACGTCAAACCTAATTTTGTATAAAAAGTCATGCTTTTTTATAATATAGTTAGATTTCTTGTACCTGTAATTGGTAAGTCTTTATGTTATAATTGCGTGAATCTGTTAAATTGTTCTTGTGAAATAAAAATTTAGTTTTTAAAAACCGTTTTTGTGGAACGAGTTATTTAACTACGTATATATATAACCTTAACAGCAGCCGGTGCTTTCCATTACGAATTAAAAGGTTAAACGATATTACTGATTTTACTAAAGTAGTACTTCAAAATGTAGCATGATAAATCGAAAAATTGATAATTCATAGAATCCTTAGAAACATTTGGGCAATTTTCAAATGAGGTAGGTTACAAATTAAATTTTGAATAAGTATATAATATACACATATATAGAATAATACATAACACATATAAACGTAGCTACCTAATGTTTACCTTTTTGGGCGCACATCAACTCCCGTCCAAATAATTTCGGCACATGTGGTACTTAATCCCCTGCATGAACTCCCGTCCAAACAAAACAACAATTCAACAACCTTCGCTTAATTAGTTTATTACTCCGAAAAAGTACATTTACGGACATATACATAACCTTTTATCGCCGGAAGAAGTTGGGGATGTAATCGCTACAGAATTTGTAGCAGAACTACCGAACGATCCACGAGTAATACAATTTTTTGACTATCTGGTATATATACCATATTGACGAAAACGCTACTTTTCTTCCTACCATATGGGCCTCTCTAATACAGCATCTTTAGCACGCACAACAAACAAATGCGAATCTTTTCACGCGAAGTTTAACGCATACGGCGGAACCTTTCACCCAAATATTGTTATATTTCTGAAGGCTTTAAAAAGATATGCAAATGGATCATACATGAAAATGAACAGTGTTCAAGAACAAAGAAAAAGACGAACTGTGAGGAAAGAAGTTGTAAGGCCGTTTAAATTTATTCCAGGGAAAATTAAAGAATACTTGGAAAATAAAATAAATAAGTTCGATTTTGTAAAATGTGTTTCTAATAAGTATTCTAATATCTGTTTATGAAAAAATGCCCTGTATATTAATAAAATGAACAAATTTTTGCATTTTATTTAGTCGTATGATTACTTAGATGGGAGTTAATGCGTTTTCAAGTTCATTATTAGCAAGGTAAGAAATTTTGGACGGGAGTTAATGTTTGTCATTAACGGACTACCTGATTTGGACGGGAGTTAATGTGCACCGACCTTTTTACTTAACACTAGAACTACCAAGACCGTCAGTTTGTCGGTTTTCAAATTTCATGCTTAATTTATGTAATTGTTCTAGAATTTTATTACGACTTTTATTAAAATATAAGAACGCTATTCAATTTCCCCTCACCGACTTTAATTTCAATAGTGAGTATGACCTATACCTATTTATACCAAGATTCGTCAAAATGACGAGTTTAGCAGTTTCAAAGTTTATAATAATTTATGTATCATCTATGCCAGTGTTTCCCAAACTTTTTAGGCCATGCCCCACTTTAACATTTCTAAAATCTCCATGTCCCCCTTTTATAATATAATAAGTATAAAAATTTTATTTGTTCTTTTTATTAGTAATAAGTGATGGTTTTTAGAATCAATTTCTGTGAAATTATTTTCAAAACGAAGAAAATGAACTTCTAATATATGATAAAAAACTGAAATTTGAAAAAAATAGATTTTTTAAAATAACAAATAGAATGAAATACGTAACAGTAAATTTCTACAGCATTTATAAATAAATACAATAAATCAAAGATTAATTGACAGATATTTATTTAATATTACAAAAAAGGTTGTGAAACAATATCAGAGTTAATTTAGGAAAATTTTGTGCAAAAACGTCGTTACTCAGCGAGTTTAAAAGATCCTGGGTTCTCGCGACAAGAGACACAACATAGTGAATAGCTGACAAGTTCACTTAACGACTCTAATCACTCAGTTGAGATTCTGGTGGCGTCAAAAGAATTATATTTACCTTATTTTAAAAAAAATCTGCTTTTTCAAAAAATTTGTCGCTTACATCAAATTAGCATTTAAAAAGCCCATAGCGAAGGGGGTAAAGTCATGTCGGGTCAATTCTCAAATTGCCCCCCTCCAACCATCCAATTGCCTCCCTGTGGGGCGTACGCCCCAGTTTGGGAAACACTGATCTATGCAATGATGGACATCAATTGATATTTACATTCATTACAAAAAATTGCTTCTAATCGAAAACAAATTCCTGAAACTGTATCTTATTACAATAAAACTAAGTTTGGAGTAGGTGTAGTTTACCAAACGTCCCGCAAATATAGCGTAAAAGCAGGCTCACGTAGATGGCCTTTGCAGGTATTTTGTAATATTTTGAACTTGGCAGCAATCAATGCGTGGATTTTATATGAAGAGACTTGCGATTAAAATATAACTAGAAAACAATTTTTGTTTCAATTATCCGAAGAACTCTCGAGTGAATATAGTCAATGCAGAAAAGATGCCTCCTTTCAAAAACAAAAACAGGCAATGGATTGTACTCCAGAAAACGTAAATCTTGCCAAATTCGATTGTGCAACAAAAACAGAGCGATTTATACTTGCAATGCATGCAACAAATATGTTTGTGGCAAGTGTTCATCTAAGATAACATGTACATGTAAAATATGTGCCTCATAGTTATTTCGTACATGTCAAATTTGCTATAATATAAATTCAAACAGAAACTGTTTTTGTTTGTTTTTTTTTAATAAATAATTAATGAATTATTATATTAAATGTTGTTATTGTTAACTTGTATTCTTTTATTTACTTAAACTAAGTCAAAAGTTACAATGAAAGCCATAATCAAAAATCCGTCAATTTGACGGGTGCGGTAAAACTAGGTATACATTTAACATAGGTAGTTCCAGTGTTAAGAGTGTTTTTTAGTACAAATGGTAAGTTTACTTAACGTAATTTGAACATAGGACTTCAAAAATTGCGATAATCAGTTCATCTCTGGTCAATGTGTATTATTTGGCAAAATTATTAGCGTCCATTATAAACAAAAAATTGAAATTTTGCTTGCACTACTTCCAAAGTTTAATAAAAAGGTTATAAAACCAATTTGTGAAATTAAACAGCAAAATACAACCGAAATTTCATAAACATACTTGCATGCATAAAACGATTGCAATTTACACAATAATTATTATTAATATTACTATTAAGTATTCTAAAGTTATCCCTAGCAAACGATACTTGAAAATAGAAAAAATATTTTTATATTATAACTTGTAATGATCTTTAAATTTTGTGGATATAGGTATAATACGTAGACACCAATAATAAAATTAACTGGGTTATATAAAAAGTTATAAATTATATAAACAATAATGAAAAAATACAAAAGAACTGCTTTTAAATGTTCAAATGTTACTGTAACACATTACTCTTGAGAAAAGGCTAATCACCCGAAACATATGTAGAGTTTATACAATAAAACTTTGAAACATTTAAAAGCAGTTCTTTTGTATTTTTTCATTATTTCTAAAATGTTTCACAAATACATCACCGATGAATCAATCTCTTTTATATAAGCAATATTTTTTTGTTATAATTTTTGCTATTACCTTTAAAGAAACCTGATCTTTTGCAAAATAAGTGAAGTGCTGTGAATATAATTAACTGAAATTACATTTCTCAAATCATGTTTAGGAATTAATTGTGCAGCCCTAATTTCCGATTTAAAATGTGTAACTCATTTTATGCCACTTCCATTTCCAACTCCTAAGCTGATTTTTGCGTGTGTTTAAAATTTACGACAAAACCTTCTGTACAACAATCTAACTTTTTTGTAAAATCTACTCAACCAAAATTGATTCCACATAAATTGACATTTGGGTAAACTGTTAAATACTTCAAACACTTATGTTTTTAGAAATAATTTTGTTATCACGACATGTTCAACAATAACTAATAAAAACTAATAAATTATTAATTATAAATATATACTTAGGATTACTAAGTAAGACAATGAATAATGAAAACGTATATGTACGAGATAATGTTATTTGAATTGCATAATATTTCCTCATTTATCGCATTTATAGTGAATCATGCTACGTCACATGCAACGTGATGTCTGGCATGCCGTAGGATTCATTCAAAAATTTCAATGGCCATTGATCCCTCGTCTTAGCCAATAAAAAGACCAGGAACGAGTTTCAAGAACCAATTGAGTTCGTGAGAAAACGCATGTGACACAGTTTATTCTGTTATAATACCTACCTAGGTAGAACATGGACCTTAACATCACGCAATATGACTTAAGCATATTTCTCGAAAACATGAATTTCATACAAAGTCCGAAACATTATGAAATATATTAGAAAACAAGTATATTCTATTTTAGAAAATGAATAACGTTATTGCTTTTCTAAGAATGAACGCAAAAGAAAAAATCAAATGATAATTTTTTTTTCTTGATGATTTCCATATCACATTTATTATTTGAAGGAAGTGTTGTTAGGCAAACAACGGAAAAACATATAACATAATATAACTAAACCTAACCTAACCAAAGCCATAGTACTTATAAAGAAAGACCCATAACAGTTTTTCTTAAATCTAATAAAGGTAGGCCACAATCTTTTAAACGGTGCACTCGGATTCGTCCCCAAGAGGTAATTAGCGCTTATCAGCAACACGAATTCGTCCCCGTTCGAAAAGCAATCCTTTCTTAATTATACACGAATTGGCTCTCATGGTTTACGCGCTATTACCCGGAAAACGATGGCAGCGTTGCCATATCTGAATTTAATTTAATTCGGCCCACCCTAACAGTTTCCAATTCTTTGAAGTTCTGAAAGATTTTTAGAAAGATATTTTTATAAAATAAACTGCATTTATTTAAAAATGTTATTTATACATTTGTTGTTGTTGCCCTACTTAAGAAGGGGTAAAATAAATAACAACATTTTATTGGATAATTATAATAGTCAATTATTGATATGCCCTATCGGTAACAGGAACCGGTTTCAAGAAGGGGTTTAGTGTAAGAAATAAGGTGTCAACAGTTGTAAATCATTTTAAATACAATTTTCATGAAAAGTTAACAGATGAAAGTTCGCGGTGGAAATGTAGGCACCATAATTGTAAAGCATTTTTAAAAACTAAGGGTGAACTTGACGGAGTTCCTTTAATATGGGATTGTGTTCTGATACATAATCATGAAGAGGACACGAATAGAAGAAACTTACCTACTTAAAACTGTAAGGCTTGGTAAGGCTTAATTGTGGCTGTATGCTGTGATTTCTGACATTTATTTAATATTATTGTTATCTGATTTTTACATTTTGACAAAATAAAATTCATATATGATATTTACCACTGTCTTTTATTCCCACTTACAAAAGTATTACAAGAAGAAATATACTTCGATGATACATGGCAACCATGTAAGTTATTCTTCTTTATTTTGTGCTTTTCTAGGAATTTCCAATAAAACTGTCGTGGATACGAATTCGTGTATTTACTTTTCATAATTACCAACCGTTCCCAGCAGTACCTACTTTGTAGGGACGAATTCAAGTGCAGCCCTTTTAAAACCCAATTACTAGTATTTTTTTATTTCGAGGTATAGATCCTTAAAAGAAGGTTTTTTAATTATGCACATATTTTTGATTTTGTGCTGTGGTTTATCACAAATAATTATTCCATTTGAGTCGCTGGCCGTGACAAAAAACACACTGAAGATGCCTAGTGCTAAGTACGGTGAAACGTTTTTAAACAAGAAAAACGGTAGTACATTATTCCCGGTTCTAATAATGGTTGTGAAAGCTTAGGAGAATTTGGGAATTTTTCTCATTTTTTAATGTCTTCCTATTTCATGTACTTACGTTGTTGTTCTTTTTAAGTTGATTTTACTTTTTTAAGTTCTTTGTACACAAAAAATGGGTAGTTTATTTTGAGCTCTTACATCAATAGAATTGTGGCCAAATATTACTGTAAAAAATTTAATTACTGTTATGAATCACAGCGCTTATTAGAATAAATAATATCAGTTCATTTAAATTGTTCATCCAATTTTATGGGTAATTTCATAACAAACGCACTGATGCTTATATCCTCAAATGCAAATTAAAAAAAGAAAAAGACTGGTAACTCATGATAGTAATATTTTCAAGCATTTGAAAATTTAAATTACGTAAATGATGCACAAAAGCACTTATTTAAAGTAATTTTTAACCGAGTCTGAGAGAATATGAACAAATCAAAGACAACCATGAGATCCGTCACGAACACCAAAGGACCTTACACAAAATTGTATTCTATTGAGTAATTAGCTATAGCTGCTTGCTGCATTCCTTTTTGAATTACTTCGATCATTATGAAATGTGGTTGTAGGTGAATTCAGTCACGTCTACTGTCTCATTTGATACACGTCAATGCAAGAGATTAAGGGAGAGACAATCGAAAATAAATGACAACTCTTCACCTTCAATATTGCCTGTTAATTGTTAATTACTGATAACATCTTCACCATTGTGTAAATGATTATATACTATTTATTTAAATTGAAATCTGCAGAGATACTTATGCTTGGAAATAATGGGATGACCTTATCATAAAAACAGATGGTCATTTTAATAACAAACAATACTCAAATTAAATTGAAATAAATAATAAAAATGTTAAAAAATTAACAAAAGAGCTACAATTATCACGTTATCATCAGTTATCATATTTAATTAACGATAACTATAATTAGGTATATCTTGCACGAAAAACAGTTTTAATTACTTATAAAATGCTATTAAAACAGGAAGTTTAAATCTTTTCGCATTTCAGATAAAGATAACCCTGATGTTTCTTGATCTTTCAGAAAGAAATATTTGACTGAAACATAAATGTAATATTTTTATTTGATATCTAATCGTTAACAAATATTGTTTAATTAAATATCTTCCATTTATTACTATGACAAATAAAATTGTAACTTTAAAAATCATGTAAATGGAAAGGTAAGTGAACTATGTACCTAATTCAGGTTGTTTTTTTAATATTATTGTCATTATTTATTACTGACAAACCTTTAAAAAAATCCCATGGATTTAATGTTAATCGTACATATTTTTGTAATTAACCTTAAGTTCTCTTCAAACACAAAATTAATATTATGTATCGGATTATGCAAAAATGCATTCTTCATTTGTAATATTTAAATATCAACACCATGAGTTAAAATAATATTATAATATAATTTGTTTCTCAAAAAAATATTTTTATTATATATAGCTAGCTAAACATATAGGTATACATACTTCAAATATTTTTATTACCAAAAGCAAAAAACTGTGCATATGTTATTATTAAATAATAAACATTTACAAAGGGAAACATTTTTGTGACAGTACATCACAATATGGGTAAAAACAGCAATATATTGCTATTTAGGAACAAAACGTTGAAGGACGCTACAATTAAATTAATTTTTTACTTGTAATTAGGTACCTACCTATCTATGTATGAACTCTAACAAGTGAATCAATGTTAATAAACATTTTGAGTAATTATTACTACTATTGTACCTATTATGATTATATATGTACATGCATACTGATTTGCAGTATGTTCTTTCTACAGAAAAACTGGTTGTAATATATACAAAAATTATCTACCTAAAATAGATTTTGAGCCATCTAACAAATTATTCAATCGGTTTATGGGAGTTTGGATAATTAAATTATACAGAAAAGAATGATGAAAGTGGCCCTTATAATATGATCAAGAAATTCTAATGTAATTGTAGTATTTTTTAAAAGCAGGTGTAAATCCATCAGCTGTTCTATTCATAACCTTACTCTATGTATGTAGAATTTAAATACCCCATACCGTTATTCAGTATGCACAGTATATATATCGTAATGCAGAATAAATAGGTATTCTTCCATTTTAAAAAAAGACAAGTTAACAGGCGAGGATGCCAAACATGATCAATGTCTAAATATAATATTTCAATAATCAAACCTGTTACCTCGTATTGGAAATGGTTTCGTTTGAACAGTCTCCGTGTTTGGAGGCAAAAGCCTCTTGGTCTCTGGTGACATAACACTTGGACATGCTCGAACCTCCCTCACTTTATCATAATCATAGGGACCGGATCCCACAAAGTTACTATTACGAACACGTAACGACCCACGAACTTCCATACAGCAAGCGCTACTCATCTCGAAAGTTTTGACAACACATTCACATTAAAACCAACAAGTACTACAGCGGGCAAAAAGCAAGATCCGTCAGTTTTATTCACTATTCGACCCGCAGAAAACCGAACGTCACTCGTTCTTCGCGATTGAATAAATTTCTTTATTTGATGAGTGGGGCTGCATTGCTACTACGACGACTTGCGCTGATAGCGATAATATTATTAACCAATCAGCAACAGGAATAATCGTACCACCGGGCAATCCTACGCTTTGCGATCGTGAATTCGAATTAAAAAAACCGTACAGCGAGTGTATACAAATTAATTATCTAGACATTTGTTAATAACAGATAATCGCATACAAATACATCTCTCATAATTAAATAAGCACTGATTTATTATTAAATCTTATTTTTACATTAATTAATTACGTTTATCCACGTGATGGAATGCGATGAAAACTATATTGCATTCATTGTTGTTACACATCCAAGATTCTTGATAATAATGTCCGGAAAAATTATTATATGTAATCCCTTTTGCATTTACTTATCCACAAAAGATAATTATTGAAAATAATCATTTAGTGCCAGATAATTAATTCAAAACAACAAACATTGAGTAGGTACATGCCGTATTAATGAATTCCAATTTAGAAAATCTAAAAAATCAAAAACAGCTTTTTATAATAGTAAATACGCAGTAGCCTTTATCAGTTTTTGAAATTGCCAAATCCAAAAAACTTTTTGATAAATATAACTGTATACGCATCTATATATATTTAATAAACTAAAAATTATCTCATAATTAGGCAACCTTCCATTCACATCTGTATATAAACTAATATCTTATGTACGTTTTATTACAATTTCCTAAAAATTCGTTGTCAACGATTTTAAGCTTTATACTCTTTTAAAGATTATTATTATTAGTGGTGTTAAAATAATAATTTAAGAAATTGCCTTGCAAAAATGTTAGTAAAAATCTCATGGAAACAGAATTTAAAATATTATCAGCAATTTCAAATTATTATTTATTTGTTTAATAATCAATGAACGTGAATGCCGACAGAACTTTATTCATATATCCATGAATCTTATGCTAATAAAATACATTTTCAAATGTAATCTATTATGTGTTGCTCTTATTACTAATTAAATTATTTTTAAACACTGTTCATATCAGGTTCCTTCTTTTTAGCAATTCCTCCTAATAGTTTTTTAGTTTCTGCTATTGCTTTAGCAGGATTTAGACCCTGAAAGTTAAAAAAAAGTGAATAGACAGAGTCACAAATATTTATACTAGTATATTTCGTTTGTTATTAAACGAGAGAAAAAAGTGAATACCTTAGGGCAACAATTTGTGCAATTCATGATAGTATGGCATCTGAATACAGAGAAAGGATCTTTCATTTTTTCCAGTCTTTCTTGAGTGTTGGTGTCTCTTGAATCAATTATCCATCGGTAAGACTATGGAAAATAAAATAATAAGTATCAAAGACTTTTAGTGGAACAATATAAAAATAAACAAAATAGAAGACCCAGTAATCAGTCATAACTCTGTATTCGGCCCACCCACTATTCCTTTTATGGCAATCACTCTCAAATTAGCAAATAATTTCGTTCCTAACTAGTAGGTCTTCCATCATATTTAATTTCCTTGTTATACCTGCATAATAACCGCAGGACCCAAGAATTTGTCACTGTTCCACCAATAACTAGGGCAGGATGTTGAACAACAAGCGCACAATATGCATTCATATAACCCATCCAGTTGGTCACGATCTTTTATACTTTGTAAATACTGTTCATCACCAATATTTTTATTATCTCTATAATAATCATATAAATACTTATTATAAGTTCTGTTTTTGTAAATAATTAAATCTAAAAATATTGAATAATTTTTCTAAACTGCATTATTTATAAATTATTATATTTAGTTTTCATAGTAAAACAAATTCTTACTTTCTTTGAAGCCAGGGCTGTATAGACTTATATTGTTTATAAAAGTTATTCATATCTGGCACTAGATCTTTCACTACATACATATGAGGAAGTGGGTAAATCTTACTGGCTTTACTGGTATCTTTATCAATGTTACTGTAAAAAAAATAAAGAAAAAACAAAAATTACTACACCTATCACTGTAAATGAAAAATCAAACATATGTTGAATCTATCTTGCCTAACAAGGATATCACATTATCTAATACATACATCAAACTGTCTAGTTTGGGCTTCTCATTTTATTTAAATTATTTATAGTTGTTTAATGATAATTTTTTGTGCAACTGTTAACTTTTAAGTTTTAGATACTGTATCATACAAGTTCCATTTGAAATATTTAAATGGTGGTTTTACTAACTCAAAATTACCCTTAATTTTTATCTTTATGTAAAGTTCAATGAAATTCGTTCTTCTTAAAGTTCTATGAATTTTGTTGTCTTCTGCGATGCAAACATCAATTCAACTTAACTCTTACCATATACAAGCTAAAGTATTTACGCCACCAATATTCATTGCACATGATCCACATATGCCTTCACGACAAGATCTTCTGAAAGTTAGAGTTGGGTCAATCTCATTTTTTATTTTAATGAGCGCATCTAAAACCATAGGCCCACATTGATTCAGATCTACAGTATAGTCCTGCAGATAAGGTTTTTTTTGTGGAGTATCAGGGTTCCATCTGTATACAGAAAATGTCTTGTTTCGAGGAGATTTCGTATCTGCTGCTGTCGCATATAATTTTAAACCCTATTGAGAATGGTGTTATATAATGTTCATAAATATACTTGTATTTAATTTATTACCTGATTATTTACAGTCCTCAGTGTTTTAAATAGTTGCACTTTACTAGCCATCTTCGCTTCTTACCCTAAGGGGTTTTTAAATGAAAATATTGGTAAAAATACAATTAACAGCAAGAAATGACGTTTGTATAACCACAACTGACCATTATTTTGATTGTTCACTTTATTTAGGATTATTTACACTAGGTGGCGCAATAACAAAATAAACTTAGTGTCGCTGAAAAAATCAAAAAACCTTGATCAAAACATAACCTACAATTGTGTTTTTCTTAGATTTTATATTTAAAATTGAATTTTTAGTTTTTCGGTAGTTATAAAGCATTTATAAATTATTGCAAAATAATTACCCGAGTCTATGTTAGAAAATGAAGATGTAATTATGCAATTATTATATTAACTAAACGATAGTTATAAATGAAAAATAATGTATCCGCTTAACGACCGTTTCAATTCTTATGTTACTTATAATGTCAAAGAATTGTTAATAAAATAATTATCATTTTCCGAAGATGCAATTATTTTCGTACTTGAAGAAATATGACCAAACCACCCAACAAGTAAGTTTATAAATTATATTCAATTTCTTTAACATTGTTAGTAAATTACACTTTGTTTTTAAATACTCTGTTATGTATCTTTAGGAGTCGGGAGTGGGAAAAAGATCGCAGGAATCGACTTAATAATGCATTTACTATTTTAAGTAAATTGCTACCTTGCTATGATCCATCCCGAACATTAAGTAAAATCAACATTTTAAGCCAAGCAGCAGCGTTTATTGAGGAATTACAAGAAAAAATTAATAGTTTCATTAATAAAAATCAAGCAAAGTCAGCAGAGTGTATGTAAATGTATATATGTATAATGTGTGATAATAACATTACTTTAACTTTAGATCAAGAAATAAAAAGACTGAATGAAAGAATTGATAAGTTATTAGCACGAAGTGATCAGTTGTGTAATTTTATAAAGGATGCAGGAATTAAAATACCAAAAGAATTTGGAGCCATTATAGAAACATCACCTAAGTATAAATGGTCCAATAAGATTTCTCCAGAAATATCAAAAAAACTTGCTAAGAAGGAATCTCAAGGTTTGTTTTAATTTCATAAATACTACGATATCTGTTGATGCATTGTGTTGATATACAAATAATAGAGATATTTAATTCTCTTGAGAAATAATTGGTTCATAAAACGTGGATAAGAATTTATTGTTATTTTTAGAAAATAAACCAAATAAAGAAACAAAAAGTCCAAAAAAGAAACAGCTTAAACCTCGTTTGTCTGCAAAGCCACAGAAGATTTCAAAAAAGTTTAGAAGAAAATTAGAAAACAGGAGGTTATTAAATCACAAACAAAATATATCTATTCAGGTGCCCCTTTTAAATTGTTCTACAAATAGGAATATTCCTGTAGGTACTTGTTATTTAGTAACAAATCCTCCAGCTGTTAATTTAACAAATGCCAATAGTTTGTCAAAAGATGGTAAATTAGTATATTTTTATTAATTTTATCTGAAACTAATAAGATTGTTTACAGATACTAACAAAGCCATTTCAAAACCAAAAACATTACCAAAATCAATCAGTGATAAAGTATTGAACATTCTTGGTCCTGGTACCTTAATTTTGGCAAATGGTACAGTTATTCCTATTCTTCCACAGTCCCAGAAAGTAATTCATCCTGCCACTGTCTTAACTAATACAAATCCTATAATAGTCAGTCAGTGTCCAGTTACTACAACAGCAACTGCCACAGTTGTAGTAGTGAGCACCTCAAAACAAGAAAATACCAGCAATCCCATGGTAATTTCTGCAGTTTCCAAAATTAATTCAGTTTCAAATTGTATTAGTATTGGGGGAAAGGTGTTGCCTCAGATTAGACCCAAAAGATGCATAACAAAAACTACACAAGTTAATAAAGTTCCAATACCTGCCCTAACATCTCATTATTCTACTTTTAATATTATCAAACAGGAAGATCAGAAGAAAAACGCTGCAACTTCAAGTAAATATTCACAGAAAAAAGGAGGGAAAGTTGTGTGCTTGAAAAAGGAAAAAACACAAGTAAAAGTACCTAAAAGGAAATGTTCACCAGCTAAAACATTAAATAAAAATAAACGACTTAAAACTGTAGAAAATCATGAAGATATTAATGTTAAAAGTAAATCTTCCCATGAAAATAATTTGAATAATAAAAATGAAAATTCTGACAAGGTTGATGAAAATAGTAAAGACATTCCTAATGTAGACAATAAAAATGAACAAAATAACATTTGTGATGCGGCCAATAAAATAAAACCATGTTTAGTCAAAGTAAATAACGATAAACAATCAAATATTGTCAGTGATGAAAAACAAACCTTAAAAATTACATCTACATGTCCTTCAAAAGAAGGAATTGATCATAACGACTTTGCGCCTCAAACTGTTGAAAATGAGTCTTCTACTTTACAAGAAAATGTTCAAGCTCATACTTCATGCACAACAATAAATAGGATTATAGAAAATAACAAACAAAATACAATTACAAATGCTGAAAAAGAAGTAAATCTACTTAAAAACGCGATAGAACAAAAACATGAAAATAAATCTACTGAAGATATTATAAATTCTGAAAGCACTCTGCCTTCAGAAATATCAAATTTGAGAACTGCCGATGATTGTAAAATTCAAGAAACGCAGTCGGTTGGAGAAAAGGTAATTGAAGATTCAAATAAAAGTACTTTGGCACTTGGAACGTCTTTGTATCATTCAGAGTTGTCAAACGATATATTTTCATCTTTGCAAGTCCCTCTAGGAAGTCAGAATCAAGAATCAACCTCTCCTACAGCAGCTTTTCTTTTAGCATTTCCTCTTGTCTCAACTTTGACTGGCGTTAAAGTAACAGAAGTAATAGATGAAGAAAATTCTGATAGCAGGCATGGCACACCAACACTTCTGCAAATTGGTACAATGGATTCAACTAAAACCTCTCAAACAGTACCTTCTGAGAGTTTAACACCGAGTTTACTAAATCTGGACAATTTCTCCTTTTTCTCCACTACTTGCACTGGCCTTTATTCCTCGTTTGATAATTTAACATACACTAGTTGTCAAAATACCATAACATATTCGTCGTTTTCTACAGCTTCAACTGTTTGTTCTGTAGCTGGAATTTCAAGTACAAATTCAATCAAAGACAATACAGATCAGACAAAAAGCATTCAAATTGAAAAACAGGTTCAACAGACTGGTCAAATTCCAAAAGTAAAGTCCACTTGCGGTGATGATTACATTAGAACATTAAAAACTCATTCATTAGATAAAACGTTAAGTAATAACAATGGTGCTATGTCTATTAGTTCTAATAATCGAATTCAAAACGTTAATGCTTCTTATCAGCCTGTAACTGAAAAGAGTTTAAGCGATAATATTGGTCCTACATGTATTTCAAATAACTCATTTAATTCCTCAAATAATAAAAGTTTAGATGAATGTAATTCCATTAATTCTAATGGGATTATTTCTAATAATACTAATACTAATAATAGTATTTCTGTGTGTACAGCTCAAACTCCACATTTAAATGTTTCGACTTCCTATAGCACCATCTATAATACTTTCTCATATAACAATGAAACCAAATGTAAAATTAAGAGTGACCCTGCAGCAATTAAACAAACTTCTAATCCAATTTCACTGCCTTATGCCCAGGATAACTTTACCCAAATACCTTACACCAATAAAGACTTACCTTTGTCTTCTAAACAACGCGTTCCTTCTGTAACCACTACGGTAAACAGTAATGCGAATTGTAGTTTTTCTGAGAAGAAATTTCTGGAGCAAAAACCTCAAATCAACTACAATCCTAATTCAGCATCTTTGTCTAATTGTAACACATTTAATCCGTTTGCCGATAAACAACCCACTGATTGTAACGTAAACTATACAAGAAGTTACGGTAATATGGTGTACGGTAATAATAATTCTAATTACACTAACAGTTACACAATAGAAGCAAGCAGTTATTATCCCTCGAATAAAATAAGTACTCCTTCGTATGGTCAACCTAAAATTAGCTCGGAACCCTACAATCCACATAAAACTAATACTGACTCATTCAGTAATCAACAAAAAGCAAATGCTGATTCGTACAACCAACATAAAACAAATACAGAAAGTTATGGTCAACTTAATTATAATTCTGATTGTAAAGGTGTTGAAGTTTGTAAACGAGATTCCTCCAATGCTCATGTACAGGGGACTAATACGAATTACTTTCGTCAAAGTGGCGTGTCTCATAAAGAAAAAATTAACGCCAGCAATTCGTCCAGTAAAGGTGTGAAATCTCAATCAAATCAACCTCAACCAAAACCACCAATAAACTGGATGACAACCCCGGATTTGAAGCAGGAATCAACGTTTTCTTCAACAGCACCTTTTGGAAAAGATATGGATTATACAACAAACAACTTTTATTCTTCCACTTCTTTTCCTCGCAATTCTCACGTTTCTTGTTTTAATACGAATCCACCCACGTATCAAACGCCTGATTTCCAAAACAGTTCCGTCGAAACTAAAAAATCTTCCGATGGTACTTTTCCCATTTTGTCTCATAACGCTGTCCAGAGAAGTGAGTTCGACGAAAATCAATTTTCCTGGTCCCCTACGAAGCTTCCACAATTTTTTGAAACTTCTCACACCTTTGTATCTTCCACGTTGCCCACATTAGTGGGAGACTTAGCTTTGGGAACCATACAACCACCAGCAGTACATGAACAAAGTAAGATACCCATCGAAAAAGATCTAAATAAAAATAAAGATAGTGGAAGACGACCTAAACAACAAAGTTACGATCAATCGAACAATCATTCCAATTTCTTATCAGTGAGTCAATTGGTTGAGAAACAGACGGATGGTGTTCCATCTCGTATCACCAATCGTAGAAATAGTGGAAGTAGAAATAATAAAAACAATATATCCCATAAGTCTACTAGACGTGTTCAGAAGCAAGTAGAAAACAAAGAATGTGGAGACAGAGTTGGTCGCAATTACAATCAAAATAAAGTAGAAATGCCTGTGGGAAGACGCGAAAATGTAAAAATTTCAACACAGCGTAATCAAACTTCCAATTATGTTCCTGAAAACTCTACCTGGTTTGATTATAATAAAAATCAAAGACAGGAGTCTAATAAAAATTCACAGAGTATATATTCGGCAGAGGCTCTTCTCGGTCATCAGGTTCCTCAAAATAATGCCATGTTTAGACAACAAACATCAAATTTCCCATCAAATACGAAATCGTTACCTATACCCAACTTCTTGTCAGACAATATTATGCCGTATTTTTCTTCAGTTGATTTACAAGACAACAATTTTATGCAACAAAATCAGAACTTCCAAAGTACTGCTTTGGCGCATAACTTTTCGAATACCGTTCAATCGTACACCTACCTGTCTAATAACCATATTACCTCTACTTCGAATATTAGCTCGTCGTATTTACCAACAACGTCGTTTATGTCTGAATTGAATACCCAAGATTACAGTACCGCTGCTGCTCAAAACAACATACTTTCCCAAAGTTCTGTTAAAATATTTAGCGATAAGAATTCGTCTAAACAAAATTCTGGAGTACCTGTTATTGGTGAAAGACCTGTAATGCAAAATATAGGGAACAACGATTGTGCTGTGAGTTCATCAGTAAATTATGCGAAAAAATCATCAAAACTGAAACAAAGCACAGAAAATAGTTTGCCTGGCATTGTTGATTTTAGTTTCCTGTCTATGCCTGGTACAATAAGTTCTCCTATGCTTCCTGACGATTTTCACGTTCATACGAATTTCTTGCCTCCACCTCCTACACCGGGTCAATTATACCCTTGTAAAAACCCCCCTTATACTAAGCAAGGCACAGAGTTACCATCGACCTCTATGATAACCCTTCCTCCATTAACAGCTTCTAGGAGTCAAGTCCAAAACGTCGAAACTCCGCCTAATATCAACAACATTGGAACATCCCTGACCAACTTTAATCTGAGTACTATATTTCCCGAAATAAACAAGGTGCGTAAATTTTGAACATTTTTATGTACAAATAAATGTATTAAACATTCTTACTATTCATTCAATAATAAATAATAATAATGCAGCAGAGTAAAAAAATACATAACTGATGTATTACATATATTTTAGGGAAATTTATTCCCTTCGTCAACGACTTGTCAACGTTCAAGTAAAAGTAAAGAATATGCTTCACAAAAAAGTTGTTTCCATCGATCTGTTCAAGTATGTGAAGGTGTACAATATCGTTAAACATTATATTTATTTTGCAGTGTTTTAAAAAAATACATAATTTTGGTTTAATATAAGCAAAGCATGTCTTCTTTATCTTTTTCCTTTTCGGAATAAAAGCAGTATTGAGCTGACTTATCTCTAATGAAATTTAAATTTAATGAAGTATACTATTTATTTACAACGCTGTAAATAAAAATTTTTTGTTTTGTAAAAATACCTAACAATGTCTGGTTATTCAAAGTAGTATTCAGGACTTTCATTGACTTTATTTTTTAATGTGTACAATGCTTCGGTCCTGAATATGTCTGAATATATTTTTGTGAATGGAAAATTTAACCATGATTACATTTTTCAATTTTCAGTTGCTTGCTTCCCCTGTTTTATTTAATTTTTTATTTTAGTTTCATTTTTACATAAGAAATTTGTATTTTTAGGTTCCGTTTCAAAATAAACCGTCAAATTATGGAGTTCCAGTTCCTCATACAAAAGTGAATACGTAGTTTATATAATTTATTAATTAAAAAACTTATATTAATTTGTACATATATTAGATTATAAAAACGACTAAAAGTACCTGATTAGTGTAAGTTGTAATGTTATGAATATCGTTTATAATTGTTTACAAGTTAATAATCTAGGAATAAAGAAATCAACAGTAGTTGCGTTTTCTATTGGACAGTTTTGTCTAACAAAATATTCAATACAATACATATTTATTGCTAAACAAGCCCCAAATGGTATCGTGAACCAGAAAAATATATTTCCGTGAAAAGTTTCTCCGAAAGTAATAAACACCATGGACGCTCCAAATATAAAAAATTCCAAAAATAATATTGGGAAAAATAATCCGAATGCTACACTTAAAATGTATTCGTGAACTAGAGCAGAGACAAAAAATACAAACATTTTTGGGACATATCTGTTTTTTGGTAAAATATTTTCGTATATGTCCTTATATATGTAACTATATAACCAGTCATGTACTACAACATTCCATTTTCGATAGTAAGGCCCATAAGATGTTGAATTCCACCAGTCCTTAAAAGTTTAAATAATTAACCCATTTATAGCGATAAAAAATTAAACTGTAAATACTGATTAACAAATCTAAGTGGATTTGTATTTGCTTTGAATTACTTTTCTTTTTATTAGTACTGAATCTCTAAATGTGGTTTATTGAAAATTGAAAAAGGTGGCTTAAAGATAATTACAAATGATTTCATTATTATAAACATAAATTTGTTTACATTACACGTAGTTGGGTATTATTAAAACTAATAATAAATTAATAATTGGAACATTTTTTGATGTTAGAAGCTTTATATGGGAAAAATGTTTCATACAACTAAAAATAGACTTTGGAAAAGTTTTAAATGAGTAACACTTCTTTGTTCTTTGTCGTTCAAATTTTGTTTAAGTAAGTTTTCTTTTAATGTCGTTAGCTTTTTATTATTTTTACTTTTCAGTATAAAGTAAAATTGTCATTTCGTTATTTGCATTGGTATGTTTGTTTATTAATTACCTTGTAAAACATTCTGTCTCCAAACGTTAATATTTCTGCAAACGCGTTCAGCCAAACATGTAAAAGAATATAAAAACCACATAACATGAAAGCTCCACCAGCTGGCGAGTTTCCCAATGTATGAAGAGCCACTTCTTTCCAAGATATTGGGCCTTTACCGTAGTTTTGGAAAACCGAAAGAAAATATCGATGTAGTATAAAATTCAAAAAAATTAAAATACTCGTAAATTCTATCGCGTAAAAGAAAACCACCTTCCACCTAATACTGCGCGTTCTTGGATAGTTGTCTTTGTAAATTAGCGTGGGAGCAAATAGAAAATATAGAAATTTAGAAAATGAAGGACATGGATTCTCCTTTTCACTGTGTGGTTTATATTTCAGTACCCTCGATATATTACTTCTTATAAATCCATAACTTTTCATTGTCAGTCTTACCTGAAAGAAGTTGAAACTGGTATACTAATATACAAGATGATTATTAATTATTCATTAATTAATTATAAGAGTAATTTTATACTCTTTGAAAATGGTGTTGTAACCGAAATGATCGTTAGAGAAATAATAAAATCTGTGAAACAAGCCAAGTGTTCTTTTTGAAATATTTTTCAAAGTTTTTATTTAATAATGTTTCACCAAGTGCCAAGCGAGTCTACTATTTCAATTAATTAATTATTTATTATACTGTTCAAAAATTGCAAAATTTTTAAAAACCAAATTGACTGCAGCCACCAAAAGGAAGTTGAACTGATTTATGAATAAAAAGTATTTTTTATAATTGATACTTTACTGTTAAACGATTGAATGAACTTTAGTAAAAAATATTGTTTGTATATGTAGGTAGTTATAAGCATATACAAGATAGTTAGAGATGGAATTAAAATCAGACAACAAAACCATACTTTTTTTATAGTTTTTATGAAGTCATAACCAAAAACAGTAATTTCTGATATAGTTTTTCAAATTCAATATTTTACGTGTAAAAAATTATTTATTAATTTATTTCTTTACGTCTACACTGACTGCAGTATTTGTTAAGTTAAAGCTTTTTGACTTTTGAATGTAATTAAACTTTGTATGTATTATTACGTACCGATTCAATTAAAACTATAAAAGCAGTTGGTGGTGGAAATTTATTATCCAATATGGCGCTAGTAAAATAACAGAAAAATGATATGTAGTAGCATATTAGAAAGCCGATCCAACTATAATCCCACATCTTAAGTTTTAGTGCTAAAAATAACAGAAATAATTTAGTTTTAAAGTGAAATAGTTTTGTATAATAGGTATTAGGGTGTTTTTTTTTATATAAAACAAAAATTTTATACAGGATTTTTAAAACAATAGTTGATAGTTACAGTAGTTCTATTAGAATTTTAAATCTTTGAAACTGTTATATTTGGTCAAGTAAGTTGGCCCAATAAAACACCAGTTTATTGAACCAATTCGGCGATTGGGTTGGTCTTAGAACATTATCAACAGTACATTAAAATTTACCGAAATTTAAATCTTACAAAATTACAGGATTCAGTGACGATTTCTAATTGATTGGTTACCAAATTATTGTTAATAGTTTGAGCCTTCTTAATGTAAATGTGTTCTAATAAAATGATTATTATGTAAAAATTATAAGTTTTATATTCTAGTAATCTTGATTATCGTCTAACACTGAAATAATTGTCGAGTTTGCTCAATAGATGAAACATTCCATACAGAGTTTTATTTATTCAGTTGTTATTGTAAACCATGCTTCACAATAGATGCACCTCTAAATATAAACATTAATATGTATAATTTTTTTATTTCTGTTATTAAAGACATAGTTTTGAGAGAGGTAATCTTTATTGAAACTATACCTCTCCTTTTACTTAAAAATTACTAAATTACTGAAAAAAAAAATAGTAAAAAATAAAAACAATTTAATGAATTAGTAATTAAGAAAGCCCATTCTGGTTTAATTATATTTTATTTAGAAAAACACTAAATTAGCTTTTCATATTAACTGTAAATATGAAAGTAAATGACTTACCATTTGGTAAAAAGTGTATCCTATTATTACTCCAACAAGTAAAAAACGTGTAATTTGCTAATGTTAATAAAAACATTGTTATCCATAAAGTAGCGGCTAAATTCAACTTTGCGAAACCATTAAATATTTTATCGGTTCCTATCAGTACACTTAAAACAAACATAAGGCCATTTTTCAAAAAAGTTTAAGTAAATCTACACTTACTGTCCACTTTTCAAATAGTCGTCTACTGCAGAGTGTATACATTGCCCTACAAATAATGCTATAAAAATATGATAAATCGTCCTGATATGTTTTACGGTGTACAAATCACTTAAAAGAGAATTTCTACACACAAACACTTTTTCTGGAAGACGCCCGTTTAAAACTTTTCTGGAAAAAAAACATTAGGTATAAGAATCATTGTCTACGAATTTTTTTATTACTCGTACATATATTATTTTTATTAAAGGACTGAAGAATTATCTAAAGAATATGCAATTATTGTTAATTATTATATTAAGAACGTTAACGTACACTATGTTTATAAACACGTTTTGTTATAGCGATAAATTAGCATGAAAAAATAGTTCATTTTTACAGGTAATAAGAAATAAAACACTGGAATATTTACACAGAATTGTATTAAAATAGTGAACAATACTGTTTCGACGATACTGTCATTCTCAAGAGTAATTAATATTTAAATCATACTTAATTACTATTTATACATAGAAATATTTGAGCAAGGGTGATGGTAAATGACGATCTTATTAGATTAGTTTTAAACTATAGAGGGTGCATTTTTTGTTTGTGAAACATGGTATGAATATATTTAGTCAAATAAAACACACTATGGTAAGTTTCACCAACTTTATTATTGTTCTCGACAATATTGTTTCGAGCTATGTGCTCATTATCAAGAGTAACGTTATACTGACGATACGAATCTTACATTCTCATTTATAAATAGCTGAAGATAAGGGGGATGAAAAACTGCCTAATTCTAACTGAATATTTACAGCATTTTCTGATTTTCTTAAAGCTTTACCTATTTCCAAATATTCATACAGAGATAAATTTCGACTTTTAGATGTGTCTACATGTAGGTATTTGGTATTTTCTAAATTTAAATAATGGTTTAAGCTAATACAATGTTCACTAATTCCTGACGTAACAACTTTTTTAGAAATCGATTTTACATGCTCACTTATCCTAATTTCAAAGGCTCGACCTGTCTGTCCTATATAGACAGCGTTACATTCATCACAAAATAACAATAATAAAGTTAAGTATAAATATGGAATCAACAGAAACAACTAATCCGAGGGCTAATACCCTTACCGGCATTGAATTACACTGTTGATTCCGATGGACTCCTAGACGAAAATATAACATATTCAAAAAAGAAGGAATTAAAATCCTTATTCGTCTAAATTTTAAGATCAAAGATCTTATTAGACCTCACATTTTGAACGCGTCCTAACAAGTAGGCACAACGAACCGAAAGCCACATCCCACGACCGGTTTCGACCTATCGGGTCTCATCAGGTGGGCGCTGGCAGTAGTAGTTGTTTCTGTTGATTCCATATTTATATTTATAGTTATATTTATAATATAGCCTGTAAAGGCCTTTCTGCCAGCGCCCACCTGATGAGACCCGATAGGTCGAAACCGGTCGTAGGATGTGGCTTTCGGTTCGTTGTGCCTACTTGTTAGGACGCGTTCAAAATGTGAGGTCTAATAAGATCTTTGATCTTAAAATTTAGACGAATAAGGATTTTAATTCCTTCTTTTTTGAATAAATAATAAAGTTGGTGAAACTTACCATAGTGTGTTTTATTTGAAAGATCTTATTAGAGTTTATGTAAAATGAGGGGTAAATTGGATGTATCGAGTTCTAATTGATTATTGACTACAATAATATGATTATTGATAGATTTTTACTTTCCAGACCTTCTAGTAAAGATAGTTTCTTGCTTTTTACTATATTTGAATGTAGAGTTTTTGATTTTTCGATGTCTATTGAGTGGTTATTTATTGAATAATGTTCTGCGAGACTTGTCTTGTTTTGGCGTATATGTGTTCTGATATGCGTTTTTTAATAGGTCTATCTTTCGACCTACGCATGATGCATCGCATGAATCCCAGAATAATTGATAGATACTACTCTTGTCCATGGAGTCATACTTTTTGATTTTATTATTTACTAAATTTTTTCCTAAAGTGTTTGTTTCTAAATTTAATACAATTCTGTGTAAACCTTCCAGTGTTTTATTTCTTATTACCTGTATTCAATATGTTTCACAATAGTTGCACCGAACAAAGTTTAAATAGTAGTTAATTTTTATTTTTTGTGTTAGATTTTCTCAAGACATTTGTTACACCTTACAAAGTTTATAGATAGCCGTCTGTAGTTTTTATTCAATTAAAACTCTTGGTTTCATTCGGTACTTGTTATCGTGAAATTTTGAAATAGAACCAGAAACCAAAATGCTTACACCTTTTGCGGTAGTAGTATCGCAGGTTTAGGCTCAGAAATTGTGTCATTACACTAATTTTTTTCATGAAATCTATTTATAAAAATTACTTGAAAATTCATGTAAATTAATGTGAGCATTTTACTTACACTTTGTCTGTAACTTCATAATTGTTGTTAAAAATATTTGTGAGTTGTTTAACTGTTGATTCGTTCTTAGTGACCTCATTAACCACCTCACTGATGAAATGATCAATTTCGCGATTGATCTTCTGTTTAGTTTCTTGTTCTAGATACTTCAATGCATAAAAAGAATTATAAGTCATCGTAACTGTATTTATGTTTTGCAAAAATTAATTAACATTATTAAAGAACGACTGTTTACCAGAAATTAAAAAGTTTTTACTAGATACTCGATTGAGGCCGATTGCCGATTGCTTGCTAACAAATTAAATTAAATCTATGAAGACGTACAACTACAAGAAAGGTTTCTTGTTTATTCGCTTCAGCTGGTTTATTATAAAATGATAATGAGATAATGACTGATTACATGCTTCTAATAGCACTACATTCATTTCACACTTGTTTCTATTTTGCGAAATCTTTCGTTTATACGACAATTACATTAACTTTTTAACCCTTAATGTGATGTGAACAAGGAATATTACAAGTTTTGTTAGTCTATGATACCGTAGTGTAAGGGGGTCAATTTTGATGCATTTTATTTTGGTTAAAAGTATGTTTTTGGGAGATTGTTCTTAGCTAATTTGTTCAGTTATTTTTGAGAACTTCAGTTAATACCATAGTTACCAAGGAATTACATAATCTAATGCAGTTAAAAAGTCTGAATTTTCAGTTTATTTTTGAATGTTTTGCTAAATAAATATTTGCTTTTTTGTGCTTAAGGCTTTTTTGTATACAGGGTGGAACAATTTAGTTGCATTCTTATCTAATTGTTGGAGATATTTTAAATAATTTTATCGAACTTCAGCAATCTTCTTTTTTCAAGAAGAGATTCATTTAACATTTTCTATGTTAGGGTGAATCCTTTATCTGGATATATTTTTAATATTTATTATAAGCTTATAGTTTTTTCAGTCAGGGTATAAGTTCGACTAGAAAATGAACAAAAATTAGCTCTTAATTATTGAATCTATTATAATAATATTAAGTATCATATATATATATATATTATATATATTTAATTAAGATTTATTTCTTACTTACATAAACTAGATGAACTTGCACTTTTTAGTTATTTTTCTTTTGTATGGTTAATGTACTTGTTTTCCCAAAGCAAAAAAATTATGTTAATTACTAAGTAGTATGTAATTAACAGTTTTAAAAAACCGAGACAGTAACCCGGACACAAAAGTAACTAATTAAAGCAAAACAAGAAAAAAGTAACCAAATATTTATATAATGATATTGTAGGTGTTAATCTATAACATTATAACTAAAAAGTATTTACAGTTCAATGAATTTTATCAGAAGAATCGACTGTAAACGAATTTAAAAAAAGTAGCAATAATTACCACGAAATGTAACAGGAGGAAATTTAAGGATTTTCTGGTGGATAACAAAATAAAAAGTAAAAACTAAACTAAAACATTGAAATTAACAAGCCTTAGAAATACTTAGCGTTTCTTTTGCACTATTTTATTTTATTTACTATTAAAATTAGTTTGATAAAGTGAATTTAAATTACTAGCAATAACAAAAACTAGAAAATTCTAGTTTTAATTTACGCAAGCAGGACCGAACTAAATATTACGTAGAATTATTAATAAAACGTGTTGTAGAAGACTAACAATTTAATTTAATTGTAATTACCTCTATGTTATCTTTCATCCTTCGATTGACCATTTCTTTCGTTAATTGAGCACTACTCATTTTGATTTTTAAAATAAATTTATTTGTAGTAAATCACCTCATTCAAGTGTCACTTTGCACCCTTTTCATACTAGTATGAGATGTTACTCTGCCCATAACACACTTTACACTGATAAGAATACGTAAGATAGGTGATGTGTTTACATACTTGTGAGTAATACCAATATACTGGGAGTACGTAGGAACGTACTTGTGATGATTATCCTTTTGTGTTTGTTTAGAGTTCAGTCAGTACATGTGCACCGACCTTACCATAAACAACTTAATTATTTTTATAAAACGAAAATCTGTCTGTCGTGTTACGCAGAGATAATGGATATTACAGTTTTGTGTTTTTTATCAGTTTTTTGCTACTTTATTGGCGTATAATAAATGAGTCAATAAATTCTTGATAAGTTCAAATCAAATTCTGGAGGGCAAGAGTTATCATTGTACTTTGAATTTTGTAAAAAAGGTCACTAAAAATTGATATGTGAATAGATTTTAATTATATCTTTACTCTCTGGTACAATAAAATTGATAAAAAGGAAGGTATTAAAATTCTTTTTCCTCTAATTATAAAAGATCACAGATCACACATTTGGAACGCGTCCTACACAGTGGGCATAGCGCACCGAAAGCCATATCCCACGAATGGTTTCGACCTATCGGGTCTCATCAGGTGGGCGCTGGCAGAAAGGCCTTTACAGGCTATATGATAAATATAAATATGGAATCAACAGAAACAACTACTACCGGTCGTGGGATATAACCTTCGGTGCGTTGTGCCTACTGTGTAGGACGCGTTCCAAATGTGGGATCTGTGATCTTTTATAATTAGACGAAAAATAATTTTAATACCTTCTTTTTTTGCATTGTTATCTTCGTCTAATAATCGTTCGGAATCAACAGTGTAATTCAATGCCGGTAGGGGTATTACCCCTCGGAGTAGTTGTTTCTGTTGACTCCATATTTATATTTATTATATAGCTTGCAAAAGCCTTTCTGGAAGCGCCCACTTGATAAGACCCGATAGGTCGAAACCGGTCGTGGGATATGGCTTTCGATGCGTTGTGCCTACTGTATAGGATGCGTTCCAAATGTAGAATCTGTGATCTTTTATAATTAGTCGAAAAAGGATTCTAATTATTTTTTTGGATTGTTATCTTCGTCTATGAATACATCGGAATCAACAGTGTAATTCAATACCGGTAAGGGTATTAGCCCTTGGAGTAGTTGTTTCTGTTGATTCCATATTTATATTTACAATAAAATTGCTCGAAATCGACGCGTAACATAGAAACATGCCAAGATAAAAAGGAAATATTTGTTAAGAAAAATATTACACAATAAAGGATAACACAGTATCCACATGAATATAACTTACCACCCATGTTCCAGTAAATAACTTAAGAATTAATAAAAAATATATCCTATCTCAGAATTCGAAAATATTTGCGCGAAATTTTAAGTAAACACAACCAATTTTACATATTGATATATTTCTATAAATATTATTTGTTCAACAGACGAAATTACAATTAACATTTTATAGTAAACAACCTAGTTTGTTTTTTGCTTGCTTTAGAACGGGACCAATTAAGTCCGTGGATTACTAAGGGTTTCTTTCAAACAGATATAATATTTTTATTTTAAATTAGTATTACAAGCGTACTTGTTTTTTTAAATTAAAATTTCATTTTTACCAGACAAATGTAAAATAGAAAACCAAATCACTTATTTATGGGTCGAGTCCAGATTTTAAATATTAAAATTAAAAACGTTTTTAATATATTCCTTATTTAGATACATTTTTTGAATTAATTTCTCTACAGTTTTCCTGCATTTCACAAAAAATGGAAATTCTCAAATTACGAAAAGTTCGAAAGATCGAAAAGTCAGAAACTATTACTGACAGGTTTCTTGTGAGATGTAAGAATGAAAATGTTTGTATAATTAATTGGTTCAACTCTTACTTGATGGAAGTTCATTTTAATTTATGATAAATAAAACAACTTGTCAAACTTCCACACTTTTTATTGTCTATACAAGAAACATTATTAAGACAATAAAAAGTGTGGAAGTTTGACAAGTGGTTCTATTTTTATTATAAATGAAAATGTTTGTTATCTGTACCTACACATTAAACTTCTTCAAATGCATTTTTTTGAATTTTTAATACATTTAATATTACTTTTAAACTATTAGATGAGAAACATCGGTTGTATAAGCTGGTAAATAACGTGGAACAGGCTGTACTCCCCCGGAATCTTCGATTCTTCTTTGACGTATGTCAGAGTCTCCGGGCCAAGCCCTTTCTGGAACGTTCCTTTGAAACTTTTCAACAGTAAGCGATATTGTTGCTGGATCATTGACGCCATTTGATTTTATACGTCTTTGAGCCGTTGACCTTAATGATTTTCTCTTCTAAAAAAGTTAACATTGCCAATGATAAACAATTCGCTGTTTAGAGATATCATAATTGTTTATGGTGCAATTAGAAGCTTTGTTTATATTTAAGTCGTAGTAAATACAATTTAATGTGATAATTTTTGACAAATCGATCAGTGTGGTCTTGTCTTGTATCTGTTGGGAAATTGTATATTTATATTTCTATTTGTCAAAACACATATGTATATATATTACGCAATAAAAACGACATTGTTGCTGTTATTTTAATAAATTAAGTGGTTTATTTAAATGGCCTTGTGGTTTTGTTATGATTTCAATTCTTATCTATTCATGAGTGCCCTTATATTGGAGTTATAGAAATAACAATTCGTGTACAAATTGTGCAATTCACATGTTTGTATTTTCCACGTTGAAAAAATTCAACACTTTAACTTTTGTTAGTTGTCAGATGTTGTTTTTTGTTGCGTTACTTAGACATTTTTTTCAATGTTTCCTTTCAAATTCAAAGTGTTCTCAAATATTACCAAAGAAATACTTTGAAGTTTGATGTCTTAACAGTATTGATGGAACCTATAAAATAATTGAATAGGTAATTACCTCCACACAGCCTCTCCATTTGTCAGCTGCATGTCTTGCTAGTTCCATTCGTTTTTGCTTTTTAATTTGGTGCTTTTTATACGCCATTTCGATAACTATCAAAACTACACCCCCTACAATTCCGGCTGCAACTAAAATAAAAACTCCCGCCATATTTTGTAAACCAAGGGTGTTTGGTGTTTTTTCAAATTGTTCGCATTGTTTCACAGGGTTTCCTTGAAGTATCCACTTAGTATTAAGACTTTCCATAAAACCGCCTTAAAAAAGTAGTTAAGTATTTTAGTTAATAGTTAAGTTAGTTTCTATTATTACTTTCATGGAAGTCCAATATTGCTAAAGTGACGTCGTCTGACCAAGGAGAACCTTTCTGGAGTCCGATTCCGTATCCAGACCTTCCGAAAAGTTCTCCCGCCGTCACCAATTCACAATCCTGAGCCGCCTCAAATTCCAATCGCGAACTATCCCATATAAAGGCCATTAATTTTCTAAAATAAAATATTCCAATTTGATTAGCTTTACTTCAATGAAGTAAAAAAACCTGTATTACCCTTCTCTAACATCCCTTATAGCATCCTCAGCAGTATTGAAATTATTTGCTTCCATGGTTCGATACATATTAGAAAGTTCCACCTGCCTTCTGAAATACATATCTACTGCTGAACCTTTTACTGTGGCACATGTCAGATTTTCCATCGTATTTCGTAACTAAAACCGATTTTCTTACAATTACTGTTACTTGGTGCCTACACATTTAAAGTATACTCTAGCATCGTTTATTCCGGTCAGTTTTGTTTTTGGTCTTTCTAATACGAGGAAAGCTGCTAAGTTAGCAGTATACGATGCCACGATGATCATGGCAAATCCTGCCCAGACCATACCTAATACTCTTGCCGAAAAACTTCGTGGTGTTCCTAATGAATTAATTTTAATATTACAAATTAAAAATCTTTTAAGTGTGAATAGGTCCTACCTTCACCGATACCACTGTTCAACAAAACACCCCAAGCAAACCAAATTGCGCTAGAAAGATTTAAAGCATCTTCTTCAGTACCGTCAGCGTTAGCCAATTTGAATCTTCCAAAAGGAGAAAATCTATCGAGCAAATAAAGAACTAAAGCAACAACGTGGACAGACACCATCACTAATATCCATAAGGTGTTACTAAAAGGTTGTAGAAAAGACACCAGAGTTGAAGATCTAGAAGGCTACAATACAGACGGTTGTAAAGTTTGCTTGTTATGAACATAATAAGATAAAGTAACATATGTTAGAATGCTTAAAAAATCACGCAGGTCAATGATGTTAACAATGATCAGGAAACTTTATTTACTAGATAGATTGCATTCAGGTACGTCTAAATTTAGTGTCGCAAGTTTCATCAGAAATTATTACTCTTTTAGTAGAATAAAGATTCGGGCTGTAGGGCCGTGGTCTAAGTGAACTATTAAGTATAGACATCCAAACGTCAAGACGTCAAACAAACTATGGATTCAACTATGGATTCCGGCCGTGAAAGCATTTGTTCTTATACGATTCCCTTTTGTTTTTTTTTTTGTCCCGCTATTAATTAATATAAAAATGGCAATGGCCAAATAAAATAAGCAATCATGGAAGCAATATAAATGAAAAGGAATATCAGGAACTAGTACATAATGAAAGAAGACAACAACATAAAACGATATGTACCTTCTTCTCTAAGATTGTTATTCCTTGATATTTAAAAGGCTTACTGAACTCAATGAATTCGGCTCTTTCAGGATTGATTGTTAGTGGTGCAACTATCATATCAGCTCTTTCATTTACCAATTCTCCAATAAGCCCGGTCCATTCTTTTTTACTGGTAACTACATTAAAAGTTTTTTAAATGAAAAATCACTTACATTTTGTAGCTATACATTTTACCAGAATTATTTTTAATGATATAATTTCCAAACTGTCCATCTGGCGAAAGAGCTAAATTGTACGTAAAGTTAATCTTTCTGGATAATTCTCTTAGTAAATCCATACAGTAACCCTTACAGCAAAATTGTTCGTATTCTATATACAAAAAATTAACATATAAATAAGTAATTCTTTTGGTGCATGGCATTATAATTTAATCGAGAAATAGTCACCGTCTTGTGATGAATTATAATGAGGACATGGTATTTCTTCCTCATTACATCTTTCTTTTTCGTCTTTTAACTTTCTTACATAAACGAAAGGAATTTCTTCGATTGTTAAAACTTTTAAATGGGTGGGTATCATGAATCCTTCAGGTTTAATACTGGTCCTTCCTGGCCAAAGGATTCGTCTTTCTTCCACCGTCAAATGCATTCTTCCATTGTCTTGTTCGGATTGCTAATATTAAATGAAAATGGTGTAACGATTCGTACTACAAGTCACCACTTTAGCAAATAAATTATAAGAGGCTGACCCTAATTTCGTCCACCTCTTATGTGGGCCTTATCAATGTAAGATAATGCCCACCTAAGAAGTATATACACATACACCGTAAAATTGTGTTATATTAATTAGGTATGTCATCCTTCAAAGTTATCTAATTAAAATTAGAAAATAATAAAACACTTGTAATTTCCATAAAATTATTTATTTTACTCAACATATGTTTCATCACGATGTGGCTTCTTAAGAAGTTACAAATTTACTTCATGCGAGGAAGACAATTTTCTGTATTTATACATATACTTAAATAGTTAAGGGTGGGTTTTTGTGTGAATACAAATTCAATAGAGGAGAATTGCTTAAATCTAATTGGTTATTAAGTAACAGGTTAATATTTATATATTTTTATTATATTTATTATTATAGTATATTATTATGTTATATTACTTAATCACCAATTAGATTTAAGCAATTCTCCGCTATTGAATTTGTATTCACATAAAAACCCACCCTTAACTATTTAAGTATATGTATAAATACAGAAAATTGTCTTCCTCGCATGAAGTAAATTTATAACTTCTGAAGAAGCCACATCGTGACGAAACATATGTTAAGTGAAATAAATAATTTTATGGAAATTACAAGCGTTTTATTAACTTCCATCAAGTAAACGTAGATTCAGCTATCTAATTGAGACAAAATGTGAAATTAATCTCAGCGTCATTGCAATAGGTTATCGTTATCGGATAGAAAAGATAAAAAGTCAATAAACGTACTGTATGAATTTTAATAAAGTGATTTTGCTTTATTGTATTTTTGATTATTAATTACCTTATGAAAATAATATTTTCCAACTGCCACTTGATTTTTATTCCGCTGAATATTGACTACATCGTATTCGGCATTAATTCTGTCCCCTTGATCGTCAAATGCCACCTTACCTGTTTCTCCATTCAAAAGAACTTGCTTTCTGATAAAATAAAACAAATCTTTCCCTGTTTCCCATATCGAACCAGAATTGTCGCAATCTTTTGGGGCTTCAGTTATAATTTTAGTCTGGTTCATATCCCGTAATGCTGACGCAAGAACATAACTAAAAAGTAATATTCGATTTATTTCAAGTTTATACTTAATTTAATTACCTAACCAATTTTATTTATTAACGTATCACGTTTAGGGTCCCGTACTTTGAAATGAAAAATTTGAATCCTTATGAGATTATTCTGTTGCCCATCTATCGACTGATCATTATCAAAATATACAGGGATAGATATATAGGGGTAAAAGATTAGTATTTGTGATATATGTTAGTAGTTTAGCATCTAATAGAGAGAGGAGTTATGAAAAGTCTTAAATAAAATGGAAGCGGTATTGATAACAAAGCTTGGAATAAAAATAAAATGATAATATTGATTTGTAAGGAAGGTAAGTTACTGATTTTCGATATCTAGGAAATAAGATAAGTCAGAATAAAAAAAAAAAAAACGGTAGAAACATAAAATAGAGGGCCGAGTTGATTTAAGAAAAAAAGTTAATTTAGAAACTCGAAAATATTATTAAAAGTGCATGTTTTGTTCACAGCGCTGCTCGGTTGCGAATCGTGGACGGTGGGCAAAAGTTAGAAGAATTTAAGATGTGGTGTTATAGGCGGATGATGAAAATAAGTAAGGTTAAAAATGAGATGGTATTAGAAAGTCAATAATGAAAAAGAGATATAGAATGGTAGGATACCCATCGAGACATAAATGACTAGTTAGAGACATTTTAAAAGTAGAAATAGGAGAAAAAGAGGTAGGCAAATAATTAGGGATGTAAGATGTTTGAAACAAATGCAAATATTGGAACTAGTGGAGGTGCGTGTCCAGCTAGTCTTCGGGTTGCCGACTCTATAATAGTTTAGAATTTGTTTTTTAGGACTCAATAATAAATTCATTCAAATTGCATTTAGGGCAGATATCGACACTTTTTTAATGCCCTTCTTTGGCATGAAAGGTCTCTTAACACAAGTAAAGGAAATAATCTGTAAATCATTAATTTCTATTTCTGTATATTCTATTATTACACGACAAACTTATTTTTTTTAACTTAATATAAATTCGGTGTTATCGATTCTTTCTTCAATAATTACACGTAATACTTAATTAAAAATTATAAAGTAAAGATGTACTTTACGAAAATATAATGGTACAGAACCCCCGGAGCGCGAGTCCTACTAGAAAGTCCAAATATTGAACTTACGTGCTATCTTTAATATGAGCTCTTTCATTTGTTGCGTTGACCAGTTTTAAACCCAATAGACCCACAGGAGCATTTTCTGCCTCCAATGCCTGTTCAGTAACAATCCAAACGTAACCTTCTTCGGTCATATTGTACATTGCGGCGTCTCGAAATATGACCTTTGCATCTGTCTTACTGAAAACAGTGAAAGGTCAAGTTGGGAACGTCTGCAAATGTGTCGTGCATTTTACCTAGCATACATGAGATATACTCTTGCTTGAGCATTTTTCATTTCTTGTAGTTGCTCTGAGAATGTCTCAAGACCGGCTTCAAACTCGATTACCGATTCAACCTTCAATGAGTATTTTTTTGAGTTGATAATTGGTACGAAATAAGTAGCAAACATATCAAAAATGTTAAATAGAAAATATTTTATATCAAGGATGATCTTTTCATTTAAAATAATTTTAACTGGTTGATGTCAACTTTGTTATGTTAAATGGAATGATATATTTTTTACGATGAATTTGTATAAAGCACAAAATTTTAAGGTCACATTAATGAACAATTTGTATGCCTACAGTAAGTAGTTTCTGAGATAATTTAATTTATGGAAAAAAGATCGCTACCGAATAGTAGTTTGAATATCCCTGAATAGAGAGTATTTAGGCACAGTCTGAAAGATGTAAAGATCTAAAGTGTTGGGAGGATCTGATGCTGCGAGCCTTGATTTCAATTAATAAACAATTATAATAATTACAAGTGTACGTCAGTGGCGGATGTACAGTCTTCACCTATTTCCTGGATAGTATCGAGATTTTTTTCCCTATTCGACATACCTGACTAGGGACCAGATCGCGGCTAGTCGACACTGCACTTTCATGTTCTTTGTACGTGTATGTTAGTTCTGATATTCTGAGAGCAAACTGTACATAATTATAAGTTTAGTTTTCTCGGGTTTTTGCAATTCTTTAGCTACTTTTGAAGCCACAGGTGTACATTAACAAATATAAATTCGCAAAAGTTCATGGCTTATTAAAACTATTTTATAGAAGTTATGAAAAAAGCGTAACAATTTCCATTAATGATAATAAAAAATTAAGCCTAATTCCATAATGATCCTTTCTATATTTTTTTAATAGGAAAATTATAGCCAAACATTCTTATTTGGCTTTAAAAATATTTGATAAACATATGAAACAATAATAATAGATGGAGTAATGTTTTAGATTGGGGCACAGTCATAAATGTGCCCCGTGTCAATCCCTTTTTCGAATTATTGAATTCTCAAAATGTTTACTGTCGGTTTAAATAACGCACATTTATCATAATGTTTGGTACCTGAACTTTGATTTCCACATCATCTTCCAAACTTTGAGAAGTAGTTTGGAATCTTCCAAGTAATGCGCGACCATCAGTATCAGAACTGTGAATAAATATGACTTTCTTATAATTGAAATGTTTTAATAGTTCGACCCATACGTCAGCCTGATGAGAATAAGGAGGCACAGTTCTAAGGAATGAGACGTGAATATTCTAAAAAAAATACGGATCGTTTTTTTTCCTATGAAAATCACAACCATTAAAGTAAAATGGTAATATTCAATGAGTGATGATTATACGATTTCGTAAACATGTACATTTCGAATTATGTATGTTACCTATACCTAATGAATGAATTTTCGTTGAAATATTCGAACTCACTTTATCAGAAAACGCTGAATCTCTAGAAGATATTCCTATAACAGGTATATGATAAAACCCACTCGTATAGGAAACAGCTGCAGGAGATAAATCTCCAGTAAGTGGGTGTGATACTACTACAGCATAAACCTACAACATCTATAGTAAATTATTTCATTCGCGAGTTAACATTTCGTTAGTAAGAACACATATTTTATATGTAATTTAAATTATAATTTTAGCTTGTTTCAAGTATGAAAACTCGGTTCCAATGAAGCTGGATTATCGGCTCAAAATACAAAATTTGTGAATTTATATCATAGAGATTATATCAAACATTTTACAAAAAAGGTTTATTTTGGGTTTCTCTACGTAATACATTTTTAGATTTACATATTTAGTATGTTCTTCTATTTAGCTGTTTAGTACAATTATTTGCTTTTAACAACAATAGGGTTAGAGATAATATAAAAATTAGAAATGAAAGATTAGAAGAAGTCGTCAATTTTTGATATCTAGGAAGTCAGATACATCCGAATAGAAAAAGGGGACATAAAATATATAAAACGATTCTCGTTGACCAAAAAGAAATTAATTTTGTGTTTGTGATCGTTTAATTTAAAAATTCCAAAACAAAAAAAATAAAAGTGTATGGTTGTCTATATGGGTGTGTCGAGGAACAAAGGGCGTTGTTGAAATAAACAAATAAAAAAGAGGGTGGACACTTTATGAAACTTGAAAGGCCAGTCAGAGATACATTAGAAGCATAAGTAGGAGTAAACAGAGACAGAGGAAGACCTATACTATATTATTGTTCGCAAATAGTTATAGATATATAATGTTCTAATTTTAATAATACTGTATATTATATAGCTAATAATACTATTCATAAAAGTTCCCTTTATTTAACATGAGAGTTTTCAAAAAATGCATATATGTATTCTTGTTAGTTGGGTGAATTTCACTATTAAAAGTTTAAGTAAACATGATAAATAATTCATATCGTACTTGGTTGTAATTTGTTGATGGTGTTTCTTTAATATTTATTTTTTGGTCAATTCTATTTATCACATGCATGTGGGTATAATACTTTCAGGAATAAAATTTCCCACTAATTAACGATAGTAGTAATAATTTACATGAATGCGCGAGCATTAACAATTCATTTAATCTTTTAATTAAGTTTAGTTTATTCTCAAGAGACCGGTATGTGACATAAATTACTTTATATTAAAACTCTAGATACATAAGGTTATAAATAAATAAATGAATGTGTAACTGCACCAAAAAAAAAATATATTCTGGTTCTTTTTTGAACAGTTTATGTAAATAAAATATTTCTCTATGTATATATATATTCATTGAGTTGCAAATTTATATATTAGGGTTATACAGTTACCTATATAGAAAAAATAGTAAGTATGTAAATAAAAATATTTTTACGAATCTTTTAATAATAATATTTATGAATTTTTTATTTAGTTGGGTGATTGAATAGGTAATCAAATATGTTCTTATTGTGCCTATATAATTATTCGAATTAAGATATTACTTACTCTATTTGATATTAAATACTTGCATACATTCAAAGCCGTTTTTATTGGATTTTGGTCCATTAAAATTGCTTTATCATAATAAACAACACCTTTGGGGACATATTGTTGATCAAAGTTGAGATGCTAAAAAAATAGTAGACAACATTTCTAACGTTTATTTAAACCGTTCAATAGATTGAAATTCCTATATTTATTTTAATCTAAAAAGTAAATAAATGCGAAAAGATTAATAATGCCACTGAGTGCAACATTTTCCTTTTTGACTTTGGAATCGTTTTTCAAATTTGGTAATGGTCAATTACAAAATGTCAGCAAACCTGACTGATTTCTGTAATTAGCTGTTAGGAATTTGGATTAAATAATATGGACAGAAAGTAGATGTCTGAACCTTTAATGTTGAGCATTTATATAATTATTTATTAGAACTGTGATGATATTTGATCAATAAATAGTTACTGATTCATTTTTGCTGTACAATGAACTGTTATCATAAACGGTTTAAACTGATAAGGTTATCAGGTAATCAGTATTACAACAAATTAGACGAGTCATACAAAAAACAAAAGTTTGATTAAAATGTTTGATGAAAAACTGTATTATCGATAATGATTTTAAAATAATCTAATAACAATTTTTTTAACGGCCAGCACCAAAACCAATAGATTTGCAACAATAATAGAAAATTTGATATTTAGTTTTATATTAATTAAATGAAAGTAATATAAATTTTTTTCTAAGTAAACAATATTAGAAGCAAAAAGTTAAGTCCATTATAAATTTACCTGTATGGTCTGTTTAAAAAAAACAGCGCTTTCATTATTACTTAACACACCACCTATATTAAAACTTGAAGGGTTGGAAAACGCCCGAACAAAACTGAAAACGAATGATACCAGCAATATTTTACACATTTTCAGGTATTATTTTGTTATTAAGTGACAAACCGGAAGTGGTGTGTCTACAGATGTGTGTGTTAGAGTTAAGACTAAAACCGCGCCCGTTGTCACAGTAACTGCTCCAGATGATATCGATCCTTTTAAACTCAAGGGTCAAACCAAAAAAAAAAACGTTAACCATATTCAGGAATGAAATTTGCATTATGTTTATGCAATAAAATAAAATTCGTACACATAAACAAATTAATTGCATTTAGAGCAGATGATATTTAAGTGTTATTAATGACTAGTCCCAATTTTATCTTCAGTTTTGTGGAGCTACGTCGACTCATCTGCGCCATCGTCACTGAGTGTTTTAGGATTCTAAAAACTTGTAATAAACTTTTCCATTCTTCATTTTCAACGTCTTTTTCTAAATATATAATAATTTCTATTGGTATTTGGATAATTTTCATGCTGTTTTCTTTATATACAGGGTGGGTCAATAGTGCGTGGACGGAAGATTGTCTCATTATTGATTTTACGAAAATATGATTTGAATAAAAGTTTCATCAAATGAACTCGTTCATATTTTTAAATTATTTTCGATTATACAGGGTGTTCCGTTTAGCCTGGGTGCTATCTTACTTCATTTTTTTAAATAGAACTCCCTATCTATTATTACATTTTTGAATTTTTCGTTGAAAATAAAGGTCACTTTGATGAGCAGATATTGGGTCGAAGTTGCACCGTTTCGGAGTTATTTAACATTAAAGAAGAAAAAAACTGTTTGCAGCGTCTTAGAAAAACCATCATATCTCCGAAACGATACAACATAGAAGGATAAGAAATAACTGCTTTTTTTAAGTAGGTATCATTTGTTTTTCATGGCCTAATACGATTGAGGTATGAAAAACGGCCAGAAATTAAAAATCCAGTTATTCCAGAAACTGTTAAAGATAGACCCTAACATGTATTAATAAAATCGAAAGGGAATTGAATTGTAGATTTGATAACGTGAAAAATGTATACCATTCCATTTAAAAAAATTAAATTATTGATGTTTTAAATTTCAAAAATTAAAAATTGTCTGTTTCATTTTTGAAAAGACTAAATGAGTTAAATTTAAATTTGAGACGATAGGTAATTCCTTGTTCAACACAATGGTGAAACTTGGATCCTCCTATGTTGTTTCGTTTCGGAGATATGATGGTTTTTCTAAGACGGTGCAAACAGTTTTTTTTCTTCTTTAATGCTAAATAACTCCGAAACGGTGCAACTTCGACCCAATATCTGCTCATCAAAGTGACCTTTATTTTCAACGAAAAATTCAAAAATGTAATAATAGATAGGGTCTTCTATTTAAAAAAATGAAGTAAGATAGCACCCAGGCTAAACGGAACACCCTGTATAATCTAAAATAAATTAAAAATATGAACGAGTTCATTTAATCAAATTTTTATTCGCATTATATTTTCGTAAAATCAATAATAAAGACACAATCTTCCGTCCATGCACTATTGACCCACCCTGTATATGTAGTAATAAACTTAATTGAACTGATCACATTGCAGTGAAAAATTTTTAAGCTAAGTTCTTTTTTGTCTATTTACCAAAATTATTATTTTCTTTTTAAAATTTTTCTCCAGTTTATAATTGTGTTTCCTCAAATGATAAGTTTGTTATTTAATTTTTCAATTATATTTTATTTTTACATAATATTAAGAAATTTACTTCGTAACTATATTGGATGCGGTCTACAGTTACTTGGTTGAAATTCATATTGCACTAACTTTGAATAAATTTTGTAAATTAGTTTCTTTAGTAAAGAGTCAAAAAGGCTATAAACCTCACATGTCCCAATATTAAAGAAAACCAAAAATATAAATCATTAACCTTCATAGGCCAGCCATCGAAATTTATTTCTTCCATACTAAACAAAAATAATTATACAATAGCATACAAACTAACAATAACTTAAGAAAATTTATTAAGAATAATAAAGACAAAACTAACAAAATGAATATTTCTGGTATTTACAGATTAATCTGTAATTCATGTGAAATGTTTTACATAGGAAAAATATGCAGAAATTTTAAAACAAGAATTAGTGAACACAAGAGAGCATTTTATAACAAAAACATTGATTCTTCCAATTATGAAAACCACATAATCACTAATAATCATCAATTTAATGGAGATTTTAAAATATTACATATAGAAAATAATAAACTAAAACTGTCTCTTCTAGAAATTTTAGAAATTAACAAATTTAATAATAGCGATATTCTAATAAACGAACAAATAGAATTAGGTAGTTCCCCACTACTAAACCTTTTCTCTCTACCCCTTCCCTCAATTAGCATATAAGCCAATTTGTTGTTAAATTAATTTAGGTTCAATTATAACTTCCGAAGAAGCCAAAGTTTGGCGAAATAATTGTCAAGTGATAATTAAATCTGTTGAAAATTACAAAACAATGTTTTATTCAAAATTAGTACTTCGTAACTGTTTCACGATGTAGATATTATGTTAGCCAATGTCCAGTTGACGTTCTGGAACAGTTTTTGTCAAGACGATTGAAGAATCGTGAGATCACATTTTCTCTTCTTCATTTTACACGACTTCCGTAGTTGCGAAAATAAGAAATTTTGAAATAAAATTTGCCGACAAAGTAACAACAACACAACACAAATCTACCATTAAACGGCTTTACATTAGTACCTGATCAAACCACATAAAATCAAGATGGTTGTAGAAACAATTACAAAATGGAACTGTAATCGATTTAATAAAGTGCAAAATAGTTAATTGAAAAACAATTTTTAGCACGATACCATTGTTTCGGAAAGTACCCATGAAGAAAAGAATGTATTTGTCGTAGAAGTACCATAACGAGTGCTATTAGATAATGATGAGTTCATGAGGTCACGAAATGTTACATTATATTATACCACAGGTACTTGTGTAACAGCAGATTACTTTCATCTACAATTTCTGGAATATTTGAATTATCATGCAATTTATTGTAACTACCCAAATTATTATCATATATAATAGTGTACTATTATATACGGTTCTAGCGTTGGTATGTTTGTAATGAAAATCGATGCAGCTATCTCCTCTGACGACACGACACTGCAGAATTAAAATTAAACCGTCTAACCAAAGGATGGAATCGCGTGTTAGGCCTACTTTAGATAACTAGGATGTTGTTGTTTTGATGGGAATTTTTAATTCAAAATTGTTGTGGTTAAGTTTCAGTATTTAGCCGTGAACATAAACCAAGGCTGTAGTTAAACATCCACCAGTGAAATCATCTGTCGTAAGATTGAATACGTTTAAAATCCGCCGATATTTTCATTTTAATAAAAAAGGCAATAAAACTGATTATCAGATGTTGATCTAAAATGTTAGGTTGGTAACAATGTGGTATTATAATTTTAGGTAATACAAAAGTGTTGGCTGTATTTGTATGTTTCTTTGATTGGCATATTTGAAGTGCTATGAAGCAAAGATAAAATGCTATGCAACAGGGATAACCACTGTGTATCGGGGGATTAGATTGCGTTATAGTATGGAGGATCTCCATGTTTAAAGAAAAAAACTGGAAACTTTGACGGTGTTGTACAAGACAGTAATTGACTCAAATCCCAACACCAAAATACGACACTGCACGTACACTCTTCAGGGACTGAGGAGAATAGTCTTTTTAACTATTTACTGTGTTCTCCATATTTAACTTGTAAGTGCTATGTACCATAGACAACAGTACCCTCCGTTCAAATTTGGACGTAGTAATAAATAATATAATATGCAACTTTAAATATTTATTGGTCGAAAATATGAACTTAGCGTAACGCATTCAAAATCAGGTGTCTTTTGTGTCCACAATCACTAAATTTTTCTACAGAATCTTTATTGATTATGTCTTTAATTCGTTTGTATAATAAATTTTGAAAGGTAAACTTAATAACTTTATTACTATTTTATACGACGACGAAGTGCAACAGTAGTGGACAGGAGTTCTAACACTTATCGTGTGTCCATTTATCAACGTACACAATAAGAAACTCAATTCGTTGGTGGTATAAACGAAACTTCTTAATTTTTGAATTTCAAATTTGTATCTTCGTTTTTCATTCTAGAAAATTTTGAACGGTAAGTTCAAACGTCACGAATTTCACACTTATGTAAATATTGTAGATAAATGTTACTACTCATTTCGTTATCTTCTTTATCATTAATCACTTAACAACTAATTAGTCAACGCCGAGCCAAAACTACTATTGTATATTGGACACTCCTTTTTTGATGTACATGAAAACTACTTTAAAAGGATTATTTATATCTATTTCAAGTGGAGTGGAAAGGGATGACAACATACAAATACAAAAGAAATATATATAATGTACATAATACACTTGTTAATCCGGAACTGTATATAAATAATTCAAAAAATAAATTTTATATATATATATATATATATATATATAAAGAGAGAGAGAGAAAAAGAGACTGTGGTAAATGAATAAATAAATACAAATCGAAGTCTCACCCCAATTACTACTAACACAAGTCTCCCATTTTTATTCATATCTGTACATATAAATAAAATTGGTGTGTCTGTTTGTAATATTAAAATAAACACTTTTTACTAAATGCATATGGATGTATATACGGTACATATACCAAAATATTTTTTTAAAATTTTTGTCTGTCTGTCTGTTTGTTCCAGCTAATCTCTGAAACGGCTGGACTGATTTTGACGGGACTTTCACTGGCAAATAGCTAATGTAATAAGAAGTAACTTAGGCTACTTTCATTTTAGAAATTAATAATTTATTTTAGAAATTGATAACTATTTATTAATAATAATTAATTTCTAAAATAAAGCCTAAGTTACTTCTTATTGCATTAGCTATCTGCCAGTGAAAGTCCCGTCAAAAGCAAATAGACGAAGAAAAGTTTCAAATTTAATTTATTGAACACAACAATTGTTGCAATATGAAGTTTCAACAAGTAACGCCTACTACAATTAATTATTTTAAATCGGTATATTTAATAAATATAAATAAATAAAGAATATTTCCTCTGTATAGCAGATTAACTATTCAGATTGACAAACAAACAAAAAAAAATATAAGAAACAATTGCTTAAACTGTAACAAGATATGAAATCTTGAAAATTTTTAAAATTCAAAAGAAACATTTCTCATTTTTTGAATTTAATATTTGTCTGTATGTGACAATGTTCTGATTACAATTTTTTGATTAAAGGCTTCTAAGATCTCCTGATGTAAGGATTTGTATTAGTGTATTGGACACTATTCTCACTGTTTAAAGGTTTAATGTTTTGTATCCGAAAATTTTAAAAATTTGGATAAAAATTCCCTTCTAAACATGTGATATTGGACGTAAATGTTAAAAATAGTACATATTTAAAACTACCAACATCACTGTACAAAACTATCTCATTTGATACTATGTTACGTACTACTTTTAGTTAAATAGTTGTTTTTCTGAATTTGGCTTGTATAAATGAAATTTCTGCTTCACTTACTAAACGATAATGACTGAATCAAGGAACGCCTAGCAAACTTTTTTACAGTAGCGCACAAAAAAAACTGTTTAAACACAGTTGCGGTTTGTAGGTAATTACTATTAAATAACTATTATTCCATGTTATTCAGACTCGTTTGTCGTTATTTTATGAAAGGTGGAATAGTAAGTAAGAGAACCGTTAAATTTGTAACAAATGCAGAAAATGGTATATCGCATCCAGTTTATGACATTTCGATTTTAAAGTAGAATATAAAACCGCAACAAAATTATTGAAATTTTCGATGCCCAAAAGTCAATTATTTACCTATGCAAAATTTAAATACCATGAATGATAAATAGCTTGTGATGTAATTAAATTTGAAACAAACGTTGCGCAATGATCAATTCAATCGAGGCATTTAAAGTGAAACAGATATTTAGTTGTGTACATACATATAACTTATTTAGTTCCTTTTTTTACTGTTGAATGTCTAGTTAAATTTCCTTTAATAACGTTCCGTAGGCAACTAGAAGCAATCACATAACAGTGAGTTTTTGTTTGTCTGTCTGTCCAAGTCGTTATCAAACCACTTTCTCCCTTAGTCTGTAAACTATGGTTACAAATGTTTAAAAAATCTTGATTGTAACCTTTAACTTCGTAGTTTCAAAGAAAATTAAGACTAACACTACAGCAAGAATATTTTTTATTGAAAAGATTAGAAATGGCTCGTTTTTATGTCTCCCGTTAATATTTTGGTAACAATGCTATACCTAAATATTTTGAGTTTTTATTTTGGGTATATTGGACAAAGCCAAATCGGGGACAAAAAGTAATTAAATATCACAATCAACGTTTATGTTTTGCTTTTAATGTGCTCTGCATCTTGAATTGGCTTTGATTTCTACATAATCCTAAAAAAGGGGAAGAAATGAAAATCGTATTCTATTAATTTTCGAGTAATTATATCGAGACTGAATAAATGAACGGATTCGGATATGAAACCCTATCGTATGTGCGACTGACACAATATTGATTTATTTGCTTTAGCACGTCAGTATTTTAAGATATCCTAACCAAAACACTCAAAAAATGCCGTTTTCGGCCTTTTTAAGAGGAGTACAACCTAACAAAAGACAAAACAGCTAAAAAAACTTTTTTGTGTTTCATTCCCACCAGCTACTCGTGCTGGTGGGCGGACAGTCCCTCCGACCTACACTGTAGTGCAAAACCGGAGGGTAGGGTGTAAGGCCCTCTTCAGCCTCCTTGCAGGAATCGCGGGAATGGGTGGGTGGTGTGGTTAGAGAGAGAAAGATGATACGGACAAAATGAAGACAGAAGAGAAGTGAAAGATTATCTGTGAAATATTACTGCCCCAGCATTTGCCTAAGTGATCTAAGGAAACCACAGAAAACCTGGACTAGAGCCCAGAGCAGCCGGACGCGGTTCGAACCGGTGACCTTCCGAATGCTAAGCAATGATCTAGAGCACTAGACTACGCCGCTCGGTGAAACAACTAAGAAAGTAACTATTTCCGAGGGTATCTTGATTAGAATTCAAAATCCAATTGTTGCTAATTTTAGAACAATTCTGAAGCTAGATTCAAGTTTGTATTCTACATCGAAAATTATTATCCTCGTTGTTTTCCCTGTCTTCAAGCCACCATACTAGCGCACACTTTTTCGAGGACACAACCATGAACCATTTTTTTTTTAGGGTAGTACTAGCACTACCCTAAAAAGTTTATCTAAAGCCAATGTTGGTGGTATAGCTAAATGCTACTACAAATTTATAAATTTTGGAAGTTATTAACTGTGTATTTATTTCAATATGTTGAACTTCCATCAAGTATCCGCTAATTCAATACAATTGATATGCTATTTATTTATTTTATGTAATTGGCATTTTAAACACTTTTTACCTTCCGTTGCCGTTTCACGAATGCGAGTCCTGACAAATAAGTAGATACTAACACTATTCAGTACATATTACTCTAATAAATAAAAAAACAGACATTCTTATACGATTGCATTTTTATTATTACAGATATAATTAATTGTATTATGTAGATGATGGTGTGAATAAAAGGAGTTAATGAGTAAATTGCCAAGGATGATGACCATCAGATAATCCTTTAGAAGCAGCCAAGGCAGCTGAAGTTGCACCTAAGGTAGCTTCCTTGGTTATTGCAGCATGTTTTAGTGATGCAGCCGCACTGGACTGCTGAAGTGCAGCAATATTTGCAGCAGTAAAATCTACAAAGTTAGATTTCCTTATGGTCAAAACCGAATATAAGCTTTAAGTGAATTCTATTCGGTCTTACACCTAAAGCAGCCAAAAAGCTTGTGAAAAAAAACACTTCATACATTCTACAAATATTGTATAAAGTATCGAAATATTTAATCTCTCTGATGTACCTATGTAGGTATTAACAATAAAAAATCAGAATAATTAACTTTGATTCTTTTTTGATTAACAAGTATTTCGTAAAGAATTGAATAACCTATTTTTCAACACTACTTATGCAAATGTAATACCTAGTTTGACTTCAATAAAATACACCCTATATTCCACTAATTAACTCTTAATTACACAGTTACGGTTATGAAAGATAAATTGTTCTTAGAGACAATAGCACGAAATGAAACTGAATTGAAAACAAACATTTCGGTCTACGGCCAGTGTAAACTTTGGGGGTGAAAAAGTAACAGAAATATATTTAATTAAGATATAGTATGTGTTAATAATTCGAGTACTTTTATTTCGACGATTACACGAAATTTTTTAATGCAAAAAAGAAAAAACGTTCATCTTAAATGAATCTCCCTTCTATGTATCTATAAAGCGTTATTTAAACAATACCACTCAGTTTAAGGAAAACTAAGCGTGTTAGAGATTTGAAAATTTGGGAGTAAGAGTTATCAAGGATATGTAAGACAAAGAAAAAGCTGCTTTTTTATGTTTCAAAGGTTTTTATTATTAAAGCCGAAACGATCGTCGAGTTTTAATAAAAACCTTTGAAACATAAGAAAGCAGCTTCTTCTTTGTCTTATATATTTTTGAAGAATATGTTTCATAATTATCCGACCGAACAATCCTTACAAGTTGTTATCAAGGATGATCTTTTCATGGAAAATAATTTTGACTGTCTTCGACTTTCGATTACACTTTGTTATTTTAAGTAGGATGATGGTATATTTTTTACGATGAATTCGTATGAAACATAAAATTTTAAGATGACTTTGATAACCAACCAACTTGTATGCCTACGATGAATAGTTTCTGAGATAATTTAATTAATAGAGAAAAGATCATTACCACAACCCAAACTACAAAAAATCACAACTTCCGTAAAAAATGACTTAGAGTGTGGAAATTTCTGCTAGCTATAGTTATGTCTGAGGGCTAGCGTCATGCCAAAATTAATAATTTGTACAAGGTGTACAGAAGAAAAACAAAATTTAAAAATATCAAACACGAAAAACTACATTTTTTCAAATGGCACATATCATATTTTATTTTGTCATTTTTTATACTCTTTTGATATATTCGTATAGATCCCATTGTTTCATTTGAAATTTTTTGAATAATTTTGGATTTTTCAGATAAACCTATGGGAAATTTTCGAATGTATCAAAGAGGACAAAACAAGGAATCGAATGATATAATGAAATATGCTAGGTGCCATTTAGTCCAAACCGTTCACATCGACCACGACCTACAAGCCCGAACCATCATTCTACTATGAAGTTATTCTTGTTTAAAGTTTTTAAACTTTGTTTTTTTTTCTGAACGCTCTATAAATTATGAACCTTAATTTTGATAAGACGTTAGCCTTGAGACTTGACTATAACTAGCAAAAATTTCAACACTCTTATTATGGAAGTACGTTGAGCTGGGATAGCGATCATTGTTTTTATAAAGTAAAGTAAAATGAAATTGGAGACTCACCCCTAATACCACACACTGTTTAATAAACGGACACGTGTTTCGCCCACTTCTACTGTGGGCATTATCAACGAGAGACTGTGAGTCTCCAATTTCATTTTACTTTACTTTATTGATTCTACCACGTCTCCTTTGTTCTAATTGTTTTTATAAATTAAATTGGTTTTCCTAAAACGTCTAATGTACCACCCTGCTTGAATAAATTAATATTTGTAGAAAATTTATTTGGCGATTCAAATGTATTTTTCTATAAGTATAAAAGATTACATGAAATAAGTGAAGAAAGAGTGCAGAACAACAGTTCGAAGACAACTTACAGACTAGCTCATTTGTATATTTTGGAAACCTACCCCAGCTACCTGCTAAAGGTCGTTTACCCACATCTGGTAATACCAATGGTCTATGATGACCAGCAGAAACAACTTATTAAATAATTATAGGTACGGATGAGTAGCGAGTGACTTGTAGTGTGAATAATATAAAAAATAGATTCAAACATCTTATAACACTACAAACAATGTTTATTGGTACAACCAAATGTATACATTTTGACTACGGAATCTTGTCACAATTACATCCACCTAAAAGTTTACGAGTATATTTACATTCATAAATTCAAGGATTCTTTGATGAATTTTGACCTGCCGTTCACCAACAACCCCCTGTTCAATAGTCTTCAATAAGTTACAGGTAGTTTTTTAGAATATATTTAGGTATAATCTTTTATTAATGTTAGTTTACTATTATTATTGAAAATGACTACTTCGTAATCGAAATGTATACCTTTGGTTGTAACAATAAACAATGTTTGTAGTGTTATAAGGCGTTTCAATTTGTCTTTTATAAAAACAACTTATATTGAAACCAAATGTAGATAATAGATCCACATCTGTACGGTTACATAATAAACAAGCAAACAGAAGAAATGAAAATTTAAATTTTACGAAAACGATCAAAATATTATTAGTAGGTATTTTAGCTAAATTTAACATAAATAATTTAATATAAAACGGCTTACCAGATTTTTGGACTTGTAAGGCCGCGGCTGCGGCATTCTGGTGTATAAGTGCAGCCGCATTGGCTTCTTTCGAAGCAGCAATTTTTTGTTTTTCAGCTACATCCGCCTTAGCCTGCGCCAGTCTTTGTTGTGCGAAAATGACAGCATTTGCAGCTGCACTAGCCTGTTGTCTATGAACGGCTGCAGCTGCTTCCGCTTTCTGAAGAGCTAAAGCAGCTTCTGCTTCCTTTTGAGAAGCTATATGCTGCTGAGCTAAAACATCATCTTTAGCTATTTGAACGCGCCTTTGAGCTTCTTCTACTGCAGCTGACGCTTCCTTAGCTGCGGATATAGCTGTTGCTATTTCGCCAGGGCTAGGGCCGAGGTGATAAGCCGATTTACCACTGCCCTTTATGTAGTAATAAAAATTTAACGACATGTTCACTATAAAACCAAAGCCAGAATAGGAACAGAAAAGGATTTATTTAAGTTCTGAAGTTTGTATGGGGTATTCATTGTGAAACATGATTAATAACAAAATTGAAACAAACACTTGGCTATATTTTACTAAAGTTTTTATTAAAACAAATACACTTAATAATCGTTTCGGCTAAAGGCCTTTTTCAAGAGAAATTTAATAATACTGTATTGTTTTGATAAAAACTTTAGTGAAATATAGCCAAGTTTTTGATTCAATTTTGTTAAAGATTTATTTGATAAATCAATGCTAATGTTTGGCCTTATAGGATAAATGCATCGTTTAGGTAGGTTTTTAAGTCAATAATTCTTAGAGAACTTTTAATTCTTGGTCAGGAATGTAACGAAATTACCAAAAGTAGATCGCGATTTCGAACTTATCGGTTTTCATCAATACACCATTGGTAGCTTCGGTAAATCACTGACCAAACCGAAGTTGTTCCATAAAAGGAGGTTAATTTATCTTGCCTACATATGGTATACTGATTAGAACTAATAAGCTCCAAATTTCGATCCACTTTTGTCAGTTTCAATAAATTTCTGCAGAAGAACCAAATTTTCTTTATTAATTTGGGTGGGTGCTTATTACGTAAAATAAGCTGAGTTGTGGATTCAGTTTGTTAAGAAGATACCATAGTAAGGCTTAGCCAAACATACGAAATGTTACAGTTAGCAGTAAATATCTATTCTGCCTGTTGCATGATATTATATCAGTGGTAAATTATATATTAATAATTTCACTATATACCATTTTCACATTCGACACTATCTGCAGAAAATCTCTAAATCCTACCTTGACAATGTGTTTACATCAAAAGGTGATGCGTTGGGGCCATTTGAAAAAAAAAAATAACTCTTTCATGTCCTTACTCTGGCTTTTATTTTGCACTATACTCAAAAATAAGGCAAAGAAATAGAATTTGTTGCCAGGGGTTTGAAAGCCATTCATTTATTCTTGGAAACATAGGATCTACGAATTTTTTGTTTATCATAAAATATGAAATTATATAAATACATTTGGTACAGTATCACAGATTTTATTTAATGGGCGCCGACAGTTGTTTCGATTATTACATCATTCTGAAGACTGCAAATGTTATGGGTGTTACACGTATTTATTGTAATCCAGGGGGTTGGTTAGTTTATTACATATTTAATAAGTGTAGATAAATAAATAATAATATAATTTCCTTATAGTTTATTTGTTCATTTGTGACGTATTTACCTTGCTTTCTGCATTTCTAAAATTTCTAGATAGTGTAACCGATTACATTCCGATTCGAAATGGGATCCATTTGGGGGTTGTTATCTAAGCAAAGTTTTTATTATTTTGGATCGGGTTTTTGTATTCAATTATGCGTACAAAATAGACAGTCGAAATAAACGCATAGTCGAAAACAAAAAATCGATCCAAAATAATAAAAATGCTATCGGTTTTTCACATTTTGCTTAGATAACAACCACCAAATGGATCTAAATTATGTTAAACTCTTACATTTCGAACCAAAATGTAATCGGTTAAACTACCTAAAACATTTAGAAATCTAAAAAGACAGTTCCCAATTTAAATACGTCACAAATAAACAAATAGACTATATGTAAATCAAAATAACAATAAATATGTTTAACACCCTTAAGCATTTGCAGCTTTGAGAATGATGTTGTCGACGGCCATTAAATAAAATTTATGAAACTTTATCTAGTGTAATTTCATATTTTTTAAAATGTTTCACCAAGTGATTTGCGAAAAATCCATATTTAATATAATAAAATATGATATAATTGATTTTAACGATTGTTGATTGTGCTACAACTGTAAAAATTAATTAATAAAAAATCCTTACAATTCCAAATTTAGAAGCAAAATCTGCACCAGTGTTTCCATAAAACCCTTCAGGCCAACGACCACCGTTCCAACCTAAACCCGTCCCTGTACCTTGGTGTTGGACGGCATAAGATATTCCAGAAGCTTCTCTTTTTAAAACCTCTTTGCAATGACATATATGACTCACCAATGACACGAGTAATACATTCTTTAACTACATAAAAAATTAATTATTAAAGTTAAACTGAACTATATAATATTATTTAGTCATTGTTGTACAATAAGACTTACATTTTTCAAGAACATGTTTGACATGGTTTCGTATCGTACGTACAAACTGAACACTGTCTGGAACTATTAAATGAACTACTTCTTGTTTCCCTTTTATACTATTCCTAAGCAAATTTTTCAATCATTTACTTAGTTGAGAATCTATAATTAAAAGGAGTTATACAATTTCTTGTTACGGCAAAGGGATATTTAAGGTGGTGTCACGAATTCAGATAATACCTCAAACTTTCAATTTCATTTGTTCCTTTGCTCCTTAGGATAATCATATCCTTCGTCACCCAATAACGTAATTATATTTCCGATGCTGTCTTATTATATTTAAGTAAGGTTGTGTTGATTTTTTCTAATTGCTCTTGTTTCGAAAGGTTGTCCAGAAACCTTTGAGCGATATTTCGTAACAGGCTATAATTTCGTATAGAAACAATGAGAAGGTAATTGGTGTTTGTTTTTTAATTGTATCAACCAACTGTATTTAAAGATGGAAAGATAATATGTTGATTACATAGACGGGTAAACATAAATTTAGATTCATTGATTGAAAATTGCTTCACTAATTAATAATAGTCAATTGCAAACGTTGAAAGTTATTCCTATATACAGGCCTGTACCATATGTAATATATTTACCAATTTACTTTCTATTTATACAAATATTGTATAAGTAAACGAATTGAAGAAAAGTCCCCTTTTTACCCAGTACAATTTTTAAATAAACTTTTTAATATATCACAATTAAATTTACCAGTTTTGAAAAATATTGTAGACAATTAAACAGTTGACCAACAAACGCGTGTGAATCGTTTCACTCAAAATTTAACGAATCTTTTTACACAGCTCATCCATCAATATATATATATATATATTTGTCCAGAAGTTAAAAGAATTTCAAATTGACACATGTCAAGATTCAAAGTTTAAAATAATGTCAGTTTTTGTTCTATTAATTATATACAACAATCTACTTCTCTTTAAAAAAAAAAACTTTTTTATGTTTCATTCCCACCAGCTACTCGTGCTGGTGGGCGGGCAGTCCCTCCAACCTACACTATACTGCAAAGCCGGAGGGTAGGTCGTAAGGCCCTCTTCAGCCTCCTTTCAGGAATTGTGGGAATAGGTGGGTGGTGTGGTTAGGGAGAGAAAGATGAGATGGACGAAATGAAGACAGAAGAGAAGTGAAGGATTATCTGTGGAATATTACTGCCCCAACATTTGAAACCACAGAAAACTTGGACCAGAGCAGCCAGACCCGGGTTCGAACCGGCGACCTCCCGAATGTTAAGCAATGATCTAGAACACTAGACCACGCCGCTCGGTAATCTACTTCTAAAATAGTAAAAAGACTTAGTAAATTCAATATTAATGCAATAGAGATTAATAAAAACAATTGAGAAACTTTTCTAATAAATAACAAACGTAAATTAAGCAACTGCCAAAAAAATTGTGTTTATCAAATAAATTGCAACGATTATAATGTTATCTACTTAGGCCAAACTGGTCGTTCTTTAGACACCCGTTTAAAAGAACATATAAATAACATAAAGAAGAAAACATGTAACACATATCTCTCAGAACATTGTTTCTATAAAAACCATAATATAAATGTCAATATTAAGTTGATACACACTCAACAAAAGGGCAAGAAATTACATTTATTGGAATTTCTTGAAATTAAGAATGCCCAGAAACTAAGCAAAAACATCGTTAAAAATCACACAGAATTGTTTGTTCAGAATACACCTCTCTTATTAAACTTGTAATAATTATGGGAAATTTTATGTATGTACGTCAATTAGGTTTTCGCTTTTAGAATAGGTATTTAAATAGAATCTCATTATAATGTAACTTTAGTATTGACAATATACTCTTGAAAATGACTTATTAGTTGAAAGAATTGTCGAGTGAATAATAAAAAATCTTGTTGAAACATCTGCTGTTCTTTTTTTAATTTGTCAAATATTAAACATGTTTCATCACAACACCACCACAGTTAGTTTTAATATTATAAAAAATGTGTCCACCGCTAAATTGGTGTTTCTTTAAGAAAAGGCTCTACTAAAAGTTAAAACGTGCGCGAATCACATTTGGTTCCTCAAATAATAACGGTGTATTATTTGAACATAATTCTTGCTGGTTGTTTACTATGTTTTTTCCCTCCGATAAGGCTTTTCTAATTTCCAGATTTTCGAGTAAATTCAATCTCTTACATTTTTGGCCGACACCCTTATTATTACCTAGAATATAATGAGCCTTTATTATCATGTTCGGAAAATCCTTATAGGTATAATTAGCTATTATATTTATGTATTTATTTTTGTATATCATTCAATATGTATTTAAACAGTTACTTTTAACTTATGATTTAAAATTCTTGTTTACTCTTTGAGAATGACGGTCTCGTCGAAATAGTTGTTTAAGAGATTTTCTTTAATATATTTTGTTAAAACTTTTCGTTGAATTTTATTACTATTAACTATGTTTCATCAAGTTTAGTTTAAATATAACTTATTAAACATACATACATTAGCAAATTTATTAACCTTTTTCTGTCTTTCCAGCTAATGATAAAATAATAAACAATTATGTATTTTATATAAACCATTACGGAAAATGTTACGAAAATGATGTCTTGATAACGATTACGAATATATGTACTGTATAAAATAACATGTTATTCTTCTTAATGGAAAAATAAAATAATCTGTAATTGTTTAAATAAAATTAAATGTTGTAGTAAATATTATTTTACAAATTGTGCAAAAGTAATAAATATTAATTGCGTTCTATATTAAAAATACGACTTACCAGAATTGTCGCTATAAAATATAAAACCTATAAAGTGCCAATTTTATTTACTCACCAAGGATTCTGTACTTTAAATTTTGAGTATCTCTATGATCTAGGTAATTATGTATATTTTCAGCATATAGTGACCTATTAATCCACACGGAATCGACTAATGGTCAAATTGCAATATATATGGATCAGTTTTTTAATATTCACTTTTACCTAATTGGACCTACTAGCATTGTATGATTGAATATTACATGTTATTGTTTCCCATAACAACAATTAAATTTATTTCGTGCAATAGTTGTTCTATTTTTTATTAACCATTGGAAACTTTGGAGGTGTTGGTCGATTAGGATTAAACAGAGTAGGTATATATTTATTTATTTATTATTTTCATTACATGCCCTTTTACATGGAGCTTTTTGCAATTTGCTTCCAACATTGTATACAAATCTTATTTACATTAAAATAATAATAATTTCCTTACATGCTAACACTTGCATTCCCTTAGAGTCATTTCAACCAGGTGGAAATAATCACATAATTCCGATATCACGTTACCTTTTAATGCCTCTTTTATTAATTCCTCAAAGTCTACATCATCTCCCTCACTTTTCCACTCCTTAATAAAGTCTATAATGTTTTGTTTTTGATCCTTTATTGCATTTTTACAGCACATTAAGTGCCCTAAAGTCTCATTTTCCCAATAACACAATCGACACACCCACTCCTTAAAGCCTTTCTTTCCTGCCCTGCCTATGTTTCCGCATCTAGCCCTTGCCCAAATTTCTTTATACATCTTATTTTTACATCTTTTATTTAAGTATGCAGCGCCCTTATCACCCGGTATGAGTTCTTTGTACTTCTTATTAAACGACGACCTCAAGATCGCTTCCCATTCATTCTCTTTTGCTTTATTCTTTAGTTTATCTACACCCTTATTTAGTAAACCTTCTATCTCATCTATATGTTTATTTTCCCACATAATCTTCCAACTTCACCTATATTCATTTCGTATATCACTTCCTTTAATTCTTTACTCCATTTTGACGGCACACCATTCAGTATTGCCCTACATTCCTCTAGGAGGCAAATTTTAGGCCACCTATCGTTACTCAATCTGAGCACCTCACACAAATATTTACACCCCTTTCTATGATGGTTAACCTTATGCAATTAACCCCTAATAATCTCGCTTGAAGTTTACACATCTCTCTTAAATTCCCCCACCCAAAAATTTCCACTTAGAGTAGGTATATAAACATGTAGTAAAGGAATAATACAAATAACAATTCAACAAAATTAATTGACAGTTAATTAGTAGAATAACTGAGCTTTACTAGAATTATTGCTTCAATTCTGTGAGCTTTCGTAATCCTATTAAGTATAGAAGTTTGGTGCCAGCAGTTTCAGAAAAATACGAGGGAAGCAATTTATTGTAAATTTACATTTTCACACATCTATCACATATAATATTTAAGAAACATAATTTAAAATACTTTAACATTTTTTATTTTTGTATACACTGCATCATCTAGAAAATTTTAATACCATATTATTGAAATATAATAAGAAAGTAAATTATGTTCTTTACACTATTTTTAAATAAATTTAGGAGTTTAGGTACAGTTAGCCCATATTTATTAAAAAAAGTACCTTCGCTATTATGTATTTATTTAAAAAATATTTCACAACACAATCTGTTAGTCATCTAAAGATTAAATTATTAATACCGATACAACATTAAATTAATTGTATTTAACTTATTAATTAAGTATCACGCAATGTTAACAGAGAGTTCTTATAAGATCATACCCCGTTATGGGAAGTCTTTAAATAAAAAAGTACAATTAGAATAGCATAAAATAAAATGGTATGTCATTGCATATTTGCTATCAAGATCGTGTCTAGATAAGAAATTGGAACCTTTTTTAACTTTTTCTTTAAGTCACTTCATATCACATAAATATTTTTGGAATGTCTTCAGAACCATCCGATGTTGTTCAATCTTGACTTTATGGGTACACTGAGGAGCCGTCTTTCGATTACGTTTATTTTTTGTACTTTTTTCAAAAACTATATGCATTGATCTTTCGTTTATTAAAATTCTTCTGTACTTTCAGACTCTTCCTCCTCCTTTTCGTCGTCGGAACTTTCGAAAGCATTATACGGTTTTGATGCCCTTGTAAAAAAGGAATCTCCATCGTCTTCTTCCTCACGATTCTTCTTGTAATGACTGTCATCACTGAAATCAGCTTTTATTCTTGCCTCAACCTCGTCGTCCGACAGGCCCCTTCGTTCTGGTTCCTCCTGTTGTTCTTGTTGTTGTAGTTGTTGTTGTTGGGGTGGAATGACAGCTTCGGTTGTCATTGTTGGGGCTGGCAATGTCACTGCACCGTTTAATTGGGCAGTGAGTTGTGGAAAAAACGCTTGCCCTAGGGCGATGTCTTCGGGCTTGGTGTTATACAGAAAGGGATTGTAAATCATATTTTCTGCAGGGTTTGGAGCCCTGGGAAAGGCTGGCACAGGGCTGGGAAACGTAGGTGTCGGTATTTCTGTACGGTGTCGTACATGAAATGCCCGAAAAACCGGGTTCTGTGTAATTGGTGCTTGGGCTTCCTCTACAACATTTTTAATTTCAGCATTGATGTTATGAGTTATTATTTCGGCATTAGTTTGGTTGGCAAGTTGCTGGGAGTTTTCGGGAACAACGAGGCTTTGTTGTTCTGTATTTTGTTGCTCAGATGTGCTGTTGCTTGCAGGATTTATTAAGTTTTCATTTTGAATGTTCGGGTCTGAATTTTGCGTTATGTTTTGATTCGCTAAAACCTCGTAATTCGATTTCGATTGAACATTCTGTTCTTTTAGTTGTATCATGGTTTGGTTGAGAACGATAGGAGCTTCGGGTTGTTGCACAATAGGTGCACGAAGAGGTTGATTATTATGAACAGGTTGCGGACTGTTATAAATATTGAATGAATATACCTCACCACTATGTTTAACTAACGGTTTTTGAGTTTGAGTTTGAAGCAATCTCTGTCTTTCCATTTCTCTTTGCCGTTCTATTTCTCTTTGCCTATTTAATTCCCTTTGTCTTGCTAATTCCTTCTCCCTTTCCATGTCTCTCTCCTTTTGAGGTTTATAATACAGCATTCCGGTATAGTATGGTGGAGTTCGTTGACTTTTAAACTCTTCCATTGTGGGAAGTTGATGACCTCGTTCTTGAACTGGTGGTGGAACAAATTTCGGAGGTGGGTTATATTGACCTTGGAATTGAGCACCGTAAGGTAGTACATTTTGTAGAGGGAAATGAGAAGGCGCGGAAGGATTAGAATGAGAGGGCGGGGGCGGCGGTGCGGATTGAGGTAAGGGAGGTGGAGGTGCAGATTGGGGCATGGATGGTACTCCGAATGCTTTTGCGTATGGATTTGGCAAATATGGGCTGCTAGTTAAAAGTGAAGCTGGATTTATTGGTGAAGCACTCAGAGCTGCGAGTGATGCTTGATACTGACTGAAAGGTATAGGGTAACTTTGGGGGAAAGGTAATGTTGCAGGATAAGAAGGAAACTGATAAGGGTAGAAGGCTGTCTGGGCATGCTGCACATCTGATTCCTTCGCAAGTGGCAAATGGAATGATTGTTTGAGGGGATGGAAGTTTTTCATAACAAACTCACGGGGTGCTGCATTTTGAATTGGGGCGGGATAACTGTATTCAATGTTTCCTTCTCTTTGGCAAGTTATATGTTTTGTGCACCACAGAAAGATTGAACAAACTATTATCTGTGAAGAAAAAGTTAAGCTTAAGTTATTTCGATTAGCATCTATTTCTTTAAATTTGTTTTATTAATATTCAGATAGTAAACCTTTGAACAGTTCTACTAACCGTAAGAATTTATATATTTACAAACGTCTTAATAAATGTTTCAATTTTGTAATTTGATCAAATATTAAATTCCAAAATAATTTTGGATAATAGCCATCCACCACTGTAAATATATATGAACACTTGTTTCTGTATTGAAATAAACGTAATTAAAAAATCACCAGAATACATCGAAAAACAATTTTGGTTGATATTAAACAAAAAAAAAAGAATGAAAAAATAAAACAAAAGAAATAATTATTCACTGGCACCAGGTTTATACAATAATCCAATAAAGGCACTTTGAGACACACATTAAAGACTACAATCACGTATTTAATTTACTCGAAATTCTATTAAAAAATGTTGACACACTTTCAGATAATGGAGCACTGATAATAATAAGTTTTAATTTTCGGTGGTGTTTTTGAATTATCCCTAGACATATAACTGCGAACCTTACCGTTAACTTCATTGTGATGTGAGATCGAAGACTTCATAATAACTGTCAATGAAATTGGCGGTTTTGGTATTTATACGTTTTTGTCAGGTGAAAACTGAAGAATGGCTCGGTTAATTATTATTATTATTACCGAAGGCGAGCTGTGTAAGAGGGACTGGACTTGTCAGTCGTGGGACACTTCTTCGCGTTTCTTGTTTACCAAACTTTTTGTGCAAAAGCTCGCTAATAAAACCAACGACAAGCAATCTTCGTAATCATAAAACATTTGTTGGTCCAGAGACTTCCAATTACAAAACTATCCTACGTACGCCGAAATGTTCGATACCTTAATAACTTTTTATAAAATTCATGAATATTTTCATTGGAATTTCTTAAATAATCATTAACATGCAGTTTGTAGTGAATTGATCTGAATAATTTTTTTAGTTCATTTTATTAACTAAAACTATTCGATTTTTTGGCTGTAATTCCTGGTTTTATAACCATTCAGTTTTGACAGTTTTGTAGATAATTTAATACATTTAGAGTAATAAATTGAATCACAATCTTACTAACATAAAGCTGCACACCATTATCAAATAATCGACATTAAATGCATAAATATATAAAAATAATTCTTTTTTTTATTTGAAGTTAGTTTTTGGATTGATAAAGGATTAAATAATTTCATACCGAAAACCAAAAAGAAATCGTTAAATTGAATAGGTTATCGCATAAAACATGCCAAATTTTAAAATTCAATTACACAGAGAAGGTAAACAAAAATGGCAATAATTTAAATTAATATCAGGAAGTTATTTAGTAAGTTTTTATTTAACAATAAAAAATCATTCATTCGGTTTTTCATTTCTACAATTAAATTGCCTTTACTTCTTAGTGGTATTATTTTTTACAATCATTGTAAGTAGTAAGTACATGCCATTACATACGCTGGAACTCATATTTTAATATATCTCGTTTTTTTTTTGACTAATATATTTTTATTTTTTGAATGATTATTTGGCTATCTCAAGAAATTGATTTTTTACCGACAGTTTGAACATTTTTTTAATCAATTTTGTCATTTTTATGGTGTTTTAATAACACACTGATAATAAAGAAAAAAAAAAATAAAGAAAACAACTAAAAGGAAAGATGAACTTGTATAGTAATGATGATTTTAATAATCGCGACTGGATGATAATAAATGGTGGTAAAACAGTTTATTGTGGTACAGTTATTTGAAGATATATTGTTGATGTTCTTGGGTTAAGAACGGCTGCTGATGTATTAAATATGTAATATATAATAATCGCTTATATATATGTGTTAACATATTCATGTATAGTATAAAACATTTTATAATTTATAGCTCCATGTTAACAAAAAAATACCATGCGCATTCATGCAATTTTTCCTTCTCGCTTGTTCTTTGCAAAAATGACGTAGCATTCAATTACTTTCGTAGCACTTCCCTTTTTTTCTAAAAAAGATATCAAAATAAAACTTCCTATGTGGAACAAAAAAAGTTGAGTAAGTGTTGCTATATAACGAGAGGGTTTCTTTGACTTATACCGAACGTATTCTAATTTACAATCCTATCGATCAATTCTAGTAATCGCCTAGCTAAATACTTTCATTTTCTTATTATTATAGTAACTATGTAAGACGGGTAGCGAAAGTAAAATGCATTTCTAGAAGCAGATCGCGCGTATCTCAAGAACTTCACGGATGATTTTATCCAACAATTTAAACGAAGTGATGTTACAAAACAATTATGAAATTTCGTTGTTTCAAAAACTAAAAATGGAGGTCAGAAATTAAACCTTATATGAATCTTTCAACACATCAGCTTCGCAGAAAATTAATTATGTAGGGATATTGTACTCGAATTTCACGAGTTTCTTAAGATACTTATTTATATCTACAAGTATTGACGAAATTGAAAACTCGTCCATAATAAGATCTGTCATGGACCAATTTTATTATTGCAAGATATAACTGACTAAAAACATTTAATAATTCTTTTAAACAAATCAATGAATCCTTCATCTTTTTAGAATCGTTTAAGGGTGTATTATTGTAATTTGTAATAAATATTGTTTGTAAAGTATTATATATATATACAGTTTTTGCAGTTCTTCTTTCCATTTTACTTATTGTTATCATTGAAAATGTTCAAACTGAAAGTAATGATGAAAAAGTATATTTAAGAGACGAAAATTGTTAGTTAGTCGCTTTTATATAAATTATAGAGTTAAGGGAATTCAATCAACAAAAACACGATAAGGTTATTTTATAGTACTAACCAATATAATACTTTCCTTAAGGAGTGGGTGTGTCGATGGTGTTATTGGGAAAATGAGACTTTAGGGCACTTAATGTGATGTAAGAATGCAATGAAGGATCAAAAACAAAAAATTATAGATTTTATTAAGGAGTGGAGAAGTAGGGGAGATGATGAAATAAATCTAAGGGAATGTAAGTGTTAGCATGTAAGAGAATTATTGCTAGTTAATTTAGATTGGCAAATGTAAATAAGATTTGTAACTAGAATGATAGAAGCAAATTGCAAAAACTCCATGTAAAGGGGCATGTAATGAAAATAATAAATAAATAAATCCTTTTTTCTCATAGTAAAAACAATTTTTATTCTCCAAAACTTTATTAAAAACAGTACAAAAATCAAATTTGGTGCGGTAAACACAAATTCGTGAATTAATTTAATTTTTTTCAGTTATAAACAACCATGTTTAAAATTACTAAATTAACTAACCTTAGGTTACTGATTACGCAGTCTTCTTGCAGTTAGTATATAATACAACTTAAAAATTACATTAAAGTATTGACACTTTAAAATTGGGAAAACTACCCTCGTTAGACTTCTCCATTATATGATAAGGTCTGAAATACGGTTCGCTAATTCTAAAACCACTAGAAGATTGTAATTCTTTCGGTGAACCGTATTTGTACTCAATGGGATTTTGAAGCTGACCATAATTGTACTCCCTTTCATAATTAGGATATCCACCCCGTGCATTTGATATTCTTTGGAGCGGGAAACTACTAACCCTTGGCCTATAGCTACCAGTTAGTTCTTCACTGCCCATCAAAAATTCAACTCTGGGGTCTTCATTTTGGAACACGTTCATTAAAATTCTATCCGTTCTGGGTCGAACAGGTCTTTCCCTTAATCGCTTCTTCAATAGTTCGAATGATGTGGGGAAAGCCGAAGGGTAGTCTATTAATAGACCTTCTTGTTCGGAAAGTTTCTTAAAGTTTTCTAGGATAGCATTAAAATTTTTCGGTTTTTGAGCATAAACTCTGTCACGAATTACGGGATATGGTAAGTCTGGTCTCAGCATTGGTAAATCAATGGGCAGAATCGGTTGTGGATGAGCTGGTTGTGGACAGTAGTTTTCGTAACTGTTTACGATAGGACGGTAGGTGGGTTTATCGGAAAATACGTAACTAGTTTGTACTCTTTCTTCTTCCTCTGAATGAGAAACCTGAGCTGATTTGTGCTTGTAATCTCCTCCTGAAGGATCTCCTAAATGGGAATGGGGATAGTCTTCATCAATTTCTTCACCTTCAAACATAAGATGCTCGGAACTATGTGATGGATCTTCCCTAGCCATTTCAGATCTGTCTATGGATACGTCAAAAGGTGCTGAAAAACTAGATCTGTATCCTGAGAAGGACACTGCATCGGAATATGGGTCTTTTTGGGGCATGTTTTCAAAATATGGTGGCGCATAATAACCTAAATTTTCAACCGTGCGTTTGAGCTTTTGACCCATTCTTGTAGTATCTTCGTGGCTAGATACCGTACAGAGTGAAGTAGCCATTATACTAAAAAGAACCTTTAAAAAATTACATAGGTTATTTCAAAAATGATTAAAAAAACATGTACCTACCCTATAACTCATTTTATTATTTTATTTATATATGTAAATACTACCGTGGTGACAGAGTTAAAAGAATAAAACGTTGCTCTACAGAATAGTTTATATTTATACCATGAAAATGTAAAAAGAACTGCCTATGAGAAGTTTTTCTGAGCATGTTTTTTTTTTGGTTTTATAAAGGAAATGATCAAGATTACTTATGGTTGAACAGCGAACTTTCATAAATCTGTTCTAATAAAACAGTCAATAGGGCACCTAGTATCCGAACAATACAAGAAGGAAGCACTTAAATATGTTTAAAGACGTTGTTTTCTGGTTGAACGGTATGCAACGAGTTCGATGTTTTTCAGCAAAATCTTAAATAGCAAACTACTTTCATTATATAACAGTTGGATCTGCCTTGTAATCATTGTCAAAATTGTTGAAGTAAGTAGCATCTTTACGCTCTACTGACGCCTATACCGAGTGGTCAAAAGTAACCAATTTTCGTTCGTTGTTGTAACTGACATTTGGAATTTTAATTAAAAAATTAAATTGTCAAGCATCATTAAATACACATAAAAGGCTGAGGTTTTATTATTGCGCAATCTGATAAAGAGTTAAACGATTATTGTATTTATTTAAAGTTTTTAAAGAACATTAAATTCTTGGTCAGACGCTTGTTTGATATTTAATTTTTTACTTTGAAAGCCTCGCATATTGGTTTCGTTCAGGTCAAATGCCAAACAAGGCAAACTAAACTGCATCTAAACAAATTATTATGGTTAATTTTAAAATCAGTAAATCAATACATATAATAATTTAATTTAATAGAAGCGAGATTAATACTTACAGATCCAAAAGAATTTTATACTATAAAAAACAAGGTTAATGGTAAAGTTACAACTATGGCGCAATCATCACAGTCACAGTTTTATACGGCAATTATCATACTATATTATGACAGTTTTATCTGCTTTTTAGATTTTTTTCGTACAACATCTCATTAGATGATTCGAAGGATTAACTTTTTAGAACAAGCTCTAGTGTTTAAGTTGTTAATTTTATATATACGTTTTCTTGGAATTTTCATGCTCTACTACTAGCTTAGTTTTCAGAGACAAAACAATTTTTTTCGATCGAATCATATGGAATTTCGCCTAGAATTTTTATTTTAGGCTTACATATTTCAAGGTTAAAATATTAAAGGTTAAAACAGATTTCATAATGATTTGGCGTGTATTAGCTTTCTATTGGCGTTTCACCCACCATTCTACGATTATTATTTTAGGAGATATAACCTTCTAAATTATGACCTGTTACACATTTATTTAATCCCCTTTACTACGGAAAATGTTAGAAATTAGTACACAACGCCGTCTTTATTATTTCTATTGGAAATCCTGAAAACCTTAGGGTCCCCTACGACTATGACAGAACTATTTTGTGAAAATATGGATGATCGGACAGGAACCAGATGACCTCATCGATCTTGGGGCCCTGGGCAAAAAAGAATGTTGATTGACTTTATATATACAAGATATAATAACTGGTCTTTCACCAAAAATTTAATTAAAAATTAAAACAAAAATCAAAGAATATTTTCTTTTCTACAAGTTAAAAAACTTATTGCTGACATTGATTCGCTTACTTCTTCTTACAGCAAGAAACTACGAAAGGACTGATTGGTCACTTTTATTTTTGATTGTTAATTACTGGAATTATCAAACTTGCGATAAGAATATCATACATGTAATACTTCTTCAATAGTTTCTACTTATTCATTTGTATATTTCTTTATTAGTTTATAAAAATACTTAATAAACAAAGGAAATAAATAAATAAAAAATAAAAAAGTTAATTACTAATCAAATCGAAAAACTAGATAATGAATTCACCTTACCGTTTCAAGTCTTTGGACAATATTATAATTCATAAAATAATTAAATTTACTTAATATGTTTTACAGACAGAATATGTAAATCCTATTAACATAATATAACAATACAAACAAAAATAGGTTGTCACTGGAAAATAATCACAATTCAACGAAAGATGCACAATAATTTCGAACAATTTAATTTCAATTAATGGCCGATAAACCCACTAATATTTGCCACAAAAATAACCGTCATCACTGAAATATATTCTTTCTTTAATACTCACTCACACTTTTATTTCAGTGTTCTTTTTACATTTGCACGCCCATAAAATTGTTGTTTACGTTGCAAATCAATGAAAACTTTTATTCACAAATAAAACCCTGTTTACATGGTTGAGACGAAGCTTAAATCCTTCTGTTTCTAAAAACTGGAGAATGATCGATAGATTTCATCGTTAGATTTTATTTCTTTACGGCATTATCGATTGTAAAAAATATTACATAATGTACGTAGGTAATCGATGAAATATCTACGCTTCTGTGTATAACGAATTTACCATTAGATCCGTTATAGGTCCAAAGAAAATAATCATTATTTAAGTAATGGTGATGGTATGGTAGGAGCACCGCTAAAGGAAGCTTCGCACTTTCGATTGTTTAAAGACACACCCAATTAAATTTTAAAGCTACCAAAGGTGTCTAACTAAGTATTACGCAGGATTAAGTAAACATCAACGTGAAGGAAGGATGTGTGGTTTTGAAAAAGTGTTGGATATTAAATCGAAAAGAGTAAATGTTGGGCTTCTTCAATGTTTCTTCATTAGTGAAATAGTTATTTTATAAGGGTGGAGTAAAGTGTCGGATTAACTCTGTGATCTAGATAATTGAAATTTCGAGGCACCCCTTCGCCAAAAATCTCGCAGTAGATAGGTTTTTAGTTTTGTCAATAAATAATATTAATAAACCGAATCTATAAGTAAGTTTAAGTGGAAAAGTGGTGAAAAGTCATGAGAAAAATATTTGTCTGTTACTTTATTCCGTTTTTCATTTTATGTAAACATTTTTCAAGTTTCGAACTGGTTAACTAAATTCGAAACTTTGGTAGTTTTAAATTTGCTTCGGTTTAATTTAAAAATAAACTGTTAAGTAATAATCTAATAAAAAGTAGCCGTTAATTTTTTTTATTATTTAAATAAAAAAATTCTTTATATTTATAATTATGAAATATTTCTTTTTTTAAACAGGAACATCATATAAATTACTTATCAATAAAATTCATAAAACCTTCATTATTTTTTTCTGGCACCAGTATAAATTAAAAAAAGACAGCCCCATGCAATTATTATTAAATTATATTCCATTGAACACATATAGTTATATATATCTTGGCTAAAATAGGTTCAAACAAGTCATATTTTCAGGATCTATAAAATAGAGCATCTTTAAAGGGGAAACCTTTTTCAAGATTAAAAATAAAAATTAATAATAACTGGAATTTTAATGTTGAGCTTGCAATGATCTAATACGGCTATTTAAAGATGCCTGAAGTTTGATCAGTAAAAACCAAATTTACTTTTATCCTTTTCGTAAGTATCAAAATATAATCGAAATTGATATAATAATTTCCATATTTTTCCTGATTGTTGTATAAGATAAAAAAAATTCTGGACTTTTTTCAGGTGAATAATTTATTATTATTAAACCAAATTCAACATTTCGCTCAAAGGTTTAGTGTTTCTTCTAAATGGAATAGTTCTAGACAAACATAATTATGCGAAGCATCAACGCTTTTCGTTAAATAAATGTATGAAATTGAAACACTATTTTTAATTGCATTACAAACATCAAATGGTTGTTATAAAAAGACAAAAAATTTGACACAATTTTTAACAACAAAGAAGAAAGGGAAGTTTGTGTGTTTCCAGTGAAATTTCTTCTGATTCTTCTGAAGAATTACAAAATCAATTTTACGAGTTTTGTTTTAATAGTTGTTTTCATAATAACATCTAGTGTTTTGCCAGGAAATAGATAATCCAGAACCAGTGACGTAATACCGTTAAGCATTTTATTCAGAAATAACGATGTTAAAAAGTGCCAAAAACCCGCTATTCATTTTAAATCCGACAGGTTTGTGGTTGCCTTATCGTCTAAGAAGTGATCAATTATATCAATTTCTGACGGCTGATTCGGTTGATGCAGTTGCAAACGACATTTCCTATTTTAACAAAAAAGCAACATTGTTTACTGGGTATTATCTAATCATAGTTATTCGGGTGATTGAATAAATTAAAGGAGATAATTAAATTAAGCGTTTAATCTGTCCAATTAACAGCATTTCTGATAATTTAGTATGGTCATTGCTTTTTCGGTAAATAAACTCAAAATTTTGAACACTAGGTCACTTAGAATTTATTGTATTATTTGAAGAAGGAAATATATTATTACAATGAGTTTTATTGAAAGAAAAAGCAATGGACCTTATCAAATATACTGTTTCCAAAATCAATTTTTAATCAACTATATTAAAAATAATTTATTTTAGGTATCATTTAATTTTATTTTGAATTTTTCAACCTATATACTTAGAAGATAAGGCTAGAGAAAAAAATAACTTTGATCATAAATGGTTTAATACAAAAGAGTTATTTAGGATTGTGTTTGTATTACTTTTACAATTCTTAAGAACTGATTAAATATTTTCCTTTACGAAGAACACATTTATTTTAACTCTATTCTGGCATTTTTGCACGTTCTTAATAATAAATATTTTTTAAATTTTAATCTCTATAAATGAATCTGGTTCCGACAGAATCGTAACTCAATACTTAACTTAAACATATAATATTGTATTCTCTGCTACAACTCTGTAAATTAACAACAAAAATATTTAATAATATCTAATAAAAGATTATACTAAGTAACAAGACAGTAAATACATTGTTCATCGCCTACCCTCTTAGTATGTAGTATGTACTATAAATTAATGTATTTACAGTTTTGTTACTTGGTATAATCTTGTTACTCCTGAAAATGCCCTTGTAAGGCGAAATGCGCTTGGTGTGTTTAATAAAGTTTTAGTGAAAATCTCAGTTTTTTAATTTTTAATTAATAAATTAATGTTATCGGTGATTTGCGTAACAGATTTTCTTTATTTCTTCGAAAACAGCTTTACCCCGATATATTTTTAATAGTTAGCACCTATTTGTGAACTGTCACTGTCAGCTTATTTGCAACAATTAATTCGTCAAACACTATCACTTGTTTAGACAAAAGTACGCTTAATTTCGAAACGGACCTGTACATTTCAGATGTTATGTTCGTTTGTATTATTAAAAACAAATCGATTAAGCAAATATACTTTCAAAGAAGGTTTCCTTTATTATGATATAAATCCAAAACTTCTCTATCTTGAACAGCGGGTTAATTTATTGATGAAGACTTATACACCCTTTAAACATTATTTCAAAAATAAAACTCGTTCTCAAAATACAACTGTTTCGTAAGGGATTTAAATAAAAATGTTATTTAGACTAAAAACAAGTTTCAATTAGTAATAGGAGAAAACATCAAGCTATTTATTTTCAATTAACCCGGTTACAATGACTTGGTCTAAAAAAAAGTATTATATTCGTAGCAATTAACCGAGTTACAAATCTACTTGATGGAAAACAATGATTTGTAGCAATTGTTCTTTGACAAAAAACTTAAATTAACAATAGATACCTTTCTTTGTAATAGTTTTTAAATGCCTATTTTTAAGATGGTTACTCACTTTTTGGTTACATAATTAGGTTTAATAGTCGTACATTAAATTATTAGGCTCTTGGATTGATGTGTTGTACCCGAGTTGTCAATTGCAGCAAGACAGGTCAGTTTGTGGTTTTATTATTTTATATTTTGTATCGCTACATTACACTTTACAGCCTATCATCTTTTTGTTTTACTTTCACGATTCGATTGCCTTCTATAATATAGGTAAGAACGGGTAATTGCTGGACGTTCCGTATATTTTAATTAAATTACGTAAAATGGCAAAGTGAACTATTATACAGTAAATAGTTAAGCCTATATAAATTATAGTTAATAGATTGTTTGTCGCACTCATTGTGAAACATGTTTAATAATTTTTTAATGAAAAGAGAAACACTTTGAGTTTAGTTTCACAAATATTTTTATTAAAACTTTACAAATTTGTTTGGGCATTTACGCCATTATTCGATTAATTTATTAATTGTGATGTGTGACGCCTTTTATATCAAAAAAGAGGATTTGTACGCAATTGAAAAAAACAAAGTAACAACAGGCATTGCCGAACACTGTATTAGTCTTAGTCACAATATAAATACGGACAATATCGAAATTTTACATTTAGCTCCAAAAGGCAAAAAACTTACACTTTTGGAAAATCTATAAATAAAAATATCGATTGCGAACAAATATAATATTGTAAACAACCAAACGGAGCTCATAACAAATGGTTTACCCTTGATTAAGACACGAATTTCTAAACGACCCACCTGCCTACGAACTTGCAGATATATATATATATTGTATAAATAGAGATAACCAACCATTGTACCTTTAAAACAGAAACTAATACTTTTGAATAATGGCGTAAATGCCGAAACAAATTTGTAAAGTTTTAATAAAAATATTTGTGAAACTAAACTCAAAGTGTTTCTCTATTCATTAACAAATTCCTATATAAATTGATAAGCTCTGTGTATTTTTTTTTTCTAAATTACAAAAATATCAGTTTATACTTAAAAATAACTTTTATTAATATAAACTACGTGATTTGTTTGAATGCTCACATGAGGATACACCTTATGTAGACTGATTATCATAAACATATATAATGGTTACAGAGACGCGAATATGTATTGCATTTTTACTTCGAGACACTCCAGTTTCCATTCAAATTTCAAACCTTAAGTTGGATGTTGACTCTCAATTCCTTCTCATCACTTCTATATAACAAATTAGTTTACAAAATTAATACCTTATCACCTGAATGTTAACTACTAACTACTAATCAACATAATAGTGAATGCCGCATCAAAAGACTAAGGTCGATAAGGGTATGATATGATAATGGTCCTCATAATAGTGAGTTTAATAAATTTTCTAAGAATTTAAATAATTAAACACGACAGTATATGTACATCTAATTTTTCAGTTATGAACTAGTTCAGGATTTAAGAGGGGGTTGTTTCCAAAATCAAGCTGGTCATTGGTTAAAGTTTCATTGTTCAAAATATCTTTTTTAATTATCTAATTTTAGGAATAAAAAAGCCATTTTGAACAATAAAATTTCAACCAATGACCAGCTTAATTTTGGAAACAACCCCCTCTTAAATCCTAGACTGAAAAATTAGATATACATATACTGTCGTAATATTATAATTTAGCTTTAGTGTACTGTTTATACTTCTGAAGATGTCCTAATAAGGCGAAATGTACATAGAGTGTACTAATAAAAAATTGTGAAACAACTCTAAGTATTTAGTTATTTAATTATTAATTATATTTCACCAAGAGCTAACGGCGTCTTCTTTCTTAAATATTTCTAAGAAAGTTTTATTTTGGTGGTTTAATTTGGTCATTTTTGGCATTTGCTGTATTTTCCATTATTATCGATATAGTTTATATGTAGTAAAAGGAGGTACCAATGTTTTTCTGATTTTTGTACATTTACGAAAAACACATTTCAGAATCTGAGTGGTACTATCATTTGTTCAATATAGAAAATACCGATAATAATAATGGGAAAATACAAATAAATTAATAATGAAATATTTGAAGAATTTTTAGTTGGGGTAAATTTTAAATATATTAATGTGATATTAATTATTAAATTAATTTATACCCACTATAGATTACCTCATACAATGAGGGAAAAATTTTTTGTTACTGTTGTCACGCCCCCACCGGGATTCGAACCGGGGATCTTGGCTTTACGCGTCAATGCTTTTACTACTAAGCTAATTAATTAACAATAACTAATTTAATAATTAATCTCGCATTAACAAATATATTGGCAAAAATGTCCAAATCTTTGCTCCAAAATAATTGTGTTTAATTATTGGAGTGATCCTAAATGTAATTGATTTTTATAAGGAATAATATATTTTTTTAACTTACTGTTATGGGGGCTAACAAACTCTTATCGATCCTGATCCTTTCATCTAGTGGTATCCGGAAGTGAGATTTTATTAATTGCGTTTGTTTAACAGATGATTTGTGTTGTAATATTTCAAAAAAATCAGTCAGTAAATCAGTAGATGAGTGGAGAAGAAAATGGCAACAAAGATATCTTCACCCGGATCTGTTGAGAATTTCATGACTTACCTTTTAAAATTGTAGAACAGATAGATGTTGTACTTCATAAATATTAAATAGGTTATAAAACTACAATAATTTTTAGCTCCCGCTTGTTTGTCTCTGTTTGAAAAGGAGAAACTTTTGTAACTTTCATACTAATTTGATGAGCTAAATTGTCGCTTTTGAAATTTAAATTCTTCAACTATAAGTTAAAGTAAGTAACTAGAAACATCAAACAATTATATTATGAATTTTCATTTAGTTTGTCTTGATTACATACAAAAATTGTAGATTTTTATTTTTCATTTTATAGAAGATTTAATAAAATAAGCAAATATTAAGAAAAAAGTAAATTTAAAACAGTTGCTTTTTTAATATACGTAAAAGTAATGAAATAATATTACAAAACTAATCAGCCTAAGTGAATGTATAGTGGAATTCCCAAATAATTACTTACTTGAAAAAGATTTTTAACTTGGTCAAAAAATGAATAAATAAATAGTGTGTAAGATTAAAAATCAATTACTAATTAACTTTTGATGCAATACCGGCACTATAAATAGTTCTTTTGCTGAATAGTTCTGTGTTCTAGCAACACCCATCACTTAATGCAAATTTAAAGCATTAATCAGGACAGAAATTCTTAGTGAGTGTGAATTTGTAATAAATAAACCGAGTAAATTGTTTTATAATCGACGTAAGGTTCGACGAATCTGTGGCTTGTAATAAATACCATTTACGTAACCAGATTAATCAATAAACTGCATACTTTACTGATTGTATTTATTCCGTACCAAAGCACGTCACAACAATAAAAAAATTAGATTAATTCGTATTTCTTATTCAACATTTACCCATACAAGTGCAACTGCAAGTGTTCAACTCAATTTTTAAAATAAATAGGCTGTTAATTAAGTTCCCCATAAGTAAAATTTACGAAAGAGAAATATTTTTGCATTTAAAATTTCTGGTAGGACATCTGGACCTTATAAAGAAAAGGAGGGCTTTTGGCAAACTAGGAGGGCAATTGGAAAAAACAGGGGCTTACACCAGATACAATGAGGCGGTATTGAAACCCAATGTTAGGCTGGTGGAGCATAACGTCTTTTCCACCTCCAACAGGGAGCTAGCTGGAAAAATTGAAAGAGTTGGAGCTGAAGAATATTACTAGGGCGTTAACATTAATTTTAACCCCAGCGCGGCTCTGGGGATGTTCATTGGAATTAGACGAGTAATACAAAGGCCTTTTATAGGATTAAAAATGTCCACAGAGAGAAGGGTACAGTGGGGCTCAACGAGCTTGCAGACGGCTTGACGAAAGCGGGTGCCTAACAACATCTCATTGACCAGAACGAGCCATTGGCATTTGGAATTCCCTATCAACTATCCTCCCGCAGTAGCCGAACGCAGATTTTACAATTTACATTTCCCTGCCTATCTTATACCTTATATTGTAAGAATTATAAAAAAAGCAACATAGTAACTATTTTGTTGATAGTGACTTATTAATCTTCATGTTTGTAATACGTGTAAAAATCTACCTACCATACAATGTATGTACAAAATTGGTGCTATGTTACTTTATAGAGACGGCGTATCCATACAAGTTTTTTACTGGAACTACAAGGTCAAAATTTATTATCCCATTGTACTACACATAGTTGTATCGATACTTCAATGAATGAGAAAAGATAATGATAATTGATAATAAACATAGCGTACGCACGCACACATATAACTTTTTAATTAATGTTTTATACTGAACAGAGTAGTTGAATACAGTGCAATTCAACTTAATAAAGTAGACATCAGCAGTAAAAGTAAAGTCGTATAATTAATTAATGTAATTAAAACCATGACCATTATTTGCAAGTTCTTAAACGTAAGTTCGAAGTATAAGGAGAGCATAGTACTACGTGGCGCGGAGCAGCCTGGCGTTGAATGAGATAGGTAGGTCAGGATGATTACGCGATAGAACTAGTCACTACAGACGTAATCAGTCGGCACAACGCATCGACAAACTTACTCTGCAGCGTACAGAGACGTAGCTTATGTTCTCCTGATACCGAGACCGCCAATTTCGCGCCCAACCAGGGAGGCAGGGACCATGTGACCTTTGCAACAGAATACTTTGAAACACATTCACTTTTCGAACGTCATGGAACCGATTTTCGCCGACAGATAACGCTACTGTTCATTTCAAGAATATCTATTCAGAATTTAATTCAAATTTGCTACTGTTAAAGGTTAATAAACAAGACATTAATAATCGTATTAAATGATACTTTAATAGAGTTATTAACTTTTGAATCAAATACGTGATTAAGTGATAAATTAGTACAGTAAGACACCCACGCACAAAATTTACTTATAAAAAAACAATATACAGTATGAATTATCGTAAAAATAATTTATTTGATAACCTTTGAAATAGAGAGATTTAAAATTCGTTAATTCTTACAAATAAGTAATAGAAAGTTTAATAACTAATGGATAAACAAAAATAGCGTAGCATTTCAATGCAGAGTTTTCTTGAAACACCTTTCTGTATAATTTTATGACTAAAAATTATTGTTTATTTTGCTTTGTTTACTAGAAAACGTGATATACATATAAAGGTAGAGTGTAAATACAGGGTTATTCAAACTGAGTGGTACACTAGACGTTTCAGGGAAACTAAGAGTGTTACAGATTTGAAAATTTGGGAGTAGGGGTTATTAAGGATGATCTATTTAATTAGAATAATTTCAACTGTCGGGCACTTCCGGTTATACCGAAAGTTTATATCAACATTCTTATTTTAAATGGAATGGTATATTTCTCACGATGAATTCGTATGAAACATAAAATTTTAAAGCGTCTTTGATAACCAACTCATATGCCTACGATGAATAGTTTCTGAGATAATTTAATTTATTGGAAAAAAGATCGCACTGCAACCCAAACTATAAAAAATCATATCTTCCATAAAAATGACTAAGAATGTTGAAATGTTTACTAGTTATAGCCAAGTCATAAGGTTAACGTCATGCCAATGTTGAACTTTATAATTTGTACAGGGCGTTCAGAAAAAAATCCAAAGTTTAAACATTTTAAACACGAATAACTTCATTTTTTCAAATGGCACCTAGCATATTTTATTTTGTCATTCGATTCCATTTTTTATCCTCTTTCGATACATTGAATGTCTTCCATTCTTTATTTAAAAAAAAATCCAAAATTATTCAAAAATTTTCAAAACAGGAAATATCCAGATAGACAGCTGAAATTATTTTAGTTAAATGGATCATCCTTGATAATAAATATCTACAGATGGCGCTTACTATACTGTCTGTATTTATTAAAGATAAAGGTTTTGTGTTGTCTAACATCAAATGCACAGAAAACTCTTAAAACTCAGAAAACTTTTAAGATGCACTAATTCTTCTTATTTTATTATTATTTATATTTTATTATTAAAAGAAATTTATCGCTTCCGAAATACCATGTTTTATTTTGTTGTTTTGTTTTGGCATTATCTGGGTATCAACTTACCTTGAGAAGGCTCGTAATAGTAGGCGAAACGTCGGTGTGACAATCGATAAACTTTTAAAAAAACTAATATTGGCTCTGAAGTTTATATATAATTCGAATTGGGGAAGAAATGATAATGTTATTCTAAAATTTATATTTTATATTGTAGTTTTTGATTATTTATCAAGATAGGTTAATACCTTGATAATAGATCATAATAGTAGGCGAAACAACTGAATGGATTTACAACGAATAAACTTTTAAATGCCTATGAATCCTATATACCTTCAAAATAAATTTACGTTATCGCTAACTACCAGACACTGCATGTGACAATTTGACAGAATAATTAAAATAACTATGCATACATTTATACAAAAAAAAAAAATACCAGCAGCCTGCTTCGATCTTTCCAGCATTATAATTGTACATACGTTGTGCAAACGTCCGTTTACATAAAAAGAATGACTAAAACGAAAACAAAAACAAATTTGCTAACAGGAAAACAATAAAAAGATAAAGCTTCACTTACTTCGGTTTACATCTAGCGAGCTGCGCTGCCTCTAAAAGGAAATTGCTTTTAGCAGTAATGATGTTTTCAAAAGAACCGAGAGAATATGCATATTTTAAGACCAGTTGTGCATGATACTACTCGAATGGAAGAAGAAGAAGACGTGGAAGAAAAAAGAGAAGTCCGACTGTTATCAGTAACTACGGGCCTGTATGTGTATACAAGCTGACACGGTGGAATAATAATTAGTGATAGCTCGCGTTTTTCGAAATTTTAGTAACACTTTTTAAATAAAGAAAATAACGGTTACGACAAAAACTTAAAGAAAAGGTTAGTTCCAAATCCATAAAATATTCGAACTAATAAAGCATTCTGCCACATCAACTTTGTACCAAATGTATCTAACAAAATTTGTAATAAGTTGGAAGAACTATATTTGTTTGTCATTTAAGTTAGGAAGGCAATTAAAAAAATAAACAGAAGTGGTGTGTGTCAAATACAATGTAAAAATAGTAAAGCCTTTTATATTCGACAAACTGTATTGGGTCTTAAAAAACGAACAGATGAACATGAAAATTGAAGAAAAAAATGTATTGGTAGAGCCGACCACCACATAACCCACAACTACCATCTAGAAAAAAACAAAGTAAAGTTGTTGCACATGTCACCGGCCAAACCCGATTTCAGGACAAACTAGTTTTGCCTAGTCCAAACTAATTTGTCCTAAGTCCGATAGGACAAACCAGTTTAGGCTAGTCCAAACTGATTTTTCCTGACATATATACGCACACTCTAGGATAAACTGGTGTGGCCTAGTGTAAACATTATAGTATATCTAAATAAACTGAATAAAGTACTCCGTAATTGGAAAAATAATCATTTTTATTAAAACCATAATGATTCGTCGTTAAAAGTTATGGATAATTGGTAATACAAACAATCATACTATAACAAATAATAAGTGTTTTTTAATAGAAGCAATAATCATATCTCAATTATTAAAATTGTTATTTATTTTTACATGGAGTGTTTTGGTGGCACTTAGAATTGTAGAGTATCATTGCCTTCTTGCACTGGCATCTGTTTGTGGAACAGGTTTTTTTTGCAGCTGCATCTCACAAAACCTATCTATAATAACCTAACCTATTTATATCAGGACAAATCAGTTTGGACTAGCCTAAACTGGTTTATCCTATCGCGTATAGGAACATAAACGGTTTATACATAACTAATGACCAAACAGACTTTGGGATTTACCCTCTATTAAAACCATCTAAGTTACGTTAGAAAATCTTTTAAAATGGTAAATATTTTGATAAATAGAAGCAACTTTGTTACTGCAAACGTTTTGTACTGCCAGATATTATATGTACACGAAGATATCAATATTATGGCATCTTGGGTGTTGGAATGTGCTAAATCTTCACATATTACCGATTTTAATAAAAAGGATTTAGGAGTATCTTGTGTAATTCATTGACAAAAATTATTATTAATTAGACTCACCGCTACCGCCGTTTAAGTATTGCGTTCGTGTACCAAAACCTGCAAATAAAAGTTAACTTAAATAAATTGTTTTTCCAATTATTTATGCAAATTATATTGTTTAACATTACAGTCAGTAAAAACAAAATTAAGTTCTTGATCAAGTAATTTATCGAAGCTACCAGACGTGGATCGCGATTTCGATCTCATTAGATCTCATCTGATTTTTTATTATTTTTTTATTTTTGTTTGTCCTCGAGGAGGGGAAATCTTCAAAAGACACCCCTCGAAGAGAGGGGTAGTGTCGGATTCGCCGAGGCGCCTACCGACTAAAACCCCTCCTCGAGAAGGGAGATCAACCCGAAGGTTATTAATCCCTGGAATGGTTGCGAAAGGGAAATGGATTTGTTGTGGTGGGAGGGATGATGATTTTGGGGAGATGGGTGACGGTGGTCCACCTCAGATCGGTTGGGCGGACACTCGCGTTAAAAAGCGAAATTAGAGTTGAGGGAAGTGTGGCAGCTCAGAGTAGAAGGTGACAAGGCTTTCTATAACGATCGTTCTGTTTAGGAGCGAAGTTGGAAAGTGCCAAGATAGACGGATTTGAGTGACCTGACACTGAGGCCCGGCGATTTGCCGCGAATTTGGTTGCAGCTTCGGGGAGCGAGGGTAGGCCGGTTTCCTTCAGAATTTGAGTTTCTGACGAACCAGGGGTACTCGAGTGCGGAGCGAAGCATCCGCATGTAGGTGCCTTGCAGGGTTTTGAGACGGTGGGGATGGCAGCCCCATATGGGAATAGCGTAGGAGATTGAACTGTTGTGGAAGAAGGGCTTGAGAGAAATAAAGGCGCCCAGGGCCTGGCACGGGTGGTTTGTATTTGTTGTCGCCAAGTGAGCTTTCTATCGAAAACGACGCCAAGATAAGTTACGGAATTGCTCCATTTGATGGGGTGGTTATTTACGGAGATGGGAGGAGGGTTCGGTTCCTACGGGAAAAGAAAATTACTTTCGACTTGACTTCGTTAATGGAGAGTACCAGTTTAGGAGCAGAGGTAGAAACGTGTTGATTCTAGCGGTGCAGTGAACAATGGTTTTGCTAGAATTTATAAGGGCGATGTCGTCGGCGTCCAGAGCAGTGACAATCGAGGGGTGAAATGGCATGTCTGCGCAGAATAAATTGAACAGAAGGGGCGATTTGGAGCCTTGGGGGACACCGACCGTAACGGGTTTGGTGATGAAGCCAATGTTTGGCGAAACAATATTGCAGTGTCTACGAAATAAAACTATTTGAAACATTGTGTTTTTTAATTGAAATTCAACATGAATATCAAAAAGAATTTGACCATATTTTAAAAGTAGCAGAAGATCACGGATTTAATAAAAAGGATATAATAAAAATTATTATGAAACAGAACCTTAAAAAACAAATAAAAGAAACCACGACGTTGACGCATCTTTCTGAAAATAAAATTAAGAGAAAATTTACATATCATCAAAACCTTACAAAGTTCGTCAAACATATCTCTAAAGAATTGAATATTGAAACAGTTAAATAAAATAAAAGAAATAAATTAAGCTACCTCTTGGGAAATCCTAAGGACAAGGATGATTTTAAGAATAAATCTGGTATATATAAGATTAGCTGTAATAATTGTGATAAAGTTTATATCGGTTTAACAAAAAGAAATATTCTTACCCGTTTTAAGGAACATTTTTCTCATTTAAAAAATAATAACCCTGAAAAGTCGGCTGTAGCCACACATTTTTTAAATAGTAATCATTCGTTTGATATAAACAAATTAGAATTATTAAAGCCTTGTAGTAATTACTTAGAAATTGTTACTAGCAAAGCTGTTTACATCAATAATTATAGGAAAGACCTAATGAATTTCGACACACACCACCTAAATAATTGCCTCATCTCTCTTGTGTCTAAGAATGTATAAATTAGATTAATTTTGTTTTCTTGTTATTACTCAATGTTCAATACACTGAAGATGACCACATCGTGGTTGAAATGTACATATATAGCAGTTTTAATAAATATTTGTGAAGTTTGACGAAATTGTATTTTTTCTTAACTTATACACGTTATATACCTTCAAAAAATACTGCCGTGCATAATATACGCTGGGTATGTAGTATCCTCAAAAGTCGAACCTTTTTTTGGAAATGAAATTGTTCTTGTCTAAAACATCTAATTAACTTCGAATTTTTTTCGAATTCATATTAACTATAGTCAGCCTGTTATAAGAAACCCAGATTTGAATTCAAATGTTAGTTTTTATTTTTTAAATTTTTATTTTAAACACATTGTTGTGTGTTGTACTTTACTAATTAGAATGAATCTTCATCAAGTAAATGTTGAAACTATTCAATTTTTGAAGATAACATATAGTTAACGCTTTGATAATGGCTTCATAGCCAGAGACTTCTGTGAAATAAAAAATCGAAACAATACCAAGTGAGACGGCACAACTTCTTCCCTCTCATGAAATAATATTTCAGAAACCAAAACCAATTGAGGGTAAAAATAAATATTTTATTATATACAGAACCCCAAAAAAAATCAGTTTGTGAAACGAAAATTCACTATCCAATACAATAAATTAAAATAATGAAATAACTCTATTAAATGAAGTGTAACATTACAGTTGTTTTCAATTTTGTTTAAATTATATAATCGCACATATTATGTATCTTCACAAACACGGTCCATTTATGTGCCTACTTAAAATATACAAGCAAACATATCGATACAAATATCTACATTGTAACGACGGTCTACTTTACATACTTCTACCCGTCTATTTATTAGATTATGTTAATGCTTGTCGCAAAATGATATACACACAAGTACATTACACATCCTTATGCTGGCAGTGTTCGGAATGTTGTGCAATTACGATCTCCAATAAATATATAAGAACAGAACAAACTTAGAGAGCCGGTCGTTTCAAGCTCGATCCATTTATAGCGATTTTAAATGTTGCCATTTAACTAAATAAATAACAGGCGGGCTGAAAAGTTAGTAGGCTGACCCATAGATGGCGCTACTAGTATCAAATCCATATGATTTTTAGTTAGCCCTAACCTTCAAAATACGCGTATATAAATTTGACAGCTGTTACACTATTAGTATCTGAGTTATAGCGTTTTTAGTGAAAAAAAAAATTTCGTGTGTTAATAAAGCATTGCTTTTTGGCAAAAAAATACTGTTGAAACCAAGGGTTAACTTGATAAACATTATTCATATATTAAATGCAGACAGCGGAGTGAACGCCATCTGTAGATAGTTGTTACTAATTTATGGGATTAAACAGCTGCTGATGAGAACCAATAAGTTAGAAATCGAGATACACGTCTGTCAGTTTTAGCAGAACGCTAACCAAAAGCATATTTTTAATTTTTGTGGCCATTTAGCAGTTAAATTACACGCTAATCATGAATTCACACACATATACAAATGCAACAAGTGTGAAAAATTTGTAAAAGGCGCTTTTAGTACAACTATAATTATTTCTGCAGCAGAAAATTAACAGACACGTAAAACACATCCATGTACATTAACACTAAAGCGATTTTACAAAAAGTCAATTCCATTTTAAAGTGAACCATCCTACTTTCGACTTTTGCGGTCGTTTATTTCGGTATTTTAACTTATTATATCACGAAAATTTTACACTTTTTCGTTGAAATGTGTTTTTTATCTGCCTATGAAAAGCGTGAGTTACTTGTGGCATTAATATTTAGTGCAAAATTTTAGGACATAAAAATCGCGAAACAAATGATTTCTTTATATCTTTTGTAGTGTTATATTGAATTATTTAAAGAATGTTACTTACTTACTTCGATCATCACCACCTATGGATGCGTTCGATTTAAATTTATCTAAATATATTTTTAATTATAATCAAATAAACTAAATAAAAATAAAAAAATGGCATCGTAATACTTATTTTTAATGGTCGTTCGAAAATATCACATTTGAAAATTTCTGCATCCACAATGTGAAATTGTTTAAAATCCGCAAACTTATCTGGATCCGCACATTCTGATGAGGATATTTAGCGGATATCATGATTTTTGATCTAAGGAATCGGTTGAAAGGCGATGAAGCATCGAAACTGCTTTTTTATAAAATATAATCAACCTGTACTACACTTTCAATTCAAACATAAACTAATAAAAATAAAATGTGTAACTAATTTGAATAGTAATGAAAGAAACATATTTAATTGTATGAAACTTATAAGAAGTATAGTTTCCTTAGAAAAATCTGATTAATAGTACTTTAAATATTTTGTAGTAGCCATTAATCAAGTGTTTTCGATCAATAAATGAAATATAAATTTTAAGGTAATTACATAAGACGGTTTATTCAGTTACATACTACTAACAACAATTTTTGATGTGTTAAAATAAAAATATAACACAATGTTTACTTACTCATTTAATTAATGAAGTACATAGAGGGCCATCTTTTGTTTATTGGAAAATTGACTGATTGTAAGTTGGAAAATAAAAGGGATCAAAATAACAATACTAAGCATATCCGTTACATCCTAATGGAAATTCCATAATTGTTAACATCGAAAGAAATTTGAAAAAATTAAGTTATTCGTTGTTGAAGTTTTTAAACTATGGATTTTTTTCCGAACGCCCTGTTTTGGCATGACGTTAGCCCTATGACTTACCTATAACTAGTAAAAATTTCAACATTATAAGTCATTTTTTATGGAAGTTATGATTTTTTATAGTTTGGGTTGCAGTGCAATCTTTTCTCCAATAAATTAAATTATCTCAGAAACTAAGTTGGTTATCAAAGTGTCCTTAAAATTTTATGTTTCATACAAAGTCATCGTAAAAGATATGCCATTCCATTTAAAATAAGAAAGTTGACATCAACTTCTAGTATAGCCCGACAGTTGAAATTATTTTAGTTAAATAGATCATCCATAACCCCTACACCAAAATTTTCCAAAGTTTCCCTAAAACGTCTAATGTACCACTAAGTTTGAATGGCCGTGTATGTCAAAAAAATAAACAAATTTTCCTATAGAAACAAAAAACAATTGTCGATAAAAGTGGGCCGCCTTGATAAACATTTGTAACATTATAAATTGAATTTGCACGATGTATAAAATTAATATATTAATGGGTATGTATAATAATTAACTGTACCTACAGGTATTTGTTTATGGTAGGTAAGTAGCTTTGAAAAATAAAAAAGTTTCACTTTTTATGAACACCATTTTTGACTTTGTGAACGGTACAAGTAAAAGTTATTGCGTAAGTTTTTTTTATGCATGACGCACACTTACTCCCCCATAAATATAAGCAAATAAAGGTCAGTTGTTAGAACCGATATTTGTTAAGACCGAGATCAAGAAGATGAAAAAAAATGTTATCTGCATTTCATTATGTTTAACGTTTATTATTAAATTACTGCATGCATGAAAGAAGCATTTACAAATGCAACTTTTTATTGTTTTTAAATATTAAACAATTTATCTTTTTCAATATCATCGAAAATAACGTAAAAATTACAAAGATTCTTTATTTTTCAATTAGTTAGGAACGTATATTACATATGTACCTACATTCGAAAGCAGTTAAAGGTCGTTAAGAACTGTTTTAATCTCTGAGGTCAGCACATTCCCAGGCAGAAGGTGCTACAGCAAATGAATAAACGATTGTTTAAATAAAATATTCCCCATTAGTATACAAAATGTAGTCTTGTGCTAAATTCTGAAATACTTTAAATGATCGCGTAATACGTGACGCTTAAAAGATCAAGAGAGTGCCAACAAAAAAAAATTAACTACAATTGTAAAACAAGTATCTATGTATATTAGGTACATATATTCGCCTAAAGTTAATTAGATATTTAATAGCAAATTCGTTCGTTCTCTTCAATTTAGTGCAAAATGTGTACCTACTACAACCTAGTACTAATTGTCATAGGGTCGTGAGTCCGTGAAAAAAAGGCGAGCAGTTCTTCCGACCTACACTGTAGTGCAAATCCGAAAGGTAGGGCAGAAGGCCCTCCTCAGTCTCTTTTTAGGGAACGCAGGAGTAGAAGGGTGGTGGGTTAGAGAGAGAAAGATGAGATAGACGAAATGAAGACAGAAGAGAAGTTAATGATTATCTGTGAAATATTACTGCCCCAGCATTTGCTTAAATGATTCAAGGATACCAAAGAAAACATAGACGAGGGTAGGCGGAAACAGGTGACTTCCCTAATGATCAGAAGTCCGACGATTACACTTCTTATTAAACAAACAAAAATACAAAATTAGTTTCAAGATATTTATATTGAAGAACACAACAATTGTTTCACCACACCGTGGCATCATCAGGTGATGAATCTACAAGCTTGTCTGTTACATTTAATTTTATATAAACTAAGAAGGTGGGGATGGTTACAAAATGTATTAAAATTGATATTAAGTAGCGGCGAATTGCTCACCTCTAATTGGTCGTTTAAAATGATACCTATTTTGTTATATCGATTGATTGCCAAATTCTCTAGTATATTTAATTTAAAACTTTTATTTTGAAATTGTAGAACTTTGTAATCCAAATTAAAAACATGATTGTTGTCTAATAAATGTTGTGCATACGTGGATTCCTCTTTTTTATTACAGAAACTTTTGTAGTGTTCGTTTATACGTGTCTCAAATTTTCTATCAGTCTGACCTACAAAAACTTAAGCACAGTTATTACATTTTAATACTCCAGATATTAGCGAATACCTTAAAAAGTTTACACTTCTTATCTAGAGTTAATTTTAGTTAATTCAATGTTTCTTTGTGTTTGCTAACATCAACGCGACAAGTGCATTGCACCAGCAGTAAAAAGGTTTTCAGATCACCGTATTTCGCTATTTTTTAAATAAATATCACGCCTAGCAACTTCGCCATATTTTGTTCACTTTTAATAAATGATTTCTTTTAGCTGTTTAGTAAATAGGCATTTATATTAATGGAAAACCAAAGAATATAAATCTCGAATTGTTTTCTCTTTGAAGATGTGGATTTTTGCTTCTTATGAACTATCTAATAAGTAAATACAGAGGGGGTCAACTTATAAAAAAATAATTTCAATCTGTTTCGTTATTGTTTAAAAAAATAATTATTAATACAAGTACGTCCATTACAATAGTATTTTTTTCATATACATTAAATAATTAATCCATAGACAATAGCATAAAATTGTTTACTTTATTTAAATTTGGTCGTTTGTGAGTCGTAACTATTGTCGATTGTTCGGGACTACAAGACCGGATGATGGTTGCTAAGGTCCTTCTTACATTGATACAGCTACCTGTTTCTTCAGTCACGACCGACTGCATTATCTGTTGAAGGACAAAGGTCAGGGTCAAATCGAACACACATCTATTGAACTATGTATATGTATATAAATATACATATATATGTGGGTGTACCGACTTGCATGGATAAAACGGCCACGAAATGGAAGAAATATGCAACTCCTTATTATCGCTTAAATCTAACTAAGTTCTAACGGAATTATTATCTTTACCTACTACGTGGCTGCAGCGAAAATTGTAAGCTCACTTTCCACAAACAACAATTCGTGACTTTCGTTCTTTTTTGAAGAATGGGTATTCTGATGCCACCAGCTTAACAGAAAATAAAACAAAAATGGAATTCAATTTAATTTTTATTCTTGGAAATAACTGAATGAAACCTGATCGAACCCAACCTGATGAAACATAATAGAAAACTATTTTGGAGTGATCATTCTCTGGAACTGTAATCCTATAATTAAAACAAACAGAATTCCGTCAATTTTTTTCGCCAAACAGGACCGGATTAAGCTATGTAGAAACCCCGTGGGAAATGCAAATCTTGGGGTCCCTCTTACCTTCGGTAGGTAGCTCTTTAGATAGTATTTAAATCTTATATCAACAGCAACTTTTAACATCTAAGTACTAATGAGTGTATATCTTTTATTTAAGCAATGCTATTTAATAGGTCCCTAATGTAATATAATTAGATTTATGCAATATTTTCAAATAATGATTATACCAAAATTACAATAATTAAATATTCCTTGATAAATTTGAAATCATCATAATTATCAATCCATCAGTCAACAAACCCCATTGAAAACTATTCAAATATTCAATCATATTTTCAAAACAGTAATTTTACTCAGTATTTTTATGTTAATTCGATCAATATATTTTGAAGGTTGATTTTTTTAAGATATCAAATTTAATGGCTATTATTGTAAATGTATTCAAGCTTTCATGAATCATTGATGATCGCAGATAGTTTTTTCGTTCGTTAGTTGCCTTTGTAATCACCATACTTCTGTATAGTTGTATTTCTGTCATTACATTTGGAAATACTGATTGAGCTAGCTATATCACCAAAAATCAGTTTGTATGAGTTTTTTTAAGTCATGTTGATGACTAATTGTCAGATTAAATCCTTTAAGTGCATCATTTCGTCTTTAAACTCAGCTTAAATGTCCTCGAAACTTTCCACAAACGTCTCTCGTTTTATCATCAGACTTTGTATTTAGAGTACTGTAAATACTCCTGATGATGCCCTAGCAAGGCGAAATGTACATAGAGTAGTCAATAAAATAAAGTGAAACTCCTCCAAGTGTTTAATTTACTCATATTTTGTTTAAATAATGTTTCACCAAGAGTCCATGGCGAATTACTTCTGTAATTTATAATAAGTAATTAATATAAAATTGTCGATCTTTAAAAAAGTAAACTTACGCATTTGTAAAACGAAAACTACAGGAACAAATCAAAACAACCTTGACTGATTTTTCCCCTAAGCAGCGATTATTCGGTACTGCTTTCCAAAGTTCGGAAAGAACACTTTGGTCATTTGCCAGTTGCGCATTTCTAGGTTTGGTATAAAAGTTACTTGGAGCTTTGTAGATATGTAAAATAATAATACTTTATCCAAATATACTAAATATAATTAAGATAAATCTAATAAAGAATCAAAATCTGGAGTTTATTTACTGAAATGCGGAGACTGTGATCAGGTTTATGTGGGATAAACTGGCAGATCCTTCAAATAAAGGATAAGTGACCAAAGGAGATGCTACACCAATTGGAATGTTGATTCTATATACCCAGTACATTTAACAAACGAAAAACATACTTTTAATGATAATTTTAAGATTTTAAAAGAATTTCCAAAAAGTCATAAACTAAAATTAACTGAAAGTTTCTACATTAATAAATACAATAAATTAAAAAAATTATTTAAGGATCAAACTGATGTAAATAATTCTCCGTTATTAAATTTAAATATTTCTTCAAAAATTTAAGGTTTAACCTTTTTTTACCTTTCGATGTTATCCACCCCATTAAAATTTAGCATCTAGTATTGAAGCTTATTTTGTAAAGACTTTATTCAGAAAATCTTCACCTGAAGAAGCCAATGTTTTGGTGAAACAATTGTTGTGAACAATTAAAAATATTTTTGAAACTTTCCTCTCGTTTTTATTATTTGACATGGAGTTTCAACAAGTAAAGCCTACTACCATTATTTATTGTAGATATATGTTTATTAATGAAATTATTAGAGAAGTAACGCTTTTTATAATCTAAGACAAGAAATATAATGTTGTCTAACAACAGGTGCGTATTTGTGACAAAAAATACAGGTTTGTAAGTTAATCAGGCACTTAAAAACCTGCGAATGTTTCCGTTTCTGTTCGTATTTAAAATTTATAACGATGTGTTTTTTTATATGAAACCGCCGCTACTTTCTTTTTTCCTTCATTTTCTTCATATTGAATAGTTGTCATAAATGTATATAAATCTTCTCGTTATTAAAGAAAAAAAATAATCGAAGGAATATTTCACAACTGTTGAGAAACTTATCATTCAAGAATAAATGACTGCTAGTTTCATTAATTACATTCAGAATTTAAATAATTACCTACCACTTTTTTTAAATTATTGTTTGGTGAGGCAGTATTTTGTATCCAGTTTTTTGTTTTTGTAGAAAGTAACACTCACTATTTTGTTTTATTTAATGTGTTTTTCTACACTATTCTACTATTTACAAAAAATGACAAAATATTGAAAATATTTATAATAAGGGAATAGGGTCACCATTTATTGTTTTTGATTGCAAAACGTGAGTTTATGTACTTTATACAAGTATATGTATGCAATAACTTTGAAATTTCCTTTGTCTTTAAGGTTCTGTATCTTGAGGTAAAATAAACCAAATCCTTATATGATCACTTACAATAACAGCAATATAACAGTAATTATATACTTAATAGATGTAGGCTTTCATAACCGGAGTCAATATGGATGTTTGAGGCTTCTGGGTTTGATTGTCATGATCTAGTTTCGCAAATTCTACCAGACGTTTCGTCATTAGTTGTGGATGGCATCTTCAGTGGATCGCTGTCGGATACATGACCGAAGAATTTTATTCGACGTCTCATTAGTAAGGTAGGTTAAGAGACTGAGTAGAATATTTCAACAGAAAGCCACTGAAGATGTCAACCACAGCTTATGAGGAAACGTCTGGTAAGAATAGCCAAACTAAATTATGGCCATCAAACCCAGACGTTTCAGATCTCCATAATAGTAATTATGTACGAGTGCAAAACGTGGACAGTGGGCACGAAAAGGAAAAAGGTGTTTCAGATGTGGTGTTATAGGCGGACGAAGAAAATACGGTGGATAGAGAAGGTTAGAAATAAGGAGGTATTGGAAAAAGTAGCAGAATACAAATAAACAAGGAAAAGGAGAGATAGGATAGCAGGACACCTTCTGAGTCGTAAAAAGGGCTGGTTAAATATATATTAGAAGCAGTGACAGGAGTAAAGACAGGCGGAGGAAGGTCTATATTAGATTACGTATGTAGGATATTACTGTATTCGGGAAAGGTGAAGATTGGCTCTGGATAGCAAGGAGTGGAGGTTCGTACCAAACCTACGCACTGACGACCTTGTGATGAACGTAATTATAAACTTGTTCAGCTTTATGAAAATATAATGGTATGAAACTCTCAAAGTGCGGAAAATTTAGATCCATATTCATAAGATTGGTGCGATCTACCTAACTATACATTTTGGTTTATTAAAAGAACGTTTGTCAAAACTTTCGTTTTTACTACTTATCCACACACATGTGGCTTTCTTTGGAAGAAAAAAATTATGAATGTATTATGAATGTAGTCAAAGATATACAGTAGAATTTTAGATATAAATAAGTCACTGTTAGTTCAAGCTATTGCTATACTTATCCGCCTACAAATAATAAAGTTCCTCTTAGAAAAAAGTAAAATTGCCGTTGTTGTAAACCAGTGGGCTGGTATCGTAGGAGTTTTACCTTGGCTACCGTGGCAAAACCTTCACGTGAGATCTGCATTTATTTAACTGTTCGTATGACAGCTAACTCTTATACGCCCATATTTTACCGTAAACGGATAGAACTAAAAGTGCAAGCAAACTGTTATTACGTGTTTCGTTAGATCATGATCTTACAAACAGACTGACTTACCATGCTAAGCAATTCTAATAAGTATAATAGGTAATAATAATAACTCGCAATTTATTTATTTATTATATATGTTTTCAATTTATATTATCAACAGAAGAATGATTTAATCCATAGGAAAACAGCTATGGCCTTAATTTTGAATTAAATATGCTGCTAATTGCAATATTAAAAGATATGTGGATCAATTCAGAAAACAGAAGTGCAAAATTGGACATAAAAAAATAAAGTACTAAACAATACCATCATTTATTCGTGTAAAAAATTCGACGAGAAAATCACAAATGGTTTAAGCAGATAGAATTTTCTAAAAAGAAGGTTATTTAAATATAACACTGTGGGGGTGCAACTATTGTGAAACATGTTTAAATACACAAAAGTAAATAAAACAACGTAGAATGTTTCACCGATTTAAAAATTGGATTGATTCAGCCGTTACTCTGTGTTAATTCATCTTAACGATAAATGAATAAACACTACATTGTTTATTATCACTTTTTATTAACAAATCCTTTTGACTATAGTTTCGACAAAAAAGCTTGTCATTCATATTCAATTTGAATTATTCGTTTGACAATGACAGGCTTTTTGTCGAAACTATAGTCAAAAGGATTTGTAAATAAAAAGTGATAATAAACAATGTAGTGTTTATTCATTTATCGTTTCACCGATTTAATATATATCCTAACTAGTTTCGGTCACACGACTTTTATCAAAGGATTAGGGTAAAATCTTATATTAAATTTTAAAAACTTATGCGACAATATATATACTCAATCTTAATTGCCTAAAACGAGTGGGGGGAGTTTACAAAATCTAACTCCGTATGGTTATTGACTAAATTAAGATTTTGGGACGGGGCTTTTTTAAACTTTTCTAACGAGCCTGTGTGTGTGTGTACGAGAGCGACGGCGAGTTCCGGAAACAGATAAGACGGGTTCCTTGAATACGGTCGTCGGTCGGCGCTTTGATAGAAATAAGTAAACAACAACATAATGGGAGTTCGAGAAAATACTAGAAGGTCGTTACTGATTACTCCAGAACTTCGATACCTCTATAAATACGATGTTGTCGACGGTCAGTAGATAGTATAGTTAGAGACAGTTGCGATATACCGAGTGATATAAATAAGTGGTAATATAAATACGATATACTAAGTGATATAAATAACAACACATTTACCTGGTCATATAAATAAGTTGTTGCATTAGAGTTTAAGTGTTAAGTAGCGTATAAGTGTTATATAAATAGTGTAAAATAAATAATTGTTTAAATAAATAAGTTGATCTAGAAAATTCGTTACACTTTAGTGCTTCTAACAGTGACAATTTTTTACTTTTTCTGATACCACTATGGAGGACAGTAACATTTTTTATGTCCATGTGGTGGTTAGATAAGACACAATGTTCTGAAAAGCTCGTTTTGGTGTCCTTTTTGTGTATACTTTTTACATGCTCAGATATTCTAATGTTGATTGCCCTACCACTTTGTCCAATATAGCAAGCATCGCAACTGTTACAATGTATTTTATAAATGCCACTTTTATCCAATACATTTGGTTTTGGTGTTTAATGAATTTGAAGTTTTGAAACTTTCAATTACGTTTTGTTTGTTTCTAGTAAGGGTAACAGATTTAATCCGAAATAAAGGCTATGCATTTTAGCATCATATTAATAAAAGAGCCATTAGCTCACCAACGCTAGGTATATGAAAAGTTTAAGATTTTTGGAGTAAACTTCAATTCTGCGTCCGATGTTGCATATAAAATGCTGGTTTCCACTTGAAATTAACAAGTTTCAACTGAACATTTAATTTTATAAACCCTATAAGTGTAACTTTTCAAAAAACTGAATTACATAACTATCAACCAGTATACTCGTATTGGCACTGTTTGTAGTTAAAAGCTTAAAGCGCCAAAACCATTATTATAGATAATAAAAATATTTAATTTAACATTAAGGATAGTGTTTCCATGAAACTATTTCAACAAATCGAAATCGAATAAGATTTGGACCAGGAAATGCTTACAAAACTGTCCTTATAATTCGAAATATAACCCAAAAATATAAGCTTATAAAGGGTATTCTATTGGAAATGAGTAATTTATACTTATCAGAGACGTGATTATAACTAGACTGCGCCTTGCGTTTATAAAGTGATACCACAACACATTTTGCGAATTAGGGGACAGAAACGCGAGAATTATTAAGAACGCTCCTAATATCACTCAGAAAGTTTGAGGCAGTTGAAGTGTTAAGAGTAGTTATTTCAAATAAATGTTATGCGACACTATTTTTTTTGTACATAGGGTTCTGTGAACACTTTTATGAAGTATTTTTTGTTAATGTAATATAAAACTAGTTTAATATTAGAACAATATGGTTACATATTGTTGTGCATACGGTTGCCGTGAAAAAAGTTCTAAAGGTTCTCCCATTTCATTTCATGTGTAAGTACAATTTAAACATAAGACACACTGAAACATTTGTAATTTCTTTGAAGGTTCCCTAAGGATCCTGAATAAAAGAAAAAATGGTTGAACGCTATAAGGCGTGAAAGTTTTACACCGTCACAATATTGAGTTGTATGTTGTTTGCAGCAAACATTTTGAAGAAAATGACTTTTTAATATCAATATCCGTGGGAAAAAGAAAATTAAAGCAAAATGCTGTACCTAACGTTACGCAAGTAATTGAATGAGTAATATTATGATAAAGAGATAAAGAGTTAATTTAATTTTGTTCTAAAATAGTACCATAGATACAGAGTCGCCGTCAATCTCGTCAACTTCAAAAGTACATCCTGAAAGGTAAATTCTGATTTTGCTAAAAATCAGCAATGCGTTCATTTACCTATTAATTTAGTTTTTAACTGTCATTATTATCGCTTAGGTGTTAATGTATTTTGAAATTTTTACATAACTCTAGGCAGCACGCAAGTTGAATGTAGACATTTTTATTAATTAATATTTATATTATTCATGTTAGATATATTCAAAAATTTCTACTAAACGTTTAAGTTTATTTTTGTTGTTTATTATATTTTGTGTATTATTACTCATAGTTCAGATTTACTTAGATACATAATTCATAACCAATGTTTTAAGTTCTCACATATAACATATATCTATACTTAATTTTTGTTCAATCTTATCGCTTAAAACGTTTTTATTGTCTATCCGCCACCCTGCTTATTATACCTAAACAATTGACACCTCTCACATATCTTTCTCTAACTTACATGTTCTCATACTTCTTTCCTTCTCATGATTTTCATACTATTTTGCTAACTTTCCTAACAGAGTACACATAATGAACGACTTTACATACCTTAGATTTTTTTACTAACAAAAACTTACGAAACATATTTTATCAAATTCAATATTTACCAACTATTATTTAAACCATAAAATCAGACTTTGTAGAACACATGTAAATAGTAGTAGTAGTACCGTTAATATACATCATTTTAACCACAGTCATCACATATTTTTTATCAACTTCCTACACCAATCATTCACACAACGAGAAATCAACTTGCGTTACTAATTAACTTTATTTTCACTTATAGCACATATATTATTGTAAACAATAGTATTATTCTTTTTTTACAGAAGTTTAATTATGTTTTCAATATATTTGGTTTGTATGTTAAATGCTATTGTAAATGATTTTCAATCTTTAAAGTTCGTAAATTTCCGTTTAGCGCATGGGAAAATTAAAGACGTGTCCCCGAATGTGCATTGTTGGTTGCATATCCTGATACTCTGATATTCATATCCTGTTAGATCTGGAAGCACTGGAGATATGAACCTGTTTTTGTTATAAACACCACGTTATATTATGCTTGAAATCAAATTTATATTATTTAGTTGTGGGAAGTTTATGTCTTCAGATACGCCTAGACCTATTAAAAAATATGGTCAAAACAATTAGGAATGGAGTCATTTCCGAGGTTTCTTTTATCGCTGAATTATAATCTTCCCTCAGAATTGCCCTTGCATATCAATATTTTGAAATATATATATACCTGAAAATCTAAATTATGCTTGTATAGTTTTCTGATTAAGATATCTTCGAAATTTCAATTTGCTTCGCGATTTTTCTGGGGCCAAATCAGACTTTGCCGTCAAAAAATACATCGAAAATGTTTGCCCATTTTCTGAATATTTTTTTCAAACTGTTATGAAAGTGATCTCGAAAAAAGCCAAAGTAGCTTCATTTGAATTAATTTATTTCAAAATTTTAACGTGCCAGAGCAATTCTGAAGCCAGATTCTAAGTCAGAGATAAACGGTACTCAGGAAACGACTATTCTCTTAATTTTCTGTTTTTTTTTGTAGTAATTCTCTCATAATAAAAACCAAATAAAAATTTCCATATTTTGCAATTACTATTTTGGATAAACGGTCGTATATTCTAAGACACAGAAAAGTCGTTATGACCCTATGGGCAGTCCGTTTTTAGTATACCATGTTTCATACGAAGTATGAATAATAACTTACTGTAAAACAACCATAAATTACTCTTAACTATGCGAACAATCGGCAGCGATATTATTCTTTTACAAATGCCTTCTGGCGTCTCAAATACGTCTTGGTTTACCATAAATCATCCCAACAAGACGAGCAACCACATTCATTCATAACCAGAATATCGGTTACTTATGATAATAAAACGACTTAAACTCTTTAAAATAACACATGCAGCCAGTCGTATATATGAACAGATATGAAATGAGAAAATTGCAAGACGTAAAATTTTTTGTATTAGATCTTTTTTAATATTGTCTAATAAGCGAAATTAAAAAGCATTTGTGTTATTTGGATTAAAGTCGACATAGGAAAAGGTGATAAACAAATTTTAGTGTACTACTATAAAGACGAAAGCAGCTAACATTTAAAATAGTCTCGATTCAATATTGAAACATATAAAAGGGAAAAATATGGTAGAATGATGGTTCGTGGTCGATATGAACGGTTTCCTCCAGACGTTTCGTCAGCAACTGCGGCTGACATCTTCAGTGGGTGCTGTGTTGACTACGTGGGAGAAGATTATACCTCGAAGTCGCTGCCGAGACGACGAAACGTTTGGACGAAACCGTTCACATCGACCACGGCCTACAAGCCCGAACTATCATTCTACTATGAATTCCGGCCGTGAAAGCTTATGTTCTTATATGGGAAAAATATGTCTGAAATTCTTACAGAAAATGTGGTTTCAACTAAAAATTCTGGAAAAAGATGAACGATTACCATTACATGTACATGACCAAGAATTGGGAACCATCTGGTAATTACCCCGTTCCTAAGAAAAAGTACATTGAAGGAGATTCGTCAGGTACAAAACAATAATGAATATATAAAAACTACACTATGGAACTGATTAGATAAGTAAACAATATATTATCAATTTTTACGAATTTTTGATTTGTTTATATATGCATGTATTTATTCAATCTGTAGGTACTTACAAACCGAATACTTTTCACCCCTGTTAGGAACTGTTCTTAATGGGAACAAGCAATCGACTACAATGTCTGAAGTATGAGATAGTAGTTTTGGGAAGAAGGTAAGGTAAGAAGTCATAACGAACTTTATGACAGCGCAGGATGACTGTAAACGGTGACGTTGTATGAACTGTTCAACAGTCCTCGAATACTTAAAGGAACTATTTATTTTTCTATTTTGTCTTGTAGGCAAATTACCGAGTTTGTTTTTGTATACTGTAAACTTGTCATCGTGTTCTTGCAACAGTTGGGAAGGAACGTTGGGAAAACGACTTAAACAACTTTGAGTACAGTTATAGAAATTATTATCGATTATTGCTTCTGACGAAGTACTTTTACGTATTTTTATACATTAAGATGGTAATATCAACAAATAATTCCAATCCCTCTTCTTCTTTTTTTTTGTCGTTTTTAATAACCGTCTGAAAGCTGCACTGTACTTGCTGCTAATGATTCTTATGATGAATAAATGATGTGCTTGTTGTTCTGGTCTGAGGATTTTGTAACGAATGAGTACATAACATGTGACGAAGGTGTAATTTGCAAAACCGCAAGGTCGAGTCATGTTTAAACCAGAAGGACTAATTATTCTAAAATTAAACGTTGCAAGCTGCGGAAATTGATATTAATTTACAAATTTGATAATTAAAGATAATTATCTATCTATCTATCTATCTATATAATCTATACATACTATAGATACATCCACGCGTCTAAATATTGTCAGTCATAAATTTTGTTTAAATAATTGTTTAATGCAGACTATGTTGAACAACCTCGAAAAATGTTAAATAACAATTATTTTTTATTTGCATCAGAATTCATTATTACGACGCGAAGTGTGTTTTAAAAATTTACTACTTGCGAGGTTTTTTGCAAATTCTAGGAAATAATTTCATTTATATATATGGTTATATTTACGCGTGATGCTCAATGTTAAAAAAGGACGAGACTAACATCATTGCTCATAAATAAAGCTTGCTGCATCCTGTAAGGTTTTAAAGGTTTTTAAATATTACAAGATAAATTAAAAACACAACGTGGACTATGCTCTCCTCAGGTGATACAGATATATATTTGTTTTTTGCTAAAGAATGTGTTATCGAAAACTAAATGATTCTAGAAGAAATAAAATAAAAATTGTTTCAACACATATATATTTTCTCGACGAATCGTTTCGAACAAGACGGCCATAATCAAGAGTACTTGTTATACTAACAATAAGAAAGTCTAATAGGTATATATATAATTACAACTGGATCCTCTCGAGGAGAGGAAAAGGAGAAGGGGGTGAAAACCATGAAGTTATAAGTTGCTTAGCAACAAAGGTGTATTACTTGTTGATAATTCAATTTGGTTATTTATTAAATTTGACTTTGAAAACAATGCTTTTTTGATTTCTAAATTTTCTAAGAGATTCAACTTTTGGGTTGAATATGTAATATTTTTATGTTATCCGTATCAATTTCATGGTTTTCACCTACACAATGTCCTGAAAAGCCTGTTGCACATGTTCTTTCAGTCTAACATTAAAGGCACAGCCACCCTGGCCGATATAAATAGCGCTGCAATTTTTGCAATTGATTTGATAAACTCCGTTTCTTTTCATTATTTCGATTTTTTGTTTGTTATTAACCAGTAAACGACCTAAATTGTTTTTATTGGTTACCACTGGATGAAGATCGAGTTTCTTTAAACGTGTGTTACTATTTTGTTCGTGATAGTCTTATCTAAATTAATAGAACAATAATTAATCGTATTTTTGTTAGTGGTAGGATTACTAACATAAATGGAAGACCTGGTTTTTGTTTTTAGTTTTTTTTTTTTTTTTAAGTATATTGGTAACTATAGACGGATTGAAACCATTGTTCAGAGCTATATGTTTTATCGTGTTTAATTCTGAGTAATAATCAGTTTCTGAGAGTGGTATATTACTAAGTGTATGGATCAAGCAATGAAAAGAAGCGAGTTTTATTTTATGGGATTGGTTAGAATTTGCTGGAATGATGGTATCCTTTTCCTCTCCTCGAAAAAATCCAGTTGTAATTATATATATACCTATTAGACTTTCTTATTGTTAGTATAACAAGTACTCTTGATGATGACCGTCTTGGTCGAAACAACAACAACATTGATAGTAAATAATTCTGTTTGAGACTAACAGTCAATGTATTTTTATCAATTCATCTATTATAATGAGATTAACCTTATTAGTTTCTAAATTGGTTTTTACTATCTAACTTCTTTCGGAGGTATACTAGTGAAGAGATTACAATTATTCGGCAAATTTATATTGGAAATTTTGTTAATTAGATCTAAAGAGTTGTTCAACGTACACTTGGGTTTGAAATTTGTTAACTGTTTAATTTTATTTACTAAATATTAATCCAGGGAGCTTGGACGAACGGAACTACAAGTCTAATAGGATAATTCGTAATTAAATAAGGCCGCATAATTTTGGGGTATAAAGCTACTAATTTTTTAATAACTGCTTTAATGTTTTTCTGAAAAGTTTGGGTATGATCTTTTTGATTTTCGTGAAATGATTTTCTTTGAAAAAGGTCTTAACTTTTCCACTAGCCTTTATCGGCTTTAGTGAAAATTACCTTATTATTTTTGAATATTAAACTGATGAATTTAGCTAGTTTTACTTCTTGATTGCAAAAATTAATATTATTGAACTTCAAATGCGTTTTAAAAATCAACTGAATGTAATACTTTTGTCTAAACTTACATTAATTGAATTATCTTTATTGCGTAAGGGAAATTACATGCCTACTGCTCATTTTTCATAAGAACCTTTATTTAAGATTGGCTTAACAAACATTTACTAAATAAAGAATTTTGGTTTCAATTGAATTGTTCTTAGAAACTAATTTTGTTAATTTTTTACTCTGAATAATGATTTTTTATTAGTAATCGATCTAATTTTATGGTGTGCCGGTGGTTTATACTTTTTGAGAAAATAACGTTCATTAAAAAGTCTGCAAGTTCTTTCTTTAATTTTTCCACATTCACCATGTAAATAAAATAAATTTAAAATATCTTGATTGCTCTTGTAGTAGTAGTAGTAGTAATCTAAATTAGACGTTGATATGGCAGTACGTCGCCATCTACCTTCTTTTGCTGCTATTGCCGTATTCCACGTTTGGTAGCTTCGATAAATTACTTGACCAAGAACTTAATTTTGTTCTTAGTAATCTAAATTATTCACTGTGGTTCTGGAAGACGGCATATGCTTTCTGACACTTAACAACAATTGATTGTTCAATTGCTTCGAAATCACAGCAGACTGCTTTCATTAACATTATACGTACGCAGTGTAAAAAAGCAACATCTTCACAAATTGTAAATTTACTCAAAAAGTATAAACCAAGGTATACGATGGTCCCATATCAATAGACGCCAAATTCAATGAGTAATTCGAATATGCAGTCAACAATGGGTTATTCCATAAAAAAAATTGACTTATGCCCCTTTGAAGTTGACCAACTTTGACCACAAAATTTGAACACCCTGTACATTTTAGTTAAACACCACACATTTTTTTCGACAATATGAATAATTATAAATAATTGTTACTAGTTATAAAGTAAAATCTCAAAAATGAATTGAATTATGGTTTTTAAATGTTAACGTGCAAATTTTGAAAAAAATTAAATAACTCAAAATCCATCAATATTTTCGAGGTAATGCTCCCTATAAAATATGCATAAATTCAGATTTTCTACCGGAAAATATAAAAAAGTATGTCATTCCATTTAAAATATTCATATACTTCTAATAGCCCATCAACTTGAAAAACCCTGTATATATGACTGAAAAAAAAATTAAAAGAATTGAATCAAATGTTTTACAAAATGGTATCGGAAAACAAAACAATCACACAAAACCAATTATAGACAGAGCAGATAATTATTCTCGGTTTGTTTGGAAAATGTTCATTAAAAAGTCTACAAGTTCTTTCTATAATTTTTCCACATTCACCATGTAAATAAAATAAATTAAAAATATCTTGATTGCGGATGCTTTATTGCAACAATTCAAAATTGTGGGTCTGGAAGACAGCGTACGCTTTCTGACACTTAACAACAATTGATTGCTCAATTGTTTCGAAATCATAGCATACTGCTTTCATTAATATCATACGTATGCAGTGTAAAAAAGCAACATTTTTACAAATTGTAAATTTTTTCAAAAAATATAAACAATGGTATACGATAGTCCCATATCAATATTCGCCAAATTCAATAAGGAATTCGAATATGCAATCAAGAATGGGTCATTCTATTTAAAAAAATTGACTTATCATCCTTTGAAGTTGGCCAACTTTGACCATAAAGTTTGAACACCCTGTGCATTTTAGTTAAACATCACAATTTTTTTCGATAATGTGAACAGTTACAAATAATCTCAAAAATTAATTGAATCACGGTTTGTTAAATGTTAACGTGCAAATGTCAAAAATTTTGAAAAATATTTTCGGTCTAGTGCCTCCTACAAAATATGCATGAATTCAGGTTTTCTATCGAAAAAAAAAAGTTTTTGTCATTGCATTTAAAATAAGAAAGTTAACATCTACTTCCGGAATAACCGGATGTAAATCGAACTTGAAAATATTTTTAAAAGAATCGGCATAAACAATAACCAAATGAGCCCAAGTTTCAGAATTGAATTCATTCTACTAATTCAAAAACTTCTAATAGCCCATCGACTTTAAAAACGCTTCATATATGATTGGAAAGTATATATATCAATAATAACGTTACTGCTTCATAAACGAAGTTTAAACCGCCCGATTTGCGTTATTAAACATTCCGCTGCGTTGGTCCTTTTTTCAGGCTAATTTAATATCTTTGCAGAAAGGTCGTACACCTATACCTACAATTAAGAAGGTGGTGGTTGGCGGAGCCTATGCGTTCTAGGAATCATCACTATTATTAGATTAGATTCCCATACGTTCGTCCTCCGGCTTTAAAGGAAAAATGAATCAATAACGCCGACACCATAAAAACTTACATCAGCGATATATAGGTGCTGTGGTAGCGCAACATCGATGCGCTCGCTCTAAAGATGTTCGGATCGTTTAAGCATACATCTGCAGGTAGTTATAGAACATTACTTAAACCTTAATGAATTTTAGTGATTACGTCATGTATGGCCGGAAGGCTATCTACGGATGTACATATGAATTTGCTTCAACTGTTTTTATTCCATTCTTCTGCGCTGAAGACTAAGAATCGGCAATGCTCTGATGATTTCAATAGTACATCTATTTGTAAAATGTACTTAAAATGGAAATAATATAGTGTTGAGTTTTTGTTGAATGCATTGATCATTTGTAACTGTCGTATTGTTAAAAATATATTTAAGTACCAATATAAACCACTATTTTCTTTAGTTCTCGGCTTAGGGAACATCTTGATGAATTTGCTTTTTATTACATCATCTGTGGACGTAGTATCGATTCTTGTAGGACTTATATGGTAGTTACGACTGTTAATTCAAGAGGTTATAAAAAAAATGTTATATTATAAAATACTTGGAATTTAGTGGTATTATTAGATCAGTAGTAATACTAAATAACTCTAACACAGTAAATCTTCATCGAAATTTCAAGGTCTTATTATCATCATCACAAGGTCGTCAGTTCGAAAACTGGTTGGACACGGACCTCCATTCATTCCTATCCTGAGCTAATCTTCGCATTCCCCGAAAACTAGGACATCCCTAACTATTTGCGAACAATAATCTAATATAGGTTTCCCTCTGTCCTTTTTAATCCTGTTTCTACCTGTAATGTCTCTAACTAGCCCTTCATGTCTCAGAAAGTATCTTACCATCCTATCTCTCATTTTCTAATAACTCCTCATTTCTAACATTTTCTCATTAGTGTTTTTATAATTTTTCAAATGAAGGTACAAATTTGTTTGAAAATCTCAGTAAACAAAAAGCATACCCATACTTTAGTTGGAAAAACATAAACCGTTAAAAAAGATGATATGTATAACTACTAATTTTATTTTATATGTTTTCCACTTCTGCAACAAGCCAAACTGAAGTAAAATGAGTTTTATTTTAAAAAGTGTGATTTCTATTGATAATTGATAATTGTGAATATTTTTAAACAATATTTGTGATTACATATTTAAATAATAAGACCCTACAGGGCTGTATTTATGGGCGTGGTGCGAATTCGCCCAAATTAGGAAACAACGGCGACTCTTGAAACTAGAGACACCAGTTCTGATACCGCTCTTTCGGTACTAAGTTAATATTATCATATTTTCGTTAGATGTGCATGGGAAACTTTTGTATTATGATAAAAATTAATTGTCAACATCTAAAAGAAGTATAACATCAAAAAACAATTACTGATTGCTATTTTAAACCTTTAATAACATCTACAAATAGAAAAACTAAACTCGGTGGAATCTTGAAGAAACATAATGATTAAATAAACTACTAAGAAAAACAGCACTTTTTGTTTCAATATATTTTTTAAGCCTTCTGTTACAATTGTTTCGACCTAGTGGTCATTATCAAAGAGTATTTACTACAGTACTAAGTAGACAAAATATGTACAATCCTTAAATAGCTTAAACTATGATGACGTCACAGATCCGATAATAACAGGGGGTTTGAAAAATATATAAATATATTAAAGGAAATTTTAAAAGAAAACATAAATAGTTCTAATTTGAATGATTTGGAAAAAAACAGAATTGGAAACTATTATCTCTTTATGTCTGAAACAAAATTATTTTAATTTGAATAACAAGTTTTACTTCCAGAAGGATTATTGCCTGTTTTGAAGAAATCCTTTTTAAAACCAACAATAGTCTAATTAAAGACATAAAGTTCTAGTGTCGTTATGTGGACGATATCTTCTGCGTGTGGACTGGAACACAGAGACAACTCAATAATTTACTTGACTTTCTAAATAACTTATATGACAGTATCAACTTTACTATGGAAAAAGAAATAGATGGTGTTTTAAACTTTTTAGATGTATCGGTTTTTACGGTCAGGAATAAATATTCAATTTAAGATATATAGAAAACCAACCGCTACTGATGTCATAATAACAGCGGACGCCAATCAATCTTTTAATATTAAAATCTGTTTTCCAATGCCTCGTTCATTCATAGATTGTTGAACATTCCACTATTAAAAGCATATTTTAATACTGAATTAAAAATAATTAAGCAAATAGCTGTTAATAATGGTTATAACACAGATATTGTAGATCATATACTTTTCAAAAAATCAAAATTAAAATTTAGACACATGTTGTTTGCAGGCTTACAAAACGTAAATATACGAACTACTTCTTATTGTGCTATTAATTATGTTAAAAATATTAGTAATAAAAAAAATAGTTGTGTAAATATAATATAAATGCCGTAGAAATCAACAAATGTAATTTAGGATCACTTATAGTCAATAACAAACAGAAATCCAAAAAAAACTTCAAAAAGTGGTGTTTATGAATTGCTTTGTAAGGATTGCTCTACTTCGTATAGGAAAATCTGCGAAAAATATAAGAACTCGCATCAGTGAACATGAAAAAAGCATTGAGAAAGAACTTAAATCAACGGGTTTGGCAGAACATTGCATTGATAACAAACACGCACTAGATTTAGATAACATTAAAATGCTTCATTTTGAAAACAAAAATAATGTTTTATTACTTCTAGAAAACCTTGAAATTAAAAAATCTCTAAAAGACAAAAATAAAATTTTGGTCAACAACCAAAAAGAATTATATTCAAAAACGAAGATTCCTTATTCGTCTAAATTTTAAGATCAAAGATCTTACATTATGAACGCGTCTTAACAAGTAGGCACAACGAACCGAAAGCCACATCCCACGACCGGTTTCGACCTATCGGGTCTCATCAGGTGGGCGCTGGCAGAAAGGCCCTTCAATGTCGGTAGGGGTATTAGCCCTCGGAGTAGTTGTTTCTGTTGATTCCATATTTATATTTATATTTATATTAATAATATAGCCTGCAAAGGCCTTTCTGCCAGCGCCCACCTAATGAGACCCGATAGGTCGAAACGGGTCGTGGGATGTGGCTTTCGGTTCGTTGTGCCTACTTGTTAGGACGCGTTCATAATGTAAGATCTTTGATCTTAAAATTTAGACGAATAAGAATTTTAATTCCTTCTTTTTTGAATATGTTATATTTTCGTTTAGAAGTCCATGGGAATCAACAGTGTAATTCAATGTCGGTAGGGGTATTAGCCCTCGGAGTAGTTGTTTCTGTTGATTCCATATTTATATTTAAAAAGAATTATGTTCAAACCCCGCCCCTCTGTTATTATACGATCTGTGACGTCACCATAGTTTAAGCTATTTAGGGATTGTATATATTTTGTCTACTCAGTACTGTAATAAATACTCTTTGATAATGACCCTTAGGTCGAAAGAATTGTAGGAGAAATCTTCAAATATATGTTGAGACAAAAACTGCTGTTTTTCTTATTAGTTTATTTACATCTACAAATATTGAATTTTAGATTAAAATATTTAATTTGACCAAACTGTATACAGTTTTGAGAAAAATCAAACAGATGTTAGTTAAGTTTTATTACTGAGCAGACTTCTTTCGTGTTCGCTTTAGTGTAATCCTGACTGAATATGAAAATCCTTGACGATGGCCTTTGTGATTTCTGATGCGAGCTGCCAAGCTACATCGAGCACCGCTTAATCCTGTCTAGGGGTCGGCCCCAATTAAACAAAACCAAATACCTGATGTTCATTCATTCTCGTTCTCAGGGCCTTTTATATAGGATTTTGGTTTATTTCTTTTATAAGGAAATAAAAATACTCCTCATTTAACATTTTTTCCTTAAACACAAATTATCGACAAATATGATTCAGATTAAAATTTGGATGCGGTCTACAGTTACTTGGTTGAAATTCATATTGTACTAATTTTGATTAAAACACTGTTTTATAAATTTCAACAGATTTAATTATCACTTGACAATTATTTCGCTTCTTCGGAAGTTATATTTGCAAAAAATATAAATAGTGAACTAGTTCAAAAAGAACTTCAAAAGAAGCCAAAGTTTAGCGAAACAATTGTCAAGTGATAATTAAATCTGTTGAAATTTATAAAACAGTGTTTTATTCAAAATTAGTGCATATTAAAAATGATTAAAATTAGAGAAATTGAAGGTATTCATGGGAAAAACAAAGAGAAATTTAATTAGACATAAATATTTCCAATGCCAGTACATCGGTTATTCTTAAATTATTTTTAAGGGACCTTAATTAAGAATAAAAAAAGTGGGGCCCTACTTTCTTGATAGTATATAGCTTCACTGGTTACATCTTGTAGTTACAGTTCGAACACCTTGTATACGAAATAAGCGAGGGTGATGTTATTCGGCGGCAACCAGACAGTCGAGTCGGTTTGCCTTTAGGATGCACACAATTTCACCTCGTCCTCGCTAATTTTGCAAAGGAACTGGTTCTCTTCTTGTTGTTTTATTTTTGTCGTTTGGATTCTCTTAGTCAGAACTATTTATAGACGAGCGTTATAGTTGAAATCGTTCCGGTTTCAGTAATACTAATTAAAAGGAAGGTGAACTCCTAAAGATGAATCTGTAGTATGGATGAGAACTCGCAAGCGTCCTGTTACTTTCCCAGCTTTTAAAATTAATTAAAGATAAGCCACTAACTATGGCAATTTATCTTCAAACATTCGTTTCTGGATCTTTAAGATTATTATCGCGAAGGAACGATATTGGAAAAGGATTAATCGTTACACGATACATTAAGTTAGCTTTTAAAACATTTTTCCATTACTTTATTTACGTTAATGCGATATTAATTATTGAATTAATATATAGCCATCACAGATTACCTCATGCAATGAGGGAAAAATTTGTTACTGTTGTCATGCCCTCGCCGGGACTCGAACCCGCGATCTTTCGCTTTACGCACCAATGATTTTGCCACTAAAGTACGAGAGGTGACAACAATAACAACGACAAACGTACTTACTAAGTCACAGAACGTCGGAATCTATATATATATTACTATTAATCATTAATAATGAAATGTTTGAAGAATTTTTAGTAGGGGTAAATTTTAAATACATTAATGCGATATTATTTATTGAATTAATGAATACCCACCACAGATTACCTCATATAATGAGGAAAAAATTTGGTTGTCATGCTCTCGCCGGATCTCGAACCCGGGATCTTAGTGGCAAAAGCATTGGCGCGTAAAGCCAAAGATCCCGGGTTCGAGTCCCGGCGAGGGCATGACGACAGTAATAAAATTTTCCCTCATTGTATGAGGTAATCTGTAGTGGGTATAAATTAATTCAATAATTAATATCGCATTAATGTATATAAAATTTACCCCTACTAAAAATTCTTCAAACTTGGATCAATTGATGCATTCATTATTTTTAACTCCTGCTCTATCAGACTGTATTTCCAATTTAACAATTTAAAGAGTAACTTCAAAGGTGATCGTGAAGAGATCCAAAAAATTTGGTTGGTTTGGTCGCTGTTAACTCGTGGTGAAACAGTAATGAAATGAGTTTAAGCTGAACTTTCAGACATATGGTGGAATAAACTGAGAGAAACTGTTTTTATAATGTTTCAGATTTCAGGCATTTGGTTTATTCCAAATGAAAATATGAAACCGCGACAGGAAACTGGACACTTTATTTGACTTAAAAATTGTGTTTAATTTAAACTTCTTAAATCGTTATAAATGTACAAAACGTTTGTGATACACTTATTTGGAATTTGAATGTTTTGATGCAATTTTCTCATAATCGGAAGGCAAAAAAATCTAATACATAAATACATTTGATGTTGCCATTCTAAGAATAAGAAGAATTTTTCTATTCGTTTCTATAAAAAAAAACTGTAGGATATATAAAAAAAATTAACGAAAAGTCGAAAAATACCGAAGAAAATTTTCAAAAATCAGAATAAACCTTCAGATCTAAATGTATTTAAAAATCAGTTTGAGTATTTTTCTGAAAAGAAAATTCCTACTTTTTTAATGAATTATATTTATAATTTTTCCCCTGACTGGGTAGGTTTATGATAGTCTGTTTATTCGAAAAAGCTTTGAGAACCATGCCATGACAGTTTTAAAAGATTCAAATTTTTCTCCTTCTCATTCGCCAACAGAATTTGTGCGTTGTTATATTTTTCTTCCACATTCTGCACTTTATTTCTTAATTCAGCGTTCTGCTCTTCCAAAGTTACCACTTTCTCCTGGCTATCATGAACTAACAACAATGATTTTGATATTTCATCTTCTAGAGACTTGATTTTCTAAAATAATCGTATATACTAGTAGTACTCAGGAATATAAATACTACTGTAGTTATTATTATTGCCAACCTCTGTACATTCCATTATGTATGTTTTTTTATCTTCCTCGGCTGCTTCGTATTTCTTTTTGAATACGTGCACGTCTTCTTCTAATAATTTTATCTTGCTTTGTAGTTTGTACCATTCATCGAAAAATTCTTTTATTGCTTCATCTTTGGCTTGGTCCACTTGAACTGCTACTGAAATTCGTTCCTGCATCTCTAAGATGCATTTTTGTTGCTGTTGCAATAATTCTTCGCAGTACTGTACAATATATAAAGTTTAAAGAATAACTATTTTAAGAGAAGGTTTGAAATTTACATTTCTCATCAGTTTCTCCTCTTCAAGCTTTTTCAAAAGAATTGCATCTCCTTCTTCGAAATTATTCTCGGTTTTATTCCATAATTCCCGTAAACTTAAAAAGACCAGGGAGCTGTTAGGTTTTGGCACTTGACTGGGATCGATTTGTATTCCGTCTCCTCGATTATTGGATTCAAACGAACATTCCATGTTCTTTGTAGGTGAAAAAGATAATTTGGTTGTTTCTGTAGTTACACCATTATTTTCAGCACTTAAATTAAAACACTCATCTTCATTTCTTGTCTCTGGATGTATTTGTACCAATTTTTGTGGTACTTGATCGATATTATTTTCCTATAATTTACATAAATTTAATTTGTTAAATAAAAAAAATTATGTTTAGGTACTCTACTGTTAATGCAAATTAAAGAAAAACAATCTACGCGACGTTTTGATGACGTTTACATGGCATGTGTACTGGAATGGTTCATTTAAATGTGTAAAAGTTCCTTACTTTTATTATATTCACTTTAGCATCGTCCTTTGAAATTATTGTAATTGTTATGGACTTATGGTGCTCATTCATCAAATAAAAATTTTAGTTCAGCAAATTAATATTAAAACATAAATCAGTGTCAAACATTTCATGTCATAAAAAGGTTACTTCTTAAAACAAACAAAATATTTATAGTGATGATAAGCCTTCTATTAACATAACTTGTATAATCTATAAAAAAATAAACTACCTGTGTAAACCTATCAGCGTTTCTTTGCCATAAACTGACTTTCTTAAATTAATCTGCATTGTAAGATGGAAACAGGTTTCGAGGAATGTCTCTCGTCCTCTTGTTCCTCTCCTAATTATTCTACATCTTTTTAGACATCATTACATTTAAACTGTTAAAAATAACGTAAAATAAAACAATGTTATTTCACTAATTTTTATTGAACTCGACAATATTGTTTCGATCGTCAACGATCATTCTCAAGAGTACTTAAGTACTTATAACAGTTTATAAAATGTTTCACAAACGTTGCACTATTTGTTGCTATCTTTTATACTGCTTAACTTTTGAATGCTTGTACATTTTATAAAGTAGTCAATTTTAATATATTTATCTTGTTTTTTGTCTGTCTCTTCCTGATATGCTGCTTGTGGCGAAAGATGAAAATTCTTCATGAAGAATTTTGTGGTGGTTGAAATTTTCGTGTCTGAATTGTAGAATTAACTTTTTTTTCTGTCAATACGTATTTCTTCGGTATACGCTTTTATTAACTTTTAAGATCTGATTGAGTAGCATGAGTTCTCTAACAACCTGTAGATTTCTTTGTTATCTGGAGATCTTCAAAACTCGAGAATTTGACGCATGGATAAGATTAAGTTTTCAACTAAAGATACACCTACTAAAATATTTATCTCAGATGGGTACTGAATTTACCAGTTCATTTAAATGGTTCACTTGAGTAATTAGACTGTCTGTTATATTAAAATAGAGACTGTTGCTGCTAATTGTAAAAACGAAATAAAATCTGACTTGACCAGAAAAAAGGTCTTAAGGAATTAATAGCAATTTGTCAGTGTCATCAGAGTCATACAACCATGTTAAATATGTTACCGGCCAAACCCGATTTCAGGACAAACTAGTTTTGCCTAGGCTAAACTAGTTCTTCCTATATGCGATTGGATTCACTAGTATAGCCTAGTCCAAAATAATTTGTATTAAGTTTAGGCTAGTCCAAACTGATTTGTCCCGATATAAATAGGTTAGGTTATGATAGATAGATTTTGTGAGATGCAGCTGCAAAAAAAATTGTTCTACAAACAGATGGCAGTGCACTCCATGTAAAAATAAATAACAATTTTAATAATTGAGATATGATTATAGCTTCTACTAAAAAACACTTATTATTTGTTATAGTATGATTGTTTGTATTACCACTTATCCATAACTTTTAACGACGAATCATTATGGTTTTAATAAAAATAATAATTTTTCCAATTACGGAGTATTTTATTCAGTTTATCTAGATACACTATAATGTTTACACTTGTTTTTTGTTATTATTGTTTCACCATAAGGTACTATTTAAATAAAAAAAATAATAAAAGCTATACGGTTCTCCAAAAGGGCTAAATTGGGCTGGAATTGTTATATTTAAGACCGATGTTACCGGTTGGTAACAAAAAAAAAACAGCTAAATAATAAATGAATGTATAATTCCGATTGTGAGCAGCATTATATATTAAACGTGTGAAATAAGTAATTGTTGTAAAAAAAAAACAGAAGGTGAAATGTGTTACTTCATAGTTATTATTGTCATTGTTGGGGTAATTTTACCTTTCGCGGCGGACGTGGCGAAACCACAGAAATGTTTCTGCATGTCGTTAAAGTAATAATTTGAAAAAAGCAATGATGAACAACTATTAATTATGATTTTTTAATAGACAATTTCTGCATATTATCCAAATTTAGCTGTTCACAAATCGTACTTAATTCCACACACTTGAATAGATAAAATTTTTGTTTTGATTCCACCAACACACTTCAAGGTAGTAAATTGTTCCGACTACTAATTTAATTTCTCAAGCTACTGTAGCAAGTATTAATTAGCATAGAAATCACACGGATACATTATCATAGGTAGATATAACTAATATTGTCATATTTATTAGGAGATGTACCACCTCGCCGGGTACACCAAATTTTAATTCCGAATGGGTAGATACATTAAAAATGTTTAAAGGTAGGTATTGGAATGTTGTTTATGTTTGCCTCATTTATTATTCTATCTAAAACAAAGCAGCTAAAATAATAAACATTGAACATCGAAGCAGACAGAATTGTTTACATAAACGTAATGCAACACTTGTAAAACATTTCGTGTTCTTGAATAAATTTATTTATGTATCGTGTCAGGTATTGCCGACTACAATGAACAACATTTTTTGATGGATTCACAAACAGTAATGTGAAAAATTGAAAATTCGATTTTAAATATAATTTTATAATATAAATAAAAATGGAATATTCGGAAAATAATTACAATAATTCGTATTAGGTAACGTTAACACAAGTTTGGTGGCCTAGGATGTTTTGGATTGTTTTAAGGAATTCAAAAGGAAATAAAGTCAAAGCCACATGGAACATATAATAAGTTGCTTAAAATTGATTATGACCAAGTTTAGAAGAGAGATCTTTTAAGTTTAAATTCAAAAAATAATTTTCGGTAAGTTATTACTATTATCGATTATCTAGTAATAATATGTTGTTTAAAATAACAGTTCGTGGTTATTTCCAGTACAATCGGTCGCAATTAATGATGGAATCATATTAATTTTCTAGAATTTCTGTAAAAAGTTCTAGTCTAGTCTAGTCTTCAAATAGTTTCAAAATATTCAATAGACCTAAACTTCCATAATTCTGTAGATACACATTAATCCTGAATATTTTATTTATTTAAACAATCAACGGGCAATTTTTCCTACACATACAAAGTACTAATACCAACTATGGCTTCAAAAATTACATTATTAACTTTTTAAATATATAATAAATTGATTCCAAAGCCCTTTAAGCCGATGTACAATAGAAAATAAACATAGTTTAGCGACACACTGGGCTCTACGATTGGTTTAATATACGTAAATGACTAAAGGCCAGCTAGCTCTATGGGCAAACCAAGCTATTGTTGCAATCGTCTTTACTATGTCGACTTCACTGATTCACACTTGTTTAGATTAAATAGACCTATTAAGTTTATTATTATATTAAATGTCATTTAAAACGAGTTACAAATCAGAAGTTATAAGTTATGAATGAATTAAATAAATTAGGATTAATTATAAATGACCAAATTGACGTTAATAATTCACCTCTTCTAAATTTATAAATCCTATAATTTTCACCACTACTAAATGTTAGTAATCCTAGGTAATATTCTTTGTCCCTCCCCCCCTCCTTTTTTCGATTTAATTTTAGTTAGTAGGTACCTATATAAGTGATTTTGTAAATAATTTTAGTTTAGTCATTCTTCCACCTGAAGAAGCCACGTTGTGGCGAAATGATCATTGTGGTCAATAAATCATTTTATAACTCAAAACTTCGTGTTTTATTTGTATTTGTGATTACACTATTTCTCACCAAAACTCATATTTTCAAAGGAAAAAGTAATTTAGACTTCAACAGGTTATCCGTGCCTTAAAAGGTGCTGAAAAATATAAATATGTGTTTCAGACCAGATAAGGGTTGACGAAGGGTATATTAGTCTCAGTCTCAGAACCGAACTATTAATGTGGATGCAATTTTTCAATAGTGTACGATAACGAAGCAATATAATCTATGATTACGTTAAGTAACTGATGTCTTAAGGTCTGTAATATATATACGAGGTGGATCATAACACTACCAGCGAATAACTATTCACATTATCACACAATATACTAAACATTAAATAAGAGTTATTATAAAAATGCAACGGACTAACGTCAACCAAGCTAGAATGTCGTTGATTAATCGAGTAATCGTGATCGACAGGTGATATAGGTTAGTTGCACTATAAAGTCAGAAATCTGAAGAACTGCTGGATTTTCTCAATTTCGTAAGGGCCTCCAAACCTGGGATCCATATAATAGTGGAGGAAGGATCAGTGATTTATGCAATTAAATTTTTCTTTCACTATTGATAAAGTCCTAACAAATCCTACATTCACTGATTATAAATATGTAAATTAAATAGTTATATCTGTACAATTTACAATATTATATTTAAGGATTTAAATGCATTTATTTTCTTCACATGGAAAAGTTCTGTAATTCTTTCATTGCTATTTTAATTTATTTCATTTAGAATAAGTAACCCATTTACTTTAAAAGTGTACTAATTGTTTATTTATTTAATAAATCTTAAAATTAACGGCGCTTGATGCAGAATATCAAAGGGGCACGTATCTAAATCTACATTTTACTTGGAATAATGAAGGAGGCTGAGGTAAGTAATTAAGTAAAAGAGTTAAGAGAGACATCTACCCCTAATTTCCACAAAATTTCCAAGCCACAAAGTTTGTAGTAATTAGCGGTGAATCTCTTTTAACCCTTTTAGCTATATTTTAAAATTATATATTAGGTGAGCTAATAAAAGATATACGAATACGCATCAAATCAATTATCCTAGGATGTTTCCTAAATTACAAAAACGGAGCAAAATTTAAACTTTTGAGGGTGCACTTATTGTTAAACATTATGCTAACACGAAAAAATAAATGAGTAAAACAATGGAATAGTTTCAGCAGTTAAATTACTAGTAAATGTAAAACCGAAAATTGATATTAAACAAAAAAATGAGATTTACAAACGAACTTGTAAAGATTGCAATGCAAGCTATTTAGGACAAATAAGAATGAACACCTAAATACCTTTAGAAAATTAGATAAAAGATTGATTGTTCAGATGATTGTTTTAGTTTAGGTAATAGTTTAGACACAAACAATATAAAAATTTTACACACAAATGTAAACAAAGGTAGAAAGTTATCACAATTAGAAGAAGGCCATAAATAGAAAAGAAGTATTGATGAACAATCAATTGGGACTAGAAACATACTTCTTTTCTCTTTTATTAAGTAGATTATAAACTTGTGTCGTGTGTAGTTTTAAGTTTAGTAACTACAATACTCATGATTATGGTTTCATAAACAAAAGAAAAGAAATGGTCTTAGCCTAAACTAACCACAACACTTTTTGCAAATGCGTATACGTGTTTCACTCACTTACTAGACTTTCGTCTTGCGTTGAAAATGCTCACGATGAGTAAGTGAGCGAAACACGTGTACGCATATGCAAAAAGTGTTGTGGTTAATTTGGGCTAAGACCATCTCTTTTCTCTTGTTTATTTCAATCACCACAGTCTCCTCTTATATTTATTTCAAATATGGTTTCATAGATCGAAACGTTATTGTTGAGTACAATAAATTTAATTCGTGAAACTATTCGATTGTATATTTTTGTTACTCCTGAAGATGCCCTTATAAGTCGAAATACATATTGAGTTTTTTAATAAAGTTTTAAGTGAAACTCCCAAGTTTGTTTGATTTAAATTTTAATTTTAATTATTCTATTGTCCTATTGATTTATTTTTCCTTGAAAACTAACAAAGTTCAAAAGTTTTATTATAAACACTTTTAAAACTATTACAACACTTTTCTGTTTCACTCTTTTATCCTGTGTATGGGTGGTCATTTATATAGGTGGCCAAGACCATCACATTCTATCTACAAACATGCAATCTTGAGGTTATCCCGAATAAACGCGAAATGCTTGCTTGTGGTAATGGGAAACAAATTGTCGTAAGGTTTGTATATGTCTACCTGTACCGAAAAAAGAAAACATTGGCATCAGCGATAACTAATGATAAACAGCGAATGAGAAGGATGTCTTAATTTGTCTTGTAAGATGCAGGTGCAGGTTGTGCCATTTCACTTGTATCGTGTTTCGAAAAGAGACCTGTTTTGCAACTGCAGAAGTTCTTACGTTCTTTGCGGCTGGCAAACATTTTGATTTAATTATAAAATAATCGAACATTTACGCATACACTGCCTAACGAAACTAATTTTATTATCAAATAATCAGTACAAATGAGTAATTTTTATGATTACAACTTAAGAAAAGAATTAATTTATCCTCAAATGGGTAGTTAGGTACAAATTTAAAATACAGAATTGCAAGGTGTTCTAACACCGCTTCTAAAACACAATTTAAACAAATTCAAACAAATACCTGGGCGTTATTTTTAGGTGTGGAATTATATCAGCAATGAATAGCTTAAAGATCTGAGATTATTTTATTTTTAGGTAATGGGTCCTCATTCTTTGCTACTAGTAAAAAATACGGAAAACATATAAATTCATTAAATAAAAACATCGAATTTACGGCAAATAGGAAACAGTTCTTTAAATTTTCAGGACCTTAATATAAAAATTGACGACAATAAATTTATTTTGGATATCTACAGAAAAGAATCATATTCCAATCACCCTATTAACAAAAAGCTAGCTAGTTTCCATTCCATGATCAATACAGTAATCAAAATTCCTTTACACAAAAAAAAATTAATAAACAACTATCCATAATAAAATGTATAGCGATTTATAATGGCTTTAATGTGAACACGATAAAGAAGATATTTTGAAAAAAATTGAAACAAAATCTAAATGAGCTTATCTTCTCTACAAAAAAGACCAAACATAAGTAATAATATAGGAAATTATTTAACAAAAATAATGTATCGCCGGCATATTTCAACAAAAGAACCTTGGATAAAACACTCAGCAATAATAAATTAGATAAACAGGTAGACAACGTAATATGTAGTGGTGTGTACGAGATAACACGCGATGACTGTCCGGCAATTTACATTGGAAAATCCAAAAGGGATATTGATACTCGGTTCTCACAACACGTTAGAAACATAAAATATAACAACCACAACACAGGTTTAGCCATTCACTGCATTAATAATAATCATTTTTTCAAATCTTTGATAGTTTCGACTTTTACTTGATGAAAATCCATCTTAAATAGAAAAACGAAACTAAAGATTTTCACACACTTTATTTACTATTCGTAACATATGTTTCGCCAAATTTTGCCTTCCTCAAACTACTGAGTAGTAAGTACTTACGTCTGAAACCAAACATATGTTACGAATAGTAAATAAAGTGTGTGAAAATCTTTAGTTTTGTTTTTCTAATCATTTTTTCAATCAAACAAACTTAAAAATATTGAAAAAACAAAAAGGCGGTAAAATTTTAGATAATTACAAGATTGTAGAAAACAAAAATATCCTTAACAAAAACAATATTAACCAACTAGAGTCCAGAAACAACCCCCTCATGAACCCCAATCTGTTAGATTAAACCAATATATATGTAATATCTTTAACATTGTATCTTATCGGTAATAATTGTAATCCGGATGATGCCTTAATTGGGTGAAATGTACATTGAGTATTATCAATAAATTAATAGTGAAACGTTTCCAAGTGTTTTATTCGAATCTTAATTTTTTTTTTTAAAATAAGGGAGCAAGTTACAATAAAACTTTTTTTCGTGGCATTTGAAAGGTTTAGAAGAAGGTCGCAATTTTTTATTCGAATCCATACACACATACATACCTATGCTGAAAATGTGTTTCAAAAACAGGTCTCCTCTGTTTTTGAAACTACTGAAATTAAAATAAATTAAGTCAATAGAAATTTTCTGGATGGCTGTTTACCTAGTATAAAACTAACAGTTGTAGATTTTGAGAGATTTAATGTATAAATAAAATTTAATTAACATACACACTTAATATGTATAAGATCATTAAGTAAAACAAATAAGCAAATTAAACAAAATAAAGCCCCAATTTCTTCAGTCTTTGGCTTTTCAAGTTACTTCCAACTCTTTAATAAACTATTTCTGGTATCTGTTGTTTATGTACAAAATATGAATAATATGGTACATAACTTCAGTATCTTCCGTAAGGGTATGTTAATTTGAGTCGAAAATAATTCTGATTAGAATGCCCTTTTCAACGACAGCCCACAAGCATAGGTAGAATTAAAAAAATATATACTTTTATTTGCATGTATAGCGCCCCTTTCAAATATAGCTTTTTTTATAACGATTTAGGTACTTCTTTACGATTTACATATTAAATGTGAATTTCAAGCCGATGTCTCATTTCAGTAACGGCATTCAAAAGTTCTTTTTGACATTTGCAGTTTAGCTCCGAAAATTGTTGGCAAAAATAAAATTGTACCTACTACTTACTGTAATACAATGTTCAAGTTCTAGGTAGAAATGAACGGGATGTTCAAATAACCGACATCGGCGATATTTAAGTAATTATTCTACTTAACATAATACTAACAACAAAGTTGTCGAGAACATCTTATCCATTGACATATTTGGTACACATGCTATTAGAAACCGTTTCCTGTCGGATGTACCTTTGGGCGGTAAAACGTACAAGGTCTTTTAACTGTTAACGTTTACTTAATTAAATAATCTACACATAGTTAATGACCGACTGTCTTTGTAGATAGCAGGTGTTGGGCGGCTACGTATTCGATGTTAAGTATTGACAGTTATCATTGATTAGCTTTTGACATGCTTATTGTAGTTAACTGAATAATTGACATATGTTTCTTTGTCGTATGAAACGATTGATAGAAGGTAATCAATAATATTAAGTACGAAGCAGAGCCCTACAAATAAGCGTTAAACTAAAAAAAGAGTAAAATAAAAGCCCAAAAAACGTATGAAATTGAAAATAACGAACATACCATTTTGTACTAAACTGTAGTATACAATGGGACAAAATCAATATTGGTTTTGGTTTTCTAAAAATGCTGCACAAATAGTCAGACTAAAAATGAGACCACGTCAGTAAGATCTGACCAAAAATATTTCTAATATTATTATAAAGGATGTAAATACGAGTCCGTGACTTTTAAAGGAAAACATCAATTGTTTTGGCAAAAAATCATTTTATTTTTATTTATCTCGATACATTTAATCCATCTTGTTTCTAATTTTTTTATTTCTTTTATATAATAATATTTCTGAAGGCCCTCAAAATAAGCGTTTGTTTCAAGGATCATCTCTTCATTAGACTTAAATCTTTTACCGCCCAGCAATTTCTTCAGGCTTGGAAGCAGGAAATAGTCGGAGGGGGCTAAATTCGGCTAAATATGAAGAATAAGGTGGATGACGTACCAGTTTGTAGCCCAATTGTAGAAATTTTGCCATGGTAAATACATACGTACGAGTATGCACCCGTTCATGGTCCTAGTGGAACAAGACTTTTTTCTCGGCTAAATGCGGTCGTTTATGCTTCAAAACAGTATCAAATCTGTCCAGCAGCTCGTTTGAATTGCAGCTGAACATCTCCTAACACTTCTTTTAACATATCACACGGTGGTGTTTATGGTCGATCGTGAGCAATTGCGGCACCCACGCCCATCGTGTCGAGAGCTTTTTCATGTCCAAATATTCATACAAAATGTGATGCACTCGCTCAGTTGAGATGCCTACAGCCTCAGCCTCAGCCAACTCACACACTTTCAAGCTTCGATCATCTAATATCATTCCATGGATTTTGTCAACGATTTCTGGCATAACGACTTCTTTTGGGTGACCTGAACATTCAGCAGCACTTGCAATGGTGTGGCCACAACGAAACTCAAAAAACCACCTTTTAACCATTAAATCGACGGTTCAGAGTACCCGCAGTATTTATCAAGCATCTCTTTGGTTTCTTTAACGGATTTTTTGCTCAAAAAGTAATGCTTAATCAGCATACCTACCAAATTTACTTTTTACCATATTGTGGAAATTAACGAGGTTAGCTGCTTTCATTGGCTGTAAAACATAAACCAAACGTAGCAGGTGCTTTCACACAATTTTACAGTAGTCTACCGACAGTGGAACTTAACGGAAACAGTGTTGCCATTATAGTTATTGGCGAGAAATTCAAAAAGCCACGGACTTATCAAACCTCCCTCGTAACAATATTTATATATTTATATGACCGCAACATCAAGACTGGGTAATTAAAACAAATGGAACGATTTAGATAAAGATCGAGATGTTGGCTCGGTGTCTATCTTTGCTCAGCATCAGTTAATTAATCATACATATTTTTGTGTAATAAATTAAAAGTAATAATTCTACACGAGATTGAAACAGAATGTTCGAATATTGTTGAATAAATACTAGCCGTTAATATTATTACCTTTATTTATTCTTAGATAAAAAGTACGGTCTTCTTTAATTTTATGGTAAGAATCTCGTTTCTGTGAGATTTTAATAGGTATCATAAACCATTTAATTAAACCGTGCAAGGTTTTCAAACAGCACTTATAACGGAATTAAAGGATGAAAAACACAATTTAGTGTCACTGTACAATATCAGATCGAAGGGCAACTTACGACTAAACTGGAGTCAAGTTGGGGTCATCGGAAGATCTCCGCAATTCGTGAGCATTCTCTAGAAGAACAATATTTACATAGTGTGACCAATCTTTTCGAAGAAACAATGTTCAGAACTTCCCTTGCCTTTCCTCATTTATTATTTGGCCAATTTTTATATTAAGTACTTAACTAAATTATTCGTATGTAATTTCTAATTAATTACCATAAATAAAATATTTTCCTTTCTTGTGGTAAGGATAATTATCGAAAGCAACTATTCTGTTCTATCGACTTTTCATTAAATTTTTATATTTCAAATAGAATCTATATGTCGTAGTCACATATCAAAATTAAGCATTTTATAAAACGCCGAGACTTTTCGAAAATGACTTAGCAAATTGTAATACGTAAAAATAATATTATTATTGTTATATTCAGATGTTTTGCCGTGGGCATATTATTACATGACATAGAATTTACATTATGTTAGCAATATATTTCCTGTTTAACATTTATGTACTTTTTATTCTTTGGTTAAATAAAACGGGTTCAATAAAGATACGGAATGGTTGAGATGATCTTGTACAAAAATTATACTAGAATTTTTAGGTGGGGATGAAGCGGCAAAGGCACGGGGGGAAAATGGAATATGAAAAATGAACTATTGTAACCTAGCGCTTTTAATAATATCAATAGATTCTGCGAGTATAATATTTACTGTAAGAAAACATCTACAGATGCTATCATTCCCGCCGATTCGAACCAAAATTCATCTATTAAATTGTCAACCTTCCATAGTTTAACACATAGATTAGTAACGTATCCTCTAAATTAAATAAAATTTAATAATAAATTATCAATTACTAAACAATTAGCGGTAAATAATCGATATAATAAGAATCTTAATGATAAATTACTTAAAAGAAAACGGGAAAAACTCATTATGAAAGAAATTTATAGTACAAATACCAAAGAAATAGAAAAATGGTCTTCTGTAGGTTACCTTAATAATCTAAATAAAGAAATCTGTAGGTATTTAAAAAAAGAATTAAATCTAAATATTATTGGTCCAAACAAAAGTAATTTGAAAAATATATTAGTTAATAATAAATTACATAATATTGATATATTTAAGAAATCTAGTGTTTATAGATCAAATGTGTTGATTGTAATGGTGTCTACATTGGAAAACCGGGCTGAAATTTTGATATTAGATGGCAAGAGTACGAAAAATCGATTTTACATAAAAAAAATATACTGGTTTATCGCAACATTGCATAGAAAATAATCATACAATAAACAAAAATAATTTTTCAATCCTTCATATTCAAAACAATAGTAAAAATTTAAATTTTTTGGAAAAATTAGAAATTCAGAATCTTTCGCCACTCCAAGCAATGTTAAACGACCAAAGAGAAGGTTACAATAGCCCTATATTCCGTGCAATTACAGGTAATATCGGAATTTGCAGCCATTTCATTCATCATTCGCAGTCTTCTTTAATTTTAGTACACTCTGATTGTCCCTTTGATAACGACCGAAAGGTCGAAACGCATGAGTTTTCTAATAAATAATTGTAAATTTTAATAAGTGTTTTCTTTAATATATTATTGTAACCTAATCTAACCTACCCTTAGATTAGGTTAAGTTGGGATTGGATTAGGTTGCATTATTTATCATTCAAATTTTCGGTCTTTTATGTAGTTATGAGTTTTTAAATAGGTCCGATTATGCAAGGGTTATTGCAAAACAATACTTGAAGGCGGCATTATGCTATAATAAGCCAAAGCGCTAATACGAGTTTTGTAAAACGTCTAGGCGTGTGACAGAACGTCTGAATATACCAGTCATGATGTAAAATTGTGTTACTTATTTATACGTTTTATAATTTACCAAGTTAGTTTTTAAAAGCCTCACCGATATATAAATTGCTTCTATATGTATATCTATTCTCTATTTGCCTACGACTTACACAGTAATAATTTTTTGAAGCATATCCGTTATTAATAGAGTGGTGGGTGGAAAACGAAGTTGTGAAATGAAAAATTACCATACCATACGAATGTACGACGTAATCAAAAACATGAACAGACTGCCAACACATATCTCTTCATAGGATCTCTTAGTTAATTTTATTCGAACATATAACGTGAAGTTTATCTTGTCATTTGACACTTCTTTACATTTTCTAACCAATAAGCTATATCTCCACGCATCTTTAGGTATACAAACAACATTATAATTTGCTAGATGATAAAATATATGATTGCCTAAGTGAAACTTAGTAATGACTCCAACAATACTGTCTAGTTTCTATAAATGGTGATTTTCATGAAATTACTTATTAGCGTGGTAAATGAAAAGTTAATTTTTAAATTAACCTTAACCTTCACAATTATATAAAAGTTTTGATTAAATAAGGAAAGGTTCTTTAAAAAAAACTGTGGCAAAAAGTATATAAAGTATTTGTTATATTATTATAATTTATTGAAGATAATGGTGTAACTAGTAAAATTTTGACAAAAAGAGGAAAAAACATAATTTGGTTAATAAATAAATGAAACACAAGGTTTAATTTCCACAATATATTAAAACACTTGACATATGTTTCGCATAACTTAGGCTTCTTCGGTAGTATAATAAACTTGTTTAATAAGTTTACTATACTTTCGAAGAAGTCTAAGTTAGGCGAAACATATGTCAAGTGTTTTAATATATTGTGGAAATTAAACCTTGTGTTTCATTTATTTATTAACCAAATTATGTTTTTTCCTCTTTTTGTCAAAATTTTACTAGTTACACCATTATCTTCAATAAATTATAATAATATAACAAATACTTTATATACTTTTTGCCACAGTTTACCTTTTTACAGAAATTATTACAGAATGCAATAAAAATTACATCAAACTCTTCCTTATTTTAATCTAAATAAAAGTTTTATAAAAAACTATATGCTAGAAATCTACCATTTACTCACAATTCGTATTTAAAATTACAACTATCAAAATAATTATAAATATACAGTTTTTACCCTTAAAATAATTAATTATAGAGTTTTATCAAATTAAATCTATAAGTTTTCTCAAATTATATCATTTTATCTCTATATTATACAGTTTCTGACTTGATAAACTCTTAAAATTAACAAAATCTTTCGGTGACTAAAGTATCTAAAAATTATTTTTTATACATTAAAATGACTATATTTAGAAAGCAAATAATTCTGTTATATTTCCTAATTAGATAAATTGGAAGTTTATCTATAATCCTATATTCAAATAGATCTTTGTTTTAGCTGACAAATATGAATCGGAAAGAAAGTACCTGTACCTTATAATTTTGGCTGAGATTACAAATACCAAATTAAATGAATAGCCTGAGAATCATGCTCTTATGGAAAATTAAGTATTCTGAACTCCTTTACAAATGTGTAAAAACAAATCTTACATTTACATTACTTTACTCCTTTAAACAACAAATTTCTAATTGTTAGGTTATAATTTTCCAAATTTTTCAAAATAAAAGTATTTTAAAAGTGAATTATAATGCTAAACGTGACAGAAAGCTTATTGCAATAGTGATGAACAAATTTTAAAAATCAAATAGACAAAAAAATATTATAAGGAATTTTTTTTATGTAGTCGACAGATATCCATAGGAAGAAATAATATTTTATTAAATTAAAGTAAATTCAAATAGAAATAAAATTTTATTAGATATGTAAAGTGTTCATAGTCTGTATTTGTCAAATGCACCCTATTAATTAATGGTAGGATATAGATATCACCACAATATTTATGTGTAAAATTGTAAATTTTTGTGTTTAAGTTTAATTGTCTTTTAATTGCATTAACTGAACCATTCGCTTCACTACAGTCAACCTGTGGAATGTTGCGATTTGAAAAACTTCCTGTCCCATAACTCTAGCCTTGCAGAATTCTTCTGCACTAATTTAGTAAATCATCGTTGCGTTTCAAATTCCAACGATCGAAGAAAATATGCTTTGTGTTTTTGTTTTACCAACAATTTATTTGTAGGCCAGTAATAAGAGTTGAACGCAAAGTATGACGCGTCAATAAAGCCGCCTTGTAAGAAACTGTAAGTGCATTTGCCCTACAGCTAAAGAAGCTACATATTAAGTACACAAAAGGTTTTCATTACTAACCTATCCATCACTTTTAACAAGCTGTAATGACTACTCATCACCTAATCTGAAATATATGACAAAGCATAAAGCTGCTTACGAACAATTCTTTTGATACAATAGTTATACACTTAACAGTTTCCGTAAAAGAAACAAAAAGAGAATGAATTCGGAGGGAGAATAATGCCACTAATGCGCGCAAAACATTTTATGATATCGACGATTTTAATGTAAGTACTCTTTTCAGACATAGGTTCCTCATATTTCTGATACATTAAAAAGCTGGCCAGGGTAGATCTGTGAACACATACGAATAAGAACGATTATAATTGTGACTTCTTAAGAAAATTATTTGTAAATGGGTATGAAATTAAATTAAACACTGGAGGGTTTCACTTTTAAAGACTTTATTTCTCAACAATATTGTTTCGGCCAATCGGCCATTCTCAAGAGAGAGTAGAAAGATTACTAAATTTTTAAATATCTAACACTAAATTATAATACTTTAAGGGTAAATGGTGGGGTAGGTTACAATTTATGGAGGATGAGCGGGGAGTTGTAGATACAGAGTTATTTCTGGTTGTTTACTATATTGATATTTTTATGAATGGCTTTCTTAATCTCTAGGTTTTCTAATAGGGATAGTTTCCTACTTTTTTCTATATTCCTATGTAAAAGTTTTGTTTGACTTATATTAATATTATGGTTATTTAAGGTGCAGTGTTCTGTAATACCTGTTTTGCAGTCGGTAATTTATCAAATGTATGCTGATTATGGGTTAAAAAACAAAACTTTACTAATTTTTATTATTTCATGCAGATTTGCATGCATATTTGAAGATTTTTATGTTGCATATAATCCGGTCTCTAACTATTTGCGACTTGGACAACACCGTTATATCGCTTTTTCTGATAAAAAGGAATTTCTTTCTTTCAAAGCGAAATTCTTCTAAATAGTGCGAATTAATTAAGTTTCTAAAGAGAATAAAATTAAAGAGATTCACCCCTGTATACCACCAACTCAAAAACCAATTAAATTAGAATTTTTGGTATACAGGGGTGAGTCACTTATGGTTTTATTCTGTTTAATTTACCACAAATTCCTTTATTATTGTATTTAATTTCCTAAACGTCACAATCAGTTCTCTATTCGTACCCAACAGAAAATACTTTTAATAGTTGTATCTATTTGCAAAGAAAAACTAATTTTTATTTTGTTAGAGAGGTAATTACAACTGCGCACTTGTCAAGGAATATGGAATGTTCTTAAAATAATATTTACCTGTTCAAAAATTCAAGAACTCATATTATTTGCATATACTTTCCTGTTTTTGGTTACATTAATTTACTTTAACCATTTTTGCCATTGTGGTTGAGGTTGACAGGTATTATTAACACATCTGCTTGTTGCCATGTTTGAATAAGGATTTTAGCAGGCAAAGACATTTGCAAAGAGGCAGTGAACTATGGAAAGCGTTTTTATAAAAAAGTGTAAATAATAAGGAATTAATCTTAATTATGTTTTTTATTATCTGTAACTGCTAGCTACTTATGTTTTAGGAAACAAACTTTGAAAATGAGAAAACAGACAAAAATAATAAAAATGTAAAGCATGCCTTGGGTGAATTATACTGTTTTTAATACTTAAAAGACTATTAATAGTGCATTCGTGATGAAACATTATAGAATAGCTATGTAAAAACAAGAAAATAGACAAAATGTTTCAACGATTTTATTAGTTAAAAGCTCGACAATTGTTTCGACCAGTCGGTCTTCATCAAGAGTATTGTAGTTACTACTTGAGGAACAGTAATTCAAACCTTAAATAGATAACAAATAAGTACAAGATGTATATAAGCCTAAATAGGGGGGGGGGGAGAACTTTCACAAATTGGTTAACAGAAGTGGACTATTGTTCGATAATATTTCAGTTTGGTTATTGACTGTATTATTTTTTTAGAAGGTTAAGTTTTCTACTTTTTTCAACGTTGTGAATTAATTGAATATTGTTGATATCTAAAATATGATTGCTTTCTATGCAGTGTTCTGTAAAACCTGTAGTAGCATTCTTATTTTTTATGGCTAATTCATGTTCATAAATTCTGTTTTTTAGGGCCCGACCACATTGGACAATATAATTACTGTTACTTAGGTAGTAACTACAATACTCTTGATAAAGACCGACTGATCGAAACAATTGTTGAGCTTTTGACTAATAAAATCGTTGAAACATTTTGTGTATTTTCTTCTTTTTACATACCTATTATACTGTTTTTGTTTATACTTGTCTAGTTTGTTTTGCAAGTCTTCTCTTCCTTCTATTTGGATCGAATATATTTGGAATAAACTTGTAAATATTAAAAATAAGTGGAGCCAATTGTGGTGAAACCAAAAAAATTAAGGTGAAACCCGGAGATCGCCCCAAAAAACCGGAACAGTTGGCAACCCTAACTACGAACGAGACAATATAACATATTGCTTTTTTGTTGTGATTAGTTCTTAATAAGGTAAAATCATGTGGTACAATGGAAACAATCCAACAGTTACACTTACTCAAGGATTGTCCTTTGTTTGGAAAAAAAAACAACAATAATTGTGGAGCATACATTGTGGTAATGTAGATAACGCATAACCTTCTTCCGGTGGATGCTATTTTCTATTCAACGATTCTAATACTATACTGTGACAGATCTACATAAATAAATTAGTTGTTTTTACTTTTAATAAAAAGATACGTAATTAAAAAATATATATATTAAGTGAAATTTCTTTGATCATTCTTGCCGTCAAAGGTCAATGTTTGAGTTTGTGGAACTTGGATATTAACGGTTGTTTTAGTAAAAGCGGTTGGATGAGAAACTGCGGACATTTAATAAAGCAGGATCATTATCAAAGAAGACAAGAACAAATGTGATGGAAAATCAGTGAGGCGGACGCCAGAATCCGATAGGCTTGTATAAATTTTTCGCCCGGATTGGAGGTCGTTGTCAAACACAAATATTGATGTTGGTAAGCATTAATTTACATAGAAAGAAATTTCAACCGACAGCTTTAACTCTTAATGCTATTGAAGCCGTTGTAACGAAGAATTCTTGCACGTAATTACTAGAAAATTTAGCATTATACTATACAAAAATGAATGATGATTGAATACCTTATACTTACAAACTATTGAAATAGCTACAATCATTTCTAAAACAAATAGCAAAATCATAGAAAAACAAACGTGCTATTGATTAATAGATACAGAAATAATAGTGCATTTTGTTGTTTTGAAAGAAAAAACGGATGAAAAATAAAAGAGAAAATGCAAGGAATGAAATAGATATAAGTAAAATTGGAGAGTAAATCATTATCATAGACTCATCAGTTCGACGACTGGTTGGACACACACCTTTACTCCCTTTTATCCTGTGCCAATCTTCGCACTTCTCTAAAATTAAACCATTTTATATCGCAAACCATTTACGAATAGTAAACTACATTTAGGCCTTCCTCTGCCTCGTTTTACTCTTATTTATGCCTCAAATAACACATGGGCTGAAAAGTCCAGGGCTTAACACATAGATGGTGCTAGTTTTATAGCATTCACCTCTTTTACTGTTGACCAAAAACAAGAACGTGTTGATGATTCTGAGCAGTGTTTGGCCATGTTTGAAGGTAACAAACCGGAATTTTTGCGTCGCTATGTGACAATGGATGAAACATGGATCCATCACTTCACTCCGGACTCAAAACGATCGTCATCTGAGTGGACAAGTGGACAGCAACTGGTGAACCTCGTCCAAAGCGTCCGAAATCACAACGCTTGGCTGGAAAGGTTATGGCTCGGTATTTTGGGATGTGATGTGCGTGGTGTAATATTCATCGACTATCTTGAGAAGGGATATACCATCAACAGTGAATTGTAATAATTATATAGCGTTATTAGCGCTATTGAAGCGTTTGAAGTCCGCAAAATTGAAATTGCAAAGAAACGACCGCATATGCCAAAGATTTTTTTCTTTCTTTTTGATTCATCAAGACAACGCACCGTGTCACAAGTCAATCAAAACAATGGCAAAATGGCAAAACTACATGAATTGAACTTCGAATTGCTCCCACATCCACCCTATTGTCCAGATTTGGAGACTACTACCAGCGACTATTGGCTGTTCGCAGACCTCAAAAAACTGCTCGCGTCAAGAAATTTCGCTCGAAAGAAGAGGTTATCGCTGAAGCTGAGGCCTACTTTGATGCTAAAGATAAATTGTTCTACAAATGTGGTATTGAAATGTTAGAGAAGCACTGGAATGACTTTGTTGCTCTTGATGGAGATTACCTTGATGAAGAAAGTCAATTTTGAACAACAAAAAAAAGTGTTTTCTTTGTTAGGCCCATGTGTTATGTCTCTAAGTAGACCTTCATATCTCAAAAGGTATCTTACCAAACTGTCCCCCCTTTTCCTTATTGACTTTCTGTTCTCCTACTCTATATAGCTTTTAAAAAACTTAATTGATAATTTTTTTTTATTCCAAGACGAAATCTATTGACCAAAAATCTATTGACCAAAAATCTCTTGAACAATAAAAACTCTTGAAGAGTACAATTAGTTCTTCAAAAAATCGAATAAGAACACTTCACTCTCACAGTATCAAATAATTGCCGCAGATGCATTAGCGACAATAACATTTTTCATTACTTAATTCAAAGCATAAGATATTAGACATATTGTTATATTGCTCTTTGGGGTTCCAGTCCAAAGGAATATAATATTTCTACTACTTGTATGAATTAATATGATTCCCGAAGACGTTGCTTCACTTATAGGGGAAAATCACTTAATCCAGTAGAAGTTCAAGTATTGAACGTTATTACTTTATAAAGTATTACTTATGAGTATTAGCAATACACATATGAGGAATAAAACTTCCGTACTACTAACACAATACATTATTGGAACGCTGTTGGAGGAGATGAGTATTCGAATCAAGAGCTGATTTCTGACTGACTTAGTTTACAAATTTTCATAATGACCAAGAGTAGTATTTGTCTAAATAGGGCGCGACTTCCCGTCCGTACAAGTAAATCAATTTTCAAACACAAACAGTCAAGGAATATCCAGTATACAAGATTAAGATTTCTTAAAAGTAAACAATATATAATGGTAAGAATCATAACAATATGTAGTTATATTCGTAAAAATATTCACTTTGTTACCAGAGTTTTGGAATCTGCAACTACACATTTTAGATGAGAGGTTTACAATTAATTTACTACTTATTTCGTTTTGATGCTTAAAAAAATAACGAAGTAGCTGTAAGAAGGAATTTTCGGGATGGAACGTAAAGATGATTTGTGCCTAGATAGTGTTTCATACAATTGTGTTTTTGAGTATGGCTCAATTAATTTAAAACAGATTTGTCTGACCACTATAGATTAGATTTGGTAAAGTTTTCTTTTTTATATGCATCATAAACTAATTCCATATACCATACAACCTTTAATTCATTATTGTATTTTTATTTATTATTACAAATCATCAAAACATCCAAAATAAAGATTAAGAATGAACTAAACCCAGGATTATAATTTTAGTAATTTTGAATCACCTTGTATACATGTTTAATGTTTTTTTCAAATATTTTAGGTCAACGACCAGTTTGACAAACACGATACGTTTTTGATTTTGCTATACGTAGAGTAATATTAATTATCTGATATTAATATAAACGATTTTTAATACATAAATGGATTTGATACATGCTTGGTCATAAATCCTTTTCAGCAAAGAGTTTCGAACATCATTAGCTCGAGAGTCCATTGTGCTTAACATAAGTGTAAGTTACGGTGTCTTTTACTGATTCACTATTAAGAATGATGAAAAAAAGTAATAGTATGTTAAATGACCATTTTTATTTAATCGAAGTGTATCTATAGTTGTTGTTATTTCTAATTGTAACAATTCGAAGCATGCCTTAGTTAAAATATTATGTAAATGACATACAAAATATAGCACAATTAGAAATCAACCTGTGTTTTTAAAGAAAATATTAAAAAATAAAAGTTACAAAGGATCCATTTCAAAGTTTATACCGACATGGCTATTGACACGCTACATTCATTCAGACAGTCCTGATAATTTAAATATAGGAATATTATAATCTCATCTGATTTTATGACTGACATGATATGCTCAATTGTGAAATGAAATTGAATTAATAATATAAAAAACATTTCTTTGGCATTTACGTTACGTTCGAAGCATTTATTTGGAAAGATTGTTCATTTGAGCTATGCCCTTCGGGTGTCTTAAACCGTTAAATGACTTTCATGAAATTAATGTTTTTTTCGATGCGTGAATTTGGCGCTAAGAGAAGATGTAAAATCGACAATTTATCATTTGACCAAACGCGAAGTTAAAATTGATAGGTTCCGACGAACCGATTTCTGACGGGTCCACTTATCGATGGTAGCGAGGTATTCGAAAATAATTAATCAAATTCACTTTTATGTGAACGTCGGTTCTTAAAATCAATTGAATAACATAACTGGGTACAAATAATAAGTATTTACACATACATACAATATTATTAGTACCATACCATGACAGGTTATTAAAAAAAAATTAAAAAAATCAGCTATTTTTTTAAAATATAATATAACGAATTTTCTAGCTGCTTGTAGTTATTTAAACAATGTTGAATACTAGCTGATTTATTTAATATTAAATTACACTATATGTACTTATTTGTAGATTTTATAATAATTATGATTATTTATTTAATTGTATTTGTATTATTGGATATTTGCGTTGTTAAGTAACACCTGTCTATTTTTCGCTGTAAAAAAAAAACTTTTGTGTTTCATTCCTACCAGTTACTCGTGCTAGTGGGCGGGCAGTCCCTCCAACCTACACTGTAGTGCAAAGCCGGAGGGTAGAGAGTAAGCCCTTCTTTCAGGAATCGTGGGAATGGGTGGGTGGTGTGGTTTGGGAGAGAAAGATAAGACGAACGAAATGAAGACAGAAGAGAAGTGAAAGATTATCTGTGGAATATTACTGCCCCAGCATTTGCCTAAAGGATTCAAGGAAACCACAGAAAACTTGGATCAGAGCAGCCGGACCCGGGTTCGAACCGGTGACCTCGCGAATGATAAGCTATGATTTAGAGCACTAGACCACGCCGCTCGGTCATTCGCTGTTTATCAACAACATATTTATATTATCATGGAACGTTCTAACGTTCTTCTAGAAATAACCACACAACACACCACTATTCTCGAAGTTTCTTTATTCTGTATTTTGTTATTTGTCATATAATTTATGACGCCGCAGCTCAAAGGTTACCGACTATCGATTTTTGTCGTGGACTGTGCTTACCGTTCACTGTTTGTGAAAGTGTGTATCAAAAAAATGTTATTAACCTGATTTAATGAAAACTGTGAAACTCATAATATGTTCTTTATATAAGGACTAATTTTGTATTATTTATATAAAACAGTTTATTCAAGAGCAGAAGAGAATTGTTGATGGCCATTCCTGCTCGATTAGTTACTAGACTTTGTATGGTTTTATTAATTTCAAAAAAGAGGTAGTATGGTGCTTTATAGAATGTTTGATTATAAAACTTTGATACTTACTATTACATCCAAAGTGTGGCTAGATTGGCCGAAACAAATTTGTAGACATTCTCTAATAAAATCCATGAAACGCTCTTGTTGCTTTCTTTTATTTTCAAGTTTATTTATTTATTGTTTTATTAATGATTTTGTTAAGAGATGAAGTAGGTAAGTACGTAGGTGTCTTTATCTTTTTCAATTTTTGTATTTCTTTGATATCACTTTCAGATAATTATTGAAAAGATGAGATTTAATTTTAAAACAATAACTATTTAACTAATAACTAATCATCATGAAGTTTTTATTTCTTCTCTTCTAGTAGGTATGAAAATATATAAAGTGGTCAAAATTCACACCCAAGGTTATTTATGAATTATAAATCTGTTATTTCGTATTGCATACATAAAAAAATCATTTAATGATTAAGTGGGAACGAATTTAGGGTTTTATTGTTAAATCTACAATCTTAATCTAATCGTTCCTGTAACCATTTTAGGTAATGTAACTGCTACACCTTAGATATAAACGCTACACAGCAGCTGTTTCTTTTCCAAATAGAAAACGTTTGAAAACTTATTTGTAAGAAAACCTTCCTTAATATTTCCGAATTGAAACATTACTAAAATGTGAAAAACATCTGAGAAGATTATTGAAACACATTAAAGTGTACTGATCCGTTTTTGTTATTTTTTATGAAAAAATCATAAATCGTCAATGTAGTTTTCAATTTTAATAAAATCTGCAGATAATTTTATACTTAACACGATGTCATAACAAATAAATTCGTATGGACAAATTTTTAGAATGTTGATTACGATTTGAATGGAGATTACGTTGATGAATAAAGGCAATTTTGAACAAAAAAAAACGTGTTTTCTTTGTTAGACCCGGGACTTTTCAGCTCATGTGTTACACTCGTCTAGACGACTTCCTTGTTTCAAACACATATTCTACCGATATTCCAGTGTCCATTGTTTATATTTACCTTCGATGTTTTTTAGGTATCATTTATTGTTAAAAACAGGCTTCCGAATGGCTCATTCAAGTTCATTTGTTGCTTTGCGTTAACTATACATCGCTTTGTTTGATAGATTTATGTGTACTGTCTAGTCCAAGTGCATGACCTATAACCTAATCGCACAAATGCTGGTCATCATTCATTTCCCTGATAATCATTGATGATATAATAGAGTTTCTTAGTACAAGAAACAAAACCGAAAGCTTTAATGAATTTTCAGACATAACCAATTATTTCTGCATTGATAAAGAAAACAATGAGAAAAATATTTACTAGAAACACTGTTGAATATAATTTATTCAATCTTTAGCACTAAAATTAATCGTATTTTCATTTCGGAGAAAAATACGACCAGAAATAGTAGTTGGTATTATTTTTTTTTTTCTGATATCATTTTGTCTTTCATTTTCGATCATGAATTAAAAATAATGTTGTGTAAAATAAAATTAATAATAATCTAGATACTCCGGTTGTTGGCCACTTGATGAAACATTTTTAAAATAAAATAGTAGGGTAAAGAAAACACTCGGTAGTTTCACAATATTTATTCAAATTGAGTTCTTGATGACAGTCGTTTGGGTTGTTACATTGTTTGTAGCGACTTCGCAGAACATTGTATTGTAAATAATCATACGTTAGATCAAGATAATATCAAATTAATTCACAACAGACATAAGGGAATATTGTTAAATTTACTAGAAATGGTGGAAAATAACAAAGCACTGTTTAATAACAAATTAGTAACAAATAACCAAACAGAATTTTATTTATCTCCAGTTTTAAGAACTAGCATAAACCATAGTATTTAAAACCTAGATGTAGTAATTAATAGTTAGTATACATTGGTACTCTTTTGAGAAAGGTGTAACAACCGAAACGACTGTCCTCAAGGACTCAATTTGAATAAATATTGTAAAACTACCGAGTGTTTTCTTTAGATTACTATTTTAAAATGAATAATACTTTAAGAGAGTGTAAATAGAGCCTTTTCGTAGGATACCCCATACAAGCATTATCTATCACGCTATCTTTAAAATTTGCATTATTAATAGTTTGAATTTAAATTTTGTGTTATCATTATGGTTCATCTTAACAATAAAAATTTTATTTTTATATATTTTTTTGTAATAATAAATAGACGTGGGCAAGCAGGTTAAACTGTAACATAGAGACAGATGGATATCGATATCTTACCATATGGTACCTTATTACTTATTTTTGTTAGCACACTGAAAGTAATTTTATACTGTAAAGGATAAACCTAAAAGAAGTTGTTTTGAATCCTGACGTTAATGTTACTCCAAAATATATTTAATATTTTTTTTCCATTCTTGGTAACAATAATACTTAAACACGAAATAATAGTAAGAGATTATTCGTTTTACAGAGCGGATCAAAAATTAATTAATTCATTATATAAAACATATGTGTACTTCAATATTTTTAATTAATAAGCTTTAAAAAACAGATTCGATAATTGACGCAAAAAATTCTAAACGTGTTTGCCCTCTAAATTACGGAAATGTCAAAGTAAAGTAAATTTCGGTGTCGTCAGACGTTAGTTATATGAATAAATTACCATTCCTTGGTTATCGCTAAACAAACGCCCATGCAAAAATCCCACGACTTTGTTTTGCATATTATTTCGAAACAACGTTTGAAAACAAAAATTGGCGAAGTTGCCATTTCCTTTCTCCAAATGCGCTGGATCAGTGAAAGTAAAACAATTTACACCTTTACACGTTAAACCATCAAAAATTGTTTTGTTATTTTAAATTCAACCAAATAAAAAAAGATACGAAGAAGAAATTATTTTAATAATTCTGAATTAATTCACACAAAAATGATGCCTCCGAATTCATAATATGTATTCACTTATTCAAAATATTAACTGATATATCTGGTTACTATTTTATACAATTAATTGGAGAAGTGAGTACAAAAACACCTTTTGGGATATTTCACAAAACGTTATTGGATTTTCCTGGGGTGTAAGTCAATTGCGCGCTGCGGTCAGTTTACTCCCTGCTGTGACAAAACTGACCCAAAAGTGATGGGTCAATTACGCGCAAAGTTGAAAAAATAAATACATACTTTAATATTCTTTCAAATAAACAGAGATTTGAATTAGATGCAGGTAAATACAAAGGTAATTAACGAAACATGTTAAGTACTTTATCAGCGTTTGTTGAGTATAAACGAGGGGTCTATTACGTAGTTAAATAGCCAATTATATTATTGGGCTTCTTATGATTAGATGCAAATACCTATAGGTTAGGTTAGGTTAGGTTTAGGTTAAGTTTCCTTCTAGGTATCTATGATACTGATTTTTTTAAATATGTCTACTTTTACTCCAGAGAAGTAATAGTGCAGAGTTATATGAATTAAAAAAAAATACCGAGCGCGCAGTTGACCCTACAAAGTCTTGGCAAACCGCGCGCAATTGACCTGTAATATTTGAATACCTGAATTTATTCCTGACCGCAGCGCGCTATCGTCTATTGCCCCTTTCCTGACGTACGTTTCGGCTACTAGGCCATTATCGAAGGATACAGATACTGATTTTTACATTTCTCGATTAACTATTTATACTAGGTTTGTAGATGGGGAATTGGAACAGCAGTAGGTGTGATTTGTTGGTGTTTAATTCTATTTGGTTATTTACTAAATTAGTTTACACTTCACCAATTAATTGTAAAAATGTTTCACAGTGAATGCACCACAAACAGCATTAATTACACTATTTTATACATTTAAAATAATCAAATACAGTTACTTGATGAATATTAAGTTGAGTTATACTTATATGGGATATGCATTAACTATTGCACATTAGTTTATTTTCAAGAATGATTTTAAAGTTATGAAACACTGTGGTTAAACAACACATTAGTTAAAATACCCAATTATCTGGAAAAACGTTTTGTCATTGAAGCACACAGTCGTTAAGTTTTACATATAGATTGACTCAGAGTATTCAGTCATTAGACAAACATTAGGTAACAATTATTCGATGCATATAATTCATTGATGTACTTCCTTAATTTTAAATAGCAAACAAAGGTTTTAAAAATCACAAAACAATTTCAAATGTATAAAAAGTTGTAGCGGTAAAATGTAACTACAATAGTTGAAGTAAATGACGTTAATAACAGTTGCAAGCCATTAAAATATTATTTGTTGTAAATAATTACAGTAGAAAATGAAAGATATTGATTGCAGTTAATCCCTGGTGCAGTTATTTCCTGATGTGTTATAATATGACCAAAATATTAATTGGATCATATTAATATTATTATAATGCCTAATTAATAATAAGACAATTGTGTATTTAAACATGCTTCATCAACGCTGCACCGTCGAAAGTTTGAATATTAATATTACCATTTCAGTCTGCAAAAAATATTTATCAGAATATAAGAACATAAGCTTTCACGGCCGGAATTCATAGTAGAATGATGGTTCGGGCTTGTAGGCCGTGGTCGATTTGAACGGTTTCGTCCAGATGTTTCGTCAGCAACTGCGGCTGACATCCTCAGTGGGTGCTGCGTTGACTACGCGGGCGAAGATTAAACCTCGAATCTCGGCAGTCAGTCGTTAGTCACTGAGGATGTCAGCCGCAGTTGCTGACGAAACATCTGGACGGAACCGTTCAAATCGACCACGGCCTACAAGCCCGAACCATCATTCTACTTTAACAGAATGTTAATAAAAAAGGAAAAGTTATTTTTGGTCTATATATTTCACAAATAGTACTTATCCATAATCATTCAAAGATTAAAAGTTTTTCGGGAGACCCAGAGTCTTGATTATAAGAATTATATCAAAGAAAATTGCCGAATCTACTTGTTTAATTCAAATTTAAACTACTTTTCGAAAATCTTGGGATTACATTAATCTAGATCTTAATTTTGGAATTAATTTTTACCCACTACAGATTATGTCAAATTAATGAGGGAAAATTTGTTACCGCTACCACGCCCTCGCAGGGAATTGAACCCGAGACCTTTGACTTTACGCGCCAATACTCTGACCACTCAGCTACGAGTGGTGAAAGCAGTAACAATGACGAACATACTTACTAAGTCACATAATGGTAGGAATTAAAGTATATTACTATTAATCATTAATAATGAAACATTTTGGAAATTTTTTAGTGGAGAGAAATTTTAATGTTGAAATTAATTTTTCATTTAATTTTTTCCTACTACAGATTACCTAAAATTAATGAGGAATTTTTTTACTGCTATCGTAGCATAGAGTATTGGCGCGTAAAGCTAAAGGTCCCGGATTCGATTCGCGGCAAGTGTGTTACATCAGTAACAAAATTCTCCTCATTAAATTGAGGTAATCTGTAGTAGGAAATAATTAATTAAAAAATTAACATTTTAAAATTAGCCTCTACTAAGAGAATTTTCCAAACTGTTTAATTATTAAATAGTTAATAAGTTAACGATTTCACCTGAATCTGAAGGAAGTATATAGAACGCAGATATCAAAATAGCTTACATCACAAACTGTTGTTGTATGTTAAAGACAAAGACAATTTTCAAGAGAAACATGTTAAATAGAACCTTTTAAGAAGAAACAAAGTTTTCACAAAAATGTAATATCTAAAACTAATTTTTTAACCAAATATTAAATCCTGTTATTGTTACGATAAATGAATAAAAACTACTTTGTTTATTATCACTTTTTATTTACAAATCCTTTTGACTATAGTTTAGACAAAAAAGCTTGTCATTGTCAAACGAATAATTCAATTATTATTATCACAGAGCAACGGCTGAATCAATGCAATTCCTGTTATTGTTTTCTTTCAAATACAACATATATTGTTTATCAGACCATTTCTTGCTTGTTCATTTTAATTCAGTTTATTAAATATTCCTGATGTGATGGACAAAAATCAAGTTCATATTTAAAATATAAAGACCACAAATACCTTTAAGATGCATATGAGATAGGTTTTTTACCAGTTTTAAAGTTTATTTTTAAACAATTACCTAACAATACCGTATCAGTTTAAACAATCTATTGTATAAAATCAGTACAGTAGGTAATCAATTAACTTAGGTAGAGAGAAGAGTCTCAATGATGCTTCTTTAATTATAGAATTGATGCTATAAATCATCTTCGGGCTTTAACGATTGTATCAACGACAAAAAATATCATACGGATCCGGTAATGTTAAGCTAACAATTAACAATAGGAATTTATTGCTTGTTTTTGTCATCATCGCCATAACACAACACACGACTTTCTGAAACTGATACTAATCAAAATTTATAACACTTAGTTTGTTAAAATATTGCTAAATAAAAACACGGAATGAATCACGACAAATAAAAAGCGCTCACGGATGATCAAACCAATATTTTTAAATGCTTATAGATTTCTATACACTCATATTATTATTATATGAGTACCTAATTTGCATAAACTAAACGAAAACTTGTTATTTTCGATTAAATTAAATTTGTTTTCGAAATGAGACAAATATTTTCGTACCTATGCTAATGTCAATCTTCAACCTTGGCATAAACTTTCTCCAAATAAAAAGTCACCAAATGTGAATAAGGCGCATCCAATTATTTATGGTAATCCAAGACGAATAATAAATGCCTAAACAAAAATTGGAAATGTGGTTCAAATAATCGTAACGTTTGTTGCATTCTTGTAAATTTTCAAATTTCACTTTTTGGAAATATTCCTACATTAAAAAGAATACGTGTTACATAAACATATTTTGTAATTTTAACATACGTTCAGTAAGAATAGGAAAATTAAATAGTATTCCGTTGATCAGACTAAAAAAACTGACATTTTGCAGCAAATTATGGCTGAGAAATTGAAAAATAATTTGTTTTTAAATTAATGGACCAAGCAGATACATTTCAAGAACTTTTGATAAAAATTCTAAAATATCACAATTTGCTTTATTTTCAACTAGCCGTAATGTCCCATATTGTCCAGGTATGAAAATATCAAATTGAGAAAATTTCGTGAAAATTCCAGGGTTTTTAACATAATTTGGAACATTTGGAATTTTTTAGAAAATTCTAGGGGTTTATCGAAAATTCCATAACTTTCTAGAACATTCTACCATTTTCGCGTAAATTTCACACACCAGTACACTTAGCCAGTGTACAAATTAGTTTATCATGAATAGTTCGAAAATATTTCAGGCTATTTAAGAATACGTTCACTAGCTGAGTAGCGACGTGTTTCAATCGATAAATTTATATAATAAGATGAGTAGAAGAAAGACACTGGGTTTCGTTACACTGAATGTTTATTAAAAAAAATCGAAAATTTTATTTCCACCTTTTCAAGTCATTACTATATTTAGTATAACGAATCCCAGTGTTTTTATTCTACTCATCTTATTTAATAATTTATCAAATATTACACAACGAATGCGATATATACATTCAATCAATTTTACAATAGATAAAATATGAACGAATATGACAGAATGTTTTAGAAAATTATGAAATTTCCTAGAAACTCCAGAATTTTTCTAGAATTTCCTAGAACTTTCTATAAAATTCCAGACGTTCCAAAATCTTGTTGAAAATTGTAAAATGTTACAGAATGTTCTAGAAAGTTCGGCCACTTTCCATAATGTTTCGATAATCTTACAATATTGATCTTTTACATAGCTGTTGATAATATTATGTTTAGAAACAAAAGAAATCATATCTTCAATGAAACATTTTATTTAAATGTTGTAATAATGTATTAATTTTAACAGGTATTCTTGAAAAACACATGGAACATGGAAACAATGTCGAGTTCTGCAGTAAAGTTTCAGACATGAAGAAGCATTTGTGTATCCATTGCATAGATGATTTTTGGGATTCCGCACCCAAAAAGCACCGCTAACCTATTACTTAACCTACGATGTCTGTCGGTCTGTTTGTTACAACAACTTATTTGAAATTTCTACAGACTGTGGATTATGGCAAATAAAATTATTTGAACTTGAACATAGTAAATTAAGCCTGTATAGTTAAATAAAAAATAAAAATTAAAGTAAATTACCGTGGTACGTAACCTTCAGTGCGCGCGGATGTCTCGCACTGGATCGGTTTTATTTATTCAATTTGACTCCGTCTTTTAATATCAAACCAAATATTTGTAAGTATGAAGGGTTCATCTTCTTACCTACCGTTGATGTTTCCAAGTTATTTGATTTGCTTTGATAGAAAAATTCCGCCTTAAGTGAAATACAAACTTTTAGATGATTAGTCAATAAACCCATTTCTTATTTGACATTAAAATTTACATTACTAACGGAGAAACTTCTTCAGAAATAATAACAGAATGGACTCTATAATAACAGTTTGGTGCACGTTGGAGAAATGCATGGTCAAGATGATTACTGTTTCTCAAAAACCACTTGTATTACCTACAGAATGACACACATACCAATATTAAAGTAAATAATTTTTAAGAGGTACTAAAGGTGTTCACAATCTCTACAAGTTAATAAAATAAATAATTGTATTATCTTTGTTTTTTTTTCTGTTGTCATTACAAACCTACATTATTAGTACAAACGTTATTGCTTAAGCATTTTATCTAACTAAATTAAGTTGCGACATGTAACTCTAAAACCTACAGATGAATTTCAATAATTGGGTAATACATAAAATGAACAAAATTCAAATTTTGTAAATCCCACTTTATTATTTTAATTGTCTTTATAATTGTTTCGCCCTACAAGGGCATCTTCAGAAGACATATTACTGAATAAACTTTAAGATGTTCTTATATATATGTACAATAGGTAACTTAGTCTAAAAGTGGTGTGGTAGGGGTGATGTTTACAAGTTTATTTAATATTATTGATTGGTATACATTTTCTATTTAGTTCAAAATAATTTCACTGTTTTGTTTATTGTGTTTTTTAATTTTGTACGATTCTAAAATGTCTAGTTTTTTACTTTTTTCTAAACAATGTAAAATATTAAAATTATCTTCTATATTAAATTCATGGTTTTCATTTTGAATATGATTCATAAATGTTGATTTTCCTGCGTAATTTTTGATATGTTCGTTAACTCTCTCTTTAAAAGTCTTCGCTGTCTGTCCTATATATATATAGTTTTGCAAGTATTATACTCCAATTTGTAGACCCCACTTATATTCATTTTTTCCGTTTTGTCCTTATTGTTAATTAAAAATTTTGATAATTTATTTTCCGTTTTAAAAGCTGTTTTGAAGTTATCATTATTTTTTTTTTCTGAGATTTTGTTTGAAATGTGTCCAATATATGATATTATCAAAATTTTTAATTAACAATAAGGACAAAACGGAAATAATGAATAAAAGTGGGGTCTACAAATTGGAATGTAATACTTGCAAGACTATATATATATATATATATATATATATATATATATATAGGACAGACAGGGAGACCTTTAATGAGAGAGTTGACGAACATATCAAAAATTACGCAGGAAAATCAACATTTATGAATCATATTCAAAATGAAAACCATGAATTTAATATAGAAGATAATTTTAATATTTTACATTGTTTAGGAAAAAGTAAAAAACTAGACATTTTAGAATCGTACAAAATTAAAAAACACAATAAACAAAACAGTGAAATTATTTTGAACGAAATAGAAAATGTATACCAATCAATAATATTAAATAAACTTGCAAACATCACCCCTACCACACCACTTTTAGACTAAGTTACCTATTGTACATATATATAAGAACATCTTAAAGTTTATTCAATAATACGTCTTCTGAAGATGCCCTTGTAGGGCGAAACAATTGTAAAGAAAATTAAAATAATAAGGTGGAAATTACAAAATTTGAATTTTGTTTATTATATTTATTAAAAATGAATTTCCATAAAGTAATGGCGGATACAATAAAATATTTGGGTAATACAGTTGTTTTTACTAGGACCTCCACCGATTCTAAGTAATTTAAATAAAAGTAAAACGACACTTGGTGTAAATTATGAATCAGTTTCAACAAGTTATAGCTTCCACAATTGAATACTTGATTCTAAGTAAAACAAAAGAATTTCCGTATCACTATAAGATTTTAATTATGGTCTACACATCTTTAATGGCTTCTTACACTAAGTTGGATGAATTATAACATGCCATTAACATCAATGAATGCCGATTTATCAAAAGTTGAATTAAACGTAGTTTTCACCGTTTAAGCTTTAATAAAGGATGTTTTTTTTTTGTTTTAGAGTCAATTTTGATTTATTACTGAATCTGAGATCACTACTCTATAACAGAAATTATTGTATGAGGTTATTAAACTATAAGATGGGAACAAATTGGTTTCAGCATTAAAATCTCCAAAGCAAATAGGTACTAAATTTTTGTAAAAATATGTTTAAATAGAAATGTCGCATTTGATAAACTGTAAGTTATCAAACCTGTTTAATATCTTTTCTTTTGAATTAACATTAATATGATATGCTTAAATATCCACTAAATTTTGGTTTAAAAAGTTTAACCAGAAAAATAACATTATTTGCGGTTTTTAAATTAAAATATGAACACTTGTATATTTGAAACGATGTTTCCAAATTTCCCTCATTCAATTAGATATATTTTGCTGCAGTGTTAAAATATTTCACAAGTTGATGAATACTTCAGAAGGGTATTTCGGCATTGCGATTCTCTTATTTCGAGAAAAAAAAGTTCAACCCAAATATTTTAGAGCTAACCTTTCTCACAACTGTTTGATTTGATTAACTTAAAAACTAAAAGAACTATTTAACAAAATAGGGAGATGAATTGACAGTTATGAGTCATATAGACTGTCAATCCATTAATTAATTAATTATAAAAACATACAGTAACGTGATTCAATTGTAACTTATTGCATGTAAGGTAGTCATGAATTCATTGCTAATGATTATAATTAAGTAAGATAATACAAAACCAGCACATATCTTCATAGAGAAAAAAAAGATGGAAAAGTAACAGCTATAGGCAATGAGAATTAATGAACCACCAGGGCTTTGTATATAAACCCACATAGTAATATAAAGTTTAGAGAAAAAAGCTCAATGCTGACATTTCTTGATTGTTTGGAATTTTTGCAACGTTTAATACACTAAAACCTGTCGGTTATAATATTATATATATTATTACATAAAGCAGTTTAAATTGCATTTAGTTTTTTTATTAACCGACAATATATTGTTAAATATTTTTTACGGATTCTCAATCGCAAACACAGTGTATAAAGTTAAACACTAAAACCTTTCAAGATAAATACCTTCCCCAATTGTGAAATACTTAGCATCAAAATCCGCTTAAAAGAAAGAATGTTATAAGTGGAAAACAAGGGAAAGATACAATTTTTTAAAAACTTTAATTTTTCTCAGAATTTTCGAATGCTTCCAGAGTGCACGTGTTTTCCAGAAATTTAATATGAAAACATTTTTCTAAATAAATATTCAGCAAGATTACACTGTAAATGGCATTAAAACCCTATATTAGGGACAAAGATCAGTAAGCTAGCGAATACTTATAACTAAAGCAAAAAATTTATATTCGTAAATAAATAATTTCGAAACAAATATTTCGAAACAAATATCCGGGAAAGCGCATCCTACAAATGTGATATATGAATAGACGGAATCGTAAAGATCTCGAATTTATAGAAGAATAAAATGACTGAGGAGGATTTGTAATTTGAAACTACCAAGTTGTATGCAAATATTATAGCGCGATAAATGTATGTTCTTTCATAAAAAATGTTCAAACTCAGAAGACACAACTAATTAGTTTTTTTTAGATATTATAGGTATATACATGCTAGAACAATTAACCATAAATAAGGCTCATTAATTGGTAAATTAATTTAAATCTTTAGTATATACGATACAGGAGGTTGTGACAAATCAACCTCATCACGTAATCTCAGGCTTTAGGGTTTTTTGTTTCCCGAAGGTCGGATCGCGGCTGGCGCGCTCCAAGAGACCACCGGTGCATGGCGGACGGACTTTTCCTCTACCTAGTCGGTCCACATCATCGTCGACTCTTCTTCTTCTGCTAGGACAGCGACTATTGCGAAACAACAACAACAACAACTGCAGCACCAGCAATAGAAGAAGCGGTGACGTCTTCTTGGACTCTTCTTCTTCATCACACACAAGAAGAGAGCTCGCTGACCGTGCAGAAAGAAGTGAGTGACTTGGTTCGCGGCTCGCGAACGTTCGACCAATAGCACGGTTGCCCCACGACAATCTCAAGCCAAGACGCCGCAAATGGTCTTAGACGCTTTAGTCTTACTGAAGACTTTGAGTGAGTAGCAGTTAGTGGTATAAGTTGTCGACACAAAAGTGGAGGCCTAGGAGACTTGAAGGCCTTGGCAGCACTCCGCCATGGCGACAGGTAAGTCCACGAGACCGTTTTCCATATGGCGCGTTCCCGCTCCAACATACTCCTCTAACTCCTCTATGCTTTCCTGAAAGTCGTGTGCGCGTACGTCCCGCGAGTGCTGGACAATGTTCACCCCTCAGTGATAATGTGTGACAATTCGTGACATTCAAGGAATTTAAGTTCAGGAACATGCTACTTATTCTGTTTAGCTATTGTAGTTTAGAACGTTCCAAATGCCATCGATTGAAACTGAACTGACTTGTTTCGCTAAAAATATCAGTTACACGGCTTTCTGATCTGTGGACTGTAAAGGCGTTGTGCAAGACGCAAGAGAGACGTGAAACCGCTCTAGTACAACGGTGAAGGGAAATCGAACTGACCAAGTTTGGAATCGAAACTATGTACCTACGTATCTCGACAACATGACTGGAAGAGAAAAACAAATAAAAACCGTTTCGAAACGATCGAATAACGAATATTGATTAGTGATCGCGATTCCTTTTTCGTATATCCTTTTCCTTTCCGACTTTTTCCTTAATGTCCAACTGTTCCGGGACATGCCATCTGAGTAGCATAATGAATAGATAGAAGTAGAATGAGTTGTTGCAGCAAATAATATGGAATGCGTTCATTTCCCTTTTCGAGCAATTAAAAAGCGCATGCATTTAACTAAAAATTACTTTAAAACGTTCGTAATTAGTTCTCTGAAACAGTATTAACGACACGCAACCGTGAAAGCATCATTTACTGCTCGGGATTCGTCGCTTAACCGCGCATTGGCATCTCCAACCTAATTGCTCATTAACGGCGACGTTTTGCAATAAAAAATATTTGTAATCGCTTAATGTACATAATTAGTACATACACAAAAACGATGCTAGTGCATAAGAAACTTGCAGAAAATTCGTATTTAAACGAAAAGTCGATAAAAGCGAGAAGTTTTTAAGATTCTGAAGGCTTATAATCGAAAACTGTCGTTTATGCTTATAATTAACTTGATTTTTTATCTATTTGTTCTCACATATGTGCGGTTTTATGTGGCTAAAATACGTTTTTTCTATTTGTTGTCACAAGGTCGTTCTGCTCTCGCAATCATCTGATGTGTTATACAATAGAATAATATAACAGTAACAAATGTTATTCCAAATGGATCAAATACATTTATTTTATTTTTTAAATATAGAAGAATTTGATATGCGATTCTCATTAAAATAATTCGAATACAAATTCGTTTGCTTATTGCAACCTGAAGTTTTGCTATTTTTGTCATTAACCTAAAATTCCATTGTAATTACACTCAAAGGAATCAATTATAATTGGACAAACAATTACACCTTTTATTACTTTTACCGACAGGAAAATATAGCTAAAAGTTTAAAAAACTTGATAATATATTAAACGTAACTAAAAATTACTTTTGCTTCAAACTTTTTATCTGCATCTACACATTTGAAATTATTTGTAGGATATAATTAAAAGACTTTAAAAACAACCCAAATGCTGATGCATACTGAAAAAACACTATTTATTGGGGTGGCCATCTTTTACTGTCGATTTATATTATTGTTTTTATTTATAAAAGCATAGTTTAATACATTATTCCATACTAAGATAAAAAAGTCTGGATGGTCCAACAAAACAAAAAAAAAAACAGGAGATTTTCCAAAAACTACATACTAATACATTTGTATTACTCAAATGACCATTCTCAGGAAGTAATACAGGAAAACCAAATAAATAAATGGATTACCCTAGATTTTTGAATAATTATTTACTTATACTGTTGTCTTAAACTATTTTATTAATTAATATTTTGAAGAGATAGATCGTTCTTACTTGATAAAATCAATGTAAAATAAATATGGAAAAACAAAAGCGTTGTTATTTGTACACACTTTTCCATTTTATTTCTTAACAAGAGTCGCTTTAGAGTCAGCAACAACATAAACCAAGTTGAACAAAGGCGTGTACATACACATAAGTTCCTTTACATGTACATATACATTGCCAAGTCCACTAAAAACCAGACATTCGACGTCACAATGTACTTTCTCTTGTGTAGGCGCTAACCCTGCTAAAGACTAACATATGGTTTGAAATTAGTTCATTTGACGGTCTAGTTTTTTCATACGGATCTGTTGCTTTCCTCCTTACGAAAGTGCTTCGAAAAACTGTTCAAAATACTATACAAAATATTAGAATAGAATTTTAGACCTGACCTTTAACGTTTTTAGTTCAATTTGCAGTGTATTGTGAAATTTCATAAGAGACCTTCATGTAGAAAACCCACGTGTTTTATTCTATCTGGTTTCATCGTTCTAAAAACTGTAAGTGGCACGACGACCACTGTACGATTGCAATTTTAATGAAAACCTAAAATTTTCATTTAGTATATTTACATGTTGTAGGCTGAATAGACTTGTGGGTATCATACATAACATATTAACTTACATTGTGAAGTATGCCTTATTTGACTAGCTGTTGTGTCTGGAAAATTGCACAATCTTTGAATACTGAAGTTGATTATGCAAAGTATGAGTAATTTTCTTCAACATTTCTAGCCCAACTTGGAAATCAAATAATCGTAATGAACTAGTTCATTCACTTGATCTTATTAGGTACTGTTATCGTTAAAAGATATCTACTGATGAAAAAAATAATTAACTCATCAAAACATAATAAACATAGATTAAATTAATTGTTTTAGTTTGCATTTGCATCGGATTCTTTAATGGATTGCGGCATTTTCGAAAACCAGAGACGATAAACCTGAAATCTATGAAAATGGTAAATTATGCTTATAAGCAGATGAATAACAAACGTATATTAATGAGTTTTTATTATTTACATGATAACAAAACAGACTTTTCAAAAATAGTCTTTTGTTTCCTGTATTTTTATTTGACAGAACCCCTCCCCCAGTCGCTTTCGTATTTAATTATATTGTTAAATACATTAAAGTTTATTTTCTCAAAACTAGCTCCTAATGTAATTTCTATAGCTTTTCAAACGTTACGTAATGTTTCTATGAATAATTAACTTACATATCGGAATTATTAGCGATAATAAAACTTTTCTTTCAGGCTTTCGCTGCTTTGGGGAACAATAATTTATATTAATTAATTGCCGTCATTTTAAGAAAGTTTTTTTAACAGATGCTAAGAGAGTCCTAAAGGCGATTAAATAAACCAAACGCATAATATCTTCTTTTATAAATCTGTTAGGTAACCTTTTGCAAAAGCTATGATAAACAAGTAGAAATTTTGAGGAGTAATAGTTTTATGCATATGTATTACATAATTATTGAATTACCAAATTCTGTTTTCATAAAAAAATAAACTGAAATAATGCAGAATAGCAAAAAATTGAAACTGTAATAACTTAATACTTAAAACGAAATATTTTCGTTTATAAACTTTTATACGTCTATGGTTAGTTAACTGTAATTTTTTTGTCTACAAACATTTTTTATGGATTTGGTAAAACGTATGGTGCAGGAAGAAAAAGGATGTGATCATTAATAAATAATCTTATTAGTAATGTACGCGAAGTTTTAGGTGATAAATAGCGTTGTGTAAACACGTTCTTATCCACAAAGGCACGCGATAAACATTAAAAAAGTTTCTCTCTTAGCAACCGAGTAAAAAGTTGGGCGAATATGTTAACGGATTTCGCCTTTTTTAGACGAGTGTGGGCGCATACCAGCCTCCATGTAGTCGCATAACATTTATTAGTTGCAAGGACAGAGACCAACTTTTGTCGTCCGTCGTCGTTAAGCGGTAAATTATTTATTTATTTGTCATGGGACTTTTATTAAACTAAAATCAAACGATGCCCACCGTTATTTATAGAATGTGAAATATAAATTACAATTGATGACCAACAAGAATTTTTAAATGTACAGTCCACCTAATATCAAAACATTCTCCGTATCTATTTTTTGATATGATAATATCAAAATTCTGAAAACTACAACAACAATACATTAGGTATAAAACGTTCTTCTAGGTATAAACACAGTTTAGAAAATTTGTACAACATTAATCAGACATTTTAGAGCTGACCTTTATCATAACTGTTTGATTTGATTAACTTAAAAAGTAACAAAACTATTTAACAAAACAGACAGATGAAGTGACAGTTATTACCGTAATTAATTTATTAATTATAAAAAACATACAGTAACGTGATTCAATTGTAATTTATTGTATGTAAGGTAATCATCAATTTGTTGCTAATGATGCTAATTAGGTAAGATAATACAAAACCAGCACATATTTTCATAGAGAAAAAAAGGTGGAAAAATAACGGCTAAAGGTAACGACAATTAATGAACCACTAGGGCTGTGTATATAAATCCACATTATAATAGCTGATTCACTTTTATTTGCAAACGTATAAATGTTTATGCAAATTACGGACACATCGTAAATATCATCATCATTGTCAACCAAAGGTCGATTAAAAATAGAAATTACCTGCAGAAATTCAATAAACAACGTTAGATGAACGTATAGATTAGACTATTATTAAAAACAAGTGTCAGCTTTTAAAATTTCCAGTTTTTTACAGTACTTTTTAATAACTGTCATTTAAAAAGTACGATAAAAACAAATGAATTCTTAACCATAATACGTTACAAAAAAAATACATTCATAAATTCAGGGATTCTTTGATGTTGTTCACCAACAACCCCCTGTTCAATAGTCTTCAATAAGTTACAGGTAGTTTTTTAGAATAAATTTGGGTATACTCTTTTCTTAATCTTAGATTACTATTACCATTGAAAATGACTACTTCTTAGTCGAAATGTATACATTTGGTTGTACCAATAAACATTGTTTGTAGTGTTATAAGGCGTTTGAATCTATTTTTTATATTATTCACACTACAAGTCATTGGGTACTCATCCGTACCTCTAACTATAAAAAAAATCTGTTGGCATTGTTTGTTTTGAAAATATTCCAGTTGTTTCATAAACCTAGAATACTTGACATTTGAAAAAAAAAATTTAATCGTGAATTCTATAAAACTCTCATTTTTAGGTTCATTAAAAAAAAAATGATATTAGACGTATGTAGTATTTTTGTAAAAAGCACTCGTTCCTTCGGTTTATAGTCTTGATATATATATATATATATAAGTGACGTGTTTTGGAAGATCCAGTTACGAAATTTCGCATTACTACTTTGGTCTTCAATTAAAATGTAGTATGAACTTTCACTTGTACTCATACCGTCATCGTCATCGTTACGAGGTTCGAATTAGCAAGCTGGCTAGTTACAACCAAGTAAAAGTAATTTGATACGTCAATCAAAAACAGTACGTAGATGTTTTCTAAATTGGCCGCTCGTTTTTGAAGGCTTACAGTTATACAAAAAAATACAACTATAAAACGTTTATCTCTTATCTCTTAATTTATTTACTTTTAGACGGTTAGAGAAAACTGTAAAATAATCGAAGAAAGAGTGGTCAAACCAGAGGTAGGTAGAGTATCTATTGGTTTACAAGAAATTTTAATTCATAGATTTTTTCAAGAAGGAAATTGTAAAATATTTTATACTAAACAGCTAATTGAACGACTTGGTTAAAGTCTAATAATTAACAGTTGTTTTAACTTCTTCGGCCATTTTCACAAAGTACAAGGAAACTTTTGTTAGACTTATTGGAGGTGACCGAATAAGCCGAAACGATAAATTGTTAGATATTTCAAATGATAAAAAATCGGCCAAATCATAAATTGTATAGAAGCAATCCTTATAACCCTGAATATATTATGTATTATTATCAGCAGTTATGTCCATGCATCAATTATTTAATCAGATACTCATATTTTTGCTGAAAAACATTAAAAATACGTTGATATGGCAGTACATCGCCATCTACCTGCTTTTGCTGCTATTGCAGTATTTCATAACGTTAGACAAGGCCTTATTAGGGTATCATCTTGTCTAACTGAATCGGCGGCGCAGCTTATATATTAGGACCCGTAAATCAAATTAATAAGAACAAAAATAAGTCCTTGGTCAAGTAATTTATAGAAGTTACCAGATGTGGATCGCGATTTCGATCTCATTAGATCTCATCAGCACGCCATAGGCAAAATCGAGAAATTACTGACCAAATCGCTGGAGCTCGGTGTAATGTGGATTTAAATAAAACGTCGATATGGCAGTACGTCGCCATCTACCTGCTTTTGCTGCTATTGCCGTATTTCATAACGTTAGACAAGGCTTTATTTATTAGGGTATCATATTGTCTAACTGAATAGGCGGCGCAGCTTATATATTAGGACCCGTAAATCAATTTAATAAGAACAAAAATAAGTCCTTGGTCAAGTAATTTATTAAAGCTACCAGATGTGGATCGCGATTTCGATCTCATTAGATCTCATCAGCACGCCATAGGCAAAATCGAGAAATTACTGACCAAATCGCTGGAGCTCGGTGTAAAGTGGATTTAAATAAAACGTTCATATGGCATTTATTTATTTTAATTTTATTTATTAGATTTATTTAAATCTGCTTTACACCGAGCTCCAACGATTTGGTTAGTAATTTATCGAATCTGTTTATGGCGTGCTGATGAAATCTAATAAGATCGAAATCGCGATCCACGTCTGGTAGCTTCGACCAAGAACTTATTTTTGATCGTATTAAAAATACGTTTATTACGGTATGAAATTCATACCAAGACAAAAACCTGTAACAAATTCTAAAACCCTTAACGTCCTGGATGTATTATTTTTTACTATCAGTTATATCAATTATTTAACTAGTTTTTTACTGAAAATTACTTAAAATACTTTTGCTACACATAAACCATATTTCTTTGACTTTGATTTTCAATTCTACAGATCACAATCACAAAAATTACCTATCAATTAGGAAACTTCTATACAAAAAGAAAGGATTATTTCATTTTCAAAACTTTACTATCAGATATCTTTCATTTTCAAGCGTTTAGGAATGAATAAGGGTAGGTATATAATGAATAACCCAAATGCTTGAAATTTGGTAATTTAGATTCGTCAGTTTCTTGTAAGGAAAGTATAGCTGCAGAACCACAAAATGATTACTTAATGGCATTTTCTTTTATTTCTAATAATTATAAGCAGGAATTCTTAAAGCTTATCGCTAAGAATCTCCCAGTTGGTTGGCGAGCTTAAATTATCTTCAAGGTCGAACACAGCCTGAAAAATGCGATTGCTTTGATTTAGTATCGGCTGAGTGGCTTTTAAATCCTGTCCTGTCGTGCTTTTAATCCATGTTACTTTCTCACAATGTTATGTTATTAGTCGGTACAACTGTCTTAAATCAAATTTAAAAACCGATTCGTTATTTTGTTGGCGCACACGTGGGAAGCGCTACGACCATAAAATCCATTCGCCGCTCGCCTTGCTACAGAATAGCAAACAATTTTTTTATTCGGAATTTGATTGGATCACTTAATTTCGAACATCAGCTAATCGAAACTATATACATATATACGTTTATATAACTACATAGATACAAACATAGTTGTTGTGTTTGTTGGTTGGTTGGTATCGTTTCCTGGTCGTATTGCGAGTGGTCCCGCAGTACGTCGGCTAATGATAACATAAAAAGTCGCTCATTAGCGTCGAAAATGTTGCGATGTACCGTTGAAAATGTCCGGCAGAACAATTGTTTACCATTATGCTCCGAGTAGACGCCGTGTCCCGTTAGGAGCATTCATAATTGAAATAACTCTGAGCAGTCCATACATACCTATATCTATGTACGTACGTGTAAGCCAAACGTTGTTACCCATACCTGATAGAATTCGGTCTATGCTTTGCTATGCCGTAGTGATGCTATTACTTTACTAATATTTAAACTTTCAGCGGTGCAAGGATGATGAAGCATGTTTTAATAAAATTGTAAAATTAAACAAATGAACTTCAACAATTTATTGTAACTATACACTCGACAATTGTTTCGGCTAAGTAGCCATTAACTAGAGTGCAACTATACTAAGCCAAAATGTACAACATATCCTATATATATATATATATATACTTAAATTATGTACTTATTATAAATCTATGAGGAGTGGGGTATTTAGCACATACAGTTCTTTTTGGTTATTGACAATATTTTTCTTTTTCGTTAAAGCTCCTTTTATTTCCAGGAACTTCAGCAGCTTTTAGGTTGGCAATAAAGTAATTTACAATTATTTATGTCTATATTATGTTGATTTTTTAAGCAACGCTCAGTGAGACCTGTAGTGGGTTTTTTATTCTTTATACTGGTTGAATGTTCTTTTAATCGTACTTCTAAGGATCGGCCAGTTTGTCCTATGTATAAGGCATCGCAGAGTCCCGACAATTTAGTTGATAAATCCCACTTTTTTGTTTGTAATCTTCTTTTTTCTTGTTGTTAATTAACGCAGAGCCTAAATTAACCCCACTCATCATTGATTTATAATAACTACATAATTTAAGTATATATATAGGATATGTTGCATATTTTGACTTAGTATAGATGTACTCCAGTTAATGGCTACTTAGCTGAAACAATTATTAAGTGTATCGTTACAATAAATTGTTGAAGTTCATTTGTTTAATTTTACAATTTTATTATTGCTTTACATTGTATACACGATGTAGTCGTATGGAATAACAAATAAAAAAGCAAAAAGTATCTTAAAAAATATATAATAATAATAATCACAAACATAGTGATATGATACAAGGACGTTCTTGCTATCCTCCCACACACCTGAAAGCGCCGGAATGGATTCAGACGATTTTTTTAGGGGTAGCGACGATGAAACATTAAACTGAAGCGATTTATACTTTAAGCCCCTTAAGCTAAAGTTTTTAAACCCCATGTATTATAACGGAAGCTTTCTAAATCCTTTAACTTGGAGGGCAATGAGTCGACACTTTTAGATATTTAATTGGTTTGTAAATAAATTATCACGGCGTTATAAATTGCTTTAGCGCGTTGGTTAGTTGCCCCCTGAAGTATAAACTTTAAAAAACTTACGTCATGGTTAGGTAATGGGCTTATAGGAACATTCATGGTTTAGGTTAAGGGATTGGGGGATTACACTAAGTTTAGGGAGTTTAAATCGCTTGAGTTAAATGTTTTGGGTTATTGGGTTTTTGCATTTCGCGAGAGTTATGTAACTACATTAGAGAGCACTACCCGGAGTAAAGTATTGATCGGTGAGGGAGAAAACTTATTCGTTCCCCTTGGATCGCGCAAATGAAATTTGATAAACAATCTCAAATCATTCCCGTATTCAAAATAATGGATTATCATTAAAAACATAATTAATTTTCTCGTATGTTATCACGTTAATATGTAATTCAATTTACATTAAATGAGTTTTAGATTCGTAGCTTGGTATATACTGTTTCATATGGATCATATATCAGTTCTCTGCTGAAGAATATTTGCTTTCTCCTCATTTTTCTGCATTTCATTTGGATATTTGAAGTTCCACTCAACCTTGACTCACTCTCAATATATTTTGTAGGATTCCAATTTACTGAAGATTAGTAAATATAAGATATTTTAAAACTGGATGAAATCATTTGAACGAAATTGATTTTTACATCGATCAGCTTTTATTTTATCAATAGCATTGGTGTGACTATAATTGCAATAAGCAACTAAAGAGGGGAATGATATTTAGCAGCAGGAAAACCTAGGATTAAGATAAAGTAATGTGAGTTGGGGTCAGTAATTGCGATTTGTATTTCAGCCAATTTATACAAGGTGTCTGAAAACTCTGCCTGAGATCAAAATATTTTGTTTGAACAGAATTTATCTATATACCAAACTGATTTGCTTGCTCATGGGAGGGAGCCAAATGTACCAAAAGAAATATGTGTTTCTTCGATTAATCAAAAACGCTTCATACGAGTTCAATAACATTTGATAGATGCTCAAACAAATTTAATCGTACTTTATTTTTAGAGTCAATTCAATCCTCCAATAATTTTTTGTTTCGAAAAGTACTTTTCTTACCTTAAGATTTTATCCCTTACGATTAGTAAAAAGCCGTGTAATAAAGTAATAAATTTACCTAATGGTTTTAAATCGAAATTAACGATGTTTTTATTTTTTTCAGTCTCTGTATCTACTTTTCTGTTACATTAAAAATTTATTGTTATTACATACATACTTCGTCAAATTTAATATTGAGAAATAGAGTTGAATAAAATTATCCGCTTCGTGACAAATAACAGTTTTGAAATCGCATTAGGTAATACATATAGATACAAAACAGTTTTTTGTTTTTCCTTGTTCTCCCACTTCGGTAAACTGTTTAAAAATTAATTTTATTAAAGGCAACATGACCGTGATAGGAGTTCAGGTGCGCCTCCGCAATAACGACCGTGATTTGTTCTTGTGCATTTGATTTATCGCCACACGAATTATTCTATTCTTATAACCGCCGCTTACTAGATAGACCAATAGGAATGGAATGTTATGTTATGCCAACCTACATACCAAACAATAACCAAGCAATTGTTTACACGAGATACTTGACCGAAAACCTTACGGTTTTTCTATACATAGTACGAAACGTAAAGTTCACCTGTTATTCATTTTCTATTGTTAAAAAAAAATTGTAGATGCCTGTGACGAATTCCCAGAAATATCTCGCTGGTCGTACGTCAAATGCCGTTTATTAGCACACAAATCAAAGAAATGCCGCATTGCTTTCATACAATACAACAAACAAAACAAATGGTGACTAGTGAACCTGAACTCTTACCGTTATTAGGTAGTTTAATTTTGTTTACGCTTTTGCGATCATAGATGACTTTCATTCATATATCTTTTTTTAAAGTGAATCCGAACTAAACGTTATTGTAGTTGGGAGAAGATTTTTAGGAATGTATCTATATTGAACTAGATATTAATAAAAAGCAAAGTGTACCTCAATTTATTGATAGTTGATAGACATTCGTCATGAATAATAATTAACCGTAATAATTAATGAACACGTTGAGATTATTCCACAGTGAAATAATCTCCAAGTGTTTCTGAAAAATACCAGAAAAATAAGTCAGAAAGCATTTTTGGACGACTTCCCGACTAGAAATTAGTCCAGATTCTTCGGACAATCAGTATAACATCCCTTAATCCGGATATCTATCCAAATCATTATCAGGATCTGATATTAAAAATTTTCGTACTGTCCCAATAGGTTTTTCAGTCCCCTGAACTAAATCGTAATTCAGAATTTATTTTTACATCTGATCTAGTCAGAATATAACATTCCTTATTAAAACTTTTATAAGGAATTCAGTAATTTACCTTTGACCATGACTATGTATTCTGATCTCAACTGTCAAACGAAATCTCCTGTTTTTCCTGATACCGACTATATTCGTAAATTCTATTACACTACAAAGGATATTACTTAAATTGTGATTATTTTAAAAATTATATTATCACTAAATAATAATATTATATATTTATTTATTTGTAATGTACTAAACAACAAGACAGAACCTAATCCTTAGTAGATTCGATACTCTTATCCGTTTCTGAAAAAATATATAATCATGATCGGATACGATAGATCGTATTAAGCACGAGGTGTGACATTTATTGTTCGTAACAGATCATATAACAAGTAAAATCTTATCTGATTCGGATTTAAATCTGAAAAAAAATCCAATTGGGTTACCATTTTTGGAGTTTCCACATTTTTTTTTAGATATGGAGAACTTATTAACCTTGGTAACTATTCTTTCAAATAAAAAATAAACTAAAATGGTACCCTGTGTATTCCATATCTTAAAATAATTCAAAAAATGGTCCAGCTTCAGAATATTTGTTTTATCGAGCTCAGGATGAGCCAAAAACAACCCATTCCAGCTCAAATTCTTATTGGAAATTATACAAAACTAATATTTTACTACTAATATTAAAAAGCGGATGCAAGCGGTTGATAAAAAAAGTCTAAATGATTCATAATTATTTAGCCTTGCCCTTTCTGTAACCTTTAACAGAGGACAATACACTTGGAGGAAGAACCAAGAAATAACTATTGAACCTATAGAGTGTAGTTTACACTTTAGAAATTTGCAAAAAATACTTCCATTAGTAAATGTTGATCATCAACCCCGTGTTTTTTTTTGTTTCGTTCATGTTCTTCAACTTCTTTTATGTTATGAGCATCAAAGCGTCAGTTTAACTGACATGTTATAATTATAATATTCTGAACAGTCAGTTCTTGACCATATATTATGTGCTTACCTATACTAAAATAGATATACACACATATGATAACATTACGCCTAATAAATCTGTCTATAAACCAGAATAGTAGAACGTCCAGGGTGATTGGCGTTTTTTTTTTTGACCGACGGCTATTTTGCAACAAACATATCATTCTAAGAAGTGATTAAAGCTATTTTTAAGGTTCAATATACCTCCATAAACACATTTAGGTATTCACCTTCTACTCAACTGCAATCAAATTTCCAAAAGATTGAATCTTTGGAAACCTGATAAAAATTGTTGTTGTTTGTAAGATTCACCTTAAAAGGAATTTTTGAGAAGGAAATTGGCTAAATTTATTCACAGGCATGCAATGCGTAACTATTTAATATTTTTAAAAGACTATTAATAGTGCATTCTTGATGAAACATTATAAAATAGTTATGTAAAAACAAGAGAATACACAAAATGTTTCAACGATTTTATTAGTAAAAAGCTCTAACTACAATACTCTTGATAAAGACAGACTGGTCGAAACAATTTCGAGCTTTTGACTAATAAAATCGCTGAACATTTCGTGTATTATCTTGTTTTTACATAGCTATTTAATATTTTGTTAATTTTAATATCAAAATTTATCTACATCTTACTCATAGTTCAAAAGCATGTCAAGTAATATGTTTATATATGTAGAATAGAGTCTACAGTTTCTTGGTTGAAATTAATTATAATGAAAACTGAACATAAGTTTTTAAATAATATTCATCCGAATCTTAAACTCACGATGAAAGTTGAAACCAATAGAAAGTTTAATTTTTTAGATTTAACAACCAATAATGTAAACAATAAACATAACTTTTCAATTTTCGTTATATCCATTCATACCAACATTATAATTAATAATAAATCTTATCATCCATTCCAACATAAATAAGTTCTCTTTAATTATATGAGACACGAATTATTTAATGTCCTTTTGTCAAAATCAGAATTTACAAATGAATTAGATGTCATTAAACAAATAATTGCCAATAATAATAACAACGTCATTTTAATTGATTCTTTGTTAAAAGAATAAAATCACAAAAAAACATTAATTTAACGTATCCTTATGTAAAAGGAAAACTTTAACCTTATTTAGATCGACCGACGAAGTATATTACATTCTTATTTCTTAACTTCGTAAATTCATCAAAACCGATAAAAGTAAAACGGGTAACATATATAAATAAGGAAATTATAAATTAGAGTGCAAATCATGCAGTATGTTTAATGTAGAAAAAACTAGCAGAAATTTTAAAATCCGTATAGCCGAACACGAAACATCGTATTACAAAAAATTGGACTCAAATTATGCAAATCATTTACTTATACAAAATCATGAGTTTAAAACATTTAATTTGTCATTAGTAGAAACAAATAAATGTAAAAATATCCAATTACTGATTAACGATTAAATAGGTTTAAGTCAAATCCCATTACTAAATTTGTTCCATCCCCGTCCTCTATACATAGTATATAAAGAAAGCAATATTTATATTGTATAATTCAAGTTCAGTGTAAACTTATCATGAAGACAAAAATTGGCGAAACAATTGTTAAATGGATCTAATTAATAAACCTGTTGAAATTTACACTAGTGTTATCATGTTCTTAATAGTTTGTTGTCAATATATCCATAATTTCATTGCAACTCTTGAAAGTTATATATAAATTGTTAGGTGATAGTAATACTACAGGTTTGCGCTTTGTAAATTATTCTTTTTACGTTATTCTGGACCTATAGTACCTGACAATCCAATTAAACCATGATATATGAATTTGTAATCACCCTCTAATCAATCATATTAGTTAAGTCGTAAGTAAGAACGTGTGTTCTAAACACTTTCTTTCACGTATACTACTTAAGACTACATAGGTAATGGAAAATTGCCCAAGCGCCATAATTACGCGAAGTCATACACACAAATACATACACGTGAACACCGTAATGGCACTTCAATAGCCTTCTCTCGGCCTTGAATGGTCCTTTACCCCCGTAAAGAGTACTCAGCAAATTTACATAAAAGAATTTGCTCAATCCAGGTCGATATCGATTTACCTAGAGATGAAACGAAACGGAGTTTTGTAAGAAATTTTACGGTTCTTGTAAACTATTCCATAGCCATAAAAGCGTATCCATTAAAAATAATGCACACTATTCTTTTATAAAATAACAAAATGATTTCGCCTCTAAGGAAATTTAATAAAACAGATAATTGTGCATATTCATATATATCATTTATCGAAAATTTTTAAAAGTTTAATTGACAATATATGTTAATCTGTGACACAATAATTTTAGGTAGAATATCGTGGCTGTAGGATCGACATTATTAAAATGAATGTAATATTTGAAGAATTTTTAATAGGGCTAAATTTTAAGTACATAAATACGATATTAATTATTGAATTAATTTATACCCACTACAGATTACCTCCTACAATGAGGGAAAAATTTGTTACTGTTGTCACGCCCTTGCCGGGACTCGAACCCCTCATTGAATGAGGTAATCTGTTGTGAGTATAAATTAATTCAATAATTAATATCGTATTAATGTATTTAAAATGAATGTGTCATGTACCATCTACAATTGTTCAAATTTGGACGAGTTCAACTAATTTAAATACAATAGCTTATCGTCCTTCGAAAGCAGTGTTCTACATATTATGAAAATTGTATCAACATTTAATTTATTTTGAGGTTTTCAAGCTTTATAGCAGTTAACAGCTAATATAAAATAGAAATAATACAGTGTAAGTATATTGTTAACAATAATAGAAACAAATTATCTATAGAGTTGAGAAGTAGTTTAATTGATTATGAAATTAATGATGGGGCAGTAAGCTCACCGCATCTAATCAGTATGGTTTAAGTATTATTGTTGTATTAGCATTTATCTAAAGTTAACATTTGCAATTTATTTTTAATAAATGTTTATTTTACTAAAAGAACGCTCTAAAAATATACAATCCGTTTAAAAAGTGGACATCGAAATATCATGCAAATATTAAGAAAGTAGTACCAAACCGGATTTTAATAAATGTTTTAAACCAGTTTTCGCGCACCTTGTCCTCATAAAAATTACGAAATCATTTCTTGGACATAATACGACATTTTAATTTCAATCAACAAAAAAAAAACAAAGTAGAGAACATAATTTGTGTTAAGTAAAAACTTTCTAAAAATATAAATATTCCAGTTTTTAGAATTTGGTTTCAAACAAGTATCAAAATTTTTATTATTTTATATAAATATCCGATATTTTTAAGTTATGTAAATCATTTCATTACATTTATAATATTGATGAAGGCAAAATTTGTTGAAACAAAATTGTAGAGTGGTTTTAATAAAATATATATATATATAAAGCTCAAAATTACCAAAGAAAATTCTCTGATGACATATCTCTATTCGCTAATGAGCTATACCATTCGTACACCAACCAGACTCCGTAATTAACAATAAAATTACGATTTACAAAATTGTTGCCCCTCAGGTTAACTTACATGCGTAGAAAGGAACCAACCACCTCTAACGTTTTCGCTGCTCGGGAGAATTAAAGGATTTACGCAATATAGATGAAATAAATAATATATATGTAAGATAATGTTTTTTGTTTTCATTTCAATAGCAAGTAAGTAAGTGGTTCCCTAAAAGAATTTGAAAAACAATAATAATGTCAGATCAGCTGGGAAATCTTAGGGTTTCCATTAAAAAATAAAAAAAAAACTAATATCAGGACCGGACTGGTACACATGATGGGTTCCTTATTTTGTTAAAATACGGCAGGCAAGTCAGGATGAGATTAGGATAGATAAGGGGTTCCCTAAAAGAATTTGAAAAACAATAATAATGTCAGATCAGCTGGGAAATCTTAGGGATTCCATTAAAAAATAAAATAAAAATTAATATCAGGACCGGACTGGTACACATGATGGGTTCCTTATTTTGTTAAAATACGGCAGGAAAGTTAGGATGATAAGGGGTTCCCTATAAGGTATACGATCAAGTAATAAAATTAGGGGCGGTTTGGGATGATAGTTATTTCCTCATTCCTTTTATCAGTATTCTGGTAGTAATTTCCAGGAAATTCACTGGCGCTTACATTGTAGACAGGTAACGTCGGGTGAACCTTTCTAAGATGTCGACAATTATTAATGAAATATTCAGACAAAACATGCAATTATTTGATCATTCCCAAACGAATTACATGAATCAAGGTGTTGAATATTTCCTTCGACAAACGGAATATAATTATCGACCCACCAACGCGATCTCATATTCAAGTTCAGCGTTACCCTTAAGCTATCTCAATATTATCGTATAAGTAAGCATAAATGATACATTAAGCTGAGATTTGCGTGTGATAGAATTATAAATGGTTCCGAATTAATTTGTCTTCAATTATCTAATTCGTAACTCAACCTATTATTATGCTCACGAATCTATTTCGAATAATAGAAAAAGTATATTTAGAAGTCCATGAATATTAAGTGTATGATATATTATAACTCATTTAATTTTTTTTCTGACTTATTATAGTATTAGAAATAAATTTAGTTGTTAAGTAATTAAATAATTAGATGATTCTGTTTAGAAATGACAGGAAGGAGGCACGTTTTAAACGATTTCAAGTTTGAATATTTTGGAAACGGTATTTCAAAATGAAATTTCTAATTTCATTAAAAAGGAAAATCGAAAAGTTCTGCAAATTTTTAAAATGACATCCATATATGAAGTATCTACATGTCTATGCTTTTTTTATTTATAAAACTGTAGATTTGACATACCTCCATTATTGTTATTAGATTACGGAACAATAAAAAAAATTATTTTAGTTTTATGTAACCGTACTTGCAATTAAAATTATCTAATTAATTAGACGTTGGTACATAAAACATTTCTTAAATTATGACTTTCAATCGCTACCTAATTATTATACCTTCACATTATTCATTAAATAATAATAGTAATTAAATAAATTATTCGGTAATTTAATGTCATTGCGTCCCGTCGTCAGATAAATAATTAATGGCAATTTAATTACGCTTTTTTGTGAGTCATTTCTTTACGTAATTAATTTCAGATAGGTTCTAAGTGTTTTCGTGGCCTTTAAAAAAAATTGTTAATATTCGTGGGATGTCAGTGGGCCGCAATGGCATGCCTGCGTATCCTGTTTTCAGTCGATTAGGAACATCTTTCGTCACATTTTAACTTATAGTAATCACCATTAACCAACCATAAAGTACCACTTGTGTTTATTTTTCTGTCACAACAAATCGATGTATTTATTTAGGTGGGAGCTTCCGTCGTTTGGTCTTTTTACCTGTTCTTTACCAACGCCTTTAAACAACTTGCTTTTGTAACCGGATTTGTCGTCCTTAATGAATGAACACATTCACAAGGTATTTTATGGTTTTGATGAAAGTATCGTGGTTCCTTAAAAGTTATGTTGAATAAGAAATAAACCAAGATTTATTTTTAACTCACGTGTAAATAGTATGGGATGGATATTTTTGTACACTAGAAGAAATTTTATCGTAGTTAATCAATAAAACCTTCCAATTAGTATTAATTCCATCTTTTTTGAATATAAAATTATTAATTAATGTGGCGAATGTAAGATTTTCAAACGGTTTTGAACACGTCTAAATTAACAAATAAAACTGTCACCGAAAAGTATTTCTCTTGATGATTTGAAGAGAAAATGATGAGGAAGTGTGTGATATTCATAACAGTTCAAATTAAATGGTTAGTATCAAAATACTAAAAGATCACACATTAATCAGTTAATTAAATTAATTAGCGATTAGTATTAGCTAAACCACTTGCATTTTTAAATACTTAAAAAACGGATTAATGTACATACCAGTAAAATACAATCCTAATTTTATTATACCTTTATTATTAGCTAACTAAGGAGTTATAAATAAAAGTGTTACAGAAGCAAATTGAATATGCATTTACATTTATTACGTCAGTCTATGGTCACGACCACTTGTTGTTTGTAATTTGTTCATATTTATGTGTTTAGGTTTTCAAGGTGAAGTGTAATCAAAAGTGAATTACAATATTAATATATAAACAAACACACTTTCGCCTATAAATATTTTATATCCATTATTATATTATAGTAGGACGTTCTGTTCTATAAAATCGAATAAAGTTCGAAGAAGAAGACACACTGAGAATAAAAGGTTCTATAAAAAACTTGCGTCTTTCATTAAACTAATTAACTTACTGACTGACTGGCTTTCATTTTACTTTTTGTGATCAAGAACGTTTGAAGAACTTCATGCATGTTTTCAGTTTAATTGTTGAACGCATTGACTGTACAGGCTTCGTACACTCGTGACTTGTTCATTTATGAAGGGAAGGCGGTTCTTTTATTCTTTGTTAATTCCATCTTCTATGTTATGTGTATCCTGTCACTTTTCCTACAAGCACCGAACCATTTTTATTTGTCGGTAGATGGAAATGAACTTGAATGACAGTTCTAATCCCATAAGTTGGATAATCGAGATACTGCGGTTGTAGGTCACTTGATGAAACATTTTCAAAATAAAATAGTAAGCTAAAGAAAACCCTCGGTAGTTTCACAATATTTATTCAAATTGAGTCCTTGACGACAGTCGTTTCGGTTGTTACACCATTGTCAAAAAGGTACCAATGTATACTAACTATTAATTACTACATCTAAGTTTTAAATACTAGTAGGGTTTATGCTAGCTATTAAAAGTGGAGATAAATGGAATTCTGTTTGGTAATTTGTTACTGATTTGTTATTAAACAGTGCTTTATTAATTTCGACCATTTCTAGTAAATTTAACAATCTGCCCTTATGTGCGTTGTGAATTAATTTGATATTATCTTGGTCTAACGTTTGAAGCCGATACAAATATTTTTTTATGAAATTGATTTAAGATGTTCTTTCATCCTAACTCCTAGAGCTCTACCAGTTTGTCCTATATAAATAGCTGGGCAATTTTTACAAGATATTTGGTAAACCCCACTCTTTTTTAACAGTTCAGTTTATTCTTTGTTATTCACTAATAACTTGCTTAAATTTATATTATTTACACTTATTTAATATATATTTATGTTTAATTTTGTTAATTTATTGCTTATACTAGTGGTTAAATATAGAATGTAATTAATGTACTATCTTTTATTTTTCAATCTTTAATAGTTTAGCTCTGATATACGAAAAATACGTAAAGATAAAAAATAGGGCGAAATTATATATAACATAATTTAGTCTAAAGGTTAGTTTCTTCTCGTAGAACTAAGCTATAGAAGAGGAAAACGAATAGAAGGATTATTTTACAAAAGAGCCTGCGAGAACATACATTTGTGTCAAGAAAAACAGTTTTAATTACCGGAGTATAATTGTATATAGAAAATATTAAGGACTTATTTTGACTTAAAAAAATGATGAACTACATATCCGGGCGCTTTGTTTTCTTTTTTTTTTTAAATAAGGTACAGAAAAATAACAAGGAAGGCAGACAAAACAACGGACAAATGAAACATTCGGTTGCGACGTAGTCGTCTTTCTGTATTTTATCTCAAGTAGGTGCATTAAAGTTTTAAAGATTGTAATTCCTTTTGTTACATGATATTAATATTACTATAGTTTTACATGAACTCATTTTTAGTTATACTTTAGCTTTATTTCTATAATAAGCTATTAACTAATTAAAATAATTATTTGTTTTTTATTGATTTATATCCAAATCTTTCTTCCATGATATGTAATTGTACAAAACAAACAGGACCATAATGAAATCGCTTTTTAATTTTGATTACTCTCTCCATTTGGAAGGTACTCTTTCATTGGGGCGTTCTCTTTAATTTTATAATTATTAGGTTGAGACTTTAGTAAGGATAAAAGACTTTTTTAACCTCTGGGAAAAATAGCCCGGCAATATCAAAAGAAGTCTGAATGTGGACTATTTTGGTAAATGTATTTTAATGTCAACAAACTAAATTAAGTCCAGTTTTTGAAACAGTGCAAATAACTGATAATTTAGTAGCAACAATAATCATCGTTATTTCTCTTTTAAAACAGTCAATAAATTAATTCAAATTCTCTGTTCTAGACTAATGAATCGCCTTTTGTGTATATACTGTAATTGGTGACTTGGAATAGTACCGTTTTCTAAATAAATGAATTCTCTTTAATCAACCTCAAAAATCTGCCGTTAAATATAACTTAATAGCATTTTGCAGATTGGCATTATAATTAAATTATTGAAATAAAAACAAACTTCCTCCCTTCGGCATTTTCCTCGAGGATTATTTAAACGCAACTGTTTGTATTCATACGCTTTATTCATTCCGTTCTTTTAATGATTATAATTCCGTGCTATTATTTATTTTACAAACAAGCTGATTAAGTGATTCTTATTGAATTAGACGTTCGTTGAAAATAGAGTTCCGTATTTAAGAGATCTCACTGAGGCAAAGAGCGGACGCAAATAGTTAAAACTCCCCTTTCAAGAATCTCATTCGTAATTATATGCTGCTGCTACTTTACTCATGACTTTCTACTTCAGGAAATGCACTTGGTCTTTTTTGTCTCGTTACTTAGCACTTAACATCTCGACTGGTGCTTCTGTCGTTGCCTGCGTTTAATTACAGTGAATACACAGTGGCCGATAAGCCAGCCAGGCATGTTCTTGTTAATTGTTGCCTTTGTTCTCTCCTTCTACGTGTATATATCGTTGGTTGAATTCATTTTCAATGACACTGAAATTCTTGAGGCCATAAAAAATGTAACACGAACCCCGATGCTGCAACAGCCGTAAGCTAAAATCTATGCGTCAAGACTGCATTTAAATCATAAAATAATGAAGATCATGTAATAGTAATCTACACTGCACATAAATTAAACTGCTTGAATATTGAAATATGCGAGGGGGAAAGGAGAACGCTCCTTTTCATTTGTTTGTTTGCCATTTAGCACTTACTATTATTCTATTACTGACTTGATTCGTGTTATTAGGTTATATGCCAGAACAAGATAATTCAAAAATTTAATGGTATGGCTCTGACGGAACATGTTAATGTTATTTCCGGTGGGACCGAAGTTGCTACTGAAAATAAAGATCTACCTGCTATAAAAAGGGGATTTTAAAAGTAAACAACCAATCTTGCCACCAGAGAAAAGGGTGCTCACCCACGTAATAAGCTAATTATAATTATCCGGTGATAATATTGATATGAGTAATTATTTACAATGATATCATAAGTAACGATTAAGTAACTTAAAAGCAGGTTATGGATATGAAAATGGTCGCTATGTGCCTTAAATATATTGTTTATTGAGAAATAAACAATTACAAACATACGAAAAATTATTTAATCTGTTAAAATCCAAAATTTTAAAGGATTTTAATTTAATCTTCTATCTAAATGAAGTTTTTGTAGACTTTGTAAGAAGTAAAGTGAAAACTACTATATGATGGAATTGTGTGAAAAATATAAAAACAAAACAATATCGAACGTCGACTATATAAAATATGTATCATACTTACGTTGAAAAAATTGTTGACTGATATATTTATAAGTATGTATTTATAATGCCTTATTAATTACTGTTAAATAAATGCCATAGAATATCAATAAAGTATTTTCCTTTCTCATTAGAATAATTTCTATCTATTAGGTGTTAGTGGCACAATCGGTTGTACCTTTTCAAATACTCTTTTTGGTCAGTGGCAAGATCGGTTGTACCTTTTTCGGTTAGGTACAATTTGGTGGCACCTTCGGCTACGCCCGTTAATTCCATTTCCTCCCCTTTTTTAACGAATTCTACAACTCAAAGCCAAAATAGGGTATGAAAGTTATTTGTTTTTAATACAATATTAAATCAACTTCCTTTTAAGGAACAGCTTCGGCTCAGTAAGTAATTTATTGCTGCTACCTATAGTGTATTGATGAGATTTAATACTAATTTTAACAATGTTTATTTTATGTATGTAGCTGTTTTGATTTATATTCAAGACTTTCTGGTTTTCTAAATAATATCGACACTTTGTATACCACGTAGTATAATACAAAAGACAGATACCGTTATTTATTAAAACGTTTTGGTGCTTAAATATTGGCTAATAGCTGTAGATAAATACTTATTATAAGTACAAATATGTACTTTGTTTATTTCCAAAACCGAGGAAAGACAATTGTACTTGGTAAGAGGTTCAAGGTCTTAAGGTAATTGAAATAGCATGTTCTCTTCCAAACCATCGCAAGTCATTGTACCAAAAGTATTAAACGCTTGAAATGCGTGAAAACAAAAGCTATGGATATTATCAAAAAACCGATGTGAAGGATTAACATCGCAAATTAACAAAAGAATTTGTTGTAGTTGTTGAGGTTAGTCCACTTTTTCACTTGAAATTTTCAAGGTCTTAAGTTTCGTTGGTAGAACTGCTTATCTACTATATTGCATGAACTTTTTAAGCATTCAATGATTTCTCTATTTGTGTTTAAATAGTTGATAGGTAATTTTCAAAGCAAAGTAAGAAGCATTACTAATTGATTTTTGGTTTCACTTTCGTCTCAAACGGTTCGATTGCTGGATTTGTTTTCGACACTGTGGGCAATAAAATGCGAAGTTATCAATGTGGTGGATATCCACATAAATTTAACATTTAAGTAGGTTTTAGTTTTTAGTTATTTCAATTTGAGAGAAACTCATTTTTGTAGATTTTATAATTCAAAGATTTTAAAAATTGTGAAATTATTCTGTGTTGCTAATAAATGTATATAATAATCAATGAAATAAATTTTTTGATCTCGAAATTATGCAACATTTTGAAATACAATAAAACGAAAAGAAACGCCTTTAAATGTTTAAAAGTTTAATGAGTGGAAGTCTACGTATGTCTTGGGTAGTCAACCCTTTATCAAGAGTAATTCGTTACTGTAGAAAGATAAAAGAAGGAAACATAAATTCGCAGAATTCCACCTATTTTCAATTAAATTGAAATTATTGAACAAAGCCGTGAAAAGTTACTAAAAAAGTTAAAATATGGGTCTTCATAAAACTTTACGTGTGAAATTTTCGTTTTTTAAAAAAAGCTTATTTAAATTTTAACTTCGTTAGAAGTCTTCCTTTTCATCGTTTTTAATTAAAAGGTTATTATTATTGATTAGTATAAAAATGTTTATCATTTCACCGTAAATAAAAATTCTGTTTTTCTTATTTTCCCGTGAGAATTTAAGTTGTAAAAGTATCAGTATTTCTTTATAATAAAAGGAATACATTATAGTGAAGATATAAATATTTTATTTAAATATTGATTTTTCGCAAATTTGCTCGAAAGACAATTAGGAAACCTTTGTGTAGAATAATGTGCTTTAAAAATAAAGTCATAAATTGAGCTCGTAAAAGATACAAAAAGCTCAAATCTGCTTCAAAATACAACGATTCTCTGTTTGAATTTCAGTCTCAGGGCCATTAGAGACATGGTTTCGATCGTGGTGCACTTTACTCTTATAATATTCGAAATGCACATGAGTACAATTAAAACGTACAAACAAACATACAGACATACAGGTATAACAAACGGTAAGTAGTGTCTAGTTCGAGGCCTTGGAGTCAATAATGGCTTGGCCTCCACCATTATACAATTCATACGTATAAACACATAAAATAACAACATTAGTTCTTTTTCACCTTCTCACGAAAGCTAAAATTCAAGTCATTAGTGTTGTACGTGGTTTACATAGAAATGCGGTATACACGTAAAAAATAATTCTGACATCCCTATAAATAGTTTTCAACGTCTTGTCGTAGTCAGCTGCATGCTTCTTAATTTGTAACGCATTGAGTAACATACATGTATATAGGTGAGAAATTAAAATTTTACGCTATTATTAATTTTCTACTAAAAGTGAGGTAAGAAAGTCCACAAGGCTATATATTATTATATTAATTTTATGGCACTAGCAAAGTACTTGTCTATAACTCTTAGAAAACAAAAAGATTGTTTGCAAAACTTTAAAAGAGGTAGTGTACGTGGTTCACGAAAAATTTAATAGTAAATACATTAATTTATTATAATTAGATTACTAAAAAAATGTTGAGTGCTGTGAATAAGTCCCAACGAATCAGATAGAAAATAATCCAACAGCTCAATAACTCTTGAAACTCCTGCAAGAGTTGAATTTTTGAAAAATGCCCCGTCAGTTTTTGTTTAAATAAGTAAGTAAAATTTCTTCTATATACATATCTAATAACAACATTGATTTCTAAGTCAATCAGTCAATTGGGTTTTTATAATATTAATACATTGATGCTCGATGAGTATATAAGTTGATGAACAATAATTAACATTAACAGAAACAAACAACAACAACAAAAAAAATCTCTCATTGTATGAGGTAATCTGTAGTGGGTATAAATTAATTCAATAATTAATATCGCATTAAGTATTTAAAAATTTACCCCTACTAAAAATTGTTCAAATATTTCGTTATTAATAATTAACAATTATGGAATAATAGAATAATAGCTAATGTAGTTTAAGCACAAAGACTGTTCTAGTATTGTTTTCATTAAATTGTGATGAAATTACATTAACGTTTTATTTCTTCCATAATTATTAAGTAGGTTTTGTTTTGTAGTACGTATATTATAGATACAAAATGGATTAGTAAAAATCATCCTACAAATTTAATTCTAGATTAATGATTTTTATATTCAAAAAAGAAGGAATTAAAATCCTTATTCGTCTAAATTTTAAGATCAAAGATCTCACATTTTGAACGCGTCTAGGAGTCTATCGAAATCAACAGTGTAATTCAATGCCGGTAGGGGTATTAGCCCTCGGAGTATTTGTTTCTGTTGATTTATTTTTATAATGATTTTTAGTTTTAATTTTTTTATCGGTAACGTTTACGTGTTGTTTAATTTATTTGTGTCTTTGTAAGTGTATTCGAAATTCATTCGATAAAGCGGGTTGCGTGAGGAAAGGCATTTTCATTAACAATTCACATAACTTTTCATTGTATGATAGAATCGTTTGTATGATATGTTATGCGGTTAGGTATTCAACCTGTGTTATGCTACTATGGTAAGGATAGCCTGGGTCCGCAATTTTTACTTTTTTGGTTTATTAGACACCTGCTGAGAAAATATGCATGAAGAATTATAGCTGTATATGTTAAGTTGTTTTGTCTGTTTTAAATTCCCGTGCTTGGTGAGGAATAATTGTTATTATTTAGAAGATTGATAGATAGATAGACCGCTGTCTCCGGCTGCTCGGGAAAACCGTTAAATTTTCTCGCTTCTATAGTACCAAAGTTCATTAGAAAATTCAGATGTTAATCCTAAGAAAAGAACGAACGCAACTGATTAGTTTTTAAACAGTTTTGAGTTTCATTTAATAATAAAAGGAGAATAATATTAAAAAGGATTATAATATTTAAAATTAAAATTTATTTTATCAATAATTTTTGACAATTGTTGGAATAAGGAATAATCAGAAATTATTGCAATTAATTGGTGAAGTGAGTACAAAAACACCTTTTGGGATATTTTACAAAACTTTATTGAACTTTGCTGACGTACGTTTCGGTTATTAGGCCATTATCGAAGGATACAGATGTTTGTACTTATTATTTATTATTGCTTTTAGAAATATCGAGCAAAATGATAGCTATTAGGTATGTATTTACCCGCACAAAAAAATACTCTTTTTTAAGTAGCTTAATTTGCATCTACACGAGCGAGGGATTAATGACATTTACTATCAGACCATGGCCTCAAAAATGTTTTCGCACAACATGTACCTGGGCTTGTACAGGACAATAAAAGACGTCTACAGCTTGAACGTGTAACCATTTACATAATTTATGGATAACAACCAACTATACTGTACGTTGCGTTTTAAAGAAGGATTAAAAGTTCTTCGTTATCTGGACAATAATAGTACAAAAAATAGGAGTAAGATTACTACCTACCTACAAAAGGATTAAAGAAATATACAAATTAATATATAGACACAATACAGTAACCTGCAGAATACCATAGACGGATATTGACTTATATTTGTCAAATAATGACCTTTGTAATCGGAGTTTAATGTCTTTTTTAACTAGTAATTGCAGAATGAATGTTTAAACTAATGGCAAATAATTTAATTTTGAAATACAATAGAACTTGTAAAGAAATCTGTCCTCTATCTGTGACAGAAATATAATATTTTTTTAACACAAACAAAAAGAGCGTGAGAGAGGGGATGAGGGGGCAGTAGTATACTTCCAGGTTCCAAGAAAGGAATTAAAACTTTCACTAGGTATAACATTTCTTGATTTAAAGTACAATGACAGTGCAAGTTTATGTTGTTCTTTTAATGTTTACACGCTGTTCTTGCATCGGGTTACCCGATTAAGGTGGAAAACATTAAATTTTTTAAAGCGAAGTCACGAAGTTATTTTATGGGACTGGTTGCGAAATTGTTAAAAAATGATGGCGAATTATGGCTGTATTTATATAAAATGAGGTATTTAGAAACATCAAAGGCCAACTTAAAATTGAGGTGGATAGAAACATTATATAATTTAATAAATAGGATAATAATAACTCGGTTTCTTAAAGCAGTAATGATTTTTGAATAATAGTGGTAAGACCAGCATGACATTGGATTTTGATTTTGTTTGCAAAACCAAGCAGGCTTAGCAACATTATTGTTAATTATCTAATATGTAGAAACCTTTAGAGAGTCACGGTACCTATTCGCTGACTTTTATTTAATTTGAAATTATTTTTAATACAGTACTTTAGAAAAGTTAACTTGATCAATGTAGCAAATAATAATAGCTCATCTTAAATATATCAAAAAAGCTTAAAATTTTTCTTTAATCTAGATTTGGTTTTGGTGTTGATTTTATAATACGAGGATGGATCAAATATAAACGAGCCTTTGTTCATAAAACATTTATTTTGAAAAGTTTCACAAAGTTCTCTATTTTTCCACATATCCATATTCCCCTTGTTTGTCTATACATTGTTTTCATAAAAAGAAGCAGGGCGAATATTTATGCAGTTACGCACAAACGCCTCCACCTGTTCATCGGTCTGAAATCGCTCGGCTCCTAGTGATTCTTTGAGGGGGGCTAAACATGTGGAAATCATGATTGTGTGGACACTCCCATAACTGATGTCGAGTTCACCAGATATCTGAAGCACAGTGGCGTGGCGTGGCGGATTTACATTTTCGAGACTATTAAGTCCATCGTTAAATTATTTGCACCAAACTTTTACACGTGGCCACGAATGCGTTTCATTTCCGAATTGCGCTTGCAATCTGCGCAAAATATCAGCTGGTTTCGTTGCACAAAACTTCTGTGTACCTCTTTCTCACTCATTGTGATAGCTATTAATCAAGCGAACGCATTGATACGACGCATCGTTTCCGTGCCACCTAATATCCCAACTTCAAGTTCTTAACGCCCGGATGCTCCTTCAACAACTATCCGGCGCACAATTTAAAAAGACTCGTTTATATTTGATCCACCTTCGTATAATTACTGATTCAGATATTTTTAATAGTCGAAAAGTTGACTATATTGTACACACTAGTTGAGCGTGCCTTAATGGTTTACCTATAATTCATATAGTGACTAGGTCTCTGTAACGAAACGGCCATTTCCTGTAACGAAACAATACGTCACATTTCACTAGTAGTGCACGGCTATAGTAAAGAGAAAAAGTTTATTTAATGCGTGCGTTAGAAAATGGAAAGAGAAAGTAATGTAGGGATACGTTTCTGACTCAAACCATCGTAATAATTATTTTAGTATAGTTATAAGTACTCAAAAAAAGAGGCATTAAAATCCTTTTTCGTCTAAATTTTTAGGATCACAGATCCCACATTTGGTACGCGTCCTCCACAGTAGGCACAGCGTACCGAAAGCCATATCGCACGATAAATATAAATATAAATATGGAATCAATAGGAACAAATACTGCGAGGGCTAATACCTCTACCGGCATTGAATTACACTGTTGATTCCGATCAATATCGTTATATTTAGTTATAAGTATTTAAAATTTCGTTCGTAAAAATCTGTTGTTTATTATATACATACGAGATTTGTATAATGAAATAAGATTTCTAATTTAAGATACAAATTGCAATCAATATAAATCATCACAGGATCGTCAGTTCGAATATTGCCGGACAGGCACCTCCACTCCTTGCTGTCCTAAGCCCGTCTTCACTTCTGTTTGTGTTTCTAATATGTCTCTGACCTTTCATGTCTCAGAAGGCCTTCTATCCTATCTCTTTTCATGCCATTTTCCTATTGACTTCCATAGCCTCCTTTGTTCTCCTACTCCTTCTAATACCTGTTTATTTCTACCTCTTTTTTCCACAATTTTTCATCAGCCTTCTATAACACCACATCTCAAATGTTCACGTCCACGGCTCACTTTTCGCACCAGTACAAAGACATGCTCTGAACATACACTTTTAATAAACTTTTTAGAATTTCCATCGTGACTTATCTTATTTTTGAATTTCCTCCAAATAATATATACTTTTACCATTATAACATCAACAAAGTACATATACCCGTTTATGTTATGTAATAAACTCCTTCTGAGAATCCCGTACGATCCATTCCTTCATGTGTCATTAGTCTAAGATTTTATGACGAGGAAAAGGAAATGGCGTGCACAAAGTACATATACATGTGTACATGTAGAATAAGTTCACACAGCATCTGTCTAATGAATGCCGGGTTGTCATACGTGACTAGTGAATCGCGACAAATTAGTAAATTTCACGTTTACCTCAGTATCTGCGCTGCGGTACAGCTCGATGGGTTTTTTCACATATCATTAGGGTGATCAATTTATTTACAAGAAGCCATCGTGGTAGAAGTAACCATATTATTTCTTTACACACGGAAACTGATAAATAGTCAAAATGTCGATAACATATCCACCTGTATCCAATACTACCAATAATAAAAAAAGCATTATTAAGGTTCTGTTTGTAAAAATTGATTAGGATACATTTACTCAATTTCACTGTCAATAAATAATTAATTACAATAATGATGAAATCAATTTATTAACAGACATTGGTTTTGTCATCATCGGTCACCTTTGACATCGACCGTTAATACCAGCCAGTGTGACTCAGAACATACTGTCTAATATTAAAATAGTATTTATAAATACATCCAACAAGCAACTAACGTGTCACTTTTTTAATAACAATTTAAAAAAAAGCAATCTCGACAACTTTTTATATTATTATGTTTATTAAATAATTAGGGGTAATTTGAAGTAAAATTACATTTAAAATGCGTCATTAAATTAATTTGTCCAAAAATAACCGTTTTATCTTATACCAAAAATAGATATAATATTTTGAAAGCTGAAAAGAGAAAACATAATAATATTAGTAAAGTGACAGGTTAGGAAATTTTATAATATATATTCGAATTTAAACTCAGGACGGTGTTAAAATAAAAACACGAATGCTAATCTCATATTTAATGTTTTCCTGACTGGAGACTTCAATGATGCGTTAGACAAGAAAATCCGTTTCGATTCTCAGATTATCTCCTTAATTTATCTATTATTAAATTTCTAATCGTAAGTTATAAAAAACTGTTCTATTCGTTTGAATTAATTAACCCACGATCGACTACCATTTCCTTTGGAAGTTATTGTTTAATAAATTATCCATTTATGCTTATCATCATTAAATAAAATTGCCTTTACGATTATATGATGTGTCTCCAAAGCAACACAAATATACTAGAATATTAAATGGATTTGCTGTCACTTTATGGATGACATTTGTAGACGGTAATGAAGATAAATCATAATAAAATCATTCTGCAGAACGTCGTACTACAAATAGGATAAATCAACAAATATCAGTTTTAGATTACGGTGGAGATCATTTGGAAGAATCTTCCATCTGTAATAATTTGCTGTTTCAGTAATGTTAAATAAAGTCCTTTTCTAATAAAGGTATCGACTTGAAAGCTGAATCCACGACATCGCTATCTACGTAATAGGATAGAACAAAAATAAAAACATGTTCTTGGTTAATATTTAATAAATTAAAGAAATTTTACAGTTCCATACGTGAGAGCAAAATAAAAATTAATGTAACGTTCGACGCAAATTTTAAACTTCTTTCACTTTACTTTTCATTTGTTACAAAACAAAAACAAAAACCATTACGTGTGTTTCGTCAAAGTTTGTCTTCATCAGATGATGAGTACCTATTATGTAAGAATACGTTGTTCTAAAAGAATGAAATGTTAACCAAAGGTGAATTTTTTACACCTAACTCATCGTTTAATGTAATATTTGGTTTTTTATATTTATTGATGTGTAAGATTTGTACGTACAATTTACAACCTTTACTTTCAAAATGTAAAATATAAATCTAAAATCTGAAATCTTTTTCATTTTTGAAAAAACTACGTTTCTGTTCTCTTAAATATATGTTATATTTCATCCACCAAATTTATAGAAACCACATTTTTCATGTTTAAAACAAAAACACACGTTTTTTGGTTGCAATTTTTTTTATTGTCTCCACAATAATTATTTCAGCACATAGTGCCTTCTTCAGGTGGAAGAATTTTACAAACTAAACAATCAGAACTCTTATATATACTAGCTTAAAATCTGAAGGGTAGGGGTAAAATGTTTTAAATATTTAATAAAGATGAATTACAAAATTCCAGCTGGTCGTTCAAGATATATCCATTTTTACACAATGTATTTATTTATAATTTTTCTTTAAAATTAAGTTTTATTCCTTTATTTGCAAAATGTAGTACTTTGAAATTTTCATTGAATTGATGTTTTTCATCAAGTAAATGTTCTGCGTAAGATTTTTTATTTTTATTGTTAAAACTATTCAAATGTTCTTTTATTCTTTCTTTAAAAGATCTCCCAGTTTGTCCCACATATGCTTTCTCACAATCTCCACAGTTAAGTAGATACACTCCTGATTTTGTTTTAAACTGTGATTATCATGTACTTGCAAGTGCTGAAGGTCTCATCGATCCAATTTTTCATGTTTATCAGTTTTATTTTAATTTTTTCTTATGTATTTGTCTAAAGTGTTATTTTTTTAAATATATTTAATAGATATTTACTTAATAATCTGGTTAGTTTAAATGTGAATGGACCTAAATATGCAGTGGTGTTACAATTTTGATTGTTTATTGTATCTGATGGACACGTTAATTGAAGAGCAACCTGTAATTGTTTTTTATTTATATGTATGTGTTGACCAATTAAAAGTAGACAATTCACCCTTCATAAATATATTTTAAGAAGTATTCGATGTTTCTGTCAACTTGTTCCCCTTGCATCCTTCTTTTAGTACAATTGTTTAGGGATAGATGAAGATTATAACAACTTAGTATTATAATAATATTATGTTTGTTAGATGCTTGCCATGAAGAACAATATTTTTCACACAGAAAGGCTAAAACATAATATAGCAATAATTGGTTTTTAAGTTTCATTAGTGTGGGAGATGATTTTCTTCTATATAACCTGTCTCATTTTACACTTCTACACAGAGAGAGAGAGAGAATATCATTATAAATTAATACTTGGCAAAACTGTTATCCTTCACTGTTATCTTGAAATAATTGTCAGTCGTTATATTACTTTGGATGTGACAATAAATACACAAACAGGTAGCTATACAGGGTGTTTCAAGAAATGCAATGAAGATGTCATCTGCTGAGCATTACCAAACGTTTTAATTTAAGTAAAGGAGACAGCAACAATACCCAGAAACTCATTCTGTGTCATCTAAGCTTAAGCTTACAAAAAACTGAATTATAAAAGCTTACTAAATCATCATCAAATAGAGTTACGTGACACTATAAGAAAAAATACTTGGCTCTTCTTATACCGACCATGAAGTAGGTAAATACTTACGAAAAGCGTATTTCGTATAGTCCTTGAGGGCCAGCATTGTTTCTTAAGACATCCTGTATATAAGTATATTTATAGTACTTAACTTTAACCGACCAGTCGAACATCATATTGTCACGGATAGCAAGTGAAAATAAAGAAAGCCGTTTATATTTAAAAAGCAAAAAAAAAGCGAAGCCCGTTGTTCTGAGTGCAGGTCACGTTGTTTCCAGCGGAAACTGATGCTCGTTTGGGAATGTCAACAATATACTGCCGTTTTAAACAATTGACGGTGAGTGAGCGGACATGGTGCATGCAACATGTTCAGTGCCCTTTTACAGAAAAAAATATCCATGGAATGAAATTACGCTATCGTTTTCTAACTGCATGGCATAAGTTTTATTTTAACCTTAACTGAAAATGTTCGCTGAATGAAGAATACAAATTAGTCTTTGAATATTGATTAAATTAAACGTTACAGTAGAACTTTTAAAATTGACGTTTAAAGATACTATCGATTTACACCAGAGAGGGTAGTAAAGAACACACAAAAAAATTCAACGGATATATTAAAAATACTCGACAATTGTTTCACTCTAATCGGCCATTTTCAAGAGTACAACTATACTAAATTATAACATGATAATAACATCTTATATATACTTGTGAGGATACCCTAGAAGGTTACAAATTTATTAGGAGTGGGGTATTGACAAAACATAATTCTTTTTGGTTATTAATAATATTTTTCTTAGAGTGAGTGGCTTTCTTAATTTCTAGAAATTCTAGTAAAGTTAATTTCTTACTTTTAGGCTGGCAATGTAATAATTTTAATTCGTTGATACTAATCATATGGTTTTCTTTGACGTAATTTTCAGTTAAACCTGTAGTAAGCTTTTTGTTTTTTATGCTTGCTAAATATTCTTTAAAACGTGTTTCTAGTGAACGGCCCGTTTGTCCAACATAAATAGCAACGCAATCTTGACAATTAATTTGATACACGCCACTTTTTTGTTTCTTGTCTGTTTTTCTTTTATTGTTAACTAGTACTGTGCCTATATTGAATATATCTATCGATTTACAAACGAAATTTAATTGATAACCTATTGATTGTTGAAGCGTTCACTTGTTGAAACTGATCCATACTTATTTAGAAAAAGTTAAACACAAAAAGTTTGATGATGTACCTATATTGATAAACACTACAAATGTTTTGCTTAAACATAAGATTCTTCAGGTGAAGATATTATGTTAGAAATATCTTAGAGATATTAATATTCTCACCTGAAGAAGCTTATGTTTAAGCGAAACAATTATAGTGTGCATCAATATAGGTCTTGAAACTTTTTGTGTTTATCTTTTAATTGATAATGTTTATTGATAGATATAACAATGCTGTGTTCTTTACTTTCTGAACAATGTTTATTTATTCTGAAAAATTGATTGAATTGATCATCATGATAAGTTAGGAAGAAAAGAAAACTCTTAAGAAACTTTGTCTTAAAATTTTATCAAATTCTTTACAAATTTGTCTCAACCCACAGGGTTATCATCAGAAAGAGGAACAATAAACTAAGTTTAACAGTTTTGCCTTAAATACTAAACTTAACTGTGGGAAAGGATGAGTAAATATTTTATGCACATTTTAACAAATGGAGATTCGTGAAAATTCTCTATTTCATTTAAGACGTTTTCTTTGTTTGAATTTCTTTTAATTTCTATAGCTTCTAATATTGTAAGTTTTTACCTTTTTCCATTTTACATTTTCAATATTAATATTATGTTCTGTATCTTTAATGAGGATCATAAATATAGATTTTTCATTATAATTCTTCAAATGTTCACTAATCCTAATATTAAAGTCCCTACCTGTTTGTGCTACATAAATTGAGATATAAGAACTGCAACTTCATTTATATACATCACTCTGTGATGTAAATCTGTTCTATACTTTCTGTTATTTATATGTTTAAAGTATTTAATACTTTCACTTACGACCTGCAATTTTTTTGGAAGACAGTCCTAAATAAGTTAATGTCTTATATTTATAGCTCTTTGAATTGACATATGGATAAACAGAGCCAAACATAATTTTTGCCGTTTCTTAAAAATTAATTTATCCATAAAATTTATGTCATATCCATTATGTGCAATTTGCACCAACTTTTTATCAAAATTGTTTTTGTTTAGTGGTAATTTACATAATTGGTCAATCATACTATTATATGCTGATAATTTTTGCTGTATGGGGTGGCTTTTATTTATTGTTGTGTGTCTCTCTCTATATATAAAACCTACTCATACTGATACATTCTGGTTGAATAACTGAATTGTATTTTAAGCAAAGAGCTATCACTACAATGAATTTTAAAAAATCGAGAGTTGGGGAGGTCTTGCCGAGTTCCGTTGGTGATTGAAGAATGCCTATGGAAAAAAATTAGACAAGTGATGAGAGCAACGTGAAAGGTAAAGAATGGAGAACCAAAATCGACGCGAAGAGCAGAAATGTGCCTCCAAAAATTTGAATCCAATAAAGACTACGATTCCAATTGATTGTCCACCATTGTGGCGCGGATTCCTCGTAAAATTATTTATTCAACTCAGCACGCTATTCTTGTCCATTGTTTCGTCTTTATAAATATTAATAAATTTTGCTTGGGTCTCAATGAAACTACAAACCTTAACATATTCAAAAATAAAGGCACTAAAATCCCCACTCGTCTAACTATAAAGGATTACAGATCTCACATTTTGAACGCGTCCTATCAAGTAGGCACAACGAACCGAAAGCCAGATCCCAAGACCGAATAAGGATTTTAATTCCTTCTTTTTTGAATATGTTATATTTTCGTCTAGGAGTCCATCGGAATCAACAGTGTAATTCAATGCCGGTCGGGGTATTAGCCCTTGGAGTAGTTGTTTCTGTTAATTCCATATTTATATTTATTACAAACCTTAATATTTCAAAATTTAGTTGCAGTTCTTAGAAATCATTTCGGCTCTATTACTTCTTTCTACAACAATAAGAGTGTTGTTTAGTTCATCCTTGTTTCAAAATTTGACTATTTTTCATTTTAATTTGTAACAAACCAAGTTAATAAAGCAAACGAATTTCACAAATATGGTTTTATTGTCCATAAAAACGTTTTGCCATACAATGTATTATTCAGGTGGATCTAAACTTCTATTCTCTTATTAAATTAAATGTATGACAGGGTTTCAAGAAGTAATATCGCCTAAAACTATCAAACTTAGTTTTTAGCAATTAGCATTCGAAATTCAAAATTCTAAGGTTTCAGGACACACCTGCCACATTAATATTGGATCATGTAGCAAGGATTCAAAGAGTAAGAATCGGAAATCGACAACGGACAATATGCCTTTGTATATACAGTATTGCCTTGCATTAGTCGAAAAGAACAATTAATATCTGTATAAGTAGCGTATGTATATAGACAAGTTAAACAATAGTTTTCTAAATTATATTGCGAAAGCGAATTGTTTTTTATAGATTTGCGTTTAAGACAATAATAGGCCAACTCTGATCAAGGTAGTCTTATAAACGGTTTAATTTGTTTGACATTAGTAGATGTTAATTAACTATTTCATTTGTGCTAATACATGTTGCCTTCTTGTACGTAATTATTTTACCAATTCGTACGTTTTATGTAAACAGGCGTATCTTACTTAGGTAAATAACACTTTCACAAAGAACTTTTAGTATTTGCTAATTCTACAGTAAATAACATGGTTTTTAAATGATATTTGAAAAAGACTTGCAGATTTGTTTATACAACGTATCTTCCAACTTCATCTACAAACACAAACACAATACTTATCGTTTTCTTCTTCTAGGTAATATTACTTAGGTGCTTAAATCAGTATGGTAATGGCCTCGTTTTTTTCCAAGATCTTAAAAACAACAAAAACAAACAATTTAATAAATAAAAACAAAAATTGTTGGATCTAACAAAAGTGTTTTCAATTTGACTTTCTCACGGCTATTATTAAAATTTACTACAGTTCTAAATCAATTCCAACACACGTATGCAAAACATTTCGAGTTTAATGTGTTTCCTTTTACTTTTTAAAAAGCTTTATGTCATACTAATTACACAAAAGTATTGCCTACATCGTTTCCGTTGAAATTACTTTAACGTGATCTTTTTAAAAAATACTAATTGCCATTAAACTAAGTGTAATGTCTAGTACATTTTGTAACTATTAAAAGATGCAATTAATTACTCCTCAAATATTGAATTTATGTACAAACCTTGGCTGGTTATTGTAAAGATAAATTCTAAAAATAAGTAACAGTTACTGGACATGAAACATTAACGGTTTAAATTACTTTTTAACAGCCAATTTTACCGTCAACGCAACAATGTTCACATAATATGTTGTCAACACGGAAGTGATAAACATCTTGAAATCTCCATTTACATTTTAGAGCTAAATCTGCTGATGACACAACAATTAAATCCGTTTATTTGTTAAACATTCTATTACTAATAATAATAAAATTGACTTTACACGAATCAAAATTCACTACCTCCATATTGTGACTGTGAATGACACAAATCTGCAAAGTTTGTTATGCAGAATTGTTACCAAACTTTAAAAATACACAGAATTTCATATTTATTCTTCTATTGCTTGAATCAAGATCCTTAAGTACTTTCTGTATGTAGAATCAGAAAGACAAATTCCATACTCTACTATATTTGGCATATATAAGCAATATTCCCATAGAAAAAAAATAAATTGTTACTATCTCTTTCCAAACCCTATATGATCCTAGTGAATTTTGAAAACTATTTTAGTGTGAAAATGATAAACGGTGATTTATGAAACAAAGATTACACAAAACATTAACGGATGATGTAATACGGGTTTAATTAGCGTGAGAGATAAAAATACCGTGATCCTTTTTGACCCCATTTTTTTGTGTCATTCGAAGGTTACGGAGACGCTAATAAAAATTCCAGAAGTTATATAATTAATACAAAAACATCGTTTACCTAAGTACCCATATAAAGAAAATAATAAATAAATACAATTTCCAAAACAATACACAAAAGAAAAGAAGAAAAGTTAATTTAGTTTTCAAAACAGTTACACGTGTTATATAACTATAGTAAGTAACATTATAGATCGCGTGCTTATATGTAGAACGAACGTGTTGTTTGGTGTTAATTAGCAATCAAACCGCAGTCGGCTACGAAAAACGCAAAAGAATCCGTTAGTTCAAATTCGAGATTCATCAAACACCAATAGGCCAAATATTCACCGTTGTTCGCGATTTATCTGATACCGTAATTGACAGAACTATTCGCGCATCTGGTAGTGTTCTCCGCTACCGTTATATCTGCTACGTTCAATCACAATTTTCGTACAACCAACATTTCAGTCAAGCTTCTTGTTATGTATATGTATGTATGTACACGTTGATACGAATTCTGCCAATTTCAAGAAGGACTAACAACTACCTCTTCTTTAAAATACTTATCTGCTCCATAAGTATTAATTAATAAACCCAAACTAAATATAAATTTATAATTACTAGTATCGCGCGTGGTCCATATTTGAAGAAGTTGCTTTCATTTAACCTCAACTTTTGTCACTTTAAATCATTCACAAACATAAAATTTAAAACGCACGAGTCAATGTCTATACTCAACGAAACATAAATTTATTAGAATTAATAATAAAAAACGCCCAGTCAAATTTAAATAATTGTTCAAATCTGTAAAATGATACTTTAAATCATAAAAGGAAAGTTTTACTGACATAACTACTGTTGAAAGTTGAAATTAAAAAATTAAAAAACCGTCTTGTTAAAAATTAATGTCAATATTATATTATAAAGTCTGGCAATGAGAATATAGCCAAGCAATTGTCAAATGGTCCACAATTCAATAAGATACTTCTCGATTTGTTATTGTTAAGAGTAGAAGTATAAGAAAAGAATTTTCAAGACGTTGCTATAACGTTGTGTGATCTGCAATGATCATATTAATTTGGAAAATATTCTCTATAGATCGTGATTATATTGTAGTCGTGTTGTGGTCATGCTTGATAAATAAATAACAATGCAACGTGTTTTTCTTTATATTGCTGAGGACACGGTTTTGAATATTAAAATTATAAGATTTCCGTAGAGAAGTATCTCGAGACATCTCAGTATTCCAAACAAAACAAATTCGCTAAAGAAAAACGTTTAAAGCCCCTGTACATGTACCAATTTATTAGGCAATTTTATTACCGGGACAATAAATGGGAATGTCTTTAAAAGCTAATCAACTTACAAAAAATAAACCAATTAATAAAAAGAAACAATAGTGGATATACTTTATAAACATTTTGCAATTGCTTAGAATATTTTTCCACATTATAATTTAATTTTATCATTAAAGAATGATGTATCGCTTTGCCTTGGTTAATATTGTATTTAGAATAATGTAAATAAAAAGTGTAGCTTTTTTATATTCCAAAAAGTTTATTATGAAACTCTACAATGGTTTTGGCATCTGATGCCTTTTTCAAGTACTGGTATAATACTAAAGTCCCAAAAGTGCACAACGGTCTTAGATAGAGCCTAATATTATTTACAACGATATAATATAATAATATAATACATACATATAGTATATTATTACGATAGTGTAGCATCACCAAACTGTGCTTTCAAACGAGTGAAAATTTCCGATGGTTTAACACTTTAACGCCTTCATTGGTAAAAAACTTATAACAACTATGCAACAGATGAAGGTACCCTGCGCTCAGTTATGGCTGTACTGTGGACAGAACCGAGCGCAGCTGCTACCTAAGCCGGTTTCCCCCTCCTCATAAACCAAACAACACTCGAGCATCGAATCCTCTAAATCGGAATTACGTGCTAAGCTAAATAGTAAAATTACCGTTTGTATTTGATTTACCCTTGTATCTTTTTGTCTAAATGCTCATTTTATTATTAACTCTTTTAATAGGTTAAGAGGTTTGCCCTTTTCTTAGAGTGTAATAATTTGATGTTATCTGCATCTGTTTCATGCTGATTTTCTGTACAATGAGCACTTATATTATACATATTGATCTTTTACCTTCTGCTACCTACGTCTTTTATATGTTCATTTAGTCTTACAGCCAATTTCTTGCCAGTCTGACCGATATAGTATGCACTCACTACACTCTAAACAATTTAATTTGTATAACCCACATTTGTTTATGATAGGATGCTTTTGTTTGTTATTAACAAGAAGTTTTCCCAGACGACACTTATTGATTGACATAGTTTTTTGCCCTAGCTGTTTTACAAATTTTATCCCTATATTTAGGACCGAAATTAATACAATTAAATTTGCTTTTATCTTAAATGTTTAGATTTTCGCTATGTGGCGGTATCCCGCCGATGGTTCTTTCGGTTAAGTTTTAATAAAAATGGACTGTTTATCTATATATACACTTTATTTTTCACTATTTATAGGTACTTATTTTGATTTGTTTACTTGATTTGATTAAGTGATATTAATTATGATTATGAATGTTTAATGATTGTGATACTGGATGTTTGAATATTGAATTTGCCATCTTTCCAAGGTATAAATACTGATAACGCCGAAGATCAGCAGGCCTTGCTTAAATTGCTAATCAAAATTATTGGATGATATTTAAAACATACAGGGATGAAACGCCCCATTGCTTCTAAGAATGTTGATGTCTTGCCTAGGTAATGTTATTGACCTAGAGGGTAAAATTATATCTAGTGCTATTTAATTTTATAATAGACGGACTTTCCAAAATATCCGGAACGTGCTCTAATAATAGACTCATTTTTCATAGAGCATCTTGTAAACTTAATTATATTCAATAAATCTAATAATAAACTTAATCCTAGGTTTGCTTAAATGTTTATGAATATAATAACTATTTATATGACCATTATCAAGGTATAAAGTGTACTAAAATTAAAACTAAGTTATTGTATATTTAAATTTTATTGTTTACAAAAAACTGCTTTTTATGTAGTGATTTTTGAATTCTTAGATTTTCAAATAATGAAATATTTTTCCCTCTTTTAATATTGTTGTGTAAAATTTTGGTTTTTGTTAAGTTAAAAGAATGATGATTATTTATGCAATGCTCAGAAAATCCGGTTATTTCGGGTTTTTATCAATCTAATAAATGTGTTCGATCACTCTAGTACGTAAAGATCGTCCACTTTTTCCTATGTAAGTTTCGTCACATTAGGTTCATTACCTGGAATATTTAATAACGTGGTTTATTCCAAAAATCCATGAGAATTCTTAATTCAAAATTTATGTTAAAAATTGATTGCTGATGGCAATATGTTATTAAGTTCTTGGCAAATTTTATAAGCCGGGGTATTGGTGTAGAAGACTACTGGTCTAAGGGGATTACCTTCTTTATGGAATATGGGTAGCCCATACAGTATTGGTACAGATGGAGTGATTAATTTGAATTTATAAACTACTTGTTCATTAAAACTTAAATGCTTATTTTTAAGTGTATTTGAAATTTTGGTGTAAGATATTATTAATTTTCGATTTCACCGGAGATACTATTATAGAATTGCCATTGTGTGCTTTACTAAGAATCAAGTCATTATTATTAATCTATTCTTTTAAATCTCTTAACACTAGAAGTTCAGACTTGTTTTTGTTTTTAGTTAGTTTAAAACATTTTTATCATATTCGCAAATTTTAATTTATTACCTACATCTAAATTCGAGATATAATTCAAAGACAATTCAGTTTAATAAATCGATATCCTTACTATTATAGAATTTGGTGAATATTTTAAACCTAAATTTAAAAAATTGGTTTCATCCTTATCAAAAACTGTATCAGAAGTATTAATAAACCTTAGAAAGGAATTGAAAGTGGTTATGTCTTTGGAATTGACATCTTCTTTATGCGTAGAGGGTGTATTCGACATAAAAAGCAACGACTGCAGTTTTTTTATGTAAATTAGAATGATGTTTTTTGATGAATATTGTATTTAATGGTGCGTGAATATAGATATAAATTATGAAAACCGGAATAAGAAAAGTGGATAAATTACTATTCGTTAATTTTTGGAGAAATAGGCTATTCGTTAACATTCCAGAAAACTCTGATAATCACCATTACTAATTATTGGTTTATATTATATAATTATATATATTTGTTGGGAAAAATGTTTTTATTAAGTTAAATTTTCGAATAAGAATGCAGTTCGTTTTAGTTTCATCAAACTCAACAATTCACCTAGGGAAAATCTTTTTCGGAGTATGGATCATAAATATCGATATTGTTGAATGTTCGCGTTTGAAACAGGCTGTAAATGAGATCAATATACACGATTGATTGTGGAGCTGTTTCGGGCTCAACAATCTTCGATGTTAACCGCGGGCGATGGAGAATGCTCTTTGTAAGCGCGAAGTTTAAAACCGTTACGATACAGTAAGCAGGTTTGTTTGCCATTTTGCCTTTCACATCTAGCAAGACGGCCGGTGCATATACGTAATTATTGCCTCCTCTCGGTACGATTGCAAGGTCGTATCTTTCGACCAATTCTAACGAGAAGGTACATAGATACACAAATACATACTCACTTAATACATATATATATATATACAAGTAATAACGAGTGCATTCGCCCTGCACCTCTTCTTTAAACGTACCAACGCAAGTTAAAATGTAAATTTAGAGGCTGCATCTAACTAATAAGCAACGGCCTGTTGAAGATAACTTCCACCTTTTAAAACAAAACGCTATTGAAAGCCATTGATGCGAGACGGCCTTGAAATGTGCATCAGTCGATGCATCATCGTCGTCGCGTTGTTGATCAAGTACGCGGTTCAATTCGTTCCGATGTCATAATTTCAGAATTAGTGCGGCTTATAAGAAAGGCATCCGAATAGCGACACGCAGCGTTCGAGAAATATTTCTAGAAAAACTGGAATTGCACAATGGAAACGAGGATTCTATAGAATTTAACTGGGGGAAAAAACTACATCAAACGACAAAAGTCAACCGAGTCATCGTTAAATAAATAAATAAGATTTGCAATGAAACTACCAGAACACTCGTTTATCCTAGAATAAGTAGTTTTTGTGCACGGCTTTGCTCGCGTGCTTTAGAGCTTTTTAAGGATTTTCTAAATAAGAAACATTCTGTCTAAAAATACACCGATACATACTTTTATTTTAGTAATATATTTTTTGTTTATGAAGTCTTTGCCGAAACGTAGTTGTTTACCTACATAATTTGAGAAATAATAAAACCAATAAAACACTTGGTATATTTTTCACAGGTTTATTGACAGAACTCGACAATTGTTTCGACAGGAGTCTGTCATTATCAAGAGTAAGCAGAAGTACTTCTTCGTTTTATTATTTCTTAAAATGTATTTTCACAATACCTGCACCATCGATAATTTGATATTAAAACTTTCATAGGTGTATTCTCGATGAAACATTTTAATAAAAAGAAAACGTAAAAAGAAGATTATTCAACAAATTGTCTACTTAAACCCGACAATATTGTTTCGACCTCTAAACTCCTAAAGATGACTATTTAGAGGTCGAAACATTATTGTCAGGTTTAAATAAACAATTTGTTGACACATACTTTGATACTCTTTTCTAGATAAAACTTTCAATATCAATTATAATCATAGTCTAGTGGGTAAAGCAACCCGGGTAGGAAATGCCAACTACGTAAACTCGAAAAACGTAATTCCTAAAACAGTTATATCAGGTTCATTTCAAAATATTCTGAGACCAACGCTATCGAAATTTGAAAATACCAGGGTCTTTTCCATCAGGTTCAGTATGGAATAAAAAACTAGAGACAGATAGAATAGATTATAAATTAAGATAAGTGCAATAAATGTAAATTGTGAGCAAACTGTAAATACTCTTAAATGAGCATACATGTGTATTATTATTATTATCGTAATTACCACATTCTCCTTTACTATTCTATAAATATACCTATCTTTTTAAAGATACCCAGTTTTTTAAATTAAACTTAATAATGTTATCTCTTTATTATCATTCCACTAGTTAGCGTAATTATAAATTGCCTACATTTTTCTCTGTCGCTTAATTATTAAAGTAGTATAAAAAAATATAAAACTCAAATATCCATTTGTATATATTGTTAAGCACATAATTTGGTTTCTAACAAAGAAAACAATGGTTTTGTACAAAATGATAAAAAATCGCAAAAAATAACTTACCGCCAGTGGTTACAATACGGTTGAAAGTTTTTAATCATTGCACATTTAATTTTCTAATTGGCTATTTGTAAATAAAGCTACTAATTTCAAAAGAACGAAATCTGCTATGAAATTAAGACAACTTTTACCTATCGAAGTCAAACGTATTTTACTGATTGGTTGCCTACAGTAGTAAAAACTTAATTTACCTTTGGGTCAAAATAATAATAATTATCTACTGCTTTAACTTTAATTAGCTTGATACCTATTGGCCTAGTAGTAAAACATGGAATGAAATGTTTATTTCATCAAATGCCAGAACCATTCTGATTTTATATTTAATTGCGTAGGTATAAAATAAGATTTCAAAAATTAATTTAAAAAAAAGCAATTGGAAAATTTGTTTCACTATTTTATTATTATACTCGATACGTATTTTGTCTTCTTAGGGCATCTTCAGGAGTTTTAATTTCAACTTAATTTTTAAAGTTTAAAGATGTTTCACCAAAAGACCACAGCCCAGTGGTTAGGCTATATAAAATAAGACGTTGTAGAGAGAAACAATAAATATTTTATACCTTTAGTAATAAAATTCAAAGTCAGAATTTGGTGTAAGTGTCGTAAAAATAAACAATAAGACTCACCATTAGCGGTCAATTCCCATGGTCTACATTAAGACTAAAGAACCATTAACTGTAACAAAAATAAGCATTAAAAATTGATAATTTTCACTTAATGTTAGCATAATAATTTATTGTAACAGCAAAATTAATCTAACGACACAAACGTTAAAATTTCCTCGAAGCTATCATTATCGGCCAAACATCAATGTTAAATTGAATGCACAAATGCATAATTTGTTGTTTGACGATACCAGAGAACTGTAATTATTGGTCGTTATATACGTTTAAGTAAAATGGTAATAAAATTTTATGAACTGTGGAAGAGAGAGAGACGAAAATAGAACAACCCGTCCTTCTACATATCGTTTTTTACGTAAATTTATTGCCCATATTGTTTCATCTAATTGTCGAAATTATTGATCATACACGTTCTTGTACTAATACACGCTGATCGCAATAACGAATGACGACCTACAGTACGATGTAAACGGTAATAAAATCTTTTGTTAGTTAACCATCATTATCAACAAAAATAAAACTTAATTTCATACACAAACAAGAGCTTACACAAATTTTATGTATACCCATCAGTAAATAGAGGCAGAAGTTTCTTTATCGTAACAAAGCAGTTTCTTAAATTTTCTTGTTACTTTGCTTGGTATTGGAAACATGATTAGCTCGAGAAAATTAAAAATATGTGAATTTCTTTAATTAAAAAGAATCGTAAATATATTTGCTGCAACAACAATTTTAACATTTACTTATATTAATCTGTATTCTTTTCTTTTTCAGCGAAAATGAGAATTATTTTACCGCTGGTCGTTTGGATATGGATTATTTCAACGACGGTAAGTTTTTCAACTATTTTCTATCAAAATATAGCTATAAAAAGTTATCTGGTAATAAGAGAAAAGGGTTATTATTTATTTTATATGCATCAAATGGAGTTTGTCGTCCCGGAAAAAGTTAAACATGGACATGGATTTGAATCCTGAAGCCCCGTATCATGTTAAAAATATAAGACTGTTGTGAGGCTACTGGGTAATTTTCGTAGAGCAACTTCTGTTATACGCCTCATGAAAAAAAAACTTTTTTGTGTCATTCCCACCAGCTACTCGTGCTGGTGGGTGGGCAGTCCCTCCGACCTACACTGTAGTGCAAAGCCGGAGGGTAGGGCGTAAGGCCCTCTTCAGTCTCCTTTTAGGAATCGTGGGAAAGGGTGGGTGGTGTGAAATGAAGACAGAGGAGAAGTGAGAGATTATCTGTGGAATATTACTGCCCCAACATTTGCCTAAATGATCCTAAACACTATACTACGCTTTATGAAAGAAATCCGTAAATTAAGTTTGTTAAATAATAATTATACATTAAAATTTTTATAATTTTACCTTTACGCGATTTATTTCGTCAGTTTTAAAAATTCTACCTCAACGGGAAGGCTCCTATATGTTTTGATATCTTCATTGGTCAATAAGTTAGTCTGTCAGTATGAAAATAAACTTTGAAAGGTCATACCTCTTTATTACATTGAGTTATAAACTCGAATTCTTTTCAGGACTATAGTAGGTTGTAGGATTCAGTTTTTAGTACTTATTATTAAATTTAATTTCGATACTTTTAAACGTATCTTAGAAAAAGTACCTTGACAGGACGATCAACTTTCATTTCGAGGTTATTACAGAAGTATTTACTTTTTACATTAAAATTTGCAAAATGATTTTGACAATTGAAAGGAAAATGATGGAAGCGCATAAGAAACAAAAAATATTGAAAGTACATTTTACGAAATAAAGTCTATTATTTGGGATAACTATTTATCTTGTGCTACAACTAAAGTATACAAGTACAGAATTCAATATGTATCGAAAAATAAAAACGTACATTAATTATATTATGGACCAAAGGTAGGTGTTACCGACACTTCCCCTTTTCCATTACAATCACTATTCATGAACCACTAACAAATATTTTTATAATTCAAGTAAAGAAATGTTTTGTTAAATCAATTAGTGGGTAGATATTATGAAGTTTGTATAGTAGTTTTGCGCGTTCACTTTAGTCACACAAGGCGTTTGAAAGTGAAAGAGTCAACCTTATAAAAAGTCAATGAATTAGCTACGGCTCGGCTATTAAAATTTGAAAGTACAAAATACGGTACTACAAACGTGTTTTATTTCCTATTAACTGCATTAATTAATATGTAAAATTAAGAATCCAATTGCCGCACGACTTGTTTTAAAACCTCTATTTTCAAAAAAGAAGGAATTAAAATCCTTATTCGTCTCAATATTATGATCAAAGGTCTCACATTTGGAACGCGTCCTACCAAGTAGGCACAACGAACCGAAAGCCATACTCACGACCGGTTTCGACCTATCGGATCTCATCAGGTGGGCGCTGGCAGAAAGGCCTTTACAGGCTATATTATAAATATAGATATAAATATGGAATCAACAGAAATAACTACTCCGAGGGCTAATTCCCGTTCCAAAAGTGTAATTCAATACCAGTAGGGGTATTAGCCCTCGGAGTAGTTGTTTCTGTTGATACTATATTTATACTTCTCTATTTTGTTTTGGCTAATAATTTTCTTAATTTTGTTAAATGTTTTCGAATATATTACCTAATTCTAGAGATTATACTATGGACAGAAATGTTAGCAATGCGAATAAAAACATCAATTTGCCAGAGAATTTCTAGTAAAGCAGGATATGAATTGAACATAAAATAAGAAAAGTATTAAATCTTTCTTTTCGTGTAACTTTTAGAAATTTATCGATTAGGGTTTTATTAGGGTGTAAAAGCGTTAATGTTTGGTTCGAGAAGAATTATTACTTCGGGAATTTACGACATGAGAAAACCATCCAATAAAATACCTCAGGTACTTTACGATCAAACATATTCAACGTGTATACTAATTGATAACTAGGAAATACCAACTTTAAAGGGTACTGTTTAGTTTAATGGTACCAATGGATGTCTTCGAATAAACCATTTTCTAAACTAAGGAGCAAAAAATTTTACTACATCGTGACCATATGATGAAATGAGTACTGTTATTAGAAAACAATTCCAATGTACAATTTACAATGGATTATTGCACAATGTAAACTGGAAAATGATTTTATAAATGTTAAAAACTCACTTATTCATTTTTAATATTCTATGCATTGTTTCGTTGGTACTGCGCCAAATAATATATAATGACTTAGGTTGGATATTTATGAAATATTATTAAAATATAATTGATTGAAAGTTTATCGCATTCGTTGTGAAACTCAAACCTCTTCAAAAGATTATTATAATAGATAAATAAAACAGGGAAGTTACCTTCCATGCTCTTGGAAAATACGAAAAGAATTGTAGCTATTTTACATTATAGTGAACATTTAAAAAATAAATTACTTGTTTTATTTATTTATGAATACTATTAGATGTTACTTGTTTACGAAAAAAAATCCCTGTCGAAACGCGTTTTATGTCACCAAACGTTTCATTTGGAATTTCGGGTTTTAGTGTGTTAAATAATTTTATGTTATAGTTTTGCCATTTTTAATAAATCTTTTTTCAATTCAATGTATTTCTTTGTTTCCTAGTTGACAGTTTAATCATTTCACAAGAAGATTCTTAGATTCTTCTAACGTTGTTTTTTTCCTGACAACTGTTTTAAATAAATAACTGTAATTAAGATTGTTATTAACATTTATAGCTTTCCATGGTTTCGTAACAGATTGTTTCCATAAGGTAGTTCAGCAAAATTCCGTCTTCTATATAATTTAATTCGGCTTATATAAATCACGATTACTGAACAACATTAAATTAAATATATATATATATATGTAATATAAACGAATCCGACAATAAATTAGCGTAGTTCACATAAACACACGACTTTCAAAGTAGTAATGCATTCCTTTTAATGAGGTAGTCACTTTCACACAACCGATAAGGTTACTGATGGATGCAACTTTATTTTATACATACAAATGTATGTATGTATGTTTACGTGTGGTCCGAATGACCTCATGCACATACACACGCACCCATATGTATACTTTAGTAATAAGCATTCCGGAAGTACTAATTTATTTTTAAAAATAGTTTTAGGAGAAAGTAAACTTTTGTTGTAAAACATTTGCTTTACACTCATTTTTTCACAATTTGTTCCAGAATATTTACTCAAAAATATGTGCACACTCAACATGGCAATCAGAGTAGGGAAAAGTGGGGAAATTGAGAATTACTGCTAATTGCAAGAGTAATAATTACCATTTAGATGTCTTTGATTTTTTATTTTATATATATATATATATATATATAACTTGTTTTTAAAAAATCAAAGACATCTAAATGGTAATTATTACTCTTGCAATTATATATATATATAAGATTATTGTAAAAGATGACTAGAAATTATAAATGAATGAAACAATTCGACAATATTAAACTGTTTTTTTTTTTAATAAATTGGAAGATCATATTTTACCTCTGGACAAGAAACATTTAGATAGTTTAGTTTCTTAAAACAAACTAAAAAGGGATGAAATTTATACTGTTTCATTTAATACACAGCTCCTAACTACTCTACTGGGTACATAGAAACCTTAAGCGCCCTTTTTATTGTAAAAGTATTTAATAAAATGCATCATGTTACATTATATTTTATAGGTTAGTTGTAAAACTTAATTTTTTATTACTTATTATCTTATTTTTTATTTTTCGATTTTTGGATAATTTTTGTTAGATGTTTCCCTTAACTGACAAGTAAAAGTTAAAGTAATTAAACAATTAGAAAGCTTTTTACTTGTGAAATTTCTTTATTGTGTTAGTCTGTTATTCACTTTTAGTATGCATTTACCGCTTATACAATTATTATTTACCGAATCAAAGGGAAAATATATTAAAGAAAACCTCCATAAAAAATATTTTTGGTACTTCTATAGGTATGTGGTGAATATATTGTATAATTAATTGAATCTACATTTACTTGATGGAAATTATTGTAAAATTAGAAATTAATATAACACTTGTAATTTCCATAAAGTTATTCATTTCACTTGACGTATGTTTCTCTACGATGTGGCTTCTTCAGAAGTTACAAATATACTGAATAAATACTGTATAAGTATATTTGTAACTTCTGAAGAAGCAACATCGTGGTGAAACATATATCAAGTGAAATAAATAATTTTATGTAAATTACAAGTGTTATATTATTTTCGAATATATTATATATGATTGTTTCCAATAAACGAAAATGTTCAAGGAAAATTTGTTTTTATGCATGAATAATAATTAATATGAAATTATAGTATCACTTTTAAAACAAAAACGTTTAAGATTTCCAAACCGTAACTTTAATTTTCTTTCAACATAACACAAGGGAAACTGTTAATTACCTGTCATTTTATTCCGCAGCGGATTAATTAGATAATTGATATCTTTACCTTGAATAATGCAAGTGAATAACGAAATTTGCTATTATTATTCACTATTCTGCACATAAATAAAGTGTAACTCAATATCGGATAGGATTTCCTGAAGCGGTGCATCTATCAGTTGAGTTGATATTTGACTCAGGTGGTCTTGACATATGTATCGTGCAATTATCCTAACTTGTACCATCGAGCGCTGCGACCTTTTCAAATATTCATAAAATATGCATCGGTAAAATAACTGCGACTTAAGTAATTGCGCCTTCAAACAGAAACAAGTGAACTGCTATAGGTACTTCTGCTTTTAGCTATTTACAACCCATTATTTTCCTGACTTCAATTCACACCATCAGAGACGTATACAGTTAAGATATTTTAATGTAAACACTTCTGTATGTATGTTTAATAAGGTATCTACGTTACAATGCTTGAACAAATAATCTTTTTTTAAAATTTAAATAATATTTCAGGGGTGAATGTTTTTTGAAAACACTTGGAATTGCTTTTTTGAGTAGAAAGGAAAATGACAGGAAAACTAAAAAATAACACAAGGATAGTCTAGTTTAACATATTTTGGTAAACTTACAGAAAAAAATTCAAAAAAACTTAAGAAACTTAACATCCAAACCGCCTTTAAATCTAATAATACTTTGGGAAACTTACTTAAAAATAACAAGGATACTAGTGATAAGACATCGGGTTCAGGGGTTTATTTGCTTAACTGTGGTCAGACAGGAAGGATGTTTTGCGAAAGGATAAAAGAACATGAAGATGCCTTTACTAAAAGTAGAAATACTTCCACTTATTCCAACCACCTATTCGAAGAAAAACATCAACCCAATTTTGAATTCAAGATTTTACAAAAACAAAATAAAGGTTATAAATTAAATCTTCTGGAATCTTTCGAAATTAATAAATATAACCATTCTAAACTTATTCTTAATGACCAATTAGACATCAACAATTCTCCCCTATTAAATATTTTTCCCCCCACTCTTCGATTGTATAATTGTATATATTACTGTAATTTTCTTATTTTTGTACATTTCATCACTTGATGAAGCCTTTGTTTTTTGTTAAACTCTTAAACGTTTGTGTTTTATTTCGAATTTTGATTATGGAGTTTAAACATATCAGTGACTATTCCATTAAATATTTAAAAAAATGTAACTTTGAACTATTTAAGAATTAACGTAAAGTAAAGTAAAAAGACAAAACAACTAGGAAGCTAATATTTTTGAGGCATATAATGTCACTGAATTAGTATTTTCCTTCAAAATTACCCCAGAATATTAAGATTTTGAAATATCCTGCCCTTTATTGAATTGTTTAGTTTTGGGATAAGAACATCTCGATATTTGTGATGGGGCAATTCAGGAGCCACATTTTAGTTCACCCTTATCGTGTTTAGTGTATCACTATTCAATTGAGACACTAGCTTGTTTTCTAATATTATTTGTTTTTTAATTCGTAGTATTAAGATTATATAATCATTTGCTTCATCGTCGTTTATAAGAATTCAGATTTTTGTTATTTATTAAGTAAGATAGTAATAGTTATATTTCTATACCAGTTCAACTTGTTAAACGCCAACATCTGTTTTGTATATATCTTCCACCCCTGACACATATTGCTTTTGTACTCCGGCCACAACCTACTTTCACCCAGTTTTTGTAGTAGCTTTGAACGAAGAATTTCAACCAGATAGTAAAAATAAAATTACAGGTCACTTTCCGAAATAATGCGTATTATTTCATTAATTTGAAACAGTACTAATAAAGAGTGTTTTTTCTTTCTTCGGTCACATGAGCGCTCCATTTCTGGAGAAATATAATATGAAAAAATTGAAAAAATAGTAAGAATAGAATGTGATCATTTTCGATATATTCATTGACGACAAACTCGAATTCAGTCCCAGAAAAGCTGCATAAATTTTGAAATATTCTTATCATTCGAAGTTTGAGATTAAGATGTTTCAAAATATTGATACATTGAGTTAAATACCGAAGTGTAACACCTGTAATGTACTAGTATATAAGCAAAATAATAACTCAAGTTATACAAACCCTTCTAGCGAAATATTAATATCAATTTGAGAAAAGACTGGAATTTATTTTATAAAAATCTATAACACCAATTCAAAATACTACTTATTTTAACATTTACCATTATCTGCTTTTTATGGTGATTACACCTCACCTAACATCTTGTCACTTGCCTTATAGCATTCGTAAACTGGTTATATCTACCAACATCCTTTGATAGTTCTTTACAGGCTCTCAACTTATTATCATTTACATTGCACTCTATCTATCTGCCTATGCTAACTTATCATTCAGCTTCTCAGTACAAGGAAATCGACGTTATTCTTAAGAGAGTTAATTAATGCAAAGAGAAAATTAGATAATAGTAAAGTTACAAGAACAGGCTTATTCTAAGTTAGCGGTATCCTATTTGTTATGCAAACGTCTGCCAGTTGTAGAGCGAATCTGTTCAAGCAAAGTGTCTTTACATTGACTTTGACATGAAATACCTTCGCGCAATAATACACGATTTAAATGTAAGGTAAACTCGGAAGCCTAGACGACCCGCCATTGTAACTCTTAACGGGCCTTGGGGATTCACAAACAACGCAAACAAATTAATATTCATGTCAGTTATTAATGGTAAAACGTTTTTGTAGTTCTTCAGTCATTGCTTAAGGTACTCAAAAACCATACGCTACCGTCTCGTAATTTAGAAACATTAACCATCGTTTCGTCGAAGTGCCATAACAGTCGCTCTTAAACTATTTGTATACCAGGAAGAAACGACTTCTTATTAACAGAACTAAAAGTGGTTTTGAAGCCATTGATTAATCTTAATTGATAATACACGTTCTAAAATGTTTCTTATACATTTATCATGTCTTGTAGGTTTGATTACAGTTGAAAAGGCTCATCTGATTTTCCTTCTCTGTGATTAAAAACGCGTCTTGAGTTCCTGAAGGAACGAGGTATCTTTCCTCGTTTTTCGTATATTCATTTATTGAATTCTATCCTTGATACGTTTGTTAATTCCACACTGATTTTCTAGGAATTACATAAATTTCCAATAATGCATGTCAGGCGAGAATTAATTATAAATAATTTAAATTAAATTTTACCTGAATTTTTTTGTGCCCATGTATGGCTCAGCACATTTCGAATTATATAAGCTTAATTCCTCTTCTTTTTTTTAATAAATACCGAAGAAATGTACTATAGGTTTCGATGTTAATCTATTAATATTTTTTTGCTATTACATGGAATTCGTAAATTATACACTTTTCCATTAAAAATAATTATTATCGATTAATACAGGTCAATGTGGATCAATAAACTAAGGTCAGAGATGTCATTTCTGAGGTACCTTGCGAAAATTAGTACGTAATAGATCTAGGCCAGATTGCTATTTTAACCATTGAGTAATTGTTCTGTGACGATTTGAAAGATTATATATATAGCATTTCATGTTATATTTCGAGTATTGTGGCTTACTAAGAATGTTTATTTTAAATCCAAACTCTAACAGTTCACTTATGATAAAAGAAACATCAATAGTGGGTGAAGCGAAGAACCTCTGATGGTCGTATTGCAGTTCGGACAATAAAAAGCTGCTTTGAAACATAAATTGAAAAAGTTTAATATCACTATAAACCTACATACAGAAAGCACATCTGCTGCCAGAAAAGCTTTATCAGATTAAAATTTCAAAGTATCCTAATCTGAAAACCAAACAAACTAAATTTACACCTTCTGGATTTTAGAGTTAATATATTTCAAATTACGTGAAAGAATAATTCTGAGATAAAATTATAGGTTAGAGATAGAATTTATCTCGGAAATGACTGCTCTATTAATTATTTTGTCATTTTACTTGACGTAGTAATGGTCGTAAAAAGGCAAATATATTGCATTTTTTGAGTTTGAGGTTAAGATATCTCAAACTCCTGACGTTCCGAGGGTACTATGAGGCCAGATTCGGACTTATATTACACCCTTATGTTTATTTTATAGTTTTTTCTTAACCCTGATTTTGTTAATATATGTTATCATCTTATGCGAGTTCCATTGCTGCTACTATTGACACTAAAATATTCTTAAATTTCTGTTTATTTTTGATATAAAGGTAGGTATATAGTGGCATATAAACTTTTTTCAGTTTAAGTTTCAAAACAAATTTCTATTGTTTTAACTGCAATACGGCCAACGCGAGTTCGTCGCTTTACTCACTGTTGATGTCTCTTTTATCATAAGTGAATTTTTACAATTAATATTTAAAATAAACGTTTCTAGTAAGCCACAATATTCGAAACGTAACATAAAATGTTATACATTCTTGCAAATCGTCATAGAATTATTAAGCAATAGTTAAAATGACCCCATGACAGGAATCAATCACGTATTAGTTTTAAAGTTATAGTTATAATTTTATACAACAAAATTTCCGTTTCACAAAATAGTTATACAAGTGAAGCAAAGGAATTTATACTTTTAAAAAGAAGAATACAAAACGTTAATTAAGTTTACCACGTGTTCAACAAACATGTAAAGTGTAAACGTATCCTGATGTCTGCATCGGTCTAACAACTATATAATTACACTGTCTTCAAGTGCCAGTATACTATACTACTAAATGTAGGTATATATGTATATATACATAAGGTAATTTTTAATTTCGGAATTTACATATTAAGAATATAACAACAACGTCTAATTAGCTGAAATACAGGGACGCTACGGTGATAACATAAATTAAGTTGTTATTGACCTTGCGAGAAAAAAAATGTGGTCAATTCTCTACTAGCTATTCCACTATGTTTACGTAATGAAAAGTGTGACTTTATTTTTGGCAATCGCATGTCTATTGTGTGTGTTGTAGCTACGCAATTGTTAATTGTGTACCTACCGCATTTGTTATTAGTTCCAATGGTTGCAAGTCCGAAAACAGAAGTTTTATTCTCGCATGTTACATTGTGATGTCATCGCTATTGTGTATCGTAAAAAGAGCCGTGCTATAGAGTTGTAATTAATTCGAAGGAAGCACCGATGAATCAAGTTTATACAAAACGATCTTTACATTAACTAGTTAAATGACGTAATGTATAGTGTTCCCTTCATTTAAATCATATTAATTAATGAAAAATTATTGCATTAAAAAATAAAACTTAAACTTTGAATAGTGCACATTTTTGTGAAACATTTCAAATCAAAGAGAAAAGAAGAAAAACAAATAAGTTTCACGAAATTTATATTGTCTCGACAATATTGTTTCGACCATTATCTAGAGAATATAACAGATTACTAAATGTGTAAAATATGTTCAAACAATTTATACTATAAATTATAAGAAACGTGGTGAGGAGGATAAGTTATAATTTATACAAAATCAAAGGGCAATTATGGGATACTAATTCTAGTTGGTTATTTACAAGATTACATTTATTATGAACAGCTTTTCTTATTTCTAAATTTTTAAGGAAAGACAGTTTCCTGCTTTTTAGGATGTTACAATGTAAATTTTTTATGTTATTCAAGTCTAGATGATGATTATTAGTAATGCAATGTTCAACAAAACCACATTTGTTATCCTTTTTGTTAACGGCGTTATTATGTTCGGAAACGCGTTTTTTAATAGACCTGCCACTCTGTCCAGTATAAATAGCATTGCACGAATTACAACCTAAACGATAAACACCATTCTTTTCTAAGGGATCAATGGTTTTATTTTTACATAATATGGATTTTAAATTAACTGGACTATTTTCTATGATTTTACAATTAAAAGAATTCTTTAGTTTGTATTTGAATCTTGATAATGGTCGAATCGACCGAAACAATATTGTCGAGACAATAAAAATTTCGTGAAACTTATTTGTTTTTCTTCTTTTTTTTAATCATTGCATTGTTGATTAAAGAATTGTATTACTCTTAATGTAATTCTGGCTCAGTCTGCCCTTGTAAAAGTTTTTCTGTGGTATACTTGGATCGTTTAGGCAAATGCTGGGACGCTTATATCCCACATTCCCTTCTGTCTTCAATTTCTGTGTCTAATCTGTCTCACCCCTATGACCAACCAACCATCAATTCATCATGTAAGCACGTCAGCTAGACCCTTTGATATTTTAATACTATAATGGCGATAACTATCGTTCTAGATTGAAAAAAATATATATTTTAACCTTTTACTTTACATCTTTTGAAAATTATATCGGCTTATACAGGATGTTCTGATAATACTGAATAACTTTTCAACTGCGTACAAAAGGCTAAATGGCCATCCAGAAAATTAAATTTTATGTACTTAGGTACGAGATAAAATTATCAAATATTTATTTTGATACGAACGTACATTTTGGAGTTTATCGTTTAGTTTCCATTTTTTAACTAACTATGAAGTAAAAGAAACGCTGTTATGGACCCTCCTGGTTTTTTATTTATCAGGTAGAAACAAGTTTGTTGGAATTTTGATTGGATTAATGAACGACATATAATGTCACGATAAGTGCCGTTTAAAGGTACGTTAATCGAAGGGACAATTAATTTTGCACTTAAATGTGCTTCATTGAATGATAATAATAGCAACGTCCGAAGCTAATTCTCCCGAAATATATTATGTAGACAGTTTCCGGATTAGGCTAACCGCAGGCGAATTATTAATATTCTTAACGTCGTACCTACACCTTTAATTCAACACCGCTTGAGGTTTTCTGACCCGCAGTTCAACATACCCATCATAACACCATTGATCATTTCTACATCAACGTTAACATATTGCAACTGACTTCTTTCGTCGATTCACAAATGTATAATTTCACTTACTTACACTTAATGTGAACGTGAGAGATTTTATAAGAATACTACCTTTTTATTAGGCATTTTTAAAGCTGTTGAATTCTTCCACTTTATAACCCAGATTATACGTTCTGGAATTTCTTCTATGGAAATTATCTAATAATAGTAATTGGAAACAAAATTTTATATGAGGGAAGAATTGAAGTCACAACTAGTATATTATGTGCCAGTCTAAAGATCTAAGAAAGGCAAATAGAGATCAGTTCTTAAAAACAACAATAAGATTTGAATAAAACGTTGATATGGCAGTACGTCGCCATCTACCTGATTTGAGCTGGATATCAATAAACGAATACGCGTGGTGGTTTATAATTTTTTTTGTAAAAAGTTTATAAATGAAAATAGTAACACCTAACTAAATTAGACTCATGTCTACTGGTAGGTACTTTTTCTGCAATTTTATCGAGAAATATTTAAAAGAAAGTTTTGTATTTTCTTGAAGACCCTAAATTCATTCAATTTTTGCGGTTAGTATCAAGAAGCGTTGCTTGAGGTAATAAAATTGAAGAAGCAAGATCAGTTTAACTTAAAACCTTTATTGTCAGTCATCAACGTTTTACAAGGGCATATATATGAAGCCTGATTCATCTTATTTTAATATCTTGCAGTCGCTTTATCAGTTTCTTTTATGAGCCAGCCTGCACACTTTTATTGTAATAATTACAGTCAGGTTAGAAATCAAATTTAAATACTGAACACTTTGTGCGGTTCTCAGATTTGAATATTTCTAAATCTGATAACAAATTAATTTTCTAAATTTATAGAAGACCCTATTGTACTGATACAATTATTCGGGTTGATTCAAACCATCCGAAACAGACCAAATTTGCCGTGTCCCATTCTGTTTTAAACAAGCTTTTAAATATTCCATTATCTGATTTTAATTTCAAAATAGAACTTAATATTATTAAACATATTGCAGTAAATAATGGTTTTGAACGCCTTATTGTTGATAAACTTTTACGCTCCAAACAAACAAAAATCGCTTGTAGGCTTTTATATAACCCTCATACTGATATACCTTCAACAAGAAACCAAATTTACTCGTCTGTGAAATTTATCAACAATGTTAGTTACAAATTCAAACATAAGTTAAATAAATTGAATGTAACTCTGGTTGAAAACAATCAGTGTAAATTGAAATTCTTACTATCTAAATTAAAACCTGTAGTTGATAAATTAGAAAAAAGTGGAATTTATAGAATTAAGTGTAATAATTGTCATGCCCTTTACATTGGGCAGAGCGGGAGAGCTATAAACATAATAATAAAAGAACATATTCATAGTATTACTAAAAAAGACAATAAAACCGGCTTTAACCACACTTTAGACGAGGAAAATGTAGTAGTTTTACATAGTAATATTAACAAAAGTAGAAAGCTATCTCTTCTAGAAAGCTTGGAAATCAAAAAGCTCTCTAGCACAACCAAAATATTGTACATAACAAATTAGAGTTAAGTTACAATGACTCCGCACTTATTTTGGCTAATCTGTAGTTATATATAGAGCTATTTTAGTTTTAAGACTTTAGTATTTGTTGTACTCTACTCCTTTGAAAATGGTCGCGTTGACTGAAACTTGTTAGGATTTTTCTAATAAAATTTGGTGAAACTTATCTTTTGTTTGTCTTTTAATTTAAATTTAAATACTATCAAATGAAATTAAAAGTCTTACGATAATTTATTGAGTTACTAAATTAAGTGTAAAAAGTTCAAATGCCAATATTGACAATGTGTTACGAAAAGATCGTACGGTAAAAGTAAAAGGAAAATAAATTTAAACGATGTTTTGGGTTGTCATAACGTAAATGTCACGTAAAAAATATCATTTGACTTTACTTCAATCTCGTCCAAGTTCGATGAACTACGAATTAATTAGAATAAATTAAATCATCTGCGGATACGGTTAGTGAAACAGTAAAGAACGAACAGAAAGAGATCCGAGGCGGCTATGCTTGGGAGAGGCACGACTTTGCGGTAAGTGTAAGGTCAAAAAATAATTACACACAACATACCTCGTGCTCTTACGAGCTGCGGACGCAAGATACCGTACAATAAATTTCGGGAGTAATTGTGCTCCCTCTGCGTGCCGCGTAAGACCGGTTTAAAATCAGATACTATTTCGAACGTAAGTCGTCAAAATATGCTCGCCATAATACGGTACATTCATGTAGAATATATATATAAGTGTACGTATACACTTGAAATCAACTCTTGCTAACCCACTTTTGTTGCAGACAATAAGAAAAACGGACAATGATTCCGTGCGTATACAACGGCGCGGCGGTCTAATAAAAAGACTGGGAAATCCATCTTTAACGGCATAAACCTTGCATGTACTTTTTTGTCAACTGTATAGCATGGACGAAATAACAATCAAAACAACGAAAAAAAGCGTAACTGTATTGTTACGACTATGATGACTTTATATAATATAAGAGAGACATGGTCTTAAATATACACTTTACTATAATTACTGTACATCTGAAGAAATGTAATGTGAATTAAAGCAAGAAGCAGGTTAAGTCTTCTATATTATCTAAATTATATAATTAGATGGATTTAATTGCACCGGATGTTTGACAGTTAGATCATCAAAATTGTATTAGTAATTTCACAATGAAGACGTTGTAGTTAATAAGTTAGAAAAAACAAAAATCCACTAATGAAAATTTTGCTTATAACACTGCGTCACATGTTAACCTCTTAAATCTCTATATTTGTTGTATATTATGTCGATTAAACTAAAATTTAATGTAATTGTAAAAAAATGCGTTCAGTAGTTGTCGCAGAGTTTATGAATATGTGTCCCAAGCTATACCTAAAAGGGGTATGTCCCATTGCTGCCCGCGAAAATATTTTACCTGAAATTGTGGCATTGCTGCCCGCCGATCTTTATCTCTATTAATGTAGGTAAGTATTGCCTAATACATCATTAAAAGGCTCTAACTTTCATTTCAAACAGTGCTTATGGCGAAAAATCCAAGAATTGGGATTATCATCTACATACCGGGCAGCAATGCCACTGTATAATATCTTCTTCACTCTGGCGGGCAGCAATGTAACTTTTTCAAGGTGTGGGCAGCAATGTCTCTAAGAGCTGTTCAGAAGCGAATAAAAGAAACCAGTCAAAATTTGGGGAGGAAATTATGAATTGAACGATTAACATATAACATAAGTTATTGTTGTTTATAAAATAAATTCACGAAAAAGTTCTTTTCTTGATTTATTATGATTACATTTTTAAAACTACTCTCTAAAAAATTTCAGAAAAAAATCTATTCCCTGCCATTTTAATGATTTCCGAAGAAAATTATTACCGCTTACCAATTTTATTTATTTTAAATAAAAGAAAAGTAAAATGTAATTCTTTAACCAAAATATACGTTTCTAACTGATATTCCTGCAATTTTTATAGTACAATTGATTTCAAAATATGTTTTTCAATAAATGTAAACGTACTTCAAAATAAAAGATTCTTTTTACTGTTATTTAAAATCTTTTTTAATCGAATAATGAACCATTGTATGTAAAACCTAATGTCTTCGGTTTGTAAGGGAAGAAAACATAAAATTAGTTGCAAAAATATTAAATTACCTACACAATTGTACAATAAACGGTTGATTTGAGTTTCTTTCACCTTCTGATGTATGTATGTCTTATATAAAGATTATCTTTAATATCTTTAAGCAGTATTGTAGGTTTATAATTAATAACTTGTACTAACAAATATGTTAGATAACATCTCGTCTGATTTCGATATAATTGCCAAGAGTCATAAGCATGACGTTGTTTTCTCTGTTGTTGTTTTATACTTGTCCTTACTAGTAACAATTTGCCTCCATGATAATCGCAGAAATAAAAAATCGTCACTGCAAAACGTGCAAGAAAACAAAATTATTAGGTGCAAGGTTGTTACAGCAGTGAACAGACCCGTTATGTCTACTTGGAGGAGGATTTGTTAGTTAGTTGTATCGGAGGCGTGTGATTTTCGTTTGTTTTTCACTAACGGCATTCTTAGGAAGGAATTGGCGCGAGCGAGTGAAACATCCACAAGATTGAAATTACTTGATCTGGAGATAATCTATCTTTGAAAATCAATTCCGAGTAATGAGGCATACAAATTTACTGTGCAATTAGACACGTACGAGTATAAAACGATTTGCTAGTAGAAGAAATTCCAGAGGGAATTGGTTATTAATGTGTACGTTATTCGACAAAACATTCTCGGTATTCAAGATTCAATGCATTTTCAAACGCTTAGTGGAGCATTACAAATACTTTAAATCCTGGAATATAAATTTAATGTTGGAACAGCATCTTTTTAAATATATACAGTATCCCAAAACGTCGTGGCAGGAGAATGTAAAAAGATACTGAATCTCAATAGCTACCAAAAAATAAATTGTACGTTTTGTTAGACGAAAGTAATAATTCTAAAATCTTTCCTGATATCAAATCTGAAACCACCAAGAAAAACTTAACTTGAATTTATTTTCTGAAACACACTGCATACATAACGAATTTTTTTTTTGAAAAATTACAGGAAATATAGGACATTCAGAAAAATGAAATCTAATTTTAAGTATTTTTTTTTATTATACAGTCATTCAAACTGAGTGGTACATTAGACGTTTTAGGGAAACTAAGCATGTTACGGATTTGAAAATGTGGGAGTTGGGAGTACTTATCAAGGATGATCTATTTAACTAAAATAATTTCAACTGTCGGGCACTTACGGTTATACCGGATGTTGATGTCAACTTACTTATTTTAAATGGAATAGTATATTTTTTACGACGAATTCGTATGAAACATAAAATTTTAAGGTGACTTTTAATTTCAACATTCTAAGTCATTTTTTTATGGAAGTTATGATTTTTAGTAGTTTGGTTTGCGGTGCAATCTTTTTTCCAATTAAATTAAATTATCTCAGAAACTACAAGTTGGTTATCAAAGCAGCTTAAAATTTTATGTTTTCTACGAATTCATCCCATCCTAAAAAAAATACACCATTCCATTAAAATAGGAAAGTTGACATCAACTTCCGGTATAACTGGAAGTGCCCAACAGTTGAAATTATTTTAGTTAAATAGATCATCCTTTATAACCCCTACTCCCAAATTTTCAAATGTGCACCATGCTTAATTTTCCGAAAACGTCTAATGCACCACTCAGTTTGAATGACCCTGTATGTTATACACAATAACGTCTTGAAAAATACATGTAAAAGGTGGTAGAGACATAAAAAAAGAATAGCGCAGGTTAGAGCTTACAAAGTGTTATGGAACGCATTAATGAACGGGAAAGATAGGATGGAGGAACACCTTCTGACACATGAAGGGCTAGTGGGGACATATTGTCACGAACTGAACTTGCAGCCTGTGTTGGTTCAGTCCTAATTAACATCACCTTTTTAGAATAGAGAATGGATATTCTCAACCTTTTTAGATACGTCTGGAATATTCTAATAACGATCAATAAAAAGACAATAGTAACACGGGAAGGTTGTAGAACGTTCTGTAAGGAATGCTGAAAACTTTAAAAGCGCGTGCACTGGGCGGACCGAGTCAGTTTATTTACATCGTGCGTTGACAGTGATAGAAGCGATAGACAAGCGATCGATAGTCATAGAGTGGCGGCGGTTGAACGCGAGTATAAGTAGTGGCGAAGAATACGGCGACGAGAGAAATAGATTTACTAGTATGAAAAATTGTGTAAACTTGTGTTAATCAGAACTTAAAACTTAATTTTAGTTGTTAATGAATTTCGTTGTTTTCGTTTGTTTAATTGTGTTTTCGTGACTGAACACGTCACAATATTATAAATAAAAGAATAAGAATAAAACGAAGCAGAGGGATGTGGGATATTCTGGTTTTCGGGAAATGGGAAGATTGATTCAATACAGGAGAAATTGGAGGTGCGTGCCTACCTAATCTTCGAACTGACGTCCGCAATGCCATAATTTATCAGTTCCAAGCTTTTGTCTTTTCTTCTATTTCAATCAATACAACTATTACTAAATTTACAGTTTGCTATTTTCAAGTTATTCAAACTTTTATGAGTCTTAAGAATAACTAACCACTTTCTATTATTGTCATATTTTACCTATATTTCATTGAGCCTTTAGAATCATAATAGTTATTCTCAGTTGGGATAGAACTGTAAAATTGTTCAAACATTTCCAAGTTTTCAGTAAAAATTCTTATCACTACCAAAATACTTAAATTAAGTGATTTATGAATAGTCTTCCACACTTTAAAACTTTTATTTTTTAAGGCGGTGCACATTAACTCCCCTCCAAGTCAGGTAGTCCGTTAATGACAAACATTAACTACCGTCCAGAAATTCTTACCTGCTAATAATGGGTTTGAAAAAACATTAACTCCCGTCTAAATAATTATACGACTAAATGAAATGCAAAAAATTATTCATGTTGCTAATTTATAGGGCGTTTTTTTTATAAACAGATATTAGAATAATTATTAGAAATACATTTTACAAAATCGAACCTATTTATTTTATTTTTCAAGTATTCTTTAATTTTCCCTGAAATCAATTTAAACGACTTTTCTTTCCTCACAGTTCGTCTTTTTCTTTGTTCTTGAATACTGTTGATTTTCATGTATGTGTCTATTTGCATATTTTTTAAAGCCTTCAGAAATGTACCAATATTTGGGTGAGGGGTTAAAGATGCTTTATTAGAGGCCCATATGGTAGGAAGAAAAGTAGCGTTTTCGTCAATATGGTATATATACCAGATAGTCAAAAAATTGTATTACTCGTGGATCGTTTGGTAGTTCTGCTGCAAATTCTGTAGCGATTACATCCCCAACTTCTTCCGGCGATAAAAATGTTAGGGAATGTTTTTAAGTCATGCTGTGTATGTTCGTAAATGTACTTTATGGGAGTAATAAACTAATTAAGCGAAGGTATTTATTTTACTTGGACGGGAGTTAATGCAGGGGATTAAGTACCACATGTAGCGAAAAAGCTACATCAATTATTTGGACTGAAGTTGATGTGCCCCCTTTTAAGGTAAACAAAATATTGTATCTGTAGTGTTGTATCAGTTTATTCATAAGTAATTTAACAAGTGTCTTAATATACTTCTAAAACTCATGGAACATTGGACACTAAGAATTAGTAGTAGATATCTGTTTCACCTTGTTGCTCTATTATAAGAAGGTTTTGATTAGAGACAACTTTGTTGAATTGAAAGGTAACGATTAAATAACACAAAATTAATAAGTATATATATGTATACATGCCAATGGCAGGTGATTAACTGTGGTACGTCATTAGCACCAGCGATTAAAAATACTAAAACGCCGATAACGAATTAAAACGAAGATTAATAAGTACTCACTACTCACTATTCACCTATAACTAGTAATCGACGTCTTTTTGTGATGTTTTTGTACAATGAACGCGTTCAAGAATTCGTCATTTTTACAAATACCTCTATGATGGCGATGTGAAGCTGATTGAAATCGAGTTCTTTTACATGCAAAGGTAGAAATTGATCGTCGATCGTTCAAGCGCTCAAATTATAAATCAATTTCAATAAAAACAAAACACTAAAAGAAGCTTACATATTGTACTAGTAACGATCTTTTCAGTTCAACATAATAGTTTTGAAATAGTTTCGGAATGCGGTGAAGAATAAAATTGTCAGTACATTTATCTAATGGGCCCTAATTTCAATAAAACTGTGGTTGAGGTAGCCCCATTCTGTTCCATAAAAACAATATCTAATACATCAAACGCAGGCTGGTTGATAGAGAGATACGGCTACGGAAGGGAGATTCAATCAGGTCGCGTTAGAGCGAGATAGGATGTCTAGCTAGACTTCCTATCATAAACATGCTGCTATAGCACTATATGTATGCTACCTCAATAACCTTATGCTCTAAGGTAAAAATAATCGTGCAACTTATCAGAAGCACCCACAAACAAATTGTAATTTTAGTAATAAATTGTTATGGTCTACTTTTGCTTGAAGAAAGAAGATATTGCAGTAATAAACAAAAATCGTATTGAAATTATAGAAACCTTCATTTGAAAGGGCACCATACATGAGGAATGATACAAAAATAAATTAATAATACCTATGCTTGATGTGGAGAATCGTTAAAAAGCTTTGCATGTACATGTTTTTTAAACGTTTTTTCAATTTATATGGACACTTTGTAGTGACATCAAAATCGTATGTTTTAAACACAATCTAATACAAACAGCTTTATGTAAGAAGCTCCAAATTATGTACTAATACTTAACAAAGCAATATTTAAAATACTTTATTATACTCCCTTTAAAAAAAAACTTTTTTGTGTTTCATTCGGTACGGAAAATTAAAAAACAAATGTTTATAAACGTTGATTTTCTATCAGTAAACACTTGCACAAAACATAGTTTCACTTGTTTGACATTGACTCTACAGCTGAAGATTAGTGTCGTGAAATACGCAAATACATTCACCTTTGAAATACTGTTTGACGTGATGGTTTGTTCTGTACAAGAATAAGAAGGTATTTCAATTACTTTAAGCACTTGAAAGTGAAATGTATGTGCCATTTTGTAGTGTTTCGAAGCGACTATTCAAATTGTGCTCTATTCGAGTGTGCAATAATTCCTGAATTCCAGTCAGGATTCCAAGTCAGTTTAACTCTCTTTTCAATGATTCGTGCACCTACGCAAGTAGTTTTCTTCAACAGTTGAAAACATTATTTTCATTGGGTATGTGATCATGAACACTTGAATGTACAGAAACATAAAAAAATGTTTACACCAAAAAAAAAAGTCTATAGAAAACAACAAAGAGTCTCAGAATAAACATATTTTAAGAAAATCTATATTGCATTATTAAATAGACAATTTTTACGGGTAATAATAGAAAAATAAGTGAAATTTCAATTTCACTTTAAACGAATCAAGTGAAAATAGACCTATATAGTATTATAATTTACGATTTTTTAAATTATTGGATTAGTCTCAGAAAATGAATACTAGTTATTATTCATATTATCCCATTTTCATAAGATTGCGTGTGCGTAATTGTCAGTACTGACTGATGTTAGCAACAGTAAATATTGAACTCACATTAAATATAGAAAGGTGGCTAGCTAACTATAGAACTTGGAATGTAAATGATAATCGTGATTCCGGTATTTTAAAATAACTAAAAAGAAAATGTGTAAAGTGTAGTTATAGTAATTCAATTAAAATTTTAAAATCTTCAATGTTAATAAGTTCTTTATGGCAGTAACAGTTCTCAAGCTTATTCCTAGAGCTGCAGAAACTCTCTATAACAGCAATAGTTTTAGAAGCATGTGTTTTAATAGTAATGTTTTATTATATATTACCACAAGAACAGCACTCATTGGTAGTAGCGAATCATCATTTTCTTTCTCCTGCTTAATGTAATTTAATAATTTTTGCATTAACTCTTGAAATTGCGAATAATGGTATTGACCTGGCATTGTTCTGAGAAGAACAAATTTTAATACGAAAGCAAAATAAACACTAACGAAAGTCAAAACGAAAATGAAAACAAAAAGCATGCAGTGACAACGAAGAAACGGTTAAGTGGCAGTTCACACTTGTTTATCACGTACGATATAAACTACGCCCGAGAATTGTAGGTTGCTTCGTTTTTACTTCAGTCAAGCAGAGTGAGCGTAAGTCATAACCAACCTGATGTGCTGTATGACAGACGTTTCAGTTTAATTGCCTATTGTAATAAAAGGTAATATAAAAGAGAATACGCAATCTAATAACAATACTTAATAATTATTAATATCTGCCGTACCTTAAGAATAAATAAGAAAATTTCAAATTAAATATTTCTATACGATACGCCACTGCAAAGCAGCACTCGCATGAGTTCTCGTACCCTCGCTATAGCGAATGTTTTGTTTTATTTTCGTTAGCGCCAACTAACTTATCTTTTAGCTGGAAGCATCCCATTCGCGTCCATCCGTTCCTCTGTTCAGGAAGTACTGTTGATCTGAGGGAATTTTAAATTATTTTATTCTATTTATAGCTCAAAGCCGACCACGCGGATCGTGCGAGAAATGATACTAATCAGTGGCGTACGACATGTACTACCACCAGCTCCAGGCTAGATTAGACATACGATCCTGTGTGTAATGGACCAAGAAAAATACCACTTTCATTACATCAAATAAGCACGTCAAACTCAAAGTATATCACCTCATTGCAATTCTTGTTAAACTATCCTTTAGCTGGAGGCTCCTCTCGCGTGGTATCAGGACTTTTTATACGTTATTAACTAATAAACACTTTGTTCTTATCCTGAACAAATTGCACATTTTATTACCCTGAGAATAATGCCTGTATGTTATGAGTCTTTTGCCTGCCATTACATACACTGCAGTCTCACATTAATATCGACACGTCAAAAGTAGTGGCCAGACTGTGTATTTTTAGGGACTCTATTTATAACAAGCTTGTGGCGTCACCTAGGATGTGATGTATGTACAATAATGTCTTGGTCGCGTAGCATCGTTGACTGTAGCGCTGTCATTACCTTAGAAACATGAAGGCAGCATGTATAGCAATGGTTCTGAAATAGGAAATAATTATGGTCCGATTTTCTCTCTCAAACTCGACTTGATTGGTAGAGTAGAGATAGCCAATCAGGCCGCATTAGAGCGAAAAAAGTGAACCTACTTCATATTGCAGGATCAGTGCTATAGTATTAAATGCTGTCTCCATGTTTTTATGTTCTAAGATCAATATTAACTAGGAAAATGCTTCGATATCCTTAAAAATAACTGTTTTAGGTAGATCAAGTGAAACTAAAAACTATAATTTAAAAAATTGATGATTATAACGTTAATTATTTACTCATAGGGAATATGTTAACACATGAGTCCAATCGTACACTGCAACTGTAACAAAAAGTTACCAGTTTTCACAAAGTCAATAGTGAAATGCAACTTTTTCTAATTTATTAATAATTTCAATCAAAGGAAAGTATTGAATGTACTTCTGAAGATGCCCTAGTAAGGCGAAATGTACATAGAGCTATCTAAATAATAAAGTGACTTTTCCAAGTGTTTTCTTTTCTTTTGATTTACAATATGGGTCACCAAGAGCTCTCGGCTACTTATCTAAATTATTAATAATTTAACAGCAAAATATAATTACATATAGCAAACGAAAATTTGATCAACTGTTATTCTGATTCTTCTAAAAGAGATGACGTGTATTTTTATAAACAGTCTTATTTTTAGGCAGTTTTATTCAATTCCACATCTCACAATAAGACCTTGTGATCGTTTTTCACTCATTTTTCACCATCTTTTTAAGTTTAAACTCAAACTAATGGTAATACATTAAAAAAAAATGAAACCCTGATCTCGATATCCTGTTCTAATTTCCAAAGATAAAAAACAGATGTCTATATAAAGATAAAATAAAAATGTTAAACAGAAACCTACATTTGTTTAACAAGATAGTAAAAGAAAGTTCTGACATCAAATTTATTCTGCTGATCAAAAATTTGTAAGATCTTTTTAACGAATTTCCGTTCCGTTAGCGCAGTGAGGCAAGTGTGAGAGTTAAAAGACCATTTTCATGTTCTACGGAAGTTGAAGTGTTAGAGAAAATTGAGCGGATTAGAATATAATTAACCTTTTTAATTAACGAAGCAAGCGTTGACCTATACGAGAAGGTAATTTTATACGATAATGCTAAACACAAACTGCTTAATAGAATTAACACAAAAGACAGGCTAGCAAAGAATAAATAATGGGGTTTACGTAATATTATTAGAGAACACATTAATTTTAATTTCTTAAGAATACATTCAAATGAAAACCTTTGGAGAATATCTTTCTGCAATCATCAAAAATATGGAACACATCTTGAAATCGTGGCAGGTGTCGTTTCTTCTCAACAGTATATCGATTATATAGAATAATTTATTAAATGTGTTTTTACTTTTCGTCATCCAACATTTGGTATAAAATATTATCTTTGATTTTGATGTAGAAATGCGACTCTTTCGAAGAGTAGTAGAGTGAATGATGTTGTTCATGTATTAATATAATCATGATTACGTATACTATGTAGCAAAGCAAAAGTTAATTACGTTATGCAGAAAACTTCGTCTTAATATTTAATTAAACTAAAATAATTAAAATTATAAGTTTAAATTAATTAATGGAGAAATTATGATTATTAAATGAACAATTAGATGTTAACTTTTCTCCATTAATTAATTTAAACTTATAATTTTAATTATTTTAGTTATTACATACTTATTTCATTGAATTTTTTCTATTGTTATATATTTTAGGTATTTATATTTTTATCTTATTGTATTTTGTCCCCTGTTATATGTTTAATTCTTTCCCCCCACTGTTTCTGTCTATAAATACCCAATATTTATAGTTTGTACCACACTCAAGCTGAAGAAGATACTGTGTTAGCGAAACAATTGTTGTTGTCAAATAAATTTTGTGAAAGTATCGTTTTGTTACTTTTTTAATAGTAAAAGAATCACTTTGGGAAGCGTGTTAATTTACATGGTTTAAAATTAAGGGAACAGAGCAAGGACTAATAACTACAAACGGTAAATAACTTCTATTGAACACTACACATTGTCTTCAAATACGTGAGGCTTTGATATGGAAAAAATGTTAAATAAAGTAGGAGTCTTGTCAGGATTGGAAAAACAATTTCCGGTCATACATTATTTGATGTTCTATTGTTTTCGTTGGCAACTTCCTCATAAAAGCTACTGATTAAAGCACATTTCATAAATAAATTATGCGTCGTCTCAGTCACATATCCATAACACCTATAAGAACTGCAAGGATTTTGTTTTTATCTTCAAATCTAAGACGTTAAAATGTTGAATTACCTTCATCAATGAATCTCTATTAGAACATATTTTGTTATTTCGTTATTGCCTAATATTTTTTTTTAGAAAAAAACTGTTATTTTTTGTAACACCAACAGCCATTTAGTTAAAAATTATCCAGTAGTTCCTTGTTAGCGTTCAGTTTAAAATGAAGGCGTCATTTCCTTTCATTCTTCTACTTTAATAATAGTACGTCAATTATCTATTCTTTCCAACACGCTTACTTTCATTTTGATTTATCTGATAGTAGGCTCTGGTCTCGATTCTACAATGCTGTGTTTAAATGGAACTGATCTACAATTGACCAAACCAACTTGTTAATCGCTGAATAAACTACTTAAATGCTTCCATTATTTCGTTAATATAGTTAGTGTGTTTACAGGTGAATTATATAAGAAAGAAAGCTGATAAATAAGGCACTCTATTGGTTATTTTTGATAACAATCTATCGCTAACAATCATTTCCTAAATCTTTCAAAGGAATGAAAGAATTTATTTAAAAAAATTGGATTGATTCAGCCGTTACTTTGTGATAATTCATTTTAATTAATGATAAATGAATAAACACTACTTTGTTTATAGTTTCGAAACTGTAGTCAAAATATTTGTAAATAAAAATGTGATAATAAACAAAGTAGTGTTTATTCATTTATCATTAAAGAATTTATTTATTTAAAAATTATTTTAGAGACTGAACTTTAGTTGTATACTAGTATGACAAAATTACACATCTTATTTCTAATATGCACTATAATATAATTTGTCGCTATTATTCACTTATTTGTTACCAAATTCCAAAATTTGTCGCTCCAAGTAGTTTCTACAGTAAGTAAGCTGGTACATGATATCGCGTATCTCGAAATAGAAATGGCATAAAAAATGGAACTTTATATTACCTGACCAGCTGACCAGCGAATTGCTCAGTTTTCTTTAAAAAAAATACCGAAAATATGAACTATACGATACGTTATGTAAGTATATGTAAAATATTGCAAAAATACTGTTTAAAAAGTCCTAATCTTCTTGGACTGCTTGTTGATGTTTACCAGTAAACTGGGAATTATTTGTTTGTTTTCTTTGACGAAATCAGAAGATAACTTATTTTAATTTCGAGGCTTCCATTTGCCATTACTTCTACGGCATACGTAAGCTCATCATTCCTTATTGTTCTATAAAGTATACTCATGCTAATCACTCCAAGAAGCAGTAAGTAACCCTTTGTTGATGTCTAAGTGATTGTTTTTTTAAATTTAAATAAATAGCAGCTTACCATTGTTTGGGGACAAAAAATGTTTAAACTATTTTTTTATGATATTTCTGTTTTGAGACATGGTAGATATTAGGCTAAAATACTGTCTATTTGTCAGTAATCGTAAATGGAGTTGTTTTGGTTTGGATTTGGTAAAAAACTAGCGAATAATTAGCTACAAAATATGAAGAATTTTAGAAATAAGAAATGTAACTTTGTCCTGATAGCTTGATTTATGTGAGATATTACATGGTTAAAAAAAGATGGTATATATCATGTTGATAACCGCGGAAACCTTTGATTTCATGTATTTCTTGGCGGAAGGGTAAAATTTACCTGTCGATTTTGCGGTCAAAAAAGCGTTTCATGTGTATAATGTATACACCTTTATTTTTGAAAACAAATTGGTGCAGCTGAAGGTGTAAATCACGAAATAAGGAACAAATCTGAGATTTAAAACCATTCATCAAACACTTATGGAAGTAGCCGAAGGAGCTGATAAAAAAGTAATGAGGTCAGAATTAAATTTAGACGGAAAAAAGCGAAAAAGAAAATAGATCCACCTGGATGAGAGGATTGAAAAGGTGACAAAGTTGTATAAAGATGATGACAACGGTTCAAAAGAAGAAATGTTATTATTATTTATTTTATAGTAGATTAAGAATAACAATGTATTTATAAAAGCGTTTCACGTGTATAATGTATACTTCTTTATTTTTCTTGTATTTCTTATAACAATGTGTTTATATATGTATATTTTTATAAATAAATATTGACAAAATAAGTTCCATGATGTTAGTTGTGTTTTATTGGTATTGGAATTTATGGCCGCATATTCCACAGTCTTATGTTACCTTGTCCGCAAAATCGACATATTTAAATAAGATGGAAAAAGTGACCGCTCAATCTACAATTTTTACTTTTTACCGCAAATTATACGACCGCTCTATCCATACAACCAATTTATTAAAAGGAATTGAATTGATGTATGTATAAAATTGCTTGCCGGAAAAGCGGAGTTAAAAACAATGACCGGTTTTTACAACGCTCCCTGGTATATTTAAAGCCGAGATTCTCGGCAAACAAGGCAATAGTCTTTCCTAATAGTTATTACATTTTCTTGGACATGTTACCATTAGAAGAGTTTTTGCTGTATGTTAGAGCAATTTAATGGAGTCTTGTAGCAGCTGCCTAATGGTGTAATTAATACAGAACGTGTAAATGAATCGTTATTTCGTTGCATGTGGTCACTGATCTCTCTCTTCTTCTTGATTTACGATTTTACTTTTATATGCGCTAATGCTGAGGTAAGTGCTTTGGTTGAAATAAATAACAACAGAGCTATATTTACCCCGCCAATTACGACCTGATACGTACACTATGCCTCTAAAATATGTACAGGGTGTTACTAATCATTTCTGGCAAGGTATTTGATGATTTTGTAAATCTTATGGGTACTGCCAAAAAGTGCTGTGTTTTTTATAGTTTGGATCTTTTTTATATAAATTAAATTATCTGAAATGCCATTCATCGTAGATATAACAGGAGGGCTGAAATGTTCGTAGGCTGACCCATAGATGGCGCTACTACTATCAAATCTATATGATATTTAGTTAGCCCTAACCTTCAAAAGACGCGTGTATAAATTTGACAGCTGTTGCACTATTAGTACCTGAGTTATAGCATTTTTAGTGAAAGAACTTTTGTTACTTTGAAAAAATGGATAAAAATGAATTTCGTGTGTTAATAAAGCATTGCTTTCTGGCGAAAAAAAAATACTGTTGAAACCGAGGCATGGCTTGATAAACATTATTCGGACTTTACACCAGGAAAATCAACCGTAGAAAAGTGGTTTGCTAAATTTAAACAAGGCGAAATGAGCACCGATGACGATGCACGCAGTGGACGCCCCAAAGAGGCTGTTACCGACGAAACATCAAAAAAGTCCACAAAATAATTTTTGATAACCGTAAAGTGAAGTTGATTGCGATAGTTGAGACCCTAACCTAAAGATATCAAAGAATATGTTGGTCATATCGTGAATGTGAATGAATATTTGGATACGCGAAAGCTCTGTACAAAGTGGGTACCGCGCGAGCCGCGAGCTCACAATCGACAATCGACCAAAAACAACAACGGATCGATGATTCTCAGCAGTGTTTGGAGCTGTTCAATCGTAATAAGTCCGAATTTTTACGTTTGCGTCGATATGTGACGATGGATGAAACATGGCTCCATCATTTCACACCGGAGTCCAATCGACAGTCAGTCGACTCGAGTGGACTGCACGTGATGAACCGTCTCCAAAGCGTGGAAAGACGCAAATGTCAAAGTCGGCTGGCAGGGTTATGGCATCAGCATCAGTATTCTGGGATGCTCATGGTATAATATTCATTGACTATCGACTATCTTAAAAAGGGGAAAACCATAAACAGCGACTATTACGTAGCGTTTAAAAGACGAAATAGCGGAAAAGCGGCCTCATTTGAAGAAAAAGAAAGTACTGTTTGATCAAGACAATACACCGTGTCACAAATCAAAAATTAATGAAATCGATGTCAAAATTCCATGAATTGGGCTTCGAATTGCTTCCGCATCCACCGTACTCTCCAGATCTGGCCCCCAGCAACTTTTTTCTGTTCTCAGACCTCAAGAGGAAGCTCGCTGGACAGAACTTTCGCGCCGATGAAGAGATAATCGTAATCGCCGAAACTGAAGCCTCTTTTGAGGCTAAAGACAAATCGTATTATAAAAATAGTATCGAAAAATTGTATGACCGCTATAATCGTTGTATCGCCCTCGAAGGGAACTCTATTAAATAATAAAATCAAATTATATCAAAAAAAAAATATGTTTTTTTTTGCTAGCCTACGTACTTTTCAGAGCGCCAGTTACAAGTTAGTTGTCAAAGTTACCTAAAAATTTTATGCTTCATCCGAATTCATCGTAGAAAATATACCATTCCTTTTAAAATAACAAAGTTGACATCAAATTCCAATATAACCGAAAGTAGCAGACATTTGAAATTATTTTAGATAAAAATATCATCTTTGATTGATCCTCTCAAATTTTCAATTCAGTTGAATAACCATGTATATATTTATATTACATCGCCTTTCTATTAAGTAAAGTAAATTCAGACAAGTATGCGTTGAGAATGTGCTGGATGTATTTCAGTATGGTAAAGCAATTTTACTTAAATGGTTGTTTAAGCGGAAGAATGAGTGACCTTTAAGGGTCCCGTCTCACCTTAACAAGATGTGAAAAACAGAAGATGTTTATCTCGTAAAGGTACGAAATAAGATAACAATCATTATCTGGTAGTATATCTTTGCCCTGTTGTTGGTAAGCTGTCAACCTTTCATGCATTTATATTCTATTTTATAGCCCATTAAATGACCCCGATGCGAAAATAGCGTATACGTATGCAAATGGAGAATGGTACTGTTGCGGTCCCATGTAATTAGAGACACGCGTGTAAAACTGTTTGAAAACCGGCAATAATCCGGGAAAGATTAAAAGCGAACAGTAAATTCTAATAAGCTTAGCGGATAGACGTAAATTACAATTTATTGGGCAATTCCGTCTCTCTTATATAGAATAACACGTACACTTACTAACACGACCAAAAATTAAAGTAATCGTCATTTAAAAAATTTAGTAATTACCAACAGAAAAGGGATTACATTCTTACTTTGCCGGTAAATACCTAATAATACGAATCGGTTACTAATATTTGATTCGAATTTCGAAGAGTTCACAGGCAAACAACAAAGTATCCCTATAGATTCTGTTTGTTGGCTACTTGTAACACTTAGTCCCATTGCTGCCCGTCCCATTCCTGCCTGCGCCTTGAAAAAGTTCCATTGCTGCCCGCCAGATTGAAGAAGAGATTATACAGTGGCATTGCTGCCCGATATGTAAATGATAATCCCAATTCTTGGATTTTTCGCCATAAGCACTGTTTGAAATGAAAATTACAGCCTTTTAATGATGTATTAGGGAATACTTCTGTGCAGGCCAAAATTGTGGATAGTTCAAAATCAATTTTCAAATATTTTGGACTAAACGTTGGAACTCTACTTTTTATCAATTCAAACAGTCTCTTGTACGTATCTGTTTTTCTATTTGGTAATAATGCATATACAGCCGGACGCACATTCGTGTAATTTTCTGTGCTTTTCAGATCGACGTGAAGAGTGTAAAATTGATCGAAAAGATCAAGACTTTTGAATGTTCCGTAACTTTCTAACACAATTTGTTGTTTACCCCAAGCACTTTCAACGAACTCAATCGAATCCATAATTTGTGATGTTAAAATTGTCGTTTTGTCAGAGACTAAATAGTAAATTCTGGAAGCAGCTTATTTATATGTTAGGTAAACTAATAACAACAGAGGAATCTGTCTCTCCCGCCGTGCTGTGAAACTAGAGCGGTTTCCTGTTCGAAAATAATTAATTGACCCCTACTGGTGTGTATTATTTTGTACATTTATTAAATTGTCTATAGGTACCTATATCGATAAATTTGAGCAAATTATTTTATATGTTACGAATATGTAATACGTTTATAAGAATTATTACATATGCATTATAATACCTAATTATGAATTCAAATTAATTATGAGGGTAATAAAGTTCGCGGGCAGAAATGCCACCAACATTAATAGACATAAAGGTCGACGGGCAGCAGTGTCACAATTTTAGGGAAAATATTTTCACGGGCAGCAATGGGACATCCCCACCTATAAAGTTTTCATTATTTTAATTTATAAAGGGTATTGCGTTCTTCCTCAGTAATTTATCGAGACTTCCAGACGTAAATCGCCATTTCGAAGTTATTAGTTGTCATCAGCAGCCATAAACAGTTTTGACAAATCATTGACCAAATCATTCTCAATTCAATGTATGGCAGCAAATATTGGTAGATAGCGAATTACAGTTATAGGCACGTTGGTATTATAATTTCAGTGGTTTCAGTTTCATGTATTAATATTAACATAAAATATTGCATTGTATTATTTGTAAGTTATTTTATATTCATTAAGCTTACGTAGCGTTAAGTGCTATTTACATAGATGTGGTAAAATAGATATTTTATTTAATTCAGGAAGCAGATACATGTATAATTTTAAAATGTCAAGCGTCGTTCATGAGGTAATAGAAATTTAGGAATGTTTTTAAACGTACATAAATACGAATAAGAAAGAGAAACCCGAGGTCTTCTGTGCAATCCTTTAAACGTAGAACATTAAATAATTCCACATTTGTGTAGTTTTAGACAACAAATAAAATATTTACTTTACATTATGATAATTAATTTATTTATAAATAATAAAAAAATTAATTAGTATGCAATTACTTATCATTAGTCTTGCACCATCCCCCATCTTTCAATCGGAAAGAGAAGGGCTGAAAGGGCCTTGTTTAACTTATTCTCAGCTCGAAAAACAAATATTATACTAAAGACATAATTACTACTTTTTATAATAATTCAACGTATGCAGTTTCTTACACGAGACAGATTTATATTAATTTAATTATTTACGACATTTTGTATTAAAAGTATGTTTCTTTTAGAATTTATTAACTATTTTATTTGACGTTATTACGTATTTGAAAATAAAAATTAGTAAACTATAACTTTATCTGCAAAAATTAATATTGTTGTGCTGTTAAATGACTAATAACTCGGTAATTTGTGAATTTGGGTGTAGCGGATGCAGAAAAAGACATTCATACAGATAAATCTAATTTGAAAAGAAGCGGAATAAACAATAACCAAATGATCTCAAGTTTCAGAATTGAATTCATTCTACTAATTCATATACTTCTAATAGCCCATCAACTTGAAAAATCCTGTATATCGATCATGACTTGAAACTCAGAATAATCACAAACAAAAGATGATCATCACATAATAAAAATATATACGTAAAGATGAACACGCCGAGAAAATTATTATCTTAAGATTAAAGCCGCTTACTCAATATCTTCAGAGTATTTTGTTCTCGAATTAGGATTACTGGCGATGCAAAAGTCACGACTTTTCGATCACATATATAATATAATTTGTTATACAAAAAATTATCTGAAAGATTATAACCTCATTATTATCTTTATGTTTTAATATTATTTATTTATTTACAAAATTTTTGAGGTTTTCGTAATCCTAATTTCATTAATTTATTGCTTACTTTATTACTTAAATTACCTATATAATTAATTGAAGAGTAATTCTTTGCAGTTTTATTTACAATGCATACAAATAAATAAATTAAATCTACATAAATTATTAGTTAACACTAAATCTAAGGTTGATTGCATGGATAAAAGCGGGGTATACCGAAATTACGTGTAATGTGTGTGATGCAAAATATATAGGTCAGACAGGGAGAGAGATCAGAACAAGAGTGAAAGAACACATTTAAACTATAGAGAAAAATAAAAAATCTGCAGGTATATCCGAACATTGCTTAAAGAGTAAACACAATATCTCATATAATTCGGTCAAACTACTACACCATATTCCAAAAAGTAAAATGTTAAACCTTTTCGAAACATTAGAAATTAAGAAATGTCAAAAGAACAAGCTTAATCTAGTAAATAACCAAATAGAATTAAACAGCAACGATTCACCCCTACTATTGTTCGAATTCCCTCATTTACAAACCTAGTATAAATAGTATGTAAAAATCAGTATAAACATCTGTATCCTTCGATAATGGCCTAATAGCCGAATCGTACGTCAGGAAAGTTCGATAAAGTTTTGTGAAATATCCCAAAAGGTGTTTTTGTACTCACTTCACCAATTAATTGTAAAAATGTTTCACAGTGAATGCACCACAAACAGCATTAGTTACATTGGAATTTTCATTATATTTTGATAAAAATGATGGTTTTTGAAAAATATCGTATTGTCTCGTCTTGTGAAAATGTAGGAATACCACCGAGTAACTGTTAATAACTTGTGAAACAACCCGTTCGGAATTGTCACGTTTCGTATAAATTTGAATAATTCGATGCAATTCAAGCACACGGCAATCTGATCGATATATTAGAGCCTAGCACGGTGTATTTTATACAGAATTAGCATGTAGGTGGAAATTATTATCTACATAACAGTATATGTGAATGAATAATAAACATTAGGTCGTCTTATGTGCGATTATATTTCAATTTTACTGCTGCCATATTATTTTCACAACAGGTTGCACTTGACTTTTACTTCTATTTTAGAACAACGGTTTAAATCCTTACGCTCATGGGTCTAGCTCACGTTTACGAATACGTTGATAAAAAATATTTCTAGGAACTGTAGATAAATACCGGATTGTCTAGAACTATTTTTTGTAATTTATTTCACTTTCTCTTACTGTTACACTTGAAAAAAATATGTATGTAACAAATTACACATCAAAGCAGACAATAAAGTAGGTGTCTTTCAACAAGAAATACATTAACAAAATATTTTTAATATAAAACATTTTCAATAAAATAACGTTTATAGTATTTCTAAAGAAAAGAAGTAACAATGACACTTAATTAGTTTTGGCGATATTTTGCGATAACTCCTGAACCTTTATATAATACTAACGAAATTGTTGTATCATTTTTAAAAAATTACTATTATTTTCGTTGGTTATTATATATCTATTTTTAATCTGTTTTAAGTACTTATATAAGAAACATCTATCGCGTGTCACAGTTGAACTATAATTAGTTAATTCAATTAGCTTCAGAAATTCACAAAATTTAATTGAATCTCTCTCATAAACATTTGAAGAATTTTTAGTGGACGTAAATTTTAAATACATTAATGCGATATTAATTATTGAATTAATTTATACCCACTACAGATTACCTCATACAATGAGGGAAAAAGTTGTTACTGTTGTCACGCCCCCTCCGGGACTTAGTGGCAAATGCATTGGCGCATAAAACCAAAATCCCGGGTTCGAATACCGGCGAGGGTGTGACAACAGTAACAAACTTTTCCCTCACTGTATGAGGTAATCTGTAGTGGGTATAAATTAATTCGTAACCTCTCATAAACGTTTACTATAAAATTTACGAAACCTACAGTTAAAAAAAACAATTTCCTTATAATTTCTTAACCAGGTGGATTAATTTTAATTTAAAAAATATTTTGGAAAATAATTATTTATAATAATTTCTCTTCGTAATAAGTCAGTTTCACCACGCAAGTGTTTATTAACAGAATTAATTATTTCATACTATGGTTCGGGGTGGAATCAAAATTAATTAAAAGTTGTTGTAGTGAAATAAGATCGTACATGATCCTTTTTGAAGAGAAATAAAGCTCGTTCATATTTATAAATAAAACAAGGCCGGAATAAATTATTAATATTTATACAAAAATTATTTCACGCTCGGCTCCCAGATCGATACCAGACTCTAGCAACTTAACAAGTTTTCATCAAATGTTTCCAAGCAAATTCATTCAATCCGAACAACAAGTATTATAGATAAGAATGTAATGAATATGCAGTTATCATGAATACCTTTACGTATAGATTAGGTTGAGTATCAGGCCCATTGTTTACATTATTTCTACAGGTGTTCTTTGGCTTTAACGACAGAAACGCAACTATTAACCGGAAATAAAGTCATCAACTGAGACGACTTCCTTTATTCAAGGTGTTGCCGTACCGTTAGTGCAAGGTCAGAAGATGACATCTGTACTTAAGATGTCCAAATAAGCATATCACAAGAGTACCGCTAAGTCCTCTACAATTATTATTATTATTGCTGCAATTCTTCCTTAATACATAATACATAGGTATGAGTAGGTACTTGTAGATAATAACTATACATGTATGCACATATATAACACATACATTGGTGCACGCGTTCAACGTAAACTAATCGTTCAATAATAGAAATAACTGTAAAATAGTCATATAAGAAATAACAACAACAACAACAACTGGTAGGAAATAAATCAGTTCAAGAAGAAATGGTTTTATAAGATACGGGCATATTATTTATCTGCAATTAGCTGGCGTATAAACTAATTGTACGGCTGGTTGTAATTAATTAAGTAACGTTATTTATTATAGTTTTATAAAATTCGATTACTATCAAAGAACAATTTATTTGTACGTCTTGAATGATTTAGTAGGTTCATCTACCTATACTTAGTTATTTCAATATCTTTCTAAATAAGGTTCCCACAGGGTAAAAGAGATTACTCAGATTAGAAATGGTTTTGTCGCATATATATTAGAAGTGAGACTTTTCAGTTTTCTGTAATAAATTTAAATAAAGAAGATTAACATATTGAACAGAAGAGAAGTAATCTGTTTGAAATGTAACAACCACTATTTTGTTCGTTTCATAATATGAAGTTTTGAAATTTTTTTGTCATTATCCTACAAAAATGACTTAACAATTAAATGAACATTATACTAAATTTATAATTTATTTTCCAGGGTGGCGGTTATTAATTAAAACAATGTTATTAATTCATTTGTAACGTTTCGGTTTATTCAGCAATCATTAGACTAAAATTATAAAAAAGACTTAATTTATTGGAACAAATTGAAATTAAGAAAGCTCTTTTAGGAAAAGACACTATAACTATAACCAACGACCAGTTAGAGTTTCAAAACAACTTAATAATAGATGAGTTCTTAGGTTATAACCACCCCCAACATGAACCACTAGTATTTAAGACCATATCTGAAATGTAGCTTTTAGTCTAGCTTTAGTACTCTCTTGAAAACGACCTAAACAGTCGAAATAATTGCCGAGAATTAATAAACTCCAGTGTGGAACAAAAAATCAATTTTATCTTATTATCTTTTACGTATATTTTCATAGTATCTATGTGTCACAAAAAGTCAACTGCAAGTGTCGTTGAAATTGTCTATTTTATGTGCGTATATTATTGTTGTTACTATTACTGCCCTTATTTGTTGTCCGGAGCGTAGATGAACTAAGTTATTTGCTACAAGACAAAGGATCTACCTATAGTATTATCCTTGAACGCTATAATAATCCTTACAGTGTATAGTTGTCTTAGTAGGCGTTGACAAGCTGCCTCCTGTAGTACGGTATAATTCCGGTGTACGTCAACGCCCTCTATTAAATCGCGATCTACTTAAATGGTCATGTTTGCAAGAAAAGCATTCACGCCTCCAATTTTAAATAAATTCGCCGAGCTGACTTAACATTCCATACACTCCATACATAAATAAATATATATACGTAATGCGTAACTGCTCACCAATGTATACGGTACGCGCAATGTCAGTTGTAACAGTACAACCGGTGATCAGATATGAGAAAATTATTAAATCGTTTCTTTAATGTTAATCAGAAAAGTTTCACAGAATTTAGGCTTCGATGACATAGACTGCAAGTTTATTTTGTAATGTTATTTAAGTAGATTATTAAAAAATTTAAAACTCAAACAAGACAATTACACAATATTAATGACACACCTCATAACATTTCGGTCATAAGATAAGTGATATTTCACAGATGTTCTGTAATTTAGTTTAAAATCCATAATAGAAACAGTATAATTATATTCAATTAACCTAAATAATATTGAACAATTTGTGGGTTGCAACTGTTGTGAAACATATTTAATGAAGTAAAAAACAAACAAGAGGAAAGTTTCACCAAATTTTATTAAAAAAATTCTAACAAGTTTCGGTCAACGCGACCATTTTCAAAGGAGTAGAGTACAACAAATACTCTAGTACTTGTAGTAGTACTAGTAAAATTTGGTGAAAATTTGGGTTGGGGAGGAAGGGTGGCTGCTCATTCTAGAAGGTGACAGGGCCTTCTAAAACGGTTGTTAGGTTAAAATTAAAACTTACAATAAACATATTTATACCTACAAAGTACATAGGAGGAGTAGGGTTGAGTCTGTGTAAATTTCGATTTGATTGTTACCAAAGCCTGTTCCCTATGTAGTGATTTCTGAATTTCATTATTTTCATATACGAGAAATTTTTTTCCCTACTTCAATATTGTGTATAAGTGAATAATTATTATTTATACAATGCTCAGAGAAGCCGTTTTTTTTTTTTGAGGTTTTTATTTATAGAATAAATGTGCTTGTTGAAATCAGAATCAACGAAGTAAGTTTTATTATTAGTACACAATTACTCTTGATAATGGTCCCTTTGGACCGAAACAATATTGTCGAATTAAAAATTGAAACATGAAATTAGAAATTAACTCATTGAGAATGGCCTAATTAAGCCGAAACAATTGTAAGAGTATTCTTAATAAAGTTTGTAAAACCTTTGAACAAGTGTGTTTGTTTTTTGAATATATTAAAAATGACAACATTCTATTTGTTAGTGTTTCCAGAAAAATTCAAACTATTTAGCACACTTAACTCTTCCAATTCATATGATTGAGAACTAATAAATTCGAAATCGCGATCCACATCTGGTAGTTTCTAAAAATTTCTGACCAAGAACTTAAAATTGATTACTAAAACCATTCTTCTCACAAAGTATAGGTATGCTAATCATTTATTACTCCTGCTGCTGGAATCTAGGAATAGCCTATAATCATGCAGTTAATTATTTTTGGCATATTTCTTTAAATAAAGTCAAAATATCTAAATTTGTATAAAATTAAGAAACTATTTCTGAACAAAACCAAATCAGATGATAGAACCGTCACCTTTCAGTTGTTTTGTTGTCATACGTACACGTGTTTGACTTGCAGTACCTATTATTGTATAATGTCATATCTCATTAAGTATGTAGATAGCACTATATGTACACACCAGAATTTTAAGTGATCTACATTTTACAATTCGAACCGTTAAAATAGTTCGTAGTAAGTCTATTTATTCTCATTGTGTGCATACATTAATTTTATTTACTTACCAGAATCGTGTAACATACGTCACAAACGTGACATATTTTTTAAGTATACGTATCTAAGCTTTCCTAGAAATCTACGAATTGTTATACCTACTGGTCTATAGTTACTGTAACCTACTATATTATTACGTCATAAACAAGAAACTAATAGTGCAATTTTCTTACAAAAAATAGTTTTCAGTTTATGGAACGCTACAGTACAGTTATAGAAAGTGGCTTCAACAAGTTCCCATTATTAGGTACCATACTATGTAAAACAAAGTCCATTTACGATAAATTTAAACGAGAATAATAACCATTAAAATTAATGACGTCCCTAAATCTTTATGTTGATATTTTTTAATAGCTTATGGTTAAATTATAAAACTGTTCCTATTATTATTAATATATTTAGGCAAAATAACAGTTGAACAATTAAACCGTTTAATATGGAAATCTAAAAGGATGACTCATCATTAACAACGGATGTTGTACGTTGGGGATGCACCTCACGATACTTCATAAGCAATATAAACGGAAATACATTCACTTCACATTTTATCGTGAAAAAGAAAAAGTCCTGAATGCATAAAACGAACGATCCCAAACATTGTTCTAACATTCGAATGTTAGAAAACAGCAACATAAATTATTTAAGCAGCTAAATGACTAAAAATGTGCTGTTGGTTTTGATTGATAAGTTAATGAGTGTATTATGTTAGACGGCAACGGCATTTTTCGTCAAAGCTAAGTGAATTTCGGCCGTTATCATTTAAAGAAAACACGTAAACTATTTTGGTTTATTCATGGACTATTTCTGTTTTTATGACTACTTATTTTCTCGTAAATTTGTCAAAATCTATTACCTATATCCATACAAGTCTTAGAATATAATGATTCCAAAAATACCAACAAATGAATCAGTTCATGTGAAAGTGTATAATCAATCAAAACAAACAAGAAACGGTAACAGATCGGAAACGGCCAAGTTATCCATCCACGTATTTACCATACAACGCCTTTACTGCCTATTTAACGATTATTATATTATGTATGACTAGATATAGTTAAAAGTGAATATGGGTATTTTAACTAACAAACAAACACTGGGTTACGTTTCACGAAAAAAAAAAATTATTATTCTCTATAATATTGTTTCAACCCTAGCGGGTCATGCTATGGTGTAATAAAGATGTAAATAATGTGACAGACTTATATAAACGGATGGCAATAAGCAATGGGACAAATTAACTGCAGGTAGTGATTATTTATTTGAAAGGTCCAATAACAGCGGAGAATCCAAAGTGAATATTTCAATGTGATTATTTACAATATTTTGCTTATTATTAATGGCTTTCTTAATTTCCAAAGATTCGAGCAAACTCAATTTATGACCTTTTTGTGCAGAATGTAAAAGTTCAATCGGATTAGTGTCTAAATTATGTTTGAAATCTAAGCAATGTTGAGCTATTCCTGAATTATTCTTTTTATTCCGTATGGAAAGCACATGTTCTTTAAGCCCAGTTTTTATGGTTCTACCTGTCTGTCCTAGGTAAAAGGCAGTGCAATCTTTACAGTACAATTTGTAAACGCCGCTTTTATCTATTGAATTTGTTTTATTTTTGTTGTTAAATAACAGACTTTTTAAATTAACTTTGTTGACTAAAATTGGTGTAATATGCAACTCGATTAGAAGGTGTTTAATTTTGTATCCGGATATAGTTGTTGGAGTGTAATATTGTAAAAGTTAATGATGCAATTTTTTCAAACAAATTGAAACTAATTTCCTTTTTCTTTTATTTCAGACGGCCCAATCCTTTGGTGGAATTGGGTTTGGTATAAAACGAGAAATATTTTTCCTTAATTTAGAAGACGGGTATTTTGGTTGTCAAGTAAACGAATCGACTGATGTTTTACAATTATACGAATTATCAAAACTTTGCGATGGAAGACCGGACTGTTTTCGTGGTTCTGATGAACTTCGAAGAGAACTGAAATGTACAGGTAAGTTCGAACTTAAAGAACGTTTTTAAAACCATAAAAAATACAATGGAACAGATTGTATTTTGTCTTCTTCGGTTTTATTAATTAAAAATTGTTTGCGCGCTTTACAACTTAACAACTTAACAAATATATATATATATATATATAAAATGGATAGTTAACTGTTGTTAATTATTTCAAGATTATCACATTATTTGTTATTGATATTTAAACAAGATCAAGTAAATAACATAAAAAATTGTGTAACTTTAAGCCATACAAAACTACATAGTGGTAATATTTATAATTATTATTTAATTATTTATAAACTTATTTTCTATAATTGTACCTAACCATCAATGATACTAATTAAATTATCTATTTATACAAATAGTCTACCAACTAGTCCAGAAGAAATAATCTAGGAATAGTATTTCTAAACACAAACCTGTTGTATCCTCACGTATTAGATGTATTCTAAAACAATTTATCGGGGTAATTTATTTATAACTTCACGCACAACCACAAATGCGTTTTACTCGACACCACCGATAATTTAATGGAAGAAATCCATAAAACCAAGAAAGTCTCTAACGTTTGTTTTCCCGACAGGTTGCACACCTTGCAGTAATAATGCCTGCTATAACCAGAAAAGTAATCATAGCATCCGTGTGTAATTTAAAACATTGTGGTAAAAATAATATGATTGGATTGCATACCTCTTCGATTCCGCTTCGGAAATGTCAAAAAATGCTTTTCACTTTAACTAAGAATTTTTAATACTATATTTTAAATAAGTTCAACAACAATATTTCTTAAAATTACATATCAAAAATGCTGGAAACTTTGGTGGAATTGTAGAACAAACTGGATAGCTCAAACCCCAACGCCAAAACACGACACAAAATGTCCGAACCACTTTTCGGTGACAAAGCTGCCTTCTTCAAGGACTGAAGAAAACTGAACTCCTCTTCAAAAGTCCTTCGGAAAAGTGCTTCGGACATTTTGTGTCGTATTTTGGCGTTGGGGTTTGAGCTATCCAGTTTGTTTTAAAATTACATATACTATAAAAAATTGTTGATTTATGTAGAAAAAATCACTGCACTAATTAGTATGCAAAGTTGTCCTTGTTTATTTATTATTAATCCGTCTTGAAATTCCATTTTATAAATTAACAAACCAAACAATAATTCGTTCTTGTTTTAATACAGATAATTACTTTCAGACGACTGCCAAAAAGAAGATGGAACAGAATGCCATAATGGTGTTTGTTTAGACCATCAATGCCATTGTAATGATGGTTTTGGTGGGTGTAACTGTGAAGTTCCTGGTAAGAATTTCGATTATCGTTAAATAAATAACAATTACAGCAAATATGCTACCTTATGAGAATGAGAATGTCCTATTCAAAAACACAACTGTAATTTTCAATTCAATTATTCGTTTTTTATCATTTCTAGACGAAAACGAGTGTAAATATCGTCCTTGCGACGTGTTTTCGCACTGTACTAATACACTTGGCAGCTTTTCTTGTACGTGTTTCCCCGGATACCAAGGAGACGGATTCCATTGCGAAGGTAATCATTCTCTTGATACCCGTTAAACTATACGCATAATAATTTCCTTCCCTCGCTTAGATATTAACGAATGTGAAGATCCCGCGATAGCATCAAGGTGTGTTCAAAATGCCGAATGTTGCAATTTACCTGCGCACTTCCTATGCAAATGTTTGCCAGGATTCGTTGGAGACGGTGAGGTCGAGTGTCGAGGTAAGTCTCCAATGTTCCACTAAATAAATACCATTTTAATTGTGCAATCCATTGCAGACATAAACGAATGCGCTCAACCCGGAGCATGCGGTGCTAACGCACTTTGTCAAAATTTTCCTGGAAATTACACATGCGTTTGCCCCGAAGGATTTACAGGGAATCCACGAACTGGGGTAAAATATAAATAGGCTATATCAGTAGGTATATATACGAATTGTTCTTATCTTTATAATTGCAGTGTTTCGACATTGACGAGTGTTCAAATCAAAGAGCATGCGGTCCAGGGGCGATTTGTTCTAATCTGATCGGAGGAAAGCAGTGCAGTTGTCCACCAGGTTACGATGGAGATGCTTACATAACCGGTTGCAGGGATGTTAATGAATGCATCCAAAATCCATGCGGATATAACGCCCTTTGCACCAATCTAGAGGGCACCTTTCAGTGCACATGTCCACCAGGATTCTTCGGTGATCCCCACGTTGGTTGTTCAGGTATTTATTCTTATATAAACCGAACAAACTTTTTCAACAACAAAGCAAAAGAAACATTACAGCAGAAGATTGATTTTCTATCTTTAGAAAGTCTTTCTTCTTTCATAGAATTCGTTTCGCGTGTACATATACATCAATTATTCATTTATATTTAACTGCAGCGTTATAAATGTTAATAATTTATTGTAACTCATGCGTTAAAAAAAGGCATTAACACACTTATATTAGATTTTAACGAATGCGAATCCAGTCCTTGTGCCAGTAATGCTAAATGTGTGAACACTAACGGAAGCTACAAATGTATGTGTCCTGATGGATATACTGGAAAGGCGACAGAAGAATGTGTCGATATCAACGAGTGTGGAAGCTTGGGTTCCTGCGGTATTAATGCTAAATGCATTAACATGCCCGGGACATATAAATGCATTTGTCCAGAAGGCTTTACGGGAGAGGGGAAGCAATTTTGTGAAAGTTAGTTGATAATGTATTGCACGAAAAATTTACTACTGCTTCCTAACAACTTCTAAATTTTGCTTCTTTGCTTTTCTAACAGAAACTAAACTTATTTATTTATACTTATCCACCTATATAAAGAACCTTTTTAGTTTCCAGTTTTAATTGTTCTTCTATTATTTTTTAGTTTCGTCTCTACCCTGTACTTGTAGTAAGTAGTCTTTATTGGATATGTTTGTTAATTTTTAGATCCCTGTAGTTTTCAGGTTTTGGTATTTTTATTACTACTGTGAATTATACTTATTATTATTATTTTAATACTTTTTGTAGATTAATTAGTGGTTTCTTTTTGTTTATGTTATTTTTCTTTTGCATCGTCTCATCTGACTTTCAGAGGTTTTACGATATTATCTCCTTCAATGATTGGCCTGTCTCTCTGCACTGTTCTGTTTCTTGCAGTCTTTCTTCTTTCGGTTAATGATATAGGTATCCGATGAACATGTCGCATTTCTTGAAATTTTCTTTAGATATAAATGAATGCGAATCAAATCCGTGCGGAGAAAACGCTGTGTGTAAGGATACAGTTGGAAGTTACAGCTGTACATGTAAAGAGGATTATACTGGCGATCCTTTCAAAAAATGTACCGATATAGACGAATGTGTGGCATTAGAGAAACCATGTGGATCACATGCTATTTGTGAGAATGCCCAACCGGGATATAACTGTATTTGCCCACAAGGATTTCAAGCCAGTCCATCACCAAAAATCGCTTGTGAACAGGTACATTAGTATTACTAATAGAGTTTAGAAGCATTTCAAGTCATGCAAATGTCTCCTTACCTTTTTAGAGAGATGTAAGTGTCCTTTGTGAATCAAATTACGATTGTACCAATAACGCTGAATGTACAGACCATCAATGTTTTTGCCAAAAAGGCTTTACACCACAGGGAGCTGTGTGCGTAGATGTTAATGAATGTGAATCAGAACCATGTGGAAAATTTGCAATATGTACCAACACTTTAGGGAGCTTTCACTGCGAATGTGAAAACGGCTATATAGGTGCTCCCCCAATTATGCCATGTAAAGCACCATGTGATAACGTACAATGCGGAAATCACGCTTATTGTAAACCGGAAGGTCAAGAAGCTTATTGTATGTGCGAAGATGGTTGGACGTTCAATCCAAGTGACATTTCTGCCGGTTGTATTGGTATGTTACTTCGTAAATAAAATACTCGAAATAAATTTATTAGTAATCCTCATCTAATGTTCAGATATTGATGAATGCGATAAAAATATTGGACCAAACGGAAGATGTGGGACTAACAGTGTATGTACCAACACACCTGGAAGTTTTTCATGTACTTGTCGAGAAGGATTTTCAGGCAACCCGTTGATTAAGTGTCAAGATATAAACGAATGTTTCCGACCAAACACTTGTGGTCAAGGTGCAGTATGTAAAAATCTTCCAGGGTCATTTAAATGCGAATGTCCTGAAGGAACTGTGCCAGATCCAGACCCATTTACAAGGTGCAATGAAATTGTCACATGTAAATCAAAAGAAGACTGTCCTGGAAATGCAGTTTGCGAATTCCAAAAATGTGTCTGCCCCGAGCCGAATACAGGAAACGATTGTCGTCGTAAGAATTATTACACTCACATAAAAGCCCATTGAAAACACCTCAGTAATGTTCAATTTATTTCAGATCCATGCGAATTTCTGTCATGCGAACCAAACCAAAAGTGCATGCTAATAAATCAGGTTGCAAAATGCATATGCGAATCCGGATACAAAGAAACGGATCGTGGTTGTGTGGACATTAACGAATGCGAAAATAATCCTTGCCAAGTTGGTGCAATATGTAAAAATGAACCAGGAGGTTTTACTTGTCAATGTCCTGGAGGAACTTCAGGAGATGCTTATAGAACTGGATGTAGTAAAATCATACATCCTTTCAGTTGCTCTGCAGCAAAACCATGTCCAACTGGTGAACAGTGCATAAAAGATGGTGCACTCGGAGGAAGCGTATGTATTTGTGTACAAGGTTTTGTAAGAGACGATAAAACGGGAAGATGTCGAGATGTTAACGAATGTACCGAATTAAACAGACCTACGTGTGGACCAAATGCCATTTGTAAAAATTTACCTGGTAGTTACGATTGTCAATGTCCACCAGGCTTTAATGGAAATCCATTTTTAGAATGCAATGGTAATATTTTATTATTTGATTTTATCCCGTATATGTAAGCGTCTATAACAAATTTATTTCAGAATGTAACAGTCCTGAGTGCCGCTGTCAAGCACCTTACAAATTGGTAGATGGAAATTGCGTATTGGCTGGCTGCTCTAAAGATGAAAAATGCCCACACGGTGCCGAATGTATAACTATAACAGGAGGGGTGAGCTACTGTGCATGTCCAAAAGGTTTTCGAACTAGACCAGATGGATCCTGTGAAGATGTTAACGAATGTACAGAGACCAAATCCTGTGGTTATGGAGCGGAATGTGTCAACAGTATTGGATCATACAAATGCATCTGCCCCACTGGATACAGCGGTGATCCTTACAAGGGCATCTGTTCACCTGCCCAAAAACAATGTTCCTTGGATAGTGACTGTTCTGCTAATGAAAAATGTATACAACCAGGAGAATGTGTATGTCCAGCACCGTTTTTCATAGATCCAAACGACAATTCATGTAACAGCCCTTGCGAACGATATCCTTGCGGTTTGAATGCAGATTGTATACCTTCCGATCCTCCAAAATGTGTATGCAAACCAGGATTCAAGGCAGATGCTTCACGAGGATGTATCGATGTTGATGAATGTATTGATGAACCTTGTGCATATGCAGCTCACTGCCTAAACGAAAAGGGAGGTTTTAAATGTATATGTCCACAAGGAATGACGGGAGATCCATACAAATCAGGATGTATCCTAGATCTTCCTGGACAACTCAAAACTGAATGTGTTACCGACAAGGATTGTGCTGATGTTCTAAAGTGTACCGACGGATCTTGCGTTAATCCTTGTTACTCGAAGGACTGTGGCCCTCAATCCTATTGCGAAGCTAAAGGGCATGCTCCACACTGTCAATGTGCTGATGGATTCAAAAAGAATAGCAGGGGTAAATGCGTATCACGTATGTGTAGCATTTCTGAAAGTGAATTTCTAAATTTTAACCACAATTATTATTTTTTTTAGTTTGTGACAAAGTTCTTTGTGCTGATGGTGCACAATGTATTGTGACAAGCTCAGGGCCGACTTGTAAATGCGTGGAAGGAAGTATAGGAAATCCATTTCCTGGAGGAAAATGTACAACAGATATTTGTTCTCCCAAAAACCCATGTCCGGAACCGAGCGTCTGTGTAAGTGGTCGATGTAAACAAAAGTGTGAAGATGTAATATGTGGAGTGGGAGCTCACTGTGATCAGGTCTCCAACAGATGCGTCTGCAACCCCAATTTTATTGGAAATCCAAATATTCTCTGCATGCCACGTAAGTTAATTTATTAAAAAATAAACCAAGTATAAATACTGACGATTTTTTTACTATGCAGCGATAACAGCACCCGGCTGTAGTCCTTCTTGTGGAAAGAACGCTCACTGTGAATACGGCTTTACTAATCAGTGCGTGTGTAATTCCGGAATGAGTGGAAATCCCTATGAAGAATGTAATGCTGTCCAGAAAAGAACATGCTCGATGAAAATTTGTGGAAAGGGCGCACAATGCCAAGAATCCTACGGACAAGTAGAATGCTTGTGTCCGACAGGATTTGCCGGAAATCCTTACATTGAATGTCACGATATAGACGAATGTACCAAAAACGTTTGTGGCGAATATGCAGTTTGTATAGACACCCCAGGAAGTTATGACTGCCGATGTATCGAAGGTTATGCTGGAAATCCATTCACTCTTTGTTCGCCACTACAAGTGGGGGTATGCCAAGATCCATTTTCATGCCCTTGTAATCGTGACGTTTTATGTCCACAAGGATACTCGTGTAAGAATAGAAAATGTATCAATTTGTGTGAGAACGTTCAGTGTGGTCCAAGGGCAGTATGCGAAGAAGGAAAATGTTTCTGTCCTCCCGGTTACACTGGAGATCCTAAAGATCTACTTCATGGGTGTACCACAGCTGGACAATGTAATAGCAATGAAGATTGCAAAAATACAGAAATTTGCTTCCAATTTGCTAAAGGTTTAAGAAAATGCGTAGACGCATGCAGTAAACTTCAGTGTGGTCCAAACGCCTTATGTATAAGTAACAAGCACAAGTCCTCTTGTATATGTGGACCTGGTTATCACGGTAATCCGGGTGACTTAAGCCTCGGTTGCCAACAGGAAGGAAAAATAATTACAAACGAATGTAACCGCGACTCCGATTGTGACAAAGACCATGTATGTACAGTAAGTTCAACGGGAATACTGAAGTGTCTCAATCCATGCAATAATGTAGCTTGTGGCCTTCACGAGCAATGCACATTAAACGAATTAAAGAATCCTATATGTCAGTGTAAGCCTAACTTTATATGGAATCCTGTAACTTCGACCTGTGAAAAACCATCAGTTCAAGAATGTTCTTCCGACAATGACTGCCAAGAAACCTTAAAATGTTTACCCGATAATTTGGGAGTACTAAAATGTATCAACCCTTGTTCAATGTTCACTTGTCCCAGCAATGCAATTTGTGTCTCAAGTAACCACGACGGTCAATGTCAATGTTTAAACGGATACACCGGAAATCCCAACGATCGAATCGGTTGTCTGCCTATTGTTCAGAACGAATGTACATCCGACGCGCAATGTAAGGAACACGAACAATGCAAAAGGGTCGGCGAGCATGGAATTCTTGCCTGCAAACATGCTTGCGAAAACATTAAATGCGGTCCACGAGCCATTTGTAACGTAAAGAATCACATAGCACAATGCCAATGTCCAGAAGGTCCATTTGTTGGAAATCCTAACGATTTAATTAAGGGATGTCAAGCTGTCCCATGCGTTTACAACATCGATTGTCCACCTGCACAACTTTGCAATCGAATGACACACACTTGTTACGACGCATGTGACGAAGAGTCTTGCGGTGACAATGCAGTGTGCATTGGCGAAAATCACAGGGCCGTTTGTCAATGTCCTTCGGGTTATCGGCCAGATCCGCTTGCAGACATTCAATGCTCACCGATTAATACATGCGAAATCAATCCTTGTCATCCATCAGCCATTTGCGAAGCAACTTTATCTGGTCGTATTTGCAAATGTCCTCCAAATATGGTGGGTGATCCCATTACAAACGGATGCATTAAAGAAGGCAGTTGCGTAGGAGATTCGGATTGTCCAGTGGAAGCCGTATGCAAAAATGGACGTTGTATAAACCCATGTCTTAACTACTCATGCGGCATTAATTCGTTATGTACAGTGATCAATAAACGACCAGTGTGCTCATGTCCAGCAAAATTCGAACTTAATCAAGAAGGATTTCCTAGAGGCTGTGTCCGAGCAAGTACAGATTGTAGTACGGACGATGATTGTAACAACGAAATATGTGTTGGTGGCCAATGTAAGTCGGTATGTCGAAACAATAATGACTGTCCTTCTGGAGAAAAATGTCTACAAAGTATATGTTTAATACCTTGTACTACACATTCCCAGTGTCGAGAAACAGAAGTATGCGCAAATGGATTTTGCGTATTGGGATGTCGAAGCGACAAAAACTGCCCATCATCAGAAGCTTGTTTAAATTATAAATGTCAAAATCCTTGTGATATCGAAAGTACATGCGGTCCAAACGCTCTTTGCAATTGTGAACGTCATTCGCCTATGTGTAAATGTCCTCCGGGTTTCGAAGGGAATCCTACACCTCAACAAGGATGCGTAAGAAAATCGTACCCTTGTAGAACTACTAAAGAATGCCCTTCTGGACACATGTGTATTGGCAACAGATGTAGTTTGCCATGTCAAAACGGCAACGCCTGTGCAGCAGGGGAAACATGCTTTGACAATGTCTGCACAAAAATCTGCTACAGTGACAGCAACTGCCTTTCAGGTGAACTATGTCATAAAGGGGTTTGTCGGTTCGGATGTACCAATAACGATGGTTGTCGAGAAAACCAAATATGCGAAAATCAAAAGTGCAAATGTGCGTTGGGTTTCAAGGCTTCAGGCGATTATTGCTTAGATATCGATGAATGTCAAGAAAATCCTTGTCATCCAAGTGCATCTTGCATCAACTCTCCAGGATCTTATAAATGTACCTGCCCGGAAGGCACTGTTGTCAATGGTCGAGTAGAAAATGGTTGCATTTTAACACAGCAATGTAGAAGAGATTCAGAATGTGATAATAATTTGGCTTGTGTGGACGGACAATGTACAGACCTTTGCCTCCTGTCTCCATGTGGATCAAACGCCATTTGCCATGTCACAAATCATAAGGCAACATGCACATGTCACCAGGGTTATTTAGGGAACGCTTTTGATAAAAACGTTGGCTGTTTTAAAGTAGAATGTCTAACAGATAATGATTGCCCTGAAGATAAATTCTGTGAAGGAGAAGTTAACAAATGCAAAAGTGAGTACTCAATACAATCTTTTTATTTTATAGATGTAAGAAAATATGTTTTTAGACCCTTGCGATGCTTTACGGTGCGGAAAAGGAAGTTGTCAAGTAAAACATCATCAAGCATCATGTACATGCTTTACTGGTTATAAATTCTGGGAACAAACGTGTGTCGATTTCGATGAATGTACTACAAGTCCCTGTCATACTACTGCAATGTAAGTTATAAAATACTGTTGTAGTGAGTTGTCAAATTTGATTAACATTACTTTTTTTAGCTGTAAAAATAATCCTGGGAGCTTCATTTGTATATGCCCTGACGGACTAGTTGGTGACCCCTACACAACTGGCTGTCACAAACCTGGAGACTGTTTTGTCGACTCAGATTGTCCTTCTTCAGCCAGTTGCGTACATCGTAAATGCAAAAATCCATGTGATGGTCGATCAGTATGTGGAAAGAATGCTCTATGCACTCCACTAGGTCATATGCCTGCTTGTAGCTGCCCGCCTAAAACAATCGGAGATGCAAATCTTGAATGTATCGAAATAGAATGCAGTAGTAGCGAAGATTGTCCTTCGGACAAAGCTTGCATCGACAATCAATGTATTAATCCGTGTTCATTAAGTAATGTTTGTGGAGAGAAAGCAAGTTGCTTCCCAGAAAATCATGTGGCTGCATGTACTTGCCTTCCTGAATATACAGGAAATCCTCAACTGGGTTGTACCCCCATACAATACTGTGCTCACGATAACCAATGTTTGGGTGGAGTTAAATGTGCAAATGGAATCTGCTCTGGTATCTGTTCAACATCTCGGGAATGCATCCAGGATCAAATGTGTATTGAAGGAATATGTCAAACAACTTGCAGATCTAATTCCTCCTGTTCTCATCTACAGTTCTGTCAAGATGGATTGTGTAAATTAGAGCAAAAATGTTATAGCAATAACGATTGCGACGAAAGCGAAAAGTGTATGATAAATCATCTAGGACAAGCCGAATGTATTCCGGTTTGTACTGACGTTTCTTGCGGAAGGAACGCAGTATGTCTGCCATTAAATCACCAAGCCACATGTGGTTGTAAGAAAGGTTACAAAGGCAATCCCCAGGACGATAAACAGGGTTGTAGACATATAGAATGTGAATCTAACGAAGAATGCTCGGCTGATAAAATTTGTGACCAGAACATGTGTAAAATATCCTGTCTCGTTCACAATCCTTGCGGCAGGAACGCTTTATGCTCAGCAGAACAACACCAGCAGATGTGTTACTGTCAACCGGGTTTCACTGGTGACCCGCACAAAGAATGTCATCTCATCGATTTTTGCGCAGATTCACCGTGTGGACCTAAATCCCTGTGTCAAAATTCTAGAGGATCTTTCAAATGCTATTGTCCTGAAGGAATGATAGGCGAACCTTACAAAGATGGATGCAAACCTGCTGTGGAATGTTTAACAGACAAAGATTGCCCTATTACTGCCAAATGTACATCAGATAATGGTTTACCAAAGTGCAAGAGCGTGTGTCACGAAAATGCTTGCGGTCCTAATGCAGAATGTGTAGCAGTCGAACACAAAGATTATTGCACATGTACTTTAGGCTATGAAGGAAATCCAAATGATTTAGTGCACGGCTGTAGCCCGAAGCCTATTAAAAGCCTATGTAAAACTACAACGGATTGTCCTTCAAATACATACTGTTACAGCGGCGCCTGTAGACGTAAGTTGTGGAGCGCAATTGTCATAAGAACGTGATTACTATTTTCTTATTTCCATTCTAGCATCCTGTCAATTGGATACGGAGTGTGCCCTGAATGAACAGTGCGTTCAACAACAATGCATTAACACGTGCGACTTAAAAGGAGCTTGTGGTATGAATGCCGAATGTCATATATCTGATCATATTAAACAGTGTTTGTGTCCTGTACATTTCACCGGAAACGCTGAAACCGAATGCTTCAGAAGTAAGTACTTAATATCTATTAATAAAACAAATATGACAAGTTTTACTATATACGTTTTTTTTATAGTACCTCAACCATGTCGTACAAATCTTGATTGCGAAAACAATCAAGAGTGCAAAGAGAGCGGTTGTCTTCCAGCATGTTCCGCTGATAACGATTGTGCCCTGAACGAAAAATGTCATAGGAGCAACTGTATTTTAACTTGCCGCGTAGACCACGACTGTTTCTTAGGTCACATTTGCATCAGTAACACGTGTCAAGTGGGATGTCACACTGACGACGATTGTTCATCAAGTGAGTCATGTCAAAACAACAAATGCACTAATCCATGTTTACTTGCTCCATGCGGACCAAACGCTATCTGTTCCGTATTGAATCACAGAGCAAGTTGCTCTTGCAAATCCGGACTAGTTCCAAATCCAACGGCTAATATAGCATGTGTTAGAACACCTCCATCTTCCTGTTCAGAAAACAGACAGTGTCTACCAAACAACATTTGTATTGACAGCGTTTGTAGACCAGTATGTGCTCAGGATCAGGATTGTCTTAGCAACGAAAGATGTGAGCCGCAGACAGGAATTTGTAGGGCGCTTTGTAGACAAGATGATAACTGTCGAACTGGTGAAATTTGTCAAGATCTGGTTTGTATAATAGGATGTAGAACAAATTCTGAATGTCCTCCGACAACAGCCTGTATAAATAATCAATGTGCGAATATTTGCGATTCACCAACTGCTTGTGGAACGAACGCCATATGTTCAGTTGAAAATTACCAAAAGGTTTGCAAGTGTCCAACGCCGTTAGTAGGAAGTCCCGACAATTTCTGCAAGAGACCTTTATTACCTTGCTCTTTAACTAATGCGTGTGACAAAGGATTCAAATGTAACGACGGGTATTGCCAAAAGCAATGCGAGAGGTATTTATCATTATCATTATCATTTAGCCATGTAAAATTCAAAATTCGCATGTTTAATCTTTTCAGGAACGAAAACTGTTTGACAACCGAAAAATGTGTGCAGGGAGTTTGCAAAGTTATTTGTAATTCAGATATATCTTGTGAGAACGATCAAATTTGTGAGAATCGTCTTTGTAAATCGGGTTGCAGAAGTGATACAGTTTGTTCATCTGATGAAGTTTGTCTAAACAACCAATGCCAAAGTAAGTTAAAACGGAAAATGGTAATTTATAAATACTAATGTTTAAATTTCAGATCCTTGCAAAGAAGCTGTAACATGCGGAGCATGTGCAGAGTGTCAAGTAATAAATCATGCTGCTCAATGTGTCTGTCCAATAAATTTCCTTGGAAATCCTGTAGTGTCCTGTATAAAACCAATGAGCAGATGTAATGACGCTTGTAAATGTGACGAGGCAGGATACTGTGTGACGCACTGTAAGTCTAACAATGATTGCTCATGCGGTGAAATTTGCCGCCAGGGAGAATGTAGAACGGGTTGTTCTACCGCCAATTCGTGTGCCCCCGGGCAAATTTGTTTGAAGGGTGCCTGCACCCCTGGTTGCAATTCGCAGAAGGACTGCTCTGATAGTGAAGTTTGCGTCGAAAACAAATGCCAGAATCCTTGCTTCAACGATCAATCATGTGGTAAAAATGCCCTATGTAAAATGTCAAATCATAGAAAAATCTGCATATGTCCGGACGGTTTTCAAGGAGAACCAACCGTCGAATGCAAACGAAGTAGATGCAAACAGGACATTGACTGTGAACCAGACATGAAATGTGATAGAGATGGAAAATGTAAAAATCCGTGTCTTCTTCGGTCTGCATGCGGATTAAACGCGCAATGTAAAGTAACAAACAGACAACCGGAATGTTCTTGCCCGCCCGGTTACATAGGAAATGCTAATATTGAATGCAGACTGCCGACAAGTAACATTTGCTCAAGCAAATCATGTGGGACTAACGCCATTTGTCAGGACGAAAAGGGAGAAGCAAAATGTACTTGTATTCCAGGATGTTACGGAGATGCGTACAAAGGATGTATTTGCGAAGCAAAATTGATAAACATTTGTAAAGATAAATTGTGTGGAGTAAACGCTTTATGTAGGGTTACAAATGGTACGTCAGAATGTTACTGTCCAACACAATATCCATCTGGAGATCCAACAATCGAATGTAAGCTAGATTTATTAGATAGTTCAAGTCGTTAGATTATACGTAAAACGCGTTTCTCGATATTTAGGTTCAAAAGAAAGAGGTTTAGTTGACTGTAGAACTGAAGGGTGCGGTAAAAATGCAGAATGCATTCGAGAACATGCATTCTTTGTATGTAGATGTCCACCAGGAATGAGCGGTCAGCCGGAAGTTGAGTGCAGAAGGGGTGAGTACCCTCCATTACACAGTACTAACACATACTACACTCATATGCTGTATACAAGACATGCTTTTCAATCCATTAATTCAGTATCCGTTAGACAATCGAAATAATAATTATAATAATAATTATAATGACACTTTGTACAAATGTGCACGTTATTTTTTTCTTCTTTTAGTTTTTATAACCGTGTGTATGTAGACTTGTACCGTAACTTTGTGAAATTAATGTAAATAATTTTTATGCATCTTACCATATATTCACCTACAGAGACAAAGAGACACGTTAAACTTATATATATACTTATAGTACCTATGTGGAATGTACACTTCAGGTTCCAATCTGCCTTTTATTTTGGTACACTTTCAGGAAATTAAACACATTCCACTCACATATCTACAGAGTAGTAGTAGTAGACATGTATTTGTTGAAAATTTGGAGAAATAGCGAAGCAACGTATACAGGGTGTCCTATTACGAGCAAACGTTAGATACAGTTCTTTTGAATTAAAGAGGACACGACCGTTATGTACATGTATTATTTCAAATGAAAATTTTCAAATATTTTATTACGTTTTTTTTAAATATTTATGTTGCGGTCAAAGTACTCACTTGGTTAAATTATAAACTAGTTGGATAGTACAAAGGGAAATTAGGTAAGAGTATGGTTATTATTATAAAAGTGCGTCTTCCTTTTAAGGTAATAATAATTACGACTATAAAAAGATTCATAAGTTAAGCAAAATAAATAAGTGTTTCTTATGGAAATAATATTGAAATATACATATCTTTTATCAAAATTAAATAGAGAACAGAAAGAAATCTATTCGGTAACACTTAATTGTAACCTGTAAGAAATCATTTACAATTAATTAAAAATGAATAACGTTAATTTCCTTATTAAACTATGACCACTTCACAAATGATAAAACTCACTTAGAATTATATTCATTAACTAAATACGTCAACTTGTTTACTGACAAAAATATATCTGGTTCATTTAAATATTCCTAATTATTATAAACTTGATGATTTTGTACTACGGAAAGTATTTTGTTCACATTTTACACAAATAATTCATGTACTGATTGCTTTGTTTTTTATTGCTTTTTGTATATTACCAATAAATTCTAGATAATTTGTAAATTTACTCTATGATATACTTATACAGTTCGAAATTCGTAATATTTTTATGGAAAGAATACTATCCATTAAAATAACCGTAAAATTAATTTAGTTTACATTGACAGTTTATACACTAGCCAAATTAGCACTTTAACTGTAACACGCACAAGGGTTTTGATTTATTTTGAGAACGTATAAACAATAAATATCGAAATTTCGATGAGGATTATTATTATTATATTCAAAGTGTGTGGACAATTTTTAAAACTGAATCGAAAAGCGTAACAACTAATCAAAATAATATCATAGAAACTACATATTTTGCTCGTGGTGAGATGCCCTGTTTAATTTCTCTGGATTTTTTAAGTCAGATTGGGAACTGTGAAAGGAGCATTCTCACATTGTGTTGTACATTAGTAATTGTTTGGTTTGGCTGAAAGTTAGCGCTTGTAAATACTTTGGCTGTTCAGACTTATTGAGACATACGATAGCCTCTTTCATTCCTCTCACTTCTGACTGCATGTGTCATAATAATAATGTTGTGAGATGTTTCCTTTCACGGTTTTCTGACATTGGCTTTCTTTTTCCACCCTCTTATCTACCCATAGATGCCGAATGTAACAGAGACTCTGAGTGTCCTGACGAAAAGGCTTGCGTCAACTTCAAATGCATTAACCCTTGCACCTTGACCAGTGCCTGTGGAATAAACGCATTGTGCCGTACGGTACATCACAGGCCGAGATGTTCATGTCCCGAATGTTTTGTTGGAGTTGCGACCAATAATTGTAGACCGGATCCAAATTGTAAGAACATTTCGAAACCGATCACGAAAGTGCCATGTTTTGACGATAACGATTGTCCGGCGGCGCTGGCATGCAATAAACAATTACGAGAATGTCACAATCCATGCGAAGGAGTCGTTATCAAATGCAAAAATAATAAAAAATGTCAAGTTTATCAACATAGAGCATCTTGCGTGTGTGCAAACGGTTTTCTAGTAAACGATGTGGGAGAGTTATCTTGTGCCCCTGATGTAACGGAATGTATAACTAACAACGAATGTGCATCAAACCTGGCATGTATCGATCGTCGATGTCAAAATCCTTGCGTTGCAAATGGAAGGACACCTTGTCCGGCTAATAAAACGTGCGATGTCCTTAATCATCGTCCTGTTTGTATTTGCATGAAAAATTGTAACCCCTCGGTATCTATCTGCCTAAGAGATAACGGTTGCCCATCACATCTGGCATGTCGGTCTTTTCGATGCGAAGATCCATGTGCTACGGCCAATTGTTCAGCCGATAGTCCTTGTTATGTGGAAGATCACAAACCAGTTTGCAGGTTTTGTCCACCAGGATTTAGATCAGACTCAAAACATGGATGTCACAAAGGTAAAAATAAATCAAACACGGTTGAATACAAATTTACTGTATTCAAGATTTAAAAAAAGATGGCCCGTTGATAATTGCCATACACTACTACCTACTCTTATATAAATAAACCTCTACCTAAATGTAATTTATCTGAAGATATATATATATATATATACGTTTCTGAAGATTTTTCCTTTATCAACTATTTTTCACCTTTCTTCTTTACTGCTTTTCGTGTTAACTTTCATTCGTGTTCGATAGATTAACGATTTCCTTCAGTTTGTGTATTTATGTATAGCAAAATAATATGATACACTACCATGATCTTACATAGACCAATGTTTGTATTTTAAACAGCACTTGTCGAAGGACGGGCATACAGAGTTTTAAACTTTAATACCACATACCTATGACATAATGCAACTCTTCAATCAGCACCTCATAAATAATATTAACGAAAATCCACAAAATAATTGCACAAAATTGCATGATAAAAATTAACTTCTTAATCAGTGTAATTTTTGATCCACTCTGAGCTCAAAACATATTCTTCTGAATACTTTTTACAATAATTTCTTACCCGATAATGATAATACATTTCGTATACAAGTAAAGTACCTCAAAAATCTCACAAATACAAGTCAAAACCCTTTCTGACGATTTACCTATTATCATTTTTTGAGTTTCAGATATGATATGAAGTACACAAGATACCACTTTACTTGCTCAGTATATTAATCTTAAATAATTAATCTTACAAATAAAACAAAAGCTACAATGGTGCATTTCATTTCTTATGAAATCCAAAACCCCAAAAAATGATAATAAATCATCAAACTATGCTTTCCGACGTATTTTGTGAGTTTTATTCAGTATTTTTCTTGAATACGATAAGTACTAAATATATGTTTCGGGTACAAAGCTACACATGTCGAATTATTATAAAAACTTGTTCAGTTAAGAATGGGCCAGAAACGGTCCTTTTTAGACCACGTACTTTTATAAATAAACAATCGACATAACTGAAAAAATTATATTTATTACATTTTTTTAATTAAGTTTTATTTATTAGATCGCTTCAATATCTGTATGTCTATTTCTTTTCACTTGAATATACTGGATGTAGTTGGTTGTAGACAAGTTCCAGGTGAATAAAAAATTACTTGTTGGAAAGTTGTGTATTGCAAAAAATAGATATATATGGATGACCGGCATGATAATGTCTCCGCCACGCCAAGCTGTTTAATAACAAAATGTTGTGGAAATTACATATTAGTAGAAAAGTATCCTGTTTGCATGACGTAGATATTGGAAGGAGATACGTCCATTGAAAACTGTAAATTCTATCCTTTATATACTTATTTCTATTGGTATCTACTTTTATATGTTTATTTTTAATTATATTTCTATTTCCAGAACTTTATTTATTTGTATATAATGTATATATATGTTTAAGGTTTATAGTGGGATACTGGGAATTATTGGTTTGCATGACTTATGCGCTTATAAAAGTTTTATTTCAGCCTCGATGCTTCTTTTGCTTGATCTTTAGATTTATTTCGTAGAAATTTATTATAGAACGTTTTCTAGTTTTACCTCTACATGTTTTTTTATTGTTCCAAATTTATCGTTAGTTCGTATATTAAATGTGTATGTAATACCTCGCAGATGTGGGATGTCGTTCACATGAAGATTGCGCCATCGATAAAGCTTGCATCTCCGGTCAATGTCAGAATCCTTGTTCTATAAGTAACCCCTGTATCAGCAAGCAAGACTGCCAAATCGAAAATCATCAACCAGTATGTATAAAAGGTAATTTCATTTCTCTATTATCCACTGTTTCAATAAAAATAATAATACGAAGAAATTATAGTGTGTCATTGCCAAAAAGATTCGGATTGTAAATATGGACATCTCTGTGACGGATGCAATTGTGTGCAAGGTAAGTCCAGATATTGAAATCATTTAGTATCTACAATGCGTTTACATATCTCAAAAAAAAATTGTTGTATTAATTAGTCGAGACCTAACAATTCGTAAAAAAAATCTAAACAATTATTATAGGTCAAAAACACGTTTTCACGGGTTGTGAACATTGTCCGCCGGGAATATCTTGCGATCCAACTACCGGAGCTTGCATCAAAGGTAAGAATTTCAAATTATTATTTAAAAACTGTTCGATAATCATGGTGAAGATTCTTTGCCATTTTCGCATTCAATTCTCTTGGATGTTGGAACAAATGCAATACTTTTCTACAAATGATCATACTGGCAAATATCACCTATACTTTACATAAAATCTATTTTTATAACATAGATGTCTATGCGACAAACTTTATTTTCGAAAAACTTATAGGGAAGTGGTCAGTTATTACTTTGTTTTGTGGGAAAACTCTGTACTTAGACGTCTTTTCTTATAGCTAATGGTAAAACTATTTTATTATGGTTATCTCTCTCTCCAAAGATGCTGTTGATTTCTTTTATTTCCGCTGAAGTTTTCAAAATGTTTATCAGCCTCGACAGTGTAAAATAGTTATTTCAAATGAATACAACTAAGTAGATAAACCTTACATTAAATGACGAATTAGAACTTAAAAGGGCAAATTCTGTAAAATTGCATGAACATAGACTTTCATATCAGGAATCCGTAGTAGAATTAAGATTCGAGCTATATGAATGGTCAAACGATTGTGTGACTTCCAAGACTTCGAGATATAATGTACCTCTGATGACGTCAGCCGCAGTTGCTGACGAAACGTCTGGACCTAATCGTACGCATAGACCACGGTTATTTAGTCCGAATCTTAATTCTATTCTGTACAATTATTTTACACTCAAGGGGCAAAAAGCGATCAATCTACAGGGGTATCTTGTGTTTTAGATATTTTGGCAGAAAAATGTCTGTTGCTTCGTATAGCTTCTGCCTTTTTCCAAAATACTAAATATGTGTATATAAATTTGTCAACCATTTTTTGTGATAGTATTAGATTAGAATTGTTTACTTATCTGCATGTAAATAGTAGAAGACAAGTGCAATTCTCATTTATATAAAAATATTCCTTACATTTTTGTACAAATCTTTATATAAAATTACAACATTTATTCGTCCAATAAATCAAGTAACTTTATCAAAAAAATAGATGTTTCTACAATAGTTTTTCACTCCATTATTAAACGTTTTAAATTACAAACGTAACAGATTATGTTTTGATTAGAATTCGTTTGGTCTGTTTAATTTTTATTTATTTATCTTTAATTAATCATTTATAAATGAAAAAAGCCTCAATTTCTTTGGAATATTTTATAAGTAAAGTAATTATTAAACAAGATGACGCATGTAAAATGAATATCACACCTATTAATATAAGAAACTATATAAATCAATTATATAACATAAAATTAAAATGAGAACTGCTGAAATTTAAATTAAAATTTGCTTGCCTTAATAGTCACGTAAACGCTTTGCTTCTAATACTAACAATTTCAGCTCCGCTATTGGGATAACTATCTACATATCGTTGACAGTAAATAATGTAGTTAGTGAATAGAATAATTTTCTAACGCTACTTTGTTGTTTTAAAGTAACAGATGCAGGTACAACAACTACATCAACACTAACTTACAATGAAAGCACAACGACCTTGACATATGACACGCTTATACCCACTAATACCCCTCCTATTCCAACCCCTGCTGAAGAAAATGTTACTACCGAAGGTACTACTGTTTTGGAAACATCAACCACACTTCCAACATTTAAACACATCAATTTAAGCACAAATGCGAATGCAACTGCAGAAACTTCAACTACAACCGAAAGGGTTGTATATGTAACACCTGAGAAAGACAACGTTACAACTACAGCAAGAACGACAGACGAAAACGTAATAACAAGTACAACAGAAAAATCAGTCATACCTCCTCTAATGACAATAGCAGAGGAGGTAACAAAAGAATCAACGAAAACTTTTTCGTCAACAACTGAAAGAAAAGGAAAATCTTTTGAGCAACATTCAACAACGAAAACTCCACATGTCACTTCCATAGAGCAAAAAGAAACTGCAGAAGAAGTGGTTACTGCAAAAGTATCACCAATTTACCCTCAATCGCCATCGGAACGAACCACTACACTTAAGGAAGGTATAACCGCAAAAGTGTCTGAAATTTTCCCAACAACTGAACCAATAGAAGTAGCAAAAGTTTCGGAAATTTATCCGAAAATAACAATGGGCGAAAAAGAAAAACAACCAACTAATACTGTGGAATTTCCAACTAGCACACCTACAGCCAACACAGAAGAAAATGTCACTAAAATACCCATAATATCAACCACTGAATATGTTACATCCAAAATTGCACATCCTTCAACCACCTCTCGTGAAGTAACCACCAATGAAGGACATACGAATGAATTGTTAACAACATTATACAAACCAGTTACTGACACACCTAACATACAATCTACATTTTTTGAAACAGTAGAAACTGATGGACTTACAAGATTACACACTTTTACCTCAACAACCACTAATTATGATGAAATAACAACAATAAGTCAGCACATAGTCACAGAGAATGATTTAGAACAAACTGAAAAACCTACATTAGAGATATCTTCTACCACAACACCGTTTACAAGTGCAACATCAAACAGTTTTTCGGAAATTGAAACATCAACAAATGAATCAAAGACCTCTCTGGAATATGGTCCTGCAACAGTTCAACCAGCAACAACCAATCCCACTTCGCACACCTCACCTTCTATAAATACAACATATAGGTATACATTTTCAGATAACCCTGAATATACTACTTCACAAAATGATAAAAGCATTTCTACCAAATCATCAACAATGCCTAGTACTGTTTCTGAAACAACACTCCAACATGAAAGTACAACGCCTACAGCAAGATACGACAACAAAATTCAGAAATCGAGTATACAAGTTAATACTGAAATAATTCCTACAACAGATAAAACAGTTACATCAGTATTTACTGAAACCAGTAGCACAAGTGAAGGAGTAACTGTTTTCGAAACTCATTTTACAACCTTACAAACTGAGCCAACATCTCCATCAACATTTGTAGAATCTGAAATGAAGAACCAAACTCGTGAGAGTACACCGCAAACTTCTGCAACTGTTCCTATTTCCTACACTACCAGTAATATTGAGGTTAAATTAACGAGTGAGACTTCACAATCTGATATAACAACATCTACCACTTATTCATCAGTGACCACCGAGTTAAGTCGCGAAAGTAAATACCCGACTATAGTAACCACAGAAAGAATAGCCACAATTCCACAGACTACGATAACAAGCCCATCATCTTCCACTAAAGGAAGTAGAGAAGGCAAGGTTCAAGGTACACCCTTAGAAACTACAACTAAGCTAGAATTTGAAACAACATCAAATGTTTTTACTGCAAAATCAGTTGAGGAAGAAACTAAAACACAGTCTACGGGAACTGTGAGTGGTCTTGCACCCACAACCCATGTTACACTCTCAGAAACAGAAGTAACAACACAGGAAATCACTTCTTCATCGACAGAAGTTCGTAAAACGAGTAATCGTGAAACTACACCACTCAGTTACGTCACTGCTACATCACCATCTGTATCAACAGGATCAAAATTGAACACAGTATCAGAATCGTATACTGTTCCTTCTGTTGCTGGAATTTCTGAAATAACAATGACTTACACAGAGGCTACTAAACCTAATGGTCAAGAATCGCAACCAGAAACAGTTACAAAAGCTGAAACTGTAACAATCTCCGTACCTTTTACATCTAAGGCCGAAAATACCAATCGTGAAAACGAAACTAGCACAGTAACGTATGCTACGCCTCCACGTACTGAGGCAACAGTATCAGAAATAACTACAAAGTGGTCTACAGAAATTCCGCCTTCTACAACCCAGAAAACAACTCAAAGGGCAAGTCAAGACGTTACCAGCACATCGACAATTAAAAAATCTCAGACTTCTCCAGTTCTAGAAACTACTTCCAAAACCTATTTCACTTTTCCTAGCACTGAAACAATGGAGCAAAAAAGTAGTGAAATCCTACCTCCTTACAAATATGCTCCAACTACAGAATCTTCCACCCCGTTAATCTACACCTTGATAGAAACCACGAAAAATAAAGAAAAAGGTACCGTCACTGCGCCCAGTATTATTAAACTGGTACCCATTACATCCACAAAAAGCACGTTTGTAGAAGAATCGACGGGAAGCACATTACCAACTGAAACTACAGTTTCTAGCTCAGAAACAACATTTAAACAAAGCCATGGCACACCTGAAACTACCACATTAGTTGCATCCGAAGAATCTTATTCAACAGCATTTAAATCATCAACAGAAGCAGTCAAGAATTTCACTGATACAACAACTACATTACGAGTTCAAACTACAATTCCTATCACACAAAAGTCATACAAAGAAAGTTACGGTACACCTGAAACGCCCACGCATTTTACATCTGGCAGTACTGCAGAAGAATCTTATTCAACAATATTTGAAGCATCCACAAAAGCAGTTGAACATTTTATTGACACAACAACTACTTCACTACCACAAGCTACAATTCCGAGCACCCAAAAGTCATACGAAGAAAATCATAGTACATTTGAAACTACCACATCTATTATTCCGGGCAGCGCTAGAGAAGAAACTTATTTAACAACATTTGGGACGTCTACAGAACATAGGATATTTAGCCAAAATCCAACAGATACAACAACCATTTTTTCAACTCCTTACACACTGTTACAAACCAAGAAAATTACAAGTCCAAATATTGTTTCTACAACAAGTACAAACGAAAACACTGAGGCCACAAAAAGTATCATTCCTTCGGCGAAAACAAAACAAACAACAATAGTACCCCCTAGTATTGAAACTTCAACAGATACTTCATCTTACGTCAATTCCGAAACAACTAAAGAAAATGAATTTACAAGCACTAGTTCTGGCGAAAATACGACGAAATATAAAGTTAATATTGCAGAAACATCGAAAATACCTACAATAATTACAAGTGTGGGAACTGAAAGTATCACATATACCACTTCCTCTTTGGAGACCACAACTACTCTTGGAGAAAGTACGAATTTTAAAGTAACGGAAGAAAATCAACAGACTGAGGCCACAATGTATATCATTCCTTCGGCAAAAACAAAACAAACAACAATAATACCCCCTAGTATTGAAACTTCGACAGATACTTCATCTTACGTCAATTCCGAAACAACTACAGAAAATGAATTTGCAAGCACTAGTTCTGGCGAAAATATGACGAAATATAAAGTTGAGATTTCAGAAACATCCGAAATACCTACAATAATTACAAGTGTGGGCACTGAAAGTATCACATACACCACTTCCTCTTTGAAGACCACAACTACTCTTGGAGAAAGTACGAATGTTAAAGTAACGGAAGAAAATCAACAAAGCTCTACTTATAAATATAAACCATCGCTAAACAGTGTAATTTATGGCGAAGGACATTCTACCTACCCAGTTACGACCAGTAATAGTAATACAATCACCCCAACAAGTGATACTGACACCTTACAAGGTAAAACAACATCTACCACCCAAAGTACAGAAGGATATACAAGCACAGGATACATTACAAAAGAACCGTCTGAAGCTACATCCGCAACGATCTCTACTATAACCCCAGAATTTACAAGTGAAATAAGTTCTCCAAAGCCCGAAACACCAACTCTAATTACATCTTCAGAATCACTCGAAACTTCAACGGTACAAGAGAAAACAACAGAAACATTATTTACTTCTACCACAAAATCATACAAACTTCCAAAGCAACTTACGCCTAGCACAACGGAACCGATAGCATATCAAAATCGTTCCTCAGCATCCCGACCTTTTACATCCCAAAACGTAACCATGCTGACCGCTAACACAACTAAACAATTATGCAAATTGGCCAGAGATTGCCCTGCTACAGACACCTGCCTGAAAGGCCAATGTATTAATTCTTGTTCAATGGGGCATCGTTGTGGTAAACATGCCCTTTGTACAGTTTCTAACCACACAGCACACTGTAGTTGTCCACCTGGATTTACTGGGAATGCAATCCGGGAGTGTTCGAAAGGTATATGGTACTAGATATTTGTAAAAAGTGTAGTTCTAGTTAGACATAGTGTATACTGTATTTATTTGTAGAAAGGAAACGTTTATTTAATTGTAGAATTACAATGGCGTAAACTAAAATTATCTGAAACAATTACATCCTGTATCGTGTGATTAACGTTAATTTATGGTTAATTGGTGCAAGTTTCAATAATTTCTAATACTACATAATAGTTGATTCAACTGTCATGCATTTATAAACCCAAGGAAATTTATTTAATTTAAAACTTATACAAAGAAATAAAAGGGCATTTTTGTGATACGTATTAACCTCTTCCAAATTATATATATATATATATATAAATGTGTGTGTGTATTTATACTTAATCGTGAAAACCTATATAATAAAGTTGTTATCATTAATATTGAATTACTAAGTTTTTGTAAACTGAAACTTGTACAAATGCCATTAATTTTAATATAAAAGTGTGCATGTATAGCCAACTAACTTTACGTTAGTAGACAGTAGTTGTTACATTTAAATAATATCGTAGTTTATGTGTAAAATTTGAAGGATAAAGTCTCTAAAAATTAGCGAATCGATAAGCATTATGATCAAGTACGTGGGGTTTATACAATCTCGAAACATCATAAAAAAAACGTTTTAACGACAACCTTTTATCCCGAAAACATGGTAAACCAAAAGTGAATACTATTTTAACTATTAATCATAAATAATTATTTAATTGGCACTGTTCTTTCCTAATTTTATTCTGTTATAATGCCTTGCTGCGAGACCATGCGTACAGAGGGATAATATTCAATGTATCGGTCAACCAAAAAGTTTTCTCACATTTTATATAAAAAATATACAAGTCATATACAAGTAAATTATTGGAATTTTTAGAAACACATTTATAGACATCAGTACTTTGGATACAATACAAAAACATAATTTAAAGAAGATTACCATTTTTGATTGATATAAAACGTTTCTACAAGAGGGTTTCTTTAAAATATCAGAATCCTATAATATTTTCCAAAACTCCAAGTTTCATATTAAATCAAACAGAATGTAACTTTTTATCTCACTCACTATCTCAAATTTATATAAAGGTCAGTTACAGCGTTTTAAAATTAGACCAAGTCCATTAATCATTTGGTTATGCAGTGAGGTTTTATGACAAAGTGTTTTTAATCAATTAACAACTTCTTCATACTAAAACAAACTTCTATTTCAATACTAGAACCAGGTTTTCCAAAATCGCCTCAACCCTGTACCAGCGACAACGATTGCCTTGATAGCGAGGCATGTTTTATGTCAGTTTGTCAAGACCCATGCGAATTTACCAGCGCTTGCGCACAAACGGCAAAATGTCAAGCAAAAATGCACAGACCAATCTGTACATGTCCCAAAGGATTCGAAGGAAACCCCGCTGTAAAATGCTTTAAAACTCATTCTCAGAGTAAGCTAACAATAATAGTATATTTAGTAACTATATGTTTCATATATCATCTCCAACTCCAAGGGTTGCAAAGTTTAAAAAACTCGAAACACTTATTGTACATTTTTAAAGATAATATAATATACCTTCATATTACAATGTATATACGTTGCACATTGCAATTTTGCACATCCAATTAATACCTACATTATCATTATAATTATAATTACGATTTTTCTGTACAATCTGTAAACTATTTTTAAAATATTAATTTTAATGATTTTTCACTATCTTTACAATCTTCTATCACAAGGTTACTGATTATTAACCAAAATTACTTAAATAACAGAAAACTAATTTATGTGTTTCATAAATTCACACTAAAAGCCCCACATTGGTCAATGTGCAAAAGAAATATAAAAAACAGATTCTTCCACATTTGCGACTTAAAATAAATATAAAGGATTAGGAATGCGTTCAGCTCTCAAAAGTTATAAATTGCAGACAACGTTTAAATAAAAATTTTTGAACCTTCGTCTAACCATCATTCTTGTGTAAAGCTAATTTATAAAATATAGTAGGTGGATGTCTAAGTAACGAAGATTGCGAATATACGGAAGCATGTATTGACCAAAGATGTCAAAGACCGTGTGACTTACATAATCCCTGCACTCAAAACGCAGTCTGTATCAACACAAACCACGGGACAGACTGCAGCTGTTTAGAAGGATTCCACGGAGACGGTTACGTGAAATGCGCACCAGGTATAACATAATCTTATTAATAAGAACACCCGGAACCTGTATGGTCTCGTATTTTTTCAATTTTAGTTTTCGATTACAAACCCGTATGCCAATACAATGAAGACTGTCCACCGGATAAACTTTGTGATAGATTAAATCGACTTTGTATAAATCCATGCTTTGAAGACTCCTGTGGTGAAAATGCGGAATGTATTCCCCAAAACCACGAAGTAAAGTGTCAATGTTTACCAGAATTTGAAGGAAATCCTTACACTATTTGTGGAAGAGGTATACAAACGTACTGACAAACAACTATTCCTGTAAGCATTAACTTTCAAATTTTCTAGTACACGGTTGTCAAAGCGATGATGTGTGTTCTTCTAATGAAGCTTGTATCAACGGGAAATGCAGTTCTCCGTGCCAGTGTGGTGCAAATGCCATTTGTGAAGTAATTTATCATCGAGCTACTTGCAAATGTCCTGCCGGTTTTAGTGGAAATCCTTTATCGGGTTGTCACCCCCCCACCAATCCTTGTGATCCCAATCCTTGTGGACTTAGGGCTTTATGCGAACTTGATAACGGCAATCCCATTTGCTACTGTCCTAAAGGATTGACAGGAAATCCTTTCAAAAGTTGCAGTAAGAAAAACGCTCATCACCCAAACACTCAGTATCAAATCAACTAATTCTCTCTTCTTTTAGTTCCAGATGGCGACGAATGTGCTCCAAATCCTTGTGGTCCGAATTCCGGTTGTCGTGTAGTGAACAGAAAAGCTGTCTGCTTCTGTCTACCAGAATTTGAAGGAACTCCTCCGCAAGTTCCTTGCACACTTCCTTCTAATCCTTGCGATCCATCACCTTGTGGTCCCAACACCCAATGTACAATATTAGACAATGGTTTCGCTAAATGCACATGTTTATCTGGATACCTAGAAAGCCCAAACACTATCCGTGGATGTGTCGAGCAAAGAAACCCATGTGAACCCAATCCTTGCGGACTCGGTGCATTGTGTGACTCATCTCAGGAATCTGTATGTTTCTGTCCTACGGGAACCATCGGAAATCCATACAGAAGTTGCGCACAACATGTTCCTATTATAACATTATGTCAGCCAGGACCATGTGGAATTTATGCCGACTGTTACGTATCCAATAATCAAGAAAAATGTTACTGTAAACCAGGATATATAGGAGACCCTTACAGCGGTTGTCGCCGTCAACCATTTTCCCCTTGTGTACCGAACCCATGCAGTTATGGATCTGAATGTATCGTTACCCCTGATGGAAAATCTGTATGTAAATGCCCTGAAGGAACCGTGGGTGATCCTACCTCAGCATTAGGATGTCAAAGATTCGAATGTGCCACAGATAACGATTGTAACGATAACAGTGCTTGTATAGGTTTTAGATGTCAAAACCCATGTCATGGATGCTGCGGAATCAATGCGAACTGTAGAGTTGAAAAACATCATCCGGTGTGCACTTGCAACAATGGCTTAACTGGAAACCCATTGATTCGTTGTTCGCCTTTACCTGAACCTATGCCACTCAATAATCCTTGTATACCTAGTCCATGTGGATTAAATACAATCTGCCAAGTTAATAATGGAAGGGCTATTTGCTCCTGTCTTCCCGATTTCAAAGGTGATCCTCAGTTTGGTTGCCAACCGGAATGTATTCTCAACTCAGACTGTCCATCTGATAAAGCTTGTATTAACCGCCACTGTAAAAATCCTTGCTCGTTCAATAATCTTTGCGGTATAAACGCACTATGCAACGTTAGAGATCACACTGCCTTTTGTAATTGTCCTGCTGGATATATTGGAGATCCTCGGTACCACTGTATGATACAATGTAAGTTAAAAAATATACTCGTATAATTGATTATTGTCTTTCAACTTATATTCGTTATTTTACGTTACAGCAACTATAACAATTCATCAACCAAATATTACAAAACCATTGCCGTGTTCTCCGTCTCCATGCGACCCTAATATGGCATGTGACGTTTATGGTACGCAAATTGCTATTTGCAATCCCTGCGCAGGACCTCACGCAGCATACGATCCTTCGTGTGGAGCGCAATGTTTAACTGATGCAGATTGTCCTTTCGATAACGCGTGCATTAGTTACAAGTGCGTCGATCCATGTCCAGGTTCTTGCGGAGTTAACGCTGAATGTAATGTAATTGCACACACTCCCGTTTGCTTCTGTCCGCAAGGACTGATTGGAAATCCATTTGAACATTGTATAAAACCGGAATTGGGTATGTAAATATTCCTTTTGTTATCCTGAACAAAAATGTAACAAAACATATAATTTTAGGTGTAATACCGAAAGCAGAAACATGTGAAAATGTTGCATGTGGGGCTAACGCAGAATGCACCAGGCAACGACAAGGATTGGCATGTGTGTGTAAAGAAGGATTCTACGGAAATCCATGGTTAGCCTGTCATCCTGAATGCGTTGTTAATTCGGACTGCCCTTTGACAAAATCATGTATCAACAACAAATGTATCAATCCTTGCAACGGTGTATGTGGAGTAGGAGCTAATTGTGACGTCGCTAATCACGTACCAATTTGTTTCTGTCCCTTGGAGCACACTGGAGATCCTTTCGTCTCCTGTTTCCCAATTCAATATCCCATCGTTCCCACAACAATAAAACCTCTTAATCCTTGCGATCCATCTCCTTGTGGCCCCTACAGCAGATGCATGATTTCTTCCCAAGGATATGCAACCTGTTCTTGTATTCCGGGATGCAAAGGTGTACCACCAACATGCAAACCTGAGTGTATTGTTAGTTCCGAATGTCCACAAACCCAAGCCTGCATTAATCAGAAATGCCTTGATCCTTGCCAAGGAACATGTGGTGCTAATGCGCTTTGTAAAGTAATCAACCACAATCCAATCTGTAGTTGTCCACCTGGTCAACAAGGCGACCCTTTCACGAATTGTTACACACCCATTGCAATAGAACCTAAAAGACCTGAAAACCCTTGCATTCCATCGCCGTGTGGTCCGAATTCAATTTGCCAAATAAACCAAGGGCGTCCAGTTTGCTCCTGTGTTGCAAATTATATTGGCAATCCACCTTATTGTAGACCTGAATGCGTTATCAATCAAGAATGTCCAAGTAATAAGGCTTGTATAAATGAAAAATGTACCGATCCATGTCCTGGAAGTTGTGGACAAAACGCAAGATGTAACGTGGTCAATCACACTCCGTTCTGCAGCTGCTTAGAAGGTTTCAAAGGCGATGCATTTGTAGGATGCGAGAAAATTATCGTTGAAATTGTGCCGAAGGACCCATGCAATCCTTCACCGTGCGGTGTAAATGCACAGTGTTCAATATCAGACGGTGTAGCAAGATGTAGTTGCATACCACCATATATAGGAAATCCATATGCTGGAGGATGTCGACCAGAATGTACCATTAATTCAGAATGTGCCAGTAATTTAGCATGTATTGCCCAACATTGCCGAAATCCGTGCGAAGGTCTATGCGGCCTGAACGCCGAATGCACGGTGACTAATCATATTCCCGCTTGCTCGTGTGTGGTTGGTTTTACTGGAGATCCCTTCACAGCATGCAGAAAACAACCGGAAATACCAGAACCACCTAAAAACCCATGCGAACCCTCTCCTTGTGGGCTCAATAGTCTTTGCAGAGTTAGTAATAACCACGCAATTTGCTCTTGTCAAGAAGGTTTCTTCGGTGCACCTCCAAACTGTAGACCAGAATGTCTTGTAAGTTCGGAGTGTTCGCTTGATAAAGCGTGCATAAATCAAAAATGTGACGATCCTTGTCGCGGCTCGTGTGGCATAGAAGCTCGTTGTCAAACCATCAATCATAACCCTGTTTGTAGCTGTCCCCCATTGTACACCGGTGATCCATTCATTTCATGTATCAAAGAAGGTATTAGATGAAAAATTTACTTAAAATGATTAATTATTATACAAAAATGCATCTTGCCTTTCAGAACCAAAAATAGCTCCACCTACGAGCCCATGTATACCTTCTCCTTGTGGAATGAATGCAGAATGTCGTGTCGTGGATTCCAGAGCAGTATGTTCCTGCCTTCCTGAAATGTTTGGTGCTCCTCCAAACTGTCGACCAGAGTGTTTGATCCATCAGGATTGTCCCTTACATCTATCCTGTTTCAACAACAAATGTAAAGATCCTTGTATTGGATCATGTGGTTTTAACGCACAATGTGTCACGCAAAATCATCGACCAATTTGTTCATGTGTTGAAGGCTTTGAAGGAGATCCATTTTCAGGCTGTAACCCCATTCAAGGTAAGATTGTTTTTATTTCTCTCCTCGGACGATAATAAATGGAAAATCCTGTAGTTATAGTCGAAGAAGTACGAAATCCTTGTAACCCTTCTCCTTGCGGTTCAAACGCAATATGTAAAGAATTTAATGGAGCAGGTTCGTGTACTTGTATAAAAGATTATTTCGGAGATCCTTACATAGGCTGTAGACCAGAGTGTTTGATTAATGACGATTGTTCGTTTGATAAAGTTTGTGTATTAAATAAATGCCAGGATCCTTGTCCTGGAAGTTGTGGATTGAACGCCGATTGCGAAGTTGTAAATCACCGTCCTTCATGCATCTGCATACCTGGATTTACTGGAAATCCTTTGGTTCTTTGTCGAGAAATAGTAGAAATTAGTAAGGCTTCTCTATTGCATGTGTCTTACTTTTCTTAATCTATTTTCTTACTTAGCTGTTCCGATTATCGTTAATCCATGCGCTCCGTCGCCTTGTGGGCCGTACAGTATATGTAGAGAAGTAAATGAAAGACCGGTTTGTACTTGCGAATTAGGATGTATCGGATCACCACCGAACTGTAGACCCGAATGTATTATAAATGCCGAATGTGCATTAGATAAAGCATGTAATAATCAAAGATGTATTGATCCATGTCCAGGAACTTGTGGTCTTAATGCACTTTGTAGAGTAGTTGGTCATAATCCTTTTTGTAGCTGTCCTTCTGAATACACAGGTGATCCTTTCACCAGATGTTTCCCAGAAGAAAGTAAGAACGATAAATTTTCCACTGTATGTGTACTTTCTATTATTTGTTATATCATTTGTAGAAGTCGAAATAGTAGAAATCATAAATCCTTGTGTACCGTCTCCATGCGGTCCATTTTCGTTGTGTCACACTGTAAATGAACAAGTAGTTTGCAGTTGTCTACCAAATTACTTTGGTGTTGCACCAAATTGCAGACCTGAATGTGTCCTTAATTCTGAATGTCCATCAAATAAAGCATGTCAAAATCAAAGATGTATAGATCCTTGCGCAGGATCATGTGGACCTAATGCTGAATGCAAAGTCATTAACCACGTCCCCGTTTGTTATTGTTTACCGCAGTTTACTGGTGATCCGTTTTTAGGATGCCTTCAAAGTAAGAATTTCGAATTGCGATATTGCCTATAGCTTTCACGCTTGATGAAATTAAATCCCGCCAAATAAGCATTAACCAAAACGCATAAGATATAGAACAACAATAAAAATTATTAAAACACTAAAATTCGGTCGGAAAAGGTTTCCCTTAACAAACAAATAATGCGATTAGGTGTTGTGAACAATTAATTCTATAAATAATAAAACAAACCAATGTATGAAGAATAATGATAAACAAATAATAAAATTTAAAAAACACTAAAACAGCTTCTAACCCAAACCAATTAAACAAGGCACATATTATGAAAATAAAAGCTTCAGTGTCGTCTAATAGGAACTGTAGGAGTGATTCTGAAAAAGGAAATAATTGTGGACCGATTTTCTCACTCTAACGTGGCCTGATTGGTAGACTGAGGAAGAGACAGCCAATCAGGTCGCATTAGAGCGAGACAGGCGAACCACAATTATTTCCTAAAACTGGTATAGTATTAAATGCTGTCTCCATATTTTAATGCTCTAAGGTGACACGTCACATATTAAAATGAATAATACCTTTTTAACGCTGTAACAAAACGAGTAACAATGTCGGCTAATCTACAGCTAATGATTCGACTACTTTTTCAGTAAGAGTGATTGAGCCAGAAATAAGGCAACCATGTGTACCAAATCCATGTGGTCCAAATGCGATATGTAAAGAACAAAACGAAGTAGGCTCTTGTAGTTGCATTCCGGATTATTTTGGAGATCCTTATACTGGTTGTAGACCGGAATGTTTAATGAACACAGATTGCCCGAAACATAGAGCCTGTATAAACACTAGATGCGAAGATCCATGTCCAGGCACTTGCGGCATAAATGCGGAATGTTCTGTAATAAATCACACGCCGATTTGTAATTGTTTTACTGGCTACATTGGAAACCCGCTGACTTCTTGTTTGTTACCAGAAATTAGTAAGACTTCTATCTTTTACTTCTTTATTTTCAGATTTACAACTACTTATATCTTTAACTGTTTTATATTACCACCATAGCTATACTTTTAACTTTATTTCTTTTTTTTTTCTCTCTTTCAAAAGTCGAACCCAGACCTCAAACTAATCCTTGTGCAAATACTCCATGCGGACCATTCAGCCAATGTCGCGTAGTAAACGACCACGCGGTATGTTCATGTCAGCAAGACTATATAGGAACACCGCCAAGTTGCAGGCCAGAATGTATAATAAGTGCTGACTGTTCTCCCGATAGGGCTTGCATTAATTCCAAATGTCAAGATCCTTGTCCTGGAACGTGCGGTTTAAATGCCAGATGTTTAGTTGTTAGTCACAACCCAATATGTAGCTGTTCACCGGGTTTCACCGGAGACCCATTTGTTCGTTGCGTTGTGGAAGAAAGTAAGCAACGATAATGACTATTGTTGCTAATACCTTTTATTTTCCAAAATTTCAAATTACAGCAAAAGTTATTCCGACTGTTCCCGAAAGTACATGCGTTCCGTCTCCATGTGGAGCGAATTCTATATGTAGAATTGTAAATAATCAACCGGCATGTTCCTGTTTACCAAATTACATCGGTAGACCTCCAAACTGTCGGCCTGAATGCATGATAAATGCAGAATGCCCTTTAAATCTTGCATGCATAAAGGAAAAGTGTAGAGATCCTTGCCCTGGTTCCTGCGGGATAAATACAAACTGTAGAGTTATAAGTCATTCGCCAGTTTGTAACTGTGAACAAGGGTTCTCAGGAGATCCATTTATTGGATGTTCCCCTACACCGAGTAAGAATTATAGCTCACTGTTTTATTTATATCAGTCAAATAAAATCATTGATTCGATTTTAGTACAACCTAAAATCGAAGAAAACCGTAATCCGTGCAATCCTTCTCCTTGTGGTGCAAATGCAATTTGTAAAGAACGTAACGGACTGGGATCTTGCGTTTGCTTACCAGAATACTTCGGTGATCCTTACACATGTTGCCGTCCCGAATGTATCACAAATTCTGATTGTCCAATGGACAAAGCATGCATGAATAATAAGTGCCGAAATCCATGCCCTGGTACTTGCGGAATCAATGCCGAATGTGTCGTTAATAATCATGCTCCGTCCTGTTTCTGTTCGGAAGGATTTACTGGCGATCCATTAAACGCCTGTCATCAACGACCACTTAGTACGTAATCGCAAATGTTTACTCAAAATTTGATTTTATTTTATTTGATATCATTTAGTTGAAGAATCGAGAAATCCTTGTGATCCATCGCCTTGTGGCCCTTATAGTAACTGCAGAGTGACAAATAATCATGCGGTCTGTTCTTGTCAACAAAATTATATCGGAACGCCCCCAACATGTAGACCCGAATGCATGATTAGCTCCGAATGTCCTCTAGATAAAGCATGCGTTAATCTGAGATGTGCTGATCCTTGCCCAGGTACATGCGGTCTCAGTGCCGTATGCAAAGTTGTCAACCACAATCCTGTTTGTAGTTGTTTACCACAATACACCGGTGATCCGTTTGTTCGATGTATACAGGAAGAAAGTAATACTTTTCAAATACAAAAAATTCAAAACATTCTAATTCAACTGATTCTAAACTTGTAGGATCTATAATTGTTAAAGAAAATCCAAATCCATGCTTGCCTTCACCGTGCGGTCCAAATTCACAATGCCGCGTTATAAATAACACCCCTGCATGTTCCTGTTTGCCAAATTATATCGGGAGAGCTCCAAACTGTCGAGCGGAATGTAGAACTAATTCCGAATGTGCTTCGAATAAAGCATGTCAAAATGAAAAATGCATTGATCCTTGTCCCGGTTCTTGTGGAATCAATACTGACTGTATGGTTATTAACCATCGATCAGTATGCTCATGTCAAGAAGGCTTTACAGGCGATCCCTTCTCTGGATGTACACAAATTCCTCGTAAGTTACGCACGCGATTTAAAAAATTGCAACAGATAACAATTTGACCCAAATTTTAGTTATTCAACCAACAGAGGAACCTCGTAACCCTTGCAATCCCTCCCCTTGCGGAGCTAATGCATTATGTAAAGAAAGAAATGCGATCGGCTCGTGTACATGTATCCCTGAATATTTTGGAGATCCTTACACGGGTTGTCGACCAGAATGTGTAACAAATTCCGATTGTCCACAAACTAGAGCCTGTATTAACAACAAATGTAGAGATCCATGTCCCGGAACTTGCGGAATTAATGCAGAATGTGTCGTTACAAATCATGCACCTTCTTGTTTCTGCATTACTGGTTATACCGGAAACCCTCTTGTCTCTTGCAGTCTACCGATTCCTTGTAAGATATTTACCTATTAGTATTAGATCTTGACATTCGAATATTTCAATTTCTGCTTATCTTTAGTGGAAGAAAACAAACCTGAACCCTGCATTCCCTCACCATGTGGCCCTTACAGCGAATGTCGTGTAGTAAATGATCATGCTGTATGTTCTTGTCAAAAAGATTACATAGGAACTCCTCCAGCATGCAAACCGGAATGCATGATAAGTGCGGACTGTCCGCAGGACAAAGCATGTATTAATAAAAAATGTCAAAACCCTTGCCCTGGAACATGCGGCCTTAATGCACGCTGCGTAGTCGTAAATCATAATCCTATTTGTAGTTGTAATCCAGGGTTTACAGGAGATCCGTTTACTAGGTGTTTAGTAGAAGAAAGTAAGCCTTTTGTCTATCTGTACTCTTAAACTTTTCTTGCATGTACTTTTATACTTTCAGAGAGTGTTGATGTAGTAAACACAAATCCTTGTATACCTTCACCATGTGGACCTAATTCACAATGTAAAGTAGTCGGTAATCAAGTTGCATGCTCCTGTTTACCTAACTATATAGGACGTGCACCGAACTGCCGACCAGAATGTGTAATAAATGAAGAATGTCCCGGAAACTTAGCTTGCCAAAAAGAAAGATGCGTTGATCCTTGTCCCGGATCATGTGGCTCATTTTCTAATTGTCGAGTAATAAACCATGCTCCTGTATGTCAATGTATTAGTGGGTATACAGGAGATCCGTTTAGTGGTTGTTCGATCATTCCTAGTAGTAAGCCTCTTTTTTCTACTTTATATGTACATGTATACTATTTTATCCTCTTTGCATGATTTACTATCTTTATTTTCAGCTCCTATTACTGAAAAGCCAATACAACCTTGTAATCCATCGCCTTGCGGTGCAAATGCCATTTGTCGGGAACAGAACGGCGCTGGATCATGTTCATGTTTACCCGAATATTTAGGAGATCCCTATATAGGTTGCAGACCGGAATGCGTTGTAAATTCGGATTGTGATAGAAGTCGCGCCTGCGTCAACAACAAATGTATAGATCCTTGTTTAGGCTCTTGCGGTCTGAATGCCGAATGTCAAGTGTTTAATCATGCGCCTTCTTGCATTTGTTTACCCGGTTATACCGGTGACCCAACCAGATCATGCGAAATAATTCAAACTAGTAAGATATTTCTAAATCTAATCAGTAAAAGCAACCGTTAATTTTTAATTATCTTCAGAAATAATTGAAAATTTAAATCCATGCGATCCTTCGCCGTGTGGACCTTATAGCCAATGTAAAGTTATAAACGATCACGCTGTTTGTTCTTGTAATGTGGGGTATATTGGAATACCACCCGCATGTAAACCTGAATGCCTTATAAGCTCCGAATGTCCCCAAGATAAAGCATGTATAGAGCAAAAATGTGGCGATCCATGTCCAAACACGTGTGGAATAAACGCTAAATGTCAAGTTATAAACCACAACCCTATATGTAGTTGCATGCCGGGCTTTACTGGAGATCCTTTTGTTATCTGTCTCAAACAACAGTGTATGTTCTAAACTATTTGTTTCTATTTTCCTCTGTTACTTCATTTTCTATTTATTTTAGTATCTACAACTCCTAAACCCAACAGTAATCCTTGCATACCATCGCCGTGCGGTCCAAATTCTCAATGTAAAGTAATTGGTACACAGCCTGTATGTTCTTGTTTACCGAATTATGTCGGTCGTGCTCCAAACTGCAGACCTGAGTGCACTCAAGATACCGAGTGTCCAAACAATTTAGCATGTCTTAATGAAAAATGTAGAGATCCTTGTACAAATGTATGCGGTTTAAATGCAAAATGCACAGTAGTTAATCACCTTCCACTATGTTCTTGTTTACCTGGTTATATAGGGGATCCGTTTTCTTCATGCATCCTCCCTCTTCGTAAGAAAAACAACCTAATCATAAGCATCATAAAATTATATAACTACATTTCAAATCCCTTTGCAGCAATAGATAAAGGACCACCAGCAACTCCTTGCTCACCATCACCGTGTGGTCCCAATTCGGAATGCCGTGAACGAAATAATGCCGGAGCATGTTCCTGTCTTCCAGGATTTGAAGGCAATCCCTATGACAAAGATAGTGGATGTCGTAGAGAATGTGAAAACAATAATGAATGTAGTCCACCTTTGGCTTGTGTCTCATTTAAATGTAAAGATCCATGTCCTGGTACTTGTGGCGTTTTTGCCGAATGCCAAGTGATAAATCACATCCCAACTTGCACCTGTGTACAAGGTTATACGGGCGATCCGTTCTATCAATGTAACGAAATAATAGGTAGTACATTTATACATAATAATAACATTATTTGAACCCTTATATATATATTAAACCCATTTTATACAGAAACGACTCGAGAACCAGAAAATCCTTGTCAACCAACCCCTTGTGGCCCTAACAGTCAATGTAGAAATGTTAACCATCAGGCAGTTTGCTCATGTTTACCTTCTTACGTTGGCACACCCCCACAATGTCGCCCTGAATGTGTGGTTAGCTCAGAATGTCCGTTAGACAAAGCCTGTATTAACAGAAAATGCTCTGATCCTTGCCCTAATACATGCGGAATAGGAGCTCAGTGCTCAACAAGAAACCATCACCCCATTTGTGCATGTCCACCCGGTTATACTGGTGATCCATTTTCAAGATGTTCTGTATTACGTAAGAAACGATAAAATTCTTAATTTGCTTTTTACTCACAATTAGTCTCGCCGAATTTTAGCGGAAGAACCAAAACAAACTGAACGAACACCGTCTTGCTATCCCTCTCCTTGTGGGCCTAATTCACAATGCCAAATGACAGGAGGACTCCCATCATGTTCTTGTCTTGAGAACTACATAGGTACTCCGCCAAACTGTAGACCCGAATGTGTACTAAACTCTGAATGTGGCAGCGAATTAGCTTGCATAAATCAGAAATGTCAAGACCCATGTCCTGGTTCATGCGGTAGTAACGCCCGTTGTCACGTTCTAAATCATACACCGATATGTACCTGTCAAGATGGTCTAACGGGTGACCCATTCGTTCAATGTGTACAAATACCGGCTACTACAACACCAGCTACAATCGACCCTTGCAATCCTTCACCCTGTGGCCCTAATGCAATTTGTCGTGACGGAATCTGTTCTTGTTTACCGGAATACCAAGGCAACCCTTACGAATCTTGTAGACCTGAATGTATTGTTAGCTCAGAATGTAACCGAGACAAAGCTTGCGTACGAAACAAATGCATAAACCCGTGTATAGGAACCTGTGGAAATAACGCACAATGTGACGTTGTAAACCACATACCGATATGCTCATGCGCTGATGGGTTTACCGGAGATCCATTTACTAATTGTCGCATTGCCGACAAAATATCACCCGAAGCAAAACTGGATCCTTGTAGCGCGTCACCTTGTGGTCCAAACAGTCAATGTCGCCCCGTCAATGGTCAAGCAGTTTGTTCCTGTCTTCAAGGATACATGGGTTCGCCGCCATCATGCAAACCAGAATGCATTGTTAGCAACGAATGTCCTCCTACAAAAACATGTATAAACCAGAAATGTACCAATCCATGCTTAGGATCGTGCGGCCTAAGAGCTAGATGCGAAGTTATACATCACAATCCTATTTGCAGTTGTCCAGAAGGTATGACAGGAGACCCTTTCACAAATTGTCAAGAAGTTGTAAGGGTTGTAGAAGAACGACCAGAAATCACCAACCCTTGCCAGCCATCTCCCTGCGGTCCTAACTCTGAATGCAAGGTTTCTAATGCAGTTCCGGTTTGTCAATGTAGGGAAAATTATATTGGACAACCTCCAAACTGTAGACCAGAGTGCGTAATTAATCCTGATTGCCCGACAACTTCCGCATGTATTAACAATAGATGTAGAGATCCCTGTCCTGGTAGTTGTGGCGAAAACGCAGAATGCAGAGTTGTCTCACATACTGTTTCTTGCTCGTGTCTCGAAGGGTATACAGGAAATCCATTTGTACAATGTTCACTACAGAAGACGGAAATCATCAACCCTTGCGAACCATCGCCATGCGGTAGCAACGCAATTTGTACCCAGAGAAACGGTGTTGGTGCTTGTAGCTGTATTGAAGACTATCAAGGAAATCCGTACGAGGGCTGCCGTCCCGAATGTGTTTTAAGTTCGGATTGTCCAACAAACAGAGCTTGCATACGTAATAAATGTCAAGATCCTTGTCCAGGAATTTGTGGACAATTTGCGGAATGTTCAGTAGTTAATCACATACCTGTTTGTACTTGTATAGCCAGTTATATTGGTGATCCATTTACTAACTGCTACCCAGCTCCGCCTCCACAAAGTAAGTTAACGAATCCAATCAATTATTCTAGTTTTTAATATTCAATTTCTATTCAGCTGTAACAGAAGCTCCTATTAACCCGTGCAATCCATCGCCATGTGGTCCAAATAGCCAATGCAGAAATATAAACGGGCAAGCTGTTTGCTCTTGTTTGCCAGAATACACCGGAACGCCTCCAAGCTGCAAACCCGAATGCGTTGTTAATTCAGAATGCCCACAAGATAAAGCTTGTCACAAATTCAAATGTACGAACCCCTGTGCAGGAACTTGTGGCTTAAACGCCAGATGTGAGGTTATTAATCATAACCCTATATGTAGCTGTGGAGAAGGTTTAACAGGAGATCCATTCACCCGATGTTTAGAAGGTAATTTCGATTAATTGTTCGTACAAGTTTCTTTATCATAAGAACATAATTTTATTTCAGTCGTTGTTCCTGCTCCAAGGCCCGCGACAAATCCATGTATTCCATCACCATGTGGTCCAAACTCGGAATGTCGAGTAACTGGTGATCAGCCTTCTTGCTCTTGTCTAAGAAATTATATTGGTGCACCACCAAACTGCCGTCCGGAATGTAGCGTTAATACTGACTGCAATTCAGTTTTGGCTTGTATATCAGAGAAGTGTAGAGATCCTTGTCCTGGTTCGTGCGGTTTTAACGCTGCTTGTCGCGTTCAAAACCATATACCCATTTGTACTTGTATTGAAGGTTTTACTGGTGATCCGTTCACCCAATGTACCCCACATGTCGGTAAGTATTCACTACAGTTCTATATTTGTTTTTCCCTTAGTAAAACTATTTTTTTTTCTACATCTAATCTAGAACCACCAAAAACAGCTCCTACAAACCCTTGTCAACCCTCTCCCTGCGGACCAAATGCTCAGTGTGATAACGGTATTTGTACATGCCTCACCGACTACCAAGGAGATCCTTATCAAGGATGCCGACCTGAATGCACAATGAACACTGATTGTCCTCCCAGTAGCGCTTGTATAAATAAAAAATGTGTTGACCCCTGTCCTGGAACTTGCGGCCAAAGCGCAGAATGCGCCGTTGTCAATCACATACCTACTTGCAGTTGTCCTATCAATTTTGAAGGAGATCCGTTTGTCCTCTGCAAGCCAATAGTACCAGGTAAAAGAAATTTCCGTCAACAAACTGCACCATTTATTGAAATGTACCGTTTAACAATTTACTCATTTGTTCTGCTTTAGTTTCAAAAGTACAACCTTGTAACCCTTCGCCATGCGGACCCAACAGTTTATGTAAAGTAAATAACGACGTAGCCGTTTGTTCATGTCAACTAGGATTCATTGGAAGTCCTCCGAACTGCCGACCAGAATGCGTTGTTAGTGCAGAATGCCCGCTCACGCAAGCTTGTCTTAATAACAAGTGTGTGGATCCTTGTCCAGGCACATGCGGAATTTCAGCCCAATGTCAAACAATTAATCACAACCCTATTTGCAGCTGTAACGCTGGTTTAACTGGCGATCCATTTGTCAGATGCTATCCAATTCAGGGTAATTATCTGCTTTGAATTTTATTATTGATAAAATTATCGTTTTTATTTTTATAATGAAATTTAAGGTAGAAGTTGTGAAACTGCATTTTAACACAAGAAAGACAAGGACAAGTTTCACTAGTTTATTTATCAACTCGACAAATTTGTTTCGGCCTAATAAGGCCATTTACAAGAGAAATACAAATGATTACTAAAATTAAGAACTACTCGCTGCTATTTAAGTAACTACAAATTGAAAAGTAGAAGGGGGAAGTTATAAGTGGTTAGTTCTAATTGATTAAGTTAAGGTTATTTAATATAGCTTTCTTAATTTAATAATTTTCTAAAAGAGACAATTTTCTTGATTTAGGAATGTTTTAATGTAGAATTTTGAAATTATTTATATCTAAAGAATGACCTAACTGAATACAATGTTCAGTTATCCCACTGGAATTACATTTTTTGTTTCATATAGCCGCATCATCTTCTGAAATGCGTTTACCGATAGCCCTGCCTGATTGTCCAATGTATGTAGCGTCACCTACAAAAAACTTGATAGATACCCGATTTTTAGACTGAGGAACACTAACTTTACAATTACATATCATTAAACTAAGATTAGTGTAGTTAGTTTCGATTATATTACAGTTGAACTTATTTTGTAAAAGAAACTTGTACTCATAGCTAAAATTATTAACATATTTGATAGGACAAAAGATAGTTTTTTGTTGACAAAGGGAAGAACTGTTATACAATATGGTAGAAACTTGTTTTTTCAGCTTTTTATTTATTTAGTAATTTATCAATAGTCATTGGCGAAAGCAATATATTTAATAGTTGATAACTCTGTATTGAAATCTGTATTTGATAAAGTCTATTTAGTAGGGAATTAAATACTGAATTCTTTACGTATTTGGGATGTGAAGAATTTGCCGGAATAACTGTGTCAATTGTAGTAGGTTTACGAAAGATATTAAAAACAAATTAATTTGATTCTTTTTTTAAAGATATGTCCAGGAAATTGATATCATTGTTGACTTCTTTTACGATCGTAAAAGAGATGTTGTTGTTCAAAGAATTTAGAAGTAAAAGGAAATTATCTAATTGACGTTCTGTACCTTTCCATACACAGAAAATATCATCAACAAATTTGTCGAGTTGATAAATAAACTAGTGAAACTTGTCCTTTTATTTTCTTTATTTTTTATAATTATATTTTGATAATTTTAATTTTTACAGAAGAACGAACTCCCGAACCCATAAATCCGTGTGAACCGTCACCGTGCGGTCCGAATTCGGTATGTCGTGTATCTAACGGTAGTCCGGCATGTTCGTGTTTACAAAATTATGTCGGTTTACCACCCAGTTGTCGTCCGGAGTGCACAATAAATTCCGAATGCCGATCGAATTTAGCGTGTATAAATCAAAAGTGTCGCGATCCGTGTCCGGGAGCGTGTGGTTCGAACGCGGTATGTGCTGTAATCAATCACAACACAGTATGTTCCTGTATTGCAGGATTTACCGGAGATCCATTCAGTAGCTGCGTTCCTGTGCAAGGTAAGTCATTTATCGCTTCTCTTAATCCATGCAGCTTTTTTGACGAATACAATCTCGCAAGTATAATAACAATCTACAGTTTTCTTAATTAAACAAAACATTTGGTGATAAAAAAGAAAAACGAGAATACGGAAATTTGAATAGTAGTTAATAAAATGAAAGACCATTCAAACAAAAATTGCAAATATTGATGTTCAATTATAACTAAAGTGAAAATTTTCAGTTTTGCACGGCCAATAATAAGTAAACACACTTTATAATATTACTATTGAATAATACTTAAACAAATTATAGAAAAAGTATTAAAATCATTTCTCAATCTAATAAATTTAACACTATTAAATATATCAACAATTATAAAATTATGTAAGTTAATTAAATTGATATGCAGTAGTTACTAACGACTGCAGGATGCCTTTAAAATTCCGTTTTCTTCGAAACAACAACGAAACATTCGCTTAAGATCTATAACAATTGAATTACAAATGTTTAATGTAATGTCATGCTTAATAAATAAGAACTTATGCTTGCTTCTAACAGTGGATGCATTAATAAGGTAAGTTTATTGCTGTTAAGCTCTACATAACAAATTAGCTTTAAGGATTTGCGGAAAGCTTAAATAAATGCGCATTTTGTTTAAGCCTCGCCAAGAAATGCTTACATTGGAAAACGAGTAATAATAATATGCCAAATATTCTACCATATTGCTTTTATACATTAAAACAACGCATTAAACGATCCCCATATTCCCCGCAAAACTGCGCTTTCATAATATGACCCTATGCCTGATGCAAGAAACGAAATGGCGCTCCCAACTGTGGTGGTAAAATGAAAATTGGAAGACCTCAACGTACAAACGCCTGTTACTTTTCTCCTTTTTGATAAGTTTTACCACCTCATGTCCTGTGCGATTTTATGCTTCTTCAAATAATAATCAATAATTTTATCTTTCCCCTTCTGCTTGGTAGACGCTGCGCTGATGCCAAATTGGTAGTTAACGATAGATATCCCATCAAATTAAATTGAATTACAGGTTTACCTTTGCAAATCGAATCGAGACCGTGTGACCCATCTCCATGCGGCCAAAATGCCGTGTGTAAAGAACAAAATAATGCAGGTTCTTGCTCATGCTTACCCGATTATATTGGAAACCCCTACGAAGGCTGCAGGCCTGAGTGTGTCCTAAATTCTGATTGTCCCTCTCATTTAGCATGTATACGAAACAAATGTCAAAATCCTTGTCCTGGAACTTGCGGACAAAACGCAGATTGTCAAGTAGTAAACCACCTACCAACTTGTATCTGCAAGATTGGTTTTACAGGTGACCCATTCCAGTTTTGTAGTATCATACCAGCAGAAAGTAAGTGTTACATTATTTTTTTCTTTGTAAACTACTTACATACATAATACGATATAATTATCCATTTTAGTTACCAAACAACAAAGCAACCCTTGCAATCCATCCCCTTGTGGTCTAAATAGTCAATGCAAGGAAGTTAATAACCAAGCAGTTTGCTCCTGCTTACTAAATTATTTGGGTAGCCCTCCGAACTGTAGACCAGAATGTACAGTCAGCTCTGAATGTACACAAAATAGAGCATGTGTAAATCAAAAATGCGTTGACCCTTGTCCAGGAGTTTGTGGTCTAAACACAAGATGTGACGTTATTAATCACAGTCCTATATGTAGTTGTCGATCTGGTTTTACTGGAGATCCATTTGTCGTTTGTTCCCCGATACCACGTAAGACAATTACATAAATTAATATACAACGGTTTGTATATAACATACCATATTGCAGCACCGGCCCAAATTTCAATACCACAAGTTGTAGTAGACCCATGTATCCCTTCCCCTTGTGGCCCTAACTCCCAATGTCGCAACAGAAATGGAATACCTTCATGTTCTTGTTTGGAAACATATCAGGGAAGCCCTCCAAACTGTCGCCCAGAATGTACCATTAATTCGGACTGTACAAGTGATAAAGCTTGTATTAACGAAAAATGTAGAGATCCCTGTCCAGGATCTTGTGGTGTAAACGCCCAATGTAATGTTAACAATCATATTCCTACTTGTACCTGCTTTGCAAAGTATATCGGGGATCCTTTCAGTGTTTGCTCACCTGAACCCGAAAAACGTAAGTGTAAAAACTGTTAAATGTTAAATGTGGTTACAATGTAATAACTTTTAGAAGAAGAAATACCCAAAGACCCTTGTAATCCGTCTCCTTGCGGACCTAACACTCAATGCAATAACGGTATTTGTACTTGTTTACCCGAGTATCAAGGTGATCCATATAGAGGCTGTAGACCTGAGTGTGTTCTTAACACCGATTGTTCGAAAGACAGGGCATGTATTCGAAACAAATGCATAAACCCGTGTCAAAATACTTGTGGACAAAATGCAGAGTGTACAGTTAATAACCATATTCCTAGTTGTTCTTGTCCTAAGGGATTTACAGGAAATGCATTTTTAATATGCAATCGTGTTAAAGGTATATAATGTTTTATATTATATTCGCATTCAGTAATGGCAATAACCAAAACTTTCTAGAACAAATTGAAACACACCCATGTAATCCATCACCGTGTGGTCCAAACAGTCAATGTAGAGAAATAAACGGGCAAGCAGTATGCTCTTGCGTACCCAATTATTTGGGCTCTCCTCCAAATTGCAGACCAGAATGTGCGGGTAGTTCAGAATGTTCACTAGATAGAGCATGTGTTAATCAGAAATGTATCGATCCATGTCCTGGAACCTGCGGCATTAGCGCAATTTGTCAAGTTGTAAATCACAATCCCATTTGTAGCTGTCCTGCTAAATTTTCAGGAGATCCTTTCACGCGTTGCCTTGTTGTTGGTAAGTCAAAGCCCATATTTCTCTTTAATGAATTTACAAAAAGAGTGAACAATTTTTTAGAAGAGAAAGTTATTCCCATCAATCCATGTCAACCCTCTCCGTGCGGTCCTAACTCGGAATGCCGAGTTTCAGGAGAATCTCCGTCGTGTTCATGTTTACCTGAATTCATTGGCGTCCCACCAAATTGTAGACCAGAGTGTGTGAGCAACACAGAATGTCTTTCAAACTTGGCTTGCATAAATAATAAATGTAAAAATCCTTGTGCTGGAATTTGTGGCATTAACGCAGAATGTCGGGTTACAAGTCATACACCCATTTGCCTCTGTCCAGTTTCATTTGCAGGAGATCCTTTCGTTGAATGTCGCCAAGAAAGTAAATGCAGAAATATATTTTCCGTAAGATTAACTTTACCTAATAAATTAATAATTATTCCAGTTCAACCGGTAATTAAAGAAACAGTTACACCATGCATACCATCACCATGTGGTTCAAATGCGATTTGTAGAGAACAAAATAACGCGGGTGCCTGCATATGCCAAGAAGGATATATTGGAAATCCCTACGAAGGATGTCGTCCAGAATGTATTTTGAATTCAGACTGTTCCTCTGATAAAGCTTGCGTTAACAGCAAATGTCAAAACCCTTGTCCAGGAACATGCGGTCAAAACGCAAACTGTCAAGTGGTAAATCATTTACCTTCTTGTACGTGTATCGTGGGATACACTGGAGACCCATTCACATACTGCAGCATTATGCCTGAACGTAATAATAACCATTGGTTTCTTTTTAAATGCGCAATTATTAAAAATTAACCGTTACAGCCAAACCAACAGAAAAAGTAAATCCTTGTAGTCCTTCTCCATGTGGACCCAACAGCCAATGCCGCGAAAGTAATGAACAAGCTGTTTGTTCCTGTCTACCGACGTATTTAGGTAGTCCACCTGAATGCCGACCTGAATGCGTTGTTAGTTCTGAATGTGCGCAAAATAGAGCTTGCGTCAATCAAAAATGTGTCGATCCTTGTCCAGGAGTCTGTGGAATTAATACGAGATGCGATGTAATAAATCACAGTCCAATATGCAGCTGTAAAGAGAAATTCTCCGGTGATCCATTTACCATTTGCGTTCCTGAAGTTGGTGAGAAACAACACCAAAAACTGCTATCGGCCAAAATAAAACCATATATTTTTTTACAGAAGTTGTAACCCCTAAAGAACCCGTTAACGTAAATCCGTGCATACCTTCTCCTTGTGGGCCAAATTCTCAGTGCCGTGAGATAAATGGCATTCCTTCTTGTTCTTGTTTAGAAAATTACATAGGGAGTCCACCAAATTGTAAGCCTGAATGTACTATAAATTCCGATTGCATAAGCGATAAAGCTTGTATTAGAGAAAAATGTCGAGATCCTTGTCCAGGATCTTGCGGCGTTAACGCCGTTTGTAACGTGGCTAATCATATCCCCATATGTACGTGTTTTGAAGGATATATCGGTGATCCATTTAACAATTGCTACCCTAAACCAGTTCCACGTATGTTATTCAAATGAACCAAAGTAAAATCAAATAGTTCATGTGCTAATGTTTTAGAAATACCTGTTGTTCAAGATCGTTGCAATCCATCCCCTTGTGGTTCGAATACTAATTGCAATGACGGAATATGCACATGTTTGCCTGATTATCAAGGCGATCCTTATCGTGGTTGTAGACCGGAATGTGTTTTAAATACCGATTGTTCAAAAGACAGAGCCTGCGTGAGAAATAAATGTATAAATCCTTGCACAAATACTTGTGGCGAAAGAGCAGAATGCATTGTGGCCAACCACATTCCAATATGTTCTTGTCCAGTAGGATTCACTGGAAACGCATTTTTAATTTGCAATGAAGTCAGAGGTAGAAATTCATATATAAAATAGTTTGCAACCGATTCGTTATTGTTTACACATATTTGTCTGACAGAACCAGTGAAAGAAAATCCTTGTAATCCAAGTCCATGCGGTCCAAATAGCCAATGTCGAGAAATTAATGGTCAAGCAGTTTGTTCTTGTCTCGCCGGTTATCTGGGAAGTCCACCCACATGTAGACCTGAATGTGTTGTTAGTTCAGAATGTTCTTTAAACCGTGCTTGTGTAAATCAAAAATGCATTGATCCATGTCCTGGCACTTGTGGCATCGATGCCATTTGCCAAGTTGTCAATCACAATCCTATCTGTAGTTGTAGACCAGATTTTTCAGGTGATCCTTTCACCCGTTGTTTGAAAATAGGTAAGATAAATTTTCTACATTAAAGCACGAAGCTGTTTATATAACGAGCGCGTTTTAGAAATTCCGCCAGAGCCTGTTAATTTATGTGAACCAAGCCCATGCGGTCCCAACTCTCAATGTAGAGTAATTGGAGAATCACCATCATGTTCATGTCTGCTTGAATTTATTGGAGTTCCACCAAATTGTAGACCTGAATGTGTTAGTAATTCCGAATGTCAGTCGAACTTGGCATGCATAAACAACAAATGTAAGAATCCATGCGAAGGACTGTGTGGAATAAACGCCGAATGTCGCGTAAGCAGTCACATACCGGTCTGTATATGCCCTGTATCATTCACCGGAAATCCCTTCTCAGAATGCCGACAAGAAAGTACGAACAAATGTAAATTTCTTATTAAAAACTCAACTTATTCAATCATTACAATTTTTAGTACAACCTGCCGTTAAAGAACGTCTGACACCTTGTATACCATCACCATGCGGTCTTAATGCTATCTGCAGAGAACAAAATGGTGCAGGAGCGTGCATATGCCAAGAGGACTACTTTGGAAATCCTTATGAAGGATGTCGTCCAGAATGCATCCTAAATTCTGATTGTGCACCTAATAAAGCCTGTATTAACAATAAATGTCAAGATCCATGTCCCGGTACGTGTGGTCAAAACGCTAACTGTCAAGTAGTAAACCACTTACCAACGTGTCTATGTATTTCCGGCTACACCGGTGATCCATTCACTTTCTGCAATGTAATGCCTGAAGGTAATTTTTTTCTAAATTTTCCTCCTCGGTTTTCCTTATCGATTGATTTTTTAGTTGTAGCAACTGAGAAAATTCAACCTTGCACTCCTTCGCCTTGCGGCCCGAACAGCCAATGTCGTGAAAGCAACGGTCAATCTGTGTGTTCTTGTATTCCGACTTATTTAGGCAGTCCACCCAATTGTAGACCAGAATGTGTTGTAAGTTCGGAATGTCCTATGAACAGAGCATGTGTAAATCAGAAATGCGTCGATCCCTGTCCTGGTGTCTGTGGCTTAAATACAAGATGTGAAGTTGTCAATCACAGTCCAATTTGCAGTTGCACACCAGGTTTTAGTGGCGATCCTTTTACAAGATGTTCACCAATTCCTGGTAACATAAACATCTTGTTAATAATTGTATTTCATAATATGTAACACAAACGTTTTGGCATATTCCAGCTGCACCTGTCGCTATAACACGTCCCGTTGTTAATTTATGTATGCCTTCTCCATGTGGACCCAACTCTCAGTGTCGCGAAGTAAACGGTATACCTTCTTGTACTTGCTTGGAAAATTACATCGGAAGCCCACCAAACTGTCGTCCTGAATGTACAATCAATCCAGATTGCACGAGTGACAAGGCTTGTATTAAAGAGAAATGTAGAGATCCATGCCCGGGCTCGTGTGGTGTTAACGCAAAGTGTGCTGTTACAAATCATATACCAATTTGTAGTTGTTTGGAAGGATATACTGGTGATCCATTTAGTAACTGTTATGTTCAACCTGAACCACGTGAGTTAAGCCTACATTAAAATCTATATCGAATCGTTAAAATATTTCATATTTTAAGTGACACCTGTTGTTTTGGATCGTTGCAATCCGTCTCCTTGTGGACCGAACACGGAATGTAATAATGGCATTTGTACCTGTCTAGCCGAATACCAAGGAGATCCTTACCGTGGTTGTAGACCTGAATGTGTTCTAAACAACGACTGCCCTAAAGAAAAAGCATGTATTCGTAACAAGTGTATAAATCCATGCCAAAATACTTGCGGACAAAACGCCGAATGTTCCGTTGTTAATCACATTCCTATATGTTCATGTCCTGCAAGATTTGCAGGAAATGCATTCATTCTCTGTTCTCCCGTCAGAGGTATTTACTACAATAACATATATCTGTCATACAACTTCTAACAATCATTTTCTAGAACCCGTGAACATACACCCGTGTAATCCATCGCCATGCGGGCCAAACAGTCAATGTAGAGAAATAAATAATCAAGCTGTATGCTCTTGTGTAATTGGTTATTTAGGATCACCTCCTCTTTGTAGACCAGAGTGTGCCATCAGTTCGGAATGTTCACTCGAACGGGCATGTGTGAATCAAAAATGTATAGATCCATGCCCAGGAACATGCGGAATTAATGCTTTATGTCAAGTCGTTAATCATAATCCAATATGCAGCTGTCCTGAAAGCTTTTCTGGAGATCCGTTTGCACGTTGTCTCTTCATAGGTAACTAATTATTCTACAACTCACTTAATTGCATGACAACACGCGATTCATTTTAGAAAAGCCCCGAGAACCTATCAATCCTTGTCAGCCATCTCCATGCGGCCCTAATTCACAATGTAAGGTCTCTGGAGATTCACCTTCTTGTTCATGTTTACCTGAATTCGTTGGTATTCCACCAAACTGTAGACCCGAATGTGTTAGCAATCCAGAGTGTGCACAAAATTTAGCATGTATAAATAACAAATGCAGCAACCCTTGTACTGGAATATGCGGAGCTAATGCAGAATGTAAAGTTGTCAGTCATACTCCAGTTTGTGTATGTCCTGTAACGTTTACAGGGGACCCGTTCGTAAACTGTTACCAAGAAAGTAAGAAATATCAAGTAGTAAGTCTTCACATTCGTTAATGATTTATCTTATAGTCCAACCAGTAGTAGAAGAACGTCTCACACCGTGTATACCATCCCCATGTGGATCAAATGCTCTATGTAGGGAACAAAATGGAGCAGGAGCATGTATATGTCTGGAGAATTACATAGGAAACCCATATGAAGGGTGTCGACCAGAATGTGTTTTAAATTCAGATTGTCCTTCAAGTAGAGCATGTATAAATAACAAATGTCAAGATCCTTGTCCTGGAACCTGCGGTCAAAACGCAAATTGTCAAGTAGTAAATCATTTACCATCTTGTACATGTGTTTCTGGTTACACGGGAGATCCATTCACGTTTTGTAGTATTCTACCAAAAAGTAATTATTGCAATAAAATTATCATTAATAAAAAAAATACAACGGCAATTCCGTTTTAGTTGAACCAACAGAAAAACCGAATCCATGTAGTCCTTCGCCCTGTGGACCTAACAGCCAATGTCGTGAAAGTAATGGGCAAGCAGTTTGTTCATGTTTGCCTTCTTACCTAGGAAATCCACCTAGTTGTAGACCAGAGTGTGTTGTGAGTTCTGAATGTCAACAAAACAAGGCATGTATAAATCAACAGTGCGTTGATCCATGTCCCGGTGTATGCGGAATAAACACAAGATGTAACGTAGTAAGCCACAGTCCAATATGTACTTGTAAAGAAGGTTTTAGTGGAGATCCTTTCACAATTTGTTCACCGACCCCTAGTAAGCTTCATTCGCACCGTACATGTTATGTTGATTATTTATGCTTTCTAATAATTTCAGTTCAAACAGTTACTGAAGTAAGGCCGTCAAATCCGTGCGTACCTTCTCCCTGTGGTCCAAATTCAGAATGTCGTGAAATAAATAATATTCCTTCTTGTACCTGCTCCCAAAATCACATAGGAAGTCCGCCAAATTGTCGTCCAGAATGTACCATCAATTCTGACTGCACAAGCGACAAAGCATGCATAAGAGAAAGATGCCAGGATCCTTGTCCTGGCTCCTGCGGTATTAACGCCAAGTGTGTAGTAATTAATCACGTGCCTACCTGTTCCTGTTTCGACAGTTACACAGGAGACCCGTTTAACAACTGTTATCCCCAACCCATTCCACGTAAGGACGACAGCGTGGATTGAGTAAAGACCATTAGAATCAAAACATATTTTTCTTTTAGAAGAACCTATCGTAGAAGATCGCTGCAATCCATCTCCTTGCGGACCAAATACACAATGCAATAACGGTATTTGCACTTGCCTGCCTGAATATCAGGGAGATCCTTACCGTGGTTGTAGACCAGAATGTGTGTTGAACAGCGATTGCTCGAAAAATCAGGCTTGCGTCCGAAACAAATGCGTTAACCCATGTATAAATACTTGTGGAGAGAATGCAGAATGTTCCGTAGTTAATCACATACCAATGTGTTCTTGTACAGAAGGTTTCACAGGCAATGCATTTTTAATTTGCAATCGTATTAGAGGTAAGCTAAAACAAAAAGTACCAGTTATTTTTCTTACAATTCACCATTATAGAACCCGAAATAAGAAACCCGTGTAGTCCAAGTCCTTGCGGTCCGAACAGTCAGTGTAGAGAAGTAAACAATCAAGCCGTATGTTCGTGCGTAGTTGGATATATAGGAAGTCCTCCAACTTGCAGACCCGAATGTATTGTTAGTTCGGAATGTTCACTTGATCGTGCATGTGTAAACCAAAAGTGTATAGATCCTTGTCCCGGAACATGCGGCCTAAACGCTCTATGCCAAGTAGTTAATCACAATCCAATCTGTAGTTGCGCTCCTTCATTCTCTGGAGATCCATTTACACGTTGTTCGCCAATAATTGGTGAGTTCATAAGAAATGTTTCAATTAATTCATTAAATTAATCACCTAATTTCCATTCAAGCACAAGTTGAAAAACCAACAAATCCTTGTGAACCTTCTCCATGCGGTCCTAATTCACAGTGCAGAATAACAGGAGAGTCTCCATCGTGTTCATGTCTCCCTGAATACATAGGCGTACCACCTAATTGCAAACCAGAATGTATCAGTAATTCGGATTGTCAATCCCAATTGGCGTGCATAAATAAAAAATGTATAAATCCATGTCAAGGTTTGTGTGGACTAAACGCAGAATGCAGAGTAACAAACCACATTGCTGTATGCTTGTGTCCGACATCGTTCACGGGAGATCCATTTTTGGAATGTCGTCAACAAAGTATGATTCATTTAAATTTTAAATAAGCTCAATTTAATTCGTACATATTCCATAGTACAACCTGTCATGAAAGAACGTCTTACACCATGTGTACCATCGCCGTGCGGTGCTAATGCTGTATGCAGAGAGAAGAATGGAGTTGGTGCCTGCATTTGTCAAAACGATTACGTAGGCAATCCTTACGAAGGTTGTCGTCCCGAATGTATCCTAAACTCTGACTGCCCAGCTAACAAGGCTTGTATAAATAGCAAATGTCAAGATCCATGTCCAGGGACGTGTGGATTAAACGCAAATTGTCAAGTTATCAATCATTTGCCTTCTTGCACATGTACTCTTGGTTTCACTGGTGATCCATTCACTAACTGCTATGTTATTCCTGAATGTAAGTATTCTATAGAAAAGTCAACAAAAACGATTAACAAAATCAAATTTAGCTGCCCCCATCGAGAAAGCCGAGCCCTGTAATCCATCCCCTTGTGGACCTAACAGTCAATGTCGCGAAAGTAATGGTCAGGCGGTTTGTTCTTGTCTACCGACTTATACAGGTAGTCCTCCTGGATGTAGGCCAGAATGTGTTGTTAGTTCAGAATGTAATCGAGACCGGGCTTGTATAAATCAAAAATGTACAGATCCATGTCCAGGAACGTGCGGCATAAACACAAATTGCAATGTTATCAATCATAGTCCAATCTGTAGCTGTCTTCCCGGTTACACCGGCGATCCATTTATTCGATGTGTTGAATCACGTAAGAATTTCGCTGGGAACTCCTTTAATTCCAGTGTTACCCGCAATTTCACTTGCAGGTCCCCCTCCTGCAGAAATAACACCAATTATAAGAGACAGCTGTCTTCCAACACCGTGCGGACCTTTCTCTCAGTGTCAAGATATTGGAAATGTTCCTTCTTGCTCCTGTTTGCCCAATTATATAGGTACTCCTCCAAATTGTAGACCAGAATGTTCAAGTAATTCAGAATGTCCAAGTAATAAAGCATGTATTAGAGAACGATGCGAAGATCCTTGTCCAGGATCTTGCGGCATTTTGGCTAAATGTAACGTTATTAACCATATTCCAATATGTTCGTGTATTGAAGGATATACTGGTAATCCATTTTCACAATGTACAGTTATCGTGAACGGTAAGTTAGTACCACTCAATAGAAAAACTAAATTTATTATCGACTTTTCTATTACTCAGAAGTAGACGATACTGTCGAAATAAACCCGTGTAGACCATCACCATGCGGACCCAATGCAGAATGTAACAGTGGAATTTGTACATGTATTCCGAACTATCAAGGAGACCCGTATAGAGGATGTAGACCCGAATGTGTACTAAATAGTGAATGTCCTCAAAACAACGTCTGTCTTAAAAATAAATGTATTGATCCTTGTCCTGGTACATGCGGCCAAAACGCTAAATGCTCAGTAATCAATCATATACCTACATGTTTCTGTGAAGAAGGATTTACTGGGAACGCCTTTATTTTATGTTCTCCTGTACAAAGTAAGGAATTAGATAAACAACTATGGTGCAAAATATAATACAGAACAACATTCTTGTAGATATTATAGAAACCAATCCATGCGAACCATCGCCCTGTGGTCCAAACAGCCAATGCAGAGTTTTAAATAATGTGGCGGTTTGTTCTTGCGTGCCAAACTTCATAGGTAATCCACCCGCTTGCAGGCCTGAATGTATCGTTAGTTCGGAGTGTTCTCAAAATAGAGCCTGCATCAATCAAAAATGTGTCGACCCTTGCCCCGGCACATGCGGAATTGATGCCCTATGCCAAGTTGTTAACCACAATCCCATATGTAGTTGTCCCACAAGATATACCGGAAATCCATTCACTCGATGCGATCTTATCCGTAAGGAAATCTGTCAAGATTAAATATACACATTTTTATTCGATTAATATTTTTAGGTGAACCAGAAAAAATTGTTCAACCAATACGTCCCTGTACCCCATCCCCATGTGGACCATATTCTCAATGTAGAGAAGTCGGTGAATCACCATCTTGCTCTTGTTTACCTGATTACATAGGTTCGCCTCCAAGTTGCCGTCCAGAATGTATAAGTAACAGCGAATGCCCAACGAGTCAAGCATGTATCAATAATAAATGTAAGGATCCATGTCCTGGATCGTGTGGCATTAACGCTCAGTGTCATGTCATAAGTCACACACCGAATTGTCTTTGTCTACCTGAATACGAAGGTGATCCTTTCATCCAATGTATCATAAAACAAGTCGCAATTATAAATGAGAAACCAACTCCTTGTGTACCATCGCCTTGTGGACCAAACACAGTATGTAAGGATCGAAATGGTGTGGGTTCTTGTACGTGTTTGGCAGATTATATTGGAAATCCGTACGAAGGCTGCAGACCGGAATGCATCTTAAATTCTGACTGTTCATCGAATCTTGCTTGCATTAATAGCAAATGTCAGGATCCATGTCCCGGAACTTGTGGACAAAACGCTGAATGCAGAGTTATTAATCATTTGCCCTCTTGTACTTGTGGATCTGAATATTCGGGAAATCCGTACCAAATATGTCTCATAATACCTCCAGAAAGTAATTATTTTGATCACTTCTAAATTACGCAAATCTATAATGTTAACTTTTTAGAAACCCCGGTTGCTACAGATCCTTGCAACCCCTCTCCGTGTGGGCCTAACAGTCAATGTAGAACTGTAAACGATCAAGCAGTTTGTTCTTGTTTACCGGAATATTCAGGAATTCCGCCAAATTGTAGACCAGAATGTGTGATAAGCTCAGAATGTTCCAGTAATTTAGCTTGTGTAAATCAAAAATGTGTCGATCCTTGTCCGGGAACTTGTGGAATCAACACCAAATGCAAAGTTATAAATCACAGCCCTATATGTAGCTGTAATGATGGATTCACTGGGGATCCATTCACTCGCTGCACCAAAATTCCCGGTATGAAATATATTCTTGTCCTTCTATTTTATCCTTTACCAATCACACATTTATATTCTTTTAGTAACTGAAATAGTAGAAACGGTACCAACAAATCCCTGTGTTCCGTCACCTTGTGGACCTAATTCACAATGTCGTGACATCGGTGGTATACCGTCGTGTACATGTCTAGAAAACTACGTGGGAAGTTCGCCTAATTGTCGACCAGAATGTACTATCAATTCGGAATGTCCCGCTAATAAAGCATGTATCCGTGAAAAATGTGCCGATCCTTGTATAGGTGCTTGTGGAATATCAGCAATTTGTGAGACTATCAATCACGTAGCCTTATGTATATGTCCATCACAGTATACGGGCGATCCATTTAGTAATTGTTACCCACAACCAGTTCCATGTAAGAAAAAAAACTATTTTTTTATTTATTTATTTATTTTAACTCAACCTTTTAGTGCCTGAACCTACTCCAAAAGATCGTTGCAATCCATCTCCTTGCGGACCAAATTCACTTTGCAACGACGGTATATGTAGTTGCATATCCGAATACCATGGTGATCCGTATGTAGGATGCCGACCAGAATGTATTTTAAACACCGACTGTGCTAAAGATAGATCTTGTGTTAGAAATAAATGCTTAGATCCTTGTCCGGGAATGTGCGGAGAAAACGCCCAGTGTACCGTTATTAATCATATACCTAGTTGTTCCTGTCTCCCCGGCTTTATAGGAAATGCATTCGTACTATGCTCTGAAATTTCCAGTAAGTTATACCCTTGCACTCAAGAAGTACTCAAGTATTAAAATTTCATGCAACTATTTTCAGTCAAAATCGAAACCAACCCTTGCTCCCCAACACCCTGTGGTCCAAACAGCCAATGTAAGAACGTAAATAATCAAGCGGTTTGTTCTTGTGTGCCTGGTTTTATTGGATCTCCACCAATATGTAGACCAGAATGCGTTATTAGTTCAGAATGTTCACTAAACCGAGCTTGTGTCAATCAGAAATGTATTGATCCATGTCCTGGTACATGTGGTATTAGTGCATTATGCCAAGTTATTAATCACAATCCAATATGTAGCTGTCAATCTCAATACACCGGAGATCCCTTCACGCAGTGTAGAATTATAGGTGCGTTAGGAAATATCATTCCTTAACTTGGATTCGATTCTACTGAAATTTATATTTTAGAAGTAGCAGAACCTGTGAAACCAATAAACCCATGCCAACCTTCACCATGTGGGCCAAACAGTCAATGTAGGGTAACGGGCGAATCACCGTCTTGTTCTTGTCTGCCAGATTTCATAGGTGCGCCACCAAACTGTAGGCCCGAATGCGTCAGCAACAGCGAATGTAGTAACAATTTGGCTTGTATAAATAATAAATGTAAGGACCCCTGTCCTGGTATGTGTGGTGTAAATGCAGAATGCCGCGTTGTCAGCCACACCCCCAACTGTGCTTGCTTGTCCGGTTATTCTGGTGATCCGTTCAGTCTTTGTAATCTATTTACAGGTAATTACGTTACAAAGTACAATTATTTTAACAAAAATTAAAATTGAAAATTTTAGTCGTAACTCCTTCAACCGGTGAATTAACAACACCATGTACACCTTCTCCTTGTGGTTCTAACGCCATATGTAAAGAAAGAAATGGCGTCGGTTCCTGCACATGCGTAGAAGGATATTTAGGAAATCCTTATGAAAGTTGTCGACCAGAATGCACCTTAAATTCTGACTGTCCATCTAATCTGGCTTGCATTCGCAACAAATGTCAAGACCCATGTCCTGGTACATGCGGACAAAACGCAAATTGTCAAGTAATAAATCATTTACCTACATGTAATTGCAATGCAGGATTCACCGGAAATCCGTTCCAGTATTGTGCAATACTTTCAGAACGTAAGAATAGCTTAAAAAAGCAGAAACATAAAGATATAATATTCAATTTTTTTCAACCAGCTATACAACCACCCACTAACCCTTGTACTCCATCCCCCTGTGGTCCAAACAGTCAGTGTAAAGAAGTGAATCAACAGGCAGTATGTTCCTGTTTGTCAACCTTTATCGGTAATCCTCCAAACTGTAGACCTGAGTGTACAGTCAGTTCGGAATGTTCGTTGAACAAGGCATGTGTTAATCAGAAATGTATTGATCCGTGTCCAGGAACTTGCGGAATTAATGCCAAATGTCAAGTGATCAACCACAGTCCTATTTGTTCTTGCGACAACAAATTCACAGGCGATCCATTCGTAAGATGTATTCAAGTTCAAGGTATCATATTATTCTCTATCTACCCTTCCTTTACTTCGGGCTAATTTTGTTCCTTTATAGAGTCTCCAATTGCAATAACTACCAAAGTGAATCCTTGTGTACCATCACCTTGTGGTCCTTATTCTATATGTCAGGAAATTAACGATATTCCATCGTGCACTTGTGCAAACGGATATTTCGGAAGTCCACCCAATTGTAAACCAGAATGTACAATAAATTCAGATTGTCCAAGTAGCAGAGCTTGCATTAATGAGAGATGTAAAGATCCATGCCCCGGTTCCTGTGGAATATCCGCGGTGTGTAATGTTATAAATCATATTCCAACATGTACTTGTCCCGAACGTCTCACAGGAAACTCTTTCGAAAGTTGCAGACCAATTCCTCAAACAGGTAAAAATAAATACTAATGCTGATTCTTGCAATTATCTTATAAATTACCAATACAATTTTTTAGCAATTGAACCTAAAAATCCTTGTCAACCAAATCCGTGTGGTACAAATGCTCAATGCAGCAACGGTATATGTACATGTCTTCCTGAATATCAAGGAGATCCTTATAGAAGTTGCAGACCTGAATGCGTTCTCAACGACGATTGTTCAAAAGATAAAGCATGTGTACGAAATAAATGTATAAATCCATGTTCGGGTATTTGCGGTCAGAATGCTGAGTGCACAGTAATAAATCATATTCCGTCATGTTCCTGTTTCCAAGGATTCGCTGGAAATGCTTTTGTTGCATGTAATCCCAGCAAAGGTAATTGCGCAGTGATTATTCAAAATGTAATATTAAAATTTAACACGGCGTAAATTTACAGAACCTGCTATAGTTAACCTGTGTAGTCCGTCTCCTTGTGGTCCGAACAGTCAATGTAGAGAAGTAAATAATCAAGCAGTATGCTCGTGCCTGTCTAGTTTTATTGGTAGTCCACCAAACTGTAGGCCCGAGTGTATATTAAGTTCCGAATGTTCTCTTCAATTAGCATGCGTCAATCAAAAATGTATAAATCCTTGTCCAGGAACTTGTGGTGTTGCTGCACTGTGTCAAGTTGTTAACCACAACCCAATATGTAGTTGCCCTCCGGGACTTTCTGGAGACCCATTCACTCGATGTCAACCAATCGGTACGACTATTAAAAATGTTTTCGTAGACACGAAAAATCATATTTCTGTTTTATGTAGAAAAACCAGTTGTGGCTGTAACAGTTTTAAATCCATGTCAACCAACACCATGCGGGCCGAATTCAGAGTGTAAAGTAATAAGCGATTCACCCTCCTGTTCTTGTTTACCTAATTTTATTGGATCTCCACCGGGATGCAGACCAGAATGTGTTAGTAATAGCGAGTGTTCGAATAGTTTAGCATGCATCAATCAAAGATGTAAAGATCCTTGTCCTGGAAGTTGCGGAATAAACGCAGAATGTCGTGTTGTTAGTCACACACCTAATTGCGCTTGTGTTGATGGTTACAGTGGTGATCCGTTCGTTAATTGCCTTAGAACTGAAGGTAATTTCTCTATTAGTCCATCAACAAAAATTTATTCATTCAACTGTTACATTGTAGTTGTACAACCCGTGGAAGTAATTAATCCTTGCAATCCAAGTCCATGTGGACCAAATGCTATGTGCAGACAACAAAATAATATCGGCTCCTGTACTTGTTTACCCGATTATATCGGAAATCCTTACGAAGGATGTCGTCCTGAATGTGTTCTCAATTCCGACTGCGCTTCAAACCTCGCATGTATAAGAAACAAGTGCCAAGACCCATGCCCTGGTACTTGCGGCCAAAACGCCCAATGTCAAGTAATTAACCATGTTCCTGCTTGTACATGTTATCCAGGATTTACAGGAGATCCATTCAACTACTGTTCTACAATTCCGCCAAAAAGTATGTAGCAACCCTCACTATCAATATAAAAAAGACGCACGCTCAGGCAAATGTTATTATTATTGTTACTGTTATCTATTCTAGGTACTCCTGTTGAAATTAATCCTTGCAATCCTAATCCTTGTGGTTCCAATAGTCAATGTAAAACGTCAAATGGTCAAGCGATTTGCTCGTGTTTACCGGAATATATCGGAAATCCACCAAGTTGTCGACCAGAATGCACGATTAGTACAGAATGTCCCTCAAACAGGGCTTGCATCAATCAAAAATGTGTAGATCCATGCCCTGGTGTTTGTGGAAGAAACGCTAGGTGTGAAGTTATTAATCACAGTCCAATATGTAGTTGTGAAACTGGTCAAACAGGAGATCCTTTCTCGAACTGCTTTACCACTCCATGTAACTATTTCAATCTTTTAAATCTAACTGACGAATGTTACAATTAAAATTGTTAATTTTTAGCAGTGGCACTTGTACCTCAATCGGAAACAATAAATCCTTGTGCTCCTTCGCCTTGCGGACCTAATTCTCAATGTTCGTCATTCGGGAATGTACCCGCCTGTACATGTTTGCCTAATTATATAGGAAGCCCACCTAACTGTCGACCAGAATGTACAATTAATTCAGAATGTTCAAGTAACCAGGCATGTATAAACGAAAGATGCAAAGATCCCTGTCCAGGATCATGCGGTTTTAATGCCATATGCGAAGTAACCAATCACATACCATCTTGTACATGTCAAAACAAATATTCTGGAAATCCGTTTATAAGCTGCAACCCAATTATCGAACAAGCTCCACGTATGTTTAACTCTCCATACAAATCAAAAAAGTTTATTCGCGACATTTTTTTTTAATTTTAGGGCCTACTCAATCTCAAAATCCTTGCGTACCAAATCCTTGCGGAACAAACGCCGACTGTAACAATGGAGTATGTTCTTGTATTGCGGAATATTTCGGAGACCCTTACAGAAATTGCAGACCTGAGTGTGTTTTGAATTCAGATTGTACAACGGACATGGCTTGCATAAGAAACAAATGCGTGAATCCTTGTATCGGACTTTGCGGAACGAACGCACAATGTGCCGTAACAAATCATATTCCTTCTTGTACTTGCCTGACAAACTTTTCCGGTGACGCGTTTGTCGCCTGTAGAAGACAAGAACGTAAGTCTTTATTCGAAGTCACAGATTAGTACTAATAAATTAAATTTAATAGCTGTTGTTGCTGTTAACCCGTGTAGTCCATCCCCTTGCGGTCCAAACAGTCAATGCAGAACAATTAATTCTCAAGCAGTTTGTACATGTATTCCCGGATTTTCTGGTAGTCCTCCATCGTGTAGACCAGAATGTACTATCAGCTCCGAGTGTTCTTTAACAACAGCATGTATTAACCAAAAATGCGTGAATCCTTGTCCAGGAGCATGTGGCTTTGAAGCTATTTGTAACGTCGTTAATCACAATCCTATTTGTAGCTGTTCTACAGGAAACACAGGGGATCCATTTACAAGATGTTATCGAATTGGTACGCGAAGTTTGGAAATGAAGTCGACTAATGAAAGACCAAAATTGACAATAATTTGTTTTCTCTTTTTTACAGAAGTAATTCAAACACCAATAATTACCGAAGTAAATCCATGTAGACCTTCACCTTGTGGTCCTAACTCCCGATGCATCGAAATGAATGACAATTACAGATGCGAATGCCTCGATAATTATATCGGTCTCCCACCTTATTGTAAACCAGAGTGCATTAGTAACTCAGAGTGTGCTAACAATTTAGCCTGTATAAATCTCAAATGCCAAGATCCCTGTATTGGTTCATGCGGGTACAACGCCGAATGCCGTGTAACCACACACATCCCCAATTGCGTTTGTATAGAAAACTATATAGGAGACCCTTTCACTCAGTGTACACCGAAACCGAGTAAGCTCTCTACCCGTGACATTACAAAAAATACTCTAAGGCGCCATATTACTCGTTTTCCAAAAATAAGCATTTCGTTTTATAGCAATGTTATAATATTACTTTTACCATTTTACCGTAAATACCCTAATTGTTTTGCAATGTAACGTTTTCAGTTGAACCACCAGTCAAGAAGAATCCATGCGTACCATCACCCTGCGGTCCCAATACTCACTGTAGAATCGAGAATGACTACGCAGTGTGTGAATGTCTCCCGGAATATCACGGAAATCCTTACGAAAGTTGCAGACCAGAATGTTTAGTTAGCTCAGATTGTTCTATGAACCTCGCATGTATAAGAAACAAATGTCAAGATCCATGTCCAGGAACGTGCGGTGTAGCGGCTCTTTGTACCGTCAGCAACCACATACCAATTTGCTCATGTCCAAGCGGTTTGACTGGAAACGCATTTAGGCTTTGCACGCCTATTCCGAAAAGTAAGCTTTACTAAGAATATGTGCTTATTTAATCCAATTCAAATATTTGTAAATATTATTTTACTTAACGTTTCTCTTTTCTTTGTAAAAGCTGAACCACAACCAACAAACCCATGCGAACCATCGCCTTGTGGAATCAACACCATATGTCGTGTACATAACGGAAACGCTATTTGTGAATGTCAACCAGGATTCTTCGGAACTCCAGCTGCAGGCGGTTGTAGACCAGAATGTACCATTAGCGCCGATTGTTCGAGAGACAAGGCCTGTGTTAACAACAAATGCGTCGACCCTTGCATTAACGTTTGCGGTTTCGGAGCTCAATGCCAAGTTATAAACCACAGCCCAATATGCTCCTGTCCAATACCATTAGTAGGAGATCCGTTTATATCATGTACCGAACAACGAAAAGAACCTCAAAACCCCTGTCAACCTTCCCCATGCGGACCAAACGGTCACTGCAAAGTAATTAACGAAGTTGCCGTATGCACTTATCCAGAGTGTGTTGTTAACTCAGATTGTCCACGAGATAAGACCTGTTACATACAAAAATGCGTAAATCCTTGCATTGATGCTTGCGGAATCAATGCGCTTTGTCAAGTTGTGAACCACAGGCCAGTCTGTGCTTGCCCAGTTGGATTCACCGGAACTCCAGAAGTTTCCTGTCAACAACTTATCGAAATTGGTACGGATTCCCAAAACATGATTAGAAATATTAATAAAGCACAGTTAACAGTAGTTTTACACTTTTATAAGATACCTCTCACAATTATTTCGACCTATTCCGTCATCTTCAAAGAATTAACCAAACTACAGTTTCGTTGATTCAATTGATGGTGACCCAATAGCTGAAGACAAATAATGTTAACGGTAGGAATGTAATAAAATGCAAAATTGCTGTCACTGTACTTTTTTTCTCACATTATTTAGAATATTTTAGAATTTCCTTGTCGTGGAACCTATCAAAGATTTTTTGCTAAGTAGTGTGATTTTATTTGTAGCTCCCAAACCGGAATGTGTGCAGAACGACGAGTGTTCAAACGACAAATCCTGCATAAACAGCAGATGCGTAAACCCTTGCGCTGAAAATGTGGGTGGCTGTGGATTAAACGCGCAATGTTTCGTGCAGCTCCATCGTGCAATATGCGTCTGTAGCGACGGATACACTGGAAACGCACAAACCGCTTGCATTGAGAGTAAGAGTTGCATTACTCACCAAATACAACAGATTTTGAATCATTATCTTTGTTTCATTTCAGTTGGATGTAGAGCGGACTCTGATTGTCCAGTGAGTCAATCGTGTGTTAACAGAGAGTGTATTGATCCTTGTACTTTCACACAGTGCGGTGTAAACGCACATTGTAAATCAACTTCGAGACATAGAGCCAGTTGCTTCTGTCCACCGAATTATAGAGGAGATCCTTACGTGCAATGCGAAAAACCCGAATGTGTCACTGACAACGAATGTCCACTAAATCTGGCTTGCAGAAATGAACGTTGTGAGAACCCTTGCAACTGCGGAGTCGATGCTTTGTGTACAGTCAACTATCACCAACCTCAGTGTTCTTGTGCACCTGGATTCACAGGAAATCCTGCCATATACTGCACGGCTATCGGTAATTTATTAATAGAATTTACATTTGTTAACCGGTCGTCTAAATGATGTCGTTATATTTCAGAAATACCCCAACCACAATGCAGGATTGATGCAGACTGTCCAAGCAAATACGCCTGCTTCAGTGGCACTTGTCAAAACCCTTGCTTAGTCACAAAACCGTGTGGAGTAAACACTGAATGTATAGTCGTCGATACACTTCCATTAAAAACGATGTCCTGTACATGTCTACCGAACTACGTCGGTGATGCCAATTTGGAATGTAGGAAAGGTAACTAATTCGATTGAAACTGACCAAATATAAATTTCTCAATAAATATTCAATATTATTTGTGATTTTATAATACACCTAAGCGTACGTTATAAACAAATGTTAACCAGAACATTTCAGAACTCAGTAGAGAATAATGCAAGCTTTTAATTTACAGTAATAGGAGAAGAGAAACAAACAGGGTGTAGAAATAACGAAGAATGTCCATCGTCTGATGCCTGTATTAATGGGCAATGTATCAATCCATGTATCGGTATTAATTTATGCGGCGAAAATGCAAAATGTTACTCTGTCAATCATCGAGCAACATGTAAATGTCCACCTACACTTATTGGAGATCCATTTGTTAAATGTTACGAAGGTATTTTTGAATAATCAATCCATTAACCAAATATTAAAACCCTTGATTTTTTTTAACTCATAGTGTCGATTTCTGTGGAATGCAAGGCCGATTCCGAATGCCCCGTTAACAAAGCTTGCATCAACAATAATTGTCAAGATCCTTGCATTTTAAGCCCATGTGGAACTGGATCACAGTGTCGCGTGACCCAGCATAGACCAATATGTGTGTGCCCAGACGGATGGGGTGGAGATCCACAACTACAGTGTTATAGACGTAAGAAAATTACATACAATAAATTAAAGCGAGACGTACATCTTAGTGCATGCGTACTAAATAAAATATTTAGCAGCCTTTGTATTATATAGTTTCATCATTTGACGCGACTTTAATTAATAGTATAGTCGAACTAGCAAAAAATAATACTTTTACACTTTTGTTTATAAAAATTTTTAGTTAAGTACCTCTCTAAATTGTAGTTATATTTTTCATTCCCTCTGTTATGAAATTTTTAAAAAAGTCTTGTGGCAAATCTAGAAACTTTGCCCTTAACAAGACCAAACAATTTCATTCTGAAAAATACGTTAATGTTTTGATTTTTTTACAGCGGAATGTACAAATGATTCCGAGTGTCCTTACGATAAGTCATGCATTAACAAAAACTGCGTCAATCCATGCGTCACGCACTCCTGCGGACGAGGTGCCGATTGCGTTGTACAAAATCATCTCGCTCGTTGCCAATGTCCTTCTGGTACTCAAGGCAATCCCCTTATATCCTGCATAGCAGGTGTATGTCAATATAATGAAGATTGTGCCGACCAGGAAGCATGTGATCGTTTGAACAGAGTATGCCGACCCGTTTGTAACGATGACACTTGTGCTTCAACAGCACATTGTGTTGGTCAAAATCATCAGCCTATTTGTTCATGTCCATTTGGAACCACCGGAAATCCATTTATACAATGTTCTGGTTAGTCAAGAACAATTTAATTTTGATACTGTTTATACAGTTTGATTTTTACATGTTTAGCACCTCCACCAGTTCCAATTCCAACGCCGATTTGTCGCATTGATTCAGACTGTCCATCCCACTTTACGTGCATCAATGCTATATGTCAAGATCCTTGTGCTGTCACCAACATTTGTACCTCTGACCAAGAATGCAGTGTCACGGACAGCTCCCCATTGAGAACAGTTATGTGCAAGTGTCCACAAGACACTTTCGTTGACGAAACAGGCCACTGCAAGTCCGTTGTACAATTACAGTGTCACACAGACTACGATTGCGGTGATAAGGAAAAGTGCAGAACAGGGTATTGTATAGAAGCTTGCAAAGTGGACATATGCGGATACAACGCACTGTGCAGCTCATTACACCACCAAGCGGTTTGTACCTGTGCGACCGGTTATAGCGGAAATCCCCATATCGAATGTACTAGAGGTTTGTTAAACACTTAAAATTTTTTAGGATCCCCACCTTAACTAACAAAATTATTTTACAGAATTCAAGTCACCTGTACCCCTTCCAATACCAGAATGTAGTATCGACAGTGATTGTCCATTGGACAAAAGCTGTAGAAATGATATTTGTATAAATCCTTGTGCAACTGATAAACCATGCGGTTTTGGGGCGTTCTGTGCAGTTAGAAATCATCAACCGAAATGCAGCTGCCCTCAAGGATACCAAGGAAATCCATCAGTAGAATGCATAGCTCGTAAGTTTTACCCTATCATACACTGTTTCGAATTGTAATAATAATAATAATAATAATCTTATGTATTTTAGCGAGTTTAACGGTTGGCTGCAAGTCCAGTTCCGACTGTACCGGCACAGAAGCATGCGTAAACGAACTTTGTGTAAATCCTTGCAACTGTGGTCCAAATGCAGAATGCACGGTTGCAAATCATTATCCTATCTGCTTCTGTAAACCAGGATACTCTGGGCATCCCGACATTGGTTGTGTAAAACGTAAGTTGGTTAATTGCTAAACACCGAAACGACTAATCATGAGTTTACGTTTCAGTTGGATGTCAATCAGACTCTGAATGTGAAAGCGACAAACAATGCTACAACGGACAATGTCTAAATCCATGTATACTTGACAACCCTTGTGCGAGAAATGCAGAGTGCTACGGAAGCAATCACAGGGCTCTTTGTAGATGTCCCGATGGATATTCCGGAAATCCGTTTAACCTTTGTGAACGGGTGGAATGTAGCATAGACTCCGACTGCCCCAACAATCGGGCATGTTTAGAACAACATTGCGTCAATCCCTGCACCAACGTCGCGAATCCACCTTGCGCTGAAAACGCAATTTGTTACGTTCAAAATCACGCTGCTGGTTGTCAATGTCCACCTCATCTCCCTGAAGGAAATCCACTGTCATATTGCTTACCAATCACAACCGTTGCTGAACGACCCGAATGTGAACTAGACCTAGACTGCCCAAGTAAACTTGCTTGCATCAGTAACAAATGCGAAAACCCATGCAGCAAACTGTCACCATGTCACCGAACAGCATCCTGTAACGTAGTGGATACAGTTCCAGTTAGAACGCTGACCTGTACTTGTCCGGAAGGTTGGATGTCAAACGATAATGGCGAGTGTCAACCCGTCATTATCCCAGTACCACCTGGATGCACCTCAGATGACGATTGCTCCGACAACGAAGCCTGCATTAATAGAATATGTCGAAACCCTTGTAATTGTGGTACTCACACTGTATGTTTCGTTCAAAACCATCGTCCCATATGCTCTTGTAAGGATGGATTCGACGGAAATCCGAATATTGCCTGCCATTTGGTAGGATGCAGATCTGACTCAGAATGTGGCTCGGGAAGAGCTTGTATCAATGCTAATTGTATCGACCCCTGCTTAGTAAAAGACCCTTGCGGTTCTAATGCGGAATGTTTTACATACAACAACAGAGCACAATGTCGTTGTTTGAGTGGTTTTAGAGGAAACCCCTACGATAAGTGTTTGGTAATAGGTTGTAGATCAAACAGCGACTGTCCAAGCGATCGTCAATGCGTAAACGCACAATGTGTTAACCCATGCGTACATAGCAATCCGTGCTCACCGAGGGCGGAATGCAAAGTCCAAAATCACATTTCCCTTTGTAAATGTCCATCCGGATATAACGGTAATCCCTACATCGACTGTCACCTAGAACCTCAACCCGAATGCCGACAAGACAGTGATTGTCCAAGTATCTTAGCTTGCTTAAATCGAAAATGTCAAGAACCCTGTTCAGTACTAATACCCTGTCAAAGACCCGCTGAATGCAAAGTTATTCCTTCTATCCCGTTAAGAACAATGATTTGCGTGTGTCCACCAGGATACATTAGTAGCGGAAAAGGAACGTGTCGACCAACAACATCGGTCAGAGAAATTGGCGCTTGCATTGCTGACAGTGAATGTCCGAGTGACAAAGCTTGTATCAATGCTCTATGTAGAAACCCTTGCACTTGTGGAAGTAACGCGGAATGTACCATCCGAAATCACAAACCCATCTGTTCATGTCAAGTTGGTTTTGAAGGAAATCCAGAAATTGAATGCGTTCTTGTAGGATGCAGAAGTGACGATGACTGTTCAAGTCAACACACATGCGTAAACCAACGATGCGTTCCCGCTTGCGCTCCCGACGGTTCCTCCTGTGCCACCAAAGCTCTATGCTACCCCGTAAATCACCGAGCCATTTGCGATTGTCCACCTGGACTTAGGGGTGACCCAGCAATTTCCTGTGTCGCAGCAGGTTGCCGCAGTAACTCTGACTGTCCAACTGATCGCGCTTGTATTAATAAACAATGCGCAAATCCTTGTGTAGAAGGTGACATTTGCGATAAGAGCGCAGAATGTAAAGTTTACAATCACATCCCACAATGCGCCTGTCCACCCGGATATGTTAACGATGAAAATATGAAGTGTACAAAAATTGAAGAAAAATGCAAAATCGATTCCGATTGTCCTCTACAACTTGCCTGTATCGAAAGCGAATGTGTTAATCCTTGTAATGCCACCCAACCCTGCGGAATCAATGCCAAATGTAAAGTTGCTAACACTGTTCCCGTTCGAACCATGGTATGCGAATGTTTACCTGGATATCAAGGGAACGCAATTGTCCGATGTGATAAAGGTAAACACCCTCCTGAAAAAATATCTTTTTTATACTCCCACCCCCCAAAAACTCTTATTGTTACCAAACTACAAGCTTTGTTGGCTGATTGGTCCAACCTTCCGCTTCTTCGTTTCAATAATATGAACCTCCCGCTCCCTTCACCAAAACTTAAGATCGAAAATATGTAATTTCTTCCAGATTTTCTATAATATTTACCACCAAATACTTTAATCCTTAATACTATTTACGTATAACTTTAATTGTTTTGTAGTAACAGAGTGCAGGATAGATAAAGGCTACATCCGAACGTCTGATGGTAGATGTATATGTCCACCTCCTCGAGCCCTTAACGATAACGATGACTGTATTCCGTGCCTCCCTGAACAAGGATTCAAAATAGACGAATTAGGACGTTGCGTATGCGATTTAGAACGCGGTTTCATTATCGACGAACGAGGAAACTGCGTGTGCCCAACAGAACACGGTTACAGATTGAATAAAGAAGGAAAATGCATTCTGACAGCTGCACAGCCCGAATGCGAGACCGACGATGACTGTGCTGACGACAAATTATGTAAACAAACAACGAAAACATGCGAAGACGCTTGTCTCGATAAAATATGCGGCGAGAATGCTTTCTGTAATGCCACCCGTCATCGTGGAATATGTCAGTGTAGACCAGATTATGTGGGAGACGCTGAAAAGAAATGCAGTAAGTATTTAGTGAATTTTATCTGAACCAATATGTAACCAGTTAATAAAGAAAAAGGTAATGTTTTCACATCAAACTCTTATTTTCAGTATCACATTCGTCCAGAAAAGATTTCCCACCACCGGAAATCGTCGTTAGCTGTCTTTCTGACGGGGTCAAAGTTAAAATTCGCATAGCAGAACAAGGTTTTAACGGTGTCTTATACGTTAAAGGACACAGCAAAGATGAACAATGTAGAAGAATAATATCCTTACCGTCAGAATATTCAGAACCAAGAACAGAAATATTTAAAGTCCAATTTGGTAACTGCGGACTCATACACGTCAATGTAAGTTTTGTGGTACAATATCAAACCTAAACGTATCTATCGTATTAATAACTAGTATCACTCGTCCAAATTTAGACGCATGGGTGTCGTTACCGATGGTATTATATTGCACTTACATTTTAAACGTTGCATTCCTCCATACCGTTAGTTAATAATTCCATTGGCGGGAGTTTACCTACAGCCACTATCACATCCCATCTATGACCCTATGACTCGACGCGATGGCCGAATATTAAAACGTTGGTGATATTAATTTACAATTCCGATTAATCGACAACATTCTAGATATCGAAACTGGTCGCGTTCCATCCTTAATTAGACGTTTTAATAGACTGGTAGTTCCATAATTTTGTATCATGAGAGGAGATAGCTTCATTAAATTACCTACTTTACAAGCCTATCTATACGCTAGCTAAATATTAGCACACTTTTGTTTGTTTCTTTGTTTGAAATAATCTGTGGAATCATAATTTGGATCTTCAAAATTCTTTTCTCACAAAAAGCGGAACTGTAGTTAAAAAAAAGATAAAAGAAATAAATGAAATTTTGAAACAAAGCCGGAACTTATTTTGAAATCCTTGGAAAAATGTTTAAGATGCGTACTTTCTTCCTATTATCTCTTACAACTAACGAGACGTCAAGGGTATCATAAATTAAAAGTTATAGTCACTTTCTCTAAAAATTTTACAGTATTAAAAGCCCACAAGTCAATCTGAGTTTTACAACAATTTTTTTTTTAATTTAGGGCCAAGCTAGCTTCGTTCTCGTAATCCAAAAGCATCCGAAACTGGTAACTTACAAAGCTCAAGCGTACCACATAAAATGTGTTTACCAAACCGGAGAACAGAACATCACTCTAGGGTTCAACGTATCGATGCTTACAACTGCGGGAACGATAGCTAATACTGGGCCACCTCCAATATGTACCATGAAAATTGTTACTCAAACCGGTGACGAAGTAAACTCTGCGGAAATCGGAGACAATCTAATGTTACAAGTCGACGTACAACCAGGATCGATATATGGAGGATTTGCAAGAAGTTGCGTTGCTAAAACAATGGGTGACAAAGTAGAAAACGAATATCTAGTAACCGATGAAAACGGATGTGCCACCGATCCGACCATTTTTGGCGAATGGGAATATAACGCCGATACTCAAAGCTTATTGGCCAGTTTTAACGCATTCAAATTCCCTAGCAGCAACAACATCAGATTCCAATGTAATATTCGTGTTTGTTTCGGTAGATGTCAACCGGTAAGTATTTCCCATGTTTTTGATAATTCTTTAGTTATTTTACGCGAACCAACGCGATTATTTTTGAACAGGTCAATTGTCGCGGATACAATGCGTTTGGACGAAGAAAAAGAGACGTCAGTGACGACAATTCAACCGATGTAGCAGAAGCGAATGATTTAATGAGCGGACAATTGAGAGAAGAAATAACAATACAATCAAACGCAATTCTAACATTCGAAAGAAGAGATGAACGCCCCGCAGATTATTCTGAAGGTAGGTTATTTTAGAAAAACATACAATCGACACAAACAAATCACGTATGAAAGTAGCAGAAGCAAAATTATTATACAAGTCTTAATTAATGTTAATTTAACCAGAAAATAATAACTGCTGTCTACTGTCAGAATCAAATAAAAAATTAGGCAAGAACAAAAAAAAAACAGTATAGTTAGAGATGAACACAATTTATTTAAATATGGAATCAACAGAAACAACTACTCCGAGGGCTAATACCCCTACCGGCATTCAATTACACTGTTGATTCCTAAAGATTTTTAGACGAAGATAACATATCCAAAAAAGAAGGCATTAAAATCCTTGTTCGTCTAAATATTAAGGATCAAAGATCCCACATTTGGAACGCGTCCAACCAAGTTGGCACTACGAACCGAAAGCCAAAACCCACAACCGGTTTCGACCTATTGGGTTTCATCAGGTGGGCGCTGGCAGAAAGGCCTTTACAGGCTATATGTTAAAAATATGCTTGGTGGGACGCATTCCAAATGTGGGATCTTTGATCCTTAATATTTAGACAAACAAGGATTTTAATGCCTTCTTTTTTGAATAAAAATGTTTACTTTCAATTTTCAAATTAATGATAACCAAATAAATAAATAATTCTTGGAAACTGGTCACAATGTTTTATTAAATAACTCGATGCGCATTTCGCCCTGTTAAGGCATTATCAAGAGTGCTAAATTTAATACAAAATTAAATTATATTTATATATAATACATACAATACAAAGACAGAGGGTGGGAGTTAAATTAAGGAACCGCTAAGTAATGGATTATTCCCGAAATCTAATTGGTCGTTCGTGAGAGTTTTGTTAGCTTTAATGGCTTTGTTTATTTCCACAATTTCAAATCTATCCTCCTTTCACATTTTTTAGTAATTTTAATTTATCTTTACATAATGAGTGGTTATTATTTAATACATGGCTAGCTAAGCCTGAGTTAAGTTTGTTAGTTTTTATATAATTGAAATGTTTTAAAAAATGGGGTTCAATAAACACCTCTTTTTGATTTGCCTATATATATATAGCATTACAATCATTGCAGGATATTTCATAAATACAGCTTTTTGTAAAACGTTATTATTTACGCTTAAATTTTTGTTGTTTACCAGCTTCTTACCTAAAGTATTGTTATTGAAATAAGCTGACTTAATATTATAATGGTATAGGGTTTTAGCTACTAGTTCGCTTATCTTACCTAAATAGGGCAATTTCCTCCAAACGTTATTGTTAGAATTGGAATTCACTGGGTAAATGATTATATTGAATTTTGATTTTTCGTTTTTTCTTTAGTAACTTATCAATGATATTTTTGTTGTAACCATTATTTTCTGCTATTAATTTTATCAAATTTATTTCTTTTTCGTAATTTTTTTATCATAGAATAAAAGGCCGCTAGTTTTATGTTACGGGGGTGATTAGAATCAAAAGGTATGATGCAATCTGTGAAAGTGTAAGTCGAGTTATTTAATAAAACATTGTGACCAGTTCCCAAGAATCTTTATTTATTTATTTATTATTTCAACATGGTTCACCAAGAGCTAACGGCAGACACCTATTATTTGATAAACAAATGTTTCTAGTAACAAATATATAAATATTGACAAGTATAAAAAAATATTTGGTGTGTATAACTCAAAATGTCCTTGCCAGCTTTTTCTAGAACTTCTTATAAATATCGCTCATACGCCTAGGCACTTTACAAAACGCTCTCACAGGCATTGTTTTGAAATAATATAATGGGGCGTAGTATAAAACGACTGAAATTTGAAAAAGAAACTATTCTAACCTAAACAAAAAATCACTCCAAAAGTTTCGATTATGTCAATAGCTTTCTCAAATTTTCGATTTTTAATCACCACCCCCTGCGCCACCGCCCGTCTGCCCACTTCTAAAACCACACTACAAGATAATTCCCATCCCTTCTCCCCCCCTCCGAGCGACGGTTCCTTCATCTAGACATTTACCCAAGGTTTTATTTAACAATAAAGTTGATTAAACAAATGCACAACATGAAATAAAATATCTCTCCATAATAATATATAACCTACGTCATGTTGCAATAAGCCTAACGCGTTTTGTAAAAGTCTAAGCGTACAACAAAAGGTCTGAATAAGTCAATCATTAAGTTACTTTACTTTACTTAGTATTTTATTAAATTCCTAAAGTTACAAGATATATGCTTACGACACATTTGTCATCGAAGTTACTTACTAATTGTACTCTATAAACTATGAAGTCAACTTATCGTTTTCTTATTCTCTTTGTCTTTTTTTTTAAACAGCAAGTGCTCAAAGAGTGGAAGATATCTGCGTCTCAATTGTTGGATTCATAATAGCCTTAGTTTTGACGGCCCTTTTGGCCTTAGTAGCCATTGCCGTAGCAGTATCATGCTGGCTGATGGCCTACCGTCGAAAACCGAAGATAAGCGGTCCATTACCGCATCCTCCCGAATTTCCCAACCCTCTGTTCACAACCCCAGAACCGATGGCAGAACCAAGTCCTGATTACCTCACGTAATTAACGAATAATTTTGTAGATATTAGATTAAGTATTTATCAAACCGATACGTAGCTTTAGATGACGAAGACGCTGCCTTATAAACCGAAGAAATCAAGAAAATTAAAACAATTTGTAAATATTGAATTCGGTTTAAACAAAAATAAAAACAAAAATACTCTTGTTTAATGAACACAACTTTTTGTTAGATTCGAAGCATACTGTACGATATTGGTTTTTTTTTTTTTCGAAAGGTCAGTTTACAGTTTTCGGTTTTAATCGAAAGTCTACTCACTCAGACAAATACGATGAATTAAACTATAAACTTGACCTTTTGTTAGTAAATAAAATGTATAAAGACCCTACATAACCTAAAATACTAAATAACATAAGGGTCATTATACATTTCATGCTATCTTTTCCAATGGCTGAATATCAAATAACATGGGAAAACTAAATTGGTGGTGGTTTCTGTCCTAAATTAAATTGACATAAATTAACAGATTTTATAATTTTTGTATATTTTTTGGTGCATCCCCTTCCTTTCTCCTAGAAATTATTACATATTTTCCTATTACTTAACTTTGAAGCCTTTGGAAGATTTAGCAATGTTAAAAGACTACTTTTTATATATTGTATAAAGTATGAATGTTGAATGAATGAAATTATGCTATGTCCAAAGTGTTCTAAATTGGTGCTGACTGATTTTACTTAGGACGATAATTTAGTCATTTTTATTTAATTTTTGTCATACTATGGCGTTTATTACTGTTTAAAAGACGCTTGATTATATTTTTTATGAACGAATAAAAAAACATTACATTTAATTTCTGTTAAGTCCTAAAACCCACTCACTAAACTAACTAAAATTATTAATGTTATTTTTTCGATACTGTTTTGTAATTCAATATTAACTGTTAAAATTGTGATAATTAATTTTTGCTTTAAATAAACGATTTATTAAAAAAGTGTTTCTTTGTTTACTGTAAACACCTTAACTGAAACATTTAAAACGCCAACAAATGACTAAAATATATTTTTTCAAATTGACTTTGAGTCAATGTCAGATTATCTAAGTGGTAAGTATTATAAAATTCTCCATGTCACAGTAATATTTTAATAATCACAAACGAGAGAAACAAAGAAAACAATATCTAAAACTGGACAAACAAATGAAACAAATGTTTATGGCCCGGTTTTTTTTTAATTTTCGTTTTATTTATTGTTTTATATTTTTTATGTACTCTATTTCTTGTGGGGGTGGGAGGGGTGTCGGTAAGAAAAGAATGTCTAAGACTCTAAAGTGAATTAAACCAGCACTGATTACATACATATGTGTACAATAAAAATTCAAAGTTATAAATATAAAGACTTACCCTTCTACTTTTGCGGGATCAAGTTGTAATCATCTGAAAAAGTAAACAGTAACTTTAGGAAAACTGCACAAAATCCACAACAAAATAGTTCAATTAATCCAGCAATTAATGAATACTAAATAATTACGCAAAATACTGAAACAAATGACAAAATAAAATAAGAATTATTTAAAAAGATATAGTAACTAATTCTATAAGATGAAAGATGTAAAAGACAATTAAACAGATACATACCTATAAACATTAAAATATCATAATGGCCGACCATACTTGTCCATTATCACATCAATCACCACTATCAGTTCACTTTTTAATCTACATTAACTATTGTTTATCACAATTACCGCATAAAAGTCAAAATGCCCAGTCGGTATGTAAACTTTCGTAAAGGCAGCACTAATTAAACGAAAGAAATTGATAAACAACACCGAAATAATCATCGCGTTACTATTTCAAACGACGATATATTTCTCAAATAAAATTCACATATTTATTGGAAATGCCGGGCAAACAAGATCGTCTTCTAAACATCGCTACCCAATTAGAAAGAGACAACAAGAAAGTTTAAAGTCAATGTATACGACCGACAAAGAGAGGTAGTAGTAGGTGGTTATGAATAAGAAGACAGTTCCTAACTATACAGTAATAGTCAAAAATTGTGAAATTTTCTCCATCGTATTTTAAAATTCCTGCAATATCGTTTTTATTAATAAATAAAACATTTTACTGTAAACAGGTAAGATGTATTTTATTACACTTCCTTTTACTATAAGGGAAATTAATGTAGACAATTCACATTTCAAATCTAAAATGTAAATGGAATACAATAACATTTTATTTAATTTCAGGAATGCAATTTTCTTTTTTTTCTTCTTAAAATTGGGTAAAGGGAGAAATAAATTATAAGAACAAGTAGACTTTTGTTACAGCCATATCATATTTTATACATTTAACCTGCTTCTTTTGTTAATTTCTTTTCTCCCTCTAATTGTTCTATTTTTTTTTTTTACTCTCAGTGTGAAATATACAAATATATTGATGAGTTTCTGGCTGGCTTTAAAAGATAATACGTATATGATCTAAATTCGCAAATTTAATGCAATTATTAATCATATTTTCGAAAGAGGCAGAAGGACGAAACTAAAGTAATAATAACAATAAAGGGAGAAGTTAGTCCCTTGTAACTTAAAAATGCTTTATTAATCAATACAAATCCTTGCATTCTAAACAAAAATGTTCATTATTCATACAAAAAAATAAATGAATACGTATTTTCACTTAACTGTCATTTAATTTTTACTAGAATACACAAAAATATCAAAGAGAGGAAAAAAGTAAAGGCAACAAAATCCCAAAGAAAACGTTTAATAAAACCAGACATTAGCTAAAACAACATTTTCTATATATTAATATACTCAATGAAAAAATATTTTTAGGAAACTTACAACGTCTTGTAGCTATATTTTATATAGAAAATTATATGGTCACAGGTTGTAACCACACACATAACTGACTAAAATGAAAAATATAACTGATTATATATACATATTAAAAAAAAGAAAAACCTAATTGTTATTAAATGATAGCAGAATAATTAATCAATTAATTAACAGTAGTAAACTGTGTTTAATCATAGTAAGTTATGCATAATATCATCGACGACATCTCTATTCTGATATGAGACGCGGTTAGGCCTTTTGTAATCGTGTCAGTGAGCATTTATTATTATTTTTTTTAACTGCTGAACCGACAAGACGAGGAAGACCTAAAATTCGTGTGTGAAATCCTATTTCGACTGTGTTTAAAATCGTCTCCGTTTTCAAAGTCCATTTAACGTTAGCCAAGCCAATTATCAATGCAGCAAACAGTGAAAAAGAGGACGCAGCCACCGAAGGCCAAAAAAGTTTTCTTATTATCCAACACCCTTTAATGAGTTTTCATTTACTTAATCAACCACCCGTCACCAATTACAAACGCAAAAGAAATACACATCATATTTTTTTGTAAATTTTGTACAATTTTAATTTATGCAGATCAAAAAGCTTGTTTAAAAGAAGATATCACAAATTGACCTTTTACATGAGCAAAAATAATTCAAACATTAATTTGCAAAATAAACAATACAAAAATTAATAATCTTAAAAATAACAGATTAATAATTTGAAGGGAAGCGACTTGTGGTTGATTGTATACAATGCCTGTTACAAATGTCACAAATCGTTTTATTTTTTATATTTTTCTGGCAGTGATTCGACAACGGTATCAAAAAATCAATAACAAAACCGTTGCCCTTTTAAATCAAAATGAAATTCGGCAAGAATTATGAACAAACAATTAAGAAAACTAATAAGGCTTCGTCTACCTGCAGTGGTGTCTTTCTCTTTTATCACAGACAACAGAAAGTTGTAGATTTTTTTTTTTTTTTGTTTAAATAAAGTACGAACCAGCCAACCAACGCTCCAAACACAAACAAAGAATTACGCGTGTATTATTATCATTATAAAAATTGATCACTTTTTAATATTAATATTACTGTTACTATTATTATTATTGTTTCCTGTTTTTTCTAAGTCTTAATAAAAGACTGCCACCGATGTTGTGGTATTGTTTTACGCTTAAAGTATGGCATTAGAGTAGAAACGATTAATAATTTTAATGTCTGGATCCCCAAACGCCAGAAACGGGAGACGCTTGTACTTCTTGAGTACCGCTTCCGCCTCCAAACGATGGGAACTCGGTCACGCTTGCAGTATTCGGAGCACGTTGTTCCCAAGGGGCACCCTGTACAACAAAACCGCTATCATCTGTCTTCTTGTTCCTAGGACTCTCGTTAAACGCGTTGCTTAAAGAATGACGATAACTGTCTCGGATTTCTTGCTCCTGAACGTCCTGCATCTGAAATACAACATATATTTATAAAATAAAAGATACTAATCTTTTAATTTCAATTAAAGTACAATACAATAAACAAGAAATACTTACGTATTCTTCTTCCAAATTAAGCAAATGGTCTTTAGCGTCAGCCACGTTCTCTTCTTGGCCGCTGATCACAACAAGAGTTGGATCGGCATCATCTGGTCTAGGAAACTTGATGTCAACTTTAAAATCTTCCATTATCTTTCTAATATTGCGTCCTCTGGCCCCGATCAGTCGCGAGTGGACACGTGAATCGATGTAGACCTCTTGTCGCACCATTTCGTTTAGTTCATTGACAATCTTCATTATATCATTCGATGCCTTTTTGGTGTTCTCTTCATAGCCCATAATTGTGATAACATGTTCTTCCGGATCACCTAAAACAAAAATAAAAGAATTACGGTAATTATTTAATAATTTTCCACCATTAATTCAGAAACAATAACATTTTGAATTTTAATTTTACAGTCACTCGCCTTTCTTGGGGAAAATTATCTGCACATCGTTGTCGTTCCTAATTTTAGTAATAATAGCACCCCTTCGTCCAATAATTTTAGGGTGATATTCGGGATTGACCTCAATTTTCAACGTGAAAGACCTTAGCTCTCTGTCTTTGCGTTCAAGTTCAAGCTCTTTCACGCGTTCTTGAACAGCCACTTTTGCCCTTTCTACATTTTTTGGAGTTCCGCTTATTTTTATAATGTCTTCTTTCTGTTCAGCAGGCGACAGGACAATATGAACATCGTATTCAACCATTAGCGCTCTAACCTCGCGACCTCCTTGTCCTATGAGTGAACGGTGCAATTCAAACGGCACGTCAACATTTATAGTGATTGGCACAAGATCTAAAAGGGCTTGTTTGGCTTTCAAACAATTTTCTTCCTTGCCAGTAATATGAATAACGTCACACTGACGAACTGATTCAGCCTCGACGTCTCCATTAACTTGACCATTGAGAGGGAAATATTCCTCTAAAATTGAAAAATGCAAATATATTGTAAATCAAATAAAAAATTATAATTAAATTAAATTAAAATTATTTTTACTCACCCATGTTGCTTCTTTCGGGAAATTTAATTTGCACATCGTATTCGGCAGTAATTCGTTGCACTTGCTGGCCCTTTGATCCCATGACTGTACGATGATGTCTTTGTGAAATGATGCAATCCATTGTAATCATCGATTCAAGATCACTGATTATTTCTTCTATTCGAACCTTAGCAGCCTCAATACAGTTCTTCGCACCCTTTAATACAACTTTATCACTGGCTACTCCTGGCCTGGGAAAAGATATCGTCACACCACCACATTCATCGGTGATACGATGTAAAACTTCACCCCTACGGGCAACGAAATGTTTATGATAACGTGGATCGACGGGCATTTCGCCTTCTACGGTATTGTCCTTCAAGTAAAAATTACATTATTAAATAGAGAATTAAAAAAAAAGTGAATTTGCTTTAAAATTATAACAAGTAAATTATTAGGGTTCAATCTATCAAAAGAAGAAAACTTACAATCTCCTTAATAGAATTTTCCAGGTAGGCTTTGGCCTTCTCAACGTCTTCTTTCTTTCCTATAATAGTAATCAGTTCTCTGTCTTCATCATCGTTGGACGGGAAAACGATTCTAGCGCCAGTTGATTCTCGAATTTTCTTTATATTAGCACCACTTTTACCTATCAAGAATTTATGATGTTGAGGTTTTGCTCTTACCTAAAAAATGGAATAAAAGTATATTGCAATTGACAAATGGCTAAGATAAAACAAAAATTTAATAAGAAAAATAAATTATAAATTGTTAGTAAATTTTATTACCTCAACTGAATAGCTTGACAGTTGTCTTTCATTAGTCAATTCCAACAGTTGTTGTTTAGCTTTTTCAACATCTTCCTTGGGCCCTTTAATCATAACCTTATCACTCTTACTCTCAGTGTTAGGGAATTTTATGTTGACTCCTCCACACTCATCCATTATCGATTTTATCAATTTTCCACCTGCTCCTATTATAGAATTATAAAATTTCGGAGGTATTGTTATTTCACAAGTCACAATGTTGTCCAGCTCTTCCTGTATTTTTCTTATTTTCTCCTTAGCCTCTTCAACGTTCTCTTTCTTACCCGTGATTGTTATGACATCATTTTTATCTACTTCAGCAGGAAGATCAATCTTCGTCTGGGTATCTTCACGTATCTTGCGTATGTTTACGCCCCCCTTTCCAATTATAAACTTGTGGAACTTTTTGTATATAGGCACTTCGACTTGGTAGGAGGATTCATTCAATTCCTTTACTAGTTTAACTAAGTATTTGTGACATTTGTCGACGTCTTCCTTTGGACCACGAATTTTTACCACGTCCCTTTTGTCGCCTTAAATAGAAAATAAAAATGTAAAAAGAAAATATCGTGAACATTATTTATATAATTTGAGCAAGTGGTAACTTACTAGGACCGGGAAAATTGATTTGAACTTGATTAAATTTCTCTTTGATTTCCCTTATTTTCTCTCCTTTGGTACCAATTATATTCCTGTAATGTCTCTGTTCGATGATGACATCTTTCTCTTTTTCGTTCTCTAACTTTGAAACCTTTTCTTCAAGCTCCTCTTTAACTTGTTGGACTCCGTTACGACTACCTTCTATTCTAACAAGTCCACATTCGTCAATATTGATTATACATCCTGTCTCTTCCTTCATCCTATTCACATTTGCCCCGTTCTTTCCTATGATGTGTTTGTAATATCGTGGATCAATATGAATCTCGACAAAAGTCAATTTTTGAATAAAATCTTTTGCAAGAGCTTCAATCTGTTCTTGTGCCTTTTCTACTTCTTCAGGTGGCCCTTCGATTTTTATTTTCTCTTTATCGGTAAATTCTACATGGACCTTGGGTAAATTTTGCGTAATATCTTTTATATTAGCGCCTTTGCGTCCAATTATGTATTTGTGAATCCAGGAAGGAGCCTCAACATCGGTAGTGCGTACCGAATTGGCTTTTTCATACACTTTATTCAGAGCTATAAAAAACTACCGCTAGAAATATGACCCTAGACACTTTCACCCTGTGAACTGACTTACCATAACCTAATTTATCGTGAGGACCTCTGAGAGTGATTGTTCCAGTACTGGAGTCATTTGAAGGCATCTCAACACTTACACCAGTAGTTTGAAGAATTTCACCAATGGTACCTCCTTTCGGCCCAATAACATACTTATGTTGAGACTTAGGAACCTCAACACAGACAGTAGTGCATCTTTTTTCCTAAATTAATTAAAAAACAATTACACTTCCCTGATTTTCTGCATGATATACTCACCATATCTTTATAAATAGCTTCTATTTTGGCCTTTGCTGCCAACACCCCTTCCTTTTCTCCTGCAATAACAATTTCGTCTTTCATGACAGATTGGGGAGGCACATTGATTCTGGCCCCGGTTTCCGCAGTCATAGCATTTACATTTTCGTTGAAGGCGCCAAGAATAAATGGATGATATATTTTAGGAATGTTAATTCTCTCGAACGCCTTCTTCGACTGCTCATCGGACGTAACGCGAATCTCGTGCTCTGCCTTTTCGATTCCTTCTTTAGTACCTGTGATAGTAAGCACATCAGACATGTCGTTAACGTTGGGCACTTGAATTTTCGTTGCCGTCACTTTTTCTAAATCCTTCAAACGTTCTCCCTTTTTGCCCAAGATCCAACGGTGGTGCTCTTTTGGAATGGAGATTTGTTTGACAGCCTTTAAACAATTATTATACAGAAGTGACAAAAATATAATAAATTACATATAATAAAATAACTCACTTGAGTTTGAAAATGGGTCAAAATCTTTCTTCGGGCTTCTAAAACTTCATTTTGCTTTCCTGTTACAAGAAATGTAAGAGACTGGTCTCTGCTGGAAGATATCTCAATATGAGCACCTGTTTCTTTCATAATATTAGCACACATAACTAACGATTCTCCTTCGCCGAATTTTTCACTGTAATCCAGTTTTCTTTCACTATATGGGACTCTATTGTGAAATAAACATAAATTTCAGAGTAAAATATCTATTTATGTTAGAAAGTAAAAACATACTTGAAAACTTGAGTGATAATGGATGAGCCGACTCGCATCTTGTTGTTGCTCTGTCCCATTGAATTATTCGTGTTTGCATTGTTAAAATTAGATTCTGGTAAGGCTGGAAAAAGGGTGTCATAACTACAAATGGATGGTTCGTAAGCTGCTCCCTCTTCAATCACTGGTTGCTGCATTTTGGGGGTGTCCTGTGTCGCGCCAAGTCGTTACAGCAACACTAAATTAGAAAGAAGAAACAACTTCAACTCAAGCAAGTAAGTTCGATTCCCAAAATTGCTTTTGAGTGCAGATACAAATAAAAAATATATATAATTTACAAAATAAGCAGTCCTATTTTTTTAGTTGAACCTATATTATATCACTATTGAACTCAGTTTAAAGTGAAATTATCTTTTAAAAACCCAACAAAGTTTATCAATGGCATGACCTTGCTGTTGAAGCACTAATTACTAAAATACCTGCAGCTAATAGTTAAAATAATTTGAAATTATGAACACATATTGGACAACAACATAAATGTTGAAAAGTACATGTTCTGTAGATAATGATTTGTATTTCCACTTAAACAAATAGAAAGTTTAAAAGTGTTGCAGATAAATGGAGAAAAATATACTTATTAATATTAATTTATTGAAATATGTAGCAAACAATCTGACACAAAATATTGTGTTAAATATCACACACATATATATACATATATACATATATATATATATAACAGTTAAAAAAGCACTTATGTGGAAGACAATATGGTCTGTTAATAAATTAAAAATTAATGTTACAAAAACAAAACTGTAAAAAATTAGTAACAATTGCAACAAAACCAACACTACTTCAGAAGTTGATCAACACATATTCTAGACTATAGACATATAAAATCACATAATTACTGCACACTTTTTCAAACATTTATGCAAATATTTTTTAAAGCCTTCAGCAGATTGATTAATATGAGGGCATTGACCTGATTTAACTAAAAAAAAAAGGAATAATGTAAAAGTATTTGCATTGATTTTAGACCAGCAAAAAGTTAATCATACCTAACTGTTTATTTTAAAGTTGCCCACATTCCTTAAAAAATATTACAACTATATTCCGAAAATTTTATAATAAAATCCAGGCAGTATGTTCTTTTATCCTCTTTCAAAATTTATATCCATCAAATAGTTGAAAAAAAAATGTGAAACTCTACCTAATTTAATTTCATTAGAGAAATAAAAATGCACTCCCATTACTTTAAACATATGGCCACAAAAATTACTACAGATGAACATTACATACTTTTTATAAAGTTAACTTATTTGGAAGAGACTTAAAAGAATTCCAGATGTTACACATCACAAATTTAAAAAGCGATAAGCACCATTTCTAAAGTGATGGTCGACGTGTCACGGATTCGAACAGAAAAATGATCTATTTGAACAAGAAAATGTACTCACTGTACTGTAAAAACAGAAAATCCGTCCTAGAAAAACCTTGACGTTTTTGGATAGTCCAGTTTTTCCTGGTGTCTTTCTGTAAATAAAATTTGCAAATAAAGTATCTTATATTGAAGCACATGTGAACATTCACCTACCGACTTCCAAACGTAAAATGTGAGGAACGAAAAAAAAATGCTGTGTATCAGGTTCTACATATTTCGGATGACACTTTAAGTTACGTAAGTAACCTGAAAGATATTTGACTATTGGATGCTAGATGTCGCCATAATATAATTTTCATTGTTTATTTAATTAATTAATTGCAATAACTTAAGAGGTAATAAAATACTTTAATTACAATACTACCAAATTACCCCTATTCCCATTTTTTATATTTATACTGAAATAAAAAGTTCTAGAAAAAAGAATTAATTGTTATTATTTTTTTTTATTTAAGTCGATTTCTATATATAGCAATTCTTTATCTACATTCATAACAATATGGGCAAAAATGAATAACTAATTGGTTTATAGTATTAAAAAATAAATACATAAACTTACACTTATTACAATAACAAATTTACTTTCTTGGGAGCTTAAAAAAATTTTAAACAATTGTTGAAAGTAATGCCTTTTTTATTTATTAAATAAGTTTGTCTCAATTACATTATTATACAGTTATAAATAGCTATAAATATGTTGCATTTATTGATTATTTACGTTTGTCATGAAATTTAGCAGCTTTCTTTTTCATAATTTGAAGTCTTTTGTCTGCACTTATGATATTAATATTAGGAGTCACACAGTTTGAAGACGAAATGTTAGGAGATTTTCCAGAATGAGATACCTTGCCTGATGTTTCTTCCCAGGAAACTAAAAAGAAAACAATTATTAGTATACCACTATTTTGATACCAATTCTTTATAAAGAAGAACAAATGTAATCTCATTCCATTAAAAATTTGCTCTAAAAGAAAAACTCGTCTTTATTATATAAAATTCTATAAAAAAACATATATTAAATAAATAATTAATATAAAAATAGATGCTTTTCAAAACCTATTTAAAATCAAGGTATAATGATTACATACTTGGAGAAGATTTATTAGATCCATCATTTTTATATAGTGGTGAAGTACTGCTTTTAATCTGAGATGTAGAAAGCTTCAGCTTAGATGAAGAAGTTGACAAAGGGGAGGGAACCCTGGATGGAGATGCATGCATAGGGCTTCTTTTTAATTTTTTAGCATCCTATAAACATATAATACATAATATGTAATTTATAAATGTCAAGTCTATATTTTTAGGCTGCTGCTTACCTTACAATTTTGGCAAACCCATGTACCATCTGACTCTAATGAAGTAACAGGAGGTCTGTGACACTCTTGGTGATATAAAGCATGGCAGCCACTGCATTCCAACAAGCGGTTTCTTGCACCTACATCCATTTCACTATAATATAGAAAAATCACATAAACTACTTCTTAACACAAAGATAAAAATGTAACAAAATTTGCTTTCTTACTTGCAAACAATACACATAAGATCCATAAGTTCTTCCAATTCATTGTCAGAGCTAGAGGCAGTCTTGCTTTCTTCTATCACATTACTATGAGGTTTAATTTCTTCAAGCCTGTTTTGTTTAATAGCAGTGGTAATAATACTGGAAAGTTCCTTATTTAAACCAGTTTTATTTTTTATTGCATCTTCCAGATATATTTGTAAATCACACGGTTCACCACTTAAAAAACTGTACGAATGGAGTGCACTTATAGATTTAATATAATAAGAGTCTAAGTCGTTTAAAGACATTCTTGCACTATAGACCAGACTTGAATTTAAGTTACATTAAAGTTTTATAACTAGAATTTAATACATTTTTTATGAAAATTTTTAACAAATTTGCAATACACGAACATAACCTAAAAACTGTTAAAATAACAAACATCTGGTCATGCTATACAACTGTGTTCAAAGACACTAATCAAGGATATACAAGGCATGAAAAAAATATTTTATTTCAAAATTATGGACATATAAATATTCGAGTAATCCATATATAAATGATAATTACAATTTCACAATATGTATTTATAATACGGAATTGAGACAATAATTTCAACTTTTTTTGAATATTACGTTCATTGATTGTTATCACTACCAAATACTCACAACTCACAACCTAATTTGTACTTTGAACAGTTTTGTATTTAATCTCTCTGATCTGTGTTTTTAATGATTTATTACTAAAAAAAAATAATTAAACTCGTTAATATAAATTATCCAAGAATAATAATTAATTTAAGCTTTTTTAAGGAAGTTGAACATCACGTATTAACATCAAATTACCACAATTGGAAAGTACTTGCTACTGAAATCCTATATAAAAGAAATCGGTAAGATCAGATTTTGTTTATATGTGAAATTATGATAAAATTCCTTAATTAATTATAGAAAATGGTAGTACGAAAGTACGAAGAAGAATTGAAGTACTTAGAAAAACTAAATCCATACTGCTGGAAAATTAAAAAAGGTTTCCAACCAAATATGAATGTCGAAGGAGTGTTTTATGTTAACATGACATTAGAAAAATTGATGTTAGATGAACTGAAAAATGCATGTAGGCCTGGCATGACTGGGGGTTTTTTACCAGGAGTTAAACAAATAGCAAATGTGGCTGCTCTTCCAGGTATAGTTGGAAAGTCTATAGGACTCCCAGATATTCATTCTGGGTATGGCTTTGCCATAGGCAACATGGCAGCATTTGATATGCATGATCCCAATTCGATAGTTTCACCAGGTATATGTTATTATTATTATTATTTATTAAATTGGCAATTATTTTCAATGTAAATTTCACAGAAGGGACTATCACCGTTTGTGGCATGACTTAGTAAAAGTAGTACTTAAAACCAAATTTCAATTAATAACTAGTATTATTTGTTAATAAGTTATTTTTGATACAAAAATATTTTAGGGGGTGTTGGTTTTGACATCAATTGTGGTGTAAGATTACTTCGAACAAATCTTTTTGAAGATGATGTTTCACCTGTAAAAGAGCAGTTGGCTCAAAGTCTTTTTGATCACATTCCTGTAGGAGTGGGTTCAAAAGGTGAGTAATGCAAGTATTTTTTTTCATTATATATTTTTCTGATACAAAATATTGAATCAGGTATAATTCCAATGAATGCTAGAGATTTGGAAGAAGCTTTGGAAATGGGCATGGATTGGTCACTCCGTGAAGGATACACTTGGGCAGAAGATAAAGAGCATTGTGAAGAATATGGTCGTATGTTAAATGCAGATCCAAATAAAGTTAGTTTTAGGGCAAAAAAAAGAGGATTACCACAGGTATTTATCTTATTAAAACAAATTGAGTTAATATATTGTATCAGATAAACTATTACATCTTTAGTTGGGAACTTTGGGTGCTGGTAATCATTATGCAGAAATTCAAGTAGTAGATGAAATTTATGATAAATGGGCAGCATGTAAAATGGGAATTGAAGAGAAAGGTCAAGTTTGTGTTATGATCCATTCTGGAAGCAGAGGGTTTGGACATCAAGTTGCAACAGATGCATTGGTTCAGATGGAGAAAGCAATGAGTCGAGACAATATAGAAACGAACGATCGGCAACTAGCTTGTGCTAGGATTAACTCTGAAGAAGGGCAAGATTATTTAAAATCCATGGCTGCTGCTGCTAATTTTGCATGGGTTAATAGAAGTTCCATGACTTTCTTAACTAGACAGGTAAGAAGTAATTTTTGAATATCCAATTCGTTTTAAATTAAAAACTAATAGTTAATTGTTAATTATTTAATCTAATTAACTTAAATGTATACTTAAGCAATTTTTAAACAAAACATAAAACATATATCGAGAAGAATTTTGCAGAATGCGTTTAATTTTGTTACAAAATATATTATTAATTTTTTATTGATTAAAAACTATTTAATAACTACATTTTAAAACTATAAATGATTTTTATTACCTGCAGGCATTTGCCAAACAGTTTCATACAACTCCAGATGATTTAGACATGCACGTAATATACGACGTGTCTCATAATATAGCAAAAGTTGAAGAACATGTTGTAGATGGTAAAATAAAGACACTTCTTGTGCATCGAAAAGTACGTCACGTTATTGTAAATATTTTTCTTAAAATACTTTTTAACGATCTCGTAATTTTTCAGGGTTCAACCCGAGCTTTTCCACCACATCATCCTTTAATACCAGTAGATTACCAATTAACTGGTCAGCCGGTACTAATTGGGGGTACAATGGGTACTTGCAGTTATGTTTTAACGGGTACTGAACAAGGAATGATTGAGACATTTGGATCTACATGTCACGGAGCAGTAAGTAACTTTTTACATTGTTTCACGTTTTTCACAATTAAGATTTTATTCAATTCAAATTCTTACTTATAGGGCCGTGCATTATCAAGAGCAAAATCAAGACGTAATTTAGATTATACTGATGTCTTGGCAAAACTGGAAGAAATGGGAATATCAATTCGAGTAGCATCCCCAAAGCTAGTTATGGAGGAGGCGCCCGAATCTTATAAAAATGTTACTGATGTAGTCAATACTTGTGATGCTGCAGGAATCAGCAAAAAATGTATAAAACTGAGACCTATAGCAGTCATCAAAGGCTAATGTGTTAATAAAATAAAATATGACTGAAATTTTGTAAAAACTTTATTAAGAATGCATTTGTAAGTTCTATTTATTATTTTCTTTTGTGATCGCCTGTATGTTATCTTTTATGAGTAAATATGAAATATTCTTTTTCATAGTGTTTTAATTTTAAAATATAATCAAGGTGGATTAAAAATATTAAATTTATTAAAAGTAATGTTCTATTTATTTTTTAAAAACCAAAAACGTTATTCATTGGATATCTATATGAAATATCCAACACGCAATATACAGCAATATGTATAATACAACCAAAGTAAGTATAAACTAAAATACAGAATTTATCCTGAGTTTCTAACATATAATTTAAAATGAATTATTTCATTAAATTATCATAACCAATGCAAATATTTAGTTAATAATTAATATTTTATTTTTATTATTATCACAAATATAATATAATTGCTGAAAAGATGGAAAGGGATTGTCAGATCTCTCAATGTAACTATTTATAATTTTACACTACAATACTAAGTATTTTTATTATTAATTCCATCTTCAGTAACCATTTAATAAAAACATGTGATCACAGAAAATAATATCTAATGATAAGTACACCTTACATCTAATAGTACAACAATACGTCTTTATAAATAAATAGTTTATTGATAGTTTGATTTACCTTTTCTGCCAGCTATTTATTTATATGCACGTGCAAATGTCTTAAGTTGATAATAAAGTTAATAAATTTGGTATTAAAAATAGTTTTTTTTTCATTGCGAATTAATTATATATGATCATTTAGGTGTACACTAATCGTAAGTATTATTATATTGGTCCACTAAAAAGAGATCTAATAAGCTACCTAAAATGTTGTTTATTTGAATCAATGAAATTATATCTAAATTGGTCCCTTTTTTATTATTAAATTTGCTTATTATGTTTTGTTATTTATCAGTAAAATGGGAGCTACAACTACCTGTGTCGCTACATTTTGCATTATTAATTGAATTTTTATTATCGTAATCTGTACTATGATAAATATTATCGTCGTTCACGTTTTCATACGTACTCGTCTTTCTATCTAATTTGTCCGAAGAAATTTTCATATTTGTTTCACTGGGGTTCTTCGAAATTTTATAAGAACCGTTTCCAACGATGTTTACTTCACTTTTATTCGGATTAATTAAAATTGGCTGAAACTCCTCCTCATCGTCGTTATCGTCCATGTGATCACAAACAAAGTTCCCACATTTTGGACATTCAAACGTAGTTGGCTGAATACTATTTCTGAATTTCTACAAAACGATTTTAGAACAATTGTTACAACTATGGCCAAAATGGAGCTATAAACGCAAAAAGTACTCAACAGCACTCAATGAAATGTTACAGAATGAGAATTAAATAATTTCAACTTACCTCTAAGAAGGTTTTCCCCGGCGACTTCATAAATACATAAATCGCAAAGAGAGGTACAGCGATAATTGATAAGCTTGAAATAGTCCATCCTAAAGCTCTTGCCCATACTGGATATTCGTATTGACCATTGTTATACGTTGGGGATTCATATCCCACGAGACAGGAAATCCAAATAGCAAGGATTAAAAGGGGTGCTGCCAAAAGCCAACAAAACCTAAAGAATAAATTAGGGGTGTGTCCAGTCATACTTTTAATATTATCACATAATCTTTTAGCCCCATAAAACCATGCCACAGCTACCACTTCGAAAAACGCCAGATATATCAAAGATACAGAAGCTGCATAATGATCCAACAGTTGAAAAAAATAAATTCCACCCTGGAAATAATTTTTTTCTTTAAAAACAAAAGTAAAATGTATCTTCAAATGTTTTTAAAACGTAATATTATTTCAAAAACTATTATTTAAGGAAGTTTTTTATGAATTAAAATTTGATACTTCTTTGTAGTCTTGAAATATAATGTTATTATTTTGTACCTTTGTAACATTGGGTAATCCACAAAAGAAAGATACCACACAAATAACCAAAACTAACATTTCATGGCAAAGAAGATGTTTTTTAATCCAATCAGGAAATCCGTCTTGTATTGAAGTAACAACTACTTCTACTATGGCAAACTGTAAATTAATTAGAGATTTATTATTTTGATGTAATAATTTGTTTTAAAAAAACCTACCATACTGTTTAAACCCAAACATATTAACATAAAGAAAAATAAAGAAGCCCAAAGTACAGAAGCGGGCATTTTGCCCATTGCTTGTGGATAAACTACGAAAATTAAACCAGGTCCTAAAAACAGAGATCGTGTCGATAAATAGTACATATAGAGAAACACTTTTTTAAATTATATACGAAATATTTACACGAAAATCAAAAAAATAAAAAGACAATTTTACTCATCTTCGGTATGTATTTACTTTTACAAAAATAATTATAAAAGTTAACATACACTTTTTGATAAAATCAGTTTATTCTCTGTTTACTCCATGCAATAAATTAAAATAATACAGAACAAGTAAAGACTTGGAAATATAGATTGTAGATTCATCTAAGGACATTTTTTAATTTGGTAAAAGATAAATTACGATTATATATTCAAATTGAATTCAAGTATATATGTATACACTTTGCATTCGGTTAAAGGAATGAGAAAAAAATGCGCTGCATATGTTTTTAAATCTAACCTATCGGAAGCATAGGTACGTAAGTTTGCTTGGCTATCGCACCACACCCCTTTAAAGTTATGAATGAAATTATGAATGGAATAGCTTAGCGTCGATTGACCCAGTCTCCAAATTTTTACACATTCATTCACCACTACAATTCGTGTTTAAGTTACAAAAAGTTCATTCCTTTCTAATAATAGCATTTATTACTGTTACTGGATCGATTTTGTTACGATTTTCACGAATTTAAAATATTTTTAAATTATTTAAATAATAATAATTAGATAATATAAATTAAATGAAAATATATATAAACAAAATGCTTTTAGATGTTTCAAATATGTTTATTAACACACTCTACATATGTTTCGACTTCCGAAGTCTTTCTCAAGAGTAATAGATAAATATCTATATATATATATATATATAATAATAGATAAATATCTATTACTCTTGAGAACGACTTCGGAAGTCGAAACATATGTAGAGTGTGTTAATAAACATATTTGAAACATCTAAAAGCATTTTGTTTATATATATTTTCATTTAATTTAAACGATGTTTCATAATTATCCAACAGACAATTCAATTGAAAAGATAATATAAACTTACCATCGGCTATAACGTCGTCAATAGATTTATTTTGCTCCAATGCAATGTTGCCTATTGTTGCAAAAGAATAAATTCCAACTAATAAACTAGTGACTGCGTTTACAAATGATACTGCCAGAGTGTCTTGAACAATATTATTATTAAATTTATTGTAACTAGCAAACGAAATCATTGATCCAAAAGCAATTCCCATTGAATTGAATGTCTGTGTTACAGCATTAACCCAAACCTAGGCGAATTTATTTATTATAGAAAATAAATATTTATTTCGTATTTATTGTTTGTTTACCTTCGCATCTGACAGTAATTCCCATTGGGGTTTGAAAAAATATCTTGTTCCCAAATTGGCTCCCTCTAAAGTCAATGATTTTCCCAAAAAGACAAGAATGAGTAAAAAAGGTAGAGTCGTGGTAATGTACCTCACTTTAGCAGAAGACTTAATGCTCTTCCAAATTGCAAAGTATATCAAAATCCAAGCACATAGTAGACAAGCTACTAATTCCCATCTTAATCCTTCTGGATGTTCTATACCATCACTGATTTGCAAAACTTTATAACTACGAAAAAAAATTAATATTCTTTTTTATATTCAAAAAAGAAGGAATTAAAATCCTTATTCGTCTAAATTTTAAGATCAAAGATCTCACATTTTCAACGCGTCCTACCAAGTAGGCACAACGAACCGAAAGTCACATCCCACGACCGCTTTCGACCTATCGGGTCTCATCAGGTGGGCGCTGGCAGAAAAGCCTTTACGGGCTATATCATAAATATAAATATGAATATGGAATCAACAGAAACAACTACTTCGAGGGCTAATACCTCTACCGCCATTGTATTAGACTGTTGATTCCGATGGATTCTTAGACAAAGATATAACATATTCGAAAAAAGGAAGGCATTAATTCAATGCCGGTAGGGGTATTAGCCCTCGGAGTAGTTTTTTCTGTTGATTCCATATTTTTATTTTTATTCTTTTTTATATTTTTTAATGTTAATAACAATTAAAATCACTAACTCGTAAAATTCTTCTGCTGGTGTTCTACTGTATACACCTACAACAGTGCGATTTCCTTTATTTGGCACCCAACAATCCAAAGTATTCCATCTATTATCACATTTTACCCAAGGTTGAACATCTTTGAATGACGAAAAAAAGTAATAAATTGCATAAGCGATTATAACACTGTAGTATGTAGATAATAAAAACGAAATAACAACACTCGCCAAACCAGCCCCTAAAAATACAGTCCAACAATTACCTTCGTCTCTAAATAAAAAAAACTTTCTTAATTTGATTTTCTTTGATTAGGTACATTAAAATTCGAAATATTTATAATATACCTAAGTTTTATTTGTTAAATTTTAGTTATTATTTTTTTTTTTAAAGTATCACTACTATTTATTTAAAACATCCTGTATGTCCCTATTTAGTATTTATTACTCGAAATAAAATAATAATCTAACTAATTACATGAATTATAACAATAATATGAATTCATAGGTACAAATAAGAGAAATAAAAGGTGGGTCAAGGGCTTTAATAAAAACATATGTGTATGATTAATTTAAATTGCCAATGATGATAACAATAGTTGTTTTGAAGTCAAGGCTAATAATTATTTCATGAGTTTGTAAGAGATTACTTTTAATGTACCTAATAACTAATAAATTAATTATAAAATAGAAACTATTCAATTAATACCTTTGAATAGGGGACAGAGCTGGTCTAAAGCACCAATTGGTCCCCTTCCAGTAAATTGGCCAATAGCCAATTCCATATACAGCATGGGAATACCACATATAATCATAGTTATAAAATATGGAATTAAAAATACACCTGCAAGAAATATTATTATTAGACGGATATCTATTTACTAAGTTATGTAATTATTAAAACATGCTCCTAAACTTCCTCAGTTTAAATTAAATAAAAAAATGTACACACTTGAGACAAGATAGTAAAATAATGTGGTAAAAATATCTACATATGGAATATTGATGTGTATTGATTACGATTTTATTATAAAATTTATCAGTTAATTGTTTGCTAAATCATTATTATTTTTATATTTGTATAGAATTAAGATTTATGGTATCTAACCGCCCAAAAGTTTTTTAATGGTACTAAATTAAGGTTTCTTTTAAATGAAACAAGGAAAAAATTATGATTTTATTTATATATTATTAAAGCATAGGGACAGAAAATCATTTATTTATTAGACCAACAGCAATAACGTTTCGCTTTCTGGTGCAAAGCAGATTTTTTAAAGCGTAGTTCTTTTTCTGCAGATGGTGATGCAATACGTTTTAATATGTCCCATGTTGTTGTTGTTGCTAGTTCTTATTAGATGTATTATGCAGTCAAAATATGACTGAGATTTTTCAAAATTTGTATTGCGTATTAAGATTGTCTTTAACAATTACTATAGCTATCTGTGAAGCAGAGACGTCATTATCAAAATATATCAAGATTAAAAATAAACACCGAATCGTAACAATAACGACAACAAACTCTATTCTTCAAGGAGGCAATAAGATAATTTGTAATTTGCAAATACCAAAGTACATCAGCTAAATATTAAATAAATTAAGAATTATTCTTGTTTTATTATTCATTTTAAAGTAAGTGTTTGTTTTATTAGTTTTACCTTACTACTTTGTACCGTTGCATGTGTAATAATTTATTTAAAGTTTAAATTTAACTTTAAAGTTACTACTTTTCTTCGAAACAAATTTTGTATTCAATTTTTTTCGTTTATATTTTATTTTATACATGTATATTTTTCTTTTCTTTGTTTGTTTGCATATTAGTAATAAACAAATGAATATATTATTTATTTATTCTTTCGAAGAGGAGCCCCGAAGAGATTTTTTGCATAGGGTCCTGAAGGTCCAAGATCCGACACTGATAAAACCGCATTTAAGGTTTAATTTAACAACACTTTAAACTATATAAGCTTACTATCGCTATTTGGTTCATTATTTTATGATTACCATCTGTTTAAGAATATTTAAGTTTCTATTTGTGACATAAAAAAAAACTTTAGATGTTTTATTCCCACCAGGTACTCATACTGGAGGGTAGAGCACAAGGCCCTCTTCAGCTTCCTTTCAGGAATCGTGAGAATGAGTGGGTGATGGTTAGAGAGAAATAGATGAGACGGACAATATGAAGACAAAAGAGAGGTGAAAGACTATCTGTGGAATATTATTGCCCCAGCATTTTGCCTAAATGATCCAAGGAAACCTAGAGAAGCTTAGACCAGAGTAGGCGGACCCGAAATCGAAGCGGCGACCTCCCGAATGTTTCGTTGCACCATCCATCATTTGTTGCGTATTTCTGTGAATTTGGGCGGCTAGATTTCTATACAATTGCCATTAAACATTTACCTCAAACTTATTCAATTTAAAAAAAAGTAAAACAAGAGTAAAGAATCACTTGTAACTAATCAAGGAAGTTACATAAAAGACACTTGTGAAATGCATCATTGATATCGAATCTATTGATGCAATTTCATTGTTAGAATTATCATATATATATAATTGTTTTCTTGATAGCAGTATTCTTTTTCCCCCAGAGATAAACACAGATTATATGCAATTGATGTCAAGATAATTTTAATAATTATAGTATATTAATTATTAAATAAACAACGACGCATCTTTAAATTTAATAATGCTATTGTTTGACTAGACGTTTTTTATTAAACTGTTTATTTTATGGTTGCTAACCGTCTTAGTTGCATCAAGTACGTATAGTAGCGTAATATACTCCATCTGTAATTCATAATATACGTAAAACAACCAATAACAGTAATTATAAGCAAAATGAGACGCATTGTACATAAGTGATTTCAGTATCTATTATGTAAAGTACCTTAGGGATTTTACGTTCCAACAAATTAATACTATACAATTAAATTGTTTAACTTTGTTAAATTAAAAGTTGAATAATAAAATTTTTCCATTTTACATATCTGTAGCATTATTATATTAAACAGTTAAAAAGCTTGGGTATTTCTTTGATAAAACAAGAATTTTTTTAAAAAAGGAAAGGAAAAGAAAAATACTGCTTTTTTGTTTCACACTGTGAAACTGTGAAACAGTGTGAAACAAAAAAGCAGTATTTTTCTTTTCCTTTCCTTTTTTAAAATGTTTCACAAAAAACCATCTGCTTATACTATTCAAACTAAGAATTTTTTTGCAATAAATTTTCTGAATAGATTTTTATTATCATGTTTATTTATATTTGATAAAAAATACAAACAAGTCTTCATAAACTGTACTGAAATGTTCGTTTATCATGACTTTGATAAGCATTCATTAAAAATTCAACAATTTGCATAAAACATAAAAATTATACTTAAAAATACTTATTTTTCCCTGCGATTTCTCGTAACTCCCCCTGTATATACAAACATTTTTTAAACAAATTACGTTCACAACAGACTGTTTTATTAAAATTGTTGGTTGTTAAAATCAAAAACGTTTTATGAGATAATTTGCAAGGGGAATCTCGAGGTTTCTATTGCCTAGGGGCCTGCATAGAATTAATCCAGCATTTTAAAATGCACTGCGCGTAGTAAATGAAAAACATGTTGGTCAAATTACCTCCACCACTCTGATAACAAAGATATGGAAATCTCCATACCGATCCTAAACCAACTGTATAACCGATGCAGGCTAGAACGAACTGTAACTTATTCGACCAATGTTGTCGTCTGTTTGCTTTCAAGTACAGACTTTCTCCATCTATTGATCGTTCATCTTGACTATTCTTTTCATAAACGTATTCATCCAATGGCCTGTAACAAAAAGAAATTTATCTCAAAAAGGTAAATAAGTAACGGAAAAGTTAGAGACATAATAAAATTAAATTTTATATACAGGGTCATTCAAACTGACTGGTAGTTTGGCGTTTTAAGGAAGCTATAACATGCTTTACAAAATTTAAAATTTAATTTTATGTTTCGTACGAAGCCATCGTAAAAATATACCATTCCATTTAAAATAACCGGAAGTGCCCGACAGTTGAAATTATTTTAGTTAAATAGATCATCCTTGATAACCCCTACTCCCAACTCCCAAATTTTCAAATCTGTAACATGCTTAGTTTGTCTAAAACGTCTAATATACCACTCAGTTTGAATGACCCTGTAGATATTGTTACTATTAATTATCTTTCATCAAATTTGCACCAAAGATAACTTATTAAAAGTTATATTAGTTCATATATGTATACCCATTACTTAAAAATTATTTACACTGAAAATAGAAAATGAGGAAATTTTGGAAGTTGTAGACCGAGAAAAAGTTCTCCAAGAAAAACGAAGGTGTAAATTTACCAATTGAAATTTGCTTTGATGAAAATACGACGAGTGCAAATGGAATAGAGTTGGATTATTTCTGTCAAACATAGGAACTCACCGTTGATTGACCTCTTGGCCGCTTAAAGAAGGAACTCAAGATTATATAAATTTTATGTATTATTATTATTTCTTCATCCCTGGTCTACGGGAACTAATCCCCCCACCCTTGGCTACGCCCATGGTACCTCAATTGAAGTCGGAGGTCTACGTCTAATATCTTTTTCATATCTTTATCTGCTATTTATTTTATTTTATAATTCATGTAAAAAACAACGATAACAAAGGCCGAATTAATAACTTATTATTATCATTTGGGTTTTCGACTTTCGTCCTGGATGACAAACCCTAATAATTTCCGATAAGTCACTGTTTTTCTTGTTATATTCGTAACAATTATTATTTTTTTGGAATGTTCCTTTGCAGTACCGTGGTTCGTCAGGATCTGCCCGCTTTATTAGGCCAGACAGGCTATACAGATTCCCATTGTCCCGCTATTCCAGATAGTCGAACCTATTGTTTAACCGCGCGCCTTATGATAATATACCGATGACAAACATCATCACAACGAAAAGAAAAAACACCTAAGTCATTAACAAATTTACCGATGATAGAAAGCAAATTTCAACAGAGCACCGAACAGTAAACATCAAGATTTTCCTTTGTACATAATACATCGTAGAATAGTAAATAATTAATTTAAAATCAATGTTTTTATTTTTAACTTCAACGTCAATTCACAATTGAACTAACAGGTGTTTCTAAAACCCAGGAATCCTGAAAGCACGTACGCAATTATTACGTCCGTGCCCACAACAGTTTTTCTTTTTATAAATGTGCTACGATAGAAGGTAATATTATTAATAATAATCGTGTTGTTTAAACTGTTAAATTTACATATACACAAATACGCTCTCAGGCTTTTTTGTAGAAAGTTCCTATCTAACTTAGTTTAATAAGATACTAGAAGACCAGACAGAATCACACTGAATTTCGTCTAATATTTAGTTTACAAAATATTATAATGCTCAGTATATTGACCCATGTACGATCAACTTCAGGATTTACGTAAACCACATGCACTTTGTTAAAAATAAATTACAATTAAATAATTAAACACTTGGAGTTGTTTCACAATTTTTTATTAGTACACTCTATGTACATTTCGCCTTATTAGGACATCATCCCGGTTTCGACATTTCGGGTCTCATCAGGTGGGCGCTGGCAGAAAGGCCTTTGCAGTGTAATTCAATGCCGGTAGGGGTATTAGCCCTCGGAGTAGTTGTGTCTGTTGATTCCATATTTATATTTATATTTATACTTATAATATAGCCTGTAAAGGCCTTTCTGCCAACGCCCACCTGATGAGACCCAATAGATCGAAACCGGATATATGGCTTTCGGTTCGTTGTGCCTACTTGGTAGGATGCGTTCCAAATGTGAGATCTTTGATCTTAATATTTAGACGAATAAGGATTTTAATTCCTTCTGTTTTGAATATGTTAATTGGATCAGGTTTCTCTTCCACCGTGTAGGAAACTTCCAAAACGTTTGGATTCTGACTCAAATGTCAAAAGTCATGATTCACGATTCCCGATGAAATGTACCGTCAGAATTTCGTTTGCTAAGAGGATTGTATTAAAAGTACAGAAGAAATGATTTGAAGTCTTTAGTCGAATTTTAAAAGAATGATTTTTCTAAAGACAATCCTTCATGTTTGTACGGCATCTTCGGTTAAAAAAGCGGGAAAAGAAATAAAATTTTCAAAAGACAATGTCGAACTTTTGCAATAAAACAATTAGGCAATCAGTATTATACAAAAAAAAAATAAATTCGTTTGGTTTCTCATGACGATTTCCGGTTCTTCATGTATGAATTAATAAAATAGTCAACTCTAAAACATATTAAACTTACATTCGTTCATCGATTAGCCTAACCAGATTGAATAATATTGCGGTGTTGCATATTTAGATATCATAAGTTAACGGAATTAATCTTGAAAAGTTGATGGGCGAAATCATTTCACGAAAAATTAAGTATATTTAAATTATTAATTTTTTTTTCAAGTACATTGAAATTTTGTTTTTTTATGTACTAAATTACAGCCCCACTCCTTTCCTGCACCCTTCTCCCACTATCAAATTTCAACTAATTTGATCCGCCACGCCTGGTTATCATCATTTCTTTAAAGCTTGGTGTAACTACTGCTAATTATGTATTTTTTCTTTATTAATAACTAACTACTAAACACTTATATTCTCGACTAATTTTAAAATTCACTGCCCTCAAATTTATTTTTATTAAGTACTATACTACGTACATTATTCAATGTAAAAATGGTGTCTATTGCTAAGTCAACTTCTAATTAAAGAAAACACGTAATAAATTGATTATAGATTGAAAGAAAAATAAATGAAACAACTTAAAGATAGTAGAAGTACTAAGTATGCAATATTATATAAATCAAAACAGTAATAGAGCCGTAAATCATATGATACTTTTAATCTAGGTATATCAATAAAGTTAATCTGGAGAACACAGTGCACTAATGCTTATCAATTTGCTGAACCACATTTACTAACGTTCACTAGCAATATCTAAGGATATGATATAAACATCAGAGGAACCCCGATGAAATACTGTTTTCTCTTGTATAACAAAAAAAAATACAAATAAATAGGTAGTGTCACAATTTTAAAAAATCCACTTATTATCAGGATATTGATTTTGTCGTTTGATTAATGGAATTAAATGCGCTGAAGTAAATATATAACGGTTACAAAAATAATCCTTCTATCTTAAGTTTCAATGTTATTTTTCATTGTCCCGTATTAGTTTCAAACTATCTATTAACTATATGCATTTATTTAATCTGTATTGTAATCTTCCTGTTTATATTTCCACATTATTATTGGTGATACTCAATAGTAATATTTTTTACCATATGTTAGTCTACAATAATTCACTATATAACACAAGAAATCAATTTAAATTCTTTTAAACCTGTAGAATATTAATTTATTTAATAAACAATGTAGCAAGCAACATCAATAAAATATGAACACCCTGTACATAACTTCTTTATGTAAATATATATAAAATATACTTTATTCTTACTTAAACATCTGCAGCTATTCTTCTCTTTACAACTAACAATATTACTTCGGCATCTATTCTTTCCTTACAAATTACTTTATTACATCTGTACTTTCCTATAATCCCTTGAAATATTTCTATTCTATTTATTAACTTCAAAACGCTTGTGATTTAGTGGGTTTCTTTGGAGCTTTGAGTTCAATGTCTTCAAGCTAAAAATTCTATCTCTCTTTTCAAAATATGCTTTCTTACTAACAGTCCCCTACTTTTATTTAACAACCCTTAGCTAAGCCTTCATAAATTTCCTAAATTATTCTGAACTCAAAATACTAACAGTTCTGATTCAACTTTCGTTTCATTAGCTTATTTCTTCTCTACGGTCCAGTGTAAATAAATGTTTATTTTATAAAGTTTTAAAAATATTGAACACGCTTACAACCAAAACCAATGTCAGCGACATTTAACGATACTCGCACCATACATAATCTATTACCAAAGATAAATCAATTATTATTTTATCAATTGCTGTATTTTAAAAGTATAAACTATTTTTAAGAGATTGTTTGCAATGTAAAAACATTTTTACAGCTTTGTTTGAGAAAAATATATATTAAGTAAGTAAATATTGCATAATCTAATTTTATGTATACTATACAAGTTTGGCAGCTTCCTGTGGTCTTAATTATAGCTTAACTTTGGCATTCGGTAGAATATAACTTTTGTCTACACATACAGGTACCTATTTAAACAATTTCATTACTAAGTTGACCATTATAAATAGATTTTGTTTTAGTTTTTAATGTAGACGTGAAGTCAAATTAAAAATAATATGAAAAGGGACTATTAAACTACGTATTCATATTATGCAACATAAATAATTAGCAACTTTTATTATGCATTATATTATTGCATTACAAATCATAAATATCTGCTACGGATAGTGCAACAGTAATCAATTCAATCCCAAAACACCATTTCATGCACATACGAGGTTGTATCAAATATAAACGGGATTGGTTTTGTAAGAAATAAATTCTAACTATTTTTAATTAGACTGCGATACATACAGGATGTACGTTTTCAACCTGACCCTTAGACTATCTTCGGACTGAATTGGAATATCGTTTTGAAATTTTGGCTGAATGAGTTTTCACAGAAGGTCTACCATTTTAAAATATTTTCGAATTTCTATCACTTCCGGTGTTATTTTAAATGGAACACCCTTATTTTCTAGATTCCCCCTCAGAAATAAGAATACATTTGATAATACTTTTATTCTAAACGGTTTTTGAGTTATTCCATTTTTTTTTTAAATTATTCCGTTTGTCACATTTACTTTTATTGCGGTTATCTTCAAAAGTAATTGATGGTATTTAATGATTTGTCGACATGCTCTTAATGTTTTAGTAAGGTATTAATTCGTCTAAAAATTTTTGAAAAAAGAAAATCAAAAATGGAGTCAAAACATGTGTTGAATATCATAAACTAGAAATAAAAAAACTCTTTTTTTTTAAATAGCAGTCCATATTTTTTTTATACAGTTACATCAACCACTTAATCCTCAATAAAAAAGTATAAGACTATGCATTTAAAATTGACATCTTGTGAGAAAATTTAAAAAACTGATTTAATACAATTTTTTTATTTTTACAAATAAGTTTATTTAACCAATGACAAAATTATTCTACAACAATTGTTCGAATTGTTACGACGTTTGATATTCGGGCTTGATGGTCGTGATCCAGAATTGGTTCTCCTCCTTCGGTTAGTCCACGAATAGGGCCGTTTATCATGAGGAGTAGTTGACATTATCAAGATACATAACAAAGGGCGTATAGACTGTTTTGATTATTCCTATCCTTTTGTTGTAGAACAAAAACAGATTTATCGTTGATTGTAAAATTGCACAGGTCAACAAAATCAGAAATTGAAACTCCGAAATCCAAATGTTCCTAATATGGCTTTTGTCGTTTTAAAATTTAGGGATATTATGAAGTTTCAATATTTTAGGAAAATTCTGGAGCTAGAGTTGGATTTGCCATTGAAAAATTAATTTTTTTATTTTCCACCCGCCGTAGTAATACGCTCTTTTTCGAGAACACACTTATGGGGATGGGTTGAAGAAAGAACCAGAAAAGAAACTAATAATTCTTCATTGGCGAACTCATGTATGGCATCAGAAACTATTGGAAAACCAAATTTTAACTTCTCTGATCATAGTTACTTAGGTAATATAACAGATAAAATTTCCTCGTATTTAAGAAACATTGGGCTGAATAAAAAACAACAAAGACAGAATAAAACAAGACAATAAGTCAGGCGTTTATAAGCTAACTTGTGGGTCTTCTCCTAAAGTCTACATTCAAACAGGTAGAAACTTTAAAAAACGTATAACGGAACATAAAAATAGTTATGTAAAAAATAAAACAGATTCTACATATGCGAACCATGTGACTATAGAAGGACATAGTTTTAACGATAATTTTACACATAAATAACAATGAGCAAAAACTAACGTTATTAGAAAACATAGAAATAAACAGATATAAGAATAAGGTATAATTTTAAATGACCAAGCAGAATATAACAACTACCCTCTACTGAATATATTTTAACCTAATACTATCCCTATTACAAGTAGCTATTTAAGGAACTGAAGTATTTTTCATAGTTAATATTTAGTAAGTACTCAATTGCCTGAAGAAGCCTATGTTTAGACGAAACATGTTACCAAATAAGTAGCTTGTCAAAATCATATTCAAGTGTTTTTATTCATTCCTATTCCAAGTTAAAATTGATTGTTCTATATCGTATGGTAGAATAAAAGGGTAAGAATTGTATTATTAGTGAGGCTGGAAAAACTATATTGATAAAGAGGTTCATAAGTCGTCAAAATTTGCGTTATTGTTTTCATCTAAATCTACAACGTTACGTTTCAGGATTTTTTATATTTAATTATAATTTGTAGCTTTTAAAACAGTGTTTCCCAAAGTGAGACAATTCGATGGTTGGAGGGGGGAAATTTGAGAATTGACCCGACATGACTTTACCCCCTTCGGTATGGGCTTTTTAAATGCAAATTTGATGTAAGCGACAAATTTTTTGAAAAAACAGTTTTTTTTAAAATAGGGGGCTTAATTTATTAAATATAATTCCTTTGACGCCACCAAAATCTCAACTGAATGATTAGAGTCGTTAAGAAAACTTGTCAGCTATGTACTATGTTGTGTCTCTTGTCGCGAGAACCCAGGATCTTTTAAACTCGCTGAGTAACGACGTTTTTGCACAAAATTGGCCTAAATTAACTCTGATATTGTTTCACAACCCTTTGTTGTAATATTAAATAAGTATCTGTCAATTAATCTTTAATTTAATGTATTTATTTATATATGCTGTAGAAATTTACTGTTACGTATTTCATTCTATTTGTTATTTTAAAAAATCTATTTTTTTCAAATTTCAGTTTTTTATCATATATTAGAAGTTCATTTTCTTTGTTTTGAAAATAATTTCTCAGAAATTGATTCTAAAAGCCATCATTTGTATTACCAATAAACAGAACAAATAAAATTTTTATGCTTATTATATTATAAAAGGGGGGCATGGAGATTTTAGAAATGTTAAAGTGGGGCATGGCCTAAAAAAGTTTGGGAAACACTGCTTTAAAGCGATTATTATTGGAAGATCAAATGTACCCATACTCGCCGAAGGGGAAGAACCAAGTCTGAATATAGGACCCTCTTCAGAAGTTAGAAAAAGGAAAAATTAAAAATAGTGTACAGTAGAAAATCAATATCGAACTGAAAATAATTATAAAGATGATTTTGGTAGGTTACCGGTAATGATACGTACATAATTATTTAAACACTGCTTACCTCGCTTAATAGTTGCATGTAACATTTCGATTTACTAATAATAGACCAACCGTGTTTGAGAAAAATTGTAAATATATTGCTTACCAGCGAATGTTATAAATTTGGCTTTCGGGAAATGGAAATCCATGATCTTTAACTTTAGGAGACCGTCTAATGTAAAAATCAGAACCTTTATCCATTCCTCATGTGACACTACGGCACGTATTACTTCATTGAAATCTTGAAAGTTACTAGCAAATGCCCCCCATGAAATTACTAAATAGGTGTTAATTTAAGTTGGTTAACAAAAATTACACAACACACTGGCGGTTCTTATAAAAATACTGATACAAATCAAAAAGTTTAAAATATTTTTTAAAGACAATCAAAAGTAACAGAGAACAAATAACTGATGAAATGACATTATAAATAAAGATGAAGATAGTAAACACGTTTTGAAATAAGCACTTACTAATTTCCAGAATAACTTTCTAATTTTGTCGATAAGTTCCTGATTTTTCCCTGTTCTATTTTATTTGACCCTTTCACTTATTTATAATAGCATGAAGCAATTATTTCTCAAATAAACTTCAAAATATCAATCTAACGCATGTTCCAATACTTATATTTTATGTTCTCTAAGAATCACTACGCTAATGGAGTTATAATTCAATGTTCCAACAGATAAACAAACTTTAAAAGTTAATTATGACGTCGCATATTATATTTTAAGGTAATTTGCGAGAAAATATTTGTTTAACTTCACAATTATGTAGCTATTAAATTAAGTAGACGTAACAATATTTGCTTATATAATCAGTTCAATGTTAAGCTGGCTGTTAGCAGGTAATCGTTATTTAGGTCTAAGTAATTTTATTTTATTGTAAAATGATCATCAATTTGACAAGTAAACAAAACATTTGAAAAAAGAGATTTATAAACAAACAAAAAACGTGAAGCCGTAAAGGGAATTGGAAAAAATCTCCTGATTCAAATAAAAACAATTGTTGACTGAGAAATAAAAGGAAATTAAACTTACAAGATTCAATAAAAGTAAAATTGCTAAATTTTAATGCAAAAGGAATCGAAAAGAGCAATATGACACATTTAATAACTAGCGATCACATTATTTAAATTAATGGAGTTGTCATAATAACAGGATCACTAAAATGGACAAAAAAGACTCTAAAAGACATATTATTAGCATATTTGCATTATTATGCATCATTAAACTGTTACAGCACACGAGCAGATAATGTCGGTTACTAACAACTTCTTCCCGTGTCGATGCAACCTTGATTTTGACCTTTAGTCTCATTACGGTTATAGTTAATTTATCTTCATAAATATCAAATTTGATCACAACTACCATGTTGTTGACGTTTTCCGGAATGACAGTGTTCTGCGAACTGCATTTCAAGAGTATATTTTCACGATTCAATATCTACAGAGTGTTCGAAATTTCATTCAAAAAAGTGATTATAACAACCTACGAGTACCGCGAATAGGATTTCTTACTCGGAATTCTCGATCGCGATTTCCCGAGATGCGAGATTTGATGCGGGGAAAAATAAGCTGTTGAGAAATTCCCGAAACATCCAATGCAATTGTGCGACCCGGGAATGTTTCATGGTGTACATATTACAAAGAAATAATGAAAACAGAGATTTTACCAAATCCCTAAGAAATTTCATCAAATCGCTAAACTGTTTTAGTGAAAAGATGAAATAAACAAATCAAGACTTGCAAGACACTATTGTCTCATTTATAATGTTAATTGCATCAGAAGGAGAAGCAATTGACAACACAGAAAAGACATGGAATCTACTGGAGCAGTGCACCCAATATGTGAAAAGAAGAAAGAAATGCATCGAAAATTCTATACTACGAGGGTAAATCAAATATAAACGATAATTTTGAAAAATACATTGATTGATTAATGGTACACACAAACTAAACATTTGACATTTTTCAATGTAGTCACTTCCGTGCTCTACACACTTTTGCCACCGATTTGGAAACTTGAATATTCTTTCTTTATAAAAAGTTTGAGGGCGAGATGTCAGCCAATAACGCACATTCTCCTCTATTTCTTCATTATTTTCAAATCTTTTGCCTCCAAGTGATTCTTTCAAGGGCACGAACAAAAAATAAACACAGGGTAATTATTAGTCAGGGTTATAAGGAGGATACACGCGGGTTTCCAACCCATTTCTTCCAATTTATTCCGTGTCAAAAGTGCGGTGGAAGGGAGATGACGTCTCGAATGGGCATACTCCATCGTTTCCTTCGATACGCAATTTTTGTCGACTGAATAGTAAGCCGCATTCACTGTTGATTCACGTGGATCGTAAAGAAAATCAATGAGTAGAACTCAAATAAACCCTTGAGTAAAGAAAACAGTCGCAAGTACTTTTCCGTCTGAGAGACGGATTTTGGCTTTGACAGGGCAGCCTCCATCCTTTCTTCACCACTCCTTACTCGCCATACTCACCATTTTTGATTCAGGAGTATAATGGTGGATCCACGTCTCATCACAAGTAACGATACGCCTAAAAAAAACTCCCCTTGTCGAAATAAATTCAGAAGTCTTTCACTGATCTCCGATATGACCTATTTTTAATTTTTGGTCAACAACCTTGGAACCCAGCGAGCACTAATTTTTCTAAAGCTAAGTTTATTAGTGATGATGGATTGAACACTCCCATAGCTGATACCCACATACCCACTTCTGACGAGATTTGTTCAATAGTTAACCGGTGATCACCTTCAACAAGCTCTCGTACATCACGGATGTTGTCGTTTATGAGAATTGTTCTTGCGTCCATCATGGCTTTCATTTTCTACACGTTCTCTCCCATCTATACACACTCTGTTTTCTCTGACCCACGTATACACTCGACTCTGAGACAGTGTAGCATCCCCAAACTGTGCCTTCAAACGAGTGAAAAATTTTCGATGGATTAACGTTAACGGTTTCATTGGTTAAAAACTTTATGATGATGCGTTGAGCAACAGACGAAGGTACCTTGCGCTCAGTCATGGCTGTACTGCGGACAGAACCGAGCGCAGCTACTGCCTAAGCTGGTTTCCCCCTCCTCATAAACCAAACAACACTCGAGCATCGAATCCTCTGGATCAGAATTACGTGCTAAGCTAAATAGTAAAATTACAGTTTATATTTGATTTACTCTCGTATTTATGATAAATAAAGGAAGGAGCATTGAATCGAACATGTTAAAAAAAAGAAACTAAAAGGATTAACTAAAAATATGAAAGCTCATAAGTCAGCGTAAGATTGCAGGAAAATTATCCTCATTTGGAGGTTAATGATTCCAGAAGTAATCCTGTAAAAAATTCAAAGTACAACGTACAATGAATAGAAGTAAATTTCTTTGTAACTCAAAATGGCACAAATCCACAACGTGTTTTAATAAAATTAAATAAACATTATAATTGAATTTCATTAACTAAAAATGTCAAATTTCATTACAAATAATCCTTTTCGGTAATTTGAAAGTATTTCCTTTGTTAATTCCGTGACCACTGTTATACCACTTACTCAGCATTTAATAATGTCTGGTTTATTAAACAAATAAATACTTTTAATGTATTAAAAATAAAATTTTGTCAATTCACTAAATCAAGATATTTGATAAAATACCTTCATTTCTTTAGGAAAATGGCAGTATGAAATTGTTATTTTAACATCTTCCATAAATTATTCATATCCTTTGGGTATTTGATCAAATTTCGGATTTTATTGTATTTTTGTGACATACAAATAAGTGAGATGAGTATATTACTTTTCTTTAAAATTAATATTGGAAGTTTAAATGTTAAATCAGAAGAATCTTCCCAACCAACACCTTTAGCAGGTAAAAAAAATTACAGTTTTCCAACATTAAATCTCTAGAAACATTTTCGATGCATAATAATAATAAAATGTATTCAAGATTTACCGTTGGACAAGGACTTTTCAATCGCTTTAAACAATTTGTGACCATCAAACTTACGAAGAGGAAAAGAAAAACATTGTAATTTTTGATATCATATACAAATTTAGGGATCGTTAAATTTTCAAAGAAAATTGTTGCATTTTTCCTTTTTCTATTTTGAATTATGTTTCAAACTCGACCAAATTTTAATAATAAAATAAACAATGATGAAGTTTTACACTTTATTTAGAAATCTCTAACAATATTGTTTCAACCTTTCGGTTATCTTCAGAGAGAAACTATATAGAAACTAACTTAAAGATAAAAAAAAAACTTTTTTGTGTTTCGTTCCCACCAGCTACTCATGCTGGTCGGCGGGCAGTCCCTCCGACCTACACTGTAGTGCAAAGCCAGAGGGTAGAGCGTAAGGCCCTCTTCAGCCTCCTTTCAGGAATCGTGGGAATGGGTGGGTGGTATGGTTAGGGAGAGAAAGATGAGACGGACGAAATGAAGACAGAAGAGAAATGAAAGATTATCTGTGGAATATTACTGCCCTAGCATTTGCCTAAGTGATCCAAGGAAACCACAGAAAACTTGGACCAGAGTAGCCGGACCCGGGTTCGAACCGAATGCTAAGCAATGATCTAGAGTACTAGACCACGCCGCTCGGTAACTTAAAGATAAAGTCGTACATCTATTTATATCTAAGTGCTAATGTTGGGCACACCCCCTCCGTTAGATACATCACTAATACCTTTAAATATTGGACTATTGAGACCTTCCATGTATTCTTTGGTCAAATTCAATTTCTTATAAATTGCTTTTTGGATTTCAAGTTTTTCTGAAAAGTTGAGTTTGAATCCTTTATTTTCAAGATGGATAATTGAAAGACCGTCATTGTTAATTGAATGGTTCATCGTAACACAGTGTTGTGATAATCCAGTCGAATGTTTTTTGTCGTTTACTAATTTTATGTGTTCTTTGAGCCTGACTTCAAAATTTCGTCCTGTTTGCCCTAAATATATAGCATCACAGTCATTACATTTTATTTTATAAATGCCTGAGTTTTTGCTGTTATCTATTTTATCAATTTTGATATTAACTAATATGGTTTTCAAATTGTTTTTATTACTACTTATTGTATTTATTTGTAGATTTCTTATCCTAGAGCAGATATGTGGGCTTAAATTTTTATAGAAAGTAATTGGATGCCATTTTTCGGTTTTTTGTGAGAAAAACTGAATGAATATTTGTTTTTTAAGTTTTTGTTTAACATTTTATCTATTATTATTGGATTGTATCCATTGTCTTGTGCCATTAATCTAATAAAGTTTAATTCTTTGTCAAAATTATTTTGGTTCAACGGTAAATTTATGTCTATGTAACAAACTGTGGAAAGTTGATAATTTTATGTTATAATCTTGGTTTGATTCATAGGGGATGATGGCATCTAAAAAAGTCTCTTTTCTAAATATGCCATACTGTAGTTTATTATTAACAACTCTTATTTTTAAATATAGGAAGTTTAAGGTACCGTTAGATTCTAATTCCATGGTAAATTGGACTTTCTTATTATATCAATTTAATAATTGTAGTAAATCCCCTAATTGCTTAGTTGAACCTACGAAAATACAAAATATATCATCTACGTATCTAAAGTATGAGTGTATATTCGCAATTAGAAGGTTATTAGTGTTCATCAAGTTATTCTCAAAATAAGACATAAATATTTACGCAAATATAGGTGATAGCGGAGAGACCATAGGTAATCCATCTGTTTGTTTATAGAATTGATTATTGAAACTAAAGTAATTTTCTTGTAGACAAGTGGTTATGAGTATTAATAATTCTTCTTTCTGTACCTGTTCTAAATGGGAGTTACTTAGCATTTGTTTAAGAACATTTGTAAGTTCATTTATTGGGACAAAGGTGAATAAACTTTTCACATCAAATGAAACTAGTTTTGAGAAGTTTGGCAGTTTTAAATTTTTGTTTTATTTATGAATTCTAAGGAATTTTATACAGACCATTTAGATTTAAAATTAATCCAAATTGGAATTTCTTTACTTAAGTATTTGCAAAGTTTATATATATAAGACACCACTGGTCTCATAGAATTTTTGTTTTTTGGGTTTTTAGTAACCCATTTAAAATCGGGGATTGAGGGTTCATATTTATAAACTGGTACTGTTTGTTTTCGGAGATAGTATTAGTGCAATGTTTAATAGCTTGTTTTACCAAATTTTGATGTTTTAAGGTGGGATCAGACTTTAGTAATTCATAATTTTCATCTAAAGGTGACAATGTTTTATTAATATAGTCAGTTATTTTTGGAATTTTAATAGATTAAATGCATTTGTAATGGCGAGTGGTTCATTTGTATTTTAATTGACTAGCAATTTGCTGTTTTTCCCATAAACTGCAGCATAAACTTAAAGTGTGTGTAAAAAATTAATAGAAAATAGTATGCGATACATGGATGGTACGCTTAATTACAAGCAATTTTTATTATAATTATTATCGTTAAAAATGCTAAAACATTATGAAGTGACCATAAATGGTGTAAGTCCTACGCAAATATACAATTTTTAATCAAAAGTCTAATAACCGAAATTGTTTTAATTAAAAAAAAAAAAAACAGGGTGCCCCCCTTTGTGGTAATACTCTACGCCGTTACTTAGTGTGCTTTATTATGAATATATTGCTTGTGTTTATATTTATTTTTATCATAAAACACAAATAAGACTAGTATGCACTCCAGGATGCTCACTTACAAAGAATTACCGATAATTTAATAATTAATCGCTTAACACACTTTTAATAAAGTGTTTACGTGTAAAAAGTGTACATCACTAATTGTTTTTTTGATCCAATACGTAATTTTCTAGTAAATAACGATAAAAGATTAAAAATTGAAGAAAAGCACGTAAGTACCTTATACTGAATAATACTAACGAGCGATTTACAGTCCAAAATTTATATTTTAACAAATTTCTTGAAGATGATCTGAAAATAAAAATGCGTGAAAGTGAAGTTAGAACATTTAACAATTTTTAACAGTATGTAACGAATATTTTGGACGCAGCAACAGCAGAAGTCATTTTAGAGTAATGATTGTTTAAGGAAACCATAAATTATCTTTTTGAGGCCAAACAGCTACATATTTGAACACAATGAGCGTTCCAAAACAGAAACTTCATAAAACAACGTAGGCGTTAATTGAATAAAAAAATTATCTAATTCACAGTTGCGGTTCTTTTACAAATAAAATATGACAACAACACATGATTCACTAATTTTTAAAAAACTTAATTTATGATTTAACGAGTTTCTAGGTCCATGCCTTCATTAGTTTATATTTTGTTTGTACTGTTAAATGCGACAGGAAATCTGATAATTTAATTGTTGGGAATTAATTCCTCTCTGTGAATATGAAAAATTATTTATGTACTTTAATGTCGATTTTATTGTCAAACATATTAATGTAGTAAGAATTAAATGCTTAATTTAGTTAAAACGCACATATCAAACTGTATAACTATCACAATATACCTAAAAGAGTTTGAAATTAGATAAAGTATTTGCAATATTGATTATGATTGATAAGTGTTTGAGAAAACGAAATAAATTATTGAAACAAACATTACATTCAAAGAGCAAAATTTAGTATGTTTAAATATTTAATGTTTAGTATATATTAAAACATATTATGAAAAATCATCATGCAGTTTTATAAAAAAGAAGATAATTAAGTAATAAAATTTGACTTAGGGTTATTCAATTTTAGTAAAGGTCATTGATTAATCGTGATTTATATTGACATCAAAATAACAAAAAGTAAATATTTATATGAAAAATGTTCATTTAGATAAAATTGAGACAAAACACTCTTTTTGCAATAATGTTTTAAGGTGAAAGAAAAAAACAATTTCTACTATTTGTAGCTACCTATTCCAATCACATACAAAATGCAAAATAATAAAAAGTTTCTGTGTTAAAATTTTATTACGTGGGTTAACAGATTTTTTTTTATCTGATTCATTTTTTTTAAATGTCAGAACTTTTCAATAAATCCTTGCGTATTTCGAGCACTAGTAAACAGATTTACTAAGCACAAAACTATTTACCTAGTCTTTATTAATGTTTTAGCAAATATTTGAATAAATTTAACTGAAGTATTTATGTGGGATCTTAATATTTAAAAGAACAAGGATGTTAATGCCATCTTTTTTGGATATGAAGTATTATTATTGAATTCTATTTTTATTTTTAATTTAGTTTGTTTTCAACGAATAATCCGGTAAATTTAATTTTGACTTTTTTACGTGTAAGAATTTGGATTTTCGAATACGGTTTGGTATTGTTTTATTTTTAAAATTATAAATTTACCTATTAAAATGATCGAATTTTATTTAAATAATATCCATATCTGTCCAACGTAAAATTGTTGTACCAAATCACATAAATGTTTCATTTATTTTGTCTAAAAAGCGTTTCTGTTGATTAATAAGAATGTACACAAAATAAATAAATTTAAATATAAATAAAAGTAAAAACTATAAAAGAGATCCTCATTAATTCGAGATAACCTGTATTAGGTACAAATTAATTCAATAAATAATACCACATTGATGTATTTTAAAAAAAAGTTAGACATTCAAATAAAGCTAAATGAAACAGTTCAGCTCTGTTAAAATTCAATTATTCAGCAGTAATATTTATTACATTAAGTTTATTTTTTCAAAATTACTATGGATTATAAAAATGATTTATAATAATCTTTATTTCCTTTTCGTCTTTTGAACAGATCGATCAGTTTCTATTAACCATCGATAAAATCCAATGCAATTAATTATTTAGTACCAAATAAATCATTTTGAATGGATAGCTGCATATTATTGAAATTTTTGTGTTGCAGTTGATATTATTAAACCAATTCGATAAGACACTTATTTTCTGGATAAGATTGAGATTTATTTCTCTCACAAAATAAATATAATTGATGTATTTACAATAAACCAAGACATTTGTTGTAAAAACGTATATGTAATATACACTGTATGTGCTTAGGGCACTTTCTAATGTTTTAAATAGCCCTTGTAATTGGCTTAATATACGTAATAAATGACCAGGAGAAGAGCTCAGCGCGTGGCTACTGCACCTCTGCCAGTGCGAGCGGGTTGCCTTGATAATGGTAACGTCAACGGCATATGTGTAGGCTTACCGCTCCCTGACCGTTACCAAACAGAGCCTACTGCATCTTTTGACGTATTCGTAAGACCAGTGCGTATATATGTATTTTACATATATTTTTTACTATCAGAAGTCTTACTTACTATTCATGTTGTTGGACACATTCTCTAACACATATACTGTACCTAACACTTAAGTGTAGTTTTTCTCGGTTTTTTTGGAACACTTCGCCTATTTTTAAAAACACGTGCCGCCACTGTAACTCACCGACCAAACCAAAGTTGCTCCGTAAAAGTAAGTCGATATAATATCAATTTATGGATAATATATTGCCAATTTAATATATTTGGCGATATACTGTCCATAATTTGGGAAATTATTTTCATTCTACTGTAACAAAATAGACGTAAATTTTTGATTACTTTACTCTGTCGATTGGCATTTCAATTCCTTCAACAAACAAGTTGCAGAAACAATCTAGACGATAGATAATACATAAATAAATGATCACACAAACAAAAACAAGTATCGATGATAATAACTATCACAACGGTGCATGGGAGACATGTACCATGTGAAAGATATATTATAATTTTCAACTGCAGAATGAAAACCAAATTTGAAAATGATATTTCAAAAGTGGAAGTTTATTCAACATTTCATTTAAAAGAGAGACATTTTTATAAAACATATTATTTATTTATTCTTTAATAATCGCAATCAGTAATAAAATAAAATTGTACTTTACATTGCCCGTTTTGTTTTCCTTAGCAGTTACTCTTAGTTTATTTATAAGTTTGCTCATTTCCTAAAACGTTCTAAAAGTAACCCAGGCTACGACTACAACAATGGTTTGTTTTAAGACCGCCTCATGGGAAACTAAATCATTTTGAAATCGACAAATACAAAAATATATATAATAAACAATAAATAAGACATCTCAAAAAAAGAAGGAATTAAAATCCTTATTCGTCTAAATATTAAGGTCAATAATCTCAAATTTTGAACGCGTCCTACCAAGTAGACACAACGAACCGAAAGCCATATCCCACGACCGGTTTCAACGCGTTCAAAATTTGAGATCATTAATCTTAATATTTAGACGAATAAGGATTTTAATTTTTTCTTTTTTGGATATGTTATATCTTCGTCTAATAATACATCGGAATCAACAGTGTAATTCAATACCGGTAGGGGTATTAGCCCTCGGAGTAGTTGTTTCTGTTGAATCCATGTTTATATCTATATTTATATATTAATAAATAAGATTGTTACCGATCACTCCTTACAATAAGCATGGTTAATATACACCTATTTGCTATATTCATACTTAATTAGTTAATAAATCACATTATTTGTCAAAACCTAATCCCATATTTGTTTATTTATTTCTTATACTTTTAATATTTTGTACTTTTTTCAAAAATATTAACGTGAAGAATTAATACAATGAAATAATCAATCAGGAAAATTGGTGACTTTTTTGCAGATTCTTTCATATGATAAGATAATATAAAAGTCATCAGCAAAAATGCATGTAAATGATGAGTATTTCTTGTTTTTTCTCAATTAATTTTGTTAACATGTCAATAATAGTTATGACGAGTAATTATTTAAATAAAATAAGTAAAATATATTTTACATACTTAATCTATATCAATCAATTTTTAATTTAGATATTGATACGAGTTGTTGTCTATTTATTGGATCTGTAGATAATTTCAAGGGTTTATTTGCATTTAAATTAACTGTAAAACGCAGGTTCTATTTGTATTTGGATTGCTTTTAAAACCATTTCCTGTTTCGAAAGTACAAACTACAATGACTTATAGTTTCCATCGTAGTCAAATCAATTTGTTCTTTTAAGTAGATGCCAAAATCCTGATTGCGTAATAGGTAGGTAATAGGTGGTAAGTTTTTTATAGTGATGATTTAGTTAGTATTATAATTTTTATTTTTTAAAAAAGCGCTAAAACTGCTGTCACTACATACAAAATTATTAATAAGAATAGGTGAGATGTTCCAGAATATCAGTAGCATAATTAAGCAAATTACCCTACTTTACCTTACATAAACCCTCCATGAACTTTACAATAAATAATTACAATAATTTTGTTATTTTGTTAATTAACAACAGTTGAAACAAGCGTTTTATTTTAAAAGCTACTTAGAAAAATCCTATTTTATTTTATTTATTTCAAAAATGCATTTTTCGACTCAATTTTGCATTTAATTTTCCAAATAGGAAATCGCTTTATCTTTTACTTCAAATACATCGTAAGAACTATTTTTCACATCTTATTGTTGATAAATTTTGTGAAAAACGTTTCTGGTTTAATTTTAAACAATTTAAGAATATTTTCGTTTACTAAATAAATAATTTTTTGTTTCTTTATATGTAAGACATAAATTTTACAAAAACTCAGAAACCTCCAATTATAGACTTAATAAGGTCCCCGTCTTTGAAAACTCATCAAAAACAAAAGTAAATATTTGACATGCCCAATAATATATTTTTACGTGTTATTTCCCCACGTAAACTCCGACGTCAGATTAAATTTTAATATTCATTTTTCAGTGTAAAGGACAACAAATCAATTTTTGATAAATATACCAAATATTTGAAAGAAAAAGTATGAAATGTGAGTATATATATACAGAAAACTGTTAAAAATAAACTTTCAAGGGTCTTATTTTCGTAACAGTTTGATATGAAAGCAAAGTCAATTAATAGCAAATAATTGGAATAAAGTTAGAAAGACTTACATTGATGAATTTACCAAATTCAGCAACTCTACAGGAGATGTAGGGACTTTCCTAATAATAATATTTTTCCCATCGGTCGACCCCATTCCAATTGATGTTAAAGATCTTATTGACATTCTATCGGAAGGTTTGGAAAAAACACTATCGTTATCACTGCCAGGTCTTTCCCAATAGGACCTAGCCATCGATCCATCGAGTTTTAACGATTTAGAACTGTTCAAATGTCTAAGACCACCGTTCAAACCGCTATTAGGACACTGCGTACCGGAAGAAATGTAATAATTACTCCTATTGTTGAAATTAGGATTTGTATTGTTCCGAATTAACAAGGGTGTCCCAGGCACGGAATATGAACTGGCTTTCTGGATACAAGGCACACTTTTCTTAGACATATCGGGCATTCGATTTTTGTCACAATCACGTCTTTTATAAACATCGGATTCAACCTCGGAGTCACTATAATTTTTACACAACTCAGACGTTTGACTATTTGCATAAACCGTCCTGTCAAAAATCGGTTCGACGGATCGCGAGTCAGACGGTAAAGCCACGAATTCCATTGGAGTTGTTGGAACACTATCGGAAGTCTCGTCTTTTTCGAAAAGAGGCGACGCATTACGAAAATCGTGTAAGGGAGGTCGTTGTTTTGGAATTCTTTCAACACTGTTTTCACCCAAAGGAGGTACTCGAATTATTTTACCTTTTGGATGTGAAGTTCCATTTTTCGAAACGTCTGCCATCCTACTTCGAAAATCGTTGTTCTTCTCCTGACTTGAAACGGAGACTCGATGAGTTTTATTGGTTGGATTCGTTTGTGTTCGTACTTGTTGCTGCTTTGTAAACGTTGTATCAGTGAAATTTCTTATTAACTTTTTGTTTTCTGTATCTTTACTGTCAGCTTGTTTGTCTGCACTTTTAGGGACTACAGTCTTAACGTGTTGCTGTATTTTTGGTATGTTAATTTGGCAAATATCTCCATTTTGTTTGGAATAGTTGGCGTCTGAATTTATTTGTACATTCTTACTGTTACTTGAAAGTGTTTCTTCTTCAGATTCGGAATCGGAATTGTGCAATGCGAAATGAACATTTGTCAATGGATAATTTACTCCTTCCATAACTTGAAATTAAGCTAGTTGTGTACCTACAATTTTCCACTTTACATTTATTAATTTAATAACCTACATCACATCTACAACAAGCCTCAGCCAGCGATAACGTCGTACTGTGCTACAAACGCCAACCGATATGCATTATTATGTTAAAACATCTAGAAATGATGGTACTTCAGCGTGGAACATGAAATTATCTGTTTGATGAGAGAGAGAAAGGAATATGCCTACGTTACAGTGATATTTCAGGTACGAATATGAGCTACCTAAAACAAACATATACAATCAACATTATAAATCAACGTACTGTGATATGACTGATTGTGAGCTTTTATTTATAACATCGCAACTAAACAAAAATTAATACAAAAATTGAAAATAAAAAAACAGAAAGTTTAATTTACAATTTTAATCGATACCAGACAAATTTATTTCGGCCGATTCGGTCATTAACTAGAGTATACAGTAATTACTAAAGTCTGTAGGAACTAGTAGTCTTGTATTGTGAAACTTTCTGTTTCTTTATTTTCAAATTTAAACTTTCTAAGGTGCACATATTAATAATAAAATAAAACACCAGTAAAATGTTTGCACTAAATATATTGAGATACTCTTGATAATGGGCAATGCCCGAAACAATTGTCGAGTTTCTCAATATATTTAGTGCAAACATTTTACTAGTGTTTTATTTTATTATTCTTTATTTTCAATTTTTGGATTAATCATGCAGTTTCACGAAAACTGTACCACAAATAACTTAAGTTTGAAGAATTAATACCTCAGTTTTCTTTAAGGTATTTAAAAATAATACCACCAAAAAGGTTTCTTCATCTGTATATTTGAATTATTTACCCATTAAAAAGTCAAATGATAAAATGCAGGTACACAACGCGGGGTATTATTAATCCTAGAATTCTAAGAAACTACAGAAAAAGATTTTCCTCAACTTTTCTCGTAATTATAATAATGAAACAATTATATTAATTAACGATTTAAAATTTTCTCGTTTATTACAAAAATCGCTGCTCATTTAGAATAGAAGTGCCTCCTTATATTGAATTAAATCCTACAATTAATTGAGTGTTTCAATAATTATCGTTTTGACGTCAAAAAGAAATAATCTATAAAGGATTTTTTTGATGGATTTAAGAACGTACATCAAAATAAAAAAATAATATATGAAAATAACAAAAGTCTGTATTAAAAAGTTGAAACTTCACAAAACTTTGAACAATATTGTACCTGCATACCATGAAACTTTGTGAACTAGCTACGAAGTGACGCGATGTTCGTTTATAGAAAAAAGGATAAAAAACCTGCACTAACTGAATTAGATTTCAAACAGCAATACAAAACGAATATATGCGGTTACCTGTAAATTGCCTTTGGGTAGAAAACTCCTTGAATTTTTTTATGATTCAATAAGAATTTTATTTTGTATCATATTGCGCTAGGCGATCGTTTTAAACAAGACACGTTGTTATAGTGCAAATATCAAGGAGATCACAAAGTTCAACGACTTTAAAAATTCACACTGTTAAAACAATAATGCCGTCCCTAAATCATATGGTTGCATGGTTTTTGGAAACGGAATTTCACAGCATAAACCATCGTCAGCAACCTCGCGTTTTCGGACATTTCCAATCAAAATATGGTACGAATTCAGAACTACTTCGTCACAGCACATGCTAACACATTTATTTATTATTAAACACATGCACACTTGTAAACTCGTAAGCCAATACAATTTACAACGTATCACAGACAACTACCGAATATTTTAAGTAAAAATAAACTGTTCCTTTCAACAGGTTTTTTTTTTGTTAGTATACGTTTTCCCGGTCTGTCTAGCTAGCTACAAGCTACAAGGTTTACTGATTACTGATGACTTGCCGAGTGAAAACTATAAACGCGAATATTTTTACTGGCGACACTATTCATTCTCTTTTTATCAATGACTCAGCTGGATTATTGTGTTGTAAGGTAACAGGTAAAACGTAAAACTATTAGAACATTTCTCATTTGTTCGTTTTATTCGTTAAACAACAGGTGTGGCCACAACAAGACATTCGTTGGAAAGTCCATAACGACTAGATACATGATACATATTTAATCGGGACTTATACAATTCCTATAATAAAATTAGTAGAAGGGTGACGATATTAAGAAAATACACCAATGTAAAACAACATTTTTACATTTTACTGAGTTGTTTCAAAATGAGCAGAAATGAAAGTTACTACTTTACTAAGCTCCACGTCAAAATTGAATATTTCAAATGTTTTCTAGAAGTGTAATGGTTATTAATGAAAACAATTCTGATAAAGTTGTGGAAATAGGAAATGTATTGATAAGAAAATTAAATACACATCGTCTATCTACTTATACAAATACGAAGGTGCCACTGTAATAATTCATTTTGTTGGCATTAAAAAAAACTGCTGTTCTTGTATCACAAAACAGTATCAAGCGAAAGTTAAGGATGATTACAAAATACAAAATACCCCTACGTTTTTTTTTTTATAATTTCTCAAAGTTTAATTTTTTCACAAAACAGATGTGGTTAAAAAACTTCTACTTTGGCCGAATAATATGAGGAAAATTGATTATTTGAAGTTTGGATACAATAAAACCCAACAACCATTAAAAATACAAACAGAGAGACTTGAGAGAACAACAGACAAGTAATTCATAACTCGAAAACTATTAAAAACTTCCGAATAAAAATGGGGATGTTTCGAACAATTATGAAGGTATTTTTACCCGATTATATTCGCTTGACAGACAAATGTATCGTAAAACATTAAAATTTACTTTATTTCGAAAACTTTCTTTTAATTTGATTGCATTGAAAGAACTGAAGGACTATAAGCTTTCTTTACAAATCTTTTTGTTGATAAAAAATGTCATATTAGTGACCAATAACAAAATTGTCTAAAATTTGAACTGTACTCTTCTATATAAATTTAATAATGAAAGAAACTTTTACTTCAAAAATAATTTACTAATTAACTAAAGACAACTAATAGAATTAAATTTAAGTTAAGCGTGTTTTTCAAATCTTAAACACATTTTTACAATTATAATATTGCTCTGCATAATCTGTGTCATTTTTTAATTTGACCAATGCAAATTATTTAATAACAATGATTACCTAAGTTTGGTTTATTGATGTTCTACAATCCAATTGTTATAATTAATAGCCAATTTTCAAATGACTAAACTTTACACAACCTTGGGCTCCTTTTCAGTTTTACTATTTTATTTCTGAATTGATTGGCACCTTAATTAAAATTAATATTCTATCTATTATAAATCAGTTTTTTCAATAATCAACGAAATTACTTATATAAGTAGAAAATAAGTTTATTTTATTTGCTAATTTCTTGCAGCATATTGCAAGAGTAGCTTTCTTTTTTATTATCATGTAATTATTTATCAATTAAATGTTTATAACTGATGGTCAATTAAGGTGTCATTTTTTCTGGAAACAGAAGTAAGAGAATTCGTTACTATAAGACGATATAATAATATGTGCTTTTATTACTTGGCAATAAAGTTAAGATGTTCAGAAATCTTAATGACATTGCATCTAAAAAGGACTAAATTTATCATTTTATAGTTTTTGGATTAAGGACTAAGGATTAAGATAAAGTATGTTGAGAAACTTGAGACCTATAAGAATGGTCTTTAAAAAAAAAGATTATGCTTTAACAGAGAAATTTTGAATTTTATTTTTCCATATAATTAATTTATTTATAAGATTATATAGATTAGGTACATGTATTCAACAATTGTTTATATTATAGTATTTATTTATGTCTTACTATAAATTATTTATTTGTAATTGTTAATATCTGGGTACTATACCCATTGCCTCAATTAATAAATAAAAATATATTAATTTAATTTACGTTCATATTATTCGAAGAGGTATACTATTAGTATGCTACACTGTAATGAGGATTGCAGAGGTACCTTTTAAAAAAATACATTTTATTCGTTTAATGATAAATAATAAATTTAAATATAATAAAAGAAATTTTTAAAATCTCATTTGACAGCATTTTAAATATCCATATATTACGTAAAACATTAAATGCATATATTTAAACCTCATGTTATATAAGTTTTTGAATAGAATAAAAATTTTCCAATTTTTAATTGCAATTAACATTTTATGTCGTACGGAATCTTCAATATTACAATATCCTTAGTAGGTTTAGGTATTCTAAGGTTGTTCAAAAAATATGTTGTGCTAATAAATATCCTTTATCATTGCAGGATATTTTAATAAATTCTTTGGCTGCATTTCTACATGATTATATCAATAATATAATGCTGTTTATTGATATGTAATTCACTTCAGTATAACTTGCGTCAAATACAAATAATGTCGAAGTAATAAATTTGTCGGTCCAATAAATTTCAAGATTAATAAAATTTCTTGATACTTCCTCCAAACAATTCTTGATATTCAAGCGTCAAAAAAACTACTCCTTTAATATATGTAATATTATCTGTAACAGCAAAGCTAAAGGCCTAAAATATTTTTTGTCTACTACAGGTACTGAATGCAATAGTATCGATGGAATGGCACAATAATCCTCCAAATTTTCTACAACCCTGTTTTTTACTATCGCAAAAACTCACGTTTGTGTTACGTTCGATTAATTGATTTAAATAATAGCGCACTAACATTAATATAAATTCCAAATTTGAAACACAATACGCCACATTAAGCGGCGTACAACCACGATTATCCCTTGCATTAGTATATATATAGTATTAAATATTTGCTCCATTTTTAATGTGAAACTCATCTACCTTCCTGATATTATGTTCAGCTACTTATATGTAATGGAATTTTCAAGTCATCGTTATAGTTTTTAATGCGACACGGAACCTTCTAACAAATAATATTAAAATATAATAAATAAAGCAAAATAGAACCACCATTTAAATCTTACCTCTTTAATAGTTATAATGTTTTATCCCAAATCAACGATTTCTTTGAATTAATTTTTATTCTTCTAAACAACTTTTGAACCTTTGAAAACACTAATAGTTAAGGTTTTTTCCATTTTGTGTTAGTAGTTTGAATTAAAAAAACTTATAAACACATACTATAAATTTATCACAGGATAAAGTTCTTTTTAAAAACAAAGGTTAACTCTTAATAATGCAAACAACAATATCATAATCTTGTGAACTTCGTCGACTGATTGAATCATTTAACTGACCTACATACCTACAAATTAATAAAAACAAAAGTAAAAAAGGGTAAAGAAACAAATTATTTAATATTTCAATATTTAGCCAGCTTCTTTATATTATAAATTAGTAACAGTTGCCTCCCTCCTATATATGGCAATAATTAAATACCAATTAACACAAATCCAAAAATATCTTCATAAACACTTCCGTATTTAATTTAATTAAAATTAATAAGTTTTTAAAATCGGTGCGGTAGAAATTAAGATAATTTTGACCTGTAACATTTCATTGCATTTATTTATTTAAATATTTGTTTATTAAAATAGGTCTAGAATTTGCTTTTATTAACTCTTTTTTATTCATCAGTTTGACACGGAATACAAAAACATTTAGTTATAATTAAATTAAAATACATTTTGTATTATATTTAAGTTTCAGTGCGTTTTTATTTTTTGTTTCTAAAGTTAGCACTATTTCTTAAGAACCAGTAACACAAATTAAATACATCATGTTTTGTTTCACATTTATTGAAAGAAAAAATTATAGAACCGAAGTCATGCGTTTCTAAACAATAAAAAGTAAAATAAACAAAAAATATAGAAACATCAATTAATTTTATGATGGCCCTATTATAAAGAAAAACATTTTTTTAAAAGCACAACACGTTGAGTGAATAATAACAAAAAAAGTTACATAAGTAAATAAATAATGTATATAAGTATTTTTATATTGTTTACTGACATTATAAAATTAAAGTTTCCATCATCACAGGTAGAAAATGATTACTTCATATTAAAATAATATATTTTATATTTATAAACAATTACTTTAATTAAATTACCTTGTACCAAGCACCATATTTAAAAACATTACTTTAGTTAAAAGGTTACTTTTATTTTTACAGTTCTCCTTTAACAAAAAACATTAACAATTTGCCAAATAATTACCTACTCTTTTTTCTTACAAATTTCTTGGAATGTACAAAATCTATAGATAAACTATCATAAAAAGTTCTTTACTCTTTAAGTAAAGAGATAAAAATGTATCAGTACCACAATCCCATATTGTCAATTACAATTCTTAACTCAGTTTAAAACTGTAAACTAACAGATTACGTGTATTATTTTTCTATAACTTTGATTTAATGTTGTCCTTCCAATTAACTGCCTCCTTCCACCACTTAGGTCTGCTTAAGCTTTCTGGAGAATGAAAGAAAGCTGACTGCAAGTGTCGATAAACCTAAAAAAAATTATAAAATAGATTTCTTTTGTAGGTTTATATTTTATTTTATATTATTAAGTTGATTCCTGGTCAAAAAATATTCATTCGTTCTAGATGTAAATAATGAAATATTATTATTTTTAAAAATAGATACGTTAAAAACACTTACTTGACCATCAGAATTTCCAAGGACGGAATTGAGAATAAAATCTGGAGGCGCAAGCGTATCTATCAAAGAGACTGCATCATCCTTCAAACTTGCGCACAATTTAACGATTGCTTCTTGAACAACTTCAGCAAATTTGCCACTTGTAACATATCCTCCTCTATACAAGTACGTTAAGTGTTTGTCAAGGTTCCAAACTCCATATAAAAGGAATAATTTTGTTAATACCTCCTTAATTTGTGGATCTTGAGCTGAATTTATTTTATCGTAAACCGCTTGCAAAATGAAATGCTGAAAAATACATAAATCCAACAATAAAATTAATGGTACGTATATATGACAATAGTGTTGATATGATTCTTTTTACCTGCATATAAGTAATACTAAGCTGTTTGCCATGAAATACCTGGCTGTCATTTCTACTCCAAAACGAACTTTTACCAACTTTTTCAAGTTGTTCGATTCTATCGGTAGTTGATTTTAAATGGTAACAAGTAAGCCACTTATAAATATCCAAAAGTACTAAAACAATAATAAAAACAGACATAGAAATTAACAATAAACCAATATATTATTTTTTAGTCTTCAAATCCAAAATTTACGACAATGAAATGTACCTGTTGGCTGCAGTAGTTGTGGCAAGGTGTTAACAGTAGATTTCTGATTTAGAATTTGCTTGGCATTTGATAAAAAGTTAATACTTCCCATGGGAGACGAAACTCGTTCCCCCTTCGCCACAGCTGGCCAGAATTTTAGTAGCCAATTAGTTGTTTGCTGAATAAGAACGTGATTTTCACCTTCGTAGGTGTTATTGGCATCGTGATCGTTTTTTAAATCTCCAAGACCAGCAACTAAAGTGAAATAGTAAATGTAAGTATAGTTTAAAAAACGTTTTTAAATTAATCTGTTTTCTATGTATATTTGAAATACAATAAATATAATATACAGGGATATAAACAGTTAAAAAGTATTTTGTTTTAAACATATTAACTAATGAAAGGAGAACATTTATCAAATTATTTAGTATAATTTAATACGAAATAAACGATAGTGATTTATTTTATTTACTTGCCCATTGTAGAAGTTCACTATATACTTATAATAAATGTGGATTATACAACAATTATAGATAGATCCGATATATTACATAGACCTAAGATATCTTACACTAAGAGTTGCATTTGAAATTATTTTAAAATTAAATTACTTTTGAGAAACATTCCCCAAGTTCATTCTTTTTAAATATATGTAAAACAAAAATCCTTTTCAAAAAAACTATTAATTCTTACCCTTCAAATATCCATGTCCTCCACAGGCTTCTCTACATTCCTGAATACCATCTCGAGCTAACCAGCCTGCTACACATTTACCAGCAGAAGACACTCCATGAAGTTCAACACCAAGATCTGCGTCTACAGCCGATTTGTTATTTAAAAATTGATCGATAATAAACTGATTATATATTTCGTAAAGGTAGTTTGCAAATATTCTATGTACATACGCAACAGCAAGATATGGCAATATACGGTGTTGCTGAAAAAAAATATATCATACAATTTATTTATTCGTAATTAATAATCTCCATAAAAAAAATATTAAAAATACCATCACAGATAATAATTACTCACATGAACCGGATATTCAAGTATTGGAATTTCTTCATCATCATTAGGACCAAATTGTCTTCGCACAGCCGCATATCTGATAGCAACAGTTAATGCTTTAATTAAATAAGTATTACCGACACTAATAATAGTAACTCTGCCTGCTGAAAGGGCGCCTAAAGATGTTCCATGTCTCTTATTAGGATCTTTAAAAGGTGTAACGTATTGTCCATCTTCAGTAACATCTCCTGTTCTGTTTAGTAGGTCAGTCCGAGGAATCCTATAGTTGTGAAACATCAAAAACCTAAAAAATGGTCAAATAAGTTTCCATGATCAGGTGATTACCACATTCCAATTAAATAATTTATTACCCATTATCAATTCCGTTTAAGCCAATTTTTTCTCCCATGTCCCCTACAGTGAGACCTGCACATGGCAATAGAGTTTGTGGATCTCGTAATTTAACAACAAAAGTGTGCAATCCGTGATTGACTCCATCAGGTGTTATCAACTGGGCATAGACAACACCATGAGTAGCAGTTTTTCCTAAGGCAAAAATATAACTCAGATTGCACATAATTACACAATACGAAATTAAAACATCCTGACCTAAAAAATGTAATTTTTGATTTTTAAAGTTACATGTCTAAAAAACAGAAGAACCAGTACATAAATACACAACGGAACATTTTTTACGGCGAAAGTAAATGAATTGATGTGTGCACGTATTTTATTTTAATTTTTATTCACATCAAACATTACTTACTTTCAGGTAAGAATATTTCTGTATCTATTGGAATTATAATTCACGGAATTTTCAACAATAAAAGTGAAAAAAAACTATATATTAATCTAAAAATGTTGTAAGCCAGAAATGAGAAAAGTGAAATTGTGTGAAGTGATTTTGAAAATGCTAGAAGTGTAATATAAACTAATTGTTTTATTTTTTTTAACAATTGCCTTTAGTTGAAAAACTCTCAACTAAATACAGAAAACAATCAACTTTTTAATTCATGTTGAACTAAAATTGTGTAAGGTGATATAATTTATACCATAAGTTGAAGAGTTTATTATCAGTGAAATTGTATCCACATTCTTTGAAAACTATATTTTACAGAAATAAATAGGTACAATATAATACGCTATTAATAAAAAGAAAGAGTTACTTTGCAATTTACGTTTATCAGTTTATCAGTTATGATAACATATTTTAAAATGATTTAAGGTCTTGCTAAATATCTTTTCAAATCAAAAATAATCAAGATGTATTATTTTGTTTGACACTAATAAAATTATTATCCAAAGGTCAAGGTGTCAGCAAACACATCTATAAACAACAGTTTGATAAGAATAAAGTCCTTGTAAAACGATGTGAATTTAAAAATTAATTTTCCAAACTGAAACCAGTAATTGATACTATTATAAAATTTTACAAAACAAGTTCTGTTAATTACAACTATTAGCATTTTCCATTAGTAAATGACCTTGTCCTATTATTAATAATTATATAAGACAAAAGAGGATGACTTTGCATTTCTGAACTGGGTACTTTTCTGTAATATGAAAAGCCAAGTTATTTATTGTTACCTAAATTGCCAGCCCAACATTTGGCAGCTTCAAAATCAGGAGTATTTAAAATAAACTCCTTGGTTTCCTTATCATATGTTGCTGTTGTTCTCATTCCTTTTGTGTTTGTTCCATGCCCAATTTCCGTTAGACAGAAACAACCTAAAATCTGCAATAATTTAATTAAATAAAGCAGCAAACTCAATTTTTTAAAATAACTGACCTTTCCATCCACTACATCTGCTAAATAATGTGTGTGTCTCTCGGTGCCCAATGTTTTAACTGTACTCAAAAACATACCAAATCCTATAGAATATTTTATAGCAGCTGATGGGTCAAGCGCAAAATGAGCAAACAATTGAATATAAGGTCTTCTTAAATCTGAATAACTGGCTTCATATGAGAGATTATAATTGTCTTTTAATGAATACATTCTTTGAACAGTTTGCCTTCTAATTTCATCAAATGATAATGATTCTGAATATGGTTCATTATATAATCTATTTTTCTTAAATTCATCAAAGGTGTCTTGCTATTGAACAATAAATGCATTAACATTTTATCTAAAATATTAGAATTTTATTTATATTACCTCAAATTCTAGGAGGTCCTCTGAATTGAGAAAAACTTTCATTTTTTTCCAATCAAACGATGCTGCCTTTCTATATTGGTCTAATGGTCCAGGGGGAAAATCTTTCAATCTGTTACTCATGGTTTAAAAATTATATCTAATATCAAATATTCTGAATTCCCAATAACAACAAAATATATACACAAAATAGAAACTATTACTGCACTGTTATAACTGGTTATAATGATTATATGTTATTGCACTTTAGACTTTCAATCCTTGATTCTTTTATCACTTATCTTTATATCACTAAAATCATTAGAAGAGAAAGTTTATTACGTTACACTCTCCCAATACCATTTCCAACTTCCATTAAAGTTTCACTTACTACAGATACATTTACTTACAAAACAAATTAAAATTCCACCTCTAAGTTCTAACATTTTAACACAAAATCACAAATAAACGTCAAACAGTTGTCAAAAGACCCATAGAGTATTATCGTCTGTCGGCTTGTCCTTTACTAACATAGTTTAATATCATTTAATATCAATGACTTATATGTACAGGGTGCTCTAAGTTTTAAATCTCGTTATAAATAAAATTCGTTAGTATTTTTAAAAGTTTTTCCAACTTATGTAAAATAAAAGTCATGCAACATTTTATTAAAATAAACAAAAATAAAAGTCTATGTATTTTATATTCTTTAATTAATATGTACAAAAAATAGAAAAGTATTTAGGAAAAGGAAAAATATACCAACACAATTGTCGTATTTAATATTCTTGTACCAATTAAGTTTTATTTTTTGTTCTTATATAAATAGATAATAAAACTATTTTAACAACCCAAACTGTTTCTATTTAGTTTACTACTTCTTAAATAAATGTAAAAAACAATATTTTTTTAATGATCACAATTTCCTAAATTACTTTATACAAATATAAAATCACTATCACTAAAAAATTGGATATTATCTATCCCTTTTTAAACTTAAGCAAAAGTACACTAAACGTTAAAAACACGACAATCCATATAATGGTGGAAACAAACCCAATATACACTGAGGACATAGCAAAACCCCATCCACGCATTAAAATACACCTTAAACTCTCTGTAGATTTTGTTAATGGCAAGAAGAGAGATACAATCCTTAAAATTTGATGCATGCCTTCAATGGGCCAAATTATTCCACATAACATCACCATTGGCAAGAAACTACCCATAGCCATATAGGTAGCCGTACGCTCAGTATCGCAAAGGCCAGAAACCACAAAACCTAAAAATCGAACATATTTGTTTTAATAAAGATTTTAAATGGAAAAAAGTACAAGCCCTAATAGTTTCTTTGTCTTCGTGAAATCTTCCTATGTATTAATTTAGTTTTATCATTGTGGAAGTAAAACTAATCCTAAGTATTCATATCTATCTATCTATTTATATGCGAGTCTTTTTTGTAAAAAAGTAAGTACGGCCAAATATTTAAACAGTATTTCCTCCGTTAATATTAGTTTTTTGTTGAAGAAATTAATTATAGTTTGTACTTGTAAAATTAGCTTCAAAATGCTAAGGAACAATCCTTTGCCATTATGACGTCAAAAGTAGTAGCGAAAAGTTGCAAAAATTCCGAGAAAAACTAAATTTACAATTAGATACAGTATACTCTTGAATGTCCCTCAGTATATCTGCCAAGGAATATGTTGAACATGTGAATATTTCGAGTTAAGTGTAGGTATACTAATAAGTATTCATCCCCGAGAGTCCAGAGAATAATAAATAAATGTAAGATACATGCAGACGCACTAGATTGGTGGACCTACCACGATCTCTTCCCTATCCTTAGACGCATAACGTAACAGTTGTCAGAGGTGCAGCGGCCCGCGTCTAGCTCTTCACTTTGGCATTTATTACGTGTTTTAAAGCCATTACAAAGAGTGTTTAAAACATTAAAAAGTGCTCTAAGCAAATACAATAATTGTATATACTTTTTACACAAAATTTCTTCATTTATATAATAAATTATATTTATTTTGCGAGAGAAACAAATCTCGGTATTATCCAGAAAATATCAATTTAGTAACTAGGAATTAATTCAATTTAATCTAAATCTTATAATTCATATGAAATAATAATTTTAGAGATGTTAAAACTGTTTTTGTACCTATATTAAAAATAGTAAGAAAAAGAAAAACACAAACAAATGTTTCTGCAGTTAAACTTTATTATACTCGACAATTGTTTCGAACCTAAACGGTCATTTTCAAGAGTACTACAAATGGTTACTAAGTTAGTTTATTTGAAAATGACCGTTTAGGTTCGAATCAATTGTCGAGTATAATAAAGTTTAACTGCAGAAACATTTATTTGTGTTTTTCTTTTTCTTATTAAAATGTTTCTCCAAGAATGCACCCACGATAGTTTAAGTATTAAAAATAGTACCTCAATCTTATAATATAATCTAAAGCAGTTAATCGTCACAATATATATATTTTATTTAATTAATTTTATAGTTGTAATTGAAAAATTATCAGTAGATAGGTAATCATTTCAACTCTGTCAGTTTTTATCTGACTGCCTTAAATAACTTAATGAGTCTCAATTTTTTTTTTAATGTACTTGTTTAATTATCCGGGAGTGTCATGAGAGCCCCCATACTGATAAACATGCCTTAATATTATCAATATTATAGTTATATGGTTACTACAATTAATTATTAATGGAAAAAGCCGAAACAAGCACTTAAAAGTAAAATTTATTTTTGGAAAAACTATAATTAAAGATCTTACCGAAACACATTCCGCAAAGTCCCGTCATCATGGTAAGTAGTGCCACCAAAATTATGTTGCCATTCAAAGTTAAATTGAAGATCGCAAAAGAGAAAATTAAAACCATAATAGATTGGCCAACCATCACAACAAATTGTGTTATAACATGAGCAAACAATATTTCGATACCGTTTATACCAATGACCAGTGATCTTTCTAAACTTCCTTCGTTGCGTTCAATCAACATGGCTCCTGATGTTAGGGCTACAGCCAAAAAGAAAATGATCCTAAAAATTTAAACTTTAGTTAAATAATCTGACAAAATAAATTTCAAACGTACGTGAGAATAACTCCAGGTGCTGCAAAATCTGTAAAATTAGGATGTCTATAACCATATATTGGCTCCTCTATCTGGAAATAAATTTATTATTGGAAACCGCGAAATTAAAATAGTTACAGGTAAACGCAAAACTTACTTTTATAGGCAAGCTGACCACCCTTTCGTCTATATCACAAGATCTTAAATAATCCTGAATAAATTTTTGAAAAGTTTCGTAGAGGTACACTTTCAAGAAATTACCTATATTTTCGTCTAAAATGCAAAATATATATTAATTATAATTAGTTTCAAACAAATTCAATAAAAATAACCATGAACATAATAACATACCACTTATTAAATTTAATTATTTTTTTACCTATATATTATTATTTATGACAAGTAAATTCGAACAACTTATAAAATAATCCCTTAAACTGTGAGAGGCATATATCGAACCAGGTAAAAATAAATATCCTCAGAAATAAACAAATATTCCTGATTGTTTGGCAATAAATAACTTTTTATTATTGTTTTATATATTTGTTGATGTCTTTTAATGAGTATGTATAGTGTTTTATATATTTATGTATGTTTATTTTGATAATTATTCATGCTTATTACATATTAAATACAACATTCGTTAACATGAACAAATCGACAATGTGAACAACTGTTGCATTTTTTAATTACTAGTAATGGTATAAAATAATAATGTTTCTAATATTCGTAAATGGTTTTGTCCTTATTAATTTTATAGAAACAAAAATGTTATTTTTTTATATTCAAAAAAGAAGGAATTAAAATCCTTATTCGCCTAAATATTAAGATCAAAGATCTCACATTTGGAACGCGTCCTACCAAGTAGGCACAACGAACAGAAAGCCATATCCAACGACCGGTTCGTTGTGCCTACTTGGTAGGACGCGTTCCAAATGTAAGATCTTTGATGTTAATATTTAGACGAATAAGGATTTTAATTCCTTCTTTTTTCAATATGTTATATTTTCGTCTAGGAGTCCATCGGAATCAACAGTGTAATTCATTGCCGGTAGGGGTAGGTTTCTATTGATTCCATATTTATATTTATATTTATATTTATATTTATATTTATATTTATATTTATATTTATATTTATATTTATATTTATATTTATATTTATATTTATATTTATATTTATATTTATATTTATATTTATATTTATATTTATATTTATATTTATATTTATATTTATATTATTTTTTTGTGTATCTGTACTTTAAACAATTACTTTACTCACTTTAAAGTAGTGTATAACTTACTGGATTTGTCCTGATAAACTTCGACACTTGAAAATTCGATATCCCATTCGTTGGCATATCGCCATGCCTCCAAGCGTTCCCTTAATGCGTCAGAATAATTATGTGGAACAATTATTACGGCCCATGATTTACCTTTTATTACCGAATCTTTAGCCTCGTTAATTGTATCAAAATATTTCTGTAATTTTTTACAAAATTGCGATATAAACGATAATTAGCAATATACTTATAAAAATAAAATTAATATTTTTAGGTATACTGAGAGATTTCCAAGAAAAATAAATAACCTAATTTAATTAATATATACCTTTCTTCTTCAAACATATTGTTTTTTGTTGAATTATTTGTACAACAATGCTTTACGTAAATAAAACTATAAGAAGCTACTCGCTTGACTGAACATTGAAGTCTCTTTCGCTAATACTTGAAAAGATTATGTATTTAAAAACAAAAAGTATAAAATAACCTAATGAATTGCAGAAATACTATTACCCTTTCATTAATATATACACAAAAGTTTGCATTATTTATAATTGAGACTTTTTTAAATAATGTAATGCAATCAAGTTTTTTTTTAAATAATAATTAAAATGCATTTCAGAGATGTTTAAAAGTAATGAAATGTTTCCTTCGCATATTTGCTTATTTTTCAATATTTCAAGTACCTTTCCTTCATCGATAGACTTTACAACTTAATTTTATCCATTTGAAGGCTGATTTTAAAAAAAAAGGTACACGTCTCATTATTTTTGGAATAAAAATATTTATTCAAACATTCAACATATTGAGTTAATTGTATTGAACTAGCGGATACTTGATGGATGTCTAACATATTGAAATAAACACGCAGTTGATGACTTCCACAATTTATTAAATACACTTGACACGTGTTTCGCCAACACTGTGACTTCTTCAGTATGAAATCTACTTAAAACTACCTAAGAGTAGATGCCTATAAATAGAGTGGTGCATATTGATTAAGGCTTTCGCGGCCAGTTGATGAACTGGTGTTGTCCTTCTAAAGAAGCTCGCCACTCGTGCTAGCGAAACGTTAGGAAGCAATTCCAACCGACGACGGCCTGTACACCCGAAGAAGGACAACACCAGTTCAGAGTGGTGCATCTTCATTAGAGTGAGGGAAAAGATATAATAGTGGTGAGAGGTTTATATCTACTTGGTGAGAATTCGTTTAAACGAACATTTTAGATCATATACAAACAAAAAAAACGATTCTAACTATGCCAAACATGTGCTAGAAGATAACCATATATTTAATTTAAATCTAAAAATTTTATACATTGAAAATAAACGTTTAAAACTTACATTATTAGAATCTAAAGAAATTAACAAATATAAAATTACAGACATATTATACTTAATGACCAAGTAGATATAAACCTCTCACCACTATTAAATCTTTTCCCTCACTTTAATAAAGATGCACCACCCTATTTATAGACATCTACTCTTAGGTAGTTTTAAGTAGATTTTGTACTTTTGAAGAAGCCACAGTGTTGGCGAAACACGTGTCAAGTTTGTTTAATAAATTGTGGAAGTTGTCAGCTGTGTGTTTATTTCAAAATATTGAGTTATTTATCTATATATAAACTCCATCTGTTTCTATGCGTGTTTCGTATTTTTTTTTTCTAGTAATTTTCATTTTGATAAATCAACTCTTAAATCAGTCAAAAGGTACTTTTGTATTAATCATTTTGAATAGTACACAAAATGTTTTAAATCGTACTTATAAAAAATTATTAATAAAAACTTTATGGTTGTGGTTTTAACTTTGTGACAATTCATAATTATGGGAAGAATAAAATTAAACACAATACTTTGCAGTGTCACTCAATTTATTACTATTACTGATTGGACCGGTTTCGACTTACAAAGTCATTAACACCAGTACTTGCTAATATTACTTACACCTTAATTTATATTTAAGTTGTATTGTAGGTATAAATTAAGGTGTAAGTAACATTAGCTGTACTGTTAATAATAACTTTGTAAGTCGAAACCGATCCACTGAGTAGTAGTAATAAATTGAGTGACACTGCAAACTATTGTGATTAATTTTATTCTTCCCATAAAAATTATTAATATTTCTCCAAACAAACTTTACCACGCCATTAGGGATCATAGTAGAAAATAGGAGACTGTGGTAAAAGAATAATTAAATAAAGAAAGACTCACCCCAATTACCACTAACTAAATTTTATATGAGCGGACACGTGTTTCGCCCACTCACACGTGGGCATTATCAACGCGAGACTGAGTCCCACATGTGAAGTGGGCGAAACACGTGTCCGCTCATATAAAATTTAGTTAGTGGTAATTAGGGTGAGTATTTCTTTATTTAATTAGGGATCATATTTCAAAATTCCCTGCATAGTGCACTCCTATAGTTCCTCCAATTGTCAAATCTCTATGAATTGTCAGCCAGTCACGGTACTGTTTTATAGAAGATATGGAAGATTATTTTACTTACCAGTTGAATATCTCTATTGGCCAGGTGGTTTAAATAACTACAGCTTAACCTTGTACTGTTACAACTGATGCCTTTATGACACTCTTCTTTGTGGTCCAATTCAAAATTGACTATAGATACTGGCAAGTCGTACGGATCATGACCAATTGACAAACAAAAAAGTATTATTTGTGCTACCGGTAATCCTATTATAAATAACATTACAGGTATGTTCCTCCACATCCATAAAAAGTTTTTCCAAATAAGAGCATGCATATGGTGCATTTTTACAACCTTAAAGTAATCCATACATTCAGTAGGAGATTCCTCTGCCGGAGGCAATTCTGGCATAGAGGGTTCCTGTAAACGATAAACAATAAAGTTCCGTTACCTTTTGAAATTCTTTTTGAGTTTAACAATTGTACAAGACAATTACCGTATCTTTAACAACTGGGGTTATGGAAACCCTTCCACCTCGACTACTCATAGAAACGTTATCCCCGAATTCTCCAGATATTTCACCCTCTTCGTCCAAAACTGCTCCTTCATTAACTACCCCACTTGGTACTTGGATAGTTTCAGTAACTTCCTGTAAAATACTCGATCGCCTACGCCTTCCCATATTCTGAATAACGCTGAGTTTGAGAAACACATCTTCCAATGTTTCTGCATTAAACTGTGCCAGAAGTCTCTCCGGTGATTCCTCAGCTAAGAAATAGCCTCCCCTCATTAAACCAATCTGAAAAGCGAAATGTAAAACTTGACAGTACAATAAACAAATAATATGAAAGGAGATTACGACAATAAAAAGGAGAATTAAAGAAATAAAAATTATGTTACTAAAATATAAAAAGATACCTGTCAATATCCCAAAACCTACAAGGCGAAGAATCAAGTCACACAAACCTCTATCATACAAGGGTGGATCAAATATAAATGAGCCTTTTTAAATTGCGCTCCGGATGGTTGTTCAAGGCGCATCCGGGCGTTAGGAACTTGAAGTGGGGATATTACGTGGCACGGAAACGACGCGTCGTATTGTTGAGTTCGCTTGGTTAATACTCATAGGTATCACAATGAGTGAGAAAGATTATTAAGTTTCTTACACGTGAAAACGTGAAACCAGCTGAAATTTTGCGCAGATTGCAAACATAATTCGGAAATGAAACGCTTTCGTGGCCACGTGTAAAAGTTTGGTGCAAAGAATTTAACGATGGGCTTACGCCCATTGCTCGTGTCGGAGATGTAAATCATTCTCGTCGTCCGCGCACCACCAATTCGCCGGTTAACATTGCACGCGTTAGATATATTGAAGGGGAACGCCACGCCACGCCACTGTGCTTCAGATATCTGATGAACTCGGCATCAGCTATGGGAATGTCCACACAATTATAACGAAAAACTTGGGATTCCGAAAAATTTCAGCTCGTTGAATTCCAAAGTTGCTGAATAAAGATAAAAAAGCTGCTCGAGTTCGCATCTCTCAGGCGCTTCTCACTCGATTTAGAGAGGAAAGTGAGTTCTTTTTTTTGCACCAAATTGTAACCTGCGATGAGACGTGGGTACACTATTACACTCCAACTTCAAAACGAGCAAGCATGGAGTGGCGGCGCAAAGATGAATCAAACCCAGTGAAGCCGAAAACACGGCCGTCTGCAGCCACGTTTTTTTGGGACTGGAGAGAGGTGCTGATGGTCGATTTTTTGCACGAACGAAGAGCCATTAATGCAGTTAACTCCTGTCTATACCACTGACTTCTCAGTCAGGTAAAACTTGCATATCGCCGAAGAAGGAGGACGCACCCCATTCGTGACGTGTTGCCCTTGCACGATAACGCTAGGCCTCATACCTAAGCTTTAACGCAGGCCCAAATCTGTGAAATGCACTGGACTCAGTTGGAACACCCTCCATATAGCCCAGACCTATCCCCTTGTGATGTCCACATGTTTGGGCTCCTCAAAAAATCACTAGGAGGCGAGCGATTTCGGACCGATGAACAGGTGGAGGGAGGAGTTTGTGCGCAACTGGATGTCTATCCACCCGCCGTACTTCTTTTTATAAAACCGGGATGGAAAAACTACCAATGCGATGGGAAAAATGTATAGACAAAGAAGGGAGATAGAAAAGTTTGTGGTTTTGTGAAACTTTTCAAAATAAATGTTTTATGAACAAAGGCTCGTTTATATTTAATCCATCCTTGTACTTTCAACAATATATTTCCAAATGTCTCATGCAAAAGTTAAAAAATAGATATTTTTTGAATTCCTTATAATTTAACTTTTAAATAATATTAAAAAAAGTTTAATTCCCTTCTGGCTTCTCTTTTTAGAAGCTAATTCGTGAAAAAATTAAAGACCATTGTAATTATGCCAATTTTGAAATTTTCATATTCAATAGAGATACATAAATGATCTTATAAGAGTTCCGTTTTTACCTTTTAAGATACGGAACCCAAAAATCTTTCAGATTTAACAAGTATATTGATGTAAGGAATTATATCTGAAGAACACAGGAAAAAATAAATTAAAACTATGACCTGTTAAAATGCAGACAATGTGTAGAATCTTAAAATGCTATTTTCATGTAAATTTGTACACGTTGTACTACTAAACTCCGAAACTCCTATAATACAACAAATTAGCAAAGAAGTTTAACTGGAATTGGAAGCGGCCTCAGAGAGCATGCCATGAAAGTTCAGCGAACTTGAAACATTTCAGTCAAGGGCAGAACAAGTCCACCTGATAACATTTCTCAACGGTTACTGATTTTTATAAAAATACATTTAATGATTATTAAAAATTTGTCACGAATTGTCGAAAATGTACTCAATCATTACTACAACCATACAAGATGTTGGTTTATATTCTATGCAGAAAAAAAAATACCTATTATAGATAGGTATATAATTTAAAGAGGCATATATGTCCTTTGTTCATTTCTTATTCGTAACAAGCAGACTATAATAATCAGACATTCTACGTAGTAACCTTGACCATTATCAAAACTTAAGTAGCCCTCCTTTATCTTCCGTAAAATTTAAATTTACAAAAGGTAATTTATATTCTCTCGGCAAAGCTCCTACCCATGTTGTAGGTATTATGGAAAGTTGAAGACAGAATAATAAAATATACCGTACACTTGAACTTGGACTCGCATCGATGTCCGGTGTCATTATTTCGTAAACATTCAATGCAGTGTAAGTAAATTACAATTACTTTGCTATTATATACACGTAAACTCTACATCTGGTGTGTGAGAAAAATACAAAAAATCATTTAATAGGTCCTTAGTTCAACAGATTACTTCAACATAACTTTTTTATTGCTAATAAATGTTTTATTAAATTTGACAAATTATATGCAATTGAAATGGTATTATTAACACAATCGTATTAATTTAATTTATTGATTATATTAGTAACAATGTATTAAAAAATCGGGTAAGTTTTTTGTATTACTTAATTGAAGTGCAGAAATAAAATAAAAAATTTACATTAATTGCATCAAAGAAGTGATGTACTTTATTAGGTAAATAAAAAATAGAAACACCATTAAATTAGAGCAATTTTTTCAGTTATTTAAACACAGTCAATGAATTAAACAAGCTGCAAATTCTCTAAATCTAAGCCAAGACCTTGTTTTGTACTGAATACTATTTGGAGTAAGCAAATTTGAATATTATTTAAAGGAGGAAAAACAAACAAAAGGAAAGTTTCACCAAATTTTATTAGATTAATCAAAGTTTCGGTCAACGCGACCATTTTCAAAGGAGTAGAGTACAACAAATACTAAAGTCTTAAAACGAAAACAGCTCTGTATATAACTAGAGATTAGCCAAAATAAGTGGAGAGTCAATGTAACTGAACTCTAATTGGTTATTTACAATATTTTGGTTGTGCGAGAGAGCTTTTTTGATTTCCAAGCTTTCTAGAAGAGATAGCTTTCTCCTTTTGTTAATATTACTATGTAAAACTACTACATATTCCTCGTCTAAAGTGTGGTTAAAGGAGCTGCAATGCTCTGAGAAGCCGGATTTATTGTCTTTTTTAGTAATACTATAAATATGTTCTTTTATTCTTATGTTTATAGCTCTCGCGCTCTGCCCAATGTAAGGGGCATCACAATTATTATACTTAATTCTATAAATTCCACTTTTTCTAATTTATCAACTACAGGTTTAAATTTAGAAAGTAAGAATTTCAAATTACACTGATTGTTTTCAATCAGAGTTACATTCAATTTATTTAACCTATGTTTGAATTTGTAACTAACATTTTTGATAAATTTCACAGACGAGTAAATTTTGTTTTTTATTGAAGGCGATTTTTCTTTGTTTGGAGCGTAAAAGTTTATCAACAATAAGTGGTTCGAAACCATTATTTACTGCAATATGTTTAGTAATATTAAGTTCTTTTTTGAAATTAAAATCAGATAATGGAATATTTAAAAGCCTGTTTAAAAAAGAATGAAACACGGCAAGTTTGGTCTGTTTCGGATGGTTTGAATCAACCAAAATAATTGTATCAGTACAAGAGGGTTTTCTATAGATTTCGAAAATTAATTTTATTAAAGATTTAGAAATATTCAAATCTAAGAAATTAACGCTGTTGTCGACTTGTTTTTCTATGGTAAATGGAATGTTTTTGTCAATACTATTTATGAAAATTAGGAATTTATCTAATTACCTATCTGTGCCCCCACTTATTTTGGCTAATCTCTAGTTATATATAAAGCTGTTTTCGTTTTAAGACTTTAGTATTTGTTGTACTCTACTCCTTTGAAAATGGTCGCGTTGACCGAAACTTGTTATTGTTATATTTGGTGAAACTTTCCTTTCGTTTGTTTTCTACTTCATTAAGTATGTTTCACAACAGTTGCACCCCACAAAGTATTCAGTTTATTAAATATTATTTGTTTTAATACTTTTCTAATGAGCGACATGAAACTTTTCTCTTTTTACTATCAAATATCTGTCGTGGAATATTTTCTTTATAAGCAAGTTAAAATTAAGTAAACAAAAACATCATTAAAGCTCTACAACGTTTTTAAAAGGGCTTCCATCGTTTTTAATTACGTATATGGGAAATGAGAAACCTTGTTTAAAACAACAAAGTTTTGAAATTTAAGTAGGGTTTGACTAAATTTGTCGTTATTAATGTTGTTTTGGAAAAAGCTACAACAAAATTCATACAATAGAAAACACAACACCAATTCAACATTAGCAAAATTTTGGTTTAAATTTACAATAAACTTATGATCGGTGGAAAAAGCCACTAGCAAGTTTTTTTTATTACGTGTCCATCATAGATGCTGTTAACCTTGGTGTAACATTTACAAATTATACTTAATTATAATACGAAGCCGAAAAAAATCTGAAGTGTTTCGATTACATGGAAATTTTTATCTGTATTTAAGGAATGCTCCTACGAAAGTTACGAAAATACCTCAAGGAAAATATTCTATGTTAGATAGGTATAAAAATAAAACAAAACATATACCTTATTAAATAAGAAAACTAAAATTCGAAATTCCACATAAAACGTTTAGTGACCTAAGACGTGTTTTGGGTTTTAGTGTTTTAGTTCCACAGAACTCCATTTAATTTATTGTATCTACCTTGTTGTAAAAAAGATATATTAGTAATTAAAAAAATTAACTTTAAACAGGTAATTTAGGTCTACCTGGTAGTAATCCTTCCTAAAGAAGATTTTGAGATTTAATTAAATTAAATAAATTCGCCAAATATACTTTGGGGAAAGCAATTATACAATGAATAACAAAGTTAGACTAATAAAAAATTAATCGAGAATAACAAAACGTTTTAAGTAGATACAAAAAGGTAACCTGATATATAAAAACATACTATGACGCGCGTATTGGTATAATAAATAAATATAAGTACTTATATCTAACAGAAATTTTAGTCTTGATATGAAAAAATAAAGAAAATACCGATAATGAAGAAATAAAACACTGGAATGTTTACACAGAATTGTATTTAAAGTACTCTACAATATTGTTTCGACCGACGCGGTCATTCTCAAGAGTAACAAATGGATTATACTAAAGTCTAAAGAATGCTTAACTACTATTTATACTTAGAACTATTTGAATAAGGGTGGTGGATGGCAATTTTTACTATAGTTTGTGTAATATGAGGGGTGAATTGGATATATATATTCTAATTGATTATTGACTAAATTAACCTGATTAGTTATAACTTTTTTAATTGTAGACTCTCCAATAAAGATAGTTTTCTGCTTTTTGATATGTTTGGATGTAAAATTATTGATTTTTTTAATGTCTATCGAGTAGTTATATTAATGGTGTATACTTGTTCTGATATGCGTTTTTTAATAGATCTACCACTTTAACCTATGTATGACGCTTTAAATTTACAAAATACATAAAAAAGATTTTCAATTATACAGTAATAGAAACAAATACTTTAAATTTAGGAAAAAGTTTAGTAAATAATAAAATAAAAATTATGACCATATGGACAAGAGTGGTATCTACCAATTATTCTGTGATTCATGCGATGCGCCATACATAGGCCAAAGTGGTAGATCTATTAAAAACGCATATCAGAACACGTATACGCCATTAATTAATAAAAACGAAAAGAAGACAGGTCTCGCAGAACATTGTTCAGTAAATAACCACTCGATAGACATTAAAAAATCAAAAATTTTACATCCAAACATATCAAAAAGCAGGAAACTATCTTTATTGGAGTGTCTAAAAATTAAAAAAGTTATAAATAATCAGGTTAATTTAGTCAATTATCAATTAGATCTTAATAAATCCAATTCACCCCTCATATTACGCAAACTATAGTAAAAATTGCCATCCACCACCCTTATTCAAATAGTTCTAAGTATAAATAGTAGTTAAGCATTCTTTAGACTTTAGTATAATCCATTTGTTACTCTTGAGAATGACCGCGTCGGTCGAAACAATATTGTAGAGTATTTTAAATACAATTCTGTGTAAACATTCCAGTGTTTTATTTCTTTATTATCGGTATTCAATATGTTTCTCAAAAGTTACACCGAACAAAGTTTAAATAATAATAAAGAAAATTGTTTGCTAATAATCAAAATAATTTATTTAATTCCTATTAATTACTCATTAATTCAGTGATCCTCGAGGTTCTCGAGGCTCTTTGTTGATGGGTACGTCGTCAATCAAAAGACAAAAAAATTAACCAAGGACTTTGGAATCTTTCTAAATGTTACCAACTGGTAAATACCATGGGTGTATTTATCAGACAAACATGAATGACATTAATGTGCGTTATATATCACCGTTCGGTCTTATTGAGGACAATGTCAATGTTATTTCGCCATTTCGAAAAATAATATATTAATTAAAATCTGTGAAATTAATTAAGTTAAGGTTTTTTTAATAGAACAATTTATTTAAGTTACTCAACTTTGGTATTCTCTTAGTGTTTTATAAAAACGGTTTTCGCTTTTTTAGAAAATTATACAGTAGATATATATATGTTTTGTTTAAATTTTAATTTTTCTAATGAATGGAACGGTATTTTAAATAAGTGTCCCTTTTTTTTCCCGTTATTGGTAATGCCCTGGACACTAGATTAAAACGATTACGAAATTTTTAATTTGAATTTTGTCTTAACATGGAGAATTTGGAGTCTGATTGATTGCTTATTTGTATGTTTTCAATATTATTTTTCAGTTTTTGTTTGTATATTTCCGTGTTTTAAAATATATCTAATTTTTTGCTCTTTGGTGATGTATATGCTGTTGTGAGTGTATCTTCTATTGGTCGTAGGTTATATTGGTTTTCGCATTTTGTTTTTTTATAGAAATTGATATGTTTAGTATATCTTTGTTTTATTTCCCTGCCTTTTTGCCCAATGTATAGTCTGTTACATGTAATGCATATTAATTTGTATACCTATGTCTGAGTTATTGAAATTGTAAGTTTCTTATAATTTTGTTTTTACTTTTTAAATCATTCTATTATTCTTAATATGTATGCTCCTGTTGAAAGAATAGAAAAAAATATATAAAAATACAAGAATTTCAATTATCAAAAGAAAAAACAAAAACCAACAATTAAAGGAAGAATAATTCATACGCAGTATTAGGTAACAATGAGCAACAAACAAAATTTGTAAAATAGACAAACAAAACACCAACTCAATTATGAAAATAACGAATTTGATGAAACCCATTATAAATTTCAATTATTTATAGGAATATTACATTTGATAGTTTACATACTATTCAGCTAGTTTACAAGCCAGTAAAGTATGTAACAATTTTATGAAAAAACAAAGTTTATTTCAGAGAATATACTCAGGTACTTCTTTTTTATCCACTTGTTTAATTTTTTGTTCACTAATACTTGTTTAATACTTTTAGCGTTTTTTGTTTATTACTACTTATACTCCAAAACACTTCATTTGTCTTTTACTACTGACGTCATTGAAAATAATTAAAACTACATAAGCATCACTTTGTACCCATCAACTATACAGCAGCAAAAGTCACACCTGTCATGGAAATAATCCTATTATTTAACTAATGTAAATTATTTACTAATGAAACGTCCGCGACTGAGAATATTTACGTTTATTCGTATTTTCTTTTAATAAATATGATGACAAAATTTACTATATATAAGCAAAATAATACGGGCGAATTTTGTAGTCATAGGGTTTTTTAATTTTTTTCGTCCCCTTTGAATTATGAATTACTTTTTTGCAAAATAAAAATTATATCAAAAGTATAGACTTGCAGCTCATACATGTGAACAATATAAACAACACTTTGTAGTGTAAATAACTCGTTGAAAAAAAATGAAAAACTTTTTTATAGAAGCATCTTTAAAGACTTGCTTTCCTGCAAAAAAGTTTGATTATTAAATTTTTAGATAATGAGCGGGTTGTAAATGACTTGTTTTGTAGAGAAATCAATTCTAAATTCCGTATTAATTAAATGGGCATAATTATCTAAGCAGCAATAAGAATTACTACCAGTCATACGGCTTAAGAGCAGATATATATATTTTTATTATTATTATTTGCTGGTAACTTGTGTTCCTCATAAGTGTTACATACAATTTTCATTTTATGTCTTCGTTATAGCTTCAAAATAACGGACGTAGAACAAGTCCGCCACCCACCATATTTCAAACCAAGCCAAGAACTTATCTTAAATCTAACGTCTTGGCGGATATATTTGCACATTTTTTATTCGTATTTAAAAACCCGAGTTGCAACCATTCGCACAAAAACTCTATATTATCATTTTCACCTTTTTTTCATTTCATCGGCATACATTTTAAACTATCCTTCACCAGGATAGTGGATAGTGGATAGTAGCCCAATGAACAGATCACAACTCCCATTGCTTTGAGGTTATTTTACCATCACAATCTTTATCTGTTACATTAAATCCGAAAAATTTTAAGATTTTTTTAATTAAATTTTCACTGAAATTTTGAGTAAATTGTTTTTTTCCAAAATTTAAATTATGACAGATCGGTTAAAATATACAGTCTATGTTTTTCTAATTGTTTTACTCTTTCCTTTCTATTACGATAAAAATATATTTTAATTATATTGTAGAGATTGATCATCAGCAGAAAAAAAGGTCAGGTCTTGCACCCCTAACTACCAATCTGCCGTTTTAAGATCATCTTTCTTATATAAGTCAATTGGAACGAAGAAGAAAATAATAATAATTAAAAAAGATGCCCCAATGCATACATTGGTCAAGAAATAAAGGTTTTAAGGATGCTTTTAACACAACAACTAACTAAAAGTATTTTTGATGGATTTATAAGTTTTAAATTTAGTTTACTTTTACTCACAATCAAATATTTTTACATTTAAAACTTCAAAGCAGGGTCCGGACCCCCTATACTCTTTGTTGACTATATGCTTAACTGTAAAATAACAGTAAGTAAATTTGCAATATGAATTTTAAGTAATATTGAATTCTAATAGTCAAAATTTTGTGTTAGAGACTTCATCTTTAAATAAACATTAATATTTGGAAAACAAAAAGTTAATTTGCTATTTCAACAAACAAACATTTGCCGATTATTTCATAACCATACAATAATATGCGTATGTCAAAGCTGCCTTGTTTAATTCAAGGTAAAAAAAATATTAAATTAGCAGTTTCTCTCAGTAATAATGCTTGTGTGTTAACCAGTAATCATGTTTCTTTTTTATTTTACGAATATACATGCACACTTAAACCTATTTTACGTACATGTCGCACATTAAAAAATAAAAATTTACGTTCGAGAATAGGAAGAGATACCAAGGCAAACAAGACTTAAGGATGGCATAGTTCAAGGAGCGGCGCTTTTAACTAAAGGATCAACTGTCAACAATCCAATGGAAATTAACATCGAAATAAGTTCATAAATATTTAAAATGTAAGAAATTTCTACTCTTCATTTTATTTGTGAATATATGCAATAATAAAAATTATTACTTTTTAATTGTATTGAATTAGCGGATACTTGATGGAAGTCCAACATATTGAGATAAATACACAGTTGATAACTTCCACAATTTATTAAATAAACTTAACACGTGTTTCGCCAACACTGTGGCTTCTTCAGAAGTACAAAATTTACTTAAAACTACCTAAGAGTAGATGTTTATAAATGATGTTTACACATTAAAAATAATAGTTTAAAACTTACACTATTAGATTCTAATGAAATTAACAAATATAAAAATACAGATAGATTGCTCAATGACCGAGTAGATATAAACCCCTCACCACTATTACATCTTTTCCCTCACTCTAATGAAGATGCACCACCCTACTTATAAACATCTACTCTTAGGTAGTTTTAAGTAAATTTTGTAATTCTGAAGAAGTCACAGTGTTGGCGAAACAATGTTAAGTTTATTTAATAAATTGTGTTAAAGTTATCAACTGTGTATTTATTTATTTGAATATTACTTTTTAATTAACTGTAACACGAACATTTAATTACTTTATATGTACAGATAATATTTTCAATAGAATTTACTCCATAATCTATAATAATATATATTTTTTCTCTCCGTGACAGCTATACTTTGGAAGACAGTTTTAGAACTGCCACCTACGTGCCTCTTCTGTTTCATAAATATTTAGATAAACATCAGTAGAGAATGTGCAATGTTAGCGAACAACGTGCCCATAAAGCAAAAGAAAGAATTTGCAATTCATATACATATGATTATGTAGTTTTCACTGACATTCGCAGTAAAATTTATTTGGGTCAAGTTACTTTTATAAGTACATCAAACATTTATTATTCGACTTTGTTTGATTTATGGTTTTCGTTCTAAGTTAAAATGAACGAAATATTAAAAATAAAATAGAACACTATTTACATAACGATAATTACCATAGTAATTGCATTAAATATTGTCCATCATAATAATAAATGATTTAAAAGTTATTGACGAGGTTCATGCAATCGTAAAAAATTACTTACGTATTGCAATTTATTAATAAACAAATGAATCAGATAATTGTCCTTATCATAATTTTTTTTCAGAGTATCACAAGTATTTAAATTTATTCTAATACTACATGGAAAATTAAAAATTATTTTCAACGAAAGTCTTCTCAGAATATTAAAAACAGAAGGCCTTGGATATAAATGGAAAAACCAAGGATTATAAACATTATGTTACACAAAAAAATATACGAGTATTATAAGAAAGGGGATTTTTTAAATTTTAAGTTTTTTCATTGTTTCTTTATGCATCAACATAAACAATTTAACCTAATGGATAAAAGTAATAGCAAGATAATGATATCCTTCGAGTTGTTCTTAATTTTGGTCTTACATAATCGCATCTTGATGCCACGAGCATGACTTTTCCAATATTATACATTCTAATAAGATAATTTATGACCAGTTTACACGTTTGATCGTGGCCCCCATTCTAAAGCAAGCCTACAAATCGAGACAAATGTCGACCCTCATTTTTTTAGTCATTACAAAAAGTAGTAGAAATAAAAAAATTGCGTACCTGTACAGGGTCATTCAAACTGAGTGGTATATTAGACGTTTTAGGGAAACTAAGCATGTTACAGATTTGAAAATTTAGGAGTTGGGAGTAGGGGTTATAAAGGATGATCTATTTAACTAAAATAATTTCAACTGTCGGGCACATCCGGTTATACCGGAAGTTGATGCCAACTTTCTTATTTTAAATGGAATGGTATATTTTTTACGATGAATTCGTATGAAACATTAAATTAAAATTTTAAGATGACTTTGATAACTAACTTGTAACTTGTATGCTTACGATGAATAGTTTCTGATTGTGAGATAATTTAATTTATTGGAAAAAAGATTGCTCCGCAACCCAAACTATAAAAAATCATAACTTCCATAAAAATGACTTAAAATGTTGAAATTTTTACTAGTTATAGCCAAGTCATAAGACTAACGTTAACATTATGCCAAAACTAAGATTTATAATTTGTACAGGGCGTTCAGAAAAAAAAATCCCAAGTTTAAAACTTCAAAGCCAAATAACATCATTTTTTCAAGTGGCGCCTAGCATATTTTATCTCGTATTCGGTTTCATTTTTTATCCTCTTTCGATAGATTGGATATTTTCCATTCCTTATAAAAAAAATCCAAAATTATTCAAAACTTTTCAAATAAACCAGTAGAAAATATCCAAATGGATCGAAAGAGGATAAAAAATGGAATCAAATGACAAAATAATATATACTATGAAGTTATTACGTGTTTATTTTTAAACTTTAAATTTTCTTTCTGAACGCCCTGTACAAATTATAAAGCTTAGTTTTGGCATGACGTAAACGTTAGCCTTATGACTTGACTATAATTATTAAAAATTTCAACATTCTAAATCATTTTCTATGGAAGTTATGATTTTTTATAGATTGGGTTGCGGAGCAATCTTTTTTCCAATAAATTAAATTATCTCACAATCAGAAACTATTCATCGTAAGCATACAAGTTACAAGTTAGTTATCAAAGTCATCTTAAAATTTTATGTTTCATTATGAATTCATCATATCGTAAAAAATATACCATTCCATTTAAAATAAAAAAGTTGACATCAACTTCCAGTATAACCGGAAGTGCCCGACAGTTGAAATTATTTTAGTTAAATAGATCATCCTTGATAACCCCTACTCCCTTCTCCCAAATTTTTAAATCTGTAACGTACTTAGTTTCCCTAAAACGTCTAATGTACTACTCAGTTTGAATGACCCTGTATAATATAGACATAAAATAATACCTGTTAATTTTTATTGAAAAGATAAGCCAAATGCTTCTGGTTATGACAGTAGTTAATTAATCAAAATAAATTCAAAAACTTAATAATGTATTACGTAATTAAAACGAAATTGAAAAATATTGTTAAAAATTGTTAATTATCCTTTTTGATCGATTTTAGTGATCCTTTTTCATCAACTACCTGATTTTCTACTTACTATGGTTCCTTAAATAGTTTAATCTTAATAAACAATACTGTACAAAAGCTCCCCTTTTTTGTGTTCGACGACTGTTTATAATTATTTTAAATGCACAATGTGAGGGAATTATTATTTTTATCTATTTTAGTGATCGTTTTTCATTCACTATCAGGTTTTCTGCTTACTATGGTTCCTCAATCATATTATTTTGCAAAGCTCACAATAAAAAACAATTTTTGAATTAGCAAGGCCAATTTTCAGTCTTATCATACGTTTTAGGAATAGACACCTAGACTTAGATTTTTCTCTCCGATTAATAAGACGTTTGTATTATTTTAGTACGAAAACTCATAAAAATAAATAAATAAATGGAACTTACTATACTAGCTTGTCTCGTTTCATCGATGTAATGTGTAGTAATGATGACAGTTGTATTTCCACCCTTCGTAATATGCACTAAATGGTCCCAAATGTTTTGCCTGAGTAGTGGATCAACTCCTACAGTAGGTTCATCTAAAATTAGCAATTCAGGTTCGTGAAGAAGGGCGGAAGCTAATGAAACACGTCGCTGTTGTCCTCCGCTTAAAACTTTGACCATCCTGTTCGCATCTGGGAGCATAAGGAAGTTTATTAAAAATTCCAAACGTTCCTCAACTTTCTCCTTTGTTAAACCCGCGATTCGACCAAAATACAAAAGGGTCTCACGGATAGAAAATTCTCCGTACAATGCAATTTCCTAAATTAAAAGAAAATGGAAAATATATAATATACAAATATAATCAGAATGGTGGTCATGTATGTGCTACCAGCTTAAATTGTGATTTATTTTAAATTCAAAAATTGAAAAAAGAGCAAAATGGTCATTATTGTCCGGGGGGGTGGCGGTGGCCAAATTTTACAAAGGAGCTGGGCTGAACCGAGTAACTACTCTTTAGAATAATTTGAGATATTTAAAGTCTTCCCAAGACTGATAATACTTTCCGTATACAAGCAAAGTACCGAAAAACTTTTTTGTGTTTCATTCCCACCAGCTACACGTGCTGGTGGGCGGGCAGTCCCTCTGACCTACACTATAGTGCAAAGCCGGAGGGTAGGGCGTAAGGCCGTCTTCAACCTCCTTGCAGGAATCGTGGGAATGCGTGGGTGGTGTGGTTAGGGAGAGAAAGATGAGACGGACGAAATGAAGACAGAAGAGACGTGAAAGATTATCAATGGAATATTACTGCCCCAGAATTTGCCTAACTGATCCAAGGAAACCACGAAAAGCTTGGCCAGAGCAGCCGCACCCGGGTTCGAATCGGTGACCTCCCGAATGCTAAGCAATGGTCTAGAGCACTAGACCACGCCGCTCGGTAAGTACTGAAAAACCCTCACAAACATGCTAGTCTAAAAGCATTCTTGAACATTCATTACCATTTTCTGACCTTTTGGATTTTTTTAAAAATATGAAGTGTTTGTAATTGTCAAATAAAAATAGAAATAAATAAGGCTTTAGGTATTAGATAAAGAAAAAGTATTAAGTGTGTAGTATTTTCCCATACTTTAACATATCCACAATTTAAATTGTATGTGTAGTTTGTTGTTTCTGTTAGTTCTCGTTAATTTTAAATCCTAAAACATGTTGATTAGTATTTATTATATAAGGTATTTCTCAAATCTCCTAATTAATGTGTAAAGGAAACGTCAACAAATATTTAACGCTAATATGTGTTAAGATAACATTTATTCACAATACAAACACACGTAAAGGAATTGTCTCCTAAAAATACATTTGCTTTTCTTCAGAATAAATAAATTTTCGTTAAAATTCTAAAATAAAAACAGTGCAAGAATATTTTATACAAAACTTAACGCATCGCATGTAACGAAAAATATTTATTATAATAATAAAAAAATTTATTGCGTTTAAAAATGGAAAACAAAAATATTAAAATTAGCATTATATAATTATTTTAATTTGCATCTTTCTTATTACATCTCTGCTCAAGGATAAGTATTTAAATTTATCGTAAGAGATACTACAATACATTAAATGGAATTTTCTATGATAGTTCTTGAATTACAAGCCTTCTGTAAGTATGTGTTTTTTTAATACTTATACATTTAATTGGTATGAATATAAATAAAAATAAAACGAAAATATTTATTTGTGATGGAGGCGGAAGTGTAAGGTTAGAGCTAAAAATTGGAGACAAAAAAATCTAAAAGAAGCCACTGATTTTCAATATCTAAGTAAGAATAATATGAAAAAAGCGATAGAAACATTAAACAAAAAATAGCTCAGGGTCGAGTCTGTTTTAACAAAAATAAAGTACTTCTGTACCTGCGATCGGTTAATTTAGGAACTCGGAAAATATTATTAAAAGTGTATATTTGGAACACGGCTCTGTATGGAATAGGAATAGTTGGAAGCATTTCCACCAGTTACTCGTGCTGGTGGGCGGGCAGTCCCTTCGACCTACACCGTAGTGCAAAGCCGGAGGGTAGGGCGTAAGGCCCTCTTCAGCCTCCTTTCAGGAATCGTGGGAATGGGTGGATGGGGTGGTTAGGGAGAGAAAGATGAGACGGACGAAATGAAGACAGAAAAGAAGTGAAAGATTATCTGTGGAATATTACTGCCCCAGTATTTGCCTAAATGATCCAAGGAAACCACAGAAAAACTTAGACCAGAGCAGCCGGACCCAGACCAAAACAAATAATTTTAATGAAAATTTTTAAGTAGATATTAATAAAATTATACTAACCTGAGGCATATATCCTATTCTAGGACCAGGAACTCCGCTTCCTTTCGAACCTGGCGTACCACCCAGCACCCATATTTCTCCGGAATTTAACCTTTTTCGACCTACTATACAACTTAACAAAGTTGTTTTACCACAGCCGCTGGCTCCTAATAAGCCATATCTTAAAATAAATAAAAAATCAATCAAAAATGATATATTCACTTACTTCTATTTTCAGCAAAGGAAAGGTACGTTTTGATTGGTTTTAATTCTGAATGTAATTGTAATTATTCGATGAATAATTGCCAAAATATATATAATGTGACGGACGTGGCGTTTTGGGTGGAATTGATCCGCGCCGATTGCAAAAATAGAGTGGAATTTGCCCATGCCGCGTTCTAGAAAAATCGAGACAACTACTAGATCATTCGATTTGGTTCGAGAGTAACCTCGCAACGTCCATCAAACTATATAATCGACAGCGATAGACGATGTAGGACAGTTGACGGAGAATAGTTGACAGGTAACATAGAACAGGAGTTGACAGAAAGAGAATTTTATCGATGAAAAGTGTTTACGAGTGTTGTAGAACCGAAGTTGTGTTAAATTGTACGAGACACATATGTAAAATTTCATTTAATAAAGCTGCTAGAAATTTGAAATGAAATAAAATAGACCCTAAATCTTAAAAATCAGATTAAAATATTTTTTTAGCATTTTAAGTGCGTGATTCTTGACCGTTTTGAAAAATAGTTAAACATTCGCGTTTTTTTATTGTATTTTGATTTTTTTCAGTTATTTTTTCTTTTCCCACCTTTTATAGCTTCACCAAATCAAATTTACCTACAAATGTATCTTAGGCAACTAGATAAAGTAAGAATATACAAAAACTTTTTTCACATTGTAACTCCCGAAACAGTTAACAATCGTTCAGTTCTACTTTATTTGAAATATCCTATTTAATATACAAACCTGTTTTTGAAAAAATGAATATAGATTGACTGAGTAATTAATTTATTTAAAAATTGAAATAATGCTTTTAATAATGATGTTTTTAATAAATCTTAAGAAATCAATATTATTTTCTTTTGGTTTGGAATAATTTTCCAGTCTACCTGAAAGAAGTAGACTCTGTTATGTTTACGAAACGTTGACAACCAAAGCTCAATACGATAGAAACCTGAAAAGTATCTAATCGAAAAAACATAGGGGGTCAACCTTGATACTGTTCTTAGCTAGCTTATGACCAACTAAATTTTATTTTACAAAAATATCATAGTTTTCAAGGTATTTGAACGTTTAATAAATTTGTCCTTAAGTCATTCTTTCAAACATCATAGTCACAAAAAAATATATTTCAAAAACTATATCTGTTCTGTATACTTCACAACAATATAAATAGTTGTTCTATTCATAAACATTTAAGCAAACTTAGGATTAAGTTTATTATTAGATTTATTAAATATCATCAAGTTTACAAGATACTCGATGAAAGCAGAGCCTATCATAAAATTAAATAGCACCAGATATAATTTTACCCTCTAGGTCAATAACAAGACATCAATATTCATAGAAGCAAGGGGGCATTTTTCATTAAACATTCATAGTCATAATCAATAGAATTCAATCAATAATCATTAAACATTCATCACAAGAAACATCTTAAACATTGTAGCATCGCATTTATTATAAATACCAGTGTAGTTTTAGTTGTTATTAATTAATTAAAAGTTGAAAGGCAGTTTGACGCGCATCAATTTGAACTACTCTACTGTAAGAAATAACACTAGAAGTGTAATCAATTAAGTTTGCACATTTTATAATATCAAATGAGAATGTTTTCATTTTAAAAATAATGAGTTATATTACCATACTACATTCATTGTACAAATTACACGGTCATAATTGAACGATGAAGAAAGACGCTAAAAAGCATTATTATATTTAATTAACAATCAAAACTAAAACCAATTAACGAATCGAAGCAGGCGTTTCTCGCTGCAAGCTTATTCCCGAATTTTGAATTTTTTGTCCAATTACTTACATTGATCCTTTTGGTACGGTCATATTTAAACCGTCTAGAATAACAAAGGGATTTTTCTTGGTGCCATATCTTTTGTACGCTCGTCTGACGCATACAGCCTGTTGTCGTCTTGTATGAAGAGTAGAAGGCTGTGATTTCAATTGTCTCCTTCGTAATTCTAAAGCTGACCCCGTGTTATCTTCTACAGTCATTTCAAAGCGTTCTGCAATAAAAAAAAAACAATTCTAAAGCAATTTATATACGTAATAAATGTTTGCGTACATTAATATTAATTACAGTTTTATGAAAAACTACATACTTAATAACGTTTTTCGAAATAGGATATTAACGTAAAAACACTAATGGCTTACATCTTACCCAACTCTCATCATACATAATGATACGTACTTATGTAAAAATGATTGTTACTACACTATAGGTGCGTGTTTAATAATGTATAAAATATTTATATTTAGGAAGAGAAACAATAATAAAGTGAAGTTTAAAATAAACTAACACAAATTAAAACACACATTTAAGCTTCAAAACAAATTTTTTATTTTATTTTCGCTACGATCGTTTCGCCACACTCTGGCTTCGTCAGGTGAAGAGATTAGAATAAGAATTAACAAATACAATCTTATATGTATAATATATATATACGTGCGCAGTGCAGAACTAAAGGGTGAGGGGAAATTTTTGAAATTTAAATTTAACAAAGGTGAATTGTTTATTTCTATCTGGTCATTTAATATTACATTTTTATTATAATATCGGTTTATTAAAGAAAGACGATAAGGAAATGTGGGCGAAAATTAGATGCGGGAATATAGGGAGAGCGAATAAGAAAGGATATAAGGACTGGGAATGTAGGCTATGCGGAGGCTCTGAGAAAACTTTAGCCCACTTACTTTGTTGTGGAGTAGCCATACAGAGTCAGGGTGAGAGAGTTAAAGAGTTTATGAAAGTATGAAGAGGTGACAGGTGTGAACAGGAATTGGGGGGACTAATAATAGAAATGCTGAGAGGAGAAGTGTGCGAGGAAGTATGTGAGTATTTAAGGGTAAGTGAAGAAAAAATGAGATAGAGTAATGAATAGTGTTAAGTTAAAACGTTGTAACATAGTATGTAAGTAGTTTAAGACAGTTAGAATGTACAAGGACAGAATGTAAAGGCTCATTGAGCATACATGAGAAATAAATATATAATATATATAATATCGGTTTATTTCTAACGATTCCAGCAGATTTAATTTTGGTCCTTCGTTTTCTATATGTAATATTTTAAATTTATTGTTAAAGTTGTGATTACGATTAATTAGATATTTTGCGTAAGTCGAAGTACACTTTTTAACTTAAAATGATTAAAATGTTCCTTGACTCTATCCAAGAAGATTCTACCAGTTTGGCCTATGTACGCCTTGTCACAGTCTCCGCAAGTTAACATATATACTCCGGAATTTAAATTTTTATTAGTTTTATCTTTGCAGTTTTTTATTACATTTTCTAAACAGTTATTAGTTCTAAAGGCTACAACTAAGTCTCTGCTTATATTTTTTAAGTATTTACTAATTTTTACGGAGATGTTACTTAAATAAGTTAAACTCATATATTTTTCTTTTGCTGGTTTAGAGTAAATTGAAAAAATAACTTCTTTTTTATTTTTGTTGTTTTTTTAGAAAAGCTATTGTTTACAGCGATACTATAAATTCTATCTAATTCAAGTTTATAATTTGAATCATTTAAAGGAGTTGAAGAAGAACAATTTGATTGAAGAAGCCTTAAAGATTGAAGAAGCCACAATGTGGCGAAACGATCGTAGTGAAAATAAAAAAATCGTTTTGAAACTTAAATATGTGTTTTAATTTGTGTTAGTTTATTAAAATGAAGTTTCAACAAGTAGATGCCTCAACAACAAAGTATTTAGAAGTTTAAATTGTCTTCATAAGGTGCAAATATTATACTTCTTACTAACAACGACTTTAGGTCTATATAGTAATATCGAATAATATTATTAATTAATCATATTTTATTATTTATTAAGGTTGTACAAATATCATAGTTTAGACTAAAATACTAAAGCATAATTCTTTTGGGTTATGTGATGACATTGTTTTATCTTCTATCTTTAGTTCTATTATTTTACTTTGCCCCCCTAAGTGCCAGTCCAATACTAATCGTAAATGGGATTGAAGTATTACATTATAACAAATAAATACATAACAAAAGCATCTTTTTAACTACGAATTTGTATTGAACGAATTTATTTATTAAATGTTTTAAACTTGTTACAACTATTTTAATGATTAATACATAAAAGAGTATTTATTATTTATTTCAACGATTTATTTATCATAATAAAAGATATTAAAGTAAATAATTCGTAATATTTCACACAAAATATTTATTAGAAAGCTCATTTCTTTCGACCTCTCGGTCATTGTCAAGGAGGAATACAAGAATACTAGTTTAAAAAAAAAACTTCTTTGTGTTTCATTCCCACCAGCTACTCGTGCTGGTGGGCAGGCAGTCCCTCCGACCTACATTGTAGTGCAAAGCCGGAGGGTAGGGTGTAAGGCCCTTTTCAGCCTTCTTGCAGGAATCGTGGGAATGGGTGGGTGGTGTGGTTAGAGAGAGAAAGATGAGACGGACGAAATAAAGACAGAAGAGAAGTGAAAGATTATCTATGGATTATTACTGCCCCAGCATTTGCCTAAGTGATCCAAGGAAACCACAGAAAACTTGGACCAGGGCAGCCGCACCCGGGTAAAGATTTTTGAATTTCTAATTTTTTCTAGAAAATTTATTTTTTTTGCCATAATTTTGAAAATGTAATATAGAAAGGTTACTTTTATTAATACTGTGGTTATTTTCTAAACAATGTTGGGATAAACCCGTGGAATTATTTCTATTTTTTATTGATCTTTCATGTTCATGAAATCTAATGTAAAATTTCGATCTGTTTTACCAATATAAACACTATTACAATTGTTGCACTTAATTTTATAAACTCCAGATTTTTTAAAAGCATCATTATTTGTTAATTTGTTGTTTACTAGTAAATTTTTTAAACTGTTTTTATTTGAGCTGATGATATTTAAATTTAATTCTTTATCTTAATAATTAATTATATTATAACTAACCTTGTTTATATAACAAATTGGATGCCATTGTTCTTTTTATTTTGAATTACTACTGTAAAAATATTCCGATATGATCTTTTTTTGTTTATTTTTAAGTAGTTTGTATATGAGATTTGTTTTATAACCATTATTTAACGCCAGTTGTTTAATAAATAATAATTCGTTATTAAAATTAATATCATTTAGGGGATAAGTCGACCGCCAGGTCGAAACAATTGTCAGTGTTGATAAATAAATCGTTGAAACATCCAAATACTCTCTTATTTATTAATTATTGAAAATGTTTCATCGAGATTGCACCGCCAACAGTATTTCTACAACTATTTTAGAAAACAACAAAGTTTACGTAGTAAGATCTTTCGACATTACTAAAGTTCAATGTAATTACGGTTTATTATTAATTTTCAAAATTCCTATAAGTAAGTACTTATTTTTGTCTTTGTACTTTAAACTATAAATTAGCATGTCTCGGCTAAACACTGGGTATATTTCGTCTTTTGCGTTATTATTGCAGTTACGAGAAACCGATGTTCTAAACAACAAATCGATAAACGTCAGTTAAATGTCACCAGACATAAGAAATCATTTTGTAATTTATACGTTTCGTTTTACTCCAAAATAATTAATTTATCAAATTAAAAAAGCATACTCGATTACTACAAAACGTTCAATCAACATAATCAAATCAAATTTGTTTAGATTTGTACAGTTTGTTTTCTATTTTTCTAATTATAGTACACATTACCTACAAATGGAGCAGTCGTTTATTATTTTCTGCTTATACTGACTTCTTTCATGCATATTTATGTATAATTAACATAGCACATACATTTAATATCTATTAAAGTTAGTAAGACGTCACTATAACTTCATAAAATACAAACTTTTACTCCAATAACTAATTTTGAAATAATGCATTTTTGACGTGCAGGTAATTAATTGATTTTTTATTTTTTCATTATCAATCCATAAACTAAACACATCAGTACAGAAAAACCCATCGTAAATTATCAAAACTAATTCGGAAGGTATTTATGGTTATCACTAATCGTAAAAAAAACATAAAACTTCAGAGATGTGATTTATTTGAAATATTTTTATTTTCTGAAATTAAGAGGCGAAATGTGAGAAAAAACATGTAAGTCTTTTAAAGCGGTAGAAGCAATATTAACAAAAAAAAGTAAATTTAAATATAGTATAAGGGGTAAAATTAAAAATTAGAGATAAATCAAGCAGAGGAGGGAGAAATAAAAATATTGGTTAGATTAGGTTAAGTAGTTTAAGAGAATTTTTATTAAAAGGTATGTAACAGGCGGGCTGAAAAGTTCGTAGGCTGGCCCATAGATGGCGCTACTAGTATTAAATCCAGATTTTTAGTTAGCCCTAACCTTCAACAGAAATTTGACAGCTGTTGCACTATTATTATCTGAGTTATAGCATTTTTAGTGAAAGAACTTTTGTTACCCAAAGAGGCTGTTACCAACGAAAACATCAAAAGGGTTCACAAAATAATTTTTGATAATCGTAAAATGAAGTTGATTGAGATAGCTGAGACCCGACCCTAAAGATATCAAAGGAACGTGTTGGTCATATCATGAATGAATATTTGGATATGCGAAAGCTCTGTACAAAGTGAGTGCCGCGCGAGCTCACAATCGACCAAAAACAACAACGGATCGATGATTCTAAGCAGTGTTTGGAGCTGGGAGCTGTCCAATCGTAGTAAATCCAAATTTTTGCGTCGATATGTGACGATGGATGAAACATGGTTCCATCGTTTCACACAGGACTCCAATAGACAGTCAGCTAAGTAGACTTCACGTGATAATCCGACTCCAAGGCGTGAAAAGACGCAAAAGTCGGTTGGCAAGGTTATGGCATCAGTATTCTGGGATGCTCATCATCCAATGGTATAATATTCATTGACTATCTTAAAAAGGGGAAAACCATAAACAGCGACTATTAGGTAGCGTTTAAAAGACGAAATCGCGGAAAAGCAGCCTAATTTGAAGAAACAGAAAGTGCTGTTTTATCAAGACAATGTACCGTGTCAGAAATCAATTAAATCGATTGCAAAATTCCATGAATTGGACTTCGAATTGCTTCCGCATCCACCGTACTCTCCCGATCTGGCCGCCAGCGACTTTTTTCTGTTCTCAGATCTCAAGAGGATACTCGCTGGACAGAAATTTCGCGCCGATGAAGAGATAATCGTAATTGCCGAAACTGAAGCCTATTTTGAGTCTAAAGACAAATCATATTATAAAAATGGTAACGAAAAATTGTGTGACCACTATAATCGTTGTATCGCTCTCGAAGGGAACTATATTGAATAATAAAATCAAATTCTATCAAAAAAAATAATTTTTTATATGCTAGCCTACGAACTCTTCAGCCCGCCTGAAGTAAAGTATTATTACTATTATTAATATTTTTATTTTCTGTTGTAAATATTAACTTCTAAATGTGTATGTGGATATTTTATATTTTAAAAATATATAATGCAAACTGCAATGGCTTAAGAATGATATCGATGAGGCGTTAATTTCTTGTAACTCCATATTTCGTTACACAACTACAGGAAAAGTTACAAAACTTTATTTAAAAACCACAATAATTATTCCATTCTTCCACCTGAAGAAGATTAAATAAAGTTCTGTAACTATTCCTGTACTTGTTTTACATTTACCATCGTAATCACACTGTCTTTATAAACGGATGCCAAAATTCTAATTGGTCAATATAATTTTACTCGACCCCGAAGGAAACGTAGCCGTTGTCGAGTAGGATTTTTCTATGGTAATGGTTCAATTATTTTTATCTTGTTGTTTTTTACGCAACTCTCACTACATATATTTTTTAACAATTTTGAGAAAGATCTTTCAAAATATCAATAGATTATGTTACAGAGTATTATTATTATTCTGTATGAATATTGCCACCTTAGAATCCAAAATATACTCGAATTTTCCCCATGAACTTTACAGTAAACAAAGGAACAATTTTATTAGTAAACAACAAGCAAAATATACCTATTTTGCATTTTGGATATCGGATGCATTTTTCAAAACAATTTCACATTTAATATATTTGTATAGGAATTCGTTTCATATTTTGTAGGTTAGGTTATGTTAGGTTAGGTTGCAAACATCTTCTATTTCAAAAACATCAACACAACCATTTTTTCACATTTCACATTTCAATGCCAACATTCTTAAACCCTTTATATTACCTTGCTATGGATAACTTTCTCAAAACGTAGATTGCTTTAGTAAAAATAAATTATTATTTTAATGTATCTGGAAATTACTTAGGGTATTATCATAAACAGTAGCATATATAACAAAAAATAGAGTATAGCTCAGGTTAGCATACAATTGTTTTTTTATAGTTTCTTGATTATTATTACCTCTATTACGTTTGTTAGATAAAGATGCATACTTTGAACCCCTATATAGGTTTGCAACAATCTAATTTTTGAGATATAGTTATGGTTTGTAGTATTATTTTTCGGCAGTATGGCCCCCTTCGAAAAGTTAGTCTCAATACCAAAAACAAAAAGTGAGTAACCTTTACTAAAATTCTTCTCTTATTCTGAAAGATGGTCAGAAATTTTAAAAAAGATTTCTGGAATCTTTAAATTTTACCTAAAAGAACAAAATTATCACAAATACCTTCGTACAAAAGTTTTTAAACTGCTAAAGTGAAATTGTTTAATTTAAATAGCACTAATTGGCTCATAAACAATTTTGTATTTAATGATTGTGAACAATTACCTAATTGTAAACTATTTAAGAAATGTACACACGCATTAGCTACAGTTGTAATACGTAATTCAATTTTAATATATATCTAGGTACATATGTATCATTAAAAGTATACATAAGACAATAAACGAAGACATGAAACAACATAGACATTTGTTTTTCTTTATTAGCTTTTACCCTGCGATTTCGCCTGTGTGCAAAAAACTGGTTTAGATTACTCCAGACCAGTGGCCGCTCAAGCGGGTAAGGCAAGGGTCTCGGGGGCTCGAAACTGGGGTGGCCAGAATCCTCCAATCTTCGCAATAATTGTCAAAAAAATATTGATAATAAAAAATGAATCATGTAGGCATCTTCATGCACTTAATGATCAAATGACTCGGCTTACTTCTGTTAAAATATTTATGCAAAATAACAATGAGGGAGGGACCAATCGCAAGCCCCTATTTTATGAAGTCTCATAACTCATTATTAAACATTAAGCTCTTGTGTTGAGGTTCTTTCACTCACTGTTATTTTTCTCCAATAATTCAAGAGACCTATCTTGTTCCTTTTAATGGTCGTTTATGTCTTATTAAAAACACACAAATAACCATATGAGATTAAAAAAGTAGTTATGTCGATGTTACAGGCAGACATTTCAATTTTATTTATATGTGCAACTTATAGACGTATACATATACGTTTAGATTTCGTCATCAATTTTGATATTGTCGATTTCGAAGATGTCCTTCATGCATTTTTCGTTGTGTTGTATTTACATATCTCTGTAGACTAAAGTATCTTATACAACTCCACTCAGGGTTTTTTCCGAAAAAAAAAAAATTCTTTAGGTAGGTACCAGTGACTAATCTAAACCAGTTTCTTAGAATTTCCTACGGCTAAGGTCTTTTATATCATTAAATAATTGTGAGATGCGAAGTCCAAAATTACTGGCGAGGTGAACCGGTGGATATTAATAATAAAGGCAAAACCATTAAGTCGAAACACGCAAACAAGTTACTTTTTAATTACTTCATAATTAGGTAGTACGACTATTCCTTATTAGAAATAATAATCATATTTCTGATTTCCTTAAACGCGTCACCAAAGAAAAACATTTCTTACAAATACGATAAATAAAATTGAATGTAATAATTATTATTTTTAGTGAAATGTACAACCAGTTATGATGGATTTTTGTGTATAAAAATACAAAAATTAATTTATTGAAACATTTTTCTAATGAAAGTCGTCATTAAGAAACAATTAAACACAACACCCTTACTTTCATATTTTAGTACTTCAATAAAAAACAAATAACAAATGGAGTAGGAGTATTGTAAAAAATTCAATCATGTAAACATATAAAGAAAAACAATAAACTAGAAATACACTTAACAAAACTAGAAAACTTTTATATTCACTTTATGTACTATTTAATTCTCTATTCATCACATACCAAAAGTTCGTTTCATAAAACTTTTTGTAAACAAAACAAGATCTCTTTTAACAATTTACAAATAAATACACAAAAATACTGCTACTATTTTTAATAATAATTTTTGATAAGATATTTCTTACAGAAATTTTAAAAAACATGCAAAACGAATTTATCAGTTATATGTGGCATTTTTTTGATCTTTATGGAAATATCATAAATGCTTTAAGTACTAATTAAAAAACATTTAAATATACAACATTCAGTAGTGAACGTTACTCTTGCATGTAATTATTCAAATATAAATGATGTATTACTACAAAGGGTCGAATCATGCAAACACGCAAAAGAAAAGAAACTTAGAAAAAGCATATCGAGCAATATTACAAATCTTTTATATTCTCATCTAAACAAAAAGCACACTTACTATTTAAGTTATGAGGTAAAATCCAAATAAATGATCACTATTTTCACAAATCAAAAACCCGTATCATAAAACTTTTCGAGAACTACGATCCGTACCAAAATTTGTACATCTGCACGGAATCTTACCGAATTTACCAATGTTTGAATCGAAATTGCAAGGCGGTAACAGAGTGGGGCCCATGTAGTCGCGTCTGTCGCTTCGCGCTTCGACTCGGTTGAAGACGTTAGCAGACGCGTACGCAACTTATTCTACGCTTTTCCCATTTATTAATTGTAAATAAATATTTTCTAATGGCCATGAATTGAAAACTTAGTTTTATAAAGTAACATATTAAAGTATCATTTATTATTAATGTTTACAATAAATTAATGATTACCTATAAGCACTTTAAAATTACTGTTACCAATGTTCTCTGTCGTTTGTAAGACCTTTTTAATGACGAGCCACAAATCGATGTACTAAAGCAGGTCAACCTGTTCAATCAACCTTTTAACACAAGAAAACAACCCACTAAGGTCGACTACGACAGGATATGTAAATAATACAATATTCATTCATTATATTGCAACCCTATAAGTGATAAGGGAAGGCACTGACATTTCGTGTAATATCTACTTCTACATATACTATTTTTAGTTCTAGCCATTCGGGAATTATAATTATAAACAAAAACAATTAAAAAAAAAATGTAATTCAAAATTCACAACACAAATAATTTAAAATTCCCTTCTGTGGTAACATAATACAATAATATTTAATTTAGATTTAACTAATTTTTTTTTTAATACCAGTGATTATAATATTAATCGATATTTTAAATGTGTTTTTGGTTTCGTTAGGGTTGGCTTCAATTGATTAAAACATTATTTTTGAATATAATCTTTGCCTTTGACTATTTTGCATCACAAAAGATTTTGTTAATTCAGGTGTTTCCTATAATTTATTAATTTCTTAATTATAATTACTTACTTAATACGATGTAGCAATAAAGTTTACCTTCAAATCCTGTTTGTAGTAATAGAAAGTTTTATTTCACATATGATTCATATTGTACATAGTTCATATACTTAGTAAATGTGTAACATCTACTTTACTTAAATTATAACACAAAAGAATAAAAAAATTAACATCCTTTAATAAATAATTAAAAATTGTTTTCTAAACTATAATAAAAACCTTTTAAAACAATTTAATCAAAAATACAAATTGTTTAGCTTCATTGTACTTTATGGTAAATAAATAATAAAACGATATTACTTGCTAGTCTTATACAACTTGTTTAAAGTACATATCTACAAACCGTTCTATCGCGAAATATTTACTAATAAGTGATCTAAAAGAATAGAAAAAGTAAATTCGCGCCATTTCATTTCAAAAGCGTAAAGAGAAAAGCGTTACATATTTTGTTATTACGTAATTGTTACGTAGCACTCATCCAAGTGAAAATTAATGCACATGTAGAAATGAATTTAATAATTAGTCTAACTAAGGTCTGTTAAGTTTATAACTCGATTTATTGTTAGCAAAATAAATTGTTGCGACACCGTGTGCCACTTTGAACTAGATCTTGCGCTAAATACCTTCTTGTTACACATAATTCATCGAGCAACACCACAGCCAGTGTTTGCTATGTAATAGGCATAATGTTAATTTAAAATTAATAAATCGACTGATTCTGGAAATTGTCTCACATCTACTGATGAACTGTTTTAACTCCATAATTTAAATACTGCTTTGTTTTTGATTCATTTTTTTTAATAATTTGATATGGACGAACGATTTCATTTTATTACTTAACTAGCAACCGGCCGCGCGGAATAAATAATTCATACGTAATTCGTTGTATATTTGAACAGTATCAATACGCTACCGCTTATGAAACGCAGCTGTCGAATGATCAATCATAATACATTCTTATCGTCCTTCTTTCTCCCGGTGTTGCAAAAAAAAAAACTATAATGGGACAAAAAGAAACAACGATGATGCAGGGATGGGGAGACGGTATGATAAATGGGACAACAGTAGCAGTAATCGTTATCCTAACAACTACTTCTTTATACTATTTATATTTTAACATTTCGTTTATAACACCATATATTAACCCTTCCAGAATTAACGTTTGAAACAGCTATGTAAACTGAGTTGAAAGTAGAGATAAAAATATTTAGAAATAAAAATGTTATTATCTAAGTTTGATATTGGTTATAAGTTTCTACTAGACATTGGCATAATTTTTTATTTTTCCTAGAAAAAAGCATACAATCAATTTTCATTACAATATTCTAAGAACATAATTATTAATCCAATAAACTGTTAAATTATGTATGAAAATATTAAATCACCTTGTCTAATTGTATAAATAGGTTGCTACATCTATCGGCAATTATTAAAATTGTAACCCTTTTAAATTTACGTGAACGCACCTTTAGAACGACGAAGTATCAAATGAAGTTGAATTTGTTGCTTTTTAATGCTTCAAACTTCACTGTGGTAAAATTGTTGCAGTAATTGATTGTAATCAACCACATGCCACGGTGAATCATGCTTGTTTAAAAACAGATTTTTCTAAACATTGGTGTTTGAATTGAATAAAAGAATACCATTATTCTTACAGTAACTCACTGCATAACAAAAAGCATGTATGTTTATCTTTTATATCCTTATACTTTTTTAAGAATCTATAAACGAACGACACTTGCCGCGCTTTATAACCTTTTTTTGCAGATGTTACTTAAAATTATTAATCAACAGCAAAACTGTTATTGTTTTAGGTATAAATGAGCATAAATAATTGACTGTTTCCAATAAGTATACTTTGTTATTAAAATTTAATCAATATTCAATAGAAAAAATACATCTTAACCTTACAAAGGTATGAATATAAACATGGATTCTTTGAGTTTTAAATATGAAGAACATTTTAACACCTTTGAATCATTTATGGTAAGTGTATTATTATAACATTGCAAAGTATTTTCATAGTATTTTTTATGAATAATTAGAGCTTATCAGAGGATGATTCTCAAAGTGCTGAAGGAGTCTTGACAAACTATACAGAAAATAATATTTGGGATTGGGAAAGAGAAGAAGAGTAAGTAACATATTCACCATAAGATGTTGCTATTCAATTAGATATTGATTTTAGAATAAATGGAGACGTTGCTGTTATACCTACTTCAAGTTTTAGAGAAAATACACTAGAAAGTAATTCGCCTCCAGTTAAAGAAGATTATCAAAAAATTATGAATGACTGGCAACAGTTAATCAATTTTGAGGTACTTTTTCATATTTATTAGAAGAATTACTTGACACCAACACGTTAACAATTTCTTAAATATTTTTCCAGAACGAAGACATAAAAAACTTATCTATGGATATTGATATGATTTCAAATGACCAGTTTAACCTATCTGAACCATTTAGTTTAAAATCTTCAGGTTCTTCATTATTTGATTTGCCTGATCTTACTGAAAATGGTACCGAAGAAAGAAGTAGAGTACAGCATGGAGGTAAAAAACTTGACCTGACATCTCAATGTTATGTTGTTGATAAAATTAAAGAAGAAGTAGATTCTGAAAGTGAAAATATAGATGTTGAAGGGGATTTTCAAGTTGATATAGATAGTATTATTGATACCAAACCTCCTATTATACGAACACAGGATGCTGGCAGTCTCTTAGAACTGTTTGAAGCTAAAATAGATCAAGTTATAGTTGAACAAAATATAAAAGAAGAGGATGCATCTGTTTATATATGTGCTCCACAGACAAACCTTGAAGTAGTTAATACACAGAATGAGTTACCTGTGGAAATAAACATCGTTAAAAATATCAAGAAAGAAGCTAACATTGAAAACACTTCTGTAGAATTAGAACAAAATGGTTTGTTATTATGTTAATAACAATTATATTTTCTATTTTATTTATTGTAGGAGAACAATTCCAAAATAAGAAAAAGCCACTGACGATTACACATACAAAATCATTGAAGGAAGTTAAGAAAAATAGTGATGAGTTACCTACAGAACTCATCAACAAGATAAAAGCTTCAAATAAGCGAAGATCTATTGCTGTCATAGATGTATTGCCAAACACTAAACGCGTCAAAGCAAAAAAAAATGAAGAAAATGCTACCACTCAAAAAGAGAAGAAAAACGCAGAAAAATCTGTAAACAAAAAAGATAATACAAATATTTCGATCGAAGAAAAGAACAATAGTAGCATAATTACAGGATGGATTCACCTAGATCATGATTATTGTGGCTCTAAATTAACCCACAGTAATGTAAGTTCTTTTTTATTAATTTAGAAGTAAACTGTAAGTGTACCTTCTAATTTTTTTTTCTTTGTATTATAAATTGCAATAAACTTATAAGTATAAATATTTTGAAGAATCAGAAGAAAGATTCCGGTTTTGAATCTGCCGAAGAAGATGAACAACGCAATATTTTGAAAAATCAACCAACTGTTAAGAGAGCAGATGGAAAACTAATGATATCTCTCTTAAAGGTTAACACAATCAAAAACATTACAAATAATTCAACAGAGGCTCAAAAAAAAAGAAAATTAAACTTAGAAGAGTACAAAAAACGAAGAGAAGGCCTACTAAAATCATACGAAAACTCCCAAAACAGCTCCCCATTAAGTAGTGGGCAGTGTTCCCCTGCAATAGAAGATGAAAATGTTCGCAGGCTCAAACATCAAGAAAAACTATTACAAATGGCAGCAGAACTACTCAAATCTTCTCCAAAATCCAAGAAATTAGATAATAGTAATCTACCAACAGTAACTGATGCTAACACAAAAATTCCAACACCAGTTATAATCCCACAAAATCAGACTGAAAAATGTGATAAAGTAAAAAGTCAAAATAAAGAAAAAATGAAAGATTTAGATTCTAATAAAGTGGTAAAAACTGAAGAAAATGTTAGTGATAAAGAAAAAATAAAACAAATAATACCAGAGGTAGTTGTCCCAAAGGATCTTATAGCAAAAACCATTGTCAGCATTGGAGTTAATACTGATTTTATAAAAGTATGATATTTTAACATTACACTATAAATTAAATTTATTTTATTAATATTTCCTTAATTCGAAAAGTACAGTTTTATATTTGGTGTGTGTAATAAAGTGTATTTCTTTTAGATTCCACTTAAAAAAAATAAACAGATAAATGTGTCTCCTATTAAACAGTTGGAAGAAATAAAACCAATTCTCCAAAATGCAAACGGAAAAATCGGTTCTAACTCTTTAATCGCCTCAGTAATAGAAAACATACAGAATAAAGTAAAAACTAAATCGTTGGTGTCTGAAGAACAAACATTTATGAACGAAATCGTTCATGGTGAAGATAGAACAATAATATACTTATCAAAAAAGAGGGATATTGTAAAAACTCGTACTCTTGCAATACAGACTGACTTTTCGGAAGATTGGATAGATATGAAGATCGAGAATTCTCCTACAAATAATGGTGAAAAAGATTCTAAAGAGAGGAGACGTCAAAGGGAAGAAAAAGAAAAAAGTCATGAACAAAGCACCGATCGTTCTTCCAGAAGCAGTTCTCTCGATTCTAGATACAGTAACACATCTACATCATCCTCTAGGTAAAAATAGTTTCCTTTTTGGAGTTGATATTTATATTACATTTACTAATATGTTTAAAGTAATAAAGATGATTAAAAAGAATGCTAACCAGGGAGCTTCATTGTAAGTTTGTAAAATGTAAATGCAATTTTAGATCTCGATCTATATCACCTCAAAGAATACCAGTAAGGAAAAGACAAAAAAGTGTCAGTAAAGATCACCTGCTTGCCGTGGAAGAGCGCAGAATAGTTTATGTTGGTGGAATAAGTTCAAGAACGAGTCGTGAAGACTTACGTCGTCGTTTTCAAAAGTTCGGTCCTATCACGAACATTAGTATCCATTTTCGAGATTACGGGTTAGTTATTTAATACTTTTCGTATAATACAATATTGTGACATTTATTTTTTATTAAATCTAGCGATAATTATGGTTTTGTCACATTTATGTACAACGTAGACGCTTACGAAGCTGTGGAACATGGAAACGATGACCCTACGTTACCGCAATACGATTTAAGTTTTGGGGGTCGACGCATATTCTGCAGAACTCGGTATTCAGACTTAGGTAAGTTGTAAATAGATTGTGTATTTTGTATTATTAAAAATACTAATTGTTCTGAACGTAAAGTGCGGAACGGAGCATTAATGGAAACGTCAACCGAAAATATAGTTTTTTATATCTAATTTCAGAAGTAATAATGTATAATTCGAAGTTCATTAAAAAAGAAAAATAGAACTAAAACACAAAAAAAATGTGTAAATACAACTTTTATCATATAATAAAGGAATATTTACAACGATTTATACTTTCAGATGATATACGTGAAGAAATAGGTTACGCGCCGGGGCGTAAAAGTGAAGAATCATTTGATAATTTACTTCGGGAAATGCAAGCCAAATTATGCAAACGAAAGACACCAACATGACACTACCTCTTCTGCTTATTTCTGTAACTTGGTTTTAAAAAAATGAGTTCAACTTTAAACCTGCCACATAATCAGATCTATTGTATCAAGAATTAATATTACGTATACATTTTAATTTTTTTACTTATTTTTTCATTCTAATTCTAATTACGTTGTGTTATTAACATTTTTTATTTTTGGCGTTTCATTTTCATAAATGTTATATTTAATTGAGTTTTCTGAGAAATAGTTTCTGGTTAATTTTTTTTTGTAACATTCAGTGTAAATATAGTTATTATAGTACATTAAAAAAAAAAAAACGATTAATAAGCAAACTGATAAATAAAGGCTTCCATTATTATTGTTCTAGCAATCAATATTTGCAGAATTTACTAGTCAATGTTAGTTAAATTATTAAGTCTAGGTTGCTAATAATGAAACTTTTTTTACTTTTTGACTTACGTCTTTTGTATATTTATTATGTTCATTTAAGTGTGAACTGTAATTCATTTCATTAAAAATGTATTGTTGCCCATTTCTTATTCATTAACTTTTTTCAAAATATTTGGGGAAATACAAATAAAAGACGATATTCATTGAAATCGGTGATTTTTTAAATTGCATAATATAATTCTTAAAACCAACCATTCATGTTACAAAATCATTCTTAGGAATTACATTAATATTAACAAAATCCACAGTTGGTTGTTCCTGTTTATGTGTTGCTTGATGTACCTTCATTTTGTTCAACCGATTATAACCCTTATCGCAAACACTACAAACATATGGTGTCTCCCCAGTGTGTGTTCGTAAATGAACGGTTAAATTTGTATTCAAAGCAAAAGTTTTACCACAACACGTACAGGTATAGGGTTTCTCCCCGCTGTGTACTCTGGAATGGTATTTCAAGTGATGGTGTTGTTTAAATGATTTTGAGCAAATTTTACAGATATAAGGCTTTTGAGAGGTATGTACTAACGTATGTGTCTTCAAAGCACCTATTAAAAACGAAGTATATGTATAAAAATTAATTTAGTACTGAATTAGTGCACTGTATTATGGCAACATTTTTTAAATAATTTTCTTACTTGAAAATGAAAATGCCTTGTTGCATTCTTTACATACATATAGTTTTTCTCCATTGTGGACTTTACTGTGGGATATTAAATTGTTTTTTGTATAAAACTTCTTTCCACAGTCACTGCATAATAGTGTCTTTTCTCCATGCCTTAACATGTGCATTCTCAATGTTCCTTTACTTGCATAAAGTTTACTACATTTTGGACATCTATTTTCTACTTGAAAACCATTTCCCTGATTATCATCTGCTCCTTTGAAGTGTTTTTGTCTTTCTAGAAAATGTAGTTTTAGGTGGGCTTTATGACGAGAGGAACGAATAAATCGCTTTCCACAATAACTGCATACATAAGGAGCATCACCAGTGTGAGTTCTTTTATGCTCCACAAGTGTTATTGCTTGAATAAAACCTATAATGTAACAAGTAATAAAGTAAAATAAAATAAGTAAATAAAAAGTTATACACCTCTTCCACAAATATCACATACAAAAGGCTTTTCACCTGTATGTCCCATCATATGCCTATTTAAGTTCCATACCATTGAAAATCTTTTAAAACACTTTTTACATTGATATGGTTTTTCTTTTGTGTGAATTCTCATATGTTGCTTCAATTTACATTTTGTAAATGATTTATTGCAAACAAGACATGTATGATTTTTCACATCTATATGTTTCATTTCTTTTTTATGAGTTTGTAGACTATTACTGTCTTCAAACTCCATGGTACAAACTTTACATTTCAATGATCTCGATTTAACTGATTTAGAATGGAACTGGAGGTAAATAAAAATGGTGTTAATAATCTTAACTTTAAATAATTTAAAAAATTAAATGTTTCTTAGGTACATTATAAGGTAAATGTTATTAAGTTTAAATATTTTGTTTGAGATACACTTTTTTGTAATTAAAAATTAATAACATATAGATAAAGCTCTATTTCACCATCATAACCATCTTTTTAAATAAAATAAAATAGTACATGTACCTTTGATTCCTTCTTAAAGGGTTTTGATGTATTTGTAAGGCTATTATCTAGTTTGTTAATTTTTCTTAATTGCAATTCTGACAAAATTTTCTCTGAATCGTCTACTTTTGTTTTTATTTCTGATTTTTCCTGTTTACTGAACTTTTCTGTCTCAAATCTGTTTAAAGCATTTTCTAAAATTTTATTTGTTCCATGGCATTTTTGTTTAAAGGCAAAAAGTCTAATTAATTCTCCAAAACACGAAGAGCATATCTTATCAGGTAACTCATCATTTTCTTCAACCTATAAAAATATTTTGTAAAACTGAAAAGTATATATCATCAATTAGCATACTTTTAATGCTATACAATAAAATAATAGATCAGCAACTGGTTTCCTTTCATAATTTATAGCAAAAATTGGTTTTAAGTCTTTCTGTTCTAAGCATGTTCGACAACAATTTTCAATTAATTCTCTAGTTATATCTCTACTCTTATAATTGTTCATCTCGAAGAAGACAATCCCGGTTTGTTTAAATGTAATGCACTAAATCTAATTATTTGATACTTTTATTTTTACAATGGTATTCTACAAAAAAATCCTGGAGTAATTGGATTTCTGAAAAAAAAATATAAATATTGTATTACCATAAATATTTATAACTTCAGCATGTAAAATTACAATTTAAAAAAATTTTACAAGTTGACTTAGAGGTTATGTGGTATGTTCTATAGATGTATTATCATAGATTAAGAATTGTTGATTGTTGTGTATGATCACAGGCAGGGGGTGTTCACCCAGTCAATTGTGAAATAGGTGATACATCAGTCAGAGATAGCGCTGTAGTACTACGTGACATGGGTTGCATAAGAGAAAAAGTATTTTATAATTAAATTTTGTTTTGAGTAGATTTACGTAATGAGGGTTGTCTATTTAGGAAACATTTTAGAAATAATTGATTGTATCCGCCGTTGCTTTATCGAAATTCATTTTTAATAAATAAAATAAACAAAATCCAAATTTTGTAATTTTCACTTTATTATTTTAATTGTCTTTACAATTGTTTCAGCCTACAAGGGCATCTTCAGAAAACAACTGGTGATAATTTAATATCAAAAATAGAAATAAGTAACATTATTGAAAAAGAAATAACAAATTGTAACAATAGACCAAATTTAGAACAATAAGTAGCTATTTCTTTAAACAAAAAATGTAAAACTGAAAACTTAATTTTTACAAAAGCAGACAAGGGCTATACAATAGTAGCTATAAATAAAAAAGATTATATAGAAAAAGTAGAACAATTTTTAGACAGTGAAGATTTTACAATAATAAAGAAAAACCCAACAAATAAATTCCAAAAACAAGTTAAAGATATATTGAAAAATTGTAAAAATTTATTTGATGAATTTCAAGTTAAAGGATTAATTTCCATGAACCCATCTGTACCAAAATTATATGGTTTACTAAAAGTTCACAAACCAAATATGCCCATTAGACCAGTATGTTCATTTATAAAATCCCCATGTAAGGCATTAGCAAAAGAATTAGTAAATATAATTAGTAAATATACAAATTTTAATTCTAAGTTCAACACAAACAACTCAATACAATTTGCAAAGGAAATATCTACTTTAAACGTAAAACCCAACAATTTACTTATCTCTTTAGATGTTACCAATTTGTTTGGTTCGATCCCCAATTCGGAATTACCTGATTTAATAAGCCAGATGTTAAACGAAAACAACACGTTACCATACCTTACCAACGAAATATTACAATGTTTACAATTATGTCTAGATCAAAATTATTTCCAATTTATTAACAAATGGTATATACAAAAAGAAGGGCTCCCTATGAGAATGGCACTATCACCTTTGCTAGCGGATATATTTATGTACAAGTTAGAATTAATAGTTCACAATAGTAGATTCAAAAATAATTTAAAATTTTACAAACGATATCTAGATGACCTCTTTATAATATGGGAAGGTAGTTTAGAAGAACTAGATAAGTTTATTGAATTTACTAACAATTTACATAAAAGAATAAAATTCACGTTGGAAATTTAACATCACGGAAAACTAAATTTCTTAGATTTAACACTGACAAAACATAAAAACAAAATTGATATAGCAGTGTACAGAAAACCTTCTTGGACAGATACTGTTATACATAAAACATCCTGTCACCCGAACCAACATAAACCAGCAGCATTTCGTAGTATGATTAACAGACTATTAAGTTTACCTCTTTCAGACAAAAATTACAATATAGAATTAAATACAATAAAACAAATAGCAATTAATAACGGTTACACGTCAAAACTTATAGATGATTTAATTAATTCCAAAAGAAAAACAATATGTTACGGATTAGTATGGACAAATAATTCTAAAGAATCTAATACTAACTACAAAACAATATCATATATTGGAAACATTTCAAACAAAATCTCAGAAAAACTAAAAAATAATAACTTCAAAACAGCTTTTAAAACGGAAAATAAATTATCAAAATTTTTAATTAACAATAAAGAAAAAACAGAAAAAATGAATAAAAGTAGGATCTACAAATTGGAATGTAATACTTGCAAGACTATATATATAGGACAGACAGGGAGGACTTTTAAAGAGAGAGTTAACAAACATATCAAAAATTACGCAGGAAAATCAACATTTATGAATCATATTTAAACTGAAAACCATGAATTTAATATAGAAGATAATTTTTATATTTTACATTGTTTAGAAAAAAGTAAAAAACTAGACATTTTAGAATCGTACGAACTTAAAAAACACAATAAACAAAATAGTGAAATTATTTTGAACGAAATAGAAAATGTATACCAATCAATAATATTAAATAAACTTGTAAACATCACCCCTACCACACCACTTTTAGACTAAGTTACCTATTGTGCATATATATAAGAACATCTTAAAGTTTATTCAGTAATACGTCTTCTGAAGATGCCCTTGTAGGGTGAAACAATTGTAAAGACAATTAAAATAATAAAGTGGAAATTACAAAATTTGAATTTTATTTATTTTAGAAATAAAAATTGTGATAACGATATTGTGCTATTGATGGTTTGCTACTCCTATGATGCTGTTGTAATTTGTACATAAACAGATATACTATATAATGATATTACAATATATATATATAATGTCGCAGGGAAAAAATCTATAATTATTCGTTTTTATTATTATTTATTGTTAAATCGGTGAAATATGTGACGAGGTGTTTAGACTTTATTCAAAAGAAACAATGAAGAATATGGATAAGGAAAAGGTATGTAAAAAAACGATAAAATAAAAAAGAAACTGTGAACACAACTGTAATATAAATCTACATACTTATACCTTCTATATTTATGAATTAAAATTATTAAAATAATCGAAGAAATGCATTATTTATTGTCATTAGAAACCTCTCTGATCTGTGACCACGTATAAGTATAGTAAAATTTTGTAAATTAATTAGTTTTCATTTATCGTTCCACATTTCTTCTGATAGATAATTTGCTTTTTAATATAAGGTAATTTCATTTCTTTTATAATTTATTTAGTACGTTTATATTTGTAAGATAATTGGTTTAATTTTATCGTAGGAATCTACAGCTTCAGCTGTTATTGGAAATAACACATTAAGTTTATTATAAAAAAACAAATCTGCAATGATGCCGTTAAGATATCTTATTCGTTGTGTGATCTTACAGTCAATCAAGGTAACAATTTCGTGTAAGTGGTAACTGCTTTTTTTATAGGTATAAGGTTGTGAATATTTTTTGTGGTGCAAAACATGGAGATCCCTTTAGTGGCATGGTTTCCTTTTTTTACCTATTTCGGTCTCATAATTCATGCTACCCATGTCAGCTTTTAATCCCCCCTTTTCATGATTAAATTCTATACACATTTCTTTCACCTCTTGAAAGTTTCAGAACTAACATTAACAGTTAGGAAATAAACGAGCAGTTCTTTGTTTTTTATACATATGCGTTATAGTTTCTTTAATTGTTAGGCATCGTGAGTATTTATAGATTTTTTTTTTGATACTTCAAGTACAAAGAAAATTCGAAAATAAAATTAAATTATATTTCTTATTGGCGCTAAAAACGTTAGAAAGCAGTATGCTGCTGCTATAAAATCTCTAATTGAATGAAAAAAACGAAATTACTCAAGAATAGAGTGTTAAAGTTAGCACTTATCAGGTACAAAAGTTGAAGGTAATAACTAGCAACTATTTTCAGCTCAGTAGAATAAATATTTAGGCTGTAGGACCGTGGTCTAAGTGAACTATTAAGTCCAGACGTTTCGTCGGCTACTGCGCCTGTCATCCTCAATGGTAGGCTGCGTTGATAACGTGAACGTAGGTTGTATCTCGAAGTTTCATCTGGAAACGTCTGGGCTTATCAGTTCATTTACACCACGGCCCCACAGCCCGAATCTTTATTCTACTATGGATTTCTGTCGTGAAAGCCTTTGTTCTTATACTTTCAGCTTCTTTTTATAAAACATTAATTATTAATAATTTAATTTTTATTAAAAAGCTGAGGTGTTCAAAATCTAAAAAAACTGTTGTTTGACCAACTTACAAGAACTAGATATCTAATTAAAATTATCTGATAATTGTTTTCAATACAATTGTTAAAATAGAAAATTTTAGGGGTGATAAAACATTATGATATTGTTTTTCAAAGTAATGTTTTTTTAAACATTAATAAAAACTTTTTAATGAACAAATTGATCACAATTACGTGTATCAATTATTTACATAAATTGACAGTTCTTATTTAATAAATATGTTAAAAAGTATCTCAGTTTTCATTTATTTTTTTTTAACTACAATCCAAACACAAACACTCAATATTATTTTGTATTATTTTATCTTACTTATGCAACTCATTTTACCAACTGTTATTTTACTAGCTGTCGGTACTTCTAGCGTACTCTTTTGGGTGATTTACAAAGTTTTGTCAATTGATAGAGTAAATACCTTCTGGTTGCTTCTGGTTCTATCCCATAGGCGCTATCCTGTGATCACAAGTATGATTGCTAACCATTGAAATAAAATCTGCAATAAGTTACTCACAGAATTCAAATAGTATTTTAAATAATCAATTTATTCATATAGAAAAGTAGTTTAGTTATCATTTTTAAAGTCATGCTTTCATACTAAGCCTTAATTTTAAGATAAAGATACATATTAGTATTAATAAATTTTAGTGAATGAATAAAAAGAACCGATTAACTATAATATAGATACAATAATAAATTTTAATTTTGACAGCTGTTCCATTTTACAAAAGTTTTCAATAAGCATACAAAAAGACGAAAACAATGTATGATATCGTTCAATAATTTGTATTAAGACTAAAAAATAATTTATTAGTTCGTTCAAGAAACATAACATGTGGTTTAGATTTAGTTTTAATTAATTTGAAATGAATAAATATGTGTTTAATATAAAATATGGTAAATCAGAAAAATTGAATTCAATTAGAATCATATTAACCCCAACTTAAAGTTAATAAAATGTAACTAATGGTTGGTCCAGTCAATTTCTTTGGTAAAATCCACCAATTACCCCTTGTGGGTCACAATAACCAACCACACCAACAGACAAGGGTATGTGTTATATTTATATTTCTTATTTAAACTAGTATCTTGATCACTTCCTCTTATTTGCAGAGTTCGCCTTTATTTTTCTTTATAATGAGATTGAATTTAAAAGTAGCGTTATTATTTGCCTGCATTACCATATTATTAGTTACATTGTCTATTTGGAATCATTGTGCTACCCATACAGGTGTAAAAGAATTCAACAAAAATCAAAAGTACCCAATTTATAATGAAGTAAATAATGAAAACTCACTGATACCTGAGGAGATTGATTGTGACATAAATAATGGGGATTACACCATAACATGTTTAAAAGAAGGTGATGAGGTTTATGTACCATTTTCTTTTATACATAAATACTTTGAAATATATGGAAAATTTAATACCTTTGATGGATTGGAAAGGTTTGAATGGACTCATAGTTATGGCAAAGTATATCATCCTAAGCACAAGTATAACCCAAGAAGTGTTTTCATGCACTTTGAAAATTATAATGTAGAAGTTAGAGAGAGAGTTAAATGCATTAGTGCAATAGAAGGTGTACCACTTTCAACCCAATGGGAGAGTCAGGGTTACTTTTACCCAACCCAGATTGCTCAATTTGGACTATCACACTATAGCAAAAATATAACTGAACCTGAACCTAGGCAGCTTATAATTGAAGACAGTGACCAATATATTGGAAACTGGATTGTACCAGTCGGCTGTACTATTTCTAGATTACCAAAAGATAGTAATGTTATGGAATTTTCTACAGATAACATATACAATAAAGGAATTCAATTGGAAATAGAACATGCTACTGACTTAACGCTTAGTGTAAATATTTTACTGTATGGAAACAGTAGTTTAACTGTGATTTTACAATTTAGAGAGAAGAAAGAGTATTTTAATCTTCATTATTTAAGCACTGATGTTACTATAACTGCACAGGTAACAATAAAGCAAGAATATTTTCAGCCCATATTTGCTCAAGATGAGGGTGGTGATCTGCCCCCCAGCTATAGGTCTCACTTTATGCAAATTACTATAACTGGCACTTATTTATCATCAGAAATTTCTAGTAAAAGATGCATTGATTTATGAGTAAAAAAGGACTTTTTTCAAAACCACTTTTTTCTTTTACTTCAACGAATTTTTACATTAATTTTGTGATTAAAAGATTATAACATAAATGGAACTTGTTTTTTACATATAAACCAGTGCAACTTCTAGATTAATATTTTGGGAATAAGTAAGCGTTAGCAATAGTGGCGTAATCAGCGTTAGTGACGTCTAGGGTGGAATCAAAGTCCTGCCCCCTTTCTCTGCTGAAAAGTACTAAACTAATAAAAATTAAATGCTTTCCTTCACGGGACGGACGGTTTCGCCGCCAACCGCCCCACTGACATTACTGATAGGAGTAGTAACTTGCACAAATATAAAATAGCTTCAGGAGCAGATCATCCATGTTTATCTGACTAGGGCTATTAGTAAATAAGTAAATATCAATACAGTAGTTAATATGTTGATTGATAACATTGACAAAATATCCTAAAACTATTACCTATAATTATAAGGCTGAATTTAAATTTTATTAAATTGATTTTCAGGACAATAATATCTACCACGGTATAGGTAGTGCTCCCGTTTGGCGTAGGTTAACTCGAGATTTATTTGTGGACCTGCAGAAAGGTCTCAGTTTTTTGGGTTATGATAAATCGCACTATAGAGTTTCTCGTTCTAAAGTTAAAATAGCGAAAATAATCCTACGAGGACAGGGAACATTAGACAATTTGACCATATCTTCGTCAGAACATATCAATCATTTTTACGATGCAGCTAATTGGTTCGTGCGTCATCAAGACAAAGAAAGAGGTGGATGGCCCAATCCTGTCAGACGAAGGATAGCTGTAGGATTCGAAGATTTAGAACCCGGATGGTACTCAGCCATGGGCCAAGGACATGCTCTATCAATTCTTGCAAGGGCTTATTATCATTCAGGTGGTAATAAAGAATACCTGAACTCTGCCCTTTTGGGTTTGAAACCATTCAAAGTCTTAAGTTCTCAAGGTATGTAAAAGAATATCAGATAATTTATCACCTCCTATCAAAATCGTAAGCTTTTCTCAATTATTTTTATAAATAAATAAGTATTAATTGAGTAACATTTACTTCTCAACTAATTTTATATTTTTTACTTTTCTAATATTGATAATAGATCTTAATCCTGAACAGTTTAATTTTCGTAATTATCCAACATAGTAAGACTTAGTTGAAGTTTATTTTATTAATTTTTTCAAGGCGGTGTCTTAGCCAAATTTATGGATGTACATCCATGGTATGAAGAATATCCTACAACACCGCCGTCTTTCGTGCTCAACGGTTTTATTTATTCCTTATTAGGACTCTACGATTTAATGACAATCGCGCCTGCCGAAGCTAAAACAGCCAAAATTTTGTATCGTGAAGGATTAAATTCATTAAAGCGCATGCTCATGATATATGATACTGGCAGCGGCACTACTTATGACCTAAGACATGTCACGCTTAAGATAACACCGAATTTAGCCCGGTGGGACTATCATGCAACGCATATTAACCAGTTACTGTTATTAAGTTCAATTGACAATGACAGCGTCTTCAGCGACACTGCCCAGAGGTGGATAGAATATATGAGCGGCAAAAGGGCACCTCATAATTAACGACTTATAAACGAAAAACGTACTTCCTAAATCGTATCATTTAAGGCAGTTTTTTTTTTACAAAAGAAATCCTTTGGGCTATGACTTTTCATATCAGTTATTGTAAGATTTAATTTTGGAGATTATGGCAATATTTTTAAAAATTTAACATTTTTATTGCCTTTTTAATCCATAAATTTTTGAGCTTTGAGTATTTTAAAATTCGCTTTTTATGAAAATTTTATAGCCACTTTTAGAAACGGATTTATAAATGACTAGAAAAGGGACAAATACTGTTTTTTAAGACTTGGTAATTTATTATTCTACAATAACCGTTTGTAAGAAACATATACTGTTTATAACGCATTTCATAATATTATTAACTTTAAAAGACCATCTGTCATATATTATTTAAAACAGATCCTTTAAAGTAAATATATCTTTTTGGACTTAAAAAAAACATATGTACTAGAACCTGAAAGAATTTTCCTAAATTCATCAAACAATAAAAAAAATAAGGCAAAATTGCAGTACATTTTTGATAGACTATTTTTTCAAAAAACTACATATACAATAGAAATAAAATTGTTTTCTTTGTCAATGATGTTTTACTATAGACTTCTTATGTATTCTATTTTATCAATAGTACATAATTATTTATTTAAATTATTTTATTAGAAATAAAACGTGAACGAATTCCTTACTGTATTAAGCACCTCTTATAAATATAAGAATATTCAAAGGACCAATATTTCATTTAGTAAAAATAGTTTTTTAATTTCATACTAATTAAAAATTAAAACTGTTATTAGAAAAACAAATTTTTATAAAAGTTACTTTTTCGTTTTACTTTATGAGTGAGTTTTATATTTATTTTTGTTGTATGAGTCAATTTTTATTGTAATTGTAATACATATTTAATAAATGTTAGTATATTGGGTGGTTCTAAATAAATACTTTCTAAAATAATTAAAAATAGGTGCTAATATAAGAATTGGATATTTAAATTGTTTTTTTTAATATTACTACAAATAAATACAAATATTTAACTGTTAAATTTTATTTTTTTAAAAATTGTGCCTTCTGTATTTTGGTTTATTACTTTTTTGTCAAGACTTCACTTTTTTGTAAATATTGTAATATTTCTGTGTACATACATCTCATCGTTAATTTATTATTAAAATTCATTTGTTACCTTGAAACTTTTTTTACACCATTTTAATTCACCTAAAAGAGAAACTTTTGATGAACGGCAAAATAATTTATTATATCGTAATTAACATAACAATTAATAGCGGTGTATTAAACACTTAGTGGAATGTTATCATATTTAAGACTAGACAAATTTTTAGAGCAAAACATTTTACTAACGTTCCTAATTAATTATCAAGTAATTAAAACCAGTATAATTACAAAACTACATACTTAACGTTGTTCTCGATTTTAAATGGGTAAATTTTGATTTGCTACTCAAAAATCGAATTGTATTATATGAACGATAAGGTGATAAGATAACATTTTACTGTTAATTTGAGAATATATAAGAATAAAAATTAACACAGTGTCATGACTAGTAACAATAAAGATAATTGTATTACAACCAACAACTTACTTGAGAAAACAAACAAATATTAACTGAACAATGCTTCAGTATAATAGAAAAAAATAAAAGAAACATTGTGGTCCTTAAAAAATTAATAAAAAATGTTGATAACACACATCTACAGCGTTATGGATACATTATCTAAAAATTATTTCTTATTTATTTATGTAGTTTCCATGTTACGTACTTTTAAAGGTATGCATGAATGCAATAAAAATACCAAATCACCTCTTCAGTTTACTTCATAAATTTAAGTCCTTTAGGACTTAATATTTTAAGTTAAAAATTATATACGAAGTAGTTTTTATAATCAAAAACAATACTCTGGAACTGAAAAAAAGTTTCAGTAATTTTTCAGTATTCATACATAACGATAATTTCACTATAGGACAAATTATTACTATTAAAAAATAAATTTAAGTTGTACCTCTAGTTAACTAGTTAATAAATAAAAGCTTACTAAACCAACCCCTTTGCACTTAAAATAATGAAAAGATCTTTTGATGTTAATGAATAGACTTAATCTCGGAATTAACTTACGTGTTAATTAAATAAATCGTGAAATTAATAATGGCAATAAAATTTGTAAATTAAATCACAACCAGTTAAATAATAGAAATAAAAATGGCGAACATTGTATACTCTTATGTTTAAATTGATTAAACATCATCAAAAATACCTCTAGGTGGTGGTCCTACCCTTCTATTGCCTACATCTACTAAATTCCTATGGGTACTTATACCAAATCTAGAGTCTATATCATTTTCTGGTAGAAAACTCGTGTCTATTTCATCACTGTTGAATTTCGTTCCATCATAAGACTCCACGGCAACAGCGTCTCGCATCAAATTAGATGTGGATGATCTTGTTTCTTGCATTTCCCTCTCTGTTTATGTTGAAATAATAAAATTAACCAATTCTCATTAAATTTTCAATGAAGTAACTACAAATACCTACCCATTTCGTTTGGATTTCGACCCCTGTATCGGCTCAAATTATGAAATTTATCTTGCATTTCTCTTCTGCGTACAGAAGATTCTTCTGCCCTTTGACGTTTACGTTTCTCTGAAATTTAAAAAATGTTAATCAAACAACAAATATTAAACAACTAAAATACCTCTTTTCATAATTTCTCGTCCCTCGTCTACTAAATCGGAGGTAATTTCGTCGTCACCAACAAACTGATGGAAACCACACATAGATAGAACTCTTGACCCTATACTAAAATAGGTGGATAAACAAAAAGCCAATATAGCCATCGGAAAATAAACGTTGAACCCGTCCGATATTATACCTATTACGTCCATATGACCCATGACCTTTAAAACCAAAAATATTAAGAAAGTACTACTACTTTGGATAGATCCTCAGCGATTACCTGAGTATAATGTGTTTCTAATACTTGTTTTTTAATAATGTGACTATCCATATGAATCAAACCGAGAAAATTCAAACATAATGGAGGAGTCAACCGACATAACATCATACCAGAAAATATTAAACTGTATTCGTTTGTTTGATGATAAGGAGCTAAATAATATAAATTTAACAATCTTATCTTCAAAACTGTGGAGTAGGCACAATAGCAAAGATATAGAATAACTACTCTCGAAAGTACCTGTAGTAAAAGAAATATTTACCTAAAATCTAAAAGAACATTTAAAAATGTTACCTCAATGGTAAAATAATCATAATTTTTCTTAGCCACGTTTACAATTACAGCAAAAATAGACAGAACTGGTTGCTTATTAAAAAATGTAACTTCAGACCAGACTATGGCAACAGATAAAGTCGCTGCTAACAAAGCTAAAATTTTTGTGGTGTAATTTTGTAAAATGCATTTCCAATACCATTCTAAAAAATTGAGGAAATTAAAATGAATGTAAAAATGAAATCCACAGGATTACCTATTTTGGAACCATAAAAGAACCTGGTCACAGGATTTTTCTTTTTTGGGAACATGTGCTTAAATCGTCTTTCTCTGGATGTAAGATTTTTTGCGATATCTTCCAGTTCGAAAACTTTTTCCACTAAGATACTCCAACGTGTTTCTGTCCTTTGCAATATCTGGAGAGATTTAATTACCTGAAAAATAATTTTTTATTGAAATTAATTAACATTTTTTCAGGATCTCGTAAAATGTGTGGAAATACATTTAAATATTTCATAAAATCTATAAATAAATAAGTATTAAAAGTATTTTTAATAAATTTAAATTTTAAACTTTAATTAAAAAATAATTCGCTTAGCATATTATAAAACTTGTGAAAACTAAATTTAAATACTTATTTTATAAAACTTAACTTACTTGTTTATGTAACCTTATTAGAGACTTTTCTGAAGGTGTGTCTATTGGAGTATCATCAGGTAATTCTCTACGACTCATTTTATCTCTTAACTCCACAGGTACTTTTTGCATAATGGTTTCAACATGTTGATATAATGGATGCCCAGGTTTCACTGCTATGGTCGTGGCTTGTAAAGACTAAAATAAATCTCAAAATATGAACATTACAACTTTAATTTGAATAATTTACCTCTAAAACATCGTCTACAGTTTCCTCAGCTTCACATTTATCAGAAGACAGCTTAGCAACTTTAAAATATGAATGATTCAGAACATAAATAAGATTACCACTATTCCACAAGCTCCTGGGTACTTCAACAAAGGCATAACCCAGTAATAGTACTAACAGAAACAGGCCCCAAGTGTTACTTGCTGAAGAAGCAATTGCTTTTAATTTCTGCCTAAAAATAATAAATAAAAGGTAATCTTTAATTTGCACAATGATAATAAATGAATATAAAGGACATTTTAAATATTTGGAAATTAAAAGAAATGTTAATGCTGTATGATTAACTTTATACTCACCAATCAAGATTTATACCTGGTTTAAGAGCCAAATAAATTAATAGTATACCGCAAATAAATAAATAAGACCCATAATAAATGGCATTGTCAATCAAAGCAGATTTTAATTTTCCTTTGATAGTAAAATCACCAGCTTTACTGTATGACTGCATCATGGGCATAATAAGCCTAAAAAAGTTGCAAATAAAATATCTAAAAGCAAACTGGGATATTTATAAATATGAACAAGCTGTTAACCAAGTTAAAAACTGTGAAGACCAGTATACAGTTCGCCATAAATTAGGGAATACTTTCTCTGGAACATGACTCCAAGGTTCTTCACATGTTATTGAAGCATTCCCGGTTGAATTCACCTCAAAACTTACATTTTCTTCTAAACATTGCCTAAACACAGTCTACAACAAATTTTAATTTGAATTAATAGTTTTAAATCTATTTTAAAAAATCTTACCGATATAACATCAAGAGGCAATACAAAGATAATTAAGAAACTGAAGTACCAAGCTAACAAAACAGCAAGTGTGACAATTACATGATGCCTGAACCAGTTTCCATACCGATACAAAGTAGTTGAAGACAACACAAATGATAAAACTATATTAAAGATAATAGGAGTGTAACTCATTTTCAGTAAGTCTTTCAACTCTGGTTTTTATTGTTTTTCTGAATTTCTCTTGCTTCTTTCTGCATTCTTTCTAATTTTTGAAGTGTAAACGTTTTGAGAGGTACTAAACGAGGCTTACATAGGCGAAAATCTTCAACGTCTTCAATTATAATTTGCCCCTTGTTAGGTAAAATAGGCTTGATATCAATATTAGTCGACATTATCAGTTCTATTTCATTGTTAGGGACTTTAAACCCGCAACTGATTTAATCTCCAATTATAATTTTGAAATATTTTGGTTTTAATGAAACAGCTGAAATTATTGTTACTAGTCAAAACGTTTTGGCATTCACAAAGTTTTTGGTGACAATGTGGAAATATTTAATGTTCCTATACTAAAGAGGGACTATTTGCAGTCCAGCCAACAATACTTTGATATAAACGTATTGTCGAACATGTCTAAGGCAAGCAAAGCCTTGCAAAGACCAATGTTATTTATTTCCTTCACTTAAAATAAAACCTTCAAATGTGTACAAAGAGATTGCAAATTCCATGTATATTATACGAATTACATCCAGTTTTTGAAATTCAAATATTAGACAACTTGACAAACTTTTTAAAATCGCCAATAAATGAAAAACTAAAACCACTAAACACTCATGTCAAATGTCAACTACCACTGCCACTGCATATGTAATTGATATGCTGGCAACTAGGATTATCGTTGATTATTTAAAAAAAAATTAGCAATAAAATGAGCGAATTCTTTAAATCAGCTTTTGATTATTTTAATACTGGAACTAATGGTGAAAGTGAGAATAGTTTCGTGGGCCAGTCAGTAGAAATTTCCAATGTAAAATTAAAAATTACAAAGGTTATTGCAGAAGGTAAACTAAAACATATTGATTTTCAGTTTGTTTTTTCATTCTTTTATAATTATAGGAGGATTTGCAGTCGTTTTTGTTGCCCAAGATATTTCTTCAGGGAGAAACTATGCTTTGAAGGTAAATTTATTTACACATCTTTTAGAAAAATGTAATCCTATAGTGATACATACTCCTTTCAGCGATTACTTGCTGCAGATGAACAAGCTAAACGCAATATCGTACAAGAAATAAACATTTTAAAAAAGTTGTCTGGACATCCAAACATTATTCAATACATGTCTGCTTCTTTTTTGGATAAAAATCAGACAGAACATGGTCAGTCAGAATTTTTATTAGTAACAGAGCTGTGTTCAGGTAGTATGAAAGTTATTAATTAAGTTTTACTTGTTAATTATAAAATTACTTCCAAGGTGGTTCCTTAGTTGATATTTTGAAAGTAAAAAATGAGCCTTTTGATGCAGAAAAGGTGTGTCAAATATTCTACCAGACTTGTTGTGCTGTTTCTCATATGCATTCACAATCTCCTCCTGTAATACACAGAGATCTCAAAATTGAAAATTTGTTGTTATCAGAAGATGGTAATATCAAATTATGTGACTTCGGATCTGCTACTATTGAAACTTACAGTCCAGATATATCTTGGTCTACTAATCAAAGGTCATCTCTAGAAGAAAGTGTGAGGCATTACAAATATGGAATTAAAACACTTGTTGTGTTCATACAAAAATTTTTACAAACTTTTTGTAATCAATAAAGTTATAGAAATATTTGTTTTAGATGGCCAGTTTCACAACTCCTATGTATAGAGCACCAGAAATGGTAGATACCTGGAGTAATTTTTTCGTTGGTCCTCCTGTTGATATTTGGGCTTTGGGATGTATTTTGTATACATTGTGTTATATGAAACATCCATTTGAGGATGGAGCAAAACTAAGAATTATTAATGGAAATTACACTATACCACCTGATTCACGATACACTTGTTTTCAAAATATTATAAGTAAGATTTTTAAATAAAACATTCATGCTATATCAACAATTGCTATTGTAATAGCCTTTCACATTTACAATTGAATTATATAATCAAATATGATTAGTGTCTGCTTTATAATGAAAAATACTTTATTTTAGAGGGGTGTTTACAAGTTGATCCAAAACAGAGGCTCACCATACCAGGTGTCTTAGAACAAATTGCAGCTGTTGCTGAGACAAAAAACTATAATTTAAAAGCACCAATTAATATAAAAATAAAGCAAAACGTTCAGAACAATGTTAATAATGCAGAGAGAAATGTTCCTCCTGCAAGACCAGCTCCTCCCTCTCCAGCTCATCAAACAAACCAACCTCCACGCCCACCACAAGCAGTAAGTTTTATATTTCTCTAAAAAATGTAATATCTAATATATTTCTTAAAGGCACCTCAGAGGCCTCTTCATCAATCTCCTCACAGACCTCCACCTCCTCCCCAACAGAGACAACAACATCCAAATGAACCCTCAAAATCTTACTCTTCATCTTCATCTTCTGGCTTATTTTCTTCCATAAGAGGAGGTGCAGGAAATTTTCTGAAAAATTTAAAGGACACAAGCTCTAAAGTGATGCAAACTATGCAACAGTAAATTAACAATACATTTATTGTAAAATTTACCAATCAAACTTGATTTTTAGATCAATAGCACGAACAGATCTGGATATTTCTTATATTACTTCAAAAATTTTAGTAATGCCCTTCCCATCTGAAGGAATTGAATCCGCATATAGAACAAATCATATTGAAGATGTAAAGTTATTCTTGGACTCGAGACATCCAAACTTTAAGTATTCAGTGTATAATTTGTCCAGGCGTTCTTATCAATCTAAATTTGGCCAGGCAAGAATTGTTGATTGCAGTTTTGCTTATCCTGAACACTACAAGGCTCCTTTACTTAACTCATTGTACCAAATTGTAGAAGATATTTACCAATACATGGAAGGCGACAGCAGAAATGTTGTGGTGATTCATTGCATGGTACATGAATACAAATTGCTTACTTAATGCACTTTACTTAATTTTCAAGTCTAAACTAAAATTTATATATTCTTTTCCAAGGATGGCAAAGCAGCTTCAGCAACAGTCGTATGCGCTCTTTTGTTGTATGCTGGCCTATTTGAAATACCAGAAGACTCCCTTCAACTTTTCGCCGTCAAACGAACGCCCCCTAATATGGGTCCTTCTGAACTTCGATATTTGTACTATTTGTCAGACATAATAAAAAATCCTCCACTTCATCCACACTCTAAACCAATTACAATCGTTTCTCTAATTATGCAACCAATTCCTCTTTTTACTAAAGTGAGGTAGGAATTAACAATTTAACCATTCACATTGCGATGTTTTTAAGTTATATGTTCTTTTTTTTTTAATAATTTCTAGATATATTTATTTTTAAAATGTTAGGTTGTTTAAAATTTTCTTTCCTCGAAGATTTTAGTGATTATAAAGATCGTAATAGTGAGATGCAATTTGAATCATGATGAATTGAAATAGAACAAGATGATTTTAAAGGCATTTTTAGGGATGGCTGCCGACCGTATGTAGAAATTTATAGTGAAAATAGATGCATTTTATCTACATTAGAAGAATATGAAAGGATGCGTCTTTATAATTATACTGAGGGAAAGGTAAATAAGAAATTTAAATATTAAATCAATTAAACAAACAGCAGGCAAGGTCTGTGGAATTAGTTATGCTTTTGTAACATGAATAATTATTTGTTAAATAAATTCTAAATTTAAGTGTAATAGAAAGGAAGTGTCTATTTGACATTAATTTTCTGTTTTAAGTGTCTAATACCTCTAAGTGCTAATGTATGTGGAGATGTTTGCATTATTATATATCACGCAAGGAACGTGTTAGGAGGAGTCATGAATCAGGGTAAAGCTACGGGTATAAAAATATGTAAAATTCAATTCCATACAGGGTTTATTTCTGAAGAGGAGACCTGCATTCGTTTTCCAAAGTATAATTTGGTACAAAAATATATATAAATAATCTTATACCACCATTTTAGGAGTGAACTAAACAGTTTAGCTGAAGGAAACGATCATTATCAAGATGGATTCATAATTATTTTGAATGTATTTGTATCAGATACAGAAAGAAAAGCAAGTCAACCACCACCCTGGATAAAAGATAACACCACACGTTCTTCCGATGTTCTTTTTAGTTCGCAGCTAGAAAAAGATGAAATTGTTGATAATTTCGGTAAGAGATGTAATTATTATTTCAACATTTTAAATTTCCCCTATCCTCTCATTGTTCATTACTCCTCCTGTTACCACTCTTGACTCCTCGCCCTCTTTTAGTTCATTATCTAGTAAGTAGATATTTTATAAAATTTGGAATCGAATTTTGATTAATTTACACTATAATACATACAGTAAGTAAACAAACAAGGCCTTCAAAACCTTCTCCGAAACCACAAAGACCAACGCCCCCTTCACCAAAACCTGCCCATGTTGTTCAAGAAGAAGTTAAAGAAGCTAGCGATTCAGATTTGGAACCTATTATTGTAAGAGTAACCTTTTTATTTTTTTTATGGTTAGTAACTATTCCATTTATAGCCACCTTCAAGAGAAAGGAAACATTCCCAGCCTTTGGAAGAAGCTATTGATTTTCTAAACTTAAATGTTAATGTCACTGCAACAAACACACAAACTTCTATTTCAACAAGTACCAATTTCGATCTTCTCAGTGATTTAGCTGGTAATAGTGACTCTTTTCAAACTTACACTGCCCCTTCTAACGATAATACAAATAATAAAAGGATTGTTAATGATTTTTTTGATCCTTTTGGGAATTTGGATGGGGTAGGCAATGAACCGACTCTTCTGGGGAATTGGGGTGGCAGTGCTAACGTCCAGCCATCTTTCACCCCACCTATAAATACGATGCAAACATCCGAAGCGCAATCAAAACCCAAGGACTTATTTGCTGATTTTGGTAATTATCAGTCACACTCTATTATTAAGATAATTTATTAATAAATATTTACAGCAAATTTAGGATCTTTGAACAGTCAGTGGGGTACCCAACAACAAGCATCAACAAATGGGTCTCATTCTCCATTTCGTGCTCCTCCTACTACTCCACAGCATATGCCTTCCACTTCTCCTCAGCACAGCCCATCCATGTTTATGAGTACGGGAACTGCATCGACTGATATGGATAATTCTCCAAAAATATCACCAAATCTCACTCCCCAACATCAAGCTAAATCACCTGCTGATTCGCGGCCTGATTATAATAGAGCTCACTTTGATAATGCTTTTGGTAAAAAAGAACCACCTACTGCGGTCAATTCAAAAGTGAAATCGGCAGATGTTTTTGAAGATTTGTTAGGTTCACAAGGTTTCCAGTTCACAAGTAAAAAGGACAATTCCCCGAGAACTATTAATGAAATGAGAAAAGAAGAATTGGCAAAGGATATGGATCCTGAGAAACTAAAGATTTTGGAATGGGTACGTTTTATTTCGTTGAAAGTCAACATCTTTTTATATTTATTTTAAAAATATTATTAAGGGAATGTTTAAGTATTTTTTATTCATAGATTGAAGGGAAAAAGGGTAATATTCGTGCTCTACTTTGTTCTGTCCATACTATCCTATGGGATGGTGCAAAATGGAATAAATGTGAAATGCATCAACTAGTGACCGCGGCAGATGTTAAGAAGGCCTATCGTAAGGCATGTTTAGCAGTACATCCTGATAAGGTAATTGCCTTCCAACTTGTCATTACCTTTTTACATTGGTTAAAATTTATGAATTTGTTATATTTTGTTTTCAAAAAGTTTCTGAATCATAATTTATTTATGTAGCAAGTCGGAACAGAAAACGAGAATATAGCAAAGTTGGTTTTTATGGAACTTAATAACGCATGGACCGACTTCGAAAATGATGCATCACAACAGAACATGTTTGCTAGTTAAATTGAATAATATACAGTAGAAGTATTAACTCTTTACCGTAAAAAAAATGCATTCCAGTAGCAAAAGCATCCGCATTGGCGTTAACATCTATCTTTAGAGATAGACCACAAACACGAAAAAAAATTTAATGATGTATTTAAACCTGTATGTATGCAAAACAGATCAAATAATGTATAAAAGATAAAATATGTAAGATTATGTAAGAATTTGAATTTAATGATAATGAGTTTTTACGTTAAATAACTCTTGCTTTTTAATTTTATTACTTTTTTTTCTTCTTAATAGTAAATGTCGGTTTTGATATTCGTGACTGAATGTTGTTTTTAAATTGTTTTATGATGTTAGGAAAAGAATTATTTATTTATTTACACTACGACTACGAATTTATTTTAGACCCTTTGTAAGGGTGTGTGATAATAGGGTATTTCTGTCCTTGTTGCGACTTATGTATAGAATTAAGTTATTAAAAAACTTAAAAAACTATTATGTGATCAAAAATAAATTATCTCAAGCTTACGTTTTCTTTATTTACTTGGTAATTGTTTCATTGTTGTTTGAATGTTGTAAAAAAGTATATTAATAATGAGGAAATACAAGGTATTAAATCTGGAACAAATTAACAATTTTTTTATGTAAAAATATAGCGAAATTTAAAAAGAAACTGGACATAATTAAAAACCAAAACGGACGTACCCTAATTAACCACATTTATTGAAAACGCGGACATGTGTTTGGCTTATTTAGTGATCATTTTCAACATAAGACTCTTAGGCAAAATAAGTGCGCGAAACACGTATTCGTGTTTTTAAAAAGTTAATTGGAATAATTCCTTTTTGGTTTTTAAAAATATAGTGACTGAATTATTTATTTTAATATTTAGAATCAATATGTGTCCTACATCTCATTTATAATGAACTTGCAAAATTTTATATAAAATAGGCAGAAGTACTTGCATTTATACAGGATGTTCACTTTGTATGATTCTTCGATATTTTAAAATACTATGCACCCTGTATATGCTACCATCTCTACTTTAAACTAATTAAATAAAATAGGGAAATTTTAGAAATTATTACAAATATGTAAACTACATCAAAACATTATTATTGTTACATTAAATTATATAACAATTTGAAAAAGAGGAAATAGTAAATTATTAAAAACCGTGGTACTTTTTACACTTTCTAATTTTTTTATTGACAATTGATTGTAAAGTAAAAAATATATAACCTAAAAAGTATAACGGAATAAAATGGAAGATAATATTAAAAATTGTTCAGCTATTTTAAATGTTGTCTCAGAAAACAAAGATATTAATTCGATAGTGAAAGAGCATGAACGAAGATCAAGTTTGAGTAACAGTAATTACACTTTTGATAATTCAATGGTAAAAAGTTTTATGTGGAAGTGCTTTCTTTGTATTAAACAAAATTTTTATTTAGGTACAGTCTCCTAGTTTGGAAAGCTTTTCAACAATTCCCGATTCTGAAATAATTTCTGACTTAAACAGTGACGATGTGGATTTGTGTGTAAAAGTTGATAATCCTCAGAAGTACCTAGATACACTAGAAACATATATAACTTTCCGTATTACAACCAAAGTTACAAGAAGCGATTTCATAGAAAATGAGTACGTCGTTAGAAGGAGATATAGTGATTTTGCATGGTTAAGACAAAAATTGGTTGAATGTCACCCTTTCTGCATAGTACCAGTAAGTTATTAAACAATTATTTCAAATAAAACATTACAGCAATACTTATTCTGTAGCCACTTCCTGGAAAGCATTCTTTAATTGGACAGTTAGATAGATACTCAAAAGAATTTATATTGAGTCGTACAAAACTATTAAATATATTTATGTCTAGAGTCACTTGTCATGAAATCTTAAATTCCAATGAACATTATAAAATGTTTATTACTGCAAACCAAGTGGTAAGTTAATAGTGCAGAACAAAATTGTAACATCTTTTTTATGAAATTTAGATTGCAAGTACTAATTTTTAATTTTCTAAGGACTTCTCTGCTCACCGAAAACATAATTCTCCAAAAAGCAATCCTACAGTAAAGTTATACCCCTTTAACAACAGCAATCCCAGCAGAGAACCTTCACATTTAATTATTAGAAATCAACAATTAGAGTTTGAAAAAACTAAAGACTATCTTGATGTCTTGTCTGATAAACTTATGACAGTAGAGAAGATTTCCAGTCGAATTAACAAAGAACGACATGATTACGTCACTAAGTTGAATGAGTTGTACCCTGCATTTGCTGCTTGGGCAACAGTTGAGCCACAGATAGTTGGTCTGTTACAAAACATATCTACTGCAACAGAAAAAAATGCTTGGGCTCTAGGAAGTATGATTTCTAATTATGGAAAGTCAATGGCTGATCCTATTAAAGAATTTTTATTATACATTGATGTAGTTAAGGAAGCATTGCAAAGGAGAGAAATTTGCCAACAAAATTATGAGGAAAGCTTTCAAGAACTTATTAAAAAACGAACGGAGAAAGATCAGGTACAATTTAAAACATGACTTGGTACAAAATAATAACTTACCAATTTGCAGTTGCTAGCCAACCATGACGGCCAAAAAGCCGGAGGCTTTTCCGTTTGGAAACAACCTACTTCTGATGAGAAACTAGAAAAGCTAGGTAAATATTCCTAACATGTAACTATGAGATTAAAAGATAAAAATTCCCATTTTTATTTAGGTACCCACATTCCTCAACTTGTTAAAAAGGTAGAATCTCATCAAGATGTTTTAGAATGCGCAAACGAAGCTTTAAAAAGTGATTTACATAGATGGAATATTGAAAAACAGCACTGTTTAAAAAAAATTCTACTTGATTTTGCAAATAAGCAAATAGAATACTATGAAAAATCTGTATCCACATGGGAAAATGTTACCAATGAATTAACCATTCAGAACTCTAGAAAAATCATAAGTCCCTCTAAATGATTAAGTATGATCTCATTTATCATACATTCACATTCCAAGACTTAGTGTAATATAATAATTATCAACAAAACTAATGTAAAGCAGCTCAAATAAAAGGCTTTTATTTATTTATGCTTACTGAATCTGTTAAATTACTAATGAAAACTGATTATAATTGTGATTTTAATTATTTCGATATTGCTAATTCATGTAACTGATAGTATTTATGTGTACCTGTATTAATAAATTTAATAAACTCTACAAAACATATTAATATCTTACTCATATAAAACACTGGAATAACAAAAATAGATTATATTGATCAAAATGCAAAGGAAAATAAGCTCCATCAATATTTTTATTATTAGTTATTTATCTACAAACCTAATAATTTTATTGCAGGCATAGCAATATAATTCATGTTGTTTGTTTTCAAATGTGCTGAAACTTGCGTCTTTTTTAAATGTTTGAAGTTCCGTTGATATCCAACGTGAAAAATCAGTTGCAGTGGCGGAATTTAATTCTATAGTATTATTAACGACTGGAACCTAAAATTTTGGAAATCTGTTTATTAACTATTATTGTTATTAACAGTGATCGATTTATAATTCTTATTTGGAGTGACTAAATATCTATTTTTATATTTATCATTTATGCACAGGTCATTAACAAACTGTTCTGTGTATATAAAATTTTGTTTGATTATAAATTATGATAGAATAAATAATTTTTTTTTTAGAAATCCATTCAAAGTTTGCTTAATTTAATATGCATGATCTTTTTGAAAAGTTATGCTGCACATGTACTTCCAAACGTTAATACTTAGAACTGTTAAGTTTAAAATAATTAAAAAAAGAAACATACCTTACATAGATTGCACATTTTGTTTTTTAAAATTGTATTGTCTAATGCAAGCTTATCACCAGTTCTAATAACTGTAGTAACAGTGGCAGGAAAATTCATTTGCAAATTACTGACAAACTGAACCATTAAGTCTTGCACACTTGTGTTATTGAACTTCTTAATATCATTGGATGATATAACAAGTTTTAATTGATTATATACATTATAAAAGGCTAGCTCTTTATCATCAAAATGTCTCAGTGGTCTTACAATGGTTACCTGAGGATCTCTAGTATCACAAATACCCTGTAAATAAATGTATTATATTTTGAATTTATTCAAGTTTGTGGCTAATGTAACATGAAAATCCCATACAAAAGCAGCAGTCGGAACTAGAAATAGTATTGCCTATAAGCAAACATAATATAGGTTTCATTACTCATAAATAAACCGCCATTAAAACATTAAATGAGCTACCTACTGACATCATAAATATTGAAACTGGATAATGATAAACTTGTGAACTGTGTTATCATATAAAATGGTTAAAATATTAAAAATGTAATTTTTATAACTGTTTTGGTTTTAAATAATGCTTAATTTGATACTGACACAATGTTTTTGTTTTTTAATATTAAAAATATATTTGCTCCATTATGTGTACAAGTATGCTAAATATCTTCCACAATATTAAGATGTTTTATTTTATGTAAAAAAATTAAAAAATTAAGATTGTATTACACATGTAATTTGATAAGATACTTATTTAATTATAATTATAAGTTAAAAAACTTACTGTGTCATGGGGTAAATAAGCACCCCTTCCTAGTGAAATAGTTGTAAGTATATCTGTCGCAACATTTACTGAAAAATCTGGTATGAAAACTATACCGCAATTTAAATATTTTGCTACTTTAGTTAAAAGCTGTTGCCTGCAAAATAAATAACATTTATAGAATTAGATAGATTTGTTACTGTGATAATTTATGAGATTACTAATATTTTCTTTTTTTTTTAAACCATACTCATATATTCTTTCTAATGTTTGTGCAGCTGTTGGATCATTATTGGTTCTTTTAAATAAGCTAATTTCTGAGTAATTTTCTAGCATTTGTCTAAAATCTGTAAACAGTATTTTATCTAATTCTTGACTACTGCTTATATACTGATCCAATGAAATAAAGTATAATGGAAAATTGAAGCTACAGACTACATCTTCAACTTCCTGTAAAAATTGTGGTTTACATGTAGTTTCTAAAGCAAAAAAAAAATTAATGAATTTTTATTGTAATGATTAAATTCAGGAATACATTACTTGCTATATGAATCACTATGGGTTGTAACTTTAATTTTTTTGGTGTTTGCAAATCAAGACCAGTCCTTAACATATGCAATAGTGAAACACTTGAATGTCCACTTCTAAAGCAAACAAGTACCCAATCGTTTTTCTTAACCAAATGATTTTTGCCTATGAACGCCTTAAATTTATGAACTGCTCCACTTAAAAAACATTCCTTACAATAAACATCTTTGTGTCTAAGAATAATCACAGGAATACTGTTTTTACATTTAGTACATTTATCCCATTTTCTGAAATAGTTAATGATTAAATATGACAGGCAATACGTTTTAGTTAATAAATGAAATAAATACATACATAAAAACAATTTTGCAATGGATGATGAATGTTTAAATGTTTTATGTATATATGTTGTTGTAGCCAAAAATTGTTAATAAAGTGTACTTTTTGTACATGTTGTATTCCATTTATTTAATGAAAAGATTCAATGAATTCATTACATTATACTTACTTTAAATTTAAAGAAGACTTTAACGTGAAATTGGCATTTTCAATATCATCATCATCATTCCCTAGACTACACATAATTGTGGTGTAACTTGACTATTCGTAAGTAGTAAACCCTTTTAAATTGAAATACATATATTCAAGAGACTCAAAAAGAAACACAAAACGCTCCAAAGACAAAGATCACAGACTAGCACGATTGTACAACAACCTTAAGGATTAATAAATGGATCTGAGTAGATTGTGGTTAGAGAACAAGAAAACTAGTTCTTAATTTTCCGTGGTTTTCCGTTGTGTCGCAATAACCAGCAGCAAATGTAATAGGGAATTTATTGTTTAAAACTATTTTTTATCAAAACATTCTTAATTTTTATTAACCAATAAATTACACAATAAACCAAGCTGAATTTATATAATATTAATATTGCATTTTTTAACGTATTCACTTTTTATCTTTTAAAGAAAGCCCAAGCTATTTGTTTTTCTCCTGTATCTGAAATGGGATTGCTTGATGGCTGCAAGCTATCGGGGATTCCCGCAACGTGTTTATTGTAATACTCTTTAGTATATGCACTAATTACATTAAATAAAATTCTTTTTTGTTTCTTTGATTTACTACAATTAAGTGCGTACACACTACCACCGTTCGGAGTTGTTTGCTTATTAGATTCCATCAACAGAGATACAAAATCATCATCAACGTCACTTATAAGGTCAATATCCTGTGTTAATTCCTTTGCGGCCTCATTTCTACTTGGTTGTTCGAAATATATAAATGTACTGTAATTTTTACAGTTAAATATATTATTTGACATGTTTTGCGAAGTTCTTGATTTAAATATTTTTTCTCCTAGATTACCTTTTTTAAATACTGAAATAAAGTATTTTAATTTACAAAAATTTTGAACTTTATACATATTATAAAATTTGAATGAAGAATTAGAAAATAAACTTAAAATTTTGGATAAATTAATAAATCAATTGTTTTGAACTTTTTAATTCAGTATCGACTTGATCTTTAAATAATATAATAAAATGCCTACGACAGATACATGAGTAATAAATACTTCATAAATTATTTTAAAAGTTTTAATGGTATTGAACCATTTCTATGATAGCAAATGGATTTAATTTTTATCCTTTTTTCTATTCAATTAAACAATAATAATACTTTAAAAAATAAACCTCTATAAGGGTAATTATCATAAATTACAATGAATAATAACATCGAATAAAAAATTATAAGAAAATAATTCTACTTTAAGGAATTTAAGACGATTAATGATATCAATTTTAAAAACTTACAATCTTCCCGCCATTTCTGCCAACTAGACTCCGTTTAGTTAATTTGTCTCCCTCTTGTTGCTTGTTGGTACTCATAGTTAATCATGGCGGACGATTTTATCGTTATGGCGCTGGCGTCGCTTACATATATGGTTGCTACGTATTTGGTATTTTCTATTCCTATTCTTCGTGCCTATTGTATTTTATAGTGACTGTCATTTGTCAAACGATGCAATTTCGATAGAAAAGAAAATTTAAATTTAACAAAAGTTAAATTACTGCCCATAGAATATTACTTTTGAAAAATAACCAATGAAATATTAATAATAAATAAGTTTAATGATGAGTAGTTTACGAACAGACCTTTTTCGTTCGACTCAACGACGCCTTGAGGATGAATATACAAGACGCAGTAAAGTTAGTGATACTAAATTTGAAACTATCGACTTTTCTAAAATTTGTCGAATCTGTTTATCAGACGAATCACTGCATCCAATTTCTACATTACATTTCCAAAAGAAAAAATTGAAAGAGTTACTAGAATTTGTAGTGTGCACCCAGGTAAGCATACCATATTCTATCACTTCTATTCTGTACTAATGAGCTAGCTACAAATATTTTACCATAGATGAACTGTTTATGATACTCAACAGTTATTAATCTTCCAGTTCTACTTACATAAAAAATCCTTAACAAAAATAATGTTAATAGAATTTGATTAATATGCATACAAGAGGTTATTTTCAAAGTCTATGCAGATATGAATTAATTAAGTTATGTTTTTCCTTATTCTATAAAATACAATTATTAATAATAAACTAATATTCTGTGAAAAATGCAAAGGTGTCTGAAGCAAATTTATTAAAATTTTACATTATTGTTTCAAAGTATAATTTTTTATATTTATATGCTTAGTGTTTTAGTGATACCTATGTTTCTATTTCAGTTTAATGAAGATGATAATCTCCCATCAAATATTTGTTTAAAATGCTATACTGATGTAGTAACAGCATCTGTAATAAAGGAGCTCGGACAGCGAAATGAAACCTTACTGAAATCTTTTCTAAGTTCTGCAGATGTTATTTACAAAGAGGAGAATGAAGATTATATTATGCAAGAGGAGGGGTATGACTATAACCCTAATGAAATGCCTGAAGAAACACTTGAAGATACCACTGATAATGATGAAGAAAAATTGGGGGATGGATATTATTTGGTATTTGACGATATGGACAATTTACTTCAAACATCTCTGGACAGTTCAGAGGAAAATGAAAACTTAGCGAATAATGTGGTTGAAGAAAATAGTAATGCTTTAAATGTTCCTGAAAGAAAAAAAAAATCTGGTAATAGTGTCAATGATCATACATATTCAAGAGTAGCTAAGGTGTCTGTTAATACTGACACAAAAAATAAACTTGTGAAAAATGAACCTAATAGTAACGAAGCTCAAACTTTTGAGGGGGCATACATAGAACAAATAAAAAGGACAATGGCATTTGAAAATAAAGAACAGAAAAAAGAAGTAAAAACTGAAGTAATTGAAGAAGAAAATGAGTCAGATTATGTATACATTGAGAATATCGAAGATAATGAGGTGATTGTAGAAAGTAGTGAAGATCAAGACCAGGAAACATATGAAAATAATATGCATGAATTGGAATTATCAGATGATAACACTGAGACTCTTCACATAAAATTGTTACCTGAGTTAGTTAATTTTAATTATAAAACTCGCCTCTGATTAATTTTCCAATAATAATTTAATTTTTTAGGCTTATGACTGAAACCAAAACACAAACAAATATTTGGTATGGTTGCAAAATATGTGAGCAATATTTCCCTCAAATAGCCCTACTGAAACGCCATATTAAAACACATATTACTGACAAACAATACTTCTGTGATGTTTGTGGAGAAGGTAAAAATAGTTTGCTTCTCTATAACTGTATTAATGCCAAAGCATGATAACTATAATGAATTGGGCCTTATAGTATATCCCATTATGTTTCTAGAATAGAGATTAACAAAAGTTTCGAAAGTTTTGAACGCCTAATTTAAATATTTTTGTTGTTATAGTTTCATTTATATTGTTATAAAAAGCAAATAATAATGATGTAAAGGATCCGGAAAAAAAACATTCTATTTTTACATATTCTTTTTTAATTCCAATTAACTTAAGGATCTGAAACTTTCACAATTTTAGTATGTTGATACCACCTGTTTATCTTAAAAATTTGCGATATATCAAAAGACAATTCATTTTGCTTATCGCCATGTGGCTTTATATTAACTGTTTTTTTTGTTGTAAAATCATGCATTTTGATTTTAGGATTTGCTCAAAACAGTATATTCACAGAACATCTTAAACAGCATCATCTGGACAGCGAAGAGGAAAAAGTTAAAAAAACTTCGGACACTGTACAATCTGTATGTAAAATATGTAACATAACATTTTCTTCACGTTACGAATTTAGATCACACCGTGCACAAATGCATAAAGAAAAAAACTTTTTATGTCCAACTTGTGGCAAAATGTTTGCCACAAACACAAGTCTTCAAACACATACCAAGGCACTGCATAGTGAGGAAAAGAGCCATTGTGAACTATGTCGTAAGACATTTAGCTCATATGGTAAGAATAGTATATAAAAAGATTGAGTTACAGGCACTTCAACCGATTTTTTATTTACAGGAAATCTAAAACTTCACTATAGCAGACACCATTCAGATGAAAAAAGGCCTTTCAAGTGCACTTCGTGTGCAAAGTGTTTTGTAACTCAAACGGACTTGAAATTCCATTTGCAAGTTCATAGTGGTGAAAAAAATTTTATATGCCAAGTGTGTGGAAAAGGGTTCAGGTTAGTGAAAAAAAAAACGGATCCTAGCTTGTTTTATGGTTAATTAAGTTCCTCTAGATAATATATAAAATAATTTTTAATTACATACTTTCATAGAACAAAAAAATCGTAGTTAGGCAAGCATGAATGAACACCACTGATGTTATAGTTGTATTTATTGTGCATGTTACTCATATTCAAGTATTTATGAGTACAAAATTAATTATTAAAATAAAATATCCTTTATTTAATATTTTGGGGATAAGTACATAAGTGCCAGTAGTAGTAATTTGTGAAAGGCGGATTACATATATGTAATCAACTAGGGTCTTTTTGAAACTGATTTAAGCTTAACTTTTAATAGATTGAAAACATCATACAATAGCCATATACTCATTCACACCGGGGAGAGGCCGCATCAATGTAAAATCTGTTTCCGACGTTTCGTCCAGCCAACCCACCTCAATTACCATTCATTGACGCACACTGGTGAACGACCTCATGCATGTCAATATTGTGGCAAAACATTTGCCCTAAAGGGCAATTTAACTGTACACATACGTACTCACACAGGCGAACGACCGTACGTATGTGATGTTTGCGGTAAGGGCTTCTACGATTCGAGTAGCATGAAGAAACATCGAAAGGGACACCATGGAGAAGATCTGGTCATACCAGCTGTACTATCAATTGTTAGTGACGAAAACAATGAGTCCTGAGAAACATGAGGTACTTTAAATGCTATTCTTTAATTCTCATTTGTCTATGTTAGGCGAAAAATAATTTTTCCCTAGAATCCAAGATTTTAATTAGTAAATACAAATGAAATTTAGGATTGGTATCATTTTTTCACGTTACTTTTTGAATTTACATAGTCTCAATTATAATTAGAAACATAGATTTGAATTAATTTTGATTGCTTTGTTGTAAGAGATGACTATAATATTAGTATTTCACATATTATTATAATTTTTAATCTGGCATCTTAAAGAAAAAAAGGAGTCAATTTAACCGAAATCGTACAAATGCTTTCGATTTGTTTTTTTTTTAATGAAGTTTATGTTCTTGTATAATGAATTAATAAATAAAAGGCAACATGAATAAAGATAAGCCACATTGGTGTCTTCCTTGCACTCCCCACTACTTTCCATAATTGGTACACGTGTGGTACGGGAAGTTCTGTGGTTCTGTCTACTGTTGCAGTACCGAAATTGAGTTGTGCAACGTTTTCTTTCTTTCGCACTTCTATAAAAAAACATTCAACTATTTTGGTGTAAGTATCAGTATTCACTTCAAAGGTATGCAACGTCACATACATCCATTTTTGTGTATTCAAAACTTTGTAATTATAAATACGATTTTTCTACCTAGTATTTTTTGTACAGTAATGCGCTAATAAATAAAAAGAAGTAGTAATAATATAACCGTTTCATTTAATATTTTTGTCAAAGTCATAAAAACTGTAACTTGATAAAAGTGAACCTAAAATTGACTAATTTAAGAAAATAAAGAAAAATATAAATTCACGTAACATTACGTCTATATAATAAAAAATAATACGTATGCGCTTACAATTTCCTGAGGTTTGACGTATAGAAATCAGGATACTGTTATGGTAAATAAACACTTCATTGCAGATCGTCTTCAGATAAAACACAAAATCGACAAATCGGACAAACGTTATTGCTTACCAGCCATTTCTTACCGCACTGAAATAGACAGTTTTATAAAACACGTTGAATAACTGAAGTTATAAAAAATATTTACCGAATAATGGAATATATGGCCACATTTAAGTCGTAACGTTTTTGAAGTACTGAAATTTTCATAACAAATTGTGCATATTTCTGTGAGGACATTTGGAATGCTATCAATAAAAAAATGATTTATTTAAATAATGTTGACAAACACTTGCAAAATTTAGTAGTTTAGAAGGACGCACCTGGGATTTTCCATTTCTGGTTCAAGTATTCTTTTAACAGAGATCAAAATACTTTCTTTTTTCATTCCGGTAAATTTCCCTACGATTTTTTTCACTGAAAGTAGCGCCTGTAATAAAGTTGTTTCAGTCACGTAAGGAATATTTTGCCATAGGTACAAGAAGAGTTGCAAAAACTTCATTCCTCCAGCAGCCTTTACATCGGCAGATAAGTTCTCCAGTTGTTCTTCAATACCAAGGCTGGCATCGTAAAACTTTGTTTCATGTTTTTTCATTTTCCTTTCAGTTTCAGGAGAAAAACGATCTAAATCGTCAAAATAAGCTTCGCTGGTACCTTGTGTTGCTCTGTCGCTATTCAAACAATATTTATGAATTAAATTTAATGACGATAAAGGTTCCTTATTTATCGTTGTTGATTTTTTATCGTGATTTGTAGACGAACTTGAAGATTGAGTTTTCTTTAGTTGTGAAATATTGGGTGAAAGAAGTGACGGTAATTTTTGGTCTGGGATTACCAAATCAATACTACATTTATTCCGAGGTTGTGACGCATTTGGATTAGATTCATATGCCAGGCTTAAAATGGGTTCATTATATTCTTCTGGATGGCTCACATTTTCTATGTTGTTATTAGGTTGGGTTTTCTGTTCTGACAAACAATTACCTAAAATACAATAAACAATGGAATTACTATTAAAATATATTTATGGTATTTATATACCATCTTGGACGATTTTTTTCTCGCTGTTAATTGTTTGCTGTAGGTTGGAGGTATTTTTTTTTGGAATTTGATTTCCCTGATATTCATCCTTTGCACGGTACGAAGAACTGTTTTGCATGTTAGACTGATTAACATAAAAACAAAAGTAAAATCAATTGAATTTATATAAACGAAAAAGAAAACGAATATGAGTATTATCTAAAAACCAATTTCAATTGAATAACAATGGAGAAATATATATAAGAAAAAGTTGTCATCTTACCCCCGGTGATTTTAAGCTTGTATAATAAACTGGAGAGCCTTCAACAACAGTAGGTTGTCGATAATACATACGATTATTGTAAGATTGTCTAAAAACAAAATGAGTGGAAATTTTTGAGTTTTATTTTAATATGAGTAAGATTTTATTCTATTTATTTGTGAATTTCAATTTAGGATATTTAAATATACTTTTATAGTCCTTAATATATAAAAGTTTATAAAAAGTGATACCTACTGTACATGATCTGGCTCATAATGGTGAGGTGCACCACTATTTTGATAAAAGTAATTGTGGGAATGAATTATATGTAAAAAAACATCGTTTAAAATATTTCTTGGTTCAGAAACAGGAAAGTCACAATTAGTGGATAAATTGTCCAGTTTATGATAGTCCATAATTTTCAATAATTTTAAATTACTCTAAAACGGCAAGATTATTAAAAAAAAGAAGAAGAGTATTAAATCTACCTTACCTCCACAGAAGCTAAATGTTTTATAAGTAAATTTTCGTAATTTGTCCATGCTTGCAAATTTCTTTGGAAGTCCTCATACCAAGGTAAAGAGCTTGTAATATATGGAGATACTTGTTGCAGTTTCATCTTAATGTAACAGCATCTACTTTGATATCTAAAATATAAAATCAATGCTATTTGAATAATTATTTGTTTCTCTACTTTTAAGGAGGAACTGGACTTAAATAATGATTATGGTAGTAATCTAAATTCAGAGAATAACAGAAAAAAACAAATACATCTGTTCGGTTTTCTCAAAGGACAAAATTATTTTTAGAGTAACAATTATGTATCTATAAAATACTTTTAATTTAGTGTAATTTGGCAAATTAGAATTTAAGTTATTCGTAGTCATGCTCGGTCACTTGGGCCTCTTTACAACCTTGCCTGCTTGCAACCCCTGTCCGGGTTCTAAGGAATCTGTATAGCATCGGCACAATGAACAATATAAATGTATCTATGTATTTCTTCTATTTATAAGCATATTTAGTCAGTCAAATCACAGTGGTCATAGATTCGTCTTTTAAATTATACCTACATTTCTTTTCGTCTCTGCAACAAATCCGTTTTTTTCATTGTATATATTTTTACTCTTTCGATTAGTTTAATTATTTGTTAATTAGTTTCACGATAAGTTTATTTTTTAGTTTTTTGTATATATCCGTTTTCTATTAGTAAATTAAATCCTTTACACAATTTGAAGAATTGATTTCATTTGATGTGGTACAGCAGTACACCTGGAAGAACATTTCAATCCGCGCTTTTCCTTACGTCTGTTCATGAGGCTTTTAATGAAGGCAGTTGAATTAAAAATTCTGTAATTTTTTATTATATACTACAGATATTCTTTTAATGATAAAAAATTTTGCTAGTTATGTTTAAAACAGTATTAGTTGCAACTTTTTCTTTAAGAAACCATAGTGAAGAAATACGGAGTTACTAAATAAAATAGTGGTAAATATCATGGAATTCACGTTTTTTTACCAGATACAATATTGTTACCATTAAAAATCAACAAACATTATAAATTAAGCAATATCCATCGCTATTTTTTGCTGATAATTTCAAAAATTCTATTTTGTATGTCCCACAATAATCTTGTTTTATAATTGGTATCAACTATTTTGTAATTATTATCATGACTAAATATTCAAAATGACAAATTTTATTATTAAAGTACCTTAAATTTGTTTAGTTTAGAGAATGAATAAAATTAAACTACAAATACATATTTTTAATTAAAAAAGGCACCCACTAAATAAATTATTAACTCTAGTTCCTCCCCAGGTGTTGAAATTTTACTCACTCTGTTAACACATTTTTTTGAAAATCATTCATGGCATGTAATTGTTTCTCTAGGCAGCTCATTAGCAAAACATTTTGTTTAATTTGCTCCTCCTTCTCCTTAGTCGTTTTCGCTAAAATTTCACTAAAGAAATCTATAATAAATTACCTTTATATGAAGCAAATATTTTACCTAAGACTTTCTAGCTTAGCTTCCAATTGTACGTTTTTTATTTTTTCTTCTTCTACTTTTTGTTTTTCTTTATTAATCTCATCCAAAAAAACTTTTTGTAGAAATTTTACCTGAACAGGAGATATTGTAAGTGAAATTGAGAATATTTAAAAATCTTTCATGTCTTTGACTATATTAAAAAAAAGGTAATACTATACCCTATCTTCACTTTTAAGTAACACATCTCCTTGTTGCAGGTTTATTCGGGAAAACTCAGTTGTTAATTTCTTCATAATGTTTTGTAGCAAGAGTAATACATCATTTTCGAATTCTGCATCCTAATTAAATTAAATTCTTAACGTTTGATTAAAAGTATAAAAAAATACATACGAATTTATTATTATTAGAAATAACTGTTGTCTTGGAACTACTGTTTAATGAATCCACTATCTTATCATTTTTTAAATCTTCAAATTGAAATGGTATAAATTCAGGAGCATCAATTTTAAGATTACTGGTAGAACCATTTGATGAAATTGAAGCACTTTTTATGGGATGAGGTGGACTTTCACTATCACAATTAAAGTTTTCATTATTTATGTCTGGAACTTGAAAAATATTAAATAAAATACTTTGTATAATTAATGTTTTTAAGCTTACACTGGTCAGAATAGGATTGAAAAATATGTGAGCAATTATCTTCCGAAAATATAGGTTCCTTAGCTGGACAACTATAATGCAAAATCTGATTATAAAAAAAATCTTAGTTTATGACACTTGCCTGAGATCCATATCAACATATATTTATCGTCGTTAGTATTATCAAACTTAAAACTATAAAAATATCGACACTAATGAACATTAAAATAATAATTCTCGGTTTTTAATTCCTGTAAATAAATTTTAGTAAAGGTAAATTTCCACATAACACTGATATAAACAAAATCATTTGTTGGTTATGGGTGGTTAGGGTCACAGATTAGAGTGTTTCAAGAATAGGTACATGTACTTCTGGAGATAGTTTGGCATGTGTGAATAATGTCTGCTATGAAAACGGACATTAACGATTGATGAATGTAGCTACCTCCTGGCTACTTCCAGAAGTATATACTCAAAGTATAACTGCTGTTAAAAAATATAGATTTGTTTTTACTTTTCTTAAACTGTACTTTCTGAAAAAAAGACAATTTTAAATATTAAAATGGTTTCTAGTTGTGTTATAAAAAATTGCCCTTCAGTGTGGATTCCTAATTCAGGCGTTGCGTTTTTTAAGTGGGTCTTTTTAAGATAAAAATAAAGTTTCATTTAATAATAGGTTATGTTTACACTTTGTTTTTCCTTTAGATTTCCTTTAAGTAACGTGGATTTGTTAGAAAAATGGATGAAAGTGATTCCAAAGGGAGTCCTACGTAAACCTCCGACTGTACATTCACGGATTTGCAGTAGACATTTTTTACCTCAATTTTTGTTACCTTTGGGTAGTTCAGAACATTCAGTTAAGAAAAAACTAAGGCAAGATGCAATACCGTCTATATTTTTTATTGATGGTGAATTGGTAAGAATGAGTTTTGAATAATGTTACTTTTTGAAACCATTTCTTTTTTTAGATAGTTTCTGATATTACATATGAAGATTTTCTACAAAATGATAGTGCACAAGTCACAGAACAACAGGTTATATGTCTTGAATAACAGAAGTCTTGATAATGTAGTAGAACATATCCATATATTATAAACATTTCTTATGACGTTATAAATTGCTTTTCAAAAATGTTGTTTTCAGGAAAGATTCATGTGGGATGTTTCTGTTCAGACAATTCCAATTCTTTTTAAATCACCTGCTGAAGAACAGTTAAGAAAAGAAGTAAAGACACTTAAATATCGTTTATATCGTCAAGAATTAAAAATTAACTCTATGAAGGAACTTCTTATTACATTAGGATTAGGTATATTGTGATGATTCTTTATTTAATTCTTATCTGGTTATACATTATTAGTATACAGTTCTTTTACATAATCTAATGTATTGTTTTTTAGAAAAGAGTTCAGGCACAAAAGAGGAATTCACAGCTGTCCAACATTCTTTAGAAAAGCAAATCAAAAATGATTTAAACTACTCCAATAATTTACAAAAACCAGACCTAAATACTGCTTGCAGAACTTGCCTTTTATCTGGTAAAACTAAATCAATTTTAAACTTAACATTTGACCAGAAAAATGTAAAAGATTTGTTAGAGCAATATTTCTCTATTAAGGTACCTATATTATAAAGTAAATACATTTTTAAAATTTCTTATTTATACTCTATTTTAGATAGAACAAACTGATAAATTTGTAGGTATTTGCCTCTTGTGCTATCTAGAAATTGTCAGAGCATACATTTTTCATAAGAGATGTAAAAAATCGATTGAAATTGTGGAGTCATTAATAGATAAAAATAATTCAACTCATAAATTTTCAAATGATTTTCATGAAGATGATTCTAAACTGTGCATGTCACCTATCGATAGTGACGAACATTTTAGTGAAATTAGTTCTCAGGAAAACCAAAATGACACAAATTGTAAGGAAGACCACATTAAAAGCGAAGAGAATAATTTATTTACTTTTGAAAATGAAACTGACATACAAAAAACTAATAATTCTAAAGAAGACTTATTCACTGATTCAAATAGTAAATCTGACAAAAGTTGTTTGTCTGAAGATGAAGTCAAAGAAATAGATATGACTAATTCCTTATTAGACCAGAAAGAAGAAAAATGTGAGAGATCTATTAAAAAAAGGCGAATGAATAAGGTGAATTTAAAAAAGTAATTAATTCTTAATTATCTTGAAAATTAATGTTTACATTCCATTTTTTTAACTTTCAATTGTATCACAGACATATAATATTAAACATTATTGTAGGCTATACTTCATTGTAATTATTGCAATGTAACATTCAATTCTTACATAGAATACAGAAAACATCGTGTAGAAGTGAAACACCCAAAGCAAAGGAAATATTATCCGTGTAATGTCTGTAATAAACATTTCACATCTTCAAAATTAAAGCAGCACATGCGAATTCACACTAAAGAACAACCTTATGAATGCAACATTTGTTTGAAACGTTTTAATCTCAAAGGAAATTTAAATAGGCATAAGATGATTCACACGGGGGAAAGACCCCATATTTGTGAGCTATGTGGAAAAGGTAATTAAAATGCAATAACTTGTATTTCTTTCAAACTAAATGAAAGAATCTGAATAGAAAAGGTTTTTTCCTTCTCCAATAGGTATCTATGTTTTGATAAAATTTAATGTATGTAATGTAAATTGGGAGTCTGGCAGCCTATTCTGGGCATTTCTCATTTTGTTCAGCATTTTTATTACCGATTTGCCTCTTCTAAATTACTGTAAAACTTGGTATATGCCGATGTTGGTAAAATCTTTAAAGTAGATCAGAACTATTAACGTACCAAATTTACAAAGAATGTATCTGAATATACATAAGTTAGTTGAATTTGCATTTTAGGTTTTATTCAATCGACAACCCTTAATGCACACAAACGGGTCCACTTTATGCGCGAAGCCTCTTCAATATCATGTTTTAGTTGTAATATTTGCGGTAGAATGTTCAAACGTGTCGGACCATACAATAAACATTTACGAAAAAAACATTCTGAAGAAAAATTTGAAGAAGAAATAAAGAAGGAGGAGCCCCGCGATTACATATGCACAATTTGTAATAGTGCCTTCAAACAAAAGCATCATTTGAATGCTCATAAGCGAATTCATGGTGAAAGAAAGTATTTATGTAACGGTTGTGGAAAAAGTTATGCCACCAAACCAGCTTTGGATTCACATCTAAAGGTAATTGATAATGTATTTTAGGAATAAAATTTTAAAATAAAATTCATACAATTAGATGATGTTTTGTGACAATAATAATTTCAAAATAGTGGATATTAAAAAACTTTTTGGATTGAATTAAAATTACGGCGAAGCAAGTATTTTGTATCAAGTTTTTTTTTATTTTCTTTTACATAAAAAGGCTATTCCAGTGTTAAATAATGCTCAATATATAATGGTTTATTGAGTTTTATTTCTAAAAAAATGTGCCCGTTGCATAAATTTGAAATTTCATAATATTTATTATCCATACCTACATTTCCTTCCGTCATTATTTTTAAAGGAATAATTTAATCTAATATGTTTGTTTGCGTACGATGTCTTTGATAAAGCTGATACCATTTTTTATATTCAAAATTGAGAAAAGGGAATGTCGAATGATGCCAATGGTACTGTAATAATGTAAATTATACAATTTTTAATTGCAAATATTTCTGTCATTAGGAACCTAAGAAAATTTAACAGGTTATTATTTTGTTTTTTTTTCCTGTCGTTTTTCTAAATGGGGATTGACCATCATTAATTGGGGACTATCCCCCATTCATAATCACGTAACTTATTAGGAGTGGGAGGGTATGCTCTTATGTTATGTGGCGTTACATAGATGGGTAGATACATAACTCCGTCACGTAATGCACGCAGATATAGTATATTATTAGATTTATGTATGATATTACAATGTACACCGGCTGTTATTAAATTATAGTTTAAACAAATAATTAAAAAGTTATTCTTATTTATTTTTTATCATTCGGTTTTTTAAAAGTTTTATAGGCTTAAAAGTTACGTAACACAAAATAAGCAGGAGAGGAATTGTCTTAATGTTTAATGGAAGGAAGGGGGGATTTAAAAGTACGGAAAAAGCGTTATGTGGTTTATGGATAGCCCGTTTGTGCCAGTTACTTATTAAATAACGTTTTCGATTTTGATTTTTGGTGTTAAAAATACAGATCCATCAAATTAGGTTCTTAACATTTTGTTGTTATAATGGTGTTTAATATTTTAAGGTGCACACTGGAGAGAGGCCATATAAATGTTTGGTTTGTGGCAAGTCATTTGCTCACATTTCGACATTTGATTCTCACATGCTCACGCACACTGGTGAGAAGCCGCACGTGTGTAAATTTTGTTCGAAAAGATTCACTCAATTAACACACCTAACGTATCATCTGAGAACACATAGCGGAGAACGACCGTATTCTTGCACCTTTTGCGGAAAATGTTTTGCTCTAAAAGGCAATTTAACGGTTCACATAAGAATGCATACAGGTACTTTTAATTTGCATTTTATAGCTAAATGCCGTATTTAACTTAGCCTCCTTAAATGTATCTGAAGTTCGCTTGTACTATGATATTGTTATTACAGCAAATATTACTGTTAATGATATTTATTTTATTTTTTCTCAAGGAGAAACCCCTTACATTTGTTCCGTATGTAACAGAGGATTTTATGATTCTAATAGTATGAAGAAACATAAAAGAGCCCAGCATGGAATGTTGTCCAAAGGAATAGAAACAAAAATGAAAAATAGTACTACTTGTGAGGAGGATGCTAATGGAACTGTAGAAGTTATTACTAGTTCGGGAGATGTAATTAATACAAACATTGATGATGTTATTGTAGAATTCGGAACTTCCTAATCATGTATTAATTACATTGTCATACTATAAATGTATTTATATAGTAGTTAATATTTGACCATATTTGACCTTTTTTAATATACGATAGTGTGCACATCTATTTCCTGTTGTTTTATTTTTCATTAATAAACAATTTGACAAAAATAAAGACGAACAAATATTAATAATGTTCAATAGGACAACAAAATTTGCATTTTAAGTTGGTTAAACCTGAGGCTATCGGGACCGATAAGTTCATTCTTAACCCGTTACCACTTTATAATGTAGGGGCACACTATTAGAAAATAATTTAGGGTCGTTACTGTAGTTAAAAACTGGTAGAAGTACCAAAACTGTTATAAATGAACCTTCAAGATCCTTCAAATTCTTGAAAATTACAAGTGTCGCAGAAAAGAAGCATTTGCTGTTACGAGAAACCTTATTATGCCTTATACATATATTAAATTTATTATTTATGTTTTAGTTGTGTTTTAAATTTATTTTTTTATCGTTTTCTTTCTGGTAGTAGCTTTACGTATTAGTTTCTGCTTTACTTTTAGTTTATTGTTAAAATTTTTAATAAATGTTTTGTACACTGCTATACCGTACTTGTAATTTAATATCACACCAGTTGTTTACATTTAAAAAATACAATGGTTATCAAGTGCTTTAAGTTACACACAATAGATAGAGGAGTGGGTAAGTCGTAGTCATTTAAATTCAAAGTAAGAATATAAAAATATATAAATAAATAAGTTAATAAAAATATTGAAATCGTTTAATAAAATGGTGTAGGAAATATATAAAAATAATTTGTATTTAATTTACAAAAATTAATTAAAATGCTCCAAATTCGCGACTTAACAGGATTCCAATATTTGACATCATTAATAAAAAAAAGTGAATGTAAATATTTTAGTATTTGGGAACTGTTTATCTTATAAATTTATAGCAATGACGAAAACAGGTAAGTAGTAAAATCAATGTGATTATGTCTATCGTTTTAAAAAAAGATAATTTTTTTGGTACGTGAGTACGATTAAATGTACGTGTAATGATAAAGGATTACGATTATTTGTATTAAAATATAGTTGGTCTATGTTATCAAAAAAAAATATCAATTGTATGAGTGTTAAAAGCAATTTCGATGGGGACATGGTTCATTTTAATAAAGAAACTAAAAGTGAAATTGTTTTGTGTTTCCTAAGCCTAATTTATGGTAAGAATGTTTGATTCATAATTTTTTCAATTAAACAATTTCCAATAAGAGATTTTTGACTGGTTTTTCCCATTTTTTGGTTTATGAATACTGTATATTAATTATATTAGTAGATTGTTAATATTTACTTATTTTCTGGAATTAATTACAGTAAAAGTAGTTATTTAATATTAAAAATAATAAAAAACAACGCTTAATAATTTTTTAAATGTCTTAAAAGTTTTGTTGAATAATACTTTTAGGTATAGAAGTTATTCAAAATGTTACGATTTCTTTTTTTGTTGGGCTTAACACTGAATAAGAATGTTTTTGGACAAGATTATAGTCTACTTTTATCTTCTGATGAAGAAACAATATATATGGATCATACTGAAGTTATAGGATATAATATTACTGGTTCGTAATTTCTATTAACTGTTTTATATTTGTAATTAAACATAAAAGTTTGCACAATTTATATAATTCTTTTGTTTACATTACTCTAAAGATAAGATGTGCACTGTTGAAATTTTTATAAATAAACATTTTCATATGAAAAATGTAATATAATATATATATTTAAATAAGTTAAGTGATAACAACAATATAATGAAGATTTTGCTTAATTATATTCCCAGATCTCAACTTTATTGCCTGTTCGCCTATTATGACTTCATATTAGTATTTTTTAGGAGACATTATTGTAGAGGAGAATTATTATATGCTAATTACTAGTAGCGATAATCACGTTATTCAAACTGATGAAAAGATAGAATTTCAGGGACAAGGAGAGTTTTATTCGGGAAATATCAGTATTTATGGTAATTTTCTGGGTACGTAGTCATTATTTATTTTTATAGGTACTTATAAACTTTTTTCTCCCCACAGTTATAAAATAATACTGGTTAAATTAACATCAACAAATTTTTGTAAAATACCAACAACAACTATTTAAATACAAATATAGATACTTTTATTAAGTAAAAATAGAAATACTTTTCAAAACTAGGTTGAACATACAGAGAAAATTTATTATAACTCAATCACTTTTCCGACGAGCCTACAATGATGTCATAGGTAGTACTATAAAATCGATCCAGTATTTCAAATAAAATACCTTAATTGAAGTGTTTAAATACAAATCAGTATTTAAATAATATTCGAACTACCATAGAAGTATTTAAATATGCAATCCAAATACTTTTTATTTCAACTACTAGCAAGTATGCCAATCAATTAACATTAACGTACTTAAGCAAAACCGTCGAATTAAAAGTTGCAAAAACTTTTCTTTGATACCTAAATTTTTGGCCAATTTAAGTTTCCCAATAATATTACTGAAAAAGAAATTAAGTAGTAGTATTTCTATATACGTACTAATTATTTTAAATACTTTAATTTACTTTGTATTAAAATGTGATTCATGAAGAAATTATACCATATTTCTTAAAAAAAACACGTAAAAGATTTTGAAAAAGTCTAAAATTGTGTTTAAAATCCCTATCTGTTCAGTACAATACTAATATAATAGTAAAGAAGATTATGGTAAATTAAATAGAATAAAATCAAATAGAATAACCCCTTTTAAGGTATCACAAACTTTTTTATTAACGGACTTGTGTTTCGCCTACTTCTATTTTGGGTAGTATCAACGCGACATATTGCCCATAATACAAGTGGTGGAAACACGTGTCCATTAGTAAAAATTTTTGTGGCATATAGGGGTGAGTTTCTTTGATTTTATTCCAGTAAAATATTGTTTCTTACTTTTTGATATATTGTAAAATTTTGTTAAAACGTTAACTGAAATGTTATTAATTGAATATAATTCATTTAAATATGTTTTAAGGAAGAGCGAATTTAAGTGTAGAATTGTACCAGAATTCTACAGACACCCTGTTAACACAGTCATCGGTTAGTGTTATAGTAATTAGGGACGGTGGTGCCTTAAGTACTGCATTCACCGTTTCGGTAGCTGTTCTTGTGAGTCTGATTTATATTAATTTTGGATGTGCTCTCAATTGGAATGATTTTGTGAAGTATTTGAAGAAACCTGTTGGCCCGGCTATTGGTTTTGCGGGACAATTTGCTTTTATGCCCCTTGTAAGTACATATATACTATACTTATATTACACATATCGATTTTGATATCAACATATTGTATAATAAACTATCGACTTTAAATTAAATGGTAATAAAAGTCGCTTTTTGCCTTCACGATAAAGTTAAAAACGGGATAAATTGTAATTAATTAGGTAAGTTTAATGATTCTTAGAGTTGTTTAATAGGCAAATTTTGCTTTTTAAGAAATTCTCTAGATCAGAGTTGTTTTCTAGGGTTTTCTACCAAAACGGTAAAAAGGAACCCATTTCGGTATCCGTTATTGATTTTAAATTTTAATCTAATTTTAAACTATTAATTTATGAGCAAAAAATGCGAACAAAATATAATTTTTCAGTTATATCCGCTAATTAAACTCGATCTTATTTATTTTTGTTTCCAGTTGGGGTCTAAATAATCGATATTTTTAAAATAATTCTATTAATCATGAAAGTAATACTAATTATAATCATCTAATTAAAAAGAATTGCTTTTGCAGATTTCCAAGAAAAATATTAATTTTTTTTAAAGATTTATACCTTCTTGATATTTTTGTGACGATTCAACAAACGGAAAAAGAAACGCGTCTTTAACTTTAACAAATAATTAAGTAACTATATTTCAAGTGAGTGGTTATTAAGTATTTTTTGATTTTGTTTTTAGTTTTTTGGGAAAGTTTTTCACATTATTTATCCGATACGTGAGGTACTTATCACACGAAATATCTACTGGGAGTTAATTATTCGTTTTTCTGGGTCATACGGACCTAATCCGAAAACAATACAGAATAACTAGAACGAATATAACAGTTTTTGAAAAAATCTCTATTTTCTATTGGAACATTTCTGAAATCAAATCAAACTTTTACAATTTATAATCGAGTTATGCCACAATTATCCTACATGGATTAAAAATTATCCGGCTTGATAACTGTGCTTAGGATTTCCTAAACATTTAATAGTTATATTTTATATTCCATAATTATTTGATCTTGATAGAGTTATCGGGAAATTGATGTATGTTCACATGATTATTTTATTGCATTTTTTTCGATGATTTCGAAATAAATCTAATATTATGAATCCAAAACTTTCCCCCCTGTGTAATCAGTTATTCGTATGTTTGATTAATTGAGTGACGTACAACAAGAACTACTGTGATCTTTCTTGCATTTTTAACATTTAATTATTTATTATAAAATAAGATGAGCAGAAGAAAAACAATGGGTTTCGTTGCACTAAACATTTATTAAAAAACTCGAGAAACTCTACTACTAGTAGTAGAATTTCTCTCTTGAGAATGATCTGAAAAGGTGCAAACAAATTTGTCGATTTTTTAAATAAATATTTAGTGCAATAAAACCCAGTGTTTTTCTTCAATCAATTTTATATTTAATTATTTATTGGTAAATTTATTTAATATATTTATTTTTGTATTTATTAATTTATTTAATTTAAAAGCTGAGTTATGCAGTTGGATACGCTATCTTCCCTAATGATCCTGCCATGCAATTGGGATTCTTTTTCACGGGCTCTTCGCCTGGAGGTGGAGGCTCAAATATTTGGACGGCAATTTTAGACGGAAACATTGACTTATCTATTACTATGACTGGAGTTAGTACAATAGCGGCATTTGGAATGATCCCCTTTTGGATATTTACGTTGGGAGCTACTATTTTCGACAGAAGTAATTTGGAAGTGCCCTACAGGTAAAGATTGCCATTTAAAAACGTTAGGCGCGGATCCAAGACTTTCCTCTGCACAACTCCTCTTGAATGCAGCACCTAAAAATTCGTGAAATTTAAAAATCCATTAACCCAAAATATTAAACCCAAGCAATTTAGACCCCTTAACCCTATAACATAAGTATTTTAAAACTCCTTATCCCCTTAACCAAAACCATAAACTAAACTATTTAAACCTCATGACTTTATAACGTACAGGATTTCGTTTGGAGGGGCCATAATATTATATTTATTAAACTAATGATGTCTTTATGATGAATTCAAAACTTTCAAATTGGGCAGAATAAAATGATTCGGTCGTGAATCTTTTTACTGCTTTTTTTTGTTATGCATCTGCCCTTATAGTGAAATTATATAGAAATTTAAAATAAATCTGAAAAATGATAAAAAATCGACAACTTCCATTAATAGACAAATTAAAGACCATTACGGAACCCTGTTAATATTAGTATTCCTGTGAAAGTGTTTAAGACACGTTTTAACTTTATTTTCCAGAAATATTGCAATGTTTGCAATTGCTTTAGTTATTCCACTTGCCATTGGTTACTTGATGCAACGGTACCTGCAGAAGACCGCCGATTTCCTTAGAAGAACCCTTAAGATATTTTCGAGTTTTCTCATAATATTTATCATTGTTTTTGCAATAGTAGCAAACTTATATTTATTCGAAATGTTTTCATGGCAGGTATAAGCATATACATATTTTGGGGATAATGTTTAATTATCCTTTATGAATTGACTTATTTTAGATCTTTGTGGCTGGCATTGGCGTACCCTGGCTGGGTTACTTAGGGGGTTGGTTATTAGCAAAAATATTCCGACAAAATCAGAAGGATTGTTTAACTATTGCGATCGAAGTGGGACTTCAAAATACAGGCATTGCTATTTTTCTTTTGCGATTTTCTTTACCTCAACCGGAAGCCGACTTGACTACAAGTATAAGATAAACCACTTGACACCTTTATTTTATTGTTTTCTTTTAATTTCGTCTTTTATTTACAGTTGCTCCAGTCGCTATTGCATGTATGACACCAATACCACTATTTATCTTATTTTTGATAAAATTGGTAAAGAAACGGTTAGTACATTATATTCAATATAATTACTACTTACAAGTTCTGTTTGTTATTTTTTAAAATTATTTTTAGTATCCAAATGAAAAAGATACCTAAGGATTCGGGGACAGTGAACGAAAGTTTTGACTCTAAGGTCGAAGAAACTCAAAAATATTAAAATAGCTTAATATATTCATGAATTGTAGATTTTTTATGAAATAACATGTACCTATCTGTTACTTTTTTATTAAATAAATTTTGTATACAGTGTCGTTTTAAATAAAAACCGAGTGCTTTTGTCTTATATTACTTTTTACAATTTTTTATTGTTTTTAATAAAAAATAAATATGGCAGAAATTCTGGGTGGGCATCACGTCGTCATCTCGAGAAAATATATTTTTAGGTAAAATTTAAATTTTACATGCATCCAAGAAGTATTTTGGATAAGTTGCGGGGAATGAGATTCGACATCCACATTTTTAAAATTTACAAAAGATATGACAAATAACATGACTCGTTACTCAAGTAATGAAATTACTATTTAAGTGTTTAGGTAAATGACGGAAAATCATAACACTACAGAATATTGAAAAGGGTTATTTTATGTTTCAACAAATTACTAGATTATATTTTATGCATTTGTCTATATAATATAAAAAAATAACAAATTAATATCAACAATTGTTACAGGTAAAATAATATTTAGATATCTAATTGATAAACAAATAAAACCGTTTGTAAAAGAGTTTGTAAAACTATCTTTGATTGATTCAAAACAATCGTAATCTTAATCAAAATGATTGTGATCAACACACAATGATTTTGAATTTTGTGTTCTGATTTTCGATTTGTAAAATAAAGTTTTAACTGGTATTGTCTGAAATAATCGATTAATAAAAAATAAAAATGGGTACCTACCACCTAGTACGCATATGAAACATTTCATATAAAACTTCTGAAGTTAAGTTGAATATAATGTTACGGAAATCTACAAAATCGGTGTTATATAATTATAATAATCATTATCATTTAAGTATAATATAAACAAACAATGGTAGGAATTAATTAATATATTTAGAATATGGTACATACTTGATGTTGCTGTCTTCATAGGAATGTATTTTAATTGGAGCTAATAAATGTAACTCTAAACTATTGCGAGCCTATTGTTCAAATGATAAAGAGTTCAAAGATCAGCAGATTCTTTCAAATATCGATAAACTAAATTCATAACAAAAATATTAGTTGTCTCTCCATTATTAGTTAGTATATTCTAAAATTTAAGGTGTCAAGAATAAGATACATTAATAATGAGTTTCCTTTATTTTTTCACATTAATAAGTTTATTCATAGTGAGTGGAAATTGTTTTATAAATGTGTATTCAAAAATAAAACAAGAAAATTATACCGGCGATCCTGGTCAGCCATTAATATTAACACCGTTAATTGAAGAAAATAAAATTAAGGAAGCTCAAAATGCTTCGCAAGTTCATTTTAATGGATTCAAGAATGTTACGAGTTATGCCGGTTACTTTACTGTGAATAAACAATTTAATTCCAATATGTTTTTTTGGTTTTTCCCATCACTCAATAATTATAAAGAAGATCCTGTGATTTTATGGCTTCAAGGAGGTCCTGGTGCAACATCCCTTATAGGATTATTTGGAGAGAATGGACCTTTTGAACCCAACAGTAAATACGGATTAAAACTTCGTAGATACACGTGGACCAGCATTCATTCTGTTATATACATCGATAATCCTGTTGGAACGGGTTACAGTTTCACTAATGGTGGATATGCAAAAAATGAAACTGCTGTAGGAAATGATTTATATAATGCCCTTATTCAGTTTTTCCAACTATTTCCTGAACTTCAAAAAAATAAATTTTTCATTGCTGGTGAATCGTATGCTGGAAAATATGTTCCTGCAATAGGATATGCAATTCATAAAAATAATCCCACAGCAAAAATCAAAATTAATTTAAGTGGATTAAGTATTGGAAATGGATTCTGTGATCCCGAAAATCAGGTTTATTACGATGATTATTTATATCAGTTAGGTTTAATCGACCTAAATAGTAAAAACGAACTAAGGAAAATAGAAGAACTGGGAATAAGTTATATAAAAAATAAGAAATGGTATTTAGCATTTAAAATATTTGATGATTTAATCGATGGGGATATCAGCGGACATCCTTCTTTATTCAAAAATGTAACGGGTTTCGACAATTATTATAACTATCTTCATCCAAATAGTACAAATGATGAATTCAATTATATGGGAAAATTTATACAACGGGCTGATATTAGAGAAGCTATTCATGTAGGAAATGCTACTTTTAATAATATTAATCAAATGGTGGAAATAAATCTAATTGAAGATGCTTTTCAATCGGTAACACCATGGTTAATTGAATTATTAAATCATTATCGGATTCTTTTTTACAATGGGCAACTGGACATTATTGTGGCGTATCCACTAACAATAAATTTCTTGCAAAATTTAAAATTCAGTGGAGCAGATGAGTACAAAAAAGCAAAAAGGCATCAATGGTTTGTCGACGGCGTACTCGCTGGATATGAAAAACATGCAGGAAATTTAACCGAAGTTTTAGTTAGAAACGCTGGTCATATGGTACCAGCAGATCAACCCAAATGGGCATTCGATTTAATAACAAGATTTACCCATTACAAAATATAGCATAAATATTGATAATCAATTAAACATAGCTTATGTTTAGAATATTAGATACTATTCTTCAATTTGTTTATATAAATTACCACAATTTGTATATTTTTTACATTATTTTTATTGAAACGACAATTGTTTCGCAATACAGTAGCTTTATCAATTGAATTAATTCCTAAGGTTAAATTATTATTTCCGTAATACAAAGGTAAACTCATTAATAAGCTGTCAAAAACAATTTTAAACTATTCTGTTTTATTGTAAACAAAATAAAAATACAGTTTTTCCTTATACGTTTACTTATATAAATTAGCTAAACTAGCACAGAATACCGAACTCCTATTTGTATGGCACTTTTTATTTATTGTATATGGTGTAACTTCCAAGAATTATGTGAAAATACCTTTTAATTTGAAGAAAAGACCGTATCAGAAATTTATGCCAGAGTAGTAGGAATGGTTTGTACTGAAAGTAACAGATTTAACCAGGATAAAAGACATTTACAACTATTCATAGATTAAAAATTATGTAATATGGGATTTTTTAATTGATCATTTTCCGTTCTGCTCTTGTCATTTCAGTGTTCTGATTACAAAATTTTACGAATGGATAAAAGATTACAAAAACAAAATTTTTATAAATTCGAACAAATAAAAGATTAATGCAATATTTTCATTCTCGACATATTAATGTGATGGTGCCTTCATATATAACCATGTTACATATATACATTAATCAGAGCTAATAAATGATAATTAATCAACCGTTGAGTTTATTATTCAAATGATAAAGGGGTCAGAGAGCAGCAGATTCTTTTAATAGTTGATAAAGGAAAGTCAGGGTTTCAATTCAAAGTATTGATTGTCGCTTTATGGTTAGTTGAACATTCTACAGCTTATGTTGTAGAAAAGATACATTAATAATGACTTTTCATTATTTTTTTATATTAAGCCTATTGATAGTGAGTGGAAATTGTTTTATAAATGTGTATCCAAAAATAAAACGAGAAAATTATAGCGGCGATCCTGGTCAGCCATTAATATTAACACCGTTAATTGAAAAAAATAAAATTAAGGAAGCTCAAAATGCTTCGCAAGTTCATTTTAATGGATTCAAGAATGTTACAAGTTATGCCGGTTACTTTACTGTGAATAAACAATTTAATTCGAATATGTTTTTTTGGTTTTTCCCATCACTCAATAATTATAAAGAAGATCCTGTGATTTTATGGCTTCAAGGAGGTCCTGGTGCAACATCCCTTATAGGATTATTTGGAGAAAACGGACCTTTTATACCCAAAACTAAACACGGTTTAAAACTTCGTAGATACACGTGGACCAGCATTCATTCTGTTATATACATCGATAATCCTGTTGGAACGGGTTACAGTTTCACTAATGGTGGATATGCAAAAAATGAAACTGCTGTAGGAAATGATTTATATAATGCCCTTATTCAGTTTTTCCAACTATTTCCTGAACTTCAAAAAAATAAATTTTTCATTGCTGGTGAATCGTATGCTGGAAAATATGTTCCTGCAATAGGATATGCAATTCATAAAAATAATCCCACAGCAAAAATCAAAATTAATTTAAGTGGATTAAGTATTGGAAATGGTTTGTGCGATCCTGAAAATCAGATTTATTACGATGATTATTTATATCAATTAGGATTAATCGATCTAAATAGCAAAGGTCAGTTGAGAAAAGTAGAAGAACAAGGAGTTAATTACATAAAAAATAAAAAATGGGATTTAGCTTTTAAGACATTTGATGATCTGCTAAACGGAGATCTTAGTGGCCATCCATCTTTATTTAAAAATATAACCGGATTTAATAATTACTTTAATTATCTTATCGCAAATGATACAAATAACGAAATCACGTATATGGGAAAGTACATACAACGAGCTGATATTAGAAAAGCTATCCATGTAGGAAATGCCACCTTTAACGACGAAGATAAAACGGTAGAGACAAATCTTATGGGAGATATTATGCAATCAGTATCACCATGGATAATTGAATTATTGAATCATTATCAGGTTCTTTTTTACAATGGACAACTGGATATTATAGTGGCTTACCCACTGACAATAAATTTTTTGCAAAATTTAAAATTTAGTGGAGCAGATGAATATAAAACCGCAAAAAGGCATCAATGGTTTGTCGACGGTGTACTCGCGGGATATGAAAAACACGCAGGAAATTTAACGGAAGTCTTGGTCAGAAATGCTGGTCATATGGTACCAGCAGATCAACCCAAATGGGCATTGGATTTAATAACAAAATTTACTCATCATAAAGTGTAGAAAAATAAGCATATTTACATATATACGGTAATTATTATTTAAAATTGTTAAGATTACAATTATATTTGTTTTATAAAAAATAAATCATCTGCATTTTTATTATCTTGTTCGATTTAAATTTATATGAAATTTATTTTTGATTTAATAAAATACTAAAGAGAAATCAAAATGTTTGAAAATTGAATTAGCAAATTATACGTTTAATATTATTCTTAATTCAATTAATGTATATATAACAATTAAGTTCAAAAAATTCTTTTCTTGAATTTACGTATTTAATAGTTGCATAAAGGAGAATTTTGAGCCCTTACAATTTATATTTAGTGGTTTGTGAATGCTACTTTCTATTTAATTAACATGGATATAATTGTTTTAGCTACTTCTGAAATTTGTAGCTCTGCAACGACGCATTGTTCATAAATGTCCAATGCATATTTTTATAAGGAATTTAATGCTGTATAAAAAATATCTCTTATAATTTTTTGATAATTCAACTATTTCGAAAGTTATTTAAAGTTAAAGTTGATATCATGAAAAAGATCATGATGTTTTTTCAAGATTAACAGCGAAGCTACTAGACTTTAAAAAAAGTGTGGGTTTTCTTTTGTAAAGTATTTTAGTCAATATAAAATTATGTTATTGAATTAATTTTTAATTTACACAAATTTATTTTTTATTGAAAAAGATACTTTTAAAGGACTAATTGTCACCTTCAGTAAAATAATTAGCAAAACACGTGTATTTAGATAAGTTACTGTCTTAATACTTTAATACCAAACATTAATGATAAACGTTTTACAAAAAAGAAAAAACAATACTTACTTAATAAAAAACAATACTTAAACAAACATCACTGATTCGTTTAGTAATTTCGCTGTTAATCTCTAAAAGAAGTAAATGTTTATCCTGTTTAAACTATCTCCTTGAATAACATTTCAAATAGTTCAGTTATCAAAAAATTATATGATATCCTTTTTTGTACAGCATTAAATTGCTTATAAAACTTTATATCGTACATTGCGCTGTTACTGAGCTACAAAATTCAGAAGTATCCTAAAACAATTTTTTTTTCATGTTAATTAATTGTTAGGCTTCAAATTTTAACAGATGTCTTATTTCCTCTTCCTACAGCTATTAAACATGAGTCGTTTGTTTTCAGTAGCCTAATGTACACAGGTACGTTATTTTTAACTAGTAATTAATTACTGAAAATTATAAGAGAAGACTTGTATGACTGAAGTTATTAGACACAAACTAGATTACCATTTAATAGTCAAGACTAAATAATGTTTCGACAGATAAAAAATTGCAAATATTAGAGGTTCAGAAAAATATAAGTTTATTGTATAGCGGAATATATAGAAAACACAACTTATAAATACCCTTAATGTTCTTCAGGGTTCTAGAAACAAGTATGTTTGTTTAAAACAAATAAAAAAATATACAATTCATAGACATATTTATTGTATAACATATTTGTACAAAGCATTAGAAAATTAATCTAAATTAAAGTTCCATTAATTTTAATTAAGTACAGTATATTTGTTTCTAAGTTTTCATTTTCCTATATAAACTTTGTATAAAAAATAGATATTGCTTAAGTATATTCAGTGGTCGGTTTCGTCCTTCCTCATATACAGGTCTAATATTTTTTCACTTTCATAGTCTGGTTTTGATAATTCTTTAAATGCTTCATCATCAACGAAGCAAATTTCGTGACCGTCTGGATCAGTCAAAATAATAACTCTCACAGTTGCTTTCCCTGGTGTATCCAATGATATTAACGGTGTCAGTATGTTATTATTTGTTTCCTTTATGGTTTTTTCAATAAGAGGCTGTTGCTCATAGGGAACAGAAAATGCAATACGGCCATACGATTTTGCATGATTAACTGTTTGACCTTCAATAAATTATTATTAGCCAAAACGTAGCATTATTTTAAATAAGCAAATAATAATACATAATTACATTGTACATTGTCAAGGGTCTTTTCAATTTCATAAAATTTCAAAATATTTAATCAATTAAGTACATAAACCGAATTAGATTAAAAGTACTTTTACATGATACATGAAGTTATTTTAGTGATAAAGTAATAATTTTCTACAATTAACTGATAAATTTCATTTAATGATTATGGAATTAATTATTTTACAATAATTGATAAAGAAACCTAGGATATTAATCCGAAGAAAGATCATATCGATACCTTTTTGAGTAAGTAATTACATACTGCCCCCGAATTTACAAGTTAATGCAAAAATTATTTTTAAAACATTTTTTTAATCGTAAATGTATTAATTAATCTCAATAAAAACAATTACCTACTGTAAATACATCTGAAACAAAGGAAAAACGGAATTATCTATCATTAACTGATAAACTCCAATTGAATGATTATGAAATTAATTACTTAATTGATAAAAAAAACATTAGATAGTACTTTGAACAAAAAAAATTGGTTATAAACTTTAAGAAGTTACTTTCAAAGATAAGACCTTAAAAGATATACAACCCTTTTCCTTAATTTGATGGTATGCTTTCACAGTTAAGCAAGTGTAAGCTACAATATACATTACCAATGTCCTTAAATTCCAATTTTGTTTGAGTGCCACTGAAGCCAAGAACTGCAGACTTTTCTGTTTTCTCAAAAACATTTAGACCCAAAGTACCTTGCCAATATTTTAAAGTATTAGACAAATTAGATGAAGCCAAAGTAACTTTTTGAACAGGATCTAAACATTTGAATAAAAATAAATAAGTAAATTTTCTATGGTAATGCACAGAAAAGTTAACCAATTGATGAAATTGTTTTTTAAATATTACCCTTATCCAAAGGTTGAGGTTCATCTGTGATAAAGAACTTATAACCTCCTGGAGCTTCTAGAGTGTTTCCTTCTAAAATTGGCCACTTTTCTGCTTTTGCTCGCTCAAGGATCTCTTTACCTTTTATGGTTATGCCAATAAAATCATTACCTTTCTCATATGACTTAATGGGATAATTATAAGTTAATTCTACCACAAAATGACTATCTTCAGGGCCATAGCCGACCATTGTCTTACTCCAGCGATTTGCATAAGGCCTAAAAAGTTCTTATTATTATTTATCTCAATTAATGAAATAGAAAAAACCTACCCATTACATGATGCTTCACAGCCTTCAGCGAATTCCTCATGCCTTAATACCTTCATTCCCAGCACATTTCTATAAAATCTAAGTGTCTCATTTCTATTTGGAATTTTAAAAACGAAGTGAAGTGCTCGGCCAGTTAATGCTAACATTTCTCTTGTTATATTTTATAAAGATCACTTTTAAGAACAGTAAAAGATAAGACAAGTTTACATGTAAAGTTAAATCATAACACGTAATACCACTTTATCTTCTCTTACCTGCAGTAATTACTAATGTAATTACTAATATATTAATTTGTTATTATATGAATTTACCTCAAGGTTAACTGCCACTTGTTAACCACATTGGTTATACAGTTTGTCACACAAAAGTAAATAAAAGTAATAATTCTGAAACTTTTTATACCGAAGATTGCAGAAGATTGTGACACTTTTCAATAAATGTTTGTATGGCGAAGGGCGAAACTTATAACATTACACCCACAAATCATTATGCCATTGAAAAGCAATTTATAAGTACTGTATACGTAGTCATGAAGCACTTCCAATTTTTATTACTAATTTTGACGTTTAATTTAAAAAATACAAAGAACGACCTATGATTTACCTAACCTGAAACTTTCAACGTTTCTAACCTCTATATTCTCAAGTTTTGTAGATTTTTTATTATACATATTTAAACATAACATTATGCAATTAAATGTATTGAAATACATTTTATTTTTTATGTAGCCAGAACTTCTACCATAATGCTGTTGAGGTTATAAATATCAAAATGTTAAGCAACCCGAGAAGAATAGCGTTTACTTATTTTTCAATTAGTAATTTAAAAACGAGAATCAAAACTAAAGAAGCTTGCTTAACTACCTTTCCATTGATTCAACAAAGAAGAGGCAAAAAGGATGACTCCAATTCCATATCTACATTATTCAAACCAGTTCCCATTAAATCAAATCCTGATGATATAAATGTAGGAGTTGAACTGACTGGTTCTTTAAATAAATCTGATTTGTTGAAAGTTTTAAATAAATTTTACCAGCAAAGAGAAGTAAAGCAGCTACTGACTGAAAATGGCTTGGATCGTAAGTCTAATTTCAAAAAATAATGGATAGATTATAAACATAGGTGTACAATTATTATAGATTATATACAACACCAATCCTATGTGAGTTTTAGAAGAAATTGTTTAGATGCCAAGACCCTTCCTGTTGATCTGCATATTGTTATAAGTGACATTCTACAAGGGGCAGGTCATGTAACAGACATTTTCCCATACTTTTTAAGACATGCCAAAGAGATGTTTCCACATTTAGAATGCCTTGATGATTTAAAGAAAATTTCTGACTTAAGAGATCCTGCTAACTGGTATCCACAAGCTAGAGGTTTAAACAGAAAGATAATTTTTCATGCAGGTCCTACAAATTCAGGAAAAACATATCATGCTCTTGAAAGATTTATGACTGCCAAATCGGGAGTTTACTGTGGACCCTTAAAACTTTTAGCCAATGAAGTATTTAATAAGTGCAATGGGGGGGTAGGTAGATTAAAATACTATTTGTAATTGTTTATTTTATTATTCTCTTTTATTTAAGGGAACAAGTTGTGATTTAGTAACTGGGGAAGAACGAAATTATGCTGATCCTTCAGGAAATCAGTCACCCCATGTTTCCTGCACAGTAGAAATGTCTTCTGTTAATACCCCCTGTTAGCATAACAAATTTAAACAAAATTATCAATTGTTTTATTTATTTTTTTATTTCAGATGAAGTAGCTGTTATAGATGAAATTCAAATGATTAGGGATTTGTCTAGGGGGTGGGCATGGACTAGAGCCTTTTTAGGAATTATAGCAGAGGAAGTTCATTTATGTGGTGAAATTGGGACAACAGATCTTATACAGAAAATTTGTCTCACTACAGGTGAAGACGTTGAAATAAGAAAATATAAAAGATTAACAGATCTTACAGTTGAAAATGCTGCTTTAGGTAAAGAAAATGCATATTTTGTTAGTTAAATTAAGTGAAAACTAATTAAACAATTTTTACAGGTAGTTTGGAAAATATCCAGCCTGGAGACTGTATAGTTTGTTTTAGTAAGAATGATATTTATTCTGTTTCAAGGGCGATAGAGGCAAGTGGTAAAGAAGTAGCTGTGATTTATGGGGGTTTACCACCCGGTACAAAATTGGCTCAAGCTGCCAAATTTAATGATCCCCAAAGTAGTTGTAAAGTTTTGGTTGCAACTGATGCCATTGGAATGGGTTTAAATTTGTAATAAGTTTATTAATAAAATATAAACTATTCTTCTCATTTAATATGAGATATTTTTTTTAGGAGTATAAGAAGAGTGATATTTTACTCTTTAATTAAACCCACATTAAATGAGAAAGGTGAGAAAGAAATGGATGTCATATCTGTGTCTCAAGCGTTACAAATTGCCGGTAGGGCCGGAAGGTAAGCGCAAAATTGTTATATATATATTTAAATTAAGCATTATTTTATTAAAGGTATGGTACACAGTGGGAGCAGGGATTTGTTACCACATTTAAACCAGAGGATTTGAATACCTTAAAAAGTTTGCTAAATAGTGAACCTGAATCTATTACTCAAGCTGGATTGCATCCCACGGCGGAACAAATTGAATTGTATGCATACCATTTACCGAATGCTACTTTGAGTAATTTGATGGTAAGATTTGAAGTTTTTTATGGATTGAAGTCTCTTTTTATTTAAAATTACTTTTATAATGTTGTTAATTGAAAGATACTACTCAATTTTAATTTCTGTTTTCCAGGACATCTTTATCAATCTTTCGACTGTAGATGATTCTTTATATTTTATGTGCAATATAGAAGATTTTAAATTTTTAGCTGACATGATTCAGCATGTACTGCTACCTTTGCGGGCAAGGTACGTTTTTTGTTGTGCCCCTATCAACAAGAAAATGCCATTTGTATGCACAATGTTCCTCAAGGTAAAGCAAAACATTAAGAAATGATAAGAGAATTTTTGCAATAAATTGATTTTCTAGTTTGCCAGGCAGTATAGTAAGAATGAGTCCATAACATTTGATTGGTTGTGCAGAAACATTGGCTGGCCTCTTCAAACGCCTAAAACTATAATCGATTTGGTACATTTAGAGGCCGTTTTTGACGTGTTGGATCTTTACTTATGGCTAAGGTATGGTAATTGATTCCTAAAATGTAGGACATATATTTCTAATACATGTTCAAGCAATATAACGAAAAAGAAATCTGAAGAAGATTTGCCTGTCCCATGAAATGATCGAAAAACAAATTCCGCGTTACAAAGATCTCTTAATTTTTATGTAACTAAAGATAACGTAATATATTTTGTATAATGAATATTAAGTTCTAGGTCAGTGATTTATCGAACCTATCAGACGTAGAACATGGTACTCATCAGCAATTACTAAGTTCTAAATCCCGATCCACGTCTGTTAGGTTCAATAAATTACTGATTAAGAACTTAATTTTTACGTGCCTATCACATGTATACCTAAGCTGCGTTGTAGATTCAGTTTAACAAGTAGATACTTTCGTAAGGCCTTTTTCAAATATTTGAAATATGTACTACAGTTGGCAGTAAATATCAGTAGATGATGATATATTGGCCATAACTCCATAGTATATTGCAGCATACACCGCTGAGACATGTTCCAATTATGGCGCTCGAGGTACCGCCGAAATGGCCGCTATGTGCTTCTGTATGTATTTTTTCGTCCAAAAAACTTTAACTTCAAATAAAAGCGTTTCATGAACTAACTTTAAGAGTTAACCAGATGAATTATCGATTGTGGTAGCTTTCACTTGTTGAAAGTGTTTTGTAGTTTAAACAATATAATACACAAAAGGTTTCAAGAAATGTAATAACAATTCATAACAATTGTTTCGCTTAACTTCAGCTTCTCTACAAAGTTTATTATATCTAAAGTTAAGTGAAACAATAGTTGTGAATTGTTAATATATTTCTTGAAACTTTTTGTGTGATGATGTAAAGTGAATTTTTATTTTTTGTTGCTTCTGCTTTTTATAGGTAAAAAAGGTACCTTAACGGGACATCTCCTTTGTCAATACTTATTCAAAACTATCCGCTACTCCAATAACTTTGATTTGTACTAAACTGTTTAACTATTATAATTTGCTTGCAGCTATCGGTTTATGGATTTGTTTCCGGACGCACATTTGGTGCGCGATATTCAGAGTGAACTTGATTTGATTATCCAGCAAGGCGTTCTTCAAATTACCAGGCTTTTAAAGAATTCTGAAACAGGAATTAGGTCAGGAGCTGGGGCAGCTCCAGATGAATATCAATTTGAAATAAATAAGCAAAAGCAAAATTATTTACGAAGTACGTTTTATGTACTATGTTTTTCCTGTATTTTTATAAACTCTTTATCTTATCTTTTAGACACAAAATTATCCTCAGTTGGACGTGGCAAATTAACGGAAAGATTACTAGCACAGGGTCTGTTAACCCCTAAAATGTTACAGGAATTAAAAAAGGAATGGGGTGAACAACATTTCACATCAGATGATGATGATGAACCACTACCACCTAGAACGGTTAAAAGAAAACCTAGGCATAAACATTAGAATTTTTGACAAATATGTAAAATTTTTAAAACTTATTAAATTTAATTAAATATGGAAAAAATTAATTAATATTTTAAAGTTTTAGCTATATGTACATATTGTGACGTATTTGCTAACAACTGTTACTATCAAACTATTTATTTTTCATTAATTATATACACTATAATTAATAATTTGTACTTTCTCGCCTAATATTTCACTTCTTTTATACTCTCTCGCATACTATATCACTTCTCTTTTCTCTTTTCGCCTTCTGTCGCCTAGTTATTAGAACTGTCCCGTCAATTTCACGGAATCTTATTTATAGTCACTTCATTTGTTCTGGATGCTTCTAGAATGACGTTTCTCGAAGTTTATAATAGTTTATTTGTTCTGGAAGCTTTTAAAATGACGTTTCTCGAGGTTTCTAGTCTTTTCTTTAAAATATCGACAGCCCACATTACAGATCTTCATGTTTGAGTATATAAACGATGTAGAAAACTATTAATGAGTTGTTTCGCTTGGGACATTGTTCAAAAATAAAAGGATTAAAGCTACAGAGTTTTTGAATAATTACAATTTCTAGCAACAGTAGCCTAATCCTCAACATTTAGTTTGTAAACATAGTAAGAAATAATAAGACAGTTTTAGTGCTATTATCAAATAAATAAGTGACAAATAGGTCCTATAATTTTTTTGTTGGCACAATATATTTTTTTATATATGAATATGTAGTCGTTTGATTTGTTAAACATACTGTATGTGTATTCAGAGAAGTGGAGCGTTAGTTGTGTGACATATTGTACACAAAGTTATTAAAACATGACGTCATGTTTACGTGTCGACGTGTTCCTACGTTTTGTTCTCCTATCGGTGAAGGTGTGTACTAATACGCCAACATCACTGTTCACGTGATCAATTTTCGTCTACGTGTTCAATGTGAATGCCAAAAAGTAGAAAGTACCGTAAACTTTTTGTAGGGAGTGTGTAACGTGGTATTTGTGTTTCGGTGTTCATGAATTAAAGAACACTCATTTTTTCAAATCCTGTGTATTAGTGTATCCCTTTAACCATGGGGAGTAAGTATTTTCAGAATTAAACAATTAATAACCTATATTAATGGACAATTTGTTTAATGTCATACATTATTTTATAGTTTTTTTGCAGAATTTATAAACGTTTTTAATTATCATTTTTTGCAGTCAAATTTTTGGAAGTTGTTAAACCCTTCTGCAGTATTCTGCCAGAAATTGCAAAACCAGAACGAAAGGTATGTTTTCATTAAGTTTTATTAATATCTGACTAAAACATGTGTCGCCCTTACAGTATGTTTATTTCCTCACCTAAGGACAATTAAGTTTACAAATATATACTTTACAAAGTAACAGATGTTTAGGTTTTATTCCTGATGTTTTGTTATAGATCCAATTTCGAGAAAAAGTACTATGGACTGCAATTACCTTATTTATCTTCTTAGTCTGTTGTCAGGTAAGTTTCTGATTAATATGGTAGGAGAATATTCTACACAAAAAATGATATAAGTTACCATATTTTAATGCATATAATTTTTGAAACAGATACCATTATTTGGCATTATGAGTTCAGACTCTGCTGATCCATTTTACTGGATTCGTGTAATCTTGGCTTCTAACAGAGGTACATTAATGGAACTAGGAATTTCACCAATTGTTACTTCAGGACTTATAATGCAATTATTAGCAGGAGCAAAAATAATAGAAGTTGGTGATACACCTAAAGACAGAGCTCTATTCAATGGAGCACAGAAATGTAAGTTTTGAAGCACTGTTTGTTGAATTGCTTATCTGTTAAGTACTTCAAATAGTATGAAGAGTGTTTGTAATTTAACTTCATGAAGAAAATAACTTTTACTTTTAAAATAAGCCATAATATTGAAACACTATACATACAAATTATAATATAAATATAACATATAAATTTTATGCTAATCTAAATCCTGTAAGCAGTCATTGCAATCCTTACTTGAAACTATTTTTCAGTAAAGAAGAAGAAATGTGAGTTTTCTGAATAATATGTTGTTTTAAGGCTAATAGAAATGAGGAATATAGAAAAGTGCCATAATAAATCGTTAATAAAAAGTTTAATGTTTGTACAAAATGATTAAAGTATAACAATATTTTTTTTAAAAAATGACCCAGCATGGAGCCAATTTACAATGTTTACATTACAATGCTTTTTGAAATGAGTCTAATTGAAGTAAAATATCTGCTAAATTTAATAAGAAATTTGGTTTTAATATTGCATATTTATAGGCAATATGTGATTAGGTTTTTATTTTTTTTAGTGTTTGGAATGGTAATAACTGTTGGACAAGCCATCGTCTATGTGATGACGGGAATGTACGGAGATCCAGCTGAAATAGGAGCAGGAGTTTGTCTTTTAATTATTATTCAACTTTTCGTTGCCGGTTTGATTGTACTTTTACTTGATGAGCTCTTACAGAAAGGATATGGTCTCGGTTCTGGTATTTCTCTTTTTATTGCTACAAACATTTGTGAGACAATTATTTGGAAAGCATTCTCGCCAACGACTGTTAATACTGGTAGAGGGACGGAATTCGAGGGTGCAGTTATTGCATTATTCCACCTTTTAACCACCCGACAAGACAAAGTCCGAGCCCTCCGAGAAGCATTCTATCGTCAAAATCTTCCTAATCTTATGAACTTACTCGCCACTGTTCTTGTTTTCGCAATTGTAATATACTTCCAAGGGTTCAGAGTCGATTTGCCTATTAAAAGTGCAAGATATCGAGGACAGTACTCAAGTTATCCCATCAAACTCTTTTATACTTCTAATATCCCAATTATATTGCAGTCTGCCCTAGTTTCGAATTTGTATGTTATTTCTCAAATGTTAGCTGTTAAATTTCAAGGCAACTTTTTGGTTAATTTCTTGGGAGTTTGGGCAGATGTTGGGGGTGGTGGCCCTGCGCGTTCCTACCCTATAGGAGGCTTATGTTATTATTTAAGTCCACCTGAAAGTGTCGGCCATATTCTTGAAGACCCTGTTCATGCTGTTCTTTACATAATTTTCATGTTGGGATCCTGTGCGTTCTTTTCGAAAACGTGGATAGAAGTGTCCGGAAGTTCAGCTAAAGATGTTGCTAAACAACTCAAAGAGCAACAGATGGTTATGAGAGGACACAGAGATAACTCAATGATTCACGAATTGAATAGGTACATTCCAACTGCTGCAGCTTTTGGCGGTCTCTGTATTGGAGCCCTGTCAGTTTTGGCAGACTTTTTGGGGGCTATTGGTTCTGGTACTGGTATTTTATTGGCTGTCACTATTATCTATCAATATTTTGAGATATTTGTCAAGGAACAAAGTGAAATGGGCGGCATGAGTGCGTTACTGTTTTAAGTGAACGCGTTAATCGTTGGACACTTCGAGCATTTACTCGAAAAATAAAAGAAATCGCGGAATGATGTATTTTTTGTGATTGATCTCCCGCGAGATCGTTTCCCGTGACTTTACAGAATAAGTTCGTTAATTGTAACGTGTTGTAGCGAATTTAGGATAGTAATAAAGTTTTTTATATAGAAATTATTTAAAATTTGCCTCCCCACTCACACAGTAAGTTAAGTAAATGTTACGTAATTGATACTGTCTTGTTTATTTAAATGAATATATTTTCATAAAGAAGTGTGTGGTTTTGAGTTAAATAAAAATTTACAACTATTTTGTCTTTTTTTGTTCTAAAATGAAATTACATTAAATAACAACAATTCTATCTCACCTATTAGTGGTTGGTAATTAAAAAAAAATTATGTTATTTATTTTCAAAATATGAAACATGTCAGTGTTTTGAAAACATTGAGAAACAAACAATACCCAGTGTTTTTATAATATTAAAATTAAGTAAGTTTTAAGTTTGGTGTGTTCTAAAATTTGGGGGTAAGTATTTTCTTATTTATATATCAGCAGTGTTCTTCTATTTTTAGTAATTTTAAGACATACATACATACATATATTGCAAATTAAAATATATGTATATATTAATTAAAATATAGGTACATTATTTACCTATTGATTAACAGTTTGGTGTTGTAGTTTATTAAAGAATCTAAAACAGTAAAAGTAGTTATGTTGTTGATGTCCCAAGGGTGTTTTATCGGTCATTACTTGCCATAATTAGTACAAGTGTTTGCTAGACGGAAACAAAAAATTGATATCGCGGACATGAAGGGCATTCACTATTTAATTTCATTAGGCTTATGGGGAAGTAAATATTTATGTAGAAGCTCGAAATTTACTTTTTCTGGTTTTACTTAGAAACTGCTTCAGATCTTCGTTAAAATAAAGAATGTACTTCAAAATTATAATTTCAGGAACGAAACTTCCTCTTTTTCTCTTTTTTGCCCTATTTCCCTTTTTATCTGTTTTTCGAAATTTTTATATATTTCTCCTTTTTCAACAATTTATTTGGTGATTTTCACTAATCTGGAGTTCCCGTTTTCTAAAACTTATAATCAAATGTAATTACAGAAGTTTTGAGAACTCAGATAGCACTGTCTGAACTTATTAACGCGCAAAATGAAATGGAGAAAAACAAATTGAAGAAAATCAAAGTAACCGGCTGGTCAAATGTATAAAAGATTTAGAAAATAAACTGCAAGAATGTTAAAAAAGTATAGAAAGTCTGCTAATTGTTTTTTTGAAATTACGAATCAAAGAGCGTGCTTCTACTTCAATTAAGAAACAATTTGAATTAGGAAAAATATAGTTTGTTTATTTGCCAAGTAAGTATAAACACCCTGTACATTATATTGTTCTCTTTTACATTACGCAGTCGCGATCTGTTGCATTCTCCAACATTCAAAATTTTCGTCAAGTGTGCGTTGACGTTTGGTTAAGTAGTATCCTAAAGCTTTCTTTTCGGTTTTAGCGTAAATAAAAACACGCGTTTTTTAATCGGCAGTGAACGTCGTTCGTTTGGTTTTTTTTTAATGATAGGCCGTTTACTGAATAATTTAAGATAAATAGACAAACCGTGTCGGTGTTTTCGTGTTATTGTAAAAATTGACGTAGCAGAACTTTTATTATGTGTGATAAACAATTGACTCAAACAGAAACAGACGAAAACCGCAGTTCTTACAAGGTCAGGTTAGTTTTTATGTTCTACTAATACGTATTTTTTATCACTTGTCGTATGGTGGTAAAATGTATAAAAGTTTCATTCGTTAATAATAGTCGGTTTTTAAACGATATGAATATAATATTAATTAACGTTTAGTGTGATAGTTAATATTAAAGTCCAAGGCAATTAACAATTTTAATGCATAAAATATAAGCAAAAAATAACAAAGTTGCTTTTATTTTGTAACTGTAAATATATAAAAGATAAAATTTCTAACTAAGCACCTTGTTTTTTTACTATTTATACGAAAATTGTAAGAAAAATAATGTAGTGTTTGTTTTTATTTTATACAACTTGGTTTAACTCCAAATATATTCACTACTTTTCAAAAAATAAGGAAATCGATCAAAAAAGGACAACAAAGAAACTTTTGTTCTTTTTTATTTAATATTTTATTTTCAACAAGTAGCCTCTACAGCCGTTAATGATAATAAGGAAATCAAAAACAATTGTAACAAATTCTTCAAAGATGTAGAAGTTAGCGTTAAAAATTGGATGTGCTTAACATCATACGAACTTATTAAAAGTGGTTTCAATTGTCTAAAAGCAAAGTGTTACAAACCGTAATGAATGAAGTGGAAGAGATCGTTGACAAAATACGAAACAGTAATGCTAAATTAGATTTTAATGTTTTCATCAACAATTGCTTGATTATAAACGGTATAAAATTACAATGAGGCGGGAGACATGCCATTTCCTGCAATTAAATGTCGTCAATTTACGAAAATAACAATGATTTAATTCTTATTTAATAATTGAAAACTTAAAAGAGCAATGTAGTAAATAGAAAGCGGATTTTCTTGTTTCAAATAGCTTACGATTAGTATTTTTGATTTTAATGCGTAATTCATCCTAACAATATTTCGGTCAGGACGATTTGCTATGCACTAAATTTCGATTTAATTGCCCAGTTACAAGAGGAGGTATCCAGCATTAAAGGTTTATGATGGACAGACACGTGAGTAACCGTAAGTGTTCCCCGTTTTACCTTCGGCACGGAACTTCAATTAAAACCTTTAGAATTACTGCGTAGGAAATTGTTATGCCACGAATGAAATGATTAAAGCTGCCATAAAAAGTTTGTTTCATAACTCAATGCGAAAACTACCCAACGATGTTTATTCAGAACACAGGTCTTGACTTTAAAATAGTGGTTTGAATTAGAATAATAAACGCATTTAATTAACAAATGCGCGAACTTTTATGTTTATAAAATAAACTTTACGTTTGTTGAGTGCGTATAATAAAAAAAAATGAGGACAAGAATAAACAAACGAACTGAGGCGAGAAATATCTACTATATAAGGATAAAAGGTTACTTTTATTGAATAAAAAACTTTTTTATGATCAATTTTTAAATTCAGAAAAGCTTGTTCATTAAATATTTTTCAATGGCTACAACCGGGAATTATTAAGGAATTCCATGAAACTGGAAATCGTGGAAATATCAAGGAAATTTGTAAAAAATTAAGGAATTTTAATTTCAATAAAAATTGATTTTGAATATTTCGAATAATAATGCAAACTTTTATATTACAAAATATCAAAAACAAACAGTTTGGCGTCCGTGAGAAATTTTACCAATTACGATTTTGAAATCCGACTAAATCGATTTATCAGCTTTTTATCAGGAATTATTAGGGAATTAAATTACTAATGCTATCGACTTGAAATTTGCCGCAGTTTAGCATGTGATGTCTGTCTGCGTTATTTCGGTTACCTAACGAATTTTTAAATATATTATATTTTTATTGAAAGAGAAGTCTAAAATGGAGGGTTGAATTTTAAAGGTCAAGTAGGGTATCGTATAACATGAAAAGCCTCTGATATTATAGTCTCGATATGAAACCTTAAACCGTTAAATTTTCTCTTCAGAGTTGGTGCCCAAAATTATTCTTAATTAAAGGGTATTCGAAATAGTTAGCCTATAACACATTTAATAACTTGAATTGAGTTTAAGGTCAGTTCTGGTGAAACATTTTAATTATTTTAAGAAAATTAATAAAATTGATTTTAAAAGTTTCAAGTATACATTGACAATACCTCTATAATTGTTTCGGAATGTTATATCTTCTTCAAGAATAATCTTATTACTAAAATTAAAAGTTATTAGACAGGATTTATATTCATAAAGTTTCATGGGGGGATGCAATAATAAATTAAAGAAAGGAAATAAATAAATAAACTGCTTTTTTGTTGATGTAACTTATTACTCTCTTGAGAAAGGCTTAAATCAGCCGAAACAATTGTTGAGAATTAATAAAATTTCAATTATGAAATAAAAAAGCAGTATATTTATTTTTTTATTCCTTTCTTTATTTATAAAATGTTTCACAAAAAACCAACTGCATATAGTATTCAAGCAAATAATAAATTATTTTCTTTTTTATAAATGGCTTTCTTAATTTCTAATTGTTCTAGTAAGTCTTTAATAATTTTACATTTTCTAAATCTATGTTGTGTTTATTATTAATACAATGGGTTGCTAAGCCAGTTGAGTGTTTTGAGTTGATGATTGATTTTTTAAAATTGAAAAAATCCTGTCTAATAACCTTTAATTTTAATAATACTCTTGAAAAAGGAATAACATGCCGAAACAGTTGGTTGTAAATATATACTTGAAACATTTAAAAGCAATTTTATTAATTTTCTTAAAATACAACATATTTATTTAATACGGTAGGTACATAACCTTCGGGGAACGAATTAAATTTGCATTTGTCGGTTTTTAAAAATATTTTTTGTTTAAAATTTGTGTTTCATTGTTTAACACGTATTTAAATTGTAATATAATAAATTGCGTGTTTTAAGCAGTAATACTACGAGTTCTTAACAAAATCTCAGAAACATATTGAAAAAAAAAAACGTAAAAGGTAGCAACCTACGTATATCTGCTGGTTATATCAGAAGCAACACAGATGATTATTGATTATTACGACTATTTTTAGATATTTTTCCGAAAAACAATTTTTGAACAGAATAAACGAAAATGGTTCTAACAACGGTTCATTACCTAGTCTATTTGTTTAATCGCATTTCTATAATAGGATTAGAGATAAATCATTTAAATTAGTTAGAATCCGATACGCGTATAATATTATACAAGATCTCGTTAGTTAAAAATGGGTGATGGGAAGTACTACGATAAATAAAGGTATTGTATGAAAAATTGATTAATTAAATAGCAGGTACATACAGTAATTGCTAATTAAAAAATCAGTGTAATTAAGAGTCGGTTGAGAATAGAAGAAACAGTAAAACTGATAATTGTTTTAAATTTTTCAATAAGACTTTAAATGAATATGAAAATTAAATTTGAGTTTGCTTTTCTGAAGTGTTATGTGATTTTGCATTATATGCAATGTCTTCTATTACTGAATATTTTGGTTCATTTTGAATTCAGATAATTACAGACAACATAGAATGTCGTTTCTTAGTGTTTTTACTATGATAAAAGCAAATACACTAAGGTATATTTACTAAATTTTTTGCTAAATTAAAAGCTACATTAGGTTTACTATATACATACATATATTATATTGTAACGAATTTTCTAATTCACTTTATTTAACAATTGTTTATTTATAACTATTTAATCACTTAAATACTACTAACAAACTTAAACTAGTTATTTATCTGACAAACAATAATGCACTTTATTTATATCAGTTTGTGTCTCGCCGTTGAATATTTATATTATGCGTCCGGAAATCAACTGTCTCGTTGACCCGGAGATGAGGGTATATATTTACTGAAAAAAATTACTAGAAAATACATGAAAATATTTCGACCGCTTTCCAGAGAAAACGACTTGTTACTTCAACAGAATATTCTCGAACGTCTATTGTCCGGTATCGATCGGTCTTAGCATCAAACGTGCCGCCTGCGGGGTACGTCAGCGTTAATCGATTCATCGCACACACGTATACGTTCGCTACAATATATAATAGAATTCAAAAAGAAGGTGATTAAAGCTCGACGATTGTTTTTCATTTAACGCTTTAATTCACAGTATCTAAATATGTATTAAATAATAATATACAAACTTCATTGTGTCTCGGTATATCAGTTTGTGTCACGCCGTTGAATATTTATATTATGCGTCCGGAAATCAACTGTCTCGTTGACCCGGAGATGAGGGTATATATTTACTGAAAAAAATTACTAGAAAATACATGAAAATATTTCGACCGCTTTCCAGAGAAAACGACTTGTTACTTCAACAGAATATTCTCGAGCGTCTATTGTCCGGTATCGATCGGTCTTAGCATCAAACGTGCCGCCTGCGGGGTACGTCAGCGTTAATCGATTCATCGCACACACGTATACGTTCGCTACAATATATAATAGAATTCAAAAAGAAGGTGATTAAAGCTCGACGATTGTTTTTCATTTAACGCTTTAATTTACAGTATCTAAATATGTATTAAATAATAATATACAAACTTCATTGTACAGAATAGGTGTTTGAGTTATTCTTACAAGATATAAAACTTTTATTTGTAAACAATTGAAGAATTAAAATCGTAGGAAGCTTAAGTTAACTAGAAGCCGTATTATGCAAATTACAATGATCAACTTGTTTTTGAGTTTACAGTGAGACTTTAACTGCAAAAATACAGGAACTTTATGTCACGTTATTGGAAGTATATTGTCATCTACTGATATTTACTGCTAATTGTAGTATTTTATATGTTTGGCAAGGGGTCTTACGAATGTACCTACTTGCCAAACTAAATCAATAACGTGGCTTATAAATGTGATACGCAAATTAATAAAGAATATTAAGTTCCTAGTCAGCAAGTAGATTCAGTAGATAGCTTCGTAAGGTTCTTGTTAAACATATGAAATGCTACAGTTAGCAGTAAATACCAGTGGATGGCGACATACTGCCCGCTTATATCAATTTGCTTTTATGGAGGAATCTCGGTTTGGTTGGTGATTTATCGAAACGTGTTGATGTGAACTAATAAGTTCGAAATCGGGATCCACGTCTGGTAATTTCGAAACATTTTTTACTAAGAACTCAATGTTCTTTATAAAATAGTTGAGCGCGAGTTTTTTACTGTTAATAAGTGTTTCGTTTCATATTTAAAACTTCTGTTACCGCTTTTTTTTACTGTTGGGACTTTTTTTTTTGGTATCTACTTAGTATTTTATATATATTTTCTTGCCTATTACTTAATTGAGTTATTTTGATGCTTTCGAAATTTTTCCTTCCTCAAATATATTTCTCAATTTATTTTCATTATACCTTTAGATTCTAGAATCAACTTTTTTCTCACACACTTCATTTAACATTCCCTGAAGCTATTCTTACCCCAATTTTATATCTTTTGATTATACAGCATCTCCTAATTTATTTTGGTTTTGCTATACCTTTAAACTATTTCTTAGCTTCCAGTAATACCTGATTATTTATTAAATAAGCTTTACTCTTACTTGGAATATTTATCAAGGATTTATTTACCATACAAAAACTATTTATGAATTAGAGTGGGGTCGAAAATATATATAAAATATGTAAATGACTCATTAGATCTTCATAACATTGTTTTTAACACATGGGCTGAAAATTCCCGGGCCTAACACATAGATGGCGCTAGTTTTATTGCATTCACCTCTTTTTCAGTTAGTACTAACTTTCAAAAGACAGCTGTTAAAATTTCATGATATTCTATTCATTAGTTTGTGAGTTATTTGCTAAGAGTGACTTTATCTACCTACTTTTGTTATTTTCAAAACAATGGATCAAAAATTTCGTGTTTTAATTTTACACTGCTTCTTGATGGGCAAAATACCGTTCAAGCGAAGCAATGGCTTGAATAGTGTTATGGAGATTCCGCTCCATCGGAAACAACTGAAACAAAATAATACGTTGGTTTGCTGACTTCCAACGTAGTCGTAAAAATATTGATACACTGATGACGCAGAACGCAGTGGACGTCAGCAGCCAAATGAGGCGGTCACACCAGAAAACATAAAAAAATCCACAAAATCATTTTGAATGATCGAAAAGTAAAATTGCGTGAGTTAGCTGACATGGTAAAGATATCATATCAAAAGAATGTGTTGGCTTTATGTTATATTGCATGAGCATTTGACTATGAGAAATATAAAGCACTGTTCAAAGTGGGTGCCACGTTTGCTCACTGTTGACCAAAAACAAGAACGTGTTGATGATTCTGAGCAGTGTTTGGCCATGTTTAAACGTAAACGTAACGTAAACCGGAATTTTTGCGTCGACATGTGACAATGGATGAAACATGGATCCATCACTTCACTTCGATTTGCTCCCATATATCCATACCACCGTATTCTTCAGATTTGGCTCCCAACGACCAGTGACGGCTTGTGGTCAATTTTTCGGGAGAGTCAAAATTGTCAATTCTCAAAATGTCTTAACTGATTTTTATTTCAAGAAAAACATGATGGTAGAGGTGTGACAGCAACTATTGGTTAAAAATATGCACATAAGTGACAAAAAATATTAATTTACACCACAAATATATAAGTATATAACCCGATCTAAAAAGACTACTAACGAATAAAAACACCTCAAAAAATATTGTATTTTTCTCGACGCGGCTGTTGACCCAAACCTTGCCATTACACTGCTTCAGAAAGCCGTATAACATAGTACAAATTAGATCGGGAAAACTCGGCTGACACTCGCCATCGTTTAAATCAATGCGGTCATCGCTGGCTGCCAGCCCGGTTTATGTCATCTGCCAACGAATGAAAATCAATAATCAAATCAGTACTACCAAGGAGATGCAAAATGTTGCGGGTCAGTAAATGGGTCGCGTTTATACGCTTAGAATAGAATAAAAAGGTAATTTCCAAATTTAAAAGATAATGAAAAAATATATTATTTAATTTATATCATTATTATACTTTTGTTTGGAAATATACTGGGGAGTCAATGACCATATGACCTAATGGAGGAGCCGCGCCTGCCAGCGACTACTGGTTGTTCGCAGACCCAGACCAAAAAATGTTCGCCGGCAAGAAATTTCTCATGAATGAAGAGGTTATCGCTGAAACTGAAGCCTATTTTAAGTTAAAAGGTAATTTTTTCTAAAAGAGTGGTATTGAAATGTTCGAACGGCGCTGGAATAAAGCCAATTTTGAACAAAAAAAAACGTGTTTCTTATTAGGCCTGGGACTTTTCAGCCCATGTGTTATTTATAAAAAAATATCTTTAAATTTCATTCACCTACTGAATTTTTTATCTTATAATCTTGAAAGGTGAAGAGTGTTGGAGGCCCATCTTTGATGGGTTGGGAGGGCGCTCGCGATAAGAAAGCGAAAAGTGTCGAATTCACCCCTGACAGCGCCTACCACTAAAGTTGGTAGAGCAACTTAACGGTTATGACCACCGGGGCGAGATGAGGGAAGGTGGGGGAGGAGAGAGGGTTGAGTGGCAGAGAGGGAAGAGAGATGAAGGAGGGAGGTTGGGGAGATGTGCTGTGAGAGTGAAGAGGTGGTTGCGCTTTGATATTTATACTGAGGAATGTAGGGAGTGGCAGAGTGGTGAGAATAGCGCGTTGGTGTCGGCATATTATTGGCTCGTCCTGTGAACGCTCGGTGTGTCGATGAGCCTTAGCCCACGTTGCCGCCGCAGTACCACTGAAGATGTCAGCCGCATTTGCCGATGAAACGTCTAATCAGTGCGATATAGATAGTATCACTTACCTACTGATTGTGGTTTTATAAAGTCACGTATCGCCTATTCTGATTTGACACCACATCACTGCTTAACTTTTTAACTCTTCTCAATTCCGTATAAACGTAGTTTTCATTTAAAGCAAATAAATTTTAAAAAATACTTGCAACTTGCACATAACCTGCTTAATTATCCACTATGAAGATGATATGTAATCCGATGAATCCCATTACTTTTCTCATCTGGAAAAGAACAAACATATGTGTATCACTTAATAAATGGGAATTTGAAATATTGGTGATTTTGAGATAATGTTTACTTTGTGCTTGGTATCTTAAATATAAAGTTGCAATAAAAAAGGTCATTCGTAATACAAACAAAAGGAGCCGCTTAGAAAAGGCAGCACATGCGGATGTGTCCCTAAAATATCAAAAAGAAGCCGCAGGCATTTCACAAAAAGACAAAATATATTCGTAAAAAACGAACGATATAGAAGTTTTTTACCAAACGAAAAGTCCTTTGACAGAAACAGGAAGTAAATAAATATAGATAATTGAGTCTATCGTTACTTCGTTGAAATTCATATTAACTTTGAAGAATAAAAATAAACACAGGTTAAAATTTCAACAGATATCAAAGAATTCTAGTAATCATAATTAAAACATATTTACCATAATTTTATTTTTTCGAATGTTATATTTCGAGCTCAAAGATAGTTTCTTTAATTCCAATTGCTGACATTATCGATCTTTTTCACGTTAACAAATATTATATTTAATATTCACAAACATCTATAATTAACAAGATAAACATACATAAAAATATAAAACACTAATGCATACTCATTAATAGACAGTAACAAATACATAAAACGTTAATTAGTTTAGAGATTGGTTCCTTTTATTATTTTACAAATTGTATATTTTGCGATACCATAATTTCAAGTTAAATACTCATCATATGCAATTTATCATAAAGAGTAAGACACTTTCCTTTTTTTAAGAGACATTTCAACATTTCACGTATGTATGTAATGATGTGATATGTACAAGCACAAAAATTATTTAGGCCGTGTATGTACAACACCTTCTTTAATCCAGCCTCACAGCAAATTATCAGAATACGTATGACGTCACAATAAAAAGGCCGATTGTTTTACATTAGATAGAGTGCGAGACGGCGCCGGCGGAAGATACGGTATCGAAACGAAAACGTTTAATTGTTTCAGAGCTACTTAAACCTTGCTTACAACACGGAAAGTATTAGCAAAATCGAAGCTGATGCTAATTAAAATTATTGTGTAATTTTCCAAAATTTAATAATCATACTGAGACACTGGGAATATTTTCAGTGTATCGTTTATTATAATAATTATAACATCGAGCATGGTGAACAAGTGTTGTGAACCAAATTTCTGTAGCAATTATGAAACAAATAAGACTAAAGTTCATATATTCAATTTCCCAAAGCTGAAGACCTTCTGATTAAGTGCAATACACCGAGAAAATTTTATAATATCGGAGCATTCCGTAGTCTGCCATCTTCACTTCCAAGTAACCGATATTGTTTACACTATTTCACAAGTTGATTGGAAAACAGGTAAGATTTTAACAGTTGATTTGAAAAATCCAAAATTTAAAGAAAATGCAGTTCCTTACATTTTCCCGGAAGCTACATCTTTTGATGTACACGTCATTACTACTCGTTTACTTGTCTTCGACAATTTAGGGTAATTTATTAAATTTATTTCTAGTTTATATTTATATATAAAATATGGGAGTAGGGCTACTGGCGAGACCCCCATCATAATAGGTCAACGCACCGACGAAATGATACCTCAAAGGTGGTGTGGAAATCACAGTCTTTCGTTTCTTCCTCCATTAAAAGTAGTTAAAATTGCTGTCGTAGAACAATCTAAACTCAACAAATTGTTATACATGTGTCTTTTTTACATTATTTGGAGGTTAAAACATAATTTTAAACATTATATTTTTCATTTCTATTCCGATCCACGATGTTTTTACTTGCATGTGAACGTATCGTTTAAGTATTGGTGTTTCACGTCAGCCTGAATTGACTGACGTCATATTTTGGTTGTCGGGTCTTGTAAAAGGAGGTGTTGGTATGTACAACGTACATAACGTAAACACTAATAACGAACTATATAGGTACTGTTGAGTCCAGGTATTGTGGGTTCGACAGAATATTTACCGTAACTCACGACAACGAAATTTTTATTGGTCGTTGTTGCACCAAATGTTCAATTTAATAATTAGTTTAAATTCTTGTATACAACGTATCGAATAGTACATTTAGTTGCAAAGAATGAAAGTCTCTAATTAAAGGTTATTAACAACGTACAATTAAACGTACACTAAGTTGCAATAACTTTGTAGAGAAGAAGTTTTATTTAAAATCTCGTCATTGAGATACAAGAGATACTACTTAGGCTAGGTCAGTCGACAATATTTATATGTTTACTATATCTACTAACCTATCTAAAGTGAATACATGGAAAATAAAAACACCTTTCCAGCTAGTAGGACAGGGGAAGAATCAAATATATAGGGGATTTACAGCATTGGCCAAATATCGATTCTTTAGGTCAATGGGCATTCTATAGCCGAAAGTTTAGTTTGTTCACGATATACAGAGTTCTAGGATAGTTAATGTAAGGCGATTAGTTTCCTGGTATATGGCAGAGTTGAGGTGGTTCCCTTAATGGAGATATAAGGGAATAAAAACTCAATATTGTAAATTTTTGAGTTAGACTCCAGTTATGCATACAATCTAATTAATAACAACCACGAATTTAATAACGATTTTCAAGTTTTACATGTCGAAAACAATAAATATAAATTATCCTTATTAGAAACTATAGAAATAAATAAATATAAAAATACCAATTTGTTAATAAATGAACAACTAGATGTATGAAACTCTCCACTATTAAACATCCTTTCTACCCCTATCCCCACCCCCTGAAATAGTATTTAAGGACAAAAAATTGTTTAGTTTGTTGTTTAAATATAATGTTACATCAATATGCTGGTTTATATCGTATTATGCGTAGTTCATGTTATCGCGATTCTACTGTATTTTCACAACAAGTTTAAGCGTAATTGTCGACCAGTGACTTTTGCTGCTTTCTGTAGTAAGATTTCTAAAACATAAGGTTATATTTGAAGTTATGTAGATGATATTAATGATCACTATTTACTTGTATTCATTTTGAACGTCCTGGGATAATGAAGTAATATAAGCAACCTCTTTGTAAATTAGTTATTACTTTTATGATCGAGTTTTTGTTATGGTCGGCAGATTTTGTTTGTATTTTATGTTTTTAAACGCTCTATATCTTGAAAAGGAAACATTTGAGGATTTATTATGAAAATGTCTCAGGATTGGGACTAAGCAGAATGGGCATGCAATAAAAAAACATCCTAATATAACCTATTAAAATTCACAAATCATCTTTAATTAACTCTCAACATTAAGCAGAAATTTACATTTGAGCTAAGGTATATGCTGACATCCTTCGTTTCCTTATAACTTGTAATGTAGGTTTTCGAAAAAAGAAAAATAATTAATTAACATTAGAGTTAGACGTTAAAATAGCGATCAGGTACTACTGAACGCACAATTTCCTTGATTCTATTGTAAGAAAAAGTAAGATAATTAAAAATAAAAATAATAATGTTGATAATTTCTTCTCTAAAGGATAAGATATTGTTACGTTTTTGCTCTAAACTCATTTATTTAAACTCTTTCAACAAAACTTAACTATTTAACACAACTTCGGTTCAACAACTCTCGTAAACACTTTTCGTCGTAAACCTCTCTTTCTGTCAATTGCCTGTTCTACGTCACCTGTCAACTATTCTCAGTCAACTGTTTTAAATCGTTTTTTTTTTTCGAGGAGGGGAATTCTTCAAAAGACACCCCCGAGAGGGTAGTGTCGGATTCACCGTAGTGCCTAGTAGTTGTCTCGGTTATTCTAAAACTAGGCATGGGCAAACTCCACTCTGTTTTTGCAATCGGCGCGGGTCAATTACACCCAAAACACCACGTCCGTCACATTTTTAACGAGTTTTATATAAAATAAAAACATAGAAAGTTTCAAGAAATATATTTGTTCACGGATACTACAACTCTTTCGCTAATATTGTAGTTTTTTTAGGTGAAGACTTAATAAACGTAGTTAATTTCGCAAGAATGTATAGCATCACCTATTATTAATAAAGTTAGAGTAAGGAGAGATATTAAATTAAGTTTACTTTAATTAAGATTTGACAACGTTTTACATGTAAAAGTTTGAAAATTAACACGTAATATCCTTTTTTAAATCTTAATATAAACTTAAAATGAATATTTATCTCCACTGTAACTTTAATAATAATAGGCGATACTGTAAATTCTTACGACATTAATTAGGTGTGTTAAATCTTCACCTGAAGAAGCTAAAATGTTTGCAAAACAATTGTAGTGTACTTTATTTATTATCATTCACTCTTTCATAAAGAATTAGAATAATTCTGACCTCTCTCTTCTCGTCCCATTAAATTTGCTTACTTAAATGCCCCTTACACAAAAATAGTATTCTAATGAAATGTTATTCGACATTTTTATTTTTGAGATGCACCAAACTGCACTAGATTTTCTAGAGTAATCTTTACTTTGGTAGCAAATAATTCGTATCCCGTCCACTCACTAAAATTTCTTTAAAAGTTCGTGCGTGGACTCTTTAAGATAAAGTCCGATTTGTACTAGTTTCATTTTGTTACGATAATATGAATACCATTTGTATGTACTTACAATTTATGTGACTACCAGTGGCAGTTAAAAAGTTTCAGACAAGAAAAAGTTCATAAAAATCAATTATTTGAAAAATCTCACTAGTTTATACTACTTCATAGATGCAGTGCTTTGTGTAATGGGTGGGATAGCTGTAATAAGAAAATAAATCCAGATGAGGAACCAGGGAAAAGACGATCGCCCCCCCCCCTCCTCCAAGGCTTGACTCCAGAGCAGTGCTCCCAAATGCAGCACCCAAACTCCCGTGAAAATTCCATTTTTCTATGAAGTAAGCTTTTTAATCCTCATAATCTTCCGTGGTAATTTATTTACTTGTGAACCAATCTGGAAAAAAGGAAAAAACCAATTATTAGTTTCTGGGAAGTCGATGAATGGTTCATCTACAGCCGAAAGGTTTTCAATTCGTGTACAATGTATATATGTTACGTATAATATCTACTTTACATCACAACGCGAATCTTTTCAGTTTCAGATAAATTTATTGGTCTTAATATCTATTTTAAAAGACGAAACTTATTTAATCTCGAGTCTAAAACCTACTGGTTTACAAGAATAGAACTCTCCAATTTTAATATTTAAATAAGAATAATTTCTTGCAATATAGACAGTTTTTTAAATTCAATTAAATATTACAATGCGTAAAGTTGTGTTCTTTATTGCAAAATTTCGTCCAATTTAATAACAAGATTTATATACAGAATCAGGATCATTTAAAACATGAAACAATTTATTCAAAAAAGAAGGAATTAAAATCCTTATTCGTGTAAATTTTAAGATCAAAGATCTCACATTTTGAACGCGTCCTACCAAGTAGGCACAACGAACTGAAAACCACATCCCACGACCGGTTTCGACCTATCGAATCTCATCAGGTGGGCGCTGGCAGAAAAGCCTTTACAGACTATATTATAAATATACATATATATAAAATATACCCCTACCGGCATTGAATTGCACTGTTGATTCTGATGGATTCTTAGACGAAGATATAACATATTTAAAAAGAGAAGGTGTTAAATCCCCAGTCGTCTAAATTTTAAGGATCACAGATCCCACATTTCGAACGCGTCCTACCAAGTAGGCACAGCATACCGAAAGCCATATCCCACACACGGATATACTTATTAATTAAATAATTAAAGGTTGAGGGGGACATTTATGGTTTACGGGGTTTAAATAGCTTGGGTTTAATGTTTTGGGTTATTGGGTGATGTGTTTCAGAGCACTGGTCCGGTGTCAATTAGGAATCATGAGTTTCTTCCCCCCTTGAGCGAGTGAGTTCTAATATGTACCCTCTATCTCCATCGAGCCCTCTAAAGAAGTCATCTGGATCTGCCCCTGATAAACTCTTGTATAGGGTGTCATTTATATAACGTCCCTTGTATATTTGTTGATCATATTTGAGTAAAACGACCGGACGATATTCTCGTTAGAAAGACATGATTGCTAGATATAAAAAAAAATATTATCGAGCCTTTTTTATACGTGCAAACATTATTATTAGATGCCCCGGACGATGTCACCTTACACTGTCCTTGAGTTTTGACAAACAAGCCTTTTTTACACAGAGCAGAAATTTATGTTAGTCAAATGTTGTGAAACTCATAAGATACTGGCTTTTATTCTTTTTCATATTAAATAAGTTTCATAAGAAAAAGATCATACTGTATTCAATTAAAACCACGAATATCTTTTAGCTTCAAAAGAACTGTTAGTAAAAAACTAGATACGAGGAGTAAAATAAAATGTTTTGCTGCTTTAAATCATTTAAAATTCAACAAATGATTCGTATGCATGAATTTTTTGCTTCGTTGATATGTTAAATACTTACCTAAATTTGCGAGTTTACTTTGTACCTAGTAACATATATTCATATTATAAAAAAGGTGCTGGTTTTGTAAAGGAATAAAGAATAACTTTAGAGTCACAAAGATAATATGTTATAAATAAACAATAGGTACAAATATCTATTAACTTTTACAAAGAGGTAGCTGTATCTATCGTATTACCATTTCAAATGTTGTTTGTTTTGAAAAGACCGTTTAGTTTAGACTCACAAAAATTTTGTTTTGAATTTCCGTGTTTTTGAGTTACTATTAAATGAAATTTATAGTTCCCAAATCTCTTAAACATCGTTCACACTACACCGTTTTTTGTCCGATTCGTGTGCGTGCCGAGTCCGTACTGTCGGAGCCTAGATCGAGTACAGCATTCACTAAAAACAATGTAGCGTAAATCATCTTTAATAATTTTTATGTAAAAATGTACGTATTTATAAATCTAAAGATTAATAAGGCTATATAGAAAGTTTGTCAAAAACTAATTGGCTGTTAAATTAATAATTAATGAAAATAGAAGGTTATAAAGCTTAATTGAAAAAAGCAGGTTTTTGGTGTGTTTTAGTTTTTTTGGTGTTCATTCTTTATTAATAAACCAATTTCCATGAAATATAAACCGAAAAATAAAGTTACGTACCATCCGGTTTAACGAATATAATTTAATATGTTATACATGAATAATATATAAAATGATAGAGGATATAATTGGATTCTGTGTGAGCTGTTTTGCGTAATAGACAACTTCATTTGCTATTATAAAAAACGGCAGCGAATGAGCAATCAAAAGAAAAAGGCTGGATAATAACTGAATTATAAATGTAGAATAATTTAAAAACAGAATATCAGACATAAAATATTGTAACGAATATTTACGCTAAGAAAAGATAAATAGGTATTGGTTTCTTCTTGATATTTTTACTTAATTCAATGTGTGTAATAATAAATTACCTTTTCAATGAAAGCTTTGTCTGTAATATTATCTCTTAAAATTACAAGAAAACTATACCGCAGGTTCTAAGTCTTACAGTTTTGGAGTAATACTCGTTACTCTGTTAGTAATAAATGTTTGTAAGGTACTGGGTGATAGTAGTACTCGCACTTTAACGTTTTTATTTACCCCGCGACTTCGCACCTCATGCAAAAAGGTAGCATAGATCTCCCCTGACAACCTCGCCTTCATGTCTGCCATGTTCGATTAAACTCTATTAAGTTTATCCGAAGATTAGCCCGTACTAACAAAACATTATCGTAGAATCATCAGATCATCAAGATCGGTCGGACTTTCTCCCATCCTGAGCCAATCTTCGCATTCCTCTTAAACTAAAACATTTCACAATCCTGACTATTTGCGAATAGTGATCTAATCTAGGCATTCCCTTTGTCCTTTTTACTCCTATTTCTGCCTCTAATACATCTCTAACTAACCCTTAACGTCTCAAAAAGTGTCTTACCAATCTATCTCTCCTTTTTCTTATTTACCGCCCCATTTCTAACCTTTTTTATCCAGGGTATTTTCAGTAACCGCCTGACAAATTATTTTAAGGGTCGTTTCAGTTTTAATAGCTTACTAATAACCATATGAGTTTAAAAAAGCCAGTTATTTCGATATTACAGACAAACACATTAATTTTATTCATATATGTAGATTTATAAATTTGTTATAATATTGAGTTATGATCAGTATGCCGCCATCTACTGATACGTACTGCTAACTGTAGTATTTCAAATGTTTGACAAGGACCTAACGAAGGTACAGTGGCCGGCACCTAAGGAGATTCAGCGACGGTCAGATTGACAGGTAGGTAGGCGGAGACTTTTAGCATAGTAATAAATGAAACAGCCAATAAGAATAGAGCTGGACCGAAACGTCAACTTGTAGCTTAGTGGCGCGTATCACTGAGAGAAAAATATTGAACACGGAACACAAGTGAATTCATTCAACTGATTTAATTCCTAATAGTGAACAATTAAAATTTCACTATTATCATGAACATAAAGAGAAAATCACGGTTATAAGCACCTAATCATATAAATCTAGGAATAATAGCCAATTTAAAGATTATTAGGTAGGCATAGAAATAAGTTGTTGACGAACAAAATAAACTCGAATAAACAAAACTTGATAATATGAATTATGTAGTGAATCTTACCCAGGTCTATTTGTTAAGGCATTTGTTAGAAAACTTAGTTTCTACAATAGATCTTTATATTTGTTTCTTTTATATTTCGTAGTTTCGTTTATAGTTCTAAGATTTGTGCATATACCAGATATCATAAATAATGTTGTTAAGTCTGGGTATCAGGTTCGCTGAAGGCTATAGAAGAATATCGTGGTTAGTAGTTGTAAGTATATTATTTCTTTACAAACAACCACTTCTCTACTCTGTTAATTTGCAACGGTTTGTCACTACGCTACTGAATTGTGCTGAGAAATTATCATTCTGCCTACCGGTCGATTAAGCCGCCTTAAAGGGGCTAGACTTTGCCACTGCGCATCCGATGATTTATGGCTTTTGAATCTCCTTACGTGCCGGCCACTGTATATACCTGTCAAACTGAATTTGTGACACAGCTTATATATGTGAGAGGTACGAACCAAATTGATAATGAACATTAAACTCTTGGTCACTAGTATAGTAGTATAACGAACCTTCGAGGTTCAAGTTTCGATAAATCACTAACCAAGGACTTAATGTCCATTATTATCATTTCTCGCTGAAAGCAGAAACCTTTCGGATCAATTTCTAGCTGAGGATTGGCTTACTTTTGTTCAACAAATAACAAGTACCGCGATTGGTTACTTTATTTTAATTTATAAACTTCTTATTAGAAGTCCAGTAATACACCGAAGCTATACGATAGTTGAAACTAACGACAATCGCGTTAAGTCAGTCATCATTGAGTATAAATACAAATTATTTAATTTGAACCGAGAGTTAATAAAAACACTAAAAACAAAGTAGTATTATATTAAAATACACGAATTACGAAAACGACATTGAAAGCTTCGAAAAATATAATCAATCGTTTAACGATCCAACGTTTTCTTCATTTCACAATAAATTTCTCGATAACACGTTAATATACATTTTTTCCTTGTTATATAGATGTATCAGAAATGACGTAAGTATCTTATAATAGTTTCGATTTCTTTCTCTTATTCCACGAATTTGAAAATACGAACCAAAATGGTAAAAAGGTTGCTTATTCTTTTAAAACCAACAACCGATGTTTCGCCCTTAGTTCTGGTGCTGCAATTTTTTCAAACCTTTCCAATAAAATTGTATACAACAGAATGATATTTCTATTGATACTTTGAAATTATATTGTGTTTTTCTGTTTGCCTTATTTATATAATGTTTATTGTTACTTAATTGGTGTAATTATATATTTTTCTGAAAAAAACCAGTATAATTTTGTATTCAAAGTAGAAGACTGAGACAGTCTCGCATCGATTACTGTTGCATAAAACGTGTCATAATTATTGCATAGTTACACTTTTTTTCTGCCGAATATTATTTTGTGGCTTCTGTGCTATATTTTTTTATACTTTGTTATTTCAATTTCTCGCTGTTCATTAATAGAACATTTTCATTTCCTTTTCACGTGAAATCCAATAGTTCGCCTCCTTTGTTGAACGTCAAAATACGAGTAGGTTATGTGAAAGCTATTGTCGTTGCGAATTTTTTCTTTGCATAATCTCCCTTCGTGTCTTTATTGGTATTCTTTCGCAATTTCCAATTCTGTTGCTTTACGGCATTTTGATAAGGTCATTTCCATACCAATGTAAACATTGGCTTAGATGAATTCAAATTTCAATGGCGTTCCTTGTAACCTTTATGATGTAGCAAATTGAAAACCCTAATTTTCATGTAAACTTCACAAATTATTTCTGATTTACACATAATTACCTTCAAGAAGAAGTTAATCAAGTTGAAACGAAAAATTAAAACTAAAATTATCATAATAAAAAAACAGGAATATTTTATTTCCAATTCTATATATATCATAACGGTGGTGAAAAAATTAAGGTAATATTTAGAAGATTTTATTATTATTGTTGTGTTGATTAGAGCTGAGCATTCATTCAAAGTGCTCCAAGCGCCTACTTGAACTTCTTTTGTCATTGAAGCCCCAATTACATTTTAAAATCTAAGCTTCAAATTACTTCGAAAAGTAATTAGGTTTAAAACCCCAAGCTCTTGTGAAAAGAGCTGTTAGTGTACTTTGAAAATATCAAAGCCATTTTGATGTTTTTATGGTTTTATTACTTAATTTAGCATATAAAATGAGAAAGCTTCAAGCACATTGAAAAGACTTCAAGAAATTTAAAACCATCAGAGCGAGTATTCTGTGTTGCTTAGCTTAAGCTAAAAAAAACCTGTTCGAAAGGATACACAGCAAACGTGTTAATTTTCCTCAACAATGATCTCAGTTCTTAGGCTTAATAAGTAATATAAAGAGAGACTTCTTACTTTTCTTTTTTAAATATAAATAATTGTATTACTTAAGGGTATCTGCCGTTATCACTTGGTGAAACATTTTTCAAAATTGAGAAAAAATTAAAACACTGAGGGTTTCACTAAAACTTTATTGAATACTCGATACGTATTTCGCCTTATAAGGGCATCTTCAGGAGTAACGAAATTATACTAAGTACCAAACAGAAATACATTAATTTATAGTACATACTAAGAGGGGGGGGATGAACAATGTTTGGGTCCAATAAGGGATTGTTACCAAATTCTATTTTTATTTTCTATTTTTCCTTTTTTTATTTCGATGATTTCGTATCTATCTAGTATTGGACCTCCTTTTAAATGGTGTAATAATTCTAAATTATTTATATTTATGCTGTGGTTATTTTCAATAAGATGATTTATATATAATGATAATTTATACTTTTACCACCTACTTCTAAATTTTCTCGATCTTAAAATTTGTATAAATAAGGACAATAAATTAGATTTCAGTATATTCAGGAAAAATACATATACAGACTGCATCGTACCAAAAGAATCTAATCACCCTAACAATATAAAGTTTGCTGCCTTCCACTCAATGTTAAATAGATTAGTGATAGTGAATATTCCCTTAAAACACGAAGCATTCATTCAAGAACTTCAAACTATTAAAACTATCGCAAAAAATAATGGTTATAATTCAATATTTATAGATAAAATGTTAAATAAAAAATTAAAAAGATCTAGTAATAATATTATTTTCCCGATGCAAAAGTCTGACAATAAAAATAACACATGGCGAAAAATTCCATATTATGGTACTATTAGCGAAAAATTAGGTAGGACACTCAGGCAGTTCAATATTAATGCAGCTTATTTTAATAACTTTACTGTAGGTAAATTTCTGGTTAACAATAAGATGACTGGAAAAACCGACACCCTCCATAAAAGCGGTATATACAAAATCAATTGTTCAGATTGCTCAGCTATTTACATAGGAAAGACCAAAAGAGATATTATAACAAGATACAATGAACACGTAAATTACATAAAATTCAATAATCATGCTTCAGGTTTAGCCACTCATCTTATTGAAAATAACCACAGCATAAATATAAATAATTTAGAATTATTACACTATTTAAAAGGAGGTCCAATACTAGATAGATACGAAATCATCGAAATAAAAAAAGCAAAAATAGAAAATAAAAATATTACTAACGACCAAATAGAATTTGGTAACAATCTCTTATTGGACCCAAACATTGTTCATAACCCACCCTCTTAGTATGTACTATAAATTAATGTATTTCTGTTTGGTACTTAGTATAATTTCGTTACTCCTGAAGATGCCCTTATAAGGCGAAATACGTATCGAGTATTCAATAAAGTTTTAGTGAAACCCTCAGTGTTTTAATTTTTTCTTAATTGTATTAGTTTCGTATTTTCTTATTAATTTGTAATTCCCGACCTTGGTCAGCTTCTGTCAATCTCAATATTCTCAGTAAGTATTTGGGTTCTTATAAAACTGATTTTTGGCTAAAATCGGTTAATCTAATAATTGATTTCTGGGTTGGGTCAAAACCGCGGCTAACCGATATGCGAAAACCGATTAATTGATTCTCCGAATAACCGGTTTTCGGTTTGAGTCAAAGTCGTGGTTAACAAAAAATTGGATTTAGTTTCCACTATTAGTATAGAGCGACGGTAGAAAAAGACTGAAATAGAATAAAATACAAAAAATATCTACAATGCCATATCAATCTAGAAGTAAACATGGATAAAATCGAACATCGAGCGGTAATAAAATTCTTAACAAAGAGGGTGCGACGTCGCAGAAAATTAAAGAGCAGATGGATGTTGTATACGTAGAGTCTGCGCCTTAATATGCGACAATAAAAAATTGGGCTAAACAATTTCGTTGCGGACGAGAGAGCCTCAAAGGAGATCCCTGTCAAAGAAGTCCCTCGACCGCGGTCACTGCAGAAAATGTTGTTAGTGGAAAAAATTGTATTTAGCAACAGGCACCTTATATTAAAAGAAATTCAGCACAGTTAGGGTTATCAATAATACTAGTTTATCACATCATCTATCATAATCTGTCAATGAAAACAATTAGTGCATGGGGAGTGCCAAAAATCCTTAGAGCCAATGAAAAACAAATACGAGTGGAATGGAAGTGGATTATAGCAGATGAAATAATGGTCTTGTATCATGACCCTACTACTACTAACAGGGAGTAAATGGTATGGCACAAGTGAGGTGAGTTTGCGCCAAAAAAGGCGCGTGTCACGAAGAGCATCAGAAAAATGTATTTTTGTGTTTAATAAGGAATTATAATGATTGATTCTAAGGAAGGTAATACAACGTTCAATTCCGAGTAATATACCAACTTGCTGAGACAATTTCCTCAAACAATTATCAGAAAATATTTCACGACAACACGTCTGTGTATACCGCCGAAGTTGCTAAGGCTGCTGTATATGAGTGCGAACTCGTAGCGTACGACCATCCACCTTATTGTCCAGATCTGGCCCTGAGCGACTATTTTTTGTTCGCTAAATTGAAGACTGAACTTCGGGAACAAAAATTTAACATCTGCAAGGATGTGCAATATACAATTTTCATTCATTTTGAAAGGAAAGCTCGAGATTATTATTTTAACAGGTTAGAAGCATTAATATATAGAATAATAATAACTGTTTTATTTATTATTCCTTCTATAGGCTAAAAATACTTGAATAGGCACTGACTATATAAAGTGTAATGTGAACAACGTCAGTCACATCATTTAATTCAATGAAGCATCAAAAAGAACAAACTTTAGATCAAAGGCTTTCAAAATTCATTGTACTGTTTAAATTATATGGTGTGTAGAAAATTAAATCGGTTAAATTTTAAATTAAAATTCGTTACCGATCCTTTTGAAGGAAGATATTTTCACGTTTGAAAGTAAGTATTTTCGGGTAGGCACTTTTTGATATAGAACAGTATATTTTCAAAATAAACAACAAAATCAATAAAACATTCACTAATTAATAAATTTTACTTCTAGTTTCCACTGTATTTCGAAACAAAAGGAATAATGCAGCTTTCCTCCTCTTTGATTATTTTGTTTCGAGATTTGTATCTACCATTGTTAAAACTTCGGATTGAATAACAATTAATATTATTGCACTAATTTTCAGAATCTGAAAATGCTTCGGGCGATTTTAAGGCGTTTAAGAGATTGTATTTTCTTGTGGATTTAAATTTCTTTTTTAATTGGAAAAGTAAATTACTGAAGTTTATTTTAGATAAATTTATTAGGGGTTTAAATGAGTTCCGAACGATTGTTCAATAAAATGCGAATTTTCTTTCATTTATAGTTGGCTGGTAACTATTTCAATTCTCCTGTATTAAATAATTGAACTTGTCAAGAAACAACACCTCATAATTAACAAAACAGGCTCAGTCAAACTTTCTGCGCGGACATGGACGGAACGACCGCACTATGACACCACTAACTTGGTAAAAATTACTAATGTAACAGTTTTGTGAAAAGTTTACACGTTGTATTTTATTTAAATAGCCGGGCGAAGTCTAGGCGAACCAGTATGAAAACAGTGTAGTGTGTGATTTTTCCAATTCATTACTTCTTGAATTGGCGTTTCTTGTTTTCAATTCAACATGTCCAGTAGTTTCTCAGACGAAGAAGAATTGCTTTTTCTGTCCGTTTTGATGGACAGAGGAGTTCGGCGAGTTTTATCTATTTTGCTGTAAGTTTAGTTCATTTAATGACCGGGTTTTCACACATTTTCGAATCTTTCATAAAAAGTTTGACACATTACATACTTTCTATTAATTTTTCTGTCCAGTTAGTTATTCCAGTTCGCACAAGTGCTTCTGACTGATTCGCTGTCTATGTAATCAGAATGATGCAATCTTACGTTATACAAAGACAAGTAAACAATTTGCTAAATCCAGACTAAAGGTAAAAAACTAGATATTCTCGAATCCCTTGAAATTTTAAGATACAAAAAAATGAAAAACATAAATTTATTAAATGACCAAATAGACCTTAAAATGTATGTATATGTATATGTAAATGTAAATAACCGCCCCCTACGGAGAATTGAAGAAAGATAGATATAAATATTCTGTACTTAGTATTAGTTAATAATTTGTAACTTGAAACATGTCCAGTTGAAATAAATTTAGTGACAATGTAATGTAATTGTGTTTTGTTTATTATAATCATTATGATTAGTCACAAAGTAGAAACCAGAACTATAGAGTTCTTAAAAAAATAGCAATAATATAAAGTTCGTGCGGACAGTCCGCCACCTGTTTGACCGAGCTTAAAACGTTAAAATAACAAGAAAATTAATTAATAGAAATTTAACGCCACTTTAAATAGCCTATACGTGTTAGATGAGAATCTAAGGTAGAAATAAAAATTAATACTGAGCATCTAATTCTAATTTTAACGCTAAATGCTAGTCGCAAGAGTCATATTGAACGCCAGAAAATCATCATCATCATATATGTGTAGGTTAGGTTAGGTTAAATTGGGTCGTGTAATGTTAACATATTTTGTAGATGTATGTTTTTGAGTAGGATAAAACCTATAACTTTCAATGTTTTGGTTGTTTACCATTTGACGCCTTTTTGTTGCCATACCAGATCTTTAAAGATTATACGGCAAAAATGTGTTTGATTGGGGATTTGGCGAAACATTTTATTGTGTGTTATTAATTAACAAATAGTGTATAATCAAAACGTGTCAGTTGCAAAAATTTATAAATATAAATATAAATATAAATATAAATATGGAATCAACAGAAACAACTACTCCGAGGGTTAATACCCCTACCGGCATTGAATTACACTGTTGATTCCGATGGACTTCTAGACGAAAATATAACATATTCAAAAAAGAAGGAATTAAAATCCTTATTCGTCTAAATTTTAAGATCAAAGATCTCCAATTTGGACGCATCCTACCAAGTAGGCACAACGAACCGAAAGCCACATCCCACGACCGGTTTCGACCTTTCGGTTCGTTGAGCCTACTTAGTAGGACGCGTTCAAAATGTGACATCATTAATCTTAATATTTAGACGAATAAGGATTTTAATTCCTTCTTTTTTGAATATGCAAAAAATTATTGTTATCAAAATCTATAGATTTCTAACTATGACTTTTTAGTAACCCGGAGCAAACATTTTCAACTGGTTTATTAATCAAAAGAAATTCGGTTTTGAGATAATAGTATATGAGTAGAAATTGGAAATTTTTAGCAAAATGCTGGGTTTACACAACAGATTGAACAGTCTTTGAGTCAACTTAGTTGTAAATATGATAAAATTATTTAATACATCGATTCGTTTCCATTTAGATATATTGGGGTCTCTGATTTCTTGGTCTCTTAAATTATGTACAACAAAATTAATCAAACGTGAACGATAATAAAATAGTTTCGATCAATTTTAATATTTGGAATTTGACGACCGCTATACATAAATGAGTATTTACTCAGTGATTTGGTGTTTTGTTTTACATGAAAATACTTTTTGATAAATAATTATTTCCAATTTATGTTGCGGAATACTAATCGTTAAATTTGACCAAATTATCTTCGAAATTACAATAGAATGTTAACCTGTTATTGTAATATATTTTGTGTTACTGTGAGCTGTACTTTTTGATTTTAAAAATGGCTTCCAACTGCGGTAACATATACAAGAATACCAAAATACATGTAGCTATGTACAATATAATGGTATTATATAAGAATTGAGTCAAATCTATTCAGGATCCATTGGGAATTCTCGCTGAAATTGCAAAGTAAATCGATTTTCTAAAAAGAAAACATTATAGTAGAAGGTAAGTTGTCTAATAGAACACATGCTGTTGATTGCAGTATTAATTTATAATTTGGTTTCCAATTTTCAAATTTGTACGTACCATATATTAGTATAATGAAAAATACACTTTGCTTCATATAATATATGTTGTAAGCAAGTATCATTATTATAAGGTAGGTTCAAGTACTGTATGTAGGAGTCGCTTCAATCTCTTAACGTACTCTTTTCAATATATTGTAACATATGTGTCCATTGTCCACGATTATTAAATGGAGGATTAAAGTCCAAAACTTATATATTTTCTTTTGAATATGATTGACGATGTAATCCCGGTTTCAACCTTATACCATAGGAAAGTAAATCCTGATTCTAATGTTTAATACAAAATCCAATAAGTAACATTTTTCTTCTTTTTCATGTTATTGCTAGATATGTTCTTTATTTGATATAGTTCCACTAAATACACAAATAAAAACTGTAAAATATCTACTTTTATTTTCTAAATAATAATTTCTATTTGTGTTTGGGCAGTTCAGATAGGGTAGTGCACGCCATCTGTAGAATTTTGCTACTTCTCGTGAGATTCAATAATGTTCAATAAGATTCTTTTCTAGTAACGAAATCAACTTATCAAAATGAACCCACGGCATTGCAAGCTGCGTGACAGGCATGTAACCAAATAGACCAAAAATACTGGCCAAGAGATTTTTTTTGTTCTATTTGATTACGTGCCTATCACGTAAATATCTACGCCGCCCGCGCCGTAGGTTTAGTTTGACAAGTCGATATCCTTAATAGAAAATTTATTGATTCAGCCATTACATTATGGAAAATCATGATTCAAACAAAAAAAAAATAAATAAAATTCGAAGTTCAATTTTTCACTGATTTATTTAACAACTTAACAATTATTTCACGCAACATGGGCATCTTCAGAAGACATAATAACAAATTACTTATATTATCCTACCTATATATACATTCTACGTTTGATTAGGGGGTTGTGGAAGAGGTACATTGTATAATTGTGTTTAAAATTATTGAATCAAAACATTTTTAATTTCATTTAAGGAAGAATCATAATTTTGTTTTATCTGAGTTTTAATTTCTAATGATTCTAAGATGTTAAGTCTTTTACCTTTTTCCAAGCAGTGTAAAAATTTAAAAATTATCGTTTTAATTAAAATATGTTTTTTATTACGTATATGGTTCATGAAGGTAGAATTTCCTAAGTAGTTTTTTATATGTTCTTTTAATCTTTCTTTAAATTTTCTCCCTGTCTGACCAATATATGTAGCTTTACAAGAGTTACAATTTAATTTGTAAACCCCACATTTATTCATTTTCTCTGTTTTGTCTTTATGGTTGTTTAAATATTTGGATAAATTATTTCCTGTTTTAAAGGAAATTTTAGATTCTCCATTTTTATATTTATTTTTAATTTTATTAGACACGTGACCAATATATAAAATTGACATATACTTAATCTTACCAGTGTAAACCGAATTATATCACATTTTTTTCCTTTTGTTATTAATTAAATCATCTATGAGTTTTTTAGAGTAACCATTATTGATATCGATTTATTTTATAGTTTTTTCTTCAATATTATAATTGGTGTTTGACAGAGGTAACTTTGGCAATCTATTGATCATACTATGAAACGACGCTAATTTTTGTTGGGTTGGGTGACAAGATGTTTTATGTATAACAGTATCTGTCCAAGAAGGTTTTCTAAATACTGAAATATCTAATTTATTGTTATTTTTATTTCTAGTTAACGTTAAATCTAAAAGGTTAAGTTTCATGTTGTTTTCCATTTCTAGTGTGAATTTTATTCTACCATGTAATTTGTTTATATATCCCAAATGACAAAAATGACGTCAACATAGCGTTTATAAAATTTTAAATTATTTTTGTATTTACTATTGTGAACTTGTGTTTCTAGATTGTACATGAAGATATCAGCTAATAACGGCGATAATGCCATTCCCATGGGGCGTTCCCCATATTGTATATACAACTTATTATAAAAATGGAAATAGTTTTGGTCTAAACATACCTGCAAACAGTCTAAAATTTCTTCTATAATATATGGGTTAACCTTGATTTCGGTTAACAAATGTTTTTGATTCAATAATTTTAAACAAAATTTTACAATGTACCTCTTCCACAACCCCCTAATCAAACGTAGCATGTATATATAGGTAAGATAATATACGTAATTTGTTATTATGTCTTCTGAAGATACCCATGTTAGATGAAACAATTGTTGAGTTGTTAAATAAATCAGTGGAAAATTGAACCTCGTATTTTATTTTATTTATCCTTATTATAGACGGATCTTGCGTTATAAGTAATGAGCTGCGTTTGATTTTCATCACTGTATTGCCCATGATTGTAGGCTGAAAGAATTAGTTCCTTTATTCGCCTTCTACGTTTGAAATTACATTTAAACTTTGTCGAGCTAGCAACAGAACAGTTTTCCGTGTCTGTTAATGTCAATGATTTCTATTTTACAGAAATAAGGATGTAATGTAATAAGTAAAAAATATATAAACCTAAAAACCTTTGTAAAACGAAAACGAGAACATCAAATTAAAACTTACTCACGGGCCGAGGGGCCCCTAGGCGGCGTTGGGTTCACAAGCAGTTGATTACATCACCCATGTGGATAATCCGGGACTTTTTTTTTCTCAAAACAATTTTATTTTTTTTTTTTGTTGAAATAAGGAATCATTTCTTATTTTTTATTTTCCATTTCAAATACATTGTCATAATTATTTTTTACATCTCTAGATATGGCAATAATGTTTGGTTGAATTTTGGAAAAGTAAACAACGCAAATTTTTAACAACCCAAAATAACATTTTTAGGTTTTACAAGATTCTGTTTATTAACATGTATGTTTGTTGGCTTTGGTATTCATAATTTCCATCATGTTTGTGCCCCTGTTTCTGACATAATATACATCAAGGGAGAAATGAAGTAAAATTTAAAAAAGCACGTAGATTTATGAATACATTTAAATCTGTTTTGTGTTTTATTTATGAAACACGTGTGTCATTTTATTGCTCCTAAAATAAAAATTCAGAAGTCCACTTCAGCTATACTGTGTAAGCTAATGTTTTCAGACATGGTGGTGCTTTTAGTTCATTGGGAAATCAGGAATTAATTGTATTACTCGATGACAGAAAGTTTTAAGTGGTATGTTGATAGGTATAATTAGATTGGTGCCAATTTTCCTCGATAGCAGCTAGCAGATAGAACGAAGTTTGCATCTGTTCGATTAGCGAATTAGTCCTTTACCCTCTTTTATGAGAAAAATTTTTCGTTACAATTTAGGCCATTTTTACAAATTGCTGTGCCATATTCGGAATAGAAGTCGTCCAATTTGGAAAGAAAAACAATTTTAACGTTTATTCATCGTTGCCGTCCCCTTTATTAAATATGTTATTCAAAGAAAGGATGATACACAATTTGATTAAGTCGGGGCGCTACGAAATAATAAAAAAATTAGTTTACCATTTATTTGGTAAACCATTATGATTTTTATTGTAACGAGTGCGCGTTTGCTTGTGTGCGTTCGAGTGCCCATGTATGTGAGCGAGCCGGTCGCGGCCGAGTGATTGATTTGACCGTGACGTGTGTATCGTAACTGTAGGTGCGTGCGTAATAATTGAGGACATGTTAGCGTATTTGTGTGCGAAAAATAAAATGGTCCCGACTTTTCTGTGTTTCTCGGGAATGTTCCGGAAATTTAACGAAATAGTATTAAGCGGAAAGACGATCGCCGAGAGAGTTCAGATATAAATTGACGTGAAAATAATGTCAGAAATAAATCGAGACGCGTAGTAAATAAATAGAAAAGTGAGAAGTGTTATACTGACAGTAACTGTACATAAATAAATAGTGTAAGTGGTAGTAAAGTTAAGTTTAGTAATAAGTTATTCGTTAGTGTTTTAAAAGTTAATTAATATTAGTATAAATAAATTGTTGTTCCTGTTTAAAAGTCTGCGAGTTCTGATTGTTGAACCCCCGAACGTTACATTATAAAGTCATTTCTTCTGTCATAATTATAATTGTTTATTGCCTTTAACTATGAATATGTTAAAAATTAATTAGAAGATAAGAAAGTACACTTTGAATAATTTATTTGTTTAGGCGTTAAAGTGTTTTATGTACAGAATTTGAATATGAAAAGAAATGGTTTTCATTTATTTTTTTGTTACTAGTACTATGAAATTTTTATGAGTTGATTCTGAAAAATATGTACACCATTCGTAGCACACTTTGCATAAATTGAGTTTTCATTTTTAGAGCTCTTTTCCAGAGGATTTTTGTTACTTCTGTAATATGTACAAACTTTTATGTTTCAATTTACTATACATAGGAATTATTATTATTTCTGTATACGAATTACAAACAACTAATTAAATAAAAAATTATGTACATAATTCAGAAAAATCTAGAAAGCTCACACTTTTGGAGCATTTAGAAATCAAATTAGCAATTTGAAATAAAAACAACATAGTGAATAATCAAATTGAAATATTGACAAACAACACCCCACTAATAATAACCGATTTATGATGAAAAGTTCATAATGAGACAATTTCCCCAATTAAAGTATTGTAACGAGTGCGCGCTTGCTTGTGTGCGTTCGAGTGCCCATGTATGTGAGTGAGCCGAGTGATTGATTTGGCCGCAACGTGTTTATCGTAACTGCAGGTGCTTACGCTTAATTGAGGACATGTTAGCGTATTTGTGTTTCACGGAGACTTGTTCAATATTTCGGCGAAAAATAAAATGGTCTCGACTTTTCTGTGTTTCTCGGGAATGTTCCGGAAATTTAACTAAACAGTATATAAGCGGAAAGACGATCGCCAAGAGGGCAGATATAAATTGACGGTCGTGAAAATAATGTCAGAAATAAATCGAGACGCGTAGTAAATAAATAGAAAAGTGAGAAGTGTTATACAGACAGTAACTGTACATAAATAAATAGTGTAATTGGTAGTAAAGTTAAACTTAGTAATAAGTTATTCGTTAGTGTTTTAAAAGTTAATTAATATTAGTATAAATAAATTGTTGTTCCTGAAAGTCTTTGAGTTTTGATTGTTGAACCCCCGAACGTTACAGTATATTAACTTGTTTTTAACTTGTCTCATGTATGTAAACTGCAATTTAATATTTAAGGTTTGAACGTTTAATGTATAATTTAATATTAATCTATTCTTGATAAAGATCGCCCGGTCGAAACATATGTCGAGTTTTTCGAAATAGATTTATTGAAACATTCTTTTGTTTTTTATTCTTATCTTTAATTAATTATGTTTTATCAACAGTGCACCGAAAAAAGTTTACTTAGTATTAAAAACAACTAATAATTAGTTCTTGCTGACAAAGTGAATAGAATAAAATAAATTCTTTCAAATATAAAATTAATAATAATAGTAGATAAATAAAATGTTGCATTCCACAAACTTTTCTAATGGTTTTATAGTTTATCATGTAAAATAAAGCAGAATGTGTCTTTTATTTACTACGTTTTAATTGTTGCAAGTTCAATTCTGAATCCTTTTTCTTCATTATTTTTTTCTCAAATAAATGGGTACTATATAAACTTTGTTATTGTAGCTTGAGGCGATTGGTTTCCAACTTTTTGTATTTTTTTTATGTTTCTAAGAAATTTCAGAACAAAGTTCTATCCATTTAATTCATTACTATGTTCATAAGAAATTTATGAATTATCTTATTAAAACAATAATAATAAAATCAAATTTAATTTATTTACCCTCTACCTCTATGAAACTTTTCTTGTGTATCACTCCATGTTTTTAGATGCATCAAAAAGTTGGTATCCTTTAGATTACAAATTAATTAAGAATTTATGGATTCCAAAGTGGAGTACTTTTGGAAGCGTTTGTTTGTAAATTGATTTTTTCAATTGTTTTACTATTTTCAGTCTTCTTTCATTTGAAAGCACAGACTTCAAAGTGCTTATATTTCTATTAAAGAACTGTTGCAGTCTTACATTTTTCTTTGAAAAAAGCCTGGGTGTGACAAGTGGAACGAAAAACGAATCTTTGAAAGCCTCGTGCTAAGAAAAATATATCTTGCGTATATATCTATCTATACATACGAACGTGTTATTAAATTTGGTAACGAAAGGTGCAACGTTAAATAAGTAAAAAAACTTCTCACCTTTCTTTATGACAAAATATATAACCATTTGCACGAGGATCAATTTAATTTACATATATCGTACTTATCAGTCTCCTTTAAGGTATAATCCTGGATAAAAAATTTTACTCGAATATATAAGAAGACGAGGTTGTATAATAGAGTTATAAAAATAATACCGCAAATGGGGTACTTTCTTTCCTTAGGCTTCGCTTGCTGGGGAAAAAAGGAGAAATAATTCAGTAATTTTAATGTAAATCTGACATTTGTAGCTTAAATAATACCATTTTAAAGTAAGTAGATTTATATATTTGAATTTATCTGTACCTTCTGATTAACTTTTTTCTAACTCATTCCAATTTAATTTATTCCACAATAAATAACAAATTAAGTCAATGTATTGAAGTGTTGACAAATTCAATCTACCTGGTAAAATAACACTTTCTAACTTAAAAAGTTTTCTATATTCCTAAAACCGTTGTAATGTATCTTAATTTTCACTGTTTAATTTAAATTCTTAACCATTGTTTCATCCTACAGAGGCATCTTCAGAAGATGAAATCGTACCTACTATTGTTACCTTTTTTCAAATAATGCACAATCTTACAATTTGTATTTATATTAAAATTATGTTTAATATTATTTTATACGATTCATGAATGTTGATTCCCCAGTGTTATTATTAATGTGTTCGTTAATTCTTTCATTAAAAGATTCTTTAGTTTGTCCTTTGTGTTGCAAGTGTTTCAATTTAATGTATAAACCCTACTTTTGCACAGTTTGTCCGTTTTGCCTTAATTGCTAACTAAATACAGCATATATAGATAAATTGTTTCAATATAAATATGGAATCAACAGAAACTCCGAGGGCTAATACCCCTACCGGCATTGAATTATACTGTTGATTTCGATGGACTCCTAGACGAAAATATAACATATCCAAAAAAGAAAGAATTAAAATACTTATTCGTCTAAATTTTAAGATCAAAGATCTCACATTTTGAACGCGTCCTACCAAGTAGGCACAACGAACTGAAAGCCACATTCCACGACTGGTTTCGACCTAACGGGTCTCATCATGTGGGCGCTGGCAGAAAGGCCTTTACAGGCTATATTATAAATATAAATATAAACATGGAATCAACAGTGTAATTCAATGCCGGTAGGGATATTAGCCCTCAGAGTAGTTGTTTCTATTGATTCCATATTTATATTTATATTTATATTTATAATATAGCCTCTAAAGGCTTTTTTGCCAGCGCCCACCTGATGAGACTCGATAGGTCGAAACCGATCGTGGGATGTAGCTTTCAGTTCGTTGTGCCTACTTGGTAGGACGCGTTCAAAATGTGAGATCTTTGATCTTAAAATTTAGACGAATAAGGATTTTAATTCCTTCTTTTTTGAATAAATTGTTTCATGTTTTAAATGATCCTGATTCTGTATATAAATCTTGTTATTAAATTGGAAGAAATTTTGCAATAAAGAACACAACTTTACGCATTGTAATATTTAATTGAATTAAAAAAAAACTGTCTATATTGCAAGAAATTATTCTTATTTAAATATTAAAATTGGAGATTTCTATTCTTGTAAACCAGTAGGTTTTAGACTCGAGATTAAATAAGTTTCGTCTTTTAAAATAGATATTAACACCAATAAATTGATCTGAGTGGAGAAATAAACAAACTGAAAAGATTCGCGTTGGGATGTAGAGTAGATATTATACGTAACATATATATGTTGTACACGAATTGAAAACCTTTGGCTGTAGATGAACCATTCATCGACTTCCCAGAAACTAATAATTGGTTTTTTCCTTTTTTCCAGATTGGTTCACAAGTGAAAGAGATGGCTTCAATAAGACTAAAAATAACAACCGAAGAGTCTGGCTCTTCGCTTACAGTAGCACCCTATGAAACCCTTTGCGGTGACTATTTAGCCCCTAACACGTTTATCAAGCGAAACTCAATATCAGGTAAGGGCAATCTAAATGTCGGCTCGTGTTTGTTTACGGCATTTGCTACTTGTATCTCATACAGGGTGTTATAGTCAATTTTACGAGTCTGCTTAAAATTATAAGGTAAAACGAAATTTAAAAACGCACTCCAATAAAAATAAGGTAGTAAAGAAAATTGTTATAATTTGAGTAATTATTTTCCGTTGTGGAAAGTTTTTAAGTATACTTTATAATAGCAATTTTGTAATATGGGGTCAAAGATTTTTTAGAAATACACAATGATTGTTGTCGATAGAGATTAAATGTCAATATCAAATTAATGCAGACAACCGGTAGAGTTTAAGGTAAAATCTGTTTAAAATTTAACTTAGAAAAACACATTGTCGTGGGGTACCTTTTTCTGAATCATCTTCTATGTACTTAAATGAAAATTGGTTGATGAATCCGACCGATTTTATAGAAACTTCTTGATTAATTTTTAGCAAATTTGTTCCTAAGTTTTAATGAAATAAATATTTTACATTGGTCCTGTCCTTGCAGATGTACTTACTTTCATTCTTATTTATGCGAATGTGGCTCTGTTGGGTTTTTGATAAAGCTATTAGGAGTGGGACTAATGAACCAAGACTGCTTCTTATTACTGTGTATTAATTTAAAGGGAAGATAATGTTGTTCTACTTATAAAATTGCTCTACTTCACTGATCACAGCTCCTTTGAAACTCAGAGATATGATATTTATAATAAATTGATCGTTTCCACCAGCAAATCGGACACGTTCAATCGAAACCTTTGCAGACTTTCGTCAAATACCATTTCAGTCGGAAATGAGAAATATTCAACACGGAAGTATATATTTTTTTAATTGGATATGATACTTTTAGTATGGAATCATATTTTTCATAAATTATTGATTAACTTTTGTGTAAATTTTTTAATGAAAGTGCATTTTTTGATTCAAAAACAATCTTGAATGTGGACCTATCCACTCGTGAGTCTTAAAGTATCCAGAGCTATGAACAAAGGCGTTGATCCGGGCTGATGGACCGTGGTCGAAAGGAAATGTGTTTTGACTGCAACTTCGGCATTGTACCTCCGGGTCTCAGTAGCAACTGAACCATTCATCAACAACAATCATCGACCTAGGAATCAATCTACCCACTGAAGATGACTGCCGAATTTGCAGTCGAAACGTTTGAATCTACAAGTTCCTTTCGACCACGGCCTAACAGCCCAGATCAACGCCTTTGTTCAGTCACTGCGCCATTACCGAGGGCTAGTTTTACTCAAGTAATTCAGAGACCATGACGGACTTCTACTACAAAAATTTTTAACTACCGGTTCCATATGGAAATGCTCTGTTCACGCCGAAAGCAGCGATATAATACAACACAATCTATTTAAGTTAAAATTTTTGTTAGACAGTGTGCTTAGTTCAAAAAAATAAAAGAAAGAAGACAACATAGAAGCAATATTAAATTTTAATCTAGTACCTTCACATATTTTTTCAGCCAGGTGCGGCAGAAATACAAAAGATTACCAAAGGTTAGAAGCGGGAACTAACATTTACTTATGAGTATTACCACTAAAATAAGAAGAGGGGGTAATTATAAGCTGTAATTTCAATTTTATTATTAAGTAAATGTGATTTAATATAGTTAAACGAATCTACTCTTACTTGATGGAAATTCATGTTAAACATAAATACACAAACACTATTGTTAATTTCCACAGTTTTTATTGTTTTTAATAATTGTTCCGCCGCTTTGCGGCTTCGTCAGAAGATACAAAGATACTTGAGCAATAAAAACTGTGGAAATTAACAATAGTGTTTATGTATTTATGTTTAAATGTGATTTATTGTCTATTGCCTTTTTACTCAAAAGTTATTATCCTTTTTGGAAATCTAGCTAATAATCACACCGAAATGTCACTATATAATTCCCTCTCCTCTGATTTAAACTGTAATAGGTATAAATGTTGGTTTCTAAATTGTAGATATAAGACGTGGTATGATGGTTTAGATCATAGTCACCGGTTCGATTTCGGGTCACCACCCATCCATCTTCACGATTCTTAAAAGTGGCTGAAAAAGACCTAACGTCCTACCCTCCGGCTTTGTACTACAGTGTAGGTTTGAGAGACTTCTCGCCCACCAATTTGAGTTGTGGGTGGGAATGAAACGTCTTAAAGTTTTTTTTCTAGTCTTAAGACTTAGGACCAAGCGGCGTGGTCCAGTTCATAGAATAGTACAGGACATCCACCGCTTCGACTCCGAGTTCGCCTGCCCTAGTTCAACTTTTTCTGTTTTTTAAAAAACTTTTGTGTTTCATTCCCACCAGCTACTCGTGCTGGTGGGCGGGAAGTTCCTCCGACCTACACTGTAGTGCAAAGCCGGAGGGTAGGGCGTAATGCCCTCTTCAGCCTCCTTGCAGGAATCGTGGGAATGGGTGGGTAGTGTGGTTAGGGAGAGAAAGATGAGACGGACGAAAGAAGACAGAAGAGAAGTGAAAGATTATCTGTGGAATGTTACTGCCTCAGAATTTGCCTAAGTGATCCAAGGAAACCACAGAAAACTTGAACCAGAGCAGCCGGACCCGGGTTCGAACCGGTCACTTCCCAAATGCTAAGCAAAGATCTAGAGCACTACACCACGCTACTCGGTACTTTTTCTGTGGTTTCCTTGAATTGTGTTAAAGAAAATGCTGGGGCAGAGTAATAAACCATATATAAGTTTTCAATCTACTGCCTTCATTTAAGCTTTTTTCTTTTAACAGTTCTTACAATTCCTAAAGGTGGCTGAAGTGTAGGTCGGCTACCAGGATTTACTTTAATAATGTTTCGTAATTATCTCGTAAATGACTGAAAGAAATTTCTGAAGGTTCTAGATTAAGATCTAGTGAAGTTTTTTCATGTTTTTGCTTTCATTTATTTTTTGTGTGAATTAATATTTACGTATCCGGATCTAATTTCTCTGATTAAGAGGGACCATATGTGTGATCTGGGTCTCTCTGTGTATTTATGTTTGAAATTTTCATTTGTATATTTTTCTGTCTAGTTTAAATGTGTTTCAGGTATTGTCGACGTTCAAAATGAACGCTTTTTTTGTTCAAAATTAAGTATCTGTTTAGATCGCTTATTACATACGAAGTAGCTGTTGTTTTACCGTGTTAATAAAAATCAGCGAACTGTATTCTCAATGACTATCACATCCCGTTTATTTTATTGATTTCCCATCACTTTTAATTAAACTTCATGTTTCAGAACTCTTGGGTGTTTAATTTGCGAAATGGAGTATTATAGGCTCAATAAAAATTCAAGCTCGTAGCTTTATAGGTGTCAATTTCAGGTATTCCCTGTTCATGCTGCCCAGGATATCCAGTTACGTACTATATTCCCTTATTATACCAAAAATTGCGTCGCTTAATTACCGTACCCTTTGTTAGCAAGAAGCACCTCTTGACTCGGTTATTTCAAATTAAACCGAATTATTTGAAGATTTAGGAATGATCATCATTATAGAGTCATCAGTTAACTGGTTGGAATGAAATTAAATTAAAAAACATAATTGTAAATAAAGTAGTATTTAAGCTTTCGATCACTTTCACTTTTTGTGCAACATCTTTAATAATATATAAAAGCAAGTAAATACAGGGAGATGGTGCAACCTAATTTTGTTTCACTATTACATTAAGAAAAGATGGGGGTGGAAGCGAATTTTTATTTAAAACTCGTAATCTTAGAAAAAACATTTTATTGTTTTAATAAAATTTCCTTTAAATTTATTTGTTTTGTTTACGAAACATACAGTGTGGCCCAAAAAGTAGGCAGAATGCTCATTGCGGCCAAAGTTAAATAAACAATCTTTTCAGATAAAAATTGTTTCCTATTTAAACACGAAATTAACTATAATTTAATAGGTATATAGGGTGTTAAAAAACAAAAAAGGTGGTTTCGTTTAAGTCAGTACTGTTAATTATGGTTCCAGTCTATATATATATATATATATATATATATATATATATTTGTTTATATATGAAGTCAAAAGGGTTAAATATATTAAAAAAATAAGGAATTAAAATCCCTATTTGTCTAAATATTAATATCAAAGACCTCACGTCCTACCAAGTAGACCTGATGAGATCCAAAAGGGTCGAAACCGGTTGTGGTATATGGTTTTCGGTTCGTTGTGCCTACTTGATAGGACTCGTTCCAAATGTGAAATCTTCGATCTTAATATTTAGACGAATAAGGATTTTAATTCCTTCTTTTTTGAATATGTTATATCTTCGTCTAAAAATCTATCGGAATCAACAGTGTAATTCAATGCCGGTAGGGGTATTAGCCCTCGCAGTAGTTGTTTCTATTGATTCCATGTTTATATACATTTTTATAAATGTGTTTTTTATTTGACATAGGGGTTTGAGATACTCGTTCAAATCCTAATTTTGTGATTGAATTTATCAACTCATCATGTTTTCCAGAGAGGCCGTCAATTTTAAATTAATTATTATTTTTTATTAACAATCCAATAATAATCAAACATTTTAATTTAGATTGTCTACTTATGCGGTGTAAATTTTATAAAAAGAAAGATAGGGGTATACATACATCTGGAGAATACATTATAAACAAATTAATATTTTATTGCAGAGGTTTTCAAGAAATTGGTGAAAACAATATCCTGAGGGCTAACAGATGTCATTCAACTTATCGAAACCAACATTCAGAGATACCACAATTCATAGTTCCTCTAATCATCCGCTATCGCATAAACTAGCCCCTTACAATTCTATGATCCACCGAGTATTCAGGATCCCTTTACCAAAAGAGAATTTAGATAAAGAACTGTTGGCAATAAAAAACATGTCCGAAAAAAAAAATGGTTTTGATAACCATATTATCCAAAATTTAATTAATAAAAACAGTATAAAATAACTTGCTATAATATATACCCTCCGGACAAAAAAAAAATATTTCTCTGACGTATTTTGGTAATGTATCCCTAAAAATCGCTAAGGAACTTCCACACCATAACATCACCGTAAGTTTCAGATCAGCCATCACGCTAAAAAACATTTTGTTCAACTCAAAAGATAAAATAAACAAGTGCGAAAAAAGTGGAGTTTATAAATTCACATGTTCTGAATGCGATGCCTTCTATATACGTCAGACTGGCAGACAGTTTAAAATCCGTTTTAATGAACACTTCCGGTCCTTTAAACTCTAATTTCGCTAACCACTGCATCAATAGTAAACACCACTTCCCAGACATCGAAAATCTTGAAGTTCCACATCTTACAGAAAAAGGATTTAAATTAAATATGTTAGAAGCAATAGAAATTCATAAATCAACAAAAAACCCAAACGAAATCATCTTAAACGAACAAATAGATTTATACCAAACACCTTTGTACAAAATTTTATAAGATTATTTATATTACTAGTTACCCTTAGTCCATTTATGTATATAAACCCTTCAACAGGTACCTGTATCCATTCATTAAGAATCGCTCGATAATGATATCCGTAATAAAGTGATAAAACAAAGTAATTTTCATTTGTTTTTAATTGTTTATCGAATTTTCTTAGTGAGTGCGAACTGTCCGTATTGTAAGTTGTTCAAGATTTTCAATGATTTGCTTGAGCTTTTATAACGTAGATGGCGCCTGGGCAGGCTTTTCACATACCATTTTCTCCTTTTCGCTTTGGGGAAATGGTTTGGTGTGGTGGTAATACAGTTTTCTCATTACAGATTGCGTATCGCGTCGTCGACGTCCTATAACGTTGAAAATTGTGCCAAGATTAAGTTTGCCTTGTCGTAGTACATCAGCACCAGCAAGCGCCACTGAGCTAGAATTGCCTTCATCGACAAGGTAAGAAATAAATATAAATGATGTCATACAGGGTTGCCATTTATATATGACACTTAATCGCGTCTTCGTTATTAACAAATATGTACAAGTGAATTTCATATTTCTGATCTACGAGTTTTATTAGTGCATCGAGAAAAAGGAATTTGTTTAAATAACAAATTTTGCATTTTTAAATTTTGGTACCTATGTTAGACTAACAGTTTTTCAGTTTATTTAACACTAAAAGTTTTGTTTTAAGCCGCTTATAATGTTTCAGCTGATATTGAAATTTTTTTATTCTAATGTTTGTTAATCCAATAACATACATGCATTAAAAATTACGATTTTAATTTGTAAATGTTAAATAAATGTTGCGCCTATTCTATTTAAAATTTTATTTTATCGTTGAATTACTGATAATGAATTATATTTTCAAATCATTGAAAACAGTTCAATGAATCTGTGGCAAATACTAATTACACCGTATACTTAGGTATTATTTAACAAATTTGTCTAGCAGAATGACCTGTATATTGTCTTAATTTTTGGTTTCTACGACCTTAAATTAGTCTAGGAACGACTTTTTAGGAAAATCGGGGACGTTTTTTCTAAATGTTTTAATACGACGTGTCGATATGTCAAAAAATGTCGGAAACGAGATATTGTATTTATGTTTTGAATGTCGTATTTGAAGAACTGGCCAGTATTATTTAACACACGTAAAACGTATGTTGAATCAATAGTTTTTGCATTTAAATGGCATATATTTAGTATGTAATTTAATTTTTAATGTTAAGAGTGTGTTATTTCTACGTATGTTTTCTGTTTTCGTTCAAGTAATTCGAATTTAAACCTATTTTACTGTTGGCGCAATGCCCTTGTCGCATTGATGATAGTTAACAACAAAAAAGCATTGAATTAACTAACTTTTGGTTAACCTAACATTGTTTCTCTCTCAGTGTGTACGAAGCACGGTTTAGAAATTCTGCGCATGCGCACTGGGTACCTACACCTCTCACCAACGTATTGACGCCATTACAGTCGGATTCGCCCTTGTTTACTGAGTGTTTAAGATGCCTCCGATAATCGTGAGTCCCGTCGACTGTGAACTCTGGTCTGTTATACGATTCCTTAGTGCTAAATGACTAAAACCCATTGATATTAATCGTGAGATCTATGCAGAATGCAGTTTACGGACAAAACATTATGAGTGATGGAATGGTAAGGAATCTGCGCCGTGCAATCCAGAACAAAAAAGACGTAGCAAGTTGAACAAGGACATCGTTTTGCTGCATGACAATGCCCGTCCGCATGTGGCTAATTGAACTAAAGATCTCATCACATCTTTTCACTGGAAAACTCTAGATCATCCTCCGTACAGCTCCGATCTGGCGCCCAGTGACTACTATTTGTTCCTGCACTTGAAGAAACATCTGGGCGGTCAGCGTCTTCAAGACGATGACAAAGTCAAAACAGCTGTGATGCAGTGGTTAACAGTTAACAAGTCAGGCGGCAGAGTTCTATGAGAAGGGTATTCAAAAACTGGTCAGTGGTCAAACGTTATGACAAGTGCCTCAATATTGAAGGAAATTATGTAGAAAAGTAGATTAAGGTACATGATACAAGGTTTATGTAAAAATAAAATTATTAAGATATATTTCCACGTTTTTTATGAATTTCAAAACGGTACGTACTTAAAAAACATGCCTCGTATTATACCTGTTTAAACGGACTAAACTTAAAGTATACTTTTAGGATACACATTTATACAGCCTGAGTTTATAAAAATTAAGATGTTTAAGTAATTAACAAGAGAATAGCAATGTCACTAGTTCGGAGTGTCCTAGAATGGAGGAGAAATTTAAAATCTATAAAATTATATCGAGTGCAATCACCTAAACTCGATTTGTGTTAGGTCGAGGGTAGTATAAATGTACATTTGTTAAAAATCAATTGTGCTTACCAATGTACTAATGATTTCGATCAAACAATGGAGTTTAAAAGGTTGAAATTTGGTTAAACATTACAAAAGTCAAGGTTGAAATGTTTTGGAATGCTTCAGCAAATAATAAAAGGATATTTCGTTTACCATTTGTTTTTATTATAGGTTACTTACAGTGAAAGATAGGCAAGAGTTGTCAATGACGAAGATGTGTCCTTTTTATAAAACATTTTAGGAACACCGTGTATAAATAGATTAATGGTAGATATCAACTCTTAGGGCAATCTATTTACTTGTATAAAGTTGAACTGATTGTTAGTTCCATACTGTGGAGACAAACAATGTTCTTTTTAATTAAAAATGGTGCGGAAAATATTAACTAGAGAACTGGGAGATCGGGATTTAATTCTCACGAGAATGTTTTCGTGCTGCTTCGAATAATAAGTAATTTTCAGTTCGTGCGAAGGCGTGGTTGGTTAATTTATTTTAAAAAATTGACGTAAACTTTTTTTACTCTTCGCAGGTAATGCAGTGATCGTTGTTACTGTATATGTTGCTGTTCTCATGAACGGCTTATGTTTGATCGTTGTCTGGCTTGTACGTAAAAAGCGTAGACATTTTTAATAAATATAAAACTATCTATTAATACAAATAAATGGAGCTGTATTTAATTTATTGTGAATTGATTATAAATACGTATTAAAACAGTAAAAATAACCCTCAGTATATTAATTTTTAAAGTTTCACTTATGACATTGGAAACAGTTTAGTTGTTACTGTTTCTTATGTTAATAAACATGCCTTAAAACAATTGAGAAGCAGCAAAACCTCCTTTATAAGGCCCGACAACCAAAATATGACGTCAGTCAATTCAGGCTGACGTGAGACACCGATACTTAAACGATACGTTCACATGCAAGTAAAAACATCGCGTATCGGAATAGAAATGAAAAATATAACGTTTAAAATTATGTTTTAACCTCCAAATAATGTAAAAAAGGCACATGTATAACAATTTGTTGAGTTTAGATTGTTCTACGACAGCAATTTTAACTACTTTTAATGGAGAAAGAAACGAAAGACTGTGATTTCCACACCACCTTTGAGGTATCATTTCGTCGGTGCGTTGACCTATTATGATGGGGGTCTCGCCAGTAGCCTTACTCCCATATTTTATAAATAAATATAAACTAGAAATAAATTTAATAAATTACCCTAAATTGTCGAAGACAAGTAAACGAGTAGTAATGACGTGTACACCAAAAGATGTAGCTTCCGGTAAAATGTAAGGAACTGTATTTTCTTTAAATTTTGGATTTTTTAAATCAACTGTTAAAATCTTACCTGTTTTCCAATCAACTTCTGAAATAGTGTAAACAATATCGGTTACCTGGAAGTGAAGATGGCAGACTACGGAATGCTCCGATATTATAAAATTTTCTCGGTGTATTGCACTTAATCAGAAGGTCTTCAGCTTTGGGAAATTGAATATATGAACTTTAGTCTTATTTGTTTCATAATTGCTGCTGAAATTTGGTTCACAACACTTGTTCACCATGCTCGATGTTATAATTATTATAATAAACGATACACTGAAAATATTCCCAGTGTCTCAGTATGATTACTAAATTTTGGAAAATTACACAATTATTTTAATTAGCATCAGCTTCGATTTTGCCAATACTTTCCGTGTTGTAAGCAAGGTTTAAGTAGCTCTGAAACAATTAAACGTTTTCGTTTCGATACCGTATCTTCCGCCGGCGCCGTCTCGCACTCTATCTAATGTAAAACAATCGGCCTTTTTATTGTGACGTCATACGTATTCTGATAATTTGCTGTGAGGCTTGATTAAAGGAGGTGTTGGAAGCAGTGTATATAGTTAAATTGTTTAATAAATTGCAAAATCCGAGGTGGAATGGGTAGGCAAACTAAGCCCCTCTAAGGTACATATAAGTAAACAGAATACTGTAGAAGCATACAAATAACATTTTAAATACACCAATGTGATATTAATAATTGAATGAATATCACATTAATGTATTTCAAAGTTACCCCTATTAAGAATTCTTCAAATATTTCATTGTTAATTAAAAATAACATTTTAGTTGGTCAGAATTTGTATAACTTGTAAAATGTAGAAGTACGATTTATTTATTTAGGGTAAGGCTTGTATATAAGGAAATTGTTTTATACTATAACACACTTTGTACTCTTATTTATTTTAACAATCACTTATTTATCTTACTGTGTATATACTACTGTTTGTGTTTATCGTATGCACCATTTATATCACTTGTCTTATATCGACTGTGACTTACATATATCTTTATGGAGTGTTCTCGATTAATTCTTGAATCTTCTCCTCAATTGTTTTTGTTATACCTGTAGGTATGTGTGGGTGTGTGTGTGTGTGTGTGATTACCGCCCGTCAATCCTCGCTTGTGGCGTCCTTTCATACCAATATGTATGGTCATGGTGTTCTAAAGGATTTGTTTATCAAAACTTTATAATCAACATTCTGTTACAAAAAATATTTTTTTATTCTATTGTAACATTTCCATTCTAATGTGATTGTGAACTGATTCAATTACTGCCGAATACTGTTGCTTATAAATTTAGAAAATTCTTTTTCATTTAAGTCCTCTTCGTTCTTTTCCTCTGTTTTCCCGGATTATGCTTCATCCTTTGTCGTTCCAAATCGTTTTACGATACGTCCTGCTTATATAAATGGTTTTTTATATCGAAAATAATAAAAATAAGGGATGCTTGCTGAACTTGAATCAAGATAAATTGAATACAGGAATTGTAGGTATATGCACGATTATAATACAAACATTGTTGGGTGGAAACGCAGGCCATCCAAATAAATATTTATCAAAGTAGGTGACGAAATGAACCTCATAAAGGTTGATGTCACAATTTTGAAGGTTTTCTTTGAGGTATAGATAGTTTGGTGAAAAGAAATCGTGAAAAAGATTTGTCAGTGCAAATGTGAATCAATACATTTTCCTTCTATAAAGACTGTAAAAGTAAAAAGTGTAGGAGAAAAATCAAATATGGTTAAAAAAAAGTTGTAAAAAGTGGTGTTTGATACGCAGTTAATAAAAGTGCGTCGGTTTTATATTAAAATATGCTGCCATTTGAAAATTTCATATGTTTAGTAGTATTGGTGGACCCATTTTGTTTAAAAAAAATTTTTGCTCGCAGGCAATAAAGAAATTTTTGTGCTTCATTCCCACCAGTTACTCGTGCTGGTCGGTGGACAGTGCCTCCGATCTACACTGTAGTGCAAAGCCAAAGGGTAGGATGTAAGGCCCTCTTCAGTCTCTTTTCAGGAATCGTAAGAGTGGGTGAGTGGTGTGGTTAGGGAGAGAAAGAAAGGAAAGATTATCTATGGAATATTATTGCCTTAGAATTTGCCTAAGTGATTCAAGGAAACCATAAAAAACTTGGACCAGAGCAGCCGGACACGGGTTTGAGCAACAATCTAGAGCAGTAGACCACGCCGCTCGATAATAGTCAAGAAATTAGAAAATAAATGAATAAGTGCAGAAAACGTGTGAACACCATCTGTAGAAAATTGCTATTTATTGTAAGATTAAATAATGTTAAAGAAGGTAATTTTTTAATGAGGATATCGACTTGTTAATTTGAAGCCGCGGCATAGATATCTAAGGAAAAAAACTTTTTTGTGTTTCATTCTCACCAGCTACTTGTACTGGTGGGCGGGCAGTCTCTCCGACCAACATAGTAGTGCAAAGCCGGAGGGTAGGGCGTAAGTCCCTCTTCAACCTCCTTACAGGAATCGTAGGAATGGGTGGGTGGTGTGGTTAGGGATAGAAAGATGAGACAGATGAAATGAAGACAGAAGAGGAGTGAAAGATGTGGAATATTATTGCACCAGCATTTGCCTAAATGGTCCAAGGAAACCACAGAAAACTTGGACAGGTTCGAACCGGTGACCTCCCGAATGTTGAGCAATGATCTAGAGCACTAGACCATGCCGCTCAGTATCTAAGGGATGGGCATGTAACCAAATAGAATATAAAAGTATGTGTCTCTGTTTTGTCATGTACTTATCATATAGATAGCTTAGTTTGACAAGTCGATGTCCTTATTGAAGATGAATCTTGTGATTTGTTGTTGATTAAACGCTGTTTAATGGTAGTAGGTAAGTCAGTCGATGATGATAAACAAAGAGTTTGAAATCGCGATCCACGTTGGTTAGTTTCGGAAAAATACTAACCACTCAGAACTTTTTGTTATATTTGGTTAGTTGCCTATCATCTAGATGGCTACGCCGTGGGTTCAATTTGACAAGTCGATATCCTTCTTAGAAAAGGACTTTATTGAACACTATCGAATTCTACAAATAAGCAGCAAATATCTACACATGGCGTTAACTGTGCTGTCTGTACTCATTCCCTAAATATTAAATCATTGTAGATTATTTCTAATGTCATTTCAATTTGTTATATGAAGTGGAATTGTAGACACTTATAATTACCACTTACTATGAAAGTACTTATTTACATTTATTCATATTTATACTACAGATTATAGATGATTAATCACAAAAAACCCTTTTAAATGTTTCAATTAGTTTATTTAAACACTCGACATATGTTTCGACTTATTGGTTCTTTTTCAAGAGTAATTTGCTCACTAAAGATGAGGTATAATAGTGTTATATTTATAGGTAAAGGTAACGCAGGTACACGGAGGTATAAATACATGTATTATGGAAAAACCTTTTATTAGATTGTGTTGTGATTCTTCTTGGCCTTCCTGAGCCTGATACATACAATGTACATACATTTACTGTTAATTTCTAGTTGGTGTTTATGAAATTTATTTAGAATTTATAATCTAAAACATATAGTGTCTAGTCTTCATTGTTAGTGGTTTTTAACACAATGTTTACTCATATTTGGAGATAAGATTGAAATAAATAACAAAATTATGTGTCAATTTTATAAAAACAATTTCTGTGCATTTGAGAAAGTATCGGTCCATATTTCGCTTCAAGGAATGTAAATTACGATTCATTATCACAACCTTGACATTTAAAGATTTTTGGGTAATGTACATAAGTAATTAGAGTGAGGTTTTGTTGTCAACATACGTACGTAGGAAGCACCAGCAGGATTGATCGTCTTTGTCTACATTTATGACATTTATTTAAAAAATACGTATTTAAAATTAACTTAAAATATTTGAAAAAAAATTTCAACATTATTATAATACTTACCAATACAATACATACGACTTCCATCGAATGCTATAATTTTAAATAAAAAAGTCACATACAATGTTTTGTTTATTTAATTATATTAAAAATAAATAACAAGGAAATATTGTTTGAATTCCGGGAAGAAGTGTTGCAGAAAAGTACATGTAAGTAATCGATGTTCATCTTATATTATTTTATTATGAAAATTGAGTTTAAATTTTCTTCATCCATGATCCAAAGGAGAAAACATTTCAAAAACGGTCTTGATGCTTTCTATTTTATTAATCTCTTATCGTTTCAATTATTTTTTTACAAACATTTTCAATGTGTACACACATTACATGTACCCACAAATAAATGCTTGCATCTTCGTCCACAAGACACTCAAAATGAAAGAAATAAAAATATTTTGGGCACATTCCATCCGTAACTATTTTATCATTACTAAATAATGTAGTTATTATAGCTTGTAGGTTTTCACGACTTGCGAAGACTAATTTTTGGTTTTTATCTGGGTTATTTTATTGAAGATGCAGTAGCAGGGAATGGCGAAACATTTGAAAAAGCGAAATTTTTGTGCCATAGCAAAATACACCAGGAAAAAGCTTATAATTAGATTCAAATAATATAATTATCTAGAAGAATTAAAGTGAAATTTAGAACTTTGGTTTTGCCGACGTTGCATCTTCGATCATTTCCAGGGTATATATATATCTAAAACAGACAAAAGATGATGGTGAAAGATGTTGCGTGTGACTAAGGACGAAACAACGCTAACAACAAAATTTTTTGTGTTTCACTCCCACCAGTTACTCGTGCTGGTGGGCGGGCAGTCTCTCCGACCTACACTGTAGTGCAAAGCCGGAGGGTAGGGTGTAAGATCTTCTTCAGCCTCCTTGCAGGAATCGTAGAAATGGATGGGTGGTGTGGTTAGGGAGAGAAAAATGAGATGGTTGAAACGAAGACAGAAGAGAAGTGAAAGATTATCTGTGAAATATTACTGCCCCAGCATTTACCTAAATGATCCAAGGAAACCACAGAAAACTTGGACTAAAGCAGCCGGACCCGCGTTCGAACCGGTGACCTGAATGTTAGACAATGATCGGGAGCATTAGACCGCGCCGCTCGGTAACAAATTGACGCGGTGCAATACTGTCCACAAATTCCTTAATTTTTAATTTATTTTTATAACAAATCGGTAGTTTGGTAGTACCTAAAAATTAGCTTTTCGTGATGTTAATGAAATATTGATCACTCTTGGTTTCAAATAATTTAATTAATTGTACTGAAATTGTTTTACTACATGTCAGCTTCATTGGATGTCAAGTTCTAAAAATTAACGGAGAGCGTAGAAAACAAAAACACAAACACAAGTCACAAAGATATTTATTGTACCACAATCTACATTTCGCCACACAGTGGCTTCTTCAGGTGGAAGACGTGTTTGTGTTTTTGTTTTCTACATTAAAATGGAGTTACAATATCTAAAAGTTTCATCAATTCAATTTTTAACGGAGAGCGTTGATGGTCGTGGCTCTTCCATTTGGCGAGTGCATGGATGGTGTTGTTTCCACAACGTTTTGCTAGTTTCCTTGTGTGGTATCCTCAGGAGGAACGCGGTGAGGATGTAAAACCCTTCGCTATAACTGTTCTGTGAAAGTCTCAGCCTTTTTCATTGTTCAAAAATGTTTAGTTTTAGGAAGACGGTGGGGAAATTCGCTTTACTGTCATGGGTTCAAATCAGGGACTTTTCGTTCTGGAAACTGTGCACCTTAAGGCTAACATTCGTTCTTCCAATTGTTAACGAACGGTCATTATTTAATGTTATGTGTAATCCTTAAACGCTTTTCTTCATTTCTTTTCTTTCTGCTAATAATTATAATTGATGAGGAGATAGAAACGCCTGCGCCATTTCAAGCACGTGGTAACGGTGTGGTGCTGGTGGTACGTTAACCTGTCAGTGCAAAACTTTGCGTGTTGGTAACAACTTGAACGCTTTTTATTACAACTGACATTCTGTTTCGCGAACGTGTAGACAGACGTTGTATGTAGGTAAATGTAGTAGAGTGTTAGTAAAAAAAAAATAAAATTTGCATGTAAAACTTTTCACTTTCACGAACACTAACTTGCATTGATCGATCCGATGTAACTATTTACTTGTATATCAGACGTATCGTATCGCAATGTGATCGCAAGTTTTATAATACAATGTTAAGTGATCATTAAATTTACAACTTCAAAAAATACAAGAGATTTTCCGAAAGACTGACAGACAGCTCGTTTGTTTTTGTGCAACAAAACTTGAAATAAATCGTGCTGTATTACTGAAAAATGTGTTACATGTTAAGTGACATAAACTGATCTACTATATTGCGCATAAAGAAGAAAATGTAACCGGTTCTTTTAGAATTGCAGTGATTATTAATGAGTAAGTTGGTCATTAGTAGTGCTGTGATATACTTGGTAGTAATTTCTGAGGGAACATTATGTCCAGTGCTAGATTTGTAACATTGGGAAAAAGAACTTACTTTCTATATAAGCAAATTAAAGTTTCTTTCACAATCTTTCGCAACTAGTTATAATACCTTTTTATCTAAAATTAAATAAAGCAATTAATAGGTTTGCATCTAAATGAGTAACATGGTCCTTGTGGATTTTAGGGGTACCTAATTAGAAAATGATAGTAGACCTTTTTTTGTTGAATTATTATTTAATATTTATGATAATTAAAGTCGCCTTGAAAAAAACATTCGTAAATTTCTGAAACATTCTTAATTTTGCGTTTTGACTATTTGTTGTCCAATGATATATAATCTACTTTGGATATAATGTTCATTATTCAAAATAAATTAATCTAAATTTACAATGGTTAATTAAAATGCTTACGAAACAAGCAACTTTCCTTCTTAAGTAGTAAATATTATTAATTCGAAAATAAATAGGTACAACAATTTAAGAATTATACGTAACTATTGCGGTATCGAAAATGTACATATTAGTTAGTGCTGAAAAATCGATTGCAATCTATGTTAATTATCGGAAAATAACACAACGTTGAAGCGTTATCGTTTTTTGTTATCGTGATCTTAATTGTTGGATTAGCGTTTAGCGTGTGTCACTAATAGATAAAATTGGATTATGACTGTGTATGCAAGGGTTTTTTTTATTATGATGCATTTTGTGGATACTGAAGTATTTCAATCTAAAGAAATGGGCTGACCAATTTCAGCCTAAAGCTTCATATAATTAAGCACATCGATCATATGACATTGTAGTCATATTTGGTTACTTATGTTACTTTTACAATGTTTTGGTAGTTGAAGTTCGGTGAAGATTTATGCCAGTCAGATCATATCAATAGCCGACAAAAAAATCTGGGTCAAATAAAGTAAAAATTGTTATTGTTCTAACTGAAAAAATTAAGGTATCAAATTTCAAAATCTTTCAGTTTTACGATTTACAGATGACACATAATATTTAATACATTAATTATTAATTGTAATGAAAAAATTAATATATTCCTAATTCAATGTCAAAACGGTAAATTTCTTCCCCGAATGTTTTATAGTTACGTATTTGTATTTTTGAAAGTAGTGCAGGCGTCATGTTTTTAAAAAACAATAAAAACGTCAAAATAATAAACTTAGATGGACTAAGGTGCACAATGCTTACAAAGTGACTTTAGATTAAAAAATTCGAAAAAAACAGCGTGTTCAATGTCGGTGGATGTGATAATAGACTGGGGTAGTGCACACTGTAACCCTTTAGGTAAAAGGATGTTTTGGCTTACTATCTTTAAAATTCGTCCAGAAAAGTGTTCACTTGTGCGTGCGTTCTTGGCAAAATATCCTTAGCTTTTACAAGGATCCTTTCAATAGTTTTTAAAGGATGTTAACCACCGTTATAACTTCAATTCAATTTTGTTACATTTCGTTGGTTACAAATTCTGAAAGTTCCTTTTAAATTATACTATTGCGAGTTCTTTTATTTTTAAATATTAAAATTAATTCGTACGAATGATTAATAAATGTAAATAATTTTGATGTATAATAGCCCTAAAACTCATGTTTGTTTTTTTAGTGTTTGAGTACTTCTTGTGCGTGATTGATTAACCCTTCGCATGGCTGAGTCACACTTATCTATTTGAAGTGATGCAAAGGGCTATTGTCACCTTAGGGGCTCCCTAAAGTGAAATATTGAAAAACGTATTAGTTTGTGAAAGTAGATGTCTGTTTAAAAGGGGTGGTTGAGATTGGTTTTTATTCTACCCTCTTCTATCAGATTTTTTATTTATAAATTTTTTAGAGGGAGAAGTTTCCCTTATCTTCTTCTTGTAAATTTAAGTCCCTTTTCCAATAGCACTTTCTTAACTGGCATTGAATATGTTAAAGCTTAAAGTTTAACAATAAGAATAAGAAATATTTATATTTTTTCAGTATTTTAATATATAGTATTTTTTTGTCAATACTTTTATCTTTTTATTGGATTTTAAAATAATTGCAATGAATTGTTGTTATATGTAAGTGATTAAAATTTTGTAAAACCAGCAAAGTCGGATAGGAATGCTTCAGTTCAGAGAATATCTTTTATAAAATTTATCTACCGAGGCTTAAAAGACATAAATGAAATGTAATTAAGCATTTCATATTATCTTTACCATGTATGTGGGAAGGTATATATATATATATATATATTTATATATATTTATACGCTAATGTAAATCCACTTGGTTATGGTTTTTAGTAACGTTGACAGATACTTAATACTATATTAGAATTAAAGAATTAAAAATACACTTGGTTTCAAAATATTATATTTGTAGACACTACAATTGTTTCAGCAAACATTGCTTTCATCAGGTGTGATGATTTAAACAAACACGAATCGTTACAACTATTTATACTAACAGCTAAGGGGTGGGGCGTAATTTAATTGAATATATTTAGCAAAGGTGAATTTTTACATTCGGTTTGGTCGTTTAATGCTAGGTTTTTACAAAAATATCTATTAATTTCTAATGCTTCTAACAAGTTTAATTTCAAACTTTTATTTTGCACGTGTAAAATTTTGTAGTCTTGATTAAAATTATGGTTTTCTTTTAATAAATGTTCCGCATACGTAGAATCAGGTTTTTTATTTGTAAAACTAGCCCAATGTTCTTTGATACGAACTTTAAAAGATCTTCCTGTCTGTCCTAAATATACTTTGACACAGTCTAAACAATTTAGTTTATAAACTCCTGATTTTAAGTTTTTTGGAGTTTTATATTTATTATTTAGTATATCTTTTTCTAATGAGTTATTTGTTTTATAGGCTATATGACTATTATTAATTTGACTGACCTGTTTACCGATTAAAGGAGAATATTTTAGAAGACAACAAACAAACTATTAGAATAATTAGAATATAGTGCAAATAAAAAACGAACAAAGAAAGAGAATGACCCTTTTCTAATATACTAATATCTAACATACACTTTAGTGTAATTTTTCGTTTTATGAAACGCTGTGAGGGATTGAAATGAATAAACGTTTCAATTAAAACATTCCGAATTACATTTTTAGTGGTTTGCTACCTTGATCTTGTATAGAGAGATGTTTCACAGTATTTTATGATTTGTTTAATTGCTCAGTCATATACAATCTGTGACTAAACGTTTACGTTTTGTAATTTTTAATGAAGTTATAGGGCCCGCAATACATCAATTGTTGGCCGTGGAAGCCTGAGTTCGCATATTTTTTCCTTTACTCGCGAGAAAGTAATGACGTTAAAGACTGTAAAGTGTAATAAGGACATTGAAGTAGTAATTGGTTTTATTTTAGCGGTTAGCTATCCACGGTTCATTATTTTAGTTTCTAGGAAAACATTGCGACCCTTCGTTATTTTTTCGAGTCAATTTAAACCTAACAGGCCATTTTCATAAATCGCCGGTCTCTAAGGAAACTTTTTGTTGTCATCTTCATATTCATAAAGTTTTTCTGGACTTATGCTTCGTATTCCTATTTGCGCCCATTTTATTAAACTAAAAACCCAGTTTCTTTGCTTTTATTTTACAGGAGAAAACAAAGTATTGAATCACGTTCTATATTGGCATAGTTATTGTAATTACCAGCAGGATATGGTGTCTATTTGAAAAAGAAATCAGGAATATTTGTAATATTCTGCACATGTATGTCTGTCCCTTCGTTTGTAATAATAAATTACATATCCCCGTTATATTTTGTTAAAAGTTAAGTCTCAAAGATATTGATGTAATTTAAAAAGGGTAAATAAAATAAGTATTTGTTCAATATTAATGGTTGTCAGGAATCAGAGCTTTGTTTTTGAAATTTGAGAAACTAAAATTGTGAAAAACTTAGGGTTTCTAAAAACCGTAGTACAAAAATAGAAATATGTTCTTGGTAAGGGTTCTGTCGAAACTGCCAGATGTGTATTGTGTAGGGTGAAATTAAAATAGTCAGGAAAATTAAATGAAATTTAATTTAAAAAAATGAATAAAAATATATGAATGACTAAGTAATTGTTAAATAATTATAATAAAAAAATAACTAACAATACTAAATTAGGAATTTATGGCCTGACTGGTCCGAGATGACATCTGAAATAAATAAACAAAAACAGTATGTGAGCAACCAATTAAACCAAAATCACAATCATAACAACATAAATATAAAAAATAATTCACGAATTTGTAATTCAATCATTTTCAGATCACAGGTATTAAGGGTCAACTCGCGAAATACCTCAACGGAAATATAATAAGCTACTAAAGATTTATCTACCATGGTAAACAGTGCATGCATTCACTTCAGGTACTAAGGGTCAACTCGCATAGTGCTCAATTAAATTACAATATTAATTTCTAATAAATAAAGTAAATATAATTATAAATAATTTAATAGTAAAATTGGTCACCTAGTGAATCAACTCACCTATTATTTGAAAACACTGACACTTTAGAAAATTAAAGCACTGATGAACAATATCCCGAGGGAAAAGCCCATATTTATAAAAGATCTGCATATTCGGGCCTTATCGTACCGTACATATAAACAAAGTCTGGAAAATTCGAGTTAGCGTAGACTAAATAGTAACAGCCAAAAGTTGGATCTCAATATTACAGTGTGAATAGAAAAATTCCTTTATAGAAATTATTTCTTATAATTGTGATTTCGAACTCATTAGTTATCATCAGCTTAACATTATCTGTTTAATTAGGTAGATGAAATGAATTATTTCATCGGTGCACAGATGTGCCACTTCTTTTGATTCCTATGGGGGAATCGGTGCAATAAACGGACTTCGTGTTTTAATTGTTTATTACACCCAACTATTTACAAACTATATACACTAATTTTATGGAACGTCGTGAAGGCTACTTATATACGAAGATTAAATTATTATGATTGATTGATTGAACTATATGTTATTGCTACTATGCGTTTATAGAGATCTTGCTGTAATTGTTGCTATATGTTATATGTACTAAAGATGATCTCTCCTAAACGTCTAATTTTTGAATGAATGAATTGATTGAACTGATCTACTGTATTTGAATGAATGAACTGTTCTAACTGTATTATGTTAACTATATTATATATGAATTTAAGAACCGCCCCTAGAGGAGGGGTGGTTCCGATGCACCGACTTTTGAAACAACAAAACAAACAAAAAGGATGGAAAACCGTAAATACAAAAAGTGCAACATTGTAATCTATGTGTCGGTGCATCATCTACGTCCTCGAAATGGACCGATGGGTCAATTACCCCTAATAAATGTATAAACTAACTTAAACTCTAGATGCACATTTGAACACAAAGAAAAAATAATACAATGGGAAACGGCAATACTAAAAAGGGAAAAAATACGATACATACTATTATAAAACCATAAATAGCAAAAGAAAGAAACGGATAGCAAATGCACATGACAATACAACAAAATTTTGAGACGTAAAAAATGCGTGACCGACCAGGCCAATAAATTACAAACAAAAATGAAAAGATAAATCCGAACATTATCAGTTTAACAAGTCGATTTCCTTATTATGTAGAAAAGGACCTTGTTTAATATTACTGAATCCTACAATAAGTAATAGATGCAGTTTGTTCTATAATTTATGATTTCTGAGAAGTCTACAATAACTATATATTAACTGTGAATGTAAGTTATGCGGTAGATCCAATAAATTGTTTTTTACATTATACACTTGACTTTTTTCACTTATTTTATTACCAGTTATATCTTAATGAAAGCTATTGAATAGTTCAATATAAATTACCAATGAACGTGATTGACTTTTCCATGATTCGCAAAATTTTACCAGTTTTTTATTTTCTGCTTTACTTTTCTATGTATTTTTATGGTCACCCTACCATTCGTTCAACATAACGCTATCAGTTCTTTTGGAATTCTTGAACTTGTGAGTGGTAAGCCGATATATTAATTATTGTTTCAGCTTGATGGATTATCGAATCGATATATCGTAGTTATGTATTATTAGCAGGTAGACCTGATTTTTTTTCAAATATTTCGTATGTTGTGTCAATCGATCAAAAGTAAGAAATTGTAGCGACATAACCCAAATTCTAGGCTTATGTGGTTTCCTTTACGGGGACACCTTTTCCGATAAATGTAATTCAATACTTACCTGATTTACTGTGATAATGACGAAATTGTTGCATGCTGACCTCAATAACGATAAGGCATTAACATAAAAATGTATTTCTTGATATCCAGTTTATCTACCATAGAAATTCTTTTTAAAGCATAAAAATATTTTAGTGGTAACAAAGGACAAAAGGTATCAAACGAAATGGTTCATTTACTAAAAGTAATATGGATTCGAATACAAAGGTTTTGGTAATGATGTCATATGTGTGATACTGTTTAAGAGAGTTAATATTAATTTATGAAGTCTTTATGAATATATGGAGAATTTATCTAAAAATACTTAGCCAATATTGAAATTACAAAAAGCGTAACAGACGGTTGTAATTAAAACCACAAATCCTGCGAACAAATTCTGTTCAATCACATTCTTAGATGTGTTAGGTAAAATTCTATCCAAATATACAGACACGTCTGTTTCATTAAAAGCAAATAACACATTAGGTATGTTTATAAAAAATAATAAAGACCCTAAAAAAAAAGTAAACAAATCAGGCGTATACCAACTAAACTAAAGCACATGTAACAAAGCCTATATTGGACAAACTGGAAGATGTTTTGAGGATTGACTGAATGAACGTAAAAAATGTTTTGATAATAATAAAAAAGGTATGCCCATTTACGCAGAATATTTAATTTTAAATAATTATAGTTTCGATGACAATTTTAAGATTTTACATGTTGAGAGAAAAAGTTTAAAACTAAATTTACTCGAAACTGTCGAAATTAATAAATTAAACAGACTGGGGTTAATTCTAAATGATCAAACTAATGTTGTAAATTCTCCTCTTTTAAACATTTAGTCCCTATTAATAATAATAATAACAATAAAATTTTGCTGTATTTCACTTAATAAAAAGTTTCACTTAATTTAAATTTTGTTTCAAAGTTATTTCCCCCACTTTCTTGTATCTAGTATATAAGTTGGTTTATGTATAGTTTATGTTTACCGAGCGGCGTGGTCTAGTGCCTAGATCATTATTAGCATTCGGGAGGTCACCGGTTCGAACTCGGGTCCTGCTGCTCTGGTCCAAGTTTTCTGTGGTTTCCAAGGAAACTTAGGCAAATAGGCAGTAATATACAGATAATCTTTCACTTCTCTTCTGCCTTCATTTCCTCCGTTTCATCTTTCTATCCCTAACCACACCAACCACCCGTTCTCACGATTCTTGCAAGGAGGCTGAAGAGGGCCTTATGCTCTACCCTCCGGCTTTGCACTACAGTGTAGGTGGAAACATTATATTAAATATTTGTAAACTCCAAGTGTGTTTTTTATTTATTTTTAAATATGGGGTTACATTACTTGAAAGCTTTATCAATTTTATTCAAGACTAGTTGTATCGATTGTTTTTGAATGTGCCTTCTATAATAGGTAGAAGTTATTTATTTTTATTGTTTTTAATTAAAAATTGAATTATGGATAGTGCACGGAAAACGCCATTATTCATTTTCGTAATTTTCGCGTAGATATAGCTACTGGGAGAAATTGATGCAGCAAATAATGCAGCTTTAAAGATGTTTCACTTAGGATGAGGTCGTACGCGTTTTCAGTTTATCTTAGGTATAATTTCAGTTTTTAAAAATAGGGGAACAGATGGTCTTACCCTACGTGAAATCCTGCTCAATTAATTAATTAAAAATGCAATGCGAATTTTGATAAATTATATGCTTAGTTGGTAACAATTATTCAATTATAGTGCCTTATATAAAAAATACTTGCTAGTTTACAATAGAGGTATGGATTAATTCGACGGATTCGAGTTAAATCATAGACTGCTTTAAGGACAATATAATTAAAATAGACAACGAATATATCCTGAACTACATATTTTTATTGAACATAGAAAAAATTACAAAATTAGATTACAGCAAAAAGTAGTCAAATAAATTTTATAAATGTATTACTATTGGTGTTTTCGGGTTTCTGTCGTGTGCGTTTGCTCAGGTCAAAATTAATGTAGTTCTCATGAAACGTCGGCACAAGTAGAACTGACAGCAGAAAACCAATAGGATCAGTAGTACTGACTACTGATTGTCGTGAAAATCTAAAAGACCCTGGTAAATTAAGAAAGTGGATGGTTTAAAATAAACTAAACCACATAAAAGTTTATGAAATACTCAAGTATAACAGTAATAATCATAATATTTTATTTAAATGTATTTACACTTTATTACAACATCCTATTTGTTCTAACTCATTTTAAAATTGTTGAAAATTTTTTCTTTTTTGTTTCGCCCCATTCTTCGTGATATATTCACGACAGTTTTTTTAAACTTTTAATCAGGGACTGCAGTAATTCGTCCCATACAGCTTCACTGATTAAGTTTTTATTTAATTATCGTAACCCACCCTTTTAGAAGGGCTTATCTTAATTTCGTATTTTTTCATTCCTAATCTTTTATTCAAGCAAGTCGGCATTTTGGAGAATTCTGTTAACATTCGAAAATTGTTTTAGTCTCTTTCGTGTTAAAAACTTTGATGGTATAACAGTAAGCGCAACGATAATGAAAATGACCTTAACAGCTTACGATAGCTTCGATTTTCTAACAGTCTTGTCATTTCTAAGGTTTTATTTAGTATCGAAGGTCAAAATGCTTTTAGGAAACAATTGCTTCATTTTATTAATAAAAATTTTGTTGTTTTTTTTTGTTAAAAACCCTTGAACTGAGGGATATACTAGATTAGCGTGTTTATATAACGATTTTCGGCAAGTATGTTATGAGGCATACATAGTTACATACGACCTACGTTCACTTTACTTGACTGCACTTAAAACATTGTTATCAACAAATCTCTTGCGATTACTCTCAGGACCATGCCTGTGACGTCAACAGTTTTACAGTAAACGGGATAACATTACACATAAATATTATATATATTTTACACTGTATTATTACTTTGACGTTTTAAAATATTTGTAATTCAACCTTTTTGGCGAACATCCAGTTAAAAATGATATACACTTATAATTTGTAACTATGTGCGGCTTGGATAAACATTTTCAGCATGCTTATAGCATATGTTTAATAATTTTTATACCAGCTAAATATTGGACTGCTATTTATATTTTGAGCCTAATAATGAAAAGACAGTAATTTATTATCGAAAATGGCTTTATTCAAGTATTTGAAGTATTCTCCATGTTGATCAATAAATACACTTTCGCACGCGCTCGAACCAATTTGAGGTACCTCCAAAATATTGTTTTTGAATGCATCAAATGCTGCTTCAGGCGTCGAAAAACGTTGGCCACGTAATTTATTCTTGATATACGGGAATAAGAAAAAGTCATTTGGTGACAAATCAGGGCTGTACGGAGCATGACCCATCAATTGGACGTTTGGCAGTCAAATATGTGGTTGTTCCAGCCGATGTGTGAGAGCTTGCATTGTCCTGGTGAAGAATAATCCTTTGTTTCCGCATCTTTTTCCGTATTTGATCAAGCACTTCCGGAAAACCAATCGTTGTGTATCATTCAGATCAGAAATCATCGTTCTACGTTATTCTAACGGTATAGTTGCCACATATACAGTTATTTTGAAGAAACAGGCTCATCTTGGAAAACCCATAGGGTTGATTGCGGTTTTGATTCGAACTCATATGCATAGATACAAGATTCGTCACCTGTGTAGATATTACACACAGATTTTGATATACCGTAATTGTATTTCTTGACCTTTTTTGTGCACCAATTGACACAAGCATCTTTTTGAGCTTCTGTCAAATTATGAAAGATCCAACGCAAACTAATCTGCTTCACAGCTGAATGTTCATGCATTATCTTATTGATGCTCGTCATACTAATACCCAAGGATGACTCAATCTCACGATAAGTCACATGACGATCTTGTGATATCAGTTCACGCACAGCATTAATGTGTTCTGGCGCAACAATAATGAACTGATTTTGGACGACCTTTACAACTTTCGTCCTTGAACGAACTGCGGCCACGATTAAATTTGTTATACTAGGTTTCACGATGGTTAAGGATGGGGCTTTATCGTCAAAAGTCGAAGTAAGTTGATCGATGCACTCCTGTCTTGATAATCTACCTCGAAAGTCGTAAAATATTATCGCACAAATATGTTAGCGAGTTAATTCCATTTTTTCGCTGAGACAAAATTTTCAAGTCACTGTAAACAACACAAGTTGTGCTGAAATGACAAAAAACGTTCCGAAGAAGGTTATGGTTAAAAAGGTCAAACTTTCAATTAGAAACGTCAGATGGTGCATGTAAACACTTAGTATTGCCAAGACTCAAAATATAAATAGAAACCCCCGTACTTGTTTGGTAGAGCATTTATGGGAAATAACGTTTGTAATTTTATGCTACTTCAATGTTATGTCTGAAAACAAGTGGAAATTTTCACTAGTATAAATTAAATGATAAATTTGGTATTTTGTGGATACACACTACTCAAAAGAACATTTGTCCAATTTATTGATCCTCAAAATTTAAAATTAAAATATTAGCGCATGTATTATTTCGTTTCTGTAGAAATAGTGTAAATTTTCTGTAACGAAGCTCAAGGAATTGACCTATGTAGCTATAACATACTATATTATTTAAAGAAGCTTGAAAATTTTGTCGAATTATAAAACAACATCGAGTGGAAAATCTTTTCTTATAAATTGTAACAAATAGATTTTTTATGGTCATATAGATAAGTACACAATATAAATATATATATTACAGGTTGTTAAAATTTATCACATTTTCAACTAAAATATATGAGGAGGGACAAATATAATAAAGGTAAAGAATTTTGTATATCATAACTTCTGTTTAATAGCAGTAGTGGTTGGTGTTCTGTCGGAGCTGTATATGGCGTGCTGATGAGAACCAAATAATTCGAATTCGCGATACACACCTGGCAGTTTCGACAGAAGATAGAATATTGTCGTTATTTTTATTGAATTCACGCGTGTTGATGATGATATATTATGAATAGCTTAAAATGTAGGTAATTGCCATGGTAGATTTTATGTATTTTACCATAGTATACGCTTATCGTAAAGTTGCATTGATGTATATGTTAAGGACAAGCTTATGCAATTTATATGATGCAGAAGTGAATGCATCTACCACATTTATACGTAGGATACGTAGGTAGGATACGTACCAACCTATTTCGCCACTTGCGACGAAAACTGTCTTAGAATTCTCCCGGGAAAGGCAATATTTCACCGTATCTACCGTCATTTTTACTAGCGCACATACGTTGTAAACTGGATCAGTACCTTAAATTAAGAACATTGGTGACTTTCAATAAAATTCACTTCAAGCAATTATTTACATACTGCAATAAAGGAAAGAGACAATTAATATAAAGTAGGGCTGCTGCAAGAGTCAAGAGTATATCACTATTCAGATTCAGAGCATGTTTATCTACCGAGCGGCGTGGTCCTGTGCTCTAGATCATTGATTAGAATTCAGGAGGTCACCGGTTCGAACCGGGTCCGGCTGCTCTGGTCCAACTTTTCTGTGGTTTCCTTGGATCATTTAGGCAAATGCTGGGGCAGTAATATTCCACGGATAATCTTTCACTTCTCTTCTGTCTTCATTTCGTCCGTCTCATCTTTCTCTCCCTAACCACATCACCCACCCATTCTCACGATTCTTGCAAGAAGGCTGAAGAGGGCCTTATGCCCTACCCTCCGGCTTTGCACTACAGTGTAGGTCGGAGGGACTGCCCGCCCACCAGCACGAGTAGCTGGTGGGAATGAAACACCCAAAGTTAGTATGTTTATCTGCTTCTTTTTTGTAACTTCCATTTGAGAATTTTATATATTAGCATTTATTGACGGTTCAGCCAAAATGCTGTATTTGCCTGCAGGTGGCATCTATGACTTTAATAATGGTGGCAACAACCTCTTCGTGGTAGTTGTCGCCGTTGATAGTATAACAAACCGGTTATTTCAAGTATTTCGAAATTATTAGTCACCTATTCCGCTGGAGAGTGGTTGGTTTTGTACAGAGTCAGTACAGAATCATATTCGGAACAGAAGAGAACAGAGCCAAATAAGTATTTTGTCGTAAACCATCTTATAAAGGGTCTTCTAATAGATATATGTATAGTAGTAATTGTAAATATATCGCCATAGTAATTGTTTGCATTTTAACTCCGAATATTAAATTTCGTGTGCTCCCTCATAGAAGAATGAAGTGGTGCGTTAGCGCAAAACGAATAAACAATTACTCTTGCATAGTCTTGTATTGAAAATGCAAACAATATTAAGAATGAGACGATCATATGAGATATAAGACAATATCATGATGAACAAGTTGAGAAACTTATCTTGTCACGTTTGTTCACGATCTTGAGTAAATATTGTTCTTGAATTAGGGCTACCGGCGATGCAAAAAGTAAACAAATCACAACGGTTTTACTGCGCGTCTTTTTTCCACTGAGAGGAGGAGCAAGTAATGCGGTACGTATGAACGGTAGAAGAAGAGCGTTTCTGTTTCTGTCTCATCTTAAAGTAACCTGATTTAGTAAATAATGTAAGTATATACGAGAGTACATCAAATATAAACGGTAATTTTGTAAAATAAATTTATTGGTTAATGGTACACACAAACTACACATTTAACATTTTTCAATGTAGTCAGCACAGTGATCTACACACTTTTGCTACCGATTTGGAAGCTTGAATATTCCTTCTCCATAAAAAGTTTGAGGGCGAGTTGTCAGTTGCGCACATCCTCATCTACTTCTTCATTGCTTTTAAATCTTTTGCCTCCAAGTGATTCTTTCAAGGGCGCGAACAAAAAATAATCACAGGGTGACAAGTCAGGGAGGATAAGGATAAGGAGGATGCTCGAGGGTTTCCTAGCTCATTTCTTCCAATTTATTTCTTGTCAAAACTACGGTGTGAGGCCTGGCGTTGTCATGAAGGAGGATGACGTCTTGAATGGGCATACCCCGTCGTTTCCTTCCATTTTAATCGACTATAACAAGTTAGAATAGTAAGCCGCATTCACTGTTCGTTGATCGTGGATCGTAAATAAAATCAATGAGTAAAATTCCCCTTCAGTCAAAGTCAGAGAAAATAGTCGCAAGTACTTTTCCGGCTGAGAGACGGGTTTTGGTTTTGGCTTTGACAGTGTAGCCTTCATCTTTCTTCGCCACTCCTTACTAGCCATTTTTGATTGAATGATTCGGGAGTGTAGTGGTGGACCCACGTCTCATCATAAGTGACGATAAGACTCAAAAAATGCCTCAATTTCCCCTTCCTGTCGAAATCGTTCCAGAAGTCTTTCACTGATCTCCGAGCTGACCTGTTTTTGATTTTCGGTTAATAACGTTGACACTAACCACAACCAGCGAGCACTAATTTTTCTAAAGCCAAGTTCATTAGTAATTATGGATTGAACACTCCCATAGCTGATACCCACTTCTAATGAGATTTGTTCAATAGTCAACAGTTAACCGTCGACCACCTTCAACAAGCTCTCGAACAGTACGGATGTTATCATTTGTGAGACTTGTTTTTGGGCCGTCGATCACGACTTTCATTTTCGACACGTTCTCGCCCATCCCTGAATTCTCTGAGACAGCTTAGCATCCCCAAATTATATCTTTAAAAAGTGAAAATTTCCGATGGTTTAACGCCTTTATTGGTTAAAAACTTTATGATGATGCGTTGTGCAACAGACGAAGGTACCTTGCGCTCAGTCATGGCTGTATTGCGGACAGAACCGAGCGCAGCTGCTACCTAAGCCGGTATCCCCCTCCTCATAAACCAAACAACACTCGACCATCGAATCCGAATTACGTGCTAAGCTAGATAGTAAAATTACCGTTTATATTTGATTTACCCTCGTATTTTAAAGAATGTATATCAGTAAGATCAAGTAACAGGTATATATGTGGGCTTTCGCGGTTGAAGTTAACAGAAGCATACTGTTTTCTGGTGTATAATTGTGTCGACCTTTCCAATTCATTACACATACACTTTAACCAGTTTTTTACTACGACTATTACGTTCGGCATTTGGTATAAATTATTTATTGTCTTTTCTATTCTAGCTAATGCATTTATACATTCATTTTGCTATACAGTAGAAAAGTTTACTAGATTGTCATCGGTCTGTATTTGGGTTGCAATTAGTAAAAGGTTCCGTTCGTGTACTTGGGATGTTGTAATTAAAATTCGAGAACGTTCTCAATTAGATTGTGCAGATTAGTGGCGTTTGCAGAGGATAACCTGTGTATAACTTTCAAAGTTTGCTCTCAGATACGCCACCCTTTCGTTATAGTCAGTATGATCTACAAATATATGTATGTAGGCGATCAAATTTAAATTTACTTGATGAGTTTGATTAATGGAGGGGTGATAAATTAAAGTGAATTTCAATAAACCCTGAAGCACAGGAAAATGCAGAAAAACACGTTTATATGGGAATATTTCCTTTTTATAAGCATTTCTGTTGCAGAAATGTTTGCCTGTTTCTCTGAAAGCCCATAAAAAAAGATAAAATCATTTCTAAAGTTATCCACATCTGCTCCTCCCTCCGACCGTTGGCCCCCTCAATTTTCACCTTCATCCCCTGTGCTTCTAAGTCGCCACTCCCGCCAACAAACACTTGTTAAATGTTTTACGAGATCACCCAATTATCAAAAGATAAAAAAAAAATATAAATATGGATTCAAAAGAAATAACTACTCCGAGGGCTAATACCCCTATCGGCATTGAATTACACTGTTGATTCCGATGTTTTATTAGACGAAGATATAACATATCCAAAAAATAAGGAATTAAAATCCTTATTCGTCTAAATATTAAGATCAAAGATCTCAAATTTTGAACGCGTCCTACCTATCCGGTCTCATTAGGGGGGCGCTGGCAGAAATGCCTTTACAGGCAATAAAAATATGGATTCAACAGAAACAACTGCTCCGAGGACTAATTTGAGATCTTTGATCTTAATGTTTAGACGAATAAGGATTTTAATTCCTTCTTTTTTGAATAAAAAAAATATTATCAAAATTAAGTATCGTTCTTCCTTCTACTATATATTCAATTTGAAAATCATTTTCCGATGATTTGCTGTTATCTGAAAAAATGCTGTATTTTTCTATGTACTTAGAAAGGACACAGAATCGACGTCACGTTTAATATGTTAATCGTTCCATTAGCAACTAAACGAGTTTTTACTACATTAGTGGGACTTTAGAAATGCTAATGTCTGAACTTAGAATCTTTAGTTTCTGGACAGACTTTCAGGTAGTCTACGTCTTTATAAGTTTAAAGGTGTTAAAATTAAGAATCGAGAGGCTATTTTAACTTACAATTAGACAACTACAAATAAATTTGCATATAAATAATTGTTTTTGTCAAACAGGCAAATAGGACACATTTTATGCTAGATTCGTTTAAAATTTTTATTAATGTGAAAACTAAACATAAAAATACTTTGGGTTAAAACTGGATTTTATTGCTTTCATCTTACTGGAATGTTATATCAAAAGTAGTTGTGTTACTCTTTTGTCATAGAACATTCATTTTTTAACCTATATACCAGGGTCTACGATGAAGTTTACGGTTTGTTAGTGATTTTGAACAAAAGTTAGTGCAGTCAGGCCATATCAGGTTGTTTAGGAGGGTGCAACACGTACTCAAATAATTTAAAAGAGATTAAAAAATTAATGAAAAAATAAAACTATTTTTATATGTTAAAAAGTTAAAACGAGGATAAAAAATGGAATCGAATGACAAAATAAAATATGCTAGGTGCCATTTGAAAAAATTAAGTTATTCGTGTTTGAAGTTTTTAAACTTTAAACAATTTTTTTTTCTGAACGCTCTGTACAAATTATAAAGCTTAGTTTTGGCATGACGTTAGCCTTATGACTTGGTTAGAACTAGTAAAAATTTCAACATTCTAAGTCATTTCATTTTTTATGGAAGTTATGATTTTTATAGTTTGGGTTGCGGTGCAATCTTTTTTCCAATAAATTAAATTATTTCAGAAACTATTCATCGTAGGCATATGAGTTTGTTATCAAAGACGCTTTAAAATTTTATGTTTCATACGAATTCATCGTGAGAAATATACCATTCCATTTAAAATAAGAATGTTGACATCAACTTCCGATACGGATGTTTCCGACAGTTGAAATTGTTTTAGTTAAATAGATAATCCTCGATAAACCCCTACTCCCAACCCCCAAATTTTCAAATCTGTAACATGCTTAGTTTCCCTAAAACATCTAATGTACCAATCAGTTTGAATGACCCTGTATAATAACATCTATACATATAAAGAAAATTGAAATGTTTGTCTGTAATATAGAAACAAGTGTGTTTGTTAACTTCATATTTTTATATCTCTTCTGTTAAGACAAACGATATCTTTGAAATAGCTGATGGAACTTACAAATGTGAAGGGGAGGTTATCAGGAGTGATAGAGGCTGCTTGTTGTAATTGTTTATTGGTTATAACAATTACATTTATTCGTGAGTAGATACTAATTCAGTATAAATCCTTTAATGGGGAAAGATGAAAATTCATAAGTAAATAACTGATTAATGTAATGAATATGTGCCGTATATATAATTCTTGTGCTACAGTAAAGTCGTGATCTTTTCGATACATTCTCGTAATTTAAATAATGTGGTGTTATTTGTTAATGTTAGTAGGTAGTTTCGTGAATAAGTTACTGAATCTTGTAAGATTTTGCGATGGCGATTAAAAAACTAGGCGACGAAGCAATAAATATTTCATTTCACCATAAAAGTAATTATTTGTTTATAACATTGTTACACAGTAGCACGTATAATTTATTCAGCTACTGTAGCTACACACAAACATTAAGAAAGGTCGACATTCTGTTTACCCATAACAGATACCTGGCTGCATAGATATGTATATAAACATATACCTATTATTACCATTTATCTTTATAGCTTTGAATATTAAAATCATAAATACAAAACAACTGGAGCATAACAATTGTAAGTTTTTTTAGCGAATTTAACTTCTTAGGTCGATGATCTGATTACATTTGCTATGTTTGTATCAAATACACGTATTAATGAATATTGGGTATATTGTTATGTGTTAAAATAAGAAAGTAGTGACGTGATGTCGTCTAATTTTGACATTTGTTTATTGTACCTACAGTAAACAAGATCGAAATTAATTAAAATAATCTAAAATTAGATTGTGTTCTAAACAGTGGGTGCACATGCAGGTCTGGTGAGGTAAAGTCCTCCCAAGATGTATGTGTTTAATAAAAACCTCGTAAATTGTATTTATTATTATGTGTGGTAACAATAAAGTAGATTAGTTAAGAGGCGGGCTGAAAAGTTAGTAGGCTAGCATAGAAAAAAAATATTTTTTTTTTGATAGAATTTGATTTTATTATTCAATATAGTTCCCTTCGAGGGCGATACAACGATTATAGCGGTCATACAATTTTTCGATACCATTTTTATAATACGATTTGTCTTTAGCCTCAAAATATGTTAGGCTTCAGTTTCGGCTATTCCCTCTTCATCGGCGCGAAATTTCTATCCAGCGAGCATCCTCTTGAGGTCTGAGAACAGAAAAAAGTCGCTGGGGGCCAGATCTGGAGAGTACGGTGGATGCGGAAGCAATTCAAAGCCCAATTCATGGAATTTTGCCATCGATTTCATTGATTTGTTACACGGTGCATTGCCTTGATGAAGCAGCACTTTCTTTTTCTTCACATGAGGCCGCTTTTCCGCAATTTCGTCTTTTAAACGCTCCAATAACGCTACGTAATAGTTGCTGTTTATGAATTCAGTTTTCTATGCAATAACCTTGCCAGCCGACTTTTGCGTCTTTCCACGGTTCATCACGTGCAGTCCACTCGGCTGACTGTCGATTGGAGAATTGGACAGTGTGAAATGATGGAGCCATGTTTCATCCATCGTCACATATCGACTTAAAAATTCGGATTTATTACGATTGAACAGCTTCAAACACTGCTTAGAATCATCGATCCGTTGTTGTTTTTGATCGATTGTGACCTCGCGCTCGCGCCTCACCCACTTTGTACGGAGCTTTCACATATCCAAATATTCATTCACAATATGACCAACAGGTTCCTTTGATATCTTTAGGGTCTCAGCTATCTCAATCAACTTCACTTTACGGTTAACAAAAATTATTTTGTGGACCTCTTTGGGGCGTCCACTGTGTGCATCTCCTCGGTGCTCATTTCGCTTCGTTTAAATTTAGCAAACCACAAACCACTTTTCTACGGTTGATTTTCCTGGTGCAAAGTCCGAATAATGTTTATCAAGTCAAGCCTTGGTTTCAACCGTATTTTGTTTTTCGCCAAAAAGCCAAAAAGCAATGCTTTATTAACACACGAAATTCCGTTTTATCCATTTTTTTAAAGTAACAAAAGTTCTTTCACTAAAAATGCTATAACTCAGATACTAATAGTGCAACAGCAGTCAAATTTAAACATGCGTCTTTTGAAGGTTAGGGCTAACTAAAAATCATATGGATTTGATACTAGTAGCGCCATCTATGGGTCAGCCTATGAACTTTTCAGCCCGCCTGTTATAATATCCATATTTTTCTCTGATTGATATTTAGGATGAAAAGATCTGAATTTGTTCAGGTGATTATTTTTTAATTTTTTATCAATACATTTTGCTCACGTTTTCTGAGTTTCTTCAAAGGGCAACACTTACTAACAAATATAATGGTCTATGTAGTCCTGTCGGGTGAGTGAAACGTTGGGTTTTGTTAAAAAAATCATCTGACCAAGTTCAGATCTACCCTTGCTACCCTTACAACAGAAGCGTAGGACTACGAAAACGGGGATCCCAGAATTTATTTTACTGGAGGCTCATCACCTAAAAATGTTGAACTAATCCTACCAAATTTTATATATACAATAAAATAAAACTAAAACAATCAATGTCTCAGAGCATAAGTAAACATTTGATTATCAGCACATCATTTCAGGATGGTATTGTATATATTTTCAATATATTCAAAGTATAGGTAGGTAGGTACATCAAGAGGAAAGTCAGAATGAAATATTCATATTTAATCAGCGTCAAAAAAGAATAAAGGGGAAGAGATGTGTGCCGAAAAAAAATCAATTTCATACATTCTGCTGATTTATATATATAAGCACATAGAAATTTTGATAGTGAAAACTGATAATAACTATACGATAACAGATTGTATATAAACACTGAAAACGTACGTAACGACCTCTTGGGATTTTCGGGAATTTGTTATTATTAATTGGGTTGGGTTTATTCAGACCCCGGAAAGCACGGGTGAACCCTTGACTTTCCCCTTCTAGTTACTAATTCCATTTACGTCTCAAAGGGAAGCTTTCCTAAAGGAATGTATACTTCCGCTTATAGAGTGTCGCAGCTAAGGAAATCGGTGCTTACGTTAGTGATGTAGAATATGGATGGCATTTTTTATTTTCTTGTCACAATAACGACAGCAGGACAGGAGGAATTAGTGGTTAAATTCAGTTTATTCCTGTAGTATCGTGGTTCTTCGTATTTTTACTGGTTGTGCTTTTCAGTCTTTTCATAGCTCAGAGGTACTCAATATCATGATTACAGAAACAGATGGTTCCATGCCAATAAAGTGTTTTTGGGTATCCACTTGCTGTCTGCAAGTTTATTTCCTTTTATGTCACTACTACTAAGGCTACGTTGGTTTGGGTCGCTGGACTGTTGAGGGCTTGATAAGAGTCCTCTAATAACAGTTTGCACAGTTTCAGGAAACAAGCATTCAAATACTCTTGTGATTACATGAAATAATTATGAGAATAGTTTAGGAATTAACGTTAATTTGTGATATAACAGTCAATTTTTAAATTTACTCATTAAAAATTTTTCAACATAAATCGAATTCCCTGCGTAGAAAAAAATATACATCCAGTATTTTTTAGAGAAAAAAATGTTTTTTTGAGAAAATGTTAAGCGGTTCCTGAAACCACGGGCCTCAGACAATCTGTCTGTCTAACCCGCTGATATTTACGCCACTGCATTACAGGATAAAACAGGGTAATATAGGATGTTTGATAATTAATCGATATTTGATTTTTTTTAACGTTCTACGCTAGCTAAATTCTATAAACCCGAAATAGTCTGTGCGCTCCTGAAATATTTCTATTGTTAATTATAATAATTGCTATTAAAGTTAACCACTAGATACTTTTTATATTTCAGTTTATTTAAAGATACCTACGTCTTTTGTTTTCCAACGATGAAGTAACTTTATGTTCGATAAATACACTTATTAAAACGAAGCCATACGGTACTATTTGGTCTTTCTTTAAATAGTTTGTTACTGCTATCATTTGTGGTCGTTTGATATCTGCGATTACATGTTTGAATACTGTGTTTTATAGCCTTTTTGTCGGCGATTAATTCTCGTAATTTGTTTCTAAATAATTGCTATTCCATTGACCTATTTCTGCCTAATGTAGAAATATTTATATTTGTAGCAAACAGTCTTTAATGTCACATAACATTTTTAGTCGTTTAGATCTTCGTAATTTACTAATTCAACGACAAATTTAAGATTCATAAACATGGTAACATTTACTGTCATTTTAGTACAGTTGGTAATATTTTACGGCATAACCAAACTTAACCTACAAATAGAGTTTAGAGAATGGACTGAGCCTTCCCTATCTAGCTGTACACTAATTACTGGCGGAAAATTACCTCTGTTTAGAATTTTTAACTTATTTACAGTTTTCATTATCGAGCCATAGATAAGAGACAGGTACTATTTCCTGGTATTGTGTGAAACATCCAATTAGTGTTTCATTAATAAATATTAAAAACATTTATATATTTTTCTTGTAGTCTTCATTTAAAACAAATATCCCATTAACTTGCTTAAAATGCTTACAACGTAGGTAGATCGTTTTAAATTTGAGACAACTTAACAATCGTAGCACCACTTTATTTATTGTTAATAGGCAATCGTTCTTCCTTATTCTAACCTCCATGAACCAAACCTAACTTAACTTATTACTTGTAAAACATCATAGAACTAACGTTACTATTTTTTCGTTTGTTTCCCCTAATTAGATGTATCATATAAAATGCAAATATTTGTTGTCACTAACTGTCGTTAAATTCTCTGAATACATTTAAACCCTTTAATTATGAATGGCTCTGGTTTTCGCCGATAGACTTGTTTGTAATCGTGTTTGTATAGATTCGCCAAACTGAGAATTATTCGTGTATAACTGCTTATCTAATTTTATGCATTTGACTGGCATTCATCTCTTAACTGAAATATTAGAATTTCAATTGAGTTTCATTAGCGGGTTGTGTAATTACAGTATATAATCGAATACGTAAACAATAATTGTACCTATTTATATAAAGCTGAATGACACGTAATCGGTATTTAAATGTATGTTTAAACTAACCATTGTAAATTTAGGTTTAGAATAAATTACTTCAACTTTCAATATTATATTTAGTAATTAATTGTATAGTCAACAAACCAACAAAAAGAACCTGATGTAGATTTGTTAGGTATATTGTTACAAAATTAATATTCTGTTCCAATTTTGGCTAGTTTACTAGTATACAAACTAACTGAAGCCATACTGTAGTTCTTAGGCTTTCACGGCCGGCGTCTATCGATGTGGTGTTGTATTCTGGGCTTTTTGGCCGTGGTCCGTGGAATTTGATTCTTCTAGACATTTCGCCGAACTTCGCTGACGGTATTTTAATTTAATTTTACGACTCAGCACAGTCACCACTGAAGATGCACTCAACGAAGTTCGGCGAAACGTCTGGAAGAATCAAATTCCACGGACCACGGCCAAAAAGCCCGGAATACAACACCACATCGATAACTGAAGCCATGTTAGTTTACTACCTAGTAAATTATACCATTGAAGGAATGAAAATCACTTTTAAATGTTTCAAAATATTTTATTGTAAACTCTACAATTTTGTTTCGACATAACAATGTCTTTCTCAAGAGTAACAGATTTACTAAATTTCAGGTCATACTTATACTTATCGTCTATATGTATATATTTTTACAGTCAACAGCCGGTATTCTGTGGGTATAATTTTTAAAATTTCAAGTACATACTCGTTGTTAAGAAATACCAGATGCCCTGCTTCTAATCTTGCATCTAATAAAGGCGTATTGAAAAAATTTTGTTGGTCATTTGTTATATGTTCATTCATCTTTATTGCTTTTTTGGACTTTTTAGAATTTTTTGAAATTGTTTTTGTATTGTTATGTCGAAAGAATATTGTAGAGTTTACAATCAAATATTTTGAAACATTTAAATGTGATTTTCATTCCTTGAACTATCAAAATAAAGTTTCATAAGGATCCGACTAGTTCAACAATTGATTATAAATTATACCATTGTTCTGGTTGACACATGATACTTGTGTATACTAAGGTGTAGTCGCCATAATCTTATAAGGGAAAGTCTTTATCTTTACGGCTAACGCTTTAACGGTTAATGACATATAATAAGTAAACTTACCTCTCAACAAAAGATTTGAGCACATTAAATTTACTTGTGGACTAATAGTAAAAATGTGTTTTAAACTAAAAGGATGGACTAAACATAATGATAAAATATCCAGTTTTGGCAGTATATTGTCCTTTACTGACATCTACTGTTAACTGAAGCATTTCATTAATATTCTCCATAGTGCAACGTTTGTGAAAAATATTAATAATAACTTGCAAAAGTAGAAAAAAACACAAAAGTTGTTTCACCAATTTTTATTTGCCTACCCGAAAATATTGATCGCTGTCCACCGAAACAATATTGTGGGCAGTCAAATAAATATTGGTGAAACAACTTCCCTACTTTTATATGTTGTCCAACTGAATTAAAGGAGTTCTTTAAAAGAAAGTTAATATAATATGTAGTCTTACATTCTATTGTTTATTAATTTTATTTAAGTGCCTATTACGTATATAGCCTGCGGCGTCGACTCCTTTGGATAAATAGATAGATATCTTAGTAATGCCCTTGTGGAACATATGAAATACGTAGGTGTATCAAATATAACCGGAACTGGACCGATTGTTTTTAAATTTCGGAGGGATCAGTGACCTGGTAGTAGCAGATGCGAAGACGGCCTGTACCGCTAGGGAGAAGGGAAACCAATCGCAATTCGCTTGAGTCGCTTTAATACGAAAAGAAACACTGAGCGAGGCAGAAGTGCATGTCTCCATGGAGAAACGGATCATTAATAAGATTTTGGTCAAGGAGGGGGGTGAATCCAACCGAAATTTTGCGGCGATTACAGGCACAGTTCGGGGACAACATCTTGTTAAGAGTTCGAGTATTTGCATGGCACAAAGAATTTTCTGAAAGCCGAGCACGAGAGCCATGCTCGCCGTCTAAGGTCAAATGTGATAGAAGCTAACATTGAGGCGGTCTGAAATCTCATTGAGGGAAATTTACGCATAATTTTCTGGGACATTGTTGATGAATTGACCATCAATTACGGGAGTGACATATAACCTGAAAATGGGTAAAGTGTCTGCTGATGGGTTCGGGTTCCCCGACTGTTGTCGGAGGATCACAAGCAACATTGATTGAAGATTTGGCAGGGACACTTCAATCGATTCCAGCAAGAGGGTGAAGCATTTTTGAATCACATCGTCACCTGTGAGGAATCATGGGTGCACCACTACACGTCAGAGTCGAAACAGCTGAATATGGAGTAGAGAAAAAGCGGCGAGAGGGTACCAATGAAAGCAAAGACGTGCTTTTGTCAACCGGAAAGGTAATAGTAACAGTGTTTTTTAATCGGTATGGTGCTTTTCACGTTGAATTTCTCTATGATCGATGCACGACTAATGCGCAATATTATTGTGATCTACTGAATTGCTGGCGAAAAGGAAGAAGCGATTAGTCAAGAGTGTCATTCTTTTAAAGGACAATGCCAGACCTCAAACGCTAGAACATCTGTCATATAGCCCCGACTTGTCCCCTTGTGACTTTCATCTTTTTGGGCTCCTGAATGAAGCGCTTGTAGGTCAACGTTTCTATAAGAACGATGCAGTGCAAGCATTTCTGCTTGCTTGGTTACAAGAATGTCCGAAAAGTTTCTACGATGATGGCATAAAAAAGCTCTCAATCTGATCGAAAAATGTATTTCTAGGGCCAGGAGACTATGTAGATATACATAATATATGTATCGAAATCTAATTAAATATAGTTCGAATTTTTTACAAAAACAATCCCTTTTATATTTGATACACCCTCGTACTTTAGTCGGTAATAGATGTCGGTAGTCAAAACTTTTAAGAGATACTTTGATTTGGTCGGTGATTTACCGGTACTATTTGTAGCATGCTGATGAGGTCTAATAAGATCGAAATCGCGATCCACGTCAGGTAGTTTGTTTAAATTATCGATCAAGGACTTGTATTATCCTTAATATTGAATAATAAAGTTCATTTTTAAATTTTCTGGAAAATACTTTTATGATGTCAAGTCCAGCAGCACTTTAAAGGAAAACAGAAGTGGTCTATCTCCAGGTAAATGTATTACCCTCATGTCTTGTGTTACAATGTAACTCTATTTGTGAAATGTAAAAATAAATACTTTCCCTTATAAGGTTGTGACGACTATACTGTACTACAAAATTCACTATTATCTAACCCAACTTAATTTCACGAAAATAATTGATAACATATGACTGTCTGGAGAGTGAATAAAAGTAAATATAAATATGGAATCAACAGAAACAACTACTTCAAGGGCTAATATCCCTACCGGCCTCGAATTACATTGTTGAATGCGATGGATTCTTAGACGAAGATATAACATATTCAAAAAAGAAGGAATTAAAATCCTTATTCGTCTAAATATTAAGATTCAAGATCTCACAAAGGCCTTTCTGCCAGCGCCCACCTGATGAGACCCGATAGGTCGAAACCGGTCGTGGGATATGGCTTTTGGTTCGTTGTGCCTACTTGGTAGGACGCGTCCCAAATGTGAGATCTTTGATCTTAATATTTAGACGAATAAGGATTTTAATTCCTTCTTTTTTGATTATGAATAAAAGTCTTTTTCGCTTATAAATACCTTAAAAGTTAAGCTGGTTAAAAATGAAAAAATTGTACTGGTAACATAAAAATTATAGCGATGAGCTACAATTTGCATACATATTAAGATTTTATGTAAAATTAAGGGAATTAAATTTTATCATTCAGTTTGGTAATTATAGTTTATGTAAAACTTTTTTTGATTTCTAAATTCTGTAAAAGATATAACAAAATTAAAACTCTCCGTTAGCCTTCGTTTGAACTTTATTGAATTATATATTAGATCGTCTTTATTTTGATGAGATAAATGTTTTGTAATTCTAACGTTAATTGCCCAATGGCTCTAATCTATATTTTTTATCGCAAATTTTACATTTTGTATTGTAAATTTTAGCTTTCTCATAAGTTGTAAAAGTGTGGTAAAGATGAGGTATTTTTATGTTATTTTCTCCAATAAAATTTGTAGGGATTCGTTTTAAACTCACCTACCGTTAATATTTTCTTCCCTGCGTCACATTGTGACCACCTCCGTTTCAACAGATAAGGTGATTATTGATCGGACAATTAGAGAAGGTATAATTTAAAGTTGGAAATCAATAACGTTCAGATATTCTACAAGCCGTACACGTTAACCCGCAATTAATGCTTTGTTATTATATTATCTGCAGCTCTTTAAGTTTAATGCAAAGTTGCACTAGGAGACGCTTTAACATTATTATATGTATGAGTTCTGCAAATGCACCTAGCTGTTGCTATATAAAGGAGAAACACGTTTTATAACATTGTTAATGCCTTTTGTTCCGTTGAATGCTCGTCTAGTTGGGCCTGTGATGTTTAATACAAGAATAAGGAAATCTATTTAAGAGATTCTAGTTTCTTAATAAGAAGCTTTAAAATGATGTATTCTTTTAACTTTTTGAGACGTTCAAATTGATAAGAAATACAAGTGTAAAAAATATCAGTTTCCATAAAATTTGTTTAATGAACTTAATAATTGTTTCACCTACATTTGTATTACTTCTGAAGAAGCCTAAGTTAGACGAAACAATTGTTAAGTTCATTAAACAAATTTTGTGGAAATTTCTAGTGTTTTATTTCTTACTAAGTATTAAAATGAGTTTCTATCAAGTGAATGTAGAAAGAATTAATCATATAAAAAATATCGTTTCCATTTGTGTTTTTATTCACAAAAAGAATTAGTTTTGAAGAAGGTCATTGCAGTTTACTGTATATTTATTAACGCTGAATAGTTTTTTTCTTTTACGAATTGCTTCTTATTTCAGTTAACCCATCTAATGAAATCCTTTCTATACCATAAGAAATAACAAACATTGTGCTTTAATAAAAACGGTCTAAAATATTTCAATGTCATGGTTTAACCAATCTAGAATTGCTTCGGACGATTAATGTTTTTTCAAAAGCACCTTTACAATAATACTAAGTAAAGTACAGTGTCTTATTATATTTATAAGGTTTATGTTTATTCCTTACAAAATCTGTTATCAACATTCTGTTTTTCATTAGTTGTAAATCTATTTGTTTGTAAGGATCTTTTAATTTCTAGTCGTTATAATAGGTCTAGTCTAGGACCTTTATTTTCGTAGTGTAACAAATGATTTTTTTTTAATCTAAAGGGTGATTATTATCTAAACAACGAGAAGCTGTTCCTATGTTCTTTATATTATTTTTGATATATTTTTCGTGTTCTTTCAAAAATTACTGTTATGTTAGGTTAAGATTAAGTGAGTAGAAGAAAAAAAATTGTTGGAACAGTGGATGTAGCTTTTATAGTCACAGTAGTTAAAAAGGGCTCATTAAGGGCTTTTAGAATAGTCCAGAAGTGAAATAAATGCTCTTATTATTGTTCTAAAAAAAGCAAATTCGCGATTTGGACAAAAAGTGGCAAAAAATTACTGTTGAAGTTTTCTAATTTCCAAAAGTTCTAATCAAGTGAGAAATTTCCAATAGTTTGCGAAAGGAGTGTTTGTATTTTCACTTTTTGCTCATGCTCTGTTTACTTAATCTTAAGCTAGCAGAGTAGTGAGTTTTGAGAAAATGCCCGGAGCGGTTAATTTTTCATAAGGGCAGTTAACTAGCCTTTAATGAGCCTCTAATTGTCCATGCGTCTGTTTTTGATTCTTCTTACTAGACGTGAAAAATCCCTGAACTGATGGAAAATCCTCCGGAAATATGGGATTCGTTTACACCAAATTTTATAGAACTTTGGACGCTATAAAAAATAAGACATTGAAATAGTTTCATTATTAATATTATTAATTATTTGTTATTATCGGTATGTGTCACTTAATATCTATATATTTTGATGAAGGGTTGCTAAAAACGTTAAATAGATAAAGTTATTTTCAGTTCATGTAGTTACTTATTACTCGTATTTTTGCTTCCCGATTGTGAATACCAATTTCCTAAAAGTTTTACAGTCGGTTAACTGAAATGGGAAGGACCTGCACATAATATAGATAAAACAGAGCAAATTTACTGAATTCTTATTCTTAATTAACAACTGTTTCACGTATTGTGTAAATAAGTCAGATAGAGTTGAAACATCGATGGTTGATTTTACAATTAAAAAACTTTTTAACCCTATCTGGCTATGATTTCATAATATACATAATTAAAGTGAAGAAATGGAAACTAATAATTACATCATGTTAACAAAACTGAACTAGTTTACTGTAATAGATTTTATTAATGAAGAGTGTGTAGTACACGTATACACTGATATTGAATTAACGTCTCATTGTATGGTTTGGTTACTGTAATATGTCAACATCAGGTTCTCGTTGTCGGTGAAAGTCACAAAAAGTGATGTTTCAACGTTTCAGCCATATACGATAAAATAATCGCTGTTTTATACATATAGGCGTGTCATCGATTATGGAGATACTCGTTATCGATCATCATTATCATCAGACGTTTTAATTAATCGTGAAGTGTATCGAGTGCTTTCAGTATAATTAACGTCGAAGAGTATTACTTTAATTTGACGGTTGCGGATTGGTGCTGTGTGTGCGTGTGTTACGAGTGCATTGCAAAACATGTCTACAGTGTCGTCGGTCTTTTTCGAAGTTCAAGAAGAGATTGCAGCGAGATTGGAGCAAGAATGCGAACGAAAACATGAGCACATGATGTTGTCTCGTGGACGCAGGTCTTGTTCTGAACAAGGACCCCATCCAGGTCATCATCTGTGGGGACCGCGAAAGTCTAGGAAACGAACTTCTGCGCCTCAGATGGGCATGCAAGGCAAAGGATTTCGAACCGCACTTATACTTCGATCTAGAAGGTCTTGGCCTGTCGCACCCATCATAACCAGCGAAAGGTAGGATTAATTAAAGAAAATTTTGATTATTTAGCTTATTTCAAGACCAGATTAGTATTCAGAATTTAATGAAACGTCCGATATCCATTATTAGGGTTCTAAAATTACAAAAAATATATTTCATTCTCGTAAAACAAAGGCTAAAATAACAATAAGCTAACTATTGTATAAACATTAAGTAACTATTGTGGTAATGTCAAGAACGTCTCTGACATCTACACGATAGGGTTGAACAGTCGTTCAATTATTTCAAAACTATTTCAATCGAAAGCACTAATTAAAATCTGCATTCAGTACTTGAAAACGAAAGCTTTCGGGTTTCAAATCGCGTCGATTTTTAAAACTACTTGACATTTCGGCAGTTATATCGAATCGTTAAGTGATCTCAAAATTCGACACGGGTAAGAACCAGAAAGCTTTTATTTTCAACTCAATAACAGCATGAAAATTATTACCTCTTATAAGATGTTTAAATACTCTTGTCGCAAATGATCACGTATTTCAGAAACGAGCCTTCAAAATGAAGAGTGGTAAATAAAACCTATTATATTACACTCCGGATGTTGTAGCTTTTAATTCTCACGCCACCATAGAGAAGTATATTAAAAATACACTTTTTTACTAGGTAGGTCTAAAACCGTTGAAATTCACCTTTCTTCTGTCTTCATTTCGTTCGTCTCATTTGTCTCTACTTAACCACCACCCACTCATTCCCACGATTCCTGAAAACTGGCTGAAGAGGGACATCTGTCCTACCCTCCAGCTAGGATGCGTAAGGTAACTACAGTGTAGGTCGAAGTGACTCCAAACTAGGTCTGGTAACAGATACCTCCTCCTCCTCACAAAGTCATGGAAGTTAAATGAAAGTTTTCAGTAGCTAATTCGTTAAAACAATGGAATTCGTGTTTAATAGATTCATAATTAATAAAAGTACGCATTATATATAGCATTTTGTTAGAAAGAAGAGTGACCAATAATATTAATAATAAAAATATGCTCTTAGTTAGCGTTCTGCCGAAACTATTAGATGTGTAACGCGATTTCGAAATCTTTGGTTCTCATCAGCACGCTGCAGACAGTTACTGCATCCTACAAATTAGTAGCAAATATCTACAGATGGACTCTAACAAAGATTGAATGAAGGACCGAGCAGCGTGGTCTACTGCTCTAAATTATTGCTTAGCATTCGGGAGGTACGGCTGCTCTGGTCTGTTTCATTACCACCAACACAAGTAGCTGGTGGTAATGAAACACAATAAAAGTTTTTTTTTTTTGAATGAAGGAAGGTGGTACCTTCTTTAATTTCGACAACGGCCATACCACGTTGAAAACACCAGTTCTCGTCCGATCACTGAAGTTAAGCAACATTGGGCGCGGTTAGTACTTGGATGGGTGACCGCTTGGGAACACCGCGTGCTGTTGTCACAACTTTTTGTGTTTTATTTTCTTACATTCTACTTTTATTCCTACACAAATGCATAAAATTGGTACTTAATTCGGCACCGATGTCGTTGTGTGTTGTAAGATAATTGTATGTATGTATATTAAGGAAACCGGCAAAGTAAACAATATTTTTTTAAGATAAATTTTTGAAAGAATTTAGTTTCACCAAAGTTTACAAAACAAATAATAGCCTTAAAGCCACAGAAGATAAATTATAAAATATATAAACAATACGTTGGGCAAGCAAAACGAACAGTATTAGTAGCTGTTATGAATGAAACACCCCAAAGTTTTCTCTTTTAATGTAATAGGAATAAGCAGATAGACAAGATGAAACTACATACATTTCACTTTAATATATAATTGCTTTTCTTTACAAAAATATATTTCAAAACAAATTAAAAATATAGCATACTACATACAACTAATTGAAACAATAACTTAACTAAGCGAACGTTGAAATGAGTTATTTTAAAGTTTCTGGAAAGCATTTTGTAGTCCAAACCACTGATTAATGATTATGAAGATTTTCATGGACATTGTCTATAATAAGTTGAACTTATCCGACAACTGGACTGTAATCTGAATGGAATTTACATATGTACGTATAATAGGTACATGTTCATTTGTTATATTTAACACTGTTTACGCAATATTAACCAGTAATAGAGAAGTTGTATAGAATTTCATATGTCTAAAGTAATTACATATTTGGAATAGGAAAATAAATTACTTTGCATTTAGGGGGCTTCTTTGATAATAACGCACATACGAGCAATTAAATTTCATTATTTCCTTCTCGGATAATTAATGAAATCTTGCCTTGAACAGTTATGCTATATTATTATTCATATTTAAAATTATCGATTAGGAATGTGAGGTCGTGAAATCATAAGAAGACAAGCTAAGGAAAAACATCACGAAATGACATATTGAAAAAAGAAGGAATTAAAATTCTTATTTGTCTAATTATTACGATCAAAGCTCACATTTTGAACGCGTCCTACCAAGTAGGCACAACGAACCTGTTCTTTTATTTCACTTAGTAACTAATGCTCATAAGAAAGGTCAGAAATTGAAGTTTTTAGAATTTGAAATTGGAATATCTCAAATCCAGATGTGCTGTGCCAATTCTAAGTGGCAATTATTTCTGCTTCTTGACCTACATTAATCTGTTATTATTATTAGTCCCTATTTGTAGTTATGCAAGAAATATGGGAATCAAATACTGGCCGTGAAGGTGTGCGAAAAATCTTTAATCCTGTATTCATGGATAAGTAACTTTAGAATGTTCACAATTAGAATTTTCGTTCGGGTGTTGAGGCAGGATTTTCGAGTATTTCTTTACGGTTGTTCTCGAAGGATATCTGAAATATTTCGTATTATTCTTATGTTTTCTTAAATTTATTTTACCGCAAGAGTTTTTTAATCATCAAACAATATATATTTTTAAGTACAATTGCACAGGATATTTTAAAAAAGGAAACAAAAAAATTTCATTTTTAATAATAAAATAAACACAATGATGAAGTTTTACTCTTTATTTAGAAATCTTTAACAATATTGTTTCAACCTTTCGGTTATCTTCAGAAAGAAACTATATAGAAACTAACTTTAAGATAAAGTCGTACATCTATTTATATCTAAGTGCTAATGTTGGGCACACCCGCTTCGTTAGATACATCACTAATAGCTTTAAACATAGGGCTATTGAGACGTTCCGTGTATTCATTGGTCAAATTCAATTTCTTATAAATTGCTTTTTGAGTTTCAAGTTTTTCTAAAAAGTTGAGTTTGAATCCTTTATTTTCAAGATGGATAATTGAAATTAATAATGACAGTCTTTCAATTATCCATCTTGAAAGCAAAGGATTCAAACTCAACTTTTTAGAAAAACTTGAAATCCAAAAAGCAATTTATAAGAAATTGAATTTGAGCAGTGAATACATGGAAGGTCTCAATAGTCCTATATTTAAAGGTATTAGTGATGTATCTAACGGAGAGGGTGTGCCCAACATTAGCACTTAGATATAAATAGATGTACGACTTTATCTTAAAGTTAGTTTCTATATAGTTTCTCTCTGAAGATAACCGAAAGGTCGAAACAATATTGTCAGAGATTTCTAAATAAAGTGTAAAACTACAACATTGTGTTTATTTTATTATTCAATATGTTTTACAATTACCTTACCGCGGATACTATTAAATTATCTTCATTTTTAATACTAAATAGCTTCAGGTACGTACTAAAACTGAATTTCATATGAAACTTTTAATCTTTCTTCTGAAGTTTTTTTTCACTAAATGATATTTTCACATTGTTGTCTATGCAAATGTTTCGTAGATGCTGTAACGCGGTTAATCAAAATTAGTTGCTGGTGTCTTGTAATTTATATTCACCTTAAGGTAATTAAGCGAGAGGTGTTAACTGTTAAAGCCATTAAGTTGGTGCATTACATTAAGCTTCTTCTTAAAATAAATTATAGGTTCCTTTGATGCTCTTAAATTATAGTAGGCTGACCCCAAGTAAGTCGTCTTATTGTTGTTGTTAGTGAGTTTGTGTACTCAGTTACCAACAATTTTGTTAGAATGTAATAATGTTAATGCGTAAAAATGTGAAATATAAATTTAGATAGGTCGCAGCCGGTCTTATGTTGTTATGAGTCGTTTAGCTCAACAAACTTTACGTAAAATGAAGCTTTTAAGGAACTTTCGGTTGCGAAATGTTGGAATGGCAACGGACCAACATATAACAGGTTCATATTTACGCAGCAAAATGCTTTGAGTCCTTTCAGGCAACTCTATAAGGGATAATGAGATAGCTTTGAAGTGAAGTGGAACATATTAAGTTTTACGACTTTTTATGGAATGATTCTTGAAAGTTCTGACCTTTCAAAACGAAAATTCGGCATTGTCCGAAATATCTGTTAATGAACTGAATGAATAATGATGGCTAGGTTAGCTGAGTAGACATAATTTACGTAAAGAACGTTGAAGTGTTAATAAAACGTTTTTTTATTTTATCACCTCTCCACTTAGATCCCTTTCCTTAGGTCATACCTTATCAGCATTTTTATTAAAATGTACCATTATATATTTTACGGTTAACTTTGGCAATTAATCATTTTTATTGTAAATATAAAATATTAGAAAAATATTTGATATAATTAAGGTAATAGATCCCATTATTTTTGTCACTACAACCCAGAAATATTTTATACGATTCTCTAAAACTGCTAATGTGATTCTCCTAAATTAAAAGCTCAAAGAAAGAATACCATTGAAGTTTTTTTTTGGAAAATGACACGTTGAAAATAATTAAGGTTGTAGATGACAGTACATTTTTGTTGATATGTAGAAACATCTAGATATACCAGGGACCTATATCTAACACTGATTTATCTTAAATTGATAATTCCACTTATTTACACGATAAGTATGATAAACATGACAAGCAAAATTATTTAATATAATTTCAATGCTATTATCGAATCGTGCAAGTTAATTAACAAATTGAGTGGTTTGTTAGGGGATTTCCGAGATAAAATTAATAATATTCATGGAGCATGGAGGGCAACTTAAACTTAAAGCAAATTTAATTGCAAGTATAGGGACGGTTAATTAACTACTTTTCTGTTAATTGTTACTTTTACGTTTTATCGTGAAATAGAATTGACTAGTTAGGGAAGGAAACTTTGTGCTTAAGCTAGACCTTATATTTATATACGAGGTATGTTTTTTAAGTAAATAGCATTTTGAAATTTATAAAAAACGTGCAAAGACATCTAAATAATCTTGTTTTTATACGTGAAAGTCTGTACCTTAATTTACTTTTTTACATAATTTCCTTCAATATTGAGCCATTTGTTATAATGTTTGATCAGTTTTTGAATATCCTTCTCATAGAACTCTGCCGCCTGACTTGTTAATAGTTAACCACTGCATCACAACTGTTTTGACTTCGTCATCGTCTTGAAGACGCCCATGTTTCTTCAAGTGCAGGAAGAAAAGGTAGTCACTGGGCGCCAGATCAGAACTGTATGGAGGATGATCTAGAGTTTCCCAGTGAAAACATACTATGAGATCTTTGCTCCGATTAGCTATATGCGGACGGGCATTGTCATGCAGTAAAATGATGCCCTTACTCATCTTGCCAAGTGCTCGATCACAATGCCATACAAAACACTGCGAGAAACGATAAACTTGAGGAAAGTCATCACACAAGAAGGAAATCGTAAATCGTCTGTTTTCTCGCACTTTTTCGTCCACTTTCTGCACTATATCTTCATCAACGACCGAAGGACGCCCATTTCGTTGTTCATCATGCACATTGTGCGGTCATCTTGAAGTGCTCTCACCCACTTCCTTACCATTCTATCACTCATAATGTTTTGTCCGTAAATTGCACAGATCTCACGATAAATATCAATCGGTTTTAGTCCTTCAGCACTAACGAACCGTATAACAGCCCGGACTTCACAGTCAGCGGGTCTCACGATTATCGGAGACATCTTAAACACTCAGTAAACAACGTAAACAAGGACGAATAAGACTGTAATGGCGTCAGTGCGTAGGTGAGACATGTAGATACTCAGTGCGCATACGCTGAACGCAGACCGCAGCGCTGCGGCGGCAAAATTTCAAAACTTTACTTACTTAAAAAACATGCCTCGTATAAAAAATAATCATTTTATGATAATGTAATATAATAACATACCGCAAGCATTTTCATACAAGGAATCCCTCAATTAATTCCATTAATTTTTCCAATCTTAACGACTATGCAATTAACTAAATATATTTAGTTAAAAAAATATCTGTATCTAACAGCCAACTTTATATAGATTATCCTTTTTAACCTTCGTTAATGATGTAACTTTATTGTACCATTAATTAGGATACAGTCGATGAGATTTTTTATGCGCCAAAGCGGGGGAAATGAAAATAAAGAAAGGTAGTAGGGTAGATAATAAAAAAGGAGTGATTTTTAGAACGTGATTTTATTACAAGTGAACGGAAGCCTGTGTAGTTTTAATCCGGGTTTAAGTCATCCAAAAAACTTACTCATGCTTAATACTTCGATTTATTCGATAAAACATTAATGGTATATCACCCTTCTGTATCCATTTTAGAACGTCTTTTGTTTTTAGAAAATAAAAAGAATTAAGACAATGTTTATTCTGAATGTAATCAACGATATCGTAAGAATATTTTTATGCGGTTTCTATGTCAAGTGCATGAATAAATCGTGGAATAAGTACATGTCTTTGAAACATAAATCAAACCTTGATAGCTTGTCATACTTGTCGTTTATTTATTAAGGAGGTTTCTGTTTTCTTTTGTTTCTTTTTTCGGGTTATTTATTGTAGGACAGGGTTATGGGAAACAGTAGCTTGTATAGCTTCTTTAAATGGCGTTTGAGAATAAAATGAGGCCATTACTGCAGACAGTTTTCTTTCTTTACGATTGTTAGAAAAGAACTTTAATCGTTAACTTGGTATGTTCTTTTAACTACTTATCTCTTTATATGTATCTACCTGATGCTTCAAAGAAATTCTCAAGTCGCAAATTTCTTTGCTTTCGTTTTTGTTACATTTGTAAACGGAACATGCTAAATAAAACATTTAGATTCCTTTATGGAAATGTCAATCAAAGCTTTTTACGCTAGTCAAATAACATATTTCCAAAACCAATTTAAAGACGCTTGTCTAAGGAAGAATTTGAAATGTTTAATTACGTGCTATTATCCTAATTTTAAGATTATCTGTCGAAATTATTAGACGTTCATCGCGGTTTCGAACGCTTTCTCATCAGCACGTCGTAGACAGTTCCGAAATAATACTGACAAACCTACCTGCTGCCGTTAAGCAGCGTTCAAAAAATAACTACATATAGTGTAAGGAACGCCATCTATAGAAATTTGTCATTAATTGTGAGTTCATTAATGTTTGACAGATATATTTAAGGATATTGACTTGTCAAACCGAACCCCCTGCGTAGGTATAATAGAACGTTGTTTCTAGTCAGTGTTCTGTCGAAATTGATGACGAGAATCAAAGAGATCGAAATCGAGATCTACATCTAACAGCTTTGACAGATAACTGACCAAGAACTTAATGTTCTGTTAGGTATAAGTACTTGCCAATCATATAGATTGACAATTCTATATCCTTTAATCAAAACGGACTTTGTCAAACACCTTAACATGAAAAAATGAATAAAATGTTTGTTGATTTTAAACAACAGAGTGCCAACAATATATTAAAAAATAAAATTAGTGTGATTTTATGGACAAACCAATTAAGCACACGGCACAGTTTAAATTCTGGAGTTGTGGCTTAACAATAATAGGATAAGGGTATAATTGTTTTTCTTTTGAATGTTTGCAGAACAAATATAATCAATGAGAATTCGTTGCCATTGTCAATACGTAGAAGTAACTGTCATAACAACGGAAATTAAAGAAGTTACATGACAAAATGAGAAGAACTTCAACATCTACCAATATTTACTAACTTTTATTTGAGACATTTTTCTAACGTTAATGACAAAAGCTCTAGACACAGTGTTCCTTAATATGACGGTTTATAAAGATTTATTGATATCAAAAATTTTAATAGCAATATCTGAGAAAATGTGTGTGGTGGAAAGACGGGTGGAGAAGCAAGCAGTGGGGGAGCAATGTTTGTAGTTATTTTTGATATTTTACTCCCTGGAACCTATTTAATATGGTATAATTGAATTGTTGTTAAAGAATTAGAAAAAATATTGGACTTCTTATTCGCCGTATAAATATATATTTATTAACTGTCTTAGTTGAATTGGGTTAATGGTCGTAATGTACCTGTAATTTGTTTGGACAATTTTTAATCAACTTGACGTCCATTGGGCGAAACCGAATACTTTCAATGCCTTGAGGGCAATGCTGTATAGTCTACAAAGCGATTTAGCGATGAGTCAAACGTACAGTAACTGTATTGCTTTGTGGGTATTACAAAATAGACATAGTGGGATGTTCATATATTTGAACGTGTATTATTCTACTGTATTGTAGTTTGTCTGTTAAAATGTAAGTGAAAACTTCAGAGAAATTAGAAAAATAGGCCGAAACTGACAAGATTAAACGGTAGTTACAATGAAATATGCCGTAAATGTTTTTATAAGCAGATCATAAAATGAACTAGTGTAGTTCTGATTCGGGTCTAAAGGCCGTCGTTGGTTGGAATTTCTTCCTAACGTTTCGCTAGCACGATTGGCGAGCTTCGTCAGAGGTCCTTCCATCTCCGATGCTGGATGTAGACAGTCTACATAGAAGATGGAAGGACCTCTGAAGAAGCTCGCCACTCATGCTAGCGAAACGTTAGGAAGCAATTCCAACCAACGACTGCCTTTAGACCCTAACCAGGACTACACTAGTTCATCAACTGGCCGCGAAAGCCTTAACCAATTTGTTAGACCATAAAATATTAACAAGTAAGGTTATTTTAAGTTAGATTATTTTTATTTCTGATCGTTAAATCGGTTTGTGGATTGTATAATACTAAAATGAATGCAATGTAATTATTTAAATTTTGCTATTAGCAACTTGAGTTCGAAATTCATTATAAAATTTGCTTAGTAAGTCTCTACAAATTAGATCACGTTAGAGCGAGAAAGGGGGTCCAGATACATTTCCTATATTAAGCCTCCAGAAACGATGTCACCTGGTTATATTCGGATGTAGCTAAATATTTTTTGGGTGTTTGATTCCCACCAGCTACTAATACTGGTGGACAGAAGTCTTCTCCGATCTACACTGTAGTACCGAAGGGTGGGGTGGATGTCTCCTTTTCGGAATCATGGAAGTAGGTGGGTGGTGGTCAGGAAGAGACAGATGAGATTCAAAAGTAAGACAGAAGAAGTAAAAGATCATGTAAGACTACAGAAAAACTTGGCCCAGGGCCATTGAACTGATGACCACCCAAAAGCTAAACTATGATCTAGACTACTAGACTATACTACTTTGTGGACGTAGCGTATATCCATCGACATAACAGGCTGACTAAAAAGTTCGTAGGCTAGCATAGAAAAAAATATATTTTTGGATAGAATTTGATTTTATTATTCAATATAGTTCCCTTCATGGGCGATACAACGATTATAGCGGTCATACAATTTTTCGATACCATTTTTATAATACGATTTGTCTTTAGCCTCAAAATAGGCTTCAGTTTCGGCGTTACCTCTTCATCAGCGCGAAATTTCTATCCAGCGAGCATCCTCTTGAGGTCTGAGAACAGAAAAAAGTCGCTGGGGGCCAGATCTGGAAAGTACGGTTAATGCGGAGACAATTTGAAGCCCAATCGATTTTATTTCTTCAAAAGAGGCCGCTTTTCCGCGATTATAGTCGCTGTTTATGGTTTTCCCCTTTTTAAGATAGTCGATAGTCAATAAATATTATAACATGAGCATCCCAGAAAACTGATGCCATAACCTTGCCAGCCGACTTTGTCGTCTTTCCACGCTTCGGAATCGGTTCATGACGTGCAGTCCACTCGGCTGACTGTCGATGTCGATTGGACTGCGATGTGAAATGATAGAGCCATGTTTCATCCACCGTCACATATCGACTCAAATACAAAAATTTGGATTTATAACGATTTAACAGCTCCAAAAACTGCTTAGAATTATCGATTCGATCCGTTGTTGTTTTTAGTCGATTGTAAGCTCGCAGTTCGCGTGGCAACCACTTTGTACAGAGCTTTCGCATATCCAAATATTCATTCACGATATGACCATGACCAACAAGTTCCTTTGATATCTTTAGGGTCTCAGCTATCTCAATCAACTGTACTACGGTTAACAAAAATTATTTTGTGGACTTTTTTGATGTTTTCGTCGGTAACAGCCTCTTTGGGGTTTTGGGGCGTCCACTGCGTGCATCGTCCTCGGTGCTCATTTCGCTTCGTTTAAATGTAGCAAATCACTTTTCTACGGTTGATTTTCCTGGTGCAATGTCCGAATAATAAATAAATGTTTATCAAGCCAAGCCTTGGTTTCAACAGTATTTTTTTTCGCCAGAAAGCCAAAAAGCAATGCTTTATTAACACACGAAATTCCTTTTTATCCATTTTTTCAAAGTAACAAAAGTTCTTTCACTAAAAATGCTATAATTCAGATACTAATAGTGCAACAGCTGTCAAATTTATACACGCGTCTTTTGAAGGTAAGGGCTAACTAAAAATTATATGAATAGAAATGTCAGACATATAGGGAATGCTCTGACCATTTGATTCTCTCTCTTTCTACTTCTTTTTGATGCACAGAAGCACATGTCTATGTCTATACCATATGTTGTACTTTCTATATCACAAGTGGAGTTCAATATACCGTTTCTATCATTTCTTGTATTATTTCTTACAAACATTGTTGATAACGTAAACTCAATTTCCCAATAGTTTTATAGTAATTTATCTACGAACCTATAACTATTGTAAGAGTGAAATAAGTAATATAAATATGGAATCAACAGAAACAACTACTCCGAGGGCTAATATTCCTACCGGCGTTGAATTACGCTGTTGATTTCGAAAGATTCTTAGACGAAGATAACATATCCTTTCTGCCAGCTCCCACCTGATGGTGATCCTTAATATTTAGACGGACAAGGATTTTAATGCTTCTTTTTTGAATATAAAATAAGTAATTAAATAATAATAACAAAAAAAGTTGTGTTTATGATTGCTAAATATATTAAATGAAAATCACTACATTCAAGTGGTTTGGTTTGTGGAAGCTTTCTGTGAAGGTTATTTAGCATTTTCATAATTTTGTGCATTTTTCATCGGGCCGAAGAATAATTAATGGTTTCATATGTAGGATGAATTACGTTGTATTCTTAAATTCGTTTAATTAAAAATGCATTAGATGATATTACAATCTGATAGTAAAGTGTCCTTTAATAATCTCTCCAGTGAGTGAATGCATGAAATTCTCATTAACTTCCGGTACAAATACTTGTATTCAACGGGCACTAATTAAACGTGCCTTCTCTCTTACTTCCGCTACTTGTTTGAATTTCTAATTTTTCAGTTTTTTACTGTTTTCTTTCTATAGCAACAGCGGATTGTCGCAATAAAAGAAAATAATTATTTAGTTCTTGTAAAGGGCTAAGCTTTGCTTGTTAATTTAATTAACTGATTAGGTATTTACTTCTTTAATTACTAGGTATGAATCCAATTCAACAATAAATTAGTTTGGAATGGTTTCTCATAGAACAATTTGTTTATTATAATTCACGAATTCAAAAAAGTTTTGAATAGAAAATCTTACTCGTTATTATTTTTTGTTATTTAAGCAATACAATACAATCATAATTGAACGCTCTAAGATGAAATTTTATTTTTCATTTTTGTATAATTTGGTTTATTATTATACTTTAAGGCATCGACAGAGATTTGTCGGTGAAAGCTTGTAGAACATGAATATGGATGTAATATAATGTATATCTGAGTATGTTCTGGTTTAATATGCAACCTTCACGAGGTAGGAAGAAGACTATATTAAATAAGAACTGGAGCTAAGAATGGCGTACTTACGTAACTTTGATGGAAGAGTTTTCTACATCATCGCATTTAACTTTGCAATTTCAAATTATTCTCATGAGATATTCAGACAAGGTTAAATTTTTGCATTAGAACTACGTAGTAAACAGAATCGGGTCAGTATCAGGTCAAGATATTCCACGGATTTTTTTTCTTGGACTTTGACCGAAAAGGGATTTTTATTTACTGTTAGCCATTTATTGGCAACTTTGCCCATATACACCAGCATTTTTGTGCGTTATTAAGTATCAAATATTTAGACTTTTCTTGCGGAAACTGTTCAGTTTATCAAATTTGAACACCTATATATCCATCCTTTTATACATAGATTCAGTCACATATAATGATTTGGATATTAATCCTCAGTTTAGAACAAGTTGTAACTTAATTTTTTTAATTTTCGAAACTGTTGCTTCCAATAGAGAAGGTTTCGTCAAAATTTGTAAAGTGATAACTTTTGAGTTATTAGCAAAATATCACTTATACAAAGGCCATAATAATATATCCCTTTTGGGAAAAAATATGATAATAACAACCAACGAGTGCGAAATCGCGATCCACCTCTGACAGTTTCGACTGACCAAAAAACATATTGTGACGTGTTCAGTCACGAAAACACAATTAAACGAACGAAAACAACGAAATTTATGAACAACTAAAGTTAAATTAACCACAGTTCTGATTAACACGAGTCTACACAATTTTTCACACTAGTAAATCTATTTTTCCCGTTGCCGTATTCTCTGCCACCACTTATACTCGCATTCAACTGCCACCACTGTATGATTACCGATCGCCAATCTATCGCTCCGCTCAGTTATCAGCATTTCTTCCAGAACGTTCTACAACCTTCCCGTATTACTATTGCCTTTTTATTGATTGTTGCTAGAATATTCCAGACGTATCTAAGAAGGTAGAGAATATTCATTATCTATTCCAGGACTTAATTAATTAATTGATTAGGACTGAACCAACACAAACCGCAAGTACAGTTCGTGACAATATTTTTGTTTTGCTATACTTGGTTGTGTTCCTACCACGTGATAGCTACGACGTAAGTTCAGTTTGACAAGCATTATTGAATCCTGAAATAAGTCGCAAATTTCTACAGATGGCGTTCCCTACGTTGTATGCACTTATTTATTGAACGGTGTTTAGTGGCCGCAATTAGAGCGGGTGGTATTTTGTTGGAGCTGTCTACGGCGTGCTGATGAGAACCAAAGAGCTCGAAATCACGAGTAACGTCTGATATGAGGGTTGATATTTATATTTTGAGCCTAATAACGAAGAGATAGTAATTTATTATCGAAAATGGCTTTATTGAAGTATTCGAAGTATTATCCATGATGTTCGTAATACTTTTTCCACTCCGATTGAGGTACATCCAAAACATTGTTTTGATGCATTAAATCAAATGCCGAAAAACGTTGGTCACGCAATTTATTCTTGATATGCAGGAATAAGAAAAAGGTCATTTGGTGACAAATCAGGGCTGTACGGAGCATTATCCATCAATCCGACGTTTTGGTCAGTGAAATAGCCAGATAGGTCGTTGTTTCATGTCTAGTTAAGAAACAGGCGATTATTTGTTTGCAGTGCTTCGTGCACGAGTCACTTTTGTCGGATTTGGCCCATCTTGGCAAAGCTCAAAATATAAATAAATAAATACTGGCTAAGACCATTTTTGGTTTAAATACTAATTCGCGCAAGCGGTTACCATAATAATGTTCTAAAAAACAATCCTTAGTAGTAGTCATTTGTGATTTCTTAGATCAAAATGTTAAGAAACTGTTTTCTGCTTACTTACCAGATTCTGTTACAGTGTTGTTAATGTATTTTCTTTCACATATGCTCCCTTGTTTTATTTTAAAGTCGTCTGGTGTGATGACTTGCCTTGGCCTTAATTCGAAAGCTCGGATTTAAACGATTTCGCTAAGCAAGATAGTGCATAAATTTTCAACTTGAATGAGCACTTCCGTTTGGATGATGTTCGTCTATCAAAATTCTGCTCCACTACTAATAATAGCAGTGGCTGGCTTGAGTAGATAAACTTCAAATATGTACCTTAATTAGTGAGTGGGTGTTATTGAATGGACCGACTTTTCAATTGCTTTCGAGATGATTTTCAAGAAGAAGAAAGAAGAATTTAAATAACTTGTAATGTTGTTTACAGTATCTATTTTGTGTCGCTGTTTCTTCTGAAAATTACACTAATGACGATTTTTATGACACTAAATTGACGTCACTTTATGTTACAGAGTGATAGATGACATAAAGAAGTAAAAATGTTATTTGTTTAAACCGTTTCTAATTGATAATATTCATGATTTATAAATATTCTGTATATTGTTTAATTAGGTCATAGAAATTAAAATTTTGGTACTATTATGTGGGATTTATTATAAAAGGGGAAGAATAAGGATAATTAAAAAGGTACTGTGAGAAAAAGAATGTTAGGTTAACCTATATATATAATATTTTGTTATAAAATCTTGCTTAAGTTGGGGCCGTTGAAACTAAAAATGACAAACAACTATTGAAGCACATGAAAGAAAATAAAAGGATAAGTTTCACTAGTTTATTTATCAACCCGGCAAATTTGTTTGAGTTACAGGTGGTTAGTTCTAATTAATTGTTAACTAAGTTAAGGTTATTTAATATAGCTTTCTTAACTTCATAATTTTTTAGAAGAGACAATTTTCTTGATTTGGGAATGTTTGAATGTAGAATTTAAAAATTACGATATTTACATCTAGAGAATGACCTAAGTCAATACAATGTTCAGCTATCCCACTGGAATTACATTTTTTGTTTCTTATAGCCGCATTATGTTCTGAAATGCGTTTACCGATAACCCTGCCTGATTGTCCAATGTATGTAGCGTCACAATTGCTACAAAAAACTTGATAGATACCCGAATTTTTAGACTGGGGTACACTAACATTAAGATTACATATCACTAAACTAAGATTAGTGGAGTTAGTTTCGATTATATTACAGTTGAACTTATGTTGTCATAGCTAAAATTATTGTAATAGTTGATAACTCTGTATTGAAATCTGTATTTGATAAAGGTATGTTAATCAGTCTATTTAGTAGGAACGATATACTGAATATTTTACTTGTTTGGGATGTGAAGAATTTGCCGAAATAACTGTGTCAGTTGTAGTAGGTTTACGAAAAATATTAAAAACAAATTTATTTGATTCTTTTTTCTAAGATATGTATTTAGAAGTAAAATGAAATTATCTAAACTTCAGCCAATACAGGTGATAAGGCGACCCCATAGGGAGGCCCTCTAATTCCTTTCTTGTGCTTCCTAAAAATGTAATTTCACAAAATATGCATCACTTCTATCTTAAATTAAAAAAAAAAACTATTGGTCATTTATGTTGGAAGCAAGATATTTGACGTAGAAGTTTTTTTTTATCGTTACTCATTTTCCAGAGGCTCGGAAAAAATATTTATAAAAGTTAAACCGTCTAAAATAGATCATTGCTGTTTGGACTGAATCCCCATATGATATGGAGTCTATAACTTCTGAGACGCTAAAAAAGAATACTTGGCCCGATCTTGAAATACGGAATTCCCAAAATAAGTAACGGTTTTTTGAGCCTTTTATGATTATTTTCTGAATGCCGTATTTTAATAACTGACCAATATTCTGTTAACAGAAGTAGAACGCATGTTGTATCAATAATGTTTGCTTTTAAGTGACATATATTTACTATGTACCTAAAGAGAGATGAGTTTTACAATACCGATTGAAATGGCAAAATATTTTGAACGCGGTGTGGCTGACATATAGTAATTGTTATTGGTGAATCAAGGTTTAAAGGTTGCATAATATAGCATGTTATTTGAGCAATACAGCACCTAATCATTGTTTATCTTTGTAATTACTTCCTTAATTTAGCTAATCTTCTAGTTGCCTGCACATTTACGTAGATTGATGTTTGAAGTCTTTAAAATATTGATTACGTGGTTGAAGTTTAAGACAAAGAGAATTTCGATTTTAATCGATGAGGTAAATTTGATTCAGTATTTTGAAATAAATGAACTTATTGTTTATTGTTTCTCGATGTAGTGTTTGGAAAGTTTTCTTTTATTAATTACCAAGAAACAAAATAAACACGTACTTTTCCGAACATAGTATTTTCTTGCTTAAGATCCTGACAAGAATGTTTCCTTTCATTTCCTTGGGTCTAGTCCAAAGCGAGAATTTTGAGGGGAAAATAATGATGGAAAGATAAAAAGGCGAAAGCACCTTCTTGATAATGAAGTTAAGACAAACAATTGTGGCAAGATAATGAGTTTCTGTAACCGTGCACGATTTGTAATAGGGGAAGCACCTGGCTACAAAACCCTGATTGCCTTACGAAAATTAATTAATTAAACGCCATATTGGTTGGCAAGTTGCGAATATTGTCGAATTTCGCTTTTAGGCATCGTTAGTTATACTTAGTAGGAAAAGTGTGTTAAAAAAATATTTCATACACGCTTCTTGTCTTTATTGTATTCCAATTTAGTAGCAAATAGCATTGAATGTATTGAAGAGTCATAAATATTTATTGACGAATCACTAGCAATAACAGTTAGCTTGTTAAGCAGGGAATTTGTGATGAGAATCGTGTAAAAGAACGTAATAAATAGGGGCAATTCACCACAGTGGATTTAGGAAATGTTTCCGCCGGGAATACTCCAGTTTAACAAAAAATGGCGAAATTTATGTAATGTACCTACATATCAGGATTTTACTTTTATGTGCAGAAGGTGTAAGCTATTTTATAAAACATTATGAACATAAAAGTAACAGGCACATTCGATTTGAATTCACAACTATCAACCCATTTTTCTATTTAACGTATAGGTATATTAATCAATCGTTGTAAAAGAAAAATGGAAAGTACTGAAGGGAAAACGTGATGTGATTAGTTTCTTACTTATTTTTGAAGAATAAATTATGTATAACGAATAAAGAGAAGACGTAATAGCGGAAATACTTTTTAGATTTAAGCACAGTCGAATAATTCGAAGACATCTTGACGTTGACAGTTGGAGTTTAAAGTTACAAAGGCACGTGTCTATTCCAACTTAAAAAAAAAAAAACAGAAAGACGTAAGATTTCTGATAATTTTCGTGTAATAATGTTAAAAATAGGACGAATGTAAAAATACAAGTGTATAGTCTCCTACACAGTCAATTCACTGAGTGTTAAACTGTTCAACCTAAACGAAGTTCGGGTTAGACAAAAAAGAAGAAGTCATTTGAAAAATTTATTTTTAAATTTTTGTAATTTTTATTTGTACGAGGATTGTCCCAAAAGTAACTAAACTAAACTAAAATTAAAGATCTACCAGCTACAAAATTGAGGCTTTAAAAATAAACAACCAATCCTGCCACCAGAGAAAAGGTAGTGGTAAGGAGTGTGGTCCTTGTGTTACGAAAACGACAGACGCGTGTGAATATTTCACTCAAAATTTAACGAATCTTTTTACACAGCTCATCCATCAATATATATATATATATATATGTAAATATTCAAAGTTTAAAGACACCTTTCAAAATTAAGGATGCCTCCGTAAAAAATGAAGTCAAAACTATCATGGAATTGTGCGAAAAATATAAAAACAAAACAATATCGAACATCAACTATATAAAAATATAGCAGTGTATAGAAAATTACAAAATTTGAATTTATTATATTTATTTATTAAAAATGAATTTCCATATAGTAACGGCGGATACAATCGACTATATAAAATGTGTACCATATTTACGTTGAAAAAATTGTTGATTGATATATGTATAAGTATGTATTTATAATGCCTTAATAATTACTGTTAAATAAATGCCATAAAATATCAGTAAAGGATTTTCCTTTCTCATTAGTATAATTTCTACCTATTAGGTGTTAGTGGCACAATCGGTTGTACCTTTTCAAAGACCTTTTTTTGTCAGTGGCAAGATCGGTTGTACCTTTTTTGGTCAGCTATAATTTGGTGGCACCTTCGGCTACGCCCTGTACAGTGTGTAGCTGGAAAAATATTCATTTAGTGAGATACAGTTTATTACAGTGAAACGGTATGAAACCGCTTCAATCGCGTTCAGCGTCTGTTCTTTGTTCAGAATCCAAATCTGTCTGGTCTTTTCTGTTTGGAGCGTTTCCAGTGTGGAAAAATGTATTCCACGAAGGGGTTCTTTGAGCTTAGGAAAGAGGTCTGCGTTGGTCGGACTGAGATCCAGACCATACACCGTGTAGCGGAGTCGTTCCCAGCAATATTTGCCTAGAAGCTCCTCATGATTGGTGCACCAATCTGGACGTATCAGTGACATTAGTATCTGTTGGATCCATAGAGATAATAGAATTATAGAAGGCATGCCATTGGGAATGTGCTATGTCAATAGAAAGGAACATAAAATGAAGATACATCATCGATCTTTTTTTAGTTTGTGCATGTGCGGAGGAAAGTCATCTGTGCCCACCAATTAGAAGCGTGAGTGATTAAACAAAGGTTGATAGGGTACCATTATTTTTCATTTGACATGTCACTGCTACCTATAGAACCGCATGAAGCTTGCCTACTCTAATATCTATGATCTCCAACCTGAACTGTGGCGATTATTTTCTTTTTATCGTAGGCAAAGATCATTTCTCTGACTTTTGGTTGGTGGCAACGATCTCAGTCTATGATGTCTTGCTTCGTCAATTCTTGGTCAACCTTTCCATTAACCTCTGTATTGTGTTACTATTAACAGAAAACGAGCCACAGAATTGTTTCAATCCAAATATACGATACGATCGCTGACTCATCTTTTTTTTTTGGAATGTTTAGCATTTCTAATAATAATAATAATAATAAGATTCAATACATGCCTGTTTGTAAAACTATGAACTACAAAATGATTCTTTAATCAACTGGCTACGTTGCATACAACGCGCGGTAGAATACGCTGTACATTGCTTTTGGGACAACCCTCGTATAACAGTAGTAATGTTTTATTGCTTATTATCTGCTGTCATTTAGTATTCGTTAAATATTTTTAATAGAATGTAACTGTAATGGACAAGTTTATTATGTTAATTTATTCGAAAGGCCTTTAATGGACATAAAATTTCTGTAGTAGGTGCTAAAATTTCACCTTAATTATTTATTTATAGACAATGTTTTCCGTTAAAAATAGCCCTCGATACCATTAACAAGGGCAGCTTCGTGTACTTGGAAACGGGAAAATGTTCATCCTATAAGACTTTAAATGTTAAAAGCTCTAAAGTTCAAATGTTTAAGCTTTAATGTATATTTTGGACCACGTCAAATAAAAAGTTAAGAACATTAATGGATTCACGAATTAATTATACCGTAAAAGAAATAAAGGAGAAGATACTTGCGAAATGCTTATCGTAAAAAGGTTCAATATTTTCCCGCAAAAATTTCAGTTGTATTCCTATGGCATCTTTTTTATACTGGAGAGTAATTTCAGTTAATTTTAATAAAATACTTGTACGTTGCTAAGAATAAACAAACTACCTCATAATAATGAGGAAAAACCTGTTATTGCTGTCATGCCCTCGCCGGGACTAGAACCCGGAATTTTTTAAATAATTAATTAATTAAAATTAATTCAATAATTGATATCGCATTGATGTATTTAAAAATCTTCAAATATTTCATTAATAAGAATCTATTTAATTTTTATTGATTTATATCTATTGTTTTTTTTATATACACGGATAGTGATAAAACCTTTCCAAAATACAAATTTTGAAGACGTGGTTATATTTTTCATTAAAAATATGTTGGTGCTATAGATGGTATCTACTTACTAATTAGACATACTTTAATGGAATTTATAAGTGATTTTGATACAGAATTGTTTTTAACACTATGAGTCATCTTATATGTACTGTGTGTTACAATTAGTGAGACGCTGTCTTGCACTTCTCTTTTGAGCAATAATTTAGAGTTAATACACTCGCTGTTTAATTATACAAAAGACAACTCTAATGCGTCAGTAGTCTAATTCTAAATTGTTAACAAATCTGTAATTTCGCAATGGATAAAAAAAATGATAAACAATAAATCTAGTAATAAATACTACACGATTGCATATATGCTAAATTATTTCTTAAACATTTGCTGGCCATCGTTTACGTGCAAAATAGTGTTGTACTCGATCAACCTGCTGAAGAAAAAAAAAAGAGTCTGTATCTTCTTCAAAGAGAATTTGAACTATGACAAGAACAAGGAAACGAAGTGAAAACTGCAAACACCATAATTATGACTTCCAAATGCCTCGCTATCAGACAACCACAATTAGAAGAAAAGGAGGTCAAGTTTACTGCTTTAAATTGTCTTCGTTTTATAGATATTTCGCACTTTGTAATAAAGAGTGTTTTTGAAATTCTACAAAAATAATAATAAACCAATAAATTTACCTAGGTAACATATGTAAAATGTAGGAAAATTAAAATTAGTCTTAACGATAAATGAATAAACACTACTTTGTTTATTATCACTTTTTTATTTACAAATCCTTTTGACTATAGTTTCGACAAAAAAGCTCGTCATTGTCAAACAAATAATTCAAATTGAATGAATATAAATAGATGTACAGTAGTGTTTATATATATTTTTTTGGAAATACCATTAATTATTAAATATATTGAATAGTACTGAGTGGTACAAATCTACCTGGTCGTTTAACAGGTTATTTTCCGAAGTTTTTGATGCTTTATATACTTCTAAGGATTCTAAAATATTAAGTTTAAAGTCTTTATTTAGATTATGAATAATTTTAAGATTAATTGATTAAGGCTTTCGCGGCCAGTTGATGAACTGATGTTGTCCTTCTTCGGGTGTTGTAGTCTACAACCAACAGCGAAAATGGATAGACCTCTGAAGAAGCTCGCCACTCGTGCTAGCGAAACGTTAGGAAGCAATTCCAACCGACGACGGTCTGTACACCCGAAGAAGGACAACATCAGTTCAATTTTAAGATTTTCTATAGTAGGAATCTGATGGCCTGTTTCTAAAATATGGTTTGCAAAATTGGAATTATCTTTTCCTAATCTAAATGATCTAAAGTGTTCATTATAAGGAGTTCTAAATGACCTTCCAGTTTGGCCTAAGTAAAAGGAATCACATTCTGTACATTCTAGCTTATAGACTCCAGTTTTTTCAAATTTGTTAGTTTTATCTTGTGTATGTGTTTTAAATATGTGTTTGTCTTAAAACTAACTGTTAGGTTGTTTGCAGATAGAACATTAGCGATTTTTATTGAAATATTACCAAAGTACGTTAAAGATATGTACTGCATTCTTTGTTTCTTATGTATGGGTATATAGACTGGAATGCTATTTTAAATTGTTTTTTACGTATTAAATTTTGAATTGTTCCTTGATGAATTATCACAAAGTAACGGCTGAATCAATCCAATTTTTAAAAATTAGTCTTATTTGTTCATTAATTCTATTTTTTAAATTTGCTTTAACAGGTCAACAAACATATTCATTTTTAAGTAATATATCTGATGCTTATCTAGGTTATTTTTCTCTTCATATATTTCATTTGTCCAAGTGGAATATAATAATCTTAAAAGAAACAATAATTTTCTGTGTAAACATAATATTAATTTTCCTATAAATATCTACGATTTTTTAAGTAACCTAATTGCGATACGATGGTATCTCGACTTGAATTGGTTTGTATTGGTTTCGCTTGAGATTAAAGACAAATAGACGGAATTTTGGATAAACAATCAAAATAAAAAAGCACAAAGACGGTGTAATTTTAATAGTTTCGCAGTCAACTATGAACTCTTTTTGTTTAGTCTGTCGACGTCGGTCTATTCTCTGATTTATTTGTCAATTAGGTTGAAATTTGGAGAAGTTTAAACAAAAACACACTTGGCGAACTTTGTCTTTTGTTTTATTTAGTGAATTTGAGACTGTTCATTAAGTTTTATTTACGAGTTTGAATTGATAACCCTCGAGTAAGCCACTTTAGTTTGTTATATTATGGTTATTAATGTATAAATTAAAAAAGTTCTGAGTAACTTTTTTTTAAATAGAATAATTTTTCTCGTAAGACATATTCCTATACAATACGAATTAATTATTTAATTTGACGAATTAAACTGTTTCGTTTTCACAATAAATTTCCATTCTTTCTAACTTTTACTTCTTATAACTTCTGAACAAAATAAGATATCGACTTAACAATCACACATAATATGTAAATCGTTAGCTTAGAGACCAAAATGATATTTAAAGTTATAAAAAAGATATTTGAAGGGGCGCCACAAATGCAAACAGGGGACAAATATTTTTTAATTCTACGAGGGTAAATCCAATATAATCGGTAATTTTGTAAAATAAATTTATTGATCAATGGTACACACAAACTAAACATTTAACATTTTTCAATGTTAAGTCACCTCCGTGCTCTACACACTTTTGCCACCGATTTGGAAGTTTGAATATTCCTTCTTCATAAAAAAGTTTGAGGGCGAGTTGTCAGCTAATTACGCACATACTCCCCTACTTTTTCAATTGCTTTCAAATCTTTTGTGTCTCCAAGTGATTCTTTTAAGGGCGCGAACAAAAAATAGTCGCAGGGTGACAAGTCAATAAGGTCAAGGGCTATAAGAATGATTATAGAGGCTCGACGGTTTCCTAGCCCATTTCATCCAATTGATTTCCTGTCAGAACTCCGGTGTGTGGCCTGGCGTTGTCATGGAGGATGACGTCTCGAATGGGCATATGGGCATACTCCGTCGTTTTGCCGACTGTAGACTGTAACAACTCAGAATAGTAAGCCGCATTCCACTGTTCGTTGATAATGAAGAAAATCAATGAGTAAAACTCAAACAAACCCTTCAGTCAAAGAAAACAGTCGCAAGTACTTTTCCAGCTGAGAGACGGGTTTTTGGCTTCATAAACATTGAAAGAGAAGCCTTTATCCTTTTTTCACCACTCCTTACTCGACATTTTTGATTGGAGCATGTAGTGTGTAGTGGTGGACCTACGTCTCATCACAAGTGACGATACGTCTCAAAAAACCTCCCGTTCTTGTCGAAATTGATTCAGAAGCCTTTCAGTGATCTTCGACCTGACCTATTTATTTTCGGTTAACAACCTTGGAACCCAGCGAGCTCTAATTTTTCTAAAATCAAGTTCAACAGTGATGATGGATTGAACACTCCCATAGCTGATTCCCACTTCTGATGATATTTGTTCAATAACAACAGTTAACTGGCGATCACCTTCAACAAGCTCTTGAACAACACGGATGTTGTAATTTGTGAGACTAATTCTTGGGGGTCGATCATCGTTGATCATGACTTTCATTTTCGACACGTTCTTGGCCATCGCTGAATTCTCTGACAGTGTAACATCCCCAAACTGTGCCTTCAAGTGAGTGAAAATTTCCGATGGTTTAACGCCTTCATGGTTGAAAACTTTAGGATGATGCGCATTGTGATTGTGCAACAGACGAAGGTACCTTGCGCTGAGTCATGGCTGTATTGCGAACAGAACCGAGCGCAGCTGTTACCTAAGCCGGTTTCCCCCTTCTCATAAACCAAAAACACTCGAGCATCGAATCCTCTAGATCGGAATTACGTGCTAAGCTAAATAGTAAAATTACAATTCATATTTGAAATACCCTCGAATATTTACTTCAGTTCAGTTTATAATAGTTTATGGTACCATTTACAAGGAGACGGCAAAATTCTGATTTATCGAATTGGGACGGTGTTTTACATAAAAATACAAAAATATTTAGTACTATAATTATTCCACAATATGGAACCGACATCGGCTCGCACTTGACAAGACTCTGTAGATACACAAAATATGTGTAAAACAATGCTGACATAACTTTCAGTCCATAGTTTGAATAATGAAGTGAATTTATTACATAGCAAAGTTGAATTGAACAAGACAGCGTACTTTAGCATGCGCGCATCTTCGTTTGCTTGTTACCGTTAGAAATACTTGACATAATTTCGCAGACTAAAAAAGGAAAAATCATCTAAGTAGAATAATTTTCATGTTTAGCTGTATTGTTAGTTTTCAGAAAAAGAAAAGTTTTTGTTGGGTTGACATACATACATAACATAACTATCCCTAGTATGTTGCGACTATCCACTAAAGTTATTTACCCTCAAACAGAGCAAGGACCTGACTTTATTAAACATAACACAAATAATAATTTACGAAAATTAATTTCTCAGTGGTGTAGGTAGCTTACACACATTGTGTAAGTTAAGACAAGGGTGTCTATTCATTTAATAGATTCTGACAGCAACTTTCTAAAGTTCAGAAAGTATTCTATGCAAACTGCCATAACTCAATGTAAAAACTACGAACGTTTTGGATTTACGAGTTTAATAAAATTACTCAGCAAATTTTAAAACTGTCAGAAACATCTGGTTTCGTTTTAATTTTATTCGCCACTGTTTTAAAATTGGTTTCTGCTAATCATTAGAAAATTTTATTTTAATTATTTGAAGTTATACTTCTTTTGGTGCGTTGAGAGTAAAATTTGAACATGCAATGGAAGTTGAATGGTATCTCTGGTATCGGCGCTCGTCGCCGTTCGCTTATTGGGACTCAGTTCGCGCTTGTCACCCATGTTCCACCTATTGCAAAGCAGCTACCTATTGAAATTTAAATTTTCAAATGGGCACGCTCAATATTGATTCGCTACACATTCAAAATGGATGATATTCGGGGATGTGCGTGATTGGCTGATTCCTTAAAGTTGCGCATGAGCATACCTTACATAGTTACGTTATTGGTTAAATCCACCTTTAAGTCGTAGCAGTAAAACGTTATTTGATAAATGGCCTGTTCGAATTCACTTCTTCAACCTTTATTTACCCCAAATTTATTCCCGATTTCACAGTCGTTTGACCTGAAATTCATGTATTACTGCAATCACAGAGTGTAGAGAGTGGAAAAGAATGATTTTGTAAATGGGTTCATTAAAATTTATGGTTTGTGTTACCGCTTAGAGAAATTTGCTTTTTGCCATCCAATTTCTATTTTACGTTTTTCTGTAGGAGAAGTATCAAGATATAAATTTCTAAGTAATGTTCGCAAGTTATATTACAACTGTTCTAGTGGGAATTTTTGAGACTGAAGGCATCAACTTCAATCATAACGAATAATTATTACAAGAAGAGGTGTAGTCAATACTTGAACGGAAAATTTAAATTTGTGACAACATAAAACCAAACAGGGGAACTTGGGTATCACTTTGTCCAAACAAAGAAATAAAATCATAAAATAATTGCCTTGGGGTAGCACAGTCAGTGGTTTCTACTTTAATCTGACCGAATGAAAGTCAAAGAAAATTGTAACAATATATTAAAGTAATAATAAAGAATGATGTGTTAACTTACAAATCCCCAATAACTAAATATGGCTCCTACTCTATGAATTACTTGTGTTCAATGGGCCTCCGGTAGAGTGTCAGTTGTTCAATATCATTACTGGATCCAAAAGTTAGAATAGCAGATCATAGGGCAACTTATAGCTCAATTAGAGCACAGAACACAACTAACTTATCATAACCAGCAGAAAAGGACAAAACTTAATGCCAGCAAACCATACGTAAAGGCCAGTTCTTAAACAACTCGTCACTTCAACTCTACTACCAATCCGACAGAATAATTATAAAAAATAACAAAATTTTGAAACATTTACAAAATTTGCAGTAACAAAAAAAAACAATTACATTGGGACGGATAGCAATAGTTAATAAAATATACATATTTTTTGTGAGAAATTTTAAGCGATCATAAAAAAATACTCACTGGTAAAAAGCTCCTGTCTTAGATACTAAACTGATTTTTAATCATTAAAACTCAAAAGCTCAAATCAAAGCTTCGCATTTGCAATACTGCGCAACATTAAATGTTATTGATGAAAAAGTACTTATGTTAGTAAATCTTGGTTAAGTACCAATAACAAAATAGATCAAGTTCGAACACAATTTATAGAAGCGGACCACATTAGAAGTAAGATTGTATAAAAAAATTAAAATAAAGAATTAGACATTGGACTCAGGTATTACGTACGTACGTAGGTCAGTTGCAACGAATAGTTGTAACGAAAATGACCGTAAGTCCCTATATCCATGTTTCACCAAAACGGTAATTCCTCGATGTACGTGATAATCATGAGGCCTCGCGTGCTATCCGGAAAAATCACAAGATGACCAAATGGTCAGGTCCACTACTTACAGAAGAGAAATATAGTTTATATAGAATATACGTTCGGACAATGCGTTTTTTCAACAAAGAACATATCAAATTAAAATTTAATTTTAGTTCCAACAAAGAGCATTAATAATACTTAGATGATTTTTGTTTGTAACCATCTCTTCGAATAGTATAAGTAAAGACTGTTCAATTAAAGCTATGTTATCTTGTAGATACGAGGGTATATCAAACATAAACGGGATCCGTTTTGTAAAACATCCAAACTATATTTAATTAGACTTCGATACGTATACTATTTTTCTACATAGTCTTCCGTCCTAGAAATAATTTTTTTTTGCATCGGATTGAGAGCTTTTTTATACCATCATCGTAGAAACTCTTCGTACGTTCTTGTAACTATTAGAGCACAAATGATTCCATTATGTGGTTCTCGTGGAAACGTTGACCTTCAAACGCTTTTTTCATGGGCTCAAAAAAAAATGAATATCACAAGGGGAAAAGTCAGGGCTATATGGCGGATATTCCAGCGTTTCCTAGCCTATTGCATACAATTTTACCTTGTGGCGTTGACCGTATGAGTCCTGGCGTTGTAATGCAAAAGAATGGCACTTCTCACTGATTTTTTCTTCCTTTTTCTTTGAAATGACAATTTCGGGGCATCCAGTAGATCACAATAATATTGCGAATTAATCGTGCGTCGATCATGGAGAAAGTCAACGTGAAAAGTACCTTGCCGATCAAAAAATACTTTTTCGGTCACACTTGTCCTTTGGCGCGAGCATGGGTCTTGTTCTAGATCTTTTCACGGCCTTCAGAAAAGTTCCGATTTCATGATAGGGTGTTGTGTCCGAACTGTGCCTGTAATCGCCGCAACACTTCGGTTGGATTCATCCCCTTCTTGGCCAAAAGAATAATCCGTTGCTCCACGGAGACATGTACTTCTGCCTCGTTCATTTTTTCTTTTCGTACTAAAACGACTCGAGCGAATTGCAGTTGGTTCTCCCTTCTCCCTAGCGGGGAGCAGGCCGTCTTCGCATCTACTACTATCAGGTCACTGACCTCTCCGTAATTAAAAAAAATCAGTTCCGTTTATATATGACACACTCTCGTATATTACCGATACAGGGGGATATAATGATGTAATATATACCTATAAAAAACATTTGAATTAATTTTATTTCATTATACCATTAATGTGTATCCTATTAAGGTACTGCTAAACTTTCTTTTGTACACGCTTCTATCCTTTTTGCGTCAAAAAATATAATTAATGATAGTAATAAAAAGTTTTCACTAATTTATTTTTATTTCAAAAACTTAGAAATACATTTACTAGCTCGTGGAAAAATATCATTTAATTAAACATTGATAAAAGTATTTGTAATATAACTTTAAGAGATTTGATAGTGCAACTTTTGTGAAACATGAGTCATAAAGCTAATTTAAACGTTAAAAAAACACGTAAAATGTTTCACATTAATTTATTTTCGACAACTCGACAATCGTTTCGATCGAACTGTGATTATTTTCAAGAGTAATTACACTAAAATTTAAAACTAATGTCAACATTTTTATATGCATCTACAATTTACATAGGAGGAAAAAAACTTAAAACAACAAGGTTCGTGGAACACTGTATTACTTTTAACCATTCCTTCAACTTAAATAATTCTAAAATTTTATACTGCAACATAAACAATTATAGAAAATTGTCAATGCTTGAAAATCTTGAAATAAGAAAAGCCTTGTTTAACAATTCAAATTTAGTCAATAATCAAATAGAATTAGGCTCTACTAGCTCCCCACTCCTTCTATGTAAATTGTAGATGCATATAAATATGTTGACCTTAATTTTAAATTTTAGTGTAATTACTCTTAAAAATGATCGCAGTTCGATCGAAATAATTGTCGAGTTGTAAATAATAATAATAAATTAATGTGAAATATTCTACGTGTTTTTTTACTTTTAAATTAGTTTTATATAACTTTAAGAAAATGTACTAATAAATTTGTGGAAGATAACCAAGTATCTTCTATTTGCCACTAATTGTTATACCTATTTTTAAAAATGATAAGCAAAGTGATCAGCCTTATCATAGTTATGATTAAAAAACGTTATGTTAAAATCATTTATCCATTAAAACTCGTCTTTAGTCAACTTTGAAAGAGTCTGTGATGACTACATCAGCCACTTCTGAATTTAAAACAAAGTTAGTCTTTCCACTGCTAAAGAAGTAGTTTATTGCATTGAAAAATGGAAGCAGTTGTTTTGTTTACTAACGAACGGAAAAGAATAGAACGATCCCCTAACAAAGAAAAATTGAAATTTTGTTAGAGTTGGAAATCGAATGATGGAGACCGTACTAAAGAGTGAAGAGCTTTCGTTATTACTTATTAGTCACCCTCTTTCAACCGAAGGTACAGTGCACCCTGAACTGCAACACGCGTTCAAACGCGAGGTCATTTCACCCTGGAGTTGTTTCCGACATCGATTCTACCCTCAATAACCGCAGTTAGTGTAGAAAGTTGGAAACTAGGCACTCTTGCGTGTTCGGTTATCATTTCCGTCCACCAATGAAATGTTACACCACGTCAGATACCGAGATAATATGCTTTACTGTGTCGCTTCCCGAAGAAACAACTTTAAATCTGCAATAAAACGTGTAGGCAGTCATTACTAACATTATTAGAAAAGTAAACGTACTACATACTTATGTGTAGTAATACTTGCGAAGATTGCGTTTTAATTGGTCGATTGTAAGAAGCAAATTTATAGCTTGATACATTCATGGATAAATATATAAATGGGAAAAATAGAGGAGTGGAGAAAATGTTTTTTTTTGCAATGTTCAATATCGGTTATAGATATAAACATCACTTGCAGTAGCAGTGGCTTTTTCAAACTTGTTGTGCAAATATTATGATTGTGTTCCAGGACGTGTCAGTAACAAATTGACCTCGTCAGTATATATTCGAAATAGTTTTAATAGAAGCTTATTAATTATAACAAACCTCAAATAACTTTTTTAAATTTTTAAACAGTTTTGTTTCGAAAGGGCTGCAGGATACTTCGCAATTTCTTCTCCACTGTATTGAAATAATAAATAAATAATATCTACAATTGTATTTCGGCTTATACCCAACAAAAGTAACAGTGTTCGATTCTTATTTTTATTTTTTCGGCACTATAAATGACAGACATCACTTTATTCTTCTTATAAAATTTAGAAAGCTTTCTAGATACGTAAATTATTTATTTAATATTTTTCATACCACTGCTTTCAGAGATACTGGAGAATTTTTGGAAGGTTTGTTTATTTTCCTCCTTTAGTTAACAAGCATTCATGTAAGATGTAAATTAATTAGTCGAATTAAGTGTTCTTGGCAATACAAATCGCGATATTTCAATAATCGTGAAATTATTAAACGAATCGTTCAATAAAGTTTCAAGAATTTACCTATTGCTGTCTTTCTTATTTTTATAAGAATCCTGATTGTTTTCATTTTATTAATTGTTAGCAAAATGTGTATTAGGTACATATCCTGCATAATAAGCCATGATGAGTTACATGATTTTTTAAGTCCAGTACAAAGTAATTGTTCCATGAAATAATTTCATATATTGTAGCGAACGTGTACGTGTGTGCGGTAAATCGATTAATGCTGACGCTCTCCGCGGGCGGCGCGTTGATCTCGACCGATTGATGCCGAACAACAGACGCTCGAGAATATTCTGTTGTCATAACAAGTTGTTTTCTTTGGAAAGCGGTCGAAATATCTTCGCGTCTTTTCTAGTAATTTCTTTCGGTAAACATATACTTTCGTCTCCGGGTCAGCGAGACAGTTGATTTCCGGCCGCGTAATATAAATATTCAACGGCGAGATACAAAGTGCATTATTATTTGTCAGATAAATGAGTAATTTAAGTTTGTTAGTAATAATTAAGTGATTAAATAAATGATTGTTAAATAAATAAGTCAACTAGAAAATACCTTACAACATACAACATTTGGTGCCCCTTACGATTGGATTGTTACAAAAATTCTCTATACTGTAGACTTTTTAACAATGATGTTTTAAACCAGTTTAAAATTAACTGATCATAATATTGTTGTTTAAAGTTTTGTATATCACTAGGTAAAGGGTGACTTATATAGTTTCTAATTATATGCTACTGTTCTTAGGCTGAGTATTTTATTGTACGTAAATTGATGAATATTTTGTTGTTGATCAAAATGTTTATGTATGCATATACTCGACCTAGTTACAAATTTATTGAAATCTAAATGATAAGTTAAAACTTTGTACTACGGAACGAACAAATTTCCTGTTTAACGTGGTGTTCTCTTAGATTACCTTCTACTCTGTACATCTCAAACCTAAACGGATCATTTAACTCATTCATATACTTTAAAAACTTTTAATGAACTAACTTAAATGACAAATACTTGGATGATGAAAATCCGTGGATAGCAAAGGTTTTAGAAAAATTAGGGGAACAAAGGGCATTATGGAAGTCGGTATGGGAGAGGAGAGATAGGATGGTAAGGCATATTCTAAGATAATTTCAATTGAATTGTCTGTTGGATAATTATGAAACATCGTTTAAATTAAATGAAAATATATATAAACAAAATTCTTTTAGATGTTTCAAATATGTTTATTAACACACTCTACATATGTTTCGACTTCCGAAGTCTTTCTCAAGAGTAATAGATATTTACTAAATTTAAACTGTAACTTAATGTTATTTATACAAGAGTCAAAAAGTATTTATGGTTGGTATTGCAAGTAATAAGATGTACAGGTACAAGTATATTAGAGGTAGTTATACAAAGGTATAGTTATTTAGGGAAAAAACCCTTGTCGGGTTGTAATTCTTCAGAAATTGGTCAATCACCGGTGTGTCTTTGAACTCGGATTTATCATTTGTTATGTTACAATTATTTCATTTAATTTAATATTCTGAGACATGAAGATCTAATCATTTGCAGATTTTGTTTTATTAGAAGCAGATTTAAATACATTACTATGATATTAAATTTTGAATTAAGTTGTGCCCACTGCAGATTACCTTAAATTAATGAGGAAAATTTTTAGGTAATTTGTAGTGGGTACAAATTGATTCAAAAATTTGTATAGTACCATATTAATATATGAATATGTATAGTTTAGAGACATATTAGAAGGAAAAACAGGAGTTAAGAGAGGCAGAGGAAATTTGAATTAGATTATTGTTCGTAAATAGCTAATAGCTAATGATGTGAGATGTTATTGCTTTCGGGAAATGAAAAAATTGAAGGAGTGAAGGTGTGTTGTTAACTAGTCTTCGGACTCACGATTGTGTGACGACGGTTATATTCCATTAGGTTTTTGTAAGTTGTTACGGTTGGTGTTAGATGAAATAGGCCGTGTTCTTTGCTTAACTGTTAATGCTAGCTTACGGTACCCTCAGTGCATTCCCTACCTTGGTGGACGGCTGAATGATACGGAACTAACTGAAGATACCATGTGTTAAACATGATGAAACGTTTGCAATTAAGCACAGGATACGGAAAAGCTACTTAGAAATTCAACCTATTTCATATTAAATTCATAATCATATTTTCGCTTTCGCTACTCTGTAGCCTTTTCCAGTGAGAGAATGGTATGGAACTTGAGAGACGTTTCGATCTTAGCCCATAATGATCCTTATGAAATATAAAAAAAATGAATTGTTTTATGCCTTATTTTACAAAAATTCTACATAGTATAAGAAAATGTTTGGTTCCTTGAGTTTTCTTATAGAGTTCTTTGGAATATTATAAATAATTAATAAATTGGTTTAGGCTTGTAGATTTGTTTAAAGGAAGAAACTCTTGTCTCCAACCTACTTTCTATCTCATTGAATTAGCGAGTTATAGCGTGCCCTACTTACTCCTAAAGTTTCGTAATTTTCTGATTTCTGGGTTTTAGGAAGTTTTCCTTGTTAGTGATTTTGGAAAATTTAATTAACTCTAGATTCACAACAATTTCTCACCATTTTGTTCCATACCGTGTTAAAGTAAACATTCCCTTAACTAAATCTATAATCTCCCATTCATCCATCTCTGGTGTTGGGGATGTTGAAAACAACACAATAAAAGAAGTTTAATATGTACTCTATGAACAAATATATGTATACACTGTTAAAGATTGAAGAAAAACAAGCAGAAAAGAAGATGTCATAATAAGAACTTGATGACTAAGTAATTTTAGGTATGTTGGCGGAGTTGGAGTGATTCTGAGTAGGCACAACGAACCGAAAGCTATATCCAACGACCGGTTTCGACCTATCGGGTCTCATCAGGTGGGCGCTGGCAGAAAGGCCTTTACAGGCTATATTATAAATATAAATATAAATATAAATATCGAATCATCAGAAACAACTACTCCGAGGGCTAATACCCCTACCGACATTGAATTACACTGTTGATTCCGATGCCGGTAGGGGTATTATCCCTCGGAATAGTTGTTTCTGTTGATTTCATATTTATATTTATATTTATAGAGATAAATATTATTTATGGTTATGAGGAAGAGTACAAAAGAAATATAAATGTGAAGGATTAGATATGCCAAATACAGATATGTAAAGAAACAGAAATAGTAGAATTCGATACAGAATTTACAATGAAATATTTACGTAATATACACAATTGACAAATTAAACTTACAACCCTGTAAGAGGCGAGTGTGGCAATAAACGCCACACATCTTTTAAAAGTTTATTTAACAAAAGAAGCGTATATGGAGGCATTTCTATTCAAAAGTGGCAATGCAACACTAAATATGCAGAAAACGTATCTAAGTAAGTTTACCATAAAAATGTACCAACGTATGTGACTTTACCGGATGAAATTCGATCGTTTCAATTACGTTCATATCTTTCTTTACAACGTGCCAGTTAAAAATTAAAAAAAGAACTTATAATAATACGAATACGAATGATAAACTCAAATTATCTCTTTAATAAGAAAATAAACTTAACAAAAATATCCTTGCAATGTGGGGCGAAACACGTGTCCGCATTAGTGATTGTTTGTGGTATATATATGTATGTAATTTATTACATACCACAGTTTCCTTTATTATTCTCTATTTATAATAAATAGCTGTTTGCACTAAAATCGAAATTTGGAGAATGAATATAACAATAAGATAATAAAAGTGAATGTAATTTTGATCATATTTACGTTTAACAAAAGAAATGAATATAATGCAAAATAAAATAAACACAAGTTCGTACCCAATTTAAAATTTCCAAGAAACTATTGCTTGAAATGCTACAAATAGATTATTTATAACGTTAAATTATGCTTTGAATAATTATATTAAGTTATAAAGACACTGAATCGTCATTTATTTAAAGAGATATTATTTATATGCTGGCTAAACAAATATTTAAATAGAAATATAACATATAACTTGTGTATTTTAAGTACGTACAGTGTCTTTTTTTAACATACGTTCGAATCATTAAATGGGCTTGTGAAACATGTGATGCATTAAAGTTTAACGCATTTAAGGTTATTGGTTGGAGTTATTTTGTTAAGAGTTTATCAGGATTGAGATTTGGGAGAATTAGGAGAAGTGGATGCGGGCTTGTACCGCTATGCACTCAGTGTAATCCGCAGGTTGTTTACCTTTCTTAGAATACTTGCCCCTTTAAGTTTACAAACGTGCCCTTTTCGTAAGTATCTTCTCCGTTACAACGTGACTAAAAGTTAGTTATGTATCAGAGACAAAATAAGCAATGGACTTAATTAAAATTTATTTCACCAGCCTTCTCCAATATACATGTCAAGCAATTGATTGTATCTGCCATTATTCTATGGAAAATCATATTATTTAATTAACTAAGTAAATACAATACAATTTCAAATTGGTAGAATTTCCACTGTTTTATTTTTAATTGTCTTTACGATTGTTTCACCTTACAAGGGCATCTTCAGAAGACTTATAAGGGATAATGTTTTGTAAATATAAAAATTTAAATATAAATAGTAATAAATATAAATATGGAATCAACAGAAACAACTACCCCGAGGGCTAATACCCCTACCGGCATTGAATTACACTATTGATTCCGATGTATTATTAGACGAAGATATAACATATCCAAAAAAGAAGGAATTAAAATCCTTATTCGTCTAAATTTTAAAATTAAAGACCTCACATTTTGAACGCGTCCTAACAAGTAGGCACAACGAACCGAAAACCACATCCCACAACCGGTTTCGACCTATCGGGTTTCATTAATTCCTTCTTTTTTGAATATGTTATATTTTCGTCTAGGAGTCCTTCGGAATCAACAGTGTAATTCAATGCCGGTAGGGGTATTAGCCCTCGGAGTAGTTGTTTCTGTTGATTCCATATTTATATTTATATTTACAATATAGCCTGTAAAGGCCTTTCTGCCAACGCCTATCTGATGAGACCCGATAGGTCGAAACCGGTCGTGGGATGTGGCTTTCGGTTCGTTGTGCCTACGAATAAGGATTTTAATTCCTTCTTTTTTTGAATATGTTATATTTTCGTCTAGGAGTCCATCGGAATCAACAGTATAATTCAATGCCGGTAGGGGTATTAGCTCTCGGAGTAGTTGTTTCTGTTGATTATATATTTATATTTATAATTGTAAAGACAATTAAAAATAAAACAGTGGAAAATTTACCCAAAGATAAGCTTTACGCGAAGGTACAATTATTTGGATGTTTTACTTAGGTACATTACGAACTTATTCTACACATAAATTTACTTTATCAAACAAGATTAAAAGTGAAAATAAAAGTTGAACAAGTTTTGTGACTTACAAAGTTTTATTTTCGTCTCGTCTTATCATATCCTTTTAGGATATTGAATATTCATTCGAAACGAATCTTCAACTTTGTCAGCAGTGAATACCAATTTCTATTTTTGTTTCCGTAGCACAAGAGGTATCAAGGCTGTGGTTGCTGCGAAAAAAGTTTTTGTCCCTTTTCCAAATCATTTTTAGCCAGCTCTGTTTTGGGAAACACGTTTTTATAATACGTAGCAGGCATTTAAGTCATAAATAGAACCGTTTCTTATGTACATTTTAGCTTTCCTTTTTCAGGGTTTGTTCGTAGAACTGTTTTTGTATCGTGTTTTTGTTAATACTGTCGCTTATTGTGATGGCAAATAAAAAGGAAATACGACAATATTTGTCTGCATAGAATTTTAAACCGAATTTGTATATGTATGTATTGATATAGGGCTGTTCTCCTCCAGTTTTGATGCCTTCTCCCCATTCGTTAGGAATTGTAAGATATTTGTTAATCGCTTCTTTTACGTAGGAAAAATAATTTTTATTTAAAAATAGCCTCACTGTCAAGTAAGCGTTCATAAGTAATCCTTAAGTAATTTATGAACGGCCCATAGGAAGGAGCATCACATATTTCTTTGACATATCGACATAGGGATTGGGGGAATGTGGTTCCTTCCTTTTCATGGAAATTTCACGAATTGTCATTTCTGTATTTAATTTAAACAAACTAAACAAAGACAAAGAAAACTCAACAAAGTGAAAATTTCTTGTTTCTTTTTTATGCTTGAAAGGTCAGCATGGAGCCTCTCAAGCGTATGAATTTTTTATTACTAGAACTTTAATAAGCTCCAGTTTTCGTTCAATAGGCGGATATGTCTAACGAATTCAACATTTCTAAATTTCCATAAACTTCCTAAGAGGTTACGGTATGCCTTCATTAATTTATAGTTCTCCCCTACGGGGGTTATTATATATTCATGTTTGAATCTTGCGTACATATGACAACCTTGATAGTAATTTGAAATGACTAATTCGTTTGTGACATTAAATATTTCCAATTTATTCGAAAGTAATAGAGTTCTTAAAGCTATGAGGCATTTACGATGGTTAAACAAATAATAAATTTATACTCAGTTTATAAAAGTTCAACAAGTATTTAAATGGTAAATTCTACATTTTTACAAATATTCATAGCTGTATACGATTCACTTAGTAATTTGGTAGCGACCCCAACATTGACCTTGGGACAAAATCAATGGTCCTTTCAAGTTCAATAGGATTTCAAATGTGTACGTCTATTTTGCCGAACGAAACTCAGTGTTTTTCTTCTACTCATCTTATTTTATAATAGTATATTTGTGCTGTTTTCGTCGAAAGCTGTCGTATTAATTTTCTAATAAAAATAAAAAGAAGAAAAGGCATGTAGCTTGATTTTTTTGTATCACCTCTTAGGTTTTCCGTAAGTATCTACAGTAAGTAACGGTATTAGTAGGTATTACTTCATGCTCAATTTAAATTTTCTTTATTTATTTATTTTAAGGTGATGAAGGTATTATTTATTTGTTCAAAAGATTTCATTAGTACCTACATACATTTACCCACGCTTTATAAATTGAACGAAATTAGGATCAGCATCTTTCATTCTATCTATTCATGTTTTTTTAAATAAGTATGGTTTTTAAATTAATAAAAACGTGCAAAGATATCTCAATAATTTTTATTTTACATGAAAGCCTGTACCTTAATCTACATTACTACATAGTTTCCTTCAATATTGAGGCACTTGTCATATCGTGTGACCAGTGACCAGTTTTTGAATACCCTTCTCATAGAACTTTGCCGCCTGACTTGTTAACTGTTAACCACTGCATCACAACTGTTTTGACTTCGTCATCGTCTTGAAGACGCTGACCGACCAGATGTTTTTTCAAGTGCAGGAACAAATGGTAGTGACTGGGCGCCAGATCAGGGGTGTACGGAGGATGATCTAGAGTTTTTTAGTGAAAAGATGTGATAAGATCATTGGTTCGATTAGTCACATGCGGACGGGCATTGCCATGCACATTTGTGCGGTCATCTTTAAATGCTCTCACCCACATCCTTACCATTCCATCACTCATAATGCTTTGTCCGTAAACTGCGAGAGATGTAGGTACTCAGTGAGTATGCGCGGAAACACTGATCGCATCGCTCCGGCGGCAGAATTTCAAAACGGTACTTACTTAAAAAACATACCTCGTATATCTTAGAAATTTTTTGTAATAGTAAATATATGTATTCATGTACGGATTCAATTTACTATTTCAGTATTCTTATAGGTTTTGGATGAGTAGCCTTTTTTAAAGGAGTTGAGAATAGAAGTTTAATAAAAAGTAACTACAACAGGGCTTTTATCAATGATTAAATTTAAAGAATAAGGAAATTGTGCGAGCATTTACATATACTGAGTAAAAAGATAAATGAAAGTTGTATAACATATACTCAAGAAGTATGAATTGCCACCAAAGCAAATTCGAAGTACTTCACCATTTTGCAACCTTTTTGTGTAAACCAAACTGAAAATTTTGATTTTCATTTTCGATTATCAATAGCTATGTGTAAGGTTATCTGTATAAAGAAAATGGTAGCTATGTTTTCTATTGATATAGGTAACTATACTAACCTTAATCTTTCGGTTTTCATTTGCTTAGATTTTATTTCAGAGCAAACTTAAACTGCAATCTCACGAAACGTCGGCATAAAAATAACTCATACAACTGAAATCTGAAAGACCAATAGTAATTCAACGACTATGAAAGCCGTCATAGAAACCTAAAATCATTTATTAATCATGTCAATTATCTTTGTTATCTCTATCATTCTTAGTTTAATAGAAAAAGTAAATTGAGAATCATAGTATAAACTAGAAATTGGCTTTGATTATTGTAGTTTTCTAGAAGTATAATTTTTCAATTAATAAATTGGCTGTGGAAACACTTAATATCCATCAATTCATTGATTCATCGACCATTGGATGTACAGTAGAGTACTTTCTCGCATTATGAATATAAATGAAACTTTCCTTGACATAATAAATATTTTTCATGAAAATTGTTGTTGACTCATTTTAATAACTTAGAAGAGTTCATGACGGTATTGTCGAAAGAAAACAAATTGTAAAACATTTTTCATGTTTAGACATAGCATATCAAATTAATGTGATATATTGTTGACAGAGTAAAAGAATTTGTAAGAACAAATGTTATTTTCTTTTGTTTGAAATGGAGGTGATTAAGGTCGAAAACCGTATCTTTTTAAGCTTATATTAAAGAAAAAGGTAGTAAATTTGATATCCAGTTAATATTATGGTGGTTGTTTTTAGTGAAATTGTACTAAAAATATTGTGGTTGTCACGTTTTATTTATTAGTTGTTTGAAATAAAAAATATTGACTTATTATCTAATTGCATGCCTGCACATACATAGTGTTACAAAATATAATCAATAATTAACAATAAGAAATGCATATTTGGTTTAGATGATTAATTGAAAATTTAATTTTGTTAATTACTATGTAATGATGCATCGGATAAAAAACACTAAAACTGCTTCAAAAGTATTCTTCGGCCCTCCTCCTATAGATGGGACTTTTGTGATAATTAAAAATATACTTTTTTGCGCAGTATCTATAGTTAAAGGAATTGGAGCGGAAAGATAAAATTTTATTTAAAAGAAATTATTGGCCATAAAAGTTTTAATGTCTTTTTTAAAAATTGTCAGTTATTAAAATTAGAAAAATATATGCAAACAATAAAAATGTTGAACGACCTATTAAAATTATTATAACGCTCTATTTGTTAATTGTTAGTAGTAGACTTGTTCTACAGATTTATTTTCTTAAATTAGTTTCATTAAAATGGCTTGAAAGAGTTGCGAAATTAATTTTAAATATATCCACCTTCCTTTAAACAGTTGTAGGAGCTGCGGGAAATGTTATGAATTCATTGAAATGGGAAATGAAATGTCTGAACGTAAGTGAAGTTGGTAGGCGTCACAAGATTTAAAGGATTATATGCGTATAATTAAAATTTTAATACTAACTGATATGTAAAAGGCAGAAGGGTGCAAACATTGAGTGACGGTGAACAAAAGTTGTGACTTAAATGGTTACATTTGTCTAATAAAATACAAAAGAAAGAGATTATTATTGTAACAAAATTTCTAGTTCACTTATTTATTTAACAATTATTTATTTACAACTATTTATTTAATAATTTAAACTCTATTAACAATCTTAACCTACTTATTTATGCAAACAAACAATGATACACTTTATTTATGTCACTGTATCTCGCCGTTGAATATTTATATTACGCGTCCGGAAATCAACTGTCTCGTTGACCCAGAGACAAGGGTATATATTTACTGAAAGAAATTAGTAGAAGACACCCGAAAATATTTCGACCGCTTTCCAAAGAAGACGACTTGTTATGACAACGGAATATTCTCGAGCGTCTATTGTCCGGTATCGATCGGTCTTAGCATCAAACGTGCCGCCTTCGAGACAGTGCTAATCGACTAATCGCACACACGTATCACGTATACGTTCGGTACATTATTTAACGCATGTATGATTTAATTGAAAGGTATTTCCAGAATTTCAGTGACCATTTGGTTAGAAAAAATATTGAAGAACGAAAATGAGCTAACATCAACAGTCTGTACAACCCAATCTAAAAAATAATGGCAGCAACACATTGAATACATTTGCAATATAGAAAATACGATGTAACCTACATCAAGTAGTTGTAGTCATAACATCATAAGGTCCGTACTAAGGCCGACGATTACAATAGTTAACTATTCTTTAGTCTTATTAAAAACAAACGTAATTTTATTTATGGCCAGTGCCAATTAACTAACATCACATAACCGTTTATTTACCTTCAACTGTAGGGTGCCTACATTATTTTAAATTTCATAAATGTAGATGTGACGCGTACGTAAAGCTTTGTATAAAAATTATTATCGATGTCGGCGATCGGTGAGAAGGCTAATCTGTACATCTATACATATAAATAAAATTGGAGTGTCTGTCTGTAATATTAAAATAACCACTTTTCACTAAATGCATATGGATGTATACACGACACAAATACCAAAATAACATTTTTAAATTTTTTTGTCTATCTATTTGTCTGTTTGTTCCGGCTAATCTCTGAAACGGCTGGACTGATTTTGACGGGACTTTCACTAGCATATAGCTAGTATAATAAGGAGTAACTATTTCATTTTAGAAATTAGTTATTTATGTTAGAAATTAATAACTATTCATTAATAATAATAATTAATTTCTAAAATAAAAGTAGCCTGAGTTACTCCTTATTATATTATTTACTTGTCAGTGATAATCCCGTCAAAATCGGTTCAGCCGTTCCAGAGATTAGCCGGAACAAACAGACAGACAGACAGACAAAAATTGTAAAAGCGCCTGTCTCAGAACGCGCGAGCGGGCTATTGCTAACGTTGGTAAATTCCACGCAGACGAAGTCGTGGGCACAGCTAGTAATAAATAAATCTAAAGAAGCTAAAAGAAGTACAATTTCAAAAAGATTGTAAACCTGTTATTAACTCTTTGAAGGTGTAATATCAGACTTATGAATACGTTTATTGAATATTAAATGTTAAAGAATAAGCATATTGCTTATTATTAATTTAAAGTCCTGTTATTCAACACTGTGAGAACAATAAATTAAGGATAAAGTCTTTATTTCATAAATAAGGTCTCCGTTATTAAGCCATTTTATGTCCTGCAATTAATTAAAAATTGAAGTTTTCTTAATGAACTATTTTATGTACTATGCTTAATTCCTACACTTAAATTGCATTTTAATATGTCTCGTGAAAGTGTTTTACGGATTATCTGATGCTTTAGCCTTAATTGAAAATAGAATAATTGGATAACTTATCATACACCAAAAAACCATTCTACGTTTTAACAACTTACTAAATTATAGGTGTTAAATTAATACTAAATTGAAACGATCCTTCTTCCTTAAATTATAGATTCCGAATTTAAATTAGTACGATACTATGGTGCAGGTAAAATAACCTCCACAAACGAATACCATATTAAAATTTAATTTTATATCTATTTAGTGTTTTTTATTACCACACGAAATTTTTTAAACAGTTTACAGTTTTCATTTTACACGTAAAAAACTTTCTTGTTCGGAATTTTAAATAAAAGTTCACGGTTTAAATTTATTAATATTTAGCAGTACCCCAATATAAACTCTTTGTGATTAAAAGGTTGTTTGAAACTGGCAATAGGAAAACTTTCTTAATTACTCAGTTCCTAATAGATCATTGCACTGGTTTTATATCCTGCAAATGAGGTTATTTGACATCCGCTGTAATTGGCTTCCATGCCTTATTTATCTACCTTTTTTGAAGCAATAAAAACTTTGAAACGGACACTTCAGTTCGATTGATTTTTGATTTTCTTTTCTTTGTATTAAGTTAATAAATATTCTTTAATTCTTCTACAAGTTATGAAATAATAGTTAATTAAGCCATGTATTTTATACTTATTGGGTATTAAGCTTTCGTGTTCCTTTTCACTCGATGCAATAATTATAACTTTAGTTTGCCATAGTGAATTAAAATTATTTCGTTCGTTTAATAAATTTCTAAATTAATTGGGGTACCTCATTTTAATCTCTATCGAATTTCTCATTTCGTTGTTTAATTTTCTGCAAATGGAGACAATAATTCGTTAGGGCAGACATACACTTATTCATCCCTCTTAAATCCCTTAATTTGTTAGGTAAACTTGTCTACTTATTGATATTTCTCGGTAATGTTACGCAATATTAATTATTGTATATTAACCGAGGTATCTATTTTATTGAAATATAATTTATTACATATTGGGATTGTTTCTTTATATAAAAATAAGTATCCGTTATTGTTCCCGTAATTTAGTTTGGTTGTGTATTTCAAATGATTTAATAAGCAGTAACATTATTATAGGCATTTTTTAGTGACTGTTCAATCAAAGAATATAGTGGAGAATGAAAGAAGTATAGTTTCTGAAATTTCTCAATATTTAAGAAATCTTGCGAGAATTCCCGGAAAATCTAGAATTGCATGAATTGTTTTATTTATTATAGTAATCAATAATAAACAGTAAATGAATAAACACTACTTTGTTTATTATCACTTCTTATAAAAAGAAACATTTTACTTTTAAAGAAAATATTATATTGACTCACTCGCAGTGTCTCTCCATCGCATTCATTACCTCTTCTGCCAAGAGGTTTATTTACAAAATAAAAAAACCTTTCAAAAATGTCTGGGTTTTATTTTATCAAATGAACCAAATTTCTCGAGAAATCGAGATCCAGAATTCCCGTGTTAGAAATACGAGGGTAAGTCAAATACAAACGGTAATTTTGCAATTTAGCTTAGCACGTAATTCCGAACTAGAGGATTCGATGCTCGAGTGTTGTTTGGTTTATGAGAAGTGGGAAATCGGCTTAGGTAGCAGCTGCGCTCGGTTCTGTCGGCAGTACAGCCATGACTGAGCGCAAGGTACCTTCGTCTGTTGCACAATCACAATGCGCATTATCCTAAAGTTTTTAACCAATGAAGGCGTCAAACTATCGGAAATTTTCACACATTTGAAGGTACAGTTTGGGGATGTTACACTGTCTCAGAGTCGAGTGTATACGTGGATTATGGGTCAGAGAATTCAGGGATGGGCGAGAACGTGTCGGAAATGAAAGTCATAATCGACGCCCAAGAACAAGTCTCACAAATACAACATCCGTGCTGTTCGAGAGATTGTTGAAGCTGATCGCCGGTTAACTATTGATTACTAACAAATCTCCTCAGAAGTGGGTATCAGCCATAGGAGTGTTCAATCCATCATCACTGATGAACTTGGCTTTAGAAATATTAGTGCTCGCTGGTTGTGGTTAGTGCCAACGTTGTTGTCCGAAAATCAAAAAGAGGTCTGGCCGGAGATCAGTGAAAGACTTCTGAATCGATTTCGACAAGAAGAGGTAGTCGAGGCATTTTTTGAGGCGTATCGTCACTTGTGATGAGACGTGGGTCCATCACTACACTGCCGACACTCCCGAATCAAAAAGAATAATAAAAAATGGCGAGTAAGTAGTGGCGAAGAAAGGATGAAGCCTGCCCTTCTACTTATTGATTTTCTTCACGATCAACGAACAGTGAATGCGGCTTAATACGAGTTGTTATAGTCGGCAAAAATCGCGTATCGTATCGTATCGAGCCTCTATAATCTTCTAGTGGTTATTAGTCGCTACAGAGGATGTCAAACTCGACAAGGCCTCACAGAGGTATTTAAACTTGTCCAGCTATATCAACCACGCAGCCATACATACGTTAATACACGTAAAGCTTAATAATAACCATTATTATGCTTTTGTTCAGAAATTTATCGAAACTACCAGACACGGATCGCGATTTCGACATCCTCTGTAGCGCCTAATAACCACTAGATGGCAGCAATTGCCTCTATGTCATTTTTATATTAACCGTTCTTTACGGAACATTTCGACTTGGTCAGTAATTTATCGAAACTGCCTATGGCACGCTGATTAGCTTCTAACAAGAGCGAAATCGCGATCCGTGTCTGGTAGCTTCTATAAATTTCTGACCAAAAGCATAATAATGGTTATCTATAATCTTCCTTATAGCCCTGACTTCTGACTTGTCACCCTGTGATTACTTTTTGTTGGCGCCCTTGAATGAATCACTCGGAGGCAAAATATTTGTTAGCAATGAAGAAGTAAAGGAGTATGTGTGCAGTTGGCTGACAACTCAAATTTTTTATAAAGAAGGAATATTCAAGCTTCCAAATCGGTGGAAAAAGTGTGTAGAGCACGGAGGTGACTACATTGAAAAATGTTAAATGTTTTACTTATGTGTACCATTAATTAATAAATTTATTTTACAAAATTACCGTTTATATTTGATTTACCCTCGTATTAGCCGGATATTGTGGCAACAGAGGGGTGTCTAATGTTCATATTATGAACCAAAATTGAATGGAAAGGGATTGAATTATTTTATATCCCTCTTTCAGTTTAAAGAAAGTTATTTTTGTTTTTTTAATTTAAAAAAAAACATTTCTTTTTGCAAATCCTTTGAGTTTTCTAACCTAATTTATTAAGTAGAATTAGACTTTAGATTGGTATATTTTTGTTGATTGTTGAATTTTTAATGCTCATTATTTCGCAAACGCTCGTGGCTTTCCAGCCATATGTTTTTTTTTAACTTTTATAAAAACAACTGCTAATGGCAGAGTCTGATGATATCAAATACGATTACGTACTTTTTAGTATTCGGAGTAATGGATTACTTTGCATCATGTAATCGTTAATTTTGGTGGTGCATATCCGTGCCCTAACAAGGAACTTAACTTTTGGCACAACAATATAATTAATATAAATACTACAAAAATTACTTCTGATACCTATATAAAAATTTGAATTTGAATTAGGATTTTTTCTGAGTTCGAGAAAACATATTTTCAGGAAGTGTTAAAGAAGTTGTAATATCGTTGGGCTAAGTACAGGGTGGGCCATTAGGTTGAGCGGATAGGAAAAAATCGTGAAAAATAAACAAAAAGAAATATATTCTAAAAAGAAGGAATTAAAATCCTTATTCGTCTAAAACAGTAAGATCGAAAATGTCACATTTGGAACGCGACCTACCAAGTAGGCACAACGAACTGAAAGCCATATGCCACGACCGGTTTCGACCTATCAGGTCTCATCAGGTGGGCGCTGGCAGAAAGGCCTTTACAGGATATATTATAAATATAAATTTAAATATAAATATGGAATCAATAGAAACAACTACTCCGAGGGCTAATAGCCCTATCGGCATTGAATTACACTGTTTATTCCGATGAATATGGCTTTCGGTTCGTTGTGCCTACTTGGTAGGACGCGTTCCAAATGTGAGATTTTTGATTTTACTATTTTAGACGAATAAGGATTTTAATTCCTTCTTTTTAGAATATATTATACTTTCGTCTAAGAATCCATCGGAATCAACAGTATAATTCAATGCCGGTAGGGATATTAGCCCTCGGAGTAGTTGTTTCTGTTGATTCCATATTTATACTTAAAAAGTAATATCATTACAAGTGTATATTTAAATTAAAATACACAGATGAAATAAAATCATCCAGATGTGCGCCATCTCGACGTAGCACTCTTCGAAACTGAACCTCAAATTTGAGAAAACTCGCTGACACATTGCGCATGGAATAGCAGATATTTCTCACGAATATTCTCCTTTAACTGATCTACCCTGTGTGGTCTATTGGTGTAAATGCAACTCTTCAAGTATCTCCAGAGGAAGAAATCACAAGGAGTTATGTCTGGACTTCTGGGAGGCCAAGGAATATTCCCTCGGCGCGATATCAGTTTACCTTCATCTTGTTGCGACCCCAGTTGACTCATTAGACGTATGGCATGTCCGCACATTAAATGTTTCAAATTGTTTGAGTTTCGGAAAGAAAAATTCGCGCAACATTGTTGTGTAACGGTCAGAATTTACTGTTACAGTCTGGCCTCGCTCATCGTCAAAGAAATAGATTACTTGTACCGAAATAGCCGTCCAAACTGCAACTTTGGGCAAATGCAGTGGCTTTTGATGTTTTGATTTTGGATTTTCTGTTGCCCAATAGCGACAGTTCTGCTTGTTGACATGCCCATTTAAGTGAAAATGAGCTTCGTCCGAAAACAGAATATTGTTCAGAGTTGGAAAGCGCTCCAACATTGTTTTGGCAAAAATACGGCATAGGTTATGGTCATCGGGTTTCAACTCCTACACTAACTGAATTTTGTATGGATGCAGTTTTAGGTCTTTTACCAAAATTTGGCGCAGGAATGTCCTTGATGTGGCAAGCTCAGCCGACCTCTTACGGATGTCCTAACTTCGTTAACTGTTTCCTCTGTGCGTATTGTCCCTAGGCGTCCCGCAGGCTTCTGATTGGGTGTGGAACCCGTAGTCTCGAACTTTCTCACCCACGACCTGATCACACTTTCACTGGGACACTGATTTAAGTTATGCAATGCTTTACTTAGAACGCACGCTGCTCACCAGAGAAACGCTCCATTGCGACTGAATCACCCCCACTAGTGGCGTTATATTAATGTGGTGACAGAAATAATGGACAGAACATTTTGTGTTTGTATAGACTTAAGTCGTAAATTTAGGGATTAGGGTAGATAAATTTAAGTTTCAAATTTTAAGTAGAGCGTTTGAGAATGATGATTAGCAGACGTCGTAGAATGTAAGTAAGAGCTGTGTAGAAGTATGAGCAAGGAAGAGAGTGTACGAGAGTGAGATGGATGCGTGAGAAAAGGCGTAGGTTAGGGATGTAGGAGTGCGGGGTGGTGAAGGTAGAAAACCCCCCTGTGACTAGTTTTAAGTTCAGTGTTTCTGTAGATTTAATGAAGAAAAGATGTTATTTTATTTGTTCACTTTTTTCTTTTTTTAATTAATTCAATTAAAGTTTTATTCTTGTGGTCTCCTGATTGCTGTAAACCCAGCTAAGTAGGGGTTAAATAAAAATATCCACTACATTGAGTTGAAAGAAGATTAAGTTCGAAAATAAAGTAAATGTAGTAGAAAATAACACGTTTTTAGTTTCAAAGGAGGTATATCAAAAAGGTAAAAGTAATTTTGTCATGCGCTCCACATAAGAGTCACTCAGAACGGTGGTCAGAAATATCAAATATTCTTGTTCGTCAAACGTCAAACGGGTGTGAAACATTGGAACATTATAAATTTGCCACTATTTGACTAGGTCAAATTTCAAGGTGGATGATAGAGCTATACATAATTTTGCGGGTTAGAACATTTTGAATATTATAAAATAAGAGACAGATTTTCAAAGAATAGTGAGCCCTTAATATCTACTTTTTATTGTGCCATATAATATATTATTATTGATTTTTCTTATTCAAGGATTTACGTAGTACACTTTTATTCAGTTAGTATAAATAATGAGAATTTGCTATCATAAAATTCAAATTCGAATTTATTAAATGGAACAGAAAACCAATTTTCTTTATAATACAATCGTATATCAGAAAAGAAGAGCTATTTTCAATATTTTTTAAAGTTGTGCTTGTAGGTAGGCAGGGGAGAAGCGAAGCTCTAATCGTTTCTTTTATATTTAAACCAGAGCAAAGCTGCTGTAAATATAAAAAACGATCTTCTTTTGAAAAACGTATATTGCTTATTAATAATAATGCACCTTTACATGTTTGATCAACTGAAGTGCTTTCCTGATTGGTTACGTACTCTTACTCAAGTGTAGAAAACCTATTTTAAAGATAATTTGAGGAAATGGGATAAAATAGAAAAGTAAAGGTAGGGTAACTAACAGAAAAATATGTAAATTGTGATGTGTCATAAAAATGACAACAATTATGAAAAGAGAATCAGAAATATTTGTATTTGTTTGGATGGAAATGAAATGTTCTGTGAACCCAAACCCAAAAACAAACACTATAGAAAGATTTACCAAATTCTATTAGAAAAATCCTAACAAGTTTCGGCCACGCGACCATTTTCACAGGAATAGAGTAAATCACATACTAAAGTAGTTACTAAAAGTAACACAGCTCTACATATAACTATAACTTAGCTAGAATAAGTAGTAAGTTAACTTAGCTTTTTTGATTTTTAGGCTTTCTAGAAGAGAGAGCTTTTTACTTTTGCAAAACTGCTAAATTTTTCCTCATCTGAATTGTGGTTAAAAGAGTTACAATAATTTTATTAATATTTTTTTACTAATACTGTATAAGTGTTCTTTTATTCTTATGTTTATAGCTCTCCCACTCTGCCCAATGTAAAGGGCCTCACAAGTAATGCACTTAATTCTATTAATCCCATTTTTTTCTAATTTGCCTACTGTTGGTTTAAATTTAGATATTTCAAATTGCATTGGTTGTTTTCAACCAGAATTACATTAATTGTATTCAAAACCTGTTTAAATTTATGACTAACGGTGTTGATGAATTTTAAAGACAAGTAAATTTTGTTTTGAGTAAAAAGATGTATTATTAGAAGCTATTGTTTAATTCTAGATAATTGTGTATCCCACAGGATTGTAGCGTAGTCTTTTAATGTGTAACCCTTGGTTATTTTGCTGGAAGTTTGTAAAATGTAAATTTTGGGATTTGTGCCATCCAGTTTTTCATTGTACTGATCCGACCTTTCAATATGAGTTACATTAAGTAACGGATTATTATACTTTTTATATTATCCCATACTATTTTATTTCCGTCTTTCTTAGAGTATTAATTTTGAGGTAACTTCGGTGTTGTTTGCTTCAATGCCTCGAAAAATATATGTAGATGAAAAACCGAAGGTTGAAAGATGCGGCGACACAATAGAGACAAAAAAATGCTGATAAGCCAAAATTAAAAAATGGTAATTTTATGTTGTATAAAAACGTTTGGGAAGCCTGTTTAAAGCCTGCCCGTGGGACTCTAAATAGGGAATAAAATTATTTTCTGAACAAAAGGACTGAATCGTCTTTGTTATCGTCTTGAAGGGATTGGTGGAAGCTGATTAAGGTTGTCCTTTATTTCGTTAAAACTGTTGATGGTTCGGAAATCATTTTCTTTTGGATAATATTTTCCAACGCATTATACATGTAAGCGTTTAGTATCGTTTCTTTAAATTGAAATCGAACAGAGGAATTCGTTTGTATATTAAACATATAATTTTAACAACTCGACGGGTTTGAATGAAGGATATTTGAAAAAGGAGATGAAATTTTTCCATTTCGATAGTTTTCATTTAAGTCTTATTGTGCCTTTTATGTTGTATATCTTCCGTGTTTTGTTGTTCTGTTAATATTGATGTTATTTTTGGAAAGTAGTTACTTTTTAGAGAACAACGAAAATTCGAATCAGTTACCTTGAATAGGTAAATAACAGAATTAAAAAAAATATTATTCTTGTCGATTGAACAGTTAGGTATTCTTCAAGAAAATTTTGATACTGTTTATATTGAAGTTGAATACGGATAAAAGTGTAAAGCTATTTTAGACTCTTTGAGTTGTGTTATAGGTGACAAAGAAAATAAATACCACTGAACAAAAATAAATATATAATTGACTAATTAAAATTTAAATGTAGACTAGGTGTAAAAATGAATATACAATTGAACGAAGTGAAGAATTTATGTTGTTACCAGGAAGATTGAAAGAGATTGTAGTTATTAAAACAATATTGTAGAAAAATAGATAAGAGTGGAGCTAGAAGTTTGTTAGTCATAGTAGGGATGAATTTGAAAAGGTCGATAACATACAATACTGAAAACCCAAATGTACCGAAGAAACCCATTGTAAAATTGTTATTAGGAATTGTTATAAGAATTATAGACGGCATGCTGTTAGTATACAGAGTTGAATTGTTAAGAGGGATTATAGGAAAGTGCTGAAGCAATTAAATTCTCGTTAAGGGAAGAATAGATAAAGAGTAGGTAAAGAGCAAGTACAGAAATAGAATTGTAAGAAAATAATATTTACATGATAACAATGATACACTATACAATAAAATAAAATTTAAATATACCATAAATACATCTCAACACACCTGAAATGAATTGCAGTATAAACAGACAGATAAAATAAATAAAATTAAATGTAAATTAAATATCGCCACACTATTTTGCAGTTGGATAAAGAACAGTGGTAATCACGATTATTTCCTGGTCTTGTTCTTAATTTCTACAATATAAGCATAATTTGATTTATTTCATTTTAAGAGTGGTTATTAGCTATTGATCAAAGCTCAATTACAATTTGTTAAAATAATGTTATTACAGATCAAAGTATCTACGTTGCAAAGATTATCAATAACCTTGTAAAAAGCATTATCAAGTGTAATAATTCGTTTTAATTTTTTATAAATTTTATTATTGTAATCTACACATATAAATAAAATTGGAGTGTCTGTTTGTAATATTAAAAAAACCACTTTTTACTAAATGCATATGGATGTATACACGGTACATATACCAAAATAATATTTTATAAATGTTTGTCTGTCTGTCTGTTTGTTGTTTGTTCCGGATAATCTCTGAAACGGCTGGACCGATTTTGACGGGACTTTCATAGGCAGATAGCTAATGTAATAAGGGGTAACTTAGGCTTCTTTTATTTTAGAAATTAATAATTTATTTTAGAAGTTAATAGTTATTCATTTATTAATAATAATAATTAATTTCTAAAATAGAAGTAGCCTAAGTTACTCCTTATTATATTAGCTATCTGCCAGTGAAAGTCCTGTCAAAATCGGTCCAGCCGTTCCAGAGATTCGCCGGAACAAACAGACAGACAGACAGACAAAAATTGTAAAAGTACCTCCCGCCACTTACTATCACAAAAGCTGCCTGTTGTGCGGGCTTAGAATGCGCGAACGGACTATTTCTAACGGTTGTGTCTCAACGACTTCCTTTAAAATTTTTAAAATAACATTTTTGTTAAATTCCACGCGGACGAAGTCGCGGGCACAGTTAGTCTTGTATATATAATAAATGGTAATTGTAATTTTAACTTTATTATTTATTTATTTATTTCCTATGTAATAAACAATGAAAGCGTATTAGCGAGATTAAAAAGTCTTATTTATTTCCAAATATTACTCTCGTTTACCAAATAAATTTTGTTTTTGTTTTAGGTATGTCAAGAATTAGTGCCATGTCTGGTCAATTTGTAAGTGATAATTTAATTGTTATTTGATTACCAAAACCGTACATTTTTCAAGTAATGGTGGAGGTACTAGGTTTTACGAAGAGAAACTTCTCAATGTTGTTATTATTGTCAAAAATCGATTGTTCTAAAAAGACTAGCAGTAGAAAAGTATTTCATTAGTTTTTTAACACAGTGAAATTATTTAATTGAGGAAATGATATTGCTTGTTTGGAATTAGATTGTTAATTACACCAATTAATGACGTTAGCAAAATCTTTAGTTATTTTCTGAAACTAATTAAAAATACCGTATCCATTTATCTAATATAATAATTGATTTTCACTTTTATATTATTATGATAGAATGAAACAATTGTTGCTTATTAATTCTAACTAGTATAGCGTGTAGCCGATATTCGACTTATTTATTTTATCTAACACAAGAAGAAAACCCAATTACACAAATGATTTTTATTTTGTGTAGATTTATGGCACAGGATCTTTCGAATGCTATAATTTAAATTAATTACCCTTTGTTTTATAATAAATGCCAGAAACTAGAAGCAAAAATATGATATTCCCAAATTAATAATGATTACCGATAACAAAACGATTTTCTATTTTTAATTAGTTTAAAATAAAGAATTGGCATATGACATTATTGTCGATCACTAAGGTGATAAAGTAATTTCTGAATATGATGTAAAATTTTTTAGAAGTTTCCACTTGACCACCTTTTTAGTTATTAATACTAAGTAAACTATTTTCGGTGCACTGCTGATGAAACATAATTAATTAAAGATAAGAATAAAAGACAAAAGAATGTTTCAACGAATGTATTTCGAAAAATTCGACATATGTTTCGATCGGGTGGTCTTTATCAAGAGTAGATTAATACTAAATTATACATTAAACGTTCAAAACATAAATAATAAATTGCAGTTTACATACATGAGACAAGTTAAAAACACGTTAATATACATTTATTGGGGAAATTGGCTCATTAAGAACTTTTCATCATAAATCGGTGGGGTGTTGTTTGTCAATATTTCAATTTGATTATTAACTATGCTGTTTTTTTTTTTTTTGAAATTGCTAATTTGATTTCTAAATGCTCCAAAAGTGTGAGCTCTAGATTTTTCTGAATTATGCAATAATTTAATATTTTCTTCTTCAAGAATATGGTTATTTTGAACACAATGTTCCGCAAAACCTGTTGAGCAAGTTTTGTTTTTAATTGAGCGCTCATGTTCACAAATACGATTTTTTAGAGCCCTACCACATTGTCCAATGTAAATGGCGTCACAATCCTTGCACGATAATTTGTAGATTCCGCTTTTTTTGTAATTTGTCTTGTTTTGGTTTATTATTAACTATGATATTTCCTAACTTTAATCTATTGACTTCTAACACTTTAAAATATAACCTTCTTAATCTATTTGAAATTTTGGAGCTTACATTTTTAATAAAATTTATGGCACAAAAAGATTCCAAACCATTAACCAACATATTCCTAGCTTTTGTTATTTGCTTTTTATTTAGGATATTATCAACAACTTCAGTTTTGTAGTCGTCTTTTATAGCAATATGTTTGATAATGTTAAGTTCTTTAGAGAAGTTTTGTTCATATAAAGGAATGTTGACTAACCTGTGGATCAGACTACGAAAAACGGACATTTTAATATTAAAAGATTGATTATTAAATTATTACATAATTCGTAATAATCTGGAAAGCTCACACTTTTGGACCATTTAGAAATCAAATTAGCAATTTCAAATAAAAACAACATAGTGAATAATCAAATTGAAATATTGACAAACAACACCCCACTAATAATAACCGGTTTATGATGAAAAGTTCTTAATGAGTCAATTTCCCCAATTAAAGTATATTAACTTGTCTCATGTACGTAAACTGCAATTTACTTTATAAGATTTGAACGTTTAATGTATAATTTAGTATTAATCTACTCTTGAAAGACCGCCCGGTCGAAACATATGTCGAGTTTTTCGAAATAGATTTGTTGAAACATTCTTTTGTCTTTTATTCTTATCTTTAATTTTTAGTTTTTGGTCTCGATAAAACGTTAGATGGATACGAGAAATGGCGAACAAACGTTCAAACATTTTACGTCGCAGGTCTTACGGTTTAGGACATTATCACGGTGCAGAGGGTGGACCAATCATCATATTTCTACCCCTGTGAACATTCTGTAGCAAATATATACTCACGCATTCTTTTCGAAATGTCAACATAAAGATGCTGCTTCGACGTCTGTCCAGAAGCATAAAATTCCTTATGTACAATTCTATCTATACGAAAAAGCCTTTCTGTGGTTTCATGTCCATCGATGCGTGCCTTCCACCAAAATATTACACTCGTTTACCATTCAGGTCATGTAATTGAAGAATCAAAAAGTTCTATTTGAGAGAAACCATTTTGGCATAGGGAGTAAGGGATCTTTACAATTTAGGGGAACGATAACCGGTTTTAAATTCATGACACATACGAATTCTAGGAAATGTTATTTTCTTAGAATTTGCTTGCTAAAAGGCGACAGCTTATTTATCGAAGCGTGAATTTTTTGAAATAAGTTATTTGTAATATTGTAATACGAGACGTGATTTTTTAGATTTCTGGAGCCAACTAGAACCCCTTATAGTTTTGTTCTGTCCGTCTGTTTCTATGTCACAGCCCTCTCATTTTTTAATTCATGTAATAATTAAAAATTAAGATGAATATTGAACGTGGTCTAAATGCTTCATAGCGTTGAAGTTTTACGATTCCACCAAGGTTTTAAAATATTATATTATTTTCCTAAACGAAAACATTTTTTTTTTATTTATCGTTTAAAACATTTGAATACATGTGTTATTTTTTAGCTGTACATGTATATTTTCTTTATAGTTAATCATCTACATACATATACCTTTGACTTAAACAAATTCATTACTTAAATTTAAACTATAGAGGGTGCATTTTTTGTGAAACATGGTTTGAATATATTTAGTCAAATAAAACACACTGTGGTAAGTTTCATCAACTTTATTATTATTCTTGACAATATTGTTTCGAGCTATGTGCTCATTATCAAGAGTAACGTTATACTGACAATATGAATCTTACATGCTCATTTATAGATAGCTTAAAAAAAACTGCCTAGTTATAACTGATTATTTACAATATTTTCTGATTTTATTAAGGCTTTATCTATTTCCAAATATTCATACACAGATAATTTTCTACTTTTAGATGTGTTTACGTGTAGGTATTTGGTATTTTCTAAATTTAAATGATGGTTTAATCTAATACAATGTTCACTAATTCCTGATTCAACATCTTTTTTAAAATCGATTTTACATGTTCACTTATCCTAGTTTCAAAGGCTGGACCTGTCTGTCCTATATAGATTATAGATAGCGTTACATTCATTACAAAATAATTTAAATATGCCATTATTTCGGTTTATATTTGTTTTTGTTTTGTTGTTAATTAGTAAACTCTTTAAATTCTTATTGTTACATTCAACGGCTGAGATGTTTAGTTTTTTGAGAATCTTTTTGAATTAATAACTAACATTTTTTATATAAAATAGTAAACAAAAGGTATTGTTTTGAGATGCCTGACTATTATTGTACAACATTCTTTTTATTTTTTTATCTAATTTATTTTTTAATAACTTATCAATCATGTGACTCTTAAAACCATTATTAATAGCAATTCTTTTTGATATTCAGCTCAATGTTAAAATTTTCGGTAGATAACGGTAAGGTTATTAATCTTTCTAAGAAAGAGTTTGAAGGAGCTAATTTATATAGCTGGTTGTAGGTTTGCAATAAATATTGAAATTAAGCCTGTCTTTGTTTTTTGTAATATTCAGATCCAAAAAATTTAAGCTGTTATTGTTTTCTTTTTCTATAGTAAATTTGTCTAAAGTATTAAGGTAATTTAGAAAAGTATCTATTTCATTCCCCCTTATCTTAAGCTATCTATAAATAAGCGTGTAAAATTCGTATTGTAACGTTCGGGGGTTCAACAATTAAAACTCGAAGACTTTTAAACAGGAGCAACAATTTATTTACACTAATATTAATTAACTTAACTTTACTGCGAATTACACTATTTATTTATGTACAGTTACTGTCTGTATAACACTTCTCACTTTTCTATTTATTTACTACGCGTCTCGATTTATTTCTCACCTTATTTTCACGACCGTCAATTTATATCTGAACTCTTCACGACCATCAAATTATATCTCAACTGAACTCGGCGATCGTCTTTCCGTTTATATACTGTTCCGTTAAATTTCCGGAACACTCCTGAGAAACATAGAAAAGTCGGGACCATTTTATTTTTCGCCGAAATATCGAACAAGTTTCCGCGAAACACAAATACACTAGCATGTCCTCATTTATTACGCACACACTTGCAGTTACGATATACACGTCGCGGCTCGGCTGCGACCGGCTCGCTCACATACATGGGCACTCGAACGCACACTAGCAAACGCGCACTCGTTACAGTATTGTCAGTATAACGTTACTCTTGATAATGAGCACATAGCTCGAAACAATATTGTCGAGAACAATAATAAAGTTGGTGAAACTTACCATAGTGTGTTTTATTTGACTTAGTAAATTCATTACTATTATTATTATATTTGTTTATAAATTCTAAATTGTATTTTTATGTGTCATATGATTTATAAATATAATAATACATGTGGTGTTTTTGTCCACTAATGTTAATTTATTTAAAACAATTGGTTAACAATTTACCTTGTGAACAACAAGGCTTTATTTTTATAGTAGAAATAGGGTAGGTAAATGTATTATTTTCCTGGTGGAATAGAATATCGTTCAAAGTGATTATTCCAAATAACGCTACATGTTTGGTGCAGGTGACAGGTAACAATTTTGGAAAAATATATAGATTCAATGGTGGATTAATTTATTTTTCATTCAGATATGCTTGTTGAAATCTAAGGAGAAAATTCGTAGGAAAATTTTCATTTTAACTCTTCAGTAACGAAATATTTATTTTCAAAATCGTCCCCCAGATTTGTACTTTTCCAGATTACCGATCCGAAATGTCAGAGAAATCCTTAAATGTAGACTTTTATTAATAGTAATAATTTTTTGTTTTAAAGTTATTTAAAATTAATACAAACATTGTTTATTTAATTATTTTATCTAACACTACCTTAAAAATATTTTAGCTATTCATTAATTTTTGGGAAGAAATAGACAAGAAGACCTACCTAAATTTTTTATTATTATAAGGATTACAAGTATTTGAAATTCTGATTAAAATAGGAGTTTTAAAAAAATATCTATTGGCGGGAAATGTTACACGTTTTCCCGTCCTTCTTGTGCTGCCACCTGGCTTAAAGCGCTTGAGTTTTCCAGTAGGAAAAGCGTTGGTGTTAACTGCAGATGTATTGATTTCGTTTCAATAAAGGATTCTGCAAAATATACGAGAAAATTGTTGTGATCTTATTAGAAGAACCTGTTAGTGTACGGGTTATTTTGCAGAATATCTCAGAATTCTATGTTATGATTAGAAAATGATTAGCTTTCGTGAGCATAAGAAGTTTGTACTAAATATTTGAAAATAAATCAGCCTAACGTTATAAAGTTTCCCAATTGCGTAACATGAAACCATAATAATATTTGAAGGCTTGAAAAGGGCTTTAGAAACAGGTGCTGCGTAGTTTTCGCGATTTTGGTTACATTAGTTCCTTGTTAAAATATTTACTGTTAAGAAAACATTGCAGATGGCAGTTGAATCGTTCATTCTGACCTAAATTGCACATGATATTTTAATTTCCAATTAACGAAACTTTATATTTTTATTGTTTGACTCGTCGAAACGTGTTTCCAAATTTTTAGATAGGTTTGTTTCGAAGTGGAGGAGGGAGGCATAAATATATACATATATAACGAAGTTATTTTTAAGAATTTCATAATCTATTTTTTTCACAGTGGTTGTTATAATTATTATTGAAGGTGCTAACTAAGAATGGTATACAAATTTGGTAACGACTTTATAAGTAAATATCTTATAATTAAAATTTAAAGACATTCCACTCAATTTTAGTGGTGGGTTACAAAATCTAGAAATATCAGTAATTTCCTACGTTTATATTGTTAAATTGTTGAATGTGGCTCGAATAGGTGCTAATTAAGTAGTTTTCTATAACTACAAGAAAAAAGAAGGTGAGTTACAATTTTTTTAAAGCAGCTGTAGTGGGATTCCAGTGAAGAATATCAAATATACAACCTTTGGAATTTGTTTCAATTTAGTAAATTATAAGCTGATTAAATTTTATAGAGATATTTTTATATCGTACATTTATTACTATCAATCTCTTTTCTGTTATTGCATTGTCAGTCCCGAATTTCATTATATGAAATTATTATATGTATGCATATGATCTGTAATTAAATAAAGAAAGACTCACCTTAATTACCATTAACTAAATTGGGCATTATCCGCTCATATTAAATTTAGTTAGTGGTAATTAGGGTGAGTCTTTCTTTATTTAATTATTCTTTTACCACAGTCTCCTATTTTCTACTTTGCATATGATCTGTAAGTTCATGCTACCTGGATTTGCGGTTTAATCAAATTACCTTTCACATGCGATTCCCAAAAAGTTTATTCGCTTTTCAGCTTTGTAATGAGACTTTTAAGGAAATCCTTTCTTGTTTACTAATTGTAAGCGGAGCTGAATGTTGTTTCATTGGAACCTTTGCAAAGAAAATTTCATTAGTAGTGTGCGGTACAACGTCAATTAGGAAGGGAACGAATTTGTAAAGATGTTAAATTAACGTAACTAAGTGACAAGTCTGAAGTTCGTAAGAAAGATTTTATTTGAATTTAGGGTTATTTTAGCAAGTATATAGGAAAAATATTGGACTGATGGTGGTGCAGGAAAAGACCATATTTTAATAATAGAATAACTAAACTCGGTGCAATCTTGAAGAAACATAATGACTAATAAGAAAAACAGTACTTTTCGTTTCAACATATATTTGAAGATTTCTCTTACAATTGGTTCGACCTAAGGGTCATTATCAAAGAGTATTTACTATTCAAAAAATCAAAATTAAAATTTAGACATATGTTGTTTGCAGGCTTACAGAACGTAAATATACAAACTACTTCTTATTGTGCTATTAATTATGTTAAAAATGTTAGTAATACAATAAAAAATAAGTTGTGTAAATATAATATACATGCCATAGAAATCAAAAAATGTAATTTAGGATTACTTATAGTCAATAACAAATAGAAATCCGAAAAAAAATAAAATAAAAAAATGGTGTTTATGAATTGCTTTGTAAGGATTGCTCTGCTTCATATATAGGGATATCTGCTAGAGCCATAAGAACTCGCATGAGTGAACACGAAAAAAGCATTGAGAAACAACTTAAATTTTGGTTTGGCGGAACATTGCATTGATAACAAACACGCACTAGATTTAGATAACATTAAAATTTTTCATTTTGAAAGTAATGATTAGTAATGTTTACGGAACATTTCGACTTGGTCAGTAATTTATCTATCGCCCTTCTTCCACAAAAGTTCAATCTCCCAACAAATCAAAATCCGTACGTTTAACGCAATTATCAGGAGCATCTCCTCCTACGCCATTCCCATATGGGGCTGCCATCCCCACCGTCTTAAAATCCTCCAAGGCCCCTACATGTATATCCTTCGCTCCACATTCGAATACCTCTGGTTCGTCAGAAACTCCAAAATTCTGAAGGAAACTGGCCTACCTTCGCTCCCCGAAGCTGCAACCAAATTCGCGGTAAATCTCCGAGCCTCAGTGTCAGGTCACTCAAATCCGTCTATCTTGGTATTTACGACTTCGCTCCTAAACAGAACGACCGTTTTAGAAGGCCTTGTCACCTTCTACTCTGAGATGCCACACTTCGCTCAACTCTAGTTTCTCTCTTTTAGCGCGAGTGTCCACCCAACACATCTGAGGTGGACCACCGTCACCCTTCTCCCCAAAATCTCCATCCCTCCCACAACAATAAATCCATTTCCCGTTCCCAACCATTCCAGGGATGCATAACCTTCGGGTTGATCTCCCTTCTCGAGGAGGGGTTTTAGTCGGTAGGCGCCTCGGCGAATTCGACACTACCCCTCTCTTTGGGGGGTGTCTTATGAAGATTTCCCCTCTCGAGAATAAACAAAAAAAAAAAACAATAATTTATCGAGACTGCCTATGGCACGCTGATGAGCTTCTAACAAGAGTGAAATCGCGATCGGTGTCTGGTAGTTTCGATAAATTTCTGACCAAAAGCATAATAATTGTTATTGTTAGGCTTTACGTGAATTCATGTATGAAGGCTACGTTCTTGATTTAGCTGGATAAGTTTAAATACCTCTGTGAGGCCTTGTCTAGTTTGATATCTTCTGTAGCGACTAAAATCCACTAGGTGCCTCTATGTTGTTATTAGACTTTAATATTGTAAATATTCCTTAACATAATAATCGTATTGTTACGTACGTACAATTGTTTTGTCAGTTAATAACCAATTCGTAGAAACAGAAAGTTTTATACTTTTACGTTTTAATTTTATGATTAGCCCCAATCATTCAACATTTTTATTGTGTCTTTCTTTGTCGGATTCATAATGAATTTAAGAATGGTCTGAGACGTGATCCATTCTTTAACATTATTACACCACAATCTACCCTAAAAGCACTTTGAATGTTCGACGATGTGCCTGCATTAAAAGCACTCTAATAACCGTGTGAGAAATGTTCCATTACTGGTGAAAGCATTTATGTTCCCCTTCTTTTATAAGGTTCTACCGATAATATTCATAGATTCACTTTGTTTTACAAGACTCTATTTACACCTCTTTGAATTTGTTGGTCTTTTTTTAGATTAACAGTATAATTTTAGATTTAAAATATATCATGTAAAAATAAAATAAAACAACGTTTCACCAAATTTACTATACTCGACTTAAGTTTCGATAGATAGCGATCATTATCAAGAGTGTACTTAAACTAATATTAAGAACTAATGCTAATAATTTATATGCAAATTACAAATTACAAATGAGTAGTGAGGAGTTCGATGTATTTAATTCGGTTTGAAAATTGACTAAGTTAAATTTTTTGGATTCTCTAGCATGGTTAAATTCGATTGTTGTTAATATGCGAGTGTAAAACTTTTGTATTTTCAATTTTGATCGAATGATTGGAATTGATGCAATGCTCCGCAAGACAAAACAATAATAATTTTCTTTAAATCTGGTTTCAATGGCTCTCCCACTTTTTCCGATGTAAATTGCATCACAATTATTTCAATGAATTTTGTAAATACAACTTTTTGCTTGGGGTGGTTGAGATAGTTTATTTTTAACTAAAAGTGTTGTTAATTTATTTTTATTCTTTTCTATGGCTTTGAGATTAAATTTTGATAATTTATTTTTGAACTTATAACTAACATTGTGTATGAATTTAATAGATCAAAAATAATCCCAGATTGGTGAAATGACCGGATTGGTATTGTATATTAGACTTAAAACTTTTTTGTTAAGTGTTTTATTAATGAGATTATCGATGATGGTCATATTGTAACCATTGCTTTTGGCTGTTAATTTGATAAATTTGATCTCTTTTAAATAATTGTCTTTAGATAATGATACATTGATCAGGCGGTTAATCATAGAATGAAACGCTGCGTGTTTTGTTTGTATTGGATGTTCTGAACATGACGGTATGATTGTGTCTGTATAGGTTGGTTTGCGGTAAATGATTGTTGGATCTAATGATTTCTAATACAAAACATATCATCAACATAACGATACCAAGAAATAATGCAATTAACAAGAGGGTTAACCGAGTTAAATAACGTGTTTTCCAAATGACCCATGAGTATTTGTGCCAATATTGGTGACAGCGGAGAACCCATAGGAAGTCCATTGTTCTGTTTGTAAATAATGTCTTCAAAGGAGAAATAGTTTTGTTCGAGACAAGTGTTTATTAAAATGAACAGATCTTTTCTTTGAATGTGAGTTAATCACTATTTGAAATGAATTTGGAAATAATTGGGATAAGTTTATCACATGGAATAGAAGTAAATAAGCTACATACATCAAACGAAGCAAGATAAGATTTAGTAGGAATTGTTAGATTTTTAACTTTATTTGCAAATTCTATGGAGTTCTTTATGCTATATGGTGAATAACAATTGAGATTATTAAGCAAAATGATTCTTTGAAATTTGTTGGTGGGATTGGAATTTAGTATACTGCAAGAATTGTGAATCATAAGTAGTAGTTTTTCATTATAACTTGATCAATCACAACCACCGTATTACCTTTATCGGCTTTTGTTAAAGGTAAGTTTATGCTGGGCACACTTATTATTAATAGATTTTATAATATGAACTTCGTTTTCGACTTTATTGTTACGAGAAGATTTTATTTTATCGAATATTTTTAATAAGCAGAATAATAAATTTGGTGAAACGTTATTTGTTTTATTTTATTTTTACAAGTTTCATGATGTTTCACAAACGTTGCACTATCGAAAGTATTAATGTAAAAATATATCTTCCGAGTTAAACTCGAATTTGACTTGAATAGATCTTAATGTGCAGATGGATGTGAAGTTAAAAGCAGAGATAAATCGAAGGAAGTTTTGATTTACATTTGTTTGAAGTAATCTTAAGGATATTGTTAGAAGAAAAATAAGTGAATGGATAATCTATTATTTATTTATATCAAATTGTTTTTACTTTTTTTTTCTTTGTTCTGGAAATGTAAATTTCGTGATTTTTAATGTTTTATGCTGACAGTAAAGCTCTTAGCTTTCAAGTTATATCTTCCATAGCAGATATTTCCCATTTAAAAATTAAATTCGAACAGATTCATGTGGGTGAAACATGGAATCGGTTCCACAACTGGGATGATGTATGACGTAATTTTTATATTGTGTGAGATTCAAAATACGTATAAAAGGGAACGTCGAGATTTAACCAACGTTCATTGTATTTATTGTGGAATCAAACGTCCCATGGGGAAAAGGAATGGAGCAGAAAAAGAGCGAGATTCACAAGTAAATGCTTTTATGTTTCTCTTTTAAAAATAAATTCGCATTAGGCATATAGAAACTCTTAAAAGGAGTTCTTTTAAGAAATCACAACTTTCTATTCTGCCAAATATTAAACCAGCTTCCCAACCGATTGAGCTGAAAATTGGGAAAAGCCTTCGGTTCTTGTAATAATATAATAGTATTATATATTTAAAGAAGAAAACCTTTCAAATGGGTATCAAATGAAAAGGCTTGACAAGGAGAAAACGTCAAGGGTGTGTCGTCATACTAAATCCAATATGGTGGCAACAAACTTTTTAAATTAAAGATAAGAATAAAAGACAAAAGAATGTTTCAACGAATCTATTTCGAAAAACTCCCCAATTAATGTATATTAACTTGTCCCATGTATGTAAACTGCAATTTACTATTTAAGGTTTCAACATTTAATGTATAATTTAGTATTATTCTACTGTTGATAAAGACCGCCCGGTAGAAACATATGTCGAGTTTTTCGAAATAGTTTCGTTGAAACATTCTTTTGTCTTTTATTCTTATATTTAATTAATTATGTTTTATCAGCAGTGCACAGAAAATAGTATTAAAAGCTTCTTAAAAAGAAAATTAACATAAAATAATAAATTAAATTTTCAACGCTAAAGTTATTGTTTTGTTTTAATAAAAACCTAAACTTATGTTATTATTTTTAGTACATGGCATAAATAAATCTTGTTATTAAAAAGGTTTTTTATTCATTATTTTATTTATTATCATATGCTAATTGAGGGAGTATTTGGATTCCTCCCCCGTAAAACTTTTTGATTATGTGCCTAACCATTACGTACAAAATAAAAGGTGGCTACTGTCACATTAGCGCTTTTTTTATGGAGAGGGGCGATAATATACCTGTGCATTACTGTGTAATTAGTGGATTAAGTGGAGGATCTATTATGTTTATTACGTTTGTTTTAATTATTGTTTGTTTTTCTATTATACTTTTATTGATCTCTTAACTCGTTATATAAAAACTACATAATATTTAATCGAATAAAATTAATGAAAATACTTGGTATTGGTTTCACAGTTTCTATTTAGAAGTTGACGATACCATTTCGGTTATTACACCATTATCAAAAGAGTACATTGGATACTAGATTTATAATGTTATTACATTGCTTAGATATTACTTGATCATAATGTTCTAGAGGGTGGATTTTAAGAGGGGGGTTAAACAGTAATCCAATTGTTCGTTTGTCACATTGATGTTTTTCTTTATGGATTTTGTTAATGTTATGTAGAATATAGAAATTTTCGACATGTTTCACCAAGTAACCAACAACCCCTTAATTTTTAATAATTTTCAATCCATGTGATATTCTTCCTTGTGAGTAATTATACTTATTAATTTTCAAAATCATTAACATTTTCAATTTAGAAATATAAATACGGCTTTTGTGGTTATCTAATCCATATCGTCAATAAATTGTTGCTAATTTCTATTAAGCAGACCTGTGCAATTTGTAATCAATTTAATTTAGTTAGCATATTTCGCTTAAGTTAGTTACTTAATTCTAAAAAAACCCATGATTTTGCTATTTATGAATAGATTATAGTAAATCTTTGTTTGTTGAAATTTCCTATTGAAGATTGTAGAGAAGGAATAAATTTCAATTAGCGAACTTTGAGCACACTTTATAATTAATTAACTGAGGAAGTACGAAATGTTAACCTGTTAAATCTCCACTTTACTGCTTTTATAATTTCTACTCTTCACTTCCATCTGTATTTCTGAAACAGGAGAAACGTTCTGAAATAGATAATTTACATCAAGATGAGTTAATTAAATTTTTACACTAGTAAGCACTCCAGTTATTTTCTGTACAATTATAACCAAGCAGAAATAATAGTTCATGAAATTTAATAAGTTAATTTTCAAGAAATACAATTTAATTCACTTGGATTTCTCATTTTATCATTTACTAATCTGAATTTCGATACTGTTTCCACAATCTGGGTATATGATTTACTTACTAAAATCTTTCGAAAAGAAAATTGTTGTTAATATTTATAAGCACAATTACTAAGATATTTTTAACTTTGTTCTTTATAAGTTTCTTTACATTCTTCATTACGTTCTTTTTTGTTTAAGTTTGAATATTCTGCTAGCTATAGATACTCTTTTAATACATAAACAATGTTTGATAGTTTCTAACTATTTTAAAACATTATTTTGCTGAAAGTTGATAACAATGTACCCGGGTAAATTTAGAATAAAATTGAAAGGAAATTATGTGCTTTGAGGTGCGTTCGATAATTCATTCGTTATTTCAATCTTATAGCTTAATTGTTTTGTATGATCGAATCTTGTTTCGGTTAAGATGGCCCAATTAACGAACAACATATAGAAAAATCTAAACTTAAACGTATTTTCAACAAAATAACTTCTAGAAGTTTTGCAATTTAAGATGACAAGTTCCAGTTTATATATGAAATATTTATCGTAAGGGTTGTTGTCTGTTAAAACTCAATAATTTTTAGTTACTTTAAGGTATTCAAGTTCTACTACATTTGATGTAATTGTATTACGGATTATAGCAGATGTAAATAGTAAATAAATAAAAAGGATAACAATTTCATTGAAGTGGATACTTTAGATTATATTCCAGTCTGTGGTACTTAAAACGAAAATGTCACACAAAATTCACAAACAATTATATCCATGGTTGTAAGACTTAACGTTATATTTATTAGAATAAAGCAAGCGTTATGAGAGCAGACATAGAAAAACGCCTCCAGACCCGTCTGTAAAGAATCTATTGTCAACTGTTTTTGCTGTTTGTATTGTTGAGTTAAATGCTCCTTTGTTTGTATCAAACAATAATTAAACTCTTTTTGTATCATAAGCTTAATTAAGTGTTTTCCGAAAGAAGAAAAGAATTCTGAATATTAACTTACGAGTATATCATAATTAGTTGATTTATACTGATATTTTTTTGTGCAGTATTTATTTTCCTTGTTTAGTTAGCGTTATATAATTAACAAATGAATTATTAATTTGATTTTGAGTGTACGTATTACCATTTATGCTATAATGGCGTTTTAGCTGAAGCGAATTTTGTTAAAATTTTCGTTTTAATCTGGGATCCGGAAATTGCTTTCTCTAAAAGAACATCACGAAATTTTCATATTTGGTGAGAACAAAATTTCAAAAAGGGAAATCAAACAATTACGTTTCAACAGAGAAAATACGAGGCATGTTTTTTAAGTAAGTACCGTTTTGAAATTAATAAAAAACATACAAAGATATCTTAATAATTTTACTTTTACATGAAAACCTATACCTTAATCTATTTTTCTACATAATTTCCTTCAATATTGAAGCACTTGTCATAACGTTTGACCAGTGACCAGTTTTTGAATACCCTTCTTATAGAACATTGCCGCCTGACTTGTTAACTGTTGACCATTGCATCACAACTGTTTTGACTTCGTCATCGTCTTGAAGACGCTGGGCTGACCGCCCAGATGTTTCTTCAAGTGCAGGAACAAATGATAGTCACTGGGCGCCAGATCAGGGCTGTACGGATGATGATCTAAAGTTTCCCAGTGAAAGGATTAGCCATATGCGGACGGGTATTGTCATGTAGCAAAACGATGCCCTTGCTCAACTTGCCACGTTTTTTGTTCTGGATTGCACGGCGCAGATTCCTTACTATTTCATCACTCACAATGTTTTGTCCGTAAACTGCACAGATCTCACGATGAATATTAATCGGTTTTATTCCTCACGATTATCGGAGACATCTCAAACACTCAGTAAACAACGTAAACAAGGGCGAATCAGACTGTAATGGCGTCAGTGCATAGGTGAGAGATGCAGGTACTTAGTACGCATGCGCGGAATGCTGACCGCAGCGCTGTGGCGGCAGAATTTCAAAACGGTGCTTACTTAAAAAACATGCCCCGTATTTTATTCGTCGACTATTGTTTCAACCTAGTTGGCCATTTGATTATTGATTTATTGGTTATTGTCCTGTCAACTGAAACTCTTCTACCTCAGATTGGGAAAAACTGATAGGGTCTAGAATAAATAAAAATAAAAATATACTATTGGTAAGCGTTCTGCCGGAACTGCCTACGACGAGCTGATGGAAACCATTGAATTCGAAACCGCGATACAGGTCTGGCAGTTTTGTCAGAACGGTAACAAAAAGGTATTTTTATTTTTGTTCGATTTAGTAACGTGCCTACCACGTAGTTGTAGCTACGTAGTGGACCTTGTTTAAAATTACTGAATTCCACAAATTAGTAGCAAATATCTACAGATGGCGTTCACTGCGCTGTCTGTATTTATATAGGTCTAGAATGTTTAAACGTTTGTTCGATTCGATTTCTTTGCTGAAAAGTTATCGAATTACCTGTGAACCTAAAACGAAATAGAAAAGATATCATCAACATATCTACACTTAAACTGAATAAGTTTAACTACACTGAGAGGAGAAAATGTTAATTTAACAAAAAAAAAAATCAGTTAATTAAACGTATTTTTTGTGTTAACTGTCATCAATGTGATTATACGAACAGAATAATTCCTATCTCTTATTATTGTGCTCTTCATGGTGTAAACACTGAAAATTTTTAAACATTACAAAAATTCTATATCTTTTGAAAATGGCATAACAGCCGAAACGGTCGTCAATAATCTGAAATAAAAAATTTGTCAAATAATCCCAGTGTACTTTGGTACTCGTAATATCAAATCTCACCTAGTAATGATAAAAGTGGAGATCCCATGAGGAGACCTTTCTTTTGTTTATAAAATTTGTTGTTAAATAAGAAGTATCATTTGGAAATACATGTAGGTATTTAAAATTTCTTGTAATTCTGTTTGAACTGTCTTGGTTAGATTTTTATCTGAAATGGTAATGTTAAAATTTGTTCTGAAGCGAAAAGCTGACCACTGATATTAAAAGAGCATTTGGGGGAGGAGCATAGATTTTTGCCATTGGTTTGATAAATTTTAGATATGTTGTTGATACTAATATTTAGGTGATCGTTTATGAAATTGTTGACTATTTTACAAAGCTTGTTTTTCTTCGTTTTTAGGAACTAAATTTTGATACACCTACTATACATTTAGTAAAATTTCAAATTTTAATTATAAATTTTTCGTACTGAAATAAAACCGTAATTGTAACATAAAATGGACAATAAAATGTTAATGAACCGATATTCTACTTCAAGAGTGTAGGCGTATTTGCCCCATAAATAATGTTATAGCCCTCAAGCAACTTTTTCGTTAAAAGTATTATTTTATCGCTTCGCCGTTTTGTTTGTATTTCACGACAAGCTTGCTGAATTAAAGTTCAGTTTGACTTAACATTTCTCGGAATCTATGAAAATCTGTCATCAAAATTAAAACGATCTCTTCCGATGTGATTAGAGATGTAAGAAGAAGTTTCAGCTTTAGTGATAATCTGTAGAAAAGTTTTAATCACCACTCAGTTAGAACATGATGGAAATTAATAAAGTTTCAAGCGTTTCTAACAATAAGTCGGATAAAGAAAACGTACGAGCATCAAAATAGCGGATTATAAAAGACAACAACTTGCTGGGATGTTATAACGTAATCTCTTATTATATATATAAACAATTGTATAATTGATTGATTTGAGCCTTACTTGATGACTAATTATATTAGTTTAAATACCATATACAGTGTGTCCCAGATTTGGCTTACATGTATGGCTATCTCACAAACCGTTATAGTTACAGGGTTGGTTAAATTAGAGAAGTTTTAGAAAAATTTGTTACCAATGTAAATCCGCCTTAAGATTTAAATTATCTTTTTTGGTTTTTGAAATAAACAAGGAAAACCAAACTGGTGCATTTTTAATTTTTACCAGTAGCTCGAAATATTCTGGTTCTATGGTTTTATGGTTATCACATTATTAGAGCACTTTTATTAGAGGAATCTAATGAAAGCAAAAGTAATTTTCTAGCTTCATTTGTTTTTAAGATACTTACATAAACTTTTAATTTTCTTATGGATACCATATTGGATTTTTGCACTTTTGGAGAGAGCTCGTTAAGAGCTTTTCATCGGTGTACCACAAGCTTGGGTTATTCTTTTTTAAAGGTCTAAAATCCGAAGTTATTTTATTTATAAAGTAGGCTTTGTTTATGCGTGGTGGCCGCCATCATAAAACAATTGATTATGGGTGCCCGCGCCATTAGGAAACAAAATTTTACTTTATAATACTAATAAAAGTGCTCTAATAATGTGATAACCATAAAACCATAGAACCAGTAGATTTAGAGCTACTGGTAAAAATTTAAAATGCACCATTTTGGTTTTCCTTGTTTATTTCAAAAACCAAAAAAGATAATTTAAATCTTAAGGCGGATTTACATTGGTAACAAAATTTTCTAAAACTTCTCTAATTTAACCAACCCTGTAGCTATAACGGTTTGTGAGATAGCCATACATGAAAGCCAAATCTGGGACACACTGTATACCTTTATCATTTAATACTTCAAAAGAAAACAAACTATTTCGGGGTAAAATGTGTTTTAAATACATTAATGTGATATTAATTATTGTATCAATTTATACCCACTACAGATTACCTCATATTAATGAGGAAAATTTTGTTATTGCTGTCACGCCCTCACCGGGACTTACGCGCCAATGCTTTCCCTTTAAAATTTACCCCTACTAAAAAATTCTTCAAATATTTCATTAAAATGTGTTTTATTGTGTCAGCCATTGAACGACAGTTAATCTAAATAAAGAAATCTTGATGAAGATTTACAAGTAAATGTAAAATTTTTGTGAACCAAATGAAAATAAACAAAGTTTTATTAAAAACTCATAACAATTTTCGGTCACGCGACCATTATCATTGAATAGAGTAAATCTTTTATTTAACTTTAAAACTAAAACAAATAGGTTTTTTGTTTCAAACTAGAGTTTTTATTAAAATTGTTTGGTTCAAGTTCATTATAAAGTATGTTTCATAAGTTTATTGAAACTTTAGTTCTGAACAATGCCTTAGATAAATGGCCCAGGACAAAAGGTGCAAAACTATTAAATAATTAATAAACTTATTTACTTTTCTTCTATTTCATAGCCATGGTTTTTGATCTGTAAACACTATTAGGAGTAATAAGAAAAGGGAAAAAGCACCCTTAGACAGTGTGAAACGTCTCGTTTGCTATTAAACAAAACATTGTAGGTTGATAGTAAATACCCCAAAATACCCCAAATGAGTAAAGTTTGCTTATACTCTGCGAGATACATCAATTACCTATTAGGTATAAAAAACAACACGTAATTGTGTCGACCAAATAAAATATTTTGCATGAAATTTTCACTCTTGGAGATCGTAATTATATTATTTTAAAATTTGAAATTTTAAGAATATTATTGATATTTTGGGAATAAGATCTAGTTTTCAACCATTCTTGATAATATACTGACGACGAAAGATTAAACCAGATTTAGTTAATAATGATAAAAATCAAACAAACACTGTTGTAAGGTTTTATAAAATTTTTGATAAGACTCTCACACTGTTTTGGCTTATTAGGCCATTATCAAAGAGTTGAGTAGAAACTTACTTAATCTAATGAAATGTCCTTATATATACATATTTCATTAAGTAGGGGTAAGAACAAATCATATTATTGAAACCGGGATAAAAATATAGGACTTTTCTGTCCTTCACATTGTTCATTTGTAGTATCTTTATTATGAAAAAAGACATTTTGAATTTTTAATTTCTCTAACAGGTTTAATCTTTTACTTTTATTTATACAATGCAAAATATTAAAATTATCTTCACTAAAGTTATGATTATTTACAAAACAACGCTGATTAAAACCAGTATTACATTTTCATCAATAATAGACTTTTTACGCTCCTTAAGTCTAGTTTTAAAGGATCTACGTGTCTGTTCTACATAGATAGCATCGCAGTCTGAACATCGAATCTCATAAAAGATTGATTTTTGAAGTTTGTCTGTTGTTGAGATATTATTATTAATTTAAATTTGTTTTATTAGAACATATACTATTGATGCCTAACTTATTTAACCTTTTGCAAATTATTATACTTATATTTTTATAAAGATTTATAAAGGTCCAGTTCATGCGTTCTTTATCGAAACTTCTTGCATAATATATATGATTAAGTGTATAATTTTTGAGTTTTTTAGCTAAAATTTTATCTTTTAGGGTTGTAGCCGTTGTTAGATGCGATGACTTTTAGTAACTGTATTTCTTTTTTATAATTTTCATCATTTAGTGGAAGAGAAATAAGTCTATGAACCAAGCTATTAAAAGTTGATATATTAATATTATAATTTTGGTTTGAAGAGGTTGGAATAATCAGATTAATAATTATAATAGATTTAGTTATATTTTAGAAGTTCTTAGAGTGGTTCTTAACAACAAAATAAATTTAGTTAGGTTTTTATAAGCAAAACGAAATAAGTAACAAATTATTTTTAGGTGGTTGTAGTTTGTCGAAACATTTTCAGTTCAAAGATTTATTCAAAAACTTATTGTTTGAATGAAACACATATTAAGGTACTTATTTTAGCTATAAACAAAGTGCACCGTTGTAATTCTGTAAACAGTAATATAATTTTCCTAGAAACATTTTCGGTATTTTCCCGTTCGCCGATGCACTGCAAATCAAAGGCACTTTTATTCAAATAGGGAAATATATGTAAATGGTAGCATGTACCTGCAAATAGTAATTACTACCTTTATTAATGTTAATGGCTTATAATTCTGGTAACTACCTCTTTTTTATAAAGACATTCGTGGAAACTTCGATATGCATGCTTTGAAATGACTAATAAGAGTGCAGATGGGGTGGTTTTATACGCGTGCGTGAATGGCGCAGTTTTTATCGATTCCATGGAGAATGAAACTAAGCACAGGTTTGTTCCGTTTTGTCGAATTCCTTTCGGTATTAATCACTCATCGGGTGCTTATTGTGAATAATTAGTAGGCCTTCAAAACCATCTGATAAATTACAACGAATTGGTATTTACCTGATTGAAATGATTTAGAACTACTGAACGGTATTGGCCGAAGGAATAAGGAGTTTCGCTCATAAGAGATGATGTTGTTAAACGGCACAATAGACTTGGGTGTTAGCGATGTTTTGCGATCAATGGGAAATTCATTATAAATTAGAAAGGACTTCCTGAAAAGCTCGTTCAACTGACTTTTGATTTATTAAACAGAAATTAAACTAATCAGAAAGAATGGATATGCTCTTTTCAAATACTTTAAGAAGTAGAAAAATCTTTTCTACTATTCGAAAAGCGTACAACTTTTTTGGGAATATGAAAATCAAATTGAAATACACAAAGACGTCTAGAATAGCGGATTTACAACTTTCTTTTATAATATTTACAGAATGGATGGAGGGGGGTAGTCACGAGTATCAAAAAAAAAGTTAATAAAATCCCTTTTCGTCTATTATAAAGGATCAAAGATCCCACATTTGGAACGCGTGCTACACAGTAGGCACGGAGCACCCTACGGTAGGGGTATTAGCCCTCGGAGTAGTTGTTTCTGTTGATTCCATATTTATATTTATTATATAGCTTGTAAAAGCCTTTATACCAACGCCCACCTGATGAGACACGATAGGTTGAAACCGGTCGTGGGATATGGCTTTCGGTTCGCTCTGCCTACTGTGTACGACGCGTTCCAAATGTGGGATCCGTGATCCTTTATAATTAGACGAAGAAGGATTTTGTTACCTTCTCTTTTTGGATTGTTATCTTCGTCTAATAATCGTTCGGAATCAACAGTGTAATTCAATGCGGGTAGGGGTAGTAGTCCTCGGAGTAGTTTCTGTTGATTTCAAATTTAAATTTAGTCACGAATATGTTTTAGCTTATCGGCAAACTACATAGGTATATTGGATTGATTCGACGGTTACTTTGTGATATTCCATCACAAAGACAAACACAACACTTCACTTTATTATTTGTTTGATTCTATATATATTTTTAGTCACTTCACATTACTATTTGTTCTTTTACAAAAACGGGTTGCGACTAGTTTCGACAAAAGGTTGTCATTCTCAAGCGATTCAAATAGAATTAATTTAGAGGTAAATATCGAGGATTTATTGCGTTTTTACAACTCATTTGAGAATACCTCTCATTTAAATGTATGAAAATTTGAAATTAGTAATATTTTCAAGCTTTTAGTTCTTTTTGAAGTTGATGATAAATCAATTTGAATATTTCAAGAACAGACATGAAATCGTTTTATTTGGTGACGTACATTCGGACGTATAAATTGGTTGGCTCCAATCACCGGATAATTTGACAATTTTTTTTTACTGCCACGCTCATTCGGATAATTTTAATTATTTGATACATTTATTTGCCATTTTTTTAAATATGGAGACGGGCGGAAAATCAGAGTGAAAGTTAAATCTTCTATGTAGGCAGACCATTTGTTGGTGGAATTAGGATCTTATCGTTAGTTCAACGTTAACTAGCTACTTCTGGAAGAATGGCTTAACTTTCTTATTACAGTTTTTCGCGGTACTTTAGAGACAAGAAAAAGTAAAATAAATGTTGCGTGTTGTGAGGAAAATTTAAATTTTAATGAAACATTCGTCGATGTACTGTTTTACCATATGAAAAAATACCCGAAGGACCAGTGCTGTCGATAGAAATAAAACACAATTTCAAATAAAATAATAACTATATTAAAACTAAATATAGCCCTACCGGCATTTAGGACCCGTTCAAAATATGAGATCTTTAATCTTAAAATTTAGACGAATAAGGATTTTAATTCCTTCTTTTTTGAATATTGTAACGAGCCTGTATGTGTGTGTACAAGAGCGGCGGCGAGTTCCGGAAACAGATAAGACGGGTTCCTCGAATACGGTCGTCGGTCGACGCTTTGATAGAAATAAGTAAACAACAACATAATAGGAGTTCGAGAAAATACTAGAAGATCGTTCCTGATTACTCCAGAACCTTCGATACCTCTATAAATATTATGTTGTCGACGGTCAAGAACAGTTTTAGTTTAGTAGCAGTATAGTTAGAGACACAGTTTAGTACACCGTCACGGTTTATAGTTGATAGTAGCATGGTAATATAAATACGATATACCGAGTGATATAAATAAGTGGTAATATAAATATGATATACTGAGTGATATAAATAACACATTTACCTTGTCATATAAATAAATTGTTGCATTAGTGTTTAAGTGTTTTAAGTAGTGTGTAAGTGTAAAATAAATAATTGTTTAAATAAATAAGTTGATCTAGAAAATTCGTTACAATATGTTATATTAAAACTATCAGCGCACAAAAGTAAAATCTTGAACACTCGCAAAAAATATATGTTACTAAAGAAAATATGTTATGTTGTACTAAATGTTAGCGAGAGTGTGATTATAAACCATTAAACTTGCATCCTAAAAATCATCATCCCTACTTAAAATTATTTATAAACCAATTAGAACTACGTGGTGTGTTGTTAGGGTGGTGACCTTACTAACCCTGGAAAAGCCAAATGATTAAGTTTTGCAGAATTAGCCTGGTTGACAACAACAATGCATTTCCCTTATAAACTGTAATTAAAGGCACACGTAATAGAACGGAATATTTATGTTGTAAGTTATATACATTGCATATTTTGTACCTATACCTAAATACCTGTTCGATAATATTCTTTACAGGAAGGACTGTTACTATTCAAAATACAATTAAGTAGCTTTGTACATAAATTGAAAAGAAATTGAAAAGAAATTGAATCAAGGAAACTTTCAAATCTTGTAACTCCATTATAATCACAAACGAAAACACAATGTTTAAGTTACAATGCTTTATTTTAGACCACAATGATCATTTCGCCACACAGTGGCTTCTTCAGGTGGAAGAAATACCATAAACTTAAAATATTTACAAACGCTTAAATACAGAATTAATTTAATAAGGTGGGGGGGGGGGGTAAATATATAAAATATTGGAAAACTAAGTAGAAATATATATATATAATGATAAGTATAATATAGGTAAAAATATTTATAAAACTAAGCAGAAATGTTTACTGACGGTGATATATTTACATCTGTTTGGTCATTTAAAATTAACAGTAAACTATTTAATTTATTAATTTCTAGTAGAATTAATTGATTGGTTTCCAAAACTTTTTTTGTGCTCTTTTATTCTATGTTTAAAAAATCTGCCTGTTTGGCCTATATAGGCTTTGTTGCATGTGCCACAGTTCAGTTTGTATATGCCTGATATTTAGTCTTTGCTTGTAGCAAATTGATTGTTTTTTGTTAGGTGTCCTAAAGTATTTTTTGTTTTGAAAGAAATTGCGGAATCTGTAATATTTGATAAATGTTTTCTTATGTTGCTGGAGATATTTCCTATATAAGTTAGAGAATTATAGCTGCATTTGTTGGTTATACCACATTTAAAGTTTTTTTATTCAATTTTTTGTTTAGTAAGTTTTTTGCTAACGAGATTTTGTAACCATTATTTAGGGCTATTACGAAAAGTCCATTAAGTTCTTTACTGTAATTATCTGGAGACAGGGGGATAGTTATAAGTGTATGGAGAGCAGAGTGAAAAAACGCTAGTTTATGTGGCCAAGGATGAAATGAATTAGCATGTATAATTGTGTATGTATGTGATGGTTTATGATAGATTGAGAAAGTATGTTTATTATTAGTGTTATGTAATGTTAGATCTAGGAAATTGATTGATTTATTTTATTTATTTAGTTATAGAAACTGTACAATATTTATTAAAGTTAAAAAATAATCTCTTCAAGCTGAGTCAGAACCGTTTCTGAACTAATTAAATAAAGCGAATGGCTACTCTTCATTAGAAGCGACATTAATTTTTAATCGGTTTCTAATCTTGCAACACTGAAGCCCTTCCTTGCTCTTGTTAATTACATTGTAATCTTTTTAATTCTATCCCAGTATTTAGCCGGTTTGACTTTGACCGTTTTCAGTAAATTGCCGCAAAATTTGCAATGAAGTAACTACGTACAACGAAGAAGAAACGTTAAGACTTTAATTGGCTTTCAAAAGTCATTCGTTCAAGCGAGATTGAGGAAATTACGCCTTCTATTTTCGGGAACATTTCCTTCTATTTCCTCATTGGATCTTCGCTTTCGAATTTGTACTTCTATTTGCTGTAATAAACAGTTGGTGGTTCAAAATTAAATTCCAATCTTCACACTTATAAATTTTTTGATACTTTAATATATATTGCATTTATTAACCTACACGGTCATAATTTATATTACACTTAAAACTGAACTTTTTTACATTTATCTCATTCTAACTCTGTTCTAATAAATTTACAAACTTAATTTTTTTACATTTCACTTCACTATACCCCTCTTTCTCTTCCGCTTTTTCTTCTTCTTCTTCTCCAAGTTTCTTATTTCTTCTTTTCAGTAAAATTTCTTGCATCCTTGACAGTGATTTTCTATTTTTAATTTGTTCTAACTAATTTTCAGTTTTGCCCGTAGCTTCGGATTTTTTGAAAATGTACTTCATTGTTTCTGCTTCCTTCTTACATAGTCTACAGACTCTTTCTTCTTCTTTCAACTAGTATTTGTCTGCTTTCGTTTCAGATCCCAACCTAAATCTTGCCCTGATTTCTAATTCCTTTTTCTTGTTTCCATTACCTACTTGTAAGATAATTTGTTTGTACTCTTTTGCGTATATTCTTTCTCTTAATTTCACATCACACGTTCCTGTGTCCACATCTTCTTAAATTTCTTCTGTTTCTGCCGCCATTTTGTCTCCCTCTTGCAGTTTGTGGTTGAAGTAATATTCTACTGACCATCCTAGTAACATTCTAGATACTTTTTTCTTTGTTTCTTCCATCTCTCTCCATGTTGCCTTTTCGTTGTATATCTCAGGTCCATTAGATGTCTATTTTCAACTTTGATACATTCTTTGATTAGATCGTTTCCCTCCTCACTCATTTTCTTTTCCTCAAAGCTTTCCTGTCTTTGTTAATATTGTCTGTTTTTGTCTGTTAACATAATATATACGTCGGCGTCGTGACGTCTACTTTATTGTCCATTTGATGTATTTGTCTTGAATGCGTTCTAGTTCCTTATACTTCTCCTATCCCTAAATTTAACATTAATACATATCTATTAGTTTCAGAAGAACAATAAAACAATTTAGAAACCAAAAGTATTTATTAGTTATTTATACTTCTACTCAAAAAGGAAAACGGAATTATATAAAATCTTATATATAAAATCGTAGTGCCTTCAAATTTAGTATGAGTTGTAGAACAAACTGGATAGTTTAAACCACAACGCCGGTACGCGACACAAAATGTCAGAAGCACTTTTCGGAACAAAGTTACCTTCTTCAAGGATTAAAAATTGATTAAGTTCTCATAATAGTGACAAGGGTCCTATTCCTGGCTCTCCGCTTTTTAGTTTAATTTACTTATTTTGTTATTGTTTTTGTAGGGTCCAATGAATATTACGGAAATTTGACCGAATCTTGTTCACTGGACCATATAATTAGTTAGTATATTTAATGTTTATATTGTCCTTAGTTTTTAGTTCTCTTCAGTCCTTGAAAAAGGTAACTTTGTTACCGAAACGTGCTTCAGACATTTTGTGTTGTGTTTTGGCGTTGGGGTTTGAGCTATCCAGTTTGTTGAACGGGATTCACACAAATATATTACTATCAATAGAAGGACTATTAATGAGGGGGAAAATTAATTAATACTCTAAAAGAATTAATTATTTTATTTGCCTTAAGGAGGTATCTTGTAAAAGGGTAGTGACAAGAATCTCAAAAAACCATGTGAAACAAACAGATTTCCTCCTTATTATTTCCATATATTCTATTATAAATCAACACTGATAAATTTCCAACTTTTATTTCTTTTACTTGACAATTGTTTCGCCGAACTTCGGCTTCTGCGGAAGTTATACTTGAATTTAAATTTATTATTTTTTTGTTTTCGGAGAAAAGACATTTCTACATCGTATGTTTTGTGAAATGTTATGACATTATATTTTTGTTGAAAAAAATGTGTGTGAGTATTTGGTACTTATCTGTCGGGTTCTTTATTTTTGTATATTCGGAATTTATAAGAAGTCTTTTGTTTTTCCTAAATTTGTAATTTTATCTATTGCCACTACGGTTTTTTCCTCTACTAAATTGTTCGTGCTTATTTTATTTTTTTGTGATTTTAACATGTCTGGATTGTATATATATAGGCTATTTATTTTTTGAAAAATAGTTTTTTTTCCATATATAATGTTAACTAATAATGTAATATAATTGAGTAACTTGTGGTAATTATTCCATATTTGTCTAAAATGATGTAGGTATTTAATTATTTGTTTGTTTGTTGTTGTTAATTAAGTAAGTGTTTTAAACCTCTGAAGTTTTCTTAGTGGTCTGAGCATAATCGTAAGGTGTATTTGAATGGAATTATTAGAGGCATAGATAAGTGTATCAGCTATCAGTTTAAAGGTTCTACATTGTGTTCTATTTGATAGATAGACTATCTATTCTATTCTGGGTTAGAATGGACTGCTAACATTGTTGTATTATCAGTGTAAATTGCATCTAAATGGCCACTTTTTGTGGAATGATTGATCGTATAATGCGGGGTTCTGAACTGGAGGTAGGTAATATGATTTTTTCTAGTGAATCGATTCAAACTATTAAATTTCATAAAAGGGATGGATTCTCACGATTCGTTCATTTGAACGATGATGGTTCGAGGAGCTTGTGCACTCGATCATTGCTTAGCATTCGGGATGTCACCGGTTCAAATCCGTGTACGGCTGCTCTGGTCCAAGTTTTCTGTGTTTTCCTTGGATTTAGGCAAATTCTCGGCAGTAATATTCCATAGATAATCATTCACATCTCTTCTGTCTTCATTTCTCATATTTCTCTCCCTAACCATACCACCCACCCATTTCAACAATTCCTGAAAGGAGGTTGAAGAGGCCCTTGCGCCCTACCCTCCGGCTTTGCACTACAGTGTAGGTCGGAGAGACTGCCAAAATGAAACACAAAAAGTTTTGTTTTATTCTCCACGATTCATTTGAATGAGGTACACCGTAAGCAATAAGAGTCGTTCAAATGAACGATTTGTTCAATATTTGCCCACCTCCACCCAGAGTGCGTCCTTGAGGATCTTGAAAAATAAAAACGCAAATTTATGTAACAGAATCACGTAAACAACTGAATTCTATTTGATTTTGAGAGCATTCTTTTGATATATTGTAAACAGGTTCCATTTGGCGTTTTGTTTCCGTGTTTACTTCTAATATATACAGGTGAAGAGGTTTGATAACCCTATTCTTAGTAAATCGAATTTTTAGTGTATAAAGTGCAATCAGCTTTCTTTCATATGCAAAAACACATGTTCATTCATTAGTGTCTCTTCTTCAACGCAAACAACCCTAATTAGTCATAACAAGTTCAGTTCATGTCTTAAACGCATTTTAAATGGTAATATTGATCTAAAAATAACAGGTAAAGAACTTGGTTGTGTTGTTAATTAATGATTTATATTTTGAAAAGATTAATAAGTAGGGATAAAAAGTGATTACGTCAATGATAGAGGTGAATGAGCAGTTTTCTAAAACAAACGTATCCAAGGCGACTCCTCAATCGGCTTATTTACGGAAAGCAATAAATTCAGTTTGTTATTTCAGATACCTCGTTGTAAATTTATTTTCACTTTCTCGTTGCAATAAAAATCAATTTGTTTCCCTATGTCGTAAACAAGTTACATTGGAGTATATAAAATATATTTCTGAAACGTTTAGTCCCAAACTGCACCTGCGGTTAAATACATAAACAATTATCTACGAATAAGAACATAATATTTAGACAAATGAGCTTAATAAACCTTTAATTTTTTAAGAAACATAGGTAAAGAGAACAACTGATGATTACATAAGAATTGAACAATTGAAGGACTTTCGTTGTTAATGGGATGGTTGGTCGTAACATAGTGTTGGGCTAATCCGGTCGAATGTTTTTTATCAATGATTGATTTTATATGTTCTTTTAACCTGACTTCAAAATTACGACCAGTTTGTCCATCTAGAGCAGTGTTTCCCAAACTGTTTTAGGCCATGCCCCACTTTAATATTTCTAAAATCTCCATGTCCTCCTTTTATAATATAATAAGCATAAAAATTTTATTTGTTCTTTTTATTAGTAATATAAATGATGGTTTTTATAATCAATTTCTGTGAAATTATTTTCAAAACAAAGAAGATGAACTTCTAATATATGATAAAATACTGAAATTTGAAAAACAAAAATTTTTTTAAACTTAATTTAATGTGATCTGTGCGCTTGATGCTTAGTATACAGAGATTTTATATCTGGTTCCAGTTTGGGTTGTGAAACAATATCAGAATTAATTTAAGCTAATTTTGTACAAAAACGTCGTTACTCAGCGAGTTTAAAAGATCCTGGGTTCCCGCGACAAGAGATACAACATAGTGAATAGCTGACAAGTTCACTTAACGACTCTAATCACTCAGTTGAGATTTTGGTGGCGTCAAAGGAATTATATTTAATAAATTAAGCCCCTATTTAAAAAAAACCAGTTTTTTCAAAAAATTTGTCGCTTACAACAAGCATTGCATGTAAAAAGCCCATAGCGAAGGGGGTAAAGTCATGTCGAGTCGATTCTCAAATTGCCCCCCTCCAACCATTGAATTGCCACCCTGTGGGGTGTACGCTCCACTTTGGGAAACACTGATCTAGAGAATAAAGGATTTAAACTCAACTTTTTAGAGAAACTCGAAATATAAATAGCAATTTATAAGAAATTAAATTTGACTAACGAACATATGAAGGTCTCAATAGCCCTATATTTAAAGCAATAAGCGATGTATCCAATAACAGAGGGGCTGGGTCCATCATTTGCACCTAAACATAAATAGATGTACTACTTTATTTTTAAGTACTGACCAGCGTGGCCAAGTGCTCTAGATCATTGCTTAGCATTCGGGAGGTCATCGGTTCGAACCCGGGTCCGGCTGCTCTTGTCCAAGTTTTTTGTGGTTTCTTTGGATCACTTAGATAAATGCTGGGGCAGAGTAATATTACGCAGATAATCTTTCACTTCTCTTCTGTCTTCATTTCGTCCGTCTCATCCTTCTCTCCCTAACCACACCACCCACCCATTCCCACGATTCCTGCAAGAAGGCTGAAGAGGGCCTTACGCCGTACCCTCCAGATTTGCACTACAGTGTAGGTCGGAGGGACTGCCCGCCCATCAGCACGAGTAATTGGTGGAAATGAAACACAAAAAGTTTTAATTTTTTTTATTTTTAAGTTATTTCCTGTATAATTTCTCTCTAAAGATAACGGAAAGGTTGAAACAATATTGTTAGAGATTTCTAAATGAAGTGTAAAACTACCTCTTTGTGTATCCTCTTTGTTATTCAATGTGTTTGTCAATTACCCTACTTCTGAAACCGTTACAATTATTAAATATTAACTGTCTAGAAATATACTTATAATATAACATATGTATAATAAAATATAGACTTCTGATGGTGAGTTCAAGCAGGTAATGTATTAACTAATAAATAAGTAGGAATAGAAAACGTTTAAATGCCCATAAATTTTTAATTGAGTATACAATTATTTAGATAATTCAGCAATTAAGATTTCTCCTTAAACAGTGAGTTGGTTTCTCGCGTCACTTTAGCTGACAAGTTGTTTTAGCGTCAACTCGATTATATTAATGGCTACCGTATGATTTTAATCCGCTTATAGTTCACGTAAATTCCTGTTGTGTTATATGTTACATGGTAGTCCTGCTGTGGTGACTGGGGATAGGCTACGCGTTAGCATAAGGAATATTTAACACAAAATATTCATTGCACACTACACCTTAATCTTCCGGATTTAGACCGACAAAAAGCGGATAGGTTGCTTGTTTACGGGTATCGTCCTGGTCTCCTTGTTTCCCTTTACATAACCCAGTATCTGAATATACACACGGGAATATAGTAATAATTTATTAAAATTGTATTTAAACTTCCTCATATTTTTGTGTTAATTCTAATTGGTAGTTAACTTTGGTTGTCAATTAGATGATTTAGAAAATTTGAATTAGCGTATAACTGAAAATGTATTCATAATAGAAATTGAAGGCTGTGGTAAATTAATAAATAAATTAACCATATTTAGCACTGTTTCTGCATAGACGTGTTTTGCCCACTTCTAATGTGGGTATTATTAACGTGATATTGTCAAAAATTGTAATTTTTTTTATTAAACTGGTCGTTCAATAAAAGGACGTATAAAGTCTCGTAAAGATATTATACAACATAATCATTGACTAGACCCAAATAATCAGGTGGAAGAAATTAAGAAAGAAATTTAATTACTTTCTCAATTTATTCCACCTGAAGAATCCACTGTGTAGCTAAATAATCATTCTGGTTTTCAATAAAACATTTTGTTACTTGAACTCTGTTTGGTTTTTGGTGTTAAGAACATACTGTAACGAACGTGTACGTGTGTGCGGTGAATCGATTAAAGCTGACACACTCCGAGGGCGGCGCGTTTGATCTCGACCGATCGATGCCGAACAATAGACGCCCGAGAATATTCTATTGTCATAACAAGTAGTTTTTTTTGGAAATCGGTCGAAATATATTCGCGTGTTTTCTAGTAATTTCTTTCGATAAATAAATACAACCGGACAGTTGATTTTCGGACGCGTAATATAAATTTTTAATGATGACATACAAAGTGATATAAATAAAGTGTATTATTGCTTGTCAGATAAATAAGTAGTTTAATATTGTTAGTAGTGTTTAAATGATTAAATAAATAGTTATAAATAAACAATTGTTAAATAAATAAGTGAACTAGAAAATTCGTTACAATTTCTTGATAAGGCATTATTCACTGACAGAATTGTCAAAATTATTAAAGTTGAGATTTTATGTTATTATTTAACCAAAGGGTTGCCTAATTCATTTTTTTGTGCAGTTTTGGTTATCCCTTTAAACTGCGTATGTGGCAGACTGCATACAGATTCTCTGGATAATTTCGTAGATATACTTAAAGCGTAAAGTTTGTTTTGGACCGAGATCGAAGTTTGAAGGAAACTGATCAAAGAACATTTAAATGTTCTTACTAGTGCTAAACACCATTTAAAATTTGTGTGGCCTAAGTTTTGACACTTTACTGATTGTAGTTTTATGTTTTCTAAACAAAAACAACCAAAACTTCTGCTCTTTAGTTTAAACTGGGTTTACCACTCTAATGTATTTATAATAAAGCTTCATGTCTTAAACGCTTATTTATTAAATACATTAATGCGATATTAATTATTAAATTAATTTGTACTCACTACAGATTACCTTATACAATGAGAAAAAATTTATTACTGCCGTTACGCCCTCGTCGGAATTCGAACCCGGGATCTTTGGCTTTACGCGCCAATGCTTTTGCCACTAAGTTACGAGAGATGTCAGTAGTAACACGACGAACGTACTTACTAAGTCACAGAACGTCTCGTAGCTTAGTGGTAAAAGCATCGAGGGCGTGACAGCAGTAACAGTTTTTTCCCATTGTACGAGGTAATCTGTACAAATTAATTCAATAATTAATAAAGCATTAATTTATTTAAAATTTACGCCTACTTATTATTGTTTTTTAACTTGATTTGCGGCATATCATAGGTATTAAGTACTCTTTATTTTTGTAATTATATTTTTAAATTGTTTTAAAAGCAGGTTACGTGATAGGATTGTCATCTTAGATTGTCCACATCCTATGGTATTAGGAAAGTAATTGTTTTTTTTTTATTGTCTAGTATTTAGCTCCAACAAAGGTAATGGAATTCTGTTTGAAGCTCTGCTAGAAATAAGTGTTTTATGCAGTAAAAGTGCTGCTGTAAACTACACAGTTTCACATTTTATTGTACTGAAGTTTACGATTAGAAGAACCGAACATTTTAATTTGAAATGTAAACATTTCAGGAAGTTTTTAGTTCAATTAAACACTGTTTAACAAACATAACTAAAATTGAGTGGCAAAGAGTACATTTTTGCTTAAGTATTTATTTGTTTGGCAGATAAATATTCACGTTATATGAATGTAGTATAAAATGAAACTTTTTCTCGCCTTCATGTTGGTATGAACAAAGCAAATATCCGAAAAGAAAAGAATTTCATCATTTATTAGAAACAAGGCGGTTGGAAGTTTCCACAATCTTTTTTCTGTGTACTTAATTATAGCCATCACAAAATGTATACTATTCGGGTTATCGGATAGAGTTTAAGTTCAATTAAATTATTGCTGTTATAATTGCTAATGACTTTTAAAAACGTTGTATGTATATTACTCTTTAGTTTTCTTGTTCGTTGTCTTGTAACATAGTATCGTCGGGAGCAATTTATAGGGTCATGGAATATTCTTGTATATTTCTGGAAACTTCCAGTAATTTATTTTAATCATGTGATATGTCTGTGTCGTGTACGACTCTCTGCTGTCGGCTTTCGGCAGCATAAGGAGGTGGCGCCGTATCGATCGCTGCCTGCGACAACTGTTCTTAGAAGTATACTTAATTGTAGACGACTAGTGTTGTTTTTAGTTTTAAGATCAAATCTGGATTTTAAATAGATTTCATAAAATGTGTTTTTAACCAGTTAACAGTAAGATGGGGAGGGGCCACTAATAATATTATTTTCGCTTTATCATCGGAATTAAGCTTAGGTCGCATTGCTAATAGGGTTTTTAAATCTTTGCGGTTTTGTTTAATTAAAAGAAGACTATTTGGGTACGGAATGACAAACTTAAATGAGATTTTTTTAAATGCAGAGGGGTGGGATTCTCTAGCAAAACAGTTGGTTTCTGTTAGGACACCCACATACTTATTAAACTCATTATCTTCTTAAAGAAAGTTTAATCTTTTAATTTTTATTCTTTACGCGTGAGTAATTGCCCTGGTAAGTAGCTAAAAACAAATATTTTCATTAAAACATATGAGGTAAAAAACAAACAAAAGAAAAGTTTCACCAAATGTTATTAGAAGAACAACAAGTATTTTTTTCTAATAGAATTTGTTGAAACTTTCCTTTTGTTTGTTTTTTACTTCATTAAGTATGTTTAACAACAGTTGTACCCCACAAATTGTTCAGTTTATTAAAACCTATATTAATATCGCATTATATTCTTCATTTACAACTCAATTTTGACCTTTTGCTTTAATATGTAAAATTTTAATGTTGTCATTAAACCTACAGGAATTTAATAGTAAGTGGTAATATTTTTCATATTAAAAAAAAAAGAAATTAAAATCCTTATTCGTTTAAATTTCAAGATTAAAGATCTCACATTTTGAACGCGTCCTACCACGTAGGCATAACGAACAGAAAGCCACATCCTACGACCGGTTTTGACCTATCGAGTCTCATCAGGTGGACGCAGACAGAAAGGCCTTTACAGACTATATTTATATCTATATTTATATTTATAATATTTGTAATATAACATATTCTCAAAAGAAGGAATTACAATCCTTATTCGTTTAAATTACAAGATTAAAGATCTGATCTCACATTTGGAACGCGTCCTACCAAGTAGGCACAAACAACAGAAAGCCACATCCCACGACCGGTTTCGACCTATCGGGTCTCATCAGGTGGGCGCTGGCAGAAAGGCCTTGACCGACTATATTTATAATACCCGATAGGTAGAAACCGGTCGTGGGATGTGGCTTTCTGTTCGTTGTGTCTACTTGGTAGGACGCGTTCAAAATGTGAGATCTTTAATCGTGAAATTTAGCCGAATAAGGATTTTAATTCCTTCTTTTGAGAAAATGTTATATTTTCGTCTAAGAATCCATCGGAATCAACAGTGTAATTCAATGCCGGTAGGGGTATTAGCCCTCGAAGTAGTTGTTTCTGTTGATTCCATATTTATATTTATATTTATATTGGTAATATTTTTGTTTTCAAATTTTTTGTATTTTTTAACTATGCCTTTGAAATATCTGTGGACATTATTGCAGATTGCATTGTTTAACTGATAAATGCCTTACATATTGTTTTTGTAATATTTGAAAGTTTTTTCGATTTAATCGTTGTGACGTATGCATACATACACATCATACATTCTAAGAAGAATTTTAAGATTATCTGATTACAAACGAAATAGAAAATAAATGTCGTATCTTATACCAATAAAATATGTTGAGTGATCTTTGCTTCAGCTACCACTAGCTGAAACCTGTTCAATACAAACTAAAAGAAAAAAGAAGTAATCTCCTGTAATTATCCACTGCAATGTTTCATTCGACATCAAGTCTGTTTACACATACCAGTCTTCTATTTCATCTCGGTGGCCTGCATGTATATAAGCACGTACACAATATATAATGTATATGCGAGCGTAGCTTACGTAGCAGCGGAAATTGCTGTTTTTGTTAGTTCCTGAAGCGAATATCGTGGAAAGAAGCGCTGATAGAAAACCCCTCATTGTTTGTACTCCCTGTCCATAGTGGGGGATAAGTAAGGCATTTTCGATGGCTATAACTATTCCTATTGTACAGGTCAGCTCTCTAGAAGCTCTAGAAACCTGAGTTAATTTGGAACTCATTGTAAAATCCTTTTGAAAGGAGAATATTATCGAAAATGGTCTAACAGGGGAGTTGATAAGTAATGTGTGTCTCATGAATACATTGAGATTGATGACACAAGTTTTCTAGTTTACATTTTGCTCTGTTAGTTCGGCAGCTAGACGCTGGGGTACCGTAAATTTAATTTCAAATGACAGTTTTTCTGTTTTCTTTGTAATTAACGATCCCTCTTCTTTCATGACAACTTTTCCGTAAAATCTGAAAATGTCAAGGAACAATTTTTTGTTTGGAGTATTTAGGAGAATGTTAAAGGAGTGTTCTGGTGGTGTTACTAACATTCACATTATAGAGTATTTAATACAAAAGGGATAAAAATTATTGTTTCGTCCCTTGGACCACCAACTGAATTATTATCAATGCAAGATGCGTAACGTCTTCACGCTAATTTTTAAATTCTGATTTTTAGCTCTTTCGTTCATTTACTACCAGTTTCTTTCCTTTGTCGATTTAGTTTCGAATCCTTTCCTAATTGCACTACCATATATCGTCCATAAATTCCGATAATTTCTAGCTGTAACTGTCAACCCCCTAATCCTAACGTCCGTCAATTTGTATCATTTATAACCATAAACCAATACACTACAAAAAGTTTCAAAACCCACCTTCCTCACTTGTAACACCCATCATCCATTGTTCTCATCAAATTTAGCCACACCTCCATCCCTTTCCAACTTAATCTACAATCTATAAATAACCTTTTCTAAAAAGAGATCATTAAATCAAAAGAACAATATCAATTCACATCAAACTATCTACCTATCAGCCTTATTCAACTTATATCAACAAACAAGTCTAATCAATTAATCAATATTCAATCGACAATTCAATCGTGACGCAACGCTTCCCGTTAGTTGCTACCAGTATTATCCGTGTATAAAGTGTAAATATATGTATAAAAAACCTGCTCTAAGACTTTAATTCAAACGACTTACTCAATCAAAAAATTCAACACAAATACCTGGACTTCATTAAGTTGCAGTCCAGGACGATTCATAGCGAATCAAAACAATTATAATGGACTTTTATAAGCAATTTGATAAATTAATCTTACTCAATATAAAAATTTAAGTAACTATAAAAACATAAATATATATTATATATTTCATAAGAATAGCATTTTTCGTAAGATTCACTATGCGAATGTATTTTAATTCTGATATTGAGTTGTACCAAACTGAATTTGGATATGATTAACTTTTTTTCATAATTAAGTTTGATTACATTTTTGCGTATTTTTAATTTCCATTTCAAAATAATTTATTATGTTTCAACGTCAGTACAGTGTTTTAAAGTTATTCTTGAGTAGAAGTATGTGTGGTTATTTATTTTGTACAAACACATATCATTCGAATCGTTAATATGGTCAGAAAGAAATTTTATCAAATTTTGTCCGATTGTCTTTTTGCTTAAAAAAATCGAGTGCAAAAGATGAGGTTTAAAGATTTCTTGAAAAATATATTTTAGTGGATTTAATTTGTTCTGGTGGCAATCAAATAGCAAATTTGAAGAAGATACTTTCTTTGAGTTTGTATTAAATAATGTCTGATGGTTTTTATAATAGCAAAAATAAAAATAGTAGAAGAAGCAATTAAAAATCGATATTAATGACGAATGAAGGAACAAATCGCATAATACGAGGGTTGCTATTTATATTTTGAGCCTGGGCAATTCTAAGCGTTTACAGGCGCTATCTGATATTTCTAATTGAAACTTTGACCTTTTTGAACATAACCTTCTTCAGAACGTTTTGTCATTTCAGCACAACTTGTGTTATGTACGTATAGTGACTTGAAAATTTTGATTCTGCAAAAAAATGGAATTAACTCGTGAACATTTTGTGCAATAATTTTTGTACGACTTTCGACGTAGATTATCAAGACAGGACTGCATTCATCAACTTACTTCGACTTCTGACGATGAAGCCCCATTCTTGAACACTGTGAAGCGTTGGTATAACGAATTTAATTGTAGCGGCAGTTCGCTCAGGGACGAACGTCGTGAAGGTCGTCCAAAATCAATTGTGTTGTGCCAAAAAACACTGATGCTGTGCACGAACTGATATTACAAGATCTTCATGTGACTTATTATGAAATTGAATCATCGTTGGGCATTAGTATGACGAGCATCAATAAGATATTGCATGAATATTTAGCTGTGAAGAGATTCGTTCACGTTGGATTCCTCATAATTTGACAGAAACTCAAAAAGATGCTCATGTCAATTGGTGCACAAAAATGTTGAACAAATACAATTACAATGTCACCAAATGACTTCCTCTTATTCCCACATATCAAGAATAAATTGCGTGGTCAACGGTTTTCGGCACCTGAAGCAGTATTTGATGCATTCAAAAACAATGTTTTGGAGGTACCTCAATCAGAGTGGAAATAGTGTTATGAAAATTGGTTCGAGCACATACAAAAGTGTATTGATCATCACGGAGAATACTTCGAAAAACGATAGCCATTTTTGTTAATAAATTACTGTCTTTTCATTATTATGCTCAAAATATAAATAGTAACCCTCGTATTAATGTGACTTACTCCTCGGTGTTATTATTATTCGTAGTATGGTCGCAGATAATTGGGCAATAAAAACGAACACGGATAAAGGTAGGGATCCATACGTATATGTTGAACGTTTTGTCAATATATTCTCTTTTTTTTTTAGTTATTGTTTTGTTCAATTGTGTACGACCACCCTACGAATTTTTTATCTGTATATTATGGACTTGAGTTTCAAGAAATCGGATTTGAGGCTATTATTTATTGAATTTCAAATATGGTCGTGTGGACATCAGGGGTTTCACTTGTTAAAAATAAGATTGGCTAGGATTTTTAGATATTTTTAGCTGGAAAGATTTGAAATAATAAGGAAATTTATTTTAAATAAAGCGATGCCGATATCAGCATATTCTGCGGTATTATTCCATTGAATTTCACTTTCGTAGTAATATCCTGATAGTTTAGGTAAAAGTATGGCATGCATTAATAATATTTTATTATATATCTAGTGCTTCTTTACTCGGATCGCTATCGACCGCGAATGTTAAAACAGCGGCGCCGGCGGTAGATGATAAGGGACACAGTGGTACGTGACCACATTAACTTTTTACAAAATAAAAATACATTAGTAAATTTCGTAGCACCTATACACGATGCATTATTTTAAACATTTAGGACAACACAAGCGGTAACATTTACTGAACAGCATGGTTTAGCAGTCTTTCTCAAAGTGGGAGATAACGCCCCTTTGTGGGCGCTGGACGCCAAAAAGTTTTGTGTTGAAAAAGAAAATCCCTTGAAGACCATTATGTTATATCAGCTGTTACGGATGACGCTCCGGCTATGACAGATCTTCACAGCCTTTTGTGAGCGTACTTAAAAAAAAGTTCCAAGTTCCAAATGTGCTTGTTGTATATTGTGTCATTCATAGACAACATTTGGTTGCGAGAAATTTGATTGAACGGCTGTTTCAGACACTGTATCATGTTATCAAAGCAGTGAATAAAATAAAATTTCAACCAATTGCTGTTTCATACAGAAGTGGCTATCACAGCTACTTGGTACTTGTTTGAGTCGATTTTACAATCTGTTTGACTCTGTGAAAAGAGTTCTTCTCTTTTAGAGAAAACAAAGACACATAATTATGCAACAACCTCATCACATCAAAGAATGATATTGCGTATAAATTGTTTAATGATATCAATCTCCAGCTTCAAGATGAGTTTCACGCTTTCCCTAATTTCAATCATCATTTCAATAATCAACAACGACGACTTGCTTGATAATTACCAACATTTAGAAAGCATCCACAGTGATTTCAAACAATGATTTCAGGACATTTTAAAGTTGGAAATACCGGACTGGGTGTTGGATCCTTTTTCAAATGTCAACACAGCAGTATCGTCTCAGTATCGTCAGGAAGAAGAATTTACAGAATTAATAACGAACGAGGAAATTAAAATCAAATTTAATAACGGCTGCAAAAGCCGCAACAAATACCACAACTGTTCCCTGGATTGTGGTCGATTGTTCAACGATGTGTGTTGTGACAACGCTGCTAACTAAAAAGAGAAATCGTTTGATCGTTTGCATGTTATCGAACGCGGTGACTTACGGCTATTTTTGAGTACATTCGAGCCTTATTAAAAACCATCAGACCCATCCTCCGCATTAGATTAGTTTTAAAATTGAAATTGAAATGTTTATTGTAATTTGAATAAAAGTTTTTATAAATATTTATAAAGTTGCGTTTTATTGCTCTCTTTAGAACAGTATTTAAAATGTAATATTTAACTCAGTAAACAGGATGAGATTCATGTGGCACGCTATAATTAAATCAATGATTGTGATTGTGATTTTTAAGATGCGGTAAAGTGAAAAATTTTTGGGGGGGTGCTAGAAAATAATTGATTCTCAAAGTGAGCGGTAGACGAAATAAGTTTGAGAATCACTGGTCTAGAGGATAGATCATGTTTGGCCTTTCCGTGGTTTCCTTCTTCTACTGTCTTCATCTTGTTCATCTCCTTATTCACGACCTAACTACAACCACTCACCCATTCCTACGATATCTGGAGGAGTCTGAAGAGAGCCTTTATACCCATAACTTTGCACCATATGTGTATGGGCCGCCCAATAGAATAATCAGCTGGTGGGAATGAAAAAAGCAAAAGTTTCTTAAAACATAGTCGTTAAATTGCTATTCATCAGTCGCTAAATTATTATTAATAATTTGCAATTATTGTTTCGAATTTAATATTCACTTATTCGTTGTTAGTATAATTCTATTTCTAAATAAAAATGCACTGATGATTTTCAACTTTTTTATTGATCACTTGACGATCGTTTCGCCAAACTTTGGCTTCGTCGGAAGTTTGTAGTCAAATTAAAACTATTAACAATGTAGACAAAACACTCGTTGGAGCTTTTTTACTATACGATATCGAGTCTGACGAAACGATCGTGAAGTGATCAATAAAAAACGTTGAAAATCATCAGTGCATTTTTATTTAGTTATAACATGAATTTGAACCAAGTAACGGTAGACTCGATTACGTATATAATTTTATTTGTTACTTTAGTTAATTTAATGTTTATAATGGTGCATTCCCGTATTTGAGTCGTTTGAAGTATAAATCTATTTTTTAATATGGTACATAAGTGCATTTGGAAGAATTAATCGATCACATGGTCAAATTGTCCTACAAGTTGTGTAGCAAGATTTTCCAGTCCGACACTTAAAGCTGTCAGTTTTAGAAATAACATAAATTTTATTTTATTGAAATTAAATTAGTTTTTTGCAGTAACACTTTTAGTTTGAGGGTTTCTCTGTAGAAACCACTTAAACACTAAATAACAATAACGCAACAATCGACATATATTTACACAATTAACAACAACAATGAAAATAGAGTGAACATGAAGGCAGCGAAGTAAGATAAGAACTGATTATTCTCAGAGGGAAAAAAGAATGAAATTGAAACTCTAAACTAAAGGAAAGGGTAGTAAATAAGAGTAGGGGGCCAATAGAGAAGTACAAAAGCATGGAAAATTTTGAGTTCAGAAATATGACCAAATAGAACAACGACCCGAATCACCGAAGAAACCTAACCTATCATAAAATTGTAATTAGGGAGGACAGCGAAGGAGAGACGTCATGCGGTTAGTACGCGAAGTTGGAATCTTAGCCAGGATTATAGTAAAGTACAGTAATAAAAGTTATTGGTACAGATGGACAGAATACAAAAGCTTTAGGAGATAATGTTAAAAAATATTTACATAGATACACAAAGAAATATAACGCAAAAGAATATTTACACAAAATACGTTTTATGGTTTTTTAATAATACCTATCAATTTTATTGCATGCCACACTCCATTTTGAAAAAAAAATGGTTTAACAATAGTGTAAAATACCGTTAGCAGAAAAATTTGGACACGACAGTTTAACATTTGTCTGTTATTTTATAAAATTTTCAGAAATATAAATAAACAAAAATGTGTTTAGTGGCTGTGCCTCACTTTAGATGACTACCATCAATTTTGTCGGAAGTAAGCTACTCACGAAAATTAATTGCTTTGAAAAAGATGTGCTGTACTCTGGATTATTACGTTGGAAGTGGACAAATTTTCTAGGTGTCTTTCTCGCGTTGGTGTCGGCCCCCTGTGTACCGTACATACGAGACGCTACTGCATTGAAATATTCTGTACTTTACTTCTTCTTGCTTTAACCTTCATTCCATTGTTCCGCGTTTCATAAGATCATATTATTTTGCTATAGCACTTCTAGATTCCGTTCAGTTATTGGGTTTTAATCAAACCCATAACTATAGTGGAATATTGAGTCTGAACTTGACATGTGGATGAGATCCCAGAGGAGTACAAACGTTTCTATTGAAACAGGTTCGCAGTTTGGAACACATTGAAATATACGTTATGAGTATATTCAATACAGTTCTATAATGAGGATGTATTGGAAAATGTTTAATGATACTTAAAATTAAATTAGACATTATACAAGGGTGGTTTACTGAATGTCCGACCAAACCAAAACTATAAGCACAACATTTGTTTTGAGATTTAAAAAGAAAATTCAAATCCTTGATGGAAAATTCGAATATTTTTGTAAATATCTCGCCCTAAAAGAGCACAAATTTGTGTACAATAGGGAAACCTTTGTTTTGTTTTAGTGGTTACCTAGGTGCATTGGAAAATGGAAAATTTTCCTGAAGGGCTGTGTTGTCTACGCATATTACCAGAACCAAAAGTCATTACAATTATTGATTGCGTTTTCTAGTCCTGGAAATGCCCTTATTTGCGCTAAATTTTATGTGATAATGAAACAAGCTTTATTGTAAGAAATAATAAAACGAATAAAACGCTTGGTATATTATTCACACATTTATTAACGGAACTCGACAATTGTTTCGACAATGGTCTGTCGTTATCAAGAGTAAGCAGTATTACTAAATATATAAATGTGCGCAAACATATTTATAGTGAATAATAATGATGGGGAAATTTCTCAATTACCTAGTTGAAACAAAAGTAAAAGGGATTTATTTGAGTATGTTTCTATTTGGGAATTTACAATGTTATGTTTGTTGTACATAGCTTTTTTAATTTCTAAATTTTCTAGATAGTTAAAAAATCCAGTCAAATTATAAGATCACATCTCAAAAAATTAGGTATCACAGCCATTGTATCCAATAAAAATACTGTTAAAAAACTACTTGTCAATAATAAACCAAAATTTGATACCCTAGATAATAGCGGCGTTTATAAAATTCAATGCAATGATTGTGATGCTGTGTACATTGGTTAATGAGGCAGGTCCACTAACACTCGTAAAAAAGAGCATTTGAAAAGTATCTTAAATAACAACAATTGTACAGGTATTTCTATAAATATATTTCAAACATACAACCAAAAAGTAAGATATTAAACTGTCTAGAAAATTTAGAAATTAAAAAGCTATGTACAACAAACATAACATTGTAAATTCCCAAATAGAAACATATTCAAATAACTCCCCTTTACTTTTGTTCAAACTAGGTAATTGAGAAATTTCCCCGTCATTATTACTCATTTTAAATATGTTTGCGCACATCTATATATTTAGTTGTTCTGCTTACTCTTAATAATGACAGACCCCTGTCGAAACAATTGTCGAGTTCCGTCAATAAACCTGTGAAAAATATACCAAGTGTTATATTCGTTTTATTATTTCTTAAAATGTGTTTTCACAATACCTGCACCATCGATAGTTTCAACTACAACCTTTATTTTATTTCAATTTGACGCGGGTTCTATAGAAATCGCCGAAAAGAAGTTACTTTTAAAGAATCGTACCTCCTTGTAATCGAGAAATAAAAAAATTAAACGTTTATTAAAATGACTATTTTTGATATGATAATTAAATTTTGAGTAGAAATTTTTTCGTTTTCGTATACATTGACTTGAACATTTGTTTTTAGGAATAAGAAAAGTTCTCCTAAAATTGCAGACTTATTGATCATACATATAAGAGATACAATGACCTTTTACGCCTATATCTTTGACATATTAACGTGTTAATCAAAATTTTAAGTACGTTATTAATGCCATTAATTCGTAAAACATTAGTGAAATTAGTGCCTAACTAAAATAACTCTTTTCCATCTTAATTAAATGACCATGCCTCCCTAGTTAATAGGTATGGATCGTATATTTACACGTTTTTATTTCGTAATCTTAAAACTAATGCGTTCTAAGAGGAAAATATAAAAAATTGATTGAAACGCCTTCTAAGACAACAAACAATGTTTATTGGTACAACCAAATGTATACATTTCGACTACGAAGTAGTCATTTTCAATGGTAATAGCAAACTAAGATTAAGAATATATTATCTCCAAATATATTCTAAAACAAAGTACTTGCAACATATTAAAGACTATTGAACAGGGGCTGTTGGTGAACGACAGGTCAAAATTCATCAAAGAATCCCTGAATTTATGAACGATCTAAAAGTTTACGAATGCATTTACATTCATAAATTCAGGGATTTGATGAATTTTAACCTGCCGTTCACCAACAACCCCCTGTTCAATAGTCTTCCATAAATTACAGGTAGTTTTTTTAGAATATATTTAGGTATAATTTTTTCTTAATCTTAGTTTATTATTACCATTGAAAATGGCATTTGTTTGTACTAATAAACATTGTTTGTAGTGTTATAAGACCTTTTAATATATTTTTTATATTATTCATACTACAAGTCACTCGGTACTCATCCGTACCTCTAATTATCTAAGAGGAAAAATTTTCCAATTAACATAAAAAAAATCTGTAATCTTTGGGTAAGAAGCATGGCCAATATTCATTTCTGAGAAAAATAATTTTTAAAAAAATTCAAAAACGGAATATTTTTTTGGAGTGTCACGTAAAATTGTTTCATCATTGGGGAATAGGTAGCTCTTTAGGTGGTCAACGCTCCTCCCAAATATCTAATCCAAAGATTAAAAAATCCTTAAAGCAATTTGTAGCAAAGATCAAATCCGAAGTCGTTGTCGTTTCTGAGGAAAAAGAATTAAAAAAAGGTTAAAAACTTTTTTCGCATTTATAATGTGTATGTATGATGGAGAATGGTAATCCCACAATAAAATTTACCTTTAATGGGGGGGAGGCAGGCTGTAGAATACAATATCAGAAGTTTACACGTAAGTTTTCCGGATGTCCGTATCGGATTTCCTAAGTCGGTCTCGGGCGTCATATTGTTTAGAAGGTATACCTCAGCAGGCGTCGCATCATCCGGTTAGTACGACCATATAGTTGAGTATGTAACTATGTTTGAATGGGTAAATGGGAACTGTACTGACGTCAACAATCTTACAGATGTATGTAAATCACAGTTTCAAGCTTTAATAGGTAACTGAAGCTAAAGCTGCAGATGCAATCTTTGATGGACATATTTAAAGACCATGACTTCTCGACAATTACACGGAAATGGTAATTGTTTGGAAAATAATCGTTTTTACATAGGTAATAAATTAGATATGCATGTAAGAAACGAAAAAGATTCTCAAAAAAAAGGAATTAAAATCCTTATTCGTCTAAATATTAAGATCAAAGATCTCACATTTGGAACGCGTCCTACCAAGTAGGCACAACGAACCGAAAGCCATATCCGACGACCGGTTTCGACCTATCGGGTCTCATCAGGTGGGCGCTAGCAGAAAGGCCTTTACAGGCTATATTATAAATATAAATATAAATATGGAATCAACAGAAACAACTACTCCGAGGGCTAATACTCCTACCGGCATTGAATTACACTGTTGATTCCGATGTATTCTTAGACGAAGATATAACATTTTCAAAAAAGAAGGAATTAAAATCCTTATTCGTCTAAATCTTAAGATCAAAGATCTCACATTTGGAACGCGTCCTACCAAGTAGGCACAACGAACCGAAAAATTCTGTTATTGTACAATAATTATTAATTTAAACCAAAACATGGATCTTACATTCATTACCACCATGAAGGTGAAAATCCCGAATAAATATTTGGATAGAACCTTGTTCAGTTAGGTAATTTGTAGGAAACGAAAAGGTTGAAAATCAACAAATTTTTAAATCCATTTTCATTTTTTTTTGTAATTTAGTATTTACTGATGAGTTCTGGTCAATTCAGTGAAAACATTTTCAAATAAGATTTAATGAACTGCCATGCCTTTTTTTCGCGAAATAATTTTTTCGATTGTTGGAATACGAGTCCTATTCATTTTGTTGTTCTAATTTCGTTTTTGGTTTATGATAAACTTTGTTGATTGATTAAAAAACATTGTACTTCGCTGTTCGTTTAATAATAATTTCTGTCGATGTCGTGCATGTATTTCTCTGAAAATCAATAGCTGAGCCGAGCCGTCCCTCTTTTAGTTGATGAATTTTTAAAGTGTTCAATAGCGTCATAGGTACTTTATAGTATACTATATACTATTGATTATAATAATTATTCTACCCGCAACGAATTATTTATTATGTGCCTACAGGGTGTCTTAAAACAATGTTTATATTTGATTTACTTACTGCGTAAACGCAACATATTTTTATGGTGCCGGGTGTATGTCGATGGATTGCTTGTATTTTAAGAATTTAATCAGTATAGAATGTGTCTCGGTAGCTGATCAAGTATTCCGTATACGAAGATTTTGCAAACCTGGTGATTCAGCGACTACAGCACGAAGAAAAATTTTGAAGTCATTATGTTTTGCGTAAGCGCTTGGTGAACATTGGAAAGATGGGTCAAAAAGAACGGAAGAAACGTGAAGAATATGAATCAGTCTATTCGTCACGATCAGAACCTTTCCATTAGATGTGCATACATTATCACTATATCCCCACTTTGCACAAAGACCGTAACTGTACCCCCACCTGGTGCAAGAATTAAAGTCCCAGGATTCCAGTCATAGATTTAAATTCGTAAATCAACTAACTGAACACTTTTTCACATTTAACAATATCTTGTTTCCGTATGAGGTTCATTTTCACATTAACGGTCATGTGAACAAGCAGAATTGTCGTTACTAGAATGAAACGAATCCGAAAGCTTATTTCAATCACCAGAAACCTCTACATTTGCCTAAGTGACAGTACTTTTTTGAAGATGAAAGGGAAGGCACAGTTACAGTGAATTCAAAACGTTATGTGGAGATGTTCAACAACTTACTGGTACCAGAACTGCAAAAATTTCTTGATTATAACGAAATACGCATCCTATGCATCTCTGCCACATGTTCGTAAAGTTTTGCCTTGAAACTTCATCTTCAGGAGAGGTAACGTAATATGGCCCTCACGCAGTCTTAATTTGAAAGAAAATATCTATTATCACCTGGCAAACTCTTAAAGTGTCTATTATTGTATATATGTATGTATGTATTATACATGTATTATTCTAATAATTAATAAAGGTTTTATAGATAGCCGTCAACCTTTGTGTTGAATTGTTTGAATTGATACATCAAATATAAAGTTCCTTTTGAGACACCTTCTATATCTCCTACCTAAAGATTTAAATCAAAGTCTGTCTGTCTGTTTGATTTTGATACGGACTGTTGTTAGTTGAAAAGTTTAAATGAATAGCGAGTTTTCATTGGTGCAAAGAGATGTTTAGGAGGAATTGAGGGAACACAGTCGGAACTCACTTTTGTCTCCAAAACTGGATTCAAGTTTAAAGTAAAGATGCAAAATAAATTGATAAAATTGAACTCAAATAATAAATATAACTAAATATAAGCTACTTTTTTATAATAGATCGAATTAATAGTTCCCGTGGGATAAGAATGAACGTTTGTCATTTAATAATACACGAAAAACCTACCCAGAAAGATACTCACATTTGTAAATGGGATGCCTACAGTTGTTGCGATTTAATTTGATATATTTTTAGTTTAAAAAAAATAAAATTTCTATTTGTGTCTATATTTCTGTAAATATTATTTTTTCGCTGTCCTCCCTAATTGCTATTTTATGATGGGCTTCTATCTATCTATCTTCGGTATTTCCAAATCACATTCTCTTACCATTTGTTCCCTTCTTTTATCTACAACCCTTAGCTCCATCTTCATAATTTTCCTAAATTATTCAAATTTATTAGTTCTAATTCAGCCTTTATTTACTTCACCCTTCTTTATTCTCTGAGAGTGGCCAATGAATATTTGTTTTATTCAACCTTTTTCATAATCGAACACGCATGGAACTAAACAGTGATTGTGGTAGGTTTTTCAGGGAGACATATTTATCAGAATTAGTTAAAAGTGGGACTCTTTGTGTAGGTACAACCGATCCTGATTCGTTTTTGACGGTCAAAATAGTCAAGAACATTATTTTTAGGAACCAAATGAAGAGACCGATAAAATAATACTTTCTTTTTACGTAAAAATCCTTGAAGCTAATGTTATTTATGATTGGAAATGTTGCCCTGATTAAATGTCAAATCTTGACAGCTTTCGTAACCATAAGCTAATCTTCAGAGGTAAAAAACTGATAGAAAAAGTTTTTTGTCTGGCCCTGCTTTAGTGTTTTGGGCTATTTTTACTGTCAAAAGCCAATCGAATTCAAGCCTACGCCAAGAGCCCTACGTATAAAGAATAATCGATCGAAACCTATACCACAGAATTAATTAAAATCAAGGTGTTTCAAAATAATTTTTACCGGATTTCTCACACTAAAACGGTTATTTTTATTCGATGTCGTTAAATGCTACCAAAACGGTGTTTAATACATTTTACATAAGCTAAAGATTTAGTAGTTTCCAAAAAGCTATATATTTGCCGTTGTTCGTGAAAATTAGTTTTTATGTTTCTGAAACAACATGAATAGTAAAATGTTTACAAAATATGTTTATCGAAGGGTATTTAGATGTGAGTTCCATTTAGCGTTGTACTTTCCATAAAGATAGCCTGTACGCTCCGAGGTTCCTAAGCTTCCTAAATGCTAGCACTAGAATTCATGAATACTTTACTGTTCGCATTTTAAAGTTCGCAGTTTAAATTGCTCGTCTTCTACACTTTATTGTCTTTGGAACGGTGTTACCAGTAAAGTTAATACCGTGTGCCATTGGCACTTGCTGAAACACGTTCAATAAAATATGATGAAGAAAACTTCCAAGATGAAAGTCGGCCAGTTTCCATGTTTCACACCTAGTAACTTTTTAACTTATTTAGGTGTTATCAACAATGGAGTGCTGCTTTAATGGTTATTATAAAATTGATTGAATGTATATTGCATTCGTTGTGCAACATTTTATAAATTATAAAATAAGATGAGTAGAAGAAAACCATTGGGTTTCCTTGCACAAAATATTTATTAAAAAACTCGACAAATTTGTTTCCACCTTTTCAGGTCATTCTCAAGAAAGAAATTCTACCACTAAATTTAAAACGTTTTACATTGATGTTTATATAGTGTTATTGGTATTATAAACATGGGTATTACTAAAGGTTGGTTAGGTACTGGCAAAATCCGACAATAATAACGATGAATTTCTGTGACCACTTCTACTTGATTGTTAGCTATGTTATCTTTATTTTTAATTGCTTTCTTAAACGCTAAGGCTTCTAACAAATTTAATTTAAAACTTTTTTTGTACATTATGTAATAATTGTATTGAGTTAATGTCTAACACATGATTAAATTCTAAACAGTGTTGAGCTATCCCTGTTGTATTTTTGTTGTCGAGTTTTTTAATAAATATTCAGTGCAACGAAACCCGGTGCTTTTCTTCCATTCATCTTATTTTATAATTTAATGGTTAATGCCTGGAACTTAACATAGGACCTACCATAGCAAACGATAATAGAGATCAGTGTTTAAAAACGAATGAATTCCAGAATGATACGCCCTGAGACATACGTCTGGTTGTAAAACGATTATAATTTATTGTATATAATGCGCATCGTATTCGTTAAAATGCCGTTGTTCCTCTTTTACCCTTGTCGCCAATGAAAATTGATGGAGATCATCAAATGGAACAACGAATCAGCATATTTTTGGTATAATTCGAAAAAATATTCATAAAATCTTGAAGGCTACTTACGGAAATAATACACTAAAAAAAAAAATATTAATTCGGATTAAGTGTTTAAGTATGGGTTACGAAGACTGCAAAGATAATGCAAAGTCAAGATGACCCTTGACCTCCTGTGTTGACGAAAACTGGCCCAAAATTCTATTACCACGCTAACTCACCTATGTACTCACTAGACAGCCTCCTGCAATTTCTCTTTGTTCCCATAATGCAGGAAAGTTGTGCGGTGGGCAGAAATGGGGGGATGTGAAGACGATAAAAAGTGAAACGATGAGGTATTTGAAGAGCCTGAGTTCTGAGGACTTTCAGGGATGTTTTGGACAATGGAAACGGAGATGGGACAAGAGGATTACTGAAAATCTTGAGGATTTTAAAGAAAAATATATTAGTATAAGTTCTTACGACCTCAGTTCTCGTATTGATTACACAGAAAACGTAGATTAGAAGTTATTTTAATAAAAGATTGGGAGTTAACAGAAAGTTTGATAATAGAATTTAGAAAATATATTTCGTAATTTAGGTTAAAGGTTTTGTATATGAAATGGGATTTTCAAGTAACAAAGGCAATGGTGTTGGTGTGATACGAAATACGTAACGTAAACCTTTATTATTTGTATTTAGATCTATATTAATATTAAAAGTAAATTTATATGTTCTTTAAGTTCCTTAGTCACAAGACGACAATGCTGCTCATTCCATAATTCAATTCCATCACTACCCCTTAACCTGTAAAGAGAAGTACATTTCAACATAGATGTTATTTACGTATAAAATAGTAAGGTAAAGAAAACAGTCGGTAGTTTCACAATATTTATTCCAATTCCGACAGTCGTTTCGGTTGTTCATTCCACCATTCTCAAAAGAGTACTAATGTATACTAACTATTACATACTACATCTGGGTTTTAAATAAATAAAAATATAATAAATAATAAAAGTGGGGATAAATGGAATTCTGTTTGGTTATTTGTTACTAATTTGGTATTAAACAATGCTTTATTAATTTTGACCATTTCTAGTAAATTTAACAATCTGCCCTTATGTGTGTTGTGAATTAATTTGATATTATCTTGGTCTAACGTATGATTATTTACAATACAATGTTCTGCGAAGCCGCTAAAAAGATTTTTTTGTGAAATTGATTTAAGATGTTCTTTCATCCTAACTCCTAGAGCTCTACCAGGCTGTCCTATATAAATAGCTGGGCAATTTTTACAAGATATTTGGTAAATCTCACTCTTTTTTAACAGTTCAAAACTGTTATTTATATAGAACAGACTGATAGAGCTCTAGGAGTTTTGATGAAAGAACATATTAATCTTAATCTCATGTTTACTGCTCAATCTGTTCGGACTGGTGGGAAGGTCTGGGGTTACTTTACAAGGGCGTCTTTAGGTTTATTGCTTTTGTGCCATTTTAAAGGGCGAGAATAATATATTATAAACGTAATGCCTTTTCTAATAATTTGGGTAAATGTATTCTGTTAAGCACGGTTTACATTTATGTTACCTGTTTAATTACTAAAATAGATGATATTATCGTTATTCACGTAAATTTAGTACTAATTATTTTTCAGTTTTAATGTATGCATATGCGTATACATCTGTTCAGTGCAATCATATACAAATGACTCTGTCATTGTTGTTTGATTACTTTCAACTGTTATAATACCTTCCTGGGCACACAATGTTGTGTATTGATAATGAGTGTACTGTGTAGTTATTGTTTTGTTTGACCTTTCAACCTTGTTGAAGTATCCTTGAATTCAATTGTCATCACACTTATGCACGCGCGGCCAGTGCTGGAACTTTATTAAATAATTAGTGTTTATTTAATAAATGTTATATAATTAACGATAGTTGGGAATAATTTAATGTAAAAGTGGTTTTTTAATACGAGGTTCATATATAAGTTAATAAAGTTTGGAAAAGTTTGCTTTTCACTTCATTTCTTACCACGAATATCAATCATTTTTCGGATTTTTTCACCCTGTCTTTTTCAGTTGTTGTCTTGTTATTTACTTTCTGTAATCAGTATTCCGTTCTGATATCCCCGATTTCCCTTTTCCAGAGGTAAATATAACAACCCTGGCCTTTGAAGTGTTTTTACTCCACGTCTATTTATTTTCGTAAATAAATCTTCAGTTTTTTTCCCGGCTTTTATTTGCTTTTTTTTAGATTGGAATTATATCTAACATTTTTTGCTACTTTGTAATGGAAATGTGGCCGTGTTGTAGAAATCCGGGTCTTGCAATTTAGTCTTTAAACAAAAGAACCACTTGTTTGCACATTTCTATATAAATACTGCTTTTTAACATTCAAAAAGCAAGGGCATTCGGAATGAATCAAAAAGTTATTTCGCATCAGGAAGGTTTGATCCAAATCTCCCTTTTATTGCTTTTGCACAACTGGGACAAATTTAGGTATTTTTTTTCCTTACGATTAGTAAGACCAGATATTAATTAATTTTTATTTGGGAGACAAAACTTAAAAAACTTAAAAAGTGACACGTAGTTCTTTTTTACAAAAATAATTTTAATTCACAATAATTATTTCAATTAACAGAGTCTTCTATGGCTTAATATTAATAAACTATGAATAAAGAAACAAGGCCTCTATTCTAACTTACAAATTAAGGGCAAGAGCAGGGGGGATATTTATATTAAGATAATACATCTAGATATTTAGAAAAGAGGAATTACAAACATTCAATTGGTCGTTTAAGGCAATATCTTTTTTATTTTGTTTGTTAATTTCTATTTTTTCTAGCAAATTCAATTTTACACTTTTGTTTTCTAAATGAAAAATTTTGAAATTTTCACTAAAATTATGTTTGAATGCCTGGAGGTGTTCTGCGGTTGTGAATCTAGAATGCTTTATCGTATACGTATGCTTTATCGCAATCACAACAGCTCAGTAAGTACACCCCAGATTTTAAGATATTTTTTATGAGTTACTTAAGATATTGTTAATTTTGAACGAAATTTTGTTTTTGTGTGTTATGAGTAAATAAAAATAAGTAATAGACTTGCATTTTGAAATAATATTAGTATTATAACAGGATATATTGAAGAAAGAAGGCATTAAAATCCTTTTTCGTCTAAATTTCAAGGATCATAGATCCCACATTTTGAACGCGTCCTACACAGTAGGCACAGCGTATGGAAAGTCATATCCCAGGACCGTTTTCGACCTATCGGGTCTCATCAGGTGGGCGCTGGCAGAAAGGCCTGTACAGGTATATAGATATAAATATAAATATAGAATCAACAGAAACAACTACTCCGAGGGAATACCCTTATCGGTATTGAATTACACTGTTGATACCGGTGGATTCTTAGACGAAGACATAAAATATTTAAAAAAGGAGGCATTAAGTTCCTTTTTCGTCTTTTTTTAAATGTTATACCCCCGGTTTCTCTTTTCCGGAGGTAAATATAACAACCCTGACCTTTGAAGTGTTTCTACGACGAAGATATAACATATTTAAAAAAGGAAGACATTAAAATCCTTTTTCGTCTTTTTTTAAATATGTTATATCTTAGCTTAAGAATCCATCGGAATCAACAGTGTAATTCAATGCCGGTGTGGGTATTAGCCCTCGGAGTAGTTGTTTCTGTTGATTCTGTATTTATAATTATATTTAGAATATATTGAGTTTAAAATCTGTTTCTGTAATTGTTTATTTAATAAATTCGTAACGAGATCAGTCTTGTAATCATTGTTTGTACCAATATAATAAATTCTGGTTAATACGGTTTTATAATTTGAAGTTATTAGCGGTAAATTTATTAATCTATTTAGGTTTGAATGAAAGAACGATAGTTTGTTAGTTATTGGGTGAAAAGATTTAGCATAAATTGTTACATCTTCCCAAAAAAACAGAAATTCTGAAGTTGTTAGCCAATACAATTTTAAATATTGCTAAATCATAAAAAATACATTCGCCATCTTTTATTCATTTGATTCGGGGTTTTCAGTTCTAATTAATAACAAATAATATTGTATAGAGCTGGTTGTTAACAAGAGTGAGGAAAACATTTGAGACTCTGAAACATTGTGTAGTTATTTAAATTGACTTTAGCGCACCTTTCTAACTTAATGTAAACACATTAAGCAAAGATTTCCGCAAAATAAATAATTTGTAATTTGTCATGATTGGTTGATAGTTAAGGTCGCCTACTTTATAAAATAAACACGTAAACGCGTTTTACAGTAATGTGTGACTATAGTTTCAGTAACTTTAGTGCAGTCAACAACTTCAATCAAACACGTTGTTGAAAATTGCGTAAACGCTTATTCTAAGACACTTTATTGTTTTTTTGGCTGAGCACATTCTATTTATTAGAATTTTATCATAGAATGAGAAAAATAGCACACATGAACGTGGATCAGAGAAGTAAGACCAAATATGTTATTTCCGACATAGTTTGCGTCGTAAAATTTCGAGATATCGACTGGTTTGAATTACTGCGTGAAGTAAAAGAGTAAAATATCCAAGAGACCAATCTGTTGCGGCCAGACCACCCACTGCTTTATTATTATTGCAAGATGCATAATGTTTTCATGCTGATTTTCTAAATTCTGATTTTTAGCTCCTTTGTTCATTTAAAACTGCTCCTTTCGGAATGATACTAATTTGGTTTGGTTTTGAGATTAAGATATTTATAAATTGCAATTCTCTGAAGCAAACCGAGCAGTGTGGTCTAGTGCTCTAGATCATTGCTTAGCATTCGGTTCGAATCCGGGTCCGGCTGCTCTGGTCCAAGTTTTCTGTGGTTTCCTTGGATCATTTAGGCAAACGCTGGAGCAGTAATATTCCACAGATAATCTTTTACTTCTCTTCTGTCTTCATTTCTTCCGTCTCATCTTTCTCTCCCTAGCCACACCACCCATCCATTCCCACGATTCCTGCAAGGAGGCTGAAGAGTGCCTTGCGCCCTACCCTTTGGCTTTGCACTACAGTGTAGGTCGGAGGAAATGCCCGCCCACCAGCACGAGTAGCTGGTGTGAATGAAACACAAAAAATTTTCTTTTTGCAGCAACTTCGGAACCATATTCGAATTCGCCCTCAAATGCTAAATGGAAAATGATTATCGTATTTTCATATTTCAGCTCTTTAATTTTTTTGTTGAACTGGAAATTAATATGTTCAATAATATAAAATATAATAGATAGCGTTAATTTGTCCCACACGTCGACTTAACGGAGTGTAGGTGGTATTCTTTTTGTTGTTTGATATTTGATTGGACTATGGATTGGTTTGGCTAAGATGATATTGATTACGAAATATTTAGAAATAGCATATAAACTTTATCAAAAAAGAATCTAAGCTATTTACATACTTTGATAATATCGTTAGGCTTGATGGAAAAATTTGAAATTGGAGGGGCGAAGCGTACGTTTGATGAAATTGATTGAAATTTATTTTATTTGAACATTGATTGTTAATACTTGTACTCGTCTTCTTCGATACTCAGATAGAAAATATCTCAATTGTTAAGATAAAAAGGGAAAAAAGGCGTGGTTTAGATAGTTGATTGGACAATTGATTAGTTAAGTTAGAGTTCTGAGGGTTGAGGAGGGTTTGTTTTGGCTAGTACCTTAAAAAAGAACAGAATAGTATAGGTAAAAAAGGATGTACAGTAGCAGATGTTGTTCTAGAAAAAAATTAACTGTCCTCGAAGCCAAGGATTTTAGACAATAAAGCAATAAGTAAGAAATTTCGAAAAAGTTTGACAGGAAATTTATGACAGTGGAAAGAGTAATTGCAAGGATTTTTGGAAGTCTTAACAGTAGCAGTAGATATTTTAAGTGAACTGTAACGAAGGTAAATTATCTTGAAAATTTACTGTAAAATATTACAAATATCCTTTATTTGTACTTGTAACTAATGTGTTGAACTAATTTCAACTTAAGGATGAATTAACAATTACTAATACTTTTTAATAAACCTGGTTTTTAAAATAATAAGTCACCCGCTTTTAGGTTCTCATTATGGAATAATCGAAATCAGATAATTGATAAATATTTATGACTCTTTATTCCGACTCTCGGACTTTTCCATTCCTGAGTTTAACCAATTTATTATAATTAACAATATTAATGGAAATTTTTAAGAGGGTAAGAAGCGTTTCGATGAAGAATATAATGAAATCATATTGCGCTTTGGGAAGGTACTGCAAAAAAGTGACGAAGATGTACTGTTATCTGTTGAAATAGAAAATAACAGTGTTTCTGTTTTATTTGTAATAGAAGTTCTTGTTTAGTTCTTTATAACTCATTTATTCAGTTAATCAATAAAGTCTAAGTTTGTTCGAAGTTTAAGATATCAGAATAGCTGGAGTTTTCTTAATATACGAGGGTAAATCAAATTTACGCGGTAATTTTACTATTTAGCTCAGCACGTAATTGCGATCTAGAGGATTCGATGCTCGAGTGTTGTGTGGTTTATGAGGAGGGGGAAACTGGCTTAGGTAGCAGCTGCACTCGGTTCTGTCCGCAGTACAGCCATGACTGAGCGCAAGGTACCTCCACTTCGTCTGTTGCACAACGCATCATCATAAAGTTTTTAACCAATGAAGGCGTTAAATCATCTGAAATTTTCACTTGTTTGAAGGTACAGTTTGGGGATGTTATACTGTCTTAGAATCGAATGTATACGTGGGTCAGAGAATTCAGGGATGGGTGAAAACGTGTCGAAAATGAAAGTCATGATCGACGATGATCGACGCCCAAGAATAAGTCTCACAAATGACAACATCTGTGTTGTTCGAGAGCTTTTTGAAGCTGATCACCATCAGCCGGTTAACTATTGAACATATCTCATCAGAATATATAGCCACGTATCAGCAATGGGAGTGTTTAAAGTGTTCAATCCATCATCACTGATAAACTTGATTTTACAAACATTAGTGCTCGCTGGGTTCCAAGGTTGTTCACCGAAAAAACAGGTCAGGTCAAGTCGGAGATTAGTGAAAGACTTCTGTATCGATTTCGACAAGAAGGGGAGGTTGAGGCGTTTTTTGAGGCGTATCGTCATTTGTGTTGAGACGTAGATACACCACTACACTCCCGAATAATTCAATCAAAAATGGCGAGTAAAGAGTGGCGAAGAAAGGATGAAGGCTGCCCTGTCCCTGTCAATGCCAAAACCCGTCTCTCAGCCGGAAAAGTGCTTGCGACTGTTTCCTTTGACTTTGACTGAAGGGGAGTTTTACTCGTTGATTTTCTTCACGATTCACGAACAACGAACAGTGAATGCGGCTTACCATTGTGAGTTATTACAGTCGACAAAAATCGCGTATCGAAGCAAACGATGGAGTATGCCTATTCGAGACGTCATCTTCTTTCATGACAACGCCACACGTTAGGCCACACGCCGCAGTTTTGACAAGGAGTAAATTGAAGGAAATGGGCTGGGAAACCCTCAAACCTTTATAATCCTCCTTATAGCCTTGACTAATCACTAATCACCCTGTGATTATTTTTTGTTGGCGTTCTTGAAAGAATCACTTGGAGGTAAAAGATTTGAAAGCAATGAAGAAGTTGAGGAGTATGTGCGCAACTGGCTCAACTGGACAACTCGCCCTCAAACTTTTTATAAAGAAGCTTCCAAATCGGTGGCAAAAGCGTGCAGAGTATGGAGGTGACTGCATTGAAAAATATTAAATGTTTAGTTTGTGTGTACCATTAATCAATAAATTTATTTTACAAAATTACCGTTTATATTATTTACCCTTGTAGCTATATCAATCTTATTAATAACTTAAGGGTATCTGCCGTTATCACTTGGTGAAACATTTTTCAAAATTGAGAAAAAATTAAAACACTGAGGGTTTCACTAAAACTAAAAACTAAAAAAAGTTTTAGTGAAACCCTCAGTGTTTTAATTTTTTCTCAATTTATTCTTATTAACTAGGAAATCTTAGGGGAGAATTCCGTATTATATTATACATTGTTTATTCGAAACTAGCTACTTCGCCTGCGTGGTTCATTTATTTTCTAGCTAAAGTACCTATATCGACTATATCAGGGTTGGTGGTTGGTCGGTGACGCTACAGAATTCTACGTACAGTGTGTGAAAACTTTAATAACTTGATATTAAATACGAGTATTGGTACAATTTTTTATTGAAGACAAACTACAATAATTCGGTCAAAATCTATCCAGTACTTTTTGTGTGATGCGCGCACCCGAATAAGAGTAGAATTTAATATATTTGCTAACTCAGGATTGTGTCATAATTGTTTGCTAAAAAACTATTTAGTATATATGTAGCGCTTTCCTTTTTTTATTACTAACATAAATCAAAAGTTCAGACAAAATTTGAACTTGAATTATATTGTATTCTATGGTTCGTGTATTTTAGTAGGAAATACGATTTTCTTTAGGAAATAGTTCATTAAAAAATAAATAACATGAATACAAGGCCTTAATCATTTCAAAAACAATTTCACGATATAAAACGTATCTATTTAAATTATGATTTCATATTGCTTTTCCTCTTAATTAACTTATATAATATAACTTCTCAACCTGAAGAAGGCACTGTGTGCCGAAATAATTATTGTGACAACAATAAACAATTTTGTAAACTCTATTCGTATTTTTATTTTAATAGGAATTTATATTCAAACTTTTGAGGATTTCGTGGTTCGTACTTTGATTTTTGGTTTTATTGTACAATAAATTATATTTTTCCATTTCATATTTATATTTTCTCACTTCATTGCATTTTTTTTGTAACAGTTGGTGTATTACATAATTATTAGTTGATTATACTAGTTCAATAAAAAAGTAAATTTTATTTCTTTATTGTTTTTAGGGATTTACAAAAGGCTGTTTATCTAAATAACACGGAACTTCCACATATGTTGAAGATAATCTGTAAAAATCGGAATTTTCAGATAGTCATCCATGATACCAGCCCTGTTTCCGTTAACTGTTAATTAAACGTTTCACTGTGGGATTGTCAAATATTTAAATAACGAAAAATGTAGTCAAATAATAATAATTAACACTTTTAAAGAGGTTTGGGTAACAAAAACGATGGGTTTTGTTTCACTAAAAAATTTTATTGTTCTCAACAATTTTGTTTCGACCCGCAAAGGTCGTTCTCAAGAGAGATAAGATTTTACTAAATTAAAATTAACCTAAACAGAATATATATAGTAATACAATACAAAGCAAAACATACAAGTAACAATTAGGGTTGAATATACAGGTAGAAAGTTAACACAAGACCTGTATATTCAACCCTAATTGTTACTTGTATGTTTTGTTTTGTATTGTATTACTATATATATTCTGTTTAGGTTAATTTTAATTTAGTAACATCTTATCTCTCTTGAGAATGACCCTTGCGGGTCGAAACAATATTGTTGAGAACAATAAAATTTTTTAGTGAAACTAAACCCATCGTTTTTGTTACCCAAACCTCTTTAAAAGTGTTTTTTCAAAATGTTTCACAACGAATGCGATAAACTTTCAATCAATTATACAATAATTAATGTTATTTGTAAATAAGGGCATGAACCGAATAATATTAATTTTCTTTCTTTTATATTACCCTCTTGAGTCATCATCATTATTATTATTACATACAATACTACTGTCATACGTGTACCACTGGTTGTACGGTATTTTAAAACACCTTTCAGTTGATAAAAAATTAAAAATTAGATCATGGATGTTGAAAAAGATCATACGTTTTATTTGTAGAAAAAGAAATAACAAGTTTTAGAAGTAAGTCCAAAATGTATCTCATGAAAATAATTGGAAAATGTGTACTAATAAATAATTGAAAACAATTTCCTGATTTTCCCTCGTATATTTCTATTGCGATGTCTAAAATCCATACATAAATGCATATGTACGTATATTGTGTGTACAAGTTTCCAGATGCATCTCCGCGAAATGAGTAAAGGGTAAACAACAATCTTCGTTCGCGACGCCCGACGTCGCCGTTGTTACCGCCGCGATGCTGTTGCTGCGATCGCCGTCGTGTTTTGGAGGGGGCCAGTCAGCGCCTCCATCGGCGACGCTCAGTACCAAAGAGACTCTCGGTGTTCGTACGCTACCGCACTGAAAACGTCACGTCGCTGTTCGCTCTCCGTTATCGTATACAGTCATCGACAAACACATACTTACACGAGAAATTACGTTGGTAACATATCGTAGGTTTAGTATACGGAAATAGAAAAAAAGACGACGATAAAAACTATAATGTTGTAATGCGTGCTTCTCTTTTTTGTATTTTATTTACACCCCTTTATCGCCTTTACGTTCGAACATCAATCCGTTAGGCCGGTAATAATTGATTGTGGTCGCGAAACTAATCGCTGAAAAATCGACCTTAACGTGGAAACAATATACGTTAATAATATTTTTTTTATCTTTTCTGTTGTGTGTTTATTTTTGAACACAATCATCTCAAATTTATCGTGTACGATTTCCTCTGTTTCTACAACGGGTTTCGTCAGCAGTGTTTAGAGAATTTATCCAAATCGTTTCCTATCCATGACTTGATATTTTATGAATTACATAACTAATTAAAGATAATGTGTTTGTTAATGAATCATTCGACGTCTGTGAACATAACGTAGAATATTGGAGATGTAAACGTTTCAGTGTTTTCGATGATGACATCTAATGTAAAATAATAATAATAATAATAATAAGAAGAAGAAGAACATTGAACGTTAGACTGGACAATTACTTAAACTATAGCATTATTAAGACTGACCCGCGTCCATAACGAACATTGATTGACTGATTTTGTCGGCCTTGTGCGTTGTTTGTTTCTGTGTTACAGACGATTAGTGTAGTGTGACGGAAGTGACTATTTTCGTGTATAAGTTGAAAGAGACCAGACGCATCAGGTAGTATGCGTATAATCGGACCCGTTACAATTAAAATTCGCTGGATTGACGTTTTATCACTTATCTTGCCTTTTATCTACATGTCAAACAATCTGTTAGATGTAATCAATATATATTAATGCCAAATTTTTCGTAAATTGTGTGTAGCTCTTTCTATTGTGCGTATAAATTTTCGCGCAAGTCTGCTGTTTCACTCCTGTTATTGCTACCTTCTCTGCCTATGCTTTTGTATACGAAATGTATCAAAAACAAAGTTCGACAATGTCGGATAATCGCATTTTGCGATCCAACTGTACCTTGCAACAGGTAGGAATCGCTAAATAAAGTGTATTGCGCACATGGCCGGTCTTTACCGAAATTTGCAACTCTCATTGCGTCGTCTTTAAGTCAGAATATGACGTAAAGGGACCTAATAAGGTAGAAAGGACCTGGTGAACTTTCTTGTTTGGAAATAGTTTTTTATAACCAAAGTGCATCGTTGAGCAGCAACAAGTGATGTTTTTCTGAGAGGGTGGAAAGAAAACGTCACACTGGTGGGGGTGTGGAAGTGCTGTTTGCCTTGGTGTGGCACCGCCGAAGGCAAAGCTACTCCTCCAACAACTACATCACCCCCAGTCGTTCAATCTGAGCCTTTGGCTCGCACACATCAACCTTCGCCGCACCTGCAGGACATCGCCGAGGAGGAAGAAAATTCCAAGGAAGTTGACGTGTACAGTGCTAGCGTGCAAATAACGGAAGTGAAACGGTTCAATTACGCGAAAAAAAGAAGTGTTCAGTCGCCCTCGCCTACGTTTTCTGTGAAAAATGTGTTAAAAAAGACACACACCAAATCTACAGCAAGCAGCACCTCTAGTGATTCATGTAGTCCTGGTTATATCAACCTGAAGATGCAGGCTGAACAAGGATCTATTGGGGATCTTCAAAAATATCATAACAGATATCTGAAGAATAGGAGGCACACCCTTGCTAATGTTCGGTAAGTGATTGCAATATACCAAAGTCACCAACATTTTTCATTATTATTATATGACGATTAGCCGTTTTTATGGTCCAATAATTTTTGCAAACAAAACATTTATTGTAACTTCATAAGTTATTTTCCGCGGTGGTGATTATCTTTTAAAACAATGTTGTTAATTCATTTGTATCGTTTCGGTTTATTCAACCATCATCAGACTATATATATACAAAAAATATAGTACTACTAAATTTTGTTTATAAATTTTACTTAATCAGTTAAATTTTAATTTAACATTATGATATTTGTTTTTTGCTCACAACAATTTTGAACTTATTTTCTTTGGACGCACACTGTTTACATGATCAACTTTGGTTACTTAATGGTGGTCCGAATGGTAAACTGCAGAGATGCCCAAAAGTAATAACTTTCTACCTGGTATGTTCTTTGAAGGCTCCATTATATTTTTTTGGTATATTGAAGCGTTAGTAAGATGTTAATACTATTTTGTGTGTTAGATTTACTTATTTAATTAAATTATTGTATATATTGCCTGGATTATCTGTATCAATTCTATAATTAATTGTGTTTGGTTATTTTCTTATATATATATATCATTTCTTTAATAATTCTTTATTTGTAGTTGCTTTCTTGTCTAATATTTGGGGTTCCTCAAAGTTAAAATTGTGTAGGTTATTTAAGGCATGTTCTGATTAGGCTGTCTTCGTTATATTTTTATTTTTTAAACTGTATTTGTGTTCGTAAATACGTTTTTTAAAATATTGTTTTGTTTGGCCGATATATGCTTGATCGCAATCTAGACAGTTTAATTTAATTTTTTTTTAATTATAATTAAAATTAAACATTAACCATTAAGTAAAAATTTATATAATTTCCAAAACAAAAACTTTTGTAAACCGAAAAAAAAAAGAAATTTAGTAGAACTACATTTTTTGTACTTAATTTTAGTCTGATGATGATTGAATTAACCGAAACGTTACAAATGAATTAACAACATTGTTTTAATTAATGTCCGTCACCCTGGAAAATAAATTATAAATTTAAAATAAACGGTCAGGGGATCAAGAATAATGTTAGTGTAATGTAAATCATTTCTCCGAGAGTTTTAAGCAGATTTATTCGAATTGGATAAAATATTACACTCGTACATTTTTAATACAGGATTGTTCCAAAGAAAGGTTCTTACATTTGAATGATAAAAATAAAACAAAATGTGATTGACACAAATTTTAGGCAGTTAATAATATCGGATATGTTACAACATAATGGTACTTACGGTTGACATTTCTTTCGTCTATCATTAATTTTCCGTTACTTCCATTACCTAATATCTAAACTGCGTCATTTTGTTACATAAAGTAAGAATAAGTTTTACGGTACTGTTTATCGTAAATATGTAAAATTTATTATTTTCATTTATGAGAACAATATCCATTTACAGTTACGTAAAATTAACAGAAAATATAGAAGTGGATGTGTGAATTAAAGTTATCACAAAAAACACATATTAGACCTCTACGTTGTAAAAATATCTCACTCAATTCTATACAACCAAAACATGTCTCTAAGAATTTTTTCGATACAATTGATTTTTTTTAATTTAGTTGTTATTTAATTTGTTTATTAACAGTATCTATTTTACGAGAATTGCAATTGGCAAATGAAATAGGTATCAGTGCAAGAAACAATATTTAGCACGATCGCCCAAATTTTTTAGTTTACATTATTCATTGAAAAATTGTTTGAATTAAAGCATCTATTTTGATAGTTCTGGCACTTTATCAAGGTTGATTCAGCCCATAATTCGCTTATTATAACTAAATAACAAAGATTCGACATGTATCAATCTATTAAAAGTTTATTTTGCTGTAACAAATTCATATACATACCCGCGCTTGTTTACACTATTGTAAATTCCGTTTTTCAAATTGTAAACATTTGGCGAATAATTAATTCATTAGTTAAAATATATAAGTAATAATACTTTTCAAAATTTTGTAGATCATTCTTTAAATCGTCTTTTGCTGCCAATGGTACATCTAATTAGAAAATATGTGTCTCAATAAACCAGTTAGACCCGTTCAGTATTTTGAAATGATGTTTTATTTTAATTAAAATTATGAAATGTATATATTTATGTATATAGAAGAAACATATTCTTTTCGTTATTTAGTGATTCTTTATAACAATGTGTGAGTAACATCTAGTCGATGTCTAAACAGGACTGCACAGCATCAGGTCGATTGCGTAAATTTCACACCCCTGCCTCCATTACTTTACGATAAAACAGAAGTAGAAATCTTCTTCGCAAGCGCATCGCGTTGCTTGCCACTCTTTTTGGTAACAAGAGAATACACATAATTGCTGTTGAAGAAGTTAAGATCATTGCTGTCGTCTACGTACGAGGCATGTTTTTTAAGTAAGTACCGTTTTGCGCATGCGTACTGAGTATCTACATCTCTCACCTACATACTGAGATGCCTTCGATAATCGTGAGTCCCGCCGACTGTGAAGTCCGGGCTGTTATACGATTCCTTAGTGCTAAAGGACTAAAACCGATTGATACTCATTGTGAGATTTGTGATGTTTACGAACAAAACATTATGAGTGATGGAATGGTAAGGAAGTGGGTGAGAGCATTTAAAGATGACCGCACAAATGTGCATGGCAATGCCCGTCCGCATGTGACTAATCGGACCAATGATCTCATCACATATTTTCACTGGGAAACTTTATATCATCCTCCGTAGAGCCCTGATCTGGCGCCCAGTGACTACAATTTGTTCCTGCACTTGAAGAAACATCTGGGCGGTCAGCGTCTTCAAGACGATGGATGACGAAATCAAAACAGTTGTGATGCAGTGGTTAACAGTTAACAAGTCAGGCGGAAGAGTTTTATGAGAAGGGTATTTAAAAACTGGTCAAACGTTATGACAAATGCCTCAAAATTGAAGGAAATTATGTAGAGAAGTAGGTTAAAGTACATGACACAAGGTTCATGTAAAAATATAATTGTTAAGATATATTTGCACGTTTTTTATTAATTTCAAAACGGTACTAACTTGAAAAACATGCCTCGTATATAAAAAACATTAATATGTTAATATTAATAGGAATATCGAGATAATGTTTAATAGATCTAATCAATAAAACTAAATGATTTAAAAAAAATTATCCAGTAATTCTATAGCTACCATTTTATTCATGTAGCTTAAAATATCTTTTAATGGACTGTTGATGTAATTTCACTTGTTGGGTCGATGAAGTTTTTGACTGTCAGTATCTCGATCGCTTATTACTGCAACCAATACGTCAACAATAGAACATTTTAAAATGAAATAGAACCGAAAATGACCAAATGAAGATTCAGTTGCAGCTATCTATTTGTGTCTTGGTTAGTTTGTTTGGTTTATTGGTTACATTATTTCGAGTGCTAATAAATAGGTTTTTGTTTTGTAATGAGGTCGTTCAGTTAGTGGCCGTGACCTTTCTCGCCTTTGTTATTTAATAAAGATTTTATTGCTTTGAATTGGATCTACGCAATAAATTCTGCTAAAAAAATAACAAACATTCAATGAAGGTATTTTGTTGGCATTAGGGAATAATCAAAAGTGTAGATTTATATTTACAGCCAATTTATTTATACGATAAACTGCTCTGTTCCAATTCGAACATGAAGGGTTTAAAGGTCAAACAATGGTGTACTTGTACTTAAACAAGTTAATTGTGTATTTAGTAATGCAGATGATTCAGCGAATTAACTGCATCGAGGAACATCAAATCGCAATTCAATAATTGTGATGTGGTTTACTGTTTCATCATATTGATTTATTTAATAGGATTGAATGATTTAATAAACCTCTTTAACACTTCTACCTACCCTAATATTCACCATCTTATTTACTGAATTATCACTTATTCAATAAAAAACCATTTTATCAAGAAGATACTCAATAAATATGTTATTATTTTGTATACTTGTTAATTGAGAAAACGTTTCATCATGAAAATACTGAATAAAAGAAACAATATTTTTCTAATCTTTTTTGCAATATATATTTCTGCTTCATCTTATTTAACTCGCTACACTAAGTTTTCTGTTACATGGAAAAACTGTTTCTGATGCTGATTTTTTTCCTTTATTTGAACGTTAAATGAGGTGTCAGGTTGAAAACATATTTCTACCATTTATTTGATATCAAGCAAAAAATTTTTTTTGTAAAGAAGAAGAATATTTTACTCGGATGAAAGAATTTTGCGGTCGGTTTATCCTCCAAAGAGTTGTTTCAAAATAATTTTAGGTGTATTTGTTTTTCTTTTACTTTTCGACAGTAACCATTCTAAAGAAATACTTTAATTTTAATCTATTAAACCAGTCTTGATAAATTCATAGTTTAATTTACACTCAGGATTGTAAGATCAATGATTGCCAATGGAAATGGTTATACACTCGGGAAGCCTCAGAAAACATCATCAAACATTAATTTTGGCTGTAGACAGTCGATTTTTAAACTGTTTTAGTAATATTACATGCACTCACGAAAAATAGTTTGCTCTTGTGATGATAGACATGTCTACATGTGTATAGTTATTAACGACTGCCACAGGTGACGATCGATATGGCGGCACCATTGATGGCGTTGCCTAAAGCTGACAGCCGCTGCTATAAATTATACGCGGATGCGATATATTGTATATAAACTTCACGAGAAAAGGAACTTACGGGGAAGTTTCCGGATATATTTAGGAACAAGAGTCAAGAGGCAAACTGAGAAATTAAGTCCAACCAGGTTTTGTTTGCGGCTTGATGGAGTATATCCATCTTTGGGAATTCGGGATTGGGCCACACCGAACGCCAGTACCCCTCGCACACGACGATTTCTCGAATTTGACGGATCCCTGGACCTCCTCTTCACGTAGACTTCTTCATGGCTTCGCTTACTTACACCGTAAGTTTATAAGGCGATCACATATCAACTTCTGTTAATTTGGTATCCTTCTTGATTTTAAAATCAGAAACAATAAAAATAAAATAGATAAAAATTAAAAATTTGGAGTTTATAAGCTAAGGTCTACATAGGACAGACGGCATGATCATTTCAAGAAATGATAAACGAACATAATAATGCATATACACTGAAAAAATCTAATTTCACATATGCAGAGCATCTATTGGCCGAGAATCATAATTTTGACAATAATTTTTAAATTTTACATTTTATCGATAAGGAGCAAAACGTAAACCTTTTTGAAATACTAGAAATAAATAAACACAACCGAAATAACACAATATTAAACGACCAACTAGAAATAAGTCATGCACCCACCCCTATTAAATTTAAAGTTGTAAACATAAGATTGTCCCATTCTAAATATTTGTACCTACTTAAGAAGGGCACCAAATTAACAATAATTGATATGTAATCGCCTGATGAGGTTACTGTGTAATGAAACAATTGTAGAGGTTTATAAGTAAATCTTTTGAAACAAAAAACTCTTGAGTTTTCATTATTACATATAATAAATATAATTAAATTTCAAATGACGCTTCCGTGTATAATATTTCATCCGAATCTATTTTCGAATAAAGGAAAAAATAACATAATTTTCTAAATTATAAGCACTGTGTAACAATTATAATATAAATAGGTAACTACATCTGCGATAGTCTATATAAGACAGTTGATATAAATAGTGTACGAACGAAGAGAAGATTAATATAAATTTATAGTGAGATAAGTAACTGATTGTTAATTAAATAACTATATATACCTAGTGTTTTACTGTGTAGAATAAATTGCTTATATATAACGAAACCTGTTTAAGTAACTACGTACTAGAAAATTCGCTACACAATGTTCTACATTTATTATTTTATGTCCTGTTGTAGTAATAGTATTAATTTTTAGGGTATTCGCTAATACTTGTTGAAACTATTTCATATTAAACAAACAGAAACACAAAATTAGTTTCAAGATATTTATATTGAAGAACACAATTTTTTTAGCACACCGTGGCATCATCAGGTGATGAATCTACAAGCTTGTCTATTACATTTAATTTTATATAAACTAAAAGGGTGGGGATGGTTACAAAATGTATTAAAATCGATATTAAGTAGCGGCGAATTGTTCACTTCTAATTGGTCGTTTAAAATGATATCTAGTATATTTAATTTAAAACTTTTATTTTAAACATGTAGAACTTTGTAATCCAAATTGAAAACATGATTGTTGTCTAATAAATGTTGTGCATACGTGGATTCCTCTTTTTTATTACAGAAACTTTTGTAGTCTTCGTTTATACGAGTCTCAAATTTTCTACCAGATTGACATACGTAAACTTTAGTACAGTTATTACATTTTAATAAAAAGAGTCCAGATCTGTGATATAAAGGTGTTATACATTCATTATTTAAGATGTGTCTACCTAATGAGTTATTAGTCCTAAAATTTATAAAGCTATTATTGCTATTGTTTATATTGTTGCTAACCTTTACCGAGATATCACCTAAATAAGAATTAAGAACTAATTTTGTGTTTTTGTTTGTTTAAAATAGAATTAATGTTATGTGGTCGTTCATTATCATTTTAAAATGACTACTTTGAAAGTCGATTTAGACCCCCCGAGAAATTATGATTTTCTAAAAAAGCGGATATTTTTAAATTTCGTTTAATCTATTTTAATTCTTTTATTTGGACTTTTATTAATTAGGTTTGTTCAGTGTTGGGAAAACGTTTGAATTTTGATGAAGGTCTACAAGTTTACAAATGACAAACCGATGGACATTCCTATATAAATTGATTGTAACTCCATTATTCTATGTTTGGTCTGTGCCATGTTGTGTCCCCAAAAATCTTAGTCCCATCGGAATTGTTTCGTTGTTTAGTGCCCTAAATTAATATTGTTTGCTTAGTGTGGAGAAAATTAATACGACCGTTAATAAACTCACTCAACACTAACTAGGGTCACTCTCAAAGGGACCAACAATTATTCGTTAAGAATGAATGGTATTTTGTTGTTCAATTTTCTAAATACCCAGCCTTTTATTCTTCAGCATATGCATTTCTCAAGCGATAAAGAAAACTAGTTGCTATTTTCGAAGTGTTTGTAGTCTTTTGTTCATTTAGAATATTTTAATTCGACTTCTTACTTGTGAAAAAATTATTACAAGCTACAAAAAAATAAATTTGAACAAATATATAACAGCAATTGTGTAGATGGAAGCATATATAAAAATTGTGTAACATAACATAACAGGAATATTACTCTTAAAATATCGGGTGAAATGTGACATTGATCCCTTTGGTTTTTAGTTTTCATTATTCAACTCAGTTGGGCTTGCTGTATTTTTGTATTTGACATTATATGACTAAATATGACAGATGAGACTGTTGAAAACTTGAAAAGAAAATGAGAAAATGTTTGTGAAGACATGGTTAAATGAAGTAAACAATTTTAAAAGCTTCAGTAAAAACAAATGACATCATGAAGTGAAACGGACTAAAATGAATCCAGGAAAATTTATACCCCTAAGCGATGGAATTATTCAAAGAAAATTTTAAATTTTGTGTAAGCCCACAAGTTTAATTAACTCGATTTAAAGGCTAAAGTTTCTGTTACTTCGGACGAAGACAAATTCAGATGTTACTTAAAAATAAAAGAGCCTATTAGTGGAACACGGGATATTACCATATACCCAAGCCCAGATGGGAAATTCTGCTGAATTACAATGACTATAAAGTGAATCAGGTACTTTAGTAAAAATTAGAATTTATTTAATTACAAGAAAGTCTGATTGAAATAAAAAGGTATTCCAATTGGGTAGTAATTTTGGACTGAATGAAATTTACTGTTATCATTATTGTTGTCATTTTTATTCATTAGGATATTAAACAAATTGCAGAATTTTTTTAGTATCTGCTCTATCAGTTTGTCTTAAATAATAAAACATTTTTTCATTTTTTCCACTTCAAAAATGATTTTGTGTATTGGATTATCGTACGTACATCTTATCTTTATTTGCAAGTTATGATTCACACCGTCGTGTCGCTAAAGTGAGGTTCGAGGGTAAGTTTGTCAAGCAAACTCCAGCGCGCTTAATATGTAATTTAGAGTAGATTTTATAGCAAAAACGATGAAATTTTACTGTAATACGTCTTAAAGTTTTGAAGGTTTGATGTAGGAGAATACTTCGTGAAAAATGATCTATGTAATAATTTGTAGACTTTACACTTACTTACTTCAGTAGAACTTTGGCAAATCTTTTCCTTCAAAAGAGATGACGGTTTAAACCTTCTGCAAATTCGCCATGTTGATAATAAAAGCCTGTATGGAGTTAATGTGTTTAAGCTATGTTTTAATTAAACAACTATTACCAAAGCAAATATTCATTTTATGATTATACTGAAAATAGAAAATAACAACACGGTGATGATGCTGAAAGTACTCAAAGGTAAGGGTAAGGCCGAAACACAAAATATAAAGAGTCTTAACAGGCGGGCTGAAAAGTTCGTAGGCTGACCCATAGATGCACGTGATGAACTCCAAAGCGTGGAAAGACGCAAAAGTCGGCTGGCAAGTTATGGTATCAGTATTCTGAGATCTGGGATGCTCATGGTATAATATTCATTGACTATCGACTATCTTAAAAAGGGGAAAACGAACGAAAATTACGTAGCGTTATTGGAGCGTTTAAAAGACGAAATCGCGGAAAAGCGGCATCATTTGAAGAAAAAGAAAGTGCGGTTTCACCAAGACAATGCACCGTGTCACAAATCAATGAAATCGATGGCAAAATTCCATGAATTGGGCTTCTAATTGCTTCCGCATCTATCATACTTTGCAGGATCTGGCCCCAACGATTTTTTTCTGTTGTCAGACCTCAAGAGGATGCTCGCTGGATAGAAATTTCGCGCCGATGAAGAGATAATCATAATCGCCGAAACTTAAGGATCATACTGTTTTGTGCATGTATACGTTTTGAATACCTTCAATGCACAATTAATACTTAATGTTTTCATAATGCTGTACTTATTTTATACACGTGCATTTTATAACACGGAAACTTTTATTTTCTAAATAGCATCAGTGAGCGATTTCGGTTGGGAAATAGGGCATTTGAAGCTGATCAAGTCCATTTAAATACGGCTTTTCGGCAGCGCTAAATTTCAGTGTAATCGTAAGCACAACTGCTACTGCATTGCAATTTTATTCCATTTTCGCATCACGTAATTCTTGTGGAGTCAGCAGAGTTGAACTAACGGAAGATAAATGATGGAAAGTGTAGCGTAATGGACTTAACAATACGCTACAGAAAAACGATTAATGGTACGAGTACCTGTCTTAAATATTGTCGAATTTAGGTTAGGGGTGGCCAACAAGTCGATCGCGAGGTCAATTTTGGTCGATCGTCGGAGCCCTCGGAGTAGTTGTTTCTGTTGATTCCATATTTATATTTATATTTATATTTATATTTATATTTATATTTATATTTATATTTATATTTATATTTATATTTATATTTATATTTATATTTATATTTATATTTATATTTATATTTATATTTATATTTAGTTTACTTCCAGTACTATTTAATAATCTTTCCACTTATTGTAAAGTGGATTTTAGTTGGCGAATTGGTTCCTTTTTGTATTTCATCACCAGAAGGTCGTTAGTCCGAAGACTGATTGGTCACGCACCTTCGCTACGTATCTTCTTTTTATTAATTACTTTTGGATTGAATGTTTGTGATTTTTTTGTTGTTGTCGTACGGGTTCAGGAAAAAAATTAGACCTGCTTTGAACGTGTAGGAAACAAATTGTTTTTCTTTTGATTGTAATAAAGTAGGATATCCTGAAACCACTATGTGGGTTCGAAATGCGCAATAAAAATTCACGTCTTTTTCTGTTTTCCTCTTGTCATACCGTTGAGAATTAGCGAACGTTTTTCTTTATTTTATTAAATCTCGCATGTCACGTAGACACTTAATCCTCAACAGATGTGTGTTCGCTATTACTTGATAAAGTTTGCAAGATAATTGAAAAACTTCAAGTGAAAAGGAGTTTTATGTGAAAAGTTTAACAAATGTCACATTTACGTGAACGAGAAATGACGAAATTTACTTTGCGGGTTTGAAACAACGTTTTCTCTCTTTAAGTTTATTTTTAATAGTAATAGTGAACTTTTGCCATTTGAGAGTATTTTATCAGGAACCAACGTCGGCTTTGCTACATTTTAACCCGATTTTATTTCTTCCGGCAGTTATTTTATGCAATGGGCCTTAGATGTGGGATTTATGAGCCGGATGGAACGTTTTACATCGTTGACAGTACTACAGTAGTTCCTTTATGCGTGTAGAATTTTATCGGGGTATTATTTAAACAACTACTGACTACGTATTTTAATTCGTATAGTCTATTATTTTCAAGCGATCCAGTTCATTCACATTAAGATACAGGGGTCAATTTCAGGGTCATAAAATTGGAGTGTCTGTTTATAATATTAAAATGATCATTTTTTACTAAATGGATATGGATGTATGCACGGTACATATACCAAAATAGCATTTTTACAATTTTTGTCTGTCTGTCTGTTTGTTCCGGCTATTGTCTAAAACGGCTGGATCAATTTTGATGGGACTTTCACTGACAGATAGCTAATATAATAAGGAGTAACATAGGCTACTTCTATTTTAGAAATGTATTATTATTATTAATAAATGAATAACTATTAACTTCTAAAATAAATTATTAATTTCTAAAATAAAAGTAGCCTAAGTTACCCCTTATTACATTAGCTATCTGCTAGTGAAAGTCCCGTCAAAATCGGTCCAGCGGTTTCAGAAATTAGCCGGAACAAACAGACAGACAGAAAAAAATTGAAAAGCGCCTCCCACCACTTAAAATCACAAAGGCTGCCTGTCGCGCGGGCTTAGAACGCGCGAGCTGGTTAATACTAACGGTTGTGTCTCAACCACTTTCTTTTAAAATTTTGCAAACAACTTTTTTGTTAAATTCTACGCGGTTGAAGTTGCGGGCATTACTACTTATATACTATACAATAACTTGCCTTCGCTTGTATCGAATTCAGGCACTCAGCGTGGACTATTAGGACCGTTACTAATTAAAAAGAGAATTACACAGCTTCAACATTTATTAATTATTTAAGTATCGTTGTATTGTGGCTGATTTAAGTGCAATATTCCTCGAGACTCTGGAAACAAACCTGATAACTTTTGTTATAGTCGTAGTGAAGTGACTTTTGTATATTAAAAATGTAGTATTAGCTTTTTAGGACAAAACCATATCGCTCGTATTTTGGGTACAAAGTTGGCGATCAAGATAAAAAGTGGTCACTTCAGATATCTTGCAGTAATTGTGTTACAGCATTCACAATTGGCTTACCGGTAAAGGACGTTTAATCGCTTGTGGTGTTTCAGTGTCTGGCGAGAGCCCATAGACGATGATACTGATTGTAATTTCTGTACTTCCTGTTAAAAAATATACGAGGCATATTTTTTAACTGGGAAACTCTAGATCATCCTCCGTACACCCCTGATCTGGCGCCCAGTCACTACCGTTTGTTCCTGCACTTGAAAAAACATCTGGGCGGTCAGCGTCTTCAAGACGATGACAAAGTTAAAACAATTGTGATGCAGTGGTTAACAGTTAACAAGTCAGAGTTCTATGAGAAGGGTATTCAAAAATTGGTCACTGGTGAAACGTTATGATAAGTGCCTCAATATTGAAGGAAATTATGTAGAAAAGTAGATTAATGTACAGGCTTTCATGTAAAAATAAAATTATTAAGATATCATTGCACGTTTTTTATTAATTTCAAAACGGTACTTACTTAAAAAAAAACATGCCTCGTATCAGCAAGGAGAAGAAGATGGTGTTATGATATCCAAGTTTTCTTTCGCAGATTTGATCTATTCTACATATAGTAACCGATTGAATATATTTAATGTGCCAAAGGAATACTCCCTTGGTACTGACTGATGATGATTCAGTTAATGATGTGCCAGAAGATATGCACCAGCCGTTGACATCAAATCACTTAAGAGATTTAGATTTGTTCAAGAAAAATGCAGAGCTAATAGCGTCTGACTCGCATCAGTGGAATTTATTAGAAAGTACAGCCACGTCTTTCTTTACAGCATTCGTCAGAAAGACTTCACAATTTGGTTGCCTGTTGTGATATTGATGGTTTGTTAACTGCATTGAACATAAGTCATGTTCTTCAAGAATGGGGACTTCTCGACTTAAATTTAAAAACTGTGCTGGCCCTTAACGAAAACCAAATTCCATCAATTTCAACTGGTAAAAACGTGAAAAGACCGAAATTTAATATACTATGCCGTTTGTTAAAGAAATTAATTTGAATAAATATAGGCCTTTGTTGAAACCCTTTTTTATCTATAATTATCCTAATAAGTATAAGTAACTGCAAAAAAATTTTTTGAGGCCAAAACGTAGGTTCAGCGGGCATTTTGGATCGATAGATTCAGTTGAACTCAAAAAATTGTTCAAGCTAATCAATCAATCCTTCAATGTAAAAATGGTTGCCTTCAATGGTCTAGTCCATAGATTATTTAAAATATCTCTCTCAGGTGATAATTTTAATCCCGAAATAAACATTTTAAAAACACTAGCTCAAAGAAATTGTTATGATCAATTTTTAGTCGATCGATTGGTAAAAGAATGCTTTACGGCCCAATTGCACAAGATAAATCAGATGATAAATATTGTATGATTAATTACATAAAAGATATAGGTATAAAAACTGTTATAAACTGTCTAAACTAGATTTAAAGTATATACGACTCAATAAATTAAATTAAAAAAAAATATTAGTATATAATAAGAACAAAATTGACATCAAGGAAAGAAACGGTGTTTATAAAATAAACTGTAGTAATTACGACGCAGTTTACGTAGGACATACAGGTATATCTGTTATTACGAGATTCAAAGAACATTTGTGTACAATAGAAAAAAAACAAAATTGTACTGGCATCTCGGAACATTGTCTCACTAATAAACATAATATCACATTAGATTCTGTTAAATTAATTCATATAATTCTTAAAATAAAATGTTACATTTTTATGAAACCTTAGAAATTAAAAAAATGCATCAAAAACAACGAAAACATTGTAAACAGCCAGACTGAATTAACAACAATAATTCACCCCTACTCAATGTATATCTAGTTTAAATATAAATAACTGGAAATGACATGTTAGCATTTAATACAAAATCTGTATCTTATTATTATAGTCTTATAACCGAAACGAATTCGTCAAGAATTATAACAAACTCTGTGAAACTATACTAACTAACGTGTTTTGTATTCACCTTAACTTTGATTTCAAAAAAGCTATTTTACAAATGAATATAGAAAGAAAGTGGAAATTAGCAAGCCAATATAATTGAATATTCTTTGTACGTACTTACATGACAGTGGAATTTGTTTTCTATTTTTAGGAATAATTTTCTGTGCTACGTAATGTTAGATGTCCTGTATAACGGTCAGTACAAGTATACGACGGCGTGATATTAATTTTGTTGTTCCTTATACTGTGTATTTTATTATTTATTCAGATACGAGATTTAATGGAATAAATTTTGGCATTTCCCCTTGTCTCATGACATTTATGTTCCACCGGGCGTCATAATCATTAGTATAATTTGATTACTTCAATATCCTCTGCCACAAATCAGCCACAACTAAATAATAGGAACAGGGAAGATAGCCGTGGCCTCATAAAATTGCGTGCAGAACTGACCTTAAAGGAAAGCTCTCATCGACCTTATTTTATAAGCGTAGTTGAGCTTTTAACAACTTGTTAAATGCATTGTTTTACATTGTATTTTGTATTAACGGATAACTAACATAAGTGTTAATGAACACTGAAACTACAAACCTACATTTTATTGTGTAACAAGAGCATTTTGCTCATTACTTATATTAATTACAATAGTCCAGCTGAACCTTCCTTTATAATATTCAAGTAAAAAAACGATATAAATGTCATTCTTTTTAATTATTATATTAATTAGGCTTTTACTTTTTGTAACTCCATTTTAAAAAAACACACAGTGAAACAGTACAGTTTCAAAAACCATTCTTATTGACATATCTACAATAATTATTTCGCGACATTGTGCTTCTTCAGGTGGAAGAATAAATAACCATAAACTAAGTACAATTATCTTATAAACGAAAGTAGATAATCTAAAATGGGGTGAAGGGTGAATGCAATGTTTAAATTACTTAAAAATAATAGTATTTAAAAGAAGAGAATGATCAACATCTAAATTAAACTTTTTAATTTAACTTATTAATTTCTAAACATTTTAAAAGAATAAGCATTTTTACTTACGCTTGCAATATGTATAATTCTTGACCCTTACCTAAATTATGTTTATTAGTAGCTAAATATTCTGCATAGAGTTATTTTTATTTTCATTGTTTTCAATTTCACAAACATAAAACAATAAATACAAATAATACTGAGCGTAAAATATAATAAATTGATTGATATAGTTCAGAAATCCAATTTAGATATAAAAAATTTCATAAGTATGTCTGTTTCTATTGTCTTATATAATAATTCAAAAATGTATATGTTTTTCAAAGTGTAATCTGTAGAATATTATTTACAATGTTGCATAATTTTCATTAAAAATATTACAGTCTGCATTGAATGTATTCTCCTTAAGGATACATGAAATACAATAAAAATTTAATAGTTTCGACCTTTACTTGACGAAACTCCATCTTAATTAGAAAAAACAAAACTAAAGATTTTCACATATTTTATTTACTATTCGTAACATATGTTTCGCCAGACTTTGGCTTCCTCAGACGTGAGTACTTACTACTAAATAAACATTGCAACCTGGTTGAGCAGGGTTCCTAATTTTTTTATATTTATTAATTTCTAGGTTTTCCAATAATGTTAACTTATTATTGAAATTATTCATTAAGAAAATAAGAGCTGTAAGTTAACATTACTGGAGAACCTAGAAATTAATAAATATAAAATAATTAGGAGCCCTGCTCAAAGACTAGACTAATGGCAACAACTCCCCACTTTATTGTAAATATTACCACCACCCTTATTGTATATATATTTAATCACCCAGGTTGCAATGTTTATTTAGTAGTAAGTACTCATGTCTGATGAAGCCAAAGTTTGGCGAAACATATGTTACGAATAGTAAATAAAGTGTGTGAAAATCTTTAGTTTTAGTTTTTTTTTATTACAATAAAAATATTTGAAACTACCATACTTAAAACAGTTTTAAATTTTTTAACCGAGTTATCGTAGAGTCAATTTGAACTAAAACAGAAAATGAGATGAAATGATATTTAAAGAGGTTAGGGAGTCATATTGTTAAAAGAATCAGTTGTGCACAAAAACAGTAACTAACTGATTGTAAGAGACACATCTGGAAATTTTGATTTAGTTAAAAATTAGCCGTGATATAAAAATGAATGGTTAACTTTTTTAAGAGTACGTAATATTTTATGGTTTCACAAAATTGTGTTTATTATTTTCGTCTGATTTTTTATTTAACGACTATTTTGTTTTATTGCTAATTATTAACAGCTTCACCTAATAAAATTTCTCAGTACAACTTTGCCAATTATTATTTTTTGCGAAAAACCATTTTGTTTAGCAGTGTAACTCCTTAAGATGATCTTTTGGTGCATGCGTCTCTGTATGTTACTATGTTACGGCTAATAGGTATAAATGGAACAATTCGTGCAATATCCGGTTAATAAGTGTTCTTTCATCCTATTTTCACCTCATGAATGATAAGGTGATGGCTGATGTGATATTACATCAATTTTATTGAACGGATCAGCTTCGGTTTGGTCAAATTAAATAAAACGAAACAGTATTGTTGAGACAATATAATATTTAGTGAAACTTGTTCGTTTTATTTAATTTTATTTAGTTTAATTAGTATGTTTCACAAAAAGTGCACCTTTCAAAGTTTAAGTTTTCGGTTTGGTCACTGATTCATCGAGGCCACTTATGCTATACTGATGAGAACTGATAGGTTCGAAATCGCGACCCATGTTTGGATTTTTTCGATCAAAAATTAATTATTCTTTGTAAATAGGTTCCTCATTCCCTATGATTAACTAATTATTAACTCAGTAACTAATAATGTTACCATAAGGTACGGAACTTTCAGGTGCGAGTCAAAATCACACTAGCCCATATTAATTATTTTACAGGATTTTATGTAACTTACGAAAATAGAATTGTAATAAAAGAGATTGATTCATCGGTGATGCATTTGTGAAACATTTTAGAAATAATGAAAAATGCACATTTAGTAACAGATTACTCTTGAGAAAGGTCTAATCATCCGAAACATATGTAGAGTTTATACAATAAAACTTTGAAACATTTAAAAGCAGTTCTTTTGTATTTTTCATTATAGAATTTTAGTTTCAATAATATTTTACTGCTTTCTTATGTAAATACAGCCATAAATATATTTATTCCTGTTTATGTAAAATTTTAATATTTAACTACCTGTTTTTGTAAATTATTTTAATTGTTTTATTTAATATATGTCTAATTTATTTTATGTTTCATTAAATGCCGGTCGAAGTTTAATGTTCATTTGATGAATTCATTAGTATCATAATTCATGTCCGGTGTTTCCATTATAAAAATTATGGTGAACTATTTTTGCTTTGTTGTTGTACAGCAAAAGTGATTACGTAATAATGTAAAAATTGTTTGCCTTTTATTCATTCGATTGCCTTTTTACGTAGAATTCCTCACTCATGCATGTTTTGGACATGTTTTACATTAAGGCTGCGGCGAAAATGTCACGAAAGGTATGTTAGATAATGTCTTTCCGTATTATAAAATAAAAGTTTTCGAGAAAGCATGTTACAAATTCATTTTGTATTTTTATGGCTCTCATGAATAAAAAACTTAATTAATTCCGTCAATTTCTATTCATGAAATACTGACTAATTATTTGTTTGGAGGATAATGTTGAATTGTTGTTAGTTTCGAGATTTTTTTTTATATAAATAAGTTTGTAATATTTTGTATTAAATCGTTGGCAGTTCTTACAAAGAAGACTGATAGATATACAGAAAACTCAGTAATAAGTAATTACACTTTTTAATACATTTTTCAATAGGGTAAGGATATACGGCAGAATGTTAGCCAAATTCGAAAAAGAAAGAGGCGACACCGGCTGTGTGTGTGTTTTATTACACGAAACATTTCGATTACATTCAATTCCCCAATAACTCAAAAAGTATTACACCTACACACGTTTGAATTTTTAGTAAGACCCTATTGAACACCTAAAATTCCAAATTTGATTAGTAAACGTGTGATAGTTCTCGAATTATTATGATATAGAAAGTGTTATTCTAAAAAAAGAAGGTAATAAAATTGTTTTTCGTCTAATTATAAAGGATCACAAATCCCACATTTGGAAGGCGTCCTACACAGTAGGTACAACGCACTGAAAGCAATACCTACGACCGGTTTCAACCTACCGGGTCTCATCAGGTGGGCGCCGGCAGAAAGGCTATTACAAGCTATTTAATAAATATAAATATGGAATCAACAGAAACAACTATTCCGAGGGCTAATACCCCTACCGGTATTGAATTACACTGTTGATTCCGAACGATTATTAGACGAAGATAACAATCCAAAAAAAGAAGGTGTTAAAATTGTTTTTCGTCTAATTATAAAAAATTACAGATCCCACATTTTGAACGCGTCCTACACAGTAGGCACAACGCACTGAAAGCAATATCCTACGACCGGTTTCAACCTATCGGGTCTCATCAGGTGGGCGCCGGCAGAAAGGCTATTAACTATTTAATAAATATAAATATGGAATCAACAGAAACAACTATTCCGAGGGCTAATACCCCTACCGGCATTGATTTACACTGTTGATTCCGAACGATTATTAGACGAAGATAACAATCCAAAAAATAAGGTAATAAAATCCTTTCTCGTCTAATTATAAAGAATCACACATCCCACATTTGATGAGACTCGATAGGTCGAAACCGGTTGTAGGATATGGCTTTCGGAACGATGCACCTACTGTATAGGACGCGTTCGAAATGTGGGACCTGTGATCCTTGAAATTTAGATGAAAACGGATTTTAATGCCTTCTTTTTTGAATATGTTATATCTTCGTCTAATAATCGTTCGGAATCAACAGTATAATTCAATGTCGGTAGGGATATTAGCCCTCGGAGTAGCTGAAAGTGTTATTAGCAAAGTTGCTCATTGACTCACTCAAAAATTTAGACCACTTTAGGGTGACTTAGCAACGTGAATGTTGGCATCATGATATATCATTAACCGCATAAAAAGGAAAAGATCTGAAAACTACAAATTATTGCCTTTTGAAAATGATATCGGTATGATCACATAACGTTAACAGAATTGATTTAATTTTATGTTAATTATTGACCAATAAAATGGCAATAAAAAGTTAAAAATGACAAAACTTTTTATAAATTACTGATATCCGAACAAAAGCAAAAACGTGAGTTCGGACAAACGGTAGGACGAAGGGCATTGTAGACTTCGCCAATAAAGGAATTGGGCTCTGAACGGGTGCTAAGTTCCACAGGAACTTGCAGGAAGAACTTAAAATAGGAATTTATGACGTTTTTTAATTTATTTAATATAAAATTAGTTACGTTCTTTGACAATTAATTTGTAATTTGGCAAGATTTATATCCAACCAATTTTTTTGTAGAATTAATTAATAAATTAAATAGGAAAGTTGTTGAGTTTGATAATTATAACCCCGGAACAGTTAAAAAACGAGGTTATACCTATAACCTTGTTATGTTATGGTTGCAGTAGGTTTTTCATTTTGACTGTTCTTCTAAAAATGTTTTTAATTAAATTCGAAATTCGGTTATATCTGTGGCTCATTCGATGTAGACGGTTAGCCTCTTGTGTGAATTTGAGAAGACCCCTTATCTAAGTTTGAGAAGTATGTTGAAAGGGATGTTTTTTTTCCTTATTGCAGCAATAGTCGGTTGTTGTGTTAAACTTCAGCCAGAGATTAGGTTTTCAAATAATTTATAGTCATATTGCAAAAATACTCGCATTTGTGTTCTTTTTATTAATATTAGATTAAGAGAGAAAGAGACAGAGAAATAGAGGAGAGAGAGAGAGAGAGAGAGAGAGAGAGAGAGACAGAGAAAGACAGAGAGAGAGACAGAGAGAGAGACAGAGAGAGAGAGAGAGAGACACACACAGAGAGATAGAGAGAGAGAGAGAGAGAGAGAGAGAGAGTGAGAGTGAGAAAGGGGACCGGAGTGCAGGAGCGTCATCGTTGACGATTGCCGTGAAAGTATTATATATATAAACTTTAGTTGATTAGTTTTATTTGAATTTACTGTAATATATTTGTTTAGATTGAATTAAGAAGAAAAAATTTAATCAAGTAGTTTTCTTCTTTCTTTCTCCTTACAGTTCAGGAGTGGGATAGACTTTCGCACTGAGAGCATTTATAGGCAAAATTTAGGGACTTTTTAATGTGCAGAAAAAGAACAATTTATCATTCTTTCCGGAAACATGGAAGCTTAAATGTTTACATGTATCAAGCGGAAACAGAAATCGATAGAACACCATTATGGACTATCCATCATATATGAAAAATACAGGCTCACTTTTAAAAAAATATCGTCTTGTGTCACAATAAAAAGTGAAACTTAATACTTTAAATACAAAATGTAGTGCTAAGTTGGAGAAGGATAAAAAATAATTATTCAATAGCGTCTTTAAAACATATCAAGGACAAGCTGTGCCCGCGATTTCGTCCGCATGGAATTTAACAAAAAACTTATTTTTAAAATTTTAAAGGAAGTCGTCGAGACACAACCGTTAGCAATAGCCCGCTCGCGCGTTCTCAGCCCGCGCGACAGGCAACCTTTGTGATATTAAGTGGCGGGAGGCGTTTTTACAATTTTTATCTGTCTGTTTGTTCCGGCTAATCTCTGAAACGGCTGGACCGATTTTGACGGACTTACACTGGCAGATAGCTAATATAATAAGGAGTAAGTTAGGCTACTCTTTAATTTTAGAAATTAATTATTTATTTTAGAAATTAGTAATTATTGATTAATAATAATAATCAATTTCTAAAATAAAAGTAGCCTAAGTTACTCCTTATTATATTAGCTATCTGACAGTGAAAGTCCCGTCAAAATCGATCCAGCCGTTGCAGACATTAGGCAGAACAAACAGACAAAAAATTTAAAAAAATCTTATTTTGGTATATGTACCATGTATACATCCATATGCATTTAGTAAAAAATGGTTATTTTAATATTACAAACAAACACTCCAATTTTCTTTATATGTATCGATGTATAGATGTATAGATTAGAAGTTAATTTAAATTCCGGAATTAAAAATGTAGTTTTAATAATATAATACCTATAAATGACACTTTATAAAAATACGATCTTGATAGTATAAATTGAAAACTTTTGATGTATTGCATAGTAGGGGTAAGCAGCATACGAAATAATTACTAAAACAGTTACTGGAGTAATTGGGTTACTGAATAAATTACGTCTTAGTAGTACTTAGTACAGGTCTGAGTTTCTACATTGTCTTGCTAATATTAATGAGGATGAATAAGGACTGTGGGCTAATATTAAAGGGTCAAAGAAATGATATTTTGTCATAAATAAAACAAATACAATTCTACTTTAAATCATTTTTATTCTTTACAATTGTTTCACTTAAACATAAGTATCTTATGTATTAATTGTAATTGTGTTTCTATATTTATATCTGCATTTACCGGTGGGGGAAGAAGTTTACAAATTTCGTTATTAGAGGGGATGAATGTATATTTTATATTTCGTTAAAAGCTGGGTTGTTTTCTTTTTTTATGCGTCTTTTTATTTCCATTGTTTAAGTGAAACAATTGTAAACAATGAAAGTGATTTAAAGTGGAACTGTATTTGTTTTATTTGTGAGAAAATATCCATGATAATGAAGTTTCATAAAGTAGATGCCGATACAACTCAATATTTATCATATTGGTCATACTTCCTCACCACAGAAGCGATACCAAAAGTGATTATTGATTACATTCCCTAAGGTTGTTTAGTTGCAGGTTCGCTTATAATTATTCCAGTGTTTTGCAAATTTCGTTGAATATCATATTAAAAGCGACCATGGATATATCAAATGAGCGAAATTTATGAGCAAGGCTTAAACGTATGTAGGTGGATTAAGGATCCTATTCAAAATGCAAATAGAAACTTGACATCCACTGCATTTTAAACGGATTAAGTTTGTAACTAACCGAAAGTTTCGATTACATTTTGGAAAATAACCACGTTCTCTTGCCACTGCTGTCTACTAAATGTCTACTACTAAGTAATATACAGTACCTAGTGTCAAAATGTGTAGGGGATCGTCCATTGCTTTTATTTTATGAAAAACGAGAAGTATTAACAACAATTAATAAAATAACGACGAAAAAATCGTTTTGTTTCAACTGTTTATTATAAGAAACACACAATTGTTTCGATCAACAGATCATTATCAAATTGACAGTTTTAAGTAGAAATGCTAAGATTAGAAGTTATTACACGAGTATATATACCTAATCTTTTTTATCCTTACGACTACCTGATATGGAAAAACCTTTACTTAACTATAATGGCGACAACAGCAAGGGTGTATTGTGCGAATATATTTCGGTTTGATTATTTACTAACTTATCTTTCTTATTCTTCAAGGCCTTTTGAATTTCTAAATTTTCTAAAAGGTTAAGCAATCTGCCTTTGTTTTGAAAATGTAGTACCTTGGTGTTGTCTTCTCATAGTCATGTATTAGATGAAGACAACACCAACAATTGTAAGAGTTTCTTATAATAAACAGTCGAAACAAAACGAATTTTTCGTCGTTATTTTATTTATTTAACATGTTTCATTATGACTGCACCATTAACAGCCTTTCTTAGTATTGACAACATTTTATAGGACAGTTTTATGATAAATATGTTCAGGAAGCATGCGTGATATATTAATTTATCAACAATTTAAGTCAACTGAACGGCTAAAATCTCTTTTAAAGGTAAGACGTGTGTCACATCGTAGATGTTCACTACAATTATTACAGCTAAGCTAAATAAGAGAAAGACAATGATCACAGTTATGACATTATATTTCTTTCGTAGTTTCTTCTTACAATTAATAGTATTCTTTAATCTAGTGAATATATTCAAAAAAGGAAGGTATAAAATCCTTTTTCGTCTAACTACAAAGGATCACAGAACCCACATTTAGAACGCGTCTTACACAGTAGGCACAGCGCACCGAAAGTCATATCCCACGAGCGGTTTCGACCTATCGGGTCTCATCAGGTGGGCGCTGTCAGAAAGGCTTTTACAAGCTATATAAATATAAGTATGGTATCAACAGAAATAACTACTCCGAAGGCTAATACCCCTACCGGCATTGAATTATACTGTTGATTCCGATGGATTCTTAGAAATATTCCAGTAAATATGTTTGACTATGGTTTATAATGATTTAATGAGATCCACGGAATCATGTAGAATTTAGCCTGATTTTTAGTTTTTACCGTACTTAAGAGTCGAGTGATTAACTTAACTGTACCACCAAAAACTTCAAATCTCTAATTCTAATATAACTGATAATTATTATTAATTTTACCGTCAAGTAATTAAACGGAAAATGTCCTGCAGACACTCTCTGAATGCCCTTGTATTATTTTCTGGAATGTATTGATTTTAGAGAATGTTTGAAAATTGGAATAATTAATAGATACAATTTATTTTAAATTTATCGGCTACCTTGTCATTTCCTTTTCCTATGTGAATCAGTTTCCCGTTGAAGCGTTATAGGAGTAATTGTGAAAATTGTTTACCAGAATTACTAGGTAAAAGCAGTGCCATAGATTAGTTTCTCCTAATAATAGAAACTTGAAAGTAGGTATTATTTTCCCATTAAATTCACTCGAGAGCGCTTTCAATATAATGAAGAATTTTTACTCATTGTTCCTTCTAAAAATAGTGAACTAAATCTGTCATTTCAGAAATTGTTTCTTAGTTAGTGGTTTTATGGCAGGTTCAGTAAACATTACTTTTAAGTTTTATTTAGTCAACTGAATTTAGGCATTAATAAAGTGACTATAATAATAAATAAAGACAATGTGTAAACATTTACATTTGTATACTCGTTATAATTATACTTCTGTTTACTTATTTATTTAGCCGGTGTAATATATATATAATAATTGCTATGTATTTATTTAAACAATGTTTCGATTATACACGTTAAATAATTTCGCCGTACAGAGCTACCCCTACTGGTCGGGATGAGAAATCAGCGAGTAGTGGCTACTCGAAAGTTTAGATATAAATGGATTTATTAAGTTAAATTTAATTCGTAAATAGAATACCGATATAAAGAACTAGTCATTTTTAAGTTTATTTTAAATGTTATTTAACCCCACCAGCTGCTATTAAAATTAGTAGTTAAGGAAATATATTAAACAAAGAACACCCACCGGTTCGTTTCCAAGTCAGTTTACCCTGGTCCAAGATCTCTCATTATATTTTTTATTATTTCATCTTTTTTCTCCTTCCAACCCATGACAACTAAATAGAAGCTGAGGGCTTGCCGCTCTGTCCTGCTGTTTTGCACCATAGTGTCGGTTGGAGGGACTATAGGCTTGTAAAAATGAAATAAACAAAAAAATTAAGAATTCCTGTACCAAACTAGCAAATGCAACTGGCGAAACAATTGTTGCGGAAATTATCTGTCATTATTTACTTTTGGAACTACTGTAAATGAAATTCATAAGACAATTTAGATTGAATAGTTTCTGAAAAATTCGGAATGTTCTGTTAAATGTTTCAGGAGAGTAAGGTGCGTATGCATCTGTCAATATTTGAACTCACTTTCGGACATTCCTATTTTCAGTTCATTTGAAACCTACGTACTGCTTTGCTTATACTATGGTCATCATTATCATAATCATAGGGTTGCCAATACAAAAACTGGTTGGACACGTACCTCCACTCCTTTCTATCCTGAGTCAATCTTCACTTTTCGCTAAAGCTAAAATATTTTACATCCCTAACTATTTGCCTCTTTTTACTGCTATTTCTACATGTAATATGTCTCTAACAAACCCTTCATGTCCCAATAGGGACCAGAGACATCCTGTCTCTCCTTGTCATTACTGGCTTCCAAAGCGCCCTTTGTTCTAAACATGACACTTAAATCTTTTGGCACTTGGTGAAACATATTGGAATATTTGATGAAGTTATTATACGAGGCATGTTTCTTAAGTAAGTACCGTTTTTAAATTCTGCCACATTCCGCGCAAGCGCACTGAGTACCTACATCTCTAACCTACGATCTGATTCGCCCTTGTTTACGTTGTTTACTGAGTGTTTAAGATGCCTCCGATAATTGTGGGTCCCGCCAACTGTGAAGTCCGGGCTATTATACGATTCCTCAGTGCTAAAGGACTAATTCCTATTTATATTTATCCTGAGATTTGTGCAGTTTACGGACAAAACACTATGAGTGATGGAATGGTAAGAAAGTGGGTGAGAGCATTTGAAGATGACCGCACAAACGTGCATGACAATGCCCGTCTGCATGTGGCTAATCGGACCAAAGATCTCATCACATCTTTTCACTAGGAAACTATAGATCATCTTCCGTACAGCCCTGATCTCACGCCCAGTGACTACCATTTGTTTCTGCACTTGAAGAAACATCTGGGCGGTCATCGTCTTCAAGACGATGACGAAGTCAAGACAGTTGTGATGCAGTGGTTAACAATTAACAAATCAGGCGGCAGAGTTCTATGAGAAGGGTATTCAAAAACTGGTCAAACGTTATGACAAGTGCCTCAATGAAGGAAATTATGTAGAAGGGTAGATTAAGGTACATGATACAAGATTCATCTAAAAATAAAATTTTAAAGATATTTTTGACCGTTTTTTTATTAATTTCAACACGGTATTTACTTAAAAACATGCCTCGTAATTTCACAATGGCTTTAATGAAAACTTTGACAGTTGCTTCGCCGATTAAGTCATTTTCTAATACTAACAAAGTTGTAATGTTGTACTGTTGTGAAACTTTAATACCAAGTGTTTTTTTGTTTTCGTCAACCTTAACAATTAGCTTTTTGTTCTCCTTCTCTTTTTCATATCTCCTCATTTTTAACCTATTATATCCATGCTATTTCATCACCACATATGAAATGCTTCTTTTTCTTTTCTACCCCACCTACCATCAACGTTTCGCAATCATACCGAGCTGTGTTCCAAACACACACTTTTTCTAATTTATTTCGAGGTTCTAAACTATTCAATCGCGAGCACAGAACCGATTTCCTTTTGTTAAAAGTGATTCTATGCTGCATTATCTTCTGCTTTATGTGTCTACTACTTTTTTCACTTTGACTGATGTTATCTTACTTTCTAGGTATCAAAAATAGTCGACTTCTTTTATTTTTTTATCTTTTTTTATTAGTAGAAAAACAAAAACACAAATAGCTTCAATAAATATATTACATTAACCTCGACAATTGTTTCGGCTAAGCAGCCATTAGTTCGACTAACTACATTAAAAATTCAAGTTACAAAATCAAAAACTATTCAAATAAATTTAACATTATTACTGTAGAAATCAAATTTAATATGGGCACCGTGTTAATTAACAGTAAGAGCAAAAAATCGAATAACAAACATAAAAGTGAAGTTTACCAATTTAACTGTCAGGATTGCGATGCAATCTACGTAGGACAAACTGGCTGTTCTTTAGAAATTCGTTTTAAAGAACATCTAGCCAGCATAAAAAACAAAAAAGATGCTACGGGTATAACAGAACACTGTCTACAAAAGAATCACAATATTAACATTGACAATCTTAAATTATTACATTATCAACAAAAAAGGCCGAAAGTTAACTTTGTAGAATTTTTAGAAATCAAAAAGATATGACCGAAAGAAGAACATTGTAAATAATCAAAAAGAATTGTATTCTCTTAACACCCCACTTATTTTGAACTTGTAACATGTTTGGGGGTAGTAATATACAAAATGTGATGTACATATTTAGAATTAGTATAGGTTGTACATTATCAAATGTTTGCTTAGCAAACAATTGTCGAGCTTAATTAAATATATTTGTTGAAATTGTTTGTGTTTTTGTTTTTCTACTATTAAAGCATGCTTCATCACCTTTGCACAGTCGAAGGATTAAATTTTTTTTATTAGATCTAATCCTGCTTTCACCTTCCTTAGAAATTAATATTAATTTTTTTTTTGTTACACGCTCAATTACGTATCTGGAAATTAATTAAAATTCACATGTACAATAACATGATCTATAATGTACTAATTTTAAGCTTAACCGTAATCCTGTGGAAAAATCTGTGACGGTTTTATTGCTGAAAACGTGTTTTGGCAGTCAACGATTTTGAATAATAAAATTAAATGAGAAATTGTCGTCCCTTCCTACAACTCGGGACTTTTCATCTATAAAGCTTTATGGGTTTGTTTTGGTAAGAAAAGGCGTAGTAGGTATTTTTTTATTTGAGTACAAACACTAGCTTTCGTAGATTCTTTTTGTTAGGCTTTTAGGTACAGCTGTGAAAACTTTTCCAGTTTTTCTCATGTTGCCATTACTTCAATTCTCACAAATTTCTCGGCCCGAATGTTTACAACGACTACAAATTGGGTAAATTATATGAAAAAGTTACTTAGTATAATCAGCCAATCAAATTTAGCGGGAAAAGGGATCTTGTAAATTATTGTTACGTAAATTTGTCGAAAATAATGGATTTTGACTGGATATTATACAGAATTATAGATCTATTTTATGATTGATTTTTTTATTTATCTGCCTTTTACATCTACCAAATTCTCTTTCTGTTGTGGGTTTATTTTTATATTCCAGATTACCTTACCTTAATAATTTTCGATTGGGGTTAGAATAACAGTAAATGACTTTTATATCGAAACCTTAATGTTTTTCTAATATTAAAACTCACTATTGACGTGTTCTGATATTTAAATATCAATATAGAAAAACAATGTAAATTTTTCAACCAATTTTATTAACAAAAACTCAACAATCGTTTCGACTAAGCAGTCATTGTCAAGAGTACATTAAGGCAATATTAAAGTAAAAACAAAATTTTTTTTTATGTGTTTCATTCCCACCAGTTTCTCGTGCTGGTGGGCGGGCAGTCCCTCCGACCTACACTGTTGTGCAAAGCTGGAGGGTAGGCCGTAAAGTCCTCCTCCTTCGGTAATCGTGGGAATGGGTGGGTGGTGTGGTTAGGGAGAGAAGGATGAGACGGATAAAATGAAGACAGAAGAGAAGTGAAAGATTATCTGTGGAATATTACTGCCCCAGCATTAGCCTAAATGATCCGAGGAAACTACAGAAAACTTGGACCAGAGCAGCCCGACTCGTGTGACCTCCCGAATTCTAAGCAATGATCTAGAGCATAGAGCTGCGCTGGAATGATTGTATTGCTCTTGATGAAGTTATGTTGATGAATAAAGTCAATTTTGAACGTGTTTTCTTTGTTAGGCCCGGGACTTTTCAGCTCATGTATTATAGTTATGCTTTTCGTCTTACTTCTTTAATACAACTTTTTATTTTTTCTTTTTAAAAACTCATTAATTCAAGTCGCATTCGCTCAATTTAAGCCACACAAATTGTTTTCTTAGAGCTTAAGAAATTATATTTCTTGCTTTTACGGAATACCTATACATATAAACGCTATAATAGCTGTCTCCTTAAGTTATTCCCATAATTTCATCTTATTATTCTTGTTTTACTACTAAGAACTTTACTACGGAATTTTTTCACAAATGAATACACATGTTTTTCTCTTTTGTTGACTAATTTATAAGAGTATCGTTTTTTTTAATGATTTTAAACTTTTGTATTTATTTTTGTACTTTTCCGTGTGTCCTCATTTTAACATCACAGGGAAATGCTCATTTTGGATTTAGTACTAAAGCTTATTTCTTTTCATTTTTTGAACCGCCTATATATGACTGTAATGACCAAAATAAAGTTAATCGATGGAGCACACCCACGCGTAATAATTTATGAACTGGTAACGTATAGCTTTCTTCTTTTTGTCGGTAAAATTACTCATTAACTGGCATATAATACACAGAGGTAACGTAAAACTTCGCCTGGCCGATAATTTATTTCGATTCTTTTTGCTTTTCACCGATGTGCTTAAGGGCTCACGTTACATCAATAAACTTCCCAAAAATTTGATATTTTTAGGCGCAGCTATATTGTGCAATAAATCATCCAATACAAAATGTACCTTAAGGTTTTCCTTTTTTCCTTGGATTGACAATAAGATATAAACAATTATATTGAAAACCCAAAATTTATTATAGGTTAAGAACGATAATTCTTCCTGTGATGGTTTAATAGCAATTTGTTTTCAGTGTACTCATACATAAATGGTAGGTAATGTGTATACTAAACTGGTTCAAAAAAGCAGTTTGCAAAACGATTAAATTTGTTACCTTGGAAATAAAATTTATTAAAGAATGCAGATCAAATATATACAATAAAAGAAGCAAGAGTCAAATAAAACTAAGTGAGTTCATGTGGGTACCTAATTAACACTATAAAAAAACAAAACTATTAATATTTAACTAATGTAATAACTAAGACTGGTGCAATCTTGAAGAAACAAAATGAATAAAAAACACAAAGTCTAGTGTTAACTAATGTTCTGTCCTTTAAAACTATTTATCCATAACGCCGCTTAGAAAATCGAAAAGTCAACTATCCAATGATACAATATCTCCCTACAGGGTATTTTTAAGGGTTCTTAAAGGGAAAGCTTCGGATGTGCAGGGTGAACAGGAATTTTCTCGGACTGCTAATTCTAGGGGATAAAAAACAGGACGGAGTCTCTTGTTCCAAGCCAGGAGTGCTCCTTTTATCCCATCCAAAATGGTGGAGGATGCATGGATAACTTAAGGAAGAGAGGGTAGCATAACCATGGCTAGGCGCTACTCCGACGATTAGGCAAAACAATGGCAATAGCAATCCCACAAATTTACGTCGTATTTGGGTTTTGGAGTTATAAGTTATTATTTTTTTTAATGTTTAATGGTTGTAGGAAGAGGAAGTAAGATGCCTATTACAATATATAGACCTCAATATCAATATTTAATGGTTCCTGAATCCAATTTTCTGTTTTTCATTTAATGAACATGAGATTTTTTTTATAGTTATTTCTGAATTTTATGGTTCAGCAACCAGGCAATGGTACATGAATATTCAATCAAATGGTTTTATAGCAGGTTAAATGATTTATAAAAAACAACATTTTAGGGTAAGGATATCTCGAAAAAACGTGATTTTTTAATGATTTTAATTTTAACTTTAAATTACTATTACAATAAAGTTATCAAAAAAAAATTATAACAGACCTATTTTTGTAGAGCCTTAAATTACTTACAAAAACGTGTATATAATATCTATGTAGCATTTCCTCTTTACTGAACTGTAAAATTCAGAAATCTTCAGTAAAATAAAATCCTATTTTAATTAAATAATATTATAATAATAGTAATAATATGTAAATACCGACGATTCTATTAATGTAACTAAATAGAGGAAAGCTTCAGGGATAAACATACAGGAACAACTTTAGCAAGCCTAGATTTGCTGATGAAACAGCAGTATTATCATTCAGCAGGAAGAAATTAGAGACAGCCTCATTAATAATGGAAGTAGTGCTGACGGTAGAGCCTGGAATGAAAATAGATTAAAAACAGTGAAAATATTGATTTGGATCGGAGGTATGAATTTGAGATGAAAAATTAGAAGAAATCGTTGATTTTCGAAAATGGGTATTTTGAGTAACAAACAAACATTGGGTTACGTTTCACAAAATTTTTTATTTATTCTTCTCTACAATATTGTAGAGTGTTTGTTACTCAAAATACCCATATTCAATTTTATTTAAAAATTTTCACAAAGAATGCGACATACAATCTATCAACTTTATAATAAAGTGTAGGTTTTTAAGAAGGCTCTATATGGGTGCGAAATGTGTACAGTGGGCTCACTGGAAAATAAAAAGTTAGAAGCCTCTGAGATGTGGTATTATAGGAGGATGATAAAAATACCGTACATAGAAAAGGTTAAGAATAATAAAGTATTAAAAAGAGCAGAAGAACAAAGGGCGTCATAGAAGTCAATAAGAAAAAGGAGAAATAGGTTGGTAGGTGAGACATGAAAGAATACTTGGAGAGATATTAGAAGCAGAAATAGAAGTAAAGAGAGGCATAGGAAGCCTCGGATTAAATTATTGTTCGCAAATAGTTACAGATGTAAGCTCAGAATAGGAGGTGGAGGTGCGTGTCCAACGAGTCTTCTGATTGACGACTCTATAATGATGTTAATTAAATGTAAAATACAAAATTTTGTACAGGAACCACTAGATATTAATATTAAGGTCTTAAATTTTAATAGGCGTATGATTTTCTCTTCATCCAACCATTAAAAATGTGACATTGAAAAAAATTGTCGATTTTTTTGAACTAGTCTAGTGTACACATTTTTGTTTACTGCATGTCTGATATATTATATATATATATATAATGTTTACATTTAATAGAATTTTTGGCGTAAAAATGGAAATGACGCCTCACAAGCTCCAAAACACAATTGTTTTTATCGTGACTTGTAATTTTAGTTAACGATGACGTCACCTTACATTAGTGCCGGCAGTTCGGCAAACAAAAACGTCAATCACCGCTACACCTAAACAGATACTTTTGTTTTCTCGACTTATTTTTATGATCGAATTAGCAACCTACCCATGTCAGCAAAAGAATAAGATTTATCACTGTTGATTGCATTGGGTTTTTGAAATGTTGTTTGTGAATTTATATACGGTCTGTTGAAAATTGATGGTTTATTGGATATTCTGAAAATTATAAAGGCATTTGAAGCTGAAAATTAACTCTGCTGATTTTCGATAATGCTCTCTGAAGCTTAAATATGTTCATCATCGAACAGCCTCGGGTTATACCGGAAGTAGACAGATAACATTCAAAATAACATGAGATTTAGAAGTCAGCTTGTTAAACATACTTTCTTATGTTGGTTTTTGTAGTTTATTTTGTGATCGATGTAATCGTTCTTTATCCCTACTTAAACTTTTGCCTATTCCAAATTATTTGATTTTATTTAAAATGTACAAAAATTTTATTATAAATTTATCTCAACTAAGTTCTAAAATGTCATTAACTTGTCTTTCGATCATAAGTCATGTAACATAGTCAATTATCGAATTCTTTCAACTTTTTCCAGTATTTCAAATTTCAATAATTTTATACAGTTGCACCGAGTAGAGGTGGGCAATAATCAAACAAATCGTTAATTTGAAAGACTCTTAAAAAAGAATACCATGAATCGATTCAATGGTTATGGTCTATCTCATTCAAATAAATCGTCATAGTGCATCGTGGAGTCGTGAAGAATACGATGCCTTTTTTAGAATTGAATCATTTGAATTGATTCATCAGAAAGAATAGTACACTAGTACCTAATCACTGGAAATTATAATAAAACATCATCTTTTGATACTTATCTATGGTAACATTGTTAAAATATTACGTGCATGGCGAATGAGGCCTGGCGTTGTCATACAAAAGTATGACACTTCTGACCGATTGCTTCTTCCTTTTCCTTCGAAGTGAAAATTTCACAGCATCCAGTAGATCATACTAATTTTACTCATTAATCGTACGTCGATCATGGAGAAAATCAACGTGAAAAGTACTGTTCGGTACAGCAAAGACCTTTCTAATTTATTAGTGTATTATTATATAGTTATAGTTAAGTTTAAATTTAGTTTAGGCATGTAGGGTTGTAAATAGTTTCTTTTCTTGTAAATAAGTAGTTTAAGCAAATGTTGCATATTGTAAATATTTCAATTTGAGCATTGCCGCCGTTCTTGGAAAGGTATTACCATTTGGCTTTCAAACCAGGCAATGACCAGCCATTGATACAAGGGATCAAGGGCATTTTTTCCGAGGGTATCTGTGTTTGAAAGTCACAATTTAACAAAGAAAAAGAGTAGTTAGCATCTCCATACAATTATTAATCATTTTCAACAGTAAAACTTTGCTTTTTTACATAATTCACGATACATACATGCGTGCAATTAACAAGTGTACAGTGAAAATAAACGTTTAAAAACCACTGTTCATTTATTTCCAAACGAGAAATAACAACGAGGTTATTCTTATAATAACCTGGAATATTCGTTCCTAACGATATTCATCCAACAAGTACCTTGCCGATCAAAAAATACTGTTTTCATTGGTCCTAGCTCGCCGCTTTTTCTCCACTCTATAGTTGTCTCTTTCGACTCGAGCGTATAGTGGTTTACCCATGTTTCGTCACAGGTGACGATGCCATTCAAAAATGTTCCATCCTCTTACTGGAATCGATTGAAGTGTCGCTGTGAAATCTCCAATCAATGTTGTTTCTGATCCTCCGATAACAATCTGTCACGATGCCGTGGACACTCCCGTAACTGATGGTCAATTCATCAACGATTTCGCAGAGAGTTATTCGTCGATTTCCCTCAATAAGATTTTGGACGGCCTCAATGTTGGCCACGGTCACACTTGTCTTGAGCATGGCTCTCGTTCTCGACCTTTTCATGGCCTTTAGAAAATTTCTTGTGCCATGCAAACACCTGAGTTTTTGACACGATGTTGTCCCAGAACTGTTTTTCTTTTGTTCGGTTGGATTAACTCCCTCTTGGCCAAAAACTTAATAATAATTCGTTGCTCCACGGATACATACACTTCTGTTTCGCTCATTGTTTCTTTTTGTACTAAAGCGACTCGAGCGATTTGCAGTTGGTTCTTCCATCTCCCTTGCTCTCCGTAATTTAAAAAAAATTAGACCCGTTTATATTTAATACACCCTCGTATTTCCTCTATATAGTGCTATTGCTAACTTCAATCACTATTTTATTTTTTTAATTAATTCTTACAGACTACGTCAATAACATAAACGCAAGCTCTGAATAATTTGCAGTACCTGCTTTTACCTTATAACATATATACATTTATGAAATACCATGGAAACAATAATAAATGTATAATTAGGAAAAAAGATTCTTGGGCATCTTGCTTAACTTTATTAAAAAACAATTGACTAATTACATAAAGCAAGTGGATCATGGCGTTTTTCTTTGAACACTTGAGATTAATACTCTTCTCAAATGTTCTTGACAGAAGTTACTTGAGAGTCATTCGTTCTACTTTAATACAATAATTTCATTTTACAGAGAAGAAACAAGAAGTAAATTCAATTTAACCCTTTATACTTGAAAAATAGGGGTAAACAGAGTCTCTTATTTAATTCGGACGAGACAACCTCGTAGCAACGTTTGCAACAAAGTCCGTTTATAGAAACGGAAATATATTTTGATTTCAAAACACCTTGGAACTAAAAACAAAGCGCACGCATTGTAAATCACAAAATTAATTCTAACGTCTTTGCGGAATTAAACAATTAAAAGCTACGCTTAAAAGAGAACTAATGCTAACAGTTTGTTCTTTTTTTCTGCTGGGTATGGGTAAATAACAAACACTTGCTATTTACGAAAATGTTATAAACATGAATGGAATTTAAAAATCAACTGCTGTTTTATACACTATTTTTTAATTAAAAATTGCGGTTCATAATGATTCTGAAATTTTTCAGACATCTCTGTAAAATAAATAAAGAATGTATTTTCAATTTTTAATCATGCTCTCTTTGTCACATCACTTTGAAAGACCTGTCATGTCTGGAAATTACGCAGTTCTCATAAGAATGTATGTTACTTTCTTTAGTTAATATCTCTTGAAGTTTGCAACGATTTTTCATCGATATCTTTCGGTTATTTTTCTATAGTGTCAACCTCCTTAGTTGCACAACGATTGTGAAGCCTATGGTACTGAAATTGAAACACCGTAAATTCTTTTAAGTTAACTTTTTTCTGGATATATGAATTAAAAAAGGTAAGGTCCTAAGGCAATTTTTTGTTTTACTGAAAGTCTTATTTCAACAAGAAAATAGACGTATACTGACACAAGCTATTAAAAATTTTAATGATAAAAATTCAATAAACTGCGAAAAGAAAGAAAATGGGTTAATAGAGGTTTCAGAAAAGCAAGAAAATAATAAAGAATCCTCGAGCATAAAATAAATAATATGCAGCTTTTATATTAAATTCAAATGATTTAAAAAATGTACATTACAAGTAATTATACATAATTCAATTTTACCGACTGCGTGTTCGTAAGACGTTATTTTCACGTCGCCAAACAATGAATAAAAAACGCAAAAACAAAATTAATTCAAAATTCGAAATTGAAAATATTATTTTTACTAAATTGAAACATCAAATCTGCAGCGAATATTAAAATGTAGGATTCAAATTTTAAAAAACACGTGGGGTGTTAAAGGAATAAAGTGAAAAATAATTGTATTTTACCCAAATTTTATTCATTTTACGCAACTACCTAAGCCTGGAGAAAGTACGTAATAAGGGAAATATTCTAGAAATTTTGTTGAATAGTATATAAATTTAAAATAAATAAAATAAAAATTTCTGGAAAAAAGCGGGGTTTACAGAGTTTTGTCTAAAGATTTTCCTGTTTTTTACTAAGGTCAATCAGGTAGGGCTATTACACATAGAATAAATGAACAGGTACTTTCAATAAGGAACAACAAAAATACAACAGGGATAGCTCAACATTTAATCATATATTAGATACTAACTCAATAAAATTATTACATAATGTACAAAAAAGTTTTAAATTAAATTTGTTAGAAGCCTTAGAGATTAAAAAAGCAATTAAAAATAAAGATAACATAGCTAACAATCAAGTAAAAATGGTCACAGTAAATTCACCGTTATTATTGTCGGATTTTGCCAGTACCTAACCACCCCTTAGTAATACCCAAGTTTATAATACCAATAACACTATATAAACATCATTATAAACAGTTTTAATATTAGTAGCAGAATTTTTCTATTGAGAATGACCTGAAAAGTTGGAAACAAATTTGTCGACTTTTTTAATAAATATTTAGTGAAACAAAACCCAGTGTTTTTCTTCTACTCATCTTCTTTTATAATTTTCTTTATTTTTTATATTATTGATTATAATGTATGTTCAATTCAAACTATAGATCTTTCACAAAACAGACAAGAATCACTTAAAAGTATTTAGGCTTCCTCTAGTTACTCCACAAATATGTCATATCTAACGAAGGTTGATAAACATTTAAAATAAAGTGAGCACATTAATATTAATGATTAAGAATTGTTCATTGTACCAGAAACTTAAATTCGCTCAGGTCTACCAACGCATATTTACGCAATATACATCCGATTATGCCTGATATCTAGCGAAGACTCACACCATACTGCAAAGCTGTATTTTTGGAAGGATTAGATTTTATGAATATTTTTCCGAACTTTTGTAGAATCGATAACGCGATAAAAAAGTTCTATGAGTAATTTTTTGAAGAAAATTGAAGCTTTGTCCAGTTCATTTCCTGAAGGAGCCAGAAGTTGTTTTTAGAAATTTGAAACCATATTCGAAGCATCAGAATGAGAAGTCCTTAAAAAGATGTCTTTTTTATGGCACGGAAACTACATGATATATTTTATCTTTTAAGAAATAAGGGAGTCATGTTATTCCGTTGATAACGTTACCTTTTACGAACCTTTTATGAAAGTACGTATATAGGCCTATCTTTTATAAGATCTTGAAAACAATTTTGGGTAAATGTTGCGGTGCAAGATCACTTAGATATATTTATAATATTCAAATTTGATGGGATTACGTCACAACTTTACACTCCGGAACGATAACAACCACATTATCATAATGTTTCCACCTATTTGACAATGTTACACTTGAGTATTTTGAAGGAGTATGGAATACACTTAACGACATCTCGATGTTCTGAATCTCTAAATAGAAGTGTCTCACATGTGGAATACAGTAACTTGGTTTTAAAGCAATGCTAACAAATATGAACCAAGACATTTGATAGATTTACATTTTAGGGATAACAACTTTGGTGAATGCGTGTTTAATATTAGTAATAATTAGACTTTATAAAACAAAACATTTATTTCCACTGGACCTTAAAGAAGAAATGAGTTAATGAAATGAAAGTTGAATCAGAACTGTTAGTATTTTGAGTTTAGAATAATTTAGGAAATTTATGAAGGCGGAGCTAAGGATTGTTAAATAAAAGTAGGACACCGTTAGTAAGAAAACATATTTTGAAAAGAGAAATAGAATTTTGTAGCTTGAAGGCATTTAACCTAAAGCACCGAAGAAACCCACTATTAGAAAGTAATTAGGACAGGTATAGAATCACTGGCGTTTTGAAGTTCACTTTTAAAGAGGTTTGAGTAACAAAAACGATGGGTTTTGTTTCACTAAAAAATTTTATTGTTCTCAACAATATTGTTTCGACCTGCAAGGGTAATTCTCTCTTTCCTTGCGGGTCGAAACAATATTGTTGAGAACAATAAAATTTTTTAGTGAAACAAAACCCATCGTTTTTGTTACTCAAACCTCTTTAAAAGTGTTTTTCAAAATGTTTCACAACGAATGCGATAAACTTTAAATCAATTATGTTTTGAAGTTAATAAATAGAATAGAAATATTTCAAGGGATTATAGGAAAGTACAGATGTAATAAAGTAATTTGTAAGGAGAATAGATGCCGAAGTAATATTGTTAGTTGTAAAGAGAAGAATAGCTGCAGATGTTTAAGTAAGAATAAAAGACATTTTATACATATTTACATAAAGAAGTTATATACAGGGTGTTTTTATTTTATTGACGTTGGTCGCTACAACAACTAATAAAAACATGTTAATGTGAAATTACACAATCTATGGAAACTCTTCGTGTACACTAAAATTTCGACTACAACGACCAAGGGCCACGAATGTAAGAAAGAGCCCTTGTATTGTCTGACTCAAAATATCACTCAAACAAAGAATGACAGTCTGAAGACGCTACATTATGTGATTAAATTATATTTATTTATTATTTATCGTTAAATACTACTTAAAAGATTTGTAATAGAAATGAAGATGACAACCCAGGAAAAATCCAATTTGGTCCTGATGTAATTTTAATCCCAGTTATAACGCATTATCCATGCTTTGTTTTTTAAACAGGGGTCGCAGATGTTTTCTGATAAATGAATGTAAAAAGAAGCACATGTGCGTGCTATCTCACGTATCCGGATTACAAACAATTTTTGGTAGCAACATATACCCAATCTCAACATATATACCAATGTGTCAATAAAAAATCTGTGTACATTTTTTTGTCTATACGTGTTATTTTTTTTGCAAAACAAAAACTTTAACCGTTTCACTTTTGATGTTAATATGAAATCCACCTACCAATATGATAGCAACAAAACAAAAACCGCGTATCAAAGCAAACGATGGGGTATGCCCATTCGAGACGTCATTTTCCTTCATGACAACGCCAGGCCACACACCGCAGTTTTGACAAGGAATAAATTATAGTAATGGGCTGGGAAACCCTTGGGCATCCTCCTTATAGGCCTGACTTGTCACCCTGTAATTATTTTTTGTTCAAGTCCTTGAAAGAATCTCTTGGAGGAAAAATATTTGAAAGCAATGAAGAAGAAGAGGAGTATGTGCGTAATAGGCTGACACTCGCCCTCAAACTTTTTATGAAGAAGGAATATTCAAGCTTCTAAATGCGTGACAAATGTGTGTAGATCACGGAGGTGACTACATTGAAAAATTTTAAATGTTTAGTTTGTGTGTACCATTAATCAATAAATTTATTTTAGAAAATTGCCGTTTATATTTGGAATATCTCACAAGATTATTTTATTGACTTAACGATATTTGTTGTCGCCGTGGTTTGATGAACTTATTGCAATGTTCTACTCACGAAAATTGTTCTAATAAATGACTCCACTCGATCGTTTATATATGATATTTATTAACAACTTAACTTACAAACAAACACTTTAACTAAAACTTGACAAAAAAGGGGTGGAGTGTGTATATGAAGAAAAAAGATAGCGCGCAAACCAAATCGACTGGTTCAATCAAGGACCAAATTGCAACTGTCCGTTTATACTAAAATATTAGCATGAATTGCTCGCAGGTGGCCCCATGCCTTTAGATGTATGTCGACCTTTTGTAAGCGAGCAATCATGGCGGGAACAATCATCGCGGGATGGTTGTCGCCGTTGGTAAATCACAAAGATTATTTCCAGCATCTCCCAGTTATCAGTCACCACCATATAATATTAAATAAACAAATTAGAACAAAAGTGTATTAAGCTGCAACAATATTGTTTGGTCCTATACGGTAATTATAAAGAGTACAAAACGTTACTAAATTTAAGGAACTTTACAAATATACTATATATAATTAATTGATTCTAGATTTATGAAATAAAGAGGGTAGATTTATCGTTAGCATACCATTTAAGCGTTCGATTAACGATTTAGGCGACTCTAAACAGCAAGCATTAAGGCGATTTCATTCAATAGAGAGAAAATTAAACAAATGCGGTGATCTCAAAAAAGAATATAAAAAATTCATGTCTGAATATGAATTGTTAGGGCACATGACGAAGATCTCGGAACAAGATATTCAAGGCCCATTTTGTTATCTCCCACATCATGCCGTGGTTAAAGAATCAAGCGCAACTACCAAGGTTCGCGTAGTTTTCGACGCGTCCGCGATTACAGAGTCGGGAATATCACTAAATGATATTCAGTGCGTCGGTCCCACCGTCCAAAGTGATCTACATTCAATTTTGCTAAGATTTCGACTACATGCTTTCGTTATTACGGCCGACATTGCTAAAATGTATCGCCAGGTACTCGTCGATGAAAAGCAGCGTAACTTACAACTGATACTTTGGCGTGAAAGTCCTGACCAGGCAATTAACACTTTTAGATTAAATACGGTGACTTATGGCACGGCATGCGCTTCTTTCCTGGCCACTCGGTGCCTTCAGCAATTATCATTCGAACATACTAACGCTTATCCGCTAGCTTGTGAAGTAATTAGACGAGATTTCTATGTCGATGACTTGCTAACAGGTTCAGATTCATTTGAAGATATTTGTAGATTAAGGAAGGATATAAGTCACGTATTAAGGTCAGGGGGTTTTGAGTTACGCCAATGGAATTCCAACAATAAACAAATTCTAACGAACATAAGCACAAATACTGATTCAGTTGATAATATAATCAAATTAGGCAATGACATAGAAACCAAAACTCTTGGGATTCTGTGGAATTCCTCTCGCGATACTTTTCAGTATTGTTTTATTATGTTTTGCGCTGACGCGCCACTTCTAATCTCCTATGAGGGAGCACACGAAAGATGATGGATATTCGATGCACATAAATTCGAAAACACGAACTTTACTTAATCAACGTTTATTTACAATATATATACAAATAGAAATCTTTCAATATGATAATTATTGTTGGGATGTTTTAGTTGAAAATCTATTGCTCGTCTGTCTCGAGTTCTGAACATCCCTCTATACTTGCAGATCACCCACCATGCACTGTCCACGCATTCGTTTACGTACCCTTTCGTTGAACATACGATACCCCTACTACCCTACTCCTTATGTCTGAGGGTACATGAACTGCTGTTATTAATACAGATGCTCCTACCACATTTCAACGACTATGCGTCTCATTTCCCCTTTTTTAAGATTAAAATTCAAACTATCAAACAGACCTGGGCAAAGCTTTAGTGCTTTGTGTTTAAAAATGTTCTTTCTGTCCTTTCAGGGCTTAGGACTGTACTGCAAGCCCTATCGTGAATAGGTAGTTGGTGCATGGTAAACAAATTATTTTATAAGATCTTTGAAAGTGTTTGAAGTCCTCCCACTTAAAGTTTGAAATTAGGTAATAAAAAACATAAAAACAATATAGAACGTAGTAGAAACAACAAGGGTTTTAATATTAGTCCTTCAAGCCTTTTTACGTACTGATAGCCCTTATCGTGTGCTCAAAGTTCTTGTTACTTAGGACGTAGGGTTTTGAACGTAAAAGTAATTGGTAATTCGAAGTTCTTTGTTGTTTGAAGTGTAATTGGAGCTTCAAAGATTAAAGCACTTTAAGTAAGGGCTTTGAGCCTTTAGGCTAAGCGCTTGGAGTTTTTCTGATGTGGGCTTTGTCCAGTTCTGGTCTCAAGTATTCATTGGTTATTTAGCCTAGTCAAAACTGATTTGTACTGAAATCCAAATATAGCAGCAAGAACAAACTAACCACATAACGTCTGTCCTTCGCTGTCCTCCCTAATTACAATTTTACGATAGGTTTCTTCGGTGGTTTGGGTCATTGCTCTACTTCGTCATATTTCTTGATATTTCTCGTCTCAAAATTTTTCATACTTCTTTATTGGCACCCTACTCTTATGTACTACCATTTCCTTTACTTCAGAATTTCGATCTCATTCTATTTTTTCCTGCTGACTAGACATTCTTATCCGAATCTTGCAACTGTAAAAATTATTTCTGTTCGCATTTATCTTTTCATTTTTTGTTTTTGTAATTTATTGGCCTTGTCAGTCACACATTTTTTACGTCTCCAATTTTTTGTATTGTCATGTTCATTTGCTGTCCGTTTCTTTCTTCTGCGATTTATGGTTTTATAATAGTATGTATCATATTTTTTCCCTTTTTAGTATTGCCGTTTCCTATTGTATTATTTTTTCTTTGTCTTCAAATATGCTTCTAGAGTTTAAGTTAGTTTATAGATTTATTGGGGGTAATTTGTTGACCCATCGGTCCATTTCGAGGACGTAGATGATGCACCGACACATAGATTACAATGTTGCATTTTTTGTGTTTACGTTTTCCCTCCTTTTTGTTTGTTTTGTTGTTTCAAGTGTCGGTGCATCGGAACCACCCCTCCTCTAGGGGCGGTTCTTAAATTCATGATAATATAAGTATTTCAAAATAGTTAATACAATACAGTAAGATAGTTAATATAATACAGTTAGTACAGTTCAATCAATTCATTCAAAAATTAGATAAAAAAGATCAAACGTTTAGGAGAGATCATTTTTAGTACATTTAACATATAGCACAAATCAAATCAAGATCTCTATAAACGTATAGTATCAATAACATATAGTTTCAATCAATCCAGCATAATCATTTAATCTTTCGTAAATTAGTAGCATTCACGACGTTCCATTAAATTAGTGTATATAGTTGTAAATAGTTGGGTGTAATAAACTTTTAAAACATAAAGTCCGTTTATTCCACCGATTCTCCCATAGGAATCAAAAGAAGTGGCACATCTGTGCACCGATGAAATAATTCATTTCATCACCTAATTATACAATTTCCTTCCGACTTCTTGTTGTTTAATATATTGTTATTATTACTATCGTTATTGTTGTCTAGTTTTATTCATTAATTTATTAATTACCTAACACGAGAGTCTAAATATATATTTATAATAAGAATATAAGCAACGAATAGTTGTAATAGCATATAACTTCAGAAGAAGCTACAGTCATATACATACATATATATGCAACAGTCAAAATCCGACTTATTATAAAAATACAGAAGGTGTCAGAAATGATGGAAGAGAAGTGTATAATATCATAATTATATTATGTATACGTTTACGATACAGGCAAATTTTCCATCACATTTGCATAAGTGTTGATTATTTCAATTAATGTAAAAAGACAACCATGTTCAATTGCTATCATAATAACAAGGAAAATTTGGTTGGAATACGAAACATGTCCCGTACTTATCTAGAAAGGCCAGTAGCAATGCCAAGATAAATGTAAATAAGCTGCGGTTTATACAACTACGACATAGCCGAAGATCAATCTCACTTAACTCGCTGTTGTGCTACACTATTGCTAACTTTATTGCGTTCCTGGCGGGCAAGAAATCTAATAAAACTAGCCTGAAGTAAAAGAAATTTAAATTAAATCCTAATATTGAACAGTGCAGAAAATAAATTCACACATATTCAAAAAGACATGCATTACAATTTAAGGGAAAGATTACATACGCGAATGAAATAATAAACATCTTCATCACAAATCACAAAAATAGTAGGTTTATATGGATATAACAAAAACTGTAGGTGCAACTTTAAACAAAAAATGTTTACAGGAAAGCTAATTGGAAGATAAAGGATGTAATAGAAAACTTTTGTCTGTTAGTCCGTTTGTTTGTTTAGGCAACGTGTAAAAGCTAGTGATCTAATTGTAATGTAATATTTGCAAAACTATGAGGTTTAGCTTTAAGTAACAGTTAGTGTTTATTTTATTGCAATTGGCGACTCTTTCAGATGAAATGCGAATTTAATTGTTAAAGTAACTCATAACTTAATAGACAATAAAAACCGTTGCATTGTGTTCATCATAATGACGTTATACCAAGCAGTGTTAATAAATTCTCTCGAAATACATGCTGCGATCTGTTCCTTATTAGGAGAGTTTGTTGCTGACGTCACTATTTTCACGGCACCCCACTCGCGCTTACAGAGGTGCAATTACACAGGTTCAAGTGAAGAGCTAGCCATACGGCCATACGGCTAGCTCTTCACTTGAACATTCATTACCTATATTAATGGCCAATATAATAATTAAATATAGTTTTTTTAAATTAAAGTTCTTAATTTATGGTAAAATAAAAGTAACTACAGCATCTCCATGCTTGCCGCCCCGCATCATAGATCACGTGCAACATTTTCATTTTGTATTATATCAATCGTGGGAAAAAGTTAAAATCATACCGGTATCTTATAAAATATATGAAGGTAATAAAGACGATGGGGTTTTAGAAGAAAACAATTCCCATAATTTTTCCCTAGTTAATCTTAAAAAGTTATACATTTCCTACACATATAAGTATGTAAATTAATTTTAATAAGTAGGTATATGTAAAAACGTTTATTTAATGAATTGCAGTATGTTTACATGCTGATATTGATCTCAATTACCCTAAACGCGTGTGCTGTTGTCATCCTGTACCAATACATTGACAATTGTAACTGATTTCTAACCTTAAACTTAACGTACGATCTATGCATCCACGTTTATAAATTTTTACATTCAGAACACCACGATTATAATTCTAAAATCCAAACGAAAAGAAAAACGGGTAGCTAATGCTTATGTAGACATATGCATTTATCTCAATGACGTGCCCTGGTTTTTGTATCATGAAGCTAAACGGTTCGTGAAATACCAACAGATGGTAGAAGATATTCAGATTTCAAAAACGAATCTAAAAATAATCTACTGCAAATGTTATGTACCTGTTTTGTGAACTTTAGGGTTTTCAAAATGAGCGTATAAGAAAGATGGTTGTATATCCAATGGCAGTGAATATTTTCTACAAAGCATGCTTTTGCTATCTTACGTACATAATTTATATATTTGAAAGATTAATATTTCCAACAACATCACCAATAAATTAAAGAAATTAGAAGTCGCTCCCATCTCTGTATTTAAAACTAATTTAGGTTTCTTATTAGTGAATAATGTAATAGATAAAAAGAGATACTCTTGACAAAAATGGAGTCTATCAAATAAAACGTCTAAACTACTCATCTATTTATTTGGGTCAAACCGGTCGCTCTTTAAAGATACGTTTAAATGGGCATAAAAAATCTATTTTAAATCTGAAAAAGAACTCAGGTTTAACACATCATTGTATTGATAATCATTTCATAGATTGTAATAATGTAAAATTTTGGAAATATCTAAAGCTATAACACAACAAAAACAGGTAACAATTGAGTAAACTGATTTTGGGATTTCCCCGTTATTAAAGTTAGCTGTTGAGACAGACCGTTAATTTATGTATATTTATGTTAGCATTTAAGTCTGTAAGAATTGCAGTAGGCTTCAACCCTTATAAATACCATCTTAAAATATATCATAAGTTCACTTTTATGATGGCATAACAGCCGAAACAATATTGAACATATACCAAGTGTTATCTTTTTTTTAATATTAAACGTGTTCCATACAGAGCCAAGCCGGAATTCAATTTCGTTAATACTTAATTCTAATTGTGAGAAAAGAAAATAAATAGACTGAGCAAATATTAAAAAAAAAATGAAGAGAGATTCCTCATCACAAGATCGTTAGTCCGAAGGCTGACCGGATATGCACCTCCAACCCTTCGTATCCTGAGCCATTTTCGCATTTCTCTAAAACTATTTGCGAACAGTGATCTAATCTAGGCTTCCTCTGTCTTTTTTTTACTCCCACCTCTTCTTCTTATATGTCTGTAATTGACCCATTATATCACATACCTTCTCTTTATTGAATTCCATAGCGCTTTTTTTTCTTCTACTCTTTCTAATATCTCCTTATTTCTAACCTTTTCTATCCACGGTATTTTAATCAAATGCCTACAACACTACTCAAATGCTTCTAAAGTTTTTTCACGCTCACCGTCCACGTTTTGCGATCATACAGAACCGTGTTCCAAAGAAACCCCTTTATCCTAATTTATTTCGAATTTCCACATAACAGAATTGATTTCGTTTAGTTAAAAATGATTGGACGCTGCGCTATTCTTTGTTTTACGAAGCATGTTTATTAAATAAGTACCGTTTTGGAATTAATAAAAAACGTGCAAAGATATCTTAATAATTTTATTTTTACATGAAAGCCTGTACCTTAATCTACTTTTCTACATAATTTCCTTCAATATTGAGGCACTTGTCATAACGTTTGACCAGTGACCAGTTTTTGAATACCCTTCTCATAGAACTCTGCCGCCTGACTTGTTAACTGTTAACCACTGCATCACAACTGTTTTGTCTTCGTCATCGTCTTGATGACAATGACCGCCCGGATGTTTCTTCAAGTGCAGGAACAAATGGTTGTCACTGAGTGCCAAATCAGGGCTGTACGGAAGATGATCTATAGTTTCCTGGTAAAAAGATGTGATGAGATCTTTGGTCCAACTAGCCACATGAAGACGGGCATTGTCATGCACTTATGTGCGGTCATCTTCAAATGCTCTCACCCACTTTCTTACCATTCCATCACTCATAATGTTTTGTCCGTAAACTTCACGGACCTCAGATCTCACGATAAATATCAATCGGTTTTAGTCCTTTAGCACTAAGGAATCGTATAACAGCTCGGACTTCACAGTCGCCGGGACTCAAGATTATCGGAGGCATCTTAAATACTCAGTAAGCAACGTACACAAGGACGAATCAGACTCTAATGGCGTCAGTGCGTAGGTGAGAGACGTAGGTACTCAGTTCGCATGTATGGAACGCTAATCGCAGCGCTGCGGCGGCAGAATTTTAAAACGGTACTTAGTTTTTCCATCCTGACTTATCTTATCTGGCTTCGTAGATACCGATTTTTTTTGCTAATACTGCTATGTCATCCTCAAAACAAGCTTCATAATCTTTCGTCCTTACATTTGATCATCTACAAATCACAGCCTTGGATTGAAAATTTCACCGTTGAAGTGGGCGAAACACAAATGTATCTTCATATTATATTGTGTATTGTGATAATAACAATTATTTGTTTAGTAACAGGAGAAAGGAGTTTATGAGCTATTTAAAGAAAACGCTGCCAAGCAATTTGTGGAATCATTTTTCAGAGTTGTTTTTCATTTTATTGGTTTATTTTTAATGAATAATTGGTTTGGAAAATAGTAATAATATCATATTGTGTAAGCAATGGTGAAATACTTTTCACATTCGCTTCATGTTGCAGTGGGAGTTTGTTATCGATTGCACGGTTGCTTCGCTTTTTCCATTTTTTGTTTCACCGAGTCAGAACATTTTCTCGTTGCAACTTCTGATGACATATTGATATAGTTTAACAGGTAGTGAATTGTAGACAAGCGTACTCGTGACGAGTTCAAACGCAAAACTAAAATAAACAGTATACACATGTGCAATAAAATGGGACATTAACATTTTTGCTCCAATTAATTTCTTACGTTTTGGTACCCTGCCAACGAATCTCACGCATTGGAACGTTATTTCCGCAATTATTATTAATAATCTTCTGCTACATCGTCATGCCAACTCAACGCAATATTACTTGATTCATTTAATTCCCTCGTTTTACATTTATATGATGCGGAATTCCTGAAATACTAACTACTAATACAAACAAATTGCATGCAGATGAAACCGTTTTGTATGTATCTACATCAAAGCTTATACATAAAAGAGCGAATAATTTAGATATTGTTTTACATGGTATTTAAATTAATAACACAGGTCAACGAAATTAGAGATTTAAAATGAATACAACAAACGGTCAGTCATTCACGACGTAATTTGCAACGTTGGGTACAAATCTGGTCTAGAAATTGCGTCAGAATTTATTTATTTTTCAGATAAGGATATCATGAAATTTGAATGAACTACGGTAATTTTAGAAACAGATTCGAATTCACCTTCGAAAAGTACATCGAAAATGAGGGTAATCATTTGTGTTTTTTTTTCTTTTCAACCCGCCATTGTAATGCCCTTTTTTTAGAGGGATCCTTCGATTTTCAGACCACTACTGCCGAGAGCTGAAAAAAGAATTTTAAAAAAGGTATTCGTTTTCGATGTATTATTCGACGGCGACCTCGAATCTCGAGTTGCTTAGCACATTGAAATTTATAATCCTACTAAACTCAAAACGAAACAAGCCAAACAAGCATCATTTGGATTTTGAGGTTAAGAAATTGCAAAGTTTAGCTGTTCTGGGGTAACTCTGAGGCCAGATTGTGGTTCAGCGATCAAAGATTAGTCGGAAATAATTGCTCTTTTGGTCTTATGGCAATTTTTGGAATTTGAGGCTAGCATACCTCGAAATTATGGCGTTCTGAGGTAATTTTGAGGCTAGATTTAGACTCGTCGAATATATATATATATTTAGATTGCTCTACAAATATGTTTAATTTAGTGTTACGATCTGTTCACATTAAGTAAATAACAAAATTACAAAAAAATAAAACATAATTAATCAATATGTTTCCCAAAAAATTTACCAGATAAAGTTTAGATTATACGAAGCATGTTTTTTAAGTAAGTATCATTTTGAAATTCTGCCGTCGGAGCGCTGTAGTTAGCGTTCCGCGCATGCCCACTGAGTACCTACATCCGTTACCTACGCACTGACGCCATTAGTGTTTAAGATGCCTCTGATAATCGTGGGTCCCGCCAACTGTGAAGTCCGGGCTATTATACGATTCCTCGGTGCTAAAGGACTAATACCGATTTATATTTATCCTGAGATTTGTGCAGTTTACGGACAAAACACTATGAGTGATGGAATGGTAAGAAAGTGGGTGAGAGCATTTGAAGATGACCGCACAAACGTACATGACAATGCCCGTCTGCATGTGGCTAATCGGATCAAAGATCTCATCACATCTTTTCACTAGGAAACTATAGATCATCTTCCGTACAGCTCTGATCTGGCGCCCAGTAACTACCATTTGTTCCTGCACTTGAAGAAACATCTGGGCGGTCATCGTCTTCAAGACGATGACGAAGTCAAAACAGTTGTGATGCAGTGGTTAACAGTTAACAAGTCAGGTGTCAGAGTTCTATGAGAAGGGTATTCAAAAACTGGTCACTGGTCACACGTTATGACAAGTGCCTCAATATTGAAGGAAATTATGTAGAAAAGTAGATTAAGGTACAGGCTTTCATGTAAAAATAATATTATTAAGATTTCTTTGCACGTTTTTTATTAATTTCAAAACGGTACTTACTTAAAAAAACATGCCTCGTATTTCGAGGAAGAAAAGTTCGTTTCGTTTCGCGTTAGTCCATTGAATGCTGAAGAGACATTTTTATGTGGGAGTTTTCATTTCATATTGAACTTTTAAAAATAAAAATTCGATCCTACATTTCGCTTTGTATATATACACAACTCAACTGTATTGCCTCATGGTGAACGAACTGACTCAGAAGAATGATTTGTGTTCACAAAAGTCGGTCGACCGTTGTAATGGGCATTTTCAATAATAGAGGCGTATAATAAGAAACGAAAAAACCCATTGTCAAATTGAAAATCGACCCATTTCAGATACATATGGACCGAACTTTAGAATTTGTATGCCATTGTATAATTACTCTATTGGAACATACATTACCATCGTTTTTTTTTGTTCCGTATTCATGTGTCGCCTTTGTTCCTTGAGATTTTTAATTTGTATTTGTTTTGGAAAAAATCAGCATGATCATTTTTGCGAATTGGCGCCAGTAACATCCAATGAGCAGGGGTTAGTGGTAGCTTTAAATAAAATTGTAGCGGTATTGACAGTAGACAGTAGAGCATGGAAAGAAAATAAATAAAAATGAATAATAAATAATTATTTTTAAGCAAGTTAATTATAGTTATAGCTAATATAATAATTGGAGGCGAAAAACTAAAAGAAGTCGCCGATTTTCGAAATGTAGGATATGATAGGGTAAGTCAGAATTGAAAACGTGGTAGAGACATACAAGTATCTCGATATTATATTTCTTTTTTATTAAATTAAATTTTATATATATATATATATAGTTAGTTAGTAAATATACACATTCTTCCATACAACATTCCTATCTTTTGTTCTTTTATTCCTGTTATATACGCTAAAGTAATTTCTTTTGTTCGCATTTCTATACTTCACTAAAAGCCTGTACTTTCCAATAATCCCTAATAACAATTTAGTTTCAGTAACCAACCGCATGACGTATAATATCCTTAGTCCTTCTTAATTACATTTTCTTGATGGGTCACTTTGAGTCTATGTCCTTTGACTATATTTCTAAGTAAAAATTATTCCAGATTTCACCACTTTCTTATTGGTTCCCTACCTTAATTTAACCACTTCTAGATCTTCCCTTATTTTTATTTCTAATAATTAACTCCACCGTTTTAGTCTTCCTAACATTTTATCTTTAAAACTAAAGTTAGTCTTTAGCAGTTCTTCAAAAGTTATTCTCGAGTTCCTCTACAGTTCTGCGACAATAAACTTTATCTAAATTCGGCTACAATTACTTTTCAACCCTAGCGACTATTTTATATTTCAAAGTAAAGATATCTTTATAGTTAATTGTTCGCATCAATAAATAACACTTATCAACAATTAACGCCAAACAAGAAAGGATATCGCATCATCAAGTTGCTTTTAACAATAAGATATCACTTGTGTTCTTCTCTTCTCGCAATAGATTAATTTAGAAATTCGTAAAGGATTATTAAATGTGTATGTTCGGAGTACGTCTTTGTTAGGGTGGAGTTAAGGAAGACACAGGAAAGTCTAGATAGTTAGATGTGTAAGATTTTTTAGCTTTAGAGAAATGCGAAGATTGGGTCAGGATAGGAAGTACTGGAGGTATGTGTCGAGCTAGTCGTCGGATTGATGACTATATGATAATGATATACTGTTCGTGGATCAGTCTACTGTTTACCGTAATTTTAAATAATGAAAATAATACCTTTGGCGAATCAAGAATGAAAAATTGAGAATTCTCTGGGTGAAACTCGAGAAGTGTTTTATTTTTATTATTATCATACCTACAAATTATGTTCGCCCAATTTTCCAGTGATTTATCTATTTCAAATAATTTATAATTGAATTGTTTAATTTTCATTGCGTTCCATTTAAACAAAAATTGCAGTATACATCATCGAAATCTGTCGCTTTGCTAATTCAACAAGTTGTCGATTATGACAGGTTATTCGCCTCACCTAATATCTAACCATCCGTGGTGTAGATGTTGAGGTTCACATAAAACTGTTCATCAGATCTCTTCCAGTCGGTTTTACTTTAGCTTGTTTCATTATCGACGTATGGATAGATGCTAACAACCTCGCATGTCCTACTTTTACAAGTAAGTAATTGGCAAAGCACTCATTTCTCTATCTGAAGGATACTGGACCGAGTCAGCGTCCTGCGTTGAATTACTCTGCTGTTATATGCACAATTACTAATCGATGAAGCCATGATAACAGCTAACACTCATAAGACGAAAAGAACAATAACGTTGATGATGAAAATATTACATATTTCAACCTTCTTAAAAAAATAACTTTCAACAATGAACTTATACCACAACATTTTGTGTTTTTCATTCCCACCAGCTACTCATGCTGGTGGGGGGGCAGTCCCTCCGACCTACACTGTAGTACAAAGCCGGAGGGTAAGGCGTAAGGCCCTCTTCAGCCTCCTTTCAGGAATCGTAGAAGTGGGTGAGTGGTGTGGTTAGGAAAAGACAGATGAGACGGATGAAATGAATAGGGAATAGAAGTGAAAGATTATCTGTGGAATATTACTGCCCCAACATTTTCCCAAGTGATCCAAAGAAACCACAGAAAACTTTGACCAGAGCAGCCGGACTCGGTTTCGAACCGGTGACCTCGTGAATGCCAACTAATGATTCAAATACTCTTGAAACTGGTAAAAATCTTGCAAATAACCAAAACGAAATTGGAACTTACAATACACCACTATTAATATTTAAATTTTAATTTGTTAACCTCATCCCATGGCTTTCCTATAAATATGAAGCTTGTACTATACATCTCAGTATTAGTTGCATTTATTGTACTTTCTTGATAATGATTGTGTATAAGTCGAGATAATTATCCAGTCGAACAAACCAACTTTTTTAATTTATTTATTAAAAAAATTATTGAGTGATGTTATGTTGTAATTGCTTTTTTATCTTATGTACCTTACATTTATTTGTCGTAGTAAGCTTTCACTACCTCTCAATATAATAAGGTGCGTTTTATGGGTCATTGAGTTACAGGTTTACTGTAATTGTCTGTGATTAACTGGTTATTTTTTTCCATATATAATAGGTTAATGTTTTAGGGCTATCTATTTATTTATACATATTACTGTAATTTAAATATAACACGAAATATTGAAAAAGAAGGAATTAAAATCCTTATTCGTCTAAATATTAAGATCAAGGATCTCACATTTGGAACGCTTCCTATCAAGTAGGCACAACGAACCGAAAGCCATATCCCACGACAGGTTTCGACCTCTCGGGTCTCATCAGGTGGGCGCTGGCAGAAATGCCTTTACAGGCTGTATTATAGATATAAAGATAAATATGCAATCAACAGAAACAACTACTCCTGATGAGACACTATAGGTCGAAACCGGTCGTGGGATATGGCTTTCGGTTCGTTGTACCTACTTGGTAGGACGCGTTCCAAATGTGAGATCTTTGATCTTAATATTTAGACGAATAAGGATTTTAATTCCTTCTTTTTTGAATACGTTATATCTTTGTCTAAGAATACATCGGAATCAACAGTGTAATTCAATGTCGGTAGGGGTATTAGCCCTCGGAGTAGTTGATTCCATATTTATATTTATATTTATAACACGAAACTTATGTTACCATAATTAAAAAAGAAAATAATTTTTCGTTTTTAGTAGCGTTGTCTTTGCCATATAGGTATAGTATTTTTTATTGCTTTTTTCTGTTTTACAAAATATGGTAAACGAATAATTGTTAATTAAGTATTTAATTTTCTTCGGCTTGAGATCGGAATAATCTGACGGTAACGTGACAACGGAAGTTTATAGAGCGAGTTATAACAATATTTCAGTTTTTTCGCTTGACGAAAATGTTATCTGACTATAGGCTAAAATGAAGCATTAATCAAGACTTCTGTGAGGACAATTTTGTCTCGTATATATTTCATTTTCCAGAACTTCATTACGTGCGTGAAGGAAATTGTATATATTCCTTAGCATTTCTCTCTCTAGATCTAGAGGCTATCGTATAAGGGTTGAAACTGCTGGCATGTTGCGAAAGATTATGAAATTTTTATAATACGGATCCTTTATAATTGAAATTAATGGTATCTAGTTTGAGTTTATATGAGATTATCGTAAGTAAATTACAAATTCAAAAACTTGTTTATCTCGGAAATTTATTATGGAAACTTAAATGAAAAGTTAAAAGTTCGAAGGACCAAAACATCACAAACATTTGTACGTTAATTTATCCTCCTTCCGCTGTTCATTTGTTCTGCTATAATTATTTATGCAACAGCTTATTTTACGTTGAACATAATTTGGTATTCGTTTTATGAAGGATGTATTAGAAATGACAAGGATTATTAGGGAAGGCTTGTTTCTTTTATAAAACTCTTTGTGAAATAACGTTTTGTTACCCATGAAAGGACTAGGAAATTGTCAATTTTAAACGTATTCGTTGAAGCGAGACAATTTGGAGGGTCAGTCGCCTTTAATCTTAGACGATCTCGGAAATGGCTTAAATTTAAAATGATAAAATGAATGGAATATTTAAATTCGAATCAGAGTCCGTAGCTAAAGATTTTCAATTTTCTTCAGAGATTTATGCTGAATATAAATACTATTCGATAAAAACAATAATTTAATCGAATAACTTATACCATTATTTCATGTGGTTTATGCACATTCTTAAAATTACTTGGTACTTTATTTATTTCTTTCACTTGTAATTTTTTTGGTTTTTCACTATTATTCCACATTATTGTTATTTATTTAGCCAATGTTATTGTATACCTGTTCTTACCTTTTTTCCACGAAATAATTTCTCATATTTTTTTAAGAAATTTGTTTTTACATCAATCTGCTCTGTCCATTTTTTTGTACTGTCTTCCATGACTAAGCATATCCAGAATAATGAAATTGAATCGGCATTTACTTGGTGAAAGTTATTATTCACAATGGAAGTAAATCACACACACAGAAACTTTCACAAAATTTATTTAAAAAACAATTGTTTCGGTAACACAGTAGCTTCTTCAGGTTAGTTGGGTATGTATATCTATAACAGGGTGGTTACATCTATATATATGGAACAGCGGTGTGGGAAAACTAGAATTAGGCATGACAAAATGATACAAAATTAAATACAATAAATAAATTATATTAAAACTAATAGTATTTTTTAGAAATAAAACAATTACAATTTTAAATTGATAAGTGGTGAAGAATTCACATCTAGTGTTCGTTTAATAATAACAATGATGGTTTATAATTCTAATAAATATAATTTTTCTGAAATTTGTACAGTTTCGAAATTAAAATTAGGGGTATGATTACTTTCAATTAAGTGGAATGCATAGTTAGAATTATTTTTTTATCTTTATATGACTTATTGTGTTCTAAAATTCTTGTTTTAAAGTTTCTACCTGTTACACCAATATAAAATTTGTTACATGATCCACAATTTAATTTGTAGACCCCACTTTAATTTTCTTTATTAGATTTATCGTTATTATTTTTAATGAACAAACTTAAATTATTATTTGTTTTGTAGGCTACATTAATATTATGGTCGGATAAAAATTTTTTAATGGTGGCGAATGGTTTTCGTATAAAAGTTAAAGTTTTGAAAGAAATATTCATTGTATTGTTGGAGAATAAATTAAATTTATAGCTTTTTTGTGTAACTTCGGATTTACTAATTTATCTATTAATGTAACCTTATTATAACCTTATAACCATTATTAAGTGCAATTTGCGTAATTAAATTTAATTCTGAATCGTAATGCTCATTATCTAAAGGAATATTAATTAATCTATATAGCATAGAGTGGAGAACTGCTAATTTGTGTTGGATGGGGTTCGTTGATTTAGGATGAAAAGTGGTGTCAGTATACGATGGTTAAAAAAAAATTGAATTTATGTTTATTATTCTCTTTAAAAATACATAAGTCTAAGAAATTAATACTATTCACACTTCTACATCTGCGGTGAATTTAATGTTTTGATGTACTCAAATACAACTGTGTTAGCGAAACAATTGTTGTCTTTTAAAGAGATTTTGTTAAAGTTTCTGCATGTGATTTACTTCCATTATATCTAGAATATGTGCTCAGTTATATTTAATTCCCTTTTACTTTATATGCATTCTCTATTTTTCTCTTTTTTTTAATTTTTATATTTATTTGTTTTTATCTAATTTATGACTTAGTCTCATTGCTGCTCGCGCTTTGAAAAAGTTGCATTGCTGCCCGCGTCCGTATTTGTTTGATAATAATAATAATTTAATAAATAAAAACGCACTTTTACTCTCTACTCTACTTTTTATCAATTCAAACAGTGTCTTGTATGTATCTTTTTTTCTATTTAGTAATAATGCGTATATATATTTTCAGATCGACGTGAAGAGTGTAAAGTTGATATTCTTTCATCTATAATTATATATTTAGGTTAGGTTAGGTTAGGTTAGGTTAGAATTTTAGAACAACTTTTGAATGTTCCGTAACCTTCTAACACAATTTGTTGTTTACCCCAAGCACTTTCAACCAACTCAATCGAATCCATAATTTGTTACGTTAAAATTATCGTTGTCAGAGACTAAATAATAAATTCTGAAAGCAGCATATTTATATATTAGGTAAACTAATAACAACAAAGAAATCTGTCTCTCCCGCCGTGCTGTGAAACTAGAACAGTTTCCTGTTCGAATATAATCAAATGACCCCTACTGGTGTGTATTATTTGGTACATTTATTAAATTGTCTATAGCTACCTATATCGATAAAATTGAGCAAATTATTTTATATGTTACGAATATGTAATACGTTTATAAGAATCATTACATATGCAATACCTAATTATGAATTCAAATTAATTGTGAAGGTAATAAAGTTATCGGATAGCAATGCCACCAACATTAATAGACAAAAGGGTCGGCGGGCAGCAATGCCACAATTTCAGGTAAAATATTTTCGCGTGCAGCAATGGGACATCCCCTAATTTATAAGTCTGAATCTCGCACTCGACTACATTTTTTCTACTGTTTCTAGTTTGTTCCACTAAATGTTATCATGTAATTTATTCTGTTCTTATTTGGGCATTATTTTGGGCACCCTCAACTTTCTTCTATGTGTTTCTATATCTTCATTTACTCTTGCTAATTTTTTCGAATGGTAGATATTCAATGATCAGTCCTTGTTTTTGGAAACTTTTTTCTTTCTAAATTTAAATATAAATATAGAATCAATAGAAACAACTACTCCGAGGGCTAATACCCCTACCGGCATTGAATTACACTGTCGATTCCGATGGATTCTTAGACAAAGATATAACATATTCAAAAAAGAAGGAATTAAAATCCTTATTCGTCTAAATATTAAGATCAAAGATCTCACATTTGGAACGCGTCCTACCAAGTAGGAATATGTTATATCTTCGTCTAAGAATCCATCGGAATCAACAGTGTAATTCAATGCCGGTAGAGGTATTAGCCCTCGGAGTAATTCTTGCTGTTGTTTCCAGATTTATATTTAAATTTATATTTATAATATAGCCTGTAAAGGCCTTTCTGCCAGCGCCCACCTGATCGAAACCGGTCGTAGTAGATGGCTTTCGGTTCGTTGTGCCTACTTGATAGGACGCGTTCCAAGTGTGAGATCTTTGATCTTAATATTGAGACGAATAAGGATTTTAATTCCTTCTTTTTTGAATTTGTTTTTTCTTTCTTTTTCTGTCACAAAGACAAGGGAAGTCTTTTGCTGTTAACTTATATTAAGTAAATACATGTATCTGTTTCTATGAAATTTATGTTTGTGTCTCAATATCAGAAGACAATTATATAATTATAATTGCTTCTAAATTTTAAAGAATACCGAGCGTTGAAAACTAATTTAAGTTAAACTCTAATTTCACGGGAAACTGACTCTTGCTTTGAAATACGGCTCAAATGCAGAACTGCTGACACATTTGAATTTACTGCTTTCTTCACTTAGCACTCATTCATATTCTAGTAGGATTAAGTTTTATAGTTGACGTAACTGTGCAACATTAACAAGTTGAAAATAAAAACAAATAACGGTGATGTGGGTTCTATATTTGAAACTTGATGAGTAAAACTGCATTTTACAGCGGATAAACTGTCAAATATTTGAACTCGATAACTACCTTTCATCTTATAGTAGAAAGATTTTTCAAGGCTGGTTGTAAAGTCACTGATTCTGTATGTATATACATGGTCTTGTATATTATAATGATACATAGCACATGAAGAAAATGGTAAGTTATTAATCGTTAAAGTTGTCACATATTGAAACGTATTCATAATGAAATAAAACGCAAACATTTGAAAAGTTTCATTAAAAACAGTTTATTTATGTAAATCACTACAATAGTGTTGGTTATAATTATAGTTTCTTCAGGTGAAGATAATACAAACGTACAAAATCTACCAACTAAGTATTTATACTTAAATCTAAATGTTGTATGTGATAAGAAGACTATAGGTTTAAATATAAATGTAGAGAAATCGAAACTTTTATTTGGTTGTTCAAAATAATATTTTGTTTACTATATCTATTTGTTTCTAATTGTTCGCATAAATTCAATTTACGACCTTTAGTTAATTTGTATAAAATGTGAAATTCTTTATTGAAATTATTATTAAAATTTAATAAATGTTCTGCGTTCGTAGAATCTGTTTTTTTTATTGACAAAACTTTTATAATGTTCAAGTTTTCTAATGTCAAAGGCTCTTCCTGTCTGTCCCACATACACTTAGAACCCTTAGGTGTTTTATATTTATTATTTAGAATAAATTTACTCAAACTGTTTGTTTTGAATGAAATAAAACTATAATTTATATCTATTTTGTATGTTTTTACCAATGCTATTAGAAATATTGCCTAGATAAATGAGACTAGTACATTTATCAGATTTACTTTTTATAATAGATAGGGTAAATGCTATTTTTTGCTTTTTGTTTGATTTTCTTATTTAAAATATTGTCTACTAAACCTCGGGAATAACGATTGTTGTCTGCTATTTTATACGGGTATATATAAATTAAAAGAAAATTTACGAATTGTCAGTAAAATTACCCCTGTTCATGAAGAAAGCGTAATAGAGCAGCAGTCACCAATCAACGCAATGTAACGAATGTAAACTAATTACCTCTATTTACTATTAAGAAGTTGAAGTTCGATTTTGCACTTCTTTGATTTTTGTTAAGGTCGAAAAGGAGAGCATTTGTGAAAACATTTCAATCGAATGTCATTTTTACTGTTGTATATTTTTGTTTTCAACATTATAAAATAATATTTATATTTGTTGAATTTATTTTAACAAAGTTATGGAATTTGCCTGAAAACCATTTTGGTAGTGGACTTTTTTAAAAATCTTCATTTATCTTCTTTTATTGAACTTTACGGTTTTAACAAAATGTTTTCTCAATCTTTTGCGTGTTATCTTATTCTTAATAAAAAATCAATTTTGAATGTGGAGTAATTAGTCATTATGCATAAACATTTATTTTAAAAAAAAGAAAGCATTTTAATGCCTTCTTTTTTCGAATATGTCATATCTTCGAATCCATCGGAATCAACAGTGTAATTCAATGTCGGTAGAGGTATTAGCCCTCGGAGTAGTTGTTTCTGTATATTAATCATAGAGCCTTTAAAAGCCTTTCTGCCAGCTGTGCCTACTGTGTAGGACGCGTTCGAAATGTGGGATCTGCGATCTTTGAAATTTAGACAAAAAAGGATTTTAATGCCTTCTTTTTTCGAATATATTATATCTTTATCTAAGAATCCATTGGAATCAACAGTGTAATTCAATGCCCTCGGAGTAGTTGTTTCTGCTGATTCCATATTTATACTCATAAATATTTATATTTCAACTAATTGTATTTGTTGATCCCAATAAAAATCGATCGAAAGAAATTTTTTTATACTCCTGAATTTTTTGACTGGCCGTTTTCAGATAGCTCAAAACATTTTGTTATTAATTCCATTTTCTTCTTTCGTGTGTAGAACTACCTACTTACGTACTTTAATTTACATCCTTCTTGAAAAATAGCTTTTGTACATGTGCTCCTGTACCACGATACGATTAGAGATGTTGAAGTTGTGTCATTATCTAAAACTTTTTCACATTAGTTGCTTCCGTTGCCATAAAAGAAATTTCATTGGAACTACATGTTTTCTTTTTATGGCTGATGATGTACATTCATCAAGACGGACAAATGAGCAGTATCGATCTTATAATTGCCTAAAATGTAACGATAATGGTCCTCCGCGGTTTCTTTTATTCTGCGAGACATTCGAAGTTTATGAGAGCACTCTATTCATGATTCTTCAAATTTAATGGACACTTCTTTGAGAAATGTTTTGAAAATAAACGCCACCCTTTTATTTCCCTAAGAATCTCATACTAAACCTACGATTTTACTAACTAAAGTACACTTAGGAAGCCATAAAGGTTTTATTGTAGGTTCTTAAAATAACAGAAGCTTTCAGTACGGAAAAATACTTCAATACACAATCGCTCGGATTAAAAGAAAATCTGCAAAAGTAGAATTACTAAAAATACAAGGTTTAGGAGCATTTAGATTGATTTTGCTCAATCCTATTGTTGTACCAATTTTTGTTTGCTTCCAATATTCGAAGATGCTACTGATGATGAAAATTTGAATGTAGGAAGGAAGACCTTCTGCAGTCTCTGTGAGAATGAGTGGATGGTGATGGAGATTGACGAAATAAAGACAATAGGAGGGTGAAGGACTATCTGTGAAATAATTACTGCGCCAGCATTTGCCTATGCCAGTGATTCTTAACCGGTGACCGTAAATTGTTGGCAGTCCCTGAAAGTGGTCCTCGAAGTCATCATACAATTATTGAAATTATTGAATAAATGACGAGTCAACGATGCTTTCAAATTAAATTAAATAAATTGAACCTTTAGCTCAAAATATGAAGTTGAAAGGCATCTTGCAACATATTCGCATTTGACTCGTTCGACTTTGTATTTAAAACAATAATTTAAAGATCGCTAGTAATTATATTCTAGTGTCCTTTGACGTAAAAAGTTTGTTTACCTCTGTTCCCACAAACGAGCTGCTAATAATATTATCAAATCTAGTCAATAATGCATGTTTAACAGATACTGAAAACAAGGAATTTTTTAAAAATAATAAAAGTTTATATATCCCAAGCTTATTTCGAACATGAAAGTAAATATTTTATTCAACGAGAAGGGCTGTCTATGGGGTCTCCGTTATCTCCAGTACTTTCCAATATTTCATGGACTATTTGGAATGTAATTTGTTCGACAAATCTCAGTTTTCTCATTTTACTAAATGTATTGACTTTTGGGGTAGATATGTCGATGACATTTGTTGTGTGAATAGGGATTCGTAGATAACTAGACAATTTTTTAAATGTTTTTAAATTCTTTGAATAAAAACATTGTTTTCACAAGAAAAATAGAATTCGGCCAACAATTAAACTTTCTTGACCTAATAATTTATCACAAAAATAATAAACTTGGATACAAAACTTTCAGAAAATCTACCACATCAGATATTATAGATTATAATACCAGCTGGTTCCTATGAGTCATTTAACATTAAACTTTAAACACGTCGATATAAACAATTTGTTGCTTAGATACTACTGATAAATTATTGTCGAATAAAATACGTAGAAAAGTACTCCACATTCTTTATAAGATCGATAAAAATGTAACCAATTCTGATAATATTTTTTATTCTATCAACTATATCAAAAATTCTAGCTACAAAATTAAGAACTTTTTAAGCAAGTTTACAGAAGTAAATAAATTTAATACAGGTTCCATGTTAGTTAATATTATGAGAAGATACGATATAACACAGAAAAGTGGGGTCTAATAGCTAAATTGCGAAGACTGCGCTGTCCTGTAAACGGGACTTTCCGCTTCAAAGAACACATAGCTAGTATTAGGAATAAAAAATATGTTACTTATCTGACAGAATACTGTTTACATGAAAATCCAAGTATAAACTTTAATAATTTGACATTACCCCACTAAGTCCAAAACTCTACTAAAATTCTCTGAAATTAAGAAGGCTCTAACAGCAAAGGAAAATATTGTAAACAACCAAAAAGAGTTGTGTGTACCAAACACCCCACTTCTTTTGAACCTGTAATATGGTTGTGACTGTACCTATATAAATTGTTTATCCTATTATCCTTTTAGGTTTAGTATAGTTAGTATTCTGTATAATGGCTATTTAGCCGAAACAATTGTAGAGTAATTTTTGAATATATTTGTTGAAGTAAAATTGTATTTTGAGTTCCTTATTTATTAAAACATGCTTCATCATCCATGCGCTATCCGAAGTCTAAATTCTAATAAGTGAGTGCCAAATTTCCAAAAGTACATTGATCTTTTCTATTAAAAACCCTAATTTGTCTAAACTGCATATAAGAAGACGCCGTGATTTTCAAAAAACATGGGGCATGAAAAGTACATCACGCAGGTCATGGTGACCATAAACTGCCTCACGCCATGCTGCCATACCATCTAACACGGTCACTATTATTTTTGTGACTCATGTCACGTTACGTTACGAAGCTGCGTCTTTGTAAGTTAAAGTACTAGATACCAATATAAATATGTTATCAACAGAAACAACTACTCCGAGGGCTAATACCCCTACCGGCATTGAATAACACTGTTGATTCCGATGGATTCTTAGACGAAGATACAACATATTCCAAAAAGAAGGAATTAAAATCCTTATTCGTCTAAATATTAAGATCAAAGATCTCACATTTGGAACGCGTCCTACCAAGTAGGCACAATGAACCGAAAGCCATATCCCACGGCCGGTTTCGACCTATCGGGTCTCATCAGGTGGGCGCTGGCAGAAAGGCCTTTACAGGCTATATATTTATATTTATATTTATATTTATAATATAGCCTGTAAAGGCCTTTCTGCCAGCGCCCACCTGATGAGACCCGATAGGTTGTTGCGTTGTGCCTATTTGGTAGGACGCGTTCCAAGTGTGAGATTTTCGATCTTAATATTTAGACGAATAAGGATTTTAATTTCTTATTTTTTGAATATGTACTAGATACCGTTCATTTTGTGAACAAACCAAACAATAAGCGTTTGAAGCATCATATGGATTTTGGTATTATACTGTTTTGCTTGAGTTGAAATTAGAAGTATTATGTAATCAGTTAATGCAACTCGATCTTTCTTATCGAATTTAGAGTGTTCGTGGTTCGTCAACTCATAATGGATTGAAGTGGGCGTAAATGTAAACTTCGGTAGGTCTGACCATCATTTAATGCATCGTTTGGTAATGTCCATATAGTATTTGTATGTTGCAAGTATGTAAGAGATGTTAATTACACTGTTTGTATGTGTCTGTTCGCATCCAGAACGCCTGCGGTTGGAAATGAATGCCTGCCTCTTCGTTGCATAAACTTCGCTTTGCATATTAATTCGAAGATTTTCATGGGAAATGGTAGAAACGATAGTAGTTTTCAGTACTTCGAAATACTTTATTGTTTGCTATTATGGTCTCAGTGGCGTCAGATTAATTTGAAAATATTCATTAAAGTTTCGTCATGTACGAATACACAAAACAGCTTCCACAAGTATATATACGTAAATATTAATAATACTAAGTCATAAATTGAGGGGAGTTTATTATATTGTTGTTGTTATAAATAATTTCTTTTACTCGTTGGTAAGTGTAAATTATGTAATCGTTAATGCAAATTATGTACAAAATATTTGGTTAATGAACTATGAACCATCTCAATTTATATATGATGAACCGGGAAAGCATTTCTTCACATAGTTTTGTAGCTATGGAAAAAAAGAGTATGACCTAACCTAACCTAACCTAACCTAACCTAACCTAACCTAACCTAACCTAACCCAATGTAATCTAACAGTTTTTGAGTAAGCGGCTAGGTTAGGGTTGAATAGTTTGCGATACCTCTGTCAATCTTTGGTTGCATTTTTCAACTAGGATTTGAATAGTGCAATATTAAAGAATAAGAATTATTTATAGATTTTCTTCTATTTTTTGTTATTTTTACTACTTACCATTTTGATAGATTATCTAAAATGGCGGAGGTGACGAGCATCCGTTTACAATTTAATTTTTATTGGATTTCTCCACAGATTTTATTTTATTATTATTTGTGGTATCAGATTATATGTCAGCTTCTACATAACTAATTCCAATTAGTTATTGCATTATAATGCAAACTCTACTATGTATGTAACATTTCTAGGTATAACCCGTTTTGCAATTCTCAATTAATTATTTAACTTAGCCTTGTTTCTTCTTTTATTAGTGCCCATAAAGACATATTAAATGATTTTCGAGTCTAATATTTGATGATTTTTAGGGTTAACGGTTTTTGAATACAATAGTTTTGTAAGATCTACAGACATATTTCTATAAAAATTGACGTTATTAGCCAATAGAACGAATCCTATTTAACATAATGGAATTATGTAGTAAATGATAAAAATGGTTTTCAATTTATGAAACAGTAGGTTCAGAAAATCTACACAATTATTGTCCTATATTACCTGCATCACTTGAATTATTTATTTGAATTAGAAATTTTTCGATGACCGTTACTTGAATGAGTTTTACCATAAAATGGTTATTTATAATAATACTTCGTGTCCAGCACTATTTAAATGAATTAGTTTAAATAAATATAAATATGGAATCAACAGAAACAACTACTCCGAGGGCTAATACCCCTACCGGCATTGAATTACACTGCTGATTCCTAACAATTACCAGACGAAGATAGCAATAAAAAAACTAGGTAATAAAATCCTTTTTCGTCTAATTATAAAGGATCACAGATCCCACATTTGGAACGCGTCCTATACAGTAGGCAAAACGCACCTGGCAGAAGGTTTTTACAAGCAATATAATAAGTATTCTGCCAGTGCCCACCTGATGAGACCCGATAGGTCGAAACCGGTCGTGGGATATGGCTTTCGGTGCGTACCGTGTAGGACGCGTTCCAAATGGGGATCTGTGATCCTTTATAATTAGACGAAAAAGGATTTTAATACCTTCGTTTTTAATTGAATTAGTTTAGTTACGTATTACAGTCGCGTAGTCTTTTGTACATTATTTTTATTTCATTTGAATATATTTTTCTTTTATAATTGAATATGTGTATTTTGAGTAACAAACAAACACTGGGTTACGTTTCACGAAAAATTGTATTTATTCTTCTCTACAACATTGTTTCAACCCTTCCGGGTCATTATTAAGAGCTATGGTGTTACTGAAGATGTAAATAATGTGACAGAATTTTATAAACAGATGACAATAAGCAATGGGAAAAATTAACTGCAGGTAGTGGTTATCTATTTGGAAGGTCCAATAACAGCGGAGAATCCAAAGTGAACATTTCAATTTGATTATTTACAATATTTTGATTATTATTAATGGCTTTCTTAATTTCCAAAGATTCGAGCAAATTCAATTTACGACCTTTTTGTGCAAAATGTAAAAGTTCAATCGAATTAGTGTCTAAATTATGTTTGAAATCTAAGCAATGTTAAGATATTTCTGTATTATTCTTTTTATTCCGTATGGAAAGCACATGTTCTTTAAGCCGAGTTTTTATGGCTCTACCTGTCTGTCCTAGGTAATAGGCTGTGCAATCTTTACGGTATAGTATAATTTGTAAAAGCCGCTTTTATCTATTGAATTTGTTTTATTAATAATTAATCTTTGGAAATTAAGAAAGCCAGTAATAATAATCAAAATATTGTAAATAATCAAATTGAAATGTTCACATTGGATTCTCCGCTGTTATTGGACCTTCCAAATAGAGATATAACCACTACATGCAGTTAATTTTTCCCATTGCTTATTGTCATCTATTTATAAAAGTCTGTCACATTATTTACATCTTCAGTAACACCATAGCTTTTAATAATCACCCGGAAGGTTGTAGAGAAGAATAAATAAATTTTCAGTGAAACGTAACAATTATATTTAAAATGTTTTACAAAGAATGTGATACGCAATCTATCAACTTTATTTTTCTTTTGTTTAAAGAAGACCTTTGATTTGAGTCCTCTACGTGAACAGTACACCATTTGCATATGGATAAAATACGTTCCTTTCAATATAAGGGAAAACCGACTAACTAAAATTGGCCTCGTTTGGTGTATGCCGTCATGGGACCCATAACATCTATCTGAATTCTAATTTTGTTGCTTCCGCCTTTATTTTCTGCCGTCGTAACAAGAAGTTACGTCGGTTTTATAGTTGCTTGCAAGCATAATACTGTAATTTGTTTCCCTTTTGCTTTATCTCTCGTTTCGTCTTAAGTTTGCTTATTAACTATACACATGTATGCATAAGGAAATACATGGGCTTTGTTATCCGTACTTCAGATGCAATTTTTGCTCATAATAATAGACAATCTGCAAAATGTTGCTTTCAAGTATTAATATTAGAGTCGCGGTTATAATAAGCTTTATAGTAAATAACGTATCTCAGAAATTCGATTTACATCCAAAGAAAACTATAAAACTATTTATAGAGAATGATGATATTAATATATACAAAATTATCATAAAAAAATAATGAAATTGTTTTTTTTCTCGATACTATAGGGTAAAACATTTATACCTATGTAGCGATCTATATATATATTGTAAAATGTTTTGTATAAATTTTATGTAAATGTTTTGTATAAAGTTACTAACACCCTTGAGCATGCCTTTTCTACAAATTTGTATTCTACTGTCTTACCTTTTCCAATTCACAGAAACAGCTTTCCTTTCTTTTTTTTATTCACAAGTCAAAATTTATATTCCTTCGTTGCTGATCGCCTGCAACAGTCGATCAGAAAAAGTACCGTTGCCCGATCCCTAATAAAAACTACCTCTTCTTCAAATAACTAATATATATATATAGGACAAACTGGAAGAGCGTTCAAAGAAAGAATTAAGGAACATCTGAAAAATTACAATGAAAATTCATCATTTATGAATCATATAAAAGAGAATAAATATAATTTCATTTTAAAAGAAAACTTCAAAATTTTACATAAAGGGAAAAAAGGAAAAAAATTACACATGTTGGAAACTTTGGAATCAAAAAATATATGAAAAAAATAACATAAATTTATTAAATGACATAGAAAATGTGTATAGTTCTGTAATAATAAATAAATTAGTAGATATAACTCCACCACAATAGTAAGAGTAGGCATATAAGAGATGTTGTAATAATAGTTTGTACAAATACTTCTTCTGAAGATGCCATAGTAGGGTGAAACAATCGTTAAGATGCATTAAAGGTATAAAGTAAAAGTGTTTTATTTTATCTTTTTAAATATTACAATATACTACCTCTTCTTGTCTCGTTACCTTCTGCATTCTTCCGAAAAATAACCTTTACTGTTTGCATGCTAATTTTCAATTTTTGAATAACATTTCTTCTCCGACCGCGTCAAAGATTGCACACATTTCTTTTATTCAATATTCAATTCATCCCTTCATCTCTTTTTCATTACTAACAATTTATAAAATAAAATTATATTATTTAACGGTCATAAATTTTTATTTTAAATATAATTAGTTATTAGTAGACACCAAAAACACTACACCTACAAAGCTCGTTGCCATTTTTCATGCAACAAAAACAAAAGTCTATTAAAAACAAGGTATCCAAAAAATCTGGAACCGGGTGAATATCCTGAAATATATATATTCAAATAAAAGTTCCCAATCTAGAACGTATTTTTCGAGATATTCCACCCTTTCCAGACTTTTTGTACACTCGTTGGCAATAAAGTGATTATATGTTTAAAAAACGCAGTTTTAAATTCAAAAGATTTACCGATTCTTTTTTGTATTTGAATTTCTTGTAAATTCGTTTTTTGTCTTAACAAAATTTTCTTTTGTAACTTTGGTTAATATTTCATGTTCTGATTTGCCCAATTTTCTGAGGTAACAAAATTTAAAGGTTTACAATTCCATTGTAGGAGATTTGTTTATATTTACTATTTTCTTCTATAACGTGACATACACTACCTTTTATTCTGGAAGTATAATAAATAAATAAATCTCCAGGGAATTAGATTATTCCCTGATTCCACTAGGTTTCTTCTGCTTTTTTCAAGCTTTCAGAAAAAACTAGAATTGGTGACGGAATAAGTGACTTCGGTCGTGTATTATTTAAACCAATCAATAACCAGTGAACAGTTGCTTGACAAAAAAACGTTTCGTTTCCTCTTTCTAATGGAAAGTAGGAGAAAGGCAACAAATAAATCGATATTTAGAATTTCAAACTTTCAGATTTGTTGTCTAACAATGGCTATGGTGCGTATTTGGAACGTAACAATAAACTTTATTTTAAATACAGACAGCGAAGTGAGCGCTATTTATTGAAATCTGTAATATTGTTTAAAATAATATATATTAATTATAGTATGTAGGCTTTGACGACCGGCGTCAATTAAATTAAGATGATTTTCCGGGCTTTTGGACCGTGGTCATAGGCTTTGTGGCTTTTTGGTTGCCTGACGTTTCGTCAGCGGCTGCGGCTGACATCTTCTCGAGATCGAAAGCTGCTACAACGACCAAATCACAAACGCTTTTGAAGATGTCAGCTGCAGCCGCTGACAAAACGTCAGGCAACCAAAAAGCCAAAAACCCTATAGACCACGGCTCAAAAGCCCGGAAAGTCATCTTAATTCGATCATATATATTTTTTTGTTCTATCTGGGTACGTGCCTACCATTTGGATAACAAAGTCTAACAATAAGATATCTTTATTAGAAGAGAACATTGTTGAATATTATTGAATTCCGTAAATAATAGCAAATTTGTACAGATGGCGTTCACTGCGCTGTAAAACAACCCAAAACATTTCAGCCTTGATTTTGACACCATTGTCACTAAAAATATTCTAATTTTTCTGTACGCAAAACAGTAAACAAATTGATAATTTTAGAGCACAGATATTAATGTGCCTATATCATTATAGGGGTGATCGATTTTATGTGATCGCATTCAATGTTTATTTCAAAGGGAAATATTATATAATTGCCCATTAAAAAGGATAATCTCAACTGTGTGACGATGTAACGTTAACTATGCAATAATTGATACTTAGCAGATAAAATGTTTAATAATAACTTTACTATTGTCAGTTTTAAAATGGACACTTGTTGTGTAAATCAAGTAGGATTAATTTATATTAATTTATTCAATGTAAATAAGTACATATAACAAAAATATTGCTATGTAAGGGAGCTGAAGTTAAGTTTTAGGTTAATATAAAATTGGGGAAAAGATATCTATAACGGCTGCCCCTACAAAACTTTTATTCTTCTACTGTAAAGATTTAGAACATTTTCTACTTTACTGTTACTTTAAATAAAACCAGCCTGAATACAAACCATAATAAAATTCTTAAAATGAAAAAACACCAACTCATTAAATAACAGCTAATTATTTAATAAAAATACAAAGTCATTTTTGTTTCAACGTATATTTAAGAAAACTCTTGCAATTGTTTAAACCAACAGGTCATTATCAAAGAGTAATATATAATAATACTAAAGACACAAAACAATTACGTCCCTTATAAGTATGACTAGAGCTATGGTGACGTCATAAATTACACAGTAGTAAGGGAGTGGGGTTTGAACATAATTCTATTTGATTATTCACTAAAACATTATTTTTATTCTTTTGAGCTTTTTTAATTTCTAGGTTTTCTAACATCCTTTATTATATTATTTTTATTTTCAAAATGTAAAATTTTGATGTTATTTAAATTTAAGCTGTGGTTATTATTAGCACAATGTTCGGAAAAGCTGGTTGAATTATTGTGCTTTTTTATGCTAGCAATATGTTCACTGATGCGAGTTTTTATTGCTCTGGAATATTTTCCTACGTATGTAGCATTACATTCATTACAATATAACTGGTATACTCCACTTTTTAACATATTATCTATTTTTTGTTTATTGTTAACGATGATTGAGCCTAAATTACGTTTATTGACTTCGATGGCATGCAGGTTGTAATTACGAAGTTTTGTTTTTATTTTACTAGTAACGTTCTTTATATAATTTATGGCACAAAATGTTGGCTTTTGATTATCATTACTTAATAAACAGGAAAATAAAGTATGTCTGAATTTTAGTTTGTTCTTTTTGTGAAGAATCTGTTCAATTAAATCTAAATGGTTGCCATTAGAAGTGGCTATTTGTTTAATTATGCTAAGTTCTAAATTGAAGTCAAAGTATTGTTAGTTATTCTAATTATTTTTAAGAGTTTATCGATACTCTCGATGTCTTTTCCTTAAATGATCCATTAGAGAAAGGTAAAATACATGTACATACATTGTCTCTAATGATACTACGATTTGTTGCGACATTTCATGGAAATCATTATTATACATCCTTGAGAATAAATTTAGTATCCTTCACCTGTTCTGTCACATAAGTATCATTAATTGGCAAGTATATTTCGAACTTGTAATCCATAATAAATATGGAGTTGTTGAAAACCTTTTCGATGAGATTATTAGTGACTGTGGAACATGTCTCGTTAATTATTAATAAAAACACCAAAAAGTGAATATAAATCTAAACGGATACCAAAATTGTTAGATTGTTATTTAAACCAAAATGCTAATCAAGCTACTTCAACTTTACCTTTGGGTCTTCTAATTAAGCAACGTTTTAGATGTTACCGAATAAATTAATTTGTAGGTAACCCTAATTAATTTCCGCGGATATTTTCCGACCTCATTGTCAAAATTAAACACATATTTGGGGCTCGCCAAAGGATTGCCTGCAAAATTCTTGTTGAAACTTCCTGAAATATCCCTTCATCAAATATTTAGTTGTCTAAATATTTCGTGGTTGGTTGAGGAGGCAGGTATTTTAATAAAGATGGAATGATAAGCACATATGTTTTGATTGTGAAATCTGTAATTTACATTTACGTATCTTCAAATACTGACTCTAAATTTAGCTAAAGCACTAACAATACTTAAAATACTAAAAATAATTTAAATTCTATAACGTCACAAATAGACAATTGTATATTCCTTGCATTATAATTTAGATGTATTTACCTGGAGGCATGACTACTTATTATTTATTATAAGGATGGATTATGACGGTTGTACGTTATAACGGTGGGTAGAAAATAGACCTTTTTATAGAAGTTTTCAACATACATGGTTTTACTTCTTAGAAAAAATCCATGAAATTTGAACATTATTTGTACTTTAGTAATATCCTTTTAATCGATTTGCACCTTTGTAAATTTTATTTGATACAGCAGCTTGTAATATATATTTATTGTTACTCATTACCTTTTTGTGAAAATACCGCCAGGTCAAACTGACGTGTTTGCTCGTTGAGTATGATCAGACAAATGAGAGGCCAGATTTTAATTCAGCAAAGAAACTTACCTTGCAAAATTGTTGTTATTTGGTGTCAGAATATCTCAAAATTCAGACGTCCTGTGGCAGTAAAATACGAGGTATGTTGAAATAAATAAAAAGGGTAGAAATTGAATTTTCGCTAATCTCTTGGTGAAACATTTTAATAGTTAAAAAGTAAAAAACACTTGGTAATTGTTTCACGAAAATTTATTGGATTTCTCTAACAATTGTTTCGGTTATTACACCATTTTCAAGGAGTTACTTATCAACTAAAGGTACATTTCCATGTAAATCTATTTATACTTAACCTATTGTAATTTCAAATGCCTCGTACGTCGAAAAAGACATAACTGGTCTTAGCATCTTCGCTTGACCTATCTTATTTGGTTGAAACGACTCAAATTTATACTTAACGAGTAAGTTCTTAATTGTCGATTTCTTAATGAAACGCTTATGATTAATGGACACGCCTATCTGACCAATAGTAGCTTACCTTCAAGTCCTTTGGTCAAACCTTTACAAATCTATTATTCAAAAATTAACAAGAAAAATTAATTCGAACCCCATTTTGCTATTAAATGTAAATTAATTTTATTTGACGTTGAAAATAAAATAGTGTGCCAACGTCTAGCATGATATTTTTTTAAATTCATTAATAATATTCACGACAAAATAAAGTTTAAATAAGAATTATAAAAAAAGGAAATATCAGTAAATATATTCTTTAAATTTAGCCATGAAAAAGGCTAAACACATAGATACAATAATTTACTCAAACTCTCTTTACCCAATCTGTCATAAATTATCAGCCTTCAACTCTATTATCCATAGACTTATAAATGTACCTCAAAAACAGACCATTGTAACTTGGAGTTTATAAAATAGTAATTTACAATAACAAATTCAAACAAAAACTATGCATTCTATTTAAACGTTTAATGTAGACATATTATTTCATTAGAAACTAAGTTGATCGAATTTCGGTAACATGCGATTACTATAATACATAAGTATATTTTAATTTTGTATATTTTGAATTTAATTTGCATTTGCACTTTATTGTGCTCAATTCCATACCAACGCTTCAGGTGAGAAACTGTTATTGAGTCTATTTAGATAAATAAACAGATTAAAGCTATTTTGTTGCCTTTAACGATGTCATCAATACAGAGAGATAAGAAATTTCCCTTAAACTTTGTAAGTAACTATCATGTTTAATTTTCAACCGTTTTGTGAGTACAGGAAAGGGATGTGTAGGCTGTAGGTGAATCTATTAATTCGGTGAATAATTAATTTGGAGCCATATTAAAGGTAACAATTAGGGTATCCTTCAGAAGAAGACATATTATGAAACTACCCGCTGTGACACAATGATTAATAGTTGTTGGTTCCATTTGCCTGTATTTCACATTACCAGGTCGTAGCGAGAAAGTGTATCGCAGTGATTTGTATCAATCAGTCCGCTTACGTCACAGTACAAAAGCATACCCTTAAATAAACATTACAACACGGAAATAATTAAATTAGTTTACTATACCGATTAAATTACCGTTAACCTAAACATGGGGAGAGCTTTTACATGTACGTAGATTCGTAGATATATCCGTGATTAATCAAGAATTCACCTTTTATCAGTGATGTTTAAGGAAGGGAATGTGTAATGTAATGTAATAATTAAAAACGAAAAGTATAAATTAAAACTAATTAATGTACCTACTTCATAATTTTTCCTTTTGATTAACGTGCTACTAATATTTTTATATAACAAGAATTTCGAAAAGGAAAATACATAAACTAAAAAAAAGTTTCATAAACTTCATTTTGCTTTACAAACAAGGAGCATTTCATTTCTGTCGCACCTATTGCTCTTTTCCATCTCATTAACATTTTATTACTACTTTGACTACGGAGTATTCTTATTCGAAAGAAGTTTTTATTCGAAACTAACTTGTTAATGAGGGCAACTATAATTCTGTTGTTTTTTTTTTCTGGAATCCTCAACGTGAAATTTTCTTGTACTTCTTTAAGTCTAGAAGTTTAGATAAAGTTTCGTCTACTGAATTTTGTTAAGGTACAGTGTTGATACTCTTATAAGTTGAAGATCCGATTAAAATTTAGAAAAGACTGGCGATTTTCTTTTTGTCTGTAAGGAACGTGACATTCTACGGTTGTAACTCTAATAAAACCAGTCGCAGATATTTACTGTTTCCTCTAATTTACTTGATTTACTGCTACTACCAGCTGCAAGATATCTTGTATTTATTAAACTAAGTACAAAGAAAATTTTATTTCCCTTAAAAACTTTTCAAAAGTGTAACGTTGAAATGTAAAAGAATATTCCTAATACGAACGGTAGCATTCTTGTTAAACATTCTCATTAAATGGTTTATTCTTTACTAAATCTTCTTTCTGTTGCTTGTCTCTTTAAACGTTAAAATACTTCGACATAGAAAAAAAATGTTGTGAATTCAAAAAATTGTTAAGAATAATCATTTATTAATCGTACAATTGTAAACAGTATTTGTTTTTATTGTTATCTTTCTATATTAAAGGATTATTTTATCGAAAAGTTTTATTCATGTACTATATATGCGTCGAATATATAGATATATTAACAGTTGAAATATTCTCGTTTTGTATGTTTCTTTAACTTAAATATTTAGAGGAAAACCCAATTTTAGATATATAGGAAGTCAGTTAATTCGGGATAGAAAAGCGGTAGAGACATAAAACAAAGGAAAATCTTCTCTGCTAGTGAACGGTTAATTTAGAAATTATAAGAAGATTATTAAATGTGTATGTTTAGAGAACTTGGATGATGAGAAAAAGTTAGAAGCCTTTGAGATGTGGTGTTATAGGTAGATGGTAAAAATACTGTAGATAGAAGGTGAAAAATGAGGAGGTATTAAAAAAGGTAGAACGACAAAGGAAGATATAGAAATCAATAAGAAAAGGGAGAGATAGGTCGGTAGGACACCTACTGAGTCATGAATGGCTAGTTAGAGACATGTTAGAAGCAGAAACAGAGGTAAAGAAGGGTAGAGGCAGGCTTACAAGAGATTACTGTTCTCAAATAGTTAGGGATGTAGAATGTTATATTTGTTGGCTCAGGGTAAGAAGAAATGCAGATGTATGTCAAACCTTTGTACATAAGGTGGCTATTATAATGATTGTGATGAATTTAGTATAGTTTATGTATGTGTTGTCCTTATCAAGTTATTTGATAATTTGAAAACATTACCTGGTTATGGGGGAGAATGAAAGTCATTCAGTTTAAAATTAGTGCTTTGATAATTAGTATGTAATCAGCCTTAACATAACAGTTTCTTCTTAGTAGTAATGAAAATGTGTAACTGGTGACTTTGTAATCACGAATTTTAATTAAAAGTGAAAGTGTAATTTATCCACCATATTAACGATTTTACATGACCATAAAGTAACAAATCCATTAGAGTACCTAAGCCGTTATTTAGAGAATGCCATCACATCTGGGCTAAGAGGAAATATCACCACGTTCATGAAACCATCTTACCCGTTAGTAGGGCGAGAATAAAGTGGCTGGATAAGTAGGGACGAGTGTTTAATTAAAGCTCATCTTCTTGCTTACTGTTCCGTTAAAAAGAAATTTACGACACTGTATAATGTGTGCAGCGCATTATCCATCCAAGTTACCAGAGTGGAGTGAGCATATATTCTGATGTTCATAAGTTCGTTAAACCAAAATCTCTGCACTTAACAACTTTCCACGGTAACTTTAAACATTACATACTTGCACAACCCTTTGTTTCATGTCAACATTATTAAAATCCGAGTTGAAATAGCCCAACTATACCTCGTTACCCATCGAATGTGTAGCTTTTAAGACAAATGTTTTCCAGACTAACAATTTATTAAGAAAAGCATCCAAAAATCCAATCTTTAACTCATCACTAGTATATTAAAAAAAGAAAGGCACTAAAATCCTTTTTCGTATAAATTTCAAGGATCACACATCCCACAATTCGAACGCGTCCTACACGGTAGGCACAGCGTACGGAAAGCCATATCCCACGACATAAAAAGGAATTTCGTGTGTTAGTAAAGCATTGCTTTTTGGCGAAAAAAATACTGTTGAAATCAAGGCTTGGCTTAATGGATTGATAAAAATTATTTGGACTTTGCACTAGGAAAATCTACCGTAGAAAAGTGGTTTGCTAAATTTAAACGAGGCTAAATGAGCACCGAGGACGATGTACGCAGCGCAGTGGACGCCTCAAAGAGGCTGTTACCGACGAAAACATCAAAAAAGTCCACAAAATAATTTTTGATAACCGTAAAGTGAAGCTGACTGAGATAGCTAAGATATCAAAGGAATGTGTTGGTCATATCCTGAATGAATATTTGGATATGCGGAAGCTCTGTACAAAATGGGTTCTGCGCGAACGCGAACTCACAATCGACTAAAAACAACAACGGATCGATGATTCTAAACAGTGTTAGGAGCTGTCCAATCGTTATAAATCCGAATTTTTGCGTCGATATGCGACGATGGATGAAACATGGCTCCATCATTTCACAATCCATTAAAATTTCCAATCGATAGTCAGCCGTGAATTAAGTAATCAATTAAACTTACTTGAGAATTTAGCAATTAAGAAAGCATTAGACCAAAATAAATTCATAGTTAATAATCAAACAGAGTTACCTACAACCAGATCTCCACTTATTATTAGTTATTTATAATGTTCGGTTTTCCCTTAATGCCTCACCTTTAAATACAGGTAGTTGTAACCATCTACTTTTAGTATAGTTATGCTTAGGTTAAAACATATAGTCAGAAGTGATATTAAATTAGTGAAACTTACACCAAGTGTTTTATTTACTTAATTAATTATTAACAATGTTTCACAATAACTCCACAAAACACACTATTGAATTTATCAATGTTTTTTAGTTACTACAGCTATTTACTCTTTTAAAAATTACCTTCGTGAACGATTTTTATCTTAAACTAATTATTTTTAATCCGAGATTTGTCATTTGTTATTAGCTAATCGAAATTGCGAGTTCCTCTTTCAAAAATTATTTTCTAATTTCCTTTACCAACAGTTTTCATAAATCATCCCTGTAGATAGTGTAATCGTTTGTCGGGAAGAGCCTACGGGAAAACATGAAATATCTTTAAAACAAACAATGTTTTTATTAATTTTGAGTTTTATCTTTCATTTTATGAAGTTTCTTTCAATAATTAAGATTTGCAAAGTTGTAGTTAATAAAATACAATGAAAACCAAAATGCCGCTTTTTTAAAGAAAACAATTAAACTGCTTTTGTAAATACGTTTTGTAAATATTTGATTAAAATTTTCATAAAAGATTGAGTCAATATCATTTTGATCGTTCGTCAAGCAATAATTTTTTTTGGATATTTCTTTTTTAGTTTCTATTAAATTTCTGTTGAAAGAAAGTGGCATCGGTGGGGTAGAAAATACTCTCTTTTATTTCTCTTGCCCTTCTCATATCGTATGATCCTAAGCCACCCGCTAAATAATTTTTGCTGCAATAGTTATTAGAAAATAAACAACCCTTAAAGGTTAAATAAACGAAATATCTCATAAAAAAAGCATTCATAATTCATATGATTGTTACTATGGTTGTCACATTTGTTTTCGTAAAAAGTTCTGTCAGGGGTGGTTCACCTTTTTATGTTTGCGTGTCTGAAATTTAAAAAGCAGCGGTTATGACGTACAGGGTAACCCAGTAGTAAACTTTTCCCCCAAAATATAAAGATTCCTTAAAACTGAATTAATGTTAGCAAGTTTCGAAAAGCTTTAAATATATCCTCATTTAAAAAAATATATAAATTATACGTAAATTATATCTGTTATGAGATGTAATACTTTTTCTGGATTATTAAGCTTTTAGTAATTACTTCTTTGGTTCTACCTCTGTAAAAGACTACTAATTTTATTGGTTCTGTTACCTGTTTGACTACCATATTTAAAAAGGTTTTTTTTTTGTAAAAGTGATGTTAAGCACCTTCACCAAATGTGATTTACTTTTAGCTTATTTAAAAGCTTTAGAGAATAATTTGGATTTATCCATCTGACATTTTGATATTTTTAAAAGCAAAAAATTATCTTCATTGGATTTTACTAAAAAGAGCTTGGTAATGTTCACTTGGCTAAGAACTCGCCAGAACAAGATGGTTCAAGCAGTAGGCCTCCTGAAATTTGTCCGAACAGAATTGTCGAGGCAATAAGAAACTTTCACTAATTTCTGTTAAAAAGTTAATTTTTTTTTTAGCCGATGTCTAATCTAATCATCTGAATATAAAATTGAAATTAATTAGTGAGTTGTTGGAATCAAGAGGACCGTAACTTAATAAATAGAATTAAGTACATTAATGCGATAGTAATTATTGAATTAATTTGTACCCACTACACATTACCTCATACAATTAGGGAAAAATTTGTTACTGTTGTCACGCCCTCGCCGGGACTAGAACCCGTGAATAAAAAAAAATTCCCTCATATATGAGATAATCTGTAGTGGGTATAAATTAATTTAAAAATTAATATCTCATTAATGTATTTAAAATTTACCCCTACTAAAAATTCTTCAGAATTAAGTACTTTTAATTTTTTAGAAAAATATCGTACTGAACTTCAAAAACATCGACTATTGGTTGTTATAATTCAATTTATATTCCAGGAAAGCTAGATATTGTCAGGAAATTTATTTAGCTGTCATATAATTGACCGATTTAAAAATACCTAAACCTAACAAGTAGCAAGGGTTTCTAAACTTTTAGAACTTTATGCTTCTTATTAAGGAAACAGCTTGCATGTAGTTGATTTCCCTGGTAAATTCGTTAGGAATGCATTTCCATAATCTAATGAAACTTCTTAAACTTAAAGTGTAATGGAATTAACAAGTTTCCGAAGAACCTCCTTTGCTTCATCTTAGGAAAGGCTTTCAGAGTCATTATGAAAGCACGCGTGGTTTAATAACAAGATATCGTTGGACTTTTTATGAGTCATTTTTCAAAGTTTTTTATCGTGGCCTCATAAAAAGGGGCAGAAGAAAGCGAGATTTTCTATTACGTTGGTGTTTGCTTTGTTTAAGTTTTCATCATGCTTTTATGTTGGCCAGGACGTAACTTGGAGCAGATAATTAATTTACAATGTCTGCGCTTGAAAAATGAAACATTTTAAACTGGAATGTGCGCTTTCTTATATCACGTCATTTACCGATAGCATTAATTAACAATATCTGCCATAGTATCTATCACAACAATCTTAAAATACCTTGAACGTGAGTTACAAAAGAAATTGTGAAAATGGCAAATGGAGAACAAATATTTAATGATACTGTAGATCTAGTAGGTCTATTCTACAGAAATAAAGAGGATGATAAATAATCCACTAGAAAAATCATAAAGGGTTTCATAAATAATAAATTCGGACGTAATCTGATGACCCAGAAACATAAATGTGGAGATAAAAGTGTACTCAATGTTTTTTTCACTTACGCCTATTGATGATTTTTTAATGTCAACGCTTCAGACATGATAAATTTGTTTTCAAAGTCATTATGAAAACTCCTGTCTATAATTTCCGAATTATTGATCCTGAGTCCTAGCATTTAGTCAGTATTTTCAATGAAAATTTTAGAAATTACAGGCGGGCTGAAAAGTTCGTAGGCTAGCATAGAAAAAATTTTTTTTTTTTATAGAATTTGATTTTATTATTCAATATAGTTCCCTTCGAGGGCGATACAACAATTATAGCGGTCATACAATTTTTCGATACCATTTTTATAATACGATTTGTCTTTAGCCTCATAATAGGCTTTAGTTTCGGCGATTACGATTACCTCTTCATCGACGCGAAATATCTGTTCAGAGAGCATCCTCTTTAGGTCTGAGAACAGAAAAAAGTCGCTGGGGGCCAGATCTGGAGAATACGGTGGATGCGGAAGTAATTCGAAGCCCAATTCATGGAATTTGCCATCGTTTAATTGTTTTGTGACACGGTGCACTGTTTTGATGAAACATCACTTTCTTTTTCTTCAAATGAGGCCGCTTTTTCGCGATTTCGTCTTTTAAATGCTCCAATAACGCTACGTAATAGTCGTTGTTTATGGTTTTCCCCTTTTTAAGGTAGTCGATAGTCAATGAATATTATACCGTGACTATGAACATCCCAGAATACTGATGCCATAACCTTGCCAGCCGACTTTTGCGTCTTTCCACGCTTTGGAATCGGTTAATCACGTGCAGTCCACTCAGCTCGGCTGACTGTCGAATGGACTCCGGTGTGAAATGATGGAGCCATGTTTCACCCATCGTCACATATCGACGCAAAAATTCGGATTCATTGTGATTGAACAGCTCCCAGCCCCAAACACTGCTTAGAATCATCGATGCGTTGTTGTTTTTGGTCGATTGTCGATTGTGAGCTCGCGCGGCACCCCCTTTGTACAGAGCTTTCGCATTTCCAAATATTCAGTAACATTCACGATATGACCAACACGTTTCTTTGATATGTTATCTTCAGAGTCTCAGCTATCTCAATCAAGTACACTTTACGGTTATCAAAAATTATTTTGTGGACTTTTTTGATGTTGTCGTCGGTAACAGCCCCTATGGGGCGTCCACTGCGTGCATCGTCGTCGGTGCTCATTTCGCCTCGTTTAAATTTACCAAACCACTTTTCTACAGTTGATTTTCCTAGTGCAAAGTCCGAATAATGTTTTTCAAGCCAAGCCTTCGTTTCAACAGTAGTTTTGTCGCCAAAAAGTTATGCTTTATTAACACACGAAATTTCTTTTTATCCATTTTTTCAAAGTAACAAATGTTCTTTCACTAAAAATGCTATAACTCAGATACTAATAGTGTAACAGCTGTGAAATTTATATAGGCGTCTTTTGAAGGTTAGGGCTAACTAAAAATCATATGGACATGATACTAGTAGCTCCATCTATGGGTCAGCCTACGAACTTTTTAGCCCGCCTGTTATGTGTATGTTCCTGTCTCCAAATAAGACTATCTAAGAATTTTGAGAAAATCTTAGTGATCTTAATGATATTGATCAGTACCTACAGTTACAGCTATTGTGAGTGTTTTTGCTAATTTCAAAGTATTTAGTTAGTTTTGGTAAATAGGCGCACATTATTTTATGTAATTATCAAAATAAACTACATTTAAATGCAATTACGGAACACCAAGCTGTATATGTATATAAATATTTCATTAAAGTTTTCAAAGATTTTATTGATCCATATCAACGATTTTTCTTTACAGTCTATATTTTTACATGTTTAATAAGTGTATTGTACATAATAGTTAATAAAAATTGTTTCTTTTGTTTCAGGTAAGTTTTCCTTCAACTCATCTAGACATCTAGGGTCATTTTAAGTACCGGGTAATTTTCAGAGTGTTCAAAAGGGAACATACAGAAAAACAGGTAAATGCGTTTTTTTTCTGAGTACATTGGTACATTAAAATGTAAAATTTAGGTCAGCCACAGGCAGGTACATAAGGACCACTTCCCTTAGGGCCCGTACTCCGTCCAATATAAAGGATGCAAAGATAATTTAACTTCAATAAAGTTTAAACTTTCGGTAGTACATCGTTTATGAACAATCTCGAATAATATATTTGTAAATAGAAAAAAATATTAAAATAAAAAGGAAAAATTTGAGTAAAAAAACACTGGGATTGTCTCACTAAAAATTTATTGTTCTCAATAACATTGTTAATAGAAATAATGTTTCAAATATAATTAAGTCTATTAAATCTAAATGTAATCAGAATAAACTTATTATTTGTAAAGCTGACAAAGGGAATTCAATTTTAATACTTCACAAAATTGATTACGTTCATAATATCAACTTCCTACTGTCAGATAGCAATATATTTTCTGATTTGAAAAAGATTCCATACTACAATCCCAAAAAATCATTTTGGAACAGTCAAATTAAAGTAAATCCCTATTATCTGGTAAAGATTGTAGTTATAAATCAATTATAGTTGATGTAGATCCTAATAGTTTACTTTCAAAGCGTCAAAAGAAGTATTTCTTCAAAAGTATATAAAACAGCATAGTGTTTTATTATTATTTCAATAAATATGTTATTGAATAAAGAAAATATAGGCATGAAAAACGTATTTTGGGAGAAATGGAGCCAAATAACCTTTATCTACAATATTTACAACTTTTAAAGGTCGATGTCCTGTAGAACTATTGAAAAGACCGGATAAATGTAATAAAAAATTGAAAAGTTTTACCCTTGCCAAAAACCATTCACAAGAAAAGTATTTATTGCCCTTCGGCCGCCTATGCATCCCTTGGGGACTTATTTTGTATTCGGAGACTTTGCTACTTTCCAACAGTTTGCGAGAAAATTAGCATGGGAAGGAGATTGCTACTCAAACATATTGACTATGTTTATGTCTAAATTCTAAGAACTAAATTGTTTTAAAATAGGATTACAGTGTGATCACTACAGTAAAAAATGGTAAACACTTATGCAACAAGCCCCGCTTCTTGTTTAAAAAAAGAAAAACTTTTTTGTATTTCATACCCACCAGCTACTCGTGCTGGTGGGCGAGCAGTCCCTCCGACCTACATTGTAGTGCAAAGCCGGAGGGTAGGGCGCAAGGCCCTCTTCAGCCTCCTTTCAGGAATCGTGGGAATGGATTGGTGGTGTGCTTATGGAGAGAAAGATGAGACGGACGAAATGAAGACAGAAGGGAAGTGAAAGATTATCTGTGGAATATTACTGTCCCAGCATTTGCCTAAGTGATCCAAGGAAACCACAAAAAACATGGACCAGAGCAGCCGACCCGGTGACCTCCCGAATGCTAAGCAATGATCTAGAACACTAGACCTCGCCGCTCGATCCGCTTCTTGTAAACAGTATATGTCCTTAGTTTAGAAACGAATTAAGCTGGATACACGGAATGGAAACTAAATTCTGTTTCCTACCTTTCACTTTGGTACGAAATACGAAATTGGTAAACAAAATGTAAATGCACACAGCGAATACGTACCTACATCTGTTGGTTACGTATGTGTATTATCATCTATTCATGTCGGTGTATTCGAATGGGTCGCTTCAACCGAAGAACACGGTATCGGTTTTGTTCTGCCTTTACAATACGTAACCAGATCAAGGGAAATGGAATTCTGCTTCTAACTTGAATAGCAAAAGTTTCAGTTTCCCCGTTCGCTACTGCGAAATGCGAATTAGAATCACGAATATGTGTTCTCTGTCAGAAGGAATATTAAAAGGAAATAAAGTTGAAATGTTCTTCAGTCCATTCAAAACGAAATAAACGATTTTACTGTGATGGTTAGAATTTTTGTCTGATGCAAGAGGTTTTGATTTCTTTCGTTTTTGACTTAAATCTAGATTCATTATGGCTGTCATTTAGGGGTGAAAGGAACAACAAAGCTAACACATTACATAGGCAGTTTCATTTTACAGTAGTTGACGATAAACAATTTATATACAGGGTTTTTCAAGTTGATGGGCTATTAGAAGTATATGAATTATTAGAACAAATTCAATTCTTAAACTTGGGCTCATTTGGTTATTGTTTATACTGCTTGTTTTAAAAATATTTTCAAGTTCGACTTACATCCGGTTATACCGAAAGTAGATGTTAACTTTCTTATTTTAAATAGAATGACATACTTCTTTTACATATTCCGATAGAAAATATGAATTCATGCATACTTTATAGGAGGCACTACCCCGAAAATATTGATGGATTTTGAGTTATTTAATTATTTTTAAAATTTTTAACCTTTGCATGTTAACATTTAAAAAACCGTAATTCAATTAATTTTTGAAATTTTGCTTTATAACTCGTAACAATTATTTATAACTATTGACATTATTGAAAAAAAGTGGTTTTTAAGTAAAATGTACAGTGTGTTCAAATTTTGTGGTCAAAATTGGTCAACTTCAAAGGAGCATAAGTCAATTTTTTTAAATGGAATGACCCATTTCTGACTGCATATTCGAATTCCTCATTGAATTTGGCGTCTATTGATATGGGAATAACGTATGCCTTTGTTTATACTTTTTGAGAAAATTTACAATTTGTGAAGATTTTGCTTTTTTTTCACTGCATAGTTATAATGTTAATGAAAACAGTGTGCTGTGATTTCGAAACAATTGAACAATCAATTGTTGTTAAGTGTCAGAAAGCGTATGCCGTCTTCCAGACCCACAATTTTGAATTGTTGCAATAAAGCATCCACAATGAATAATTTAGATCAAAACTACAGCAATCGAAATATTTTAAATTTATTTTATTTACATGGCGAATGTGGAAAAATTACAGAAAGAACTTTTTAATGAACGTTATCCAAATAAACCGAACTTGAAAATATTTTTAAAATAAGCGGCATAAACAATAACCAATGGAGCCCAAGTTACAGAATTGAATTCGTTCTACTAGTTCATATACTTCTAATAACAACTTAAAAAATCCTGTATATTTATGGTGAAAGTAAAGCTATTTCTGAAGTTATAAATACTTCTTTTGGGGCGTTGAAAGTAAAATTTTTGCGAAAGAACGAAAGGGTTGGAGTTGCAGCTGCAGTTACCCACGAAACGTCTAGACATAACAGTTAATTTAGACTACGACCCTTTTACCCGAATCTGAGTTTTACTAATTACCAAATATATTTGTTAAAACAACAATTGATGCCGACGTCATATTGCAATAAGCGTGTTTTGTAAAGCACCTAGGCGTATCAGAAAACGGCGTGAATATGTCAGTCATAATGTAATTGTACCTTTTACAATTTTCTAAATGCCTTATTATCGTAAATGTTTATAACATATATGTATACTCGTAAACTGATAAAACTTTGATTGATATTTATAATGATATTGTGAAGACCGAACTAAAATAAAAGACTAGGTATGTTTTGAAGGGATACCATAAAGGCTTTTTATCGCGAACGGTCCTCAGTAGGGCAACGATAATATTTTTATTGGCAATGTTGTAAAGCATTGGAAATTTTATGGCCTTTTCGGCTTACCAACGTCCTTACTAGATTTATTATCAAATTACCGTTCTGATAGCAATGGAGATATATTGCCTTTTATACCACGAAGTTGTAGCATAAATTTATTTCGTACCTATTTCTTTTATTAGCTTGAAAGGGTTTTATGTTTACCGCTGCAGGTATCAAAACATTCTTGTAGATCTTAACCGTTTACGATTTTAATTCACTGTTTAGCACCTTTAATGACACCAGTTATTCTAAATGGGGCATTACGGAATTTCAGTACCATAGTGTCGATATATAGGAGCCCAACCAACAGTGATATCTATTATCAAATTTTAATGTGCCATTTCCATTAACAATGATCGTAAAATGCATGACTTTGAGGGAACTTCGCATGCGAGTATTGCATACAGTGTACAAAATTTTTATAGTTTATTATCTCAGCTACCAAAATTTGTATGTTAGTTGTATTAGAAAATAAAATGGAAATAACGCCAATCGAGGTCTTGCACTTCTCGACATATTATCTCATGGGAGCTATACGGTTACTCTGATAGGTTTTGAGATAAACATTATTTAAAAAAACTGATAACCTTTGTTTAGGACATTTTTAATACGTTACTCCTTGGAATATACTTTACATAGTGGTGTCTGTACTCGGATTGGTGTTTCACATCAAAAAAATTACTTAGACTAGTTTAATAACTCACAACTGGAGGACAATGTAATATTAACTCGTTTTCTTGTCTGTTTGTTTGTCTGTTCAGTATTTTAAGCTGATTTGTAATTTCTTGATGAGCTGTAGAATTGAGACTAAACATTTCTCAGAAATGGATAACAGTTAAAGAAATCGAGTTTGGAACCTGCGTAAAAAATAACTACAGATAATTATTTAAATAAAAACGAACTTTTAATATACCATGTTTTTAAAACGAACCAAGAAGTTTGAAATAATTTCCCTTAACCCCATAAAATAATAATTCTGAAAATTAATTTATAATTATTTTTTAACATCAATGTTAATTAATACTTGTAAGATTTAAAACGAAAAATGTGTGGCGTATGCAATAGATAATGGTAAGGAGGGTAGACAGTAGTTCACATTGTTGTTCATATCATTTCCTGTGCATTAAAATTTGTTTGGTTGGTGACATTCAGGTGACCAGTTGGTTTGAGTTAATCTTTGTCTACCGTAATCATATTTCTTATTACTATTGGATTCAGTTGGCTGTAATTTTGTGATAGTTTAATATAATGGAATAATAATTAAAACACTTAACTTTTTAACTGTTTTCTATCACTATATTTTCACAGATTGAGACTATAGTTTCGGCAACACAGTTACCATTATCAACTGATTCTAGTGAGAATAACGTAAAATAGGATGTAATTAGCATTAATAATTTTTAACAATAATAAATGTGTTGAACAGAATTGAATGGTACGAGACTAAGTACTCATTTAGTTTAAAACCATTATTTTCAGCATGTATTACTTCTAGATTTTTAATAGCTGGAAATTTATGCTTAATTTGATTAAAAGAAATGATTTGCAAAATTGAAGTTTATTTTATGTCCAATGAACTATAGGACCGAAAATGCTGGTGAAAACGAATATTTTAAAGGATCTTCCAGTTTGGCATCCCGAAAATTTAAGTTTATTAACTCCTGTTTTATCAGATTTATTAGTTGTCTTTAAAATTGAAAAATAGGTTTTTTATGATTTTGTTCGATATAAATTCGACGATTATATTATTTGTGGATAGAATGTTGCGTAGATGTTATCCAAATCTGTTAGAGACGTATATTTCCGGTTCTTATCTTTAATGTATGTATATATACCTTGGTGCGCAAATCTAAATTGTTTTTTATTCAGTAATTTTGTAATGATATTTTCACTAAATCAGTTGTTTTGCCTATTATTATTATAGTGTTTATTTCTTGTTTTAATTTTTCGAGTTCAAGGGCGATAGATGGGGCTTTGTGTAATATGGATTTATATGTGAAAATAAAGTGATTGAAAACAAAATTATTGTTTTAATTATTATTCCATTACTTATTACTAGTTGAACCCGTCCAACTTTGGAAGGATGGGTATCATTGTCTATTTTAACTACGGCGTTACTCCATACGTTAACCAATTGATTCCGCCGGCGGGCTTTTATCCACGGCCACTACCATATCCTATCTATAATCCTACGGCGACCGAATAATGACATTTAAACCCTCTCAACACATCAAAACGCTGGTGATTTTTAATTAAAAATTCCGATTAAATGACAACACTCTGGATATCGAAAGTAGGCCAATCAATTAGTTTCATTCTTTTATTAGACGTTTTAATAATCTGGTAATTCCATAATTTTGTATTTTGAGAGGCGAGAACTCCACAACATTACCATACAAACCTACCCATACTCTAGATACGTAGAAAAATATTACCTATATACCAAGTGATGATTATAGATAATACATTTGCAGATTTTTAGTTGTATTTGTCATTCAATGTTGTTGGTAATACAATTATTCTGAACGCTGGCTAATAAACATGTATCGCATTCGTATAAGATATACTTAAAATTACAAAGTTTGATAAAAAAATTAAAAATTGGATTGATTCAGCCGTTACATTGTGATAATTCATCTTAACGATAAATGAATAAACACTACTTTGTTTATTATCACTTTTTTATTTACAAATCCTTTTGACTATAGTTTTGACAAAAAGCTTGTCATTGTCAAACAAATAATTCATAGTGAATGAATATAAACAGATTTGTCAAAACAAATGATTACAGGTAGATTTGTACCACTCAGTACTATTCAATACATTTAATAATTAATGGTATTTCCAAAAAATATTATCACTTTTTTATTTACAAATCCTTTTGACTATAGTTTTGACAAAAAGCTTGTCATTGTCAAACAAATAATTCAAAGAGAATGAATATAAACAGATTTGTGAAAACAAATGATTACAGGTAGATTTGTACCACTCAGTACTATTCAATACATTTAATAATTAATGGTATTTCCAAAAAATATTATCACTTTTTTATTTACAAATCCTTTTGACTATAGTTTTGACAAAAAGCTTGTCATTGTCAAACAAATAATTCAAAGTGAATGAATATAAACAGATTTGTCAAAACAAATGATTACAGGTAGATTTGTACCACTCAGTACTATTCAATACATTTAATAATTAATGGTATTTCCAAAAAATATACATAAACACTACTGTACATCTGTTTATATTCATTCAATTTGAATTATTTGTTTGACAATGACAAGCTTTTTTGTCGAAACTATAGTCAAAAGGATTTGTAAATAAAAAAGTGATAATAAACAAAGTAGTGTTTATTCATTTATCGTTAAAAAAATTTAATTGTAAAATTAAAAATGCAATTGTTTTAGTATCTTGATGTTTCGACAAATTCAGTTTGGAGCTATTGTAGAATTATGGAAAACTTTGGCACAATTTCACGACATTTCTGGGATTACTAACAAGAGTTATATCAAAAAATGCGCAACTCTGTCTGTACAACAGGAACAGTGTGACCCAGCACGTGCTTAGGATCAGCAAAAGCCGGAACATGAAACAGAAGCAGGGCACAATGCCAAAAAAGCGTGTTTATTAAGTTAGAAAAAGAATAACCAATGAAAAAGGGATTGCGAAGTTTTCCTTTGCTGTATAATGTATATACACAGATATTTTTATATATACACATAACTACTACTACAACTGCTGTATAATTTTCTTAAGTGCACTATGCAGCAGTTTGGACATTTCTGCGATCGATTTGTTTGAATAAGGTTTCTGTTAAAGCTCATATTTATGTATATATTTCACTGATTGCATTTGAATTTCTCAAATGGATTAAATGCTTTATTTACTATTCGATAATTTTGCTGAAATGGATAAATATATTGAACTAATTCTCTTTTGATTAAAAAACAAGATGAAGTTTTGCAAAATTAATTAGAAATATAAAGCCATCACTAACCTTTTACACTCCTTTACTCTAAGGACATCTTTAAGTAAATTTTGAATTTGTTCATATAGGAAGAAATAAAATAAGTATTAATAATCTTCTAGTAAGAGTAGGATAGACATTATGTAATTTACTTTTATTTTTAGTTTGAGGGGGTTACATTCGATTAAACTTTATTTTAGTAGACGACCATAGTGACCGTTGTATTTCATTTCTACTTTTCCACCAATGATGCACCGAGAGGCGTAGTCTAATGGAGTCAATTATTCTCTGGCGCTGGTTCAACTTTTTCTGTAGTTTCTATGGATTATTTAGACAAATCCTGGAGCACCAACATTTCAAAGATAATCATTCATTCTTCATCTATTTTTATTTTCATCCATTTCCACTAAAAGGGAGGTTATGATTCAATATTTACGGCACGCTCCCGAAGGGCGCATGAAATATCATTGGATTGGTCGTGAATAAAGGAACAAAAGGAAGTTTCAAAGCGCGAAAACGTTATAAACGGATTCAAAACAAAAATTTACATTATTTATGATACTTTATATGTTAAAGAAACTGACCTCATCTTAGCCTAACCGAACCTAACATAACCTAACCTAACATAACCTAAACTAAATTCTGAATTGGCGGAGTTTCAGTATTTACCAGGGGGCGGGAACATATAATTGAAAAGCTAACTATTAGGGGAAAACTATAGGGGGAAATTTTTGAAAATAAATTTTTTATTCTATTTCTGATATTTTTGTATGCAATAAGCAGACATACGAATTAACTAACCTAAGGTAACCTAACCTATTTTATTCCAAAATATACTAGAAGTTAAATGAAAGAACTTTCTTTCAAAGTTTCCAAATCTAACATTTTCGCGCACTGTCTAGTCTACTCTAGTGTTTTAAAAATTGGACTACTGCCAAAAGGAGGTTGAAGAGGGTCTTCCGCTTTACCCTCCAGATTTGAATCAGAATGTAGGACGAACAGTGAAGCTACCAGTACTGGTTGATGAGCATTATATGCTTTTTATGGTACATTTTTTATCTTTTACAAGAAGTCGCCTAATAACCATGAGACTACCAGAATGTTAAAAAATGTAACTGAAACTGTACAAAAAAAATTAATTCTCGCATCTACATGTTTTGCATTTAATCTTGTTTTTATTCAAGTTTTATAATCGATGCAATTACTAAGTACAGAGGTATATATTTTGCATATTTTCGTAAAATAATATGTTTAAGTTTAAACAATCACATTCTTCATTTTTATTATGTGAGACAAGTTTTCAAATTGTATTTGCTAAAAGGGAGTTTTTAGTAACATGTATTCGATGAATTTCTACTGCTATCGAGACTATTTAAGAATAAGAAAAATAAATTCTTAGTCAGGCGTGACAATAACGAGTAGATAGAAGATAGAATGATCAATTTTCTGGAAAACTTTTCATCAAATAGGAACATCGTATAACTTGAATCGTATAGTAATAAGGATAAATTCGTTAAAAGAAATGTCACAGTTTAATGTAATTGTATCATTTTCCGCACATGGCTTGGAAAATGTCGTACAATAGCAAGTATAAACATGCCAGTAACAGGTGCAAGTAATTGGAATTTGGGACGAAATTATTATCTTTTGCGGTTGCTTTTTTCCTTTGGAGAAATCGACAGGAATGACCTGTTAAATGCGCAAGGATATTGGCAACCCCTGAAATTGACGTAACAAGATAAAATCTTTCAGCTGTCTCTTTAGCACATTTATTCAAAAAGCCTCCACTTTTACGTATTTTACGTGATCTAAAAATAAATACGTTCGATAGACTTTAAAAATATATTATTTGTTACTTGCTTTTTATATTTTGAAGATTGGCAGGAAAGTATGTAATTTCGGTTTTTGATTGTTAAATATAACTGTTGTTTTTTTCAAAAATAAACTTTAATCAATTAATTACTTCAATCAGGTGTGATTTGAGGTCATCACTATTACCTAAACTTAAACTTTCTTTTTGTATTTCATTCCCACCAGCTATTCGTTCTGGTGGGCGGGAAACCCCTCCAACCTACACTGTAGTGCAAAGTCGGAGGGTGGGGCGTAAGGCCCTCTTCAGCCTCCTTTCAGGAATCGTGAGAATGGTTGGGTGGTGTGGTTAGGGAGAGAAAGATGAGACGGATGAAATGAAGACAAAAAAGAAGTGAAAGATTATCTGTGGAATATTACTGCCCCAGCATTTGCCTAAATGATCCAAGGAAACAACAGAAAACTTTGATTAGAACAGCCGGACGCGGATTCGAACCAATGACTTAAGTAATGATTTAGAACACTAGACGTTTTACATTTAAGAACATCTACTACATAAACTTCGAAATATATGATATGGTGCAGGGTTGGGGCTAAATGAGGGATGCGACATCATTCTCAATAAATTAACTAATATGTAATAATTTCTTGTGTTGCTCGTATTGTCGTGGTGGAATAAGATTCTTTTACGATATGCCAATCCCAGCCTTTTCTCTTCGATTACTTCCTCCAATATTTTAAGTTCTTGGCAGTAAACATATGAGTTGATCGTATGGTTGATTGGAAGCAGCTCAAATACCTTTGTAATCCTGCCCAATTGACACCATCATATTTTTCTGATGCAATTCAGCTTCCGATATGCTTTATGCTAGTTCATCACACTTGTACCAAAACCTTTTTCGATTATAGCCACTGTAGACAAACTGTTTTTCACCACCAGTGATAGTACCGTTTCAAAACGTATCGCAATTATTGATTCACTGTAGTATGTGAACTTGACAATGAAAAAGCATTATTATATGTTGGGTATTTATAAAGCTACATTATTGAAACAAGAAAAATATTTGTTACTTTACTTCTTGTTTCACTGTTTTTTTTTATGAGAAAAATGTATCCATCTCAATAGTTGACGTCATTGACAAAATCTACGTTCTATTCAGGTGAAAATGCTTGAATGTAATTTATTGTGCTTCCTTTATAAATTCGTCATATCTCATCAATCAAACTATTCGATATCCCTTGAAATTGAAAAATATAAAACCAATATGTAGTTTAACTCTAGCTGAAATAGGAACTGGTGTCGTTTAATCTTTTATTGCTCAATTCCTATTTTATTTCTTCCCGTTTCCCTGCTATACGTACATAGATGAAGAGAAATGTGAACTGATACCAAGTTTGCGGGGTTGAAAAGAATGATTGATTTTGGTAAAACAATAGTCTTATCTTATTTGTTTTATTTGTGCATACCTGTTATTATTATTTGGAATCAAGGTAGTCAACATCTCTTTATTTTTATTGGCAATTCAGGCACTTTATTTAATACGCAGACATACGAGTTTAAGATGGATGTAAGATCAACATAGTTAATATTTACATTAGCAAATGTTTGTTATATGCCGACCAAAGTAAATAGAAGTTCGAGTATGTATATATTTTCTGTTTTCCACAATAATAACTCAACATCCTAAACATTTTTTATATAATGGTAATCTAATAATGTATTCGATTGTCAAGAAAGTTGTTGCTATTTTGGACACTTCCATTTTCCAAATACCAAATTAAAAAAACATAGCTAAGGTTAGGAACTATAAAATCATATCTCATTTGAAAGGGCACTACTTGCCCTATGATTAGAATAAAACTAATATTATCCAAACTTGGTTTTTGACATGCCTTAAAGTAATAAATAAAACATGCATGTTCTTATTTTCAATCCAATTCAAATATAGAGTCAACAGCTCGTAATATCAACTGATTCGGTCCAGGAACACCCTTGGACAACATTTAATAAATACGATAAGTATAGGAGATTTACCGTGCGGCACCTGCCCTCTATGGGCTTAACCACACGCCAAACCAGTACAGTGTACTTGGATGGTGGGCTGGTTCCATGACGTCTCCCCTCTGCAAGCAGATTGGTGGGGTTAACGAGGCGAGTAATTCCCAGACTCGGAAAATAAATACGACAACTGTGATCCCGAAATGAAAAATAACTGTGGTTCGCGTTAACGTGGTCTGATAGGTAGAGAGAAATACGGCTAGGGAAGAGTCAGCCAATTTACCGCGTTAGAGTGAGAAAACCGGACCGCAATTGTTTCCTCTTTCAGGACCTCTGCTATAATATTAAAAACTGTCTCCATGTTTTTATTCTCTAGCAGAGCAACTAACGAACACACTGTGTAATCAATGATGATTGAAAAAATTTTGCAGTAGAAGAGGGAAGACTCAAAGATGACAGTTTACAACCACATGTAAAAGATTGGAGACAAATTGTGCTACACAAAATGAGCTAAAAACCAAGAAAATTGACGTCTTCTTTTTTGCAACCAAAGGAAGTCGTTTCTTGACCTCATTTTAACGTTCGACGAAAAGCAGGTTCTATACACCAATCGAACACGAACAGCTTAATGGCTGAATCCCCGAAACACCTTGCAAAGTCTAAACTGTACCAAAAAAGGATTACGGTGATTATGGTCGAGTGCGACTGAATACAATTGTCTGTATTGATATTGTAGAACGAGAAGTTTCCTTTAAAATACCATATGCTTTAAAAGCCACCTTACTAAATCGTATTTAAAAATTTATCATTTAAAGTCGGTCCCAAAAACTTCAGTAACATTCTTTAAAACATAATATATTAGCTGCATTATTTTGCATTCGCAAATTATAAATGTAAGGATCGAAGTGTCGGATTGTTACTTATTAAATTCAAAATGTTAAACAGTTGCTTATATTTGTGGATGCAATGGTAGTATTAGCATTTAGTAGGGAGGAATTATGGATAGCCTTACATAAAATGCAAGCGGCATTGCCGGTAAATCGTGGAATAAAAATAAAACGAAAATATTGATTTGTAAGGGAGATGAAACTACGGTTAGAGATATTATAAGGATATATAACAAGTAGAAAATAAGATCTGGTAATAAGGACTTGATGATTAAGTAAGTTTAGGCGTGTTGACTGAGTTAGAGTGACTGTTAATGACTGACCTAATATGTCTCGTTTAAAGGGTTTTTATGAATGGTGTGTTAAAAGAATAAAAGAAGTAGAAGAACCGTTTCTAAGGATTTTAGTTTGGCGTTATTTGATGTAAGGACACCAGAAGTTTAGAAAAAGTGACCGTGACGAAGGTAATTGGCGTAAAAAAGTGAAATTTAGATCGGTTGCAGAAAAGGGTTACTTTCTACCGTTAAGGGTAAATGAGCGAGAGCGTAACAATTGGAATAACACCAAGTAAGGGTACAATAGGAAAGATTCGAAAAGGATTTGTAAGGAAGTTAAAAAGAATAGAATGAAATAGAATGAAGAAACTATTATATTAAGAATATAAAGAAAAAGTTAAATTTGAAATGTATAGAGGGAGATATTATTTATGGTTATGAAGAAGAGTACAAAAGTTATAAATTGAAGAAATAGAAACGTGAAGGATGAGACATGCGAAATAAAGATGCGTTAAGAAACAGAAATTATAAAATTATACATGGAATGTACAATGACACAACATTTACACAATATATGTTACACAATTGACAACTTATATTTACAACCCTGATAGAGGCGAGTGTAGAAATAAACGCCACAGTAGAATATAGTACATACGAAGTGAGATAAGTCAGGATGGAAAATACGGTGGAGACAAAGAATAGCGCAAGGTCGAAAAATATTAAAGGTGTATGTTCGTAGCATGACGGTGTATGGGTACGAAAAGTGTACGGTGGGTGTGGTGTTATACGAGGATGATGGAAATTCCATGGATTGGAAAGGTTAGAAACGAGGAGGTATTAGAATGAGTAGAAGAACGAAGGGCACTCTGGATGTCAATAAGGAAAGGGATAGATGGGATGGTAGGAGACATTCTGAAACATGAAGGAACAGTTAGAGATATATTAGAGGAAAAAATAGAAGTAAAAAGAGGCAGAGGAAGGCTCAGATTAGATTACTGTTCGCAAATAGTTAGGGATGCAAGATGTCTATATTATTCTATATTTAGTAAAATGAGACTCTATGATTATAAAACCTTCATGATATACGAGAAGATGATTTTGTCTCTATTCAAGTTTCGAATGTTCAAACATTATATCTACCTGCATAAATAAGTGTTTACGATGGTTCTTTTGTTTGATCGAATCGGAGCAGCGTGTTTTGTAATCCTCAGTTGATAGAATGTAATCAAGATGAAGCGACGCTATCGTATCGCAAGTTTTAATTACTCTAACTGCAGGGGTTTCGTGAGTGGAATTTTATTTACAGTAAAACGACTTTTCATAAACCACGTCCATCAAATGTTGCAATCGATATTCTCAAGCGTTAGACCTCCTTCATTAATTTCGATTTTGACACATTGAATGGCGCTTTTGGAAGTTCCATCTAATTTGATAATGGCGAGGCGCAGTGGGATAGAATAGTTGAAACACTGGGCAGGCGAGATTTTCAGAAATATTACAGATATATAACTGAGATTAGATTTTATCTACTCTTATATACATTTTTTACGAATGCATTGAATTATCGAAAGATGATGTGCTTTTTCTTTGTACGAGGCATGTTTTTTAAGTAAGTACCCACCGTTTTGAAATTAATAAAAAACGTGAAAAGATATCTTAGTAATTTTATTTTTACATGAAAGCCTGTACCTTAATCTACTTTTCTACATGATTTCCTTCAATATAGAGGCACTTGTCATAACGTTTGACCGGTTTTTGTATGCCCTTCTCATAGAACTCTGCCGAATGACTATTCAACTGTTAACCACTGCATCACAACTGTTTTGACTTCGTCATCGTCTTGGAGACGCTGACCGCCCAGGTGTTTCTTCAAGTGCAAGAACAAATGGTAGTCACTGGGCGCCAGATCAGGGCTGTACGGAGGATGATCTAGAGCAGTGTTTCCCCAGGAGGGCAATTCGATGGTTGAAGGGGGGCAATTTGAGAATTGACCCCACATGACTTTACCCCCTTCGTTATGGGCTTTTTAAGTGCAATGCTTGATGTAAGCGACAAATTTTTTGAAAAAACAGTTTTTTTTTTAAAATAGGGGGCTTAATTTATTAAATATAATTCCTTTGACGCCACCAAAATCTCAACTGAGTGATTAGAGTCGTTAAGTGAACTTGTCAGCTATTCACTATGTTGTGTCTCTTGTCGCGGGGACCCAGGATCTTTTAAACTCGCTGAGTAACGACGTTTTTGCATAAAATTGGCTTAAATTAGCTCTGATATTGTTTCACAACCCTTTGTTGTAATATTAAATAACTATCTGTCAAATAATCTTTGATTTAATTTATTTATTTATATATGCTATAGAAATTATTAGTAAAAAGAACAAATAAAAGTTTTATGCTTATTATATGATAAAAGGGGAACATGGAAATTTTAGAAATCTTAAAGTGGGGCATGACCTAAAAAAGTTTGGGAGACACTGATCTAGAGTTTTCCAGTGAAAAGATGTGATGAGATAAACTTTAGTGTTTTATTTAGTTACACGTATTAAATAGTTCGCCGTGGGTGCGGTTTGATAAATCGGTCTACTTATTAGAAAAGTGCCTTGTTGTACATTGTTACATCCTGCAGTAGGAAGTCTTACAGATTGCATTTAGTAGGCTGTCTCTACTTATTCATCATTTCTGACAACTGGAAAGTCTTTGATTACACTTAAATATAGTGATGATAATTTTCAATATCATTACATTTATTATCAAGACTTTTTCTTTAATTTTTAAACAATTATTATTGTGAATTGAAAATAACTCGAGAGGCATTTTATTTGGTAATATTTAAGAATTCTTATTTGAACCTAGTATTAAAATATATTTAATGGATATGTATAAGTAATATCTAAAATCTTAACCTAAACCCCCAAGATAAATTTTCGCAGCTCCTAGCTCCATAAGTTACATCGTTACATTAATTAGTTAGAACGATGATTATCAATTCAAAAAGATACACGATATTAAGTATATTTCTAAAATTCAATTCTATTGATTACATTCATAAAAACTGCCATTTTTTTCTGACAGCGATATTCTTTTATTGGAATGAATTTAAATGGAAGGACCGTTTTACAAAGATGATGGATGCGTTTTTAGGAATTTTTGTATGAATACATTTCTTCAACATCGATTGAAAACGAACAGAAATGGATACATCCGTATTATCAAAAGGCGTTTAAAAATTGTAATCTAACTTGCTAATAGATTATTCACACTGAGTTCGCCCGGATTTAATAACTCTCGGCGTTGACGATGTTGCTTGAATTCCAGGCGAAATGTTTTGATAAATTTACAATTTGACCTCTACCAAAAATACTCTCGCAAATATAGCGGCGCTTCTCTGATAAAGCTCTTATTCACTAGAATGTTTTTTAAATTGAGTTACCCCAACAGATTTTGAGATTACGTTATTTATAAGGTTGTAATAGAAGGTGTAGTTTTCTTATTCATTACATTCAACTGAGGCGTAAGTATTAAAAGTTTCTTTTCGGCGTTATGTTTGTGTTCGTGAGTTTTGAAAAATCCTTTCCAATTTCCGAAGATTAGATCTTGGTATATTTCGCGACTTCTCCCTCTGTTTACTCCCATAAAGCTGATAAGGTCATAAATATGTATGCTATTGATTTCTATTTACGAGATGTCTCCATCATATCGACTGACTATTTATAGCCATGACCCAGCTTACAGACGAGGAGATATTTAAATTAAAATATCACCTACTACCTGTTTTGATAATAGCGACATGTTTTAAATAAAAATAAATAAGATTTGTTTTTTTATTTCATTCCAAACTGCATGGAGCCATGGTCTCTCATATAACTAAATATATATATAATAAAATTATTGATTAATTTTGGTTTTTCTTCAAATAAAACAATGGGAAATATCCAAATGTATCAAAAGAAACTAAAAAGGGAATCGAACGACCAAACAAAATGTTATAGGCGCCATTTGAAATAATGAAGTTATTCGTGTTTGAAGTTTTTTTTTGCCCGAACGCCCTAATTTAATTATGAAGCTTAATTTGGAATCGCGTTAGACTTAATACTTGACAATAACTAGTAAAAATTTCAACACCTATCAATTATTTTTTATGGACGTTATGATTTTCATACGAGGGTGGTTTAATAAGTCCATGACTTTTTAAATTTCCCGCGCAGTAACTAATGGCAACAATGTTTCCGTTAAGTGCCATCTATCGGTAGACTACTGTAAATAAAATTTTGAGCAAGATGCGACGTTTGGTTTATGTTTGACAGCCATTGAAAGCAGCTGACCTCGTTAATTTCCATAACAATTAAAAAAAAGAGAATTTCCTGTAGCTATTAATCATTACTTTTTGCGCAAAAATCCATTAAAAAAAACAAAGAAAGACTTGATAAATACTATGGGGACTACACCGCTGCACCGGTTAAAAAGTGATTTATAGAGTGTAACGCATTTTGCATAAATATTTGGACATGGAAAAGCTGTCGCACAATAGACGATGGGTGCCGCGATTGTTCATGATCGACTATTAACACAATTATGTGACAAGTTCATATATATATATATATATATAGCCGCAATCCAAACGAGTTTCTGCACCGTTTCGTTACCGTAGATAAGACATGGATCCATCATGCCATACCAGAGACTAAGCAACAATCGAAACAATGTGTTTCTACAGTTGAACGTGCCCCGAAGAAAGCTAAAATGGGTCTATCGGCTAGTCATGGCCACAATTTTCTGGAATTCACGCGGTGCGCGGTGTAATTTCTATTGATTACATTGATTAGCTTGAATAAGGTAAACAATATTCAGAGCTGCAACTGCTGGACAGAATATATATTGTTTTGAAGCACAAACGACCGCATTTAGCCAAGAAAATGGAGTAATACCATCAAAACAATGCACGGATGCATACGTGTATAGTTACTATGGTAAAATATCATCAATTGGGCTACGAACTGCTCGCTAGCCCCCTCCTACTATTTCCTGTTTCCAAACCTGACTTATCAAACTACCCTCGTAGTTTGGGCTGCGGTAGCGTTCTTTTTATATATAAGTTAAATTATTTTAGAAACTATTCAACATAGGCAGTACAAGTTGGTTATCAAAGTCACCTTAAAATTTTATAATTCACACAAATTTATTGTAAAAATATACTTTTCCATTTAAAATAATAAAGTTGACATTAACATCCCCTATAACCGGAAGTGACAGACAGTTGAAAATACTTAAGGAGTAGATAGGTACTAAAAATTTTGTTTTAAGAACTGTATTAGATAAGCAACTCTACTCGAATTTGTTCCAAAAACATGGGCTATACTTTCGCTGCTGTCATTTTTAGTTATGAACATTAGTTAAAAACAGTAGTATTTAATGATTCGACTACTTCTTAAGTGACAATTTTTATAATTTATTACAGACTTGCTACGAATCATAAATTTTTGTACGATTATTAAAGTTTATACGTACATAAGACATCCAGATCCGTTGAAAAATATGTTAGTTTACCCTTCCACGTCAAAGGACGTACATTTTATTTCTGTCATGGGTTCTACAAGGTTCTTACCCTCATAAATTTTTATGGCATCGGACTGGGACTCTCGGGATTAAATTTGTCACGTTTCACATTCGGAGTCGCAATAATTTCAAATATAATTCTACTCGTGATGTGTTACATCCATGACTTCCATCGTCAAGCTCTTGCTGGAAGAAGAACGCCACACTTAAAAGATTTTCAAACGAGATCTTTTTACCTAATTTATTAGTAATTATTTAAATAATAATTTGCCATTTTTATCAGATTTACTTCACCCTAGCTTAGAGGATTACACTAATTATGTTATTGAAACTTACCCTATAGAAAATGCAGATTATCACTCGAATTCTAGGTAAACAACCTCAGTTTGGACAGTTCAATCATACATACACATAAGGGACTGTAAGGGTTATCATCCCAAGTATTAAGGGATTATACACGAAATTCTGAGAAAATCTTAAAGTTTGTTATTCCAGATACTACCTATTACGTAATTATATCAAAGGTTAATATAAAAATGAAATAGAGGCAATTGCTGCCATCTAGTGGATTTTAGCTGCTACAGAGGATTTCTGACCAAAAGCATAATAATGTTTATTTTATATCAAAGGAACTCTATTTGTGATGATTATATGATAGAATTGAAAAAGATCCATACTTATTTAAAATAATTAATTTTAAAAATTGCAAGATGATAAGTGGGTACTTAATATTATTTTTGACATATTATGTATGGATCTCTTTTCGTAGTATTCGTTAGGCAAAGACATGTTATTCCCGGCGAGTGCGTTACAACATTAACAAAAAAATCCTCATTAATTTGAGGAAATCTGTAGTAGGTACAAATTAATTCAACAATTAATATTAGATTGATGTATTTAAATTTACTAAAAAAATCTGAAAAAATGTTTCAGTATTAAAGATTTATTTTATGAACTTTATAGCAAATCCGAAAAAATTAATGGAATCATTTTTTTTTTGTTGCAAAATGAACTTTGAAGCATTAGTAGTCAAAAAAAATATTCGTTGTTTAATATCTTGGAAACAAGCAACAACTTTCATTTACAGTTTTAGTAAGAAAAAATTTCAGGAAATCTTGTTTGATCATGCCTTAAAGAATACTCTGTAAATAATTTTTCATTTTTACGTTCTACATTGTCAACGTTGTAACATTGTGTAAAATAACCATGATTGTATTTAAGCTAATTTCTTGGTGAAACATCTTGTAATAATATAAGTTAATTATAAAAAGACACTATTTTAAAAATACTATTTAAATATAGTGAAACAATACCAAGTGTCTTTTTATAATTAACTTATATTATTGTGTAAAATAATTTGACCTCAAGACCTCTAAGAAATGCTGTTTCATATATTAATCTTCAAAATACATTTAATTGCGTAATAAATAAATCCTAAATTTCCTCTTAATTTTAGTTCGATGAATGGTTAGGAAGTTTTGCCTTTGTGTACAATGGTACCTGACATTATCAAGTTGAAGCACACTGTTTTGTGGAATGTTAGATAATAATTGCTCATTAAATCACGCTCACTGTTGAGGGACAAAGAAAATCCACATTACATATCCAAAAAAGAAGGCATTAAAATCCTTGTTCATCTACATATTAAGTAAAGGATTTTCTACCAGCGCCATCTGATAAGACCCAATAAGTCGAAACCGGTTGTGGGATTTGTCTTTCGGTTCGTAGTATCTGCTTGGTGGAACGCCGTTCCAAATGTGGAATCTTTGATCCTTAATGTTTAGACGAACAAGGATTTTAATTCCTTCTTTTTTGGATATGTTATTTTCGTCTATGAATCTTTCGGAATCAACAGTGTAATTTAATGCCATTAAGGATTTAGCCCTCGGAGTAGTTGTTTCTGTTGGTTCCGTATTTATATTGATTTAAATTATTTTATCATATACAACATCACAGGATATTGTAAACTACTTAAGAAATCACAACCTATAGCTTACAATTAGGACGTTTTTTCACAAGTCTTCTCTGGATACAAATCTCTAAATGACAAACCGAAGTTGTCGTTTAACTCTTCTGACAGTTTAATTTGTTCTGTGAATGGTTTTTATAAATCTTAACTTATATTCGCGTATAACATTAGGTACGCTAATCAGAACATGCAAGATTAAAGATTAAAGAAATTAAAAATCACATAAGTTGTAACTGTCTAGTTTGTTATCAGGCTACGTCAAATTAATATTGATACCACATATGTATTGTCACTCTCATTCAAAAAATAAAAAATAAAGTGCTCCTTTTTGGTAATTTATTTATACAATTGTAAGGAGCCTGTATGTGTGTGTAAAAGAGCGGCGACGAGTTCCGGAAACAGATAAGACGGGTTCCTCGAATACGGTCGTCGGTCGGCGCTTTGATAGCAATAAGTAAACAACAACATAATAAGAGTTTGAGAAAATACCAGAAGGTCGTTCCCGATTACTCCAGAACCTTCGATACCTCTATAAATACGATGTTGTCGACGGTCAGTAACAGTATAGTTAGAGACACAGTTTAGTTTTAAAGTACACAGTTACAGTTTAGAGTTTATAAATAAGTGGTAATATAAATACGATATACCGAGTGATATAAATAACACATTTTCCTTGTCATATAAATAAGTTGTTGCATTAGTGTTTAAGTGTTTTAAGTAGCGTGTAAGTGTTGAATAAATTATTGGAAATAAATACTCGTTAAATAAATAAGTTGATCTAGAAAATTCGTTACACAATTATTTATTTGACCAATAGGTACAGGATAAAATTAATTAAAATACGTAGACGATAAAATTGGTATTTTATTCTACGAATAGAATTTACAACATTCGTACATCTGAATAAAAGAGAATATATAGGTTAATTAGCAATATAAGCTCGTTTGCAGAGTCTGTTTTAATAATGGAAAAATCTCGACTTATTTGTTCTACCAATTTAAAAAGTTTTACTAAGTATTTCCAGGGTTCTAATTTGAACTACTTTTTTGCCTGTTACCGGTACAAAAAAGTAATACGCTTCCTGAATTTTAACAATCTCCTATTTCCGTAGCATAGCCGTGTTTCAAACCAGGACAACCACAATTATTCCATTATTGAATTTGTAACAGCGAGTCTGACAGACATAAATGTAAATGAATCCAAATATGGCTAAATATGAAGGGAAAGGTATTAGAATTTAAAATATGTCTGGCGCATTCGTTTATATTGCCGTTCACGAGTAACACCACCAAGGGTGAGTTTAGTCGAATCGATTTGGAAAGGTGAAGTCGACAATAAATGACAAAACGGGGGGGGGATATACTTTGCTTTCACTTTTTTTGATATATCTCGCAGTATGAAATATTTGATGTCTAATTAAAACGGAGAACAAGTTGTGTACTGCAAAATGTATCGAATGTTAGTGATATAGTTTTCTCACAATCAAAAAAAAAAACATTCTTTGCAAATACAATTACGAATATCAAATATTAGGTTCCAAGTATGAGTGTCTAATTTGTTGGGATATCTAATAACACATACAAAAATTAAAACTAAATAAACCTTGTGAGAAAAAATATTCTACAATCAAAAACAAAATAAGTAAAACAAACACGTATAGTTACAAAAACTTTTATTGAACACAATATATGTTTCGGCACACTGTGCCCTCTTCAGGTATAGAAGTAATATAAACTAAAACTAAAGCAATTTGACTTATATACTAAACTAAAAAGGGGTTGAAAAACTAAATATTTAATAGTGGGGTATTTACAACGTCTGTATGATCATTTAAAATAACTCCTAGTTTATTAAATTTGTTTATTTCCATTGACTTTAGTAAATTTAATTGTATTCCTTTCTTTTCTAAGTGTAAAATTTTTGAAATATCACTAAAGCTATGTTTATTAACTAACAAATGTTCCGCTTCCGTCTTTGTTATTTTTGATAAAACTTCGTTTTAAACGACACAAAAGTATCTGTAAATTCAGAAATAAATTTACCTATTGTTAATAAAATTTTTCCTAGAAATGAAATTGAACAAAATTTCAAGGGTTTTCCTCTGTTAAGTGGGTATACTAAGTTTAAAGTTTTGTTTTTTAGTTTTTTGTTTAAGATTGACATAATTAAAGAGGGTTTATAAACATTATTGACTGCAATAACGTAAATCTTTTAGTTTTTTGTTATAATTATCTACTGATATCGGTACTGATAATAGTCTAAAAAGACTAGAGTGGAAAAAAAGCAAATTTATAACTTATCGGATGGTATTATGAGCTAGCATTTATAATGGTATCTGTCTATGATTCTTTATGAAAAAAGCGAAGGAGTGTTTATTATTCACATTTTGGATAGTTAAGTCTAAAAAATTTATAGATTTGTCTACTTCTTCTTCTAGTGTGAAATTAATTTTTGGGTGTAAATTATTAACTACGTTGAAAAGATTTTTCAGTTGCCCATTAAAACATATTAGGATATCATCTACATAGCGATACCAACACAAACATTTTTTAAACAAAATATTCGAAGTTAATTTAATTTCTAAGTCATTCATGAACATATCTGCTAAAAATGGACTTAGCGGATCTCCCATGGCAAGATCTTGTTGTTGTTCATAAAATTTATTGTTAAACACCATGTAGTTTTGTTTAAGACAAATATTTAATAAATCTATAAGTTCATTTGTTATTACGAGGTTAACTTTATTGTTTTGTAGGTGTATCTCAACTATTGTAATTACTTCATTAGGTGGAATACTAGAGAAAAGATTAGCTACGTCAAATGAAACTAATTTGCAGTTATTCGATAAGTCTATTTTGAAAATTTTGTTTGTTAAGTCTAATGAGTTATTCAATGAAAAGGTTGGTTTAAAATTCGTGAGCTCTTTAATTTTGTTTACTAGAAATTTTGAAATATTGACACATGGGGCTTGAACAAATGAGACAACAAGTCTAATCAGATAATTAATCTTGTGTAATTTAATAAGTCCATATAATTTTGGGGGTTGTTGATTCATAACAGTTACACAGATAAACAAAAATATTGTATATTGTTTCTACACCTGAATAAGGCACAATGTGCCGAAATATATATTGTGTTCAATAAAAGTTTTTGTAACTATACGTGTATGTTTTACTTATTATGGAGTTACAATCATTAAACGCTTCATATATTTCAAATACTTCCCCAAAACATTTTCCTGCTCGTGTAGTGTAAATATTTTCTTGAATTTTCATTAAAATGAAAGTTGTTTACCAAATAAAAAACATTAGAACTGTAAAACATTTAAATTAGTATTGAAAATTCTTTAATAAAACATTTATCTGTTCTCGTTTTAATTTAATAAGAATGGTGTAAGATAATTTAGTTTATTTATATAAGCTGCGTTGTCGAATTAGTTGGATAAGTAGATACATTAGTAAGGTCCACGTCATACATTTTAAATACTTCAGTTAACAGCAGATATCAGTAGATGGCGATATAATGGCATTATTTATTGTAAAAATTATTTAATTTGCATTTTTACAACATTCGTAATCAGTGAGTTGTAAACTTGAATTCAATAATGGCTACGAAAAACAAGTAAAACCTAATAATTTGAGTTATAAAGGACCTTACGTTATTTGAAAGTAAATAGACATTTTATTGATAGAATTTACTAATTTCATGGATTTTTCTCATAATACTCGCTTCTTTTTGCATATAACCATAATTTTACTTGTTTACTATGAACGAGGCAGTTTAAAATTACCATTATTTAATTCTTTTGAATTTTTAACAAAACAGAATTTTGATGTAGATTAAGCTTTCCAGTGGTAACTCTAACGGTAACTGAAATCTATAAAATTAATTTCTTAAGGGGTCAGATGAAGATAAATTGTCTGCCGACTTCTCCGGAACTTCTTGATTGTTTTACGTGGGTCATGTTTCTGCGTCAGGTAGTCGAAAATAAATATCTCTCTGGTTATCCCTCAAGCCTTTTAATTATTGCCTTTAAAGACCTTTTGTACTTGAAGCTCATTTTTGAAAAGTTAAGTAAAATGCCAAAGTTCTAAAAGTTCCAAATAAATTATTTGGTTGAATCCTACGTGTTTCAAGACTACCAGAGAATAAATAAAGAAAATTTATCCTAATTTTAGAATTAATTTTGATATCTTTTATAATTATCCAATTAGTTTTTATTACATACTTATTGTAATTAACCTACTTATTATATCTGTATATTTTGAAAGTTATAAAAGCAATTCGTTTAAACAATAAATTTTGCACTCTTAAATTTTGTTATGTTAAATAAACGGTTTTTTAATTTAGTTTGCAAAAAGTTTTGTTTCAAGCAGCTGATAATGTTTCAATTAGCATTGAAATTTTGTAAATGTTAAATAAATCTCAAGAGTACTTTATTTAATGTTGGCCCAATTCTTTTTAAAATTTAATTTAATAGTTGAAATAACCGATAATGAATTATTTTTCGAATAATTCAAACCAGTCAAATGAACCTCTGTTAAATAATAATTACATTATATGCTATTGTTTTTATTAAAAAAAAAACGCCTAGCAGAATAACCAAAGCCAAAATTTTTTCCTCAGTTTTCAATTCTACGACCCTAAATTAATCTAGAAACAACTTTTCATCAAAATTAGGGGCGAAAATATTATAGATTTTTTGATACGTTGGTCTTATACGTCGATTGTTTTTCATTATTTTGATGGAAAGTTACTTCTAGACTAATTTGAAGTCGTAGAAACCAAAAATGACAAACATATAGGTCATTTATGTCGGAAGCGAGATATTTCACTTGCAAGTTATTTATGGTATCGAAGTGACTTCTCAAGATAATATAGATTGGAGGTCACATAATATTTTTTTCTCTGAGTATATTAATTTTGTTTACAATAAGATTTTCATTAGTATTGACACTATTAATTATTCATTGTTTGACAAGAATACATGATACAGCAGTAACTATTTATTTAGGCTAAAGATGTTGTACAACAGCCCTACAATATCACTCGGTTGGGGACAGATGTAATTAGTATGTAGTTTCTGTAGTGTATTAGCTGTTCTTACACAAACCGTTCAGTTAAGTAAGGAACAGTTTCTGACGTCCTGAACTGAATTTGCTTTCCATTAAACTTCCCACTATCTTACAAGAAGTTACCGTAAAGTATTACTTTTGATCTGTTCTACTTAAATGGCGTAAGACGATACTATTCTGATCAACCTCTTTCCTAAGGACATTAATATGATGCTCAATTTGTAAGTTTATCCTTTCTCTAAAGCATAAATCTAAATTTATATTATTAATAACATTTCATTGTTTAAGCAAAGTTTTCTTCAATATTTGGTAATTAGTTACTAATTTTAATTGTAGTATGTAGGGTTTCACAGCCGGCGTCTCGTAAATTATGTTGATTTTCCAGGCTTGAGGGCCGTGATCTAAAGGCTGAATTGTTGCCTGACGTTTCGTCAGCAGCTGCGGCTTACATCTTCAGCGGATATAGTTCGGACGTCGAAAAAGCTTTCTATCTCGTAGTTGTCTTCTCGACGGTCTGGTGTCGTCAACAACTCGGAAAATCATCATAATTTACAAGTTACTAATATCGTTTGATTTGGCAAAATATGTTAATTTCCCAGGTAAAATCGGGAAGGGGATGTATTGTTCTTCATTTTTATTTAGACATATGGTAAAATACGGTAACCCATTTGTGTTTTTTTATATATACACAACATTGTAAAACTTACAGCACTGTGAATATAACAAATGACGGGGTATTTATTATAACAGAAGACTAATACTTCTAAATCAAGTAACAAATTTGGTAGGAGCAGCTGAATTTGCATAGAACAAAGGAATTCAGTTTTATAAGCTTCATCGTTATAGCCATAAAAACATTGAGACAGAATCTAAAACTATAGCAGTGACTCTGAAATAGCAAATGATTGTGGTTCCCCTCTCTCTTTCCTAGCCGTATTTTATTTCTTTCTACCCATCAGAGTACGTTCGCCCGTATTAGAGTGAGAAAGTCGAACCACAATTATTTCCTATTTCAGGATCAGTTTTTACCATTAAATGCTGTCTCCATGTTTTTATGCTTTAAAGGTTAAATGCAGACTATTATGTTTAATTATTCCAGATATGTATTTGATTGTCCTAATGAAATCCACAAAATAGTAGGTACTGTTAATTAATTACTCTGTTTAACGCATTTACGTAAGGATTGCATGTTAATAGGGTTGTAATAATAATAAACACTAGTTCCCCGACGCGCCTACAATTATTTAAATCCATTATATTGAATATATTGCTTCGATAATAATATGCCATGAATTCATTTCCATATTGTTGCATGGTCATTTCAATATTTCTTCTACCGTTCTTTAGAGGCCTCTAGTCCAAAGACAAAAGCAGGATTATTATTGTTATGTGCTTAATTTTAAATGTCCGTCCGCCTGTAATTCAAGGAGCGCTGTTTTTATACCGCTTACAGTTTTTTTTAATTTCCATTTTTCTATTAACAAACAGTAAATAAAATTTGTTTCTATTAAAGATTATTAAAAATGAATGTTTGGAGCACGGCTTTGTATGGGTGTGAAACGTTGACGGTGATCGCAGCGGAAAAGAAAAAGTTAGAATCATTTGATATTTGGTGTTATAGGCAGCCGTTGAAAACATTGTGGTGTAGATAAAAGAAGTTTGAAATGAAGCGATATTAGAAAATGTATTAGGAGAACAAAGGGCACTATAAAAGTCGATAAGGAAAAGAAGAGATAGGTTGGTAGGACACCTTCTGATACATTAAAGGTTAGCTTGAGACATATTAGAAGCAGAACTAGGACTAAGGGGAGACTTAGGAATGCCTAGATTAGATTACTACAAATAATTAGGGATGTTAAGAGCGACGTGGTCTAGTGGTTTAGAAAACTGCTTGGCTTCGGGAGGTCACAGGTTCGAATTCGGATCTGGCTGCTCTGGTCCAAGTTTTCTTCGGTTTCTTTCAATCAATTAGAAAAATCTGAGACAGTAGTATTCCATATATAATCTTTCACTTCTCTTCTGTCTTTATTTCGTGCGTCTCAACCTTCTCTCCCTAACCACACACCACCCACTCATTCTATTACGATTCGCTTTGAATCGTCCTGGACTGCAACTTGATGAAGTCCAGGTGTTTGTGTTGAATTTTTTGGGTTGAAGTAAGTCGTTGAATTAAAGTCTTTAAGCAGGTTTTTATACATATATTTACACTTTATACACGGATAATACTGGTACCGGGAAGCGTTGCGTCACGTTTGAATTGTCGATTGAATATTGATTAATTGATTTGACTTCTTTGTTGATATAAGTTGATATGTAGTTGATAGTTAGATAGTTGATGGTAATTGATATTGCTTGTTATTGATCTCGTCTGGTTTGATGTCTGATCTTGTCTCTTGTCTCATGATAGAAAAAGGTTATTTATAGATTATAGACTCAGTTGGAAAGGGATGGAGGTGTGGTTAAATTTGATGAGAACAATGATGATGGGTGTTACAAGTGAGGAAGGTGGGTTTTGAAACTTGTTGTAGTGTATTGGTTTATGGTTATAAATGTGACAGAAATATGATACAAATTGACGGACGTTAGGCTTAGGGGGTTGACAGTTACAGCTAGAGAAAATTACTGGAATTTATGGGCGATTTATGGTAGTGCAATTAGGAAAGGATTCGAAACTAAATTGACAAAGGAAAGGAACTGGTAATAAATAAACAAAAGAGCTAAAAATCATAATTTAGAAAATCGGCGTGAAGACGTTACACATCTTGCAATGTTATAAATCAGCTGGTGGTCCAAGGGACGCAACACATTCCCACGATTCCTGAAAGGAAGCTAAAGTGAGCCTTACGCCCTACCCTCCGGTTTTGTACCACTGTGTAGATCGGCGGAACTGCCCGCCTGCTAGCACGAGTAGCTGATGGGAATGAAACACGAAAAAGTCTTTTTATTCAGGATAGGAATGAAAAGACGTGTGTGTCCAACCAGTCTTTGAACTGACCACTCTACAGTGATGAATAAATTGGTCTGACAAAAATGTGTCTTCATGCAAGGTACCACAAGAAGGTTGAGGTTCAATTTATCAGTTTTGATATGTAATAATCATTTGAATATGATCAATATTAATGTATACAGTCCAAAATACATCCTTCATTCTATATTCTTAATGTATTTTGGTGATAATCCGAATGAAGCTTAATTAAGTAAGCCGATATTTGATAATAGTTTAATGACTGTTTTCCTTTAATCTTCAATTAATAACCTGATTAAACGTTAGTTCATTAAAAAAAAGTTTTAACCGTTATCTCTTGGTAATACATTATTAAATCAATTAAAACAATTGGACATTTCAGTATTTTCTGTTTATTTTACTTGAATCTCCAGGAAGTTTCACTACATAAAGCTGAAAACTATTTTAACTTGTAGTAATTCCTGAAAATCCTCTAAAAGGGCGAAATACGCACAGAGTAAAACAAATAAGATAGTAAAAAGTCAAAGTGTTTCAATGTCAAAGTTTATAATACTGAAAGAAGAACCAATGAAAGGGTGCTATTTTTACAAAGGTATTCTTTTAAAAAGATTTTCTTTTTCATTAGACATTATTTTCCCCCTTTGCTCTAAGCCGAAGACGTACTAATCTGATTTAGTTATTTGAAAGTTGCTCGATTGTTTCAAGCAAAGTCGGGTATAGGCCTTTTTTTGAAAAGCCGCAAGCATTCACTTGACTGATAATACAATTCTTGTAAATGCGTATACATACCAGTTTCAGCTGACGTAAAGGGATTTGAAAATGGCACAGTTGAGGGGCGAAAATAGAAGGGAGAGTTAAGGAGAACAAAGAAGTGAAAGTAGGCTTTACGTTAGACAATGCTAACAAGATATTAGGAAATTCATACAACCTTGAACGTACGTATTGAAACATAAAATTTTAAGGTGACTTTGATAACCAACTTGTATATCCATTATGCGATGAATAGTTTCTGAGATAATTTAATTTATTGGAAAAAGATTGCAACCGCAACCCAAACTATTAAAATTCATAACTTCCATAAACAATAACTTAGAATGTTGAAATTAGTTGTTTACTAGTTATAGCCAAGTCATAAGGCTAAGGTTATGTCGAAACTGAGCTTTATAATTTCTACAGGGCGTTAGAAAAAAAATCCAAAGTTTAAAAATTCAAACAAAAATAACTTCATTTTTTCAAATAGCACCTAGCATATTTTATTTATAGTTTGGGTTGCGGTGCAATCTTTTTTCCAATCTCAGAAACTATTCATCGTAGGCATTCAAGTTGGTTATCAGTCACCTTAAAATTTTATTTTTCATACGAATTCATCGTAAAAAGCATACCATTCCATTAAAAATAAGAAAGTTGACATCAACTTCCTGTATAACTGGAAGTGCCTGACAGCTGCAATTATTTTAGTTATATAGATCATCCTTGATACTCCCAACTCCCAAATTTTGACTTCTGTAACATGCTTAGTTTCCCTAAAACGTCTAATGTACCACTCAGTTTGAATGACCCTGTATAAGAAATATACGTACAATCGTGTTTCGGCTCACAGCTTAACTATTAATTTATAACTGTAGTTTTATGTTAGATAATATAAAAAGAAAGAGGAAGTCATATAAGTACATAATTGAATTATGAGGCAAATAAAAGGGGTTGTAGTAAAATGCTCCTTAGATCAAATAAAGACAATCATGGCAAAAACATAATTAATAATATATATTTTGGGAAAAAGGCAGTGTGTTACCATTTATCTGATAATAATAATTGTAATTTTCCATACCCATGATTCGCTTCTTGCTCCAGAAAAAAGCTTATCGTGCTTCATTCACACCAGCTACTAATGTTAATGGGCGGGCGGTTCCTCCTAGCTACATTGTACTCCATATCCGAAAGGTACGGCGGAAGGTCTTTTGCAGTTGTTTCCTTTTAAGAATCGTGAGAATGGCTGGATGGTGGTTGTGAAAAAAAGACAAGACAGAAGAGAAGTGTTCCAGCATTTGCCTGAATGATCCGGGTAAATGTATTGTGTAAATGTCAGGAGAGGGACGGAATATCTCCAATCACCATAGACTGATAATTTTTATGGTACCTTGTTGAACGTTTTTCTTCGTTGCTATGTAGAGCAGATAATTAATTAAGGTATATATTGCGTCCGTCATGACTTTTAAAGAATAAATTCTTTTATTTTTTTACGACCAATAATTTACTTTAGTTCGTTTTAGTTCACTAAAAATATCTACTACTTAAGATAGAAAACACCCAAGAATCCTTGCAATTACTCTTTCCACTGTCAGAAATTTCCTGTCAAACATTTTCGAAATTGCTTACTTATTGCTCTTAAGGACAGTTAAGCTTTTCCTAGAACAACATCTGCTAGTGTACATCCTTTTCTATCTTTATTGTCCTATTTTTTTTAAGGCACTAGTACAGACAAACCCTCCTTCAACCCCCACAAGTCTAACTTAACCAATACACTGCCCAATCAACTATCTAAACCACACCTTTCTCCTTTCTACCTTAACAATTTAGATCTTTAGAAATAAAAATCGGAGTATCAAAAAAGACCAGTATAACTATTACAGAATTGCATGAGTTATCAAAAAGTCCAAATCATCACCAATCAATTTTCAAATAATATCATTTACGATCAATTTAATCAAACGTACGCTTCGGTCCTCTAATTTCAGATTTCTCCACCAAGTCAAACAATATTATCAAAGTATGTAAATAGTGTAACGAATTTTCTAGTTTACTTATTTATTTAACAATTATTTATTTACAACTATTTATTTAATCACTTAAATAATAACAAAGTTAAACTATTTATTTATCTGACAAACAATAATGCACTTTATTTATATCACTGTATCTCGCCGTTGAATATTTATATTACGCGCCCGGAAATCAACTGTCTCGCTGACCTAGAGACGGGACGAGAGAACGACTTGTCATTTCAACAGAAGATTCTCTAGCGTCTATTGTTCGGTATCGATCAGTCTCAACATCAAACGTGCCGCCTGCGGCTTGCGTCAGCGCTAATCGATTCATCGCACACGTGTATACGTTCGCTACAACAGTTTTGTTTCTTTTTTGATAAAGTTTGTATTGTGTTTCTAAATATTTCATAACTGTCAATGTCATTTCTGCCAAACCATCCACAAACAACTCAATAACAAAAAGAAAACCACCTACACTCCGTTAAGTTGACGTGTAGGACAACTATCAATATACATTCAAGTAATTCTGACCATGTTTAAGCGTAGTAGACGATTTATTACAAGAAAGAATAAACTTGATCAGAAGAAGACTACATCCCCCAATTTCTTTAATTTCATTTGAAATGCTAACATGCCAGAATAATGCGGATTACGTCACTGTATATATTAGAGTGACTGATTGGATTGAATATTTCGAATGTATTATGCGGCATAAATGTTTCTTTAACGAGATGAGTTTTTCCATAAATGTATCTATAATATAATTTTATACTATTTTAATGGTTTAACGTATTAAATAATGTTAACAGCGAGCGCCTACATTCCGTTTCAGTGATAATAGTCGGAAATTTATTACAAATTGAAGTAATAATGTAAGTACATTGGTAGGTAAACGTGTTTGTTAGTGAGAGATTGATAGGCAAACGATAACTTTTGAGCATTTGAATTGAGTCAGCAAGAACATAAAACAGAACAAAAGTTCTATTCGCTTTTGTTAGGTATAAATGGACCGTAGAATGAACGAACAGCTGAATGACGCTGAACGTTGAATGCAATAAAAATTTGATAGAGTGAAGAACGAGATCGAGCATTTGCTGGCTTAGTGTAACAATAAATGGAGCTTTACGTGAACATTTTGCGTTTAAAAACCGTAAATTTGAAAAATCCGTGCAATTAAGTACATTTTGTGGCGTGGTAAGAAGACGTTTTTTTATTATTATCATTTGTCTAGTATTACACTCTTAACTGGAGTTTATAAGTTAGTCTGTGGGTCATGCCAAAATATATATATATATATATATATCGGTCAAACAGGTAGGAACTTCTAAAAACGTCTGTTGGAGCATAAAAAGAGTTTCTACCTATGCAAGACATATTACAGAAGAAGACCACCAATTCAATAGTGACATGGATATTTTATATTTAGAAAAGAAAGGATATAGATCAACACTATTAGAAAAGCTAGAAATAAACAAATTTAAAACCTAGGTACTCAACATAATGATCAAACAGAAGGGAATAATTCCCCACTCTTAAATCTATTCTGACCATCATTCTATTTAAACATTCGCCCCTCAATTGTATATTTAGTAGTAAATACTGTCTCGTCTAACGAAGCTAAAGTTTGGCGAAACGTATGTTACGATATTTAAATAAAGTTTTATGAAAATCTGTTTAAGTTGTTGTTTTCATAAATTATAATAATTTTTAAGATGAAAATAACAGCCAAAGCTAAAGTTCTTGTTTAGTGAATTAGTACTAATTTTACGAATTCGTTATGTTAAACGTTTCGTGAAAATTCACATTGCTTATAATGGTGATGGTTAGTTACAGTATAATAAATAATCAATAAGTGTCAATAATTGCAACTTTTCTTATTTCTGAAACTATTTCATCATCATTCATGTGTCGTTTGCTACTGCCTACAAAGATATTTGAAATTTGGCATGTTATGCTAACAATTGTAGCAATAATACCGATTATTGTGACATAAATTAAGTCACCTTAAAATATTTATTTGAAGATCAAAAAAGAGTTGGAGGTTTTTTTTTTTATTCTACTTTACATGCCATGCCATTAGCCTTTGAAATGTCGTATTATAGGAGGATATTAGAAATAGTTTGTTGTACAATTAAGAATGTTATAAATAATTTGACCCTCAAAGGGCGAGTCAGATTTGCATTTGACTGCTGTTTTGTAGTTAACTTTCCAGTGTAAGAAACCAAATGTTCTTTTTCTTTACATCATATACATACTGATTTTTGTTTTCAATGAATACATTAATTTACTGAAGCAGCGAGAAATCCTTTAATACTTTTCTACTTGTTAGATATATATAGAATTGCATTCGTTTGTTTTCCATGAATTCAAATGTGATTTTCGTCTTTCCGGAAAATTAAATTTGAACATATAAGTCTTTCGCTGTTACTTGTATATATGACACGAGTATTCCTTGAAGATACAATTGAAAAATAGATTCCCTAAGGAGGTCCATAGCTGCATACATATGTAGTTATTCCGTTGGGAAATGCTGAAAGACATTTTACTTCGTTTCTTGTTATATTTGAGCGTATTGTCTTATTGAAAGAGTATTCACCAAACAATTTTTCTTTTTGAAAACTTCTATGGTTAAACATAAATACACAAACACTATTGCTAATTTCCACAGTTTTTATTGTTCTTAAGAATTGTTTCGCCGCTTTGCTTCGTCAGAAGATACAAAGATACTTATTTTAATTTACATAATTCTGTATATTTAAGTATTTAACTAACCAGTTAAGGTGGGGATGGAGGAATTGGGCAAAGATTCAGTAACAGGGAGTTATTTAATTCTATTTGTTCGTTTAATAATAAATTACTGTTTTTTTGTTTATTAATTTCTAATGTTTCCAACAGACAGAGTTTGAAACTTTTTCCTTCAGTATGCATTATTTTAAAATTAGAATTAAACGTGTGTTTTTCAGTAATTAAATGGTTCGCGTAGTTGGAATCGTTTTTTAGTCTATAAAATGATGTCTTATGTTCGTTTATCCGCGTAATAAATTCTCTACCAGTTTGTTCTATATAAAACTTGTTCCACATTCTAGTTTGTACACACCGGATTTATTGTTTTGTGGAGTTTTATCTTTATTGTTTTTAATATGCATGCTATGTTTGTTACTTGTTTTAAATGCTACGTTAATATTATTTTTATTTAGTAACTTTTTTATGTTTAATGAGGGTTTGCCTAAAAACGTTATTGTTCTGTATGTGCTGTTTTTTGTATTTTCTAATGGGTAAACTTTGGACAAAGCTGTTTTTAATGAAATTTTCTTTAAAAGTTTCGTGATTATATCGGTATTGTATCCGTTTTTATTAGCAATATATTTAATTATCGGGGTCCATAGGGATTCTTATAAGTCTGTGTAGCATATAATAAAAAGCTGTTAGTTTTTGTTGTTGTGGGTGAAAAGAAGAGTTATTAATAGTGATATCGGTATGTGTCGGTTTGTGGTAAATTGCGAAACTTTGGTGTTAATTTTGGAAATAGTTAGATCCAAAAAATTAATTCTATTGTCTTTCTCAATTTCAATTGTGAATTTTATATTAGGATGTACCTTATTTATTTGGTCTAAAAATTGGTTTAATTGCCTATCTGATCCGATGAAGCATATTGGGATTTCGTCGACGTAGCTGTACTAATATAAACAGCTTTTAAATAACTAGAAATTCCGAATTGCCTCTTCTATGTTGAACATAAATATTTCAGCGAGTAGCGGGCTAAGGGAATTACCCATAATTAAACCCTCTTTATTTTGGTTTATTTCTCCGTTGAATTGAAAATAATTTTGTTGTAGACATACTGACAGTAATCCTATTATTTCGTTTTTTATAATAATATTAGTTTTGTTTTTTCCAATATGGCTTCTATTATAGTTATTACTTCTAAAAGTGGTACTGAAGGAAAAAGATTCTTGACATCAAACGATACAAATTTACACTTACTTGGTAACCTAATGTCTTTTATCTTGTTTATTAATTCTAGTGAGTTCTTAATTGCAAAAGTATTCTTAAAATTACAGTATGTTTGTAGAATACCAATTAATGTTTTAGATAATTTGTATGAAGGTGCAGTTACAAAAGAATTTACCGGTCTAATTGGTTGTTGTTCTTTATGCAATTTTACAAAACTGTATAATTTGGGTGGTTGAGGATTCACTTCTATGGTTTTACAAAGAAGAATGTCATTGATGAGTTATTTGGGAATGTAAAGTAGAACAAAACAAGAAACTGTTAGTTATTTTATCTGCTTTTTTGTAGTTAATTTTTGAGAATTATAGGAAAATTGAGTAGCGATGGGTATTTGCAATATTTGACAAAACAATTTTTATAAATAAAAGAATGAGTTTAAGACGAACGAACTATTACATTCTTTTAAAAAATAAAATTAAGCATTTATGCATAAAAATATATTTTGTATTTTCACCCAATCTTCCATTATTTTTAAGAACTTTGTTAAAAAAAGCATTGAAAAAGGGAAACCATTAACAAATTTGGATGTAGGATGATTTCCTAATTTTACGAAAAGGCAATTTTTTTTTATACAAATTAATAGAAAAAGTAAAATACTAGTTGTAATTTTTTATTGTTCAGTTATTGTGCCATTACTGACGGTTTTAAAGTTGACGGATAAACGTAATTTGCCTCTGTTAATTTTATTGATCTCAGTTGATATTGTTGGTGTACAGTTTGTGTTGCACGGGCTTTTGTTTCAATTTGAATGTTCGCAGGGCATCGTTTCAACGGTGCAGATAACAGCATTTCTGCATTCTGCGGGGTCATCAAATTAATGCCAGTTCAAAAGAGAGCGAATTTCCAACAACGGTAAATGGATTGTTAAATATCATGTGCAACACAAACAGAATTTAACTAATAACCCGTGGGTAAATTCTGTTTACTATAGTTTTGTTAACAATGTCCCAAAATTTTGCATACCAAACTAATATTACAGAAAATCCCATTGGATTCAGGTTTTCTAGTTTGGCTGAAATTGTATTTCATTATTGTAAATTTTACTTATTTAATTGTTTCACGTCCATTAATACTGTTATAAGAGTATAAAAGTATTATCGTTCTGAAGAGCTCATCTTTAAGGCAAACCTTGGGACGCGTGGCAAATGCGAAAATCAAAATTGATTCAAATCAACGCTCTTGTTTTAAAATTCACTTGGTTGTGATTATTTGAAGTTGACCTTGTTTGAAATATGTGTATGTTCACCTTATTTTAAATAATACGAGGCATGTTTTTTAAGTAAGTACCGTTTTGAAATTAAGAAAAAACGTGCAAAGATATGTTAATAATTTTATTTTTAGAACTTTGTATCATGTACCTTAATCTAATTTTCTACATAATTTCCTTCAATATTGAAGCATTTGTTATAATGTTTGACCAGTTTCTGAATAACCTTCTCATAGAACTCTACTACCTGACCTGTTAACTGTTAACCACTACATCACAACTGTTTTGACTTCGTCATCGTCTTGAAGACGTTGACCCCCCAGATGTTTCTTCAAGTGCAGGAACAAATGGTAGTCACTGGGCGCCAGATCAGGACTGTATGGAGGATTATCTAGTTTCCCAGTGAAGAGATGTGATGAGATCTTTGGTCCTATTAGCCACATGTGGACGGGCATTGTCATGCACATTTGTGGGGCTACCTTTAAATGCTCTCACCCACTTCCATACCATTCCATCACTCATAGTGGTTTGTCCGTAAACTGCACAGATTTCACGATGGATATCAATCAGTTTTAGTCCTTTAGCACTAAGGAATCGTATAACAGTCCGGACTCCGGACTTCACAGTCGGCTCAGTAGACTCACGATTATCGGAGGCATCTTAAACACTCAGTAAACAACGTAAACAAGGGCGAATCACACTGTAATGGCGTCAGTGCGTAGGTGAGAGATGTAGGTACTCATGCGCATGAGCGGAACGCTGACCGCAGTGCTGCGGCGGCAGAATTTCAAAACGGTACTTATTTAAAAAACATGCCTCGTAACAAATAACTGATTAACTCTTAATGATAACGTCAAGATGAACAAACAAGTAGAGAAACGTCTTGTTAAGACCGCTTGTTGAATATTTTGAATTATATCTCATTCTTGAATTAGGGCTACCCACGATTTGAAAAGAAAATTACACGCGTTTTGAATTTATAAATAAATGATTGCTTAAAAGGGTTTACTTTCACCCAATAATGATTCAGAAGAAAACATGCAGCTAGGATTGTGTTTATTATTTCAAACAATAAATGACAGAGAAACTTTTAAAATTACCGGAAACCATTTTAACATGCTCATTTGACCTCGTAAAATTGCTTAATTTCAACTTAAGATTCACAATTATATTTATAGGTATTCGTATCTGATTAGCATCGATAAGTCAAAAGTAAGAAATTGTAAGAGTTGACTGCATTAAGCAAAATTAAAGTAACTCATGCCTTTAACTTTGAGACAGAATCCGTACAAAGCTCGCAACAAAAAAAATAAATAGAAATTTATCCTATGAAGTGACGTTTAATCGATTGCCAAAATTGACCTTAAATAACGGAGAAAAAAACAAGACAAAGAAAAAAAAAAAAAAGAAGAAACTGGAAGGACATCACAGAATTCAGGGATATCGTGATTTATTTTAACTAGTACGACACTTTTCTTGGTGTGTATACATTTTAAAAAAAAGATGGCGCTAATTTCAGAGCATCGTCAATATCAGCAAGGAACAGTTTCCCAAGAATGAATAGTCACACATTATTTAACCTTCATTGACTCCCTTGAAGACAAATGACAGTTATGTAAGAACATTACGAAATAATGTACCACTTTCATTTGTACTCTCCGTTCTATGGTCCGGCTATGATGACTGTACAATTGTCTATTGTTACTATTTAATGCTAAAACTTACTTTACCAGCAAAATTGCTAAATGTATTTGTTAGTATACATAAAACTAAAATGAAACAGTATTGATATAAAAAATAAGGTTATCTAAGTAATTCTGTAAATGGTACAATTTGTCTTCATTTTATCACATTTACACTAATTTTGAATAAATTTCAACACATTTAATTATCACTTGACAATTGTTTCGCCAAACTTTGGGTTCTTCGGAAGTTATATTTGAACACAAATTAATTTAACAACAAATTGGCTTATATGCTAGTTGAGGGAAGGTGTAGAGGGAAAAGGTTTAATAGTATGAAACTACTTAATTCTATTTGTTCGTTGATTAGAATATCGCTATTTATAAATTTATTAATTTTTAAAATTTTTAGAAGAGACACTTTTAGTTTGTTATTTTCTATATGTACTATTTTAAGATCATCATTAAATTGACTTAAAGGAAGGAATAAAAGCACCAAACAAGTAGATTTTCACAAAATTTTTTAAATCCAGTAACATGTTTCGACAAACATTGGCTTCATCAGACATGCGAGTATTTACTACTTATTTTAATACTATTACTTTTTACTAGTAGTAAATTCTCGCATGTCTGATGAAGCCAATGTTTGGCGAAGCATGTTACTTGATTTAATAAAATTTGTGAAAATCTACTTGTTTGGTGTTTTTATTCCTTGGATTATGGATTTTCATCAAGTAAAGGTCGAAACTATTAATTTTTTAAAAGTGATTGTATTTGTATTTTGAGTTTGTTATATTAATTTCTAAATATTCTTTCGGTGCAATTCTATTTCAAATCATCATTAACCATATCTGTGCAACGTGTCTCTCTAAATTTGGTTACCTGTCAAGTTCATACTACATTAATATGAATTAATTTTCGAATTGATTTTTAGGAACTACAGATATCTTAAATTAATGAGGAAAATATATTGCAGTCCATACTACGTAATCCTTTATTATTATTATTATTATAATTGAAACATTTAAAAGCATTTTTTGTGATTAATCATAATCCTTGTTAGTTTAGACCATAGTTAGAATTGTCTTCCTATCTTTAGTTTAGTCAATTTATGTTCTCCTTTTGATGTTTAATGACCATCATAATAAGCAATAATAATTAAATAGCAACGGTAACAAATTGAGTATTGGGAATTTTATCTATCAGTAGAACGATACTAAACCATATGTTTATGTATTTTTTAGTTTCTTCTGTTCAAAAATTCCATTATCGTAACAATTATTGTGCTATAAAGGATTTGGATATTTACGCGTAAAATATTGCCAATAAAGTAGAATATTACTCAGGTGATGCCCAGCTAAACGTTATAAAAAATGTATAAAGGCAAAACGGCCCAGCAAGTTTGGCTTTTATCTACTTTATTGACCTAATGAATAATTAAAGGAGTGAGAACATTAGATGGGAACTTCTACCAAAAGAAATCAATTATCTATATAGAAAGTAATAGGTACCAAAAGAACAATAGCAGTCGTCTGATAATGGCAACTCATTTCAGTATGACATGTCATAACAATTATGATATTGTAATTAATGCTGTTCATGGTGCATTTACTGTGAAACATTTTAATAATATTTGGGTTAATGAATATAAAAGCTCAATAGATAGGTTTCATATTAACATAAAACTAGCTTCTTTTAATAACTTAAGGGTATCTGCCGTTATCACTTGGTGAAACATGATTCAAAATTAAAAATTAAAATTTAAACCAAACAAACTTGTATATTTCACTTAAAACTTTATTAATAAGCTCAATACGTATTTCGCCTCATAAAGGCATCTTCAGGAGTAACAAAAATATACTAAGTAATAAAGAGCAAATAAATTAATTTATACTACATCCTAAGAAGGTAGGGGTTGAACAATATTTGGGTCCAATAGGGGATTGTTGCCAAAATCTAGTTGCTCGTTGGTTATATTTTTTTTAGCTTTTTCTATTTCTAAAATTTCATACCTATCTAGTATTGGACCTCCTTTTAAATGATGTAATAATTTTATATTGCTTTTATTTATGCTATGGCTATTTTCAATTAGATGAGTGGCTAAACCTGAGGCATGTTTATTGATCTTTACATAATTTACGTGTTCGTTGTATCTGGTTAGAATATCTCTTTTTGTTTTGCCAATGTAAATAGCCGGGCAGTCTGAACAATTGATTTCATATACACCGATTTTATGAAAGGTGTCGGGTTTTCCAGTCATCTTATTGTTAACCAGAAACTTGCCTACAGTGAAGTTATTAAAAGAAGCCGCATTAATATTAAACTGCCTAAGTGTCTTACCTACCTTTTCGCTGATGATACCATAATATGCAATTTTTCACCAGGTATTATTATCTTTATCTGATTTTTGTAATGGAAAAATAATATTATTACATCATTTAAAAGGTGGTCCAATACCAGGTAGGTATGAAATTTTAGAAATAGAAAAAGCTAAAAAAGAAAATAAAAATATCACCAAAGAGCAACTAGATTTTGGCAACAATCTCCTATTGGACCGCAACATTGTTCAACCCCCACCCTCTTAGGATGTAGTATAAATTAATTTATTTGCTGTTTGTTACATAGTATATTTTTGTTACTCCTGAAGATGCCCTTATAAGGCGAAATACGTATCGAGTTTTTTAATAAAGTTTTACGTGAAATTCCCAAGTTTATTTGATTTAAATTTTAAGTTTTAATTCTTTTAATAGTTTAATACATAGAGCAATAAACATATCCCTCACTGAGAATGATTTTCAGATAGAAATCAGTATCATAAACAATGTTAGCGTTAAATAATGGCTACAAAACAGAATTAATTAACAAAATAATTAGGCGCAAAAAGCGCTTTCAAATTAGAAACATGTTATTTAATATAAATAATAAGAATTAAAATATTTTAAGTAGTTACTGTTCAGTAAATTATATACCTAGTATAAGCAACAAAGTAAACAACAAATTAGCCAAATTAGGTTTAAAGTGAATAAAGATTAACAAGCTAAATTTACGGAAAATTATCACTAAAGTTCAACCCTGTGGACAAAAATGGTGTATATAAAATAACATGTGACTACTGTGATGATGCAATATATATAGGGCAATCAGGCAGAGCGATCAAAACCAGACTAAAAAAACATCTATATACAATAGAAAAAAGATAAAGGTCCACAAGCATGTCTGAACATTGCATAATTTCAAGTCATTAAGAACAATCGATCAAATTATTGCACAATATCCCCAAAACTAAAAGATTAAATTTATTCGAAACTTTAGAAATTAAAAAATGCCAAAAAGATCATCAAAATATAGTTAACAATCAAATTGAACTCAATACTAGCACCTCACCTCTACTAGTTAACTAAGAACACTATAAATACTTGTACACTTCTCGGTTTTATTTAATTCTGTATCTTTGAAGATGGCCTAACAGCAATCAGTCGTTGAAAGACTCCAATAAACTTTATGAAACCTATTCAGTGAGTTTTTACATTCATTAACCCAAAAATTATGATATTGTTTATAACATCGATTGCATGTTAAAAATAGCCCTTGCTTATTTATTTTTTTGATTATGATTACTTCATAATTTTGAACTTATTAAACACCACTTTATTTCAGTAAAATTAACTTACTAGTAGAAGAGCTTTTTACGCAATTCCTTCATATTTTATTAAATAATTTAATTATATTCTACATACTACAGTAGTTAATTCATTTATACATTTCATTCCTATGAACTTATAACAAACTTTATTAATTTCTTTTGTCAAGATCTTACCTACCTGTGAGTTTCATATCCATATTTTTTATAACTTTACAAACAAATTTGCAATAATCTATTTAAGTACACTTTTTAGTGTATTAATTTAATACAGAAAGTCTACAATTCAAGAGAGATTCCCTACTATTCTATATATGTTAAATTGATGTATTAGTTTTAGTCCTTTAGGGTCAAGTTTTGCTTGTTTTTTAAGAAGGGTTGTTTAACCAAAACTTTTTAGGATTTTTAATACCGTTTTGTAAAACTACTAATATGTTTATATTTATAACTAACTGTGCCCGCGACTGCAACCGCGTAGAATTTAACAAAAAAGTTATTTTTAAAATTTTAAACGAAGGCACACCCGTTAGCAATAGCCCGCTCGCGCGTTCTGAGCCCGTGCGACAGACAGCCTTTATGATATTAAATGGCGGGGGCGCTTTTACAATTTTTGTCTGTCAGTCTGTCTGTTCGTTCCGGATAATCTCTGAAACGGCTGGACTGATTTTGACGGGACTCATTATATATATATATATATATATATTTATTAATAAATAGTTATTAATTTCTAAAATAAAAGTAGCATAAGTTACTCCTTATTACATTAGCTATCATACAGACATACAGACAGACAAAAATTTAAAAGAATGTTATTTTGGTATATGTACCGTCAATTATATACCGTTCCGTTAAATTTCCGGAACATTCCCGAGAAACACAGAAAAGTCGGGACCATTTTATTTTTCGCCGAAATATTGAACAAGTCTCCGCGAAACACAAATACATCCATATGCATTTAGTAGAAAGTTGTTATTTTAATATTACAGACAGACACTCTAATTTGATTTATCTGTATAGATTTACATTTTATTACGTGAAAATAATAATTTGTAATTAAAGAATATGAATTGTATTTTAGATTATTTGGGTGACTAAACAAATGGGATTTGCCTTTATTCCATAAAAGTAATGTACATAATACCTATTAAAGCAACTTTGACGCGGAAATTGACTTTATCTCATTTCCGTTCGGCTTGCGGAGCTGAACAGATATGTAAAGCGTGATGTTTGTTGTTAATTAACTTCGAGTTATCACCACGTTTCCTTACACGCATTCTCCAAATCAATTGTTCACACTGTCGCATAATATGGTGACGCAATTGAAAGCATCCTCCCCACTCACTACATTGTATTTCTTGCGTGTGTATCCTTCATTGTTTAACTTAGTACACAGATAATTTAAGAACGTATTTGAATGATACACAGTTCTACTGTTGCTTTTGAGAATGTGTAATTGTTCGTATCGTGCAGTAACATTATTGAGACTGTGGACCAATTTTATTCAACGACATATGCCACGCACTCAATCTTTTGTACTGTTTCATGATGCAACTCAGAAATAAGTTGGAACATACGTTATGCAGCTTATAAAGCCTGAAATGACTTACGTTCAATTGGATTTTTTTGTTTTGAAAATACATTACTCTGTATTGTATAATATTATAGCATAATAAAATAGAGAGAGCATTTAATACTGTAACGAGTGCCCGCTTGCTTGTGTGCGTTCGAGTGCCCATGTATGTGAGAGAGCCGAGTGATTGATTTGGCCGCGACGTGTATATCGTAACTGCAAGTGTGTGCGTAAAAATTGAGAACATGTTAGCGTATTTGTGTTTCGCGGAGACTTGTTCAATATTTCGGCGAAAAATAAAATAGTCTGGACTTTTCTGTGTTTCTCGGGAATGTTCCGAAAATTTAACGGAACAGTATATAAGCGGAAAGACGATCGCCGAGATGGCAGATATAAATTGACGGTCGTGAAAATAATGTCAAAAAATAAATTGAGACGCGTAGTAAATAAATAGAAAAGTGAGAAGTGTTATACAGACAGTAACTGTACATAAATAAATAGTGTAATTGGTAGTAAAGTTAAGTTTAGTAATAAGTTATTCGTTAATGATTTAAAAGTTAATTAATATTAGTATAAATAAATTGTTGTTCCATTTAAAAGTCTTCGAGTTTTGATTGTTGAACCCCCGAACGTTACAATACGATAGCAGTTATCCTGAAATAGCAAATACCACTTGTTAAGTGCCTGTAAATATTAAAAATAATTGTTTGTCTGTTTGTGTCCATCAATTGTAAATACGGGTTTAATATTCCAAAAATAGACTTTGGCCCCTTTATGACTCCCCTTCTAAATACTTTATGCATAGATCATCAGCTTTGAGATCATCACCAACGGTTTTGTAAATTGCGTTTGGATGTGTTTAGCTTTAAGAGGGTGAAATTTTTTCACTTTGGGGTGTTGTCTATTTTTCACGCTATTTAAGTAGAAATAAGCGAAATTACGTTCAATTCCATTTTTTCATTCAATCAAATATCATTATATAAAATTATAATTTATTCGACTTAAATCAATCTCATAATCTATATCCAAATCAAATCAAACAACAAAAAATCAAATAAGTGTAAATAGTGAAAAATAAAGTGTATATAAAAAGAAAAGCAGTCCATTTTATCATAATTTAACCAAAAGAACCTTCGGCGGGATACCGCCACACATCGAACACCCAAACACCCTTTCTCTTTCCTAGCCGTATTTCGTTCTACCTATCAGACCCCGTTTGACTGTATTAGAGAGAGAACGTCGAACCACAATTATTTCCTAGTTCAGGATAACTGCTATAGTTTTAAATGCTGTCCCTATCTTTTTATGCCTTAAGGCTATATGCATACTGTTACGTCTAATTATGCCAGATATGTTTTTGATTGTCCTAATAAAATCCACAAAATAGTAGGTACTGTTAATTAATTACTCTGTTTAACGCATTTACGTAAGGATTGCATGTTAATAGGGTTGTAATAATAATAAACACTAGTTCCCCGACGCGCCTACAATTATTTAAATTCATTATCTTGAATGTATTGCTTCGTAATAATATGTCATGAATTCATTTGCATATTATTACATGGTCGTTTCAATATTTATTCTACCGTTCTTTACCTACAATTTTACAATTGATCCGAAAGGAATATTACCCTTCTTACAATATGATCGAAAGGGTATTATTATGTGCAAAGTTTTTACCGAATAAATGAATTATTTTTTAAATAAGATAAATTCTGTATGTACTAAATTACATTTTAACTACGTTAAGTCAATTTCAATATTTGGTAAGTGATTTTGCGGTGTGATGTGCTTCCTCGTCATAAATATACCTATTTCGAACTACTCGGATTTACAGGTATATTTCATTTGCATCAAAGTTGGCTCGGAGAAACTTTTATAGGAACTCTAGGGTAATAGGATATCGAAATCTCAACTCAGGAGGCACAGAAAATTAAGTGTCTTCTGAAGTTCCCGTATTGACGTTCTGGGACGTTGCCAATTCTAACTGAAATACGCATTTTACTTTTATTTTTATATTTAAGGGAATATGCTGTTAAACTCATTTTTCTCTTTTGAAAACGTTGAATTTTATGGAATCGTCACCATTGGCATTACTTATAATTTTTCCAACAAAGTCTTTGTCATTCTCTCTAATAAATACTTAATGATTTACTTTTTAAAGAGTGTACGATACAATGTGATATTTGCGACGTTTCTTTGATACTGAACATAACAAAAAAGAAAAATACTATTTTCGTACTTTAACGTGGTGCAAAAGCAAAAACTGCTACCTTTAACACTATTGGCCGTTGATCTTCCGACCAGCAGATTATCGACTATTAAAAATTTATAGAATTGTTGTTACAGACCAGTGTGACCTCTAACTAATTCTTTAACACCACTTACATTTATTGCCTTTATGCCACCTTAAAGAGCCAGTATAGTACATTGTAATCATAAATGATGAACTGAATTGATCTTTGTTATGAAATCTTGCTGTTGGTTTTGAGAAGACCAAAGTATAAGACGAGACCACCTCTCTAAGGCTTTGGATAGGAACAGGCCCATTCAGTATTTTTGGTACCTTTACTTGCATAATTTTCAAAGTTTCTTTTTAATATTCCTCTGATAACTAATTCCCTTTTGTTTACTTCCTGGATCCCTTAGCATCTATTGCAGTTCCCGCAAGACCCTTACTGCATAAAGTATTATGTCATTAAATTTATTTAAAATTGTCATCATTTCTGTATGCATTTATAACGACACTATATTTGTATAAATTAGGCCTCAATGGTAAAATATTTCATGGTGTACGAAATAAAAATCTACTAATTCTTAATGGTTCCCAAAAGTTTCTTACTACATGTAATGTATGTAGGTTATAAATTATCTCAATGTCAATAAAAAGAAGATCCATGCAACTGCATAAGACTAGGACAAATATCAAGAGTTAGGTTAGGTTAGGTTAGGTTAGGTTAGGTTAGGTTAGATTAGGTTAGGTTAGGTTAGGTTAGGTTAGGTTAGGTTTAAGACTAGGACAAATATCAAAAGTTAGGTTGGTTAATCAGGAGTACTAACAAGTCTACAGACACAATATTACGATTAAATTACAGACCATGGAAGCCATGATCTCTTTGTGATGATAATAAAAGATACTATCAATGTTGTTGGTGGTGATCAGTAGATGAAACATATTAATATAGAAGAAATAAAATAAAAATTGCTTCAACACATATATATTTTCTCGGCGAATCGTTTCGACCAAGACGGTTATTATCAATCACTCTTGATAAAGTTGTGTTGAAACAATTTTTATTTTATTTCTTCTATATTAATAAGAAATGTTTGTAGTTCTATACCAAATGTATTTTCATAGAAAAGAAATAATGATAATATTAATCGGCAATGTAGTAACCCGGCTGGATATTTGCGAGAAATCCAATTTTCGAAATCTAATTGCAATTCAGAGTAGGACGATCTTGCAATATGCAACACGGTAACGAAACTCTGTCAAGCGAAAATCTCACCACTTCAGATGTGCTCGTTGCTGTAAATTCAGTCGCCTCAACTGCTTTAGATAATGTGTAGACGAAAGAGTCCCAGTGGAACAGCCAACATCGTCTACATTGCTTCGTATACTTTTACTTCTGTTAGAAACGTTCACTTACCAATAGGTTTCCTTTGAATTTCCATTTTTAAGAAACAATGGAATAACATGCACTTCTCTTTATACCTCCCGTTGTTAAGATTACTAAAGGTACGATACATATGTTCGGAACCTTCGAAGGTGTAAAGCTGAAATTTAACAAATAGCACTTTATTCTTATAACGTCTAAACGTTTTTAAGGACTACTTAGATGTAAATATAAACAGCAGGAAGTCAAAATTTTTTAATATTTCTTCCAGGAGAGTATTTTAAGAAAAATAAGCAGTAAATTTTGCAACACATTTAAAGTTGTGGTAATTTCATATAGCTTTTAGGGGAAATTAGGTTCAATATAGGTTAAAGTGTTATCTTGATGTGATATTGAGCAATTTTTTTTTGTTGAAGACGGTTTATATTATATAAATAATAGTTTAAAAATAGATATGCGTCAAGTGAGTACTGATATAGCTCTCTAGGCAGTATAATCAAATAAATCATTTTAGTACCTGTTCATTAAACCAATAACTAATTTTTAATATTTAATTTCTGATTGATATTTATTTATAGGACTCATAGATTGCAAAACATTTTTAGTATAAAACTTTAATGTTAACATTAATTTTTGAATTAATTTTTTTCTACTACAGATTCACACATTAATTAAGATTTTTTTTGTTACTGCTGTTGCGTCCTTGTCGGGAATCTACAGCAGTAACAAATTTTTATTGGTTATTAATAATGAAATATTTTACGAATTGTTAGTAGGGGTAAAATTTAAATACATTAATACGATATTAATTATTGAATTAATTTATACCCACTACAGATTTTTCCCTCATTGTATGAGGTAATCTGCAGTGGGTATAAATTAATTAAATAATTAATATCGTATTAATGTATTTTCTTGGTTAATTTGAGGTAATCTGTAGTAGAAAAAAACTAATTCAAAAATTAATGTTAACAATAAAGTAATAAAATTAACATCTACTAAAAAATTCATCAAAATGTTTCGTTATTAACTTATATAAATATGGAATCAACAGAAACAACTACTCCGAGGGCTAATACTCCTACCGGCATTGAATTAGACTGTTGATTCCGATAGATTATTAGACATATTCAAGAAACAAGGAATTAAAATCCTTATTCGTCTAAATATTAAGGTCGAAACCTGTCGTGGGATTAAGTTTTCAGTTCGTTGTGCCTACTTGGTAGGACGCGTTCCAAATGTGAGATCTTTGATCTTAATATTTAGACGAATAAGGATTTTAATTCCTTCTTTTTTTGAATATTTTTTATTACATTTTTCGAATATGCAGCAATCTTCGAAGCTTTTAAAAATAGATGTTAGTTATATTTAATTATCAAATATTATCTATTGATTATATTTATTTGGATGTCTTATTTCAAAAATTTATTTAACGCCCTAGATGTCATGTCGCCTGCTTTTTCGTAGAAGCAGATAACGGAAATATGTACAAGTTCACTACAATTATTAAATTCTCCTATCCTCTGTTTGTATTTTCTAAATGTTTTTAATTTGGACTAAGATCATTCTTCTGTTGATTGCAGGTAACTTAGATCGCCCTTTGATAAAATACTAAAAGTTTAGACGCGATTTACACTGACTTGGAACGCTTTTTCGTGGTTTTGTGTATTCATCAGTTAGACCGTATAAATAACTCATTTTATGTCTGGCATGAATTCATCGATATTCTGTGTACTCTGTAAGTAAACAAACAATACGAAAAATGACTTTAATGCATTCTTTCATCAATCATTTATTCTTTATCCTGCCAATTTTTGTTTTACATGTATTATCAGTGCTTGGGCACGCAAAGGAAACAGTTTAGTTAAATATATAGAAAACGCATTGTTCCAAAGCTTAATGATAATGGCCTGATAAAGCTCAGTTTGTTAGTGACCCACAATTTACAAACATTCAATCTGTTTTGCATTTAGAGCAATTTAATCATAATATCTCAGACTTAGGCCAACGATTAACTCGAGCTATTTTGAAATTAGCTCACAAGATTTTCCTCTCGGTTGCCATTAGGCTGAACAGTTAATTCAATGTTAGACCACACATATACATACACACACACACACACATACATACACAAATAGCCCCATGAACTAAAGCATTAAGCTCATATGGTTCCGTCTTAATTATTATAAGCCCGCTGACTGGTTCGTCTCCCAGACAACAATTTCATCGTCGTCATAATCATCGTCATGATGACAAAGCGACCTGGAGGTCAAAGTCCACCTATTGATTGTAAAATATTCAAACAGTAGCGGTGAACTTTGGAACTAGAAGTTCGTTATCCTGAGCTTATCGTACCGGGTGTGGTCTGTAGATGGCGGCAGCTGTACGTGAAATATGCGAGAAAACTTGAATGACGGAACGGTGGAAAACACTTTCCCGGAGGTTCGATCGAAAGCTCTCTCTCGAGCAGCAAAACCCAAGTTTATCGCGCTTCCGCTAGGTGTCTTATGTTGGAAAATAGCCTTCTGTAAATATATTATGTGATTAAGGGAAACGACAATGTAATGCAGAAAGTTACAGATCCAATTTAAGTTTTGTATACTACAATTCCATTTGTAATTGGACTTCGAACTAGCAGGTTATGTCCTATGAAAAAGTATTAATTTAAACGAAACAATTTACAAAATGCTGATGTAGACTTTCATCAATTTTTTGTTGTTTGTGGAAAGTTTTTTGAAACAAGCTTTTCTTAACCGTATTACGTTCTGACTCTTTTTTGGTGGCCTTGATACTTGATACTTTTCGTAAATGAATTTCGGTCTATTATCAAAATCAGTTTCATTATTCCTCTTCATATGCAATTGTAAAATTACAAACATATATACATATTATTTTCAATTTATTTTATCATTCCTCAACAAGATGATGTTGCTATCTTTCATCTTGAATTAATTAAGGATTTCCATCCCTTTCTGACAAATATAATCAGTTTTTAGCAAACCCCTATATAAATATTATCGTAGTATTTTTCATACCCCTCTTTAAAAAGAAACAAATTCTTGATAGAGATATAACAAGTTAAATGAATAAGATCGTTAAAATCAGTATATGATTCAATACAATCAACGTAGTGAACGCCATCTCTAGAAATTTGCTACCTATTATATCATGTTCAACAATGTCCTTATAAGGACATCCACTAGTTTAACAACAAAAATAAAAATGTTCTTGGCCAGTTTTTGTCCAAACTGCTAGACATGTATCGTGATTTCGAACTTATTGGTTCTCATCAGTACTCCGCAGACAACTCCAATACAACACCGACCAATCTACCTGCTGCTTTTAAACAACATTCCATGATATTTTTATTAAAAAAAATAATTTATTACGAATATTTGGAGTTATGAGAATTCCCTTTTCTATTCTTAAATCTTTAATTTGTCTTTTTTTATTTCTAATGTGAATTTTATTTATAATGTGTACTATTATTTATTTATTTTTATTTATTTATATTACTTAACGGGAGGTAAATTCCCATTTACAAAAGTATAGTATTGTAATACATTATAGGTGTATTGCTAATATATATTATATATAATATCCATACACACATACATATGCTATAATGACATCAAGGTAGATACCTATCTAATTTAGAAAATTTAGTAGTGAAATATTTATTGCACTAATATTATTTTACGTGATCATTAACCCGACGCTTATAGCTAAGTAACGATTTATCAAATATATTAACATTTTTGGAAATTCATTAGCGTTATTAATCTATAAATGGATGATTTTTCGCCGTACAGTTTATATCTATATTGGCTATTTGGCCTATAAATATGAAATATTCGTATTAAATTATCAGCTTCAACTAGATTATTTATTATCTTATATAGAAAACTAAGATCATGGCATTTTCGATTTAACTCCAGCGTACATATTGAATTAGATTGGCTATAGGCATATAATTGTGGTCCATATAATTAATTGGTTGATTGAATTTATAGGAAATGTATCTTAAAAAATAATGTTGATTTGGTAAAGGTTTTCGTATTTGGAGACAAAACGGTTGAAGCATATATGAAAATAGATTTAACCATTGTATGATACAGTAATAAAATAGCATTTATATTTTTAAAGTTATTGGTGTAATGTTTAACCAACCATAATGATTTCATAGATTTACATATCATATAGTCTACATGTTCCTTAAAGTTCAGAGATGAATCAAAAATAACCCCTAAGTCTTTTATAGTATCAGTAGATTTTAATTCGATATTATTTAGATCAAAGGAGAAATTATACTGTACATTCTTTCTACAAAAAATCATAATCTTACGTTTATTTTCATTAAAGGTTAGTCCATTAATAATAAAACCAAAATTTTTTGAAAGTTTCAACTAGTGACGATTTCAATATTCAACAGTTTATGTGTAGACACTATACCTTTTTTTACTTTTGAAACTTTGGTTCTATTTGCTGAAGTGTATTGGTAAATATTCACTACTTTTCCTTTTATAGACCGCATGATAGTAACTTAACTTCAAATTATTGCAAACGTACAAAAGAGCGAGAAGAATTAATTCTCGTGCGCTTATAATTTTTTTTTTACTTCCTTTTCCCGTGTTTGATCTTGAGATTCGATGCTTTTTAATCGCAAAACAAAAGAGTTGGGTGGTGGCTTAATGTAAGTACGAATAGGTACAAAATGAGTCTGAATGTTCCTGTTTTAATATTTGACCAGGCGAGAAAAGAAAGTAGGTGAATCGCGTCACTGTTACGTAAGCAAAATTCGGTCGATACAGGCACCGAGCGCACTATCACACCGGAGCAGCGAACGTGTGGTGCGGCCTATATATTCATTTCAGCCTGGAACGTACATTACGTAGGCTTGAAAAGGGCCATTGTAATGCGAGCGAACGAGCCTTTTGGAGGCAGGAAATTTCGAACGGCTCCAAGGGGAGAGAAATGTCCCAGCTCATACGAAGCAATTTTCAGGTCACACGTTTTTAAGTAGGGAAAAGTCGCGATTCAGAACAAAATACGTTTATAATACATACGAACATACGACCTTTTCCTTTGGAAGATTTGCAATGTATGAAATGCATAAGAATTTTGACGAGCTTTTAAGTGAATCAATGTTTGAATTAATAAATAATTGAATACATAGTTTGAAGTTTCGATAGAAAATAATTTGAAAGATGCAAAAAAGCGAACAACAAAAATGTTGTTATACATTTGTCGATTTTTTTGCCATAGAAAATAAAATTAAAAAGGCCAAATTTTTAGTAATCGTAGGATTAGAAGTTTATCGATAAGAGACCGTTGTGAATTTCTTAAAAGCTTTGTAACATTATGGATATTATTATTATTTCCTTAAATACTTCTATTCGCTACCAACACATTTTTTAATCCATTAAAAATTACCTTTTTGATAATAGAAAATCGAAAACTGCAAATTCCTCTAAAATTTATATTTATTTCTGGAAATTTTGTCCTTTTTATAATATTGGTTAAAGTACTTTAAGAACTAGAGAGAGAAATATCTGGGAAATTGAAAAAAGATATTTTTGAGCTCCTTATTTTTAGCTCCTTCAAACACAATGGCCCAAAAAATAAAATACAAGTTAATAATGAAATATCCGAAGAATTTTCAGTAGGGGTAAATTATTACCCCATACAATGAGGAGAAATTTGTTATAGCTGTCACGTCCTTGTCGGGAAAAAAATTCCTCATTGTATGAGGTAATCTGTAGTGGGTATAAATTAATTCAATAATTAATATCGCATTAATATATTTACAATTTACCCCTACTAATAATTCTTCAAATATTTCATTATTAATGATTAATAATAATATATATTGATTCCGACTTTCTGTGAGTTAGTAAATACGTTCGTCGTTGTTACTGCTGTCACCTCTTGTAACTTTAGTGGCAAAATCATTGGCGCGTAAAACCAAAGATCCCGGGTTCGTGCCCCGACGAGAGCGTGACAGCAGTAACAAGTTTTTTTTCATTATTATGAGGTAATTTGTAGTGGGTACAAATTAATTCAATAATTATTGTAGCATTAATGTATTTCGAAAACCTAACGTGTCAACGATACAAGTATTTCATAGGTTTTACCGTAGAGAATAAAACTATGGAAACAGCATTTAATACTATAGCAGTGGTCCTGAAATAGGAAATAGTTGTGGTCAGCCTTTTTCGCTCTACTGAAGCCTGATTGGCTGTGTCGTTCCTAGTTATATCTCTGTCTACCAATTAGACCGCGTTAGATAGAGTCTTACATACTACATGGTTGAGCAGAGGAAGCTACAAGCATGGAAATAAAGCGTTAAAGGCAATCCTTTAAAGAGTCAAAACGTGTTTCGGAAACACAATGCTTGACGGAAAAATTAAAAGAAATTGTTTTCGTCCTTTAAATGAGAATAAAAAACTAAATATTTATTTCTTATTGTCTTATTAAAGTTGATTCTGAAAATTATATATATATATATATATTTGTTTCTCTCATTTTCGTACCAAGCATTCTCAATGTTCGGCACAATTTTCAAAACTTTCTTGTGTTGTTACGTGTCTCTGCTTCCCATTGAACAGTTTTCGTTATTTGACGGCTGTAGGCGACATTTGTGATACAACTAAGTTAATGAACCAAACAAAATTTCAGAAAACGGTTTTTATTTCCCACGACAATTGTTTCTTCCACACGAAGAAGCCATTGTATGACTAAACAAACGTCGCGTCGTGAACAGAAAAACAGTTTCTTGAAATTAGCGAGCTTTAGTTTTGACAATACAGGTAATTTTGAACATTACGCCACGTGTAAGACTTTTACTTTGGTCGATTATGAATTGTAGATACACCGATCTAGACGTTATATAATATCTAATATATTCTGCATAGCACTAGTGTTAACCGTTCTTGGATTATGAATTCCACAAGTAGTTTCTGTTTCAAGTTATCCCAAAAAAGGCGTTTCAGATTAGAAATGAAATGGATGTGTTTCTGTCACGCGAATTTCGGAAGGGATATAGAAGGGGAAAAATTGAGTTTCTTTAATTACATCAGCTTTTTGGAATTCCGTTCCGCGCCTCTTCACGACACGCAAAGCTGTCAAATTTACCATCCACCTGTGCCCAGAACGTCCAACCACCCGTTAGTTGCTAAAAGCTTGAAGGTTATCAAGGGTCATTTGTCGGTGATAGGGGAAAGGGAGATCTAAATCGTTTCCGTGATGCCATTCAAGCGTCTATAAAATCGGTAATCAGTGCTTCGGATCGCAGCCAATTTCTTTTGTCCGGTGAGGGTAAATTTTTTGCACCGTTGCCCTGTGAGCATCGATATATAGTCGGGTGCTAATTCTTTACTTTGATATATTTACTACATGTAATATAAATCTCGTTGGACGAAGCAGTATCTCTCATTATTTCAATAAGAAATCTATAGGGGGTTCTATACCACTATATCTGTAGCATAATGAAAATAAAAACGAAGAAAAAATGGAGGTAAAAAGTTTTTAATTCTTACAAAATTACTTTGGCATTTTAAAAAATAAGGAATTAAAACTTTTATTCGTCTAAATGTTAAGATCAAAGAACTCACATTTTGAACGCATCCTATCAAGTAGGCACAACGAACCGAAAGCCACATCCCACGATCGGAATCAACAGTGTAATTCAATGCCGGTAGAGGTATTAGCCCTCGGAGTAGTTGTTTCTGTTGATTCCATATTTATATTTATATTTATATTTATATTTATATTTATATTTATATTTATATTTATATTTATATTTATATTTATATTTATATTTATATTTATATTTATATTTATATTTATATTTATATTTATATTTATATTTATATTTATATTTATATTTATATTTATATTTATATTTATATTTATATTTATATTTATATTTATATTTACTTTGGCATTGTTTTTGAATATGTAGTATAAAAAAAATTGAAACTGAAACAGTTTTTAGTTAAAAACGTAAACCTTGCATTAAACACCAGCCTAAAATATGGGATACATATATTTTATCCTGTCTATTTTTAACTATATAAAGGAGTTTAGATTTTCATACATCAATGTGATAGTAATTATTAAATTAATTTGTACCCACTACAGATAACCTCAAATTAATGAGGAAAAATTTGTTACACTAATGCTCTTACCACTAAGCTAGGAGAGGTGACAGTGATAGCGTAGCTTAGTGGTAAGTGGTATTGGCGCTTAAAACCAAAGATCTCGGGTACAACCTTTTTCTCATTAATTTGAGGTATTTGTAGTGGGTACAAATTAATTCAATAATTAGTATTCACACTGATGTATTTAAAATTTACGTCTGCTAAAAATTCTTCAAAATATTTCATCATTAGATTTCTATGTAAGGGACTGGCTTCATCTGAATTTCTTACAATGTCTGGATTAAAAGGTATTCAATTAAAATACTGGCTTTTGTATCGTGTACTGTAGATTTTTTCGAGATAAGTAGGCTATATTAAGATTTATAAATATGACAAGATTAATATAACATACCCAATGATTATAATAATTTTTTCATAGAATAAAAAGACGTTGAATTCTACTGACAGACATTTTTGCATATAATGAAATATTTGATGAATTTTTAGTAGGGCTAAATTTTAAATACATTAATGCATATTAATGAGGAAGAATTTGTTACTGCTGTCACGCCCTTGCCCGGACTCGAACCCGGGATCTTTGGTTTTATGCACCAGTGCTTTTGCCACTAAGCTACGAGAGGTGACAGTAGTAACAACGACGAACGTACTTACTAAGTCACAGAACGTCGACGTTGTAACCTCTCGTAGCTTAGTGGCAAAAGGATTGGGGCGTAAAGCGTAATTGAAGTTTAGATTAGCGTTCATAAGATATCAGTCATGTGGAATCATCAGTTTTGGCTTATAAATGTCATATATTCAATATGTAGTTTAACGTTAGGAGATGTTGTTATGAATGTAATCGGTCAAGGAATTCTTGTTTAAACTTTTTTATAGTTCGTGCAATGTAATGCACTTGTTGCACTGATGATAGTTTACACAAAAAAACGTTGAATTAACCGATTTTTGATTAACTTACATACCAATCTTTTCGAATCCTTTCCAAATTGTCCTTTACAATATTTTAAAATATCTGTTAGTTGCTTAAGAGCATGGTTAATGAAAATCATTTGTTGTGGGCATGGACGTAATAATTGCGTACGTGCTTTCAAGATTCCCGGGTTTTAGAAACACCTGATAGTTTAATTTTCAATTGACGTTAACGTTAAAAATAAAAACTAAGCATTTACTATTCTACGATCTATTATATACAAAGGAAAATCTTCATGTTTACTGTTCGGTGCTCTTTTAAAATCTGCTTTCTATCTGGTAAATTTGTTAATGACGTAGGTGTTTTTTCTTTTCGTTGTGACGATGTTTGTCATCGGTATATTATCATAAGGCGCCTGGTTAAACAATAGGTTCGGCTTCTGGAATAGCAGGACAATGGGGGTCTGTAAAGCCTGTTTGGCCTGATAAAGCGGGCGGATCCTGACGAATCACGGTTCCGCAAAGAACATTTCAAGACTACAATAATTGTTATGAATATAACATCATTTAATACTTTGTTATCAACATAAATTTGTCAGTTCGGCGATTGGTTAGACACGCACTTCGCCTTCATCCTATTCTGAGCCAACATTCAGATTAACCAAAAACTAGAACAACCAACATCCTTAACTACCGCAAACAGCAGTCTACCATAAGTCTTCCTATGGCTCTCTTCTACCGTTTGTGCTTCTAATATTTAATATAAATATGGAGTCAACAGAAACAACTACTCCGAGGGCTAATACCCCTACCAGTATTGAATTACACTGTTGATTTCAATGGATTCTTAGACGAAGATAACAATCCAAAAAAAAGAAGGTATTATCCTTTTTCGTCTAATTATAAAGGATCACAGATCCTACATTTGGAACGCGTCCTACACAGTAGGCACAGCGCACCGAAAGCCACATACCATGACCGGTTTCGACCTATCGGGTCTCATCAGGTGGGCTCTGGCATAAAGGCCTTTACAAGCTATATAATAAACATAAATATGGAATCAACAGAAAAAATTATTCCGAGGGCTAATACCCCTACCGGCATTGAATTACACTGTTGATTCTCACGGATTCTTAGACGAAGATAACAATCCAAAAAAATATCTTATCTTCATCTAAGAATCCATCGGAATCAACAGTGTAATTCAATGCCGGTAGGGGTATTAGCCCTCGGAGTAGTTGTTTCTGCTGATTCCATATTTATATTTATTAAATAGCTTGTAAAAGAATTTTTGCCAGCGCCCACCTAATAAGACCCGATAGGTCGAAACCAGTCGTGGGATATGGCTTTCGTTGCGTTGTGCCTACTGTGTAGGACGCGTTCCAAATGTGAGATCTGTGATCCTTTATAATTAGACGAAAAAGCATTTTAATGCCTTCTTTTTGTTGGATTTCAAATACTTCTTTAAAGAGATGTTCACCATTTTACCTCTTCTTTATTGACCTTTTCTATCCATGATATCATCATTATGCTGGTATATTCTAACCTATTTTTTCTGCCGTTCCTACCGATTTTATTTTAATATTAAATAATGTTTTTCAAATTTCTAAATTAACCGTTCGCCAGCACAGAAGTGATTTCTTTTTGTTTATAGCGACTCGATCCTGCGCTATGCTGTGTTTGTCTAAATAAAAGCTATTTATTCTGATTTTGTTAAACTTCTTAGAAATCCAAAATGAGAGACTTGTTTTGGTTTTTACCTTTATATCTTTTTCTTATTTTATGATACACCGAAGCCGGTTTTCTAAAGTAGTTGTCGATGCCATATTTTTAAACCATTTCTGTAGCCTGTAAATGATGCAACTTCCTAATTTAAATCGTTTTCCGTAAATCAAATGGAGATGAAATTTAGTTCCGCACAAATTTCGTTACGTTTTCCAGTTGTAAAACGTGAAATACTGTTGGAATTTTACGTTAAGTTATGACGTTATCAGTTTTTCCTATTGCACCTTACCTAATGAAAATAGCGTTACCATTTATCAACGGTTGATTAATTTTTTTCACTAATTCCACAAAATAATTATCTTTCTATTGGGTTGTGAACCTCATTGAAGTCTCATAAGATTTTTAACTGTTTCAAACCATTTTAAATTTTCCAATATAAATAACGCATGTTAGTGAAATGAGAAGTTTAAATGATTCAAAACAATAGTAGAGGCCAAACCTATCCAGAGAATTATCTCAACACATCAGGATTTTGAGAAATTCTAACCCCAAGATTAAAAAACATAATTTTTGGTCATTTTTTGACAACTATAACGTAAAATGAAACGACAAAACCAAAAAAGTAGCCATTTCTGAGGTACGTACGGGGGTGGTTCCATAAGTCCGTGACTTTTAAAGGAAAACATTAGTTTTTCGGTAAAAAGTATTTTTTTTTGTAATATCCTTTTAGCTCAATACATTTAGTTCATCGTGTTTATATATTTTTTATTCCTTCTAAGTAATAAGATTTGAACAACTTAAGGGTATCTGCCGTTATCACTTGGTGAAACATATTTCAAAATTGAGAAAAATTAAAACACTGAGGGTTTCACTAAAACTTTAGGAGTAACGAAATTATACTAAGTACCAAACAGAAATACATTAATTTATAGTACATACTAAGAGGGTGGGGGATAAACAATGTTTGGGTCCAATAAGGGATTGTTACCAAATTCTATTTGGTCTTTAGTAATATTTTTATTTTCTATTTTTGCTTTTATTATTTCGATGATTTCGTATCTATCTAGTATTGGAAATATTGGTGTGGCGTGGATCTATATCTCAATTACGGTAATGAAACGATGCAAAAACTCGTTTGGATTGCTGCTGTACATCTCCAAACACTCCTTTGAACTTGTCGCACAGTAGTGTTTATGGACGATCGTGAGCAATCGCAGCATCCATCGCCCATCGTGCTGACAGCGTTTTAATGCTCAAATATTCATGCAAAATATGATGCACTCGCTCAGTTGAGATGCCTACAGCCTCAGCCAACTCACGCACTTTCAACATTCGATCATCTAATATCATTCCATGGATTTTGTCAAGGATTTATAGCGTAACGACTTCTTTTGGACGACTTGAACGTTCGGCGTCATTTGTACTGGTGCGGCCACAGCGACACTCAGTAAACCACTTTTTAACCATTCAAATCGACGGTGCAGAATCCCCATAGTATTTAACGAGCCTCACATTGGTTTCTTTAACGGATTTTTTGCGTAAAGGTAATGCTTAATCAGCACACGAAATTCACTTTTTTCCATTATTGTGGAAATTAACCAGGTTGCGTTACTTCCTTACAATTTTACAGTAGTCTACCGATAGATGGCACATAACGAAAACAGTGTTGCAATTGCTTTTAATGCGCGGGAAATTCAAAAAGTCACGGACTAATCAAACCATCCCCGTATCTAAATACGTTAGGATATCTCAAAATCCAGACGTGCTGTGGTAATTTTGAGGCCAGATTCGCAATGACCGTTGCAAAGTAAATCGAAAATGATATTTCCGGTCTTATCATCCTGATCCACGTTGAGCTGTGTAATTGGAGAAAATTAAATTCAAAACTTTGCATAGAAATTAAATAATGATTAATATTTTTTACGTACTAAATTTATTCTGTACCGTTCATTTATTATAATGATTTTTTTTTTATTTCAGGTAAGTTCACCGATCCAATTTGAAGCAGCAAAATCTCAAATACGTAAGAATTATTTATTTCATTATTCGAATAAGCCAACAACATAAATGAATAACAATAACTTCTGTTGAAATATAGCTCGGTTCCTATCTACTGATTGATTATTTTAATAGCACTTAGCAATCTCGGCGTTTATAATGATGAGTTTATTATGTTAAATAGCTTTTCAGCGCATTTTCTCAATCTTTAGCTTTCAGTATTTCATTACCCAGAAGGCTTTATAAAGAGAATTAATTATTAGATAGCAAGGTAGCAGACACGTGAACATAATTATCTTAAATGAAGAGCAAAAATTTTCGGTTCTTTTGATCCCATTTCATCAGAACCCAGCAGTTTTTATTAAAGAAGATCCAGAAGGTCACTACAAAAAAGTCAAGTATTCCTGCAGTGTTGTCTTATTTTTTTTTAAATATGGAGATACAAAAAATGTACTTGCTTGAAGTGTACTCCATATATTTATCTTAATTCGACTTTAACTAGTTTAGCCTGACATTTCAACTCCGTCGCCCCTAAACTGTGTTATCTCCTGTGTCCTATATTTTCATTAAAGTTACTTTGTTTCCAAAACGCTGTATCTACCTATGGGACTGAAGGTTAAAGTTTATTTTGATAAAAGTAATATTACCTAATATATATATATATATATATATATTAGTTAAAATCGTTTACGATGACATCGTTTAGGACAACATTTCGGTTATTGTTCTGATTCGCTATGAATCGTCCTGGACTGCAACTTGATGAAGTCCAGGTATTTGTGTTGAATCTTGATTGAAGAGCGTTTGTAGGTCGTTTGAATTAAAGTCTTTGAGCAGGTTTTATATAGATTTACACTTTTTACAGCAGATAATATTGGTAGCAACTGCCCGGATGCGTTGCGTCACGATTGAGTTGTCGCTTGAATATTATCAATTGATTAGACTTGGTGGTTGATATAAGTTGAATATAACTGATAGATAGATAGTTTATTATGAATTGATATGATATTGCTTGTTATGATATCTTTTTAGAAAAAGGTTCTTTACAGATTTTAGAATAAGTTGGAAAGGGGTGGAGGTGTGGTTAAATTTGATGAAAACAATGATGATGGGTGTTAAAAGTGAGGAAGGTGGGATTTGAAACTTGTTGTAGCATATTGGTGTATGGTTATAAATGAGATAGAAATTTGATACAAATTGACGGACGTTAGGATTAGGGGGTTGATACTTGCAGCTAGAAAAATTAATAATAATACCCAAGTTTTCAATATATTTAGAAATAATACATTCTCAGACGCAATTAATGAAACCAAAATTTCAACATAAAAATGTCAACATTAAACAGTTTGATACATAGACTTATTTCACTCTCTCTTTAAGAACAACAATATAAAAACGAAGTTGATATATTAAAAACAACAGCATGTAATAATGGGTACAATCCGGATACTATTGACCAAATATTAACTAAGAAATACAAAAAACACACTATTAAGGAAATATACTCAGGTAAATGTTTTGCTAAAAATAGAAATTGGCATTTTTTTAATCATTACAAAAAATTAGTGCAGGTATTTGTAAAAGATTAGCTGAAATAGGAATTAATACCATATGTTCAAATAAAGTTAATTTAGGTAAATTATTAGTTAACAATAAAATTACAAATTCTGACAAAGTATGTAAATCTGGGGTGTATGAAATTCATTGTGCAGACTCCGATGCTATGTATATAGGGCAGACAGGAAGATCGTTTAGAACTAGGTTTAAAGAACACAAAAAGTCAATTGATGATAAAAAATGTAGTACTGGTTTTTCCCAACATTGTTTTGAAAATGGTCACAATTTTAACGTAGAAAATAATTTTAGAATTTTACATATCCTTAATAAAAGCAAAAGATTAAATTTGGTAAAAAAATTAGAAATCCAAAAAGCCTTTTCTTCTAAATAAAAATATTAAAAATGAACACTGTAAAGTGCACAATAGCCCTATATTTCGTGCATGTTTCCAAAAACTGTAAGTGGGGTCACTTCCTCCACCCACAGGTAAGGTATGAATAGTTATGTTTGTTTATCTTTAGTTAGTTTCTAGTTGACTCTTTGAGGATGGCCTAATTAAGCCGAAACGATTGTTAGAGTATTCTTAATAAAGTTTGTAAAACCTTTGAACAAGTGTGTTTGTTTTTTGAATATATTATTGGAATTTATGGGCGATTTATGGTAGTGCAATTAGGAAAGGATTCGAAACTAATTTGACAAATGAAAGGAACTGGTAATAAACGAAGAAAGGAGCTAAAAATCAGAATTTAGAAAGTCAGCGTGAAATCGTTACGCATCTTGCAAAAATAATAAAGCAGTTGGTGGTTCAAGGGATGCAACAGTTATATTGACCAAAATCATAGGTCCCGATTGAATGCTATATGACCGCCATATAAAAACCACTGCTTTCTACGAGATTGATTATTGCTACATACCTCATTAAGCAACTACATTTAACTAATATCTTTGGAGACATATATCTGTTAGAACGACCAGGTGTAAACAATCTAAATAGGCAACAGTATCCACATCTAGTCAATGGCTATTAAGATCGCAAAAGTAAACAAAAAGTATCGACTTTAGGGACTTATGTAATTCTAGGAAACAAAATACACATGCATGCAGTATAATGAAAGCCCGTTATTTCACATCTCTTCAGTCAGTTTGTTTGTTACTTATAACGTGTCGCAAAGAAAGTAAATTAATATCGAAGAATAATGGCGTATTACATAAAAACTAGAGATCGGAATTCAAAACAAACACTTGGAAAAGGAATATGTTGTATCACACTCGACAATTTCAATCATATAGAATGGGAGAGAAAAAATCAAACACTTTTTGACAACAATTTTTTAAAAATAAAACGACCAAGAACAACGCATCATACGAAGATTGAGGAAGTTTTGTTGAAGCATCACCTGTTGTTACGACCATTGCTTGTTACGACCAAATATGAGCAGTTCGTTCGATGACGTTATAACACATTTTGTTTGTATAATATTTATGTTTAGTTTAGACGTTCTAGCAAAAACATTAACAAAAATTCTTAAGTAAATAAAACAACCTAAAGTGTGTTGTTCGAAATATTAAATTGCCTTATATACTTTTAATTAGTCATTTTCTCCTAAACACTTCACGAATTCAGTTTAAGTTAAACTTGCTGAACTAACAAATTAAAGAAAGTCCTTCAATTATACATTTCTCTTAGAAAACTGTAAATCTTGTCCTTACTCTAATTTTCTACCGTACGTCTATCCTTCTGAGTACTTATTTGAATATTATTTGTTACATTTCTGATGACGTAATTTTCTTTATTTTGCGCTTATTCGGGGTATGTAAGGAAGCCTTCCCAGGACACCAATTTCGACGAAACTACTTCGTATGTATTCGGAATAAAAAGTATCCTAGAAATGAAAAGGAAGGTTCACAACTCAAAGCGTTCTCATACGTGAGGTGGTTTCAAACTGCTAAAAAAAGTTGCTGTAACCAACTTCAATGGTAACCAAAGTATATAACACATGGGCTGAAAAGTCCCGGGCCTAACAAAGAAAACACGTTTTTTTGTTCAAAATTGGCTTTATTCATCAACGTAATCTCCATCAAGAGCAACATAATCATTCTAGCGCCGCTCTAACATTTCGATACCACTTTTCTAGAACAATTTATCTTTAGCCTCAGAATAGGCCTCAGTTTCAGCGATAAAGCGATAACTTCTTCATTCGAACGAAATTTCTTGACGGCGAGCAGTTTTTTGAGGTCTGCGAACAACCAGTAGTCGCTGGGAGCCAAATCTGGTGGTAGATGGTAACGGTGGATGTGGGAACAATTCGAAGTTCAATTCATGTTTCGCCAGTTTTGATATTGTTTTGATTGACTTGTGACACTGTGCGTTGTCTTGATGAAACAAAGTTTTTTTCTTTGCCATATGCAATCGTTTCTTTGCAATTCCAATTTGAGGCCTTCAAACTCTTCAATAACGCTATATTATTACTACAATTTACTGTTAATGTATTTCTCAAGATAGTCGATGAATATTACACCACGCACATCACATCCCAAAATACCGAGGCCGTAACCTTTCCAGCCGATTGTTGTGGTTTCGGGGGCTTTGGACGAGGTTCACCAGTTGCTCAAATGACGATCCACTCAGATGACGATTGTTTTAATTTCGAGACTCTAAGTGAAGTGATGGATTCTTGTTTCATCCATTGTCACATATCGACGCAAAAAATCCGGTTTATTACGTATACTCATGGCCAAACACTGCTCAGAATCATCAACACGTTCTAGTTTTTGATCAATAGTGAGCAAACGTGGCACCCACATTGAATAGAGTAGTTTCATAATTCTCATAGTCAAATTCTCATGGAATACAAAGCCAACACGTTCTTTTGATATCTTTGCGATGTCAGCTAATTCACACAATTTCACTTTTCGATCATTCAAAACGATTTTGGTTTTTTTTTAATGTTTTCTGGTATTACCGCCTCCATTACTGTGTTACCGTCCACTGCGTTCTGCATCATTAGTGTCTCTAGAACCACGTTTGAAGCAAAGTTTTATTTTGTTTCGGTTGTCTCCGATGGAGCGGAGTCTCCTTAACACTTTTCAAGCCACTGCTTTGCTTTACTTGAACGGTATTTTTTCCCATCAAGAAGCAGTGTAAAACTAAAACACGAAATTGTTTTTGATCCATTGTTATGAAAATAACAAAAGTAGCGTCACTCTTAATGTTAAGCACAATAACTCACAAACTAATGAATAGAACATCATGAAATTGTAAGAGTTGTCTTTCTAAGGTTAGTACTAACTGGAAAAGAGGTGAATCCAATAAACTAGCGCCATCTATGTGTTAGGCCTGGGACTTTTCAGCCCATGTGTTATGTGTACCAACTATGTATATTTTACTGCCCGATAAAGGAGGTTTCATCCCTAAATCACTATTAAATACTTTATTGTTATTTATTTCCGCATGAGTTAGGAATGAAATTTTTTACTTTTACATTTGTGATTCATTATCATCATGGAATCTTAAATCTGACACGAACCTTTCTATCCTGAGTGAATTATTGTATTTCCTGGAAAATAAAACAACCAACATCCTTAACTATTTCGGAACGATAATCTAAAGTAGATCCTGTTCTGATTCCCTTTACTCCTACTTTTGCTTGTAATAAGCCTTTAACTGGTCCTTTATATCTCAGAAGGTGTTCCACATCCTATCTGTCCTTTTCCTTACTGAAAGTGGACGCTAATGTTCTACTGTTTCTAATTTATTTTCATTTCTGCCAACTTCTATCCACAATTTTCATCATCTTCCTTAAACACCATACCTCAAACGTTTCTAACGTCTACGTTACGTACCTGTAGAAAGCCGTGCTCCAAACATACCCTTTTGATAATCTTTTTTGAATTGCCAAATTAACCGTTTGTAAGCATTAAAGTGATTTTTCTGCTCTGAATGTGACTTTACCTTGCGCTATTCTTTGTTTTAAGTCTCTATCACTTTTTCCATCCTGACTTATTTGATAACCTGGATATCCAAAATTTGATTCCAATTTTTATATTCGATGTAATCCTACTTGCCTTACATATCAATACATTACTTTTATTGTTATTTGTTTTCATTTCATATTCGTCTGTCAATATCGCTACTATTTTATTTATGCTTGCCTCAAACTCCTCCTTGTTAAATGCGAATTCTCCATTTGTGAATATTGAAATTGTATGTTACAGAATGCTTTTTAGAATATGAGAGATGTCAAACCAGTTAAACAATAATTCACTGTGAATTTTATATCTATTATTAAATTGACCCGATTGCTACTGTTCACCTATTCTCACACTTATGAAGCAAGTATTTCTACTTTTTTAGGGCTGCAAACAGGAAATTGTAATTTTTCGAAGCCGGTTAACTTAATATAAACATAAAAAATAAAATAGCTGTTTTATATCTTTTCTTTATATTATTTCCAATATGTTTCACAAAAACCCAACTGCAAACACAATTCAAGTTAATGATGAAAGAAATTAAATGCTTTTAAATGTTTCAAGATTTTATTGTAAAAGACTCTACAATTGTTTCGGTTTGTTAGACCTTTATCAAGAGTAAGTAATGTGACTACTAAAATTCAATGTTTACATTGGGCCTTATATATACTACTGGTGTGTGTTAAGGTGGATTTGTGTGTGTGGGTGTATTATTGGAAATACCTAAATATTTATCTATTATAATTGTCTCTTTAAAATCTATTTGATTATTATTGGAAATACGTAAATATTTATCTTAAAGAGACAATAATAATAGATAAATATTTAGGTATTTCCAATAATACATCCACACACACAAATCCACTAGTAGTATATATATATATAAGGATCAATGTAAACTTTGCATTTTAGTAGTCAAATTACTTACTCTTGATAAAGGTCTAACAAACCGAAACAATTGTAGTTTTTTACAATAAAATCTTGAAACATTTAAAAGCATGTAATTTCTTTCATCATTATTTATAAAATGTTTCACAAAACTATTACCAACGAATCCATTTCTGTTAACAATTCAAGTTGTTCAATTGTTAGATATAAATAACGTATGGGATAAGGTACGGAATCCTCGGTGCGTTATTTAAGCTGACAGTTTTTATGAGTCGACAGGTCTACATTCAAAGTGGTACAAGTCAGCGTGTTAATTTAAACAATATAGGCAAACCGTTATACCCTAATTACTGAACAATTGTCTCCTTTACGCCTTCGTTAGTAATCTTGAATGGCAAAACAGAAAACATTTTTAATATAAATCGAACAAAACGCGAACCCACTTTTTTCTAGGTTCAGTAGTGACACGAATTAATTACTCAAATTACTAGAAAACTACAGTTATTTAACAAGCTATTAATTAAAACAGCACCTGGTGTTAATTACATTAAACAACGAAAATGTTCTGTAGAATATATATGTATATAAGCATAACTGCAAATTAATGTACGGAAGTTAAAGAAATTCGTAGAATACAGAATCTAGCTTGCGACAAGGCAGTGGCGTCGCCTAGATATTTCCAAGGAAACAATTAGGTAATTTGCTGTTAGCTGTAAAAGTTGGACACATTAAAATCCACATGTCTGCGTTCTTTTACAAATAGAAAAGGAAATACAAAGAGACGCAGAGATCATTCCAGTAATTGATAATCAATAATTACTAAACTAACAAATAAAAAGAATAATTGAATACTTTATTAAAAATGTAATTAAAGGTGATTTTCAGATGGGTAGTTTTTTCACTAAAACCAAACATTTACAACAATATTTATGATGTTTATCTGATTGTGTTAGCCCCATATCACTAATTAGTTTTAAACAATTAAATAGCTCATATTCAATAATAATTCAACTACTGCTGACGTAAATGCATGTAAATTTATTGTTCTGAAGATTACAACTTAAGAAGAACTATTTGTTGATGTATTTATTGTGTGAGTATGCAAGCAACAGAATTAATAAATTAAATTAAATTAAAGTGCCGTCGAGTATTCCATTATCCTTATTCCATCAAAGCTACGGTTTTACATTACAAAGTTTATATTTCTGTTATTTAAGTATCCTGTTCAATATTGTTATAGCCATTAGGTCTTGAAGTTTTCTATTGTAGAATATTATTTAAATAAAGAGGCAAAGATACTATATTAACATTAAAAACACTTTTAAGTATGTAGGACGGTTGCAAAAAATATTATTAGATTCAGGGGTGTCTCGTAGGTACATTCCCAGTATGGCACAGCGAATATACAATCAACAATAAAGACAGACGGTGATTGATGGGATATGATCATGTATAATAATCTAATTGATGTAAACATCGTTGATACAAGACTAATACATGTATTCTTGGTTCTGTATAACTATTAAAACAAGGACGATTAACTAGGAGGGCGGTCCAAGTGTATGACCAACCAGACAAGCGGTTGATTATGAATCGAATGAAAAGAAGGGCTACAGATTGAATTGATTTTTATTTAAGTATTTTTAATTGGTTCTTTGTTGAAAATAACCCTCTTTATTGACGAGGTTCATAATATGAAAAGAAAACCTGAACATAAAATAAATAAAATTTTTGAGGATGTCTACACAATACATACGTTATAGTAGGTACCGGCTCAGAAACTGTATAATTAGGTTGATGAAATGAATTATTTCACCGGTGCACAGATGTGCCACTTCTTTTGATTCCTATGGGGGAATCGGTGCAATAAACGGACTTCGTGTTTTAATTGTTTATTACACCCAACTATTTACAACTATATACACTAATTTTACATGAACGTCGTGACTGCTACTTATTTAAGAAAATTAAATGATTATGATTAATTGATTGAAACTATATGTTATTTATACTATACGTTTATAGAGATCTTGATTTGATTTGTGCTATATGTTAAATGTACTAAAAATGATCTCTTCTAAACGTTTGGTGGTTTTATCTAATCTTTGAATGAATGAATTGATTGAACTGTTCTTACTGTATTAAGTTAACTATATATGAATTTAAGAACCGCCCCTAGAGGAGGGGTGGTTCCGATGCACCGACACTTGAAACAACAAAACAAACAAAAAGGAGGGAAAACGTAAACACAAAAACATGCAACACTGTAATCTATGTGCATCATCTACGTCCTCGAAATGGACCGATGGGTCAACACATTACCCCCAATAAATCTATAAACTAACTTAAACTCTAGAAGCGCATTTGAAGATAAAGAAAAAATAATACAATGGGAAACGGCAATACTAAAAAGGGAAAAAATATGATACGTACTATTATAAAACCATAAATAGCAAAAGAGACAAACGGACAGCAAATGCACATGACAATACAACAAAAATTTGAGACGTAAAAAATGTGTGACTGACAAGATCAATAACTTACAAACAAAAAATGAAAAGATAAATGCGAACAGAAACTCAAAAGTATTTTTAATTTTATGTGCAATATCTCTGTCGGAAACATGCACCAACTTTCCTATTTCTTAAACTATTGAAATAAAAATCCAATATAAGCAGATACATGGTGGTGAAAAAGTTATGAAATTAAGATTGAAATTGGACTGTTAGAGGAAGAACAACTCTTTATTTAGGTATATAAATAATTATCATTTATTATTTAATGAACAAACTTTGTTTCACGCGATACTAAAAATTGGAGCGGAGTTTATCTTTCTGTTGTGTATCACGTCAAACTTCCTGACAATCCTAATTAAAGGTTTGTAGGTATTTGTTTAATTAATTAATTGCAGAATTGGTAATACGCCGATTAGAGAACTATTTACAAAATCTACAATTAATTATAACTATGGCGCGGTGCGGTGAATTGATGAGGTGTTGTGCGGTTTGATACGGTGCGGTGAATTGTTGTTGATTATCTATCTCGTACGTACTTGCGGTGCGGTGAATTCTTATTGACTAACTACCTGATACTGACTTAAGGGCAGTAAGAAGCGGAAGAAATAGAGAAGAGAAGAGGCGGCAAAACTGTTTCACCAATATTTATTTTCGATAACTCGACAATATTTTTTCGATCGGACTGCAATCATTATCAAGAGTAATTATACTACAAGGATGGATCAAATATAAACGAGCCTTTGTTCATAAATATCCATTTTAGAAGGTTTTATAAAAACATAAATTTCTCAATTTTTTTACGTAAAACGCCCTTGTTTTTCTATACATTTTTCCCAACACATTGGTAGTGTTTCATCCCGTGGTCATAAAAAGAAGCAGGGTGGGTGTTTATCCAGTTGCGCCCAAACGCCTCCACCTGTTCATCGGTCTGAAATCGCTCGCCTCCTAGTGATTCTTTGAGGAGCCCAAACATGTAGAAATCACATGGGTATAGGTCCGGGCTATATGGAGGGTGTTCCAGCTGAGTCCAATGCATTTCACTGATTTGGGCCTGCGTTAAAGTTGCAGTATGAGGCCTAGCGTTATCGTGCAAGAGTAACACGTCACGAGTGGGGTGTGTCCTCCTTTTTCGGCGATAAGCAAGTTTTACCTGACTGAGAAGTCAGTAGTACAGAGAGTAGTAAGCTGCATTAATGGTTCTTCGCTCGTGCAAAAAATCGACCAACAGCAACCCTCTTCAGTCCCAAAAAACCATGGCTAAAACTTTGTCTGCAGACAGACGTGTTTTCGGCTTCACTGGGTTTGATTCATCTTTGCGCCGCCACTTCATGCATGCTCGCTTTGATGTTGGAGTGTAATGATGTACCCACATCTCATCGCAGGTTACAATTTTGTGCAAAAAAATCACCTTCCTCTCTGAATCGAGTGAGAAGCGCCTGAAAGATGCGAACTGGAGCAGCTTTTTGATCTTCAATCAACAATTTTGGAACCCAACGAACGAAACTTTTTCGGAATCCCACGTTTTTTATTATGATTGTGTGGACATTCCCATAGCTGATGCTAAGTTCACCAGATATCTAAAGCATATAGGCGTAGCGATCCCCTTCAATAAGGTTTCTAACGCGTGCAATGTTAATTTCAGTTGGTTTCACCTTTTCACGTGTAATAAACTTAATAATAAATAATTCGTTGCGCAACGCTGCTATGCACCTGGTATCGAAAAATTGCATGACCGCTATAATCGTTGTATCGCCCTCGAAGGGAACTATATTGAATAATAAAATCAAATTCTATCAAAAAAAATATTTTTTTCTATGCTATCCTACGAACTTTTCAGCCCGCCTGTTAGATGGTACCTATTTGTCTGATAGGATTGCTGGCTGTGTAAAAAGTTTGCGATAAATATTTGATTTTCTTTTAGTTTTAATGTTTTATCATGCGGGGAAATAAATCTAAATAATAGTCGAGTGTTTAGGTTAAGCTGTAAGATACGTTTTTGCTCTTAAAGTTTTCGATTTCGATAATCCCTTAGCATGTTCATACCCTTTTTTTGCTTTATATTTCCCAAGTAAGCGTATGCTTTTGACACTTTAACATGAAAATTGGAAGGTAATTTACCATACGTTTCAGAAACAGCACATGGAGTTGTTTGATCCACAAAAAGAGAGGAAAGAAGGGCGATCTCTTTGTTGGTAAAGCAAACGTTTATGAAGCAGGATCGTTTTGAATATGTGTAAATCAGAAAATTTAAAGATCGAAACATTCGTGTATGTATATTAGCCTTTGCTTGTAAACAAACGATTTAACACTTCATTACTTATGTATTAAACTAATCAGTCTCGGAGCCTGGTTCATGTGACATAACATGACGTAATTCAGTCTACACGCTACGCTGTAATGCGATTAGTTTTTACAGGAAATTTTACATGTTTTATAATACACATAAGTAAATGTAGTAGTCTTTAGCGTACTTGTCGGTTACATAGGAAGAAACGATGTCGCATTTTTATTTCTAAATTAATGTTGTTCGTTTTTCAAGTAAGTATACACAGAAAAATCTGAATTTCCATAATTACATTCATGTAAAAAAATACAGTTTTTAATTCAGAATAACTAACTACTACTAGTAAAATTTACTAATCATCTTCATTTTTACTTCTTCTAAGTTACTACAAGTTTTTTTTTTTAATATTGAGATTTAATTTGCAATTTTAATTAAAGCATTCTTTAATTTCATTGTAATAATTACCAATTCTGACCGATCTTATAATTTTCCGAACGGATGAGCTACTTAGGTAAATTGAAAATATCACGCTGATATCCAAATTTACATTTCCCTATTTCATTTTGTTCGTTTTTCAAGTAAGTATATACAGAAAAATCTGAATTTCTTTAAATATATTCATGTAATTAAATACAGTTTTTAATTCATAATAACTAACTTATTGACACTAATATTAAAATTTACTAATCATATTCATTTTTACTTCTTTTAAGTTACTTGAAGTTTTTTTAAATATTAAGATTTAATTTGTAATTTTAATTAAAGCATTCTTTAATTTTATTGTAATAATTACCAATTCTGATGACCTTATAATTTTCCGAACCGATCAGCTACTTAGGTAAATTGAAAATTTCACGTTGATATCCAAATTTACATTTCCCTATTTTATTTTGTTCGTTTTTCAAGTAAATATACACAGAAAAATCTGAATTTCTTTAAATATATTCATGTAATTAATACAGTTTTTAATTCAGAATAACTAACTTATTGACACTAATATTAAAATTTACTAATCATATTCATTTTTACTTCTTTTAAGTTACTTGAAGTTTTTTTAAATATTAAGATTTGATTTGTAATTTTAATTAAAGTACTCTTTAATTTCATTCTAATAATTACCAATTCTGATCGACTTTATAATTTGTCGAACCGATCAGCTACTTGGGTAAATTGAAAATTTCACGTTGAAATCCAAATGTACAAATGTACATATTTTTTTAGTAAATAAAATAATTTATATTTATTAAAATTCGTAATTGTTAGGTAGAATAATAAGGCTCTTGATTTTTTTTAAATTATCCAAAGCTGAGTTTCGTAAAAAGCACAAAATGAAAGACATCATAGTGATAACATTCATAGAAATCTTTATATGTTACCTCTATAAAAGTAGATTAAAATCGCCGGTTATAAACGAAGGCTGAATTACGATTTTATTATTAATTTCTAAAATTTACCCTCTAATCGTATCTAAATACGCAAATCTATATCCAGTATTCCTTTACACATTATTGTATATTAATTTGTTATCTTTACTGCATTGTGTAGTCATGGGAAGAGACAAAAATCATAAATCAATCTGTTGCCGATGAAAAAGCCAATGATTCTTTAAAGTATATGTTGGCAACGATTGAGAAAATGTGAACGGCACCAGGTGTTAAAGTAGATAAATATGTGTTTGGTCTGTTTCAACTTCTGACGTTCTTATAAAAGAGTGTAAATATCAGACATTTGTTTTTAAGGTTACTTTCGTATCACCGCTAATAAAGACAACTAAATTAACTAAAACTTTTCAGTGTGAGTTACATCTTAATCTTTATCAAATATTCACACGTTATTAACCCAAACATTTATTTGCACAACTGAAATTTCTTTCTATTTTAGTGTTTATTGCCCGTGACTCATCATCTCAAATCTGTACAATGAGTTGATATTTCGAAATTATGAAATCTATTTTTGCTATGCAAATTTACTACTTGCTTCATACGTCAATCGAAAAATGAAAGTAAATAGGTAGGTGCGAAAAAACAACGTAATCTACAGCTGAGAATCCGTGTTAATAACATGTATTTTACACTTGCTGTAATATATTATTAGTAAACACAAATAATGGGTCTTATTAGTAATCATATTTGCAAATTGCCAACTCGATTGTTTGTTAATTTATACTTTTACAAACATATTAATTAGGTTATTATGTAGTTCTTTTGTTTGACTTTTTTGTTAAACGTGTACTTAATAGAGAAATAAACGTCGCATTGTTTTAAATTAAATCCTTCTTAGTATGTTTAACATCAAATTTAAAATTTGGAAAATATATAATATGTGACGTAATTCCTGAGAAAAACTTTTCCCGAAAACAAGAATATCTCACCTCCCTAACTATTTGTGAATAGTAACCTAATGTAAGTCTGCCTCTGCCTTACTTTATTCCAGTTTCTGTCATTTATTGACAGTTCATGTGTCAGAATGTGTTCTACCATTCTATATCTGCTACATTTTCAAATTGCTCCTCATTTCTTACCTTTTATATTCGCGGTATTTATCATACTCCTATAACACCACAACTAAAACACATCAAAAGTGATTCTTTTATGTTAAAAGCGAGTAGACCCTGCACTATCATTTGTTTTATGTTTCTTCTGCTTTTTTTTGCTTGACTTCTCTGACTTATATTCGTAGGTGCTAATTTTTTGAAAGGAAAATATGGAGCGTACCCCATTCGAAAACGAAAAGTCCATTACTTTGATGGTGCCAAATAGGTGTCGTTTGGACAAATTCCATGAGCAGTTTTCGGACAAAAAAAAACACCAAGAGTACTAAGTGTATATTGCTCAACAAATTTTGAAGAGTCTTACAGCAATTCTTTATACAATAAAATAAAGGTTCCCTTGGTTTGCCTTAACTCTACTACTGGATGGAGCAACATAGTCCCTTTTCTATTACGTTTTTTTCTGTTTTGTTAAATATTGCAAAAGAAGAAGCTTTTCCACGTCCATCTTCTACGCCACTGTACACGCAAATGTATTTGGATGCAAGTAACAAGTACAGTGGCCGACACCTAAGGAGATTCAACGACGGTCAGATTGACAGGTAGCTAAGCGGAAACTTTTAGCATAGCAATAAATGAAAGAGCCAATAAGAATATAGCTGAACCGAAGTGTCAACTTGTAGTTCAGCGGCGCGTATCACTGATAGAAAAAGGACTGAACACGGAACACAAGTGAATTCATTCAACTGGTTTACTTACCACTTCTCTACTCTGTTAATTTGCAACTATTTGCCACAACGCTACTGAACCTTGCTGAGCAGTTATCATTCTGCCTACCGGCCGATTATCCCCGCCCTAAAGGGCCTAAGGTTTGCTAGTGCGCATCCGATGATTTATGGCTTTTGAATCTCCTTAGGTGCCGGGCACTGTACAGCAGCCGTTATTTTCTGGACCAAATTCCCTATTCCGCATACTGTATCCAAGATACAGTATCTACATGTGTCAGAGTCGTAACTCTACTTTCCCCTCTCTTAAAAATCAATATTTCCGTTTTATGTTTATATTTTTCCATTCATCGCTCTACTGTCAATACCGCGTCCATTTTATTTAAGGGTGTTAATATTAAAAACCTTCAATTTTATTTTATAGGCTAACTTTTTGCAAAATATGTTACTGTTTATCTTCTTGCTTCACATTGTAACATTAAACCATCATCACCAGGTCATCAATCCTACATCTGGCTAGACACGTACGTCCACTCCTGTCTATCCTAGAACATCGCACATATCTAACTATTTTTGAACAGTAATCTTATTTAGATCTTCCTTTCCCTATCTTTATTTCTGTTTTGCTCCTAATATGTCTCTTATTAGCGGTTCATTTTTCAAAAGGTTTAACACATATGTTTCTTATTAGCAGTTCATATGTCAAAAGTTATATTACTATCCTTCCTCCTTTTCGTTATTGACTTCCATAGAGCCCTATATTAACGTACTATTTCTATGTCATATGTCCCAACAACTACAGTCGTTTTACGGAATGTGGTTCGAGTGCTCACGCATGCTCATTACGTTATAATATGAAATAACTTAAACATATTTGAATTTCGAACACTATCTATCTTGCTCCATCCGATAAGAGACCAGTTTTTTGTAGTTGTCTCGATCGACTTACTTACAGTATGGTTTAAGGACAAAGTAAAGGTTACACGAGCAGATTTTAAATGAATATCGTTATCATAGATAAATATTTTTAAATGTTTTAAAAGAACTAAACCAACCACTGTTATCTAAATTTCGAAATTAAAAGTTTATATTCATCCTGAAGTGTTAGATTTAAAAATTGGGGAGTAAGGGTTATGAAAGATGAGCGTTTTATCTAAAATAATTTCAACTGTCTGCCACTTCCGGTTATGCCGAAATGGAATGGTATATTTTTTACAACGAATTCGTATGAATTATAAAATATTAAGGTGACTTTGATAACCAACTTGTATACATACAATGAATAGTATCTGAAATAAATTAATTTATAGAAAAAAAAATCGTTACCGCAACCTAAACTATAAAAAATCATAACTTCCATAAAAAGTGACTAAAAGTGGTAAAATTTTTAATAGTTATAGTTAAGTGTTAAGACCATCGTGATGTCAAAATTAAGCTTTATGATGTATGTAGGGCGGTTTGAAAAACAAAAACAAAATTTAAGAACATCAAACACATTTTTTATAATGATTGTGTTTTTCGGATACAACAATAGGAAATATCTGAATGTATCGACAGAAGATATAAAAAGGAATCTAATGACTAAATGAAACATAGTAAGTGCTACTTGATAAAATGATGTTATCGTTTTTTGATGTTCTTAAATTTTGTTTTTGTTTTTCAAAACGCCCTACATACATCATAAAGCTTAATTTTGACATCACGATGGTCTTAACACTTAACTATAACTATTAAAAATTTTACCACTTTTAGTCACTTTTTATGGAAGTTATGATTTTTTATAGTTTAGGTTGCGAACTTTTTTCTATAAATTAATTTATTTCAGACACTATTCATCGTAGGCATAGAAGTTGGTTATCAAAGTCACCTTAAAATTTTATATTTCATAAGAATTCGTTATAAAAAATAATAAAGTTGACACCAACTTCCGGTATAACTGAAAGTGGCAGACAGTTAAAATTATTTTAAATAAAAAGGTGATCCTTGACAACATATTGTAATATTTAAACACTTTTAATTTCCACTTTATACCTTTAATGCGTCTTAACAATCGTTTCGCCCTACCAGGGCAGACATAAATACTTCTTCTGAAGATGCCCTGATAGGGTGAAACGATCGTTAAGACGCATTAAAGGTATAAAGTGGAAATTAAAAGTTTTTTATTATTTTTTTTTTTTTTAAATATTACAATATGATTCCCAATTTCCATAAAGTTGAGGCTGAAACTATTAGTTATCCTTGACAACCCTTACTCCCAAATTTTCAAATTTCTAACGCTCATAATTTTCCTAATACGTCTAATGTACCACTCAGTTTGAATAACGCTATATAACACCATATTTTCAGAAATAATTTCTTGCGCTATTCTTTGTTTTATGTCTCTACCTGTTTTCCACCCTACTTTCATCTCCCATACACACCTATATTTTTGGTTAATTTTTATTTATTTATTTATTTTCATTCCATATTTTTCTATTAATACCGCTTCTAACATATTTTATTTGAAACTAATACTGCTACACTATCTATCACTAAATCTGATCATTCTAATCTATATTCCCTTGTAAAATTTAATAAAGTAATTAATATTCCTATGCAACAATTAACCCGATTTGATTTGCATTAACAAGTTACAATTAATTGTAATGAGATAAGTGTCTCCCGATAATATTTTACAAAGCAGTATTATTTAATGAAATATCGTTGTCGCTGTTATCCAAGAAAATTACGTAACGAACAATAGTACGGCGCGCGGCTCAGCGTTAACATTTTCCTGCGAAGATTTTGCTATCGCTGAATTCGTCCTTTCGGTTGGTTCGTGGTTGCCGGCTTTTTCCGGGTACGACCGATCATTTTCCGAATAGAAAATACTCAACCCATGGTTCAGTGTGAACGCGTGGTTTGGGAAGTGTCGAACAGTGCATTTGGTTTACGGTCGGACACGTGGAAAGTGTGATATATCGCACATGTGTAAGAAGTTGACTTAAAAAATACTCATATTGTTTTGGTGATTGATGTTTGTTCTTTAAAAAATGAAAAATTTACAGTTGGAAAGGGATACAACAATGTAACTATTAAAGGTAACAAACACAATTTGCAATGTTGAGTAGTCAAGTAAGAGAATCTCCATTGCTTAATCTTTGAAAAATTGGTGAAGCAAAACGAGTTTTGCTCGCGATTTTAGCACTTATTGTGTGCTTATAAATTCGAACGCAATTATGTTCAAACAACAGAAACAATAAATTGTACTATTTACAGATATACTTGTTAATGCAAACATATAGTAGGCATGTAGGTATATGACTAACCAATTATAAACAAAAATGAAAACTTATCGCTAATTCAGGTAACTTACGTACATGTATGTAATAATTTGCAAACTTGCATATGTTTATATAAAAATATCATTAATAAAATCACTCTTTTAAAGTCCTCTCGGCACGTCATCGCTTTATCATTAGTTTTATTTTTGTAAAATAGCTGCAGGTTATGTTTTTTTTAACCTAAACTGAATAATTTATCATTGACAAATAGTTTTAATAACAAAAACAGATCGTTTATAAATACTTACGTAGTTTTCAATCCGAGTAAATAAAGTACATAATTGTTTTCTTTTATTGCTTTTAATTTCTCTTGTTTTTATACATATGATGCCTCCGGGATGTTTTCTGTCCAAACTCATTTATCAAAGGATACTGTAATAGGTATCAGCATTTAAAATACATCTGATATCAAATTGTTATGGTAATAGCACGTTGAAAGATGATTAGATATATTTTTCTGTTTGAATGTATGATTAAATGTGTAATGTGTGTTACGTACAAAGTAATGTTTTGACGTGATGCCTTACAGTACTGTTGTCGTAAAAAAATATTTTCATTGTCGTTTTTTATATAAACGAAAACAAAAACCTACTGTGTAGAATAACACTTGAATTACAAGGACGGCAAATATTAATATTTTGGTATAAAGTTATCAAACGTTAATAACATATTATTTGAATATTTAGAGTTCATAAATGCGCTAATCAGATGTTGAACTACACAATATCACAAAAAATAAATTGTTACCAATTTTCGCTTATGGAGTTTGTTTTTATTAATATTTTTGCCAATGATTATCTTAAAAATTCCCATTCAGATAGCATAACTTACACGCCCATTTATAATGAACAAATAAGACCACAGTTGTTATATATATAACACATGGGCTAAAAAGTCCCGGGCCTACCACATAAATGGCGCTGTTTTATCGCATTCACCTTTTTTTCGGTTACTACTACTCTTCAAAAGACAGTTGTTAAAATTTTATGATATTCTGTTCATTAGTTTGTGAGTTATTGTGCCAAGAGTGACTTTATCTAGCCACTTTTGTTATTTTCAAAACAATGGATCAAAAAAAAATTCGTGTTTTAATTTTACACTGCTTCTTGATGGGAAAAAATACCATTCAAACGAAGCAATGGCTTGAAAACTGTTATGGAGACTCCGCTCCATCGGAAACAACTGAAACAAAATAAAACGTTGGTTTGCTGAAACGTTGCTTCGAACGTGGTCGTAAAGACACTGATACACTGGTAATGCTGAACGCAGTGGACGTCCAAAAGAGGCAGTAACACCAGAAAACCACCACCATAAAAAAATCCAAGAAGCCGTTTTGAATGATCGAAAAGTGAAATTGCGTGAGTTAGCTTATATCATAAGATATCAAAAGACCGTGTTGGGTTTGCATTCATATTGCATGAGAATTAACAATGAGAAAGTGTTGTACTCTGTTCAAAGCGGGTGTTGCATTTGCTCACTATTGACCAAAATCAAGAACGTGTTGATGATTCCAAGCAGTGTTTGGCCATGTTTAAACGTAAACGTAACGTAAACCGGAATTTTTGCGTCGATGTGTCGATGTCGACAATGGATGATGAAACATGGATCAACACTTCACTCAGAGTCTCGGAATTAAAACGATCGTCACCTGAGTAAATCGTCATCTGAGCAACTGGTGAAACTCGTCCAAAGCTCCCGAAAGTACAGCAATCGGCTGGAAAGGTTACGGCCTGGTATTTTGGGATGTGATGTGCGCGGTGTAATATTCATCGACTATCTTGAAAAGGGAAATACCATCAACAGTGAATTGTAGTAATAATATAGAGTTATTGGCCTCAAAACTGAGTTGCAAAGAAACGACCGCATATGACAAAAAAAAGAAACACAACGCACAGTGTTACAAGTCAATCAAAACAATGTCAAAACTGGCGAAACATGAATTGAACTTCGAATTGTTCCCACATCCACCGTTACCATCTACCACCAGATTTAGCTCCCAGCGACTACTGGTTGTTCGCAGACCTCAAAAAACTGCTCGCCGTCAAGAAATTTCGCTCGAATGAAGAGGTTATCGCTTCATCGCTGAAGCTGAGGCCTATTTTGAGGCAAAAGATAAATTGTTCTACAAAAGTGGTATTGAAATGTTAGAGCGGTGCTGAAATGATTGTGTTGCTCTTGATGGAGATTACGTTGATGAATAAAGCCAATTTTGAACTAAAAAAAAAACGTGTTTTCTTTGTTATGCTCGGGACTTTTTCTGCTCAGGACTTGTGTCATAATTTTTCATTATATTACCGATGAGAGAGACTTTCCCTTCTTACGCCTTCATATTAAAGGAACTCAAAAACAAAAATTTTGTAGTTACAACCTTGTCCTTGTTTTCATGTATTTGAATGTTTTGTCTTTGTATTAAACATTACTTTTGTTTATGGGTATCTTTATAATTTTATTCCTTGAATACGGTAACCCAGTGGCTGAACCATTTACATATACCCATGTGTATAAGATTTGATGGTTCATTTTTCTCGTAATATGTTAATGTAGGTTTTAACGGCCGGCGTCCTCAGTATTATAAGAATTTTCCGGGTTTTCTGGCTTAGTAGTAAAATCCTAAAGACCACGGAAAATGGGCCCGGATAATTCCTATAGTGCTGTTATCATAAGGTTTCATTTAGATTGCAAATCAGTGAAGCATTTGTGGGTGATTTATTGACCATTTTTCGTTTTTATAGCTTAAAAGCAGTTACATCGTCTGTTATTCACATTGGAGCCACATTAAAATACGCAAATTCCGTACTTTCAATAAACTTTCGTTTTTATTTTTGTATGTAGTTTAAAACTTACACAGAAATACTGGCTTCAGCGTCTTATTTTCTTACAATTTATTTTGTCCAAACGGTACTGAAACACATTTTCTCCTGTAGATGCTAATGAAATGAATTACATTTTCTTGATTGTAAAGTTCATGTTTTATTCTAACGATTGTAGAAAACTAAGATTTAATCCAGAAGTAGGCACATTGACTTTCTAATGTTCGCTGGTAATTAACTAAGTTAACAAATTATTCCTGTAACTGGTTCGCTGCTGTTAGTTCCAATTTTATGGAAATCCATTAATAGATATACTTGTTTTAAATACTCACTAATTGAATGTTGCTAACTTTAAGCTAAGCTGTTTTCTGCTAGGTGCACCTACATATTATATTTGTTGTCGTTACTATAAAAAGACTAATAATTATTTACAAATGTATGTAGTAAGTGAATGTTAAATTGAATAAATTGTAATTTTAATAATATCGGAAACTTGAGTATAATCTAGGTATTTGTTCAACATTCAGTTCTGATAAAAATATTGTTTTATAATTACAAAAAAACATTGCATTTAACTCATTATCGTTTATTATATACATATATGTATCAAACTATAATTTACATGCTGCCTTACGTTAATGTGAATATTTGTTCATGTTGTTATTGTTACTCGTTAAATCTAAATTTATAATTTATTTTCCAGGATGGCGGTCATTAATTAAAACAATGTTGTTAATTCATTTGTAACATTTCGGTTTATTCAACCATCATCAGACTTAAACTAAATACAAAAAATGTAGTTCTACTAAAATTTTTTGTTGGTTTACAAAAGTTTTATTTTGGAAATTTTATAAATTATGTTTATAAATTTTACTTAATCGGTTTAATTTTAATTTAATATTATAATATTTGTACTAATTTTGAATAAAACACTGTTTTATAAATTTCAACAGATTTAATTATCACTTGACAAATGTTTCGCTAAACTTTGGCTTCTTCGAAAGTTATATTTGAACTTAAATTAATTTAACAACAAATTGGCTTATATGCTAGTTCAGGGAAGGGGTAGAGGGAAAAGGTTTAGTAGTGGGGAACTACTTAATTCTATTTGTTCGTTTATGAGAATATTGCTATTTTTAAATTTATTAATTTTAGAATAAGAAATTTTAGAAATGGTTAACTGCAGAGATACCCAAAAGCAATAACTTTCTACCTGGTATGTTCTTTGAAGACTCGATTACATTTTTGGTATATTCAAGCGTTACTAAGATGGTAATACTATTTTTGTGTTAGATTTAATTATTTTATTAAATTATTGTATATATTGCCTGGATTATATGTATCAATTCTATAATTAATTGTGTTTGGCTCTTTTCTTATATATATATATATCATTTCTTTAATAATAACAAAATAAGTTAAAAATTGTTGCGAGCAAAAATCTTCGAAAAGTTATGTTCCTTGACACAAATATCATAATGCTAAATTAAAATTAAACTGATTAGTAAAATTTATAAACAAAGTTTATAAAATTTCCTTTTGTAAACAAAAAAAATATATATAAAAATTTAGTAGAACTTCATTTTTTGTATTTAGTTTTAGTCTGATGATGGTTGAAAAGACCGAAACGTTAGAAATGAACTAAAAAACATTGTTTTAATTAATGACCGCCACCTTGAGAAATAAATTATAAATTTAAAATAAACGGTCAGGAAATTAAGAATAAGTTAAACCGAAACTTAATTCAAACCCTATCGTACTAATAAATCGAAATTATAACATTTGGAGTATGTACGTAAAAATTTCCTTTATAAAATTGCATTGATTTAGGTACTCTCCCTTATTACGTCAATAAATTGATCATCTTCTCATTTGATTTTTTTTAATGCGATTGTATATGATTTCTTAATAAATTCTCCACTAAACGTTCAAATTTTCTTCTTGCTTGTCAGAGGCGTCACATCAAAAACAAAAATGATAAAAATTATAATGCCGATCTGAATTTGTAGTTATCACAAATAAGATTTAATGAGTACTTTAATTGATCGTTCAAAAAATTTACAATAACTAAAAAATCACTTTAAATTGGAGATTATTACAATTTACATATGTATGGTGAATTCTACTTCTTCAATTATTAATTTAGTTCTTTTCTATAAACAATATTTTTTTTATATGAATATAGAAATTCAGTTTTCTTCGTGTATATTTTCAGATGTTTTAAAAGGCATATAGGTACGTATTTACCAGGAAAATGATCCTAACGTTTCTGACATTGTGTATTACTAAATATAATTTTCTCATAAATCAATACATATCTGAATGTCCCAGCATGGTTTAGTGCCCATGCAAATTAATATCCTTTACTAATGTATGTAGATTGCTAGTTTATGTTTTATCGCTCTTTTCGTTTATAATACAAGTTTACATTTTATTTATTTCTCGGGTAGATCGTAAACTTGGTGTATAAAATCTACATTACTGTGCGTGGTTTTCATGGAGATAAAAGCGCAGTCATTACTTGACATCGTACATTTATGTGAAAATTGATCCTCCTGTTTTATTTTTCCGAATTTTCCTAATTCTTTTTTGAGATACGACAAGTAAAAAATTATTATGTTTCCAGTAAATTTCTTTTTTTGAAAATAAAATGTAATTCCAATAACTCCAATGTCAAAACTGATTACAAAGCAACAAATATTAAAAGTATGGTCACATACTAGTTGAACCCGTCCAAATTTGGCGATATTCCGCCGACGGGGGTTTATCTACAGCCACAGTCACAGTATATTTATGACCAGTATAGTGGAAAATTGATATTTAAATACGACGACCAACACGTCAAAATTCGCCGAAATTTTATTGAAAATTCTAACTAAGCGATAATATCCGAGATGTCGAAAGTAGCTGCGATTGTGTCGGATGGTATTACAAATGTAACGAAGACGTATTACACGTGTCATATAACAACTAACAAGATATTTCTGCCATACACCATACAGTAAATATTGTAAAATCCTCAATGTGAATTAATCTTTTGTCATTTATGAGACAGATAAATGTACTAGTCTAGTAGACATCTCATTTTTCTGAAGTCAATTATTATTTTCTTGTAATTTTAAATAAAGTTTCTTTTTATAAATTAACTTTACCATAAACAACAATAACGTGCGTTAGTTAGTTAGTTCAGTTAAGTGTAGAAGATCGTATCATTAAAGGAGATAGATGCACAGTTTTCCATTACAAATGTATAAGATTATTAGTTTAGTACAGTGTAAATCTTCTTTAATGAGATTCTTTATGACGATAAGCTCTTTATAACGTATACCTTGTATTGCCTTACAACCTACAGATATATTGATTAAACTGTAAGAAAACGATACACCACATTTGAACACTCAACATTTTTAGTAAGAGAAAGTGGTGGTATGCGAATGAAAAAGATGTTTTTTAATATAACATACGTGTAGTAGAAAAAACGAGAAAGAAAGGAATTTCGTGAGACGTTTCGGACTCAGCTAATTACCATACTCATTTTTCAGTACCAAAGATAAAACGATAATGGTTTTTGTACCATATATTATAAAAATAGTCAATAATTTTAGATACCTTAAGAGTTTGTACTGTATTTCATATTTTCAATAAAAAAACGTTTTCTAACGGCTACAGGAGGAGAGGCGACGCTTAAAATCACTCAAATCCGTAGTATTTGCGCAGGCGCGAAATAATTTTATTATATTTATGATTTCATTTTTGCCGCCCTTCGTTCGAATTTAAAATTCCAAGCGCTCAACCTCTTCAAACGTTATCAGTTATAAATAACAATTTACTAATTAGAATAATTAATAACAATTTCTTGAAAATAATTTAAAATAATTATTTTGGAACGTAGAAATGACAGCACACTCGCAACCATTAGGGTGTTTTTTTTTTGTTTTCGGGGAGGAGAAGACTTTTTCGAAGCATATAGGACATATAATGCGGCTTTTCTTATTAGTGGAACATTTTCATTATGAACATTTCTAACATGTTTCCATAAATTGCTGTTAGTCGAAAATATCTTTTTACAGTATGTACATTTGTCCTTTCCGTGATTGTTCATTTTATTCTAGTTAAACAAAGACTAATAAAAAATAGTATTACCTAAAAACTACAGCTCAATAACAAAAAAAAACACGATGAAATTGTTCTACACTATTATCTACAAAACCATACACACCATAAACACAAATATACCTCAATAACAGAAAAATAAAACACGATTAAGTTGTTCTATACTATTATTTACTAAACCAATCAAATATAAGTTTTTAATTAATCGAACACAATTAATAAATAATAAAAATAAGTCACAGGTTTAACCGATTAACAATCAATATCAATTGCAAAGGTTAAGATTATGGTTAGGATACTTATTATTCATACAAATACAAATGGAGTGGCAAAGACAATCATAGATATAATAAGATGATTTCGCGCCTGCGCAAAAGCTACGGATTTGAGTGATTTTTAGTGTCGCCTCAGGAGGAGTAGCCAAAAATTTGTATACTCCGCTAATAGAAATAATGAGTTGCATTGCAATTTAAACAAAAATACCTATTTAATATTCCATTTTGTAGCACCACGAATTGTCTCGTTCGCACAATGTAGGTTTTATATTTTCGTATAAAAAAGGAAAGAGCGGATTTTGTAGTTCATAAAAACATGTTTTGAGTTATTGTCAGCGAGGGGTAAAAAAGTTATGCTTCGGTCGAAAACTGACAACATTTGTAATAAAACATGCATATAAAACTCTTGTAATAGATAATTTGTTAATAACATCTGTTATTGTTTTCACTTTCATGAATTTTTTTGTCTTATCATTCTCAGTTTTTAAGCATTCATATTTAGCGCCGTTAGTTTTTGATTGATGCTTTAACATTTTTTCATTTAGAGTTGTCAACCGGGAATGAAATATAATAAAACCAATTTTATATTATCGTTAATTAGTTAATTTAATAAATAAATGGGGGACGCTTTTGTGATATCGGTGGGTAATTAAAATGATTTTTTTTCTGATATGCCAGCCCACTCTGTTGTGAAACAGTCAAGTATTTGTAGACATTGTTAGTGCGTATAATTAGCGTAAATAATTTATTCGAGGATTACGTGCACATTAAATAAATCGTATAATCTAACAATATATGGATTAAATATGTAGCCTAACAATAAGTAAGTGCACACACGTATATTTACAACCACAAATACACATCGCATACACATTGGTATTCTACGACATTGGTTCATTTGCATTTGCGTTGTTAGAATTATTAGTTTCAACGTAAGCAACTTCGGTAAACGTTTGCTATCAGACATATAGCAAAGTTCAACAAGTCCACGAGAAAATTTTGTTAAAACAAATGTAATCTAGAAAAGATTTTGGTGTTTATAAAACGTGTCGAAATATGCGAACAATCACTAAAATAAATGTACGATAATTGTATGGGACCGTCGCTCAATGAGGGGATGAGGATGATCTCGTATAATACTAAAAAGGTGATTTCTAGAAATTGATTGGTTGCATGGCACTTGATGAAACATTTTAATAATTAGGTGAATAATAAAAACACTTGATATTGATGTTTCATAAATTTACTTAAAACCTTTACAATTGTTTCGACAGTAACGTCGTTATCAACAGGGATGAGTAACAGATATATACTAGAAAACTTAAGTTTTTGTGTTTTATTCCCACCAGCTACTTCTTTTTGTGGGCAGGCAGTCCCTCCGACCTACACTGTAGTGCAAAGCCGGAGGGTAAGTGAAAGATTATCTGTGGATTATTACCGCTCCAGCGTTGCCTAAATGATCCACGGAAACCACAGAAAACTTGGACCAGAGCAGCTGGACCCGGGTTCGAACCGGTGACCTCCAGAATGCTATGCAATGATCTAGAGCACTAGACCACGCCATTCGGTCGGAAACTTGCTTACAATTACTTATAATGCAGATTTTAATATGGGGGAAATCCCAAATTCTAGTTGGTCGTTACAAATTGGTTGGTTCAGGTAGCTAGCATTGCTTCTCGCTAAAATTTCAAGTTTTCAGGCTTTTATTAACACTGTATAATAATTTTACATTTTCTGAATCTAAAAGATGTTTGTTTGTGTGGTCTGTGATTCCAGTACATTTGTTTTTATTTTCAATTTATTTAACATGTTCGTCGATTCTGTTTTTTAAGGCACGCCCAGTCTGCCCAATATAAAAGGCATCACAATTTTTACATTTAACTTGATATACACCGTTTTTTTTTAAGTATGTCATTTTTTTCTTTGTAATTGGCTAGAATTGAATCTAGCTTAGTTTTATTTACACATCTTGTATTTAAATCACATTTTCTTAATCTCTGACAAATTTGGTTACTTAAATTAGGTACATAATTCATTAAATTGTCGAAATTGTTCAGGTTTTCAAATAAATTTATGAAACATCAATACCAACTGTTTTTATGTTTTATTATTCATATAACTAAAAAGGTCTATTAAATTAGGAGCAAATGGGAGGTGCAAAATCGAACATTAAAAAGAAAACCAAATTCTAACCTAACCTTATCTATCATAGTATAAGTTGTTTTGTTTGGAGTCCCAGCTCTGTAGCGTTACCAATGTTTGATTCTAATAATTCTCTCAAACCTCATCATCAAAATAGTGTTGATTCTTACATGTGAACAGTTTGCTTGTACAGGCATTTGCCTTTAGATAAACACTAAGCGTAGGAAGATGCCTGTCAATGTCAAAAGCTTTCGAGCAAACAGAATGTGCTGACTAAAGGTGAGGATGACATTTAAATATGTACATAGGAGTGTAGGTATTTGTAGAAGGCGGCATATTGTTAAATTACTAAAAATTGCTTAGCAGGTACAATTACACATACAAAAATAAATAATTTAATCAGTAAAAAAAATTGTGTTTAAATATTGAAATTTTTACAACTAACATCATTTGTTATTTGGATTTATCTAGTAAATTTTTTAGATTATCATTACATGTTAAACAAAAACGTATATTGTTAAATATTGTTTGTAGAACTGTAGTGCGCTGAGGGTTGATAGACATTTCTTACATGTTTTACTGTCATTCTAGAAAAGTACATGTGTTTATTAATTTATATTCAAAATATTTTTGGTAACCATTAATCCTAACTATTTCTTTGATCTGATCGTTTCGTTTGTTGAGCCTCTCGTTACTGAGGAATCAGAAGGGACGTATAGGAATCAGAAGGGACGTATCGTATACGTCAAAATTTATTTATTATTATTCCGAATTACCTACTAAGGTTACTAGTAATGGTATCTACCCGTTTTTTCCCAACACGTATGTAAATTTTATCGGGGGGGAAAATCGAATTTAATTCATTATTAAATTGTTGTATACTATTAAAATGATAATAAAATATTTCATTATTAATGAATAATAATAATATACATTGGTTCTGACGTTCTGTGACTTATTAAGTACGTTCGTCGTTGTTACTGTTGTCACCTCTCGTAGCTTAGTGGCAAAAGTATTGGCGCGTAAAGCCAAAGATCCCGGGTTCGAATCCCGGCGAGGCCGTGTCAACAGTGACAATTTTTTCCCTCATATGTAATAGGTATAAATTAATACAATAATTAATATCACATCCGGTGTATTATTAAAATGTGTATCAACAATTATAAAGATGTCGTCAACATATCTTTGCCAAAGACTCTTTCATTTATGTTTAAAAGCTTCCTATAAACCAGTTAAGTTAAATTGATATCTAGTATAAATGGGTATATATTGCTATATATACAATACATGTTTAATAATCCCTTGACGATACCAACATACTTGACGAAACGCGCATCTAGTGCAAAAAGTATAGTTTTTGGTGCTATGTTGATGAAACTCCGTTTTTTATTAATCAATTACGTATATAACCATTTTGTTTGAAGAAAGGGAGAAGAAAACGATTTTTGACTAATATTTTGAGTAAATTCATTAGACTGTTTAATTATGTTCTTGTTTTCTGCTTGAGTATGTGGTATAATCAATTATCTTTTGACAAAGATATTTCACTGAAATTGTAGCGCGTAGAACAATTTGTTGAGCAAATATGGTTTAATAATATTGCTCCGCAAATTGTATATCCGGTATGTGCACGTTGTTTCAGCAACTTTTAACTGTATTAGGGTAGTTTGCATTTTAACGTAATTATAGACCAAATGATGGCTTCCTGGTCCTGCAATAAAAGCTTTTAACAGGATTATTCTGCTTTCCTGGCCAATATTACATATTAAAAACCGTTTTTTTTTGCGAGTTGTAATAGCGCATTTCTTTCATTGAATCAGTTTTTATTACCAAAGGAATATTTTGTGTAGCCACATAAGTAGTGATGTTGGCAAAGTATGTTCAATATATTCATGATTTGCAACCATCCTTAATTATTGGAGACCGTTATTATTTGTAAAGGATCATTATATATTTTGAATGGTATACGCAGTTGTTTTTTTGTGAAACATTTTATAAATAAAGAAAGGAAATAAATAATACTGCTTTTTTGTTTCAATTTGTTTTCAAATGTTATTATATATTTTTACTGCTAAAGGCAAAAAAAAAGGAAGCAGTTTTAGTGGGGAGTCAATTTTTTTTGTTGATATTTTTCTAGGAATTGCCTGTTTATTTTAGAAACTATTAAAATTCAAATTACGTAAACAACAGGATTTCTATATTCTAAATATAAATATGGAATCAACAGAAACAACTAGTCCGAGGGCTAATACCCCTACCGGCATTGAATTACACTGTTGATTCCGAAAGATTCTTAGACAACATTTCCAGAAAGAGAAGGTATTAAAATCCTTATTCGTCTAAATATTCAGATCAAAGATCTCACATTTGGAACGCGTCCTACCAAGTAGGCACAACGAACCGAAAGCCATACCCCACGATCTTAATATTTAGACGAATAAGGATTTTAATTCCTTCTTTTTTGAATAGGATTTCTATAGTTTTTATAAATTTACATTATCATTTTCTAATACCAGAAAACTTACAAGGAACATTAAGTTCGTGGTCAGTAATTTATCGATCACGATTTCGAGCTTATTAGTCCTCATCAGAATATCATACGCATTTTCGATAATTCACCAACTTTAATTCGATTTATTACGTATATAAGCTGTGTCGTAGATTCTGTTTGACAGGTAGTTACCTTCGTAAGGCCCTTGACAAATATTTGTAATACTACAGTTAGTAGTGATGATTTTATGCCATACCTAATACCATAAAAATTCATTTGGCCGTTGGTAAATTTTACTATTAGTAATAAGAATAGATGTAATGCTGTTCTCTTTAGCCCAGATGTGTATTTCTGCTCAATATTGAGTGTTAATATATGATGAATTGCGAATTTTGTTTTGGCGTACATTATTTTAAGGATATATAATTAAAAAAGGTCAGGAATGTAAACTACATCATAAATCTTTATTGAAAATAGTAATTCAGAAGAACATTAAATATTAATTTGAATCAATTCTTATTCAAAAGGAAGTTCAAAATAGGATTGCAACAAAAGCAGTAACTTTGAACTAAATCAAACTTAAAATACACAAAGAAATGCAGTAATAATAATTATTTTTTACAATGGTCTATCGTGTATAGAAACTTCCATTTAGGAATTTACTTATCAGCTTTTCGTATAAATACAGATCAGTTGTGAACGCCACCTGTAAATATTTACTACTTATTTATGGGATTCAGTTATGTTAAATGAAGTCTTTTTACGAGGGCGGTGCAATAAGTATCCGTGTTTGAAGACAGAAGACGTTCCTGAGGGAAGTTGGTGTTATCATCGTGTGCTGCCATCTATTAAACGACGTATATCTTTTTAAAAGGGGACTATGTTAAAAAATTAAAAACTTTTTTGAAAAAATGGTGTCTTCATTTCTAACACGGGTACTTATTGAACCGCCCTCGTATAATAAGAATATCGACTTCATAAACTGAACACATGGGATAGATAACTAACTGGTAGTCACGTAACCATATCGAACAAAAATAAGAATATGCTTTTGGTGAGCGTTCTGCCGAAACTGCCAGACGTGTATCGCGATTTCGAACTCATTGGTTCTCATCAGCACGCTGTCTATAAATAGCGACTGATAATGTTTAATAAGTCGATGTTTTTATTAGAAAACGACCTTGTTTAACAGGCCATAGCCGAATTTGCCACCAAATTATACCTGACCAAAAAAGGTACAACCGATCTTGCCACTGACCAAAAAGGGTCTTTGAAAAGGTACAACCGATTGTGCCACTAACACCTAATAGGTACAAATTATTCTAATGGGAAAGAAAAAATACTTTACTTTAAATAGTAATTAATAAAGATAGAAGTTTAAATTAATATCCTTTAAAATTTTGGATTTTAACAGATTAAATAATTTTTCGTATGTTTGTGATTGTTTATTTCTCAATAAACAATATATGTAAGGCACATAGTGATCATTTTCTTATCCATAACCTAGTGGCAAGATTGGTTGTTTACTTTTAAAACCCCAATTTTGGAGCAGGTAGATCTTTATTTTTAGTGGCAACTTCCGTCCATTGGTTTAACATTATTGAATCCGACAATAAGTTGCAAATATTTACGGATGGCGTTCACTACGTTTCTAGATTTATTTATTAATCATAATGAACTTTAAATTAAAACACAGAATAATTTCACCAATTTTTTATTGAAAAATCCTGACAAGTTTCGGTCACGCGACCATTTTCAAAGGAAAGAGTAAATCTTATACTAAAGCTTAAAACTACGACAGCTCTATTTATTATTAGATGTTAACAAGAAGTAGTGGGGAGTCATTAAAACTTAATTCTATTTAATTATTTACAATATTCTTATTTTATGAAACAGCCCTTTCAATTTCAAGATTCTCTAAAAGAGACAATTTTCTCCTTTTGTTTTCCCCCAAACTTGTCAGGTGTATTCAATAAAAAATTACTGAAATTATTCTGTGTTTTAATTTAAAGTTCATTATTATTAAAATATGTTTCACAATAAATACACCCCCCGCAGTGTTAAGTGTATTATTTATTAATCGTTGTTCTGCCTGTAATGATTAAAATATGTAAATTTATTTACAAAGAAGTTACAGTAACTATAACTTAACAATATTTGGGCCGTTCATATTTACAATAATTCCTGTTATAATGGCGTATATGCGAAAATTATCACCTCTCAATGTTTATTGGCTTCTATAAATAATGAGTAAGTAAACTTACGTTTGTATTAAGCCATCGATTGAAAATATTAATGTATGGTATTACTATGCAATAAATGAATTATAACTCATAAAAATTTCATGGTGTGCTGAGCTCTATGTGCATGACTTTGTTAAACAAGCACTTAACCGATTCCTTTTAATCACAGTTTTATACTAAATATAAGGAACATATTGCCAGGGCAACGATATAAAAACTTCAAGGGATTACTGCATAGTAATTAGAACTATTCGTAAAACGCGAGGAACAGAATAAGCTGCTGGATCTTCTATTCTAAAGGCGCTAAAATTTATCATCTCTATTAAATAGGAATTTGGCGTCAGAAAAAAGTTGACGTTCTAACCCACTAATGAATGGTGGTTTTATCACGTAAAAAGCAGGATAATTCTTCTAATTACGTTCGTGTTTTAACGTGGTATTCGCGATCGTCATGCAATTTTCTAAATTAGGCTCTATTTAGAGACCATGACACCAAGATTAATTATTGAGATAAATTCAGAGTTTTTGGATACCAACAAACAGGTTTAATGAGACCAGTTTTTCTTTTCCAAAAATTCGATTATTTAACGATTTTGCTGATCATAATTACTACAGGTATTCCAGTATTACAAATTCTGCATTAATTAAACATCAATCAATTCTTTACATTTACATAAAAATAATACATCACTTACATTGTACTATCTACCTTCGTAATATTAAATGGGATAAATGTTACTAAGCAACCAACATATTATACTTGTAGAATGAGTTACATCCGTTAACCCAGCTTAACTTTAAAAACTTGATAGCCATTGCAAAACCAATACAAACCATTAGTGAAAGAACAAAAAAATGTACGAATTGTATTTATAATAATAGTACTTATGTAACAATGAGAGAAAAAGAAACACTCTTTTAAAGTTCCAATTTTTTTATTTTAAAAGTCCACAACGACCGTTTCGTCATACTGTGACTTCATCAGGTGGATGAAATACAATAACTCAATTACATTCTACAAATCTTATATTCTAAATACAAAACTAAGGAGGGGGTTTAAAACATAAATTTAATAAAGGCGAGTTATTCATATTTAGTTGATTGTTCAATAAAAATCCTAATTTAGTATAATTATTAATTTCTAAACTTTCTAATAGGTTTAATTTCTGACTCTTACTAGCTATGTGTAATATTTTGAATTTTTCATTAAAATTATGATTATGATTAATTAGGTGTTTTACATCTTTTTATGTTCTTTGTTGAAATGTTCGACCTGTTTGACCTATATATATATATATATATATAATCGCTACATTCTAATTTGTACACTCCTGATTTAAATTTTATATCTACTTTGTCTTTATCATTTCTAATTAATGAACCCAAGGAATTATTAGTTTTTAATGAAAAGCGACTATTATTTAAGTATTTACTAATTTTTAACGTTAAATTTCCTAGGTATGTAAATGAATTAAAGTTATTTTCAGATTTTGATTTTATGCTAAAGTGGATGACTTTCGTTAAAATGGATTTTCAATAAGTAAATGCTAATATAATAAATAATAGTACTTATGTGTTGAATAAAACCACATATGTGGCATAAATTTTCCAAGAAAAAAACTGTAGTTGCAGAAAAAATGTATTTCTTATTTCTATTTTTATCTCAGTAAATGCCATGGAAATTTGAAACCTTTCTCAAGTTAACTAATTGTAAGAGATAAGCAGGTGTTATAGAAGGAAAGGGTAATTATCTGCTTAAGTTTATTATACGACACTAAAGTTAGTTAATAATAAATGCGTGGTTTATTTATAGTTGATTAAGATGTCTTTATTTTTATTTTATACGACAAGTCTAATTTCAAACGTAAATATTTTTGCATTTCGTACGAACAAACAAAACGTTTAACCACAAGACTATAAACATACACACACACAAACTCGTTCTCGTTAACAAAATTTTTCGGCTTGACTTCAAACACACCACCGAAAAAGGAATGTTTAGTAAAGGTGAAGTAGAAGAAGAAACTATGTTTCATATAGAATGTATGTAGCCGTGATTAGTGGATGGAATGTGGGGTACGTCTCTGTGAAATAAGTCAGAAATTGTTGTTATCTACAACCAATAGCTAAATATGTATGTTTGAAGTTCTAGTTAGACCAGTGTTTCCCAAAGTGGGGCAATACGATTGTTGGAGGGGGGCAATTTGAGAAAAAGCTATGGGCTTTTTAAATACAATGCTTGATGTAAGCGAGAAATTTTTTGAAAAAACAGTTTTTTTTTAAATAGGGGATTTAATTTATTAAATATAATTCCTTTGACGCCACCAAAATCTCAACTGAGTTATTAGAGTCGTTAAGTGAACTTGTCAGCTATTCACTATGTTGTGTCTCTTGTCGCGGGAACCCAGGATCTTTTAAACTCGCTGAGTAACGACATTTTTGCACAAAATTGGCATAAATTAACTCTGATATTGTTTCACAACCCTTTGCTATAATATTAAATAAGTATCTGTCAATTAATCTTTGTTTTAATGTATTTATTTATATATGCTGTAGAAATTTACTATTACGTATTGGATTCTACTTATGTTATTTTAAAAAATCTATTTTTTTCAAATTTCAGCTTTTTATCATATATTAGAAGTTAGAACTTTTCTTTGTTTTGAAAATAATTTCACAGAAATTGATTCTAAAAGCCATCATTTATATTACTAATAAAAAGAACAAATAAATTTTTTATGCTTATTATATTATAAAAAGAGGACATGGAGATTTTAGAAATGTTAAAGTGGGTCATAGCCTAAGAAAGTTTGGGAAACACTGAGTTAGACAATGTCTGACTGTTCAAAGACCTGGTTAGGTCTTCCATTGTCCTTATTTGTTTATGTGTACGTTTCAAAGTACTAATGATGCTAAATTTTTTAAGCTGCTTCTTATATACTACGATGGTTCAACCAAGTTGTTTTGGATAAATACTGATTCTATGATTTTTTTTCGCTAAAGATGTTCTTATTGAAACATTTTAGATTAATTCCAGAGAATGTTGTATTATGTAATTCACACGTGGTCTAAGATTCCATATTTCTCCTTTGTCTTATGAAATTCTAATGTTGATTTTCTACAGGATCGATAGTAACAGCTTAGGAATTTAGGGTCACTAAGCGGTGTGGTGTAGTGGTTTTAATCATTGCTTAGCATTCGGGAGGTCACGGGTTCGGATCCGAGTCCCGGCTGCTCTGATCCATGTTTTCTTTGGTTTCCTTGGATCACTCAGGCAAATGCTGGGATAGTGATACTCCACAGATAATCCTTCACTTCTCTTCTGTCTTCATTTCGTCCGTCTCATTTTTCTCTCCCTAACAACACCATCCACCCATTCCCACGATTCCTACAAGGAGGCTCAAGAGGGCCTTACGCGCTACCCTCCGGCTTTGTACTACAGTATGGGTTGGTGGAACTACCCGCCCACCAGTACAAGTAGGTGGTAGGAATGAAACACCCAAAAAAAAATTTTAGTTTCTTTTAATTTAGGGCCACTTGTATTTGAGAACGGCTTGAGATAAGACAAGCCGAAATATTGAGCACATCAAAAAATAAAGATAATAACACTCCTAAACACATATTTGAACAATTGCTAAATATTATTAGAAAAATAAGATAGTTGAAATGATGTTATTGTGAATTTGATGGGAAAAGGTAATATAAATTGGAAGCTTGTAAAGGACACAAAAGTTTTCACAATGATGTAGAAAAATTAACGTAGCTTTTTACTAATCTTCCGAAAGAATTCTGTATTATTTTACTACCACAAACTTGCTTACATATTAAATATTACATGTTTAATATGTCAGGTTCAAAGAGCAAAAACGTTCATTTAGCGATATACTACGTAATGTCATGGTACGCTTAGAAACAATACATCTTGGTGGCTCGAAAAGGTCATAAAACGAAATGTACTGCGATTCATAATAGTTAATCACAGCGTTGTAAAATGTATGTTGTGGGCAGTATTGATTTTAATGTGGAGTTTACAAAAAACGCGTTATAGTCGTTTTTAAATATATCATGAAACATTATATTCTGATTAAATTTCAAGAAGTGTAATGCATTGTTCTAGAATTTTTCGCTTACGATTAGATACTATTTTCGAATTTTGCATCTTACTTATATTCACTGAATTTTTATACATAAACAAGCAATTCTGATTCATAATAATGTATTGCAAATTACTTTTGTTTATTACTACCAACAAACAACGTTTCGCCTTTTTGGTTTTTCCAAAGGGAGTTCTAAAGCCAGTGATTTTCTGTATGCAGATGACCTCGGATCTGATAATGACATACATACAATTTTTTAGTTTATGATGATATACACAATAAAGCAATTTGTACAACATAAAGATCATTATATAATAATGTGCTATGTATCTATGGATAAGCTTGTAAGGTTATTTTGTGGAGCTATGTCTTCTTAAGATACAAAATTATGGATTTATTTTTAATTAACTATTACTAACCTTTAACGTATTGACGGGTCATAAATAGGTTGTGGCAGTTGCTGTGGCTATACAACTGAGCGGCGTGGTCTAGTGCTCTATATCATTGCTTAGCATTCGGAAGGTCACCGGTTCGAACTCGGGTGCGGCTGCTCTGGTCCAAGTTTTATGTAGTTTCCTTGGATCATTCCACAGATAACTTTTTACTTCTCTTCTGTCTTCATTTCGGCCGTCTCATCTTTCTCTCCCTAACAACACCATCCACCCATTCCCACGATTCCTACAAGGTGGCTGAAGAGGGCCTTACGTCCTACCCTCCGGCTTTGCACTACAGTGTACGTCGGAGAGACTGGCCGTCCACCAACGCGAGTAACTAGTGGGAATAAAACACAAAAAGTTCTTTTTGTGGCTATACGCCCGTCGACGAAATTATCAGGTGACGGTATGGTATCTTTAACATGTATGTACTATGCATCATCGACAATGTCTAAATTTGGACGGGTTCAGCTGGTGTATTAATAAAATTATAAATTTAATAGTTAGTTAAAACTGTGTAGAGACACAAAAGCTTTGCATTTAAAAACCATACAATCCAAAGTACTAAATATTTATTAATATTTTATTTTCAATAAAAATATTTCTACAAAAAAAGGAAAGTGAATATAATAAAAACAGAACTATAAAAAAAGAAAATTATTAAAATATGGAAATTTCAGATTTTGAATGATCTAGCAGATCAAAACAGATATACAAAAATAAAACTAGAAAATTACAAATGTAGAGACGTTAAAGGAATTAAAGAAAATATATATAAAAACGGAGGTTAATTGTATTTCTATGATATCTTGCTTAAAGTATATAAAAGATTAATTGAAATTACCAGATGTAAATTGCGGTTCCGATCTTATTAGATCTCACCAGTATCTACTTGACAAGCTGAATCTGTGATGCAGCTTATATTATATTACGTGATAGCAAATCAAATTAATAAAGCATTTCGAAACTTTTTAATTTAAAGGGGCAAAACAGTTGTGATTTTTATCTGTCGCTTGCTATTTCATTTTTGTAATTGTCCTTTTTAAATCCTTAGTATTATTTTTTTACCATAATTGAAACAAGACTTTTCATAATAAGTAACTTGGAAAATTTTATAAAATTTAAAAGCCTCTAGTACCTACCTGTTAGTTTTTAATTACACAGTTTACGTTTCTTTGATCCGTTAAATGTTTTGGCTGTTTAAATATCAAAACTCTATTTATTTTATTGTACTTATTTATTTTTTACGTGGCCTGTTACATCTGTGCAAACAATTCTTTTCTCTTCTGACAATTCTTATTTATATTTCAATTTGAACTGTCATCACATCCGTTTCGTTACCAAATATTTATTGAAGTTGTCTGTATTTAAAGTAAATATTTTTTTGAAATAAATTAAACAGTGACTGACTGTTAAATTTCAAACGAATTTAATTAATTACTAACACACAATATTTCGACAGTCGCGTAATGAAGCTACTGTGTAGCAAAACAATTATAATGTTTTAGTAATTAAATTTACAATGTTTCAAAAATTAATAAATTCCTTCTTTTTTCTGTAGAAATTTTCATACAAAATACGAATAAGTAAAAACATGTAAGATTTTTACTTGCTACTTTAATACTCAATATGTTTGAAGAAGTCAATGTTATAGCGAAATATATGTGACAAAATAAAAAAGTTGTGAAAATCTTAATGTGTTTGATTATTCGTATTTAATATGGTTTTTCATCAAGTAAAGGTCGAAACAATTCCAATTATCATGCATATCTATGTAGACTTTTTCACATGAATATTTAATGTATTTTTGTTATAATTATAAGTACGTATTAATAATAAATAATGAAATTTTTGACGAATTTTTAGTACGGCTAAATTTTAAATACATTAATGCGATTTTAATTATTGAATTAATTTATACCCACTACAGATTACCTCATGCAATGAGGGGTTCGAGTCCCGACAAGGGCGTGACAACAGTAACAAATTTTTCCCTCATTGTATGAGGTAATCTGTAGTGGGTATAAATTAATTCAATAATTAATATCGCATTAATGTATTTATAAGTACGTATAGTGCCCGGCTTGTAAGGAGATTCAGCAACTGTCAGATTGACAGGTAGGTAGGTGGAGAGTTTTAAATGAAAGAGCCAATAAGAATATAGTTAGACCGACACGTCAACTTGTAGTTCAGCAGCGTGTATCACTGAGAGAAAAAATACTGAACACGGAACACAAGTGAATTCATTCAACTGATTTACTTACCCTAATGGGGGTTTAATGATGCGAAGTGAACAATTAAAATTTCACTATCATCATGAACATAAGGAGAAAATCACGGTTATATGTACCTAATTATATAAATCTAGGAATAATAGCTAATCTAAAGATTATTAGGTATGCATAGAAATAAGTTGTTGACAAGCAAAATAAAGTTGAATGAACAAAACTTGATAATATGAATTATGCAGTATATCTTACCCAGGTCTATTTGTTAAGGCATTTGTTAGAAAACTTAGTTTGTACAATCGATCTTTATATTTGTTTTTTTTTATATTTCGTAGTTTCGTTTATAGTTGTACAATTTGTGCATGTACCAGATATCATAAATAATGTTGTTTAGTCTAGGTATCAGGTTCGTTGGCGGCGATAGAAGAATATCGTGGTTAGTAGTTGTAAGTATATTATTTCTTTACAAACAACCACTTCCCTACTCTGTTAATTTGCAACTGTTTGCCACTACGCTACTGAACTTTGCTGAGCAGTTATCATTCTACCTACCGGTCGATTAACCCCGCCTTAAAGCGACTAGACTTTGCCACTGCGCATCCGATGATTTATGGCTTTTGAATCTCCTTACAAACCGGGCACTGTAATATACCTATATTTCTTCGTCTTTACTGTATCATTGAGTTTTGTGAAATTCGTCCACTATTTCCTTTTGTAAATGTTAACCATTATCGGATAATAAAACTTGCTCAATTTTCCGAACAAAACATGTCTTTATCCATTATATAATAACCCTTATATTGAACGATAATAATAATAATATACGTCTTTACACGTGTCATTAGGAGCTTTTCTAATTTGTCCTTCGGGGTGGATATTATATAAAGACAATATTTGCAGACGTCCTTTGTTTACTTGTTCATCGTTTACCCTTTCCGTAACCATGTGTCCACAAGTTATATATTTCAAGCAAGAACAATGAACGTTGATACTTACGGTCAAGGCTTCGAAGCCTATTAGAAAAGCGGAAAAACATTATCCAAAGAAAGATGTATAACAAAATATAAATAGAAAATTACTGCTCAAATTTCCCGGAAAGTCTTCTGTAATACTGCTTATAATGTACATATTAGCTCTCCTGTAATTTTCATCTTTATTCCTATGAAAAATATTAAAGATGTAAATTGAACAGGAATGAAACAGCTTTGTTTTAAAATAAAATTACATTACTTTTACGGGGAACAGGTACGTTATGTTGTATCATTATTTTAATTTGTTTTTATCATTTTATATCTAATAATAGTGGTAAGGTTATTTCTACGATACAGGTTAGATCGAAACAAATATTCAAATGAAAATTTTAGATTAGATTTGAACATGCTTGTTTACAGGTTAGGTATTTGTACCTGTATTCAGGTTCAGGAACACTTCTTTATAGCTTAATAATTAATTTGAATAGGTCCTTCGTTTTAAAGATTACCTTTAATAGAAAAACCTAGGCATGAAGGTATCTATAATAAATTTTGTTTTATTTTTATGAGATTTATTCAAATTTTGAACATTAAACAAATTGTTGATCTTCATCAGTCAACATTCAACTTTTTTACGTTTTATAAGACTATATAAGATTTAATTACTAAACTTTGTAAGTTTTGCATTATTACCAGAAAAACGACAATGTTTTCCTTTTTATTGCAAAAACTAGAAGTGCAGAAGTGCTCTTATAATCCTATAAAACGTTTCATGTTATTTTAAACTGAGAGGAAAATTATTGGGGAAAACAGCCTCATTTCTGATAATACGAGTACTTTACTTATTCAGTGTTAACGTTTCGTGGCATATTGTGATTTCGTCAAGATTCTAAATTGTTCTAAATTCCAGAAACAGTAGGTATCTAACTATCGTAGATTTGGTGACATTGTGATTTTGATATATACCTACAGATAATGATTGCTAGAAGCCTCAATGTCGAGAATGAGTTCAATTACGCACGAGGTGTTCTACACATTTTGACGGCATTCAATCTAAGTAATTTGGTAAATGAACGAAATACCTCATGAAAGCATCTTCCACAGTATTAAAATAGATTTGTGGAGGAGGTAGCCATTTTCTTGTTTAGTTTCGATTTACTAGTTGTGTACGGATATTTAGTTGCAATAATAAATATGTGCATTTCTTATTTATAATCGTAAAACTAAATTCTGTAAACGTTTTATTGCCCTCATCACAACAAGTTGTTTTAAATTTAGAACTTCGGTTATCTAAGCTTTTGTTTTATTAGTACTTGACGGTTGCATTTAAAAATGTAATGCCTTCCTGGTTGGCAAGTACCATTCGTAAACATTACGAAGTCGTTACGTATTGACTGATGACAGATATCTACCTATATTGCATATTTTTGTATGCGTTACAAGGAAAATAACCAATTGGCTAGCGTTTAAGTTAACAAAAAAGATGGCATAGAAATATACGAAAGTCAAGCTTACTTTATTAAAAGAATGTGCATTTTCCAGTAAATAAGTCAACAGATGTTAGTCCGTTAGTGTGAATTCGAAGAGGTTTGTTTAACAACTAGCTGAAACAGCTGATTTATATTATTTACTGAAAATTAAGTAAATAGAAAAAACATAAACTTGGTTTATTAGTTAACGAACTAATTTTTTGTTGAAGCGTTTACTAACTCTCACTTCAGTTCATTAAATCTTAAACATAGTGTCCGTGTAGAGTCTAAAACAGACTATCTTGAACTGTGAAATGTTCCTTGCTTAGTTAAGTTAATTAACTTAAGTCAGCAAAAGCTATTATCTACAGTGTTACAATCATTCCAGTGCTATTAAAACATTTCTGACTTTCTTATAGAACCATTTATTAAACTCTTCAAATACGCTTCAGTTTCGACGATCACCCCTTTATTGGACGAATATATTTCCGGCACTTTTTGAGATTTGCGCATGGGTAATGGTCCCTAGGAGGCAAATCTGGAGTATACAGTAGATGCGGAAGCAATTGAAAGCCCAATTCATGTAATTTGGCCATTGCAACTAACAACTTATGATACAGTGTATTGTTTTAGTGAAACAGCACCTTTTTATTTTTCATTTGGGGCCATTTTTCTGCAATTTCTTTCTTCAAGCGCACCAATAATGGCGTATATTATTCGCTATTGAAATATATTCTCTTTACAAGATGGTCGATGAATATTATCCACATCATGCGCATTCCAAAAAATGGACATCATAAGATTGCAATGCTTTTTGTTTCGCATATACCTATACCTCTAACCAGCTCTCTGAATCATCAAAACCTTGTTGTTTTTGGTCAACTATGACCAGATACAATACAGTACATGGTCCATTCATATCATTACTACGTCTAGTTCACAAACTCTTACCTTGCGGTTTTTAATACGATTTTCTTAATTATTTTTGTTTTTGAGGTAATAGCCTCATTTAGGAAGCCCAAAGTGTTCAGTCTCATTTGTGTCTTTGCAACCGCGTTTGAATTCATAAAACCAGCGACAAAGGGTTGCTTTCGATGGAACATATTCCTTATAACACTTTTCGAGCCATTCAGTATTTTTCCTATCAAAGAACAGTGTTTTATCAACATACAAAACTCTTTTCCTCTTCTTATAGTTTTGACAAACTAAAACTTCGATGTTTCGATGACCAATGGTCGAAATATCAAATTTCAAAATTTATGCTTTAAAGATTGGTGCTAATTAAAAATCACACGAATGTTATTAGAGTTGGTAACCATTTATCAGTCTCAGGACTTTTGGAACAACTCTGGTAGTCTTATTCCTTAATTTTAGCACATAGTACCAAACATAACAGATACATGGTAAGTTATGTTCTTCACTTTATTCTGCTTCATCTGCTACTCGTTTATTAAATTTTGTCATTTTGAGGAATGAATACAAAGAAGCATTTGTAGTATACTCTCTATCCCCTTTCCATCGCTATTTCATGCTTCTTTTGAACTTACGTTGAGAAATTTATTCATAGCAGATTGTGGCAAGCTTGTAAATATTTCCAAGACATTTGTAATTTGAACATGCATCATTTAATTCTCCATGATCCACTCATCTTTTTTTCCATAATCAGATGTTAAAAGCGAATTTTGACACCATGGCAACAATTTACGAATGGCATTAATAATAATAACACCATTTTGATTTGTTAACACAATATCTGTGACTACAATTTAAGGAAAACGTTAAAAAGTTGATTAAATAATTAACGAGGTTCTAAACATCCATATTTTACCTTATTAATTTTACAGACTTCAGCTAATTGGCTCACAATACAAAATATACTTTTAGCCAAAACCAACATCCATCTCATACAAGAAAAACAATTATTTAAATTTCTACTGTTAATAATTAAGGATCAAAAGCCTACTTATTAATGTTTTATTTAAATAAGGACTAGTTAGAAACATATTAGAGGCAGAATTAGGAGTACAAAGGAACAGAGAAAGGTCTAGATTAAAAAAAGACTTTTTGTGTTTCATTCCCACCAGCTACTCGTGCTGGTGGGCGGGCAGTTCCTCCCACCTACACTGTAGTGCAAAGCCGGAGGGTAGGGCATAAGGCCCTCTTCAGCCTCCTTGCAGGAATCGTGGGAATGGGTAGATGGTGTGGTTAGGGACAGAAAGATGAGACAGCCGAGACGAAGACAGAAGAGAAGTGAAAGATTATCTGTGGAATATTACTGCCCCAGCATTTGCCGAAGTGATCCAAGGATCCGGCTTGGAACCGGTGACCTCCCGAATGCTAAGCAATGATCTAGAGCACTAAACCACGCCGCTCAGTGGTCTAGAATAGATTACTGTTCAGAAATAGTTAAGGATTTAGAATGTTCTAGTTTTAGAGAAAATTAAAGATTAGCTCACGATAGGAAGTACTTGAGTTACGGGTTCAAGCAGTCTTCGGACTAATAACTTTATTATCTAAACGTCTGTTAAGGATGAACCAATAGGTTTCTTTTCTTACCAATTTTGAACATCTTCACCTAATATAATTTTGCGGATATGTTTCGTACAATTGGTTATGTACTATTTTCTATGCAAAACTCCCGAATCTCCCTAATTGGATTTGTAATTTAATTATATGAAGAAATCATAGCTGCTTACCTATATAACTGCTTAAATATGTTGAAAATAAGTATACGCAGTTGAAAATCTTTGCTAGCACAGTGAATTTGCTAAAATCTTAACTATAAGTCAGCTAAATTAGACCCATTAAAATTATTTATCATTTAGCTTTATCCTTATTTTGCTCTTTATTAGTAAGGATTGTCATTCTTTTGTCGTTCATTGCAAAATTAAATTAATTAAACAGTGATTTCACGTTGCAGTCTATTTCTAATTAAAGCTTAATTGATTGAATATTCTCTGCCAGTGTCCACCAATTGAATATAATTTACAATATTAAATGTATAAATGTAGCCAGATTTGACTGAATACGCCCGTTACTTCGAAAATACAATTCGTAATTAGTGCTGATAATTCATATAATGCGTCAACGAATTCAATTTAAATTTTAATTAGAACAATAGACCTGTCTTCGTTTAACGTTCGATCGCAATTACAATCGAAAAATTCATTCTTTTTAATATTTAACCGTGAGCCACAGCTAATGTGCAATTAACATTAATTGGAATTCGTTGAAATCGTACATGTCAATGAGCTTTACTGTCGATTGTGATTTTTGATGTACGAGGGATGGTACAAAAGTAGTACTCTAGAGATGGTTCACGTAAGGGATGCATAATTTGAAATTTAGTTCTTCTTTGGATTTTCATTCTTCTTTTTTATTTCAATAATAATGATCGTTTAGTTCTTATCCCTGTCGAAGTACCAGATCTTTATGCACCACCCACCAAAGCTACATGGTACTGTAACCTCTCCGACTTTAATCGTTTTTACGAAAAATACCAAAATACTACCGAAAATGTTACGTCCTGTTCAAATCTTGCTCAATTCCGAAACAACATTTTCTTAATATATTAAAAATAGAAGGAATTAAAATCCTTATTCGTCTAAATATTGAGGTTGAAACCGATCGTGGGATATGGCTTTCGGTTCGTTGTGCCTAGTTGGAAGGACGCGTTCCAAATGTGAGATCTTTGATCTTAATATTTAGACGAATAAGGATTTTAATTCCTTGTATTTTTAATATATTATATCTTCGTCTAAGAATCCATCGGAATCAACAGTGTAATTCAATGCCGGTAGGAGTATTAGCCCTCATTTATATTTACATTTGCTTAATGTTAAACATCCTGCATCTTAAGATACTTAAAGATAAGTCGTACTTATTTACTTCGGTGCAAACAGGCACCGTTCTATTTTCACATCGTCCATTTCGTCTTTTTATTCCTAACCATTGATCACATCCTAATTTAGTGGTTATATATGTACCGGCCAAACCCGATTTCAGGACAAACTAGTTTTGCCTAGGCTAAACTAGTTCTTCCTATACGCGATAGGATTAACAAGTATAGCCTAGTCCAAACTAATTTGTCCTAAGCCCGATAGGATAAACCAGTTTAGGCTAGTCCAAACTGATTTGTCCTGATATAAATACACACACTCTAGAATAAACTGGTGTGGCCTAGTGTAAACATTATAGTATATCTAGATAAACTGAATAAAATACTCCGTAATTGGAAAAATAATCATTTTTATTAACCATAATGAATCGTCGTTAAAAGTTATGTATAATTGGTAATACAAACAATCATACTATAACAAATAATAAGTGTTTTTTAATAGAAGCAATAATCATATATCAATTATTAAAATTGTTATTTATTTTTACATGGACTGCTTTGGTGGCACTTAGAATTGCAGAGTATCATTGCCTTCTTGCACTGGCATCTATTCGTGAAACAGTTTTTTTTTTGCAGCTGCATCTCACAAAACCTATCTATCATAATATAACTAGCCTAAACTGGTTTATCCTATCGGGCTTGGGACAAATTACTTTGGACTAGGCTATACTAGTTAATCCTATCGCGTATAGGGAGAACTAGTTTAGGCTAGGTAAAACTAGTTTGTCCTGAAATCGGGTTTGGCCGGCACATATACAACTTATAGATGTCCTTGGTTTCCATTTATTTGAAGCGTTCCTTGATAATTTTGTGTAAAAGTGGAGTATAAGACACCTTCCATGAAGTTTCTTCGAATATTGTAATGCTGCCAATTTACATAAAACAGTAAATTCGAATTAAAAAGTTCGCATATGTCTGCTTTCCTTTAATGAGAAGTCTCTTTTTGTGGTCACCTAATGAAACAGACTCATTATTGGACTAGATATGTGTTTGAAATTGCACTCGTGAAAAATAGCTTCTTTTATTTGATTAATTTCATTAAACAATTAAATTTACTTCACAATTTTTTTTTTTAGGCTGAACACTAAACTAACTAAACTAAATAATCACATTCAAACCAATTTTAAATGACCAAATTGAATTTGGAATTTTCACCTTTTTAATGTCGTGTTATATATAAATAGTTTTATGTATATACATATACTAAAACTATTCAACTAATTAGAAATATTCACATGGTGACGTAGATAATCACTGCTACTGTTGCTTGAATTATTTAATAATTGTTTTTAATAGTTGGTTTCCTGTAACTAGAGCCTACAATTAAATCTCTGTTGATGTTTTTATTTACTTCTGATTTCTCTATTTTCGCGTATTTTTGAGTGTATAATAATTTAGATTTTTTTTGTGCCAAGCTCAGATATTTAAATTTTATGGCGTCAATCGGTTTGATTGGTTTTCCTTATAATGTAATTTTAGTAGAAAATAATAATTAAATAATAATTAAAGCCTTAATCAATTAATTAATATAAATTTTTAACAATTGTGGAGCTTATTACATTGGTCAAAGGGAGGAGACATTTATGTAAAAATTAAAGAACATTTAAAAAATATCGTTAAAAAGATACTAAGACAGGCTTCTGAGAATATTGTGTCTCTTCAGTCCACCACCTAAATTTAAATAAGATAATTGTTCTTAACAGCGGTATTAATAAAAGTAAAAGCTGCATCTTCTAGAAACTTTAGAAATCAAAAGAGTCCTCCTCAATATGAATTTAGTACTCTCCACTTAATTTATGTAGTTAGGTGTTTGTATTACACCACTAGTTTTAAACGATTTAGTATAGATTTACTGATAATAGTTTTATGACAGAAACTTGTCGAGTTAGTTTTTAAATTTGGTGAAACTTTCTACTGTTTTATTATTACATTTTTACGTAAAAATGCATTTTACTTGTTATTGAATATGCAATAAATTATGTTGCTGTTGTTTTGATTTTAAGGAATTGTTTTGAACGTAAAATATTTGGAGCACAACCGTTTTATTTCAATCGTTTAATGTGTAGTTGGCAGCTGTTACCAGTGGTATTGCAATTTTCCGTTAAATTCAGGGTAAAGTAGCAGAAATGACAAAAAATGGCATAATCCAATAAATCGTCTAAAATTAAATCGAATATGGCATCTGAAGCATGTTAAAGTAGTCACTAAAAACGAATAGAACCAACGGAAAACTTCCGCTTTTATTTTTTTATCTTTTTTCTGACAAATTACACAGATTCCATTTAATAGCAAAAAAGACACAAATGGTAAAGTCACTTTCACAAAGAAAGACGAATACAATTTCGTTATGCCTGAGTTGTCGTGGTAAAAATAAATTATGAGCACTTGGATGTTGAAGGGGAAGAAATCAGCAAAGGAGTGGCTGTCATTTCGAAATTACAATATTTGGCGAGATTGATTTACGGGCTTAAACCAGAAACCGTAGTAATTTATATTTATTGTTTTCGCTAATACCCAAACATTAATTTGATTAATTAAAGAGCTACAACGAGGTTAACTGTCAGTGTATTTAGGGTAAACATTCCAATGAATCGAAAGAAAATATTAATTTGCGTTTTAATATAACTTAAACTGTTTGTGGTGTAATTTTCATAAACTGCATGAACCATTATATAAAAAAAAACGAGTAACAACAATTGGCAACTTAAAATCTAAAGTATACAAAGAATCACCAAAGTTTAGAACTACAAGCTACTTTTAGTTTATAATTTATGTAAAACTAGGGGAAATATAGGTAATGTTATGAAAAGTAAAACAAACAAATCAATTTCAAATAATATTGTATATTTTAAATTCTTAACAATTGTTTCACCCTACTAGGGCATCTTCAAAAGACTACTAATATGGTACCACATATAAGCTGACTTATATACTATCTTACATTGCTGATACTTGTTAGGTATTTGTTTAAATATGTCTCGAGGTATATAACTAATTTATTGAACACAAAAATATACGATAAACATTTACATATTTGACAAATAGAATATTAAAGGAGACTGTGGTAATTTAAATAAAATAAAATCAAAGAGACTCACCCCTGCACACCACAAACCATTTTTTAAAGGAAAAAAAGACTTTAACTTTTTTGTGTTTCATTCCCACCAGCTACTCGTGCTGGTGGGGGGCACTCCATCCGACTTACACTGTAGTGCAAAGCCGGAGGGTAAGTCACTAAATCACCCTCGGGGTGTACAGGAACGAGTCTCTTTCATTTTATTCTATCTATCTGACAGTTTGATTATTTATACAATACCTTAAACTTCGCAGCCGTGCCGACCAATCAAGAAATAGCTATCATCGTGTATTACCGTTAACAGTCGTGTACGTACAAATTTTGAACACATTTAGAAACGAACCACTAACTTTAAATCTGCAACTGCCTTTAACGGTCAATTGCGCTTGATTTGAGCTGTTTGTGGTATTTGTTGTGCTCTTTAATCAGTGTTTTTGAATATTTGTTTTATTAAATTAAAGAAATACTGAAATAGCAATTTTCATTGCTTCGTATCTCAATTATGGATTCAGAAAGGAAAGTAGAGTATGTTCTATAAATATTTACTTGAAAAAAAAATACACAAGTGTTTTTCAGAGATGACAAAATGAAAATTTTAGTAGTTGATCTTCAAATTTGAAAATTATTATTCTATTTCAGAATTTCTGTCCAAATGATTATAAACAGGTCGGTTCGTTGGGGATGGTGGTGGGTTTGTAGTGCTTTTTAAATGTAATTTAATTTTTATAGTTTGCTTTATGTTACTATTGTCTAAATAAATATGTATTAAAAATAAACTATTTCAGTTCATATTTTGTTTGTTTTTTTTATATATATATATATATCTTCTATGTATTCTTACGTTTTTGAAAATTGTTCAGATATTATTTGAAAATAATATGATTGTTTAGTCTCCAAATTATCGTTTAAGTAAATTATAAATTTGTCACCGTTCATGTTAGTTGTCATGCGAATTCTAATGCTGTCGAGATGGTCTGTCTTATGTCTTCCGGAGATAAGCGCGTGAGAACGGTAAGGGCTCTTGAGGACATAGAAACGAACGTTGAAAATAACAGATAAAATAGAACCACCGAACGAACCACTCGATAGCAAAACATAATCGTAGATTCCATTTAGTTAAGTTTTATACGTAAATATAAGTTTTGCTTTTGTATAATAATTAGTGATAGTGAAAGTGAAGATTTTTAATTAATGCAAATAAATATAGTTAAACAAACACAATATCGTTTTCCTCAATATCTGAGGTGGTCCTTCGAAGGAAGATTTATCACGAACACGCTTCCACGCTGCTTCAATGATGCCATTTGTAATTTAATACAGTAATTTTGTTTAATATGTTAACCAACATATATTGCTTTATAATTACTATTGACTGCAATACTTGGTTCTATTACTTTTAGGCTATAATTATAATAAAAAGTAAATAAACACGATTAGTTACAAAATTGTAAAATAATCTGCAGTTAATAAATCTCCGCACTGTCTTCTATATTTATTATTTGAAGAGATCTTTTAATTTTATAACTCGTAGTAAAGTCCAAGAGAAAATGATGAACACACATGAAAAAGTGCAGGTTTATAAAATTCAAATGTGTCACGCCTACATTACTCTGATTGGTCGGCACGGCTGCGAAGTTTAAGGTATTCTATTATTTATACAGGGTCATTCAAAATGAGTGGTACATTAGACGTTTTAGGAAAAATAAGCAAGCTGTAGGTATGAAAATTTGGGAGTAGGGATTATCAAGGGTGATGTCGGCCACTTCCGATTATACCGGCAGTTGATGTCAACTTTCTTATTTAAATGGAATAGTATATTTTGTACGATGAATTCGTATGAAACATAAAGTTCTAAGGTGACTTTAATAACCAACTTGTATACCTAAGATAATTTAATTTATTGGAAAAAAGATTGCACCGCAACCCAAATTATAAAAAATCATAACTTTCATAAACAATGACTTAGAATGTTGAAATTTTTACTAGTTATAGCCAAGTCAAGTCATAAGGCAAACGTCATGCCAAAACTAAGCTGTATATTTTGTACAGGGCGTTCAGAAAAAAAATCCAAAGTTTGAAAACTTCAAACACGAATAACATCATTTTTTCAAATGACACCTAGCATATTTTATCATTCGATTCCTTTTTTATCCTCTATGTACCACTAAGTTTCTATCTCGTTGTTTGATCTTGTTCGCAGACTGTTTGTATCGACTCTTATATCCATTTATTTACTTTATATAGTTTTGATTATTTCCGGAAAATTTTCGTAAGTTCCTTTTGTGTTTCCAGTCCGTTGTATGATTTATGACCCGCGTTTGTCACTATTATCGATCGCCTGCGGTATTAGTTCATAACAATACGTTCCCCCTTGTTTGCCCGGAAAGGGGTAATATGAGGCAGCAGAAACGCTAAAATACGTGCCGTATTTCGTGGATTAATTGCTCCTCATGTAATTTCTCAACGCTGTTACTGTTCATAGTTTATTATCTTAAAACTTCAAATCGCATAGCGACTGTCCAGAGTGAATGTCGTCATTTTCTCACACACATTTTCGTTGCAAAAGGACATCAAATTAATCCCTAAGCACCGCATAAGATTTTACATATCAAAAGTTATATTTTTTTTATAAAGAATTGATGAATAATGATTATAGTACGCATAAACTATTGATTTGAAGAGTCATTAACGCGAACTCATTGAGAAGAAAACAAAGATAACTTAGCGTCTATCATAAACTATTATATTAAAAAGAAAAGAAGAAAAATAAATAACCATTACCTAGAGAAAATAAACAAACACAAACTAGAGAATTGTTTTAATTGTAAAATCATAGAAAATAGTCCACTTAATGTAAAATCCATATTATGTAAAAATAAAACCATTGATCCCTTAGAAAAAGTGGTGTTTATCGTTTAGATTGTAATTCGTGCAATTTTATTTATATTAGACAGAGTGACAGGTCTATTAATAAACGCGTTTCAGAACATAATAACGCCATTAACAAAAAGGATAGCAAATGTGGTTTTGCTGAACATTGCATTACTAATAATCATCATCTAGACTTGGATAAGATAAAAATTTTACATTGTAACATCGCAAAAAGCAGGAAACTGTCTCTCCTTGAAAATTTAGAAATAAGAAAAGCTGTTCATAATAAATGTAATCTTGTAAATAACCAACTAGAATTAGTATCCCATAATTCTCCTTTGATTTTGTATAAATTATAACTTATCTTCCCCACCACGTTTCTTGTAATTTAATAGTATAAATTGTTTGAACACATTTTACATATTTAGTAATCTTTTGTATTCTCTAGATAACGATCGAATCAATTGTAGTATGTAAGCTTTCACGACCGGCGTCAATCGAAATAAGATAACTTATCGGACTTTTGGGTCGTGATCTATAGGCTTTTTTGTTGCCTGACGTTTCGTCAGCGGCTGCGGCTGACATCTTCAGAAGCGTTTGTCGGATCGACCGAAACAATATTGTCGAGACAATAAAAAGTTCGTGAAACTTATTTATTTTTCTTCTTTTCTCTTTGATTTGAAATGTTTCACAAAAAGTGCACTATTCAAAGATTAAGTTTTCTTAACAATTATATTGTTTAGATAAATGATATTTTAAATTATTTTCAACTAAATTTAATTATTTTGCATTTAAATCACTTTCAATGTTCCAAAATTTAATAATAGAAGGATTTTATGTTAGTTTGCATAATAACACAGTAGGTGTCTGGTTAAAATTGAGTCATGCAAATGTGACGCGTACATAAGCCATTTAACAAACTATATGAGAACATATTAAATATTCAGCTGTCTATTCTAATCGGAAATTAATTATTATTTTCTTAATGAGCTTTTCATTTGGCACTTACGAACTTACCCCAATTTTAATGAAAGTATTCACTTAAGCGTGAAAGCATATCAATACGCGGGGAAAGATTTATGGGTGGTGATTTATATAATATAATATGTAAGTATATAAAATATTTGTAAGCAATTTAAAAGTATATACTTTGTTACACAGATTGGCGAAAGTTCACGTTGGATCGAAGAATGTGTAAAAATAATTTTGTTAAGAAAATCAATTTGTTAGGGGATATCTCAAATTGATATATATCTCTCAATTGATATTAAAGATATTTGTTTGCATTGAGGCGGTTGCTTGCAGGGTTGTAAAAATTGCTTAAACTATTTATAGAAATTTTGATAGTAGTGACGCCAAATTTAAATGATATCTAAATAAGTACTGTGGTTTAGATAGCAAGATAAGAAAAGATAGAAAAATAAGACAAAAACGAAAAGAAAACTGATTTCTGTTAATAATAATTAAAATTGTGAGATATAGTCATATTAAAAAGACCCCAGTATTGAACTCTGAGGGTGACTGTTACGTTGATGGAAACTAGAAAGGTCATCCTTTCCAAAAATCCTTGGATGTAAAGTCGACCATCGAAAACAGAATGTACTACTGGGTGTCCCATTGGATGTGAGCAAGTATGACCAAATTTTTTTTTAATGGTAACGATCTTGTCGGTTAAATGTATAAAAAAATGCAGAATTTTATACACATTAACATGTCGCATCGAAAATAGGCGAATTTCTTCTAATTCAGTTAGTTAAAAAATATATACATTGAGAGGTGCTACTTTCTTGTTTTAAGAACGATCCAAAACTTGTTTAGACACTTAATTAATATTAATGGCGTGGTTTTATTATTATTATTTTTTAAGAAAAACATACTAACTTCACTTTCTTTTATTGACGCCATATTGAACTTGTCCACACTTGAAGTCAGCTACATTTCGTTCGTAACATCTGAGACAATCTACATGTATCATACACATTTTCTTTCTCTTTCTTTAGTTGTTTTAAAACTTCAAGTTATATGAAGGAATAATAAGTTTTCAAGATTGATAATTGACTGTACAAAAAAAAACATCTGAGACATAATTCAGTACATAAACGAACGATATTTTTATAAGATGACAAGCATAAAACGGCAACACTCACTGTTATTGCCATTATATACCCCCTGATATGACTGACATTTTCCATTTACAAAACGGGCAATGGTGTGAATAATACAGCAGATAAGAAAAAGTGTTGGAGGAGCTGCATACATCAACAACTATGAAATATTATACAACACACCATATCATCCCTGGCTTTTGTTATAAATGAACCCTTAAGGACAAGAAAAGCTGTATCTAACTAATAACCAACAGACATATGTCTAACATGACACAGTGCATCTTTGTGTTAACAACAACAAATGTTTGAATGGAAATACATGTTTATATGTAATCCTGCTGGTAGTGGTAAATGAAATCCTTATAAACCAAACAAACAATTGTACAATTCGAAATAAATGGGGACTGTACGTCATTAATGACATGTAAATAGTAAAATTGAAACACTGCTTCATGTTATTCTGAAAATAAAATAATAACAGACAAATACGACTAGGTCTTAACCCCCTGAGGATTACGTACCATCATATTATCGTTAAGCTAAGTGAATTGTTATTTTGCGTAATTATCTAGTAAATTTAAAATATTAAGTATACTTGTTTGTGATTCTTGAAGAAAGGAAGACATTCAAAGTCAATGAAATAGTGGGTCTATTAATTTTTTTTGAGTGAAATTGACCAAATTTGGACTTCCACAAATTAGGTTGATAAGACACAGCTTTACAATATTATATCATCTAACGGCGGCATCTTCAGAAGTTGAAAAGTATTTAATATTACATTATAACAGTAAAGGATTTCATTATTTATTACTAAGTGGGGTTGTTATAAATGCATTTATTGCTCTATCTCGTTTAATACTATTTCTCTGTTAGAACGTAAGTATTATTTTTACGTTTTTCTTTGACGTGTAAAATTTAACGTCATTTTTTATATTAACTGAAGTTTTATATAGGTGAAGGCTTTTACGGCCGGCGTCTATTGTACTTTGGGTATTTGGCTTTGAGTGTTCTGTGTGTAGAAATTATTTCCCGATGTTAGAATTCTCAAGGGTGACGTGGTTGTCGTCTTGGTTATCTCGAAGATCGCTCGGTCTTAAGTGTTAAGATACATCGGAAAATAATTTCCATAAACAACGACCGAAAAGGCCGAAACCAAATACACGGAATATAATTAAATTTTTGTTTGTTTTCTACTAGATGGTTTGTGAGGCCCGAGATATGTTTATAGTTTTTAACATGTTCCTTCATTCTATCTTTAAATGTTCTTTCTGTTTGTCCTACACTAGCTTACAAACGTTGCAACTAGTTTATCCGAAAAATAAAAGGATGAACCAGTTTTGCCCAGGCCAAGCTAGCATATCCAAAGTGCAGGACCAAAGTATTAGTATTAACCCGAAATAATTTTGTATTTCTCCATTCTCTCTCGAGATTAATTTAAAACGTAATCTAATTAAACTTAACTTAACCTTACTAAATATAACATACCTTAGTCTAACTAATTCTTAGCAAGTTGCCGTCAAGGATGTGGAAGTTTTACTTTTTGTCAAAAACAGCCCGCAGATATTCTAAACGTTTGATATATCCGGGTTGGCTCTTGGTGAATAAAATTTTGCCGTAATTTAGGAACGAAGGAACGAAACTCGCAGCTTCGACAGTAAGGCAATTACTTCTCGATCCAACCGTAGAAATGCCTGACGCTACGCTGATGTTATAATCTAACGCGGCTTGCGATATCTTCTTCGAAGTGAAATGAAAACAACAACGGAATTTTAAGCGAGATGTGAGAAGGTTTGATGTTTAGAATTATTCGAGCTCGATAAACAAATCTAACTTATTGATATTCATTGCGGTATTTAGTAATCACGTGTTGCCTGTTTTACATCTACCTTCCACTGAATAGTTAATCAATCGTCAACACCTAATAAATATTCTAACTAAAATAAATTAGCAATTAAACGAGATGCATTTACATTTGCTACTGTATTCTAGAATAAGTACAGTTGCCATCTACGTATCTATAATGTTTGTTAACGTTTACAAAATCCATGAGTATTCAAATTGATACCACTAAGTATCTGTATTTTTCTTACATTTTCCAATTTCTAGTTTCTATCTATCAAAGGAATTAAGGTACAAATTAACTGTAACTAAATAGCAGTAACTAATAAATGTATTTAGTCATAGAACACAGTAAGTAGCTCGAACCCCAATGCCAAATCACAATGCTACATGTACTAAGCACTTTTCGGTAACAACGTTACCTTAAATATATAATCAACAGAAACAACTACTCAGAGGGTTACTACCCCTATCGGCACTGAATTAGACTGTTGATTCAGGTAGATTCTTAGACGAAGATACGAAAGATCTCCAAAAAAGAATGCATTAAAATCCTTATTCGTCTAAATATTAAGATCAAAGATTACCTTCTTCAGGGACTGAAGAGTACTGAAAAATAAAAGCAATGTTACCAATATAAATACTGATTAATATCATGGTCCAGTGAACATGGTTTAGTTTAGTCTCAACTGCAATGCTTAGCGGATTTTAGATAACAATAACAAAAAAAATTGTAAAAGTTAGAGTAAATAGCGGAAAACTAAGAATAGGACCTTTATCACTGTTAAGAGAGATTACCATATTTTTATAAATGTACATACTATCAACTATCAAGTAGGTAATTATTTCTAAATTAAAATTAATTTAAAATTGTCAACATTGATCCTATGATTTTCAGTAAGAATGTGTTGGGCAACACTTGATTTCTTTGTTCTACCAAACCTAGTGTGAGCCAAGTGCTCCTTGAACCTGTCTTGAATAGAGCATCTAGTTTATTCAACATATTTCTTATTACAATCTTTACAACCAATTTCATATATCCCCGACATTTCTAGAAAACGAATTTTATCTTTAGAGTTGCCAAGAACGGTTTGAAGAGAGTTAAAATTGAAACTGTAGGATTTCGAAAACCAAGTTTACAAAAAATACCATCGAATACCCGAGTAAATCTAGGTTCGTATAGAATAGAAATAAACTTAGTCGTACTGATGCCTTTTTGAAAAGTTAAGGATCTTAAAATGAGAGTCTTAAATTTAAACGTGTTAACTAATTTATCAATTGTATTACAATTATAACTATTGTCTTTGGCAATATTTTTAATGGTACAAAGTCTTTATGTACAACGAACTTAGGACTAGCCATTTACGTTGACTACAATGATTAGAATCATTAGTTGTAAATCTATAAGCACTAGTAGGTTTTCTATAGATTTCGAATCGGTACACTTGGAAAAAGGGAATAGACATGAAATGAAACTAAGACCTCACTACTTTTTAACTTAATGTTTTTAACTTTAGCGTTAAATTCTATAGATTTCTTTACTGAAAATCTAGATTGTTTAATTGTGAGACTGTTAAATTCAGGTGTCAACCATTTGGCTAGTCTATGTGTATGGTGAATTAATTCCAGAAACAATTGGTCGCATCGACTTTCTTGGTTTGCGTATCTTAAACAAATAATAGATATGCGGAAATATAGGGCCTGATACTGTGACGGACGTGGCGTTTTGGGTGGAATTGACCCGCGCCGATTGCAAAAATAGAGTGGAGTTTGCCTTTGCCGCGTTCTAGAAAATTCAAGACAACTACTAGATCATTCGATTTGGTTCGAGAGTAACCTAGTAACGTCCATTAAACTGTATAAGTAAGCGACAGCGATAGACAATTTAGAACAGTTGACGGAGAATAGTTGACAGGTGACGTAGAACAGAAGTTGACAGAAAGAGAAGTGTATAGAAAAGTGTTTACGAAAACATCTTACTTACTTACTGTTATTGTTTTGGGTACGCACGTAACATTTCTGTGCGCACTAGTTCTAATTTATTTTTATTGAAATAAATTAATATCTCGTTGTAGAATACGTGAAAGCTCAACGAATAAAATAAAAAACGTTGTTATTTATGCTATCTTTACTTAACTCTTTACTTAACTACCCCCTGTACATTGTAGAAATACGATCGGAATGTGTACACGAATACAGTGTTGATTGGTAATAGACTTTTTTTGTATGGCGGTCTAAATCTACCTTTTTAATTTTTTTCTGTAGTTTTGATGTTATCGGTTACTTTCAATTAATGTTTACCGTCAATTCGAATACGCTTTTTTCTACATGTCTCATTTGTTTCGACACCTGATAAGGATGCTTGTCGAGAACAATGGTTACTGTTTCTAAATGATGTCCTATAAACCTAATGATATCCGGCAAATTATACTGTAACGTTCGGGGGTTCAACAATCACAACTCGAAGAACAACAATTTATTTATACTAATATTAATTAACTTTACTACCAATTACACTATTTATTTATGTACAGTTACTGTCTGTATAACACTTCTCACTTTTCTATTATTTATTTACTACGCGTCTCGATTTATTTCTCACATTATTTTCACGACCATCAATTTATATCTGAACTCTTCACGACCATCAATTTATATCTCCACTCTTCAGCATCGTTAATTTATATCTGAACTGAACTGAACTGAACTCCTCGGCGATTGTCTTTCCGCTTATATACTGTTCCGTTAAATTTCCGGAACACTCCCGAGAAACAGAAAAGTCGGGACCATTTTATTTTTCGCCGAAATATCGAACAAGTTTCCGCGAAACACAAATACACTAACATGTCCTTATTTATTACGCACACACTTGGAGTTACGATATACACGTCGCGGCTCGGCCGCAACCGGCTCACTCACATACATGGGCACTCGAACGCACACAAGCAAACACGCACTCGTTACAATACACTCATTGTTATGAAGGACAAAAATATCTTTAGGTTGAAACGGTTATTAATACTTCTTTTACATATATTTAATACATTTTTTTCGACAGTAATCTACACCTTCTTTTAATCTACTGTTAGGGAGATAATATTTAAGATATGTATCTGTAGATGGTTAACAAGTTCCTGATATAAACTGTACCTTATACTAAATTTCCTCATATACAGGCAACACATGCGAGATGTCTTAAAACCAACGTTAAGATATAAAGATAGCTATACTTAAAAGCATGCTTCCCAAGTTTGATTAAACGTGCAATAAAGGAAATTGGTTGTTGCCCGCGGGAAATATTCTGAGTTGAGGTTGTACGGTGCTCATTCGGTTACAGTTACTAACATGACTGTATAATTTTCATGCGAAAACTTTATTTTATAACATAGGTACGTCAACTTCATCCCAATGTTAATCCAGAAATTCTGAATTGTTATTACACGAATTTAATCAAATCCAAATGTTGGGTGATTATCATAAATTTTTAATTATTTTGCTCCTTGCATGTAAAAGAAAATGTTTCTAAAGTTTGTTTCAATTTGGGGAGTTTTCTGTAAATAAATACGTTGTCTAATGATTGATGCTGATTTTTATTTTTGGTCTACTTGAAATACAAAATTTAATTAGATTTTTTTTAGAGATTATGAATGTACGTCTAGGCAAAATTTTAAATCTTTACTATAACGAATACCATTCGCGTTCTATTAAAAGCACACTTGCGGCATAATTGAACTATATTACTACTAATTCCACGATTGGCATCATTCAATCACCGCATCGGTTCATACATACCTCTAATTAGCATTGCGTGGAATTATTGGTATCTTCTTATAATTGCTAATGACTAAATAACACATAATTATTGACTTATTAAGGTATTTGTATTTAATTTAGAAGTATACATCGCTATTGGTCATAGACATTGGTCATACGAATCTGAGTTTTTTGAATTGAATAGAAACATTTTGATTAAGTCTAGATTGAATGGAAAATTGCAGTTTTTCTTGCTGATCATTTTTTAAATTCAAAATGTTTACTGTTGTTTTTTTTTTTTTTGGTATGAGAAACCAGAATCTAAAGTCTATACCTTTAGATACAAAATTTAACCAAAATTAATAGATTCACACGCAAAATGTAAATTGAGCAATTCATTATTTATTTACGGTTTTACACTATTAATCGAAAATTATGAGTGGGAATTGTATGATAATAATATTAATACTTTATTTCTTTGCATGCCTTATAGGTTGTTCCAAATTGCTCCTTTTATATTTATATACTTTTTAATAACAATTCTCTTGAAAATGCAAACTTTAACCAACATTTTTGTTTCACCCTCTTGTGTTTCACTTATCTCTAATTTTTAAGTTTACCCCTTATACTATATTTAAATCTGCTTTTTCTCTTAACATTGCCTCACATGTTTACTCGCACATTTCGCCTCTTAATTGTTCAATTATTAAGTCTCTCATATCATCTTCCGCCTTTTCTTCCCTTCATTCGTTCATGATCATTCTTACTTCATCTTTTTGAATCCCTATTGTAACTTTGCAAAATAACAAGTGGGATAACTTCCCTTGCCTTGGTTCACATAATCTGCAGATCCATTCACTATAATCTGTTTTAAAAGCCCTTCCTAAATTGTCGAATCTTATGTCTCGAAGTTCTCTTCTCGGCGGCGGCGGCAGAAAGTTAGTTCAACGACCTCCACACCTCTGAAAATGTCAGCCGCAGTCACTGACGAAACGTCAGACAGCAAACCAGCCTTTAGACCACGGCCCTCAATCTCGGAACATCATTTTTATAATAACGCCGGTCATTAAAGTCTACACACTTCAAAGAAAGAAATACTGCAATGTACCATTCAATCTAAAATTCACATTACAATTACTGAACTTTTTTCTATTCTATTTAAAAAAAATTGACAACACAGCCATTTTCGTATGCCATCGAACTACACAATGGCATAAACGACTATAATCTATTCCTGTGACCAAAAGTGACGTATGCTGGTTAGTATGATATTAAAGGCAATGATAGAATCGAAGGATGAGATAAACTGATTTGAAATTTGAAACCATATGCGTAAAAAACTTCTTAAAGATGCAGTAATTGTTTTGAATCTTTAAACTTCTAAACAAAAGTATGACATAATATGAAATCAGCTAATCAGAACACCGAATTTTTATACCTATATTCCATATTGAGTTAATTGTACATAAATGAAAAATAAATACATATTACCATTTAATGTCAATCACAAAATAATGAATTATAAAGACGTGTTTAATCTATATAAATTACATTTCGTTGAAAGGTGATGTGCTATATAAAGATGATGTGCTATATAAATAAAAATGTCAAATGATCATAGGTACACACCCTTAAATTTAATTGGTATTTTTGACCAAACGTTCGACCAATTTATGTCCCGGATTTCTAACTGACATGAGCCTTTTTAATTTTTTTCTATCACTGACGTTAAAGCTGAAAGCCAAAATATTGCTCTCCAAACAAGGAAATCGTTTCTAGTATTGAAATTCAATTACTGATAATGTGTTGTAATGTACGTAATAAACGGTAGTTGTCATTCATGATTTATTCTCCTTCATACTCATGAATAAATAATTTCATTGCTTATAGAGTAGAAAGCATTGGACAATCGAAATCTATTTTTTTTTCGAGTTACAATTTCAATAAGCCGATCTACCAGTAATGTACTTACCTCAAAAATTAAACGGTTCATGAAAAAGTTCTAGAGAATATTGTCATGAAGTGTACTTGCGGTTTCTGTCGAATATAATGGATATTCTCGGCCTTCTTAGATATGTTAGGAATATTCTAACAAGGATCATTAAAAAGACAATAGTAACACGAGAAGGTTGAAGAACGTTATAGAAGGAATGCTGAAAACTATAAAAGCGAGTGCACTGGGCGGACCCAGTGAGTTTGCTTTCATCGCGCGTTGACAGTGACAGGAGCGATAGACAGGCGATAGTCATAGAGTAGCGGCAGTTGAATGCGAGTATAACTAGTGGCGAAGAATACGGCGACGGGAGAAATAGATTTACTAGTATGAAAAATTGTGTAGACTTGTGTTAATGAGAACTGTAGTTAATTTTATTTTAATTGTTAATAAATTTCGCTGTTTTCGTTCGTTTAATTGTGTTTTCGTGACTGAACACATCACAATATTATTTTTAAGCTTTTAAGCATTAATGATTAGGAAACTTTATGATATATCTGAGCGTCAATCGATATCGAGATATTTGATGTAAAAGTCGTTGTTGCGTCCCTTGGACCACCAGCTGATTTATAACATTGCAAGATGTGTAACGTCTTCACGCCGATTTTCTAAATTATGATTTTTAGCTCTTTTGTTCATTTATTACCAGTTCCTTTCCTTTGTCAATTTAGTTTCGAATCCTTTCCTAATTGCATTACCATAAATCGCCCATAAATTCCAGTAATTTTCTCTAGCTGTAACTGTCAACCCCCTAAGCCTAACGTCCGTCAATTTGTATCATATTTCTGTCACATTTATAACCATAAACCAATACACTACAACAAGTTTCAAAACCCACCTTCCTCACTTGTAACACCCATCATCATTGTTCTCATCAAATTTAACCACACCTCCATCCCTTTCCAACTGTCTATAATCTATAAATAACCTTTTTCTATCATGAGAAAAAGAGACAAGATCAGACATCAGATCAAACGAGATCAATAACAAGCAATATCAATTAACATCAACTATCTAACTATCAACTACATATCAACTTATATCAACAAACAAGTCAAATCAATTAATCAATATTCAATCGACAATTCAAACGTGACGCAACGCTTCCCGGTACCAGTATTATCCGTGTATAAAGTGTAAATATATGTATAAAAAACTGCTTAAAGACTTTAATTCAACGACTTACTTCAACTACAAAAATTCAACACAAACACCTGGACTTCATCAAGTTGCAGTCCAGGACGATTCAAAGCAAATCGTAACAGTCGTTATTGAAGCATTCCCTTCTCTAATTTCTAAACTATCTATAAACGTATACTGTTCTTGCATATTTACTAAATTTTCATAAGAATGATTATTTTTTTAATAGAGAAATCAGTAATAGTAACAATTTAGATAGTAATATATTAATATGATAGTAATTTTTGAATTAATTCTTACCTACTAGTGATTACTTCTAATTAATGAGGAAAAAATTGTATTATTATTTATTTAGTTTTTATTAATTTTCATATATCAAGGTTTGTTTCTCATTATTTTTTTATTATGTTACTGCTATTCAATGGGTACAATTTTTCTTCAAGATACAATCAATATTTTGATTTTTTGTCACTGAGTTTCAAAGTAGAAAATAGGAGACTGTGGTAAAAAAATAATTAAATAAAGAAAGACTTATATGAGTGGACACGTGTTTCGCCCACTTCACACGTGAGTCTCACGTTGAGAATACCCACGTGTGAAGTGCGAAACACGTGTCCGCTCATATAAAATTTAGTTAGTGGTAATTAGGGTGAGTCTTTCTTTATTTAACTGAAATTGAAACTTAATATTTGGTAAGTAGACAAGGTATTTAATCTGTTTGTAAGTACTTAAAACGGAAATTTTAAAGTGTTGTATGACAATAATTACAATCACTCACTAATGAGCAAACGATGAAGTTTCCTAATTTCAAAAAGGATTAAGAGACGTCTTCAATTATGTCATTAAAACTCTCTTATTATTATTCGTTTGCGTTAAAAGTTCGTGGATTAGTATAAATGAGAATTGATTTTTACTTAATGAACTGTTCCGGAATTATTAAGAATCTACAAAGTTTCAAGAAGTGTAATTTTTCAACTGGGAAACGTGGCATTAAGACGAACAAAAGCAATAGTCGAAAAGTTATGTTCGAGGACCCTGGAAATTGCATCACGTTCGACCCTTTATTTTTCTCTTCGTTATTTTATTTTGTTCCATTGTCGATTTAATTCGGTTAATAGTGTCAATGAAGAGCTCCTGAATTTCGTTGGTGGATCGTTCAAAGAACTTCAGAGTTTTTCCAAATTGTTCCCCAATTTCAAATGACTCTGTTTACGTCGTTAGAGAGACTGATAATGTTACATTCTCTTGTTCTCATGTTTTCCTAAATCCGATAAACAATACAGTAATAAAACGAAACGACCATATTTCCTTCATGTATTTCCATCAAAGCACATTACTTGTTTGGAAAAGTCGGTTATGCAAACAACACATTTCAAATATATTTTTAGAACATCATTTTGTTGACATTTATATAAGTAACAAGTACAAAATATTGTAAAAATAAATAAAAAACACACTTGGAGGTTACAAATATTTAATGTTTCCACTACAATTATTTCAGCACACTGTGTTTCTTCAGGTGGTGAAAATATATTAATAACTTAATTAAATCAAAACACAAACGAACTTCGACAGGTATATTTTATATTATTGAAATTACAAGAATAAGAATAAATAATAAATGAACATTACGCCGTTCGTTTTATTGTTGGATTTTCTTTTTCCGTTTTCAAAAAATATGTATTGAATTTAAGTAACTAGTTTGTTTTCATATAAATATTTCTATTAGTATAATGTTATAATTATTCTGTTATTTAGGTAAGAAAGGTATACCTGATTTTAATGATATTTGAACAACCAATTTCAACATTTCTAAATCGGGGTATTTTTTTCATTTATTGTACTGTAAATTCTGCTCACTTTCTTTTTCATCGTCACGATTCATGTATTGCTGTGTTTTCCATATGGCATTTTCAGATGTACAAATTTTTACCTGAAGAGTACAACGGCTTTATTGTTACGGTCGTCTTGCACTCCTTTATATTTGGACTACCATAGTTCATTTGGTTAATGGCCACGTCAGAAGTTACTTAAGTTCTCACAATTTAAAAATGAGAGCGATCTTAACATTTTTTAAAAAATCAACTTCCTTATGTTACAATTCATTTCAATTCAACTAGTCTAGTGCTTTAGATCATTCCTTAGCATTTGGGAGGTCATTGGTTTCGAATCTGGGTCCGGCTGCTCTGGTCCACGTTTTCTGAGGTATCCTTAGATCGCTTAGGCAAATGCTGAAGCAGTAATATTCCGCAGATAATCTTTCATTTCTTTTCGGTCTTCATTTTGTCCGTTTCATCTTTTTCTTCCTAACCATACCACCCACCGATTCCCACGATTTCTGAAGGGAGGCTGAAGAGGGCCTTGTGCCCTACCCTCCGGCTTTGCACTACAGTGTAAGTGGGAGGAACTGCCTGTCCAGCAGCACGAGGAGCTGGTGGGAATGAAACACAAAAAAGTTTTTTGTTTCAAAATTGAGCTACCTACTTTTATTTTAAGTTATCAATAATCTGTTTTTATATGTGCAAGTAGTTAAACGTTGACTATTAAATGCTTCAAAAGTACGAATCAACGTCTTTATATCTTTTTTAATTGGATAACACCCAAATTAATTTTGGCGTGCAACGTGAGAATAACAGAAAAAACTCTTTTGCAAATAAAATTTTCTCAAAACTCAAAACAGTATGAACTTTAAAAACATCAAACTATCTACTGTTTAAATCGGGTACTGGCCTGCCTAATTCCTTGATTTCCATTTTCTGGTCGTGTGAAATTGAAAACCATCATCCGGTGTTCTGTCGGAACTGTGTCTATGTTGCTGGCGTGTTGGTGATAACGAATGGGTTCGAAATTGCTATCCATGTCTGACGGTTTCGACCAAGAAGTGTTCAAGTCTATTTGAATATTCGTTTTTTCTAAAACCGTAAATATTTCTTGTTTAAGTTTTTTTTTATATATACTCCTGTTTATTCATTGTTCAGATCTTGTTTTATCATAATCGCATGAAAACTGCCTTTTCGTATTCGGTTCATGAGCGTGGAATGTTGCTACAGACATTGCGAACTTACGACACTCAACAGTTGTTATTTCTGACACAACCGTATCAAAAGTGATTTAACTGACATGTCTCTCATTTTTATTCCACGTAGCAGGTAGAACATATTAATAATATGTTAGTTCTACCACGATACCTCTGAAATATTGAAATTTGATTTTTGGGAGTTTTATAATGAAAAAAATATATTTTTATTTTCAAATCCTACACCAACAACAGTGAATGTCTTTTTTTCCAAAGCCAATGTCAGGATTAAAATCTTAGAGCGTAAAAACATGGAGACAACATTTATGTGTGTCTTACCATTCTCGCTTTAACTCGGTCAGATTGGCTGTCTCTTTCCTAACCGCATGTCTCTCTACCAATCAGGTCGAATTAGAGCGAGAAAGCCGAACTACAATTATTTCCTATTTCAGGATCAGTTTTTACTATTAAATGCCGTCTCCATGTTTTTATACTGTAAGATTACAATTCAATACAAATACAACCTAAAATTCCTGGCTACTCTGATCCCAGTTTTCTGTGGTATCCTTGGATCACTTAGGAAAATGCTAGGGCAGTAATATTCCACAGATTACCTTTTACTTCTCTTCTATCTTCATTTCGTCCATCTCATTTTTCTCTCCCAAACCACACCATCCACCCATTTCCACGATTCCTGAAAGGAGGCTGAAGAGAGAGGGCCTTACGTCTTACACTTCGGCTTTAGAATACACTGTAGGTCGGAGGGACTGCCCGCAGCCCACCAGCACAAATAGCTGGTAGGAATGAAACACCCAAAAGTTTAATTTTTATTATATTGAGTTGTTTCCCTTTATTATTCATAAATAAGTGTGAAAGTTTATAAGTGTGATCTATTCAATTCACAACGTACTTATCTTCAACGTGTCCCGTTTACATTTTACAGTCATTACTTTTCGTCTAAATATTAAGATCAAAGATATCACATTTGGATCGCGTCCTACCAAGTAGGCACAGCGAACCGAAAGACATATCCCACAACAGGTTTTGACCTATCAGATGGGTGCTGGCAGAATGGCCTTTACAAGCTATATGTTAAATATAAATTTAAGTATGTAATAAATACTTGGTAGGACGCGTTCCAAATATGAGATCTTTGATCTTAATATTTAGATGAATAAAGATTTTAATTCCTTCTTTTTTGAATATGTTATATCTTCGTCTAAGAATACATCGGAATCAACAGCATAATTCAATGCCGGTAGGTGTATTAGCCCTCGGAGTAGTTTTTTCTGTTGATTAGATATTTATATTTATTATATAGCTTGTAAAAGCCTTTCTACCAGCGTCCACCTGATGAGACCTGATATGTCGGAACCGGTCATGGGATATGGCTTTCGGTTCGTTGTGCCTACTTGGTAGTTCCAAATGTGAGATCTTTGATCTTATTATTTAGATGAATAAGGATTTTAATTCCTTCTTTTTTTTAATTTATTTTTCATTTCAGTCCAACCGTATGGTGGATTTGGTTTAAGTATTATAACTTAATAGAGCCACAAATGTGACAGCGAAGAGGTTTCAACAGTAAAATTTCCAATTTGTTCAATTTTTTCGATTCCAAATAAAAGTCTATCATGTATTGTGCCTCCATTACATAACATATCGATACAAGATTATGATTACAAATATTCAATGTATTCGAATATTTTGATCTTAAAATATTTGAAAGCATCTAATGACAGTCATTTTGATTTATTTTGAATTATTAATATGGATCAACAGGGTCAATTCTTGTAGATCGACAAGTGTAAGATGATGGTTATAAGGCTAATAATTTTTTTTTGTAACCAACCAACTGTTTCTATCAGTAGCTACTATATAAGATTCTGTGTATTTTGATTACGAATTACTTTCACAATTACCCATTTCCGATTAAACGCAAATGTTATCAAATGTCAGCAATTTTTCTACTTTTATTTTCGTAAAATTTATTGAATTGCTACTCCGACTTAATTTCGGTTTGACCCTCCTGTGTAGAATGTTTTGAGTCGTTTATTTTCATTGTGAAGCCAAATTTATTTTCCAACGGCGTGTATTTTTTCTGGCGGTTCGTACATCAAGAAACCTCTCACGCGTCTTTTCCAACAAAATAATGGATTTAAAAGTTTAGCCGCCAGAAAGAAATAAGAAGGATTGAAGGAGAGATATTGAGTTTCCGGACACGTCTATATGCACTGTCTACCTTGCATTTGTCTTTTTGTGATTAATGGTGATCCTTCCGATGGGCGATAAAATAGAGAGCCCACATTTCCAGTGGTATTAGTAGTGATAAATAGGTATATTCCGAAATTGCTAAAGAAATTCTATTTTTTTCCTGCTCAAACAAAACAATAAGATATGTTGTACTAAAAATCTGTATTTGGTAAAAAATAAAAATAATCAAAATCTGCGATATATTTGGTACTTTCCCGGTCGTAATAGCTGGAGAGATGTTATTTTATTCGTGTATGCACAGCCTAAGTAATTTTTGTACATTTTATTGCATACATATGTCTGATGTGGCTTAAAAACCAAAGTGCTATTCTTTGTGAGAAATAGCTGGTTATTCAAGAATTAAAAAACAGGCAAAATGTTATGTATTGATCCAAAAAGTGTTGTGTCGCAAAATCTATAATTTGTAAGAAAAATTACACAAGGAAACTAATCTTTTTAACTGTAAAAGGTATCAACGAAATAAAATTGTAAAAATAAAAAGTAAAAAACGAATTGAGTTCATTCTAAAATAAGTAAAAAAGCGAAATAATTTACTGTTTTAAGTATTTGTTGATATTTTTTAATCAAAATGTATTACTGTTTTATATTTTTATGTTTATTTAGTATGATAATTATAGATGCTTGCTAAATATTAAATATAACATTCATTAATGTGAACAGAAGTTGTTTTTTTGTCCACACGATTATAATCAGATTAGATTAGATGCATTTTAGTGGCTATAATCAGTACAAAAACCTTGTATTTACTATAAATATGTACCGCTGACTTTTCTAATTACTTTTTAAATTACTTAAAGGCGCACCCTTAAAATAACGCAATTAAACGTAAATACTTTTAATAGAACTCGCGGTGAGAAAATTAAAATAATGATTAAATACACAAAAAATGCTTTTAAATGTTTCAAAAAGAAATGCTATTAGCACTCTACATACGTAAACTAATTACTCTTGAAAAATATTTAGTAGGTAAAATCATATGTGAAGTGTTAATATTTTGTTTTAGACATTCAAAAGCATTTCTTGTGTATTTAGTCTTTATGTAAATCCTTTCTCTTGATTAAATATTTTAATATGACCATTATGTGTTCATATAACCTACAATTTTATTAAAAATAACTGCGCCTAATTATTTTTCGAATAATAATTTTGACTCATGTTTTAAGAATAAGGTTGTCCTATTCTCTTCTCCATTGTCTATCTAGTCTATCCCCTTGCTTGAGCTAATACCGTGTTTCATAATACATTTAGGGTAGAAACAACAGAGAGAATGCTTATGCAAATCACGAAAATCCCACCAGTAAATCCTTTTTGGTTCAGGTTAAATCTAAAAAACGACTTCCACGGAAGATATATTTGAAACATTGGGCTTAACCTCAGCTTTGTTTAAAATATAAGATTATAAATAATAATAAATGAGTAAGTTCGCCAATTTAACATTAATATGAACTGTCATTGAATATTTTTTCGAAATTTAAACGAATATTTTCCTACCGATAATAAAGAAATAAAATACTGGAATGTTTACACAGAATCGCATTTCAAATACTTTACAATATTGTTTCGACCGACGCGGTCATTCTCAATAGTAACAAATGGATTATACTAAAGTCTAAAGAATGCTTAACTACTATTTATACTTAGAACTATTTGAGTAAGGGTGGCGGATGGCAATTTTTACTATAGGTTGTGTAATATGAGGGGTGAATTGGATATATTAAGTTCTAATTGATTATTGACTAAATTAACCTGATTAGTTATAACTTTTTTAATTTGTAGACTCTCCAATAAAGATAGTTTTCTGCTTTTTGATATGTTTGGATGTAAAATTTTTGATTTTTTAATGTCTATCGAGTAGTTATATTAATGGTGTATACTTGTTCTGATATGCGTTTTTTAATAGATCTACCACTTTAACCTATGTATGACGCTTTAAATTTACAAAATACATAAAAATGATTTTCAATTATACAGTAATAGAAACAAATACTTTAAATTTAGGAAAAAGTCTAGTAAATAATAAAATAAAAATTATGACCGTATGGACAAGAGTGGTATCTACCAATTATTCCGTGATTCATGCGATGCGCCATACATAGGCCAAAGTGGTAGATCTATTAAAAACGCATATCAGAACACGTATACGCCATTAATTAATAAAAACGAAAAGAAGACAGGTCTCGCAGAACATTGTTCAATAAATAACCACTCGATAGACATTAATAAATCAAAAATTTTACATCCAAACATATCAAAAAGCAAAAAACTATCATTATTGGAGAGTTATAACTAATCAGGTTAATTTAGTCAATAATCAATTAGAACTTAATATATCCAATTCACCCCTCATATTACACAAACTATAGTAAAAATTGCCATCCACCACCCTTACTCAAATAGTAAGTATATATAGTAGTTAAGCATTCTTTAGACTTTAGTATAATCCATTTGTTACTCTTGAGAATGACCGCGTGGGTCGAAACAATATTGTCGAGTATTTTAAATACAATTCTGTCTAAATATTCCAGTGTTTTATTTCTTTATTATCCGTATTCAATATGTTTCACAAAAGTTGCACCAGACAAAGTTTGAATATTTTCCTGTTTAACATTTCTGTACGATGCATAAGTACCGAGCTGTTAGGTAATAATTAAAAATTGAAGTAATCTTCGTCACAGGACGCTTTGAATTGCTACAAGCAGAAGTAGGCTCACTCTTATACGATTCAGTTGTTAGCGACGATACGTTTTATTCTTCTTGCAACAAAGAGAGCTCGTTTTAAGAGCCTAATTATTTTAATCGTCAATTGTTGGATAATTATGAAACGAATAGAGGTACAAAACTTCCTCGACGAAATTTAATAATTACTGCTTAGATTTTGTTACGTGAGTTAGATGTTACAGTTCCTTCATATGTAAAAAAATATTCGGTGCGATTTGCTTGATTGATAAACATTTAAAATGTTTTATTTTGTGAATTTTTATATGGTTTTATATCTTTTGAATTTTGTAAGGATTCCATTAAAAATTCACATGAAATTTGGGTGAGATCGAATGAAATCCGTAACAAATTCACTGAAAGGAAGTGTTATGAAATGAAATGCAACAAAAGTTACGTGAAATGTGATGAAATCAGCGTAAAATTCGATGAAATATTATTTCATGCGGAATCTCTAACCAAATTTATTTAACAAGTCGATATTCTAATTAGAAAATGACCTTCTTGAACGTTAGTGAATCCCACAGTAAGTAACAAATTTCTACAGATGGCGTTCAGTATGCTGTCTCTATTTATTCATCGGACTTTTGTGGAGGCAGCAGATAGGTTGGTTGGAATTGTGTCGGAACTGCCCGAGAGATGAAAATCAATGATTGAATAGATTCGACATTTACTTAATGAAAATCCAACATCATAAATAAAACAAAGGTATTGATTTTCACAATTTTATACACACACATGACGATCGTTTCGCTAATAATATTAGCTTCTTCAGACAGAGAGTATTTACTACTAAAGATATTTAACAATAAAAGTAAGAGAACTAAATTAACACTATTAGAAGCTTTGGAAATTAATAATTACAAAAGACTAGATATTTTAAGAACGACCAAACAGAATGCAATAATCCCCCCTCTTAAATTTATTACAAAGACCATCTTAGTATATAAGTACTTTTATTGTTAAATATCTTTAGTAGTAAATACGCCCTGTCTGAAGAAGCTAATATTATTAGCGAAACGATCGTCACGTGTGTGAATAAAATTGTAAAATTATTTATGAGAATAAATGAGTTCGAAATCACGTACACTGCTGGCAGTTTCGATCTGTTTCGATAGAATTCTCTGTCCAAGAACATATTTTTATTCTTGTTAGATATTATTCTAGTGGTGACACCTCGGTATTATTATATTAACTCGTAAACTATTTTTTATATGCATGGAAATATAATTTGATAATTTAATCATCTCAGTTCAACTGTAGGATCTGTCCAAATTCACAATTCATTCAACATTTACCACACATTCACGACTGCGCTTAGATATATGGTAGCATATAGTGTTAAGATATTTTTATGATTATTTTATTGCAATTTAGAATAAGTAGTAACTTGAAAAATGTATTTAAAATGTAATTAATTTAAAAATATTGCAGTTATTAGTGGTATAACAAAATTAAAAAGGATTCAAAAAAGAAAATCCTTTTTCTTCTAAATTTTAAGGGTAACAGATCCCACAATTCGAACGCGTTTTACACAGTAGGCACAGCGTACTGAAAGCCATATCCCACGACCGGTTTCAACCTATCGGGTCTCATCAGGTGGGCGCTAGCAGAAAAGCCTTTACAGGCTATCTGATAAATATAAATATGGAATCAACAGAAACAACTATTCCGAGGGCTAATATTCCACCTAATGAGACCCGATAGGGATATGGCTTTCCGTACGCTGTGCCTACTGTGTAGAACGCATTCGAAATGTGAGATCTGTGATCCTTAAAATTTAGACGAAAAAGGATTTTAATGCCTTCTTTTCTTAAATATGTTATATCTTCATCTAAGAATCCACCGGAATCAACAGTAGGGGTATTAGCCCTCGGAATAGTTGTTTCTGTTGATTCCATATTTATATTTAAAATTAAAAAGGTTTGGTGGAGGTGACGGGTTTAATTCGGTAATTTCTTCTGTAAATAATTTAACTGTAGAGTAGAATGGGGCCAAAATACACGCGGGGCAAGTCTCAATCATACTTTGAATAGGCCCTAAAAAGAATCTGACCTCCCTACTATGGTATAACCTTCGGTTTATCGGTTTATGGCTTCGCATTCGTCAGTGTTCTGCTAACTTGCTTATGTCGTGTTGTTGCCATGAGGTAATTTATATTTTTGAATGTAGTCCATATTATTTTAACAATGTAAAGCATAAGGTATTGTAGACTTATTTGTTAACAAATTGTTTAAGTTTAAATATATATAATCTATATTATATAAAGATAATTTGTAGGTATAACAAATGCATGTATTATTGATCTGCAGTAGCGGCGGTAAATTTAAATAAGTATCCACCATAAGTAGCATGAGTCTCATTTTCTTGTGAGCAAAAGTCTCTAAAATGTTTCCGTCCCTTCCCCAGAACGTCACAACAACAAAAAGAAGAAGGCAAGGACAGAAGTCAGAAATTCTGTCTAGCACGCCCTGTAAAGACAAACTTGAAACAGAGCGTGAAGAGAAGCGTAGAAAAGAGGAAAATAGAATAAACGTAAAGAAAATAATTGGAAACGATAAGGAAAATAGCATCGTGAATAAATAAAAGTTTTCAGAAAACTATTATTATCCCGCATGCATTGAGAAATACAGTGATCCGCCCGTAGAAGATTGAATTCAATGTGAAATATGCAAAGTATGGTGGCACTAAAAATGTACCCCTCCTAGTGGGACAAAAGTCCGATTTTGATGTTATTTGTATTTTTTGAATTTATTTTTTTGTTAATAATTTCTGAAGAATATAATTCTTTTGTAATATTTGAAGAATTTTTAGTAGGGGTAAATTTTAAAAACATTTAATTATTGAATTAATTTATACCCACTACAGATTACCTCATATAACGAGGGAAAAATTTGTTACTGTTGTTATGCCCCCGCCGGGACTCGAACACGGTACACAGTCACAAATTTTTCCCTCATTGTATGTGGTAATATGTAGTTGGTATAAATTAATTCAATAATTAATATCGCATTAATGTATTTAATATTTTTGTTTTTATGCCCAAATAGGTATTTTACAACTTCTGTTTTGACATCATTTTTTGTTTCTTAACCTAAATTAGTCTTTAATACGTTCTTTTTCCCAGTGCTACTCTAGTGTCAACTGAATAAACATAAGATAAAAACACCCAGCCTTCGTTATTGTTTCACGTTTTTCATTTCATGTTAAACATCATCAAAATGCAAATTCCATAACATAAAGCTAAAGTCAACATTCTGCTTTGTTATGGAAATTACAATTTTCTAGGCGATATAAAATAGAAATGTCGGTGAATACAAATTAAAGGCATATTTTTAATTATGCTTCTTATAGCAAGTTTGGTTACCTTTAAAATATTTGAACAGTTTCTTGATGAAAATTCAAAATACGTTAATAAAAGTTCACAAAGTAGATTTTCACAAATTTTTTACTTAATAATGTTCAATGTATCATGTTTTTTATGCATGGCTATAACTGTTTTTCCTTTGTCTGCTCTCGTGAAGGTTATTTTATTTATATTAGTTACATACGAATTGATTTAATTATTGACATTTCCGAACTATTGGATGATTTACTATTTAAAAAATTGTAATGATGATTAATTAATTTTTATGTATTGTATTTTTCTGACACTAAATGTGGATATTGATTAAGGGTTAGTTCCAGTTCGAGTTCTAGTAGAAAATACTCACTGTCCGAAGAAGCCAAAAAGTTTTGGCGAAACATGTTACATTGAACATTGTTAAATCAAAATTTGTGAAAACCTACTTCGTGAAGTTTTATTTCTTTAAAATATTTGATTATTAAACACATTGAGGAACATGAAAAGGGAGGCCTGTGGGAGACATCTGAAACATTAACCTATTAAATTAATTTATAAATATCAGGATGCTTACTTATAACGATGAGCCTACAAATAATATTAGTAAATATCTTAGTAATAACAAGAACTTTAAAGTTGCATTTAGATCTAACAACCCTCTGGGTAGACACATTAAGAACAATAAAAGTAAATTAGATATAACTAAAAAATGAAGAGTATATAAAGTTAAATGCGGTTCTTGCAATAAAGTTTGTATAGGCCAAACTGGGAGATACGAGGATAAATCAAATATAAACGGTAATTTTGTAAAATAATTTTATTGATTAATGGTACACACAAACTAAACACTTAACATTTTTCAATGTAGTCACCTTCGTGCTCTACACACTTTTACCACCGCTTTGGAAGCTTGAATATTCCTTCTTCATAAAAGTTTGAGGGCGAGTTGTGCACATAGCACAATTGCGCACACACTCCTCTATTTCTTCATTGCTTTCAAATCTTTTTCCTCCAAGTGATTCTTTCAAGGGCGCGAACGTAAAATAATCACAGGGTGACAAGTCAGGGCTATAAGGAGAAGGAAGATGTTCGAGGATTTCCTAGCCCATTTCTTTCAATTTATTCCATGTCAAAACTGCGGTGTGTGGCGTGGCATTCTCATGAAGGTGGGTGACGTCACGAATGGGTATACCCTGTCGTTTGCTTCGATACGCGATTTTTGTCGACTAAGTTTGAACTCAGAATCAGAATAGTAAGCCGCATTCACTGTTCGTCGATCATGAAGAAAATCAATGAGTAAAACTGAAACAAACCCTAGAGTCAAAGAAAACACTTAAGCACTATTCCGGCTGAGAGACGGGTTTTGGTTTTGGTTTTGGCTTTGACAGGGCAACCATCATCCTTTCTTCGCCACTCCTTACTCGTCATTTTTGATTCGGGAGTGTAGTGGTGGACCCACGTCTCATCCCCCTTCTTGTCTTGTCTATTATCAACTCAGAAGTCTTTCACTGATCTGCGACCTGACCTGTTTTTGATTTTCGGTCAACAACCTTTGAACCCAGCGAGCACTAATTTTTCTAAATCCAAGTTACCAAGTTCATCAGTGATGATGCATTGAACACTCGAACACTTCCACAGCTGATTCCCACTTCTAATGAGATTTGTTCAATAGTTGACCGGCTGATGGTGATCACCTTCAGCATGCTCTCGAACAGCACGGATGTTGTCATTTGTGAGACTTATTTGTGGGCGTCGATCGTCGATCGTGACTTTCATTTTCTTCTTTCATTTCTCGCCCATCCCTGAATTCTCTGACCCACGTATACACACGAGTCCATCATCCCCAAACTGTGCCTTCAAATGAGTCAAATATATAAATATAAATAAATCAATACACTCATTATAAGAATATACTACTAAATGGCCAAATAGATTTAAATAACACTCCACAGGTATATTTATCTTGATAGTTTTGCGAGCGAGAGCCCGAGGCAAAAATCAATAGTCAGTAGCCTTTATAGTCTTTATTGTCAGCGTCATAAATCTTTCAGTACATAACAAGTAACAACATGCAGAACAAAAGGGGTGCAAGAATATTGGAGAACTGTATGGTTGTTTCTAGAAAAACGCAAGAACATTCCATGAGAATGTAAATAGGTTGTTGTTAAGTACTTAGGACAGTTGCATAACTTTTTAATATCGTCAATAATTATTTTATACGAGTTATAAAAAATTGATCTGAATGAATTTCTAGTTGCGATGTTGTGAATTTTTCTCTCTTGCTTTATGAAGCAACCCCAAAAGCCCGGTAAATTATCTTAATTCGATCTTAAAAACAGTTGTAAATTATTTTTGCATTTACTAAATAATAATGAATATATCTGATTAAGATTTCCATAATAAAAGAAATAAGAGTTTATTTTCCCGTTCTCGTTTCTCTATTTCAGTTATTTGATATAGAATTAGACAATTAGATAGACAGGTAGAATAATTTAAAACGAACAAATATATTTCTGGGTTCTACTGGCGCCAATGTGCACCCATGACTTTTAATGAGGTAAGCATCTACAAAGTCTGACGTCGACCCTTCCTTGTCGGGGCCTACTGAATGACGATGGTACATCATTAAAAGGAAAAAAGGAAGACCTTTTATATGTACACTCATCCTTTGAAGTACTTTTACAATGTGAAATACCTTTTAACCTCTCTGTTGCAACAGAAAATGTGAAAAAGCAACTCAAAACAAAGGAAAATATCCATTTCATAAATTTTCTTGATCTTATGAAACTTTTTGTCGAAACTAATAATCATAATTTTTACACCCTTACTTATACCAACGAGTCCGTCATAAACAACATTAAAGAATGTGGAGTCATAAGATCATAGGTGAACGGTACATAAAGTCGTTAATCAATTGTTCAAATCTCTAAAATATGTGGGAATTTTATTTTATTTACAAATAAAATTATTGGGGTTTTAATTCAAATACAAGGGAAATACCTGAACATTTTGTTATGTATAATGGTTGAGGCTTTCACGGCCGGTGCTTGTAGTTATCGTTGATTCCGGGCTGGTCTAGGCGATTTCTTCGTTGTTGACGTTTCGCTCAGTACTGTGATAAGCATCTTCAGAGCTGAGTCTGTGGTCGTGGACGTAGTTGTCACAGTTTGGGTCCACAACGAGAAAGGGTAAGCGACGATGAAATCACCTTGACCAGCCAGGAATCAATGGTGATTTTGTTGTTTCATATAACTCAGAGACGTGATTATAATATGGACTGAGCGTAAGCAATGTTCTCTGTACTAAAAAATGATGTAATTTGGATATGCAACCAACAAAGCACATTCAGGGACACGTATTTAAGTTTCCCATGCGCTAAAGGGACATTTACGGACTTTAAAGATTGAAAATCATTTACAATAGCATTTAACATACAAACCAAACATACTGAAAACATAATTAAACTTCTTTACAAAAATAATAATACTATTGTTTACAATAATATATGTGGTATAAGTGAAAATAATGTTAATTAGTAACGCAAGTAGATTTCTCGTTGTGTGGATGATTGGTGTATGAAGTTGATAAAAAAGATGTGTTGGTAAGTTGGTAATATTGAATTTGATAAAATATGTTTCGTAAGTTTTTCTTAGTAAAAAAATGTAAGGTATGTGAAGTCGTTCATTATGTGTACTCTGTTGGGAAAGTTAGAAAAATAGTATGTTAATCATGAGAAGAAAAGAATTATTTATTTTAGAACAAAATTAAATTAACTATTCAATTACTTGCTTACTTTTGCTCCTGTGACAAAATACTTCGTTTGTTGCGTCAAGGTACCACTTTTTTAATTAAATTCTGAGGAAAAACAAAAACGCTGGGTACAGCATTTTGCTTTAATTTTCTTATTTCCACGGATATTAAAAAGTAATTTTCTTCAAAATGTTTGCTGCATACAACACACAACTGAATATTTTGACGGTGTAAAACCTTCACGCTTTATTGCTGTCAACCATTTTTTTCTTTCAGGATCCTTAGGGAACCTTCGAAGAAATTACAAATGTATCAGTTTGCCTTATATTTAAATTATACTTACACATGAAATGAAATGTAAGAACCTTAAGAACCCTTTTCACGGCAACTGTATGTAATATATAATAATAATATATTGTTCTTATTAAACTAGTTTTATACTACTTTAACAAAAAATAGTTCATAAAAGTGTTCACAAAACCCTATGTACAAGAAAAATAGTGTCGCACAACATTTACTTGAAGTAACTACACTGAACACCAATTGCTTCAAACTGTCTGAGTGAAGTTACGAACGCTCTTAATAATTCTCTCGTTTCTGTCCCTTAATTCGCAAAATGGGTTGCCTACCCAAAATGATATCACTTTATAAACGCAAGGCACAGTCTAGTTATAATCACGTCTCGGATATAACTCCAGTGGAAAAGTAGTCTTAATTTTAATTTTACTTTAGTAAATATTGGGTTCGACTTTTTCATGCCCAGAGGATATTTAATGGGGAATGGGAGGTTTTCCGGATTTTATTTTTCAAAAATGGAAAACGATATTATTGAAGGAAACGTGATATCGGTAATGCCTGTTAATTTCGTAAAATATTAAGGTGATTCATTTAGTACTTGTATTTTATTTCAATTAAATTGAGTGCGATAAACTAATCTCATAACGAAAATGCGTAAATGGTGAGTGGATGAAATACGTGTTTACGTTGTTTAAAGCGCCTTGTAGTAGTCTAGGGTGAGTTTTTACGTATACTATAAAATAACTTCCTAATCGAAAAAATTGAAAAGTTTGAGGACCCATTTAATTTACTTTAATTTGAAAAGTATTTATTTAAATACAAATAGAAAAATTAAAAACAGTAAATGTTTCAACGAAAATTTATTGATTACAAATAATACTTTCTTTGTACTCTTGATAATGACTGCCCAGTCGAAACATATGTTTAGTAATCAACAAATTTTCGTTGAAACATTGCACTTTTTTTAATTTTTCTATTTTAAATATGTTTCATCAAAACACGTCCATTGATAGTCTTAATAAATACAACTGTATACATTTCAACCACTATCTGGTCATCTTTAGTGTGTACCTACGTATTTAATTTTACTGAATGATTTTTATAGAATTTTCTTCAAAGACGTCTTCAGGCTCAATTGGACACCACTCTTTTCATATTTATTGTCGTAGTTTATTTAGTGCTGATTGTAAACTAAAATTGAATATTTCTGTTCACTCTTACAGAAGAAGAAAAATACGATACTTACAAATTTATTAGGTATTATAAATTTCCATTTATTCCATTCTCTTATAGATAAATGCTTATGAAACCTTTGATTGAACGTTCTTGACATATAAACTTTATCATTTATGTCCTTTCTATTTTGTAGCCTGTTGTAGATATGCTTACTTTAACGTATTCAGCCAAAAGATTTCCTTTCGGTGATGGTTTTCTACCTTGCATTCGTAAATTATTTATAGATATGTAATTGAAGCAGCAGTTTTGTATTATAGCAATCATCTAATTGACCCAGGAGTACTTAAATCAATCCCACACAATAGTTATCATATGCTACCGCTTACGTTCAACTCATTGCTGAATTAATCTAAACACCTGGTCCTCTATCTCTCTCTATCTCTCTTTCTCTGTGTGTAAACTCTTCGATTTACTTTAATGTGGGTGCTTTCCCGAATAGCTTTGCTACGATGTTTTGCTTTTAAACTTACCACCAAGATTATCCTCCGAGATCCTAATGCAAATTACTTTAATGTCTAGAAATGAGCTACAAAATAAAATATGGGGGCGTTGTCAGATTTCATCATTATCATTCCTGGAGCATCGTAGGGGACTGAGATCGAAAATGCAAACAGATAAATAAGACATAAAGATGTTTGTGATTTATGTAAACGCTCGCTATATTAAGTAATTTGAGATTAATAACATTTGAAACGTAATGGTTCAAAAGGAAACATCTTTTAATAAATCAATAACAATGCATTGATGATTTTCAACTTTTTATTATTGGTCGATTTACGATCGTTTCGCCAAACTTTGGCTTCTTCGGAAGTTTGTAATCAACTTAAAACTATTATTGGTCTTAAATACTAGCTGATGGGGTGGTGTTAGGGAACAAGTTTAGAAGTGGGGAGCTGCGTAATTCTGTTTGTTCATTGATTAATCTATTGCTTTTTTTAATTTATTAATTTCTACATCTTTTGTTACGACAATACAATTTCAAAAGAAATTATACTTCTAAAAATTGGATAGATGAAGCCTTCAGCTGTTGCAACTCCATGATAATCACAGTTTAAAACAAAAACACACGTTTTTTGGTTGCCAAAAATTTTTATTATTAAATATTTTATTAACAATCTACATCCTAAAATAAAATTTACTCTAGAAACAGAAATCCATAAATTTTCTAGATTTAACTATAAAAAATGTAAATAATATCCATCAATTTGCTATATACCACAAACAGATACAATCATTCATTCAAAATCATTTCATCCTGTAACACACAAAATGGCTTTCTTTTATTCTGGTATACATAGACTAATATCTTTACCTTTAACAAAGATAGTTTTTCAAATAGAATTAAACCGAATCTATCAAGTAGCAGCCAATAATGGCTATAAACCTATAATAATTAAAAATTTGTTAAACAAAAAAGTAAATAAACAAACATTAAGTTTAATGTATCCACAAATTAAACCTATTTCAAAATTTAACTCCTTAACTTATTTAGGAAATTGTTCTAGCAAAATAGGCCATTCATTATATTTATAAATTCACTAATAACAAAATTTTATATGAAACCAATACGTCATCAGGAATTATTTTAAAAAACAATACAGATAAAACTAAAAAAGAAGAAAAATCAGGACTGTATCTTAACTGTGGAGATTATGAGGAAGCAAGTGTGCGATAAACTAGGAGATCTTTTAAAGAACATTTAAATAGTTTTAACAATAAAAATAAAAAATCTTATGCAGAACATTTACTTGATGAAAAACGTCAATTCAATGAAAATTTCAAAGTACTACATTTTGCAAATAAAGGAATAAAATAATTAATTGAATTGGCTGTTACTTGGTGATAGTTGTACATATTAACTGATATAATGAAATATACAAAACTTTTCACAAATTTTTATTGTTATCACGACTATAGTTTCACTAGACTGTAGCTTTTTCAAGTGATTTAGGTGTACAAAGTTGTTTACAAATTTCGGAACTTATAAATAACTTAAACTATCAGAGTTGGTGGGGGAACAAATTTAACAGAGGTGAATTATTTAGTTCTATTTGATCATTTAAAAGTAAGTTAATGTTATAGTTTTTAATTTTATTGATTTCTAATTATTCTAATGTATTTAATCTTGAGCCTTTTTCTAGAGTATGTAGAACTAACTAACTACGCTAACCATTTAATAGAAGAAAACCATGAATTCAATGAACAATGCATTTTTCTACATACTGTAGGAAAAGGCTCAAGATTAAATACATTAGAATCATTAGAAATCAATAAAATTAAAAACTACAACATTAACTTACTTTTAAATGATCAAATAGAACTAAATAATTCACCACTGTTAAATTTGTTCCCCCACCAACTCTGATAGTTTAAGCTATTTATAAGTTCCGAAATTTGTAAACAACTTTGTACACCTAAACCACTTGAAAAAGCTACAGTGTAGTGAAACTATAGTCGTGATAACAATAAAAATTTGTGAAAAGTTTTGTGTATTTCTATTTCATTATATCAGTTAAAAAGGATTAGAAAAATTAGAAATGAATAAATTGTGTAAAAATGGAAATATCTTGAACGACCAGTTGGAATTTTGTAATTCACCTTTATTAAATATTTAAAACATTTTACCCCTACCCTTCAGATTTTAAGTTAGTATATATAAGAGTTCTGACTGTAATTTAGTTTGTAAAATTCTTCCACCTGAAGAAGGCACTGTGTGCTGAATTAATTATTGTGGAGAAAATAAATCTTTTTGCAACCAAAGAACGTGTGTTTTTGTTTTAAACTGTATTTATACTTCTTGCCGTGAAAATCTTTAAGGAAACTTTGTATTGTATTGTTTGTTACTTAACGGTACATAATTAAAGCAAAAATAAATGGATGAGTCTTTGGACGCACCCTTTAGTAATAGGTCTAAGAGGTTTTTTGTGTTTTCAACATTTATGAGCTGGTCCGAACCTACAAGTTATATCTTTCTTCTTTCAGAAAATGGCGCTGCATGCAAGTTCATGCCCTTTATAAATCGTTATTTTCCATGATAGCTGGTTAATGGGAAAATGACATGAAACTTACTTGTTACTCGGCATTATTGCGAAAATCGATCAACAACTCGCTACTACGGAAGGATTTTCTAACATGTCTTTTCCTCATTACATTTCAGATGCTTAAGATTACCTTAAATATATAAATCACAGTTTTTGAAAATAAAATAAAATGTTTGATAATAATTTCCCCATGAATAATAAATGTTATTGATAAATATGTAATAAAATAAATAAATTGTAAAAAGGTTATTCTGAAAATTATATTGAAACATTTCAAATGAATAATTTTTGAGTACAGATGACATTCTACAAATTAGACACCGGGTATTAGTTTAAATTAACTTTCGAATTTTTATTTCTTATTTTTTCTACTATTAAATATAGATACAAATATAAATATGGAATCAACAGAAACAACTACTGCGAGGGCTACTACCCCTACCGGCATTGAATTACACTGTTGATTCAGATGGATTCTCAAACGAATATATAACATATCAAAAAAAATAATAAGCATTAAAATCATTTTCCGTCTAAATTTTAAGGATCACAGATCCCACATTTCGAATTTCCATCAGAATCAACAGTGTAATTCAATGCCGGTAGGGGTATTAGCCCTCGGAGTAGTTGTTTCTCTTGATTCCATATTTATATTTGTATTTATCATATAGCCTGTATAGGCCTTACTGCCAGCGCCCATCTGATGAAACCCGATTGTTCGAAACCGGTCGTGGGATATGGCTTTCGGTACGCTGTGCCTACTGTGTAGGACGCGTTCGAAATGTGCTGAATTAATTATTGTGCTATTTCAGCTTTTTTGTTGTTTTGCATGTACCGCCAAATGAATTAACTTAACGTTGGTTAATTTAACTGATGCTGAATAGGTCTTAGGTATTTTCCAGCTTCGTCTCTCTGTGTTCATACCTTTCCCAGGTGACAATTTTTAAAAAATGGTAGTAATAGTTATGCTAGGTATTACAACTTTTTTAATAAGTTGATTTAGTCCTCGGATTTAAGTACCTATTCGTAGAGCTATTAATTTTTTTAATAGTACTAAGTTATATTTCAACTTCTGGTGAATGATGCGAGTGTGTTGCTTGCCTAAGAAACATTTAACCCTGTTCGGTAAAAATTAATTTAACAAAGTCGGCATTTTTTAATATAATGGCCGAACAATTTCTATTTGTGGTCTTCAGGAAATGGTGGAACGGAAAATTATAGTTTATGTGATTTTTAGCTTTTTAGTTAAACAAAATTACACTTAAACTAACACCGAAAAATAATAATTGATAAACGATATGACTAATTAATTATATTACGAACAAATATTGGTAGACTTAACGATTACAACAATACTAGACAGACTAATTCGATATTTTTAGTAATTGAATACTGCGAATAAAACAAAATGTTTTCTTTGTTCAGAAAAGAAGTATCATAAATTACGAACCAACAACTTCTTTGTAAGTAATTTTGATGAAACTTAGTGGAAAGCATGTCTTAATAGAGCCTATGTTTTGTTTATAATTGTCTAATCGTCTTACTGCCAACTGAGAAACTGTGAAAATATATAGCTTCCATCGTACAATAGTATAAGAGATACACATCGCGATTTTATTACGTAACTTGGTAGAATTGTCTGTTCTACAATATATATTGATATACTTTAAATACTTTTCTTTTTCAATATTATTTAGGTACATATATTGTAGCTATTTGTTTTTCATTTTTATCTCGTGTCATTCCTTTATACGTTTCATATGAAGATTCGTACTGAGTGGCGATCGTATTTCGTTTAAAGAAAATATATTTTCTTCAATGCGCATACGTGTGACGTCATTTACAGGTACACGTTTGAATGATAGCCAGAAGGGTGCGTCCGACAGCGACGTTTACTGCCGCCGGCCGAAGAGTCCTCTTATTAGAGAGTGTAAAGCACCTAAAGTAGGATCACAACAACGTTGTTACTAAAATAGCGAACTCGAACAGTTACTACGTCGATGATTTTAAAACGAACGAATGATCTTGTCGGAACATGCGAGCTTTTGAAAACTTTTAAAAATTAAGGTCAGGTGAAGATCATCTGCCACCGATAGCACACGAATCAACTATTCCCAATAAAATGTATATTTCTGTAATATACGAGGATGGATCAAATATAAACAAGCCTTCGTTCATAAAACATTTATTTTGAAAAGTTTCACAAAAATAAAATTTATCTATTTTTCGACGTTTGTCTATACATTTTTCCCAACGCATTGATATTTTTTTATCCCGTTTTCATAAAAAGAAGCAGGGCGGGTGTCTATCCAGTTGCACACAAACGCCTCTACCTGTTCATCGGTCTGAAATCACTCGCCTCCTAGTGATTCTTTGAGGGGCCCAAACATGTGGAAATCACAATGGGATAGGTCTGGATTATATGGAGAGGGTGTTCCAGCTGAGTCCAGTGCATATCATCGATTTTGGCCTGCGTTAAACCTGCGATATGACGCCTAGCGTTATCGTGTAAGAGTAACACGTCACGAATGGGATGCGTCTTCCTTTTTCGGCGATAAGCAAGTTTTACCTGACTGAGAAATCAGTAGTACAGACAAAAGTAGGCTGCATTAATGGTTCTTCGCTCCTGCAAAAAATCGACCAACAGCACCCCCCCCCCCCAGTCCAAACACCGTGGTTTAAACATTGCCTGCAAACAGACGTGTTTTCGGCTTCACTTGGTTTGATCCATCTTTGCCCCGCCACCCCACGCTTGCTCGTTTTGATGTTGGATTGTAATGGTGTACCCACGTCCCATCACAGGTTACAATTTTATGCAAAAAAGATTCACCTTCCTCTCTAAATCGAGTGAGAAGCGCCTGAGAGATGTGAACTCGAGCAGCTTTTTGATCCTCACTCAGCAGTTTTGGAATCCAACGAGCTGAAATTTTTCGGAATCCCAAGTTTTTCCTTATGGTTGTGTGGACACTCCCACAGCTGTTGCCAAGCTCACCAGATATCTGAAGTACAATGGCGTGGCCTGGCGGTCCCTTTCAACAAGGTTTCTAACGCGTGCAATGTTAACCGGCGAAATGCTGGTGCGCGGACGACGAGGATTATTTACATTTTCGACACGATTACGCCCATCGTTAAATTCTTTGCACCAAACCTTTACACGTGGCCATGAAAGCGTTTCAACAATAATTCGTTACGCATCGTTGCTATGCACGTCTTTCTCACTCATTGTGATAGCTATTAACCAAGCGAACACAGCAATACGACGCGTCGTTTCCGTGCCACCTAATATCCCCACTTCAAGTTCCTAACGCCCAGATGCGCCTTGAACAACTATCCAGCGCGCAATTTAAAAAGGCTCGTTTATATTTGATCCACCCTCGTACATATCTTCACATAATCATTGTCTTCCATGTTACGGTACCTATTAACCAAATTGTATAATCTTCATTTACAAAAAATAATTATAGAAAGACGCACAGATCCTTTATTTCTTTATCTTTTGTTAATAACCTTCCAAAAATTAATTTCTTAGCACACCCTTCTATGCTTTTTATGTTTGTATTCAAATAGTCCTACATAAAAAATACTTGAATTTTGTGGCCAAGCAAAAATAATCCATATATAATAGAGCTAGAATAGTTCCAACTTTCTCTGAAAATTATAAGCAATGTTTTCTTGTCGTTTTAATAAATCAATCCTACCTTTGACAATAATATTTAAGTCAATTTGACCTAAAAATTTTTTCTTACTTTTGTTAGTTCCTTCAAAATTGAAATTGTCATTTTAAAGTTCAATCTCTACATGTTCGGGAATCGATCCACTACTTATTAACGAAAAGTTTGAACTCTTCTGTCGTTTCTTTTCATTTTTTCACATATATTAATAATAATTAACTTAAATTCTAGTATATTTTTCCACCTTATAATACTGATTTTCTACTAATATAATCGTTGATTACATATTAAATTATCGTATCACCTTCGAGTAAGTTTTCTTGCACTGTTTCTTGACGTTTTATTTTACGATTAATTAACATTTGATGTAGCTGCGCAATATTTAGTTTTCATGATAGTCTGATAACTGTGATTTTAAAATTTTCCGACACTTTATGCCCATTTGTCCTTGTAGAAATGATTTGTCTGAATCAGTCAATGATCATCATGCATACCAATCTTGCCAATCTTCATATTTAGCAGCATAGTTTGTCTCGAAAAGACATCTGCTAATTGCCAACAAAAATGCTACGATTAGTAATACTGCAACTAATGTACTTATAGCATCAAACCGTACAGTCCATCAATCTGAGAACTGGTTGTTCTATTCTTCCCAAACGTAAACATTTTTATAGTGCATTACCAATACAACACATGTGGTGAAAAGTCCCGGGACTAACAAAGAAAACACTTTTTTTTGTTCAAAATTGGGTATATTCATCAACGTAATCTATATCAAGAGCAACACAATCATGCCAGCGCCGCTCGTAACATTTCAATATCACTTTTGTAGAGCAATTTGTCTTTTGCCTCAGAATAGACCTCAGCTTTGCCGGCGAGCATTTTTATGAGGTCTGCGAACAGCCAGTAGTCACTGGGAGCCAACTCTGGAAAATACGGTGGATATGGGAGCAGTTCGTTTTTTGCAATTTCGACTTTCAAACGCTCCAATAACGCTATATAATTACTACAATTCACTGTTGATGGTATTTTCCCTCTCAAGATAATTGATGAATATTACACCACGCACATTACAACCCAAAATACCGAGGCTATAACCTTTCCAACCGATTGTTGAGCTTTCGATGAGCTTTTGCGCTTTGAATAAGGTTCACCAGTTGCTCAGATGACGATCCACTCAGATGACGATGGTTTTGATTCCGGACGCAAAAATTCCGGTTTACGTTACGTTTACGTTTAAACATGACCAAACACTGCTCAGAATTGTCAACACGTTCTTGTTTTTCGTCAACAGTGAGCAAACGCGGCACCCACTTTGATCAGAGCTTTAGCTTTCTCATAGTTAAATGCTCATGCAATATGCATGCAAAGCCAACACGTTCTTTTGATATCTTTAGGATGTCAGCTAACTCACGCAATTTCACTTTTCGATCATTCAAAACGATTTTGTGGATTTTCTTCTGGTGTTACCTCCTCCATTACCGTGTTACCGTCCACTGCGTTCTGCATCATCAGTCTCTATGACCACGTTTGAAGTCAGCAAACAGACGTTTTATTTTGTTTCGGTTGTTTCCGATGGAGCGGAGTCTCCTTAACACTTCTAGCCATTGCTTCGCTTTACTTGAACTGCATTTTTTCCCATCAAGGAGCAGTGTAAAATTAAAACATGAAATTGTTTTTGATCCATTGTTTTTAAAATAATAAAATTAAGTCACTCTTAGCACAATAACTCACAAATTAATGAATAGAAATCATGAAATTTTAACAGCTGCCTTTTGAAGGTTAGTACTAACTGAAAAATAGGCGAATGCAATGAAACTAGCGCCATCTATGTGTTAGGCCCAGGACTTTTCAGCCCATGCGTTATTTTCGTTAATACTACAAATATTATTTACATATTTGTTGTAAAACTCGTAATTTCCAGTTTCTTTGATTTTAATTCCATTTCGTCCTTGTTCTGTCCTTTTTCACACAATTAAATCTGCTCGTCGGTCGCTCAAGAATGTTAACTGAATTCTCCCATGTTCGCTTACACCTACACAGTTTATTTTAACTAAATAGTTTTCTAGAACCGCGTAATTTAATTTTGGCATTCACGTTTGAATATAGGGTGCACCTGAAAATTGTAAATTATGTGATATATGCGTATACAACTAAAAGTATTTATTTTCACACTCGTGACGCATAAACTAAAATGGTTATAATATTAAAATGTTTTACTATCATGCCGACAGGATGTAGTTGATAGAAATAAATTGTACTGATTTAAAGTCAAATTTGCCCACTACTCCAAATTATTTGAGGTGTGATTAATAATTGGAACCACGTATTTGCGCACTTCGTGTTATTTATAATGTCTTTGGAGTGATCATATAGCAGCATGTTAAATTTGATATATTAGTTCTTTCCTGAAAGTAGATCCCGATGGTCTTGTATTCTAATAAGTACGAGTTAATAAATTATGTTGTTCAATAAATTAAAACGGGTAACTATATTAGATTACTTCATAAACTTATTCAAAAAATTTAAAAAATGTAGATGTATATAATACGAGGCATATTTTTTAAGTAAGTACCGTTTTGAAATTAATAAAAAACGTACAAATATGTTTTAAAAATTTTATTTTTACATGAAAGCCTGTTCCTTAATCTATTTTTCTACATAGTTTCCTTCAATATTGAGGCACTCGTCATAACGTTTGACCAGTTTTTGAATACCCTTCTCATAAAACTCTGCCGCCTGACTTGTTAACTGTTAACTACTGCATCACAACTATTTTGACTTCGTCATTGTCTTGCGGTCGCTGATCGCCCCGATGTTTCTTCAAGTGCAGGAATAAATGGTAGTCACTGGGCGCCATATCAGGGTTGCACGGAGGATGATCTAGAGTTTCCCAGTGAAAAGATGTGATGAGATCTTTCGTCCGATTAGTCACATGTGGACAAGCATCGTCATGCACATTTGTGCGGCCATCTTTAAATGCTTCCGAATCAGACTGTAATGGCATGCGCGGAACGCTGACCGCAGCGCTGCGGCGGCAAAATTTCAAAACGGTACTTACTTAAAAAACATGCCTCGTATTTACTAATGATGTATGCAACCACCGAAGCTATTTATAAATGTAATTATTTTGTTTCTTAAAAGGATCTGTCCCGATATTGACCCATTCGTAATATTTATTCACATGGGGTAACCATTTTACATTTAATGAATACAATGGATGCCTTCTTTAATAAAAGTATTGTTGCCAAAAAACCTAACAAATTTGTGTTACACGTTATCAAGTTCATACCAAAGCTTTTGGGTCGCTCGAACCGATATACTAATTGCGTATATCAACAGGGGTCTTACGAAAGCATTATTGAGGGTCTAAGTGTTCTTGTGTTTCTGAATCTTTTGACCGAATAAAAAATAAAATACAATTTTCTACATAATCTGTCGTTGAGCACGTATGAGAAATATGATCAAACGCCTTGGTAATGTCAGTATACACAATGTCAACTTGTTTCTTATTGTTTAATGTATTTGCATATGCTTCAAGGTTTTACAGATCTAATTGGATTTAAGAAGAAAAATGTAAGTTGCGAAATTCGATATTAACGAGTGTAGATAATTTTAATTCTTTGTGTTACTTGTGTTTCCGAGAATACATAAGGAAGTCGTGAAAGATTACTGCATAAAATATGAAGGAATATGAGCAAGCATAAAAATGTAAGATAAAAGGTTTCAGATATAAACATGCTGCGATATCGTCGATATATAAACATAAAGGGAGTTATAACATTTATTTTGCTTAGTCATGCTTGCTCGCCATTCCCCATTTATGATATAAAAGCAAAGTAAGCTACTGTGCGTGTTCTGATTTTTTATTGTCAAAATGGATATTTAGCGAACTTCTTTATGGTCACTTACAGACGTCTTTGGTTTTTCACCAAGAACATTATATGATTTTCTTTTACAGCTATACCACTGCTATTGTCTAGGTCGATGTTTCTCTAACTTGGTCTTGGTCACTAACCTTACGTTTTATTATCAATATCTCCATAATAACCAATTCTTTATCTATATTGCTAACCTTTTCGCCATTGAGAAGGGAAAGTTTGAAAATATTAATGGTTTATTTTTTATTACCTTAACTTTGCCTATTGGCTTGTTTTCTCGCAAATAACAAATGATGAAAGCTTTTTCTACTTTACTGAATAAGAATTCGTTCGAATTGTTTGTGCGCGTAAACATGTATTTCAGTTGGTTCTCCAATTTTTACTGTATAAAGTAACTTTACTTTCCATTCTTACCAGTTACTAGCGGTGGTGGCAGGCTGTCCCTCCGACTTAGAGCCCGAGAATTGATTGGAAGGTTCTCTTCAGTCCCCTCCCGGAAGTGGTGACCCGCATTCTAGAAGCATGAGTAGTGACTTCGGTGTAACAGACCAAAATTATTTTTTAACAGAATATGGAAAAAAACGCCAAACTGTTTTAGAAAGACAAAAAGAAATGACTGTGAGGAATATATATTTCAATATAAAGTACATACATACATGCTTGCTAAATACTAAAATGTATATTTAAATAAGGACGTGTATCAAATAAAGAAACGAAAGAATAATGTGTGTACGCCATAAAAAGGTAATAGAATTGTTAAATTATAAATATTTTGTAAATTGATCCATATTTAAAGAAAGTATTGTAGCAAACATCGCAAATCACCGTGATATGTTGTAAAGATAAAAAGTTTTTACATTTTGCGATTTTGCTTAGTCACAATTTGTACACCTTCCTAGTATACTCCTATTCACTTGACTTGGTCCTAGCATTAATTCAATCTTGCAAATTTTTTGTGATCTAAGGCGAATACTGCACAGACTCAAGGTGGAATAAACGCGGGTTTTGAGGTGACCATCTAAAAGTGAATAAGATAATTCCTGGAGAAAATGCCGTCTCAAAGTGTTTGTACTCGGATTATTCGCGTTGTAAATAACTTGTGCATTGATTCTACCAACATTCAAAAGACAGTAAAAGATGACCATCGGCCACTTTCGATTATTCTTCCTCTATTTATTGTAACTTTTCGAACTTAATGAGTACAAAAACTTATAACGAGAGTGGTGATGTCAGTCTAGTTTTCTCAAAAACACAAATACCACACTGCACGACGATCAGCGCTCTACTGACTATTACGTAACTGTCGAGTAAAAGGTACAAGGAGCCGCAAGGCGTGGCTTGTTATTGATACAATTTGATGAACATTATTCTCTCGGTCTGAGAAACCGTACGTCACCATTGGCGGGTTAAGAACCATGGAAATGATTGGGTAAGGAGAAGGAAATGAGATGGATTAAGTGAAGGCAAAAGAGAATTAAAAGAATATCTGTGAAATTGTACTTCCCTAAAATTCTCCTAAATGATCCAAGGAAGCCACAGAATATCTTAGATCCAGAATCGGTGTCCTTCTGTGTGTAAGCTATGATCCACACTAGACTTTTAGACTACGTCGATCGCTATATGGAATATCCAAATTCTAAAATTCATCCACAACACATACATATGTCGTGTATGAAATGCACAAATTACTTTATAGTAGGGTCATAAAACGCCTACATAGAGAGAGGGTTTTGTGCAGAGGGTCCAGTTACATATCTGACAACTGTCTAGCGTTATTCTACTCGTTAGATTGTTGTGTGAATATTAGTATTTTTGATTATTACACCATATTTAATATGTTTTTTTCAGTAGTTTCATGTTAGTACCCTAGTCCAGTATGTTGACGTTTTTTGTGCATTTCGAACACGTGCAACACATAAATCTCCGCCTCTTCAATGAAACCCCGTCCGAAATTGGGCAAATTAACACATAAAAATCTTTGGATGGTTGCAAACAACCGACAGGACAACTCTTAAGTATAAGCCACTTCGCTTTCTGCTTCTTAAAGTATTTACCTACATGGAATTTAACATTCACTAGATAGAAAACTCTATGAATCCACAAGTGACTTGCTTGAGTATTACCTTTATAATCGCGCACGAACTTGACGGCTTACCAAAACAAGTGAGCGCCCTCTAAAGTCTCCCAGTCCTAGGCCACGGCCTATTGGCAAATCCAGGACTGAACTGAAGGCAGGTAGCGTTTGTGTAGGTATAATAAGGGTTGCGTGCATAGAATTTCACCCCGTACTCCAAAATTTCGTAATCTTGCTTTCAACACATAGTTTCAAAAACTGAAGAGGTCACAGGCTTTTGGCATTCCTTTCTAGTAGTACCACTGAATATATTATACATTTCCTTTCAAATAACTCTGTACGTTACATGATGCGTAAAAATAAGTTATATATTTAATAGGGTAACTTTTGACCGCTAACTATTGAAAAACAGTTTCTATAAGAACAGTACTTTATGACAAATAAATAACAAACAAGCAAATGGTGAATAGGTTATTATTTTCCAATTGAGCTATGGAATCCTGAAAGTTAGTCCTACAGTCAAAACGTTCTTAAACCTTGCTTTCCTCGAAAAGGATAACAAAATCGATATTTTCATTAACCAATGCCAATATCTTTTACAAAAACACGATACCTTATACAAGAGTAAATGTAAAAATGAAACAACGTAGAATGTATCACAAATTTAATAAATTTTTTTTTCCTAATGAAAAAAGTGTAAAATCTATACTAAATGTTTACAACTAGTGCGACAGTATTTATATCTAATTCTAATTGCATAAAATGAGTGGAGAGTCCACAAAACTTGACTATTTGATTATTCACTAAATTTTGTGTTGGAATATATATTTTATCATTTCAAATATATGAATCTATTTTGTATGCAATCTAGCAGTTATTGGATTCATATTTCTTCCTATTAAGTAACATTGAATTTTTCCTTTTGTATGATAAATATTGAACCAATATGTATAAATATTATATATCTATTATATTCGTAATGTGACCAGCATAGTGTTTGATTTTCTATTATTTTATATCAAGTTTGCTAGAGTTAATCGATCATTTATAGAGTTAAATTTTGCTTTAGATAATTATATTAAGTTATAAAAAAGTGGATTTTCATTTATTTCAACATTTTGATTTTGGGCGAGAGATTCCAAGAGAGGCAACTTTTTTCCTTTACTAATACCGCTGTGGAGGAATTAAAATTCTTCAAATCTAATTGATGCCTTAATGTGATGCAATGTTCTGAATACTCGAAGTGTTTCATGATTATACAAACATATTAGAATGTAATTTCAGTACGGATACATAAGTTAGCCAGTGCTACTCACATTGAACAGTATTTTTTTGTTTCCTTTAATTTGTCATATTATTTCTAATGTTGGTATAGATTAAATTTCATTTATAACAATTTATTTCATGAAGCGCAATTTTTGCTCCTATAGGTAACCTTCACGGCGATGTATTTCTTTATTCATATACCCTTCTCTTTATTTTATGCAAAGTTAGGCGAACTACTAATTGCTTGATTATGTAAAAAGGGTTGGGAACGTAGAATTCTCCAAATAACTCATCCACATAAACCTGCCTAAAAGGTATTGATTTGTTTGCTCACCGCTCTGTTTGTGTTTTATTTATAGCATCAATAGTATGCTTTTGAATACGAGAAATATGAAGAAAAGTCCAATTAATTACTTTATAATCATCGGCAATGAAAATGACTTGGTGCTTAGACTTTTTATCTTTGTTCAGGAAGCAGTGAATTATTTAGTTTTGTAAGGTAATAATAGGCTCTGACTCGGGATCAAATTATTATTCTTTATAAACGTCATTTGCTACTTCATTTTTTAACAAACAAAGGAATATACTTTGCAATTTTAATATCTAGTACTACATTTAAGTACTGTTTTATCTTGTCCTTTGTCGTGGTTCTTTTGTCTTTAATGCCACTTTTTTGCTGCCATGATGTAGTTGTGATGGTTTCTTCAAACATCACTTTCTATTAGTTTTTTACATCAAAAACAAAGGATCTCATTGTTATCACTGAAGGAGGAGCTGCAATTTGCTTCTTCATTGCAAGAAGAAAAGCGTGAATGAATGCAAATTTTGTAATTGTGTAAGAACCTCCAAAGTTTCGTCAAGGAAAGACGTTTATATTAAGTTGTAAAATTATTATTAGGTATACATTTATCATGTAAATTATTTTATATAAATTAAAAACTGCGCAAACACTACTACTGCCTGCAATACGATATTAAGTCAATTTCTTCTTACGGTTGGGTCAGTAATTTATTCATGATATTTGGTAATTTCGATAAATTTCTGACAAAAAGCTAAATGTTCTTTACACATAGGTTAAGTCTGAATTTTCAATTCCAAAAAAGACGAAAACCGAAAGTGGGAATAAAGAATCATACAAATTAATCAAGTGTACTAATATCTTTCCTCGATAATTGTATTTAGAAAAGATTTGCAAGGGATCTCTAACTTGACTCTCACACGTTCTTAAAGTAATTGGCAATAAGGTAACATCAACGTTTTCAGTGTGGTGATCGAGTTATCCTGTAATTAAGTTTGAGTATGTCCTGAAGAATGAATTTTTGGGAAAGTCAAGAGAAGAAATGAGTAAGGAGTTGCGTGTGCCCGAAGTGAGGGTTGGCCCCCCTCCTATGGGGGGTATTCGGTTGCTTGTACCGCCAGCCGCCACAACTCCTCGACGACGTCACAGTTGGATATGCGGGTGAGTTATAATAAGACATTTGCGCGGTTTGGCCGCGATTCCCCTTACCGCTATTAATTAAAATAAAAATCTCCTAATTATCTTATATTTCAATGTTTTAGCTAAATGTGCCTTTTCTCTGCCTTTCTCGATAATCCCTTTAAAATTTGAAAAGCTTGATACTTTCAATTCACTTTGTTATGAACAATGGTGGACCTTCTGTTAGAACAAAAATGATTTTTATTTATTTTTTTTTCTAAATTTCAATTTTGGAATTTTGAAATCGTATTTATGACAATCAAAAGATTAAAGTAATAACTGGAAATAAATAAGTTTAGATTTATGATGTACTATCAGTACTTCATCAATTAGATTAATTTAAACACAGAAGAATTGAAATAGGTATTAACTTTTTACTTGCAAGATTTTGAAAACAGCATTAGTTAAGACAAAAATGAATTAATATATTTATCATCATTATATCTTTTATCTGATCATTCATAAATAATTAAGGAGAAGGCGTATCTTAAAAATTTGAGTCAATTTGAACACATTATTGCACAAAAATGATTTTTATATTCTTGACTGAATCGCTATACCCAGTACAATTAATTTTTTTAATAAACCCAACTATTTGAAGCTATAACTAACGAATAATTATATAAAACTATTCAGTATGTTACACCCTTAGCTTATACGCTAAGAAAACGTTGCGAAAGTCTAGATCAGTGTTGCCCAAAGTGGGGCGTACGCCCCACAGGGAGGCAATTCGATGGTTGGAGGGGGGCAATTTGAGAATTGACCCAACATGACTTTACCCCCTTCGCTATGAGCTTTTTAAATGCAATGCTTGATGTAAGCGACAAATTTTTTGAATAAAACAGTTTTTTTTTAATAGGGGGTTAATTTATTAAATATAATTCCTTTGACACCACCAAAATCTCAACTGAGTAATTAGAATCGTTAAGTGAACTTGTCAGCTATTCACTATGTTGTCTCTTGTCGCGGGAACCCACGATCTTTTAAACTCGCTGAGTAACGACGTTTTTGCGCAAAATTGGTCTAAATTAACTCTGATATTGTTTCACAACCCAAGCTGGAACCAGATATAAAATCTCTGTGCACTAAGCATCAAGCGCACAGATCACATTAAATTAAGTTTTAAAAAATCTATTTTTTCAAATTTCAGTTTTTTATCATATATTAGAAGTTCATTTTCTTTGTTTTGAAATTAATTTCACAGAAATTGATTCTAAAAACCATCATTTACATTACTAATAAAAAGAATAAATAGAAATTTTATGCTTTTTATATTATAAAAGTGGGACATGGAGATTTTAGAAATGTTAAAGTGGGGCATGGCCTAAAAAAGTTTGGGAAACACTGGTCTAGATTAACACAAAGGTTTGCAGATATTAATTACCATTCTGCCTTAGTTTTCGGACCATAACTATGGAGGTGATAATAACACAATGTTTGCTTTACAATTTTATTTGATATTATAATAGTCGAGAATACAAATGTACGTTTAATAATAATCAGTCCATTACTTTCAAAGTGTACCTATTATCATAATCTTCTTCATACTATTCACAACTTCCCAAACACGGTAAAGTTAAATTTAAGATACAGTCTTTTGTTTTGACAAAGTATGATGTTTACAGTATTGTGTCTTAAAAATGAACACCTATGACATTTGTTCAACAGCTTTGACTACTTACATCTAATGAATATGATATAGTAAGTAAATTTGCTTATTTATTTTTATATAAAAAAGCGTTGTGGTACGGGTGTTGTTTCATTAGGAAAATACACGGATGTATATTCGTACGTGTGTAGTCACCATGGCAAAATTTCATCAAGTAAGCTAAGAACTCCTACGCCATCCACCTTATTCTCCGGATTTAGCCCCCTCCAACTATTTCCTGCTTCCAAACCTGAAGAAATGGCTGGGCGGTAAATTGTGGAAATAAACGCTTATATTTTGAAGGCTTTGAGAGCCTTGTTATTATTTAGAAGGAATAAAAAAATTATAAACACGATGGACTAAATGTCTAAGTGAATAGGAGACAGAAAAATAAAACGATTTTTTACTGAAAAACTGATGTTTTCCTTTAAAAGTCACGGACTTATCAAACCATTATCGTAGCTATTTAGCTACTTTAAAGATCGATCATTTATATTTCCAATATAAATAAAAAATAATTTCTCATGAATTTAACTTGTCAAATTCTGAAAAATTTGTTTAGTAAAAGTTGTCAGCCATAATTCAGTGGTAGAGTAAGCGGTCTCGCTCGGGAATTCACGCCATTTTATGTTTTTCTGCTGAAAAACGAATATATACGACTCGTAAAGGTGACTAGTTTAACTTCGAAGCAGGTGCTGTAAATTCGCCAAGAGTGACAACTTTATTGGAAAAACTTCTTTCTCCCGGAAATTGTGGGAATCATGTTATTTTCATCAATGCAATATACGTATAACGAAAACTGTCGAAATTGAATTGTATATAACTATCTGGGATAATATAATACACGGAAGAAAAAAAAATTGTAAACGCTTTTCCTCCTTTTTCCATAATTGCATTTTTTCTTTGCGTGTAATCAATAAAAACAAAACGCCAGCAAAACACGGCAGGACTTTATTAAGTAAGAAATGCCATAAAGTAAAAATTTGCTTTTTGGTTTATGTTCTTCAACAAAATATATCTACTGTGTTAAAACCTCATTATTATTTAATTACTGAGACATAAAATCATACCGGTACGCGCCAGTGCCTAATACTTGGTAAAAGACAAAATTTTCTTTATTATCTGAGAAACAAAAAAGCGTTAAAATTCTTATAAATATAACAATACATACTAGTAAAACCCGTCCAAATTTGAACGAATTGGTACCGATGACAATGGTGCATACCACTTATATTTTAACCCTCAGTACCGTAACCTAATCATTCCATCGGACAGCGTTTAGCCACAACCACCATTACATACTAAATAATGACCCAAGATGACCAACTATTAACATTTTCATACCTCAAAACCTCGGCGATATATAGGGTCATTCAAACTGAGTGGTACATTAGACGTTTTAGGGAAACTAAGCATGTTACAGATTTGAAAATTTGGAAATAGGGGTTATCAAGGATGATCAATTTAACTGAAATAATTTCAACTGTCGGGCACTTCCCGTTATACCGGAAGTTGATGTCAACTTTCTTATTTTAAATGGAATGGTATATTTTTTACGATGAATTCGTATGAAACATCAAATTTTAAAGTGACTTTGGTAACCAACTTGTATGCCTATATGCCTACGATGAATATTTTCTGAGATAATTTATTTTATAGGAAAAAAGATTTCACCGCAACCCTTACTATAAAAAATCATAACTTCCATAAAAAATGACTTAGAATGTTGAAAGTCAAGTCATAAGACTGAACTTTATAATTTGTACAGGGCGTTCAGAAAAAACATCCAGAGTTTAAAAACTTCAAACACGAATAACTTCATTTTTTCAAATGGTACCTAGCATATTTTATTTTATCATTCGATTCCCTTTTTTATCATCTTTCGATCCATTTGAATTGAAATAATTTTGAATTCTTTTTAAATAAAGAATGAAAAACATCCAATGTATCGAAAGAGGATAAAAAATGGAACGACAAAATAAAATATGCTAGGTGCCATTTGAAAAAATGAAGTTATTCGTGTTTGAAGTTTTTAAACTTTGGAGTTTTGTTCTGAACTCCCTGTACATAACTGTCTATAACTAGTAAAAATTTCAACATTTAAGTCATTTTTTATGGAAGTTATGATTTTTTGTAGTTTGGGTTGCGGTGAAATCTTTTTTCCAATAAATTAAATTATCTCAGAAAATATTCATCGTAGGCATACAAGTTGGTCATCAAAGTCACCTTAAAATTTTATGTATCATACGAATTCATCATAAAAAATATACCATTCCATTTAAAATAAGAAAGTTGATATCAACTTCAACACCAACGGTATAACCGGAAGTGCCCGACAGTTGAAATTATTTTAGTTAAATTGATCATCCTTGATAACCCATACTCCCAAATTTTCAAACCTGTAACATACTTATTTTTCCTAAAACGTCTAATGTACCACTCAGTTTGAATGACTCTGTATAATCAATAATTCCGATTAATCAAAAACATCTGATTCCTTAGTTATTTCCACCTTTTTATTAGGCGTATTAATAGTCAGATAGTTCCATAATATTGTATCATGAAAGGAGATAGCTCCGCAAAATTAGCTTACATACTTAACTATACGGTAGCAATACAAACACGTACGATAATTCGAAGTTACCCTATTTTCATTACTAAAACAATTTATTAAAGTACATCTGTAATGAATAGTATCCAATGAGACTAAATAAAGAATAGAGGGTGGGAGGGGACAAAATGAAACCATAATCTACGTATCCCTTTGATTGCATAAGACAGTTACGTTAATAAAAGAAAATTGTGTTTCAAGTGGCAAAATGTACATGGTGCCCTAGAAAGTACTGTCGGTCGTTTTAATTACTTGTGAAGGCATAGAAAAAGGATACTTTACTTTTAATCTGGAACTGGCTTTCTCAGAAATATAGGAGGTTAAGAAGTTCATAAACATGTCACATCTTATAGTTTATATTTGCTAAAATAATTATCGTAGAATAATGAAGTAAGTACAAGGAAAATACTTATATACGGCAATCTTTAAAAACCTGGAACATTAGACAAAAAATTATTGTTGTTAAGCTATGTGGAAGAAAAATGTAAAGTATAATTTTTATAAAATATGAAATATAATTCAAAAATGTTCGGAAAAGCAGTTTTTTAATATTAAAGCGGTCTAATATTTGATACTAACGGTTCCGTTATGCGTTCAATTAAATTAAAAATTATAATTACTAGTGAACATTTATAAATAAAAATTTGAAAAATTTAGTGCCTTATCTAAGGTCGTGGAAGTTATAGAAACTTTGTCACGGATGACAATAATCGTCCGAGTGGAAGGTCCGGATGACAGTGACTTATGATTAGTCATACGGGCCTTTGTTTTTAACATTTCTAACATAAAGTAGAAAAAGAAAATGAACAATAGATAGATGTACGAAAACACGATTAAAGACTTTGTTCTGCTTTCCCGGTGGTGCCCCTTGTATTTTTATGAACATTATGAGACCATTAGACATTTATAAAGCTTAGTTTGACTGCTAACATAGTATAGTAAACAAGATATTCCAGCAATTGGAATCTCAGAAATTAAAGTGTTCCTTTAGGGTGAGTCCAACGTACTGTTGCATTCTAAAACGTATGCATGTCGAATAACAAACATTCGAAATCCATTTCCTGAATTTCAAGGAAAATGCACAATGCGTACACATTTGAACGATTACGTGTTTGAATTTACCTTGCAATTAATCTTAAAAGTTTATACGTAAATGTATAGCTTTTCCGTAATGCATATATAAAATGGTGTGTGTACCTAGCATATATACATATACACCTGTATTATATCTAGATTTACGTGGACATCAACTTAACCGTTTTTCCTTATCTACAAGTTTGTGATACATTTAACTGAAAGGTGCAGATACTGAAATCACAACCATGTTGCATACTGATATTGTAACATATATATGTGGCTTTTGAAATGGAATAGCACATGTTTCTTATGCAGATTAGAAGTTGGTTGAAGCGTCGAAGTTTTAATCCCATTGGGTGTGGAACCATTGTTCTGATAACGTGAACTGTGATTCTCTGAATACATCAATGGTTTTGGAAATACCCTAGGAATGCTTCGTATGTCGTTTGATTTGATTTGGGAAATGTTCAAAATAATCTTTTATTCGAGTACTTCCCTGTGCAACAAAGAAAATTATTAAATTCAATTCTAATTAGTACCTTTACAGACATACGTAATAGGCGGGCTGAAAAGTTCATAGGCTAGCATAGAAAAAAATATTTTTTTTGGTAGAATTTGATTTTATTGTCCAATATTATTCTCTTCGAGGGCGATACAACGTTTAACGATTATAGCGGTCATACAATTTTTCGATACCATTTTTATAATACGATTTGTCTTTAGCCTCAAAATAGGCTTCAGTTTCAGCGATTACTTCTTCATCGGCGTTAAATTTCTGTCCAGCGAGCATCCTCTTGAGGTCTGAGAACAGAAAAAAGTCGCTGGGGGCCAGATCATGAGAGTACGATGGATGCGGAAGCAATTCGAATCCCAATTCATAGAATTTTGCCATCGATTTCATTGATTTGTTACACGGTGCATTGTCTTGATGAAACAGCACTTTCTTTTTCTTCAAATGAGGCCGCTTTTCCGCGATTTCGTCTTTTAAACGCTCCAATAACGCTACATAATAGTCGCTGTTTATGGTTTTCCCCTTAAGATAGTCAATCATGTTTATCAAGCCAAGACTTGGTTTCAAGAGTACTTTTTTTTGCCGAAAAGCAATGTTTTATTAACACACGAATTTCCTTTTTATCCATTTTTTTAATGTAACAAAAGTTCTTTCACTAAAACTCAGATACTAATAGTGCAACAACTGTCAAATTTATATACGCGTCTTTTGAAGGTTAGGGCTGACTAAAAATCATATGAATTTGATACTAGTAGCGCCATCTATGGGTCAGCCTTTGAACTTTTCAGCCCGCCTGTTATGTACATACTGTAACGAAATTTCTAGTTGCCTGTATTTATTTAAACGATCTTCAATAATAACTAATTTATTTAACTCTGCACTGTTTACTAACACTTGTCTATATCGAACTGTCCTCGGCTCCTTATGAACAACCTATTTATATTATCCTGAAACGTTCTAACGTTTTTCTAGTAGCAACCACTCAGTTCCCCAATATTTTCACACCCCTTTTGTTCTGCATGTTGTCATTTGTCATGAACTGAAAAATTTATTACTAATTTATTTTTGGTATTTGCATTTTGATTCCAGGTCAATCTATATACACAGAATTTTGAGACACCCTGTATAAAACAGAATTATTTATATAGTAAATTTACGCTCGTTCGACCCCTTCCTATCTAGAAAATGGAACCATACTGTTACTCCAACTGGGGTTTATCCAATTAGAGAGCAACATGAACCATTATTTTTTCATTTCCGTTATTAATATCGAGCAATAGGGGGAGGCGACCAGCATGCCACAGTTTGTAAACTTGTTCGGGGAACATCTCTACTAAATGACTTCACAAGAAACTTTTCTCAAATAATCTTTAGGATACTTGATGTGATTCATGAGAATCATCGCGGAAAGAAAAATCGCTTATCTTCTGAGGACCAAATTCGCCATACCTACGTATAATAAAAGAAAATGGTCCGAAAGTTTCTTCCTTCTCACTTTCGATTTATCTAATTAGGTAGTAAAAGTCCAATAACCGTTGTTTCATCTCTTCCTTTCCTTTCCTTATCGCTTGGTTCAGTGGTGGCATGCGTCTACGTTTTACAAGAAGACACAAATAATTGCAAAGCATTTAAACTTGATATCGTCAATGCAAAACTAAAGTTTACTGCGAATATCTCTGAAGGTGCTTTAAATACGTGACCAACTAGGACGATAGTAATTTGTCTACCGTAAAATTATATTTTTTAATATTTTTTAATGTACCTAAGATACAGGGTCATTCAAACTAAGTGGTTTATTAGACGTTTTAGGGAAACTAAGCATGTTACGATGAATAGTTTCTGAGATAATTTAATTTATTGGATAAAAGATTTCACCGCAACCCAAACCATAAAAAATCAAATAAACTTCCATAAAAAATTACTTAGAATGTTGAAATTTTTACTAGTTATAACCAAGTCAAAACTAAGCTTTATAATTTGTACAGGGCGTTCAGAAAAAAAATCCAAAGTTTAAATACTTCAAACACGAATAACTTCATTTTTTCAAATAACACCTAGCATATTTTATTTTATCATTCGATTCCCCTTTTTTATCCTCTTTCGATCCATCTGGATATTTCCTACTGTTTTATTTGAAAATTTTTGAATAATTTTGGATTTTTTTAAATAAAGAATGGAAAACATCCAATGTCTTGAAAGAGGATAAAAAAGGAATCGAATTACAAAATAAAATATTCTAGGTGCCACTTGAAAAAATTAAATTATTCGTGTTTGAAGTTTTTAAACTTTGGATTTTTCCTGTAAAAATTATAAAGCATAGTTTTGGCATGATGTTAGCCTTATTACTTGGCTATAACTAGTAAAAATTTCAACATTTAAGTCATTTTTTATGGATGTTATGATTTTATATAGTTTGGGTTGCGGTGAAATATTCTTTCCAATAAATTAAATTATCTCAGAAAATATTCATCGTGGGCATACAAGTTGGTTATGAAAGTCAGCTAAAAATTTTATGTATCATACGAATTCATCGTAAAAAATATACCATTCCATTTAAAATAAGAAAGTTGATATCAACTTCCGGTATAGTTTCCCTAAAACGCTTAATGTACCACTCAGTTTGAATGACTCTGTATATATATGATCCAAGTAAACAAGTAATGTACGCTTGTATATGTTACGTTCAATAGATTGAAATGACTACCTTATTAGAAAAAAGATCGGAGTATTTTTTCAGTATTTATCGGCTTTTTGTGGTCTTTTTGAAACTCTGTTTGATTAAAATTTAGGTAAAAGGAGCAATCATACATAATATTAAAGTTCAGAAAACTAATCGATTTTGTCATTATTACAGTCTCAATAAAAAGATAAAAATCTACTCTTCATAATGAAAGTTGTTTTCACGAAAACATTCAATTTGATCATTTAAATTGAAGTTTTAATTGCGATTGTTCTAGTTAATTTAAAGCAAACAAGTAATTTCGTGTATGTAGTAATTTATCAAAGCTAGACCATCTTAGCTTGTTAATCTCATTTTTAAATACTATAAATTGTATTCCAAAAACACTATTTAATTATTTACAAATTTTAATACAATTATTATTATAAATTTTCAGTTATTAACATTCTAAAATTAAAATAACTAAATAATCCAAGTTAGTGACAAGTGAAACAGTCGCTAATTCATGATCATAAAGATTGCCGAAAGTCACAAAAAGTCAACTATCGTTAATACCTACACCCAGAGATGGGCAAAGTCCTAATCCCAAAGCCCTTGCTTAAAATGCTTTGATCCGTGAAACCCCAATTACATTTTAAAATTCAAACACTTTAAATTACCAATTACATTGAGAAGTAATGAGATTCAAAGATCTAAGTAATTCTGTAAAGGGTTGAAAGCATTCCATAAGGGCGAAAATATTAAAGCCATTCTGATGGTTTTGCTATTTTCCAGATTGTTTTTGTGTTTATATTATTTAATTTCGCATTTAATGTGTTAGGGCTTCAAGTCCTGAAGCAGAAATTACAAAAAGTAATTAGTTTACCCAGTATTTGTTTACGAAATTGATTGAAGTACAGTTCTTCTAAACCCTAACAGAACTAAAAGCACATTTTCAAGAACAAATATGTAAAACATTAAAATATAAATATGGATTCAACAGAAACAACTACTCCGAGGGTTAATACCCCTACCGGCATTGAATTACATTGTTGATTCCGATGTATTATTAGACGTGGGATATGGCTTTCGGTTAGTTGTGCCTACTTGGTAGGACGCGTTCAAAATTTGAGATCTTTGATCTTAACATTTAGACGAATAAGGATTTTAATTCCTTCTTTTTTGGATATGTAAAACATTGCTCAATTCTGCCTACACCTACTGATAAATAATTAAAAACAATTTTTAAAGAAAATATAGTTTTGTCTATCATTGTAGCTAAAGTTTATATAGATAATTCTTTTTTTTATGACAATGGCTTTTGTACCTAATGTTTATGTATTCGTTTACATCTGTAGTAATGCTTTCATTTCCTTAGGCACCATAGTCGAAAAGTAAAGTGTATAACATTACGATCGTGTTTCTAACAAAGCACGAGGAAGTTCATAACTAATTCAGTAGCTGACAAGATTCTTTGGGAAAGGAGTTTGAAAATTCCGTTGAAACGAACGATTACTTAAGCGGAATCTAAAAACAAAACGACAAGTGGTCCGCCTGCCATATTGCAATTGTCGTTATATAGAGAACCGCTTGTTGGTGTGCAACAGTGATGGTTTCGTTAGTAGTGTCCCTGAACTACAGCGTAGAGCTCCATAGCAGACAGGCGAGACGGATCGATTTGGCTTGCTCTGAATATGGATGCAGTTGCACCCGGACGTGCCGCACCAAATCGTCCATCCCCGAGACAAAAGCCTAGTCTCGGAGCGCATCAGATAGAGTGAGCAATTTTACATAAAACTAAACCAAATTACCGATTCGGCTTTGCTAGGTAAAAATACATTCGTTTTTCACCGTATTCCGTCCGAACAGATGTGCAAATCGCGCTAAAATACCGATTCACTTGAATAATGAATACGTTGGTTTAAAAAGCAAAAAATCTATTCAAAGGGATGCAGTTACAGAAATACATTGGAGTCGTTTTTAGGAATGACTTGCGATCAAATAAAAACGATTAAGAAAATTTAAAAGACACAACACATATTTATGATTTTTCCACCAATTATAAATCACTTTTAAATGTTTCAAAATTTATTGTAACTCTACAATATTATTTTGACATAACAACATCTTTTTCAAGAGTAACAGAATTACTAAATTTTGAGTCATACTTATCATCGATATATATTTTTTTACAATCAATAACAGGTTTTTGTGTGAATGTAATTGTAGAAAGTACAGGTAAATAATAACTGTAATTGACAATAAATACTAGATTACCCTGCTTTTAGTCTGGCGTATAATAAAGGCGTATTGGCAAAGTTAAGTTAATCATTACTTATATGTTATTTACCTTCTTCTTTATTACTTTTTGATTTCAAAGTATTATAAAAAAGTCTAACCTTTTCTCTTTTCTTTCATTGTGCAAAATTTTGATTCTGTCCGAATTGATAAAATGGTTATTATTTATGCAAAGGTCGCTAATCCTGTTTTATGTTTTTGATACAGGATCAGCGACTCTGCATAAATAATAACCATTTTATCAATTCGAACAGTATTAATATTTTGCAAAATGAAAGAAAAGGGAAAAGGAAATAAATGACTTAGAATGTTGAAATTTTAATGTTTAAGAACTTCAAATACGAATAACTTCATTTTTTCAAATGGCACCCAGGATATTTTATTTTGTCATTCGATTCTATTTTTATCTTTATTTTATTTTAAAATTTTTGTATAATTTTGGACTTTTTTTAAGTAAAGAATGGAAAACATCCAATGTATCGAAGGAGGATAAATATCCAGATGGATCGAAAGAGGATACAAAAAGGAATCGAATGACAAAATAAAATATGATAGATGCCATTTGAAAAAAATTAAGTTATTCGTGTTTGAAGTTTTTAAATTTTGGATTTTTTTTCTGAACGGCCTGTACAAATTATAAAGCTTAGTTTTGGCATGACGTTAGCCTTATGACTTGGCTATAACTAGTAACAATTTCAACATTCTAAGTCATTTCATTTTTTATGGAAGTTACGATTTTTATAGTTTGGGTTGCGGTGCAATCTTTTTTCCAATAAATTAAATTATTTCAGAAACTATTCATCGTAGGCATATGAGTTGATTATCAAAGTCACTTTAAAACTTTATGTTTCATAGGAATTCATCGTGAGAAATATACCATTCCATTTAAAATAAGAATGTTGACATCAACTTCCGATATAACCGGAAGTTCCCGACAGTTGAAATTATTTTGGTCAAATAGATCATCCTTGATAATCCCTACTCCCAACTCCCAAATTTTTAAATCTGTAACATGCTTAGTTTAAATGACCCTGTATATATATAATAAGTACTACCTAAAATTTAGTAATTTACTCTTGAAGAAGACATTGTTATTTCGAAACAATATTGTAGAATTTACGAATGATTTTCTTTCCTCCAATTATTAAAATAATGTTTCACAAGGATCCGACCAGCTCTACAATTGTTTACATATTTATATGAGTCAATGAGGTAATATTGTGACGCTTATGATCTAACAAGGAACATAGGATTAACATATATCATATATAATTTTCCTGCGTTTATAGGTATTGACATTTTAACCCTTCATGTTAGGTGAAATCCTGACTGTCACAGTTCTCCATAACATTAATGACTTGATAATCCTCACCAATCGATGGATTCAACTTAGTGAAAACATTTAAAATATAGTAATTAATTTTAGGCTAAAATATGATTCATCAGTCATAAGTATTTGAGAACGGTAATCTAATGTAGGCCTTTCTCTGTCCCGTTTTACTTCTTTTTCTGTCTCTAACATGTCTCTAATTAACTTTTTATGTCTCAAAAGGTGTCCTACCAATCTATCTCTTCATTTCCCTTTTTGACTTCCATAGCGTCCTTTGTTTTCCTACTCTTTCTAATACATTCTCATTTCTAAACACTTTTATACAAGGTGTTTACAGCAGCCGTCTCTAACACCACATCTCAAATTCTTCTTTAATATAATTAAGAAATTAAATTTTCACAGAGGACCAAAACGTGGCAAAATATACTTCATAATCTACTGAATACAACAATACCGTTTGGTATATACCATTCTTGTATGGTGCAATCTTTAATGAAGTTTAAATATAGACAGCAATAACAACATCATTTTGATCATGCAAAAACAATTTCAGGCTTATGAGTTCATATCACAACATTCAATCTTCTAACTATATTTATCTGATCGTATTGCAACGATGCGTGAACCGACTGATAATTATGTTTGTTTGTTTTATAATAAATATAATTTATTCGAATTAGTTTAAAGTGCACCGATGTGATGAGCTGTATTTCATTTCTTAAGTCTAAAATAATCTTTCTAAATACAATGCTAAAAAGGCATTGATAGTAAATTATTTCTGCGGTTGGGGATTCCCAGTAAACTGTATAGCACCTCGACGATTTTGTTGCCAGATTTAAACCGGGAATAGAATGCAACAAGTCACAATATGCAATTGGATGGGTGGAGAGAAATCAAAGGTCGCCTAACGCCGCTACTGTAGTATAATGTCCTTTTTCAGGGAAATAAAAAATAACACTTTCGGATTATGTATTTATGGATGCTTCTGATGAAGATACAGTGTGTCGAAACAATTATCAAATGCAATAAAATTTAGCTGAGATTTATAAAAATGGATTTTAGTTTTATTTTTTTAATTAATTATTACTTAAGTAATTAGTTTAATTGTACAATTTCGTCAAGATTATTTAATATAATGTCGTTTGGATTTTTTCAAAATATGCCTGTACAATATGTGAAAAATATAATAAATTAAATTCTAACTAATTTTATAATATTAAAACTATGGTGGTGTTGTGATGAAACATGTTTAATATTTGAGAAAAAAAAAAGAACAGTAGATGTTTCAACAAGATTTTTTATTATTCACTCGAAAATTGTTTCAACTAACAAGTTTTTTCAAGAGTACATTGGTAATACTAAAGTTACATCCTTTTCACTGTAGATAAGTAGATGATATATTTTGTATTTGGTCAGGTAGTAGAAGACAGTTGGACAATTTTTTAAATATTTTAGATTCTATCAATAGCAAAATCTCATTTACGAAAGACATTGAAGCTAATGGCCTATTAAATTTCCTGGACTTAAATATCTCTTGTAATAATAATAAGTTAAAATACAATATTTACAGAAAGCTAACAACAACTGACACCATCATTCCGGCTTGCTCTAACCAATCATTCAGAATCAAATTATCAACATTTCATAGCCTATTACATATATTAATCAATATTCCTTTAGATGAACAAAACTATCAAACAGAATTAAATATTATAAAATATATAGCAATAAAAACGGTTACAATGATACTTTAATTATTAATCCTTTGAATAAAACCCTCAGAAACAAACTATTACATTATTTATTCAGTGATTATTCCTCTAATAATAAAAATAATGTCAGTTTTTGTTCTATTAATTAACTCTAGTTCTAAAATAGTAAATTCAATATTAATGCAATAGAGATCAATAAAAACAATTTAGGAACTTTTCTAATAAATAACAAACGTAAATTAAGCAACGGCCAAAAAAATGGCGTTTACCAAATAAACTGCAACGATTGTAATGTTATCTACTTGGCCAAACTGGTCGTTCTTTAGACACCCGTTTAAAAGAACATGTAATACAGATCCCTCAGAACATTGTTTTAATAAAAACCATAATTTAAATGTCAATATTAAGTTAATACACACTCAACATAAGAGCAAGACATTAAATTTATTGGAATTTCTTGAAATTAAGAAAGGTCCAGAAACTAAAAGAAAAAATATCGTTAATAATCACACTGAGTTATTTGTTCAGAATACATCTCTCTTATTAAACTTGTAATAATTATGGAAAATTTTATATATGTACGTTAATTAGGTTTTCGCTTTTAGAATAGGTATTTAAATAGAATCTCGTTATAATGTAACTTTAGTATTGCCAATGTACTCTTGAAAATGACTTGTTAGTTGAAACAATTGTCGAGTGAATAATAAAAAATCTTGTTGAAACATCTACTGTTCTTTTTTTTTATTTCTCAAATAATTTGATAATACCTATACTTAGAAAGGAAATACTTTAGTTTTTTAAATTTCAGAAACTTTTAAGCTTAAAGTGTGCTTTTCTCAGTTAATAAATAATATAACATTAAAAAACTATGTAAATAAATGTGTATTGTTTACTTTGCATACAAACTGAGGATACGTAAACGAAGCGTAGCGTACTCATTTCTGTCGACACATCTCGGTTGCATTTTCTGTTTTTCGTGCGAAAGTAAATAACATCCTCTAAAATTTCCTGATGTAGCTACACCTTCTCTATATCCGCCAAATTAGCATCATGGCAATGGACCGAAAACTGACCGCAAAATACTCGACTGTAGTGACTATTTTTGTGTGGCCACCAACAATTATGGCATCTTGTCAACTATGCTGTTCGTTATACAGAAATGCGAAGCAGCAAAGAGATGTCACGTTATTTCTACAGTTAGAACCAAAAATTTTGATTCCTATTTATTGTTGTATTTTAACATACGTATCAGTGAAGATAGATATAAATTTCTTTTTACTTTACCACTGAAATACGCTTATTTATTTTTTTCACAGCGGTAATAGTAATGTTTTATACATAGCCATCCATATACTCGAGACACAAACATTTTTGATAAAATTATATTCAATAGGTTCAATGCCTCCTATTTCCTTGCCCTATGATTCATTATGATTACTCATTTGAAATTGATAAATTGATTAAGAAGAAGGACAACACCAATTCATTTGAAATTCTACACAATTTCACAAATAATTAATTAAATAACGAATTTTCCTTCCTTTCTTCTTTATTGTAATATTATTTTCAGTGTTCCATAATTTTTTTTTCTCGTGATGGTAGAAACGTAAGTAAACGTTTTAGTCAGTTGTAGTGTTAGAATGGAAATGCACGAAATCAAATTTTTGGTCATTACTATACGCACATTAAAATTGACCGCCTCTTCTTGGCAAACGTCCGCTGTTTTTCTATTTTCAATAATATCGAAGCTGCTGTTAGTTTCTTCGCGAAATAGCGTATCACCACAGCCATTAAGCTTCCATTTACGACCGTAAAAACTGAAATTGTCCCAATGTGCCTTTTATGCACTGATGCAAAAATATTTAAAAAGCGCGACAGTGTATCGGAGTGATTGACCCATACGGACCTGTAAACAACGTGTGTGACTGTTATAGTGAATCCTTGTGATTCATTGTTAATATTTTTCTTTGTTTCGCGTGAAGTTGTATGTTAAATGCCATAGCCGCGAATGATGTTCCTGTGTTTTCATGCATTTGACTAAGTGCCAGATATATTTCTCGTATAGTGTCTGTCCATCTTTTGTCGCTACGATAACGCTTGTTGAGAGAAAAGAAAAATGGCCTTTTCGAATCGAAGGATTAATCATCAGGACGAGTTTGATGCCATGAAGAACAGACTAATGCGAAGAAGACGGGGGTGGACGGTCGTAGTTGGCTCGGATGTTCGGTAAAAATGACAAACGAATTTTGTTAATATAACCATCTGCTCCTTATATTGCGAAATGCATAATAATAAACTTATTCATATAAAAATCACAGTTCAAATTCAATTTTTTAAATATTAACAGGAAGCCTTGCTCGAATTGAATTAAATTATGTTACAATTTAGAAAGAAAAATTTTCGGTTTTATGATTGCAGATATTTTTTAAAATAACGTTTTCTATTTTAGTCGTGTTATAGAAACCCAAATGTCATTAATATAAAAATATAAATGAATTTGAATAAAAAACTGGCAAGAACTACAAATAGTCAAATATTTTTCGTATTTTATGTACGTTATTACATGGTATATTATATTTATGGTTAGTCGAAAGATCTACATTTAAATTATAGATAACAGGGAAGAACAAATTATCGTATAAGTCTATTTATAATCGATTATAGATTATTTATTTTTGATTAATAAAATAATCGAATACTTTCAAACAGCCAGAAATCAATTCTTATCGTTAGTCCAATAAAATTTCGTAATGTTGTGATAGATTTTCGCTCGTGTCTGATAGGCGAACATATCGGACAATTAGCTTTTTTTCCAAGAACTGCTTTTTTTTCGTGTTATGAAAATGTTTAATTTTGTGTTATTATGTTTCATCCAAATAAGGAATAAAAACACGAATTTTCCTGTAATTCTGGACCAAGTTTATGTTTGCTTTCAAATAAAAGGTTTACGGCCAACTTAAAACAGAAAATGTATTATCTTTAAGTGATACAATATACACAATAAACAATTTCATTATCATGATTATAAATATAAATATAAATATGGAATCAACAGAAACAACTACTCCGAGGGCTAATACCCCTACCGGCATTAAATTACACTGCTAATTCCGATTGATTCTTAGACGAAGATATAACATATTCAAAAAAGAAGAAATTAAAATCCTTATTCGTCTAAATATTAAGATCAAAGATCTCACATTTGGAACCGGTCGTGAGATATGGCTTTCGGTTCGTTGTGCCTACTTGGTAGGACGCGTTCCAAATGTGAGATGTTAATCTTAATATTTAGACGAATAAGGATTCTAAATCCTTCTTTTTTTAAATTTCAATAGTCGATTAATCCGATTGATTGATTATCGATAAACGATTACCCTAATAACCACGATATCCTTATCTCACAATTATAACTGAACTAAAACAAAAAAAGGAAGAAGCATAAAAATTCTTTACTCTAGTGTTTTACAATATCTTTCCGATTGATCGTGAAAAATGCCTGTCTAGTCATTTCTATATATAATAGAAGAACTAAAAAAATTGAGTCGTTCTCGAATTCTTTCGTCATTAGTATTTTTTAGAGGTACCGTTCAAACATCTTATTTACACGTTTTATTGTAGATGTTTCAATCATTTCTATGTTTTTATTTCATTTATTAACACCACTACGATTCAATTTATATCGGCGCAGAGGATTATTTATCAACGCCATCGGTCTTTTTTTCTTTTCCTGATCAATACATCATTTACAATGTAGGAGCGTTATTTATTCATCATTTTCCTGAGTCCATGTTTGTAAATAACATACGTTTGCACTTCTGCAGAATGACGAATTAGTCGCTATCATTCTAGTTGTAATTTATGACGAGGCCATAGAGGAGTGATTAATAATCTGTTAATATCCCTGCGTTTATTATTCTTTTAGTTACTTCAATTAATCATATTAACATCTAGGAATTTAGAATCTTTTCGCTAGTTAGCAGTTATGTATGTATGTATTTTTTTATTTATTCGAGTGAATTAGCTATCTACCTAAAACAAAAATCAAAATATAAAAACATTCTGGCTTCTTAATCAAAATCGCTTATTGGTAAATCAATTGAGTTCTGAAACTATATTTTTGTGATAACGAAATCTATCAGAACCTTGTTACCATTAAAACAAATAAAATATCGACTTGAAACTCATACATAACATGTAAATCTTTGATCTAGAGATGAAATTTATATCTGTTTAAAGTTACAAGAAAGTTTATGACAGGATAGTTACTATATGTGCAAACAGGACGAAAAACATTCGTTAAATCCTTGTACAAAATTTTATTTTTTTGTTTTCCACTTTTAAATTTTTGGGGGACATCCAAATCACTTTTGTCCGGGGCACCAAAATTTGGGGGCGGCATTTTGGCTTGAACTGTGAGAAAAACATTTATGTGTTAAATACCCAATTAATAGAAAATTTCACACATAGATTTTTTTGTTTGCTAAAACCTACTATTTATACATATGTACAATATATAGATATATGCATATAGATGTTTTTTTCTAAATATATATGCTTTTATTAAAATTTTTGGAAATAAAAAAATGTAGGTACCTTTATTTAAGTATATATATTCTGAAGGAGTGGTCATTTGTCTTTTTGTACGGGGTGTTGTAACCACTAGAGCTGCGCTACAGGTTTATCACAGAAATAACTTTTACTACTCATACGCTTAGCTTAGACGACGAATACTAAAAATAGTTTATTATAAAATTAAATTACAAAAATATTTCAAAACCTCCCTTTAAAATAAATAACAATTTGATCGTTGTCTATCACTGACTTGGAAAAAGCAATTTCTGGCCATTAACTTAAAATCTTTTATAAATGAACTAAAAATTCCGACAAGAATAGTTATTTACTTGAATAAAAAATGTTTAAAAAGAGTATAAGTTTTCGGTCAACAAATTTATCAAAATAACTAGATATAGATCGCGATTTCGAACTCATTAGTTCTAATCAGTACACCATAGGTAGCTCCGATAAATTATTTACAAATCAGGTTTGATTCAGTTTGTTACGTAGATCCCTTCTTTAGGCCCAAAATCAAACAAAACAATTGATTGAAAGTTTATCGCATTCGTTGTGAAACATTTTGAAAAACTTTTGAACAGGTTTGAGTAACAAAAACGATGGGTTTAGTTTCACTAAAATATTTTATTGTTCTCAACAATATTGTTTCGACCCGCAAGGGTCATTCTTAAGAGAGATAAGATGTTACTAAATTAAAATTAACCTAAACAGAATATATATAGTAATACAATACAAAATAAACAATTAGGTAATTTCAATTGAATTGTCTGTTGGATAATTATGAAACATCGTTTAAATTAAATGAAAATATATATAAACAAAATGCCTTTAGATGTTTCAAATATGTTTATTAGCACACTCTACATATGTTTCGACTTCCGAAGTCTTTCTCAAGAGTAATAGATATTTACTAAATTTAGACTGTAACTTAATGTTATTTATACAAGAGTCAAAAAGTATTTATAGTTGGTATTGCAAGTAATAAGATGTACAGGTACAAGTATATTAGAGGTAGTTATACAAAGGTATAGTTATTTAGGGAAAAACCCTTGTCGGGTTGTAATTCTTCAGAAATTGGTCAATCACCGGTGTGTCTTTGAACTCGGATTTATCATTTGTTATGTTACAATTATTTCTAAAGGCTTTTTTAATTTCGAACTGCTCTAAAATATTTAGACATTGACCTTTATTTTCTATATGTAATAGGTTGAAGTTATCTCTGTCGATTTTATGGCCATTTTCTAGGCAATGTAGGCTTATGCAATTAGGGTTGAATATACAGGTAGAAAGTCATTTACTGATAAATATCGGTAATCGTAATATTTTGTTTTTTTTTTAAAGAGGTTTGAGTTACAAAAACGATGGGTTTAGTTTCACTAAAAAATTTTATTGTTCTCAACAATATTGTTTCGACCCGCAAGGGCCATTCTCAAGAGAGATAAGATGTTACTAAATTAAAATTAACCTAAACAGAATATATATAGTAATACAATACAAAATAAATAATTAGGGTTGAATATACAGGTAGAAAGTTAACAAGACAATTATCTATTCGGAAAGTCCACTAATAATAACGGAGAATCTAACGTACACAATTCAATTTGGTTGTTGACAATGTTTTTATTATTATTTACAGCTTTCTTAATTTCTAGGGACTCAAGTAAATTTAACTTTTGACTTGTATATACAATTTCAAAAAACAAAAATACTACAAGGATAGCCCAACATTGTTTAGATTATCAACATCATTTACACGTAAATTCTGTTAAATCATTACGTTCTGTTAGCAAAAGTCAAAATTTAAATTTACTTGAGTCCCTAGAAATTAAGAAAGCTGTAAATAATAATAAAAACATTGTCGACAACCAAATTGAATTGTGTACGTTAGATTCTCCGTTATTATTAGTGGACTTTCCGAATAGATAATTGTCTTGTTAACTTTCTACCTGTATATTCAACCCTAATTATTTATTTTGTATTGTATTACTATATATATTCTGTTTAGGTTAATTTTAATTTAGTAACATCTTATCTCTCTTGAGAATGGCCCTTGCGGGTCGAAAAAATATTGTTGAGAACATTAAAATTTTTTAGTGAAACTAAACCCATCGTTTTTGTAACTCAAACCTCTTTAAAAGAAACAAAATACTACGATTACCGATATTTATCAGTAAATGGCATTATACTGCCAGTGATATGATGTTAAAAAATGTTATTAATAATGAAAGGTTAATCTGAATGTATCATCAACAATTTTAAAGTTCAAACTGAGTCCGATTTTATTTATAGAAGTGCGGTGATTAGAATTAAACCTTTTGGATGTAATTATGAGGCCCTTGTACTTGATGTTATTTCGTGCAGCGCAAAATCAAAAATAACAATGTTTTCTTGCTCAATTACAAACAAGTTTACCTACCTACCGTTTAGCTCTGTGATGACTAATCTGCACGCAAGCAATTTTTATGAATATAATTTAACAACGAAATACTTGGATCAGACCCAAATTTCTGCGGCGAAATTCGCCATATTTTGTATAATGAAAACAAGGAGTCTTTTGATTATAATACATGCTCTAATTGCTTATTTTGGCTGACATCAAAGTAGAGTAGGTACTAAAAACTCAAGATTGATATTTCAACTTTACTTTGCTTACATACTTTAGTCATATTTTAGATAACAGTTTGTATACACGTGTATACAATAGTGGTTACTTCTTCTCGTTTATTTATGACTAGCTGTACCCGCGACTTCGTCCGTGTGGAATTTAACAAAAAAGTTATTTTTAAATTTTTTAACAAAGTCGTTGAGACACAACCGTTAGCAATAGCCCGCTCGCGCGTTCTGAACCCGCGCGACAGGCAGCCTATGTGATATTAAGTGGCGGGAGTCACTTTTACAATTTTTGTCTGTCTGTCTATCTGTTTGTTCCGGCTAATCTCTGAAACGGCTGGACCGATTTTGACGGGACTTTCACTGGCAGATAGCTAATGTAATAAGAAATAACTTAAGCTACTATTATTTTAGAAATTAATTATTATTATTAATAAATAGTTATTAATTTTTAAAATAAAAGTATCCTAAGTTACTCCTTATTACATTAGCTATCTTCCAGTGAAAGTCCCGTCAAAATCGGTCCAGCCGTATCAGAGATTAGTCGGAACAAACAGACAGACAGATAAAAATTTAAAAAATGTTATTTTAGTGTATGTACCGTGTATATATATTTGCAAACAGACATTCCAATTTTATTTATCTGTATAGATGATATTAACCTTTACTTTCGATTTTGCAACTCACACATATTAAATTGATCACACGTCTAAATTCTGAATATTAAAATGCTAAAAATGAAAAGAAAATCAGAGTAATTAGTATTATATGCAACTTTTAAAAATACATTTTATGTTACTTTTTGAACTATAAATAAACAAACAAAATTTTACACAATTTTTTATCTAATTCATTTCTTATATACAATATTGCATTTTTATTACCTATATTGATTTATTAGTAAATAATTTGTTTACAAATTACTACTTAAATAACATAATTTATCGTTACTGATGTTTATTTATTGCAAAACTTTTATTTAGTCAAGGAATATAGAGTCTATTTTAAAAGTTGAACTACCTTGACTGTCATTTAGGTACATCTGCTTTGAAAATCTCCCACGACCTTTTTTTCTTGTTTACTTCAAAAAACTTGTTCAATTTTTCAGAAAAAACCTAACAACATGTTAAATATTCATTTACAGTGTGCAGCAAACTTGTAAACCAATTGTGAGTTAAATTCTATTTGATACAACACCGTCGTACTTTGTTGTTACCTACATAAACTTTTTAACTTTCAGATTTGGAATTTAACAGTATAAATTTTAAATTTCTTCTTAATACAATATGCAACAAATATTGTTATCAATACACAAAATCAAGTTTTTCATTTTAGAATTATTTACACCAGTTGAAAACAGTGGATAATGTAAAAGTACAATTTACGATTTTATTAATAAATCCCTTTCAGTACTTATGTTTTGTTTTTTTTTTCAGGTGAGTGGACCACTTGAAACATATCAAATTAACCAATACGTAAGTGCCTTAGTAAAACAAATTTAATTATACATTAATTAATAGAGTAGAAAACACTTCTTTGTTACGTAATGGTAACCCAAGCAAAAGAACTTTAATATAAGCGTGCGTTAGTTTCGATTTTTGGAGAGGTAATGCAGATTTCTGTACACATTTCCTTTCCATCCACACAGTTTTCCTCAGGAAAACTGTTTGCCCAGGAGAAGTTTTGTAGGTGCTGCCATCGTGCGGCATTTTCATGCAATACCTTCTGGGCTAGGCCTAAAGTTGATGTAGAACATTTCCAGTTTACGTTTCTAATTTTATCGAAACTGTTTAGATGGCGAAGGCGATCATTCTGTAGGAAATACAGAAAATTATAAATACTTCACGTTGTATTCTACTGAATACTTCTTAAGTTGTTAATTAAAAATATCACACCGTTTTTGCATTAAAATGAACTTGACTTTAAATTGTAATTCTTAAACAAATATTAAATCCTTTTCTACTTCTGGCAGACTTTAGGAAAGTACTCAAAATATCAAATTTAGAGTGAAAATAAACAAATTTTCTTTTCGCGTTTTCAAAAGTTTGTCTTTCTTTTACGTATGACGTTTTTCTTATGGCAAATTAAACGTAATCATCATAAATTGAATAGATTCGACCTTTACATGATGAAAATCTAACATCATAAATAAATTAATATTTATTATAATATAAAATTACAATAAATAAACATTTAAATTTAATTAATAATCAATATTTAGACCATATTTTCTATAAAAGATTTGAAAACTTAACAAAAGCCAGTTTTTCAAAAGATGAAATAAACGTATTAGAAAAAGGTTTTCAATATAACTTGACACCCAACATTTCTAAAAAGACGATAAAACATTTAGGAGTAGAATTAGAAATAGCAATAGATCAATCAAAATTGTTATTATCAGAGAAACATATAACAGCAAAAATGATAAAAACTCAATTTATTAGTAATTATAATAACAATAAAAACAGACAAAACATTAAATCAATATGCAAAACAGAAAAAATAAAGATATTATTTTCACCAGGGCAGACAAAGGGAAAACTGTGATAGCAATAAATAAAACTGTTTACATTAATAAAACCTTAGACTTTTTAAACTCAACAAAATACCCAAAGTTAAAAATAGACCCTACCAATAAATATCAGTTACAAATTAAATCTCTAATTAATCAATCACAAAATATATTTAAAGATATTGAAAAAATAAACTTAGTAGCATGAATCCTCAAGCACCTAGATTATATTGTTTAATAAAACTACATAAGAGTAATTATCCTATACGACCAGTTGCCTCGTTTGTAATTGCTCCTTCTGTAAAAATCTCACGTTTCCTAATTAATTTAATTATAAATAAATATTAATTTAAATCTAAATTTAGTATTAAAAACTCTGGAATTAATATCAAAAATAAAAAATGTAAAAATTCCTAATAATTTCAAACTTACTTCCTTTGATGTACAAAATCTATTTCCAAACATACCATCTAAAGAAGTCATTAATTTAATAATAAATCTCTTAAGGAAAAATAATAATTGCAAGGAAGAAAATCAAAAAATTTTAAATGCTCTTTTAGTTTCTTTATATCAAAATTATTTCAAGTTCAATGAACAAATATTTACCTGCACAGAGGGTTTAATTATGGAGAATCCCTTCAGCCCATTATTATCAGAAATCTTTATGAATAACTTAGAGGAACAAATAACACACAAACTGAATAACAATTTCTTATTCTACGATATTATAGGTATATAGACGATATTATTACTTGTTTCACAGGTACGAACAGGCAACAAGACAATTTCTTGAAATACATTAATCACTTACACCCTAACATAAAATCCACTATAGAAGAGGAGAAAAACAATTGCTTAAACTTTTTAAATTTAACGTTAACTGAGATAGATAACTATATATCATTTTCAATATGCCATAAACCTGACCATACAGATTTAACGGTACACAAAAACTCATTTCACCCGATACAACACAAATTAGCTGCTTATAACAGTATGACACACAGACTTCTAAGTATCCCTATGTCAAATGATAATTACAATAAAGAGTTAAATATAATTAAAGAAATAGCGTACAATGATGATTACAATCCAAAATTAATTGAAAATATAATAAACAAAAAATAGCACTATAATGAATTTATCCGTTTGCAATAAACAAAGAAACTAAATACAAGTGTATTACATATTTTGGACCATTGACGAATAATATAGTCAACTATTTACATAACTGTGGTCTGAATATTACATAAAAAAGGAATTCGTCATTAGGCAGTATTATAAAAAATTATAAAGATAAAGTTATAAAAGAAAACCAATCAGGAGTATATAAGTTAACATGTAGGTCTTGCCAAAAAAATTACATAAGACAAACAGGGAGGAACTTCAAAAAACGCTTATCTGAACATAAAAATGGTTATACAAAAAATAACACAGATTCTACTTATGCCAACCATGTTACTATAGAAGGACATGAATTTAATGATAAATTGGACATTTTACATATAGAAAGTAAGGGAAATAATTTAAGACTATTAGAAGCTGTGGAAATTAGTAATTACAAAAAAACTAGATATTTTAAGAACGACCAAACAGAATGCAATAATCCCCCCCCCTTTTTAAATTTATTACAAAGACCATCTTAGTATATAAGTACTTTTATTGTTGAATATCTTTAGTAGTAAATACTCCCTCTCTGAAGAAGCTAATATTATTAGCGAAACGATCGTCACGTGTGTGAATAAAATTATGAAAATCGATACCTTTGTTTTATTTATATATGTTATCATCATACCCTTGTTTTTTAAATTTTTTATTATCTACTAGTTGCGAATGTTTCCACTTAATATTGATACTTCGACATAAATAATAAGTTAAAAAAGCAAAGTTTGAAAAAGTTATACCTATATTAACGCTGTAGATGTTTCGTCATATGAGGGCTTATTCAGTGGGAAGATGGTCATGTCTGGAATTTTACATGATATTACTTAAACAGCGCCGAGATTTGGTAATGTGAAATTTACATATTAACAAAAACATAAATGTGAAATGGGCACCAAATTGCATATTAACCTACAAGAATAACTTTCAATATGAATGTATAACTTTCTTCAATCGATTTAAAGAATATTTAACCATTAATAATGAAATACTTTGGCGAATTTATTTGACTTAATCTGTAGTAGGTAAAAATGAATGTAAAAAATGATTACGTCCTTTTATAACTAGGCAAGTTAAATTTTAAGCGTTCATTAAATATTATCATGTTAGACGTAAATTATTGATTACTTATTTCACATTTATGTTTTTATTTCTCATTGTGGTTGTGCTTTATTATCTTCACATTTATGTTTTTATTTCTCATTGTGGTTGTGCTTTATTATCTTCACATTTATGTTTTTATTTCTCATTGTGGTTGTGCTTTATTATCTTCACATTTATGTTTTTATTTCTCACTGTGTTTGTGCTTTATTATCTTCACATTTATGTTTTTATTTCTCATTGTGGTTGTGCTTTATTATCTTCACATTTATGTTTTTATTTCTCATTGTGGTTGTGCTTTATTATCTTCACATTTATGTTTTTATTTCTCATTGTGGTTGTGCTTTATTATCTTCACATTTATGTTTTTATTTCTCATTGTGGTTATGCATTATTACCGGTCACATTAAGAACAAAAGATTCGCCTTTCTCAAATCGTCTCTATTAGCGTTGTGTGACTGTACCAATAACTTTGCTACAAATCGATAATTTGTAATTTTTAGATTTTTTCTATTGTAACCGGGTAGTGGTCTATTTAGATGCCAACTTCCAAACTTTTAAGTCACCTAGCAATAGTCTATATATCAGAACTATTATATTTTTAGAAGTCTAGGTGTTCAAGAATGTCTTATTAAACATGTAAAATTGGAAGTGTGTAGGAGTAACAGTTTTAGAGTTATGGGAAGTCGAAAATAGCTCGAATTAGTTCGTACTGCTGAATTCCTAGATCAGGAAGTTCAAAATTATAAGAGTGATCGTAATTAAAGTTTGACTGTGTAGACTGAATATTTTTTTTTTTGTAATATTCATAATTCATTTCATCATAGACAACGCTTTTTTCTTCATGTTTTCTTCTTATGTTCATAAATTGTTTATTAATAGTTCCTATTCTAGTAATAGTCTCTGTTACGATACAATAAACATTTTTTTTGTATATAGTTAGAATTTAAGTGGTACATATTTAAATTCCTATAGTTGTGTTGTATATATTCATGTTTTTTGTAAGTTTTATTATTTAATATTGATATTTCATAGGCGTATTTTTCAATATTTTAAACCATCATTATTATTATTTGCAAATTTATTTATGTTCCACTTTTAGTAAATGTTAATACAATTTCAACAGTCAAATTCTACTTGAATTTAGGAGTTTACACATTGCTAAAACCCCATTGGGCTGGACATTCCAACCATTATAATATTTCAAAACTAAAAACAGTAACATATCCAAAAAAAAATGCCGGTAGGGGTATTAGCCCTCGGAGTAGTTGTTTTTGTTGAATCCATATTTATATTTATATTCTTATAAAAACAGTAATGTTTCAACAAATTTTTATTGCAAAAACTCAACTATACTTAGTATAGTCTAGTACTCTTGATAATGACTGATTAAGTCGAAACAATATTGTCGAGTTTTCGCAATAAAAATTTGTTTTAACATTACTGTTTTTAGTTTTGATTTATTTAAATATGTTTCATCACAACACATCTGTAGTTAGCTTTAATACCATTATAATATTTCTTACTTTGCATGCTATTTAGGGTTATTGTACCGTAATATTCTATTTCGGAACTGCATTTATTATAATTTTATTACCCTGCTACATTCCATTTACAGTTATTTCTATTGTACTATCTTGTTCTTTTCTTCTCTCTTCATCATCATGTCTTATTGTAACCAGTTTAGGGGTGGGGGGAATTAATATAAGGTATTCTATAACATTTCAAGACAGAGTCCGTATGTAAACTAGCTGAGGGAAAGAACCTCATAAACAATTAGCACTTTTATGTATATAGTTATAAAAATACACTTATCAACTTCTATAGTTTCTTTTTGTGTGTTCAACTGTAAACATTGGTCCTTCTGGTATAATTAAATTCTATGTGGTACAGCAGTACAAACGCTGAGAAATATTTTTATTCTCACGAAATAAACACTCATTTTCAAATATTTTCCATTTGATGGTACCATCACATATGGCGAATCAATTATAGAACTAATATATTTTTAGAAATAGTTTTTTTATATTTCTAACAATAATTCAGAAAGATAATTTTTACAAATAAACATTTATTCTCAGCTCTTAATTTTTAAAACGGTTACTCTATTTAAATTTAATCACAATACCCACTCCCGTTTAGTATCTCCATGCTAGAGGAAGTTGCGGTAAATGTTTCATTCTAAATTCAAGTTTAATCATTGCGTTTCTCATTTAATCCAAGTAGAGATAGCAAACTGTAGAGTACTAATGTGTGGCCGTAAGATGCCTATAGTATAGATCTAAAATTACACTTTGTGAACTGTTAGTTCCCTAGAATTAATTTTCGTGTGTAATCTTTGCTTGCGCGTTAAGGGCGTAAATTATTTAGGATAAATCTATCTTATTAAATATGCGAAGAAAGTGCCACATGTGAGATTGTGTATATTGTACGATAAGTACGTAAAATAGGAATATCTGTTTCTAATATTCAAATAACCACTTCTTACTAAATGCATATGGATGTATACACGATACATATACCAATATAACATTTTTTACCACATTTGTCTGTCTTTTACTGTCAGATAACTAATGTAATAAGGAGTAATTTAGGCTACTTTTATTTTAGAAATTATTTATTATTATTAATAAATAGTTATTAATTTGTAAAATAAAAGTAGCGTAAGTTACTCCTTATTGCATTAGCTATCTGACAGTGAAACTCCCGTCAAAATCGGTCCAGCCGTTTCAGATATTAGCCGGAACAAACAGACAGACGATTGTGTCTCAACGACGTCGTTTAAAATTTTAAAAAATAACCTTTTTATTAAATTCCACGAGGACGAAGTAGCGGGCACAGCTAGTACGTAATACATTCTTCAACGTATCGGTATTATAATATATGTATTGTCAAAGTTTTTAATGAAATAGTAGTTTTTAAATAACAAAAGTCACTAAATATAGTTAACAAATTTATTGACATATTTAAGATAAAAATAAAGAAGGTATAAACGAACGTTTCGAGTAATCGTACCAGAATCAGAATATCTAATGTCATCCGTTTTCTGATCTACCTGCATTTGTTTTTGTTTAGTATCGACAACGTCGTATCGATATAGAGACCCAATTCAGAGATTATATTAATTATTTTCTACTGGTGGTTGACAGAATCCTTATAAGTCCTTCATAGAGAAGTTATTCCTCTGTGAAGATCTCTCATGTCAGCAGGTTTTCTAAAAGTAACACAATTTTATAATAACACGGGACTGATTTTCCGTAAATATTACTATTTAGTAGTTTCGTGGATAACTACCTCCAAATCTGAAAACTTTACCTCCTGGTCTGTAAAATGCATCTTGTTGGGTAATCCTGTATCATTTCTTTCGTGGCAGCATAGTAAAGGTCTCATCAAGTAAAATGGTTTCCTGAATAAACACCGCATTCAAAAGGTTCTTCGTTCTTCTCCTCTGACAACATTAAAAAGCTTGAACATAAAAATCTTTTAAAATTGCGCAAATCATTTCATTGATGGCTACACGTTTTACTTGCACCAACTATGAAATGTGAAATATAAAATACTTTTTTAGCAAGCCCTTTCATCAAAAAAGTAATATTTTCTAGGCAACTTTCGGTATACTTAATACATTCATAAGGACTTGTTAAACATATGAAATACCACAGCTGGTAGTAAATATCAATAGATGGAAAGATGCTGCCTGTAATACAATTTTATATCAATTTCCTTTTACGAACGACTTCGGTTTGGTTAGTGGTTTATTGAAGTTACATATGGTGTGCTGATGTAAACGAATAAGTTGGAAATCGCGATCCACGTCTAGTGACGTCAATTTATTTATAGTTAAAATGTAGGTAGGTACACTATTTATAAGGGGTAGTTATATACAAGATGAAGGAACTCACGATAGAAGGAAGACAAGTAGAAAATAGGAAGTGTTAATTAAGGACTACGTTGAGTTTGAATGACTGACTTTTAGTGACTAACCTCATAATTCTTCTTCAAAGGGTTTTTATGAACAGTATGTTTAAAAAAATGAAAGAAGTAAGGGATTTTAGTTTGGCGTTAATCGATGTAAGGATACCATGAATTGAGGAAAAGTGACCATAACGTAGGTAATTGGCGTAAAAAGGTGAAAATGGACTGAATGCAGAAAAGCGTAACTTTCTACTGGCGAGGGTAAATGGGCGTGAAGATTCAAATAACACCAACTAAGAATACAATAAAAAAAGTTCGGAAAGCATTTGTAAAGATGTTAAAAAGAATAGAATGAAAAAGGAAGAAACTATTACGTTAAAAATACAAAGAAAAAGTGAAATTTGAAATGTATAGAGATATATATTATTTATGGTTGTGACGACGAGTTCAAAACAAATAGAAGTTATAAATTCAATAAATAGAAATGTGAAGAATTAGACACGCGAAATAAAAATGAACAACGAAACAGAAACACATAAAATTAGATAAGGAATATAAAAGAAACATATTTACAAAATTCACAATTTAATTTACAACCCTGACAGAGGCGATTATGGCAATAAACGTCACAACATGCATCGCAGGTGCAAAAATGATGATATCTGGTTAAAACTTTTAAAATTTTGAGTTATATAATATGGAGAAGGCGATACGCCGGGTTACCAAGATAGTATTTACGTTTAAAATTCCAACCTATTAGACTGGACTATTGAATATTGATTAATAATGTATTTTAATACTTAAGAAATATTTGTAATAAATTTAAAATGAATAAGAGAAAAATAGTCCCTTTCATGTTTTCCACAATAAAGTGACAAAACTATTTTCACATAACTAAACGTTATTGTTAATTATTCTGTTATTCATTCTAATAATTATGAACGATCCCATTCAGACCATAATGATAATAGTTTTGCTTAACGGATTCAACAATTTCTACTTGCATATTACACTTACCTTTGATTGAAGTATTAAATCTAGTAAATGATATTGTTACTGCTTCTGTAGAACTAGCTATATTATCCTGCTAATTTCCTGTACTTCGGACAATGTGGATTGTAACCAATGTAAACGGAAATTCGGAAAATTACTTATGGTTTTGTGTTTTCAAATGCCAGTTTACATTGGAGAAATTGCGTCAACTACTTAAACAAGAAATTCATAAATTAAATGAGGAAATACCTACGACAAAGGTTGGCCTCACTGTACCTAGACTATTATTTATTATTGTTCTTGTGGGGCCTATTATTTAGAAACAAAAGTACCACCGGAACTTTCCGTAAACGGATCTGTGTCATAATTTGAAGAGATAATGTTTGTATGTTATGAATGTACGTAATAGTTTTACTTCGTTTTCATCAAGTTAATTGTTTTAGATCAACACATTCTCAATAATAATACTCCACGATTTAGGAATACTCAAATATTTCAAAAAATACTCCTATGGTAAAATCAAACATTCGAGGATGTAAAATCCAAATGATTACCGTGAAAATTAAAAACTTTTATACTTAAAGGATCATTGTGTATCATCATTACAAGCAAAAAATTGTTTTTAAATGTTAATAAAATCGGTACATAATAATTTACGTAAACAATGTAAATTATTAGTACGACAAAAGTAAAGCAACTTTTTGATTTTCCGCAAAGAAAAGGATCAATGGAATTTCTAAAGGAGATCCGAGGATATCAAGATTAAGAATCATTGTTGAAATTTTCCAACAGGACACACCTCTCGCCTTGGTAAGGAGTCGTTTCACAAAATTGATATCCAAGTTAAACTAGACCTCAACGAAATCGAGAACCTGTGGGAAGAGGTTCGAACCACAAGAGCCCCAACCAAACAATCTTTTATTGATAAAATTAACAAGGCGTAGACGAATCTACCAATTATTACCGCCTAGAATTTAATTTCATCGAGGCCTCATCGTTGTGAAAAGGTTATAGTCAACAATGGGTATCCTACTAATTATTAAATTAATATTTTTATAATACTGTTATTTCTATAACCTTCTTAACCATATTTGTTTTTCTATTATTATACCAAATAAAAATATATAATTATAAATATAGAATCAACAGAAACAACTACTCCGAGGGCTAATACCCCTACCGGCATTGAATTACACTATTGATTCCGATGGATACTTAGACGAAGATATAACATATTTAAAAAAGATAGCATTAAAATCATTTTTCGTCTAAATTTCAAGGATCACAGATCCCACATTTCGAACGCGTCCTACACAGTAGACACAGCGTACGGAAAACCATATCCCACGACCGGTTTCGACCTATCGGGTCTCATCAGGTGGGCGCTGGCAGAAAGGCCTTTGCTCTATTTCATTAAATAAAATATTCAAAGATGTGAATGATAACCACTGTTTCTAAAAATATTTTGTTATATTTTGGATATAATTCCAAAATAAACAAAAATACATTAATAATGAAATGTTAAATACATACACAATGCGATATTAATTACTGCTGTCACCTCTCGTAGCTTAGTAGCAAAAGCATTGGTGCGTAAAGTCAAAGGTCCCGGGTTCGAGTCCCGGTGAGGGCGTGACAACAGTAACAATTTTTTCCTTATTAATTTGAGATAATCTGTATGGCTCCAAATTAATTCGATAATTAATATCGCATTTATGTATTTAAAATAAATTTGTTCGAATTTTTAAAAGAATTAGGAAGATACCAAGAGGATCAGTTTTTTTTTAATGGTATCTTTACTTTTGTCCGCTAGAATATAGCTACATATACTTTTAAACATACTTTCCGGTATGAGCGCGATTTTGTAACAATATAAACTACAACAACAAATCTAGAGGACTTTTAGTCCCGACATATTTGCTTTCGAAATTGTTGTCAAAGCGCTCTTCCGTAATTTTCAAACCACATATTCCAAAATATCTGAAAATAAATCTGTATGTAGGTTTTAGTGAGTACCCACTTTCAGCGAAATTTATAGAGAACACTTAAACTGAAATTAAATTTGTGAGCATACAGGAGTACTCTGTGAAAACGATGTAAAAGCCGAAACAATTGTCAGATCTTCTGAAATAAATATATGAAATATATAATACGTGTTCTTTATTTAACTACATAATTCCACTTTTCTATTATATAACCGCACAGTCTAACAAATGTACCTATTATTCTCTGCAACAAGTAAATTAAAAAAATGTACTTATTTTATATTTTTTAGCATCATAAAATAACCGTCAATTTATGAAAATGCTGTTTGAAATAGAAGTATAATACGTACCTATTGTAACGTTGTGGGGGTTCAACAATCAAAACTCGAAGACTTTTAAACAGGAACAACAATTTATTTATATTAATTAACTTTTAAAACACTAACGTTTAACTTATTACTAAACTTAACTTTACTACCAATTACACTATTTATTTATGTACAGTTACTGTCTGTATAACACTTCTCAATTTTCTATTTATTTACTACGCGTCTCGATTTATTTCTGACATTATTTTCACGACCGTCAATTTATATCTGAACTCCCTTCGGCGATCGTCTTTCCGCTTATATAATGTTCCGTTAAATTTCCGGAACATTCCCGAGAAACACAGAAAAGTCGGGACCATTTTATTTTTCGTCGAAATATTGAAGAAGCCTCCGCGAAACACAAATACGCTAACATGTCCTCAATTATTACGCACGCACTTGCAGTTACGATACACACGTCGCGGCCAAATCAATCACTCGACCGCGACCGGCTCGCTCACATACATGGGCACTCGAACGCACACAATCAAGCGCGCACTCGTTACACTATATTTTTGCTTTGGACTTTTAGGAGCTCTATGGAGGTAGAAATCAAGGTGATCTTGTGTTATGAATAGTAGAACTTAAATTTTATTATTTTTATTACCTGTTGTACTTTAATTTTACATTAAATTGCCTCTCTCTTTTAATTCTGAGTAAAAAAACCTTATGATACCTAAACGACATCTAAAACTTTTACATAATGGCATAATTTACATACAACTACAACAAAATTATATTGAGTAAACACAATTAAACTTTTCACAAAATTTTTATTTTCACTACTATAGTTTCGCTACACTGTAGCTTTTTCAAGTGGGTAATACACAATACTATGTATGTAATACACAATACTATGTATTACTCACTTGAAAAAGCTACAGTGTAGCGAAACTATAGTAGTGAAAATAAAAATTTTGTGAAAAGTGTAATTGTGTTTTACTCAACATTGATTCAAACTTTCACCAAATAACAGCCAACGCAATCAATCACAACAAAATAAAACTAGGTTCCATTTTGATTTTGTTAACAATTTGTCTTTTATTTTTTATTTTGTGTAGGTAGGCATATTTTAATTATGATGTATTAATTAAAAGTTAATCTAAGTTTTGGTGCAATTATAATAACTAAATTTAGCAAAAGTTGGTATTTTTATATTATTGTCTTTTTAGGATATGAAAAGAATAACATTATTCGTAAATTGATTTCTCGTAAAAGAACTGCTGGTTCTATTAATATGGTAAAGGGGGATTTAGTTTATTTCTGTAACTCTCAAAAATTCTTCGAATTCTCTTCAACTTAGGCTTTGGATTGATCGCATAAAATGAATTGAAGTCGTGTTAAAGTCTTGTAAAATAAATTGATTTTCGGCGTCCAATTTCAGTACCTCCAAATTCACCAAAAAAAAAAAAAAAGAATAACTCAGAAAGAATTAGCATATGACAATATGTTTTATACGTATTTTTGAGATGTAAGAAATTGGTTTCTGTACTGCAAAATAACGTAAAATCCTTCATAAGCATTATATATAATCGCACAAAGATCCATCTACCTAAAGTCCTAGTTTTTCAGAAAATATATGTGCCTTTAAGTATTAAATTAAAATATATCTGCTTACGTTCCGCTCTTGATTCAGAAAACATTAATATACGGTACAATTATCAATGAACCCACGCTCCAGTTTTGATAAATCGATTAAAAATATATTACTGGAGCATGATCGAACTGAACCTATCCCGATCGATTCTGACTCGTGTATCAATTTCAGCCCAGCTTTGGTACCTTTCCTCAGTAAAAAGAAACCAACAAAAATTTATCCTAGTCCTTTGTCAATTTTATCTTTACCTAAAGTAAGGGTTATAAGAACTAGTTTTTCAATGGAAATTTGAAAAATTGCATTTTTGACTAGATCGTAATTATATCCGTCTCAAAGCAACATGACAAAATATCGCATTTATTCGTTCTTATGTTTTTATTTTTCTAAAACCACGGATTCTTTCTTCTTCAACAATTTTCACTGCAAAAATATTCTAGACTTAGATATCCACCTATTTTTGTTTTCATCATGAACTTTGGGTTAGTTAATAAACAAAGATCTCTAACAAAAAACATTTTGATTTAAAAAGAACAAAGGACGCTATGGAAATCAGTAAGGAAGACGAGAGAGAGAGAAATTAGTAGGGTAGAACCTTCTGAGAGATGAAGAGCTGGTTACAGATACGAGGCATGTGCAAAGATATATTAATAATTTTAGTTTTACATGAAACATGTACCTTAATTTACTTTTCTACATAATTTCCTTCAATATTGAGGCACGTGTCATAACGTTTGACCAGTGACCAGTTTTTGAATACCCTTCTCATAGAACTCTGCCGCCTGACTTCTTTGTAGGTATTCTTATTTTAGGAAAATATGAAGATTAGTTCAGGATAGGATGGAGTGGAGGTATGCGTTCAACCAGTCTTCGGACTGATGACCCTATGATGGTGATAAGATTTCGGTCAACACTGAATTCAGCTGAAACAAGGTTTAGGTGTTTTTATTGAGAAATATAAATTATTGACATTTTCTGCTATTTTATTTTTTCACTATATCATGTATATTGAAAAGTAAATTAAACAAATTTCGCTATTACATTTCTTCCTACGTACCGACATAGGTAAACTTTGATATTTTGTATATCATTATTCGACTATGTCGACAAAAGGTCGCCTAAATTCTATTTTCTTATTTATAACCTCCTAACAATACATGCCTATATCCAATATCCGCTTCATGTTTCAAAAATTTTGACGACAGCGTACTTCTATTTGACCTGGAAAATCAATAAGTATTTTGTATCATATTCCTTCTGCATTATAAATTGAGTAAAACGTGAATGTACCAATAGAGTACAGACAAAAGCGGACAAAAGCATTCCAATTTGTTCATACATTTATATCTACAAACATGGTATGTAGGTATAGATACATATGTGTAACAGATTGTGCATTCGCCAAAAAGTATATTTGCGTATAGCTGATTGATTGCTTTTATCCGTACCACAGTAGTTTTTATTGCAATTTTACGCGTTACTGTTGAAAAGGATATAGTGCAGTCTGAAAAGTTTTCTACCTCAACATGACGATAGCAGCGACTCCTCTTCAACAGTTTGTTTGGAATCATGTTTGCTCATGCTTTGATAAGTACTCACAAAAATTTCAGCCATTTGGGATGCGCAGTTTGTGAAAATGGAAAAATTCTCGACAAAACCACATTAATTGTAGATCTTCCAATTATTCAATTTTGATTTCTATAATATCACCATTTTTTTTAAGAATTGTTGTATAATTAGTTGATGAAATGAATTATTTCACCGGTGCACAGATGTGCCACTTCTTTTGATTCCTATGGGGGAATCGGTGCAATAAACGGACTTCGTGTTTTAATTGTTTATTACACCCAACTGTTTACAAACTATATACACTAATTTTATGGAACGTCGTGAAGGCTACTTATTTAGGAAAAATTAAATGACTATGATTGATTGATTGAAACTATATGTTATTGATAGTATACGTTTATAGAGATCTTGATTTTATTTGTGCTATATCTTAAATGTACTAAAAATGATCTCTCCTAAACGTTTGATGTTTTTATCTAATATGTTGAAATTGAATGAATTGATTGAACTGATCTGTATTAACTATCTTACTGTATTCTATTTGAATTGAAAAAATACTTATATTCTCATGAATTTAAGAACCGCCCCTACAGGAGGGGTGGTTCCGATGCACCGACACTTGAAATAACAAAAGAAACAAAAAGGAGGGAAAACGTAAACACAAAAAAATGCAACATTGTAATCTATGTGTCGGTGCATCATCTACGTCCTCGAAATGGACCGATGGGTCAACAAATTACCCTCATTAAATCTATAAACTAACTTAAACTCTAGAAGCACATTTGAAGACAAAGAAAAAATAATACAATAGGAAACGGCAATACTAAAAAGGGAAAAAATATGATACATACTATTATAAAACCATAAATCGCAGAAGAAAGAAACGGACAGCAAATGCACATGACAATACAAAAAATTGGAGACGTAAAAAATGTGTGACCAACAAGGCCAATAAATTACAAAAACAAAAAATGAAAAGATAAATGCGAACAATTGTTATTAATAAAATACATCGTTGTGACTCGTTTTACTGAAAATACTAAATAAATAAGTAAATAAGATTTTTATTTTGTGCAGATCTACCGCACAGTACCCTTCGAATGATATACATACATTTCATCCCCTTCTTTTATAATAAATATTGGAAAAACGTACCAGAAGCTTCAACGTTATTCACGTACTAATGTAATGATAAATAACGATACACTTTCGTGATAGACTTTGACCTTTTCAATTCAAATCACACACGTTCTTTTAACAAAAACTACGCCTTTCCGAAATAATCACTTTTACTTTTTTACTTACTTATCTTCTTCCTTCTAAATCCCATACGCAGATTCACGAGCACATGTTTTGATGTCATTCTTCTAAAGTAGCGACAACAAACTTTAGAATTAGCACTAAGACATTAAGCCTTTGCTACTTGAAGGTAAAATACGTTGAGAGACAAGATGCATTTCATTTCAAAGGTTTTCGCGGTGCAAGTAAGTTTCACTTAAAATACTATACATTAAATCAACTGAGTAAATATCTCAAGGTAATTTAATTAGCTACATCCATAGATTACATGTTTTCTTTGGATGTTAAATAGTTTAACAGAAATCGGGTACTACCCTGTACCTTAGGTAGATTCAATTTTCAAGTCGTTATCCTTATTAGAAAAGGATCTTGTTGAACATTATTGAATCCCACAATAAGTAGCAAGTTTCTACAAATGGCGTTCAGTACTCTGTATTTATTTACCATGTACCATTAATGGTGTGTTTCTCTGCATTCAACGGGGTGTTTTGTGTATATATTACTGTTTTATTGTCCTCTAAAGGGAGGTCCTCGTATAGCCTTTTAGCGTTTAATAAAATAAATAATAGCAATAAAACACTAATAGAGAATAATCAGTTTATATACGCGAAACCAAAAACCACAAATAGAAAATATATATACAAAAAACGAAAAAGAAAACACAAAAGTTGAAGAAACACAAAAACACAATTAAATAAAAATAAAAACAAAGTAGACTTACGTTAGTGATTTCACAGGTAGAATGTAGAACACAGTAGAGAATGTTTTGGACCTTTTTTTTGGGCCATTGGCCAGAGGGGAACCTTCAAGAGGCACCTCGCACTTGGCACTTGGTGCGAGGTAGTGTCAGATTCTTACTCACTAAAACTCCTCGTTCTTCAAGTTCCAGTCTCCTTGGACTTCTCCTTAAAATCTATAACAGATACTTTGGCATGTGGTGTTGTTATAATATTTGAACCGAAAAATTTGTCTGTAAAGGGGACAAATGTGTTAGCAGTTTGCGTTTGGAACATATAGAATTATATATTATATATTACAACTAGGTATTAGAATTGTATTAGAATTGCATACGAATATGTATATTCATCTGTAATAAATAATTTAAATATTAATGAAATAAACAAATACATAAACGGAATGGTTAGGGGTTAGACTTGCTACATCTTGACTAGAGTGGTTAGTTATGTTAGTTGAAAATCATTTTTGTGCTTGCAGTGCATATGTTCGTTGTAGCTTACCATTTCGCGAACCAGCGCGTTCTGGTGGGCTTGGCACGTTGCGTAAGTCTTCGCTGCCATCTCAGTTAGAAGTTCCTTTACGGAAAAAACTTTCAAGTCCAAGTGCAGCGTCGCGTTCGAAACAAACCAAGGAGCATCCGTAGAAAGCCTCAGTGCTTTGTTTTGCACAACTTGAAGTTTGTCCAAGTGTGTGTTTGGCTGCGTATGCAACGCTGGTGTTTTTGACCAAGGAATTTAGAGAATTTATACAGTAGGGTTGTTAGTAGAAAAGGGGGATGTTCTATAGAGGGAGAAGTAGTGATAGTGAGGATGTTACAAGTCTACATAAAGAAAAAACCTGGAAATGAACAATGCAGATGTTTGGTTGAAGTAATATAGGGTAAAACCAGCTATTAGTACAGGGTGCATGCAGGTAAAGGTATGCACAAGATACGAAGTGAAAGTATTTACAGTGAACAAGAAATTGAAATTTAGAAAATATTTAAAATTTACAAAATTAATACAGTTTTTACAATTTTTACTGTTCCTCTACAGCCTTATATTGTAACTCCCCCCTTCTCATACGCTTTCTTGTGTTGATGCTCATTTTTTAATTGCTACTTGCACTATGGTTTTTTAATTAAATGCGGGAATTTTATCGTGTTTATCTTGAAATAGAAGTTTCAGGCAAAGCAGTGTTTTATTTTCAACAGTTTCCGTGTTTCCTGCCTAACAATAAATGCACTTTAGATATTTCAAAGTTACCCACACTTTTTCAATTTGCGGTTTCCATTTCAGAAAGCAGCCAACCTACTTTTGTATGCGACTTTTGCTCCTATATATGTATATGCAGGTACACATTTTAATTTGAATACCTAAGGCAAAGTGGAGCTTAGCCGAGTTTGTTCATGTAAGTTGTCATGGTAACAGAAACACTGACGTCATCTCCGCATTGACCAAATTGGAACTCTAATAGCTGTTGTTTCTTTTAAAGATAACAAAATAATTTGTTTTATATTTTACACAAATTTAGCATTTATCTACCGTTGGTAGATTACTCGAGGTATACACGTAAAATGCTATTTCGAAATCACTTCGCAACACGCAATTTTTTGTTTTTTATTTTAGTACCTACTTCAGTTTTTTGACGTGAAAAGAAGCAGTTACCAGTAAGAATTGGGGCAGCGAATTGAAAGGGCTGTAAACGATTAAAACCCTCATTTAGTAACGAATTTGTAATGTGTTTTAACCCACACATTTATTGATTTCTTTGGTAAAAGCTTTAGTGAAACTAAATTGTTCTTATGAATTTTTTATTTATTTTGTACAATGTATACAATTGCTATAAAATAAACAGGCGGCTTTTACGTATAAAAGGTTAAGTTTCATTTCAGTAAATAAAATTGTAAGTTTAAATACTAGAATTACCACAAAATGTCTGGATAGTGAGATAAGTACCCTAAACTCAAAGTACAAAAACATTCCTTTTTGAATTTATTGTGGGCATTACTACGTGAATTACGAGGGTAAATCAAACACAAACGGTAATTTTACTATTTAGCTTAGCACGTAATTCCAATCTAGAGGATTGGATGCTCGACTGTTGTTTGGTTTGTGAGGAGGGGGAAACCGGCTTAGGTAGTAGCTGCGTTCGGTTCTGTCCGCAGTACAGCCATGACTGAGCGCAAGGTACCTTCGTCTGTTGCACAACGCATCATCATAAAGTTTTTAACCAATGAAGGCTGAAGGCGTTAAACGACCGGAAATTTTCACTTGTTTGAAGGTACAGTTTGGGGACGTGGGGATACTACATTGTCTCAAAATCGAGTGTATACGTGGGTCATGGGTCAGAGAATTCAGGGATGGGCGAGAATTTGTCGAAAATGAACGTGATGATCGACGCCCAAGAACAAGTCTCACAGATGACAACGTTCGTGCTGTTTGAGAGCTTGTTGAAGGTGATCACTATCAGCCGGTTAAGATTGAACAAATCTCATCAGAAGTGGGTATCAGCTCAATCCATCATCGCTGTTGAACTTGGCTTTAAATAAATTAGTATTCGCTGGGTTCCAAGGTTGTTGACCGAAAATCAAAAACAGGTCAGGTCGGAGATCAGTGAAAGACTTCTGATTGGATTTCGACAGGAAGGGGAGGTTTCTTTGATGTGCATCGTCACTTGCGATGAGACGTGAGTCCACTACTACACTCCCGAATCATTCAATTAAAAATGACGAGTAGGGAGTGGCGTAGAAAGGATGAAGGCTACTGCTGACCTATCAAAGTCAAAACCAAAACCCGTCTCTCAGCCGGAAAAGTGCTTGCGACTGTTTTCTTTGACTCAAGGGTTTGTTTGAGTTTTACTCATTGATTTTCTTCGCGATCAACGAACAGTGAGTGCGGGAATGCGGCTTACTATTCTGAGTTGTTACAGTCGACAAAAATCGCAAATTGTATCAAATCAAATGACGGGGTATGCCCATTCGAGACGTTATCCTCCTTCATGACAACACCACACGCCAGGCCACACACCGAATTATGCTTCAATATTAATTACGTTCTCCTCTGATTCTTTTTTATATCATGTGAAAAGAGCACACTACTATGGTAGGTTGAAACTAAAACTTTTTTGTTTCATTCGCACCAGCTACTCATTCTGGTGGGCGGGCAGTCCTTCCGACCTACACTGTAGTGCTAAGCCGGAGGGTAGGGCGTAAGGCCCTCTTCAGCCTCCTGCCAGGAATCGTGGGAATGGGTGGGTGGTATGGTTAGGGAGAGAAAGATGAGATGGACGAAATGAAGACAGAAGAGAAATGAAAGATTATCTGTGGAATATTACTGTTCCAGCATTTGTCTAAATGATCCAAGGAAACCACAGAAAAGTTGGACCAGAGCAGCCACCCCGGGTTCGAACCGGTGACCTCCCGAATGCTAAGCAATGATCTAGAGCACTAGACCACGCTGCTCGGTGGTAGGTTGAAAACGAAATATACAACGAGGGCAATTATTCTTAATGTATTTTCAACAGCAAAAAGTCTGTTGGAGGTTATTACCTTCCCACCCACAGGAGTTAAAGTTTTATCTAGTCTTTTAATGAACTATAATTTACTACTTGCCATTTGTTATAGTATATTGGAAAGAAAGTGACTAGGTAGTTCCACAGATATATTATAAAAAGACTTGACGACAATCGTTTTGGCTGTTATGCTATTATCAAAAAAGTATAAAATGTAAACTAAATGTTACATACAACATGTTCTGATTCGCTATGAATCGTTCTGGACTGCAATCTGATGAAGTCCAGGTATTTGTGTTGAATCTTGATTGAAGTAGCGTTTGTGAGTGGTTTGAATTAAAGCCTTTGAGCAGGTTTTATACATATATTTAGACTTTTTACAACGGATACTACCGGTAGCAACTACCAGGAAGCGTTGCGTCATGTTTGGGTTGTCGCTTGAGTATTATTAATTGATTAGACTTGGTGGTTGATATAAGTTGAATATAGCTGATAGATAGTTATAATAAAATGAATTGATTTCGCTTGTTATGATTATAAAGGTTATTTATAGATTTTAGAATAAGTTGGAAAGGGATGGAGGTGTGGTTAAATTTGATGAGAACAATGATGATGGGTGTTACAAGTGAGGAAGGTGGGATTTGAAACTTGTAGCGTATTGGTGTATAGTTATAAATGTGACAGAAATTTGATACAAATTGACGGACGTTAGGATTAGGAGGTTAACAGTTACAGCTAGAAAAATTATTGGAATTTATGGGCGATTAATGGTAGCGCAATTAGGAAAGAATTCGAGAATAAATTGTCAAAGGAAAGGAACTGGTAATAAATGAACAAAGGAGCGAAAAATCAGAATTTAGATAGTCAGCGGAAAACGTTACGTATCTTGTAATAATAATAAAGCAACATATGTTACATTATATATCTACTTAAAATTAGATTAGATACAGGGTTTTAAAAGTGGGTGTATACCGAAGTTCGTTTGGTCATTAGTTACAAATTTGTTGTGTTTAGAGGCTTTGTTGATTTTTAAAATTTCTAGCGGATTTAATAGTCTACATGTTTTAGTATTGGGGAGCAATTTTGCATTATCCATATTTATAGAGTAGTTATTTAAAATACAATGTTCGGCGAGACCTGTCCAGGGTTTTTTTTTGTGAGATATACTTATTATGCTCGGATACTTTTTCGGGCTGTCCAATGTAAATTGCTTGGTAATTTTTTACAATTAGTTCGGTAGACCCCACTTTTTTGTGATAAATCGATCTATTCCTTATTATTAACAAATAATCTGTTTAAATTTTGTACGATGTTCCTTTGCACAGTTGTGCCACTTCTTTTCTACCTTCTTGTAAGAAAAACACTTCGTAGAATTTAATTAATTTTTTAATATAAAATATTTACACTAGCTTAAAATTAGGGTGATAACGATGAAAATATTGATAATGCTTTACTACAAAAATGATGATTATGATTACTAAACTATATTTGATAATTATTCAAGAACTGATTACTAAAACGACTAAAGACTGACTAATGACTGTTACAACCTTTCTTCCAATTATCTACTCTCAATCGTGTTTTATATTTTTCCGACATCCGGCAATGATACCCTCGAGAACAATGGTCACTGTCAACCGCCGATGCGAATAGCACCGAACATTGTTCATTATTCTTCCTAGACTAAACAAGTATCAATCTTTGCATATACAGAGTCTTAAAAATAACAGAGGCAAAATTCCTTTTAAACATATTTTAAAGATGTACAAAGTATTTACATCAACAAATTTAATTTATTAAGGGAAATTGTATTTATTTTTAATTTTAACATTCTATTACTTATTTTATTTATTAAGTTAGGTCTCTTATACATTTTTAATTACAAAATCATTATTGTTTACGGATTTTACTATTAATCAGCATATCATAGTTGATGGTATATTGGGTTAAAAAACTGAATAATGGAGTTTTTTGAAATTTATTAAAGGTACCTCATTGTCACGTGTTAAAACGAATTTTGTCATTCGTTCTATTTAATAAAGGCTTGTAAATTTATGCAATGTTTGTATTAATTTTTTTCTGTATTATTTATTTTTGTTTCAGGTAAGTGGACCTAACTGATTATATCATTGGAGGAATAAAACCGACAAACAGTATGTATTTAAACCCATATGTACACTTTAGTTAATAATTATCAATTGTTGTATATCTGACGGCTTTCACGGCCGGCGTCTTATGTATTACGTGATTATTAATTATTCCCAGAGACAACGCCTAAAAAGCCCAAAACTAAATTCACGTACAATTATTAATTGATTCCACATTGAATTTACTTACAATGAACTGATTATCAATGCTGTCACGGTATTATGACATTCATGAATACGTTGATTTCATTGGCAGTCGATCATCTCGATGCAATTATTTGACTGACACCGCTTAAATTTGATTGTAAAATTCATGGATTTGAATGAGAAACGCTAAAGTACATACACCGGACAAAATTGTCACCGAAACAAACAAAGGATCAATATCCTTCCATTCCTTGTAATTTACATGCCCAGTAGGATAGGCAACTGATTTAAAAAAAAGGAATACTTATAGAAATTATTGTCAACAAAGAAACACAAGAACGTTTACACAAATATTTGGTTGTCTGGACAATATTGACCATTCTCAAAAGTACAATTTGAATTAGTAAAGTTTAAAATATGGAACTAACTGTTTATACTAAATGGCAAAAAGTGAAAGAGAAGGGTGGGGGTGTATATATGTAAAGATTAGAGTTTATATAGTATAACCGAAGAATTTGATCTGTCTAATTCTAGTTGATCATTAATTAGATTTATATTTTTGTTAGTTGGTTTTTTATTTCCAAATTTTCCCAAAGAGATAGTTTTCTGTATTGTGAAATATTGGAGTGTAAAATTCTTGTTTTATCAAAATCTATTGAATGATTAAAAGTTATACAATATTCTGCAAAGCCAGGACTTTTTACTGTGTTTCTGATGTAGTAAGCATATTCGGAAATACGTTTTTTAATACTTCTTTCGCTTTTTCCTATATAAGAAGCATTGACTTACAATATATTTGATACATACCATTTACTAGCATGGGGTTGTTTATTTCACTTTTACCATCTTGTATTAATAGTTAGTTCCATATTTTAAACTTTAGTATTCTAAACTATACTCATGAGAACGGCTGTATTGGCCGAAACAATATTGTCTAGACAATAAAATGTCTGCATTAACATTCTTGTGTTTCCTTGTTGACAACAATTTCTATTAAATATAAATAAAAAACACACTTGGAGTTTACAAATATTTAATGTTTCCACCATAATTATTTCATTACACTGTGCCTTCATCAGGCGGTGAAGATATCTTTACCACCTTCTTATTGTATACGTTTTTATTTCCACCCACAACAACAAAAACTAGCAGCCTTTTATTATATGCAACACAGACTTATAAGAATCTCTATGGATCCCGATAATTATGCGAAAGAACTTAATATTATTAAATATATTGCTAATAAAAATGAATTAAATACCGATACGCATAGTTACGAACCTTTTAAATAAAAATTTACTCACTAGAGAACACAAAAAACTGCACATAAGAAACAATAACGTTTTTAGGCAAACCCTCATTAAATATAAAAAATTTACTAATGAAAATAATATTAACATAGCGTTTAAAACAGGTAACAAACTTAGCAGCCATATTAAAAACAATAAAGATAAAACTTCACAAAACAATAAATACGGTGTGTACAAACTAGAATGTGTTTTATATAGGACAAACTGGCAGAGAATTTATTACGCGGATAAACGAACATAAGAAGTCAGTAATTTATTATTACATGAACAAATAGAATTAAATAACTCCCCTTTACTGAATCTTTGGCTAATTCCTCCATCCCCACCTTAACTAACCACCCGTAAATATACAGAATTGTGTAAATAAAATAAGTATCTTTGAATCTTCTGAAGAAGCCACAAAGCGGTGAAACAGTTGTTAAGAACAATAAAAATGGAAATTAACAATAGTGTTTGTGTATTTATGTTCAACTGGTGCTGTTCTTATAAAAAAAACGCTAAGTTTAAATTTTAAACATCTATGGATCTAGGGGAATTGCTCCTACGTTGGCATTGCTTTTTCCATTAAATGACTTTATAAACCATGTCCATTAGGTTATGCTTTATGTCAATTAAGTAATTAAAATAAATGAGTAAATACCAGAAGGCGCCCTCTGGTAGTGTAGATAACAACAACAATTTTTTATTGAATAATGAAATTACCGGAAGGGATTATGTAATTTTGTTACCTAAAGGGTAATTAATTAGCAACCTACTCGAATAGGGAAATATTACAAACTTCTCTTTAACAGGTAACTGAATGTGCCGAAAGTTTTCTCTCTAACGAAGAAAGTTATTCACGTAGTTTGAGATGCTTTTATCTAGTTATCTACTTATTCAAGGATCAAGTACAATAACGACATATTGTTGACAAACTGGGTTTCGCTCTTGTTGCCAAACATTAAACAAAAAGTTAGTTGTAGCTGGTTTGAAATTCTAATTATAAAAGGATAAATATTTACATAGCAATATTGAAAGCGCAGTTTAAAGATAAAAATTTGACCGAGTTATATTTAAGCATCGCTGCTATTTTTACTTTATATGTTACATAAATGAGATGGTATCAATTTTTTGTCCTAATACGGACATCGACTTCTCAAATTAAACCCATTTTGTAGATATGTGATAGACACCTAACCAAATAGATCAAAAATAATTATTTATTTGGTTACGTAATGTATACGTTATTGTATACATTAATAATACAACTCCGTTTTAATTTAATTATCAGACCGTACTCTCAACTCTCTTCAACGCACCATCCATCAATTATAGATTTTATAAATTCAAACAATTTGTCTTCTGGGAAGCCTCTCCTTTCTACAATTACTTTTCTTGACGGCACTTTTCGACCAATATTTAAAATTTCTACTTTATCTACACACTGTCTTCGTAACATTCACTTTATCTAACCACTATGTCAGTGATTCTCAACCACTGTGCCGCGGCACTTTTGTGTGCTGCCAAATTTCAAAAGTGTGCCACCAAATTTTGCAAATATATAATAATTTAATATTATCAAATTATATCATGTTGGCAACATTTTATACAGATCGAGATTACGAAGAGCAATCTTTGGTGTCGGCGACATTGGAGTGACGTTGCTACTCTGTGGATGTGAAAGGAGTAATAGAGAATAGTAGAGTTTTTAACTATGGTCAGTCAGTAAAGAAAAGTTACTTTGAAATTACGAGTTTTATTTTGCCTACAAATTAGTTTTTCTCACAATCATTTAAAAAGAAAAATATTTTTAACATGAATATATATTTAAATCCACAAAAAAATAAATTATTTTATTATTTGCTTTGCAACGCGTTTTTTCTTAGTGCCAAATTATTATGAAGCGGCGTGCATAGCAATAGGAATATGTCTCAAGTCGGCGCACACTTGCCACTTCTGCGTACAAAACGTGTTGTTTTAGTGATAGTTGGGATTCACAAGGTGTTGCATAGTAGTTACTGCACCTTTTCTTTCGTTAAAATTGGAAAATGTATGTGATTCGGTTTAATATTAATTTATTTGCATGTAGTGTCAATTTATAAATTTGTAAACTTATTAACTTTGTACACCTACACATATTTTTATTATTAGCTTGTAATTAATCCCTTAATAAACGTTTAGTTATTATTGTAGTATATATTAGTTTATTTCGTATATTTAAAATTTTTGTCATAAACTATTTATGCAGTGTGTTGTAGTAAGTAAAATAATTTTTATCTTTTTCTTTGTGTGCCGCCAAATTTTGAAATCGTTAAATATGTGCCGCAACAAAAAAAAGGTTGAGAATCACTGCACTATGTCATACTTTCTTAAAAACTCACTTACATTCTTAAACTTCTTGGTTTTACACGTATACTAAAACGTCAGACTTCAACTTCCTTTACGAAAATGTTATTTCACTAGTGAAAAAATAGATGATAAAAAGATGTACGAACGTATTGTTACACATTTATTTAATCAACATACATGAAGCGTTAGCAGCGGGAGCGTGATTACCAAAGACTGGTCGCTATCTGACTGTTATTGAATTTTATCTAACCAAAACATGACTTCCTGTGCGTGTATTATTGTATAAACATGTATTAGCGGTACGTACAGCCCCGACCTGAAGAGTCTGTGTTCTGTTCCAGCCATCTGGAATTCGTAGAAACCAAGCCATTATTATTGTGAATAATAACACTTGGCTGCTACAAGCATTATGCACTCCCGATTGTTCCCTGTGTTTTGCCGTCGTTAAATCCCAATTTTCCTCTTTGTATGATTGTCATCAATCCATTTATTAGTACCTTTCGAATCTCTTTTTCCCTCAACTAACTTCATTTTTGTTTCCAAACTACTTTATTCGAGACAGATCAAGTTTACGTTACTAAATTTTATCCTTGCTCCATCTTTCTTGATTCTGATGTCTTATTATCTGCGGTGCGACGTGCCGGTGATAGGCAAAATGATCGAAATCGCAACCCACATCTGACAATTTCGAGATAATACTGACCAAGAACATATATATGTTCTATTAAAAAGGTACTTGGAGCATTGGTTAAGGCTTTCGCGGCCAGTTGATGAGCTAGTGTAGTCGTTATTCGGGTCTAAAGGCCGTCGTTGGTTGGAATTGCTTCCTAACGATTGTAGACAGTTTACATCCAGCATCGGAGGTGGAAGGACCTCTGAAGAAGCTTGCCACTCGTGCTAGCGAAACGTTAGGAAGCAATTCCAACCAACGACGTCCTTTAGAGCCAAATAAGGACTACACTAGTTCGTACGAAGTACCTACATCGATAATTTTTTGAAAGTCTTAAATAACGCTAACTGTATCTATTAAATATTCGCCGGTAATGTATTGCGGTAGGTATTTTATCCGTCTATTAGCTCTACCTGTAAATATGTAGAAACACCGAATGTATTTCTGTTCGTAAACCCTCTCGAGATTTAAAGTTTGTATATGAATTGTCTTAAATTATTCTATTGTAAAAATGCGAACGTTGACTTCTTATATCAGAGTAGTCTCTTGAACCTCCAAGGGACACTTTGGTAAAATTGCCTCAGGTCTGGAATAAACAATAAAAATTGCATTTTGGGACCCTGTTTTATTTTTTGTTTACTGTCTTGTATCCAAACAAACCCAACGATTCCAGTAATATTATTTAAGCTGTAAAGAAACAAGTTATTTCGTTTCTGCTGATAAAAATGTTTCGAGAAACTTTTTTTTTTGTTTTGCATATATGTACCTATGTTATATTGATACACTCTGGTTTCAATGGTATACAAAAAGATATGATTCTACAGGTGAATATGTACCACATTAATACGACCACGACTATAAGTAAATTTCTACCGTTTATTAATGGTATTAGTACTTATCTTTTTAAGAACTTTTGTTATGAGTTGGGTTATGGTATATGGTTTTCGTAGAATTTCCAAGTCTTAACCAACTATGTAATAATCTTCTTAGCTAAATGTGTTTACCATCCATACTCAACTACTTTAATACTTTATATTTCCGACCTCCTATTACATTTTATGTAGGAATTATTGTATAAGCTAGTAGGTACATAGATAGTATTCCGCGAACGGAGTAAAAGGGTTAATTAATGAAGAACATTTTCGGATGTGCTTATAACCGGAAATTGGATGATTCCTTCGTAGTATTTTCTTCACATTATATTTCTAAATTAGTGATTTACTTGCTTCTGTAATTAATAACGACCACGAAACTATTCACAGTCGATAATAATTCATAATATGGATGTAATTTTCCAAACGAAGTTTTCTGAATATAGGATCCTAAGACTAAGGATTCTCCCAATTTCTTTGATTTCAGTGTTGTTGGTGGTGATCGGTAGATGAAACATTAATATAGAAGAAATAAAATAGAAATTGTTTCACCACATATATATTTTCTCGACGAATCCTTTCGACCAAGACGGTCATTATCAAGAGTACTTGTTATATATATGACGGTCATTTGGTCGAAAGGATTCGTCGAGAAAATATATATGTGTTGAAACAATTTTTATTTTATTTCTTCCTTAATTTCTTCAAAAGTAGGAAAAAAATCCATAATCCATAGAAATACTCGCAATTTGTGTAGGTAAAATTTTTTTATTATTGTTATTATTTATATCATATATACACGAATGTTTATGATTATATTACTGCAGTAATTTTCTCTAGGAACAATATCGTGAAGCTCTCTAAGTTTCCTAAAATCCTCAAATTGTCATTTGTTTGTTTTGTCTCCATATTACTTTCATATGACCCTTTGTAAATACTTAATTTGATCATACATAATCCCATTTCTTTTCCGGTTTAATTGGCGTAGGTGGACCTCTGTTATTCCCAAGAGTATGATATCCTTCTTATCCAATACCGTCTAATTTATTACCCGCGCTTATCTGAGTTCATTGAGAAACTGGATGATCCATAAATTCTACACATTTCTCTAACGGAAAGGACATCCTGTGGGAGCAACAAGGTTTTGTCGAATTGCATTGTAGTAAAGATCATGTCATTAATGTATTTAGGAAAAGAAGAGTATGCGAATATTGTTTGAATCGACTTGAAATGTAGTATAAGCTATGTAAAAACAAGAAAATACACAAAATGTTTCAACGATTTTATTAGTCAAAAGCTCGACAATTGTTTCGACCAGTCGGTCTTATATTTATAAATTAAATTGCAACAAATGTGATGCTGTTTATATTGGCCAATGTGGTAGGGCCCTAAAATACAGAATTTATGAACATGAATTAACCATAAAAAATAAAAATGCTACATATTTGAGATATCAACAATATTCAATTAATTCACAACGTTGTAAAAACTAAAAAGCTTAACCTAGAAATTTTAGAAATCAAATTAGCAATTGCAAATAATGATAATATAATCAATAACCAAATTGAAATATTATCGAACAATAGTCCACTTCTGTTAACCAATTTATGATGGGTTTTCCCCCTATTTAGGCTTATATATATCTGTAACTTTGTACTTATTTGTTATCTATTTAAGGTTTGAATTACTGTTCCTCATGTAGTAACTACAGTACTCTTGATAAAGACCGACTGGTCGAAACAATTGTCGAGCTTTTGACTAATAAAATCGTTGAAACATTTTGTGTATTTTCTTGTTTTTAATGTACACAGCTATTCTTTAATGTTTCATCAAGAATTCACCATTAATACTCTTTTAAGTATTGAAATGTAGTACTATTTCAAAATTTTTGAACTACTTATTTGATTTTTTTTTAGAAAATCATCTCCCATCTTTATCATTAATTACAAAGAAAATTATAGTTGTTTACTGCGTTTAAAATGTAATAATAAATTTTGTTCAAAATTTAAATATTGACACAAACAAATTCAAAAAGGTACTTAATCCCATCAACCTCTAATTTCCATAATTCTTAAATAAATAATTCATCGTCACAACAATTACTTATTTTTCATTTAAATAACCAATGTGATAAAAGATAAGTATTGTTTCTAACTTATCGTTAAATAAATCTTTAAAGTAAATGAATTTTTACGCATTTATGTTGAACAATACTTTCTGCCTTCATAATAAATCGTATTTGTAAGCAGTGATATCAATTTGTCTTCATTTTTAAAGTATTTGCGATGGTAAATGCTGCCCCCTAATTCCCTTGACGTATTTAGGCCGCCTTAATTACGAATGTGATTGATGACACACAATGATATTTTAGTTAACTAAGTACTGATAAGCCGTAGATACTGAAACTGAACTGCTCTTTTGGTAATTGTTATAATACTTGTAAATCTACAGTCGATCGTGATCATTACTATTTAAATATTTACAAAAATTTTGTAAATTTGTTGTAAATATTAGTCATAATTAGAAAAATATTTCAAATTTTTACGTACTTTAACAAAAATAAAACAATTGTTTCACCACACAGTGGCTTCACCAGGCGATGATTTACAAACTTCAGAATAACAAGCAGTATATATATAATGATCCTAGTCGCTGAAAGGAGGGGAATAAACTAAAATTTGGTCATTTAACGATAAGTTTTGTTTAAAATTTCTATTTATTTCTAAACAATTTAATTTATGACTTTTATTACAAATATGTAGTAAATTAAAATATATTTAATAATGGTGAATTCTTATAATCGATTTGGTCATTTAACAATAAGTTTTATTTAAAATTTCTATTTATTTCTAAACAATTTAATTTATGACTTTTATTACAAATATGTAGTAAATTAAGATATATTTAATAACGGTGAATTGTTATAATCGATTTGGTCATTTAACAATAAGTTTTATTTAAAATTTCTATTTATTTCTAAACAATTTAATTTATGACTTTTATTATAAATATGTAGTAAATTAAGATATATTTAATAACGGTGAATTGTTATAATCGATTTGGTCATTTAACAATAAGTTTTATTTAAAATTTCTATTTATTTCTAAACAATTTAATTTATGACTTTTATTACAAATATGTAGTAAATTAAGATATATTTAATAACGGTGAATTGTTATAATCGATTTGGTCATTTAACGATAAGTTTTGTTTAAAATTTCTATTTATTTCTAAACTTTCTGTACAATTTAATTTATGACTTTTATAACAAATATGAAATTAAATTGTTTAGAAATAAATAGAAATTTTAAACAAAACTTATCGTTAAATGACCAAATCGATTATAACAATTCACCATTATTAAATATATTTTAATATACTTCCCTCCCTTCTGCGACTAGGATCATTATATATATATATACTTCTTGTCATTCTGATGTTTGTAAGTCATTACCTGATGAAGCCACTGCGTGGTGAAACAATTGTTGTGTGTCACAATAAAACTTTTTCTTGAAACTAAGTGTTTTATTTTTGTTAAATTATTAAGAAGTTTGAACAAGTATTAGCTTATTCTCTTAATAGTTTTTACGTACTATTTGATAACCTTTTCCAATTAATTTTTGTAAAGAAAAACTGTTGTAATTAATCCAAAAGTTTGATCCTACTGCTTTCTCGTCCTTAAGCAGTTATAAACACGCTTAGATCTTGTGAAGAATCACATCTTGTTTAAGAAAAAATATCTTGACAATATTTGATATGCTATGCATGTCTCAGCATTCTAGTATTTTATGAAAAACTTCTGTAGTGTTCGTTTCTCTTGCACGAACTTTTGCAGTGTATCACTTGGCCACCTTGTTTCTAGGCTCATTGTTTAAAAATGTAATTTATCTAGTGACAACAAAATATTACCGTATGTATAATTGTGTCACAAAGTTATTTTTGCTGTCAATTTAGTAAGTGCAAAGAGCATTTAGAACATTACTTTAATACACACATGAAAACGCCAATGAAGTTTGCACTTAACGTAATTCTGTACATTTACATCAAGAGGTAGAAACATATTGACGTTTTCGTGACCAGCAGCGTTTCATGATATGCATTTTCTATTAAAATATATAAGTATAGATATACTAAAACTATTACATTAATGCTTATAACATGATGAATGATTACCAAAAGTAACTCGAAGAGATAGTATAAATAATTTAAATAAGTTGCCAATAGCTCTTGGTGACCCATATTGTAAAAATAATAAAAAACGAAGGCACTTAATTTTTTATTATTGGTCTAAGTACATTTCGCTTTGTTAGGACATTTTCAGGAGTACAGTAAATACTAACTTTTACAACAGTGAACGGAATATTTTATATCTAAAACCAGGAAGGGGGTTGCTTAACCTAATCTTAAATTTAACAATACCATATAGTTCTAATCACCTTTATAACATAAAACTAGCAGTCTTGCATTTGTTAATAGATATATTTTTTATTTTTAAATATCTCATTATGCGATGGATACTTCAATATTGAACTACGAACTATAAAAACCATAGCTAATAGTAATTGTTACAATCCGAAAATAATAGACAAATTACTATTTAAAAAACAAACAAACGGTTCAGAAAACTTATTTATCCGGTCGACAATGATAGCACTAACTAAACTTTTAATTGTTTCCACTTTTACTTGATGGAAATTCATTATTTGTATATATTATTAATATAATTAATAAATAATATTAATAATATAAATATTAATAAATTATTATATATATTTCAAACTACCCGGTAAAAAATTCCATATTACAACAAAGTAAGCGAAATTATCGGTAATTACCTTCATCATGACAATGTAAAGCCCATATACATTAATAATTTCACTTTAGACAAGATGTTAGTCAAAAATAAATCAGTTAGAAAGAAGTGAAATTTATGAGATTTCTTGCAATAATTGCAAGATGCTTTATGTAGGTAATTCAAAACGGAACATACAAACACGTTTCACTGAACATAATACTTACATCACATATAAAAACACAATTCTGGCCTGGCTAGTAATCTGATTGTAATATCCATTCAATAAAAATACTATGCGGTCTAATACTAGAAAATACGAAGTAGTTGAAATAAATAAAGTAGTACTGGGCTTTGGGATTAACCTATTCTTAAACGTAAGGTTAAGCAACACCTTTTTTAGTTCTAGATATAAAATATTCCGTTCGATGTTGTAATAGTACCGAATTGGATTCCAGTTCCGGATGCTCTGGTACCAGTTTTTCTGTGGTTTCCTTGGATCACTTAGGCAAATTCTGGGACAGTAATATTCCACAGATAATCTTTCATTTCTCTTCTGTCATCATTTCGTCCGTCTCATCTTTCTCTCCCTAACCATACCACCCACCCATTCCCACGATTCCTGAAAGAAGACCAAAGAGGACCTTACGCCCTACCCTCCGGCTTTGCACCATGTTGTATGTCGGAGGGACTGCCCACCCACCAGTTATATGAATAGCTGGTAGGAATGAAACACCCAAAAGTTTTTTAGTTTTTGTTGTAAAAGTTAGTATTTACCGTACTCCTGAAGATGCCCTAATAAGGCGAAATATAAACAGAGCAATATTAAAAATAATCGTGATTTTTTCCAATTGCTTTCCTTTTTTGTCATATTTGCAGATGGTGTAAAATGTAATAAATACACCAGAAGGGATCTGTAACATGTAGCAAGAATTCAGACCCTTCTGTAGATATTTCATTTTTCCTTTGAGAAAATTTCCAGACGCAGAGCTGTAGGTATTTTCACACAGAAAAAGAATTTCAATAAATAGATTCAAAAGTTCTTGAACTCGATGCTCTAACGTTGCGTTGCATGTTGTTTACACCGGCGACACATCGACCGTCGGCCTATGTTTAAGCCCCTTTCCACTAGCCGTGTTAATCCGATTTTCCAGGTCACATGGAACATGCTTTCCAAACAGAAAAATTTTAACGAGCACTCTCGACAAGATACTTGTTAAAAAATCGTCATCTACTACTTACAATACAACTACAGCTCATTGTTTTCCCAGTGAACGGGTATAAGCTAATTATAAACAGAATAATAGGCTCACAATGAGTAGTAGATTGAATTTTTCAGGACAAACTCGTGCTGAACCGACGAATATCGTGCACATCCGTGCGCAAGCAACTCATCGCAGTAGTGACACTCAGTGTTCTCCGGTAAACGCGCTCGTTAGTCGCTGCGGCCTCTGGAAGCCGCTCACTCCGACAGGTGAACTCGATATATCGAACATACACAATATATATACATATATATATATATATTGTAAAATTAATTCATAGTATACAGTGAGCCGTGCGAACATTGTTATGTGCGTGTTATTTTCACGCCTTCTTGGATATATATTGGACGCCTAACTAGGATTAACGATAACTAGGTATTAACATCAGCTAAAAATAATACTAGTCTACTTCTATGCACAGGCAAGTGCTCCCGTGCACATTGTTTGATCAAGATAATGTATCGGAAATACCAGGTTTCTGCACAAATTGCTCTAATGATGCGTTCACGATATTGTTCAAATGCACTTCTGATGTTTTAAAGTCACTTGAACTAGTCCATGTCGAAGTTTTAAATTGAGTCCTCAAGCGAAGTCATTAACTGTTTTCGAGAAAATAACAATAGTACATTTCTATTTTAAATACAAACAAAACATAACCTAGTTAAGTAATATAATATATCGCTCATTTATTCAAAAATAAAAATATTCTAACTGTTTTAAATCGCTCCGATCATATATTTGGATACTTACCTAAATAAAAAAGTTAAACTTTTTTAAATACTGACCTATCACGAACGAATGGAAGTAACAGAATATTGTGTAGGATTTTATTCTGTTGTAAATTATGGTATTAGTTAATATAAAATGAATACATTCGAAACGAGATTATTAGCAAAAATATTTTTCTGAAGATTTTTTTTACCTTTTGTAATATACTATATAATAATAATTCTTTTTTAGTTCATGATGCGTTGAAATCGTATACTGCAAGTTTTTAGCTGTAATTTTTATTAAAAGTGCTAATTATTACAAGCAATGTTAACTTGTTCGGTAAAGAGTAAACAAAATGAATAATAGACTTGAAAATAGGTACATTACATACATAATATGGTATATTCTTTTAAATATTTATTATTATTAGCAAATCGCGGCTATGATTATAATGTAAAAAGATAGGACACGAAATTGAACGTACAAGTCTGCTTTTAGTATATAATTCTTTCTTATTTGCATAAGAAATAGGTAATAAGAGGGTACATAAATCTAACATTACAATTCTTTGTTTTCACTGTTAAAATGCAGAGCTAAGTAATTTCTTTTATGGTTACATAGTGGTAGTGCAATCGGTAACTTCAAATAGTATTTCCGTCATGGTGCAAGAAACTACATATTCATTTAACTCTCTTACAAATGTCATCTTGTTTTTTAAGACGTTCGCTACTAGAATACTGATTTTTACATTATATGTACGATAGCTTATACCTCCTGGTATGATTGTACGAATGGCTCCAAGCAGTCCTCAGTCTCCCTTCGGTAAACTGAAATAAATATAACGTGTAACAACCATTTTCTCTTTGCTTGTCTTACACTTCCCCCAATAAAAAAAGGTTCCAGGGCAAATCCAATACACGTAACCGTTCACTAACGTGAAGCTTTTCACGGTTGACAAACATTAAACAAGTAATATCAAGGGAATAAACTTTGTTTGAATGGGGAAAATTCCCGAAAATGACAAGAAAAGTTGCGTTGAGTTTTTAGAATGTTTTGAAAATGTTTTACTTACAAGAAGCATTTCAGCAAAATTTCGAAACATTTTTATCCGTTTATTATTTTTTTATTTCAATCGAAGCACGTCTTCTATGCTCCAAATACAAATAACAGGATGTCAGTAATTTATGCATGCATTTATGTATTGTAGTTTTCAACAAATAAAGTTTTGTTTGGTAAGTCATTTCAATTTTTATTAAGTAACTGTTCTAAATTTCATTATTTCCATATTAGCGAAACAAGAAACTTAAAATTTGTAGGTTTAGATCCACAAAACTTGGGATTGTAATTTCTATAACATAAAAATAGTATACTGACTGGAAAAAAATATTTTATGGTTCATCAATTTAATTTTTCTTTATAGAAGAAAATTATTAAATAGTTCGTTTTAAAATATAGTAACGTTATATATTTTAATTACTAGTAAGCAAGTATAGTGTTTAATAATTTCCTACAGAATTGGGAAAATCTGTATTATCCCTTTCAATTAATGGGCTTTACATGAAGATATTACATGTATATATACATATATTTAAAACACATACCCCTTAATCCAAGCTTTAGAAATCTTACCGTTCTTTGTATAATGTATGCATTGTAGATAGCCTGAAAACTACGTTGTTGTTCATTTAATAAGCTTAAGAAATAATTTTCTTGGAATTATTCAACATATACATGTACTAAAAATACTAAGTGCTTGCTTAATCATTTTATAATTGAAAATTTGGTAAATGAGGTTGGATTTGTTCGACTTGTTTTATAGTTTGTAGTAATATTCAATTCTAATTACTTTAAACAGAGTTGCTGAACCCACACAAATGAACGTTAATTATACTCCTACTTACGTATGCTTATTAAAAAACTCAATTAGAAGTTACGAATGTTACAAAAACTGTTAGTGGATAGGAAAGTTAGTTTCGTCTTATTAGCCTTTATTATAATCTATTCCTTCAAAAACAGTACAAAAACTTCTACATTAATGTTACTTACAAAACCTTTTCTGCTAAATTATTCACCATTAGCAGGTATATACCTATAGGTAGGTACCAATAAGTAGAACATGATGCAGATTTTCTCTGTCGGCCGTTTCACAAAATGGGCAACGTTAGAAGTTTCTTCTGAAGTCATTTCGACGATGGGTTTTATTCTCTTTCAGACTAATCTACTTAAATATAAAGTTCAAATTTTAATTAATATTTCAATTAATAATGATCACAAAGGAGTTGTTAAAGTCTGAAACAAAGGAAAGTAGATTCTTCGTTCAAATTACAAGACATTTAAAATTGCCATAATGTATTACTTAATAAATATTGCGTTTAGTATTATTTTAGTTGTATTATAAAATTTAATTTTCTACAGTATTGTTCACTGCTTAATAAACGCATAACAAAAAATATTATTTTCATATAAATCGAATATTTAAAATAGCAATAAGTCGAAATATTAAAAAAGATGATCCAGTTTAGGCTGAGATTTTATAATTATTTGCTTGGCAGAAGAAATTCCTCTTCGGTCTTTTTTTGTCTTTTTATGCTCGGCCGATGATACTTATATTTCGATATTCTTCAAACTGCTTCTGTGAAATTATCGGAAATGCTTTCCAAACTCGATTTCACAAAGAAAAAAGCTTTCTTATTTTAAATCTCCATTTCTTATTCAACGAGTTTTCGCTGAGAGAGACATTTTTCTTCACAGCACTCACTGTTAACGTGGGCAGTATGTCTGAACATTTATTAGTAAGCTTAACTTCAGTCTCGGTCTGTAAAAGATTTAACAGCGAATCTTGAAACTTTTATTACTCATTTGTTGTAAGATTTATTTAAAAATATTTAACTTTTTTCCTTATAAACAACAACAACAAAGAAAGACTTCGGTGTTCCCCCATTTGTGTGTAAACAATAGTATATGTTTAATAAATAATATTTAGTTCTTCGTTAGAAATTTATCGAAATTAGTAGAAATAGATCGCCATTTCGATCTTATTTGGTAGATCTCATCAGCATACCATAGGCAGCACCATTAATTTACTGACCAAACCGAAGCTGTTCCTTAAAAGGAAGTTCATATAATCTTATTGCAGACAATTGCCATCTACTAATATCTACTAAAATTGTGCAACGACCTTACTGAAGTATCTACTTTCCCAATTGATTCGACAACACAGCGTATATACATACGTGATCGATACGTAATTAATAAGAACAATATAAGTGCTTCATCAGTAACTTAACGAAGGTTTCGAATTTGTTGAAGACTGGCAGAGACTTTTCTAACCCCACCTACATACAGAATGTGCAGGCTAAACCTGTTCAAAGCTTTTCCTTAAATTATTTTTGGTTCATTGCCATTCCTAGTTTTTGTTATCTCATCTTTAACAAATAATCTGGATCGAACCTGTTCAAAAGATCCCAATCTTTCCCAATTTATTTCGCATTAATCCTTGAAATAATAGAAACTTGACAGAGCAGTATTAGGAATTACGTTTCTTTTTCGTGTGTACGAAGTGGACATTTTTTTATAACGATAAAAACTAAGTCTATCTCTTCTACCCGTTTTTGGTCTAACTATCCTAAAAGGACTGAAGGAATATCTACGAAATGAAGCGTTTAGACTATTGCTTCTAGTTAAGTAATGTAGGCTTTCATGGCCGGAGTCAACTTCGAGATTAGAGGTTTCCGAGCTTGTTGGCCATTGAAAATTCTACCGGACGTTTCGTCATCAACTGCGGATGCCATCTTCAGTGGCTTGCCGTCGGCTGTGTGGTCGAAGAACTCTATTTGGTGCTGTGTAAGCTTGGAGTACGCTAAGTGGTCGAGGTACTCTGCTCACTACTGTTCGCTACATATCAAACTTCATACCTACACAGCACCAAATGGAGTACTTCGACCACACAGCCTACGGTATGCCACTGAAGATGTCATCCTCAGTTGATGACGAAACGTCTGGTAGAATTTTCAACCAAACTAGACCATGGCCAACAAGCCTGGAAATCTCTAATCTCCAATATTACTTCTAGGTTATATTTACATCGGAATATATACGTATTTGACTTCAGTAATTTATGAATTTCAATTAAAACTCACCCTAAACAAATTTAATTTGAAGACGAAATATCACATTATATTATGCAAACAAAACACATGGGCAGTGTGTCACGAAAAACAGAATTATGAAATTTTTTACATTTATTCAAATTACTCCTCGATATGATCATCAGTTATTTAATTAATTAACTGTGTTTGTATACTAATTACGTGAACTGCTTGATCATTATTTTTAATAGGATATATGTGTATTATACACTAGCTGTGCGCGCGATTTCGTCCGCGTGGAATTTAACAATAAAGTTACTTTTAAAATTCTAAAGGAAGGCGTTGAGACACAACCGTAACCGTTAGCAATAGTCCGCTCGCGCGTTCTTAGCCCGCGCGACGGGCAGCCTTTGTGATATTAAGTGTTTGTTTGTTCCGGCTAATATCTGAAACGGCTGGACCAATTTTGACGGGACTTTCATTGGCAGATAGCTAATGTAATATGGAGTAACTTAGGCTACTTTTATTTTATAAATTAATAACTTATTTTAGAATTTAATAACTATTTATTATTAATAATATAAATTAAGTTACTCCTTATTACATTAGCTATCTGCTAGTGAAGGTCCCGTCAAAATCGGTCCAGCCGTTTCAGATATTAGGCGGAACAAAGAGACAGACAGACAAAAATTGTAAAAAATGTTATTTTGGTATATGTACCGTTATACATCCATATGTATTTAGTAAAAAGTGGTTATTTTAATATTACAAACAGACACTCCAATTTTATTTAAATGTATAGATGATGTTCTGTAAAGAATGGATTACCTGAGGAACACCAAGGCATAAAAAAAAGTTAATTTTATATTTGGAAAAAATTCAATGGTTTGAAATAATTTTGGCTTTTCTTAATCGTCACCGTTAGCAAGTCTATTAGACGTCACGACCATAAATAAATCATGTTTTAAATTTCTTTATGTGTAATATTCTTAAATAGTTGTTTGTATACGTGATTTAGAATTTAATAGTAGATATTCGTTTTTCTTGCTTAAATAAAACCACACAATGTAAAATTTAGGAAAGTGTAAATCAAAATTTATAATTTAATTTAATGTAGCTGTTTGTCAACTATTTAGTAGATCTATTCGAGAATATTATGCAAAAGATAATTTTAAAATACTTTTATTTGTGGGCCTAAGAAGCTGACCCATTAATTCAAAAATCATGGTATTTTTACTGAACATAAAGGGCAACATTTTACATTGCCTTTAGGTCCACCATACGCAGTCGTAACGGCATATATCCTGTACAGTAATGAGTATAAAATTAGCAATACGTCTTTTAATTATATAGTTCAACGCTTACAATATTGATATTCAGTAAAATCTTGTTCAGTAATCGTAAAAGCAAAAGTACTTGTATTCTGTTGTAGATAAGAATATTTGATAAACTTATTTATAGTTTCTATACCCACAACTAAATAACTTTGTTCCATATACTTTCTTACGTAAAAGTAATCACATGAAAATATATATTTTATACTTTATCAAAAATAATTATCTAAAATAAGTATATAATTATATAAAACGTAACGTTTCGATTAAGTACCATAGTGCTTCATTTCGTGACGATGTTAATAGATCAATATATAATTACCCATTTTCAATGGCTAATTGAACCATTATGCATTCAACTCATTGTTGGAATATTATCAAGTCTTTTAATTGTTTTAATTAAATTGCACATTACATACAAACAATTTTTTTTCACTTTTATGTTGTAAGCTTTTCAGTATGCAGTCCTTAGTTTCGCCAAAATCCACTAAGAATAACTATGTAACTTTATAAGACCATAAAGTTTAGGAGATTGAGAGTTCATTATGGTTAATTGAAAAATATAAATATGAAAGCAACAGATACAACTACTCCGAGGACTAATACCCTACTGGCATTGAATTACACTGTTGATTCCGAAAGATTCTTAGACGAAGATAACATATCCAAAAAAGAAGGCATTAAAATCCTTTCTTGCTTATATATTAAGGATCACAGATCCCATATTTGAAGATTTGTTAATAGAAATTTAAGTTGATCGTTTAATAGATAATGGTAATAATTGAAGGCCTTTTAGATGAATGAGTTTGAATTTATATACTTATTACAGTATTGCCTTTATTGGCTTTAGTTAATATAACGTTATTGGTATGATTTAATAGATTTAACAGTATTGATTTCAAAGATTTTCTTATGATTATGGGCGTATATCTAAAAATATTCTTAAGGTAATATGTTTTATCTAGATCTATTTGTACATTTAGTTTATCAGTAGGTAAAGATAATTCTGTTTCGACCTTTCTGTAAAAGGTTAGTTTGATTTTCATTGAACTGTACATTAGTAATATTCTTGAATCTATCTATAAACGTTACATTTGAAACTCAACTTGTGTGGCTAATAAATATTAGGGTTGTTAAGGTTTTTTAATTTTAATGAAACTAAATTAGATAGTTTTTCTTTTGAATAGTAACTTTTTTATAAATTATCGGTTTACATTTATCATAGATACTATCGCATAATGACATAAATTCCAAATTGTGTAAATTAAAAAATTAAAAGAAACAATAGAAAACTGTTTCAACCCCGAACGTCGTTCATAACAAACTTGGTTTGACTTGACTTTTCACATTTATGTTTTTATTCACATGGTAGTTATGTTACATAACATATATGGTTTTATTGCATACTTGTAAATGTTATCACTTCAGAAGCCGACAAAAAAACAGCATCTTTTATAATTTATAAAATCCCTGTTTCGCAAGTTATATTTCGAAAGCATCTTGGAGAACAGTTTTATAATTACTGTTTGAAATAGGGAATAATTTCATATTTGTATTTCAAATGAGTCCATCATAAAAATCAATTGCCACATTTCTGCTCAAATTGAAAATGTAGGTACAGTCAAGTGTTTGTGTCTTGTTTTAGTACATTAATTATGAAACCTCGTACGTTGTGGTGTTTAAATCTATTCTAAAGATTTGTAGTAGTAATAATAAAACGATAAATGATAAAATATGTATACCTACAAAAAAATCACTTTTACTTGCCCATATACAGGATTTTTCAAGTTGATGGGCTATTAGAAGTATATGAATTAATAAAACGAATTCAATTCTGAAACTTGGGCTCCTTTGGTTATTGTTTATGCCGCTTCTTTTAAAAATATTTTCAAGTTCGATTTACATCCGGTTATACCGGAAGTAGATGTTAACTTATTTATTTTAAATGGAAGGACTACCCCAACATATTGATGAATTTTGAGTTATTTATTTTTTTTGAAAATTTTTGACATTTGCACGTTAACATTTAAAAAACCGTAATTCAGTTAATTTTTGAGATTTTGCTTTATAACTCGTAACATTTATTTATAACTATTCACATTTCGAAAAAAATGTGGTTTTTAACTAAAATGTACAGGGTGTTCAAATTTTGTGGTCAAAGCTGCATAAGACAATTTTTTTTTAATAGAATGACCCATTTTTGACTGCATATTCGAATTCTTCATTGAATTTGGCGTCTATTGATATAGGACTAACGTATACCTTTGTTTATACTTTTTGATAAAATTTACAATTTGTGAAGATTTTGCTTTTTTGCACTGCATACGTATAATGTTAATGAAAGTAGTGTGCTGTGATTTCGAAACAATTGAACAATCAATTATTGTTAAGTGTCAGAAAGCGTATGCCGTCTTCCAGACCCACAATTTTCTATTGTTGCAATAAAGCATCCACAATGAATAATTTAGATTACTACTACTACAATACTACTAACAATAACCAAAGGAGCCCAAGTTTCAGAATTGAATTTGTTTTACTAATTCATATACTTCTAATAGCCCATCAACTTGAAAAACCCTGTATAGTTATATTAAGCAATTACTTCATTCCCTACGGACAAAAATAGAGAAAAGTATACATAAAATGACAAAATTATCTGATGTTGTGATACGATAACAAATATATTTACCGCAATTAAACACCTACGTCCGATCTAAAGAAATGTAGCAAATAAATAAATGAAAACAAACAGTCGATCAAATCAGATTTCTCTATTGTTGTATATTCCTTTGTTTTTTATTAATACATTGCTTAATCCAAAAGGTTAAGTTCGATTGTGAAAAATTACCTTCTTTTATATATCCATGTTTCGTGTGTTGTTTGAAATGTTTAATTTAATGACTTAAATATTTCTTGTGGTACTCCTCTTAAAACAAATACAAAATTTAATTTAGTGAAGCAGTAATAAATTAACAATTAAACAAAATGGACGCTAAATATTAAAAATCAGATGAAAACTAATAAAGTTCCACCATTTTTTAAATTACTTAAAATTTGTTTTATTTTTCATCAGATTCTTAATTTTCAGCGTTTATTCTGTTTCATTGGTAATTGTTAACAGCTTTACTAAATAAACTTTTTCAGATGTGTCTCGCACGATTATTTATTTACTATTCTTATGGAAAACTAATTTTTATTATCAGTGTAAAATCCCGAACCTACTTAATTAATAATAATCATTGCAAGTAAATATATAATGTAAAATTTCAAATATGGTTACGCTTGAGAGCCAAAATAACTTTTGTTAAAAATTGAAAAAGAAGATTCCCTTGACGTTTAATTTAGAATAAAAAATAAACTTTTGCTGTTGGATCCAAAGATCTTGAAAATTCAACTGGTAGAGATTTATTTTGAAAGTTTTAGATCGACAAAGTTTCCCAGTCTCTTTTGGGTTGTTTCTTTGCCGACACCAGACAAAGTTTAGTTTGGCCATTATTAAAAAAAAAAAAAACGTTCATTAACTTCGTGCTCTGCGGTACATTAGAAAGTCAAAACATTGCCTTAGAAAAAATTTTGATAAAAATATAATACAGAATAAATTCTAAACCTAAAAAAATCACCTACGAAGGTTTAGGTAACAACTTGATATTATTTAATGCCCTTTATTTTCCATAAAACTCCACATCTTTTAAATGAAATTTTCATATTTTATCATCGGAGATTGAATTTATCAAGCAAAAAAGTAGGCGATTTTTCATCTTTTAAAATAATTGTTATGTGCTTCAATTCTCTAAGAATAGCGAGCTTAAATGCTACTTAATTTATGTATACCACGATATAAATAACAATCAAAAGCAACCACTTGTTTGTATTCGCTTGCAAGTTAATTTTCTTGGCTTTCTAAGAAGTTTGACAAGTTCGTTTTATAAGATTGATGCCCAACGCTCGTCACCATGACTCTTTGTCACGGTGAGAAGTTAATTAATTTAAGGAGTGTCATGCAAATAACCGGTCTTCATTATTCACAATAAATATCTCATGAAACTTTTATAAATATTGCTCTAGCTACAGATGCATTTTATTCAAAAATGATTGTTAAAATTAGTCAAATATATAATTCAGAAATTTCAATTTAAGTTCCTCAACAGATTATCAACAAAATTATGAAACAATTGCAAACGAACGAAAAATTACATTAATGAGTGGCATAAAACGAATGCAAAAAATGATGGGACACTAATTTGTATCATGTAAAATATCTCAAGTTGTTATATTTAATATAATAATTGGAAAATTTCGAATAACTGTGAAATTTATTTCCATCCCACAAATTTAATAAAATACCTAATAGACTACATTTAATATGTGTATTATTATTATATAAGATTTATGGTTCTCGTTATCAGGAATAGATTAATGAAAAGAATTAAAATGACAGATATATATATATATATATATATATAATAATAATACACATATTAAATGTAGTCTATTAGGTATTTTATTAAATTTGTGGGATGGAAATAAATTTCACAGTTATTCGAAATTTTCCAATTATTATATTAAATATAACAACTTGAGATATTTTACATGATACAAATTAGTGTCCCATCATTTTTTGCATTCGTTTTATGCCACTCATTAATGTAATTTTTGCTATATATATATATATGGTACGGGTAAAGTTAGATAAGCGAGTAAACCTAGGTTTACCCGGGTAAACTGCGTAATACCCAAGACTCTTGGGTTAAGTCCAAAATATATTTGGAATTGTACACGTTTCGAGCTTGTTATAAAGCTATATCTGCGCTTGTCAAAAAAGGACTTGTGGTTAGGTTAGGGTAGGTAAAGCTATATATATATCAACATAAAGTTTCGCAGAAATTGTTAATTACAATCAGATTAGAGTTCATCTTTTTTGTAATTTATGATAAGTAACTTGTTCTTAAAACATTCTTTTGCATAAAATAAATGGATCTGTTTGATTAAAAAAAATACTGTTACTATTACTGTTACTATTATCAAAACAGGTTGCCCTAATTTGAAATTTAATCTTTAATCTGCAAATGCGTCCCTGACAGTTTTCCCTATGACCAGCCCCTGGCTACGACACTGGATATTGATAGCCTTACTTCACCATATTTTCGGTATTTAATTTGTTAGGATTATCATTTGGCTTCTTATCGATAAAATGATTTATAAAAAAATACGATTTATTACACTGGGACTATAATAATGTATTATTTATTATGTTGACACGATTCAAAATGGTTTGATAAAGTGAGATAAATTCAAGTGGGAAAGTACCTATTAACATAGCTTCGATATCAATATCTCGAAAATAATTTTTGCTGAATTCAAAAATTCACCAACATTCTAATGACTTGATTTTGAAATAATATGAACGTGTTTATTTATTTTCCACATTATTACAAATGTTAATATTATTAGGTTAAATTGTGATGATACCAGGCATAGTTTTTAAATAAGTACCGTTTTGAAATTGATAAAAAAACGTGCAAAGATATCTTCATAATTTTATTTTTAGATGAAAGCCTGTACCTTAATCTACTTTTCTACATAATTTCCTTCAATATTGAGGCACTTGTCATAACGTTTGACCAGTGACCATCTTTTGAATACCCTTCTCATAGAACTGACTTAACTGTTAACCACTGCATCACAACTGTTTTGACTTCGTCATCGTCTTGAAGACGCTGACCGCCCATATGTTTCTTCAAGTGCAGAAACAAATGGTAGTCACTGGGCGCCAGATCAGGGCTGTATGGAGGATGATCTAGAGTTTCTCAGTGAAAATATGTAAGAGATCTTTGGTCCCATTAGTCACATGCGGACGGGCATTGTCATGCATATTTGTGCGGCCATCTTTAAATGCTCTCGTCCACTTCCTTAGCATTCTATCACTCATAATGTTTTGTCCGTAAACTACACAGATCTCATGATGAATATCAATCGGTTTTAGTCCTTTAGCAGTAAGGAATCGCATAACGGCCCGGATTTCACAGTCGGCGGGACTTACGATTATCGGAGGCATCTTAAACATTCAGTAAACAACGTAAAAAATGGCGAATCAGATTGTAATGGCGTCAGCGCGTAGGTGAGAGTTGTAGGTACTGAGTGCACATGAGTGGAATGCTGACCGCAGCGCTGCGGCGGCAGAATTTCAATACGATACTTACTTAAAAAACATGCCTCTTATTAAGCTTTACTTACAATAAAAGAAAAAGATGATTGTCTTGTTAAATAAATCCTGAAATCAAACAAGTTATCAGTTTCTTTAAAATGAGTATAGATCCAACAAGCAACTTTTTTTCAATCATAATATAAAAGCAGTTGTGTATGTTGAATTGATCCACGTATTGTGTGGTATAGTGAAAACAACAAATCTTTTCTCATAAATGTTGGTCGTACTTTTTCACACTTACGTGGTGAAAGCTTAAGCTTTGATGGAAGGTTTTATTGGTTTTTCTGTACTATAATTAACCAACTTGTCAATTTCCGATTTCCACGTAATTCCATTTCGCTTCCGCCGTTCAATCTGTACGTGTCAATTTGTATGGGAGCAACAGCTTTAGGAACACGTTTTTGTCGAAATTGACGACATTCCTTAAGCGAAGAATAAATTTTATTTATAATACGGGATGCTTTTACAATTGTGCTCCTAACATTAAATTACATTTTCTTCGAAGGGGTCTTCTTCTTCTTGGTTTTTTCATCAACAAGCACTTTTAAAATAAAAGCTTTCAGTATAACACACAAACCAAAAACCAATTTTAAAGTATTTAAGGATCGCTTTGCTATAAACTGATGAAGTATACAGGGTGTTATTTTAAATTTCAAGTTCGTATTTAAATATTTCTAATCAGTATACAGTCGTTGAGGTAAGTAAGCAGACTGTGTAATGATTGTTTTTAATCCTATCTTGTATTAAGTAATATTTGTAAGTTTTTCTCAATTTGTTTACGTCTTTGTTGTTGATTGTCTCCTTTCTTTTAGGTATTCATCTTTTTTCTCTGAAACTGCCAATTTATCCTTTTACCGTTTTCCTGATCCATATCTGTACCCGACGTGTCTAAAATAAATGATTCTTTTTTCTTAAAAAAAGTTGATTATTTTTCCTTTACGTGTTTTGCTGTTCTAATTTTAGGATGTCTTCAAGGGATTTCGGGTAACTTTCTCTTTCTTTCTTCAACAGACAATGACATTAGGGGAGAAAACCTCTAGCTAAAATTTCAAACGCCCTACATTAATTCTTTTAAAATATTTTTTTCCGTTTTCTTTATTCCTTAAAAGTTATAAAATAATATTCGACTTTGTTGCATGGGAATATGAAATTCATATATATTTATGTATATTATTACTTAGACATGGGTATAATTAGGTTGGTTAAACAAATTATAAATATATCAAATGCACTGCCAATAGTCCACTTAAGAAAGTAAAATATACATTTAATATAATCGAATTGTAACAATGTTTCAACTTACTTTGTTATAGAAACTCTAAAAAATTATTTGTTTAGCAGAAGCTTTTAAATCAGTTATTTTTATATCAAAATAAGCTTCTAATTTCAATTTTCACTTGGGCTATTTTTGTTATGGTTGGGTTTAGATATTTGTTTACTAAACCATATCTAGTATGTAATTTGTCCAAGTTCTACACCGCGACAAGAATTTTTAGCCACAAATAAAATCAATAAAGTCACCCTTACTTAAGCAAACGAAAAATATAAATGTTTTCGGTTAATGGAATTGTTTTCTCTTCTCTGCCACAATTTTTCGGGTTTTTTACTTGTTCGCTGGATGCAATCTATTTTTGAATATGTTTATAAATTGAAATGATTGTTAGAGTGAGAGAAACTATCCGTTTTAAAGCGTGAAACATTTATTTATCTTATAAATGACAATCAGTATTATTTTGATTGGTCTTTTCGGTACTTTGTGCTGCCATATTCCAGTTCACTTTTCAGGACAGGCCTGAAATGTGGCTTTATACGTAAGTGATTCCTCTTTATTATAGTAAAATATATTAATTAATATTTAACACTTTGGAGGTGCAACTATTGTAAAACATATATAAATAAAATAAGTAGATTTAATAAAAATACATCAGTGCGATATTAATTATTGAATTAATTTGTATCCACTGCAGATTACCTCAAATTAATGAGGAAAATAAAAAAGAGGAATATATAAAATTTGTTGTAACAATTGCAGTGCCTGTTATATAGGACAGACTGGCAGAACTATCAATAAGAGAATAAAAGAACATTTAAATGATATAGATAAAAAACAAAGAAACAGGTTTTTCAGATCATTGTGTTTCATTAAATTAGTACTTAGATATAGATAATATTGTTGTTTTACATAGTGGTGTCAGAAAAAGAGAGAAATTATCTCTCCTCGAAACGTTTGATATCAAAAAAGCCTCTGTACAAAATATGGAGCTGATCAATAACCAACTAGAATTAAGTTTTGTAAACTCCCCTCTTAATGTATGTTGTTAGGTATAAATATATCTATTTTTAGGTCTAAGTTTTAAGTCTTTAGAAGAGATTCTAACTCTTACTTCGATAATGGTCATGTGACCATTTCTATTAAATTGGTAAAACTTTCTGCTTATTTTATTTATAAATATTTTATATTCATTAATAGTTTGTTGTAATGGACTCATCTGTTATTTATTATAAGGTGTATTTAATTACAACCCTTTAATAAGGTTCTGCATATAGCAATAATTACGTTAGATAATTATTGGAAGTAACGTGTATACGCCGCTATAAAATTTTCAGTAGAGAGAAGTGGTTAATAATCAGTCCCTTTCAGAAATTTATAAATACATTTAAATGTCAGTTTCAGTTCTATATACAAATTTAGCGTTCTAGGTATAACTCAGGAACTGTTGCAGTTGTTCCATCGTGCGGTGCGTAATGAAACAAAAGGAACATGACAATTACATTTCTCAACAGAATGCTATTATCTTGTCAAAAGTTTTATTCAGAATGTTTAACTACAAAACCGAATGCGGATGACACGATAAATTATATTGGAAAAGTGGTATTGTGGTGAATAACACGGCGTGTAAATTGAAACAATTGATTTTATTAAGTAGGTAATACCGTTTTTAATCGAATCAGTATTAGGCAGATCACATTTCGTCTTGTAGAAACGCTGAATGACAAAAGTCGAAGACTGAAACAATTTTATAAAATCTCAAACAATCATATTTTCAATTTACACGCTGTTTAGATGTAAAGCTGTGCAAATTCGGAAAGTATGATACAGGAGGTTTTCTTTTAAACAATTGGAATTATTTCAAAATTAAAGCAGATAATTTTTATTGATGTATTTTAACTGCACCGTAAAATTTTATATTTGCATTCACATCCTGAAAATGTGCATTTTATATGCTCTGATTACCTACTGTTATTTCCATGACACCAATGAAATTGACAAATTTTTATTTCTTAATAATGATCGTTTTATTAGCAGACTTTATGAAGTAAGTATTTCACTAATATCGCCGAAGAATTATTAGTTTAATAAAATTGAATTGTGATATCAAGTCACTAACAGTGTATCGCCATCTATTGATATTTACTGCTAACTGTGGTATTTCATTTGTTTGACATGGACTTTAGGAAGGTATCTACTTGTTTAATAAAATTTATGATGTAACATATACGTGGTAGGCATAATATAAAGTTAAGAAAACACTCGGTGAATAATTCCATAAAATTGATTGAACTACTCTATACGTATTTTGGCAATTACGCCATCGACAGGAGTTTTGAAAATAATTGAAGATAATATATATTTTTTTGTTTTGAGGAGGGGAAATCTTCGAATAAACTACCCGGTCGCACATGCGGCTTCCGCTGTTGAGTCGTATTTCTGCGTTGATGCTGCTTTTATGTACGAGACGCCGTAACGGGTTGGGTTTCTTCTGGGTTCTATGGGTTAAGTAGGTCTCGATTATCCGTTGTTTTCCTTTTAACAAAGACTTGGCAGCCCCGTAACTGACAGGATGTGGGCTTCCGCTGTTTCTGCACTAGGCCTGTTCCTCTTTGCTTCTGGTACAATCTGAAGTTGTATGTGCTTCTGCGTATTTGACGCATCGCGGCGTGTTCTAGTGCCCGGGTCTGGCTGCTTGGTCCAAGTTATCTGTGGATTATTTAGGCAAATGTTGGGGCAGCAATACTCCACAGATAATCTTTCACTTCTCTTCTGTCTTCATTTCTTCCGTCTCATATTTCTCTCCCTAACCACACCACCCACCCATTCCCGCGATTGCTGAAAGGAGGCTGAAGAAGTCCTTACGCCCTACCCTCCGGCTTTGTACTATAGTGTAGGTCAGAGGGACTACCCGCACACCAGAACGAGTGCTGGTGGGAATGAAACACAAAAAAGTACCAAGGTATTTCTTTAGATTGGCTTTTCATTCAATGAATTTTCTGTCGATTAGACCATTTCTAGACAGATCTTCGCAGGTTAACTATGTAGGGATGCCTTTCATTACGTATTTAACGAGGCCTTATCGTCCAATACAGTGATCAACATGTTGTAATAATCAAAGGTTTGTGGGTGAATCCAAACCCCGTCCTTGGTGTTGCTGGCTTTGTTGAATAGGATATTATTTTGCTTCAAAGCTCTGCATGTGTTTTTCCAATTCATGGTTATAGTGAATGGTTAGTCTTAAGAAAGATTGATTGTATGGTCGGTTGACTCTCTACGTTGGTGGTACGAAGTCGCTGCTGCCAGAAGCTGTTGCTCATTCGAGCGTCGGATGCGGAGTGTGAGGCAAAAAAAATAAATGCATTAGAAACATTTGAAATTAAATTAAATTAAATTAAAAGGGCTCCTTACAGCGATAACGAACAATTAGATTTAAGCCAATTACCTCCGTAAAACCCAAACATTTTTATGAAGAGTAAAACCCAATAATTAATGTGTATGTACACACTTTAACAACCGTATTATCTTCAGTTATTCTCAAAACTCCTGTCGATGGAGTAATTGCCGAAATAAGTATACAGTAATTTAATAAATTTTAGGGAATTATTCACCGAGCGATTTCTTAACTTTAAAGTATTAAACTTAATGTTATTTATTAATTATTTGCTGATAATCAAATAGTTATTAGTCTTTTATTGATTTTATTTATTCTTTTAGAAAGTTCCATTTTTTTTAACATGGTATTTATTTTCTCTTCACCTATAATGTATAAACAAACCAATTATTTTCATTTGCGATCGTAGATTGTATGGGCTGTTCGTTTGTTGTCAAGTGTTGTATCCTAAGCGTTGAAAATTATTTTCAAACACGCAACCTTATTTACGCAAGAGAAAGATAACCGTGTGTTCATGTTGTTAAAGTGAGGAATATTGTGTACTGACGACCTAATTTTTATGTCTATTTTAAGTACCGATTTTTATATTTATCGTTTTAAATAGTGAAAAAAATCCCCAAAGAGCATGAGGGAACGACTACTTAATTGAAAAAGTAAGTTACTAAAAGTTTCAGACTCCATAAACGTCAAATATTTAAATTCGAATTTGGAGTTGTGAATTATTATCGCTACTGAAATCTTTATTCTGAATGTGGGGAGACTTGGAAAAAGTGTTTAACCGATTTTTAAAGCAATATTATTATTAATTGAGAAAGTTTTATAGGTCAATGAAAACGGATCAAAATTATTTTTAACGTATTAGTAGAACTGGGCAAAACATTAGTGCTTTGTGCTTTAAAATGTGCTTCCACCCCTTTAGGGCATAGAAGCACTGTACTTCAAGTCTTTTTACGAACAAGTAGTTAGAGATCGGTAATCTAATTACTTTTTAGTAGTGCTTTCTAATTTGTATTTCAAGTGGTTCAGGCTCAAACTTTAAATTGGCAATTAAGTAATAAAAACTGAAAAACAATGGCGAAAATTTCAAAAAGGCTCTAATAGTTTTGAGGTGCTTGAAGCCTTTTGATGTATTTGATATCCTTTTGATCCTATTCAAGCTCTTATGTTGTGCTCACAGCCTTTTCCACAAGTGCATAGGGTTTTCAACCTAATCACTTTTCAAAGTAATTGATAGTTCGAAGTCGTTGGATTTTAGAATGTAATTGAGGCTTCAAGCATCATAACACTTTAAGTAATAGCTTTGGGTTAGTGTTTGAGGCTCTTTGGTGAGGGTAAGACGAGACGCCACCCAGGCGAAGATGCCCCGTGTGGTGAATGTTATGTTAGGTTAGGTTTGGTGGATAAATTATTAGTAATAAGTAACATTGTAAATGTAATTTTTAATTTTCATTTTATACCACTCATTTATTAACAAATTCAAAAGTGTCCAATTATACTTTAGCATTGGTTATACATTTGTTTTCAGTTCATTTATTCTAAATCTGACAATACTAACTATTCGTCAATGAGCCGATGGTTTCAAATCGAGTTTTAGTATTAAGAAACTCTATAACTTCTTTACTTCATTCCCCTTAAAAACCCGCATTTTTGAAAAATATTTGTCTAGATTCTGTACAAATATTAATTGATACCCAAGTTTCGTTTGTTTACAATAGGCTGATTAGCTTTCTTGGTAACATCGTTTGTGATACTATCTTTTGTTTAAAAAAAAGAGGTATTTTAAAAGGGATGATAATTAAATTTTCCGTAACGTGCTAGTTCTTCTTTGTGTGTTCAACCATCCACCTCTGTATCGGACATTTACATTAAAAAAATCCGTTTTCCTCAACGACGGACGGATCTCTGGTTGATGTTTTAATCAAATTGCAAATCGTTCGTAATTTGACTGCACTCGTCTAGAAAATCGTATCGATTAAAATTAAATCAGGAAACTGCTAGTGGATTCCACTGACTTTATGCTAGTACTTAAAAACCGAAATAAAAACGTGATCTAAGGATCATGACATTAACGACTGCTTAGATTTATAATCCTGTTTATGCGCTTTTACAGATGCAAATTCAAATATTAAATGCGAATGCACTTATCATACCGTTGAAACTACTAATGCACCCACGAGAAATATAAAAGAGCGTATAAAAAACATTAAAAAACCGTAATTACTACTAACATCTACCGAACTGTGCGAAAAAGCAATATTGTACTCCAGCTGGAACAAAGGGAGAAATTTTTCAGAAAAAATATTAATGTGCGCCATTAATTCAGTTTGACAAGTTCTATTTTCGGACTTTACCATGGCACAAAAGCAGTAAACCTAAATACATCCTTGTAGTAGTAGATGTCTTTAACACCACTGTTCATTAAGTCCGAAGCAGATTTCAGAAAACGTAAATTCAGTAGTGCCGAAAATGCTAATAATAAATATAAATATGGAATCAACAGAAACAACTACTCCGAGGGCTAATACCCCTACCGGCATTGAATTACACTGTTGATTCCGACGGACTCTCAGACGAAGATATAACATATTTAAAAAAAAAGAAGGAATTAAAATCCTTATTCGTCTAAATTTTAAGATCAAAGATCTCACATTTGGAACGCGTCCTACCAAGTAGGCACAACGAACCGAAAGCCATATTCCATGACCGGTTTTGACCTATCGGGTTTCGTCAGGTGGGCGCTGGCAGAAAGGCCTTTACAGACTATATGATAAATATAAATATGAAATTAACCTGTCGAAACCGGTCGTGGGAATGGCTTTCGGTTCCTTGTGCCTACTTAGTAGGACGCGTTCAAAATGTGACATCATTAATCTTAATATTTAGACGAATAATTAATTCCTTCTTTTTTTGAATATGAAAATGCTAATAATATCTGAACAGGATCATTAAATATAGCATATCGCTAATAAGCAATATAGACGTTTCTATTTCTATTACATTTTTAGAGCCCATGGACTATCCTATTCTTATTGCTTTTGTGTCTTGTTGAAGCGCCATTACTATACATATTCTTGATAAGAAGTTTGCGTACCCGTATTATTTTAGTTATTACAATTAGCAACAAATATATTTATATAACGACATACTGCAGTTTATTGCCGCAGAACTGTGCCGCTATCTAGAAGCGGTAAACCCAAATGTGTAAAAGCAGCGAAACTCAATTGCACTTTGAAAGCTTATTTTCCCAAAAAGTAATTAACAATCGTAGCAAAATGAACCTAGTGCCAACAGAAAGTTATTTGCATGATAAAACCATTAATAACCTTTTATCTTTTAATTTTGAAATACAGCACCATAAAAACTAAAAATTGTGTTCCTATAGTTAAACTTGTGAGGAATATATTGCCATAATGTTTATATAATAATAGTATCAGCTCTTGGTCAATAATTTATCGAAACTACCAGATTTAGATATCATCATCACGCCACAGGCAGTCTCGATAATTAACCTACCAAATGAAAAGAGATTTTTTACTATAATAGTAAAGAAAATAAAATAAAATAGCCCATTGGTGAAATGTCAAAAGTAACAGTTCTTCTCACAATGGCATAAAACGAATAAAAGCGTAATAGATACCAATATTTGCTAATGGTATTTGACAGTATGACAGACACAGACACATACAAAAGCAAGTTCCAATTATTTTTGGAATACCTATAACCTCAAAATCAGTTCACGCATAGACAGAATTGAATATCAAAGAAGCAACATTTTGTTTTATATTTGTAAATGAATTTACCTTGCATTATTCATGAAAATTACTTACTACTCTTTGTAGCGTACTCTTATTGTATTAAAATTTAAAATTCAATTGTTTATACGTTGCATAAGTTCAAAACAAGCAACCGATTGTGAGTAAAGCAATCTTTAAGAGAATTCTTAATCGTTATGTACGAGGCATGTTTTTTTAAGTAAGTACCGTTTTGAAATTAATAAGAAACGTACAAAGATATCTTAATAATTTTATTTTTACATGAAAGCCTGTACCTTAGTCTACTTTTCTACATAATTTCCTTCAATATTGAGACACTTGTCATAACGTTTGACCAGTTTTTGAATACCCTTCTCATAGAACCCTGCCACCACTGCATCGCAACTGTTTTGACTTCGTCATCGTCTTGAAGACGCTGACTACCAAGTGCAGGAATAAATGGTAGTCACTGGGCGCCAGGTTAGGGCTGTACGGAGGATGATCTAGAGTTTCCCAGTGAAAAGATGTGATGAGATCTTTGGTCCGATTAGCCACATGCGGATGGGGATTATCATACACATTTGTGCGGCCATTTTTAAATGCTCCCACTTTCTTACCAGTCCATCACTCATAATTTTTTGTCAGTAAACTGCACAAATCTCACTATGAATATCAATCGGTTTTAGTCCTTTAACACTAAGGAATCGTATAACAGCCCGGACTCACGATTATCGGAGGCATCTTAAACACTCAGTAAACAATGTACAAGGACGAATCAGACTGTAATGGCGTCAGTGAGTAGGTGAGAGATGTAGGTACTCAGTGCGCATGCGCGTAACGCTGACCGCAGCGTTATGGCGGCAGAATTTTAATACGGTACTTATTTAAAAAACATGCCTCGTATATATTAGCAGTACATCCTACTTAGGAAGTTTGCACTAAACAATAAGTAATTTAAGAGTCCTAATACAGTGAGATTTCAGGGATGTCAATTTTTGTCTGTTAACAAGACTAGTAGTTTTGTCATTAATAAAACGTTAAATAATTGGACACCAACAGTAATCTAAGGTGATTTGTATGATTTAATACAAGTAAATCAAAATGAATAACTGGACAATTTAATAGTATGTTCCTTGAAATTCCCTACTCGCTGTAGGTTGAAACTTTAATTTACGCGTTGCTTCCTTCCGGAGTACAATCCAGTCGTGTGTTAGAAAATGATAAGCATATATTAATATTTACGATAATAGTGGAAAAAGAGGACCATGAAGCTAACGATCTAGAAAATCAGTTCAATGAGACAAATCTGACAATATACTATTTTGAAAAAGTCAAAATCAATTGCAGTCAAAGGTAGGCGAACAACTAAATCACTATATCTTCATTAAATACAACTCTATGGTATTTAAATTTGAAATATATTAAAATGTGTTGTTAAAGTCAATTAGTGTATCGGCACAACGTATTATAACTAATTGAATCTTTGTTGATTTGACAATTCCTGCTATCTCGATTTTCCTCCATCTTTTTCAATAAACGTTTCAAATTATGGAAATCCCTTGCATGAGTACTATCAATTTCAAAATTTATTAGTCTTTCGGTAAATGTACAAAATATTATTTATTTATTTTACTTATATCTCTTAGAAGATCGTATCACGTCTTTTCGAGTCATTGTATTTTCGAGCTAATTTAACCTTTCTCTTAGGTTTCCCTTTATATTTGCTCTCAATTTCCCAATGAATTATGGCATGGGGGAAGAACAATGGGAATTCGTTCTTTTCATCACTTACTCTTTTGGGTCACGCAATCTATCCTGGGGTTAAGCAAGCCATAAAGAATAAACTAACTTTGTACTGTACTATTATTAATTTCCAAACTCTCAGCTACTTTAATTCGTATCCATTGCTAAAAATAACGATAGCAGAGGAATATAATAAACATTATAGGCTAATCAATAGGTATTCATATATGTAGTCCATGAGGTCTGAATTTCATATTTGGTTTTCGTTCTAAATACGAAATATGAATTTTCTGCAATAGACATTTACTAATTAATTTTACTTTATTATTCAATGGCATATGATGGTAGGAATATGACAACCACACGTGGTTATCTGGTTTTCGGATTTTATACTGACTATTCATTTCATTTGTACGGTTCAGCAAAATCCTATAAAAAACAATAAAACAATGGTCAAGCGCTCTAAGGGCTCTCTGGATCTTTCAGCGACAAAATAATTTCTATATCAAATGATATATTAAGCAATAGCAATAGCAACTTTATTATTAAATATTTTCTAATTCTACTTCTCAGTTTTTTTTTTCGGTTTTTCAGTTTCCTTATTTCCAATTGCATTGGATCATTTCCTTTACCAGAAAAATGTTGCTTCATTGATTAGATACAGAATTTCTTTGTCAGTTTTCAAGAACCCTGCAAAGCGTGGCAAGAGTTTCGCAGGAACCCATAACGTTTTTTGTAAACAAGTTAATCTGGAAGGTAGAAAACGGAAAATAAAAGCGAAGTTTGGAAAAGTTTCTTTTCTCGAATATAAACTGTTTTATAAACTTTCTCTCCATGTAGAAACATTGATATATTTATTTTTATTTTGTTAATGACAGTTGGTCAGAATGTAAACAAGTCATTTGTTATTTCTGTTTTACTTATGAATAAAAACCTGTATATTCTGGTGTTTTTTGAGCTGTACATAATATAATTATTATGCTCAAAGAATATAAAGATAGACAGATGTTTATGTCCAATTATTTTTTAAACTGAAAACGTCTAGCAACGATAATTTATGCTAGCCACACGCAAATGACCAAAAATGCGTTTACGCTAAGAAAGTAGTTCATCATTCGTCTCACAATTTATCAAATTTTTCAATAATTTATCGAAACTACCAGACGTTGTTCACGATTTCGATCTTATTAGACAGACATCATGGGCCATACTGCTACCTGATACTTTCGCTTAGTTTAAGCGTACCTTTATTGTAATCAGATTCAAAGCTTTTCCTAGCGATACTTGAGTATTCGATTTTCGGGGATAAAGACAAAGAACGATAAGTGATTTTGATGAATAAAGTTAAGGAGAAGGGTGCACAAGAGCTTCTTGGTCTAATACCAAAAAAAAAAAATAGAATCTTCGGTATAATAATAGGACTAAAACACTTGGTGAGTTTTAAAACAAAATTATTATTGATCTCCAACAATTGTTTCGGCTGTCATGTAATTAGCAAAGAGTATTTATTATATGCCTGATTTATATAGAACCCTACCTTGAATTATTTAATTTGAGAATTTTACCTTAAGTGGCTACTAAAGCTAAGCACCCTAAAATTAAATCTGTCTCAAAAAGTTTGATAATTATACACAAGACTGATTGTCATATTTCATAGTAAATGTCGTAGAATTAATTATTTTTTTTGCTTTGTCAATTTTCCCTGAAGAATTCCTATTATTCGTTTTAACATGTCGATATCCTTACTAGAGAAGGACCTTGTTTAACATTACATCACAAATAAGTACCAAATATCTACAGATGGCGTTAACTACGCTGTCTATATTTATTTAACTATTATTATTGGGTATTCGAATATTGTTTAGAGAAATAATATGTTTAGGTAGGTACTCAGGTAAAATCCCATTCACCGTACTTATACTCTGTTTATATTGAATAATGGAATCTATAAGGGACGCAACCTACAGTTTTTGATAAACAAGAATATAAAATATGTAATTATAGAAGAATAGTTTTAAAAAATAGATAATACGTTTAATCCGAGTTAAATTCGTACATTAAGAATTCCGTACTATGTAAACCCTTAAAAAGTATATAGTGAGAAGTTTTGCTCATGATCTGAAATTAAGTTTTTCACTTACTGATCGGTAATCATCGAATTTCAGTTGAAATAATTTTGAAATCACTTAAGTATAACCTTTTTTTATTGTATAATAAATTATTTTTAATATTCTTATTAGCCAGAAACATAATCTTCTCTCTTGAAAATGACCCGTAAGGGTTGAAACAATTTTATTTAAAAAAAGGAGGCATTAAAATACTTTTTGTCTAAATTTCAAGGATCACAGATCCCAAATTTCGAACGCGTCCTACACAGTAGGCACAGCGTACGGAAAGGCATATCAATGCCGGTAGGGATATTAGCCCTCGGAGTAGTTGTTTCTGTTGATTACATATTTATATTTATCATATAGCCTGTAAATGGCTTTCTGTCAGCGCCCACCTGATGAGACCTGATAGGTTGAAACCGGTCGAGGGATATGGCTTTCCGTACGCTGTGTAGGACGCGTTCGAAATGTGGGATCTGTGATCCTAGAAATTAGACGAAAAACGATTTTAATGCCTCCTTTTTTGAATATGTTATATTTTCGTCTAATAATCCTTCGGAATCAACAGTGCAATTCAATGCCGATAGGGGAATACCCCTTGGAGTAGTTGTTTCTGTTGATTCCATTTATATTTAAATGAAACAATTTTGTTATTTTATTAATTTTTAGTTGTTTAGATACGAGAAATAAAGAGTATTTCATATAATTTGCAGGTTCGTTCATAGTTTCGTAGCAAAAAATTTTTGAAAACCATGATTTTGATTATTCTCCAAAATTTAATTTAAGTTATTTTCTTAAAAACTGTATTTGTACTCTACTTGCAAAGCTTTGTAACGATATCCAGCAATAAGATTTATTGATTTCTTAATTAATTAAATTTTCATGTCTGGGCTAAGGTTCACATACATATTATATGAGAATTTTAAGTCGATTTCTCGTTTTGTTTAGAAGTTAGAAACCTCTAGCTGACGGACGGACGGAAGAACGGACAACGTTGTTACAGTTATGGGTTCCATTTCGGTTGGAACCCTAAAATTGATGAGTCATAAGTCCAACAACAAAATTGGGGCTCCTTGTCGTTTTACTATGTACTAGTCCTTATGGACTTCTTCGTTTGCACCACGTGTGCTATGTCTTGAGACCCTTCCTTATTCTCGGATTATTGGCACCCATGACTCAATCTAAAAATATAAAGGGTACTAATACACCCCATATTAAGTGCAAATTGTACGTTTATTTGAACTGAAGCGTTCAATTACAAATAATGTTGACACACTTACTCATGTTTATTTCGATCGGTGTATGTTCTGGGGGTAGTAACCTGTCTCCTATTTAGTCTGGCACAGTTTGCTATTCACGGTGATTACGCATAATCTTTACGAAATTTTCTTGTTAGTTGGAAACAATGCGAACATTAGTTAACAAAAACTTTAAAGTCATAAATAATCAATCGTTTGTTTTAGAATTACAAATGTTTTAGCAGGTGTCGAAAAATGCTTGGACTTCTGCCAGCGATTTCGAGCACGTTCGAAATAAACGAATCGAGTCAGTATTTTTAAAAGCAGCAAAATTTTAAGTGTTGGTCGGATTAATGGCTTTCCAACGTTATATCTGTACATAAATGATCGCTTTTTATTTTCATATGTTAACAATGTGGTGGCTCTCATTATTGATGTTTATTATTTTCGTACTCTGCATGCACATACCTAACTATTGTAAATTTAAAACGTGCCTACTTTTCGTTCTGATTTTGAAAACGTTTTGTAAACTAATTCGACATTAATTGCTGGTAATTGTTCAGCAACTGTTATTAAAAGTGATTGATTAAATTTGAAATGCTTATGCTTCAAATTTTGTTCAAATAATTTAATCACATTCTCTGATTAATCACCAACCAATACTCACATATTTAACAGAATAATATACTTTATGTTACTAATAGTAAAGTGTTTCTATATAAATAAAACGTGTAATTTAAATAACACACCGACAAATACAATTGGCACAAGTACTCAATTGAGGCATCGTATATAATTGTTACGCGGGCGTTCCATTAAATAAAATTGACTTATAGATGTTGTTATAAATTTTACTTTACTAATATCACTTACTTAAAGTCACTTTAAATAAAGTTTTAATCTTTTTGAACTTGACTCTTGAAAATGAATTATGCAGCGAAACTAGATTTACATGAATATTTTAATGAGCTTATGTTAAACATAACGTGGTAAATGTCGATTATTCTGTTTTTCGTCATCAAACAAAAATGGATACACATGAAATATTATTTAGAATGAGAACTGCCAACTGCATTCATTTGATTTGTTGTCAACAGGGGGAAAAATAAAATCTCCCTCTCGCCACTTTTTCAATCTATACTATTACTTCAATAGAAGAAAACACTTGGAAATATTTCACTTAAATTTATTGACAAACTCTACACGTGTTTCGTCTTTTTATGGCATCTTCAGGAGTTATTGAGTTACAAGTTACTAAATCTAAACTAAAGTAATTCCTGTTTATACATCTCTATCTTATACTAAATTTGGATCAAGGAGGGGGTTGCTTCCGAACATGATTTGGTCGTTGGCTAGTTTCTTTTTACAATTTAGGGCTTTATTAATTTCTAATATTTCATATGTATCTAATATTAATTCGCCTTTTAGATTATGTAATAATTTTACGTTTTCTTTTTGTATTTTGTGGTTATTATTAATTAGGTGGGTTGCTAACCCTGAGTTATGTTTATTGTATTTTATATATCTATTGATAATTTTCGTTAAATCTTGTGCCTATCTTTCTTTTTGATTTACCAATATATATATAGTGTCACAGTCGGAGCATTTGAGTTTGTAGACACCCGTGTTTTCGAGCATATTGTTATTTCCTGAACTTAGTTTATTATTTACTAACATTTTTACTACAGTATTATTGTTGAAATAGGCAGGGTTGATGTTTTTCTTTCTTAGAATGTTACCTGTCTTATTACTCATGTTACCGTAATATGGGATTTTCCACCACTTAATTTTATTATCTTTTGTATAGTTCAATGTGTTTGGAAATGTTTCTTTTTAAGTAGTTTATCTATTATATTATATATATATATATATATGGGATAGTCATTATTTCTAGCTATGGATTTTATAGTGTTTAATTCTACCTCAAAATTTGTTTTATTTGAAGGTACGACTAATAATCTGTTTAACATTCTATTAATTCTATTCTATTAAAATAATTTTTATTAAATATGCTTCACCAAGTGTTAACGGCAGACAGTTTTAATTTATTAATATTACTTCATTTAAAATATTAAAACAGTATGTAATTAGTTTATTATTTTTACTTATGTGAAATGAATTAATTTTGCTTTCTACTTAATTATTTCGCCACTCACAATAAATTTTTTATTTCGTTGATAAAGAAACCACTTATTCAAAATTTTTCCATTCTGAGAAACTCCGAGCTCTTTAAGGTTTTGCTTTTACCTGGTTCGACATAGCAACATATATATCTCTAACGGATTTAGAGATTAGTTCACTTTTTGATTTATCTTACAAATTGTAAATTTTGCAATATCATATTTTTTGGCCAATTACGTAACCATTTAATTCTTGAATCACAAGCGAATTTTTCATGGCTTTTTAAGCCATATCAGATATCACGTATGTATTTATATGTACAAAAATTAGTTAAGCTGTATATGCATAACGCATATAACACAACCACTAATAACGAATTGTAGACTTACATCTTTCTGACTAATATGACTGGGAAAGTACCACATATATCGGGGATTTACAGCAACGCCCAAATTGTGATTTTTGAGGCCATTGGGCATTTGTTTCTATAACTTATTCACCGTATAGGGCAGTGTAATAATAATTTATATGATCATACATTATGCTGTGTTTCAGTTATGTTATGTTGACACTATTGCGATTCTACTATAATTGAATATAAATTTCTGCAGTAATAGCAGTTTTATATCTTCAGAATAGCTGTTGATACTTCTATTTTGAATGATTTTTAAATTAAAATTGGGAAAATTTATGAAAAATATTAAAGGAATTATTAATTGTCTTTTGTCTTTCTAGTAAATCCAAAAATATTATCGTACCTTTATTAAATTTTATAAATTTTTAAGTTTCATAAAAGCTTTTACAGGGAAGGCTTCGTGTATTATCTTTCGAGTTCAGAAAGCAACACAGTTTTTAGTTGTCAAAGAAATTCGAGATGTATTATCAACCCCTTGTAAACAGACCCAACATTTTGTATATATTTTAAGTAAAACCTCCTCTTATTTCACTGTCTAAATTAAATTTTATATATTTTTTTTTTGGGAATTGCGTATTTTCTGCTATTATTTCAAAACCAACGCTCGTGTTTTAATTATCTCAAACGTTTTTTATGATAGAAATAAAAGATAACATATGCTTTTTTTATGTTTAAAAAAAGCTTATTAACTCTACAATATTGTTTCGGCATTTTTGCCTTTTTCAAGAGTATGAGATAAATACTATTTAATTGATAATATTTTTTTTTAGTGAATATAAATATAAATATGGAATCAACAGAAACAACTACTCCGAGGGCTAATACCCCTACCGGCATTGAATTACACTGTTGATTCCGATGGATTCTTAGACGAAGATATAACATATCCAAAAAAGAAGGAATTAAAATCCTTATTCGTCTAAATATTAAGATCAAAGATCTCACATTTGGAACGCGTACTACCGGTCGTGGATATGGCTTTAGGTTCGTTGTGCCTACTTGGTAGGACGCGATCCAAATGTGAGATCTTTGATCTTAATATTTAGACGAATAACGATTTTAATTCCTTCTTTTTTTAATTTTTTTTAGTATTTATCTTATTCTTTCTAACAAAAAGGCATAATATGCCGAAACAATATTGTAGAATTAATAAGCTTTTTTAAACCATAAAAAGGCATTTTAATTAATGTGTTTCATGATTACCCGACCGCGGAATCATTACAAGTTATTTTTCATGGTACTGAGAGACACTACACTGTCTTTATAACGTGCAAAGTGCAGTCAGAAAACTAACAGACTAAAAGAAAATGGGATCGTGATCAGCCGTACATTTTTGTTTAAACTTTTGATATTTCTTCTGTAAGGTAACTTCAGAGTAATAACACTACGTATTTTATGATGATATTAATGTACTGCTATTAGGAAATTGTATTTTAAAAATGAATGTCGAAGAATATTTTGATCGTGCCTCGTGTAAATTTAACCTTGTGTGAAAATGAATTATTCTATGAACATATTTCATATGAATTTTATTATTATTATTGATCCGTGTTCCTGTAAGGTACCCACATTATAAATTTCAAAGGAAATGTTGCATATTCATATACCGCAGTTCATTAAAAACAAAGTTTAATGGAAATTTGAATTGTAAAAGGTTTTATAAAAAGGAGTGACAATAAATTGTTTGCTTTTATCATTATACCATAATGCAAAGTGCAGGTTGGATATGTTATTATTCATTATTCCCATTGCACGTGTTTCAAAATACAATTTTCCTCTGCGTCATTGTGAATACAATACATATTTTTAATTGTCAAAAATAGTTAGTACGAAGTCCAAACAATCACGATTTCGAACTGTTCGGTCCTCATCAGTACGTTGTAGACAATTCCGACAGAACACCGACCAATTTACTTGAAATAACCTTGATCGAATAATCGTTGTTTCAAGGTAGCAAGTAAATTAGTCGGTGTTCTGTTAGAATTATCTGTTGATTAGAACTGAAGGGTTCGAAATCACAATCCATGTCGGATGACCAATAACTTATATTTTGATAGATACATTGTGTTTAAGTAAAATTTAAATTTACTCCTTTCGTAAAACATACGTACATACATACGTATTGAATTCTACTTTTATTTTAAATTTTGACAAAAAGGCAACGTTATAAGAGTTGTTAAAATTTTCAATGGAATCATAGCGTTACGGGAAATCTTTTGATATGTGAATCACGTACCTCGTCTAGAGAAAGGTCATCAGAGATAAACTCTGTTTAGCTTTAATTAAAACTTCACTACCGTTACAGGTTTTATATGTCCTCCTGAAACCTACCACAGAAGTAGAGAAATATAAACTTTTAAACGTTTCAGTCTTTTCAGAATTAACACAATTTTACTCATCCAATTACTGACACATAGTGATTTCCAGGAATGGATTTCATTAATTAATTTTTGTAACATAATTACATATAAGTATCAAATTTTACGAAATATTTCGTCAGCCATCGAGAAGGCTTTCTTTAACAGCAGGGTACGCTTACAGTTTTTAAAAAATTAATAAAATATATCTTAATATCAGTACTCGATAAATTTCATTGATAAGTATGAAATCGTGCGTTCAGTAAATAATAACTTTTAAGTATCAGTACTTAAAATTTTTTAAATTAATAAATGTAAAAGTACTATTAAGTTGACTACAAAACTGATAGAAACATTGGTACATTGATGAAATAGTTTATTGGAAAAAAAGAATATTGTCAATACATTAACAAAAGAGATACAAAAAAAACATAAACATAAACGCGCAAAAAATGGCCGGCATACAAACTACAACTACTACAACTAACTTAAGCTGCAGACGCTATCGAAGAAAAATCGATACACAGGTAAACGACATCTGTAACCCTACCACATACCTATAATGCATACCTATAGGTATCCATACTCTTACAATATACATACTCGATACTCTAACAAGAACAAATAAGAATTTTATGTACAGTTATATAAATTTTCATTATCAATTCTAAATCTTTTGTTTATAAATCCACTCCGACTTTAAATGAGAAAAATATGTTACAATAGTTCATACCTATTGAAATTTGTCTAATGAAACATTCACGTGAGCTTTTGTAATTTTGTAATAAAGTATCTTGTCGAAACATGTCCCGAGTTTAATTATTAGCTTGACCTTTGCTAATATTTGTATTAACTGTGATCCATTGTTCTCTGTGAAATTAATTTTTCAGAGTAATGACTATGGCTAGAACAGTTGTACAGAAAATTAAATGCCGTTACAGTTCAAATTGAACCTGTAAGTGTCTTTTTTGTGCGAAGTGTTAATAATCCATCAAATCGACATATGCATGCAATTATTAAATTGAATTTGAGCCATTCATGTATGTCAAAAATCACTGCAATCAAGAACAAAGTGCTAAAAACGGTAAAACATGCCCTTAAATTATAACTATATGTTCCCACTTTTCAATTTTATTTATAAAAGCTTAAGGATACAGTATTTCATCCGAATGTGAAAAGAACTTTATTTTAACTTTTTTGTAGAATTCGCAAATTTAAAGGTTTCTAATAGCTTGTCCCTGGTGAGTGTGAAACATTTTTTATGATTCCAAAGTACTCTTCGAAAACACTGAATAAGCCGAAACAATTGTAGAGTTAAATATTAAACCTTTTGAAACGTTATAAAGCCTTTTCTTTATTTACATATTTACAGGTTTTTCTATTTAGTATTCTACTACAATATTGTATTCAAATGTGTATAAACACGTATTTTGACCCCAAAAAGACTAGGCATTTTCATTGCAATTCTTATAATTGTTATAATAATTTTTCATAACCATTTTATTGATTTCACATGTCATATTGATTAGGAAATTAATACCAGAGGTGTAATTTCCGATAAGGACAAGTGATTAAGGCCTCTAAGTTGCCCTGACACGATCAAGGCTTTCAAATAAATTAACCCTAAAATCCAAATGTTGCTAATTTTCACAGGCATTTACTCAGAATCCTTGCAATTGCAGGTTGAGTAAGAGCACACGTGTTGAATTAATTCTTTTTTTTTTGGAAGGTAGCAATAATAAACCTCCAGTGAACTTTAGAACTTAACTATATTTACTATATAAATTAATAATGCGTAAATATGTATAGTTGTATATCGAATGAAAGTTGAAGAAGAAGTGAATTTAGATGAATAAAAAAAGCTGGGCGATATCTTTCCCCTTCCGTTGTGAGGATGTTATTCGTCGGTACACTATCATAAGACACGAGGTAAAACAATAAGTTCGATTATCTGGAACAGCAGGACAATGGGGGTCTATATAGCCCGTCTGGCCAGATAAAGCGAGCCACGGTACCGCAAAGAATATTCTAAGGAGAGAATAATCGTCGCGAATATAACAATATCTAAACTGTTGCCATGCAACCCTAGTAAAAACAGGTAACAATAATAAAAGTCTGAAACTATTTACAAATCTTAACAGTTTGTTTAACTTTAAAATTAGGATACTTCAAAATTTCAATATGCTAAGGCATGCAATTCTGGAGCCCTTCATTCTCGAAAAATGTGCTGGGCTAATCCTGAGGCCAGATTCTAATTCAGATATAACAATATCTCGAAAACAACTACTCTATTACATATTTTTATTTTTTAATTCACGTTATAATATTTACAAAACAAAAGGAGCTTTTTGTTTTTGAGATTAGGATCTTATAATCCTGACATCCTGAGGCAATTCTTAGATGAGATTCGGACTTACCGTCACAAACTACTTCGAAAATTACATCTCTATTCTTAATGCCGCGTTCCATAGTGACCTGTGATATTAAATAAGTTACGTCGAAGATTATTGCCCTTTTTTCCTACTAAACCCGTGATTTTATTGACTTGTATTTCAGACACAACAACACAAAAGCTTTTGTTCTATTTCGCAGCGTGATTCTTCAGTTTCCGTTTTTCTGTTTTATATTCATTACATGTCGTGATTTTAATATTTTATTAACGTTCTTGTTAATCTTGGTTTGCTTTTTTTGTTGTCCATGTCTAACGTTGCGAAATGGAAGAACTTTTAGGGACCCTCTTAAGCATAATTTATTCCCCTAGTCTTAATTCCATCGAGAATGCATGGAATCAAGGGTATAATAGGACATCGGGTCACCGAAACGCAATTAATTAGAAGAAGGCATCTCATTTATTAACAAATCCCACAGTCCTTAAACGTTCATAATACCTAATAATATATGATTTTGTATACGATTACTAGTATACTAGTATTATGATGTGGTTGTTATACGAAACAGCAGCCTCATTGTGTAATAATAATGCTCTACCGTGGACAAAAGTCGATTGATTTATTCATTTATTCATGTAATGTAAATAATAAATTTGTATACTTGCAAATATATTGAATATTTAATACAAAAGCTTTACCATTGTGGCGGTACTCCTATTCACCACCTGTCACATTTTGTCAAGCTCTATTTACTTACTTAGGGTTACTTCCCTCTGCTATTACTGTTTTAACACACTATACGAATAACTCCAACAATTACACATTATAATAGTAACATAGAGGCAATTGTTGCCATCTAGTGGATTTTAGCTGCTAACAGAAGATATTAAACTGGACAAGACTTCATTGAGGTATTTAAACTTGTCCAGTTGAATCAACAACGCAGCCTACATACGTGAATTCACGTAAAGTTTATCAGAAACAATTATTATGTTTTTGGTCAGAAATCTCTGTTGATTCAATTGTACAAGTTTAAATACCTCAGTGATGCCTTGTCCAGTTTAATATCTTCTGTTAGCAGCTAAAATCCACTAGATGGCAACAATTGCCTCTATGTTACTATTGTATTAACTGTTCTTTACGGAACATTACAGCTTGGTCAGTAATTTATCGAGACTACCTATGGCACTCTGATGAGCTTCTAATAAGAGCGAAATCGCGGTTTGTGTCTAGTGGTCTCGATAAATTTCTGACCAAAAACATAATAATTGTTTTTGAATTACACATTAATTATGTAATCAAAAGTTTATGATTAAACCATAAATACACCAACTCCGAACAAGTAAATCTTTGATGCAACGAAACTGCCATGCCGACAAATACCCTAAAAGAATTAGAGAATAGAATAGAATTCCGAATTTAATATTTTGTAAGTTATATTTTATAAATAGGCTAATCGTTAAATCAAATAAAATCGTTGTATTTTATAATTATATGGACTGTTTTGGAAAGTGTTTATTTGGTTACAAACTTTAATAAACCGTGAATCAGAAACTAAAGGAAAATTAATGTAATTCCCACAAGTTAAGCGACTTCCTCTTCATTAGCAACGAATTCTGTTTGACTTTGTCAATATTACGTTTCCATTAAATGGCGTATTTGGGGATACGATCATCAAATGCCACGATAATTTTACTTATTTAATCAAATATTATCAGCAAAGCAAACTACAGTTTAATGAGTAAAAGTATTTTAACATATTTTCGATAGGAAACGCCGTTTCTGTTTTATAAAATATTAATTACATACAAGGATGTAGAATGCAGAATACAATCTATTGGAAAGTTTGATTTTATAAATAAAAATTTAATTTATATCCAATGAACATCAACATGGTCGTGCAGAAACCTGATATTTTTGATTTGCTTCCTATGCAATAACTTTAATTCGAAGATATTACTAAATTTAACAGAAAATGGAAGAAGAGGACGAAGAAGTGACCGGTTCGGTGTCCAAGACGTCCAGTACATCAACATTAATTCCACAAAACATTTCCCGCAATTCGTCAATAGTAGACGCAGATGATGATAATGTATCAAGTCGAAACGTAATATCAACCTGCCAGATCGTTACTCATCAAGCTAGTGGCGATTCACAAGAAAGTGAGGATTCTTGTTCACTTAAAGTATCGTCTGCTCCAAGATCACCGAGATACAGTCCCCTTATGAATAAATCGCCATTCTCAAGTTCATCGCAAGAAGATTACGAACCAGATGGGAAGTCGTCCAAACATTTACTTTCGGCTGGCCATAGAACAGAAACAGCCAGAAGCATGGAAAGCCTACGTACCATGTCTAGAACATATCATTCAGCAAGCGAACGGGATGTTCGAAAACTAACTGGAGAAGGCCTAGAAGCAAAATCCCTTGAAAGTTTAGAAAGAGAATTAAAACTGAAAAGACATGCTATCAGTGGCGAAGGTGGGACTTTGTCAGTTACTGCATCCCAAGAGTCGATAACTGCTGCTGCTCGAAGAGGCCTTTGGTCTGGAAAAAAGAGAGTTCCTCAATATATCAGCCTACCGCCTCCGACTGGGTTTACAAGTCCTACTCCTGGTGATCGACGATTAACAATCTTATCACCCCATTCGCCTTATAAGACCCCTGAGATGTTGCAGTTCACAACAACGACTTTGAAAACGAGGAGGATGAAGGCGATGGTCTTACCCAGGTTGGTTTTGCCTCGTAGTGATTCCGAAACCAGTGAATACACAGACCTCGCGTTTGAGTAAGTTTTATGTTTTGTCAAAATACTAAAAAAAAAACTAATTTATAATTGATTAATCAATCGATTTTGTCATAAAGAATAACGTTTCAGAACTAAGAACAACAAACACTACCTGATCAAACATCTATTTAAATATTAACAAAAGAACTATGATCTTGAATTAATTTCATTAACAATTGACTAACACAGTATAAAATACGTCACAATGGTCGGTATCATTTGTTCGGAACATCAAGGCATTTAATTTCTTTTTTTACACTTTTTTTAACGCACACTCTTTTTTCTATTCATTTTTTTTTTCTCACCCACTTTTACCTATTTGTACGTAATTGCACTTACGATTAGATACAGTCAGCTTGGTAATATATATATCAAATATTATTTAACAGAAATAAAAATATGCTCCTGCCGAAATTGTCAAACGCGTGTATTGCGATTTCGAACTCATTGGTTCTCATCAGCACGCCAAAGACAGTTCGGTTTTTTTTTTATTTAGTTTTTAACCTCGAGGAGGGGAAATCTTCATAGACACCCCCGAAGGTGGGGGTAGTGTCGGATTCTTACCGACTAAAACCCCTCCTCGAGAAGGGAGTGCAACCCGAAGGTTTTTCATCCCTGGGGTGGTTGGGATCGAGAAGTAGATTGTTTGAGGTGTTGGGGGAGATTGGGGAGGGGGTGTAAGAATTTTCAGGTGACCCATCTCGAATGTTGGATGGGTACCAATCTGTAAATAGCGATTAATAAATATATACAAACAGCGTAGTGAATGCCATCTATAAAGATATCGACTTGTTCAATTGAACCCACTGCGTAGCTACAACTACGTGGCAGATAACGCTAACCAAGAGCATATTCTAACTTTTGTTCGATCTGGTTACGTGGATACAACGTAGTTGTAGCTACGGAGTGGGTTCAGTTGAACAAGTCGATATCCTTATTATAAAAGGACTTTCTTTAACATTACTGAACCCCACAAATTAGTAGCAAATATTTACAGGTAGCATTTACCACGATGTCTGTCTATTATTTAATAATGAACATTAATTTCTTGGTTAGTAATTTATCGAACATACCATATGCAGATCACGATTTCGAACTTAGTTCTCAGCAGCAGTTTGAGAAATAGATGCCTTCCTAAGGCTCTTGTCATACATTCGATATGCGGTAGTTAGCAGTAAATATTAGCAGATGGCGATACATTGACTATAACTCGATAGACATTATTTATGCGTAAATACCATAAATTAATAACCAGCGTTAAAAAATATATTTACTATATTTTTGTTTGTCATTATTATCTTCAGTCGTACACGTACTTGCATGTTGGCCTTGTTCAACTAATGATCTATCAATTACACCCGTAATTTATTAATTAATATTCAAGTTTGCTTACTGCAATTAAAACACTGTTATTTCCACACCTTTTTGATACTTTTGTGTTCGTTTATTGAGACTTTTAAATATTGTTATATTGCAAATTTGGAGCCGTTATCCAAAAACAATATGATACTTTTATTGCATAAGAGTTTACAGTTTCCTCGAAATTGTTGTTACGTCACGCAATTAAATAGATTTTACCAATAAAATACTACTAAGTTGTATTTCATAAAAACAGAATTCCTATATTATATTGGATCAAAATTTTCCGTGATGCAAATGGTATGACACATGTTATAATGAAAGTTGAGGTGAACACAAAACATGTTGGATATAGTTTCACAGAGTTTATTATAATTCTTCACGAATTCGTTTCGGATATGAGGCCACACTCATAAAATACAGATTTTATACTAAATTCTAACATATTACTTCCACCTATTCATGCTTAAACTAGATTCGGAAATTGTGAAATGAGTAGGGGTAAATTATTGTTGTTCAATTCAGTCTGGCTGTTTACAATGTCTTCGCTGTTTTTGATACATTTTTTAATTTCTAAGGTTTCATACAAATGTTATATTTTACTTTTAGGAATTGTATGAATGAATTTAACAGAATCTAACGTCATATTATGTTTATTAGGGAGACAATGTTCCAAAACGCCAGTACAATTTTGTTTTTTTTTTCTATTGCATACAAATGTTCTTTGACGCAGTTTACGTAGGACAAACAGATGGATCTATTATTACCAGATTCAAACAACATTTGTATGCAATAGAAAAAAACAAAATTGTACTGGCGTTTTGCAACATTGTCTCACTAATAAACATAATATCACATTAGATGGAGTTGTCACTCAAGAGGTCGGGGACTTACCCTAGCTCAGCGTCGCGTTCTTGGTTGTAGAGAGTCGTATGGATTATTTGTGTTGAGAGAGTGTAGTGAAATGTCGCGTTTGTTTATTCTTTATTTTTTTATTTATATTTTTGTGTGTTTTTCAAGTTGCATTCACAGGTAATAAACTATTGTATTTGCATGTATTTTTCAACGGGGTTCTAATGTTTATTGTGTTGTTTTTCACTGTTATAAAATTTACACAAATGTTGTTAATTTTTATTGTTGTTTCAATCCATTTTATAATAACGCAATAATCTGTATCTTGCATATTTTGTGATGTTTTATTTAATTTGATCTTTTATTTTGTTAATTTGACCAAAACAGTGATGTGTACCAAGTATTTTGTGATTTTTCTTTGTTTTCAATTTTTATGATTTTGCTCTTCGTTGATCTACCAGGTGCATTCAGAAAGTTTCGAGGTTTGAATTTCTCCCGTGTAGAGTATTGATCTGGGAGTATTCACAAATGTGTGTGTATTTTATTTTAATATTTATATGTTGCATTTGACTTTGCCATTTATTCGTGCACTTATTTCGACGTTTATGTGTTGCGTTTTATTTTGATATTTATTCGTCGTATTTATTTATTGCATTTTATTTTTATATGAGGCCCAGATTGTGCTCTAAAATCTCAACTTACAGCTGGGTTGCCTCCCGCATGGGACCTCAGTACCTTTATTATTTTTTTTTTTACATTGTCTACTAATACTAACATTCTTCAGTTTTAAATTAGTATTTACATGTGTCTGTGTATGTGGGTCGTGCAGAGTGATATTTTTGATTTATAAAAATTTCATACTTTACGGATGGTACACATCTCTGATTTGTAGGGCTAAGATCGTGGGTTTCTCTGCCATACTCATTCCCCGCGCTAACCATAGGCTGAGTCTGGCATTCGTATTTGTTTTGTTTAATATATAATATTACTGCGATTGCCCTGGTATTTTATCATTTTTTTCATAATAATGTTAGGATGTCACATTTTGCTGTCTTTCATTTAACAACTATAAACAACCCTTCCAAATTACGTTAATAGCCAGTTATATGACGATCGAATAGACCTGATAAGATACACTACAATACATACAATTCTTAAAAGTAAAATGTTACATTTGTATAAAACCTTAGAAATTATAAAATGTATCAAAAACAGCGAAGACATTGTAAACAGTCAGACTGAATTGAACAACAATAATTCAGCCCTACTCATTGTACAATTTTCGAATCTAGTTTAAGTATAAATAGCTGGTTTGATTGGCGTGGTCTAGTGCTCTAGAGCATTGCTTAGCATTCGGGAGGTCACCGGTTCGAACCCGGGTGCGGCTGCTCTGGTCCAAGTTTTCTGTGGTTTCTTCGGATGATTTAGGCAAATGTTGGAGCAGTAATATTCCACAGATAATCTTTCACTTCTCCTCTGTCTTCATTTTGTCCGTCTCATCTTTTTATCCCTAACCACACCACCCACCCATTCCCACGATTCCTGACAGGAGGCTGAAGAGGGCCATACGCCCTACCCTCCGGCTTTTCACTACAGTGTAGGTCGCAGGGACTGCCCGCCCACCAACACGAGTAGCTGGTGGGAATGAAACACAAAAACGTTTTTATGTTAGCATTTAGTACAAAATCTGTATTTTATGATTACTCAACTTTGACTATATTATATAACCTTAGTTCAACATTCACGCACCACGACTTTATATGTATAAAAGCTTTTATCAACTCTGGGTACTTAGTGTCGATACGATACGGTTAAGCCTTGAAGATTCACATATCAACAAATCATTAAATCGATAACGTAATGCGTCATACGTTGTATACCTTTTAGGAGAAGTAAAAATTGGAAAAAATGTGCTTTTCGCAACGAATCGAGAATAATTTAAGTAAAGAACGTTGTATTCGGCCCTGTTATCATATACCTAATGTCGTGTTTTACTGGAAATGCGACAATTCTCTTGTGGGGTTAATGTTGTGGACATATTTGTTATTATGCGAGGAAGGCCACATTATTTGTAGTTAGTACCTACAGGAAGTTTCACTTAGTTGCGTGCCTCGAAGTGATTGTATCGTGAATTCAAAATAAGCTTACTGATTGCGAAGTCGTTTATTACAAACGTTTTTCTGACATTTGCTACATCTTATCTAACATATAACGAGTAAATCAAATTTATTAAGCAGCCGTTTAATGTTTTTATAGAGCATGCAGACTAAATAAGAACTGGATTAAATCAGTGTCAGCCCCTTTTTGTGGAAAAAGTAGTAAATGGAATCCTGTTTTTCGTGTGAAAACTAAGCGTACGGTTGTATGGATCGGGTGGTCGTGTAATTTGCGCTAAAACGTAAAAATCTCATACCACTTTGTCACCTTTTCATTCCTCTCATCCAGGTGGATGTATTTTCTTTTTTACTTTTTTGGGTCTAAATATAATGCCAACCTCATTATTTTTTGATCAGCTCCTTCGGCTACTTCCATAAATGTTTTATGAATGGTTTTAAATCTCGGATTTGTTCTTTCGATTTTGGAGTTTATTTCGCGATTTACACCTTCAGCTGCACCATGAAACCTAATCTAACCAATTTGTTTTCAAAAATAAACGTGTATACATTATACACGTGAAACGCTTTTTTGACCGTAAAATCGACAGGTAAATTTTACCCTACCTCCATTTTTACATTCGAGAAAGATTTGACCAAAAAATCCACTGACCGCTCGATGGATTGACCGCAAATAGGACGACACCAAGCTTACTACCCCGCATCTACCAGTAGGTATACTTATACCTCCTTTTAAGCAAAGACAGGTATTGTAGAATTAAAATAGAGTTGGCATTTAGTAAATAAAATAGTAACTTATAAACTTTTCACAAAAAATATTTCTTTGAAACGACAATTATTTTGCTACACTGTTGCCGTTTTTGTAAAATATTCGGTGCATAAATCAACGAAACTTGAAAAAGTTATAGTGTAGCGAAACAATTGTCATTTCACATAACCATTTATATCTTAACAAAGAAGAACATACTGAAATAGTTTTACACATTATTCAGAAATCTCTAACAATTTTGTTTCAACCATTCGGTTATCTTCAGAGAGAAATTATGCAGAAACTAACTTAAAAATAAAGTAATCTATCTCTTAATATCTAAATGTAAATGATGGACTGATCCCTTCTGTTATTGGATACTTCGCTTATTGTTTTAAATATAGGGCTATTGAAACCTTTTATATGTTCGTTAATCAAATTTAATTTCTTATAAATTGGTTTTTGTAATTTCTCTAAAAAGCTGAGTTTAAATCCTTCCGAAAATTTTCTTCTAGTTTTCAAACCTGTCATCGAATACCCGTTATTATTACAGTCATTAATGTGTTTTTCTTTTTTTTTTTGAGAGAACATTTTAAACATCAAAATTCCGGATTATTATTTAGGCAATTACCTTTTGTTGATCCGTCATTAAACAGTGCAGTTTGATGAATAATTAAATGCCTTTGTGGTAACAACGTATCTGGTTATTTAATAGATTTGTAAGCTAAATGGTATTACGCACTTACTGTATCTGCAATATTGCAATTGACTTTGACAGCGATATATTCGCACGTTCTTGACATTTAATTTCTCTCTGATTGTTGGGACACCATAAATTATTGGATATTATCTCTTCCACTCCAATGAATCCGATTATTAAAGCAATCTATTACTTATATTACTTTGACGCCCTTCGACTTCAATGTTTTGCGATTAGCTTTCTTAACTAACATTCTGGGCAATTTGTTTGGATGATCATTTCAAATCAAAATAAATAGCCAACAACAACATAAAATAAAAACAAAATTAATTATAATCTCACGTTTCGTTTGATTAGCGTATTACTTAGCGGCTGACAATTTATATCAATCAATAAAATTCGTAAAATTATAGTAAACTATGCTACATCAGTATTATCGTATTATACGATTGTAATCAAGTAAGTTTACTTGTAAACGCAAGCAAATTTTGAAGACGAAACTTGTATTAAGGTACAAACAGTAGAGCGGCAAGCGGCGATTTACGCGGGAATTCACGGTTTATAGGTAGCATAGTGAAATACGTCTTGCAGAGCAACTATTTGTAAGATCTCATTGTAAAATTTGCCTCATAAAATGAAACTGGTCAAATTGTGTACTTTCACCTTTCAAATTCAAATTAACCGAAAACGCGAGCCGACTAGATGTAAAGAAATCCAAAATTTGTCTCGCCGCTTGATGAGGCGTGCCATGAATAATCGTAGCTTGATAGATCGTCATTTCAAACTTTTGTATAAACCTTGCATCATCGCCTGAATTGTCGTTTATAGCGTAGCTCGACGCTCCAGTATGTTTGTATCCTTAGGTATGAGGCATAATATGAATAATACATTGTTTGTTTTGGAAGGTATACAGTGAAAACAAACAAAATGTGCTTTAGTATGATTTGTAATTGGCAAGCTGTATTTAACAAACATTGATCGCGTGTATTATAATTTTAGGGAAAACGTTAAAACTGCTTTATTATAATTTGGTTATTTCAGAACAAAAAAAAATATTTTTAACGAAATTAATTAAGTCGGTCTCTACTTTATGAACAATAATTTCCATATTACCTTGGAATGAAAACTGAGGAACTTCAACAATATCCTCTATTGACACTACTGAACAATAATTTCGCCGTTTAATATCTTCAAAGCCGAATGGCATTTCACGATAAAAATAACCTGTGTATTAATTTTTGGAAATTATTTGTCATGTCAGGAAGTCAATGTTTAATGGAGAAACGATTATTATTTGTTTATTTGATAAATAATTTACTATAATTTACAAACTTAAATTAATCTCGGCATCAACTTGTGAAGGACAACAATTTCAGTATTTGAATATAAAGTACACTTCTTCTTTTAAGGCTGTAGCGGAATAAAATAAAATTTTATTATAATAGATATAGATATATAATAAATATTGTAGATAATAATCTGGTAGCAAATCAAATGAATAGTGTGGGTTGGCTGGTTGAACTCGAAAATAACCAAAAATTGCTTAAGCTGTTAATACCTACAAATAAAAATTTACTACTATGTCATTTACTGAATACTTTCTAGGATATACCGGTTGTGAATTATATTATTTTTCCGTTTGCCTTAATTTTCTTCAATTTCTATGCTATGTCTTTCTTATACTATTTTCAAGTGTAACACCAACCCCTACCGTTAAATCTCGCGCCCGTCGCATCGGGTAGTTCAACGTTTCGCCCGACTACCCTCGACGATAACGCCACCGTCGGCTTTCGACACCACCGACCGCAACTCCTTCCAACGGCGTGGGGAGTACAGAGTTTGTACCTCCCTTCACCACTACCCCTTCTCTTCGTAGGGCAAAAAGGCGCTATTTATGAAGATACAACCCCAGGAAACGAAAGATAGGGGTCAGCCTTGCTTCGCGCTCGCCTCCGGTTTACGTGTATTTGTTTAATTTAGACCACTGTATAACAGGAGGGCTGAAAAGCTCGTAGGCTGGCCCATAGATGGAGCTACTAGTATCAAATCCATATGATTTTTAGTTAGCCCTAACCTTCAAAACACGCGTGTATAAATTTGACAGCTGTTGCACTATTAGAATCTGAGTTATAGCATTTTTAGAGAAAAAACTTTTGTTACTTTGAAAAAATAGATAAAAAGGAATTTCGTGTTATATTAAAGCATTGCTTTTTGGCGAAAAAAAATACCGTTGAAACCAAGGCTTGGCTTGATAAACATTAGTCGGACTTTGCACCAGGAAAATCAACCGTAGAAAAGTGGCTGATGGTTTGCTAAATTTAAACGAGGCGAAATGAGCACCGAGGGCGATGTACGCAGTGGACGTTCCAAAGAGGCTGTTACCAACGAAAACATAAAAAAAGTCCACAAAATAATTTTTGATAACCGTAAAGTGCAGTTTATTGAGATAGCTGAAACCCGTGAATGTGAATGAATATTTGGATATGCGAAAGCTCTGTACAAAGTGGGTGCCGCGCGAGCTCACAATCGACAATCGTCCAGAAACAACAACGGATTGATGATTCTAAGCAGTGTTTGGAGCTGTTCAATCGTAATAAATCGAAACCGAATTTTCCGTTTATATGTGGCGATCAGTCTGCCGAGTGGACTGCACGTGATGAACCGATTCCAAAGTGTGGAAAGACGCAAAAATCGGTTGGCAATGTTATGCCATCAGTATTCTAGAATGATCATGGTATAATATTCATTGAGTATCGACTATCTTAAAAAGGGGAAACCATAAACAGCGACTATTACGTAGCGTTATTGGAGCGTTTAAAAGACGAGATCGCGAAAAAGCAGCCTCATTTGAAGAAAAGGAAAGTGCTGTTTCATCAAAACAATGCACCGTGTCACAAATCAATGAAATCGATGGCAAAATTCCATGAATTGGGCTTCGAATTGCTTCCGCATCCACCGTACTCTCCAGATCTGGCCCCCAGCGACTTTTTTCAGTTCTCAGACCTCAAGGGACATTGCTTTTCTCAACATTATCGCATGCTCTTCCATAGAACACATAATACATGTAATATGCTTATATTTTCTATAACTTTTTAAATTCTGTTAATCTTAAGGCGCGTAATACTTTGAGAATTTTTACTCAAACAAGTATTTGTACAAAATATTTGTTTCTCATTCTCGTCATTTTCAATTTATGCTCGTAAACGTTCATTCCAGTTGTTCGTTCAAACGCGGATCTTCCTGCTTCCCGTTTTCACTGAGGAAATTAACGTGTCAAAATCCTTTGATGTTTGCAAGTAACACAGACGTTACTCGCATAGGATTTCATCAAATTGCTCAAGTCAATACCCATCTTGACGTCATTACACAGACTTACATTTACATGCAAAATTAAAGAATTAGTCATAGTTTATTTTGACATGTCTGGATATGATGACATGTCGTTCCACTTTTGATTGTTAGGTTTGTTTTATTAGTATTGCAAGTAAACATCAAATAATTTACATTTCACATTTAACATGATTGCTACGACCACATGCACCTGGATCAATTCCAAATAGTTTCAAAACTGCGTCAGAGAGATTTTCAACGGGATATGGCCCATGTGCTTCGTTTTTTCCGCATGCTTATTATTACTCATAACCGCATGCCATTAAATTTAGGTGACATGTTTTCATAGGTCAAATGCTTAACACATACCAAACGTTTTCAACCTTCTTAAATTAAGTACAAATTAATTGATAATAGTGTGTTACTTAAAATCAATCACAACTTAACTGCAAAAATAAAGTTCGGAGGTAGTTACAAAACAATTTGCTTAAAATTATGCTTTTGTGTACGGACGCCACAGATAATGATTAATGACCTTTTTTACACACGCGGTCCAGAGTCATAAATTATGCAAACACGCACAGAAGGCTGTGAAAAAAGGAATTGACGAGAAGCTTCCGGAAGTAATCAAAAGGATTCAATAATTATATCAATAAGTAATCTGTACAATACAGACTTACAGGTAATGTAAATAGTACTAAAACGAGAAGTCCAAACGCTGAAATAACTATTTATCTTAAATGATATAAATACATAATGAAATAGATAAGCGATTTAAATAAATAAATAGTAATTCGTTGCCATACTAATAATCGACGACAGTCGATCATTTTTACCTCACTAGGCATTCACAGAAATAGAAATATTGTAGAAAAATACTACTGCAGAAGTTTTTCAACAAAAATTTATTGATGTGTAATTGATGTTTCAGCAAACAGATTCCTTAGATAAGTGAGATTGATTCATCGGTGATGTATTTGTGAAACATTTTAGAAATAATGAAAAAATACAAAAGAACTGGTTTTAAATGTTTCAAAGTTTTATTGTATAAATTCTACATATGTTTTGGGTGATTACTATTACAGTAACACATTACTCTTGAGAAAGGGCTAATCACCCGAAACATATGTAGAGTTTATACAATAAAACTTTGAAACATTTAAAAGCAGTTCTTTTGTATTTTTTCATTATTTCATTATCCTTACATAAGAGTACTTAATATTAATTAGTTATTACTTTTGTTACTCAGGGATAGTGTATCTTTCTATTGGCGAAGAATTTTTAGAATTGATTCAGAGATTACCCTTCCATACAAATGAGTAAACAATTAAATTTACCTCTTCATAACCTTGGATTCACGTAGTGCGGATGAATTACCCAACGACATACGATACATTTTATGTAACTTGTACTACTTCATAATATAACTGGTATTATTTTTCGGATTGGTTGGTACATATAATAATATTTATGGTATTCAATTCATACTTTGAGAGTTCGACTACTTTGTCCAAGATATATTGCGCCTCTCCTTCTCTCTACTACTTAATTCGTATACTGACTACACTTTAGTATTAATAAGGTCAACCTACAATAAATATAATCAAGTAATGTTTTTTTTTAAGTTGGTAGTGGTAGCTTTGCAAATTTAATTTGCATATTACTACAATGATAGTTAAACTGCAACAGTGAGCTTTGTAAGTAAATACTCGTTCATAAGGCTTCAAATAATTGAGAATTTTAATTTAATTACTTTCAAAAATTAATTTAAACGTTTATGGGTACACAAGTATTGCTAATACCTAATTGTACGTAAATAGGGAATTAACTAATTGTCTGACTAATACAGCTATAGAAATAGAGTGACCGTCCAAGTCTTTCAACAACGCGACCTACATTTATGCATTAACCGATGACAATGTTGTCCTATTTTGTTTGTCACATTTTAAAGCGAACAATTCCACCAGTACAGGAATGTTTAAAAATATTTCTTTATGGCTTCTATATTTCACTGCTTACTTTACCTATGGGATTTTCAGAACCAGTTATTATTAAACCCAGTGAAGAATTTAACATTTGATTTTGATTTCGATAATTTGTACGATAGTTCTACTGAGTTTTCCGTAATTTTCTGTTTATTTCTCAAAACATTTACTGCTGATTATACTACATATAATAAATTATTTTGTACTTGTTTGAAGGTTCAAATGTGTCCTCAACTAAGTCACCCATCCTTAATCCTTGTGAGCGGCAGAACCTTAATCTTGTAATGCGTGTTTTGACAAAATAATATTTTTGTGATGAACCCTCCTTCAGCCATTACTAATATAAAATTCTAAATTAAGTTTGTTTTAAAGAAAATATATACTTTCAAAATAGATTTATCGAAAATGAAAAGCATTTAACACTGTACGTAAAAATGTAATAAAAAAGTAAACTAAGTAAAAAATTTCTATAAAAATGACTAAAGACAGGTTTGTTAGAACATTGTGTCTATTCAAGCAACCGCCTACATTTAAATAACATCATTGTTCTTCATAACGGTATTAATAAAAGTAAAAAGTTGTCTAATAGAACCTTTTGAAATCAAAAAATCCCTCGTTCTCGATTTGAATTTAGTAAACAATCAAGTAGAATTAAACTTCAAAGACAACCTACTCATTTTATGTTGGTAACTACGGGTGACCCGGGGTACACAATTGAAATTAGTGGACCATGCACTGCCCATCCTGAATATTAATCTAACTCGATATATTCCAACACGCTCAATGAACATAACTGTTAAATTACAAAACCGATCATCAAGCATTCTGTTACAAAAATACGATTTAATAAAGCGCATACTTTTGCCGTTTTCTTTTGCATATAATTCTGGAATTAATTTTAATTCAGTTTTCGGGAGATTTAAATCTGACTTATAGTATATTATAGTCGGTAGTAGTTTCAAATGTAACAAAAAAAAATCGCTTATTGGTGAATGATATTCAATTCTTCATAAAATTATTATTCATTATTCAGTAAACTGCATTTGTTTAATTAGATGATGAAATGAATTATTTCATCGGTGCACAGATGTGCCACTTCTTTTGATTCCTATGGGGGAATCGGTGCAATAAACGGACTTCGTGTTTTAATTGTTTATTACACCCAACTATTTACAAACTATATACACTAATTTTATGGAACGTCGTGAAGGCTACTTATTTACGAAGATTAATTGATTATGATGGATTGATTGAACTATATGTTATTTATACTAAACGTTTATAGAGATCTTGCTATAATTGTTGCTATATGTTAAACGTACTAAAAATGATCTCTTATAAACGTTTGATATTTTTATCTAATATGTTGAATTGAATGAACTGTTCTTGAATGAATGAATTGATTGGAACTGTTCTAACTGTATTTACTGTATTAAGTTAACTATATTATATATGAATTTAAGAACCGCCCCTAGAGGAGGGGTGGTTCCGATGCACCGACACTTGAAACAACAAAACAAACAAAAAGGATGGAAAACCGTAAATACAAAAAGTGCAACATTGTAATCTATGTGTCGGTGCATCATCTACGTCCTAGAAATGTACCGATGGGTCAATTACCCCTAATAAATGTATAAACTAACTTAAACTCTAGATGCACATTTGAACACAAAGAAAAAATAATACAATGGGAGACGGCAATACTAAATAGGGAAAAAATACGATACATACTATTATAAAACCATAAATAGCCAAAGAAAGAAACGGATAGCAAATACACATGACAATACAACAAAATTTTGAGACGTAAAAAATGCGTGACCGACCAGGCCAATAAATTACAAACAAAAATGAAAAGATAAATCCGAACAGCATTTGTTACATTAAGTTAATCAATTTAATTATTAAAAAAACAAAACGCATCGTCTTAAAATTAGTAGCCTAATAAACTGAGTAATTCTAGAATATGTAACTTATTATTAATTTGGATTATTTAAGTGCAGTACGCGGCCATTAAACTTGCAGGTTTATAACTATTTCACCACACACGGCCGAAAGTGGTAATTTTTTTCTAAAGAAAATTTCACTTCCAGAACGAGGTGCAATAAAAAGTAGCATACACACCAGGGAAAGAAGTAAACATGCAGCTTGAGACATTATTTAAATTCAAGGCGTCTTGGGTTAAATGGAGCTTAAAATATACATTAGCTACCTCCCTGGTTTATTTATTACCGCAGTAGTTTTTGATATTTAGTTTACATTCCCTCTAGCCCTTGATAACGGTTGCGTGACTGAAACATCTCAAGTTATTTGTTAAATTTTGGTATAACTATCTTTGTTTTATTATTCCATTTTCTCATATGAAAAGCTTTTCCTAGCGCTTTCAACATTTCTATTTTAAATTTAAATTTTCTAAGGTGCACTTATTGTGAAAACTCGTTAACCTTATCTCTTCTTGGTACCGGTATGTCGATGACATATTTTGTGTTTTGAATGGCATAAATAGAAAATTAGATCTTTTCTTGAATTTCTTGAACGCCGTAGACAAAAATTTAAAATTCACCATCGAAAAAGAAACTAATAACACCTTAAATTTCCTCGATTTGCAATTAAAAAGGGACAAAAAACTAAGTTATAATATTTTTAGAAAACAAAGTTTACTGACACAATTATTTAATAATTAATAAATTTACTTTAAGAACTTTATTAGTCAATAATAATAAGAAAACAACTCCTTTGGAAAAAAGTGGTGTATATCAATTAGCTTATGACTCATGTGACGCGATTTCTATTGGACAAACAGGTAGAGCTTTTTCTATTAGGATAAAAGAACATTTAAATAGTATTAATAAAAATAATTTGAATACTGGAATTTCAGAACATTGTACTTTGTATAAACACAATGTAGACGTCAAAAATACAAAAATTTTACACACTAATATATCTAAAAGTAGGAATTTATCTATGTTTGAAAATTTAGATATAAAGAAAAGCCTCCACAATAAAATAAATATTGTTAATAATCAATTAGAGTTAGGACAAACAACATCCCCTCTCCTACTCAGCGAATTATAGATGTACCTATATATATATATATATATATATATACCGTTTGTTAGACATTATTTTTTAGTATTTATACTCTTGATAATGGGCAATGCCCGAAACAATTGTCGAGTTTCTCAATATATTTAGTGCAAACATTTTACTAGTGTTTTATTTTATTATTATTTCTGTTTTAATTTTTTATATTAATACACATCTGAATACGGTACATTTTATTTTTTGAAATAGTATTGCTTCATCGCCCATTATTTCATATTTGAGCTGAAAAATAGTTTTTAAGTTTACCTCTGAGTTATTTCAAATTAATTTTTAGTAAGTGGATATGATAAACAATATGTAACTGGACGTTTTAAAACCACAATTGTGAAATAGCAATATAATTAAAAATTAATTCGGATGTTGTGCTGTACGTTGTTGACTTCTGCTGAAATTAAATTATGTTTACATACGAGAGAGACTCGGCAATTGTGCAACAACGGTCCAATCTACACTACAAGGGTGAGAACAAGTTTTGCTAACATGAAAATGTAGTAGGTACTTACCGGTTACGTGGGCATTGAACAAAAACGTAATTACTGTAAATTGCATCAGCTCTTATCAACACTCCAACAGGATGAATTAGGTACAAGGGATTTAAAGTGTAAGGAACACAAACCATTAATTATATTATGTTCAAGAATAACAAATTTTTAAAAATCCGAAAAAAGAAGGTTAAAAAAAATCTTTTTCGTCTAATTATAAAGGATCACAGATTCCACATTTGGACGCGTCCTACACAGTAAGCACAGCGAATCGAAAGCCATATCTCACGACCGGTTTCGACCTATCGGGTCTCATCAGGTGGGCGCTGGCAGAAAGGCTTTTACAAGCTATATCATAAATATAAATATGGAATCAACAGAAACAAGTACTCCGAGAGCTAATACCCCTACCGGCATTGAATTATACTGTGTAGAACGCGCCCAACTGTGAGATCTGTGATCCTTTATAATTAGAGGAAAAATAATTTTATTACCTTCTTTTTTGGATTGTGATCTTCGTTTAATATTTATTCGGAATCAACAGTGTAATTCAATGCCGGTAGGGGTATTAGCCCTCGGAGTACTTATTTCTGTTGATTCCATATTTATATTTAACAAATTTTTATACCTGCTTCCAAAACTGGAAAAAATTGCACAATGAACTTTAATGCGTTACCATAAACCATGGTCTACTACAGATGCCGACGTTTTTATAGTGCTCAATTGCCAGTTTTCTTTTAATTACGGTTTTAAGGAAATATATTTCTGTTATTGGAGAATATTCAGAGAATAAAACCAAAACACAAGTTACAAAACTTTTATTGTAGACCACAATAATATTATTTCACCACACAGTGGCTTCTTCGGGTGGAAGTGTAATAACTTAAAACTAAATACAAAATCCTTAAATACCAAACAGAGAAGGAAAGGGGTGGAGAGGGGTGGAAACAGTTAACTAAAACTATAGATTAATGTAGCCAGCGCGTTCCGAAGGCGGCACGTTTGATGTCGAGACCGATCGATACCCGACAATAGACTCTCAAGAATATTCTGTTGAAATTACAAGTCGTTTTCTTTGGAAAGCGGTCGCAATATTTTCGCGTGTTCTCTAGTATTTTCTTTCAGTAAATATATACCCTCGTCTCTGCGTCAGCGGGACAGTTGATTTCCGGACGCGTAATATAAATATTAAACGATAAAATTAAAAATGATATAAATATAAATAAAGTGTATTATTGTTTGTCAGATAAATAAGTAGTTTAAGTTTGTTAGTAGTGTTTAAGTGAGTCAACTAGAAAATTAGTTATAATAAATTAAGTAAAGTAGAGATATTAACATCGGTTTGGTCGTTTAAACTTAAGCCTAATCTATTTAATTTGTTGATCTCCATACACTCCAATAAATTTAATTTAAGACCTTTATTTTCAATATGTAACACTTTTAAAGCATCATTAAAACTAAGGCCATGTTCTATGATATGGTTGGCATAGGTGGAAGGCGTGTTATTATATTCAAAGCTTTTTCATGTTCATGAATCCTGTTCTTGAATGATCTACCTGTCTGTCCAATATACTTATTATTTATTGCAACTACTACAATTTAATTGGTAAATCCCTGATCTTTGATCCGAACCGATGTTAATAACTCTCCTTTACTTAATCTATAGTTTTATATATGTGTTTCCACCCCTCTCCTCCCCTTTCCTTCTCTGTTTAGTATTTAAGGATTTTGATTTTTAGTTTTAAGTTTTCTAGTCAGACGCATTAACAACTCGGCTATTACCGCCGTACGGACGGCTGTGCGTCTATGAAGATTTCCTCTCTTCCACGAAAATATAACCACTGTGTGGTGAAATAATATTACTGTGGTCTACATTAAATGTTTTGTAACTTGTGTTTTGGTTTTATTTTAATATGGAGTTACAAGAATTTAACAGCGTCGTCGATTAATTATATTCGGAGATTTTCTTTTCTTTTAGTGCATTCAATTTCGTTCTTCAGTAAAATATTCCAAAATTTTCATTGTAGGATTCCAATTATTAAATGCAGACGCTCCAATTTGATTTGCGAATGGAAAATATAAATTTTCAAAACTCCATTAAGATAACTAAACATTATTTGTGCTCGTCTTTAATGTCAAATTAGTTGTCCAAACTAATTCGTATAAGAGTCCATGAGTTATAAAAGTAAAGAAACTTCTTTTATTTCAAATTTAATTCTTTGTTCTATAAATGTCAAGGGGAATTTACTAATTATCCAATAGATATCCTCGTTTATTCTACCGTTTGATCAGATTAGTTATGGGTAGGTATGACATATGTACGTACATCTGTTTAATCCGTAATAATTTCGTATTTGATTCCCACATTATCCACCATTGGCACTTCCCAATTATGCGCTTGGCTAGTAGATGTGAAAATCAATGTGCATTTTGTACATATTACATTTCTGTCTATCTGTATGCCAATTTCGTCTCTTTGACTTGAGACTGTTACAGCTGATTTGGTTATAACTCTTTAACATTTGCGCTATAATACCAACCTCTACGCCAAATTGCTACCTACAATAGTTTAATTTCATTATACAGTATATATCATTAAATATAATCGATTGATAGTAATTTCTTATAAGAAATCAAGCTTTGCATAAAAAGACTTTCTAAACAACACCTTAAATGTGTTAATATAAGTTTGAATAAGCTTCATGTCAAAACGTTTGGAAAAAATCGTGACACATGTTTCGCCAGTTAACGCAATCTTCAGACGAAAAGGCCAAATTAATTACAATACCTAATTTTAAAAAATACAAATCCACACAATTCCAGTCGGTTAACTGCGATCGTGATGATAATGCATATATAACATGCTTGGATTTTATATTTCCAGCCTTTTTTCTTATTTTAAGGTGCATTATGTATAATAGTTAAAATTACAAAATTTATGTAGGTAATCATTGTCCCAAAAATACCTAAAACGACATCGTACGATTTCGTAATTAAAATAATTAAAAATTACCATAAACACATTATTTTTGATACAGCTTCTTTCAATAATCTACAAAGAATAGGTAATCCTTTAAAAACTATGCAAGCTGGTTAAAAATGCCCTATGCGGTAAATATGTCAAAATAAATTAAGTGTAACTTTTTTGGTATATATGATACAACCGAGCAGCGTGGTCTAATACTCTAAATCATTGCTTAGCATTCGGGAGGTCACCGGTTCGAACCCGGGTCCGGTTGCTCTGGTCCAAGTTTTCTATGGTTTCCTTGGATCACTTAGGCAAATGCTGGGGCAGTAATATTCAACAGATAATTTTTCACTTCTCTTCTGTTCTTCATTTCGTCCGTTTTATCTTTCTTTCCCTAACCTCACCACCAAGCCATTCCCACGATTCCTGAAAGGAGACTGAAGAGGGCCTTACGCCTTGCACAACAGTGTAGGTCGGAAGGACTGCCCGCCCACCAGACCGAGTAGCTGGTGGGATTGAAACACAAAAAATAGTTTTTCCTCGATACAGGACACATTCCTCGGTTGGTGGGTGTGTGTACAAATATACAACCTTTAAGTGTATGCAAGGGATGTAGAGAAGTAGACATAAACGTGTGAACGAAAATCCTAACAGTAAAATTTAAATTAACCCCATTCACACTCCTTAATTGCAACTTTCGGCTTTTAACCAATGTTTCATTTTTTAATTGTAAATACTACTTATAATTACCTATAAGGTTTTGCTCTATAGCTTAATTTTTTTATTTTGACTTCACGTCCACACCAATTACTTCTTGCATTACAACCTGTGACCTAAGTACAAACTAGGAAGTCACAATTTTTGTTCAAAATTATTTAAGTTTTACGCCCTCTATCCTTTTGTGAAATAGCTTATTTTCCTACCTAATAGGTTGCAATTTGCAATAAACTTTTGTTATAAAATAAAACAGTTATCAGTCATCACAGAACCCAATGACCCCAATCGCTAGTCTCGACCTTAAAACGTAAATGATTCATATCTTTGTATTCGAATGCAAGGTATTCGATTCTTTGTATTCGAATACTCATTCGATTTTCAAATGTATTCGAATACAAGTTATTCGATTCTGAAAATAATTCGATTCTCCCAACACTAGAGTAGAGGTTCGTGTCCAACTTATGATGATTAGTACGGATGAAATTCGTTTCTATCGAAATACCATGTGGGAGGGCGACACTTGTGTTAGGATTTTAATATTCAAATTTTTGTCGGTATTCCCAATGATCTTGTAGTATAATTGATAAAATTCGTAACGCACTCTTTGTGAAACTTATCAAATATTTAAAAAACGGTGAGAACAGAAACTTTAGGTTTGTTTCACTAAAAAGTCAAGTTAAACCTTTTTAATTAAACAAATCTAGTGTTTCTGTTCTCGCCGTTTTTTAAAGTTCTTATAGTAGATAAATCAATATATAAATCTTCTAGTAATTATTTCGCAAAATTAATGTTTGGCGTTAAAGTTTTAGTTAATGAAACTTTATGATTATAACCTTTCTGTTATGCATTGCAAATAACGTAACTTTAGACCGTATATCTTCGATTGCTGCCACCTTGTCAAAGGGAAAACGTTAGCGGTGATACTATTTAAAATGTCAAGGGCTGAAGAGCCTATATATAGTACAAATGCAAAGTTTAAACTAGCATATTCTTGCGTGCAATGTCTTTACTAATGCTTAACGATTCATTTGCGCAAGAAACTTACTGAGGACATTAAAATAGTGGCAGTAAATTTTCAGAACACCAACGTTTTACGGGTTTGCACTATTCAGAAACAAATTTAATATGGAAGTATCACGTGCAATAAAAACGGACGACATAATAATAATACTATTTACATGCGAGCCCTATTCATGTTGCTCAAAATGCAGAGTTTTGGATTTATGTCATAATAAAGAAAATATCACAAATACAAATAAAACACCAAGTTTTAAGTTACAAAATGATTTATTGACCACACCGTGGCTTCTTCAGGTGGAAGAATGGCTCAGCCACGATGTGGCGAAATGATCATTGTGGTCAATAAATCATTTTGTAACTTAAAACTTGGTGTTTTATTTGTACTTGTGAATATGGAGTTACAACAATTAAAAGCTTCCTCGAATGAAAGCATTTAATCGTTTTTAAGAAAATAAATCTTATTGTCACATTTAAAACCACCAACAAATTGGCAAGTTTTGTAAAAAATAATAAAGATAAGATAGAAAATAAAAATAAATCGGGAATATATAAACTAACATGCGGTTCTTGTAAAAAATGTTATATAGGCCAAACAGGCAAAACATTTAAGACCAGAATTACTGAACATTTAAAAAGCTATGATTATGTTCATAGCAACAAATTCTAATTATGCAAAGCACTTACTTTTAGAAAATTACAAATTCAACATTGATTACAAAATTTTACATACCTTAAATAAAGATAAAAAACTGAACACGTTAGAGTCTCTAAAAATAAATAACATCAAAAACCATAAATCATAATTATTATTAACGAACCAATTAGAACTAAATCTTTTACCATTATTAAATCTAAGGTAATACAACCCCCACTTTCATTAAGGGTATATATAAGGCGCTGTTTTGTTTACTTATAAGCTACTGTGTAGCGAAACATTTGTCGTGGAATAGTATAAATACATGTTGTGAAAATTTGGCATTTTCGTTTTATGTATACAAAGTGAAAATGTCGGCTTTAAGTTAGCTATTTAGGACAATAATTTTGTTCAAAGGGGCTGAAAAGTGCAGGTCACTGTTTCGAAATCAAGTGTACCTACTGTTTTGAAACAGGACGACCGGAAAATTTCATGTTTCTGGAGACATAAGGAATGTAATAATTTCCTTGAATTCGAAAGGATACTCTACTGCTGCTATTCCTTGAAAGTTTTATTCTTGTCATTAGTTAAAATTTAACGATAAATGAATAAACACTACTTTGTTTATGATTACTTTTTTATTTACAAATTCTTTTGACAATAACTTCGACAAAAAAGCTTGTCATTGTCAAACGAATGATTCAAATTGAATGAATATAAACAGATTTGTCAAAACAAATGATTACAAATTGAATGAATGTAAACAGATGTACAGTAGTGTTGATATACATTTTTTTGAAATACCATTAATTATTAAATGTATTGAACAGTACTGACTGGTACAAATCTACCTGGTCGTTTAGAACTCGTTATAATGAACACTTTAGATCATTTAGATTAGGAAAAGATAATTCCAATTTTGCAAACCATATTTTACAAACAGGCCATCAGTTTCCTACTATAGAAAATTATTCATAATCTAAATAAAGGCTTTAAACTTAATATTTTAGAATCTTTAGAAGTATATAAAGCATCAAAAATTTCGAAAAATAACCTGTTAAACGACCAGGTAGATTTGTACCACTCAGTACTATTCAATACATTTCATAATTAATGGTATTTCCAAAAAATATATATAAACACTACTGTACATCTGTTTATATTCATTAAAATTTGTAATCATTTGTTTTGACAAATCTGTTTATATTCATTCAATTTGAATTATTCGTTTGACAATGACAAGCTTTTTTGTCGAAACTATAGTCAAAAGGATTTATAAATAAAAAAGTGATCATAAACAAAGTAGTGTTTATTCATTTATCGTTAAGATGATTTTTCACAGAGTAACGGCTGAATCAATCCAATTTTTAGTTAAAATTTAATTTGAAATGGTAAAAATTAATAAACAATTTTTATGTTACAAAAAAACTGGATTAATTGTTCCTTTTGACATGAGAAACTTCCAAAAAGGAACATATTTTCTATAGTTGAGCCAATACTGAAACAATGCTCATATTTGTAATTGTATTTCAGTGTTTATAAGTAGACACCGGATTATATGCACCTGCTAGATGACAGTTTTTAATTTTTTATGTGTTTCAGTCTTGTCAAAGTTAACATAAGATTTTATAAGTACGTTTATGTGAAATGGTTAAGAGAGAGAAGCAGCCAATCAGGCCGCATTACAGCGAGAAAGACGACCATTATTATTTCTTATTTCAGGATTACCGCTTTTGTATTTAAATGTTTTTTCAATGTTTATATCGTTGAGGTATCGATCAACCCAACAAATGTTAGTTGCCCTCTTACATGGTCAAAGCCGTTGCTTACCATTTATCCTAATCTAATTAGATGTAATTAAACAGTTTAATTCCAGTCTGAAGGTTCAATTTTTATCAGGAGTAAGTTTCTGAACTTTACTTCGTAATAACGTCTGACGATGATTCTTACTAGAAACTTCCACTTGTTTCTAAGTGCTCTTATTAGAAAATCGTTTATTGGATTCATTCTCGGACTTTTTGTATAAAGGTATCATTTAAAAGTGAAAAAGCTTAAAACCTTATCCGATTTTGTCTGTACAGAATATAAAAGCTTTTCATAAAGCTTGTTAGCACTTAAAATTATATTATGCAATTATTTCATCACAATAAAAGTATAATTTATATTTACAATTTATTATTCGTTTATTTTCAGAAATATTCAAGTTATTAATTGTATCTTGGTTCACTTGATGAAAATTAATAGTCAACGTTGAAGAAATACACATTTTTAATTTTCATTAATTTATTATTACACTTAACATATGTTTCGCTACACTGTAGCTTCATCAGAAGTAGACAAATACTTAATTTTACGAACGAAACTTACCTAATTTATATTAATATGGGTGCAAACTGCAACTAGAGAGGGGGAACAGGTTAAGTAAAAGAGAATTATTTAGGTCTAACTGATCGTGTAAAAGTAAATCTGTTTTTTTAAATTTATTTATTTCCATTGTTTCTAAAAGATTTAATTTATTATTGTTTGATTTTGTGTGTAAGCTACTGTATTCCTTATTAAACTGGTGGTTTTCTAAAATCAAATGTTTAGAGTAATAAGAATACAGAATCAAACAATAATAAATTAAATCTTTTAGAAACAATGGAAATAAATAAATTTAAAAAAAACAGATTTACTTTTAAACGATCAGTTACACCTAAATAATTCTCCTTTACTTAACCTGTTCCCCCTGCCTAGTTGCAGTTCGAACCCATATTAATATAAATTAAATAAGTTTCGTTCGTAAAATTAAGTATTTGTCTAGTTCCGATAAAGCTACAGTGTAGCGAAACATATGTTAAGTGTAATAATAAATTAATGAAAATTAAAAATGTGTATTTCTTCAACGTTGAATATTCAAGTAGTTATAAATTGTCATTTATGGATGTTCTACCTCTAAATCATTATATTTAAAATTATAAGAAACTTTAATAATACTGAAGATGTACATGAACATCGTATCAACCAAAAGTTTATCAATCAGCATGCAATGAGTATCAGATAAACCGATTTACATTCATTAAAATTACTTGTTTGATATTCTCCATAGGGAATATTGCAGGAGCCCACATTTAAAGGGGATGTGTCTTAACGAAGACAAATTATGAACTATTTATGGTGATATAAATTAATAATTTACTTTATGACTTTCATTTTAGTATCCACTGTATATAACATACATATTAGTTATAGTTGATAATACCTTTTTGATTATTTTTAACTGATGTACAATGGCTGCAATTTACTGAAACGTATTTCTTTCAATTACTTTATTACTTTTGTATTTCTTCGCATTGCGGAAATACTCATTTGATTACTTTGATATTCCGGGTGTTGATTTTGTAAACGATTATTATTCGACCTCTCTTTGCTGACCCAGATTACACCAATGCAGGTAAACTCGTCGATAATCTAGCACATTGCCTATTGACTAGTCTCCCCCTGAAAGGTTACCGAAGCGCTACAGACACACACACACACACTAGTATAATATTTTTGTTTGCATCTACTTAATATTATTTATTTAAAAGTAAAATATTTTGTAATCAATTTAAGAAAATCACGGAAAACTTTTAAAAGTCATTATGCATATACATATCTAAAAAAATTACAGCAATTATTACGAATATAGAAGAACAGTGTAAATGTTTCAACCAATTTTATTAACAAAAACTCAACAATAGTTTCGATTAAGCAGTCATTATCAAGAGTACATTAAGGCAATACTAAAGTAAAAACGTACATGGGTTCTCCGCTTTCCCCTCTGCTGGCAGACATTATTACGTATAATTTGGAAAAACAATGTTTAGTAAGAATAATAGATTGACTCTTTTGTAATATATACACTTTTGGTGTAAATATGTTGACGAAATTTTTTGTATTTGGCTAGGAACTCGGAGAAAACTTGATATTTTTCTAAATTTTTTAAATTCCATTAATAACAAAATTTATTTTATCAAAGAAGTCGAGACAAACGATCAGTTAAATTTCTTATACTTAAGTGTAACTTGTGTCGATAATAAATTAAGCTACAACCCTACCACTACTGACACCATAATTCCAGCCCATTCAAATCAATCTTTTAAAATTAAATTATCAGTTTTTCATAGTTTATTGTATCGATTGTTGAATATTCCTCTCAGCAAAGAACATTTTGAAACCGAATTTGATATCATTAAATATTTAGCTGTCAAAGAGGGTTACAAAACTGCTTTAATTAATAACCTTTTGAACAAAAACGTAGTCAAAAATTATTGGAAGGTATGTTTTATGGGTGTCATGTTAATAAGGAAGAAAAAGCCAATTTTTTTCAATTAATTTTATTAAAAATTCCAGTTCCAAAATAGTCAAAAGATTAAAAAAGTTAAATATTATACCCATTAAAGTTAACAAAAATAATCTAGGCAGCTTTTTGGTTAATAATAAACGTAAAATTAACACCAAAGAAAACAATGGCGTCTATCAACTCAATTGCAACAATTGCGATACGATATATCTAGCTCAAAGTGGTCGTTTTTTAGACATCCGCCTAAAAGAGCACTAAGCGAGCATAAAAAATAAAACACGTAGCGCTGGACTTGCAGAACATTGTTTTGACGAAAACCACACTATAAATGATAACATTAAACTATTACATAACCAGCATAAGAGCAAAAAATTAAATTTGATAGAATTTTTAGAAATTAAGAACGCATTAAAATATCATAAAATATTGTAAACAATCTATTAGAATTGTATGCTTATTATACATGTTATATTCTACCTGCGTTAATTAGGTTTCTGTAGCTATTTAAGTAGTTCATGAACGTTTTTACTTTAGTATTGCCTTAATATACTCTTAGTCGAAACGATTGTTGAGTTTTTGTTAATAAAATTGCTTTAAACATTTACACTGTTTTTCTATATTCATATTTAAATATGTTTCATCAGAACATGTTAATAATGAATTTTAATGCAATTATTACTTTGAAACGTAGAATTTTTGTTGGTTTCATTCTTGTTACTCCATTTCTTCTGCCTATAAAAAGGTACAGTCTTAAAAGCCATTAAATATTGAAGATGCTTGAAATGTAAATTATAGGTGAATGTTTTTGCTGAACTTGTTATATACAAACGGGGAATTGTTAAACAAGTCTTTCATAATTTATAACGAACATGGCGCTGCATAAGCTGTTTTGAAAAGTCAAACAGATATCAGCAGTGACTGCTTTTGTCCATAATAACAGCATATGTTTACAAGCGTAAAATTTTATACTTAGATATGTAATAGATAATAATAATAATGTATTTATTTAAACAATATGTTCCATTACGTATGTATTCAGAAAGGTTAAAAATGAGGAGAGATTAGATTGAGTAGGAGGACAAAGGACAATATGGGAGTGAATAAGGAAAATAGGAGATTGGTTGGTAGAGTTCCTTCTGAGACATGAAGCCCTAGTTTATGTCTCTAACTAGAGGCAATAATGGGAGTAAAAAGAGGTACAGGAGTAAGCTGTTCTAGCTTTAGAGAAATGCTCAGAATAGAAAGGAGTGTAGGTGCATATCTAATCAGCCTAGGTACTGACGATTCTACGAGGATGGATCAAATATAAACGAGCCATTTTAAATTGCGCGCCGGATGGTTGTTCAAGGTGCATCCGGGCGTTAAGAACTTGAAAAGGGGATATTAGGTGGCACGGAAACAACGCGTCATATTGCTGCGTTCGTTTGGTTAATATGGTTAGTAGCTATCATAATGAGTGAGAAAGAGGTGCATAGTAGCGTTGCGCAACGAATTATTAATAAGTTTCTTACACGTAAAAACGTGAAACCAGCTAAAATTTTGCGCAGATTGCAAGCATAATTCGAAAATGAAACGCTTTCGTGGCCACGTGTGAAACTTTAGTGGAAAGAATTTAACGATGGGCGTAATCGTGTCGAAAATGTAAATCATCCTCGTCGTCCGTGCACGCCACGCCACAGTGTTCAGATATCTGGTGAACTTGGCATCAAGTATGGGAGTGTCCACACAATCATAACGAAAAACTTGGGATTCCGAAAAATTTCATCTCGTTGGGCTTCTCACTCGGTTTAAAGAGGAAGGTGAATTTTTTTGCACAAAATTGTTACCTGTGATGAGACGTGGGTACATCACTCCAATATCAAAACGAGCAAGCATAGAGTGGCGGCGCAAAGATGCATCAAACCCAGTGAAGCCGAAAACACCTCTGTCTGCATGCAAAGCTTTAGTCACGGTTTTTTGGGACTGGAGAGGGGTGCTGTTGGTCGACTTTTTGCACCAGCGAAGAACCATTAATGCAGCCTACTACTGTTTGTACTACTGACTTCTCAGTCAGGTAAAACTTGCTTATCGCCGAAAAAGGAGGACGCTAGGCCTATACCGCAGCTTTAACGAAGGCCCAAATCGGTGAAATGCACTGGACTCAGCTGGAACACCATTCATACAGCCAGGGCTATCCCCTTGTAATTTCCACATGTTTGGACCCCTCAAAGAATCACGGGGAGGCGAGCGACTTCAGACCGATGAACAGGTGGAGGCGTTTGTGCGCTCGTCAAAACGACGCCACTCAACAAAATTCGGGTCGTTAATAATCGCTTTAAAAAAGGATCGCTGTACGCAAAAGTATATCTGCATAAAAATCTAAAAAAATGTGTTTAAGTTTATTTTGATGAAACAGTTTTAATAAGTTTTATTTCGAGTGTTATTTATTAGTTTTGGAGTAAATAATTACATCGAATTTGATTAACAGTTTCATCAACTATCCTCTCATAGTATTTTTAGCATTATGTTGTGTTATTAAAAATAAAATTAAAATTAAATGTACTTAATGAATATAAAACACAACGAATTTCACAGTTTATTTATTGTTTATCATTTGACAATATTATTTCGCTACACTGTAGCTTCTTCTGAAGTTATATCTAAACCTTTGCTATTACAAATATTCTTTGTTTATATTCTAACCCTTTCATGAGATGGTATGAAATGAAATAAATTTAATAATGGTGAATTTTTGATTTCAGTTTGTTCATTAACAATATCTGGGCTGTATTTGTTTTTGTTTATTTCTAATTCTTTTAATAATTTTATTCTATATAAATTATTTTCTGCATGTATTATTCTAAAATTTCTAGCTGTTAATAATTTCAATAAAGATTTTAAAATAATACATGCAAAAAATAATTTATATAGAATAAAATTATTAAAAGAATTAGAAATAAACAAAAACAAATACAGCCCAGATATTATTAACGAACAAACTGAAGTTAACAATTCTCCTTGATTAAATGTATTTCATTTCCCACCCCCTCCTGGAACGGTTAGAATATAAGCAAAGAATATATATATATGTAATAGCATAAACCGAGCGACTTGGTCTAGTACTCTAGCTCCTTGCTTAGCATTCTGGAGGTCACCGGTTCGAACACGGGTCCTGCTGCTCTGGTCCAAGTTTTCTGTGGTTTCCTTAGATCATTTAGGCAAATGCTGGGGCAGTAATATTCCACAGATAATCTTTCACTTCTCTTCTGTCTTCATTTCATCCATCCCATTTTTCTCTCCCTAACCATACTACCCACCCGTTCCCATGATTCCTAACAGGAGGCTGAAGAGGCCCTTATTCCCTACACTCCGGCTTTGCACTACAGTGTAAGTCGGAGAGACTGCCACCCCCCAGCACGAGTGGCTGGTGGGAATGAAACACAAAAAAGTTTTTTTTTCCGAAGAAGCTACAGTCTAGCGAGACAAAATTCTGAAGTGGCAAACAATAAACTATGAAATTCGAAAAAGTGTTTTTTATTCATTAAGTATCGGTAGACAAAATCAATTATAAAATTAATTGTGCTATGAATAATACTGATATGTTTCACGTTTCTGTTGTATTCTCGCGAATTTTTTTTTTTATTGGAAATTGTGAAACCAATTTATTGTACCGAGGTAAAACTATTTTTGTTACGATAACTAACTTATTTCTGTTTCTCCTTAGTAAAAATTAAGTAACATGCCTTATATATATATATACATCTATTTTAAGACGTACAGCGTACCATGAATTTACGTTAGGGTTCGTAGCAAAATTCAGCGATCCGAACAATTTAAATGAGAAACATCTAAACCTGTAAATTCTATTCTATGTACAGGAAGTCGATCGATATTTAGGGCACATAAATAGGAAGTAGTTCAGTAAATAACGTACTAACAAAGCAAATTAATTACAACCTGGAACACTGATGTTATATTTCTGCTGATAAATATATTGTTGGGATCAAAAATTGTATGCAACTTTGAAATTTTAATTAGTTACTGCCCTCCATATATTTTGTGTAGTTAGTATCAGTTTTTTATAGCTTTTGATACATACATGATACAGTTTTTCCTCATTTCGATGCTCACCATTGGTATATTGGTTATTAGAAGAGAACATCGGTTATATGAAGAATGTTATCCAGAATGCTCCCAACAAAAGTTTTCCTGTGGCAATTTTCCTCAACAACTTGATAACCTAACGCGATGATTTTAAACTTTTATATTGCTGAAGCGCTCTTTTAATACAAATTTGTTAGTTTTAACAGGAATCTCCGACTTTCACTTGTTTCCGAGTTATGAGCTCTATCTTTTGTTTTTAGGGCGGTCACATTGGATTTTTAATAGGTTAGATAGTCCTTAAAAAGGGCGTTTCAATAATATAGAATATGCCTAATAAATCTCGATTTATACGATAGATATTAAATAAAAAATGAAATTAATACGAAATGAAAGTTCAAATAACAAAGTGTAAACTTTCGCCATATTGAACAGTTTGTTTCAATTAATCCGAGCTTCTAATTTCAATTACAGTTAATCATTCGTAAAAACAAATTAGACATAACAGACGGGCTGAAAAGTTCGTAGGCTGACCCATAGATGGCGCTACAAGTATCAAATCCATATGATTTTGAAAACCGTAAAGTGAAGTTGATTGCGATAGCAGAGACCCTAAAGATATCAAAGGAACGTGTTGGTTATATCGTGAACGAATATTTAGATATGCGAAAGCTCTGTACAATGTGGGTGCCGCGCGAGCTCACAATCGACCAAAACCAACAACATATCGATTATTATACGCAGTGTTTGGAGCTGGGAGCTGTTCAATCGTAATAAATCCGAATTTTTGCGTTTCCGTCGATATGTGACGATGGATGAAACATGGCTCCATCATTTCACACTGGAGTCCAGTCCAATCGACAGTCAGCCGAGTGGACTGCACGTGATGAACTGACTCCAAAGGGTGGAAAGACGCAAAAGTCTAGTCGGCTGGCAAGGTTATCATCAGTATTCTGGGATGCTCATAGTATAATATTCATTGACTATCGACTATCTTAAAAAGGGGAAAATCATGAACAGCAACTATTACGTAGCGTTACTGGAGCGTTTAAAAGACGAAATCGCGGAAAAGCGGCCTCATTTGAAGAAAAATAAAGTGCTGTTTCATCAATACAATGCACCGTGTTACAAATTAATGAAATCAATGGCAAAATTCCATGAATTGGGCTTCGAATTGCTTCCGCATCCACCGCACTCTCCAGATCTGGCCCCCAGCGACTTTTTTCTGTTCTCAGACCTCAAGAGGGTGTTTGCTGCTCGCTGGACAGAAATTTCGCGCCGATGAAGCCTATTTTGAGGCTAAAGACAAATCATATTATAAAAATGGTATCAAAAAATTGTTTGACCGCTAACTTGGAAACAAATAAAAATTGGGAACCAAACAATTGGTCTTGAAAAAGTGTTTGTGGAAAGTAAAAATTTAAAAACAGTCGTATTAGGCGTTATCGAGTTATCAATGAAAATTGAAATCGGAAAACTTATGTTTTTCCAAAATATCTCCAAATTAAAAAAAGTCAATATGAATTTGAAATGAAAATTTTTGAGAATTCTGCAAAACATTCTACATTTAACAATTGCTGTCTTCTACTAACCTATATACCAATGGGGAGCATCGAAATGTGGACACACTGTACCCTACCTAAATACTCAACTAGAATTATTAATAACTACACCATATTGAAACGGATTTTAATGTAAAGAACAGCATGGGACCCTTTAATAGAATACCACAACCACTCTCAAGATAACATAGTTTTGAGTGATTTCAAATAACTTCACAGGCCTTTGAAACTCAATATTGAAGTCCGGATATTGAGAAGTTTCATATTTCTTTCATCTACATCTACAGGTAATATGCTATTTAGGTACTTCTAGAATAAAATTGACTTCCGAAAAAGACTTTTATTGCTGGTCTTTAATCAATTTGAATCATGCTTTGGGTTTCACAAACATTAGGAAATTGAATATAAATACAAAGATGATGAACTTTCTGTAGATTTAACGCTTATTGAAACTATTTTTAAACCAAACCAAACTTGAAAGCTGTTAGGTATATAATACAAATTCATATCTTTTGATAAAAAGCTCAATTAAACTAGCTGTTATTTTCACTGATCAATAGAATAGTAATTAAAGTGGATTTAAAATATTATCATGCTAATGGTGTCGTGCAACACATTATGCAAATTGATTAAACCAATAAAATAGTAACGTACGTACGGGTTAACTTTTACAACAAATAATACTGGCAATGCATATATTAACAAAAACGAAGACGTTATTCAAAATCCAAAATGTAAAATAAACCAGAAAATTATGGTAATGTTTCTATTTTTGACAGAACTTACATTTATGCCTCACATATCCTTAGAATTTGAAAAGTATTATGTACATATATTATATATGAAAGTAGTATTATCCGGTTTGGTGAAGGTGAGAATTTAAAATGATAATTTCGCTTACACCACCTCAGCAAAGAAATATGGTTTGGGATTTAAAAAATATCAGCACTCCAAAGTATTTTTGTATCTTATAAAGCGCGCATTTTTCAGGAATTTTACACATTTACCTCTCCAAATTATTTTGAAGGGATTTCCACTGTTCGTCAAACCATTATAATCTTCATTCTCACCCTTTCTCCGTTGTAAGCTGTTGGCTTTCCTTTTTTTTTTTTGGTTTTCTAAATTCCCTTCATTTTTAATTTTTCTCGCAAATACAAAGGTATGTACATTTTTAAACATACTGGAACCTCTATTAATTCTTGGAATATTATAATAAAATTAATTTAATTACACGAAGAATAAATACAAAAGTATAAATTTTCAACAAACTTTTGCTTCTTCGGAAGTTATACAAGACCGAAGAAGCCAAAGTTTGGCGAAACAATTGTCAAGTTACAACAAACCTTTGTTGAAATTTTATACTTGTGTATTTATTCTTCGTGTATTATGAATTCAACCAAGTAAACGTAGACATTATCGTATATATTAATTTAATTATTTTTATTTTAATTAATTTTGATTTAAAAGCAAGAAAAAATTGAACGTTCATTAATGAATTATTAAATTATATTTATTTTAATTAAAGCAAGTTCAGAAACTACACTAATTACCATTGAAGTAATTTTTTCAATCGAAATGTATAAAAACATTCAAAGAAACAATAATGTGATTTCGCCTTTTAAATACAAAAGCAGAGCGTATTATTTTCAAACACAGAAAGACAATTTGAGAGTAACATTATTTCTGAAGGTTTTGTCGTTCTCTATTTTGCTTTCTTTGATCTAATAAACAATTTACCAGAGCGTAACAGCAGCAACATCTCCGGAAAATTCCTTCACAATCTTTTTTCTACTTTAGTGAAACCTGATAAACACTAAAAATCGTCTTCAGAAAGCAGTAATATTACAATTGATCGGACTTTTGCCTCATCGATAAAAACGAATCCAAGAAAAGAAGAAAAAAAGATTCACTTGTTAAACTTTCACAAAATTACTTACTACTTAGTCAGACTCTACCTACTACTGCAAATGACCTAGTAATGGTCGAAACAATTGTCAGATTGATAATAAATATTTTGTGAAAGTTTACCAAATGAGTCATTTTTGATTCTTTTCAAATTTAATAAAACGAGAGTGTCGTGGAGTAATTAATACAACGTAGAAAAATAAAATTAAATAAAACTAAACCACTAACTCATAAAAACATTTATTTAAACACAAATGTATACATTTCTACCACTATGTGGTGATCATCAGTGTAACAAAATTATAACAACAATTTTTCTTAAATATAAGGAAAGGAGGAAATATACAAGATTATTAAAAATCACAAAAAGAAAAAACTAATTAAAGATAGTACAACCTTAACTAATATTAAAAACAAAAATCATATAAGAAGGAGATTTCCTTATAATCATAGTTTAAAAAAAGGCCTAAGAAATTTTTTTAAATCATACGATATTGATTCGGTTTTCACTAATAAAAACAATTTAGCCAACCTTTTAGGAAATCCAAAGGACAAAATAGATAAAAAATGTATGTCAGGAATTTATAAAATAAATTGTAACGATTGTGACCAAGTCTATGTAGGAATGACCAAAAGGAATTTAGAGACATGTTTTAAAGAACATTTTTATCATATAAAAAATCAGAACAAAGATAAATCAGCTGTAGCTTGTCATATTATAGAAACTGGTCATTCTATGAATAGTAATAACATAGAACTTTTAAATCAAGTTAACAAATACTCGGAATTGTCGCCAATGTACAAATATCGGGATTTCCTTATGAATTTCGACCTGCCACCACTAAATAACTCGTTATTACCCCTGCTCCGTCAACGTTATATTTAAGAAAAATTGTTGTTATAACTTTGTTACACTGATGATGACCACACAGTGGTAGAAATGTATACATTTGTATTTATATAAATGTTTTTGTGGATTAGTGGCTTAATTTTATTTTATTTTATTTTTCTACGTTGTATTTGCTTCTTTTATTATGTAGTTTCACACGTTCCACCGTCGAATCGTTAAATTCTATTAAAAACTAATCGATAGATTTTACAAAATGCTTATTTCGATGCCCAAGCATCTAACATAATAAAACACTTATTTAACTGAAAACAATTACGAGCATTTTACAAATGCACTAACTGTTTCTATAAAAATAATTTATATCTTTACAAATTAATTTATTCACATAGTAATTATGACAAAAGAACGTTCAAAATATAGACAACCAATATCGTAAGAGTAGAGTGTCATAGTCTTTATTTTTTATACTATAAGGACAAATACACTAGGTTCATTTTAGACCAGCGTTCTAAAGCTGAATTCAGATAGACACGCCTCATACGCGCGAAAATGCGCATCAAATCGTACACATGGCAACGATCTCCACAAGTGAGACACAATGTAGTCAGATATTGTCAATAATTGAAAATGAATATGGAACACTCTACTTCTTTATGGATGTTGTACCGAAGAGTGAGGAATCAAAGATACAGATCAAAGAAAATTTAAAAAATTAATTCTCTTTAAATCTTCATATTACCTTACATTCAAGAGATTATGATGATAAGTTCTTGTCAATTTCATTTCTGAACAAATTCATGTTGAAATCGAAATAATCAAACAAAAAAAGCAAAAATATATCAATAAAAGAAAAACGAAAAAAAAAAACTACCAATTATGCCGATTCTAAAAATATTTTTAAAGATTCTCATAAATGTATATTATTTTGTAGCGCTTTTATTATCAGAGAGACAAAAATCCAATCATTTTTAACATTTTTTTTGTAACAGAGGCTATTTTTATGTTTTCATTCGCCGTCTATAATAAAACATATAGTGTCTCATTACACAGACGTCAGCGTCTAAATGTCAGTTATCATCACAAAAATAAGTAGCTTCCTGAGATTATCTCATTCAGTAAATATGAATGCCATTAAAAATGAATATAGACTTTAATAAGAATATTTAATGTGTGAAATCTCCTGATACTTATTTAATGATTTTGTTATTTTACAATACATTTCAGTAATAAAAATGAACGAATTGCCAACAATTTAGAATTTTGGAGCGGTAAATTTTGTTTCTACAAAAGTAGTACGTATGTCCAAAAACATTTTTTTTTGTGCAGTTTTATTGCTTAAAAGTACCTTCAGGTACTAAATCGATTCTAAAAAGAAATCGAAAGTGTTTTATCCAATCGTTAGTATGATTTAAAATGAGAATAATCTGCTAATTTTTCCAATTAAAGAATTAAAAGTACACTTGGTTTCAAAATATTATATGTGTAGACACTACGAACAAACTACGAATAGTTACAACTATTTATATTAACAACCAAGGGGTGGGGTGTAATTTAATTGAATATATTTAGCAAAGGTGAATTTTTACATTCGATTTGGTCGTTTAATGCTAGGTTTTTACAAAAATATCTATTAATTTCTAATGCTTCTAACAGGTATAATTTCAAACTTATATTTTGCAGGTGTAAAATTTTGTAGTCTTGATTAATATTACGGTTTTCTTTTAATAAATGTTCCGCTTACGTTGAATCAGGTTTTTTATTTGTAAAACTAGCCCAATGTTCTTTGATACGAACTTTAAAAGATCTTCCTGTCTGTCCTAAATATAGTTTATCACAGTCTAAACAATTTAATTATAAACTCCTGATTTTAAATTTTTGGAGTTTTACATTTATTATTTAGTATGTTTTACTAATCAGTTATTTGTTCTAAAGGCTTTATGACTATTATTATTTTGTCTTCTTTTTATAAACGGTTACTCGCAAACTATAATAGACGATATTTTAGCCAAAAAAATCAAAAGCAAACTTTAAACAAAATGTATCCTCTAATAAAAACTGAAAAAAGGAAATATAATACATTCACATACATAGGTAATTTTTCTTCTTTAATGGGTAAACAGGTAGTCAAATTAATAATAGTTATATAGCTTTTAGAAAAAATAACTCATTAGGTAAACATATACTAAATAATAAATGTAATACTCCAAAAAACTTAAATTCAGGAGTTTATAATTAAATTGTTTAGACTGTAACAAAGTATATTTAGGACAGGCAGCTAGGTCTTTTAAAGTTCGTATCAAAGAACATTGGGCTAGTTCTACAAATAAAAAACCTGATTCTACGTATGCAAAACATTTATTAAAAGAAAGCCATAATTTTAATCAAGACTACAAAATTTTACATGCGCAAAATAAAAATTTGAAATTAAAACTGTTAGAAGCATTAGAATTTAATAGATATTTTTGTAAAAACCTAGTATTAAACGACCAAATGGAATGTAAAAATTCACTTTTGCTAAATATATTCAATTAAATTACACCCCACCCCTTGGTTGTTAGTATAAATAGTTGTAACTATTCGTAGTTTGTTTAAATCATCACACCTGATGAAGGCAATGTTTGCTGAAACAATTGTAGTGTCTACACATATAATATTTTGAAACCAAGTGTATTTTTTGTGTTTCAACAAGTGAAAGCTTCCACCATCAATTAATTTTTTCAATATTTCATTGTTATTACCTGTTCCATTGGACTCCATCTGCTACACGTTTTCCGTACTATCCCGTTTTATTGATCGGAAAATATTACAAAGTTCGCGTTTCCTTTTACGTCTTACAATGAGAATAAATTTCACTGTTTGAACACTGAAACATGCGAACTTTTCTAACGCTGCTTATGAAATGTCCCTTTCATACCGCAAGAACTATAAATACAAGAAGAAACATTAGTATGATATTACAATTAAACTGCTACGCTTTTGGTTTGTGCTTATGGTACTAGAGGGCACCATTAGGTTCTTGTAAAAGCTTTAGTAAATGTGTTAGAAACGCCTATTGATCTCTCGAGACACGCTTTCCACGCATTATTTCCGTCAGAATTATTATACCTCCAAGAGGGAAATATGAAAGTAAAATTTAAAATGCAGTACGTTAGACATTAGCCATTTAATATTATTTCTATGATTATTTTGAATTTTCATTTTATATTTCTCTTCTTGTATCTATCTTCATAAACAATACCGTTGTATTGTAATACATTATTGTAAATTATGCTAATCATGAACCGATGGGGAAGATCTCCAGGTCCATTATTGTTGTCATAAGGGCTGTATAAAACCATAAAGTTCAATTAGCCCGATTGAATGTATCTTACAATTTGAATCATATTAGTTTATTGCAGATGCTCTATGACTTATAAAGTATTATAGGCAAAGAACAATGTAAAGAATAAAATCTCATTAATTCTGTACGTTCAGAATTTTAGTTGGTTTTCTTTCGACTTTCACATTTCGTATAATATACAAATATCTATTGAATTACAAAGAATGCCTTTGGCTTACACGTTCTCGTAGCTACTAAATACTAATAAACCAAAAGTTCCTCTAATATTCAAGCTAGAAAACGAGGAATAATAATTTGCAAACTAATTATTCTGTAATACGTACGTCAGCTTTGATTTCCCCATTTTTCTTTATTATATCATACAATGGCATAGGTATTATAATTATCTACGAATTTTCTTCCATTCCTGTTTTCTCGTTTCAAAAATTCCATTTCCGAAACGTATCATTAAAGATTGCTTGTTGAAAATGTTTCTTTTGTTTGATTCGGTTTTCATGAAAGTAGATCACTGTATGCTCTGAAAGAGGACAAGAAACGAACGAAAAAGAACAAACAAGAAGAAAACTCGAAGCGTCCAAAAAATCTAAAATCCTCTCGTTCGTGGAGCAGCTGTAGGTCGCCTCTTCTACGTTTGTGACCAAGGTAGTAGATGTACCGCGTCGTCGTAAAGGGCAATATCGCTCCCCCAAGTCGACAACTTCGTGCAATGTATAATAAAATGCGCGTAGCAAAACACTACTGACCGACGACGACGCTGGCTTAACGTAAAAATCGAAAACAACAAACGTAAAGACGAAAATTTTTAGCTGAGCATGAAACGTGCGCGAAGGTTATGATATAATTGACTGTCGTTTGATGTTAATTACGTGCCTAAAGGCACATAGTTACTATTTCACCCTGACCTGTTAACAAATTTCCGAAAAGCTGCGAATCGATTCACAAAAGTAGTGGTTTGTGCTTTATGTGCAGTGTTTTAAAATACATCGTTTATTCGCTGTTTTAAGCGTTACTTATCGTATTATTCAATTAGGTTTCAATATATATATATATATCCCTTATATATATCTATCCATCTCTCCCTTTTTACGTGTTCAATTCAATTATTCCTTCACAAATTCATGATTTTGAGAAAATCTTATAAGTAAACTAAAAATACAACATTTTAAAGCATTTCAAATATTTAGTTAAGAAAGTTTGCCCTTATGGAACTTATTCTAAACGAAATTATACTTTAATTGTTCTTCTAGTCAATAGAAGTCCTCAAATTAGTTAATATAATTTTATTGAATGTATGAAAATATTTCATTAACGACTGTTTAGTATAAACAACCAAAAGTTATATAACCATCTATCTAAATTATCTTGAAACTTTTTGTTAAATTGGTTTTTATAAGAATACATATGGTTGGAAGTAAACATACAAAATTTATTCTTATCAGATTCTTCTCTATAGTTAAATATGTAAACTAATACTAAATTTTTACAAACCATTAAACGATAATGTATTATACGTTTACAATTATGGTGCAGGTGTCGGGAGAAATTTTAAACACCTGAAATTTATTTATAAATCAAGAACACTGTACTATATTATTAACAGTACATTTTTAACAGCCAATAAGTTTTTCTTTAAGACAAAAATTACTCCCATCGGGGTAGGTTCCTCACAAAATGTAACATTCGAGCATGTATATAATATCAAGTGAGACATATAATAATATAAACTCTTCTGTTAAGTATCTGCTTTAAATAAGCATTAAAAAATGCCAGATCAGAATTAGTTAATAAGTTATAAATATTCAAACATTGAAATTATGTGTTACTTATAGACTTAAACATGGGACAGGACCTTTGTGGTAGAAAAAGCAAGAATAGGAGCGAATATTGTTGTTGTTTATGCGGACCTGTGTTACGAATACATCCTTCTTCAGGGTAAGAGTTGCACAATGCACTTATTCTTGCGAGATATTTTTAATTTTTTAAGTTTAAAATAGTTTTATTTAAAAAACTAAAAGAAATTATGTACAATATGTTATATTATAGTTGTTATCAAAGGTAATATAAATATGGGTAAATGATGTTGAGCCATTGCTTATCTCATGGTGAAACATTTTTAAATAATAAGTCGAATAAAACACACTTGGTATTTTGCTTTACAATTTATTGTTTAAAACTTAACGATACCGTTTCGGCAATTACGCCATTGTCAAAAGATAGGAGTACAATAGATAGTAAAAGTATATTGCAGAATTTGTGCTTAAATAGATAATCAGAAGGTAGATTTTAAAAGGGGAGACAAAGTGAATTCGATTTGGTCATTAGTAACCATAAGATTATTATATTTTGCTTTTCTTATTTCGAATATTTCGAGAAGGTCTAGTTTTTTACCTTTATTAACATTAAGCAAAATTTTGGGATTATCAATATCCAAATGCTCAGAAATTCCTGTGCAATTACTTTTGTGTAAAATTGACCTTTCATGTTCTTTTAGCCTATACTTTAGAGCCCTACCAGTCTGGCCGATGTATATGGGTTGTAAATAGATGTTGTTATTGAATTTGAAATAGCTTTGAGTTATGCATACGTTAATGGCTTGTAATAGTTCATTTTTTTGGTCATTACTTAAGTTACTGTTATCTATTAACTTTCAAAAAGAAATCAATTTCTTAAAAATTTTAGCAAAAAATAATGGTTACAACGAAAATATAATAGATATACTTTTATACAAAAAACAAAAGGAATTGCTACAAAAAACTCTCTATGCCTCTCCAAATACAAAGGATGAACAAAAATATCAATACATTAACTATGTTCCACAGTTATCTAATAAAATATGTAATAGATTAAGAAAAATTAATATAAATACCATTGTAGCTAATCAGTTAAATTTAAGTTCACTCCTAGTAAATAACAAAGAAAAAGTCAACATATTACAGAAAAATAATTAATATAAATACCATTGTAGCTAATCAGTTAAATTTAAGTTCACTCCTAGTAAATAACAAAGAAAAAGTCAACATATTACAGAAAAATGGTGTCTACCAAATAAATTGTAAAAATTGTGAGGCCACTTACATCGGCCAGACTGGTAGAGCTCTAAAATATAGGCTAAAAGAACATGAAAGGTCAATTTTACACAAAAATAATTGCACAGGAATTTCTGACCATTGTATATCAAATAACCACCATTTAGATACTGATAATCTCAAAATTTTGCATAATGTTAATAAAGGTAAAAAACTACACCTTCTCGAAATATTCGAAATAACAAAAGCAAAATATAATAATCTTATGGTCAGTAATGACCAAATTAAATTCACTTTGTCTCCCCTCTTAAAATCTACCTTCTGATTATCTATTTAAGCACAAATTCTGCAATATACTTTTAGTATCCGTTGTACTCTTATCTTTTGATAATGGCATAATTGCCGTAACAGTATCGTTAAGTTTTAAACAATAAATTGTGAAACAAAATACCAAGTGTGTTTTATTCGACTTATTATAAATATGGGTAACTCATTGGTCTTAATAAGATTCGACTGTTGATTAAGAAATGTTTGTTTGTTTTCTAATAACGAAAATTTTACACAAACTTTTAAGGTTTAAATAATGGCTAGAAAGTTTTTCTGTTATTAGAGCTTTTAGTTGCGATACCGGAGTCCTTAAATTTTTAAATTTTGTTAAAAAGCTTTTTCGTAAATATGTATTTTGCAGTCCCAGATAGTATATAATGATTTAAATAACATATTTTACTAAAATACAAAAATGTATTTGTATAGTATATATTTACTTAGAAAAATTTTAAGTGAATTACAACTTCTCTCGATCCTCAACTTTTTTAACTTTTTATTAACGTTTTCTTACCTACGAATACGTACCGTTCTTGCATAATTTTTTTTTGTTATATACGTAACATATGTATTCTCTAAAATATAAAAGTTAACATCCTCAAGAGACCAGTTATTAGAATTAAGTTTGTATACTTAATTGGTCGCTATGGTTTCTATTTCAAACGGGAAAAGGTATATGTATGTATATGAAACTGAAAATCAAAAAAGCGTCCATGCAAAAAACTCAATTCGCCGGTTGCTAAAATCTCTGCGCGTTGATAAAGATTTTACTTGGTAAAGGCGTCCTCGTAAAATATCATATTACAAGCAGGACGGTAACGTGACGTCAACAAGCGTTTCGCGCATGTCTCTATTATACTACCGACTGACCTATCCCACTAACATATCAGCAGCGTGGGTGCCATTCGATGCAATTGTTTCAGACAGAAATGCTTGCGTTTTCCGTAGAATGAGATTAAAGAGGTAAAAATGTGTCATGCAGTAAACACTGCATAGCGTACTATTACAAAGTTGAATTGACAACTTCAAATTGAAAACAATTAAAATTTTGTTTCGGATAACAAAAAATTGAAAAACATATTATCATCAATACATAGTAGAGGCCACTACAAATGTGACGAAATAAAAAAATAGTCGAGTACAATAGTTCTGAAAATGTAAGAAATTTCACTAATTGTTCAGAAAAAAAAAAACGTTAGTTGGAAATTAGCTCATGTTTATAGTTGATTGTATCCGCCGTTACTTTATGGAAATTCATTTTTAATAAATAAAATGAACAAAATTCAAATTTTGTAATTTCCACTTTATTATTTTAATTGTCTTTACAATTGTTTCGCCCTACAACTTTGAAGAAATTTTGAACGAAATAGAAAATGTATACCAATCAATAATATTAAATAAACTTGTAAACATCACCCCTACCACACCACTTTTAAACTAAGTACATATGTACATATATATATATATATAATATATATATATATATATATATATATATAAGAACACCTTAAAGTTTATTCAGTAATACGGCTTCTGAAGATGCCCTTGTAGGGCGAAACAAAAGTGGAAATTACAAAATTTGAATTTTGTTCATTTTATTTATAATTTTTAACTTAATTTAAATATTTTATTAAAAATCAAAAGTGGATAGCATCACTATATAGGTTCGTTCAAAAATGGAAGTTAATAGAGCTCAAATAAGTATTTTTTCCATAACGCTAATTGTTCAAAAAGTGATGTTACTTGAAAATTACCTCATTTTTATAGGTTTTATTAATTTTGCGATTAAAGTCAAACAAACTTAATTTGAATATTTTGTTGAAAACAAAAAGTAGAAATCGCCACTTTATAGGTTCATTTACAAAATAAAACGAGTACAGCTAAGATAAGTGTCTTTTTCCTTATTGAAATATATATTGCAAAATATTTTCATTCAAATTATAAAATAACTAATTAATTACGATTAAACTACAGAAAAACAAACAATCTCGGATATTCACATGCCAACCCTTTGTTAGAGGACCAAACTACTATTGATATTGATCCAATCAATCGGCAATTAGAAAATACAGCAACATTTCTAAATTGCATTCCATCCTTTTTAAAACTCCAGTCCTTATCTTATCCTATCTTATTTATTATAGTTGTTGGATTTATTATTTAGTGGTCTATTCCAGAAATAGAACTGAAGCAAAACTACAATTCATTATTGTGAATTGATTTTTTAATTAATTTTTACCAATTACTGATTACCTCACATTAATGGCGAAAAACTTTTGATACTGCTATAATTTTTCGTTATTAATTTTCAGTAATATGTAGTGGATAAATAATTAATTCACATTAATGTATTGAAATAACCTCTACTAAAAGATTCTCCACAATTTTCTTTTTAAAACTACAATTGTTTCCGAATGTTATGAAAATTAAAAAAATTGACAATAGGCTACAATAATTTAACAAATTAAAAGACATTTTATAGTAGAAAAATACAAATGAACCCAAACAAAAACTATTAGTTATGTTAGGGATGAATATCTTAAAAAATAAATCAATGTTCTAAATCCCAAAAAAGAAGGTACTAAAATCGTTTTTCGTCTAATTACAAAGGATCACAGACTCCACATTTGGAACGCGTCCTACATAGTAGGCACAGCGTACGGATAGCCATACCCCACGACCGGTTTCGACCTATCGGGTATCATCAGATGGGCGCTGGCAGAAAAGCTTTTACAAGCTATATATAAAATAAATATAAATATGGAATCAACAAAAACAACTACTCCTAGGGTTACTTCCCTTACCGGCATTGAATTACACTATTGATTATGAACGATTTTTAGACGAAGATAACAATCCAAAAAAAGAAGGTAATAAAATCCTTTTTCGTCTAATTACTAAGGATCACAGGGTATTAGCTCTAGGAGCAGTTGTATCTGTTGATTCCATATTTATATTTAATGTTCTAAATATTTATCAATGCATTCCCTTAAATTAAAATATTTTTTACACTACTAAACTACTGGGTCGAATTTCCTTTTCTATCCCTATATAATGTATACCAATTTTCAGCTTGTTTCGAACTAATTACCATAGAGGAAAGCCTTCAAAATCGGCTCAGTGGTTTCATATAGAAATCCCATTTAATTTGTAATATGAAATTTTTAAAATAGGATAGCAACACTGTAACTCCTCTAAATTGAGTGCATGTAACACTATTATGAGGAACACAAGCTACCAGCAAATAATAAATAATTATATTTAACAATAAAATATTATCTTAGAAACAGAAACAAAACAAACTGTTTACTGTCAAATCAAAATTGTGAATATATTCCAATCCATTTTTTTTATGTACGCGATTTATAGCGGTTTATTTTTACAATAAGTTTTTTTATTATAAATGGATAATGGATTCAAACGATAGTTCAACTTGTACTGACCTGGAAGTGACGGATAAATGTGGGGGTGGATGTGGAAAAAGTAGCAGGGGTAGTAGAAAAAGTAAAGGACGTGGAAAAGGTGGCAAGGACAAAGTAACAAGAAATCCATTCTTCAATTTCTTGATTGAATATCGGAAGAAGCATCCGGAATTATCAATATGTGAATGTGCAAAGAGAGGTGCAAAAGAATGGTGCGCTATGCCAGATAAGTGTAAACAAAAATATATCCAAATGGCCAAATGCGCTCCAAAGTTTAAGAGACGTAATAAGAAATGTAAATCTAAGAAGAAGAAGAAGAGGAGGAGCAGGAGCAGGAAAAGGGGAGGCTCATGTAAAAAGAAGAGGAAGAAGAAGAGAAGTAGATCAAAAGGGAGTTGTGGTAAAAAAAGTAAACGTAAACGTCCAAGATGTGGAAGAAGATGATGAAAACGACCATTTACGTTTAGTTTTTCGCCCGCACATGAAAAACGGGTTCATCATAAAAAAAAATAAAAATTCGTGTTTGTAAATGGTGAAATTGTCTGTATAATATAAGGGTTTTATTAGAACGTTTTAGCCTGATTGTTTTCTACACATCACACCCCATTGTGCGTGTCTACATGTATCGTTTAACCTATATACTATTTTGGTAGGTAACCATGCTCATTTTGTCGATACATATTTTTAGTTTTTTAATTTTTATAATATACACATTGTTTTCAATTATCAATGAAATAAAATCTACTTTATTTTCTTACATTTTATTGATTCTAAAACAAATAAACGCTACCAAAAGAACAAGTTCAATACCAAACTAATATGTAATATGAGACGTTTGAGCAATTCTTAATTGCGAAAGATTTGATTTACTTGAAAACTTTATTTTTATTTCATATTTTAAATGCCTTTTGCAATACAATTTCTAGTTATATTTGAATAGTTTTTAAGCATACTTTCTATTTCGGAAATACTAAATATAAACTAACTAGTTTTTAGTATTATCGAGTGAAGTTGAATTTTTTATAATTTTATTTAATGGTCATATAGATACAACGGTATTGAATGACCTCAGTACATGGGATATAAGGTTAGTATTATTTATTAGGTCAAAAATTCACAGATGTTATCGTGCCTAAAAATTAATATATTTTAATAACTGTATGATTCCTGCTAGCTGGTTTTGTCATGAAAGATTGTGAAGTTTTGTCTAAGATGTTGATTCTCGATATTTATTATTAATTAGTATCGTTGCGATACACCTTCTACACCTATTTATGGAATTATTTGTCAATAAAGGACAGTGTTGTTATATATGTATACTAAAATCCTTATTAGATAATACGATTTGATTAGACTCTCATGAAACATAGCCACTGTCGAGTAAGACGTTTCATGGCATTGATTCAGTTCTTTTTATAATTTTTGGTTTTTATGAATTATCTGAGCCGGTACCACTATATACAAAATAATTAATAAAAATAAGAGACCTTCAAAATATCAATCCCTTATTGTGTAAAGTCGCATAACATAATTTATTGTTATCTTAGAAACTTTACAGTAAACAACAGAACAATTTTATTAACACCAATAAAATAAAAGACTTTCTCGATTTAAATTGGGCATTTGTTTCATATTTCGTATCTTATATTTCAAATACATCGTAGCAACCATTTTTCATAACTCTGTTAGCTACGAGCCTTTACCAAATAACATAATAAATTTTATTTTTAGATTATGCTTGAACTCTGTAAAATTTATTTTATTTTGTACCCACTGTATATTAACTGTGGTCATAAAAATCTCTCAAAAGATCTCTGAATTCGTTTATTCCCCAAAGTCAATGGGAACGAAAATAAAATTTAAAAAACATACTCTTGAACTCTTAGGAATGTACTACTTACTTTTTCTCATTCTTAGCAAACTTTTTATAGATTAGATAGGTAGACATAGATTTTGTCACGAAATAACAAGATGTCATGATACGTTAGATCTCAAGACTAATAAAAAGATACGGTTTGACGTTTTTTATCAGAACGAAATATTGAATTATAGTTTAATTTCAGATATATTTTCTTATCAGTCAGTTGTTGTGTAATTTTTAAACGATCACGTGCTGTAACGAAATTCACCTTTTTATCTAGCATATTCTACAGACGGATGCTTATATTTATAGTTTTAATCGATGCGTATATTTTGCACATTATTTCAATTGATTTTAATTAGGTTACATTGAAAAGAAACCTTCTTCAATATACATGTATTAAAAATAAAAGCGACGAGAAAATGGATCGCTTTGATAATGATAAAATCTCAATCGAACTGCTCGTTTATCTTTTAGTTAACTGTCAACACAATTCATTAGACCAGAATCGATACGGATTTGTCGTCGATCCTGAGCTTTTGTTTAAAACGAGTAATTAATTTAGTCATCTAAGTTGAGATTTAGCGGAGGTTATATTCCCGTATTGAATTCGTTCTACTACTTCGCAGGGTAGAAAGGACAACGCATCTGCGCACCCCAACTCCTCGGTCATGGCTTCGGTGTTCGGCACGTTTTACCCGATAATTTTTCAGTAACAGCTCGTTCTCTCTGTGCTTTTCATCCAACAAAACACTACCAATAAAAAGCCGAACAAAAAAAAAATTAATCCGCCGCGATAATTACCAAGTGAAATCAAACGTGCCAGACTTTATCTGAAACGCATGCCGGCTACGTAGAGAAGTTGTTTTGCTTTATCAAAAATTCATACTGCGTCAGGAATGCCGTGAATTGATCGGCGCAACGCTAAAGGAACATACATACATGCATATAACCAGTTGTACGTCAGTGTCACACAGTTCCACCACCGCAATGGGAAGCAATTTAAATTAATAAAGTGTATTTTACGGTATTTTGCTTTATCAGTTCATCATGTCCTAGCGTGACAAACGACACGCAACCAAGATGGCGCTGGCCACAGTCACGGGCGAACGAGTGAACTTTTCCGAGTGAGAGTGAAGTGGAAAATCAACGGGACGCATGTGCCGTGTTGAGAAAAACGTGGAACGTGCGTTGTGATTGTTAGAGTGTTGGTACTACTTTATTGTTGTTGCTGACATTTTTTTTCACATAAGCAACATCGACGACAATCGATCTCTGTGTGCATTTTTTACGTTCAGATCGATATTTGTATTTTAGACCTTTGCTGCTTTTAATAATAATAATTCAAACCACACAGGTGCACGCCGTATCACATGAATATACGTAAACTACTGAACGTAATCATGTATGCTATCTACAGGTAACCTTCGACTAATTGTCCGAGATGGTACGTCAACTATGTGCTCTAGCTACGAAACGCCGCAACAAGAGGAAGAAACACACGTGCACTTTGAAAGCAATTTCGATGCAATTAAAAAGCAACACACAACCATGAACAATTACAAATATACAATGTCGGTACTCGCTACTCGACTATTCAGGTCTATACTGTATATATGTATACATTAGAAACAATGGTGTCGCACTTACGATCAGTATTCTGTAAAATATGCAATAATAGACGCATCAAAATAAACTTAAAAAAAGGTTAATATACAATTAATCCAAAGTGGATAATGTTGACATTACTATTTCTGTTATGGTCGATAATACGTGGAATAAAAAACAATCCTATTAATAAGCGTTCGGATACTTCCAACTATAGCCAAACAGACTCAACCAAAGACCTTCCAAATGTAGCTGAAGATGCATCCGAAGTGCCTAATAGTCCTCCCTCATCCCTTCCAAATCGCCCTTCCAGCGAACCTCCACAACTTGCTGGACCTTCTTCCGACGTTTCTACACAAACTATAACCTCTCCAACGCAGTCACCCGAACCCGATGTACCTAGTGAAATTTCGTCTGTAACCAAAACTGGAGATTGTAGTCGTCGTTCCTTTATGTCCTCTTCGAGATATTCTATTATTTCGCGCGAATCTTCGTTAGAAATTGGATGTGAAAGTCGTCCTTCGGTAACCAGTTTGTCCTCATATTCGTCCTCCAGAATATTTGGACAACGTTCCATGGATTCCAGAGCGAGTGTTAGCAGTCTCTGGTCTTCGGACGTATCGAGGAGGGATTCCGAAGCAATACCGGAACATGAAATTGATTCAAGTGATTCCAGAGCATCTTATCAATCGACAGGGGGCCTTCTTTCGTCTAACGGGACCAGGAAGTATTCGGACAGCTCTATAAAGAGACGGAGATCCTCAGGAAGACCTACTCTAGTGAAGAGGTACATCAGGAGATATCCGTTAAGTTATGATAGGAGACGTACAACGGGGAGGTTTGTATATTCGAAAGGGAGATGTAGTGATGCCAGATAGTTAGAGAACTAGATAGAAGCAACTTTTAGAAGTAAATTTCATTATTTCGTATTTTAATCTTCCGTGTATAGAACAATATTATGGAGTAATATTAGGTAAATATAATATATATAAATGTGAAAGATTCGTTTACGGAAATCTTCCCAAAACATTCGTGGTAATTCAGAAAGTGATACAGAAAGCGTTTCGGAATTACTCCTTATTCAAATCTGATTATATTTTTGGCGAACAAACCTACTGTTCTCGTCCTTAAACAAGGTTAATTAATATATTTATCCTACTGTGTCCAATTTGTTTCGAATTGAATGCATGAAAAAACGGTATAATAAATACGGAATCAATTCTGTTAAAATTTGTCGTCAATAGTAGTTTGCATATGTGTAAAATGTTTTAGAAATGGGAGACAAAAATTTAATTCGTGTTTATCTTCTAAAATCTTTTATTCTAGAGAATATCTTTCGCACTAAGGAATATTATAACAATGTGTGATCATTTCGTAATGTTACTTAAATTTCTTTTTGGCGCCAAATTCTGTTTTCTATTTATAGCAGATCTAAATTTTTACAACTGATTTATTAAAATTCTGTAGATGTCAAGCAAATAATTCTTTTGTATAATGTTTAGTGTTCTGTCTTATGTTATATTGATAAAGCAACAAAACAGTTGGAGTAATTAGAGTAGATAAATATTTATCGCCTTTTCTAATCATTATTCACGTTTGATAATAGTATAAAATCGAATAATAAATAAACGTCATAAAATATTTAAATACCGACTTTCCATAAACTAAGGTGTTTATCGTTTATCACAGCCTAATTCTTTGATATCTGATCTACACACTTTAAAATTTGCAAGATCATCTTCAATTCAATATAGCTTTAGTCAAAACAAAACAAAACTTGTTCCATACATCTCTTACAGATTTTATATAAATTAGTTTTAAAAATTGTAAGCTGCTTTAGGGTACTTAAGACGTCAAAACATCAATAAGAATTTATGAGGGGAATATCCTTATGATCGTAGGTACAAAAAAAAATAGGAGAAACAGAGGTAGACTTCATTGTTGAAACAAAATATGGATAAGTTAGATACCTAGTGTATCTTGAAGTTTGATTACAATTTTTAATTTACACAAGAATTTAAAATAGCCTTCGTTTATTATAATACCTACTACCTATATAAATGTAAAAACTTTAACGCTTAATGATTATCTTTTTACGTTTATCTTTTGCTAACACTTCGATTTCTTTGAAACGTGTCGCGATTGTTATTAATCCCCATCAGTCAAGAGGCGTATACATAAATTGATATGACTTCTCAATATACACATGGGTAGGCCTTATCAGTTTGTGATAAGAGATAGATTAAGTTTATAGTCTTGTCTTAAATTGCTCCAATTTTAGTAAATTTAATTATTTCAGTGGAATACTGTGATTTAGTGCTGTGCAAATATGCCGATAAACATTCATTTACGTTCCCGGTATTCACACTCCTACAGGAGAAATTCGGATTTTATACCCAAACGGGTTAAAGAACTCCGTCAAATTTACGAACAGTAAGATAACAATTGATGTCTTAATCATATATATGTAGAAACAATATCATCAAAATTTAGTACGTTTATGACCCTTTCTATCGAAATAATTCTTGTTACTGTTTGTAAAATGTCAGGTTTATTATTAATTTAATATTTATCAGCGGTTAATGCTTGGTATAAATGCAAACGATACGTGCAAACTTACTAACCGTAAATATTGACAAACATTTATTTATGCTTTTATTTGAATGTAAACCATACACTTTTTCGAAGCATTTAATAAACATAGACATTCCCCTACTAAGCTTCTCAATTACTATCTATATATTGCACAACATTACTCTACTAGCAAAGATTCATTCTACATAAACCTGTCATTTTACCCAGTTCTTAATTGACCTTAACTAATTAATCAGTCAATGAAGAGTAAATATCACATTAAGACTTACGATATTCAACGAAAACTGTAAGAAGGTACTCACTCATATTTTTTTATTTATTTAATCAATTGTAGTATGTAAGCTTTCACGACCAGGCTTTTAGGTGGTGGTCTATAGGCTTTTTTGTTGCCTGACGTTTCGTCAGCGGCTGCGGTTGACATCTTCAGAAGCGTTTGTGCTTTGGTCGCTTTCGGATATCAATTATAGATACTGTACTCGTAGATCGAACAGGATTAACATTTTTGCGAATGTTGTTCTGCATGCCAACGTTTAACAAAACCTTTACTGACTTTTCAATCCTTAAAAGTAGAATTGCTGTAATATTTCATCCAAATTATTATAGCTTGAATAGTATAGGCAGTTGGTTTTTTGTGAAACATTTTATAAATAAAGATAGGAAATAAATAACACTGCTTTTTTGTTTCAAATCATTATTATATGACGCTTATTGTTTACATATTTAACTTTTACCCTTTTATAAAAATTCAATATGTAATTAAAATTAATAACACTTTTTGAATTATCACCAATTTAGTTCTGTTTACTTAACAATTGTTTTCATGTTCAGATGAAAATACTTCGTGATAATGAAATATGCCCAAACAAAAGGATGTACTTTTGTTTTAGTTATCTTATAGTTTAAAACAACTTAACAAATTAATAAAAGTCAAATCATTTATTTTTTGACTTGTTCATATCAGCTTTTTAAATACGATCAGCAACAAAATTAACTAAAGATTCACATATTGACTGCTCATTACAATGATATTTCCACTGAAATATTTTTTGTCTGTAAAGTACAATAATTGATAGTAAAAATAACCTTGTAGGTTTTGATTAAGTAAGTAGTATCATTCGTGTTCTGGAATTTGATCTATTTTTCGTCAATGTGATGAATTATTTCTTTATCAACCTCAAGATCTATTGGTGGTTGTATAGGTGTTTGTTTTAGACTTCTAAATATGAAATATTCTTACTCCCATACATAAAAAAGGATTAAAGACTCCAAACTTTACAAGGTTCCGGAAAAATATCATTGATACAACAATGAGAATAATGATTTTATAAAATTACACTATGAAAATTAAATTAAAAAGTAAAAGTTCTCGATTTTTAATTGCGCTTTTTATTTAAGTTTGATTAGATACATATCTGTATAGGGTACTTCATATGATGGAAAATCTATTAGTAGATGTATCTACATGCATTAGTATCGTCTCAAACAATTACCTCTTAATACTTATGTTTTATTCAGTTTTAAATTTATTGGAGATCAATAATAAAAAATATAACAATGTAACATTGTTCTTAGGTGTTCTTTATCAGAAATACAAATTATTTAATGACATATATATATATATATATATATATATAGGGCTATTATGACCTTCTATTTGTTCATTTGTAATACTTTTGTTTTTATATATACCTTTTTTAGTTTCTATTTTTTCGAGGAAACTTAACTTTTTACTTTTTTGGGCTGTATGTACTATTTTTAAATCGTTTTTCGAAAAATTGTGTTTGTTTACAATGCAATGGTGGGCAAAACCTGTAGAATTTTTATTATTTTTGATAGATTTTTCATGTTCTATTACTCTTTTTTCAAAATTTATGCCTGTCTGAGCTATATAAATATATGGTATTACAATTTGAGCATTCCAACTGTTGTTACTAATTAATGGTTTTTCCTAAAGTGTTTTCATTTACTTTTTTTATTAGTTACAACATAGATATTACAAATGAACAAATTTAAGGGCCATAATAGCCCTATATATGGCAGTCATTAAATAATTTGTATACCTACCCTTACAGTCTAGATACCTATAAATAGATATTAAATAGTTTGAAGTTTAGTTTTCGGTAAGAACCCCTTGAGAATGGTCGAGAGACCGAAACAATTTTAAGGAACAATTACTTCATCAGTAAAACAATTTAAACAGTGTGTTTTATTTATTTAAACTAATATGGATTTATATACCTCTAATATGTATTTATATACCTCAGACATGTTCACATGTATTTTGATAGACAGTAGCAGATACAATCTCACAAGCCAAAGCTCTCAATCACTTGACAACCACTCTAAAATTTATTTCGAAAAATAAGAAACAGGCGAGAACATATATACTCAAAAGCCTAGTTCTGTCCTGTGTTCACGGGCTTTTTATATAATTCTGAAGTACTTAGGTGGTAAAAAATTAAGAAACGATCGAAACCTATTTCCGAATGCAATCAAAAACGATAAAAACTCGAAAATTATTGTTGATAGTACCTGTAGAGTAATTTACAAGTGAACAATCTTTTTCAGCACTTAGATAATTAAATGATTACCATATTACACGAGATCCATGGCAGAACAGCGTAGGCCGCATGATTAGGATTGTGTTATCATGTTGGAACTAATAATTCTCACGAAATTCCAATTTTTATGTGCTGGCATTCAAATTTTCTTTTAAAATGTTCAAATTCACTTGCTGGAGGAAACACTAAATAAAACTCAATTTGATTTTTTCACCAGTTGTCTTCTGAAGATGCCCTTGTAAGGTGAAACAATTGTCAAGATTGAAAATAAACAGTGGAAAAATCAAATTGATTAAATTATTTAGTATTTCCTTTAACATGTTTTTCCATAAAGTAAAGGCCGAAACAGTAGATTACACTTGCTGGTCTATGATTATTCTATCAATGATCACACCACACCAGCCGCCATACAACCTCCTATCACAACATAACAGCAGATAATTGTGTCACAAGTTTTACCTGTTTCATGACTTATGCGACTTGCAATCCTTTCATTATTAGATTTCTTGTTGACTCACTTTTTTAACTACATTTCCAATAAAAGGTATATACAAACCTTTTTGTTTTTGTTATGACTGACTTTACTGTGCCTTTGTGTTATATCGTGCTGTACCATGAACTTTGCTAACAAGTTTATTTACATATTTTGTGTTCGATCAAGAAGAATTTAAATATCGTATTCCATGTCCCCCACTTTTAATATTTCAAAATTCCTACATAAAATTTTTTCTACCATTTCACCCAGTATCGGTTCATTTTCGAAAAGTGCTTAAATAGATTTTTCTGTATTTCTGAAAGGTTAGATAAAAAATTTCATCACCCTAACTTTAATTAATAAGAAAATATATTGGTAAAAATATTTGTCACTTCTAATAGACATATTTAAGCATCTAATCGTTGTCAAAACTTTTATAGGTAATGATAAGTGGTATAAGTACAGTCAAGTTAAGGTAAGTAATATAAAAGTCCAGTTTTAACCAGGTACAGAAATGTTATTTAAGGTCATCCCTTGTAGATGAAAAGTGAAATTGGTACTTTCATAAGCGGAAAATGTGGATGTTAATAAATTCACAGTTTTTTACTAATTCTGGCATCTGTTTTTATTTATAACATTTAGCTAACATATAAGAGTTTATTGTTAGTTAATTAGTACATTTATTAAAGTAAAAATAAATTACACAAAACATCCCCCAAGTGTTTCTAATATGTCTCTGAACCAAGTTTACCCATTTTCGTCAATTATTTCCCTAATTGAAATTAATTTTTAACATTTTCTTTTAAAAGGTATTGGAAACAACAATCTGTTTAAATTTACCAATTAATACACTTTATCTTATAAAGCTTTCTTTTAGAAATCTGCTTATAAATATTTGATTTATTTATTATTATGTTCCTAATATTAAACCACAAGTTTTAAAACTAATTTTTCTTTTTAGTTTTGATGTTGAAAATGGAGCTAGTCCTGGCCGCAGTCCATTGGATGGCGCTGCTTCGCCATCTGGTGCTTTGGTTCTCCAAAATCTTCCCCAAAGAAGGGAAAGTTTTCTTTATCGGTCGGACAGCGACTTTGAAATGTCACCAAAGTCGATGTCTAGGAATTCGTCCATTGCGAGTGAAAGGTAAGATACTATAAGTATATATTTACATATGTATAACAAATATGATTAACCACTATCGTACTATGAAATGAGAGCATTCGATTATTTAAAACAAATCAGATTAAATAATGATAATTATAACTAATTTTATCAGTTTTATTTAATTTTACAAGGTTATTAACTCTAAATACTATGAATAAAATGCTGATAATAAATTTCAACTTCTGTTTATTTTTACTTTGACCATAAATTGTTTCGCCAAATTTTGGCTTCTTCAAAACGTATGGCGCTGAATTTAAAATTATTCATAAGAAGTGAACATGTATTTAAGTTGAGGGAATGGAAACAGAGGCAAATACTTCTTCATTTATTAGTAAATCACTGTTTTTAAATTTATTGATTTCTACAATTTTTGTTTATTGTTTTTAAAATTTAAAACTGAAAATTTCATGAAATGTGTGGTTTTGAGTGACCTCTAATTCTTGTTTTGAAATTTCTATATGTTTTTCCTATATCCCTGTTTCCACTCCTTCAACTTGTAAATAAATACATATTTTATTTATAATTTAAGTTCACTGCACAACTTCCGAAGAAGCCAAAGTTTGACGAAACAATTTATTGTCAAGGTAAAAATGAACAGATATTGAAATTTATTATCAGCGTTTTATTCATAATATTTAATTAATATGAATTTCAATCAAGTAACAATAGAACTCCATTTCACACATTATTAACCTTCCTCGCCAATTAAGATATTCGGTATCTACTGTTCATTGTTTTTAACTTATTTTGAATGTTTCTACATCGATAAGTCATTAAGATATTATGCATGCAACATCACGCAACTAAAGAGGTTGTTTATATTTGTGGAAATTGTGTAAAATTATTAATAATCTTAATTAATTAAAAAGCTTATCAAAAGATTGGAATCTCCTGTTACACGTATTTCTCCACTGTTATCGTGTTAATAATTAGTGATGTTAAATGTAGAAAACAATAGATACGATAATAATGAAAGAAAAAGTAGCGATATTTTAAGTGCGAACATGGTGTTTTGTGCACCTTAAATCATCTCATCAATAAGAGGTACTTGGCTTAAAAATAATTATTACTTAACGCACCATTGATAAAATAAAATAAAAAACGTTATCCTTCTCGTATTCCATCAAACGATTGTGTTGCAATATGATTTATGAAATGATACCGGTATCTTTTTATTACTTTTATACAAAAAAAAGCATTGCGCCAACCTCTTATTTTTTCTAGCTGCTTTTGATTGAACTGATAAAATCTCATAATTGCATTGATCAATAATTTTTACTTTTCATTTTAAGTAAATAATTTACTTTCTTACTCAAAATAACTATTATTGAAGAATTTAGTTGCGTGAACTTCAAAAAGTTTTTTGAATTTGGTGCCCTTGTTTAAAGATGCGACCTCTATCGTTCAGTGGAACAGTAATAGTGAGTAATGATTAAAGTTGACTACAGCTTCTAATGCTTTCAAAATTCTACTATATTCTACTCTTACTTAGACCACTCTGTCACAGATGGCGCCACAGTTACGATTGCTGTATTGAATTTAAAAATCTAAAAGTAATGTATTTATAACTAAATTATTTTATTAAATCTAAGATGTACACGCCAATTTCTTCTTTGTGATTTTTTTTATACCACGTAAATATGAAAGGAATATTTTGTTAGTTAATACAATGAGTGATTTTTGAATATTAGAAATTTAACTTAACATTTTTTTAATTTCAATTTCTAGTTATAGCAAATTTATACTTGCGTCTTTATTAATAACGTAATAATTTTCAGTAAACAAAAACACAATTGTTGTAAATATTCGTCACTACTGGGAAAAAAAAAATAGTGAATGACGCCAAACAGAAGGTGTTTACAGTTCTAAAAAGGTGTATAAAAAGGCGTTTGCAGCTATTGAAATCTTATTTTCCATGGAGCTGCATTTTGCACTTAGTAATGTATGCTAATGTCAAACTTTTACGTGATGTGCTATGAAAACGTAATAATTTAAGTAATTAATGTTTTTCATTACTATGAAAACAACTAATTTTCGTAGAATTTCGCTTTTAATATAAGTATCTAGTAGTTGGTTGATTTACGTATGTATGTGTAATCGATTGAGCGATATTTCCATATAAATCGAGGCCTAAATGACGGCAAATATCAAATAAAAATCTTGCTCTTCATCGCGCAAACAATTGCCACAATGTCGTATTGTTGATAAGCTTATACTTTCTGTGTTTATCAATGAACAACATGTACTCTGTCTATTGGGCTTATTCTCTATTTAATTTTAATATTAATTTATGCTAATTAATTTGTGCTGGCTTTTTTTGGCAACTTTTACATCGTTTCTGGTGATCCTTACATTATACTGTTTTCCAGATTCAAGGAGACTGAGAACGTATTGGATCGATCGTATGTATAGTAGATTCTTGCTGTGTTTCGTATGATTTTTCTTAGTGTTTTCCATTGTAGTGATATAGCGTTTTGTGTCCTACGAAGAAACACGAGCGTGTCTTTGGTTTTAATAAGGCTAATGTTAATGCTAATGACAATAGCATTGCTCCGTACGATTAATATCAAAAAATAATACGAATTAAAAATTAAATAACATTGGCCATCTTTTGTTTTTATTCTTCTGGAATATTTTGCTAATGACAATACAGTATTACGTATAAAGAAGTCATTTAATTTATAGAATGTTTTTCAACGGAAGCTTGAAAACACTTAACAAAACTTTTATTAAAATATAAATTTTGGAAGTAGAAATTATGAAATAAATAGGAATTGTAATCATAGAAATCCTATGAAGGTAGTATTCCTTAAGATAAAGTTTGAATATACTGAAATTGGTAATATAAACATTAGTTGTTTAACATAACAAAAAAAAAAGGAATTATATATTATATTTATATTTATTAGTTGTTTAGTTTTGTTTTTCCACGTTTTCTTATACCATTTTACACAAAAAAAACACTCAGTAAATGGGGACCGTTCCTATATTAGGGAAAGGGGTTTGGATGTTTCAACTTTTTGAAAGAATATTATGTAAGACAGTTGTTGATATGAAATGAATTTTTTTTATCAATTTACTTTTGTTGTCGTAAATCCTGATACTATCTTTAGCATAATAATTTTAAAATAAAATAATTTGAATATTTGTTTTAATTATTTTAGAAATGTAATTCTAATATACAAATATTACCAAAATATTATATTTCAAACAGCGAATTTAACAAATATTGCCAATACAATACAATATCATAATAAATGGAATTGTTAAATAACCAATTTAAAGTTGACAAAATTCATTCCATACTACGTATCAAGTTTTAATATTGCAGGATTAACAAATCAAAATAAAATTAGCTACGTTGTTTTTATGGTGTCCCTTCGCTGATTTTCTTTTTATTTTTTTACTAACAAGACATTTCGTAGTTTGTTCTATACACTGTTGTCCTTAGCAATATATTAAAATGAAAGTGAAGTTATTAAAGCACATTTTTTTGTTTAGAATTTTCTTGTGTGACACGCTCGTGGACTTTTATTTATGCATGGATTAGTGATTTCCAAATTATCGGAAAAATATTTTCTTAAATTCTACTCCATTATATATTCAAAATGATTGGAATTTTTTTTTGGGAATCACTGATTTTCATTAATAAATCATTAGCAACAGTTTAGCATGAAAAGCGATAGTGCATGAGCAATATTTGAATTTTTACTTTGTTACAACAGAATTTGACTTACTAATTAGTAAACCTTTGTTAGTACCTACATATACGCTAGGAATAATTCTCTTTACAATTTCATTCGTAGTTGCATTTAAAAGCATGCAACATCTTACAGAAATATATTATGTGAATACTTTAATATAATACCTGCATAATATATCCAAAAAAAGAAGATAATAAAATGCTTTTTCGTTTAAATATTGAGAATCTCACATTTAGAACACGTTCTACACAGCAGGCACTGTGAACCAAAAGCCAAATCCCACAACCGGTTTCGACCTCTTGGGTCTCATCAGGTGGGCGCTCGCAGAAAGACTTACAGGCTATATGATAAATAAAAATTTAAATATGGAATTAACTGAATCCCTGTTGTGGGATTTGGCTTTCGGTTCGCAGTGCCTACTGTGTAGGACGCGTTCCAAATGTGGGAGCTGTGATCCTTAATATTTAGACGAAAATGGATTTTAATACCTACTCTTTCTGGAAATGTTGTCTAAGAATCTTTCGGAATCAACAGTGTAATTCAATGCCGGTAGGGGTATTAGCCCTCGAAGTAATTGTTTCTGTTGATTCCATATTTATATTTACCTACATAATATTTGGATCAGTAATTTTGTAATTACCTTCTACGTATTTGATCTTTTTATGGAACGGCATCCGTTTTGAAGTCCTCTTTGCAAATTATTTACCAATTGGCTTCTGTTCCTACAGTTACTAGTTTTAATAAAGCAGCCTATCTGTATTAGAACTCATGAATATTATTCTGCAAATACTTATTTGTTATATTTTTTAATTTCTCTTTTTTAAATTTTTTATCATATTACATTTATGATTAAAGACTTTACCATTCAATTTATTCAGATTTGATTTGGCTTTTATCTTGTACAATAAACTGTTGAATAACCACAGGAATAATAACTACTTTTTTATTCATCTATTTCCAAATTAGTCTTCAGTTGTTAATTATATACATCGGAAGAGAAAACTATATTCCCAGATTAAGAATAATTTTATTCTTGGTCACAATATTCTCGAACAAAGAGAAATTATTCTTAATTTAGACTTTTTTATTCTTAAGAAAAGAATAAATATTCTTAAATAAAGAGTTCTTGTTTTTTGATTACCAAAAAGCTTTTCTAACATTAATCCAATTCAAGAATAATCTACACATAAATTATACTAGTAATAAATAGTAACAGATGATTTAAGATTTAGGGAGGATGCGGTTGGAAAATTGTAAAACATGTTTTTAATGATAGAAATCAAACAAACACTGTTGTAAGGTTATACCATTTTTTTTAAAATAAGACTTCTCTTACACTGTTTCGGCTTATCAGGCCATTATCAAAGCTTTTTCAGTTTTACCAGTTTCTACTCAACTCTTTGATAATGGCCTGATAAGCCTACACAGTGTAAGAGGTCTTATTAAAATTAAAAAAAATTGTAAGACCTTACAACAGTGTTTGCTTGATTTCTATCATTATTAACAGATGATTTATATAGAACTATTATGGAATTTTTTATTAAAATATAATCTATTTTCTATTATATAATAATAATGAAACGCAAATGTAAGGGTAGGCATATGTGACATTAAATATCATGCATATCATTCTTTAACTTCAAAAGTATGATAATGATCACAAATCTGAGTACAAAGTTTAGTTTTGAATTTTCAGGTAAAATCAAATACATACATGGATTGAATTGTCATATCTTATACCATGAATTTTAACCCAATCTACTAGAGAATAGTTATAAGTGATTACAAGAATATCGCGCCATCAATGCGTTTTTTCAGTTTAAACAAATTTTTTACCTGATTCAGGAACTTAATAAGAGAGAATGCAGTTTAAGGTCTTTTTTTTATTACAAGATAATGTGAAGACTAATTTTTAATGATATTTATGAAAAGTTGTTGATAATTTTGATTCATTTTTCAAAGCGTCCCTAAAAAATTTGATTTCTCACTAGTTCGGTGCTTCTTTTTTTTATTTTTCTTAACCCGCCAGTGGTGACCAGCACTCTTGAAGCATCAGTAGTGACTTCGGTGTAACAAACCGAAACGATTGTTTTAGAAGGACAAAAATAAATAACTGTTAAGGAATTTATATTTCAATATAAAATACATACAAACATGCTTTCTAAATATTAAAAAGTATATTTAAATAAAGATGTGTATCTAAATGAAGAAACGAAAGAAATAAACTGTGTATGCCATAAAAAGGCAATAGAATTGTTAAATTATAAATATTTTGTAAATTGATCCGTATATCAAGTATTGCAGCAATCATCGCAAATCACCGTGACATGTTGTAAACATGAAAAGTTTTTACAATCTTTGCAATGGTTTTGCGGTTTCTCTTAGAGTCACAATTTGTACACCTTCCCGATATTCTCTTGACTTGGTCCTAGTATTAATTCAATCTTGCAAATTTCTTGTAATCTAAGACGAATGCTGCGCGGAATCAAAGTGGAATAAACGCGGGTTTAGAGGTGAATAAGATAATTCCTGGAAAAAATGCCGTCTCAAAGTGTTTGTACTCGGATTATTCGCATTGTAAATAAAAGATGACCATCGGCCATTTGCGATTATTCTTCCTCTATTTATCGTAACTTTTCCAATTTAATGAGTACAAAAACCTATAACGAGGGTGGTGATGTCAGTCCAGCGAACTGTATTTTTCTCCAAAACACAAATGCGACACTGCACGACGATCAGCACTCTACTGACTATTACGTAACTGTCGAGTAAAAGGTACAAGGAGCCGCAAGGCGTGGCTTGTTATTGATTTAGCACAATTGGATAAACATTATTCTCTCGGACTGAGAAACCGTGCGTCACCACTGGCGGGTTAATATTGTATCCATACAAATTCCACATGGATTACTATTTTCAGGGAAATTCATATTAGAGTAATTACCTTTTGTACAAAAGCACGACGCTTGTATTTTTTTTTTCATTCTTTTATTACGTAATATCATTTAATCTTCTTCTCTTCTTTTATTTTAAGTTTTCGCTGTGTTAAATTCTATTCGTCGTATCTATACGACGTCGCATCTAAAAATAAGTAAATAAAGAAAATCTGCTAGCGGTTCACATAACACTCAAATAAAAAGTATCTTTAGAGCCGTTGAAATATAAAAATCGATATAAAGCTCTGCGCTGCATTGAAAACGCTTTGGTTTTTATATTTCCATTGAATTTTAAAATCCAATACCGCTGCTCCGGGTAATGAAACATGAATACGCTCAACATCAACAAAACCGACATAGATACTATATGTTTTTCAATGGTTCTTTCTTGTTTACAGAATTAACTTCGTTTTCCGATCTGATACTGTTTTTCTTAAAGGAAAAATTAATGATTCAAGACATGCGATATCACATTAATATTTCCATTGTTGATTGTTCATAAATTATGCATATTTATGAATTATGAGACACTGAAAGTAAAAATAAAAACAACAAAATTTCCCCCAAAAAAAAAAAAAATAGAAAAAAGAAAATGCGCGCTTTCAAAACATGGTTTACACCAATTATGCAACGTGTTTACAGAGGTCTACATGACAACTAAAAAATTATAAGAGAAACATGCGTATAATTAAGTACAAACAAAAAGCAGTTGTGGAACGTGGTATATTTTATTTTGTTCAATTGCTTACGTTTAATACCTTAATAGCCTTCATTATTTCAAAAGGATTTGCTTCATGAATATTTATAAACCATTAATTGGAGGAACACTTTTTATGTTTCAAAATTTATCGTAATCTCTATTATTATATTGAAAGTGATTTTCTATAAATGCTCACAAATTATATATCATACTGATAATTATTATAAATTCTATGGTATCAAAAAGTATATTGATTAAAATTACAACAAATTTGGTTCGCTGAAACATATCTTTCTTGAGCTGAAGAATTAAGTGAAACTTCCAAGTGTTTTATTGTTGACTTATTTGTTTTATGAAAAATAAACGTTAAAAACGATTATTTCAACAAATATATTTCGAAAAATTCGACATAACATATGTTTCGACCGAACTGTCTTTATTAAAAGCAAACTTATTACTAATTTGTACAGAACGGTTCGAACCTTAAATAACTAATTACAACATGTATACCAACTATATCTAAATAAACGTTAATCTATCAGGGAACAAACTATTTTATCTATTAGGGAATATCTACTATAAATCAATGATTAACGCTGGGATGTTTTTGTTAATACCTGATTGTTTACCAGATTATTATTGTTAGAAATTGCTAATTTAACTTCGAAGTGTTCTAGCAGTGTAAGTTTTTTACTTTTTCCAATATTGTATAGCAATTTAAAAATCTCTCTCATGGTGATGGCTATTTTGAATGTAATATTCTGCAAATCCTGTTGAGCAGATTTTATTTTTAATTGGGTGTTCATATTCGTGAATACGGTTTTTTACTGCTCGTCCATATTGTCCAATGTAGGTAATAGTAATTCTTTATGTGCAATAAATTACATTAGAAACGTCAGTTATAAAACCTAAATTTTAATGTTTCAGAACTAAATAAATAAAAATTAGGTAATCATTTGAATCAATGAATCTACACAGGACAAATTACAAAAAAAAAACGAAAAATATAAAATATATTGTAAGGATTGTGATGTCACCTACAAAAGGACAATGCGAACATGAACGCTCAATTAAAATAAAATTTGCTCAACAGGACATGCAGAACATTGCTTCTAAGATAACCATCCATCAGCTTGATAAAGGAGAATATGAAATTGTTACATAATATTGGAAAAAGTTAAAAAGCTACACTGCTAGAACATCTGGAAATTATATTAGTAACGCAGATGTAAACAAACAACACCCCACTGTTAGTCATTGATTTATAATAGGTATTCCTTAATAGATAAAGATAAAGGTGCTTTCCTGATAGACAAATGTTTATTTAGATTTAGCTGATAAATGTAATTAGATATTTAAGCTTCAAACTGTTCTATACAAATTAGTAATAAATTTGCTATTGATAAAGGTCGTCTGGTCGAAACATATGTTGGGTTTTTAAAAATATAAATTTATTGAAATATTCTTTTTGAATTTTTATTTTCTTAGTTTAATATGTTTCGTCATGAGTACACCGAAAAAGTCTTCTCAGTATTAAAAACAATGAAGAACAAAAGAAGAAGATAGTAAGCTAGATCCGGCTTCTATTTAATTCAGTACACTTCCATGTGCAAAACAAAATCGATAGAGAACACGTACAAATCATTTTTTGGTAAATACTAAGTAAATATCTTCTTGTTTTTCTTTTAAGTTTTATGTAATTAATAATACGAGGATGGATCAAATATAAACGAGCCTTTGTTCAAAAAACATTTATTTTGCAAAGTTTCACAAAAACACAAATTTCTCTAGTTTCCTACATATCCTCCTTGTTTGTCTACACATTCATCCTAACGCATTGGTAGTTTTTTCATCCCGTTTTCATAAAAAGAAACACAAACGCCTCCCTCCACCTGTTCATCGGTCTGAAATCGCTTGCTTCCTAGTAATTCTTTGAGGGACCCAAACATGTGGAAAAAACAAGGGGATAAGTCTGGGCTATATGGAGGGTGTTTCAGCTGAGTCCAGTACATTTCACCGATTTGGGCCTGCGTTAAAGCTTACGTATGAGGCCTAGCGTTGTCGTGCAAATGTAACACGTCACTGTCACGAATGGGGTGCGTCGATAAGCAAATTTTACCTGATTGAGAAGTCAGTAGTACAGACAGTAGTAGGCTGCATTAATGGTTCTTCGCTGGTGCAAAAAATCGTCCAACAGCACCCCAGCAGACAGAGGTGTTTTCGGTTTCATTGGGTTTGGTGCATCTTTGCGCTGCCATTCTATACTTGCTCGTTTTGATATTGGAATGTAATGGTGTACCCACGTCTCATCACAGGTTACAATTTTGTGCAAAAAAAATCACCTTCCTCTCTAAATCGAGTGGGAAGCGCCTGAAAGATGCGAACTCGAGCAGCTTTTTGAGGTTCACTCAGCAACTTTGGAACCCAACGAGCTGAAATTTTTCGGAATCCCAAGTTTTTGGTTATGATTCTGTGGACACTTCGATAGCTGATGCCGAGTTCACCAGATATCTGAAGCACAGTGAACCGGCGAAATGCGCAGACGACGAGGATGATTCACATTTTTATTACGATTACGCCCATCGTTAAATTCTTTGTACCAAACTTTTACACGTGACCACGAAAGCGTTTCATTTCCCAATTATGCTTTTAATCTGCGCAAAATTTCAGCTGGTTTCACGTTTTCACATGTAAGAAACTTAATAATGATTCGTTGCTCAACACCTCTATGCTATGCACCTCTTTCTCGTCATTGTGATAGGTATTAACGTATTAACCAAGCGAACGCAGCAATACGTTGTTTCCGTGCCACCTAATTTCCCCACTTCAAGTTCCTAACAACCGGATGCGCATTTAACAACCATCCGACGCGCAATTTAAAAAGGCTCGTTTATATTTGATCCCCCTTCGTACATGTACTTTATTTTAATCAATATTTTTACATAAATGTGAGTCCTAATCTGTATGCACGAACTCCAAGGAGGAAAAATTCTGGAAAAGCTGAAAAAGTAAAATGTTTACTTTCTCGTTGTGTAGTTGATTTTCTAGAAACTTATTTACATGTAAATCATTATCATACTAATTCTGATTAGAACTATGTGCATCTCTATCTAAACAAACAGGGCAGGTATTCTAATAATGACAATCCAGAATATTACATAGAGAGATCTATCTTATCTATTATATATGAATATACTGTATACCAATAACAAGGTTTGCAATTGAGCAAAATTTTACATATTTAGGGGCACATTTTATTGACAAACGACTTTATGTTATGAATTATGTATCTAATCTATTGATTGTTTGAATATACGATAAAATTAATTCATATACTACGTACCATACAAATATGGAGACAACTGATGGTGATGAATTAAAATCAATCTAGTACAAATTAAACACTTATCCCAAAATAAAATTTTCTGATTTTTAAAATTTTATGTCTATTTAGTTTCATTGTTTAATGTATAATTGCTTCACCAAATCAAATTTCGCCTAATTAGTTACTAATTTGTTTAATACTATAATTACCGAATAAATTCGTCTTTATGCTCGTAGGTAATTTTATTTTTCGTGACTAAGTACCTGCGTATAACAAAGTACCTTATTGAATAGTCCACAATTTTACTCGAATCGGACGGATTAGATACACATGTGGCCTTTTTTATCAAATTACATTTATTACAACCTCCATTCAGATTTTTCGCGAACTGAACAGTAATTGGACCTTTAACGTAAACTAATCCTGTGATTTCCGCTCGCTGTTCGATTTTAATTATAGGATACGAATTGGTCGTTTTACTCCCGAGCAAAATGGGATTAAGGGGAATTGAATCGGCGCATTTGTTAGTATATATGTATATATAAATATATGTAGTTCAGTACATATGTCAAAAGTTACCTTTATATACACTGTGAAACTCTTGTAAACTTAGTCGCAAGTCAACTTACGCTTTTATTACTCTGTATTTATTCAATTTAAAAAGTTAAACTTTATATGTATGTTTATATTTATTTTGTTAGAGCTGAACCTACCAAATTTTGTAATGAAAACGTACGATTTGGTCAAGTGAGTTTGTTGGATCAAAGGTAACAGTGTGACTAACATCGACAGTTGAACTTATGGTTGCTAGATATCCGGATAGATGGATTTATTTGGAAATTGTATCGAGAAAGCTTTTAAATATTGTAACTACATAATATCGTAGAAATACAATAACACAAGTTACAAACACAATTTATTGTACCACAATGCACATTTCGCCGCACTGTGGCTTCTTCAGGTGGAAGAAAGAAATTTTATATATTGCGTTATTTTATTTCTAGGATTTATTTGGGTTTTTGTAGCTTGATCCAACGAAAAATAAGCAAAATTAATCATTAATAATGAAATATTGTTTACGAGTTTTTAGTAGGGATAAATTTTAAATACATTAATACGAAATTATTTATTGAATTAATTTATACCCCGGCGGGACGTGACAACAGCAACAAATTTTTCCCTCATTGTATGAGGTAATCTGCGGTGGGTATAAATTAATTCAATAATTAATATCATATTAATGTATTTAGCAAAATTAATGTAGTTACGAACGTGTTCTGAAGTTTTTCTACTCAATATCAAGCGCCGTGCCGAAACTATTCCCCAATTTTTTCGAAACTGTGTCTGGTATCTTTCTAATCGTTATTTTTACAAATTAAAGTATTTGTCAACGAAAATGACAGTTAAGCAGACACTCGACATCCTTTAATCCCTAAAACTGATGACTACGGATACACCAATGTTGCTCTTAGAAATCTACTCGGGAAAGACAAAATTAAATAAAAAACAAAGTAGTAATTTTAACATATTCAAAAAAGAAGGAATTAAAATCCTTATTTGTCCAAATATTAAGATCAAAGATCTCACATTTGGAACGCGTCCTACCAAGTAGGCACAACGAACCGAAAGCCATATCCCACGACCGGTTTCGACCTATCGGGTCTCATCAGGTGGGCGCTGGCAGAAACGCCTTTACAGGCTATATTATAAATATAAATATTGAGATCAAAGATCTCATATTTGGAACGCGTCCTACCAAGTAGGCACAACGAACCGAAAGCTATATCCCACAACCGAATAAGGATTTTAATTCCTTCTTTTTTGAATATGTTATATCTTCGTCTAAGAATCCGTCGGAATCAACAGTGTAATTCAATGCCGGTAGAGATATTAGCCTTCGGAGTAGTTGCTTCTGTTGATTCCATATTTATATTTAGTAATTTTAAGTTTGATGTGATTAGAATCGCGAGAATTTCTATGTACCTTCGAATTTCCCTTCCTTTGTAAACGCTTCCGTTTCAGTAGTAAATGTAAAAACGTCTCCCAAAACGAGAACTTTTAACCTATATAATCATTATACCATGTATAACGATTTGTCATACCTAACAATACCTTTTATTTCAAACAAAGTTGTAATCTTCAAAAGGTTTCGCCCCGCACCGTATACGTAGGATAGATGTAGGTGTACCTCAGAGATCTGAGCCCTGCGCTTGTCCCAGCCTCCGACGTTTTCCATTCTACCTCACGCAGTATCGTTCGGGATACGTTGTTGTAAGCAACTTGCGCATTGTTACATGTCATTCATTTGTTTCTATTACGAACAGTACCATCAATTGTCATCTTCGTATACGTAAAGATTTGTCGATTTAAGGCTTCGAATGTTTAAGTTTCCGGTGCGACGATGACCATTCTTCCGTGCTATTGCGAGAGTGAGCGAGGAAAATTGCAGCGTCGAGCTGTGGAACGCGATCGTACTGCATCCTGACGATTACGTTACGTTATTATTAGCTTTTTCTGTGAGTGAGTCGTAGTGTATTCGATATACGTCATTATATGCTACGTAATAAGTGTTGATGGACTGTGGGAGAACATAAAGCGGGTAGATAAAAGAGTTATTTTATTTAACGACGCTTCTGAACACGCATAAGCTACTTCTACAGTTTAGTACTTCAAAGAACTTTATTTGGTTTTTCTCTTGTGGAGAAAAGCTTTGACATTCAAATATTATGTGAGATTTTCTTATTTTACATACTGCAGAGAAACTTTGTTATTCTGCCCTTTAATAAAAGAAAAATGTTTTGTTTATAGCTAAAATTCTCTACTATTAGTTAATAACAGTCTATAAAAAAGTAATAAAAATATAATTATCGTTTTATCAATAGACTAATAGATAATAAGTTTTTATAGTCCTTTAAACGGTTTTTATCAAAGCTACGACAAAAATAATAATCAGAAATAAACAATCTCTATTACAAGGCATCACGTTCGCAATTATAAATTAGTTTGGAAGAAATATCTACTCATTGTTAGAAGGTAATAGATCTCGTCAGAATGCTGTATAAAAATATTTTCATATTGAAACTATATTCAGCGCAAGCTTTGAGCAATTCTTTTGACTTTTCAAGAATTATGAGAAATATGAGAAATAACAGTTACTCCAATTTTATCAAGATGTTACAAACAAACATCTTTACTTACGTCAATATCATAAAATTTTCGTATTTGGAAACGAAACAATATGATATTTTCATTTCATTAGCTGTATCCTACCTATATTTTATAAAAATATTATGAGAATCATTCTTATTTACTCCCAAAATCACTACAATATATTATTTATGAAACAGTGTATTTCAAAATTAGAGTATATCACATTGTTGAAAACTTTACGTTACTGCCTATCAATTTTCCAAACTTATCCAATTATTTTGTTTCGGTATTACAGTTGGTGGCTGATACATGTGTATATCAAATTGCACTTTTCCTTAATTTAGAATCCTGAACAGGAAAACCAATGCTGATCCATATAGGCAACGACAATTGACGTACAGTAATTTGAATTATGAGAATCTTTTGGGAAATACCGTAGTTGCCCAATGTAGATTTGTGAATGTGTGAATTTCTATGATCCGACTAACGTAATTTGAAAGTTACGATAATATACATACGTTTTTCGATTATTGGATAGAATACGATTATAATGAAGACATGAATGCGTACAAATCTATATTATTCCAAAAAATGCTGACGTACGCTACTGAAGGAGGGAAAGAAATATATTTTATTATTTTTTAAGGTTTCGTTCCTGTTGACCTGGAATCTTCAAATTTGTCACAAAAATGATCTCATAGTAATACAAATACAAAAAGTAATTTATTTGACTTTGACATACAAGGTAATTCTATCCATTATTTCATGGGTCATCACAAGCAAATTATGATTTTTATAGATAATTATAAAGCAATTTGCTAAGCATTACGAGCTTTACTCGTACTTATCGGTAGTTTTATTTATTCATTTCAGAGAAAATTAGTATAAAGTATTTAAGCGTGAAATATATACCGAAAAAGATAATTGTTCAACAGGATGCTATACTTTGTCTACATCTAGCCCATTATAATTTATGGAGTTGCATAAATTAAATTTTTATCCATCAAATAACACAACTGTTTCTATTAATAAAAAACACTGACTAGAATAAAAGAAAAATTATCCAAAAAATATAATCTTAATATTATGAGTAACATTCACAGTTGCGGCAGTTCATAAAGTTGAGCAATTTCTTCTTATTAACATTAATTAAAAGTGAGAAACAAATAATACCACATATAAATTTCAACAGGTTTATTTAACTTGACAATTGTTTCGCCAAAACTTTGGCTACATTAGAAGTTTTAGATGAAACTTAAAACTATTACATACCGGTTGACTTGTACATATACAAATTTGTAGTGGCTAGGATGGGGAATATGTTTAGTAATGGTGGTTGACTTACGTCGATTTGTTCGTTTATTAAAAACTGGGTTCTTTTAAATTTATTGATTTCTATCGTTTCTATAAATAATAATCTATAGTTATTATTTTCTAAATACAACATTTTAAATTCGTCATTAAATTCATGATTTTGGGAAAGTAGATAGTTGGCATAATTAAACTGTAATTTTTTGTATCGATATGAGATTTTATTTTCAGATATTTGAATCTTAAAGTTTCGAATAGTTATTCCAATATAAAACATGTCACATGATTTACATTCCAATTTATAAACACCTGATTTATAACTTTTTTCTAAAGAACCAATTATATCTTAGTAAATTCATTAAAAATAATAAGAGCAAAACGGATAAAAATTACAAATCAGGTGTTTATAAATTGTACTGTAAATCATGTGACATGTTTTATATTGGAAAAACTATTAGAAATTTTAAGACTCGAATATCTGAAAACAAAATCTCATATCGACACAAGAAATTAGAGTTTAATTATGCCAAACAACTACTTTCCCAAAATAATGAATTTAAAATGTTGTATTTAGAAAACAATAACTATAGATTATTGTTCCTACAAACACTAGAAATCAATAGATTTAAAAGAACGCAGTTTTTAATAAACGAACAAATCGACGTAAGTCAACCACCATTACTAAACATATTCCCCATCCCCGCCACTACAAATTAGTATATGTATAAGTCAACCGGTATGTAATAGTTTTATGTTTCATGTAAAACTTCTGATTAAGCCAAAGTTTTGACGAAACAATTGTCAAATTTAATAAACCTGTTGAAATTTATATGTGTTATTATTTGTTTATAATGAATTTCAACCAAGTATCGGTAGACTCTATTAAGTTTAAAACTGAGAATATAAGAACTATAAAACAAATTGAAGATCTGGGTTTAAAATATACAAGAGTAATTTTCCTTTTGACTTTAGTATTACCATCTCTAATGGATGACCTACATATAGAAACATTAATTTTAGTATGTAAATATAGGGAATGATGTACCTAAATAAATGCTTAAACTAGCGTACAACATGACGCAATAACGAGGAAAACGTCCACAATAAATTAGCGAAGTAATATTCTGTAGTAATGGGATCACCTTGGTCATAAAAGATCTCCTTCTTGGTTAAAACGATTAACTTGGTGTAACATGTAAAGTAGGTAAACTAATTCCCGTTTAGGGCCCCGATGGAAGCTACGAAATCTATAGTATACATACAGTGTAGTTTCGAAAACAGCGTGAATTATAATCAAAATGTAATTGTCGCCTCTTTTAATGTAGCATCGGAAAGATAGGCCACTTAAACAATTGAAATATTACTATCAGCGTCAAACTTTGACATATTTGATTAATTAATTTTGTTATTAAACTCATGTTCATGTAAATTACTTTCAACTATTCATAAATATGTCGCAATTTAATTATCATGTATGAATCGAAATAAGTAGAATGAAAAGTGATTACTAAAACTCCACCTATTTTATTAATACTGAGAATTGTACGGTTGATAAATCATTATTAGTATTTATAGAAGAAACCAATAATATATTTACAAACACAACATTTGGGTTACAAAATTCTTTTAAAAATTTAATTTAGTTCGTCATACAGTGGCTTCGTTCGATGGAGTTTCAATATAAATTTATTAAAAAACAGATTCGAGGACAATAGTTTCGATTTAACAGGTCCTTCTCAAGAATATCTGGGTGGTAACAATAAAATTTAAAATATATTGTTTTATATTTATTGAATAAAATTTGGACGTTATACAGGGTTTTTCAAGTTGATGGGCTATTAGAAGTATATGAATTAGTAGAATGAATTCAATTATGCAACTTTAGCTTGGGCTCATTTGGTTATTGTTTATGCCACTTCTTTTAAAAATATTATCAAGTTCGATTTACATCCGATTATATCGGAAAAAGATGTTTTTTATTTTAAACCGAATGACATACTTTTTTACATTTTCCTATAGAAAATCTGAATTGATGCATATTTCATAGGAGGCACTACCCCGAAAATATTGATGGATTTTGACTTATTTAATTTTTTTAAATGTTTTTTGACATTTGCACATTAACATTTAAAACACCGTAATTCAATTAATTTTTGAGATTTTGCTTTATAACTCGTAACAATTATTTATAACTATTTACATTATCGAAAACAAAATGTGGCGTTTAACTAAAATGTACAGGGTGTTCAAATTTTATGGTCAAACTTGGTCAACTTCAAAGGGGCATAAGTCAATTGTTTTAAATAGAATAACCCATTTTTGACTACATATTCGAATTCCTCATTGAATTTGGCGTCTACTGATATGGAACTATCGTATACCTTTGTTTATACTTTTTGAGAAAATTTACAATTTGTGAAAATGTTGCTTTTTTGCACTGCATACGTATATTGTTAATGAAAGCAGTGTGCTGTGATTTCGAAACAATTGAACAATCAATTGTTGTTAAGTATCAAAAAGCGTATGCTGTCTTCCAGACCCACAATTTTGAATTGTTGCAATAAAGTTAACATTTAAAATAAGAAAGTTAACATCTACTTCCGGTATAACCGGATGTAAATCGAACTTGAAAATATTTTCAAAAGAAGCGGCATAAACAATAACCAAATGAGCCCAATTCTACTAATTCATATACTTCTAATAGCCCATAAACTTGAAAAACCCTGTATATGTCTATGTCGTGATTATGTTTAACAGTGTTCAAAAATACTTCTACAGAAAGAATTATTATAGTATATACCTGTGAAATGTTAGAATTATTAGGAAAGTAAGGAATTTATAAAATTCATATGGATAGGTTAAAATTACATAAAGTAGGGATTCGTAAAGTTCATTGGCCAGAAGCCGGAAATTTTTGGAACGGAGTCTACAATAATACATACAAAAACAACAGAAGGTTATTCGGGGGTAGAAATCGTAATGTGAAGAACATTATTTACAGAAAACCGATAAGATAGTTATGGTCAAGTTAAAGTCGAAACCTATGAAAATAATAATAGTCCAGGTCCCTATACCTAACATACTTCTGCTTATAGTGACGAAGACGTAGGAACGGTATGGTATACAGTTATTCAAGAAGTAATCTTTATGTATTTACTATAGTACATATGTTATATGTCGAGTTTTCGAATAAATTCTGTGAAACTTATCTACTCGTTTATTTTGCTTGTTATTGAAAAAGTTTTAGATTTAGTGGAAAGGCAGGAAAGCTTAATAATCGTAGGTGACTTCAACGCAATAGTAAGTGAATAGGAGTAATAACAGGTTCTTTTGATATAGGAAATAGAAGTGATAGGGGAGAAAAATTGATAGAATTTGTGATAAACGTAACTTAACCATCGTGAATTTGTTATTTAATCATTACCTTAGGGAACATGCTAAGTGATTTAGGGAGATATCAGTTAGATTACATTATCGTTAGGCAAACATTTAAAAATCAAGTGAAAGATTGTAAGAGTTATCCAGAGCTCATATAACAGAGATGGTGATTATAACCTAGTAGAAATGTGAAGACCAGTCTTAAATTTAAATACATTAATGTAGATATTAATTTCTGGATTAATTTTTATCAACTATAGATTACCTCAAATTAATGACGAATAATTTGTTACTGCTATTACGCCCTATGCCTCAATCGAACCCGGGACCTTTGAATTTACACGTCAATGCTTTGACCACTAAGCTAATTAATTTAACATATTCAAAAAAGGAGTGAGTAAAATCCTTATTCGTCTATATTATAAGATCAAAGATCTCACATTTTGAACGCCTTCGGAGTAGTTGTTTCTGTTGATTCCATATTTATATTTATATTTTTAATTAATTTAACATTAACTTATTAAAATTAACCTCTACTAAAATGTTTCACATAAATTTTAAGTTATTTAAAAGAGCCAAGGTAGAAAACCCCTTGACTAAAATGCAATGATCCACGTGATACGTTAAATAGAAGGACAAATGAGATATAAAGGAACGACTAAAAGTTTTAGGGGTCGTTTGTGTCTTAATAGTGTGCAAAAACAACACATGGGCTTATAAAAGACAGTTAGTTTTATATTACAATAAGACACTTCGTTTTGAGTTATATAAAATATATTTATTAGAATACAGATTACAATCCTGTTGTTTTGGATATTTTCATCTGATTGATTTTTGTTTTGTTCATGTTATTTAAAAAATTACAGATGAGTAATTCAATAAATACAACATTGTAACGGTAGTGGATTTGGCTCTAAAAGTGGCTATAAAATTGCAACCGATGCATCTGCATTATGACATTTGACATTGTGAACCGATGCACGTAGGGTCAGCAAGCACGTATTTAATATGGCTTTACGGTAACAAATGTTGAAATTAGCTTGCATGTCAGTACTTACAAGACAAGTCAATTCTCATAACTTTTAGCAATTTCTCCCTCCATATGTCTGTCGTGAATGAATACATAAATATACTTGTAATTATTTATTTACAAGATTGCATTTCAATAAATATTTAATAGATTTACACCTACCTATCGTAGAACTGCTGGCTTTCATTGTTGCTTTTTACCACATACTCTACATAATTAATGTGCGTAGGCGATAAACATTGAAACCCCATAATCAGAAATTAATATATCATTCTGAAGTTTTCAATAGGTTCTTTACCGTTATACCAATTGTTTATTAATGAATGGTTTCTTCAGATTCGACTATTATTAGAAGAAAAGAATTACGTTTTTAAGTACAAATTAAATTAAAAGTAAATTATTAATTATTTTTTATCCTTAAGAGGAAAATTGATAAGTGATGGTGAAGTTTATTTTACCAACATGCAATATTTGACAATCTGGCTGAAGGTTTTGTTAGCTTCTAACGAAAACAGCACAAATTTCTTTAGTTACTTAACTTTATGAGTTAGCTAATTAAATTTATTCTGAAAACGTAATTGTTTTCTTCACTACTTTTAAGTGGCTTAAATATGTAACTAATACTCCAAATATATATATTCTTTTTCTACTAGAAGAAGCCAGGAATATTATTCATTTAGCCTTGTAGTAATAATGTATTTATTTAAACAGTTAAATATTATCGATTACCTATTTAAATAAAATCACATATCACAGTGGAGTGCTGCCTGTACTAGTCGGTGTACCAACTCGGTTAAATCACTGAACAGCGGTGACTGCCGAGACCAGAGATACCACGTTTCCAACCACGCTGCTGATTTCATACTTTCCAATTTAATGCAACTTATGTTGCATGTTAAAATTTTGTTCTAAACTCGCCAAAATAAGTATAACTTGAAAAGATATTTGAAAATTTTGCATTCTCTATTTGTTTACAATATTACGTACATTTCTATAATTGTTTATTCTATTTGACCTATCTAAGAAAACTAATATTTGTTGTTTTATGATAATCATTATATAAAAAAGTGCCACGCTTTCAAAAGGCATTAGGTAAGAGATAGACGTTTAACGCCTTGACATACCTCTTGGGTATTAATAACTACTTTTAAAAATAGTTGTCCTAAATATATTTATTTTAACGCAATATACTGAAAATGATAATCGGAATAAATCAATTTATTTTTGTTATAAATGCTTAAACATATTTTATAACGTATTAAATATATATGTATATAACTGCATTTTCTCAAAACATTTAAAGAAAATACAGCATCAAAACTAATTTACATTAATTAATAGTTAAATGCATAACAGAACATAATTTTCTAAAATAAAATCTTAACATAATGTCAAATATATTTAAATCCATAATGTTAATCAACTTTTGCATTATTTATAATTTTGTAAGGACGCTGATACAATAATTCGTGTTTTTTGTTGAAACATTACGGTCCTGAATTGTTGACCGTATCGCAGTAATGGCTACAAATTAGCTCTGAATTTTTGTGACGCAAATAACTAATCTATTATTGATATATGCATTTTTATTGAAGATACACCACTTTAAATTACTAATAAGACAGGGCACATATTTTCTTATTTAATTTCTTTGATTCCGACTTTCAAAGTAGATAATCGGCAAATTGACATCCGACAAATAAAATTCCTTTATTTATGTCTCATTTTTGCCTTTTTATATTGAGAAAGTGCACAAGGGCACAGTTACGACCATGCCGTGATCAAAGACGTATAACTAATATCATTTTTTTCATAGTTTTGTCATTCATCTTCATTTTTTTTTTTTAATTAGATTAGCATTTAATTAGACGTTTGGGCCCCAAGTAGCAGTTATTAATTAGAAAACGAACGATTCAAAGTTAAACCTTAGATCACTCTATTGTCCAAACTATTTACTTTATATAAATGCTTTCCCAGCATCTTTTATCGGAAATGTCATGCTCTACAAAGTTGGTCCCATCAATTTTTCATCTATCTAGCTTAGTTTTATAAGTCAATGTAAGAAAAGGCAGTGTGTGCGACCATTCCCTAAATTCAATTTTTTGCTTTTATTCTTAACATTTAAAGGTTGAAAAATGAAGGGTTACAACTAATTTTAGAATAATTCGAACTGCATATTGTTTCTATATGTATTTGGTTCATTATTCTAAGACTAGTTGAATCCATCGAAATTTCGACGGATGCATTTTAATAAGTACGAGATTCCTACAGCGAGAATTTAGCTACAACCTATAACACGTCCGAAACGTCGAATGTTCATGATTTGTAACTAAAAATTCCTATTAAACGACAACATCCTGGATATCGAAAGTTAGATAGTTCCATTCATTAGTTAAGTTAAGTTCCTTTTAATAGTCAGACAGTCCCATTATTTTATGTCATAAGAGGTGATAGGTCCATAAAATTACCTTACAAACCTACCTATACGCTAGCAGGTTAGCACCATAGATACGTAGAACATTATTATTGTAGTGAACGTGTAGGTGTCCGAGGGCGGCGCGTTTGATCTCGACCGATCGATGCCGAACAATAGACACTCGAGAATATTCTGTTGTCATAACAAATTGTTTTCTTTGTAAAGCGGTCGAAATATATTCGCCTGTTTTCTAGTAATTTCTTTCGGTAAATATATACCCTCATCTACGGGTCAGCGAGACAGTTGATTTCTGGACGCGTAATATAAACATTCAACGGCGAGATACAAAGTGATATAAATCAAATGCAGATAAAGAAGTTTTTAAAGTATGACATGTTTTCGTTACCATATTTAACCCTCTGTACCGGCGGGAAAGGCGCAGTTGTATGTTTAATTTTTATTGCTATTTGATTATCAAAAAATAGTAATTGAAAAGCTTTTTGTTTGATGAATCTTTACAAAAGTTCATGCTGCACTGGGCTTAATTCTCTCGAAAACAAAGGCATAGATAGCGATGCAGTAAAACTACCTTCTCTTTTTTTTTTGTTGACGAATAAACAGTTAAGTGCTGATTTAAAAAATCGCATATACCAACATCAAGTGCTCTAGCTATTTGCGGTCAGAGAATACATTTTCATTGGCTTAATGAAAGTCAGTACGTTATCTACTTCAATTTCTTCTTCAAAGCGCGAATGTTGCTCAAACAAACTCAACGTCCGTCGACCATGCATACGGTCATTATTGAATCAACATTAACGGACAGAGCATTAGTTGACGGAAATTATAGTGTTATACAGGGTGTTATGAATATTGTCGGCATCAATTGGTAGATAACAATAACTGACGTAACTTGTACTACACTTAATCTACAACTACTTGGTTAAAGTCGCTTCTGAACAGGAACGGATCCATACGGAAGGATCATCATATCTTTTCTCCCAGTACCTACGAGGGTGTATCAAATATGAACGGGATTAGTTTTGTAAAGATTAGAACTACATTTAATTAGACTTCGATATATTTTTCTACATAATCTCCCGCCCTTTAAATACATTTTCCCATGGGATTGAGAGTTTTTTTATGCCATCGTCGTAGAAATTCATTGGACGTTCTTGTAACTATTGGAGCACAAATACTTCCACTGTGTCGTTCTCGTGGAAACGTTGGCCTCCAAGCTATTCTTTCAAGGGCCCAAAAAGATGGAAGTCCAAAGGGGCAAAGTCGGGCTATATAGCGAATGTTCCAGTGTTTCCCAGCATACTACATCCAATTTTTGCCTTGTGGCATTGGAAGAATGAGGCCTGGAGTTGTCATGCAAAATATAGCTTCTTTCTTTTCCTTTGAAATAGCAATTTCAGGATATCCGGTAGATCACAATAATATTGCGCAGTAATCGTGCGTCGATCATGGAGAAAGTCAACATGAAAAGCATCATTCTGATTAAAAAACACTGCTGCCATTACCTTTCTAGCCGACAAGCACGTTTTTGCCTTTATTGGTCCCTTCTCGCCGCTTTTTCTCTACTCCATACTTGCCTGCTTCGACTCAGGCGTATAGTGGTACACCCATGTTTCGTCACAGGTGACGATACGATTTAAAAATGCTTCACCCTTCTGATGGAATCGATTGAAGTGTCGCTGCGAATCTAGTGGACACTTTGCGCATTGTCAGGTCATCTGTCACGATCCTGTGGACACTCCCGTAGCTGATGGTCAATTCATCAACGCTTTCCCAGAGAGTTATGTGTCGATTTCCCTTAATGGGATTTCGTTCACACTTGTCCTTGGGCAGCGAGCATCTATCTTTCTCATCCTCAACCTTTTCACGGCCTTCAGAAAATTCCTTGTACCTTACAAACATCCGAGTTCTTGAGAGGGTGTTGTCCCCAAACTGTGCCTGCAATCGCCGCAAATTTCTGTTGGATTCACCCCCTCCTTGACCAAAAACTTAATAATAATCCGTTGCTCCACGGAGACATGAACTTCTGCTTCGCTCATTGTTTCTTTTCATATTAAAGCGACTCGAGCGAATTATGGCTGGTCCTTCCTTCTCCCTGGCGGTACAGGCCATCTTCGCATCTACTACAACCAGGTCACTGAACTGTCCTGTCCGTAATTTAAAAAAGAATAAGTCCCTTTTATATTTGATACACCCACGTACTTATTATTTCTGATTAATCGATAATAAGATGAAATAGATTTAATTTTAATATCGATACTAAATGAGATTATAAAAATAAAATGTCAAATCGTTTTATAGCTGGTATATCGTCATATACTGGTTTGAGATGGGCCTTATGAAGGAATCTACTACTACGTAGCTGATACATGTAATAATCACACATACCAAACATTAAATTCTTAATCAGTACTGTATTGGAACTAGCAAACAAGGATGGCAATTTTGAGCTTATTAGTTTTCATCAGTACGGTATAGACAGTTTCATAAATCACCGACCAAACTGATATTTCCCGCAAAAGCAAGTTGTTGTAATATAAAGTTACTAGTTAAACCGCCGGTGATGGTGGATAGGAGTTACGTTTTAATCACGGTGATCCTCCTTACCGTTGCTTAGTCTAATTCCGTGGTGCATGGCATTTAAACACGAAACCACAATAAGATAAACATATACATACTGCCAACATTTTCTACCCAAAATTGTTATGCCACAAATTAATTATATCATTACGAACGTAATATTTTTAATTAACATCAATAAATCAGTTTTATTGCTTTTCGTTACAATGAAAATATCGGAGAACTTTAAATGCAATCACATTAATTGTTACAATAGGTGATTTAACCTTAACCTTGGCCTTTATCTATTGACATTTAAATACGCCCAACACGTCAAAGTATTCACGATTTTTAATGCAAAATTACAATTTAACAAGACAAACAAGCATGTGGCACAGTTCAATCTTTTAGTTAGACGTATTAATAATACTTTCCATTACAAACGTACCAACAATAACAATTAGAACTTTATTATGTAGTAATGATGACTTTTTACGTAGATTCTGTTGATAAAGTTGGTTCTTTAAACCAAACGCCTGTTATATGTTATGTATAAAAATCAGTAATTTTTAAAAGATGTACCAACTATAAAACAAATGGAAGTTTTAAACATTCATTAAATTTTAGTTTTAAGTTGTTTTTAGATTATATGAATAGTATATACCAGTGGAATATTAAAAATAAGTATAAATGATTGTAAATATTTGCAAAATACGTCACTAAAGACGATTTCATCGGCTACGAAGTGACTTCTTACCTATTATTTTCAATTGAAACATTTAAAAGCGTTTTTTTGTGATTAATCATATTTAAAAGATGTTTCAAAATTTTCCAACCGCAAATTCTATTAATAGTATTAAATATGACTTTTTACATTTTTTTTGGTTTCATTTTATTGTGTTGACATAAAGGATTTTACGCAAAAAAAATCTTGTATGGTTTACACGATTCACAAAAGAATGTTTATGTACTTCACTTTTTAATTATTGTTTACAAAATTGCAATTTTCTTAGCAATTAAAGCACTAACCTATTAAAAAATACAATAGTAGCTAAAGGTGTTCTTCGAAATAATTTATTTGATCCTTTTTCTATATTTGATAGCAGTAATAATATTCCAATGCCGAATTCTTTTTCCTCGTTTATAAAACAAATATACCCTTCAATCATATTTGAATTTTTTAGGCAATTTTGCTTGAATTGTTTTGTTTGTTACTTTCTTTATGAGATGAATCAAATATGGAATTTTTGAGACAATAGTACAGTGTACCTACGATAAATTGAAAAGACCTGTGTAGAAATTCTTTTTTCCTGCGAACCAAACTGTCAGTTCATTAAAAAGCTATTGCGTCATGAGTTATATATACATAAATAAAAATTCGTGTTTTTTAATAATAGGTTATATTGTATAGATTGTTGATTTTTAAATGAAAAATTACAGAACCATTAGATTTGTATCACTGTAATAAACAAATTAATTGAAGAAAAAATCGATTTATGAGTATTACATTCGATACTTGAAACCATCTGCGTCATTTGATTTAGTTAATTTATATTAAAAAAATGGGCTAAATAATTTAACACAAGATCCTGTTTCTTCTACGTGTTCACCTAGCCGTAAAAAAGTGATTTATGAAAGAATGTTATTAAAAATTTCGAAAAAAGTGAAAATTGTTGCCATTGTTTTTCCATTATTTCACCAAAAATCCTACCTATTTTTCACAACTAATGATCTGGACCTTGACAGATCTGTTTTACATTGATTTATGACTCACATTTATATTTAATTAACAGTTTGTTAGGAATCTAATGATTTAAAGCATTAAAAATATTTAATTACATTTATAAATAGCCTACCTTTCTTCTTTTAAAAAATTTTGACTCTTAATATTATTAATTAACGCCAGGCAAAGATTAAAGCGACATTGACTGAAGTTTAAGAAATAAACAATACAAAAAAGATAAAATGTTAAACACATTAGACTGACCTTAAAAATATACAAAATTGTGAACATTATCCAACAATATGAAGACAAATATCTTGATGAACCTGTTCGTTTTACATAATTAGGACAAAGCAATAACATTGCTGAATGTTGCATAGGTAAATAGTAAATATAATTGACATTAATGATAACTAAAATGTAATTGGTTCATTACGATTAATTTATTGCCTACTACCACTTTGTAACAGTTTTACTGGTACGTTTTAATTCGGGTAATGGCCTTGATCTTATTTCTTCATTTTCGTTTTAATCATTACAGTTTATTTGTAGTTAGGTAATATTAAAGTTTATTTGTCACTTCTTTACACTAACAAATTCGTATTTAAGGGTTTTGTAATAGTAGTAAATATGTTGTCTAGATTGTGAAGTTCATTTTCTCAAATCAATTTTAAAAATGTAACATCAATCGTGCCAAAAGAATTACCAGCAGATTAATTTAAATTATTTTTGTACACTGTCATTGACTGCCTAACCGCACTTCAGCCAACCGAGGAAAAAATAATTTTGTCGATTATAACGCCATTTGCCAAAATCAAAATCAAATAAAAAATAGGTATAATCAAATGATTAAAATAAAACAAACTTGGTAAGTTTCACAACATATATTAGAAAATCTCTGACACGTGTTTCGGTTGTTACACCATTATCGAAGAGTTTAGGACTGAAGGTACATAAGGTATTTACAATCTATTTACGTTGTTTATTATCTATCAGTTGTGTCGCTTTTAATAGAGGGGAAACCCCAAAATCTGCTTGATCGTTCGTAATCGGTAGGTCGTTTATGAGGACTAGATTTATTTCTAAGATTTATAGGTAGTTTAGCGGTTTACCTCTGTTTTAGTTGTGTATAAGTTTTGCGTTATTGGTATCTAACGAATGTTTCAGGGTTATGCAATTTTTTATAGATTTTTCATGTTTATCTACGCGTTTTTTAAGAGCCCGTTCAGTCTGTCCAATATAAATATAACTAACTCCCTACTATTAAAAAATAGGTAGTTTCTGCGAATCTACAATCAAAAAGTGAGGGTTCCTATTTAATATTTTACATTTCCCCCCTGCTCTACTTACCGGGGTTGGGAAGAGTTACCAATTTTGGTATTATTTGATATATTTTTGAAAAATATCAGACGTGTTTTTTTAATTTCCGATCTAGATTTTTCGACACCATGTATGAAATTGTCTTTAACGAAAATATAAACAGTTTTTTTTTATTCATATCGTTTGTTGTAAGAAACACTTGTGGACCACTTTATTATAGAAGGTGTGCCGGCTCCTTTAATAGTTTTATTTTTGTTGGATATTAAACCTCACTTTCTATTATTATTATTTAACGAGATTCTGTCTTTTGTGCTGCCTCATATTAGAACGAACAAATAAGCTGGATATAAAGTTAGGTATTACTTACGTTTATCCTGCCTGACTAAACCTAAAACTTAAATAAAACAAATATAATTTTTTTTTCTTAATCAATTACAGTTCATAATAAGTAGCAATAATATTTATACAGATGGCGTCTATATTTATTAACCTACAACTCTCAAATGTAGCTTACATTGTATTTGGTAAATAACAAGAAAGTTGATTGTGCCGTTGGCAGTGAAGGTTCGTGTTGAAGAAGCGGTTATTCTGCAAACGTATACTCAATTATTTTTTGAAAATTCGTTCGATCGTTTTTATATAATTAATTTTTCAATTAAAAGAGTCGATACAGTTGTAAATAATGTTGAGACATATAATTTAAAGGGAAGGTCTTGATTCTATTCGAAATTTTAAAGTATCTAACAGTTTCTGTTGTTGCAACAATTTCTAAGAAGTTTTTATTTCCTTAATGTTTACGTTAAATTATTTTATGTTAAGAATTTCAAAAGGTCTAATAAACCATTTAATTTTCTAGTTATTATCTAGATAAATAATAATTGGCTCTGTTCTAAGTTGTTTATTTTCAGATGTAGGGTAAGCTATGCAAGTAGTTGTCAATACCCTAGCTGTATTGAATGCAGCTCACTGACTCGTATGATTCGCGACTTGATACTAGAAAATGATGGTGTAGAGGGGAACGGGGCGGGATTCCGAAACAGTTGACAGAGCTGCTTTTGAACAAGCACATCTTTCGCATAAATATCGAATTGTTTTGGCAATTTTGCATGATCATATACCAGCCGCCTCTGGCTGATACCATCGAAATTGGAAAGGATCTATCAGTTTTTATTGTTACAACAATTTCTAAAAAAAAATTATTTCCTTAATGTTTACGTTAAATTATTTTATGTTAAGAATTTCAAAAGGTCTAATAAACCATTTAAATTTCTACAGTCGTTTTATAGATAAATAAAAAGTGGCTCTGTTCTAAGTCGTTCATTTTCAGATGTAGGGTAAGCTATGCAAGTAGTTGTCAATACCCTAGCTGTAATGAATACAGCTCACTGACTCGTATGATTCGCGACTTGATACTAGAAAGTGATGGTGTAGAGGGGAGCGGGGCGGGATTCCGAAACAGTTGACAGAGCTGCTTTTGAACAAGCACATCTTTCGCATAAATATCGAATTGTTTTGGCAATTTTGCACGATCATATACCAGCCGCCTCTGGCTGATACCATCGAAATTGGAAAGGATCTATCAGTTTTTATTGTTACAACAATTTCTAAAAAAAAATTATTTCCTTAATGTTTACGTTAAATTATTTTATGTTAAGAATTTCAAAAGGTCTAATAAACCATTTAAATTTCTACAGTCGTTTTATAGATAAATAAAAAGTGGCTCTGTTCTAAGTCGTTCATTTTCAGATGTAGGGTAAGCTATGCAAGTAGTTGTCAATACCCTAGCTGTAATGAATACAGCTCACTGACTCGTATGATTCGCGACTTGATACTAGAAAGTGATGGTGTAGAGGGGAGCGGGGCGGGATTCCGAAACAGTTGACAGAGCTGCTTTTGAACAAGCACATCTTTCGCATAAATATCGAATTGTTTTGGCAATTTTGCACGATCATATACCAGCCGCCTCTGGCTGATACCATCGAAATTGGAAAGGATCTATCAGTTTTTATTGTTACAACAATTTCTAAAAAAAAATTATTCCCTTAATGTTTACGTTAAATTATTTTATGTTAAGAATTTCAAAAGGTGTAATAAACCATTTAAATTTCTACAGTCGTTTTATAGATAAATAAAAAGTGGCTCTGTTCTAAGTTGTTTATTTTCAGATGTAGGGTAAGCTATGCAAGTAGTTGTCAATACCCTAGCTGTATTGAATGCAGCTCACTGACTCGTATGATTCGCGACTTGATACTAGAAAATGATGGTGTAGAGGGGAACGGGGCGGGATTCCGAAACAGTTGACAGAGCTGCTTTTGAACAAGCACATCTTTCGCATAAATATCGAATTGTTTTGGCAATTTTGCACGATCATATACCAGCCGCCTCTGGCTGATACCATCGAAATTGGAAAGGATCTATCAGTTTTTATTGTTACAACAATTTCTAAAAAAAAAATTATTTCCTTAATGTTTACGTTAAATTATTTTATGTTAAGAATTTCAAAAGGTCTAATAAACCATTTAAATTTCTACAGTCGTTTTATAGATAAATAAAAAGTGGCTCTGTTCTAAGTCGTTCATTTTCAGATGTAGGGTAAGCTAGGCAAGTAGTTGTCAATACCCTAGCTGTATTGAATGCAGCTCACTGACTAGTATGATTCGCGACTTGATACTAGAAAATGATGGTGTAGAGGGGAACGGGGCGGGATTCCGAAACAGTTGACAGAGCTGCTTTTGAACAAGCATATATTTCACATAAATATCGAATTGTTTTCGTAATTTTTCACCACCATATACCAGCCGCCTCTGGCTGATACCATCGAAATTGGAAAGGATCTATCAGTTTTTGTTGTTACAACAATTTCTAAAAAAAAAATTATTTCGTTAATTTTTACGTTAAATTATTTTATGTTAAGAATTTCAAAAGGTCTAATAAACCATTTAATTTTCTAGTTATTATCTAGATAAATAATAATTGGCTCTGTTCTAAGTTGTTTATTTTCAGATGTAGGGTAAGCTATGCAAGTAGTTGTCAATACCCTAGCTGTATTGAATGCAGCTCACTGACTCGTATGATTCGCGACTTTATACTAGAGAATGATGGTGTAGAGGGGAGCGGGGCGGGATTCCGAAGCAGTTCACAGAACTGCTTTTGAACAAGCACATCTTTCACATAAATATCGAATTGTTTTGGCAATTTTTCACCATCATATACCAGCCGTTCCTGACTGATTCTATTACTTTTTGTATTGGTTCGTACAAACTATGTTGATGACGTAAAATTAATCCCATCTATCAATAATAAATAGTGCGAGATCTGTTCTTAAAATTTTGAAATAATCTTTTGCATTAGAACATTTTGATACTCTAGAAATAATACTTCTTTGTTTGAAATTCTCAGTGGATTTCTCATTTTCAATATCGGACCATTAATTTACTTCCTTTCTTTCGTTATGTACGCAGCTTTTAATTAGAATTACTACTTACTAATTTTGCGTTACAACATAGAAGCGTGTTAAAATACAAAGTTGAATATTTAAACATTTTCAAACACCGCAACTCTGTAACAACACGTATAGGTATCATTCTCAAAGTCAAGGCTAAAACGATAAAAAATTGTTTATGGTTAACACTGATTAACGATATTTCTACAACTAAAATTTATTCAACGTAACAGTTATTATTATTGCTGCAGTTATCCGTTTTTGGACGAAGGACGTTTTTGTTCCGAGCTCTAAATGGTGTTGATTGAACCCACACTGTTGCAATTAGCGAACAACCGTATATAGATGGAAGTGTGCCCATATTAATTTAATTATTCTTTTGCGGATGAGTATATATAATATAAATATAACTCTGATGGCACATTAAACTTTTTCGACAGCATTATAATTAATTATACATACATAACTAATGTTAACTAGATTTATTTAACACGGTAATTAATCAAACGATTTATAGCTAATGTTTTATGGTGTTAAGAAACTTTTATCTATTTATTTCTTGCTTTGACTACCCTTTGCAGTGTTTATTTATCTTTCACTCAATTTTTTACAATGGATATAAAATTTTTACAATATTTCATTCAAATTATTACAGGTTATGTCCCAAAATTTTTATCACCAAAAGATAATATTTTTCGACGACTTTCCCTTAAGTAAAGAAAAACTAGGGTATAAGTGAGAACTGAGACAAAAATTGGCGTATACATATGAAAAAGAACTCAGTTTTTTTATCTATATTTTGGAAAATAAATAAACATAAACGTATAGTCTAAAGATGACATAATTTGATGCCTCAGAAGTTACAAGACAGGTGACTAGACTTTTGTCAATATGATAACCCAAAAGAAGGAGTTACCTACATAGGTCAAGAAAAACGTGTCTTGTTAGAGTCGTAGCAAACGTAAAAGAGTCTTGTTACTGTCATTACATATACAGTCTATTTCTTTAACAGTGTTAAAATGCGCAGTTCCTGACATTGAATGCTTGCACAAAAAGCTCGGTTACACGTGTACAAAGCCGCGGGTAAGACACTGTAATAATTGTAGTATTAATTGGAAATGTTTGTGACAATTACAAAACAATTATGCTTAGTTTTGTTTTTTCGTTTTGGTAAACAAATTAAAGCGCATGATTAATGTTTACCCGTAGAATGGATTTTTTTAACGCTTTAGGTAAAATAAGAAAATCTCCACACTATCTATCTGCTTTACAGCGTAATAAAAATTTGTTGGAATTTTGCGCACGTAAAGAGCATAAAACAAAAATGATTTGGTGAACTTGGTAGTTTGTGTCAACAATGTAACGCGACAACAATCGGAAATGATGTGACAACGTAATAACCACATCAGACTGGCAAACACAGAGACTTCTTCCCTATCATCCCCTTCCTTGTCTCCCAGTATCACTCCACCACAACCTTTATCCCACAGAGGTTCCCTGTCGAGAACAGCCCTCGGTAATTGCTCCAGTCCATCCCTCTTAATGACCTCCCCACCTCAACAGGAAGAAACCGAAGCAGCACCCCCACTGCCCAGGACCCTATCAACTTCATTTTTGAGAATTAAAAATCGTAGTTCCTTCTGGGAAAAAATATGGCAAGACAGAAGCAAACGAGATGTGTAAGTTTATCAATGTATTGAAATAAAAAATACAGGAATTTTGACAAACACTATTACGCATACTATTTTACAATTTAAAAATTATATATACTGATACTTACCCACGATGACGGTAAAGTCAAAAGAGTTGACTACAATACATCTGATAAAATCAATTTTTGCAACTTTGTCTTCGTACTTAAAATTCAAGATGTTAACAGTTTGTAAATTTTGTAATATGTTGACATTTCATTAATGGATATTCTCGGAGCCCATCTGAAACAGAACAACTAACCTGAGGGGCGTAGCCGAAGTTGGCACCAAATTATAACTGACCAAAAAAGGTACAACTGATCTAGCCACTGACCAAAAAGGGTTTTTGAAAAGGTACAACGGATTGTGCCACTAACACCTAATAGGTAGAATTTATTCTAATGAGAAAGGAAATTACTTTATTGATATTTTATGACATTTATTTAACAGTAATTAATAAGGATAGAAGTTTAAATTAAAATCCTTTAAAATTTTGGATTTTAAAAGATTAAAAAATTTTTCGTATGTTTGTTATTGTTTATTTCCCAATAAACCTGGTGGCAAGACTGTTTGTTTACTTTTAAAACCCCAATTTTGTAGCAGGTAGATCTTTATTTTTAGTGGCAACTTCGGTCCTACCGAACCTGAGCCATGTGAAAAAACTCCAGAAAAGTAAAAACCGTAACATTTAAAAACAACTACTTCTTATATTAAACATTTGACATTCTCTTCTTGTAATTTTATTACATTCTCCTTGAAAAGTAAGTAAATAAATAATTTATAAAAGTTGAGACTGTTAGCTCTTGGTGAAACATTTTTTTAAAAAAGTAGTATTAAAATATAAATTACTAACAAATTACCAGGTCGATCTTCGCAACAACAATCCCCTCCTCAACCCCAACCCAATTTTAAAGTCGAAACAATACATAAGTGTAATTAGTAAGAACATTTGTCACTAGTTTGTTACTCCTGAAGATGTCTTCAGAAAGCTAAATACAACAACAGTTATCACTTAAATTATTGTCGGCATCTGAGTACCTACTATAATAAATTGTTAATTTCAATTTTGCTGCAATATTTATATTTATAAGTTATATAAAGAAAGGGTTTAAAACTGCTAATGCTAATGGTTTTAAGTGGAAACAGGTCAGGATTATTTCAAAATGTTCAAATTGAACACTCAATATAACAACTGTATAAAAAAAAAACTTTTTTGTGGTTCATTCCCACCAGCTACTCGTGCTGGTGGGCGGGCAGTCCCTCCATCCTACACTGATGTGCAAAGCCGAAGGGTAGGGCGTAAGGCCCTCTTCAGGCTCCTTGCAGGAACTGTGGGAATGGGTGAGTGGTGTAGTTAGGGAGAGAAAGATGAGACGGACGAAATGAAGACAGAAGAGAAGTGAACAATTCTATGCGGAATATTACTGCCCCAGCATTTGCCTAAGTGATCCAAGGAAACCACAAAAAGCTTGGACCAGAGCAGCCGCACCCGAGTTCGAACCGGTGACCTCCTGAATGCTAAGCAATGATCTACAGCACTAGACCACGTCGCTCGGTAGCTGTATAAACCAATTACATAACTAACAACTGACCTACTCCTACTACCTACGGTTATAATTTTAAAGCTCCTAAAACTCGTTATTATGAAAGATAATAATATTTATGTAAGATAATTTTTTTATCAAGTATTTTCAATAATTCCTAAATATCTCAGAAATAAACAGCATTTGGAAAATCTTATTGTTGAATTGAATTGTAAAAATGTATAGGGTTTGACAATGAAATATTTAAAGAATTTTTAGTAGGGGTAAATTTAGATACATTAATACGATATTAATTATTGAATTAATTTGAGTTAATAAATAGAATAGAAATATTTCAAGGGATTATAGGAAAGTACAGAGGTAATAAAGTAATTTGTAAGGAGATGAATAGATGTCGAAGTAATATTGTTAGTTGTAAAGAGAAGAATAGCTCCAGATGTTTAAGTAAGAATAAAGACATTTTATACATATTTACATATTCTGTTATATACAGGGTGTTTTTATTTTATTGATGTTGGTCGCTACAAATTAAATAATTAATATCGTATTAATGTATTTATATACAGGGTTTTCCATTTGAACCAGAATGTTAGCGGTATAAAATTATTTAAGTTGGAAAGACCACGTTCCGGTTATGCCGGAAGCCAAATTTTTATTATTCGATTGCTATTATATATTAAGATGTGTCTGATAGGTCCCTTATAAGAATCACCCTGTATGGTTGTCTCTTATTAACTCTTTTGTTTCGCATACCCTTTCGTGTGGTGTGTCGTAATTAACGATATCTAAATTTTTCGGCCATAAATCCACAAAATCAGGGAAAACACTAATTGATACTAACGTTTGATAAGAACTTCTAATTAAAATTATTTCTATTATGTTGGATCGATTGCTTTGACAGATATAGGAAACCAAGTTATCACTCAAAGGAACTTAACGTTAATGGGTTTTTGATCGTGACGAACAACTTTGCAGATCTAATATCAGTTTTGATGTTTTGTTGAACATTATTAATTATCTTTACAAAATAATTAAACAAAGAAAACGGAATTAACAACGTCTGAATGGGAAACCTGGAAGTTTGGGTTCATTGTGATAATATTTTACTCCTTAAATTCGTCATTATATTAGGTGTACAAATATGAAAGTTCGTTTTTTTACGATTCAATAAATTAAATTTCCAAAAAATTTTCAAGTAAACTTTTATTAACAATAATAACCATTATTAACAACAACATTGTTCCAATTTATGAGCAACTTATGGATTCCATCAAAAAAGAATTTCGGCTGTTCCGATGCAATCCATTCATCGAGCCATTTTTTAACTTCTTCATGTTTTATAAACTTCTGCTCCGCCAATCCGTGAGCCATCGACCGAAACAAGTGATAATCGGAGGAGAGTAGGGCGGGTGGGGTAAGACTTCCCATTTCAGGTCTTTTATGGTGTTTCTAACCGATTCTGCAACATGAGATCTGGCGTTGTCGTGAAGCAATATCGGGCACTCGTGTCTTGTGGTCCATTCTGGTCGTTTTGCTTCAACTTCTCGGTTCAGATTGATTAATTGATATTTATAACGAGCCGCCGTAACTGTTTCACCAGGTTTGAGAAGTTGGTAATACAAAATACCCTTCTGATCCCACCATATGCAGAGTAACACCTTCTTTCCATGGATGTTGGGCTTCGGAGTCAACTTCGGCGCCTCTCCTGGGTCCGTCTATGATCTCTTTCGTTTTGGATTATCGAAATAGATCCACTTTTCATCACCAGTGATGATTCGATGCATGAATGACTTGCGTTCTTGCCGTTCAAATAAAAGTTCACACATCGTTCTTCGATTTTCTTGCTGGCGTTCAGTCAGTTCATGCAGCACCCATCGTCCTTCCTTCTGGATCTTGCCTATGTCATTCAAACGGTTCGAAATTGTTTGCTGCGTCACACCTAACGCGTCAGCTAATTGTTGCTGCGTTTGGGCATCATCTTCATCGAACAAGGCTTGCAAATCATGGTCTTCAAATTGCTTCGGTGGTCTATCGCGGGGCTTGTTGCTCAGGTCAAAATTGCCTTCTTTGAACCTCTTAAACCATTTTTGACAGGCTCTAGCAGTAATCGCATCTTCACCATAAACTTCAGCAATCATTTTGTGAGCTTCAACGGCATTCTTCTTCCAATTAAACATGAACAAAAGAACAAATGCTCTTTTTTTGGCGATTCTGTCGTCATTTATAAAATTGTCTTAAAATTTTATATGCAAACCTTTTGTAAAAATTCAAGAAGCATTAGATAGCGCTTTAAACACTCTACAAGATAGATACAAACACAAGTTAAAAAAAACAGGTTTATTCACAAAAAAATATTAGATAAAGTAAAACGAACTTTCATATTTGTACACCTAATAGCTATTATTCGATATTTCATAAAGCGGAAAAGAATTATATAGATAGAGTAATTAATAAATAGAAAAACAATATGTAGATAAGTATGATCGTAATTGAAACAGTGATTAACTTATTTTTAATCATTTTTTATGTATTTGATCAACATTAGCAATTGTAATTTAGACTCTTTTATTTTCAATGTAGCGTTCTCGTCGATTTTATGTCGAGTGTAATGTATTTCCCAATCAAAGGGTTTTTAAAATTCACACGTGTATTTTTATTCTCGTTTCTGGAGAATATTCTTTTCGCTATATGCGTCAATCTGCCAACGTGAAAACGCCGATTTTCCTTTCTAATTTACGAACGATTTCAATTTTATTACGAACCACTCGTACCTGTATACGCTAGAATAAATCGACAAGGGAGATTATGCGCTCGTCATGCTTTATAAACACATCGGACGAATAACGACAAATTTTCATCGGTACCACGGTAACATTTTTACCAGTGAAGCTATTATTTTAATTGAGGTTCAATAAATTATTTAAATAATTTCCATCACATAAAAGTATATCCCGAAATTTTAGTAATTGAAAAATCATCTAGCATCCAAATTATTTATTTATAAATTACATGTTTACTCATAATAAACTATATAAACTGATTAATTGCAATGGCCGGTGTTAAATATAAAGTCAGCTCTTAGAAAAGAATGATTACACCCAACAGAAACACCAAACCCTCTGTACGATTTTAAATAAATTCTGATGCATATGTAATTAATAATCTTTTTAGTGATTTTTAAATAAGCCTTTGATATCATTCATTCAACACCAACCATATGAAATAAAATTTACAGATAAATATCTAAAATTATATTTCCAGCCTCGTTCCTAAGATCACAAAACTTCTTACCACGTAGTAATCTCTAAGCCTGTTGGAGTGCACGAATTTTAGAGAGCCGAACTAAAAAAGAGGGTGATAACCCCGTTTGCTCCCTTTGTACTCATATGGAATTTTCGTTTATTTCTATTATATAGTAAAAAATTAATTTTTGTGTGTATAAATAAAATACAACATTTTTTGTCACACACCGAAGATACAGAATAAATCGAACTCATAAAACGTATCTATAATATACACAAACAATCACTGCCGTTCTGAAATTTTACAAAATCTTGTTGGTAAGAATCTCTTACAGTATTGCTTCGGAGTGTTATTAGGCCACTATCAAAGTGTTGTGTAGTATGGTAATAGATAAAATGTTCCAATTGTTAAATCATAATCATCAGTAAGGTAAAGAAAATGACCCCCCCCAAAATAATAAGTATCTCAAATTATTTTAGAAATGTGTTAAAGTAAAAGAGGACTGATATAAATGCTTAATAATAAGAATTAATTTTCCTGTTTTGACACATTTCTCGCAACACCCGTTTCTTAAAATGTGACTTTTTTTACACCGTTTATTTTGAGAAATTTAAGAACGCTGTATTAACATCATAAATAATCCATATGTGTATGTATTTATATGACATGTCATTACTAAGATTGTAACGTATATTTGATACTAAATTATTGGATACGTAGAATTTTTAAAGCAATAACTCGATCTTTTATCACATCATCACTAACATATGTAAAAATCACAATATTAAAGAAAATTAACTTAATAATAAAATAAATAAATTTAAAAAAATGAAAAAACGATAAAAGTTTCAAGAATTGTTTATTTGTAACACTACAGCCGTTTCGCTATACTATAGCTTCTTCAGGTGAAGATCTTTAAAATGAAAAAACGATAAAAGTTTCAAAAATTATTTATTTGTAACACCTTCTTCACCTGAAGAAGCTATAGTATAATATAATAGCATCTTTTCCGTTTCGTTAAACGGCTGTAGTGTTACAAATAAACAATTCTTGAATCTTTTATCGTTTTTTCATTTATTTTATTACTATGTATAAGTTTCATCAAGTGACTAGTGAAACAATCAACAAAATTGACTTAATTTTGGATAATGTATCATCTCAAAACACTTTAACGTTTTTTTGTAATAAACTGATACAAATATGTAGCCAGAATATCGTGTGTTCTTCATCATCTATTAAAAGGAAAATAACATAGGACCATTTAGTTTGGCGAGAAGATAGTACAATAGATTAGAGTTTCTAAAACGAAAATTACTAAGAGATAAATGAATAAACACTACTTTGTTTATTATCACTTTTTTATTTACAAATCCTTTTGACTATAGTTTCGACAAATAGCTTGTCATTGTCAACCAAAATAGCTTTAAAATATTATAGAAACATTAAGGGTATTGTGATGAATATATATGAATATTGTTGCCATGAATCCCTACTAAAAACAGGTAACAATACTAAAAGTCTGAAACTATTTACAAATCTAAACAAATAGCTTTTCTGATTTCTAAAATCTCATAATTGTCTAGTAACAGTTTAATCAATCCAATTACTAAGAGACCTTAAACATAAAGGTTACCTAATTGTATATGGAAAGTACAAAAATTTCGTATCTAAAATTGGGAACACACGTAAATATGCAGTATTAAAACTTAATTGTCTAATATCAAAATGTTTTTATCCGTAAAATGTATAAGAAATGATGAATATAAGATTTACATGTGCGACGTTTACATTGAAAAACAGGTTTTTTAAATTTGCAAGAGTGCTCTTTTTTACATTTGTGTATTTTCATGTCCTTTAAGGTAATAGGAAACATTTTTGCATTATATATACATACGTAACGTATTTTCATTACGATGCTAACATATCTGAGGTATGAAAGAATTGTTAAAAAATATTTATCACACAAAATAATTGAATAAAAGACTATCTAAAATTAGGCGTCTTTCCTATAGGGTTAGCTAAAAAAACTAATAAGTGAAGTAGAATCAGTAAAGTCAGTTTTTATCTTATCATATCCAAAACTGCCAGCCATCTTTTGATGCCTTCTCCTTATATATATTTTTTCAGTTGATTGACATGAATTTTATGTTTAAATTCAATGTCACCCTTGATGGAGCTCTCAACTATGCTTTACTTTGTCTCGTACTACATCCCTAAATGTATTTTCATCCAATTTAATCAATTACCCACAAAAACGATACTTCGAGGTTTGTTTACATCCATTGAAGAAAAAAGTGAACAGCGTATTAGCTTTTATATTGCATAAACAGCAAATTTTGCCTAAAAACATCCGTATCATCTAACATTATAAGAGAAAAGATACCCTTCATTTAAATTCAACCACTTATTATAAATTTCGGTTCCCATCTTAACAAGAATTGCTCAAAGGTGTAATATTGCAAAACTTTTGAGTACTTTAAAAAAGTGGCTGTTTTACTAGTCTCTATTATAATATGAGTGGTGTTTACAAATTTAAACTTCACATCAACATAATAGAGTCGTAGACTGGTTCATACGTCTATAATCTCAAAACTGTTTTCTTTACAGTAATTTAGTACCTATGCCCCTCTTTACTTCTGTTTCTGCTATGTTTGCAACTAGCCCTTCATAATCATGATGGCAAGATGTCCTACCATCATATGTCTACATTTGTTTATTGACTTCCATATTGCCCTTCGCAAGCACAGAAGTGATTTATTTTATTATTATAAAAGCAACTCCATCCTGCTCTAACCTTTGTCTTACGTCGACATATTTTTTCATCCTAATTTATGTAACGCTATTATGAATTTCATTTGTGCAATGATTCTGAAACATGATGTATTGTAAATTCAGTTAGAAGAAAACACAAGTTGGATAGTTTCACTAATTTATTGGCTAACTCGATAATGTTGTTTCGGTCCATAAGGACCATTATCAAGAGTATACTGTGTACTAAAATTACAAACTTATAACAAAATATTTATACCTACAGCCTACATAGGAGAAGTGGGGTTGAGTCGTTGTACATTTCAATCTGATTATCGACTAGGGTCTGTTTTTTGAATAAAGATTTTTTAATTTCTAAATTCTCAAATAATGGAAGCTTTTTTCTTATTTTAATATTATTCTGTAAAATTTTGGTTTTTGTTGTATCAAGATTGTGATCATTATCATTGCAATGCTCAGAGAAGCCGGTTTTTTTAATGTTTTTTATTTATGGAATAGATATGCTCATTAATTCTAGTGTTTAAGGCTTGCCCACGTTTTCCTATGTAGGTTTCATCACATTGGTCACAAAAAAATTTGGTAGATTCCGCTTTTTAAAAAGGGATCTGTTTTAGTTTTAAAGTTGTTGAACATATTTTTAAGATTGCGATTTATATAACTTCGTGGAAATCGAAAATCGGCGACTTTTTCTAGGTTTTCGTTTTATTAGCTCTAACCCTACTTGCACACCATTATTTTAGTTAAAATTTAAAGTAAAACTCAAAAATTAGTTTTCATTACATTTATTAAATGTCAGTGAACTGTTGTATAAAGGGTGCGAAACATTGCCAAGTGACATCAAATAAATATAATGGATATTAACTTTTGAGTTTTATTTTGAAGTGATAATGAATTATAAATTCTTGGATACTATTCACAATTTATTATACATGTACTCGATGTACATTTCGCCTGATCAAGGCAACATCAGGAGTAAAGCGATTACTAGAGATACAATGTTATACACAGTACATCTACATATATTGACCTAATTTAACAAATTGGGGTTGTTTCCAAACTCTAGTTGGTTGTTAATTAAATTTTTGATAAGGATAGCTTTTCTGATTTCTAAAATCCCATAATTGTCTAGAATTTTACTGCCTTTCTATTTCTATAATATTTTTAAGTTATTTTGGTTGAAAAAGTAATTATTATTAATGCAGTATGTGGCTAAACCTGACTGTTTCATAGTCCTACACACCGACTTAACTTAAGTGTCGGTAGTTTTCTTTTTCTTGTTGTTTGATATTGATTTGATTGTGGAATTGTTTGGCTGAGATGATAATGCGATTACGAAATATTCAGAAACAGTATATAAACTTTATTAAAAACGGAACGAAACTTTGAAAATATTGTTAAACTTGTGGAGAAAATTGAAATTAGAAATTAAATTGATTATGATTAATATAAATTGAAGATTGATTGGTGATGACTTGTAATTCGGTAGTACTTGTTCTCTTTTGATACTTTTTTGGTTATTAAAGATCTAAATTGTTAAGATGGAAAGTGAAATAATGTGTGGTTTAGACAGTTGATTGGACTGTAACGAATGTAAATTAGTGGCCATTAAAAAATAACGAAATTTGTTTTAAAAAGCGTGACGGACGCAACAATGAACTAACAGCGTCCTCCTTAAATGATGAATTACCATCAAAAAAGTTTAGAAGCTTTATTTCATATTTTAGTTCAACGTTGAATTCGTGCGTTAGGTGATGATATTATATGCTTACTTATCATACTACATGCTAAGACAGTTTGTGTGGTCTTTAGTCCCTTCTTTCACTATTTCATCCCTAAGTAATGTGGATGGAAACGTTCTCCTTTGCACCCTTTCCTGTTGCCAGATCAGAATGTAGTTGCATCATGCCTAAAAGATTATTTTTCCAATTACGGAGTATTTTATTCAGTTTATTTAGATATACTATAATGTTTACACTAGGCCACACCAGTTTATCCTAGAGTGTGCGTATTTATATCAGTACAAATCAGTTTGGACTAGCCTAAACTGGTTTATCCTATCGGGCTTTGGACAAATTAGTTTGGCCTAGGCCATACATATATAATTCACATATACGCTTGTAGTTTGTAACATTTCATCTATTACCATACCATTAAGTACAATTGCTCTGATTTACATTATAGAATTTTAAAACATATAACGTAATTGTAAACTATGAAACTTAGAATGTGTCATTCATTGACGCATTTAACACCTGTACAACGTTTATCCGAAGCAGATGCGAACGTTTTTAACACATTCTTGTTGTTGGAACAATTACATCAAGGCATCTACCGAAAATGCATTTAACCATTAAAAAAACACATTCAATTATTTTAACTCTCTCACTTCTTTAGGGTGTAAATTGAGTTTTAATTGATCAACATTTGTTGCTTTTGTATCAATTATAAAGGGGGGAGGGGGGAATTTTAATTTGAAGTCAAATTGGTTAATGTTTAAAAGAATATTTAAATCAGTAAGAATAATCAAGATAATTTTACTCACCAATAATTAGGAAATAATAAATATAATTATTTATCTACTTAGATGGGAGATGAAGGGCTGCGTGAACAAGTATAAATGTATTTGGCTGGCTGGCGACTGTGTAAAAGTGAGATGACGACAAACAGGCGTTCTCGCTTATAGGAAGTTATCACATGAAATAATAAAAACACTTACCGATCTGTTGACAAGATCATAAAATAATTAGGTACTCACCGGGGTTCCATCGGAACCCCTTGCCTCTGGATCATTTGCGAATTAATCTTCACCGTTCTAGTGGGATCCGTCAATCAGCAAATCGTATTAAATACCTGTAATCGCTCCCGCGCCTCCAGACGGGATACACACATTCTGTAGACCAACAGAGTAGATCAAGCCTAATCCCGTGCCGCTGTAGCACCATACCTACCCCACGCAAGCCAAGTCACCGTACTATAGGTATCACCGAAGATATATGTGTCTCTCCTGTACAATACTGGGGTGACAGATATTCGTGGCACTTTATCCACAATTCAACAACGACCTCTTATAAACATAACGGTCAATAATAACATGTTAACACAATCAGAACTTTCTCGAATAATGAATAACATATATATCAAATATATACAACCAGTAATCAGACTAGTAAACTAATAATTTACTAATGTAACGTAACGCATCGCATCGCAACGCTCGCAAAAGCAACCGCATCGCATCGTTAGCAAAACTCGTCACTGCATCGTGCATGACGTCTTCCGCCTTTTTGTTAATCGCCTTTTTAATGGAAAAGTTGACACACAAACACGTCATTCTTTGATGTCAAATCTCCGCGCCTTTAGTTTACGTCTTTCGTCTCTTTATGTACCAATAATTATTCTTATTTGAGTCTTATCTTTTTCTGCTTTCGTCTTTTTTATCATCGTTCTGCAACTGATTAATTAAATCTTAAATCCTCCAGCGACCCACGTAACGCTGTTCTACCCATCGGTAAAGTCCCTAAAAGTCCTGCCAATTTACAAACCGAGACAGCAGAATCTCATTAATAATATTAATAATAAGGTTAGTAAAATAAAAGAAAACAATGCCAAACCCACAAAACTAACAACTGATTATTTGTTCCCTAATTTTATGTGTTTGTTTATTATACAACAAAAAATATAAATGCTGAAAAAATATCATCGATACTTACGATAACGAATATTATTATTTATTTAGTCGCTTTTCATTACACATCCAGGCGCCTTCACCCAAATGGTTCAGAAACTAAGGCGTCTTTTATCTGTAAACAAAGTGCAAATAACAATTCATCAGATAAAAATGAATAGGAAATTTCAACAAATATAACGTAATCCTTAATAAAAATTATATATTTATTACTTTTAAGAGGAAATTGTATTGCATTATCTACTTAACCAGTGTATTAAATAGAGGACACAAATATTTCACAAAGCGACACTAGCTGCTCTAATGCTATCTATTTCTAAAAATACTTATGAACAAATTGATAAAAACTTCAAAAATTGTAAATTCAATTTGAGAAACATTAAGTTCATCGATCCTCTTCTGACTATGAATACACAGGTTAAAACACAAAAAGTTACAAAAAAAAACCAAACGCGCACTTCTTGCCGATATAACTTACAACACAAAGTCCAAATTTGACGTCAGAATTGCCTCGGAACGTCAGAATTTTGAAATATCCTAATCTCAAAACTAAAAAACTACAATTTTTTCTTTTTGTGAGCAAGATTATGTGAAGAGAAAGGACAAATCATTGAGAGTGGAGTCATTTCCGAAGTATATTTTATCTCTAACCTTAAAATTGCCCTAGCACATCATGATTTTGAAATATATTAACTTATATGCAAATGAAGCAAATTTGGCTTTTTAAATTGTATGATTAGTATATCTCGAAATTTTAATGTTCGTTATAGAAGTGTACATCAAAAATGATTATTGTTTTCTGAATCGGTTTCAATTTCCTAAAATACTGCTCTAGAAAAGGGGAGTACTTTTAAAAAGAGCCTTGTCGTGGTGCATTGAAAAACAAAATAGAAGAGGATAATTATTTTTGATGTACGTACGAGGGTGGATCAAATATAAACGAGCCGTTTTAAATTGCGCGCCGGATGTTTGTTCAAGGCGTATCCGTTCGTTAGGAACTTCAAGTGGGGATATTAGGTGGCACGGAAACGACGCATCGTATTGCTGCGTTCGCTTGGTTAATAGCTATCACAATGAGTGAGAAAGAGGTGCATAGGAGTGTTACACAACGAATTATAATTAAGTTTCTTACACGTGAAAACGTGAAACCAGCCGAAATTTTGCGCAGATTGCAAGCACGATTCACAATTCGGAAATGAAACGCTTTCGTGGCCACGTGTATAAAGAATTTAACGATGGGTGTAATTGTAATCGTGTCGAAAAAGTAAATCATCCTTGTCGTCCGCCTATCAGCATTTCGCCGGTTAACATTGCACGCGTTAGAAACCTTATTGAAGCACAGTGGCGTGGCGATCCACTGTACTTCAGCTATCAACTGAACTCGGCATCAGCTATGGGAGTGTCCAAAAATTGCAACTCGTTGGGTTCCAAAGTTGCTGAGCAAAAGTTCAAAAAGCTAACTCGAGCAGCTTCTCACTCGATTTATAGTGGAAGGTGAAATTTTTTTCCACAAAAGTGTAACCTGCGATGAGATGTGGGTACACCATTACACTTCAACATCAAAACGAGCAAGCATGGAGTGGCGGCGCAAAGATGAATCAAACCCAGTGAAGCCGAAAACACGACTGTCTGCAAGCAAAGCTTTAGCCATGGTTTTTTGGGAATGGAGAGGGGTGCTGGTCGATTTTTTGCACGAGCGAAGAACGATTAATGCAGCCTACTACTGTCTGTACGTACTACTGACTTCTCAGTCAGGTAAAACTTGCTTATCGCCGAATTTTATATATTATATTTGATTCTTCCTCGTATTTGATGGTGAACGCGAATCTGGTCACAGAAAGCTACAGAATATTCAAATTAAACAGATTAAATTGGCATTATTTGCATTTTGAGACCATACATTTCACAATATTGATGTGTAACGGCAATTGTAATTCAACGATAAAAGATACCTCTTAAATGACTCCTGTTTTGACCTTTTTAAGTTTTGAGATGACGATGTCTAAAAAAGTTGAGTCGCTGAGACAATTTCTAGGTCAGATTCGGAATCAACATCAGAAGGTACATTGAAATCTCTTGTCTTAGTTTCCTGGTCCATGTTGACCTGTGATATTAAATCACGATTGTATTATACTTATATTATATTTGATTCAAACATCATCAAACAGCGTAACTTTTATTAATTTTGATTAAAATTTATTGGTAGTTTCGTTTTTAGTTGATTATTATTATTTACAATAATCGCGTGAAAATATTACTGTCAGCTCCAATATGAAATTAAAATTATATGTAAATTCGAATACCTACATAATTATATATTTAGTTTCAGCTTCATTTATTGAAATTACATCTATAATTCACTCGTATCAAATGTTATACCCACAAAAAAATTAATTATAAAACAAATTTGAAAATTATCAACTCTGTATTCGTAGCAATATTTCATTATGTAATTTCCTAATGCTTTTGTATTGTTTTCGGGTGATCTATAAATATTATATTTAAACTTTTAATAGTGAAAAAGATGAGTAGATGAATTAAATACTGATTGAAGAAAAATGTGTACAATCGTTGAAACAAATAACCTCTGTCGCGGTCGGAAAAGAAGTGTTATTCAAAAATAGAAAATTAGCATGCAAACAGTAAAGGTTATTTCTTGGAAGAATGCAGAGGGTAGCGAGAAAGAAGCGGTAGTTTTATTAAGGATCGGGCAACGGTACTTTTTATGATTGACCGTTGCAGGCCATCGGCAACGAAGGGATAGAAATTTTAACTTGTAAATGAAAGAAAAGAAAAGAAAACTGTTTCTGCTAATTGAAAAAGGCAAGACAGTAGAATACAAGTTTGTAAAAAAGGCATGCTCACGGATATTAGCAACTTTACAGTACATATTTACATAAAATTTCTACAAGACAATTTACAATATATAACAGGTGGGCTGAAAAGTTCGTAGGCTGGCCTATAGATGGCACTACCAATATCAAATCCATATGATTTTTAGTTAGTCCTAACCTTCAAAAGAGGCGTATATAAATTTGACAGTTATTGCACTATTAGTAACTGAGTTATAGCATTTTTAGTGAAAGAACTTTTGTTACATTAAAAAAACGGATAAAAAGGAATTTGGTGTGTTAATAAAGCATTGCTTTTTGGGGAAAAATATATAGTTGAAACCAAGGCTTCTCTTAATAAACATTATTTGGACTTTGCACCAGGAATCTTAACCGTAGAAAAGTGGTTTGCTAAATTTAAACGAGGCGAAATGAGCACCTAGGACGATGCACGCAGTGGATGCCCCAAAGAGGCTGTTACCGACGAAAACATCAAAAAAGTCCACAAAATTATTTTTGATAACCGTAAATTGATGTTGATTGAGGTAGCTGAGACTCTAAAGATCTCAAAGGAACGTGTTGGTCATGGTCATATCGTGCATGAATATTTGGATATGCGAAAGCTCTGTACAAAGTGGCAATCGATCAAAAACAACAACCGATTAAATCGATGATTTTAAGCAGTGTTTGGAGCTGTTCAATCGTAATAAATCCGAATTTTTGTGTCGATATGTGACGATGGATGAAACATGGCTCCATCATTTCACAGCGACTATTACGTAGCGTTATTGGAGCGTTTAAAAGACGAAATCGAGAAAAAGAGGCCTCATTTGGAAAAAAAAGGAAAGTGCTATTTTATCAATACAATGCACTGTCACACACACAAATCAATGAAATTGATGGCAAAATTCCATGAATTGGGCTTCGAATTGCTTCTGCATCCACCATACTCTCTAGATCTGGCCACCAGCGACTTTTTTCTATTCTCGGACCTCAGGAGGATGCTCGCTGGACAGAAATTTTGCGCCGATGAAGAAGTAATCGGCGAAACTGAAGCCTATTGTGAGGCTAAAGACAAATCGTATTATAAAAATGGTATCGAAAAATTGTATGCCCGCTATAATCGTAAATCGTTGTATCGCCCTCGAAAGGAACATATTGAATAATAAAATCAAATTCTATCAAAAAATAATAATTTTTTCTATGCTAACATACGAACTTTTCAGCCCGCTTGTTATTCAGATCGCTACACTTTTCTTTTGTTCTTACTGTTTTTTGTAAACGAACGAAAAGAATGATGCCATTAATAAGTATTTAAAATGTATAAGGTATGATATAGATATAAGAAACAATTTGATATCCTTTTTGCGTCGTTTCGGTTCAAAGTTCAAAAACCTACACAGATTCTTGGATTGTTTTCGTCTTTTCTAACGAACGCGCACTTCAACTGTGTGAACATTCCATCGATAATTTATGGGAACCAGAGAATTAATTTGCATATAAAACTAGTCATGTTTTTCTACTGAACGTGTAAAGCTTCCTTCCGTGCGGCAATTATAGTATTTAATACAAAAGTGAAATATTGATATTATTTTGAACGTATTGCCAAACTTTAACCTACATACTGAGAAGCTAAATTCTTACGTCAATAACTTTTTAATTAATCAATTTACATTAGCACCAATTAATAATACACACGCATTCGTGTTAAATTTAGCATGAAATAAAAGTTCAAATGGGCGTAAATGTCCCCAAAATGGTACTTACTGTGGAATATGTACAACCAATTTACAACTTAATAAAAATAAAATGTTTAAGTATTATTCTCCTAAAAATTAATAAAACAAATCACAATAGGTAATTTTTTTATAAATTATAACAGTAGCAATTACATGTCATTATTTTAAAAAGAAAACCATCAATATCTGTAAATCAAATAAAATGCATGATAATAATAATAATAATGATCTTCCGGTTCGGTAATTTTCAAATGATTTATTTTGCTTTCGCTACAATTGTTTCGTTACACAGTAACTTCATCAGGCGAGATGACAAACTAACTTATAAGATATTTTACGTTACTTAAATAGGTACTAAATCTAGGGTGGGGTATGTTTTTATTTACAATTAAGATTAAGGAAGGGTGTGTTACTAACTTCTATTTGATAATTTAAGATAATGTTACTTTTGTTATGTTTGTTAATTTCTAATATCTCAAACAAATTTAATTTGTGACCTTTATTAATAGTGTGAAGAATTTCAAAATTTTTGTCGAAATGATGATTTTCTGATATCAGGTGTTCTGCATAGGTGGAGTGTGCCTTCTGTTGTTGGTAAGCTTTTAGGTGTTCGTTTATTCTTTCTTGAAAAGATATACTCGTCTGTCCTATGTAGACCTTTTCACAATCTCCACATTTTAACTTGTAAACTCCTGATTTTGAGTTTTTATCTGTTTTATCTTTGTTATTTCTAATTTTGTTTCCTACAGAATTATTTGTCTTATATGTAACTAGACTAAGCAAAATAAATCATTTGAAAATTACGAAACCGGAAGGTCATTATTATTATTAATATGGAATTTCAAAAATTAAGTGCCTCAACAATTATTAGTTTAAAATGAATCTATTTACCTACCCTATTAAGTTTACCTATAAATGTCTAAGTCGGAAAAGAAAATAAAAATATATTTCCTATAATTCGTATTTTTGTGAAAGCTGTTAAATTTCAAATTGTTTATTTCCAATATCATTTTATACCTGTTTTCTATTTTGATCTTGGTTTGAGGTTTTTCTGGACCTGTTATGATTGACACAATTATTTAATATCAATTTACTGAAAGTATCAATAGAACGTTTAGATTTGTAGCATTTTTATTCCTTAAAAACATAACTCAAATGAGAATGCTGGATTAAGAGCTCTTGCTATAGTTTGTTGTATGTACAATATTTAAATTATACGTTTCTTCGAAATAATATTACTGAATATTTATTTTAGCATTCGACAACCAATTTTATGATGCTGGTCACAATAATTTATCTCGAGTGCATTAGTAAATAACTTCTGCATAACAAAAGAGATTTTTATGAAATCAACAAGATAAACTGAGTTAATGAATTTACTTCTACTCAATAATTTAATTATGAATTAAAATTCAGTAGCAGAATTAATTCCTAGCAATTTGGAACAATTTTTATATAATAACTACGTATTTATCTATGTATAGGACAAATAAAGAAACAAAATGTTATTAGTGATTGTATTAATCTTTTTAAAAACTCTAGGTGCATTAGCTTGACTTTTGGGCAAGTTGAAAGCTTCTGAATAAATTTTGAAGATGCTCTCAAGATGTAACCAAATTATCCGTCTTCAGACATACAGCTTGATATAAACATGATGTAAATTAAATTTGAGAAAATAAACTCAAAATAAACAAAGTTATCACAGACAAACTAGGTTCGTTTAAATGTCTATATTTTAAATAGATCTACGTCTAAATGTGCTTAATTACATGTGGTCAATGATTTTATAAATTTTAATACTAACTTTTCACAACAATAAAGCTAAAAAGAGTACTTACTTATGTTTATAATTCCCATATAATCCTTTATTAATTCAATAAACTAATCAATAATTCAACTACTCAATATTAAAATCGCACGATTGTAACGATTAAGTATTTTGGTAGAATTGAAACTAACAAATTGAATAACGTTTTTTATTTTAACCGTGTGACGTCGAGAGAGAAATTTCATTATAAGTAAAACTCAGGTTGTTCCTAATAGAGCCTCTGAAATAAAGGGTTTCCCGTGAAAAGTATTACGTTAACTAAATTCGTTCAAAATTGGATTTTAGTCGATCGATGGTGTTGTAAATTACATATTCCTGGAAAATATCTTGCGATTTTCCCTTAAATTTTGTCCCAATTCATAGAGACGCCGCTTTTCATTCAGCGGAGCAGTATTACATAGTTTACCCTTACCAAACATTAATCCACTTCAATACGGTAGATTATATATAATTCCTCTTTCCTTCATAATATAATAGAGCAATTTGCTTTCCGTTAAATATAGCGGTTACTCCATTATAGGTGTTTGAACTAATTTCTCAAATTTCTAACAGGAAAACAGGGGCAGTATTTTAGAAAATTGAAAATTTCTTTACATTACATAAACTGCTTATAATATTCGTAGTAACACTGAACTAGAATTAGGATTCGGGCTAAAAGGACATGGTCTAAATGAACGGTTAGGTCCACACGTTTTGTCGGCAACTGCAGCTGACATCATAAGTGAGACTGCGGTAGCAACGTGGACGAGGGTTATACCTCAAAGGCATGGCACCAGAGACGTGATTATAATATGGACCGAGTATAAGCAATATTCTCTGTACAAGAAAATGATGTACTTTAGGTATGCAACCAACAATGCACATTCGGGGACACATATTTAAGTTTCCCATGCGCTAAATGGAAATTGACGGACTTTAAAGATTGAAAATCATTTACAATAGAATTTAAAAGTCTGGGCCTAACCATTCATTTTTCCTCATTAATATGAGGTAATATGTAGTGGGTACAAATTAATTCAATAATTAATAATGCGATATTAATGTATTTAATCATTTATTTAGACCATAGCCCTTTAGCCCGAATCTTAATTCTACTATGGGTTGCTATAGAATCCTGTTAATACTCTACACAATGTAGCATGGCTTTCAAGTTGTTGCTTGATAATAAACTGTGTCCGTTCGTCACGGTAAAGCAGTATACCGCAATCTACTGATATTTACTGCTAACTGTGGAATTTTAAATGTTTGACAAGGACCTTACGCAGGTCCTATCATACAGAATCTATGACAAAGCTTATATTTTTGATTGGCACGTAAATGTTCTTTGTAAGATCTTTGTCAAACATTTGAAACATAGCGATATATTATCATACCTTGATATTACATCACCTTACTTTTATGGAACAACATCGGTTTGGTCAGTTATTTATTGAAACTGTCAATAGAATGCTGACGAAAAATAATAATTTCAAAATCGCGATCCACCTCTGGGAATCTCGATAAATTACTAACCAAGAATTTAATGTTTTTTAAATTAAGGAAGTAATTAGCCGGTAGCTCCTGGTGAAACACATTTATATTTAATAATCAACAGAAACAACTACTCCGACGGCTAATACTCCTCCTACTGGCATTGAATTACATTGTTGATTCCGAAGGATTCGTAGACGAAGATATAACATAATCAAAAAAGGGAAGACATTAAAATGCTTTTTTGTCTAAATTTTAAGGATCATAGATCCCACATTTCGAACGCGTCCTACACAGTAGGCACAACGCACCGAAAGCCATATCCCACGACCGGTTTCGACCTATCGGGTCTCATCAGGTGGGCGCTGACAGAAAGGCCTTTAGAGACTATATGATAAATATAAATATAAATATGGAATCAACAGAAACAACTACTCCGAGGGCTAATACCCCTACCGGCATTGAATTACACTGTTGATTCCGATAGACTCCTAGACGAAAATATAACATATTCAAAAAAGAAGGAATTAAAATCCTTATTCGTCTATATATTAACGATCACAGATTCTAATAAAATATAATTGAGGATCACAGATCCTAGTATATAGACGAAAAAGGATTTAAATACCTTCTTTTTTCTGATATATTTATATTTAACTAAAGAAAATCACTTGGAGAAGTTTTACTGTTTTTTAATTAACCCTTTGTACATTCCGCTTTTAAAGTTTTCCAAGTGTTTTTCTGTAGTTAAATATTAATGTTATTTATTGTTTCTATTTATTTTGCTTCCCACTCCACATTTCAATACAGAAAATCTCTTCAAGGAAATGACTTCATGTTACCTTATAAAAGCATTCGTTTATTTTAATTTGTTCGTATGCTTACCAGCGACCACTTAAAAGTTTTTTAATAAAAAGTTCCTTTTGATATTGCAATAGAGTATAAACTGGAAAGTTTTTCAATCAAGACTCATTCTTCCTCTTAAAATTGATCGAAGGAAGAACATTTATAAAAATCGATAAAATGTTTTAAGGGACGCAGTAAATACAAAACTTTGAGTTGGTTATTCTTATTTACAGCAGGTAAATAAAATAAAAGTTTAGTATTAAGAACGTAAAAAATAATCAGTTTGACGTAAATAAAAGCATAAATTACTTATAATTATGTTTCATCCCGTTAAGGTTAGGTTTAAAAAGTTATATTGAACGAATTAAATTTTTTGAACTACTTAAAGCGTTCGTGTGAAAAACAAAAGTTTAATAGGTCAAGGTCAACATTTACAAATCCTTATCCATTATAACTTTACACGTTTTCGGCATAAACAACAACAGTTCATCCAATAAAGGAGTTGAAGGCTCCTGCGACAATTTGCGATTACTTTTTCTTAAATATTTTTGAAAACAACGTATCACTTTACGTTTTGCTCATTATATTTTAGTTAAAAAAGTTATATGAACTATTCAGAGGTAGTAAGTTTGCACATTAGGATGTATTTTATTCTGAGAAAATATCTATAAACAAAACCATGTAAAAAAAAGTGACTTTTTAATCTAGGTCAACCTTAAAAGTCTTCTTTGGGACCTTGTTTTTGAAGAAGGAACGTCTAATTGAGAGGACTTTTGAGTTTAAGCCTGCGGTAAATGAGAACATCGGATTTATGCCAAGAGATACTTGCTGCATGCATGCACAAGTAGCTGGAACTGAATCGTGAAATCGATTTTTGAAAAAGTTTTCGTCTCATAAACATATCACACGTCTTTATATAGCACACAAATTGACAAAGGAGCTTAACTTTTTCTTTCTTTTCTTCATCGGCTCTAAAATGTTGTTCAAAAATAAAATAATCAGTTTTCTTTAACTATTCATCAAAATAAAAAATAACTGCCACACTAAACCTTGAAACTTTAGTTCATCAATTGCTTAAAATAAGAACATTATGATCTTATTATACTGGTCAACATTTAATTAACATGATTCTTTTCATCATCGGCTCTAAGATGTTGTTCAAAAATAGAAGAATCAGTTTTCTTTAAATGTTCATCAAAATAAGAAATAACTGCCACAATAAAATTTGAAACTTTAGTTCATCAATTGCTAAAATAAAAACATTTGGATCTTATTGTACTGTTCAACATTTAGTTATGAGATGTCACCATTTAAATCCATGAATTTAGGATTTAAATTCATACGGTCAGTATCATTCGTGGTCAGTAGTTAAATAGGAAGAATCAGTATGTATTTAAATGTAAATCGAAGGAGTCAGTATTTTAAATTTAAATGGTGAGTGTTAATTACACTTTCGGTTGGTATTATGTCAAGGTTGGTATTATCATGTGAGAAAACATCAACCCAAACGAACTTTACCGGATATAATAAATAATAGATCGTACGGTTATTTATACAGAATACTAATTAAATCAAAGCAAATCCAAATTCTGATCGTAACTTAATCCTCAAGAGGAGGAAAAACAATTAATTAATTAGAACAATAAACCAATGATTTTAATCTGGGTAACCTGTACTTCCCATAGTCTAATCTTAGCTGTAACACATTTAAAAAACCAAATGAGTAAATATATGCGCCAATGTCTGTTAAATTTTGCATTATAATTTATTAAATTTGTAATATTTGTTAGATTTGAATTAAAGCCGGGCCTGCGCAAGGTACTACCCCCATGCAGTTTTTTCATGTGCTTTTAGTACATCAAAAGAAATATGTACATGTACTATTCCTAGCTTCAATAAATAAATAAATATATAAATAAATAAATAAATAAATAAGAAAATTGAATTGGCTATCCCTATTTATGTACTCTAATGCTGCCAAATATTTTAAACCTAGATCCTTAGCATTAGATTACTTTAATTGATAATGGTTTAAAGCCTCTAATAAAATAGGTATTTATCTTTTATAATTTAATTAAAATAAAACTCTTGCAATGCAAATTTTTGTTTAATATACATTTCACATATGTACATTTCGTTCGTTAAGGAATCATCAGGAGAGAAAGGATACAAACAATATAATTACAATTTCACAAGCTCTTATACTTAGGTAATGTTATTTACTAGTTCTGGGTTTAGGAGGGGATTGTTTCCAAAGGAGTTGGTCATTTGTTAGTATTGTTTTATATTGAATGGCTTTTTTCATAATTGTCTAGAACTTTATCTCGTTTTTGACGGCATAACATTTTTATATTGCTTTTATTGAATAGATGGTTATTGTTGATGCAGTGGGTAACTATGCCTATGTTATGGATGTTGTATTTCATGTTCTAGACAACTATAAAATTTTAGAAATCAAAAAAGCCATTCAAGATAAAACAATACTAACAAATTACCAACTTTATTTCGGAAACAGTCCCCTCCTAAACCCAAAACTAGTAGATAACATTACCTAAATATAAGAGCCTGTGACATTGTAATTATATTGTTTTTATCCTTCCATTCCTGATGATTCCTTAACGAGCGAAATGAACATAGAGTATATCATATAAAAATTGGTGAAACTATTCCAAGGAGTTTATTTTAACTTAATTATAAAAATGTTTCACCAATCGTTAACAACGTTGTTTTTCTTAAATTTTACCTTTTATTTTTTTAAATCTCTATGTTTTCTTTTTATAAATAAACAATCGCTTATTAATGTCATTAATTGAAGGTTACCCACTCTCTTCATGAAAAATGTTCTTTTATCTTTGTTTGATACTTTTTTTATTTCGTTGATGACATAATTAATAATTTCATAACAACTTTAAACCAGTTTTTTTTGTAAAGAGTTGTCTGGTAATTCGATATCTTACTTGTTTATTTAATTATTTAAACAGTGGACAAATGAAGATGAATTTTAACAAGGAATAATGGCGCCGCACTACTAATAAGTCGACTGGCTGTTAATTCGTTGCTTTTTTTGCGGAAAAATCGGACATAATAAATCTTTCCTATAACAAGGTTTGAATACAATTCTCATATTCGGCATATTTGTCAAGGATACTCTCGTTTGTTTTATTGTAGTATTTTCCCAAGGGCAAGGATACATTTTTTTGTAGCGAGTCATTAGGAATTTATATCCGTGTAACCGCACTTGCAAATATATATTTATAGAGTTTTTAGATAAAAGAACACTGAAAATGTTATGGTTAACAAACTCCTAATCAACTTTTTGTTATTACAAATTGTAAAATACTTAACAATAAGCAGTTCTTGAAGACGAACTATAATAATTGTTTAACCTTCTTTTCATTTTTTTTTAAATATAAGGATTTTGACCTCATAAATATCTTTATATTTTTCAAATATAAACTCATGCAAAATAAAAGTTGTAACAAACAATTCACGATTGAACTATTCAAAGAATTACATTCCGCCCAAAATATTCATATAGCTTATAGTAGCTATCTAACCGCCCAGTAGTATCTTAGAAAATACTTTCCAAATTTCTCACATTGGCTTATAATATATGTGTTACATAAAAGAAGAAAAGACTCACTTGGTAAACTTTCACAAGATATTTATTATCAATCTGACAATTGTTCGATCATTACTCGGTCAGTTTTAGAAATCAGTCCTTTGACAATCCTATATTTTACTCTTCAAATTATACTGGTGAAACCTCCTTAAAAATTAAAAATTAAAAATAGACTAAAAAGATTACGCATTACAGCGACGACTTCAAACAAAAAATCTCGTCGACATTTTATCCGTAACAAAAAAGAAAAGAATTGAAACCCTCTAAAAACGACAGATTTTATATAATTAACTGTAAAGATTGTGACACTTTCTATATGAGACAGTCAGGTAGAGCGGTGGAAAAACGTGTTAAAGAACACTTATACAGTGTCAAGAAGGAAATCAATAATAATACCGGACTTAACATTGCATTTCTTTCGAACATAATATTTATCTTGAAAACATAAAAGTTTACTAGAAATTTTGGAAATTAAAAAAGCACTTAAGCAAAATGGAATTATCACTATTATTAACAACCCTCTAAGGTTATAGGGTTTACCTATAATATATTTTTTTATTTACCTGTCATTTATTGTGTGAGAATGAGGAATCTTCAAAAGGGTGTCGTCGTATTTGCGGTCAGTCCAACGAGCGGTCAGTGGATTTTTCGGTCAAATCCTTCTTGAATGTAAAAATGGAGGAAGGGTAAAATTTACCTGTCGATTTTGCAGTCAAAAAATCGTTTTATGTGTATAATGTATACACCTTTATTTTTGAAAACAAATTGGTTAGGTTTGGTTAGGTTAGGTTAGGTTAGGTTAGGTTAGGTAGTGGTATCCTTAATAAACGATATGAGTTTGTCACTCGTGTGCCTCAGTTTGAAAATGCAAGAAGTTCGCTGTAGAAAAATCGCTTATCGGCTTAAGGAGTCCAAAAAGAATCGTCATCTCGGGAAGAAATCGTCATATTAAAATGAGATGGAAAAAGTGACCGCTCAATCTACAATTTTTACGTTTTACCGCAAATTACACGACTGCTCGATCCATACAACCCTTCAAAAGACACCCAGCCGTCCGTACAATTTGGTGGTTTTGAATTCTCCCTTTAGTAAGGCCCACTAACTAAAACCTTCCACCTCAGGCCGTTATATTAGGTCCTCTTCAGCTGAAATATGTACAATAAAGTGTAAAACATATTTCAATAGGTAAAACAATCTAACCGTGTTAGTAATACCTAATCAAAATATATTTAATACTGGGAAGTTTTATATTTACTTATTTCTAAGTATTTCATTATCGTTAGCAATTTAAATTGGAAAATTTGCCCCTATTGAATACACCTACGCTTAACTGTATCTTTAGTAGTAAGTATAGTTACTCTTGTCTGAGGAAGTCAGTGTTTGGCGAAACGTAAGTGTATATTACTATTCAACATATTTTTTGAAAATCTTCTGCAACAGTATTTTCATAGTGTGGTGGATTTTCAGCAAGTAAAAATCAATTCAATTCTTAAACGACGCTTTTATAAAAAGAAAGCTAAAATCTTTCTGAAAAAGTCACTGGCCTCGTCACTCTACATTTTTCAAAAAGGCGATTTGAAACTAAAAATTATTAATAAAACATGTAACAGGTATATATATTTAAATATTTATGTATGTATCTATTTACAGATACGTCCACGAATTGATTTAACAAATATTTGAAATAACGAAAAATATTGATATTAACTCCAATATTTTTTATTTAGATGTAAAACGCCGCTAACTATGTAGTAGATAATAATATAAACAAGCACATGATCATTAAGGATTCAACAAGGTGGCCGTGATTTTTAAAAACTGGGAAGCATGTGACCGGAAAGATCCAATACATACGTAATATATGTACGTTCAAAAATAAACTTTAAAAATATTTAAGCGATGTTCGCGTTATAAAAATATACGTCCATATGCATCTCGTATCATAACAAATTGGTTTCTCGCGAAAAGTTAATGTCTATCGTGATTATTACCTACCAACCTTTAAACCAAACACAATTAATTAACATAATCCTGTACAAAAAGTTTCCACTTTAATCTTGAAAAGTTAATTCGTCTTTCATTAACTGAAAAGTTAGTATAGCCTTGAATTTATAAACTTTACCTCGGAGTACAGTGAGTTTATCTAAATTGAAAAGTTAAATAAAAATTATCCTCCAATGTAATGTATAAGAAACAGTCCAAATAATTTTTCTCATTTTCAAATCTCATTACAATTTCAAAACATACAGGTGGAAATTATTATCAAGAAATAAAATAATTTACACATATAAGTAAAACTGAACTGTCTGTTACATGGTCGTTTGTATGTGATTAAGATATAAACGACGCTTAAAAAAATATGTCTATCTGTACGAACTAATCTTCGAAACGGTTAACTGACTTCGATGGGAGGTTACAGTGAACGGACAGCCACTAATAAAACCTATGGAACACCCTTACATTTTTATACATTGATAATATCATTGATATTTATTTTACTATCAGTATATTTAAAGTTTGTTAAAACTAATGTAAACGTTAGCGTTACTTCGTAAAGAGAACACGATTGTACGATTATGCTGTTGTGACTCAGCCATGCCTTTTAAAAATGTGACTGTAAAATCCACTTGAAATTCTTATGAAAAACCACGTGAAATGTGATGAAATCAATGTAAAATCTGGTGAAATTTATGGAATGAATTTTTTTCTATTGGTTCTCCCCTAGTTTTACAGACATGAACAGGCGGTTGTCGGTACTGATCTAGGCTACTTTTCTGTCACTTGGACGAAGTCACTGATTAAAACTAACTTTAAACATAATTATTTCTAAGATAAACATTTAATATTGATATTCAAAAAAGAAGGAATTAAAATCCTTTTTCGTCTAAATATTATGATCAAAGATCTCACATTTGGAACGCGTACTACCAAGTAGCTACAACGAACCGAAAGTCATGTCCCACGACCGGTTTCGACCCATCGGGTCTCATCAGGTGGGCGCTGGCAGAAAGGCCTTTACAGGCTATAATATAAATATAAATATAAATATAAATATAAATATGGAATCAACAGAATCAACTACTCCGAGGGCTAATACCCCTACCGACATTGAATTACACTGTTAATTCCTTCTTTTTTGAATGTGTTATATCTTCGTCTAAGAATCCATCGGAATCAACAGCGTAATTCAATGCCGGTAGGGGTATTAGCCGTGGGAGTAGTTGTTTCTGTTGATTCCATATTTATATTTAATATTGATTTTATTTCATACACTTTAATTGATCTGCACATTTGAATTTATCATTTCCTTATTAAGGGGACCCACTGCTTGATATTTTCTAAACCCTCTGTATATGCATAATTGTACGTTCTGTTGTATGTTGTATAATTTTATTGAGAGGTAGTCGTTAACAGTTTAAATTATTTTAACTTTTTCTAATCATATTTTTTGTCATTTTTTGAACAGCATTAATGAACGTTCTTTTGCGCTGTTAACAGTAATTTGTTACAATGAGGAAGTTAATATTAAGCAACTTTGTTACTACAATGAGAGACAATAAAACGGTTAATTTTAATATGTACCAGTTAAACTAAACGCGACATTCTGCACGTATACAGTACACAAACATGCATACATAATCTAAATACATAAATATGAATAACCATTACATGTAATAATTTGTATGTATGTATATATGAAACATGCTTACATACATTGCCAAGAATTTGTTTTATTTTTCTAGTGGTCGCCCACAACGTAGATTTGTGCGCGTGAACTTTTGTCTTTTCTTTTTTCGTAATTGGTGTAATTACATACATTAATTACTAATCACTCTCATTACAACTCAAGTTCACAGTTTAATTGCGATAAGCCATTTCAATTTACTATGTAAATGGATAAGCTCGACATCAAACAAAGACAGGTGTTAATAATATTTACTAGGAATTTTCACATGATTTATTTTAGACAACATAATTATAATAGCACGTGATGATTAAATTTCCTGCATCTATGAAATTGAATACGCAACAAAAAGTAATAAAATTGTAAATGCAAAATTAAAAATCCCAACCGTGTGCATTTTATATTATTTTAATGAAGTGTAAGTCGTAATCATACCTCAGATGGAGAAACCAGGGAGCCCTGGAAACTTCTCTTACATAAATATTCGCTCGTTTCTACAACTGTTTTTTTCCAAATCTGAAATTTGAAATGAGTACAATATACCACTAGTATTAGGTTATTTGTTTTTGCGGTTCATTAACCATTGTTTTAGCATTGTATTTTAAGATAATTCTCCAAAAATTGTAAAGCATACAAACTGAGTAAACATGCCAAAAATGATGTTTTCACTCAAATAAGAATATATTTTCTACAAACTATTAAAAAAATGGAGAAATTCACCTTCCCTCAGTATGCGTTAATACCTTTCTTTCCTCTAGTATGATAATAAATTTTTTAGATTAATAACAGATCTAACTTTCTTGAAAATTAATTAAACAAAATGCAATATTTATCGTAGTATATATAAACGAACATATCCTCGAAAATACTCAATTAGTCAATAGACTACTAAACATAGCTTTTGTAGGAAATTTAATTATCTACAAAAATCTATACATGAGAATTCTGCGAGACATTTACGTTTTCGTGAAATCGTTATTTTTACAATGGCAATGGAATACAAACTTTGTTTACGTCGTTCACAGATTTGATCAACGAAGCTGAAATTTTAGATTTTTCTTAAGATGCGATGCTAAAGCATTGGCTAGTAGAACCGAAAGGAAAAACACCCTAATATGTATATAGAATTGTAAAAGTTTTTTTGAAATTACTTGTTAACTACATATCTATTAATACCGCTACTCTTTTTCTCTTAATAACTTGTTTTGTCCTTTGAGAAGTCCATGACAAATGGCTTTTACAAAGATTATTAAAATGCGGTATTATCATAATGCGGTTATAAAAAATAATTATTGCATAATTAATACGAAATTGTAAACGTGAATATAAGTACAGAAAAATATATACATAAATAAATACTTTGCTATTATTTGTTGGATTATTCTATAGTAATTAATTTCAAATAAAAGCACTATATTTATGTATATAATATAGGTATTGTACATAAATTCAGTTACCTAATAAATTAAAAAAACGTCTAAATGAAATATAACAAAAAATATACAAAAGAGTATATATATAAACAATTTTCATCGATTTTCTTTGTAAACCTAAACTTGTAGGCGTTCTAAGATAATTATATCAATCCAGTAGATTAGTAAATAAATAAACAACATTTCAAGAGATGATTAATTAAATTAAGGCAGGGCTTAAGATTTCGATTGCCTACGAACCTCTCAAATTTGGCATTGTACGTAAAAAATGCAAGAAAATTTTTAATTGATTTAAAAAATGTAGCTTTAAAGAATGTGTGTTTAACTCCTCTTTTGCTATTATGCAAAATTGATTTATAGCAACTGTTTGGTACACCATTGTAAATATATTCGCAATCAATTTCTTTTGTATAATTAGTATAAGTGTAATTGTAAGTAGATATAAATTGTATATATATTTATTTCCGACATTAAGCTCTAATGTGATATTTATGGCATCTATTCACCAATTTTACATCTTACCGAGGACCTGGAAATACTACTAATTAACTAGTTGTCAGTTTTCTTCTGCGGATAATTTCAGTTTAATGCATTCTCGATGATTGCAGAGTATGGGAAATAATAATAATAACCATTAGGGCGGAGTTATAAAAATATTATTTAGGATCAAATTTAAAAGCAAGAAAAACTGAGTGGTGTGGTGTAGTGGTTTAGATCATTGCTTATCATTTGGGAGGTCATTAGTTCCAATCCAGGTCCGCCTGTTATGGTCCAAGTTTTCTGTGGTTTCCTTAGATCATTTAGGCAAATGCTGGGGCAGTAATATTCCACAGATAATCTTACAAAACAAAACAGTTTTTTGGGTGATTTATCAAAACTGCCTAAAGCGTGCTTATGAGATCTAATAAGATTGAAAGTGCAAAGCCGAAGGATAGGGCGTAAGGTCCGCTCTATCCTTCTGCTTTGCACTACAGTGTTGGTCGGAGAGAATGCGCGCCCACCAGTATGAGTAGCTGGTGAGAATTAAACATCCAAAGATTTTTTTTAACAATAAAAGAATTCTATGGTTGTGCTTAAAACCGAACGTATTCAGTGAGAACCAACTTAAAACCAAAAATAATTCAAGCAATATGCAAAGTCAAATGTATATAAAGTTGAATATGGGTATTTGAGTAACAAACTCTGGGTTACGTTTCACGAAAAAATTTATGTATTCTTCTATACAATATTATTTCAACCCTTGCGGGTCATTCTGAAGAGCTGTAGTGTTACCAAAGATGTAAATAATGTAATAGACTTATATTAACGCATGACAATAAGCAATGGGACAAATTAACTGCAGGTAATGGTTATCTATTCGGAAGGTCCAATAACAGCGGATAATCCAAAGTGAACATTTCAATTTGATTATTTACAATATTTTGTTTATTATTAATGGCTTTCCTAATTACCAAGGATTCGAGAAAACTGAATTTACGACCTTTTTGTGCAGAATGTAAAAGTTCAATCGAATTGTTGTCTAAAGTATGTTTGAAAACTAAGCAATGTTGAGATATTCCTGTATTATTCTTTTTATTCCGTATAGAAAGCACATTTTCTTTAAGCCGAGTTTTTATGGCTGTACCTGTCTGTCCTAGGTAAAAAGCTGTGCAATCTTTACAGTACAATTTCTAAACGCCGCTTTTATCATTGAATTTGTTTTATTATTGTTGTTAACTAACAGACTTTTTAAATTAATTTTGTTGACTAAAATTTGTGTAATATGCTACTTGATTAGAAGGTGTTTAATTTTATATCCCACTTCTTTTACATAATTAATAAAGGCATATTTCTTATTTAAAGTGTTTCACAAACAATGCGATACGCAAAATATCAACTTTATCAAATGTATATTGTGTAAATAGTAGTCTAGTATAGAGTAATACACTAAATAAAACAACAATAGTGATTGTTACTTTCTACAAGAACCAAAAGCTAACACGAGGCTGCATCAAAGATGCTACCTCAACGAACAGTAACAATTTTGTTGTTCACTTCATAACTCCTTCTAAAGAATTTTCCTCAGAAATGTTCACAGCGACCTCGTTAGGACGAATAACACGTTTTCTACGAAACTCGAAACAAATAACGATATACCAACGAATAATGGATAATACCTACAATGTATTTGTAATTTTGTGGATGATATGTAGTTGCTTCTCGTTAGCTGTAAAGTATGTATGTTTTGTAAACAACATATAATTCAACGAGGCGGAAGAATCTAAATCCTGACGGAAACACGATTCACTCACAATTTTCTTCCAGGCAAATACAACTATCAAATTTTTGTTTTTCATCGTCAATGTGCCTTATCTTTTGTTTTTTTTAAGCATCAGTAAATATTATTAAACAACATGTGTAAAGGTGCTAATAAAAAATAAAGAATTCCGATTGAACGACGAGTTTTTAAAAATGTGCGAATATTTTTGGAAACCGGTTTCGTACAATAAATCTAAAGGCGCCAGTGCTCCTATTGAATTTATCAGGCGGCAATATTATGAATAATTTTATTATTTTATTTATTACCTTCCTCGACTGTTGACGCAAGTTGTGTCTATGAATTCTTAAACCGAATGAAGGCAAACAAAATTTTTTGTTCACGAGTGATAAAAGACGCAGCCTTCGTCTTTTGCAGCATCATCAACAATTATTATTAAATTTATTTAACATTTGTGTTTTTCTTTTGTTTTTTTATGCGCACTAATGTTGATATAATCAAGTAAGCAAAGCAAACTGTAAAAAAAAAAGAAATAGGAACAGGTATCTCAAATTATAAGATTTTTTATTCTAAACGCTGGCGCGTAGTTTGGAAAATGCCAGAATGTATAGTCAACAATTTATTTTATTTGTATGGTCCAATGTAAATAAATAATTTAAAATTGGACAGGTGCTACCTTATCAGATATCTTCCTTGCGACTTCTGAAGCATTCAAAATTTACACATATAAAGCATTATGTCCTGACTGACCTGGTTCGTCATCGCCCAGAAAAAAGCTCTGAAACCAGATTATAAAAGTTAGACGGTATGTATACCTTTTAGGAAAAAAACAAGTAAAATATAGTTCCACAAATTCCTTGCATTCTTTGGACTAGTTGAAGAAAGAAACCGGTAAACCTATAAAAAACAAAAACGGATTCAATAGATGTCCCAAATTTATCAAATAAGGTATTGTTTGATTTTTATTGGAATCAGAAGTTACTGACTCGTTCAATTTAATTAAAAAAAAAAAGAAAACGGAATTGTCGACTATGGACGCTGTTTATTAGTTGATGAAATAAGATTATTTCACCGGTGCACAGATGTGCCATTTGTTTTGATTTCTATGGAGAAATCGATGCAATAAACGGACTTTGTATTTTAAAAGTTTATTACACACAAGCTGTTTACAACTATATACACTAATTTTATTATACGCCGTGATTGCTACTTATTTTTACGAAAATAGTAAATGACTATAGATTATGATTTATTATATGAATGTATATGTTATTAAATACTATATGTTTAGAGAGATCTTGATGTGATTGGTGCTATATGTTAATGTACTAAAACTGATCTCAACTAAAAATGTTTGATGTTTGAATGGTTAGAATCTAATTTTGAATGATGAATTGATTCTCCAATTGAATGTAAAAATACTTATTTTAATATGAATTTAAGACCGCCCCCCAGAGAAGAGGGTGGTTCCTTTGCACCGACACTTGAAACAACAAAAAAAAGAAGGGAAACGTAAACATACCGACGGGTCAAAAAATTACCCCCAATAAATCTAACGACTAACTTAATTCTAAAAGAACATTTGGAAAAAAAAGAAAATATAATACAACATAAGACTAAACGGCAATACTAAGAAGGGAAAAATATGACACATACAAAAACCATAAATTGCAAAACAAAGGAACAGACAGCAAATGCACATGACAATACAAAAATTACAAAAATCCGAGAAGTAAAAAATGCATGAGGCAAATATATTACAAAGACAAAAAATAGAAAGATAAATATATGCGAACAGGCGCCATAATGTGTGATCAACAACAACCTATAGTGTTAGATATCAATATAGGGATATTAAAAAAACGAAGTTAAAATATATATACAACTTATGTTTTTATAACAATTCTAAAATTATTTATAAGTACAAATAGAGTCTTCTGTTGAAAACGTTCTCAAGTCAATTAATATTCATTAAAATTAAAAACGATCCTTGTTTTGAGTGCTTTAAAACATTTATTATTATTGATTTATTTATTATTCCAAAGAAATAGTGAAGTCGTTTATATTAAATTCATTCAGTAGGTACCCACTATGAGAAATTTGTTCCACTTTCATTGTTTCATTTCCCTTTACAACTGAAGTTTGCTTATTAAAATTTCAAATTTACATTTAAACGCCTACATTTATTCTAACTAGCAAAGTTGGCAAAGAAACTTTTAATCGTTCTTCTTAACTTTAATCACGTAAGTAGAAACATTTATTCAATAAACTTTGTATTTAACTTAACTTAAGTTATTTTTAAACAAAGAATTCAAAATTGAAATGCTCTTGTTTAGAAAACACGTAAATCATTCCATACATTGCACCAAAAATTTCAGCTGAAATATTTCAAGCATAATTTGAAGTTATCACGCATTTTATCGAAGTATTTAGTAGCAAATTCGATCAATGACCATTTACAGTAATTAGTGAGTAAGTAATGTTTCAAATTTTCCCCTTTTATTCATATGATCATTTTAATAACTAATTAATTAATTAATTAATAAAACACTTGGTGTAGGTTTCATAAATTTACTATCACTTCTGATATATACGTTTCGACTTGAACTTAGGTCATTATCAAAGACTATTTACAAATTGTACTAAAACTAAACGATTACGACTATCTATATTTAAAGGGTGAGATATTTAGGGAAAACCGAAAATTATAAATGATTAATATTGATTTTTTTCTGTTCTTGTTTTATTATTCACTAATAGGTTACTTAAATATCTATCTACATATATGTTAGAAGTGATATTAAATTTGTGAAACCTACACCAAGTATTTTATTTAATTTTAATTAATTATTAATAATGTTTCACAACAATTGCACTAAAGACTTATGATCATTTTAAAATTAATTAATTATTTCCAACTAAAACACCTTATGGTTCCCTAGTAGTGGTAGATAATGTGATTACTGTAATCATGGATCAAATATAAATGAGCCTCTGTTCATAAAACATTTATTTTGATAAGTTTCATTAAAACACAATTTCTCTCCTTTTCGAAATATTCGCCTTGTTTGTCTATATATTTTTCCCAACGCATTACTAGTTTTTTATCCCGTTCCCTAAAAAGAAGCAGGGCAGGTATCTATCCAGTTGCGTACAAATGCTTCCACCTGTTCATCGGTCTGAAATCGCTCGCCTCCTAGTGATTCTTTGAAGGGCCCAAACTTGTGGAAATTACAAGGGGATAGGTCTAGGCTATATGGAAGTTGTTCCATCTGAGTCCAGTGCATTTCACCGATTCGGGCTTGCATTAAAGCTGCGGGATGAGGCCTAGAATTATCGTGCAAGAGTAACACGTCACGAATGAGGTGCGTCCTCCTTTTTTGGCGATAAGCAAGTTTTACCTGACTGAGAAGTCAATACTACAGACAGTAATAGGCTGCATTAGCGGTTCTTCGCTCGTGCACAAAATCAACCAACAGCACACCTCTTCAGTCCCAAAAAACCGTGACTAAAACATTGCCTGCAGACAGAGGTGTTTTCGGCTTCACTGTGTTTGATTCATCTTCGCCGCCACTCCACTTAATGTTAGAGTGTAATGGTATACCCACGTCTCATCGCAGGTTACAATTTTGTCCAAAAAAAATTCACCTTCCTCCCTAATTCGAATGAGAAGCGCCTGAGAGATGCGAACTCAAGCAGCTTTTTGATTTTCACACAGCAACTTTGGAACCCAACGAGTCGAAATTTTTTGGAATCCCAAATTTTTCGCTATGATTGTGTGGACACTCCCATAGCTGATGCCGAGTTCACCAGATATCTGGACGAGGATGATTTACATTTTCGACACGATTACGCCCATCGTTAAATTCTTTGAACCAAACTTTTACACGTGGCCATGGAAGCGTTTCATTTCCCAATTGTGCATGCAATCTGCGCAAAATTTCAGCTGGTTTCACGTTTTCATGATGAAAAGTGGACTAGTCCATGAATAGAATCCTTTGAGGAAAACTAAGAAAAGTTGGCTCGATGTCGGAAATATTCGGGCTGTAATTCTTGCCAGGTTTTCCTCATTCTAAGTTAGGTTAGGGTATTGTAATGAATTTTCTAGTTCACTTATTAATTTAACAATTATTTATTTACAACTATTTATTTAATCACTTAAACACTACTAACAAACTTAAACTACTTATTTATCTGACAAACAATAATGCACTTTATTTATATCACTTGGTATGTCGCCGTTGAATATGTATATTACGCGTCCGGAAATCAACTGTGTCGCTAACCCAACGACGAGGGTATATATTTACTGAAAGAAATTACTAGAAAACACGCGAATATATTTTGACCGCTTTCCAAAGAAAACGACTTGTCATTTCTACAGAAGATTCTCGAGCGTCTATTGTTCGATATTGATCGGTGTCAACATCAAACGTGCCGTCAGCGCTAACCGATTCATCGCACACATGTATACGTTCGCTACAGTATGAAGATCATTAAGAAATACCTTTATTAAATTTATTTATTTTTGCACTTTCACCCCATATTCGAAACTTTCTCGGCCAAAATTCATTTAAAATATTATTGTACTCTCAATAAACAATTATTTAATGCAAAAAACATGTTTTTCTGAAGGTTAGGTTACTTTCTCCACCGAATTTTTTTTACATATCACTATACTATTAATAAACAATGACTTAATGCAAAAATAACATGACTTTTTGGAGGTGGAATTCCGAAAAGTAACTAGTTAGGGATGAGGGTTGTTCTAGTTTTCGGAAAATACAAATTTAGATTTTGAATTTAGGTGTGGGTCCAATCAGTCTTCGGATTGACGTTCTTGTGACAATGAGAGTCTTTCCTGTAACGTTATTTGTATAGAGCTCGAACTCCAACGCCAAAACACGAAAATAACGTCCGAAGCACTTTTCGGTAACAAAATTACCTTCTTCGGGGACTAAAGAGAACAATTCGCCAAAGTTTCCATTGTTCATCATTCATTATCCGTGTACCATGTAGATATACTGTGTATGATTTCTAAATGTAACGTAAACATTTCCTAAATAATTCCAAATAATTTATGTTACCTTTTGTTTCTGCAGTTTGATATGAAACTAATGATAACAATATTTGTTTTATGACTACGCTATTTTTAAGAATACGACTTTTAATTTCTACCATATGAAAAGTGCTGATAAGATAGTTCATTACATGTGTTGCTTCTGAAGATTTTTAAATAATCATAACAAAATGACGTTTCAAACTTTTGACAATGTAACGGTATTAACTGACAATTAACCTGTCAAAATTTTAAATGTTTATCAAATAATCAAAATGAAGTGGCTATTTCAGCATGTACTACTATATAACACAGTAAGACGTCTCGGGTTACCATTAGAGCCATAGGGTTGAAAATGTCTAATGTGGCGTATGACTACAACTTTTATACACGTTTTATAAAAAGGTAAAATTCCTAAAAAATTGCATAATTTTCTTCCATTTTGATGATGATATTATAAAACCACAAATTTACTTGAGTCAATTTAGGAACGTCAAACTTACAATAACCAAGTGAATTAAAAAAGACCATTGCTTGCCTTTTATGTATAAAAGTAATAAAACAGATTATTATCACTCCCATTTAATAGGTCCCTCCGTTTATTTTATTGTGGACATCATCTTCCCAAACAGACCTAAGTATACCTTTTGTGTGATGTTCTTCAATAACAAGCAATTATTATTAGGTACTAGTTGTGTATTATAGGAAGTGTTGAAGTAAAGTTATTATTTTTAAATCTGTAATTATTTTTTTATAATCCGTCAATCTACATTCTCGAAATCAGAATGCAGAATAACTTGTACACACAAAAGTTCAATTTTCATTACTAAAATAAGTCCCACAACCGTTCTAAATGCGACATCGAGAAGAATTTGTAACAACTTGGTCAAGTTCTCTTCCTATTTCAACATATATATAACAATGCTTTGCTTATTAAGCAGCTTATTATGGAGTTAGAAAATTTAATTCTAAAGAACGCAATTGTTAATATCAGAGATGAAACAAGATCTCATCTTGGAACGGCTAATGGTTGTCACAGTAGTTATAATTAATGAGTAAAAAAACTTGAAAAGTCAAAATGGTTAATTAAAAGGTTTCTGTATGTGTTAAAAGACATGCTTTTATGATATTATACTGTTTTATCGACAAAAATAATCCGGCAAACATCCGTTTGTTCATTGGTGGATTGACCTAATGGTAATGGTTAGAAAGGTCAGTCAGGTTCATTGGAAAAGAAAATACATATAAATGAATGGGTTATAGAAATTATGACCTAAACCTTGACAGTGTTCATGATGGCAAATTGATGATCTAAAAGCAGTCACTAGTCTTATAATACCTTAAGATTAATAAAAACCCAATTCAGTTTAGAATTTAATTTTTTTTAAATCTTATTTTGCACGTTTTGGTTTAATCAAATGTTATTGACAATGAAAATTTCCATCTATAAGAATGTAATTCTCGTTTACATCCCGTTTATGTTTATAGATATATTGACGAACAATTCAAGAATTAATCTTGAAGATTAATATTTACAGGTAGAAATTGTATTGCATTAACAATAAAATTAACTGGTTTTTCATAAAATTAAAATGATTTTCAGAAATTGCTTCTCATTGGACTATTTATAAACATAATAAATTTTGGATGATTTAATACACAGAAATATAAGAGAACCAATGCGGAACTAAATTAAATAAAACTTTAAAATTTAGAGTCAACGTCTTATGTAGAATTTGGGATTTGAGTGTCTTATTTACACAAAAATAGATAATTATTTTAGAAACACAAAATGTGTTATTAAAATTAGAAATAGGATTTCCCAAAATGGGAATAACATTCCTACTATTATGACAAGAATAACGAAATATTTTTGGAGTCTCTTAGTATTTGCTATTGCTGTCACCTCTCGTAGCTTAGTGGCTAAACCATTGGCTCGTAAAGACAAAGATCCCGGGTTCGAATCTCGGCGAGGGCGGGACAGATCTAACAAAGATTTTTCCTCATTAATTTGAGATAATAGATAGTCGGTACAAATTAATTCAATAATGAATATATTAATGTATAATTAAATATACTTTAATTACTCTAATTTGGATTTTGATTGTTATCTTACCTGCATGTTTTAGTGTTGTTGTGTTTTAAAAACCTACCAAAAACTAAGGTACTTTTTTTTAACAGTTTGTTCTTTATTGCAGCCATGGAGAGGACCTTATTGTTACACCATTTGCACAAATTCTTGCCAGTTTAAGAAGTGTTCGCAACAATTTCCTCTGTCTCACCAATGTGCCCACTAACAAGTAAGTTTACTCATACAATTTTTCATTAATAGCTCGCATAAAATACAAACAAATTTAAATGAGCGATGAATTGCAAACTAGCTTTGATTAAAAAAAGGAAGAATTTGAAATAAAGACTGTATTTGGTTTTAAACATTGACAAGTATTTAATAAATGTAAAAAGCATGATCGGAATATGTGATTTACCTTCTACAAAAATAACGTTTTCTCTAGCAATATACAGATAGTCATTAGTTACGTTGTTTACGACATGAATAAATTTCGTGAACTTACACGTGAAACGTGATTTTAAAGAGTATTACGTAAATAAAATTATAATGATTAAACCTCCTTCATTTTCATCTAAAAATATAAAACGGATGTTTATATTGTAGGTACATATCGTACCTCAATAAAAAATTAAAAAATATGTGTATTTTGTTGATTGTGGAAGCTTTAACTTATTGAAACTGGTTCATAATTTTAAAAATTGAAAAACAAAAATTTTCAAGCCTTATATTTGCATCCATTACAATTGTTTCGCTTAACATAAGCTTCTTCAGGTGAAGATATACCAAAACTTGTGATTAGTAACTACCTATATATACCCACTAATTATTATGGTGAGGGAATTAGATATTGACATTTAGTAAAGGAGAACTTTTTACATCTAATTGGTCGTTCAAAATATTATTATCTTTATTATATCGATTAATTTCTAAACCCTCTAGTAAATCCAATTTTTTACCTTTATTATGAATATGTAAAATTTTTAATTCTATATTAAAAGTATGGCCATTAGTAATTGAATGATCTGCGTAAGCCGAGTCGGTTTTTTTATTTATAAAACTCTTATAATGTTCGCGAATACGAGTATCAAAAGAACCATCAGTTTGACCTATATAGACTTTCTCACAGTTGGAACAATTAAATAAATAAACACCTGATTTTGAATTACTAAGTGTTTTACAATTGTTATTTAAAATAAATTTTCCTAAAGGGTTATCTGTTTTAAATGATATAAAACTATTGTTTGCTTTTTGTAAAATTTTTCCTATTTTAACAGGTATTTCACCTATATACTTTATACAATTAAAATTAGTCGGTTTAATTTTTACATCTGGATAAATTTTTGTGTTTTTCATTTTTTAAAATTATGTGTATTTTCATTTGCTTATCTTTATCGTTCTACAAGGCGAATTCAAGAACTACAACCAAATTCGCTTCTTGGTTAACATTTCCTATTTAGCCATTAAAGAAATAAAGTCAAATATTAACATTATCATCCCTATTTACATATGTTCATCACAAAGTAGGGGTTGCTAATGTCTAGTCGTCCCAAAACAAATTTAACGGTATTGATTAAAATATGTAAAAAAATAAATGGCAATCTCCCTAGCCATAATCTGATCAAACAATTTATTTATCGAAAACTAACACTGACGTTTCATTATTTAGTACAGGCCTTTATTAAGGTTTTTTTTCAAATTGTACATGGTTTTTCGGTGTTGACAAAAGGATGTAGTGTAATCACTAATTTGTACGACACAACATGTATACATTAAATAAATATGTAGTTAGACAACATGGAACACACAGACTCCACATTTTAAACTTTATATAAGAAAGGTAATTATTTACAAAATAAGACCGTTAGTCGGACGGGGAATGGGTGAGAAGGGTGGGGATGACCCTGTACAACACTAAAAAAGTGTTTTATGCGGGGGCGGAGTGGTGGAGGCGCAGGGAGTAAAAGAGAAAAATTCATAATTTTACCAGTATTCGATTTTTTTCACAAAATAGAAAAAATAACAGCTCCATTCCTCCGCTCCCACCTGAATACACTTTGTACAACTTCGTCCTCCGTCAATTTTCCAATCCAGCCAACCGCAGGCGAGACGGTTCCATATTCCAAACAATTGCCAAAAATACGATTTTAGATTTATCCACTGTTTGTTTAATTTGTTATTTTATATAAAAAGTATAGTGTTTACACACACATTTTCACGAACAACACAAAATTATATATCATCATCACCTCTGAGATAATCTAGATACAAAGAATCATTGACTTTTGCAATTAATATTGAGAATGTCAGGGCCGGCGCTAGAACGTTTGCGGCCCCTGTATGCCTCCAGGAACTATTAAAAATAGTCAACAAAATCATTATTAATCTTGTGACTCTTACCATTTTTGTGCGTCTTGTCCCCTAAAATTATTAAGTAGACCTCGCACAAACAAAAACAGAAAATCACAAAAATGAAAATTCTGTTGTTAAGAAAGAAAATCAAATCAATAAAGAACGATTAGGCCTTAGTTAGTAATTAGTACCATTTTGTTGTTGAAATTAATACATCTGGCAAAATAAATATTTTTTTAGGAATTTATTATAATATTTGTATAGCAATAAATAATAAATTTCGAAAATGTTTGATAGGAAATTTATAACAGTTGAAAGAGTAGCAGATATTTAAAGAGAACTATAACAAATGTAAATTATTGGCCGTAAAAACATAAAGGAATTTGTTTTAAAAAGCGTGACGGACGCAACAGACAGTGACAACTAGTGTGTACTCCTAATGTATAGTGCCCGGCTTGTAAGGAGACTCAGCGACTGTCAGATTATCAGGTAGGTAGGCGGAGACTTTTAAATGAAAGAGCCAATAAGAATATAGCTGGACCGAAACGTCAACTTCTAGTTCAGCGGCGCGTATCACTAAGAGAAAAAGTACTGAACACGGAACACAAGTGAATTCATTCAACTGATTTACGTACCCTAATGGGGTATAAACTAAAATTTCACTATCATCATGAACATAAGGAGAAAATCACGGTTATAAGTACCTAATTATATAAATCTAGGAATAATAGCTAATTTAAAGATTATTAGGTATGCATAGAAATAAGTTGTTGACAAACAAAATAAAGTCGAGTGAACAAAACTCGATAATATGAATTATGTAGTGTATCTTACCTAGCTCTATTTTGTAGAAAACTTAGTTTGTACAATCAATCTTTATATTTGTTATTTTTATATTTCGTAGTTTCGTTTATAGTTGTACGATTTGTGCATATACCAGATATCATAAATAATGTTGTTTAGTCTGGGTATCAGGTTCGCTGGCGGCGATAGAAGAATATCGTGGTTAGTAGTTTTAAGTATATTATTTCTTTACAAACAACCACTTCTCTACTCTGTTGATTTGTAACTGTTTGCCACTACGCTACTAAACTTTGCTGAGCTGTTATCATTCTGCCTACCGGTCGATTAACCTCGCCCTAATGAAGTTTTTGCCACTGCGCATCCGATTATTTATAGCTTTTGAATCTCCTTACAAGCCGGGCACTGTAGTCATGTCACAAGTAACGAAACGTATTTTAGTACTGCTGTGTGCAAAAGTAGCGAATGCACAATGGGTTGCGCCAGGACGAAACGTCAGTGTTGCTTTTTGATAATAGGAAAATATTTTTGCCTCCCCCCACTATTTTTGACTTTTATTCTTACGTTAATACTGTAAAAAATAAATAGTTACAATTAATAACGTTCACCTTAAAGTTACATAAATATTCATCAATCGCTTGCTTTACGTATGTAAACCATCGTTAGTATAACATATTTAATGATGTTGCGTTAGTATTTACGTCATCGCCTTTCGCCAAGGCGATGCTCTTTATATATATTTACAATAATACATAACGCTTACATAGATAGGTACAAATATATATCTACCTTGAGACCGAAAAGCGGCTCCGGTTGTTTTTGCAGGAGCCGAAAAGGCCAAAGCAATTTCTCAGTGAACTCTTAAATCTAAAATCGTAAAGCAAAACATGAACGCCTGTAAATTGATTTATTTACCGTGAGCTCGGTCGTTTTTTATATCGCTTCAGCGACAGGAAGAGACGATATTTCACTCTCTTGTTGAAACGAAATTCGCTTCTAATACATACAATAGCCACGGAAAATATTGCTTTTTTGATAAAAGAAAAAAGAAAAACAAGAAACAAATTATGGACATTCAAACCTGTGCAGTCTTAATTAACCTGTCTTTGTCTAAAAGGTGACACAAAACTATATCTGAAACTATTTCGATCTATAGTTCTTGAAGAAAACATAAAAGCATCAACTAAAATTTTTAATTATTCAAACCTATTAAGTACAATTGTTTCAATCAACGGGCCGAAATGTGGCAAAATAGACTAGTTTTATATGTATGCCAACCACAGACTTGGCGAAACTTGCGATAAACAACTCCGTTGGTATCCTCACTGAAAGAAGAGAAACAATACTAGACCACGGCAATTAAACCCGAATATATATCTTATAACCATTAACCATAGCTTTTTTAATCAATATTTACGAACTTTAACTTTACTGGAGTGTTTTCGACATGCTTCTCCGTTTTTACAATATTAAACGCAGTTCAACGCTTATTAATCGTACAGTTTTTAAAATAATGTTCATTAAAATATTCGAAACGTTCAAATATATTAAAATACTATGTTGGTAAACTAAGAAAAAGTATATTCAAAAAAGAAGGATTTAAAATCCTTATTCGTCTAAATATTAAGATCAAAGATCTCACATTTGGAACGCGTCCTACCAAGTAGGCACAACGAACCGAAAGCCATATCCCACGACCAGTTTTGACCTACCGGGTCTCATCAGGTGGGCGCTGGCAGAATGACATTTACAGGCTTTATTATAAATATAAATATAATTATGGAATCAACAGAAACAACTACTCCGAGGGCTAATACCCCTACCGGCATTGAATTAAACTGTTGATTCCGATGGATTACCAAAAAAACTGAGAAAGCAATAATAGAAGAAATGATAGTGAAGTGGTTAAAAGTCAATCATCAGGGAATCTATTGGAATTCCAAATTAAGTGAAGATTTTAACTCGCTATGTACAATAATTAACTATTAAGTGAAGATTTTAACTCACTATGTACAATAATTAACTAAAAAACGCAGTGCTTTTTATAGCATTGATTAATGCATTGATCTCTTCCATTCTTATTGAATACCGTATACATTCCTAACAGTGTTTAAATTAGTTCTTCTCGTGGAAAAGTTTGTCTCGACTATTTTTAGTTAAAAAATACTGCTAAAATTTTAAAAGAGAGTTTTTAAAAGGAAGATGTGGAATCAAATTTAATTTTATTATGGAAAAGAATCGTGTTCTAACGCCTCCGTATAATTTTAAAACGATAAAATCCATGTTATATAACTACTTGTATATACATATGCAAGTAGTTCGTTGAAATTCATTTAATGGATCAATAATGTAAGTAGGTCAGGAAATTTAATAAACTATATAACAACTACGTTATCTTGCAAAAATATTCCAACCAACAAAAAAAAGAACAATCTCCTAGCTGGATAAATAGGAAATCCGTCCTCAAGGGGTAAATTAAGTTTGAGTATAATCAGAAACTGGTACGGTATTCATGGACATCAAGGGCTTTTTCTTTTTAATATTGCGGAACTGGATAAAGTTCCAGTATCTATTTCATTTTAACTACGGAATAACCTACTTTTTGTAGTGACACATTATTTTCACGGAATGTCTCTTCTTATATTGTAGTTTCGTAGTTCCATCAATCAGAAATTTAAATAATAACAGTTGAACAATTTCGAAAACAATAAACATAAATGTTAGTCTTTTTGGCATTCTATTGTTACAAGTTTTTACTAATTTTCCACTTTACCAATTATTGTACCAAACAACCGACAGAAATCCAAACGCGTAACCTGAAAATGATTTGCCGACACATAGACAGGCTCAAAATCAATAATATTTTCAGACATCTTCTTTACTATGATAAATTCACAAATTCTTCATTTCGAGCAACTGGACCAACTTCAGTGAGACAAAGCGTCACCAAAATAGTTCTCGCTGTACAGAAAATTAGTTAGGATAATAGTTAATTAAATTATAGCCAATAAATTACCATCTACAGATGTTTACAGTAAAATTGCCATACTAAAGTATGTACTTGTCAAAGTAGCACGTAACCTAATTAATATCGAATATAAATTTTTGGTCAGTAATTTATCGAAACCACCAACGTATATCGCGATTTCGAACTTATTAGTTCTCATCAACACGCCAAAGGCAACTTCGATATACAACCGACCAAACCATAGTAAGTTGATCTAATATCGAGTTGTGGGCAGTTTATCGGTCATCTACTTAATGTTCTTTATATATGCAGGTATTTCGAATAGCTCTTAAGACTTCATTTGCCTCTTCCGTCGTATATGTTACTTTTTTGAAAGATTTCCAAATTTTCTACCGAAACAACAAACTTGAGATAAGTGACAGGGTCATTACGTTTCGGTAATTTTGTTCATGTATTCAATGAAAAAAATTGACATAACATACGCAATCATTTTTTATCTTTCGTTAACATTTCCAATACACTCGTAAATAATTTTACGACAGCATTAAATCCAACTCATAAATCTCGAAAGACTTCTAATATACACCGTGGCCATTTAGGAAATATTCGCGAAAAACCTTTTCAAACTATGTTAATCAAAATAAACAAGTTAATACACATTTATGAATGTATTTTTAAGAAAACAGTGAAACGCGTTTTAACTACGTAGCTTAGAAAATAAAAGCATGGAACATTTAATACTATAGCAGTGATCCTGAGGTAGGAAATAATTGTGCTTCAGCTTTCTCGCTTTAACGCGGCCCTGATTGGTTATCTCTCTCTAAACCGTATCTCTCTCTATGAAACACGTTGCGTTAGAGGGAGAATGTCGGACCACAATTATTTCCTATCTCAGAGTCACTACTATGGTACGAGGATGGATCAAATATAAACGAACCGCCATTGTTCATAAAACATTTATTTTGAAAAGTTTTATTTAATTTTAATTAGTTATTAATAATGTTTCACAACAATTGCATTAAAGACTCTATCGAATTAATGACCATTTTAAAATGAATTAAATATTTCCAACTAAAACACCTTATGGTTCCCTAATAGTGGTAGATTATGTGATTACTGCAATCGTTACAAAAAGGTATCGTCAACACAAATACGAGGATAGATCAAATATAAATGAGCCTTTCTTCATAAAACATTTATTTTGATAAGTTTCACAAAAATACAATTTCTCTCCTTTTCGAAATATTTGCCTTGTTTGTCTATATATTTTTCCCAACGCATTGCTAGTATTTTCATCCCGTTTCCATAAAAAGAAGCAGGGCGGGTGTCTATCCAGTTGCGTACAAATGCCTCCATCTGTTCATCGGTCTGAAATCGCTCTCCTCTTAGTGATTCTTTGAAGGACCCAAACTTGTGGAAATCAGAAGGGGATAGGTCTGGGCTATATGTAAGGTGTTCCAGCTGAGTCCAGTGCATTTCACCGATTCGGGCTTGCGTTAAAGCTGCGGTATGAGGCCTAGCATTATCGTGCAAGAGTAACACGTCACGAATGGGGTGAGTCCTCCTTTTTCGGCGATAAGCAAGTTTTACCTGAGTCAGAAATCAATAATACAGTAGTATGCTGCATTAATAGTTCTTCGCTCGTGCAAAAAATCGACCAACAGCACCCCTCTCCAATCCCAAACGACCATGGCTAAAACTTTTCTTGCAGACAGAGGTGTTTTCGACTTCACTGGGTTTGATTCATCTTTGCGCCGCCACTCCATGCTTGCTCGTTTTGATGGTGGAGTGTAATGGTGTACCCACGTCTCATCGCAGATTATAATTTTGTGCAAAAAATTTTCACCATCCTCTCAAAATCGAGTGAGAAACGCCTTTGGAACCCAAACAGCTGAAATTTTTCTGAATCCAAAGTTTTTCGTTACGATTGTGTGGACACTCCCATAGATGATGCCGAGTTCTCCAGATATCTGAAGTACAGTGCCGTGGCGTGGTGGTCCCCTTCAGTAAGGTTTCTAACGCTTGCAATGTTAACCGGCGAAAGGCTGATGCGCGGATGACAAGGATGATTTACATTTTCGACACGATTACGATTACGCCCATCGTTAAATTCTTTGCACCAAACTTTTACACGTGGCCACGAAAGCGTTTCATTTCTGAATTGTGCTTGCAATTTGCGCAAAATTTCAACTGGTTTCACGTTTTCACGTATAAGAAACTTAATGATATTTCTTTCCGCAACGCTGCTATGTGCTATCCACCTCTTTCTCACTCATTGTGATAGCTATTAACCAAGCGTGCCATCTAATATCCCCACTTCAAGTTCCTAACGCCCGGATGCGCCTTGACAACTATCCTGCGCGCAATTTACTCGTTTATATTTGATTCACCCTCGTATTAAATGTTGTCTCCATGTTTTTATGTTAGGTAGCTTTACTTAAAGGCGTTGTAAATCTTAACCAATAATACTGACTTCATAATTTATACTGCATAAATAGAATAGTTTTTAATCTCACCTTTAGTAACATTTACACAGAAAAATATTTTGAGTGTTACATTATTTCTAAAACAGTTGTACTACCTTTTCGATAATTTATTTTTGTCAATAAGCATCTTTGGTTGTCGCCTCCCATGACATTTGAAATATCGTTCGTTAACCATCTTTGTCGAGGAAGTGGAAATCTAGGAATTAGGTTACAGTTAATTAAGGAATAAAATTAGATCTTCTCAGCTAATCAAAGTGGCCTGCAGTGATTGTACACATGTATATTTATATATACATACATATATATTCAAAATTTGGAAGCTTAGGATGGTATTACGCATCTAGCAGCGATACGTATTCTCATCGTCAAAGCAACAGTCAATTTCGGATTATCATTAGCACCATCTAAGCCTCTTTAGAAGACCGATACCACAAACCACATGACGAAATTATTTAGGGACAAACCTACTAATTGTCAAGACCTTCCCTAGAAAGCTTTCTAAACAAAACAAGATTAATTGTAATCAGAATTACATTGATATAAGACATAGTAAATTTTTTTGTTTTACGTATTATATGGGATTAAATTAAAATAAATAATTGATTTCATAAGAATTTGCAAAACAGCAATAAATAATGCGGCTGTTGTTGGTATCTACACTGCGTCAATTTGTCTGTTACCGGAGTTTCGTCCTCAGTAACACGGAGCTATTCCGATGTAAATAATGAAGTGTGAGGATGTCCTGTGTTATCGAAGTGTAAAGACCGGTCACAAACAAATTGACGCGATAAAAACCCAAAATTCTTAACTTCACTGTAAAGGTTGCCTATCACTCGGTTAATATATTTCAAAAATAAAAATATGATAATAAATTTTAAGAACTCTGAGGTCGTATAATTATGAAACATAATAATATTATTATTATTATTATTAATAATAATAATAATAATAATAATAATAATAATAATTGATGATGTTATCTTTTTGTCTAAAAGCTCTTTTTATTATTAACTTTTCTAATAGGTTAAGACGCTTGTCTTTTTCTCCGAGTGTAATAATTTGATATTATTTTATTTCATGCTGATTTTCTGTACAATGAGCACTTATATTATTTAAACATATTTATCTTTTACAAATAAAGAAAACGAGAGGAAAGTTTCAAAAATATTTTTAATTGTTCACCACAATTGTTTCACTAAAACATTTGCTTCTTCAGATGATGTTCTGAATAAAGTCTTTCCAAAATGAGCTTAAATACTAGTTGCTAAAATTTAATGGGATGGATAACATCGAAAGGAGGGGGTGCGTTAAACCTTAAGTTTTTGAAGAAAGATTTAAATTTAATAACGGAGAATTATTTACATCAGTTTGATTTTAAAATTTTTTAATTTAATGTATTTATTAATGTAGAAAGTTTCAGTTAAATTTAGTTTATGACTTTTTGGCAGTTCTTTTAAAATCTTGAAATTATTATTAAAAGTATGTTTTTCGTTTATTAAATGTTCTGCGTATGTAGAACCAACATTCCCATTATTCTTTTACCAAAGTGTTCTTTTTTACTCTTAAAAATTTGTATATTCTTAGGGGGTTTGTAATATAAGTTTTTCTTAAAAATAAATTACCGAAACGTATTAAAAGCAAGTGTTTTACTAACAATAATATTATTAAAAAATTACTCAATTTTAATTATTAATATTGAAGTTTAAAATTTGTAAAATACCAAGTTGCAATCGATCATAGGAATTTGTTTTGTTTTGTTTTGTTTACTTGTATGTTTGTACAAATTTCTCGTTGGTCAATAATTTGTTTATGATTATGTTGATGAGAACCATTCCGAAATTGTCAACCACATCTGGCAACTAAGACAAAACCTGTTTTTTCACTTACTGTAAAATAATTTTTTAAAACAAAAATGGCTTACATCATATACAGAAATTATTTTTAGGTACCTAACTTCCTAGAAATACAATTAATTCATTACTCATTCTTGTGACATTTGTTTATCTTGATAAAGACAGCTGAAATAAACGTCCTTAATTGAACAAATCAATCTAACGGAGGACAGGAGTAATTCTGGGTAGTATTAACCCACACGTTGCGTGTACTTTATTGAATCATTTCTTATCTTTTTCAAGTTCGTTTAATGTAGAATCGATAGAGATTTCTTATTAATAAGGAAACATTTTAGAAGAGTTATCGAACCACCTACTTCGCAAGTATTTTTTCCTACATCACGACTAATGAACGAAATAATTTAGAGTAAAATGTTAGTCTGTATGGTTAACAGACGCGGCTCCTCTATTAGATCATTTGGTCAATGGCTTCCCCCCCCCCAATCCCAATATATTTCCAAACAAAAGTATAATAATAATATAAATGAAATAATATATTTTTTCATTCCTTTAAATTTGGAAATTCCCTTTTTATTCTAACTATTCTAAGCGTATAAACGCGACCCATTTACTGATCCCACAACATCACCAGCACGACGCACCACTCTGTATCTCCTTTGTGGTACTGATTTGATTATTGATTTACATTCGTTGGCAGTTGGCATAAACTGGGCTGGCAGCCAGCGATGACCGCATTGCTTCAAACAGAGGCGAGTGTCAGCCGAGTTTTCCCGATCTAATTTGTACTATGTTATACGGTTTTCTGAAGAAGTGTAATGGCAAAGTTTGGGTCAACAGCCGCGGTGAGGAAAATACAGTATTTTTCGAGGTGGTATTTGTTCGTTAGCAATTTTTTATAGATCGGGTTATGTACTTATATATTTGTGGTATAAATGAATATTTTTTATCATATATGTGCTTATTTTTAACCAATAGTTGCTGTCACACTTCTGACATATTATTATTTATTTTTTTGAAGAATGATTAATGTATAAGTAGAAACAGCGTAGTCAACGCCATCTGTAATAAGAATATTGACTTGCCAGACACAACCCACGGCGTAATTACCTACGTGGTAGGCACTTAATCAAATATAACAAAAAAGTTTGTGGTGGTTAGCATTCTGCCAGAACTGTCGGACGTCGATCGCGATTTCGAACTCTTTGGTTATCATCAGCACGCAACAACTTAGGTGCCGGTAAAGAACTTATTTTAAAACATGATCTTCACTTTGTTTAAGTACCTATAAGATGAGGGAAACTCTGATTTTAAGAAAATTTAAGAAGAAGCTTACAGCAGAACTTAGTAGATGTCTAATTTATCGGTGGCCTTGCAATACCTGCAAATCTTTTATTGTCTTTAACAAAAAATCACAAGTTTTTGCATTGTGTTGTATAACATTTTTTATGCTAGCCATACTACAAAAGCGGATTTAAACATGGAATATGGAAAAATTATACATATTTTTATTCGTAGTATATAAAAACCTATAAAAAGGAACTCTTGTAATATTACAAAAAGCTAGTAAAAAGTGGGCCAGAGTGGAATGAACCCAACAAAGGGATGTTAAACGTATATTAAAATGCAAATCATAAATCATGGTTAGAATGAATATAAAGTAGTTATATTTACGAATAGCTCTGTCGAAAAACTCATTTTAAATTAAGGATGAAATTATTCAAACGATATAATAAACAAATATTTCATCAAATGAATTTTTTTTATTATTTGTAAAGTGCCAGAGATAATAAGTCTTTCACGCAACGGAAGATCGGAGAAAGCGAATCGAGCACTAAAAATTTTGGTTATTTGAAAAACAAATTTGTTTCCTTATTAAATATTATTATATAGTAGTAATTTTAAAAATAATCAAATGGTAGTAAAACAGTTTATTAATTGTAAGTAAGCCTATGGAATAACTGAATATTATAATTTGCTAGATAATAATAGCATTGTTGGTAATACGCGAAGTGTGTGAGCGGTTACCGAAGTGCGTGCGTTTGGCCACTACCGTGAACGTCAGACATAAGGGGTTTTCACCCGTTTGACAGTTATCGATCGGTCGGGGTTGCGGTTCGCGCGGAAACGGACAAAGGGCTACATAGAGTGTCGAAAAGACTGTCATGCGTTATGGTTTATATGTTCTGTATTATTCATTTACATTTTGTTACTTTACTCATTTTAAAATTACTTATTTGTTCATAAAGACTGTTCATTTCAATAAGCATATTCTTATTTTTTGTTTAGACTTCACTGATTATGTTTTCTACGTATCAAATAAATTATTAATCAAGTGAAACCAATTGAAACAATTGTTCAAAATGAAGTACTATTAACAGAAATATATATGGATTAATACAAACATATACAAACTTCCAATGAATGAAAGTCATAGTATGAAATTAATAGAAAACTTATTTCCATTGGATAAAAAAGAATTTTTCGTAACTCTCAAATGCTCACAATTGTGCTAATTGGGAGTGGTTCCAAAATTCACTATTTTCAATAAGTATTACAACACGATAAACATGTTTTATTATTCTTTTTAAATTCAGTAATTTCATATTCTTATACGCGAAATTTCGTTTATATTTGTTTATTAAAGGTTAATTTTAAAATTTGTAAAGCATTCGGTAGGTACCGAAATGTACACGTTTATAAAATTTTTATATAAGATACCTACCTTATTTCTGTCAAAATTTGTATATATATATAAATAGCTCACCACGTTAATCGGAAAAACAGATTTCGTAATTTTTATTCCGTTTCCAAACGTTTATGGCTGAAAACTTTGAGTTGTCTAAAAGCGTCAATTTCAAGGAATGCAGGCTACTAATTTTTTTAACATAAACGTATACTTCTTGCATTATGACTTGGCATCATTCACCTGGAAGCATTACTGTTTGATGGTCCTTATATACGTTTCAAATATAAACAGGATTAGTTTAGTAAAAAATTCAAACTGTATTTAATTAGACTTCGATACATATACTATTTTTCTACATAGTCTCCCGCCCTAGAAATACATTTTTCCCATCGGATTGAGAGCTATTTTATACCATCATCATAGAAAATCTTCGGACGTTCTTGTAGTCATTGAAGCATCCAGTAGATCACAATAATATTGCGCATTAATCGTGCGTCGATCATGGAGAAAGTCAACGTTTCAGATCTTTTCACGGTCTTCAGAAAATTTCTTGTGCCACGCAAACATCCGAATTCCTGATAGGGTCTTGTTCCCAAACGGTGCCTGTAATCGCCGCAATATTTCGGTTGGATTCACCCATTTCTTGGCCAAAAACGTACTAATAATCCGTTGTTCTACGGAGACATGCACTTCTGGCTCCCTCATTGTTTCTTTTCGTACTAAAGCGATTCAAGTGAATTGCCGTTGGTTCTCCCTTCTCCCTAGCGGTACAGGCAATCTTTGCATCCACTACTACTAGGTCACTGACCTTTCCGTAATTTAAAAAAAGTTAGTCCCGTTTATATTTGATACACCCTCGTATTATAAGGGCTGTAAATTAACAGCACTGTTCTGGTAGTTTTGCTATATGATACGTATATTATTACATAGCAAACTTTATCTGAATATGTTCTATACATTTTTAAAACATTAGTCATAGCCTGGCAGCTCGTTTACTGCCCCCCATTGCCTTATTATCAAGTCAAAATACTAATACCTATAAATATTTTATTATATATATGTATATATACATATCAGCAAATAGCTCTGTTAGAAACAAAAAATCATTGCATTGTCTCTATTTTATTAAAATAATTTTATTTATTGTACAATTATTGATATTATTACTGATAGTCGCACTTCTGATGAAGTGTTAGTAACGCGAAACAATTGTAAAATTTACTTAATAAATTGTGGAAACAAACAGTGAGTGTTATTATATTATTACATTTATTTGTTTCAGATCTCGCCGGTCCTCCGGGGCGGCAACTAGTGCGACTCCACAACCAAAGAATCTTAATCCAGGAGGTACGTAAACATTGCCACTATTACATCAATTTTATAACAAGTGACTACGTACGTAAGTAATATCGAACGCTAAAGTACACAATCGAAATTATTTAACTACGTAGGTGGAAGGTGAATTGAAATTTACATGACAACTAATCTACATGATGGTTTAGGGTAGATGAAAATTGCAGACATCAAAACAAAACGATTCATCTAGGTACGCATATTTTACTTAAATAAAAATGCTAAAATTATAGAAATACGAAATTTTAAATATGGAAAAAAATAGTCACATAAGGCTTTAATAACTAACCTACCAAACGTTATTATTAAGTTTGAATTCAGAAAGAGGCCTGAGCTGATACGAGGATTGCTATTCATATTTTGAGCTGTGGCAATACTAAGTGTTTACAGGCACCATCTGACGTTTCTAATTGAATGTTTGACCTTTTTAATCATAACATTTTTCAATGTGTTTTGTCATTTGAGCACGACTTGTGTTATAAATATAAAAATATAATTATAAATATGGATTCAACAGAAACAACTACTCCGAGGGCTAATACCCCTACCGGCATCGAATTACACTGTTGATTCCGATGTATTATTAGACGAAGATATAATATATCCAAAAAAGAAGGAATTAAAATCCTTATTCGTCTAAATTTTAAGATCAGTGATCTCAAATTTTGAATGCGTCCTACCAAGTAGGCACAACGAACCGAAAGCCACATCCCACGACCGGTTTCGACCTATCGGGTCTCATCAGGTGGGCGCTGGCAGAAAGGCCTTTACAGGCTATATTATAAATACAAATATGGAATCAACGGAAACAACTACTCCGAGGGCTAATACCCCTACTGGTATTGAATTACACTGTTGATTCCGATGGATTCTTAGACGAAGATATAACATATACAAAAAAAAGAAGGAATTAAAATCCTTATTCGTCTAAATTTTAAGATCAGTGATCTCAAATTTTGAATGCGTCCTACCAAGTAGGCACAACGAACCGAAAGCCACATCCCACGACCGGTTTCGACCTATCGGGTCTCATCAGGTGGGCGCTGGCAGAAATACCTTTACAGGCTATATTATAAATGTAAAAATATAATTATAAATATGGATTCAACAGGAACAACTACTCTGAGGGCTAATACCCCTACCGGCATTGAATTACACTGTTGATTCCGATGGTTTCTTAGACGAAGATATAACATATCCAAAAAAGAAGGAATTAAAATCCTTATTCGTCTAAATTTTAAGATCAGTGATCTCAAATTTTGAATGCGTCCTACCAAGTAGGCACAACGAACCGAAAGCCACATCCCACGACCGGTTTCGACCTATCGGGTCTCATCAGGTGGGCGCTGGCAGAAATACCTTTACAGGCTATATTATAAATGTAAAAATATAATTATAAATATGGATTCAACAGAAACAACTACTCCAAGGGCTAATACCCCTACCAGCATTGAATTACACTGTTGATTCCGATGTATTATTAGATCTTAAAATTTAGACGAATAAGGATTTTAATTCCTTCTTTTTTGGATATACAACTTGTGTTGTTTACAGTGACTTGAAAATTTAGTCTCAGCAAAAATTTGGAACTAACTTGTAAACATTTATTTATAATGTATTTTTACGACTTTCAACGTGGATTATCTAGACATGATTGCATCGATCAACTTACTTCGACTTTGACGATGAAGAATTTAATCGTAGCCGCAGTTCGCTCAGGGACGAAAGTCTTGATGGTCGTCCAGAATCAGTTGTTGGTTGTTTTGCCAGAAAACATTGATGCTGTGCGGGAATTGATATTGCAAGATCGTCATGTAACTTATCGTGCAATTGAGTCATCCTTGGGCATTAGTATGACGAGCTGTGAAGAAGATTTGTTCGCGTTGGTTCCCGCTTAATTTGACAAAAGCTTAAAAAGATGCTCGTGTCAATTAGTGCACAAAATTTCTCAAGAAATACAATCAAAAGCTGTGTATATCATCTACATAGGTGACGAATCTTGGATCTATGCATATGAGTCCGAAACAAAATTGCATTCCATTGTATGGGTCTTCCAAGACGACCCAATCCGACAAAAGTGTTCGTGCGCGAAGCACATTGAAGCAAATCGTCGCCTGTTTCTTCAGAATAACTGGACATGTACCGTTAGAGTAACGTAGAACGGTGAATTCTGATCTGAATAGTACACAACCATTTGTTTGCCAAAAGTGTTTGGTAAAATACGAATAAGAAGCGGCAACGAAGGGTCATTCTTTATCATAATAATGCAAGCTGAAACTGCCACCTATTTGACTGGCCAAAACGTGAAATTGATGGGTTATGCTGCGTACAGCTCCGATTTGTCACCAAATGACTTCTTCTTATTCCCACATATCAAGTGTAGCATTTCAAGCAATAGTATCTCGGAAATTTTATATTTGGTACGAACTCGTGTTTATTGTATTTTGCATTATATTCATTTCTTTTGTTAAACGTAAATATCTTTAAAATTACATTCACTTTTATTATCTTATTGTTATATTCATTCTCCAAATTTCGGTTTTAGTGCAAACAACTGTTTATTATATTTATTTCCTTTAGCATAAACTGGGATTCAATATTTTCGAAATTATTTTATTTTATTATCATATTTTTATGTTCATCGTCAAACTTTCATTACATTTTCACGTTCAAGGTATTATTAAAATCACCAAATTAACCAGGGTGTTTACCTGAAGGAGTGCAATGACTTGTGGGGTTGTTGCTACGGTCGTTTTCCCATACTGTGCCCTCAGGCTAGCAACAGCTTTTGTCAACCCCCACTTAAATATTTAAAACCAATCTTCATCGTTTCTTTCGTCAACAAGTTAATTAGATTACTCGCAAATAATTTTAGCGTGTAACTGTGTGAATTCAAGAAAGACATCTTTCAATAAAAATATTTTCTCACACAACAAAACATCAAGAATAAATTGCGTGGCAAACTTTTTTCGGCGCCTCAAGCAGCCGTTGATAAATTCAAAAAACATCTTTTGGAGATACCTCAATCGGTGTGGGAAAATGTTACGAGAATTGGTTCTAGCACATGCAAAAGTGCATTGATCATCATGGAGAATTCTTCTAAAACCAATAAAGCCATTTTCGATAATAAATTACTGTTTTTTCATTATTATACTCAAAATATAAATATCAACCCTCGTAAATGTCATTTTGGCTCATTTTGAACCCAAAAAATAAATTATTCAGTTCTACAAAAGTCTCATAAGCATAGGTCGGAAGGGATTTTTTTGGCGATTTATTACCGTACATACGGTACCACTTCACTTTTTACATATATTAATCAAAACAGAATAAGTTCTTTCTTAGTAATTTATCAGAACTGCCAGACTTCGACATCGATTTCGATCTTATTAGTCTCATCAGTACGCCATTGGGGAGGTTTCGATAAATCACTAACCTTACCGAAATTGCAGCATAAAAGCAAATTAACGTGATATCATGTTATTATCTGAGTATATTGGCATCTGCTATTTTTTTAAATATTTAACAAACGTCTTACGAAGGTATGTACTTGTAAAACTCTATCTACAACGCAGTTTATATACGCAATGGGCATCACATAATACTAAATTACTGATCAAAAACTTGCCTATCACGTGTATGATAAGCTGCATCGTCGATTCAGTTGGACAAGTAGATACCTTAGTAAAGCCCTTCTAACATATGTATTTCATAATTGTCGTAACTAAATGTATTAATATGATTAATAGTTCCTACATTTGCTTGATGAAAATTCATTGTCACTTTAAAATAAAACTCAAAAATATTGTGTAAAATAAACAACTAAGTTCTGAATTATTTAATTAAACCCACTACAGATTACCTCATATTAACGAGCAAAATTTTGTTACTGCTATCATGTCTTCTCTGGGACTCGAACCCGGGATCTTTGGTTTTACGCGCCAATGCTTTTGCCACTAAGCTGCGAGAGGTGACAACAGTAACAACGACGAACGTCACAGAACGTCGGAATCAATCTATATTATTATTAATCATTAATAATGAAATATTTGGACAATTTTTAGTAGGGGTAAATTTTAAATACATAGTTACTGAATTAATTTATACCCACTACAGATTACCCCATATTAATATATTATTATATTAACTTTATTATTATATATTAATATTATTATATATTATATTATTAATAATATACCAAATATTATTCAAATATTTCATTATTAAGTTCTATTTTAAGGAGATATATTCATCCTTACTAATTATCTAATATTTAAATAAACAAAAAGTAAATGGTACCCTGTACGCTTCATATATAGTAAAAAAATATATACAGAAGTCAAATCCATATATTTCATGTTTTGTTAATTCAAGTAGTTTGCGAATTTTTTAATTATGTGCTTCTACGCAAATTTATTTATTTACGTAGTATAAATACATACTTCTATGCACATTTAAGTTAATCCTATAAATTAAGATGAAATTAATGCATATCTTACCTTGTCTTGTCACGAATTTATTACGTTTTTAATGTACTCATCTGCTTAAATATTTAATTTATTAGGTAGCTTGTTGGTCACCACATTTTTAAGTTTTCTAATTCTTTAAACACGGTGTTTGTATTTCCACATCGCTTTAAAAAAACTTCAGTTCTTTAATCAGTTAACTATTAATAATTAAAATAATTAACTAATATGTACCACTTCTTTTAGCAGGGTAATCCCAGAATAAAATGCGCTATAACTGTTTAATTATTTTAATGTAATTAACGCTGTTTATAGTGCAAACACTGTGAAACATTTTAAATAATTTTAAAAGACTAAAAAAACGCCTTTATGCAATAGACAAGGGCAAAAAATCTACAGGTATACCTGAGCATTGCTTTTGTTCAAAACATAGTATTTCAGTAAAATTATTACATATTATACCCATAAGTAAAATATTAAACTTATACGAAACGTTAGAAATCAAGAAATGTCAAGAAAGACAATGTTAATTAGTAAATAACAAAACAGAGCTCAATACTAACAACTCCTACTAGTACACTACCCCTACTTACAGAGATAAGAACATTACTATATATACCAGCTAGCTGCGTTGTTATGTTACCGCGTCTGGCTGCTCTGGTCCAAGTTTTCTGTGCTTTCCTTGAATCATTTAGGCAAATGCTGGGGCAGTAATATTCCACATGTAACGAATTTTCTAGATCAACTTATTTATTTAAACAATTATTTATTTTACACTATTTATATGACACTTAAACACTAATGCAACAACTTATTTATATGACAAGAAAAATGTGTTATTTACATCACTCGGTATATCGTATTTATATTACCACTTATTTATATTACCATTCTACTATCAACTGTAAACTATAAACCGTGACTGTGTACTTTAAAAACTAAACTAAACTATAACTGTGTCTCTAACTATACTGTTCTTGACCGTCCACAACATAATATTTATAGAGGTGTCGAAGGTTCTGGAGTAATCAGGAACGACCTTCTAGTATTTTCTCGAACTCCTATTATGTTGTTGTTTACTTATTGCTATCGAAGCGCCGACCGACGACCGTATTCGAGGAACCCGTCTGTTTCCGGAACTCGCCGCCGCTCTTGTACACACACATACAGGCTCGTTACACACAGATAATCTTTCACTTCTCTTCTATCTTCATTTCGTCCGCCTCATCTTTTTCTCCTTAACCACACCACCCACCCATTCTCGCGATTCCTGCAAGGAGGCTGAAGAGGGCCTTACGCCCTACCCTCTGGCTTTGCACTACAGTGTAGGCTGGAGGGACTTCCCGTCCACCAACACGAGTAACTGGTCGGAATGAAACACAGAAAGATTTTTTTTTGTTATGTTAAGTACAAAAATTCTGTATCTGTTGAAAATAGCTTAACAGACAAAACGATCGTCAAGAATTTAAGATAAATATTTTTTAAATAATCCCAGCATATTTTTTATTTGTAATACCAAGATAATTATTTTAACTTTAAATTAATTGAGCGTTTCTCAGTAAGTATTGATTGGATAAGAAAAAAATACGGACCTTACATTTTTCCAAAAAAAGGATTGTACTTCTACATTTTTAAAATACTATGTATAAGATTACTATAATGTACTTATTATTTTACTCCCCTTACCTACCCTTATTTGTGCGGTATTTTTTTTATATATATAATTATTCTGATATTAAAAAAAACTTTTGAGTCTTTCATCCCCACCAGCTACTCGTGCTGGTGGGCGGGCAGTCCCTCCGACCTACACTGTAGTGCAAAGCCGGAGAGTAGGGCGTAAGGCCCTCTTCAGATTCCTTGCAGGAATCGTGAGATTAGAGAGATAAATATGAGACCGACGAAATAAAGACAGAAAAGAAGTGAAACATTATCTGTGGATTATTACTACCTCAGCATTTGTCTAAACGATCAAAGGAAACCACAGAAAACTTGGACCAGAGCGCCGAACCCGAGTTCAAACCGATGACCTAAGCAATGATATGGAGCACTAGAGTGCCGATCGGTGCTGATACTAATGACAGTGACAACCTATTATCAGGTTGCGCGTGTATTATTTATATTAATTTGCATTTTTATTTCATCATAAACGTAATAGACAGTTGAGGTCAAGGTTTTGTATTCAGTTTATTGATTTAACATCCTTGACTTGTAAGTTACAAATCACAGCCTTTAAAAGTAAACAAGAAACTGGGAAAAGAAATTACAACGTCCGTTTAGTACAACCAGTAAAAAAATGTTTATAACAACCGTAACATAATGATTAATTAGAGTTACGTAAATTAACTAAAAAATGTGTATTTTATTCAAAAAGATTAATTTATTCTTAATAATTTCAATTAGTACGTTTTTACTAACACCGCTTGCTTTATATAATTTTTATTTCAGATATTTAAAATAAAACAATTGGAAAGCAAAAAGTTTGGTGAAATTTTCCAGTTGTTTTATTTTAAATTTCTAAAATCATGCAGCTTCACAAAAGCTGTACCAGAAATAGTTTGTTTTATTATTTTTATTGTCAAATAACATTAAGGACGCCCTTTTAATCATCAGAGTGAATCAGTTTGATGAATTAAAAGAAAAATGTGAAACAGCATTGACGTTAAAAATAGCAATAAGGTAATAAATGTGTATTTCAAAATAATTTGTTACGAAATTTAACATTTATTTAGCTTCTGTACTTATATTAAAAATTAACTATTATATAAGAAACTAATTGAAGTGAATGTCAGACTCGTGGCTGTAAATTACGAAGGTTAATCAAATTTCACAATGTGTCTAAGTTTACATATGATTCTTTCTACTAAAACTTTTTATTTATGTCCTTTTGTATTCAAACACCATCTTTAATAATAAGATGAAGGCAAATTATATAATGTATGTTTTTAATTTTATTTACAATTGTGGACTAATAATGCGATAAGAAGAGAATGAAATTGCCAAAGCATTATTTGTTTGTTAATGACTTACTCGCATTTTATTCAAAAATGCAAACTTTTTATTGTTTATAGAATAAATAACACAGGTGCAATCTTGAAGAAACATAATGAATAAAAAACGCAAAGTCACTTTTGTTTCAACGTATATTTAAGAAAATTATTAAAAGTATTATAATATATTACTCTTTGATAATGACCTATTGGTTGAAACAATTGTAATATACGTTGAAACAAAAGTGACTTTGTGTTTTTTATTTTTATTGTTTTGTGTACTCCAAAGTGTAATTGAATTAATTATCCGAAAATAGTTCTCATCGAAAGCAAAACTGCGTTTTTTTTTATTATGCTTTCTCTAACGACTCCCTCATTACCTTCCATTATAGGTGGTAATTAAGTTAAAAAGCCATTAATAAAACAAAAGTATAAGATTAAGGAAACATGCGAAGGAAATTCGATTAGTAAATTTTAAAGAAAAATTGTGGTCCATTATCTTTATTATTTCAGGGAATATTTATTATACAAAATGAAGACCAACTTAGAACTTAAAATTTTTAGTTATTACTTTTTTATTGATTTTTTTCAGATGATGCATATATGAAGCTAGCATTAGAAACGATGGAAGAGCTGGACTGGTGCCTGGACCAGTTAGAAACTATTCAAACTCACAGATCTGTATCTGACATGGCTTCTCTTAAGGTAAGTTAATTACCACTGTAGTGTATCTTACCCAGTCCTATTCGATCGTCATATAACTCACCTACGTTGTTTATGGATATCAGCTGTTGTCTGTTCGATACATTGGCTATTAACGTAATTTGGAAGGGTTGTTAATATTTGTTAAACGAAAGACAACAAATATGTGACATCGTAACTTTATTATAAATGAAATAATAAAATACCAGAGAAATTCCAGTAATATTAAATATTAAACAAAACAAATACGAATGTCAGACTTAGCCTAGGGCTAGCGCGGGGAAAGAGTATGACAGAGAAACCCACGATCTTTTAGTCCTACAAATCAAAGATGTGTACCATCCATAAAGTATGAAATTTATATAAATCAAAAATATTACTCGGTGAAATTCTACCCAGCACGATTCACATACACAGACACATGTAAATAATCATTTAAAACTGAAGAATGTTGGTATTAGTTAGTAGACAATGTAAAAAAAATAATAAAGGTACTGAGGTCCCATACGGGAGGCAACCCAGCTATAAGTTGAGATTTTAGAGCACAATCTGGGCCTCACATAAAAATAAATTGCAGTAAATAAATACCAAAATAAACACACATTTGTGAATACTCCCAGATCAGTACTCTACACCTGAGAAAATGTTAGTAAATTCAATAAAGCTCGAAACATTCTGAACGTACCAGGTAGATCAACACAGAGCAAAATTATAAAAATTGGGAACAAAGAAAAATCATAAAATAATTTTTACACATCGCCGTTTTGTTCAAATTAATAAAACAAAAGTTCAAATTAAACAAAACATCACAAAATATGCAAGATACAAATTATTGTGTCATTATAAAATGGATTGAAAGAACAATGAAAATTGACAACTTTTGTGTAAATTTTATAACAATGAAAAACAACATAATAAATATTAAAACCTCGTTGAAAAATACATGCCAATACAATAGTTTATTACCTGTTAATGCAACTTGAAAAACACACAAAAATAGAAATAAAAAACAAAGAACCAACTAACGCGACACTCCACTACACTGACAACCCTCAGAATAACCATACGACCCTCTAAAAGCAAGAACGCGACGCTGAGCTTTGGTAAATCTCCTACCTCTTGAGCGACATATTTATTATCTAGAATTTTTATCGTTCGTTCACGTCTATAATAACTAAACAGTTCATGATTTATGAGTAGTAGGTAGTAATTTAGGGAAGTGTGAAATTATTGAAATAGGCGATAGAGAACGACAGACCTTGATTACTACACCACCTTTATTAAATTTCTTGTATCAAGCTATACATCTCCTCAACGTTCGTTTAACTCAACTCTGGTGAGGGTAGTAATGCGTTTCTAATGAAAATGTTGACATAATTGTCATGAATTTACTTCGGTTTTCGAAGTTATTATACATAAATGTATCAAAAATATTGCACACAAATGTACCTATCCTTCTATTTTTGTCAAAATTTTACGTAAATTTCTATCTAGAAGTTTGATTTAATTAGCCCTTCATCGGCAACTGTGGTTGACAGTTTACGACAAAACCTAATCGTCCATTTCAACCATGGCTCATCAGTCTGAGTCGCAATTCTGCAATGGATTTCGGTCGTGAAAGCCTATGTTCTTATAGCCTTATCCAAAGGTTTATCTAGGTCAAACGGAAGCAAATTTAAAATACGCTTAAAAGAGCACAAAAACAAGAGTTCTTTATATATACAAAGATTCTACTCACGCTATTCATCTGTTTGAATAAAATCCTGCACTTCAAGATTATTAAAAGGGACGGGAAATAATTAATATAAAAATCTTGACAATAGTTCACCACTAATTAACACATTTTAATTAATTTTTACTATTAAATTCAAATTAAACAAAACACATTAAAATGTGTCAAAAAATGTATTTATAAGCTTTACAATTGATTCGGGTAATTAGTGCTTTTTAAGAGTATTAAACTTATACTAGATGAAGTTTATTTTGTTAAGTTATTTATAGTACTCTTGGACATTTTACAGAAGAAAGAGGGGAAGGGAGATTATTAGGGTATTTTACATTTTTTTTATTATTTAGCTTCAAATATGCTTATTATGATTATATCAAAATTTTGTTGTTTTGTTTGTTGTCAAACGGTTTGTTTCAAATGTTTTTTCTACTTCTAACTGCTAGGAGAAATCTAATCTAGGATCTTTATTTTATTGATGCAATGAATCGATTTTTTTTTTCTATATCATGCCTATTTTCTAGGCAGTGAGAAGCCGTACTTGTGTTTCTTATATTATTGTTGATTGACTTTTCATGCTCTTTTAATTTGAGCGAAATGCTTCAGCTCTTTACATATGTTTTGTGTTTATCCGACTCGCAAATATCTGTGTTTTTATCTATTTCAATTGATTCGATGAAATATTTACATGCGTATTTGTTAATAAACGCGGCATATGGCACAACATTTGTTTTTGTTTTGTCGTCTGTTCCTTGAATATGTAGTAATATGTACCTATACCAATGCATATTTTATGAAAATGTTATTGTTTTCTTGTATAACCAACCAAACGAGAAATAAGAAGTGAAAGGTAAATAAAAGAATGCATATTTCTAATATATTTAATACGCATGTAAAAATGTTTTTGCAACAAATGAAAGAACATTATAAAATGTTAAACCAAAGTTTAACGTTATTGACACAATTATTTTGTTTTTGCAATTAACATTAATTAAAAAGTGAAACCAACTTGCGTCGTACTGAAAAAAGTAGAATTATCTTTTTATCGATTAAAATTTAATAAGAAGTATGTTAATTTTAACAGATTAAGGATAAAATAAAACGATATATTACAGCACAAAATTACAAAATTGATTTATCATTTCGACTATGTACAGCTACGTATTTAGGCTTATGTCCGCGAGTCCTGGGCATTGGAAGCCAAAATTTAAAAGCCAACTAAAAATGACTGAATTTCATACATTTTCTCTCTTTTTGTTCCTCAGAAATGGTCTTCGTTTTATTCACAATTTCGAATTAATTCGAATGTATTTTAATTATTTAGAAAATTTGCAATTCTACAAATATAATTTGTATGATTATAGTACCTAGTGTGAATTCTTATTACAATTTATTAACACTGCTATTCGAAAATTACTCTTTCAATTAACGTGTGCCTTAGTTTGATAAATTTGCAATTCTCAAAATTTACAATACACTGCTAACATGCTTCGGAAATTAATTATTTCATGATACGTTTCTATTTATTCCAAAAAGAAGATTTTATTATTATTTTTGAAGAACATATAACATTCACAAAGGTTTTAAAAAAGATTTTCTTCAAACAAAATTAATTATCTTTTTTTTGTTTCAAAAACACAAATGTACCTATATACAGGGTCATTCAAACTGAATGGTACATTAGACGTTTTATGGAAACTAAGCATGTTACAGATTTCAGAATTTGGAAGTAGTATAATAGTATACATTGGATGTTTTTCATTCTTTTTTTTTTAATCCAAAATTATTCAAAATTTTTCAAATAAAACAGTAGGAAATATTCATATGGATCGAAAGAGGATAAAAATGCAATCGAAATAAAAAAATAAAATATGCTAGGTGCTATTTGAAAAAATGATGTTATTCGTGTTTGAAGTTTTTAAACTATGTTTTTTTTAACGCCCTGTACAAATTATAAAGCTTAGTTTTTGAATAACGTTAGCCTTATGACTTGGCTATGACTACTGAAAATTTCAACATTGTATGTCATTTTTTATGGACGTTATGATTTTTTTATAGTTTGGGTTGCAGTGGAATCAATAAATTAAATTATCTGAGAAACTATTCATCGTAGGCATATAGGCATAAAAGTTGGTTATCAAGGTCACCTTAAAATTTCATGTTTCATAAGAATTGATTGAAAAATTATACCATTCCATTTAAAATAAGAAAGTTGACATCAACTTCCGGTATAACCGGAAGTGCCCGCCAGTTGAAATTATTTCGTTAAATAAATCATCCTTGATAACTCCTACTCCCAAAACCCAAATTTTGAAATCTGTAACATGCTTAGTTTCTCTAAAACGTCTAATGTACCACTCTGTTTGAATGACCCTGTATATATACTGCAGTGTTACATACAGTACTCTAATTGCAATTATTCTTCCAGTATTCTCTCAGTATTTTTCCTATTAGATAGAAAAAGATGAAAACCTTTTATTGTTAGTATGATAGTTCACTGACCTTTTAAAGCAATGTTCTACTTCACCTTTCAAGTGCGAAATAAAACTTTCTTGGAAGGACAAATATTTGACGAACGACAAAAATTGTTCAAATCTGATCACGGAGAAAAGCGTGTCCAAAATCTCAACGGCTCAAATGCCATTGAACCTTGGAAAATCACCCTCATTTTCGATATTTCAGTCCCAACCAGTTTGTGATTCAACTTCAATTACCTTTTACTTCTACCTACTATCTACTAAAGTTTAATCAACCTCCTACATTCCATTTTGATACTACAGTATCAGTCTATTTTTAACTCATTGCAGAAGGTTTCGAAAGTGTGTCAAATCGTAATCACAACCAATATATTTTAGGGTAATTTTAAAATCAATTTAATTTTGTGCCGAAAGCGCCTAGCGCCTGGTAAACAATGAAATTTATTTAACTGTCAATACGAACAATAAATTATAGTTGTCTTTAAGTATCATTCTAAAATTCTAGGAAAGTTTCTTTTACTTCTTGAATGTTTCAAAAGAAGCTAACAAACAGAAATATGTACGTTTCAGTCAATATTATACATTTTATTGGAAACAAAAGGGCTTTATATCATAGAACACTTGAATACAAAGGTTGGAGGACAATTTGAAGTAATTTCAAACGACAAATATATTTCTCAAATTTATACCTGTAGTAACGCAGCCTGTATAGAATACAGGTGGCTATATTACATGGAATTTTAAGGTCAAATGTCAACCTGCATTTATTCTTGAACGAATCTACGGTTTGGTTGAAGAAACTTGTTACGTATATGCACTGTTGCATAAAATTAGTCATGACATATTTTGCGAAATTAGTAGACATCTTGACATTCCAAAATACATAAATTTATTCTGAAATAAATTTCACGAATTAAATCAGATCGTTTGTATTTTTAGCATTCTTTTAATAAGTGGCCGAAATTACATTTTCCAACGAAATTCTTATAAAACATAAATATGTCTAACTTGTAAACAGGAAATTGCTTATTTACCGGTTCCAAGCATTTAACAGTGCTCTGACAAGGACGTTTTTGAAAAATGATTTAGATAGAATAAATATTTAATTAATTTCATTGTTTATAGTCGGCCTTAGTAATAGAGACGTTTTATTACATTTTATTACATTCTGCCAAGTTATTGTAATTACATGTAACATATTTTCAATTTCAATTCCATTTTGAGAAGTACAGAAAAAAATGCTTTATAGAAAGTACATTGAAGATTATTCTCAGATAGTGATTTTGTTGTAGCATTAGGTAAGTTTTATGCGGCAAGCTTATTAACCTTTTCTCAATAATGCATAAGCATGTACGTAGAGCTAATCAAATTAAAATGACTCATGCCGTCCATTCGCTACATCAAGTTTATCATTCACAATCATTCGTAAGGTTTCAAAATCTAATGACGATAAAAAATGTTCTCAGAATTTCATTGAGTATTACGTAGTTGGATTATCAACCACCGTTGAACAATTCGCAAATATTTTTATCTGTATTCGAAGTATTCAACAATTTTCTGACAATTTTCTTTAAAAGAAACCACTTACGTATTGTAATTATGAGGTCAAAAAGCATACCTATTGGTATTCTGAATTTTAATTAATATTCCACAAATAATTATTCACTTCTCTTCTGTCTTCATTTCTTTCCCAAACCACACCACCCATTTTATTTTTTATTAGTTAATGCACCGCTTCAACAGATAGTTGTTTCGAGAACTCTAACACAATTTTATCACTTATGCCAAAATATTAGTAACCTACAAATTACAAAGGAAAAATGGGGAAACAGTTGGAGCCTTTTTTTAATATTCTCCTAGCCGTAGTGTATTAAGTATATTAGTTGTGCAATAAATATTTTCTTTTAAACATGTTTCTAGTGCTCTGTCTTTTTGCTGTTTTTAACTTGATGCTTGGATAGTTAGATACTGGTTAAAAGCATTGCTTTGTTTGTTCAGAGGTAATGGAATTACGTCCATATTTCTTTTTGTACGATAGATTTTATTATATTAATTCGTTTTTATTATAGTTCACTTAATAGCATTTATAAATACTTTTACATTCACAGAAAATCGGTTTGAATGGATGTAACCAATAGAAAAATTCTTACTCAATTAGTACAGATACCTCTTATGTTCTGTTCTGTTTCTGGCCGTTACACTGATGGCTCTGTTTCATGTTGAGTAAATATATTTATACCGAAAGGTGAAATTTTGCAGATGGTATCGAAATAAACAATCTCAGTCTTTAAATCGCAAAAACAAGCACTAGTTTTTACGTAAAATTGGATTCTAAATTGTAACGTAAAGCGTCAAGGACCTTACCTTCTATGAATGGAGTGTTAATGAATACCTTGTGCGTATTTTTAGTATTTAATTACATTATTACGGGGAAAAATAGTGAATTAATGCAGTACTGATTTTGTAAGCGCTGTAAAATAAACAGGTAGAACATAGTATACAACCGCAGTCTCGTGGTCATTTCTCTAACGTTGGTCGAAAAGGTAATAGGTCAAGTACGTCAGACAAAATGTTATCGTTAAATTAAATTATGTAGGACATACTAAGTTACTTTGTGTGTCCCACTAGGGTAGGCTATTTTAGGCCAGATTTATTTTATGGTCTACAAGTTTTAAAAATTAGTTTTTGTGTTAAAAACATCCTCATTAAGAAAGAAAAATGTATGTTAATTATATAACTGACACAAAGGACGTTCGTCCCTTCCATTTATGTAATTAACAAATATATAGATAAGATGCTAACTGTACTCGAATATATAAAGATGCGATACAGGGATAGATAATGACATATAGTTCATATGAAGAAGTTACAGAATTTAAACTTAGGATAGTAAATGTTAAAAAGGGAGTTAGCAAGGATACAATCATCGCTAATATTTAATCTGTATAATGAAGATACTATTAATGTTATTAAAGACAGGACAACTTCAGGGATAGGTACACAGGGGCAAAAGATTATCATGCTTAGATTTGCGGATGATATTAGTATAAGCATCTAGTAGTGATGTGCTAGAGAGCGTTAAATAAAATGAAAGTGGACAGTAGAGCATGGAATTAAAAAATAAAAATAAAACTAAAATATTGATTTGTAAGGGAGACGAAAGTAGGGTTAGCGTAATTATAAAAATTGGAGACGAAAAACTAAATCGCTGATTTTCAATACCTAGGAGGTAGGATAAGTCAGGATGGAAAAAGCGGTATAGACATAAAACAAAGGATAGCGCAGTCAAGTAGCTTTTATTAAAAATAAATAACTTAATTTAGGAACTGGAAAAAGATTATTAAATGTGTATGTTTTGAACACGGCTCCGTATGGGTGGAAACGTTTGAGATGTGGTGTTATAGGCAGTTTTTGAAAATACCATGGGGAACAAAGGGTGCTATGGAAGTCAATAAGAAATAGGAGAGAGAGATTGGTAACACATCTTTTGAGATGTAAAGAGCTGATTAGAGACGTATTAGATGCAAAAATAGGAGTAAAAAGAGGCAGACGAAAGCCTTGATTAGATTACTGTCTGCAAATAGTTAAGACTGTGAAATGTTCGTTCTAGTTTTATAGAAATGAAAAGATTGGCTAAGGATGGAAAGGAATACAAGACGTGTCCATAAACTTTTCGGATTGATGACTATATCATGATGAATTTTGTATACAAGTGATCTCCTTAAAAAAATAATCAAGTTAAAATTATCAATTAGCAGACGCTAAAGGTATGTGTTCCATCCTAAATGGTATCTGAAACAGTAAATACAAAAGGGCTACCAATTAACCGATTTACAAAATAAAATTGATCAAAAATAGGTAGCTAATAGTCTCTTAACATAATGAGCACTTGAGTCATAATAATTCCATAAATATTTTTACTAAAGGTAATTAGTTGAATCATACTGATAATTCAGTTTTGATTGAACTCGATCGATGTAGTTAGTAAATTATGTGAGTCATCTTAATTACGATTGTACTTTAACGAACTTGTTTTGTACTTCGACGTTAGTAAAGAATTTGTTTGTTAGTGAAGTAATTAATTTAAAAATTGAAGCATTATCCATATTGTTTTTTGTGGAAATAATTTTTATACAGGTATCAATAGTATGTATAAATTATAAAAAATCGAAAACAAAACAAAGATAATTGTTACCCAACAAACAAATAATTAATTTCCAGTAACAATTATTTATATGCTTTATATGTATAAATTGAAAGGATCACATAAAAATAAGGATATAGCAAACCCATTATCATTAGTATAAAATGTATGTATGTCGTTACACGTGCTCTTTAAGTTTTATTTTTACTTCCAGTTACATAAAGTAACGGTCATTGGTGATTACCACGTAACACCACATAGATTTGCTAATTGCAAGAAAATCACATGAGTGTGTATATCTACTTATTATTTTTAATGGCTTTTAATATTACTGCCATAAAATTATTGTATATGATAAACAAAAACAATAATAAGAAGAAAATGGGAAACCAATTTTTCTAGGGTTCTGTAAATTAATGGTACATATGTATGCATTGGTATGTAAATTGTACAATTTAATAGAAATGTTTATTTATTAATTTTAATATCTAAAGAATTTAAACCCTTATACAACTTGAATTACAAATATAGTAATTAGTAGTTATGCTGTATGTGTATACAAAAATACTACTCTATGGATTTTACTTTTCTTAGTTTTATTACTTATAATTAGAGGCATGTTGCTTAACTACAATAAAAATTATCACGATATTGTTGTTTAATATTGTTTTACGCGATACTATAAATTGGTGCGGACTTTGCTTTTTCTGTTGTGTTTCACTTGAAACTTCCTGACAGTCCTAATTAAAGGTTTGCAGGTATTTGTTTATTAAATAACTGTAGACCTTTGCCATATGAGGTCGGTTTTTCGCAGCCGATTGTTGTATTTTCCGGCACTTTAGACGAGGTTCACCAGTTGCTGTCCACTCAGATGACTCTCTCAGATCGTTTTGATTCCGGAGTGAAGCGATGGATCCATGTTTCATCCATTGCTACATATCGACGCAAAAATTCCCATCTGTTACGTTTAAACATAACCAAACACTGCTCAGAATCAACACTTTGATAGTCATAGACTCATATTCTCATAGTCAAATGCTCATGAAATATAAAGCCAACACGTCCTTTTGATATGATATCTTTTACGATGTCAACTAACTCACACATTCAAAACGATTTTGTGGATTTTCTTGATATTTTCTGGTGTTACCGCCTCATTTGGACGTCCTTGCGTTGTACATTATCAGTGTATCAGTCTCTCTACGACCACGTTTGAAGCAACGTTTCAGCAAACCAACGTTTTATTTTGTTTCGGTTGTTTCCGATGGAGCGGAGTCTCCATAACACTTTTCCACTTTTCAAGCCATTGCTTCGCTTGAACGGTATTTTTTTCCATCAAGAAGCAGTGTAAAATTGAAACACAAAATTGTTTTTGATCCATTGTTTTGAAAATATGAAAAGTAGTTAGATAAAGTCACTCTTACCACAATAACTCACAAACTAATGAATAGAATATCATGAAATTTTAACAGCTATCTTTTGAAAGTTAGTACTAACCGAAAAAAAGGTGTATGCAATAAAACTAGCGCCATGTAGTTGTTAAGCCCATGTGTTATATAATACTCGTGCGGTGCGGTGAGTTATTAACTGACTACTTAATACTGACTTAAGGGTAGTTAGAAACGGAAGAAATAGAGGGTGGAGGCGACAAAAACTGATAGAGATAGTTAGACTATAGCTGGATATTTGAGAAGAATATAAGAACAGTGGAGCAGGTCAGGTCATAAATTATGGCGGATGCATGCAGGGGTCAAAGACAGACAAGTGCGGCAACGAAGATTAAAAGTTAGAATAGAAAAATGGCGACACAACTATGATATTTACGACAAATATTTCGTTATTAGTGTTTTAATATACACAAATGTGCTTATTCTCTTACCACTCAGGAGAGGGGCAAGCAATGCGGTAAAGGAGAAAGTTTCTACGTCTACTTCGATAGAACAGTCGCGCATCACTTGCGCGAGCGATTTGGTGCTGTATTTCAAAATCGACTAGTTGTTTCTCACAAGGAATTTTAGTAAACCGCGAGGGAATGCAAATATATAATAAAAACGAATACACTATTCTTTTATTAATCAAAACAAGTTATTATTAGATTATTTAAGTATATGAATTGAAGGAAATGTTTCAGATACATATTTTTGGGCCAGTGTTTGTTACATTTCGACAGCATTAACTTTTTTTTATGTTTCAAAAACTATGGTTGCTATGGTATTCAACTTTGATTCTTTAAACAGAACGTTCCGATTTATTATTTATCTATTTGCGAATTGGGTTTATTTATTTCATTCATCTCGTAGAACGTAGAGTTCAATTACGTTTAAATATTTCGATTACAAATCATTAAGATTATCTTAAAATTGTAAGAAGGATTATAAGAAGATATTAAATATGTACCTACAATTAATTTTTATTTCAGTTGATTGCATATAATTTTCACTATTAGAATTACCCAATTCCTCATCAATAATAATAATATAAATGGTTGACCGTAATCGTTGATGGCACTAACCCTATGAATAACTCTCTTATTATTAATTAAATGTTTAGATTTAATACCTTTTAGTAAACTTTCACAACAATTATCTTGCAAAAAAGTGTATTTATGCATAATATGTAGGTAAGTAGGTGTACATTAAGTAATGGCAATTCCAAGGTTTTACATAACCGCTAAATGTCGAACAATAACATTTTCACGTGGTTAAAAACGAGACCAATTTGATACCTACCTATAATATAGTGTATTCTCATATGCTTTTATTGCGTAAGGGACTCTTTGTTGACATATTATTATATACACAGAAATGAAAATGGACAAATAAATTAATTATGTTACATTATCAACTGAACGATGTATTATAGAATAATCTTACCGACTCGATATAAAACTCATTGACAAAAACAAAATGCCATTATAAGTATGATGTAACATACTTCACTTAAAATTGAAAACTGACAATAAGTTACACATATTCTTATATCTTAAACTGACTCTTCGTATTTATGATCGAAAATAAAGAGCTTTCTATATTTCTATTCAAACTATATAATTTTATTATTTTTAAGTCCTTTAATTAAGGGTGCTGCACCTTAACGGATTGGTTGTCTACAAAGGACATACAGAAGGAATTTTTTGTAATTCTATTTGCGTATTTCTTGTAAGGAACTTTATTTACTTTTACAAATTCTGTGCAAGGAAAACCATTGACAAATCACAAAATTCAAATGAAATTGATTTGACATTTTTCATACCTCAGTGTCATAAATGTATTTTCATGCTATTGGATAAAGTATTAATTTTTTGTGAGAAACGTAGCTCGTAATCTTTCTCCAAGTTTTCAGATATCATTATAATCGTACTAAGAATACGTGTTATTTTTTTTTTTTTAAATATTTCTTGCTATATTGATCACGTCCTAAAATTTATACAAGTCTCCCTGAGGATTAATTTTTTATCTATCCACCCAAATATGTCCAAACGTACTTTTTATAATACAGTCAAACTTTTATTTTCTTTTGATAACTCAAACAAAATTATCCTCATGAGTAGGAATAAATGCAATATCAGAATAATTAACGCCCCACCTTTAACAAGCTGAAAATTTCGCGGATCTTTCTAGTTATCTACTAATTGTATGAACAATTTTGCATTTTTTTTTGCTTCTATTTAACCATAAACATATATTTCATCTATTCCCTTTATAATACGTAGGCGAAATGCAATTTAACACGAACATAGATTAAATGTGATTACTGATTATTCTGTTTTTTTTGCAAACATTTACTCTGAAGAATGAAGGGATTTTAATGTTCCAAAAAGTACTTACAGCTGACATTTCCTAGGATTTCCAGCTTAAAGCATTCAATTATTTTATCGCTCTCCACTACACCGTAAGAAATTAAAGAATCAATTATCAAGTTTGGATTCATATCACAGTCTTTGTGAAACATTATAAAATAACCTTCTGTTGTACTTTAAGGAACAGTTCCCTTATAATGCGATGCACATAGCCTTCTCATCAATTGAGGAATTATAAGTTTATATTTCAGTTTGGTTAGTTACCAAACTTTATTTTTTACGTAAGGCCTTTTTAATTTCAAAAGTCTCCAGAAGGAAAAGTTTTCGACTTTTTAAAATGTTTGAATGTAAGGCCTTAAAATTATTAAAACCTAAAGTTGATGAAACTTTTTTGTTTTTTTTTATGGCACATGTTTAGACAGACTTTTTAAAATCGTTCTACCAGACAGACGGACAGACAGAATACATTTCGTCACACATATAATACATTGTATTTGGTAGATAACTGTTTTTTTTTTGGTTGGAGGAACCTTTCTTCAACGACTGTTAAACGTTTTGCTAAGATTTATGTACTTTCAATGATTTTGCAATTGAACACTTTTTTAAACCCATAAGTAAATATTAAAATTTATCAAATTGTTGATGTATACCTAATATTACAAAATATAGGTTGTTGTTTGCAGTAGAGAACATTGTTTAACAACAATTTTGTATTTATTCGGCCGAAACAAATTTATCAAGTATCCATTAAATTCTGATCAACCTTTGGTGGACTTCACAACGACCACAGCTTTAGATTTCTTAAAATTAAATAGCAGCTCTTTGTTTTGGCTTAAAATAAATTAATTTCCTGCAATAAAACTATTAACTTCTGTATTGAAAGGAGCTCGCGCTAATTAATTAATTGTGTAGAATGAGAAACTTCAATCAACATCACATCTACAAAAGGTATTAATATTATTTTCGATGCAGGTCTTGTATTTACGTAGGTAAAATACCGATATTAGATGTATGAATTAATGTAGTTAATAAAACGTTCAATTTCTCTTTATGTTTATATAAATTAATGATATACAATCGTTCAGCATTCCTGGAATCTTAATGAGGCAATGTAAATTATACTATGGGACGACTAAAGCTACTGTTTTAATTAATGGAAGAATAAATTAATTTAAGACCTTAAGATGAATGCATTTTAATATTTTCCTTATTACACAGAAGTTAGTTCTCAGAAGTTAATTTGCATTTGAAAATGAGTGATGTTTTTTAAACTGTTTGCAGAAAAAACACGTTAAACTATCACTTAATTTTCTTCATATTTCTTATTATCAATGATTTGCGAATGAAAACAATTGCTGCATTACTAGAGATGACCTCAAAAATTTCGTCTTTCTACGATAGAATAAGCTGGTAAATAAATGTTAAGTGCGCTTGCAAAAATATTAAAAATTAAAACATACACCAATTATATTCATCTTTAAACAAACAAAAGGGAAATACATAACTGATTTATAACGTAAATAAGTATTTATTGAAATTTATTTTTATTGTACTATTCTTGCTGTAACCTAAAATGAGGTTTTCAATTACTTTACAAATTTCTTTTGTAGTACTAAGTTAAAATTACAATACAATATTTTTAAAATAAAAGATCTCTAAAAAAGTAGTTTAACATTGTATCCTTATCTTCACTTTTATTTTAAAAAGAAGAACGAGTGAGTTAACTTTGCCGTATAGCTCAAAGGAAATTGTCATCCGACAACTTACTTTTCTTTTTAAATTCTTGCTCCTTTGCTTCTCGAGTTCTGTAAACGAGACGCCTCTGGCGATTTTAATTTTTCATCGTTAACAATGCTCGAAGTAGTTGCTAGTCGGTACAAAGTTATAACGACAGTTTTCGGATTCGGGTGCGAAATAAATGACCGAAAAACGGCATAGGTGTAAAAATGTGGTATCTACATAATTTGTAAAAAATATAATACTATACTATTAATAAGCTAAACTACATCCTCTTAAAAGAGTATCAATGAAATATTCAAATCAGCTTCTGTTTCCAAAAAAATATAGATACATTGTATTTTTTGAAATTTATTCTATTGATGTTGTTTCATAATCATTATCACAAGGTCTTCAGTCCTCAAGCTGGTTAGATGCGCGTGTCTAGGTCTTCCTCTGCTCTCTTTACTCCTCTTTCTGCTTCTTATTTGTCTCTAACCCCTTCTAAGCCCTTCGTATCTCGGAAGATATCCTACCATCATATTTCTCCATTTCCTTATTGACTTCTAAAGCATAATGTGTTCTCTTACTTCTTTCAACACCTTCTTATAATCTATTTTATCCATGGTGTTTTGATAACCCTCTTATATCATCACGTCCATATTTCGCACACACCAAACCTACACTTTTAACAAACCGTTCAGAAGCACATAAGTGATATGTGCCATGCGCTATTCTCTATTTTGTATCTCTGTCGCCTTTTAGATCCTGAATTCTCTGACTTCCTAAATTTTAAAAAATCGATGATCCTATTTTTAGCTCCCCTACCTATACTAAAATGTATGGTATAAAGAGATATTCATAATAAGGCACTAAAGTTTTATTTTCCAAACAAAATCGTTTAGATTTAAACGTTATAATGGATATGTTTATTTTTTACTTCTCAATTGATACTAATATCTTTTATTTCTGATTCAGTTTCAGTGCCGTGATTTTTCTCGATTATTATTTAACATAAATGTAGCCAAATATGTCTAACGGCTGATTACGTGATCCTTGTACTTTTCTTGTGATAAAGCAAGTTTCTTAAAAGCACTTTTTTTAAAGGAACCCATTTTTATGACTTCTTCAGTATTTTTTCTTCAATTGTTACGTTACAAAGTTTTACTTTACTCATTGTTTATACGTCAATAAAATTAATTGCATAATTAAAGGCAAATCTAATTAATTTTTGTTCACGAAAGAACGCCAAAATTAAGTAACAGAGGTTAACATCAGGTTTGCTTTTTTAAGTGCTCAATTTAATTATTAACTGCTTAAAAAATATGTAATTTTTCCAAAACTATTTTAAAACTCAAAATCAATGCTATGAATTTCCTATAAATATTAAATAAGTTTTTAGAATACCTGTATCTTTTTTAATTTCAATAGTTTCAAATATTCGAAGAAATAATCTATTTCGGCGCATATCTTCTAAAATACCTTTGCTGACATCCCACACAAAAATTTTAAAGTTTATCGTTTACCTTTATACCAGTTTTTTCCAACGATATGTCACAAGACTCGCGAACAGATCAGCGAAATGCAAAAAAAAATTCTACAACCACCGCTCTTTTGACGTAAACTAAACAACTTTTCCTTCAAATTGACGAACAGATGCAAGAGATTTTATAATGACTCCATATTTGATAAATTTATTAAATATGATGATAACCTACCAACCAAAATAGAATTCGATTTTCTAAAGATCTCCATATAAATATTATATTTTTTCCTGCATTTATGATACGTATGTGCTAATTTTGAAAATCGTAATTATTTTCTAAGAACGGTTACTGTAGCTACGATTCAATGTTAATCACACGACCTTTACTTTATTAGTAACTATTTCATAAGTGATTTGTACACGCCACTGTGTACATAATTGTGACGCACAGACGAGCTGTATAACTTAATTATATTATTACTAAGTTCAACTTGGTAGCTGGTTCATTGTTTTCATCCATAAATAAAAAGTTTAACAAATTTATCTCTTTTATCAAATTTTACTTTTCATTAAGAGCTACCCACGTCTTGTTTTTGTTTGAAAACAATATTCACAAAAACCGTATAGTTCAAAGCCCTCTACGTCCTTATGGAATATAAAATCGATGTGGATGTTTCATATTTTCTAAATGTTAAAGTTATGAAATTAAAATAATGCAAAATACGTATCTATTCAAATTTTAACAATTGTACGCTTGATAATGTCATTTTAAGTTCCTTTGTCGTGAATTATCCCCTTCCATTCCTTTAATTTATTTGAAATGATACAGATTAGCAGTAGTGAAAATCTATTTGTCATACTAATAATAATTTTACTGTTGTTAATAGTAACTGTTGAAATTATGCCATATTGAATTCATATGAATGTTGTAACTGCTAACCATTGGTCGATTATTATTATTTTTTTTTTTTTGGTGTTCGTAAAATATTGTTCACTTCGAAATTAACGCAGATGCAAATTTTAAATTTAATAATTAATTAGAAATGCAAATATGTTTTATATTCTAATTTAATATTTATAGGTACATATTATATGTAATTATAAATGTAGATATGCAACAGAATTCGTGTTTGTTTTTAATCTATTTTACGTACGTCTTTTTATGCTAAGTATGAATCTAAAATCGTTTTGGAAATTTAAACAATTAATAAAACAACAATATGGGTACAAAAATGTTGATTTACTATTAATATATATAATATAACACATGGACTGAATAGTCCCGGGCCTAACAAAGAAAGCACTTTTTTTTTAATCGGCTTTATTCATTAATTTATTGTAATATCATATCATTATCTCCATCAAAAGCAACACAATCATTCCAGCGTCGCTCTAACATTTCAATACCACTTTTGTAGAACAATTTATCTTTTACCTCAAAATTCCAGCGAAATTTTTTGCCGGCGAGCATTTTTTTGAGGTCTGCGAACAGCCAGTAGTCGCTGGTAGTAGTCTCAAAATCTGGAGAATATGGTGGAATTGCTCCCACATCAATTCGAAGTTCAATTCCTGTAGTCATGTAGTTTTGCCATTGTTTTGATTGACTTGTGACACGGTGCGTTGTCTTGATGGAACAAAAAAAATTTTTTTTTGGTGTATGGGATCGTTTCTTTGCAATTTCAATTTTGAGATCTGCAAACGCTCCAATAACACTATATTATTACTACAATTTACTGTTGATGGTATTTCCCTTCTCAAGATAGTCGATGAATATTACACCACGCACATCCCAAAATACGGAGGCCATAACCTTTCCAGACGATTGTTGTACTTTCCGGCGCTTTAGACGAGGTTCACCAGTTGCTGTCCACTCAGATGACATTCAGATCGTTTTGATTCCGAAGTAAAGTGATTGATCCATGTTTCATCCATTGTCGACATCGACATATAGACGTAAAGATTCCGGTTTGTTACGTTTAAACATGACCAAACACTGCTCAGAATCATCAACATGTTCTTGTTTTGATGGTCAACAGAACAGCGAGCAAACGCGGCACCCACTTTAATAGTCATAGACTCATATACTCATGTTCATGCAATATAAAGCCAATACGTTCTTTTGATATGATATCTTTACGATGTCAGCTTATTCACGCAATTACAGTTTTCGATCATTCAAAACAATTTTGTGGATTTTTTTGATCTTTTCTGTACCGCCTCATTTGTATGTCCACTGCGTTCTGCATTATCAGTGTATCAGTGTCTCTACGACCACGTTTGAAACAACGTTTCAGCAAACCAACGTTTTATTTTGTTTCAGTTGTTTCCGATGGAGCGGAGTCTCCATAACACTGTCCAAACTTATTTTCATTGCTTCGTTTGAACGGTATTTTTTCCCATCAAGAAGCAGTATAAAATTAAAACACGAAATTGTTTTTGACCCATTGTTTTGAAAATATGAAAAGTAGCTAGATAAAGTCACTCTTACCACAATAACTCACAAACTAATGAATAGAATATCATGAAATTTTAACAGCTGTCTTTTGAAAGTTAATACTAACTGAAATGCAATAAAACTAGCGCCATCAATGTGTTAGCCCTGGGACATTTCAGCCCATGTGTTATATTAGAACGTTTCAAGTTTCTTCGAACATTTCTGTCTTATAGGTTCATTATCCACTTTCAATTATTTTGATAAAATTGCATTTCCTCCTTATTTTCACCCTATCAAATATCTGTAACGGTTCTTTTAGTCAATTCATCATATAGTTCCTACTTTCTTATTAAATCATGGTCTTTCTGCAATTCTCTATATTTTTCTTATTACCATGATCGCTTTTCTAATTAATATTTTTTTTTGTAGTTATGGCAATATAAATTTCCAGAAATGTAGCTATGTACATTTTAAAAAGTCAGTTCTTTTTGCAATTAGAAAGCAAAACACTGCATAACTTGTTGCTTTATTGAAATAAAGATGTACGTAGAATTCACAAGGCTAATATACGTTTGGGCATTACTTTGGTATAGTGTAAACTACAAAACGTTGTAAAAAAATAAAAAGTCGAAAAAAATAGTAATAACTGGTCTCTCTCCTAGCTAGAAAGGAGAGTTGGACATTACTACTGTCTACTACTGTTCTTAACCAAATTGGTCTTTCCTACCGAGATAATGTAGGCTTGAATAAAAGGAATTACTAACAGATTTTAGGTTAATTTGGTGATCCATTTTTTACACCTAATACAGACGTATGTTGTATCCAACCCCATTTCGCAAATGTGGAGTCATTCCTAAAAAGTTTTTTATTTCGTTCTACATTCTGTTCTAATTATTATTGAATGGAAAAATAATATAATAAAAACCTAAGTATAGAGACATTGGATGATTAATGGATGAAATGCAAAAAGTTACTTTTACATCAGTATGTTTTTGTAGATTTTTTAAAAAAACTGTTGCAACGCTAAAACTGAATTTAAATTAGTTAATCTCAATTTTGTTTTAATCCAATTTTATTTTCACAATTAATTATCTTCAAATTATTTGCATAAACGTGTAGTGTATTGCGGACTTCTCAGTTGTTTTGTTTTTTGAGTAACTTTGCATATATATTTTTATGGTTTTATTTAATTGTTTCCATTTTATGTAAGTAGCTTAAATCCAACTAAAATACTGATAATGCCTTCCGTTATTTGCTTTTATTGTTTAAATATTGTTGCGTCGTAATTTAATAAATTAAAACGCTGTGTTGTTAGTACGGTTTATTTTATTTATTTAGTCAATGTAAAATAGTATCGTTACGGTTATACTACAATAGTCAAATTTTGCTTATTAATTTGATTTAATTTTTAAATTCAATACAATTTTTTTTATTGCTTAGTCGACCTTGCTCGTTGGCGTAAAATAAACTGTCTTTAGCACCGTCGCCGCCCCTCATTAGTTTCTCATTACGGGCCATCGTATCGATACGGAGCTGTCTATGACATGATATGAATTTGTATTATTAAGCAGATGTTTTGTAAGGTACGAAATATATATAAAAATAATTATATCAAAATTATATTAAATAATTATTATCCTTGTATTTGCTTTTCCTTGAATCTCATATTTAACATCATAGAGGCTGGCGACTACGAACAATATACTTCTTCTCTTTCCTTGTTTGCAATGCATTTCTCTCTGTCATAAGAAGATGTATGGTGAATATGAAATACGGTCTGTCTTGTGAACGGAAATTTAGACAACACGGCGTCTAAATAAATAAATAAATAAACAAGAAAATCATCACTTTCAATTATGAATCGTTGTCTGCCTTTTATAGGTGAGATCTGAGGAGCAATTGAATAATTGAACATAATGGAAAATCGCCACTACTTTAGTCTAATACATATCCAAAATTCATCGACTATCCAGGTTGCGCTAGTATTTATACAACTATTTTCAATTCTTAATAAGTTTTATTTATATAAATCGAGTTTAGAATAACTTCATTATCATATTTGTAAGATACGAAATATAAATAGAAATGATTATATCAAAATTATATTCAACAGTTACCATCTTTGTATGTTATTTGCTTTTCCTTGAATCTCATATTTAAAGTCGTAAAGGCTGCCGACTAGCATCCCCACATGTTTTGTTTATGTTAGCTAAGGATGACGAAAGACAGGACTTTGCGGCACGGGGTTAGGTTTGACCTACCCTGTTGGTCTTCAGAATGTGCGTATCGCGTCTGGAGGCGCGGGAGCGCAAACTCATGATTACTGGTATTTAATACGATTTGCTGATTGACGGATTCTGCTAGACTGACGAAAATTAATTCGCAAGTGGTGTAGAGGGGCAGGGGTTCCGAAAGAACCCCGGTGAGTACTTAATTACTTTATGATCTTGTTAACAAATCGGTAAGTGGTTTTATTGTTTAACCACTCTGACATCAAATTAAAATTACCCCCTTATAGTTTCTGCAGTTTCTCAATTGTCAACTTAAAACTAAACGACTAAAATATTTCTGTTTACATTTAAGGTGTTTTTTCTTAGAAGGCCTCAACCAATATAAACACTGATAAAATACTTTACTTAGTTGAAATTCAGCAGACAAAACAAACAAAATCGTTCGCTTTATAACGAAATAGAAAAAACTCAGGGTTCAAAGGTTCATAGTTAAAATCATTGATAACGAATGTGTTTACGTCATTTTCTGTTCAATGTTTCTTAGGCTCTGTCCCAACTGAAGGATAATAAATATTTTTCTCACAGCAAAGGCCGTCTAATCGATGATAAAATTAAATACTGTTTGTGTATCTCATATTTTTATCGTCCTTATTTTTGGGTTAATGTAAAAATTAGGTTATTATCGCTCTTTATTATCTAACTTTATTATTTTTAATTCGTTCTGATACTATTTTAAGTTATTATTCCAGTCGGTACTAACCAGAAGCAACGTGGTTTAATATTGATTGATTACAAATCTGTTCATTAATCTAATTTGCCGAAGTTCGTTTTATAAGCAATAAGAAAATAAGAAATCGTTACTTAACGAATCAAAATATCACAATTCAAAATTTAATTATACGAAATAAGAAAAAACAGACACACGAAAATCGAAATCAAAACCGCTTATACCGGCAATGCTTAGGACTACGTATCGAATAACACGTTTAATTGCGACATTCGCTGTCCCGTCCTAATTATACGTGTATAATCACTTTAATCAGGGGGGTCACTTAGTACAACATCACGTATTTTGTATAGCGATATTCTTTCATCACTTTTTGGACTAATTTCCAAACGACTATATCGTCCTACAGACATTTATGTATGCTAAAAGGACATTAAACCGACGATTCTCTCATAGCCGCTATAAACGTATCAACTGTATAAACCATTTATCAGTTTTCTTTAAATAATAGTTACATAACAAAGATATACCTATATCAGATAATAAAATTACTCTGCAATAAAAAATGCATTTAAAAAATTTACAATTTATAAAAACCTTTTAAAATTGATAACCGAATACCTAATTAAAATTTCGTATTTGAGTAGATAATTATAACAAAATATTTGTATTGTTGGAATGTATCATTCAATACCATTTTTAAAAAATTTTTGAATGTTTTTCTGTTACTTGTGTTATTACAGCAGACAATTTTTGGTTATTAAAAGAAGTGTTTAGGACTTCCATTGTCTTTTAACTAATATACATAAAGAAGAACGACAATGGAAGTAGTAAACATGTCTTTAAATATATCAATTTAATATTGAATAACAATTTCATATCATATTAAAAACGACGAAATATTACGTAAATATAACAAACAAATTTATCTAAACTTGCGGAATTAAAATAGCGATGACAGTAGGCTTAGCTACTAAAGGAAGGATACAATTTATTTTATGTTGACCTTTCACGTTGTACGATAGAAGAAACCAAAATTATTTACAATTTTTTTCGTTTTTTTTTTTTTTGTTACATAATTATTGTTTGTAAACAAAAGTAAAGGATTCGTTTTTTTGTTATTTTTTATTTGAAGATATGTTAGTACAATTTCTAGTATTATTCAAATAGATCCTAATCTTGTTCTCAAGGATATGCAGTGTCTTTTAGAGGCTGTCCATAGTTCAGTGGTTAAGTGGTATACGTCGATTCTGAACTGTCTTCAGAAGACAAATTTGTCGATCGTTCTCCTCGGAAAAACAATTGCAAACCACCCAAATACATTTAGCTAGCAATTCCCTCGGTTTGGAAACATTTTCGAATGCTTACTAATAATTTGAAATTTATAGGAAATATTCCTTAAGTACTCTAGAGCTGCACTAAGGAGTAATGTTTTTGAAATTCTATCTCTAAACGGGTGAAAAATGATGATAAAATTTGTACAAAAGGTACCATTTTGAATTTTTTATATATGTTCTATTCAAAAGTAACAGATGCGAACTAAATAAAATAATAAATAATAAGTAAATAATAAAATTTTCTTATTAATTAATTATCGCTCCAATACAATCCGCGGCAAAAATGTAAGCCCGTCTCTGAAAAGCAAATAATACAAAAATACGTTATAACTGATTTGGGACCCGATGTAACTCCTAATAATTTCCGTTTTATAATAAACATAAACTTGAAGTTTGACGTCCTTTTCGGTTTATTTCCTTTGATGTTTTCATATTCTGCCGATGTATATTAAGCATTAACTGAACTTTTTATCGCCTTGACCCATCCATTCACTCGTTGACATCAAACATTTGCGGTATTTCAAGAATCTTGGTTTCCTTCTACTACTAAGCTATTCATTTACGAAAAGGGTCGATATGATAAGGGGCGTAAGTGCATGAGAGACGTGAATTAATGAATATTTATCAAGAGGGATTCTGGATGAACAAAGAATAATGCTGCTTTCCTGAGAATTATTACTTAATATTTCAAAAATAAGACGACCTTATTTTATTCACAAATTCATAGTAAAAATATCATTAATTTGTTAATATTTTTTCCAATTGTTTTCTTGCAGCTTGTTGTTGAACGTTTAGTTATCTATATACCTATTGGGTACTAAAAATATACTTCAATTTTGCATATTCCTTGCTTACAATAATATAAATGTATAAACTTTCTTACAAATTTAACTCTAGCCTTTATCTGTAATGAATGTTGTTTAATCCAAAGCCGTGTAATTAAGTTATAATAATTTATATTATTTGGCCAATGATAATTAATACTAAACTACAGATCCAGAATTATGCCGAGTTTATTGATCTTACCGATTGCAGATTGTTCGAGAATTGCTCCATTCAAATGTCAAGTGTTTTACAAGATTATGCCAGAACGTAAAGTTTATTAAATTCGTTTTAGAAATTTACTAATTAAGTTTTCCTGTGACTGTAGCAGGCTTTGTTTCCTCTATACCTATTCAGTTTCAGATTTCCATCCAAAACCGCGGAAATTGTTTGCTAATTCTTGTTCCAGCTAAAGAAGGCTTAGTCCTTTCTAATTTACGGATCCATTTCCCACTTTACATGTTAATTAATACTTGACATTTAAAAACAATAGATTGAAATAGTTATTTTTGCTATTCCTAATAGGATTAGATGGAACGTATTTTTAAATTTTATTTGTAAAATAGTTGTATAACATTATAATTTTATTTGAATTTTTATTGGAATCCTTCAAAAATATTTAATAATAAAATAAAATTCATAATATGAAAATCACACCTTAAGTAATAAGATTAAAACAGACTTAATATACAGCAAGAGATTAAACTGTAAATGTCTTGCTAACTAAAAACAATGAAATCTTTACGGTTGCCTCCTTAGAAAATATGGACATGGTAAAAATTAAATACAATCATAATTTTATTTGAAAAAACGCACTAGTTACAAGAAAAAATATATTGTTGAAAATACACACTACAATACTGTTTCACCACATAGTGACATCATCAAGTGTTGATCATGATCTGATGATGCCATTGTCTGGTGAAACAATATTGTAGTGTGTATTTTCAACAATATATTTTTTCTTGAAACTTGTACGTTTTTTTCAAATAAAATTATTACGGATATGTTTCAACGACTAGAAGCTTCAACTCTAAAAAGTTTAAATATAATAAAATAATCTCATATGACCCAGTTCCTTTTTGAATTACTTACTTCATTAAAAATAAATTCAGACACCAATGAGAAATGGTTGAACATTTATATGAAAAAGTATGTAAGATTGTCATTAAATTAATTAAAGAAAAATATTTTGTCGTATTCTTACATTAAAACATGTTTTTTGTATCCGAAAACGTGAAATATATATGCATAAGATTCCCATACATTTATTATAATAATCATTCAGGGGATTAACAAAACAGTGTTAAAAGTATGTTGGGATATAGTCTCAAAACTATCTAGAGAAACTGTGAAAACCAGAACATTATCTGTAGGTCATAGTCTAGAGACTATTTGGACAAATACCTCCACTCTTTCCTATCTTGGGCTAATCATTGCATTTCTTTAAAGCTGAAATAACCCACATTCTTAACTGACATATTTGCGAACAATAATATAAAATAGGGCTGTCTATTCCTCTCTTTACTCCTGTTTCTGCTTCTAATATGTCTCTAACCATTCATGTCTCATGTGTCCTACCACCCGATCTCTCATTTTCCTCAGTGACTTTTGTAGCACTTTGTTCTCCAACTCTGCTCCCTTGAAAGAAAATTTGCGGGAAATTATTTCAAACAAAAGCTTATAACTTCCCAACAAATTTTTACGTTTACAGCTAATATCTTTACCACTTTTGATTTTGCCTAAAATAAACTAAATTTAATGTTCATTTGTTAAGCTATTATTAAGTAAACTTGTTACAATTGAAGTATCGAAACCGTGGCAAAACCTTCTTGATGTTATTAAAAATAGGGTAATTCTGCTTTGGCAGACGCTTAAACAACATACTCGTTCCTTTTTTGTGTTAATTTTACTCCTTTTATAATAATAATCACTATGACCAATTATTATATTTCATCATCAAAATAGTCAAAGTTATAAGGTCTCGCTTAAAATCATTTTCCAGGGATTTTCTCAGAGCATTTTTTTTTTACTAAGGGCGTTTTTTCCTGTATTCTTCCGAACACATTTAACAGTCATTTCAGTTTTCCGAATTAATTGTTTGTCAGGGCCGATTTTTTTTTTTTTGTTTTATGTATTATTGTCTCTACGGAATTTTTTATCTTCCGCCTCTAATTTTCATATAAGCTCTAACTCTACCTTTACCTCCGTTATATACCAATACTTTAGTTTTATTTCTATATATCTTCACCATTCCTTATAACAATAAGGAATTTTTGTCATTAAGTTGAACATACGAGGGTAGATCAAATGTAAATGGTAATTTTGTAAAATAAATTTATTGATTAATGGTATACACAAAAACTTTAATATTTTTCAATGTAGTCACCTCCGTGCTCTGCACACTTTTGCCACCGATTTGGAAGCTTTAATATTCCTTTTTCATAAAAAGTTTGAGGGCGAGTTGTCAGCCAATTGCGCACATACTCCTCTACTTCTTCATTTCTTTCAACTCTTTTGTCTCCAAGTGATTCTTTCAAGGACGCGAACAAAAAATAATCGCCTTACTCTCCTTACTCGCCATTTTTGATTCGGAAGTGTAGTGGTAGACCCACGTCTCATCACAAGTGACGATACGCCATACGCCTCAAAAAAACTTCCCTTCTTGTCGAATACAATTCATAAGTCTTTCACTGATCTCCGATCTGACGTGTTCTTGATTTTCGTCGAAGGTCAGCAACGTTGGAACCCAGCGAACACTAATTTTTCGAAAGCCAAGTTACCAATTTGATCAGTGTTGATAGATGGAATACTCCCATAGCTGATACCCACTTCTGATGAGATTTGTTCAATAGTTAACCAGCTGATGGTGATCACCTTCAACAAGATTTCAAACAGCATGGATGTCATTCATGTCATTTGTGAGACTTGTTCTTGGCGTCGATCATGACTTTCATTTTCGACACGTTCTCGCCCATCCCTGACTTCTCTGACCCACGTATACACTCGATTCTGAGACATTGTAGTATCCCCAAGCTGTGCCTTCAAACGAGTGAAAATTTCCGACGATTAAACGCCTTCATTGGTTAAAAACTTTATGATGATGCGCATTGTGATTGTGCAACAGACGAAGATACCTTACGCTCAGTCATGGCTGTACTGCGGACAAAACCGAGCGCAACTAGTGTTGGGTTGTTATTTAACAATCTGTTGTTTTTTAATTGTTATTGGCGAATAACAATAACAACCTGTTATGCATTGGAAAAAATAACAGGTTCGGTTAAGCAATAGTTTCCACTGCTGAGCGCGCAGTCGCCGCGCCTATCCCAACATAAAATAACAGTTGTCGCAAGTTGTTGTTGTTGCCGTTGGCGTTATCGTCGTTATAGTTATGTCATAAGCAGTTATGTCTATAAATAATAATAATCAAAATATATACGCGTTATTTGCTGATGCACATGTGTTATATGTTATCCCCGGTTACACTGCTTTGCAAAACAGCAACTGTTATTTTCAGCCTGTTATTTTTAACTGTTATTTAAAAATAACAGTTACAGGTAGTAACAGTTAATGAAAAATAACCGGTTTGCCCATCACTAAGCGCAACTGCTACCTGAGCCGATTTCCCCCTCCTCGTAAACCAAACAACACTCAAGCATCGAATCATCTAGATCGGAATTACGTGCTAAACTAAGTAATAAAATTACCTGAAATAAGTATAAAAAGAGACTGTGGTGATTGAAATAAACAAAAGAACAGAAATGGTCTCACCCCAAACTGAGTCTTGCGTTGAAAATGCTCACGATTAGTAAGTGAACGAAACACGTGTACGCATTTGCAAAAAGTGTTGTGGTTAGTTTGGAGTAAGACCATTTCTTTTCTTTTGTTTAGTAAAATTACCGCTTATATTTGATTTACCCTCGTATGATAAACTGAATTCTATAATAAAAATACAAAAATAGTTTAGATAATACGATATTCATTTATATTATATAGCAATTAAAATAAATAGAAAATATATTTTTAACACTTGTGCAACGTTTTCTTAAAAATAATTTTGTTGAAGTTCGTGTTAAGACAAATATTTTATTTATGCCTTAATCAAAATTGAAAAGAGTCATTAATGTTGTGCAATTAGCGGAAATCTTGATTGTACCATGAGAAGCTGTGAACGTGTTTTTCTTCATGTACCTACATACTTACTGCATCGTACCGACGTAGGCGTCAAGTACAAGATACACACGTCACGCCAGATCAACAGAAAGAATAATAATAGGTGGTTAAAGAGGTATTCAAGAATTGAGGTGAAAATCACTTTCAAACAGTGGAAATTGAATGTGTTTGTTCTGTCGTATTTTTAGAAACTCCTTGATTTGATTCCTCTTTTCATAAACCGAAAATAAAAAGAAAAAACATGGATATAATTTGATTTGAAATAATTCTATTTAAAATGCAAAATACCTGTATATATTTTCTATTTTAAATTCCTTTGAAAAATACTAATTTCTGTTTATATTTTGATAACTTTTAAGAAGACTACTTTCTATTTTGAAAATAATATATGTACTACAGTAGCTTACGTTGGAACCAAAATTCGTACCAAATTTGGTTTCATTGTACTTTGGTGGAAGCAAACCCATTGTTACGTAAGATTTTTTTTTATAGCAATAATTGAATTATTATATTTTTTGATGCTATGGAATACTTGAGCTGCTATGCAGTTACATATAAAATTAACAAATAACATTTAATTCTTGGTGTGCTGAAAATAACTAATAAACATTACAGTAAACAATAAAATCAAATGCATTTTTTAGAACAATTTTTTGATTAATAATGAAATAACATATTCAAAAAAATAATAATACTTGAGCTGCTGTGCAGTTACATATAAAATTAACAAATAACATTTAGTTCAACGTAGAAAAATAAAATAAAATAAAATTAAGCCACTAATCCACAAAAACATTTATATAAATACAAATGTATACATTTCTACCACTATGTGGTCATCATCAGTGTAACAAAGTTATAACAACAATTTTTCTTAAATATAAGGTTGACGGAGTAGGGGTAATAACGAGTTATTTAGTGGTGGCAGGTCGAAATTCATAAGGAAATCCCGATATTTGTACATGTACACAGCTTTTGTTGGCGACAATTCCGAGTATTTGTTAACTTGATTTAAAAGTTCTATGTTATTACTATTTATAGAATGACCAGTTTCTATAATATGACAAGCTACAGCTGATTTATCTTTGTTCTGTTTTTTTATATGATAAAAATGTTCTTTAAAACGTGTCTCTAAATTCCTTTTCGTCATTCCTACATAGACTTGGTCACAATCGTTACAATTTATTTTATAAATGCCTGACATACATTTTTTTATCTATTTATTTATCGAATCAATATCGTATGATTTAAAAATTTTTCTTATGCCTTTTTTTAAACTATGATTATAAGGAAATCTCCTTCTTATATGATTTTTGTTTTTAATATTAGTTAAGGTTGTACTATCTTTAATTAGTTTTTTCTTTTTGTGATTTTTAATAATCTTGTATATTTCCTCTTTTTTGAAACCGTGTTCTAAGGATATGTTTAAAATATGATTTAGTTCTTTGTTAAAATTTTGTTTGTTTAGTGGTACGTTAGGTAATCTAAAAACTAGGCTGTTGATGGCGGCCAGTTTGTGTTTTTTTTCCGTATAGGAATCATTAAAAATATAGCGATCTGTGTGGTGTACTGAAAATAACTAATAAACATTACAATAAATAATAAAATCAAATGCATTTTTTAGAACTATTTTTTGATTAATAATGAAATAACATATTCAAAAAAAGAAGGAATTAAAATCATTATTCGTTTAAATATTAAGATCAAATGGGTACAAATTAATTCAATAATTAATATCGCATTAATGGTTTTTTTAATTAGTTATTTGGAAAAGGGAATCGTTTATTATTTTATTGTTTATGTTAAGTACATCCATACAACCAATTTCCACGTGTCTGGTAAATATCCATGTACATATTTTTGTTTATTACTAACCTGTAGCTTATTGTATTAAGTGAACAAATGATAAATATGTTTTTAAATATGGCTATTATTTATGAATAAATTTATCAGAACTTGGCAAAAATAAATGTTTATTTACAATTTTTTTAAGTAATTCAGCTGTACTTTGATTCTCTCATAAAAAATTATATTTAAAATTGACAGTATTTATTTAACTGTATACGTATGATGAATAAATATTAGATTTATGTATATCCAAGAAAATAACTTACAAATACCAAAAAATACTAAAGTTCTAAATTATTTTTACTGAAAGTACTTTATTTCAAACTTAATTGTAATCTCTGTTTTTAATTAAGCTTTATGCATGTAAATGTATAAATATATAGATTAAATTTTAATTAATTAACACCATTTCTAGAAGTTCAAAAAAACTGTTTTTTTGGTTTTGTTGTTTATTTATTTATTTCAAATTAATCATGCTATAATCCTTTTTAATTGTCAATAAGGAAGTTGTGGATCAATTCCTATTTGCGTCAAAACTGTCACGCCATATCTGTACATTATTACTAGCAACTAAAAATTTAAAAAATAATACCTCTATTATATATCAAAAAGGCAACAATAAAACTCTACGATAAAAATATAAGTGATAATCAATTTATGAATAATTCTATTACATGAAAGGTATTAAGCAAAAGGAAATTATTCCGTATTAATATAATTAATGATTCATCGTCGCAATGGTTAAATACAATTAAGTACGTATCTTATTAACGAAAAATAAAAAAGTAATTATGTAAGTAGCAATTACCGAACGACTTTAAGTAGTAATCAACGCCAGTTTAATTGCATTCTTGACCACCGATTTTTTTCTCAATTTATGACGGTTACTAAATTTTTACAACACTAATCAATCATCTATATATACATACATGTAGATATTATAACGATGACCCTTCGAAGTGAACAAATTTGCATGCATCTTTCATGTGATATGCCATTTGGAAATATACAAACTCACGTCGTTACAATTTATTATTGGCAAAAGTCATGAATGAAAGGTTGTTAACGCATGCAGATTTAATCACACTTTTATGGCGCCAAAGTTTTCCTTTTAGTATACGCGTAAAAATTGCAAATTGCAATACAATTAACGACGCAGTAATGGAAATTTAATGTAAAAATGAAATAAAGAAATACATTTATTTGCAATAAACACACATTAACTTAGTAATAAATATGTATATTTATGTAATTGTAATTAGGATGTAATCAGGACAAAATGTCTTTATTGCATACGTGCCACATGACTGTATAATAAATAAATTCAACAAAAGACACTCCGTAGAGTAATGAATATATCCGAATGCCGACTTTACTTAAAAAAGGAGGACATATCTTATGTTATGGTTATCTTAACTTTTTCTTTTTATAAATATAAATATAAATATAAATATGGAAACAACAGAAACAACTACTTCGAGGGCTAATACCCCTACCGGCATTGAATTACACTGTTGATTCCGATGGACTTCTAGACGAAAATATAACATATTCAAGAGATCAAAGATCTCACAACCAAAAGCCACCTGATGAGACCCGATATGTCGAAACCGGTCGTGGGATGTGGCTTTCGGTTCGTCGTGCCTACTTGGTAGAACGCGTTCTAAATGAGAGATCTTTGATCTTACAATTTAGACGAATGACGATTTTAATTCCTTCTTTTTTGAATATTTTTCTTTTTATTTTCCTTTTTTTTGCTAGGCAATGTCTTCTAAACAACAAGTTTCGGAATAACTACATGGACAAAAACATTTCTTGAAAAATATAAAAATTGACATGGCTGAGCCATTCTGCAACAAATATACCACAATTAAAATAATTTCAATGTACAGGACTCTACGGACACACTGTTTATATTATATGTACAGTATAACCCTCGCCTAAGGGAAATTTAATACCACCGAATTTCATGGATAGTAGTAAACTAGTGGATCTCGAATTTTTAGGTTTTTTCCCTATTAGCCGACTAAGAACCCCTACACTTTCATTATATCCATGCGTCCATCCGTCTGTATATCACAACCCTGCTGTCCTCTCAGTTAACGATGAATTTTGGTATACTATGGCCGGAAAGCAAAAGTACATAATGTATAAATATTTTTACAGGTACATATAAAGTGTACTTGTCAATTACCTAAGTAAGAAGAATGTCGTTTGGTAGACCTTCAAAAGTCTAACAAGAAATTTTTAGGACCTTTTAATTTTAACCCTTCAATCGTCAGTAAATATTTCCTCAAAAAAGTAATTATCATTTTCATATTTCATGCATCAAAGGTAATTGTGATTGACTTACTTTTTACAATAATTAGAAAAATTAATGAGTGATGTTCAAAGTTCCTTAATTAAAATTAAATATTATTCGTTAATCATAATTTATTTGATGCAATATCCAATACAGAATAACGTATATTGGAATCATGACCAAAAATACCAAGTTACAATAATAATTTACTGCCACTAGCTTTAAAAACAGCTTGAATCTTATAGAAATAAGAATGATGCCATTCGATGTTATTGTCCGGTATGATTATTATTATTACGTTTGGTACGTACTTCTCCTAAAATAAAAATAATTTAAAAAATTCATGTGCATTATTACTTTAGTAATAAAAATTCTATTTATTTATATGTGCACTACATATTTTTATTATCTTGATTTTTTCTAAACACCAAACAACGATTGTGCATAATCCTTAGCAGATCGATCAAATAAACACGAATAAAAATATAAACTGATCCAGGGGTTGACCTGTATCTATTTCTCCATTTTCAGATTTTCAGGGGATCCGTGGGTTGCAGCCTTACATTGTAACTTTTCGATAGAACGACACAATCTAATAATAAAAAACATTAAACTCTGGAGCCACACTTAAATAGCATTTCCTGTTAGAATAAATGTCATATAACAACTAACAAGATAATTCTATTATGCAGCAAAAATTGTTAAATCATCAAAATATGCTGCATGTGAATCTTTTATAATCTTTTGTTACTTAGATAAATGTACTGATCCATTAGACATCTCATTTTTTCTGAAGTCAACAACCATTTTCTTTTATTTGTGACTAGAGTTTCTTTTTAAAAATGAACTTTAACCAGAAACAAAAATAACTCGTGTTTATCAGTTACCAACCTATTGTCTTGTAGGTATGTGTAAACTGATATTTTTTTATGAGGTCGTTTTTTATAACATTATATCCCATTTTTGTTTTTTGCAAACAAGGTACTTCTAATTTGTAAACAGAAGCACCGGTTCTTCAAGTAATTATAAATTACTTATTTATCTCTAATTGAAACCAGACAGAACATATAAAGAAACTAGTACCTACCTATCTATTTGTTTTGCTGAAACTTGGCTTCTCCAAAATACATACAGGGTCATTCAAACTGAGTGATACTTTAGACGTCTTAGGGGAACTAAGCATGTTACAGATTTGAAAATTTGGAAGTAGGGATTATCAAGGATGACCTGTTTAACTAAAATAATTTCAACTGTTGGGACTTGCGGTTATGTTGATGTCAACTTTCTTATTTTAAATGGAATGGTACATTTTTACGATGAATTCGTATGAAACATAAAATTTTAAGGTGACTTTGATAACCAACTTGTATGCCTATATGCCTACGATGAATAGTTTCCGAGAATTTAATTTATTGGAAAAAAGATTGCTCCGCAACCCAAACTATAAAAAATCATAACTTCCATAAAAAATGAAATGACTTAGAATGTTGAAATTTTTACTAGTCATAGCCAAGTCAAGTCATAAGGCTAACGTCATGCCAAAACTAAGCTTTATGTTTTGTACAGGGCGTTCAGAAAATAAATCCAAAGTTTAAAAACTTCAAACACGAATAACATCATTTTTTTCAAATGGCACCTAGTATGTAAGTTATTTTGTCATTAGATTCCTTTTTTTATTCTCTTTCGATTCATCTGGATATTTCCTACCGAATTATTTGATAATTTTTGAATAAATTTGGATTTTTTTTAACAATGAATGGAAAAATAAAATATGCTAGGTGCCATTTGAAAAAATGAAGTTATTCGTGTTTAAAATTTTTAAATTTTGTTTTTTTTTCTGAACCATCTGCATAAATTATAAAGCTCAGTATTGGCTTAACGTTGGCTATAACTAGTAAAAATTTCAACATTCTAAGGTATTTTTTATGGAAGTTATGATTTTTGATAGTTTGGGTTGCGGTACAATCTTTTTTCTAATAAATTAAATTATCTCAGAAACTATTCTTCGCATAATGGGCATAAAAGTTGGTTATCAAAATCACCTTAAAATTTTATGTTTCATACGAATTCATCGTAAAAATATACCATTCCATTTAAAACAATAAAATTAACAACAACTTCCGGTATAACCGGAAGTGACCGACAGTTGAAATTATTTTAGTTAAATAGATCATCCTTGATAACCTCTACTCCCAACTCCCAAATTTTCAAATCTGTAACATGCTTAGTTTCCCTAAAACGTCCAATGAACTGAGAAACTTTAGCGTAAGAATGCTGTTTTCAATTAAAACTACTTTAAGATCACTATACGATTATTGACTTCATGTAAATCATTTCAAGTAATAATACGAACATTTTTAAAAAATTATTTCTTAAATAACGCATTAGCAGAATACGTAGTACAATTGTTTTTCGTTTAAAGAAAATTGTAAAGATTTAGTTCATGAATTTCTGTCTGGTATGAAATATTATATTTATATATTTTTTATTGTTTTAACATTTCTAGTTATGATTTGTGTATAGCTTGGCATTTTAATAATTACGAATAATTAAAGGAATCGATACACACCATATATTAATTAACAAAACAATTAATTAACTGATTCATGCAGTTTAATTTACATAAAAACGTTTCAGAGCACGATACAGTTTTTAATATCAACGTGAGAAAATACCTTCACAATTAATTATTTTATAGTTATTATACTTATATATAAATATTTTTTTGAATGCAGTCCGCAATACACGTTAGTGTTTTGTATTATGATAACAAATTAGTTAGGTATCAGTGACATAACAACACAATATGAGATATTTAGCAAATTTTTATACCAGGACCCTCTCAAATGATTGAACTCGTTCTTTCTGTTATAGTACGTTTCGGTTTTGTGGGACTCCAGCTTTAGTGCAATCATGACTATTTTTTTAACATATAACAGAATAATCATCACATGAAAAATAAATATTACTATAGTAACAGTACTGAGAAGTTGCGCGTAGACCAATTATTCAACGACATGCGGCACATATTTTATATATACGATAGTGTCTACGTCAGTGATTCTCAACCTTTCCTTTATTGCGGCACACTTAACGATTTTAAAATTTGTCGGCACACAAAGAAAAAGATCAGTTTAAAAATATTTAGTTATCTGTGATACACTGCGTAAAATAGTTTATGATAATAATTTTAAATGTGCGAAATAAAATAATATGTACCTACTACAAAAATAACAGTACGTTTATGAAGGGATTGATTACAAGAATACTTTTAATGCGAAATTTGAGCTTCATGTTTTTTGATAATTTCTTTATATTTGGTCGTAAAAATGACAATGCTACTCTCATATCGTCTTCTACATTTAACAATCTTGATCTTTTTTAGTTTTAATGTTGGTTAATGCTGAAAATCCGAATTCACACAAATAAGATGTGAAAAATTGTAGTAATATGTTTAAAGCTTTTTTGATTATCATTGGATAATCGCATCTAATGTTAATCCAAAATGAATTAACTGATTCATCTGAATGTTTTAAAATTAAATCTCGATTATTGGAAAGCAAAATGAGTTCTTCCTCTTCATTCAAAGTTAAGTCAAATACAGAAGTATCCGTTATGAGAAATGGATTGCTGGGCTTTATTCTTCCATAAGGTTATTTATTTTTGGAATCCCATCAGCTTGTCGGTTGAGTTTAAGATATTTTCATTAGGCCCTTATATACTTGAATGTATGTTATTAAAAATAACAAAAATGTTTGATAAGTAAGCCAGTTTAGTGCATCATATTTTATCTTCCAACAAATGAACAAATTATTCATAAATTTTATTTTGTTAAAAAAACATTTTCATTTCGTCTTTTAATTCCAGCACACGAAATAAAACTCTTCCTCTGGACAACCACCTTACTTCCGTATACAGTAACAAGAATTCTTACTTGGCTTTCATAGCTAGGAATAATCTACTAAATAAGCGACTTTTTAATGGTCTTGATTTTATATAAGTAACCATTTTAACACATTGTTCCAGAAATTTTTCAATTCCGATGACAAATATTTTGTAACAAGTGCTTCTCGATGCAAAAAACAATCGGTAACTAATATATATCCATCCCCATTCAGTTCTTTAACATGTGCTACAAATCCTTTTACATGTCCAGTCATAGCTGGAGCACTATCTGTACAAATGCCAATACATGACTTCCACGAATCTTTAATTTCTTTAATATGAACTAATTATATCAAAAATATGTTTGCCAGTTGTAAAATTAGGTAACTCCCGACAACATAAAAATTGATGAATTATATCATTTTCCTGAATAAATCTAACGAATGCAATTAATTGAGTTTTTCCTGTAATATCTTTTTGTTTCGTCGATTTGTAGGGCAAAATTTGAATTTGTAAGAGTTTTTGCTGTATTTTGCTGTATATATTGCGACATATCTTTAATTCTGCAATACGGCTGCAGCAACGCTCTCTTCGCCGCTATGTAAAACGCCTTACTATAAACGCATGCATTTATTCCTATTGGTTTGAATAAAACGCTATGCTCTCCTCTGCGCTCTCCTTATGTTCGCCGCTTCATTATAATCCGGCACTAAGAAAGAACGCGTTGCAAAACAAATAATGAGATAATTTATTTTTTTTTAAGGATTTAAATATCTATTCCTGTTAAAAATATTTTTCTTTTTAAATCATATTATTTAATAATATTAACATTATTATATATCTAAAATTTGGCGGCACCCTTTTAGAATTTCGGGGCACACAAAAGTGCCGCGGCACAGTGGTTGAGAATCACTGGTCTACGTAATACACGAAGAGTAAATACATAAGTATAAAATTTGAACAAAAGTTTATTGTAACTTGACAATTGTTCCGCCAAACTGTGGCATCTACGGAAGTTATACAAGTCTGGTATAACTTCCGAAAAAGCCAAAGTTTGGCGAAACAATTGTCAAGTTACAATAAACTTTTGTTCAAATTTTATACTTGTGTATTTATTCTTCGTACACATATTTCATTTTTCGTATCTACTCTCATTTTAATTACAACGTCAATGTTATAAATCATTCAAAATTAGTTATGACATACGTTGATTCGTATAAACGCAATCTCTTAATAACTTCACCGTATAATAATTACATGCGAAAGCTTAAAATTTCCTCCTGTTTGCATTCAGTCTAACCCAAATACCTGTTTTATTACTTTATCTTCATTTTTCTAAGTACCTATTTTATTGAACAAGAACAAAAGAAGTTCTATTTATAATAGCTACTTCAACTGTCTTCATTCAAGCTTTGGTAGATGTTTTCGTATTGCGCTCCTGTATTGCATTCATTTGCAGGGTTGCTCTCTGAAGTACGTTAATTCCCCAAGAGCTTTTTTAGCTATTAATTATGTAACAAACCATCTCGAAAAGAACCTTGAACGAAGCACTACAAGACAATGACGTGATCAATGACTACCGTGTAAAGTTTATCTAATAATGAATGTGTCATGCCAAACGATAATTTACCTGATGTAACTTCATATTATGTGGATACGAATTATGAATCAGAGATGTAAGAACTTCCATGAGTCATCAGATGCTGATATTCCTAAAGTATTGTTTTTGATAAAATTAAACACATAAAAAGAAAACGCTTTTAAATGTTTCACTTTACGTTTATTAAACACTCTACACATGTTTCGACTGACTAGGTCTTCTTCAAGAGTAATGCTTATTTACTAAGGGGAAGATTTTTTAAAGAAATTTTCTTTATGTTTCATTCCCACCAGCTACTCGTACTGGTGGGCGGGCAGTCCCTCCGACTTACACTGTAGTGCAAAGCCGAAGGGTAGGGCGCAAGGCCCTCTTCAGCCTCCTTTCAGGAATCGTGGGAATGGATGGATGATGTGGTTATGGAGAGAAAGATGAGACGAACGAAATGAAGACCGAAGAGAAGTGAAAGGTTATCTGTGGAATATTACTGCCCCAGCATTTGTCTAAATGATCCAAGGAAACCACAGAAAACTTGAAATATCTAAGAGCCATAAGCTAATTAATGGTTTTTTCTAACACCTAAATTTGTATCTGCTTATTCTTGTAACAAATTTACCTACTTACCTATAAATACTGACTATTTACATCTTCTCCTTAGTAAATAAGCAATACTCTCGAAAAAGACCTAGTCGTTCGAAACACGTGTAGAGTGTTTAACAAATATAAAGTGGAACATTTAAAAGGATTTTCTTTTTAAAAGATGTTTCAAAAGTTCCCAACGACAAATTCAATTGAAATTATTATTTTGAAACTTAACTTTTTAATTAATATTTTGTATTTAGGCACTAGACCATTACATTTCCAGTAAATACATCGTAATCGTCTTTCTATATGAAAAAAAAAAACAATTGCTCTACTAAAATTAGCAGTGTATTGGAGCACATATAAGGTTTACATACATATTTAACGTTTTCTTTACCATAATTAGAGAACATATCACAAAATGAAATAATTCTTAAAAGCAGTTACTGTAGGTGCAAAAGGAATATGAAAGAGATATTTATTAACATTTTAATATAATAAACAGTCTGATTACATACGGTGCATACTCTATCCCACATATTAAACTTTATTATAAAAGGAAAATAAACTGGAACGTATCCTATGTAGCATCAAAGTTTTGTAACGACTTACGTTCGAGGAAGGTCCTTAAAATGCAAAGGTGTAAAACCTACCTTGATAAAATCGCACACCTAGAAGCAAAATATCGATGTTTGTTTTGCAATTAAATTGTTTGCAACCCTATCTTGGCTCAGATATATTACACATTAAAGAACCACGGAAGGGGAATCGATACTTAATTAAAATTGTATAATACAAAATTGATACCATATTCAATATTAATTACGAAATTATAAATATAACGGACTTTTAATACTTTGCTATTCTATTATTATATGTTATACCTAATTATATTTCTTTTTACTAAACTATTTTCTAGAAATGCGAAACTGAACAAAAATTGGCGTCTTTCCGATAAATTTAATCAATTCAAAGAACGTACCACTTCCTCAATAAAGTTAAATTAATAAACAATTTGTTGCATTACAGTTTACACTAGCAGTATTGTTTGATCTTTAATAATGATCCAACTACTTCCTGGAAATTTATCGTTTTTGATTTGTTACGTTTATTGGATCTGTCAGCGAGAACTTCTGAGTATGCATTCTGAAATTTATTTACCATTTTCTGTCAGAATAATTTCTAAAACCCGTCGAAAAACCAACCGACCTACGTCAAAGTTTACGAAGAATATTCCATAATTTCGATTCAATCAATTGCTATTTCATTTTGTAAGCTTATAATTTTAAAACGAACAAATTGGAGTACCTTCTTATTGTAGAAAATATAATATATTTTGTCTGATGACAAATACAACTAAATTAATATTTATTACAATGAAAAATCCTTGACTGTCAGGTTTATTTAGATAATTCGTCGCATTTTTATTGAATCTTAAATAAAGTAATTTAGTGATGACATCGTGCAGATCATATCAACTTGTTTTTATAGAGATCTTTCGATTTAGTCTATCGAGACTGCCTATAACATGCTGATGAGATCTACTAAGTTCGAAATCGCGATCAACGTCTACTAGTTTCCATAAATTACTGACTAACAACTTACACTATTCCAATCAATTTTGATTTACGTATCTATCACGTATATTAACTTAATTAGACAAGTAGATACCTTAGTAATTCCCTTTAAAACGTTTAAACAAGGAAGTAGATTATTGTAGTCTCTGGTAAACTTATTCTTAAATGCTTATACTTACAAAACCAAAATAAACATTTAAACGCTATGGCATTACATGCGTCTCATGTGATCTTAAATATGTACAGGGTCGGTGCAAAAAATAAAACACATGGTACGATGTTAATAAGTAATAGCTATTAATTAATTAACTTTAGCATTCAAGGTACTTAGGTGGTATATTGTTATCTGACTTATAGTTAGGACCACCCTGTACTGAAACTGGTCAGCTATATTTTTCTTTATGTTGTAGATTTTTCGAAATTTGACGCATGAAATTATAAAAGATATCACTGACGTTCTTATCATATAATCGAAATTGCAATAAATCAGCATTTGCGCAAATATATCCTTCAGTAGACCATAAACTATATGAATCTATATTACTTTTTGTCTTAAAAATACAAAGTACATATTCAAATGACAAAGTACCGAATTGTATATTTCGTCATATCAGTTTAATTTCTTAAAATATTTCCCCACATTAATCAGATCGATTGTTTAATTTATTTAGTCTTCCAATTAAGTAACAAAAGAGTAGATCGCGAATAATACCGAATTCGTTTTTATTTGAACATTATAAAGGAAAATAAGAGATTAAAGATTATTCCCTTTAGAATTATTAGTTTGATCTTTCGATAATTTTTTATAATTCCATAAATATGTACCTCAACCGTGAAAAGTATTTAATATGGTAAAAACTTACAGGGAATGTGTCATTCTAATTAGAGAAAATTCTGTTCTTGCCATTTCTGTATTTTTTTTTTGTTTGCAATAGCTCGTTTAAAATAAAAAATAATTCAGTCGGCTGCAGATACCAGTAGATGGCGACACACTTTCTTAACTAGACATTTCGAAACAAGATGAAAATCGTTTAACAGATAGAATTTACGAATTCAAGGTGACTTCAAATTGAAATAGCAACAACGTTTTCTTAATCAGATCATCAAATCTTACGAAGTTGATGTTTTTTTAACAAAAGGCTATTTCAAAATTTTAATAAATATTTATTTATAAATTTAAATACGGAATCGACAGAAACAACTACTCTGAGGGCTAATACCCTTACCGGCATTTAATTACACTGTTGATTCCGAAGGATAATTAGACGAAGATATAACATATTTAAAAAAAGAAGAAATTAAGATCCTTTTTCGTCTAAATTTCAAGGATCACAGATTCCACATTTCGAACGCGTCCTACACAGTACGCACAGCGTACGGAAAGCCATATCCCACGACCGGTTTCTACCGTTTACACTGTTGATTCCGAAAGATTCTTAGACGAAGACAACACATCCAAAAAAGAAGGCATTAAAATCCTTGTTCGTCTAAATATTAATCATTAAAGATCCCATATTTGAAACCCGTTCCACCAAGCAGGCAGGCACTACGGCAGGGCAGGGGTATTGGTCCTCGGATTAGTTGTTTCTGTTAATTCCATATTTATTATCATCATATAGACTGTAAAAGCATTTTTACCAGTACCCACCTTATGAGACCCAATAGATCGAAACCGGTCGTGGGATATGGCTTTCCGTACGCTGTGCCTACTGTGTAGGACGCGTTGGAAATGTGGGATCTGTGATCCTGGAAATTTAGATGAACAAGGATTTTAATGCCTTCTTTTTTGGATATATTATTTTTATGCCGCAGCTTCTTTGCTTCCTGAAAATTAAATACGAATGTTTGGTGATTACTATCAGTATTCCAAAACTGCTACAGCTGTTGATAAGTATTTCGAGCATATTTTGAAGTTGTTTTTTATTTAGTTTTTGTATTCTATTGGTAAAATTCTAAAACACATGTTCAATTTACTAAATTAGAAACGCAATAACGTCTGAATAATAAGTACTACCGTTAAAATTCGAGATGACTACATAATACATATACTATAGTTCATCGTGAACAATTACATGACGGAAGATCTGGATATAAAGTTATACTAGTGTATATAATAAAGGCCAATTTTCATCAAAACAACGAACAATCGACATGCATATTAGATAATTAAGGACGCATTCATAGTAAAGTTCTGCTATAATTTGGAACGTTTGCCTTAATGAATAACAAACAAACAACTTTAAATATTTTCATTGTCGTAAATCTCAATTACTTTAAAACGTTCTTGTTGTCGTTATTGTCTGTTTGCTACTCTTTATAAACATTTAAAACTAGAGATAACAAGACCAAAGAATGGTAACTTATCAAGGGTTTATTCTTTTCTTTATTATCATCAGTAAATCTGATAACTGTTTGCTATCTTCCTACATTGTTATATAAAAATGTCAACATGATAATAAAAAGATTTTTATGTCAAAGAAGTTTATCGCACATTCTTTTGTTAAAACAACGATTTAATACATCAATTTTTACTTTTCTTATTTTGCTAACTAAAAAACTGAATCATCGTAAAATTTTATGAAAAAGCTACGAATAAAATCCTTCCCTACTGTAAAGGAGATTCAATTGGATTTTGGCCATTTGACAAAATGTTTGTAGTTGAATCCCTCCCCTGGAATTTTCGTAAACAAGCAATTAGTGTTGTTTATTTAATTATACAGAAAATAAGGCAGGTGTAAACGTTGAAAAACACTCCACACATAAGAAAAACATTTTTTTGCCACCCACCAAGATACTTGGCAAGTCTTCAATCTTAAAAATATGTAGCAACATTTACTATTGTCCAAAGTGGCGTTAAAATCATTTTGCAGAAACATTTTACTCGGAATTTACGTATTGGAAATTGAAAAAGAGAAAATAGAAATAGCATTCGTCGAATCGGAAATCAATTTTAAAAAATAGGTAAGATACGTAGGTAGGAATTTAATAGATTACCAGAATTAAAACAAAATAAATCATATTGGAACAATTAAAATTGGAACTACAAAAGTGAATATAATATTAAATGACATAAACATTCAAATGAAACATTACATTAACAAACGAAGTATTTTTAGTTCGAAAACCGCCAATGATTTTTCCGCATGATTGACCAAAACATTGTTTATAAATATTCTTCATGATGCAGCAAATCAAATGTTATGACCAGTGTAAAATAGTCAAACATTTGTTGTGCCTTATGCAATAAACAACATTTTGCGTTCAGCATTTTAAAAGCTTTACAACCTTTACATAAAAATTTGAGTAAGCAATATGACTCGGTGGCAAAGTTCCAAAACCAAAAATTAAACGTGAAAAAATTAAAACGTTAAAAAAATTAATAGCCTTTTTTCAAATTTAAAAGTTCAATAAAATCGTGCATGTTTGCATTAAGATACAAATTCTGATTGTTATTATTATAACTCTGTATTCATTATTAAGGAATAAAAAAAGAAGGAACTTAAAATCCTTCTGACTGGTTCTTCAGTTTCCACGAAAATTGAATAGAAAATGATAGTAAGGGCATTAAAACGATCAATTTGGAGAACACTGTGTTGTCTTTTTTTTTGTTTAAGAAGTCTTGCTTTATTTGCTACCATAAACCCTTTTTTTATAATGGCAATTTGAACTTCTTCGAGAATGAGTAATCGTTTTTGAAAAATGGATTTCCTTCAGAACTTTCATAGAAAGCCAAATCGTTCTGATTAATGGACTTTGAGAACCTTTTTGGTAAATCAAATTAAAACGATAATATATCATCTGAAATCTTAGAATTTATTCTTCAGAGCAACGACCTCCAATTTCAAATTCACTTCGTGTTAAGCTTTTGTATCCGAATAGTGTACTATAGTATTAAAGTTTTACTAAAGGCGCGGTGATACAAGATAAAATATACATTCATTAAAAAAAAGGTGCTTGGTGCTTATAACTACAAAGCGTGATGAGAGCTTTAAATACATTGTGAAATTCATTTATGTGTACCGAGCGGCGTTATTATTTAGAATTCTTAGTTTTTGTTTGTTTCTGATTAATTTGTTAATTAATTTAGGTTTGTAACCATTATTCTTAGCTATTTTTTATTGTCTTAAGTTATTTTTGAAATCCGAATTCAAAGATACGTCCGTCATTGACGAATATCTGAGAGCAATAACTAATTAATGGTTTTTCCTAACACCTGGATTTGTACCTGCCTATACTTGTAATAAATTTACCTGCTTACCTATAAATACTTACCATTTACATCTTCCACCTACCCCACCAAGCGGCGTGGTCTAGTTCTCTAGATCATTGCTTAGCATTCGGGAGATCACCGGTTTGAAGCCGGGTCCGGTTGCTCTGGTCCAAGTTTTATGTGGTTTCCTTGGATCATTTAGGCAAATGCTGGGGCAGTAATATTCCACAGATAATCTTTCACTGCTCTTCTGTCTTCATTTCGTCCGTTTCACCTACCTACTCCGGCGATTCCTAAAAGGAGGCTGAAGAGGGCCTTACGCCCTATCCCCCGGCTTTGCACTACAGTGTAGGTCGGACGGACTGCCCACCCACCAGCACTAGTAGCTGGTGGGAATGAAATACAAAAAAGTAATAGTTTTTTTTTATAATGGAGATTATTTTTACAAAAATCATTTTAAGATAGTTTCAGAAACAAACAACCATAATAATTTCAAAACATTTATTAATACTTCATATTCGTAGACCTTAATCAACCTCTATTTTATTTAACCAGTAACATCGCATTTATTGTAATTATCACTGTAGTAATAATAAACGAATATTAAATAATTAAAAGTGAAAGGCAGTTTGACTCGCATTAATTTGAACTACTCTAGTGTCAACAATAACAGTAGAAGTGTAAACAATTAAGTTTACACATTTTACACAAATGAAAAAGTATTTAAATAAAGATTATGTAAGAATCGACAACTGTTTATATAATTTTTAAAACAATTGAGTTAAATTCTTCAATTCCAATTAAACGAATAGTAATTTAAATTTAAGATTAATTTAAACAAAAGATAGTTTAGGTAGAACCCAGCCCCTTCTAACTTTCACTTCCTTTCACTTTAATTCCTAATAATTGGAAAAATCCCCAAGCTGAGTTGCGGTGGTCAATTTTGGCTTGAACTACCAAACGTATCGTCTTCTGCTGCGGAAGACATCCTCAGTAGTGGAGTGCACTCCTCGTTGAACTTTCACCTAGAAAACTTCGACCACGCCACCACTGAGGATGTCTTCTGCAGCAGAAGACGAAACGTTTGGTAGTTCAAGCCAAAATTGACCACGGCAACTCAGCCCGGAGATTTTTCCAATTACAAACACCAGCCGTGAAAGCCTACATTCTACTAATTCCTAATCAACCTGTTTTTAAGAGAAATGTACAACGTAAGCGAATATACGCTTTTCAATCTTAGAAAACAATATTGCTGTGGAAAATATTCAATTAAAAACGAAGCATCTCATCGCGACTTGCAATTTCCATTTTTCTATCACGACCACTGGAAAACCCTGACTCGTGCACTTTTTAATTAATGAAAATCCGTACCGAGCGTAAGGTTTTCACGTCTATCTATCTTAATATTTTCCTTCGAAGTAAATGTACCGTGGTGTTTTTAAGGTTACTGAAACTTTTTTCTAAATCCGTTGCTATGCAGGTGTACGTGACATTTTCAGTGCGTCAGGTATTAAAAACTTCGCAATCCAACGTAAGGTTCGATATCTAAAAGCTTTTTCAAAACATGCCCACATCAAGATCGATATTTTTTGTTCAAACCCATCTAAATTCTATTGTCTATTATGTCATAGAACTCTTTCTAGTTAACTGAACTCATATAATGAAAATGTAATAATTGTTTACAACCCATTTTGTTAGTTTTGAGTTTAAAAGTATACGATGTTGAGACGATATTTATTAGTTTTACAAATTTTATCTGGTCGTCTGTCTAGTACGGGTGAATAAACGTAGAGATGAATGCAAATTTTACCTTGAAATTATTGCAAACATATTTAGATGCTTTAAAAATGTAACTTTCCACTTACTATTATTTAAATTTGCTAAGTACAAATTAGAGAAACCATTCAGAAACAAGATAATATATAATAACACTCCTTATTTCAAAACAGAACAGCATCCCCTTTGGATCTTCGTTAAATTATGGAGACTTTTTAAGTATTCGATATGTGATACGCACTTAAAATCTAATTAAAAGAATCAACACTTAAAAGCAAACCCTATGGTAGACATAGCATGTTTCAATTGTTATCCGATATTCACTTTTTTCTACCTGCAACAAAAAAATTACAGTAAAATTGGTTAATGCAATGCTATGATAGGCTATGATACCAAAATCGTCGATAGTATCTAAAACCAAAAACTTAAAAATAAAACATGCCTACTACTCTATAACCCTCAAATTATTCATAATCCTTCCAATAAAGTATTTTGCTCCATACACTACGTTAAAAAAAACAGTCAAATTATAAAATCACATCTCAAAAGATTAGGTATCACAGCCATTGTATCCAATAAAAATACTGTTAAAAAACTACTTGTCAATAACAAACCAAAATTTGATCCCCTAGATAATAGCAGCGTTTATAAAAATTATGTGTACATTGGTCAATCAGGCAAATCCATTAACACTTGTAAAAAAGAGCATTTAAAAGGTATCTTAAATAACAACAATTGTACAGGTATTTCGACATATTGTATTTCAAATAAACACAATATCAATGAAAATTTTCAAATACTACACACAACCAAGAAATAAGAAAACTATCTTCAAAATTTAGAAATTAAGAAAGCTATGTACAACAAACATAACATTGTAAATTCCCAAATAGAAACATATTCAAACAACTCCCCTTTACTTTTGTTCAAACTAGGTAATTAAGAAATTTCCCCATCATTATTATTCACTATAAATATTTTTCCGCACATTTATATATTTAGTAATTCTGCTTACTCTTGATAATGACAGACCCCTGTCGAAACAATTGTCGAGTTCCGTCAATAAACCTGTGAAAAATATACCAAGTGTTTTATTATTTCTTAAAATTGCTTAATTATTAAAACTGTAAATTGCTTGTGGTCCACATTCACGAGGGCACTTTTATAATAAATACTTAAAAAGCATAATGAGTTGTAATAATTAATTATATCAAATCGCAAAAATCAACAAGTAATTGATATCTTAAAATTTTACAAAGATTTGACTAACCGACTTCTCATATGATGATACGTACTATTTTCTATTACAGGTACATAAATAAAGTTAATTTAATAAAATTGACTCATTACAGATACCAAACTCTATAAATTAATATTTTTTGACGTCTTTTCTCGTATTTGTTTAAGTTTTGAGGAAAAATAAAATCTTATAAAAGATAACACAAATGTTATTGTTCAATTTTACACAAGTTACTGCGTAGCATTTTCTACAATCATAATAACAAACCCCATATCGAAATTTGAAATTGGCAAAAAATCTTGTTTCATCTGCAGTAAAATTGGAAAAGGTCAAGTACAGCTAATTACTAATCGAGTCGGATCACGTTATGGCCTTTAGGGAAAACCTTTCGATATTCATGGCACCGAAAACTGAGTTTGTAAATTTTTAATTAAAAGACTGCAACTCACCTAAAACGACAACAAATATAGAAAACCCAAAAAAAGAAGGTAAAAAATCCTTTTCCGTCTGATTATAAAGGATCACAGATCCTACATTTGGAACGCGTCTTACACAGTAGGCACAGCGCATCGAAAGCCATACCCTACGACCAGTTTCGACTTATATATATATATATAGCTTGTAAAAGCCTTTCTGCCAGCGCTCACCTGATGAGACCCGATAGGTCGAAAACGGTCGTGGGATATGGCTTTCAGTGCGCTGTGCCTACTGGGTAGGACGCGTTACAAATGTGGGATCTGTGATCCTTTATAATTAGAAGGAAAAGGATTTTTTTACTTTCTTTTTTGGATTGTCATCTTCGTCTAGTAATTGTTCGAAATCAACAGTGTAATTCAATGCCGGTAGGGGTATTAGCCCTCGGAGTAGTTGTTGCTGTTGATTCCATATTTAAATTTTGAAAATTCGTTTTCGCCGTCTTCAGGAAAATTACCAAACGTCTAACTGAATTACCAGACGGACCCTTTTTAGCTGTTTAAAAACAAATGGTTTTTTTTATTTTCGACTGAACGATAGGGTCAATAATTTCTTTTCAAAGGAATAGAAAAATAAATGAACCAAATTTAACGTAGCGCAAAAAACGAGGCGCCAGGCAGACCAAAAATATTTAAACTCCATAAAATATAAAAAGATTGCTTGGAAAATACACATACGCAGATTACCGAGTTTTATTACAAACACCTGTAATTTTCTCCCGACGCCTATGGTATAGATAGGTGTTAGGTATCCATGGTAATAAATTGTAGCAATTAGTGCCAGATGCCAGATAAAATATGTTCATAACAATAATTAACGTGCAAGTATCGTCAGTGTTATGTAATTTTACAATTATTATATTTTTTCGTGTTTAATTATAAACATGAAAAATTACTTAAAAGAGTACAATTGAAATCGCCTTCCTAATAAACAGAATGTTCGATTGTGATGACTGAAGGAACAATGGATAATGCAAACAAATTGTGCATTTAAATGGCATTAGAAATTAATTATATTAGTTTTTCGTTCCTTTACTTGTGCCATGAATATTCTTTAGTACTAAATTTCTAGATTCTTGGTCAATTGCAATACTCTACTGGTTTTGATGGTCTCTCATTTCTAACAACGTAATTTTTAAAAACACTAATAAAATTTTCAGGCATATTATGGCTACTAAAATCCAATTAAAAAATTCTTTTCTCCATGATTTTGCTGAAAATTTGTTTTTATACTAATTTTGGGTCACAGAAACCAAAAATGACAAAAACATTAGAGGTCATTTATGTCAGAAGCGAGAAGTTTTTTATCCCCGACTCGATCTACTCAGGCATTGCCGATCAGTCTTAATTAAGGCATGTAACGCAGATGACCACTGAGAAACTGGTCAGAAATGCCATAAGTGGAACTAATAATGCTATCCTGGACAGGATTTTCTGATTTGGAACTAGTATGGTTATCCTCATACATACCTAGCGTTTTCAAAAACTATAGATTACATAATGAGATAGATACATTAATACGATATTAATTATTGAATTAATTTGTACCCACTACAGATTACCTTATGCAATGAGGTCTGCTGTCACCTCTTGTAGCTTAGTGGCAAAAGCATTGGCGCGTAAAGCCAAAGGTCCCGGATTTGAGTCCCAGCGAGGGTGTGACAACAGTAACATTTTTTTCTTTATTGTATGAGGTAATCACTAGTGGGTACAAATTAATTCAATGACTAATATCGCATTAATGTATTTAACATTTACCCTTACCAAAAATTCTGTAAATATTTCATTAATAATGAAAGGGATTTATATCTAATATATAAAGAAACTAACATACTAACTATAATTAAAGTGTGTAAGCTTTCACGGCCTGATGACCGTGGTCTAAAGGCTTGTTTTCTGCCTGACCTCTCGTCAGCGACTGCGGCTGACATCTTCAGAGGTATTGAAGTCGTCGAAGTAGTTTTCTGTCTCGAAGTTCTCTTCTCGGCGGCCCGCTATCGTGGGGAAAAGATGTCAGCCGCAATCGCTGACGAAACGTCAGACAGAAAACAAGCCTTTAGACCACGGCCATCAAACCCAGAAAATTATTCTTATAATACTAACTATAAGTTTTTTAATATTCGAAGAATCCTATGGTCGTCCCAATCTTTTGCGTTGCAATGTATATGTAGATAATAATGCCTTTAAAATGATTTTTGTCCTTCTAAGAAAGCATGCCTTTACTGGCATGCCTTACCAACTCCTGAAGAGGTCCTGCCATAATATTCTAGGGCTGTGCCTGAACTAAATTCTAATCAGAAAGTTATTAAAATTTAAAACGTATTGGTAATTTCTAAATAATAATTATATCTACAATAAACGAGTATTGTAGCCACTGGGGAGAAGGTTAGCAGGGTGTTAAAACCCTCTATTGGTTATAAACTTTTACTTTTAGGTACAGACAGTTCATTAGAAACAACAAGCAATTTGTTGTAAAATTGATTGTAAAACATCCATGTTTTTAATAATTAACAAACTCTACAAGTAGAATCAGGCAAATAGGACAATAACCCACATGAACTATTAAAAAATGTGTGGTTTTTATAAGTTTATTTTAAAAAATAAAGGAGTTATTAACCTGCTTTTGGTGAACATTTTAAAAATATCTCTGATGATATCTCACATTTAATAAATACCATACATTAACGTATGGGGAACTACCTAATAAAATGTAAAAATTAATTATTAAAGAAAAGCATTAAAATTAATAATCAGCGTCATAACTGCTTTGTTTGTTGTGTTTTGCATAAATAGGTACTTTTTGTTTGTCGTAAATTCAGTCAAAATATTTGATTTTATCTGATAGTAAACTTATGCATGTTTTGTTAGCGAATCACTTTCTTTGATGGTAAACCTAGAACTAATAATACTCCTAGCCTTTACAGGGGATGGTAACTATACAACCTTTTTCGCAAATTAAATTGCTTGTTTATATCCAAAGGAAAGGAAAGGAAAGCCCAAAGAAATCAAATTACACCTCTTAAAAGAAATTGCTTCTTATGGGATGTCTTCATGTTGTATATATTTTCTATTACCTAAAAGCAAACTTGCGTTCCTGGAATCTTCTTCTTTTTCTCTTTACGTGCTATGTCCTTCAACGAACGTTGGCTATCTTATTGGCTATAACTACTTTGTTTACATCAGCTCCGAACTGACTTTTGAAACCATTCCCGTAGATTTCAAAGTTAGGATGCTCTTTCACATCCGGAACCTCTGGAACATATTGTAACGTTTAGGGTAGCGCATTACGTGTGAAAAGTATTCTAGTTTCCAAATTTTACTTGTCTTGATTATTTCAAGCTTCAAAACCTTTTTATTACAGACTCTATCAACCCAACTTAGTAGTGTTCTGCGATATGACCACATTTCAAAAGATTGAAACCTTTTCAGTAACGTGTCCATGAGTGGATAAATTTCTACTGTGTACAATAGATTCGAAAATACTATATATAGCATCTTATAAACGTTACTTATATCGACTCCACCGGACTTTCTTCATCCGAAAGAACACCACTCGAATTTTCTCAATCCGGATTCTCTAAAATCTTTGCTTATATACAAATATTGTTGTTTACATTAGTGACAAGATGGGTATTAGATTAGTAACTATATAATACCGATTGTGAGTTAAACATAACAAATCTTTGTGTTATTTTCTGTTTATTTTTGAAGTTATAATTCTTTTGGAGCACTCAAAGTAAAATTTTAAAAATGTCCTTGATCAGTATTTTTTTATCTATTTGGTTACCTGCCTATACCCTAGATAGATATGCCGCGGGTTCGGTTTGACAAGTCGATATCATTACTAGAAATGTATCTTGTTGAAAATTATTGAATCGTACAGTAGAGCGAAGCCCTCCAGATGGCGTTCACTACTCTGTCTGTATTTATTTATTCCAATACAATTAAGGAATGAAAACACTTGGTATTGGTTTCACAATTTTATTTGGATCTTGACGATACCGTTACAGTTATTACACCATTATCAAAAGGAGTATTGTAAACTAAGTTTGTAAAGATGTTACAAGTGCTTACTTCTCTAGAGGATGAATTTTAGGAGAGGAGATAAGAAGTAATCAATTTGATCATTTGCAGTATTAAAGTTTTCCTTTTTGTTGCTTTTGTTATTTTAATCTTTTGAGAAGGTTTAATTTTTATCCCTTACTAATATTATGTAAAATTTTTAAATTAGTAGTGTCTAGATTATGATTATATCTTATACAATAATCATCGAAGTCTGTACTGGTATCCTTTTGTAAAATGGATCTTTTGTGTTCCTTCATCCTACATTCAAGTGCTCTACCCATTTGGCCAATATATATGATACTTCATTAAAATCCACCCTCTAGAGAAGTAAGACCAATTAGTACTTAAGCACTTGTAACATCTTTACAAATTTAGTTTACAATACTCCTTTTGATAATGGTGTAATAACCGAAATAGTATCGTCAAGATCCAAATAAAATTGTGAAACTAATACCAAGTATTTTCTGTCCTTAATTGTATTATTAATTCAAGTGTTCATTATTTATTGTTTCGCTGTTTAAATATAGCAAATAGGTTGGTCGATGTTCTGTCAATACTGCGTACGGCGTGCTGATGAGAATTAAATAGTAGTAGTAGTAGAAATCACGAATCATGCTTGACAATTTCAATATAATACTGACCAAGAACATTTTTTTTGTGACATATATATAAATTTTTAATTGACAAATACAGCAATACCAACTTATAAAACTGAAAAAAACTTTTTAATTGCAAATTGCAGTAAGTTACTTACTGTAAGATATTCGCATCAATTGTGCACCAGTCTATTGTTTTAATTACTTATATGGAATCAAAATATGTATAGGTACATTTTATTAAATAACCTTAAGATAGGACTCGAGAATATTAAATTAATTTACCTATGGCTAATTTTTTGTTTCTATTTTGTTGCTGCAATTTATCTAGAACGCTTTAGGATCCACCTCAATTAAGTAAGTTGTTTTGAGAAACGTTGCAAAATAAATTTATCACGAACGCTTACATATACATACTTATTTATTATCTACCGTTTATAAAAATTGAATTTTTATTAACCTTACGATAAGATTACAATTTGAAAAATCCGTTTAATTTTCTAATCCTAGTAGTCACTTTTAAACAAATAAAGTATTTTGAGAAACAGGTACGAAAATCAGACAAGTGAGTAATGAATCCCAATAACTTTGCATTACTTGTTCAAGTTGAAAGAAAAAGGAGGTTGGATGGTTCCTCATTATGTAGGTATTTTTGTTTTCAAATAAGTTAATAAAATACAAGATATTGAAATTAATAATAGTATCATAAATAAGTATAAAAAATGTCAACAGTAAAGTTACAAATTTGAATTAAGTTTATTGGACTTTATCTGAATTAGGTAACCTACCTTTTCAAATAATCTGACTACAAAATGAAAATTTTATGGATAAGCCATTATTTACACCGAATAAACAAGTTTATTCATTGTTTGTAAGTTGTGTCAATAAACAGTAGCGCTTTTAATTTTGTCGTGTCTACTGAAAATTAATTATAAAACTTCCTGTTTTATTCCAAAAATAGTTCAAATGGCAAATACTAAATTGCATATCGCGTTTTACCAAAATAACGTTTTAGCGTTTATGAGACCACAGACTGTATAACAATGACGAGAAATTTCACATGGCCAATATCTAATATAAAAAAAATAACATCCGAATTTGTTTTGTTTTTAAACGTTAAACATATTTTCGAAATGCCAAACATGTATGTATTATACCTATTCAAATTTTCGTTAAACCACCTAAGCTATAAAATGCAGTTCTCTTAATCTCTGGATCGGCTAATGAATCATAAATTATAATAACTGATGAATAAATTATATATTAGATCGTTTACATGCTAACCCAAACTGTTTTACGTCAATATACCTTAAAAGATGCAAAAAAAGCTTGCATATGCCACAAGCTACGACAGCAGTCCTTTCATATATGCAAAAAGGATTAATAACGTTAATCAGTCGAATCTATTAAAACATTCACGCATTATAAACTCAAATAGCGCAAATAGGGCAACGCTGTTCGTCTGTTCCTCTAGCAGGAGCTTCTAATTTTTAAACTAAGTGAAATATTGACTTGAAATTCAAACACAATATGTAAATATTTGACCCAAACACGAAAATCCTGTCTACAGTTATAAAAAACTTCTTTTGAAGGGGATACCATGCATGCAAGCAGGGGGCCAAATACAATTTAGTTCTACCTACATTTTTGTGGGGCATCATTAATAATGCCTTTACACGCAAAGCACAAACATATTTTTTGTTGTACTTGAATTAACATTTTGAAGGAGCATAAAAATAATGGCTTTTGTACATACATATTTTATTACCAAATCTATGACAAAAACAGCCTTACATAAGAAACTGATAAGCATAGACAATATTACTCAAGTATCGATTACTAAAAATAGTTTATTCAAAAAAGAAGGAATTAAAATCATTATTCGTCTAAATATTAAGATCAAAGATCTCACATTTGGAACGCGTCCTACCAAGTAGGCACAACGAACCGAAAGCCATATCCCACGACCGGTTTCGACCTATCGGGTCTCATCAGGTGGGCGCTTGCAGAAATGCCTTTACAGGCTATATTATAAATATAAATATGGAATCAACAGAAACAACTACTCCGAGGGCTAATACCCCTACCGGCATTGAATTACACTGTTGATTCCGATGGATTCTTAGACGAAGATATAACATATTCAAAAAAGAAGGAATTAAAATCCTTATTTGTCTAAATATTAAGATCAAAGATCTCACATTTGGAACGCGTCCTACCAAGTAGGCACAACGAACCGAAAGCCATATCCCACGACCGGTTTCGACCTATCGGGTCTCATCAGGTGGGCGCTTGCAGAAACGCCTTTACAGGCTATATTATAAATAAATTTCCGGTAATTATTAAAATACTTTTCAGAGATTTTCATAGTTCGAATCCTTCTATACATGAGTTCGACTTGAGACTTGACCTATTTTTATTGTTTGGTTCGTTTGGATTGACAATTATTTACTGGCTACAGTTTTATCGTCATGTATGCTCCTTTTGCCCAAATTAGCGAATACATACAGTTGAAAACATTTTAAAGGCATTATATCAGAAACAAGATCTCATCAGTATGATAAGAATCAAAGGTGAAATATAAAGGGTAATAAAGAAACATTTCGTTTAAGAGGCAAGTCGACTCGCTTTTAAAAAGAAATCTTGAAAATAACTTTAAAGTTTCAAGTTTGCATGTTCGCCCAGACTGTATTTTGTATTTTTCCATTTACATTTTTCGTATTTCTAAACATTTCGTCATCTATATGTGTGAAGCAGGTAATGACCTTAAGATTTAATTGAATCTCACAAGAATATTAATTATAACAAGGGTATTTCTGCACATTTTACCTTGCTTTGGATTCTCTCATTTATCCATAAAAGAAGGAATTAAAATCCTTATTCGTCTAAATTTTAAGATCAATGATCTCAAATTTTGAACGCGTCCTACCAAGTAGGCACAACGAACCGAAGCCATATCCCACGACCGGTTTCGACCTATCGGGTCTCATCAGGTGGGCGCTGGCAGAAATGCCTTTACAGAGTATATTATAAATATAACAATATAAATATAAATATGGATATGTTATATCTTCGTCTAATAATACATCGGAATTAACATTGTAATTCAATGCCGGTAGGGGTATTGGCCCTCGGAGTAGTTGTTTTTGTTGAATCCATATTTATATTTTCTCTCATTTACTTCTTCCCAATTATTTCCTTTTATTTAGTGGTAGAATGAAATAAATTGAAATCAAATATTTGAAAGTACGTTATAAATAGATAAGAAAAATTGTTATTCAGATACGTATCCAAGGCTTAACTATAAACAACAAAGTTACCCAAATTATTAAATTCTAAGGAGTCATAAAACTTGTAAACCTGCTTAATGTGATAATCAAATTTACGGATACTTAATTTTTGTTTGTATTATTTCTGTATGGTCTAATATAATAAAGAAAAAACTACATACGCCTTTGACAAACAAATGCCTTAACCTCTTACCACTTAATGAAGAGGTTCAATTTTCTCTCTTTTAATATGTTAAAAAAAGCGGATGAGGCACTCTCATGTTGCTAAAATTATCACTTTTTTTTTTTATACCAATTTCCAGTCATCAAGATTGGTTCATCAAATTTCTCGCTTTTTAGTTTTAATTGAACCTTATGTTTCCTTGACTCGTATTTTTTAAACTTTTTCACTTCTGCGATGTAATAAAGCTACAACTATTGTTCCATGCAAAAGTGATTTTTGTTTTACTATATCGGTACCTAACAAAAAATAAAATTCAACGAAATGCCAAGAATAAAGCGAGCTAATTTCGTTCTGGGAAATGTTAATAAGGAGTTAGACAGAAATGAATCTACTTGGAAATTTCCAAAGGAATTGATTTTTCTTAGAAAAATAAGAGGAAAGTAAACTAAAGACATTGTCACAATTTAATTCAATTTACGCTTCTAAAAATTTAACTTATCGCTCTTTTTTCTTCTTTATATTCCGATTTTCTTTTTCATTTGTGTAAACTACTAGAGCTATTTCTATAGATGTAAAGTTTTCCTTTATACCTCATTCCTTTGATGGTCTGGCCTAACTTTTTTGGTTTATTTGAATTAACCTTATTTACATATTTTGCAGTAGATAGGTACCTAATATAGGTAAAAACAAAATTAAAATTAATTGGACTTTTACGTAAACATATTTATTTTTAGATTATGAATGAACATAAAGTTTGAAATAGGGCCAATTTTTGATAACCACTTAAAGTTGTTTGTAAACTTAAAGTTAAATTAGTTTGAAGAAATAAATAAACTACCAGATGTGTATCGCGACTTCTTACTTATTAGTGACCAAACTGAAGTTGCTTCGTGAAAACAAGTTGATGTAATAGCAAGTTTCTAGCAATACATTTCCATCAACTGATGTTTACTGCTAACTGTAGTATTCTAACTACGGCGTGCTGATGATAACTAAATAACTGAAGTTAGAAATCGCGTTATATATGTGGTAGCTTCGATAAATTGCCGACCAAGAACCATATAGGCTGCATCGTCGATTCAATTGGACAAATAGATACCTTCGTAAGGTCCCTGTCAAACAAATGAAATACCACAGTTAACAGTAAATATCAATAGATAGCGATATACTGTTAGTAACTAGATATATTTATAAATATACCATTTATTCTTAATAAGTTAGATGAGGTGCATACTTGATGAAACACTGTAAATTCTAAATTCAATAAAAATAAGTTTCAACGAAATTTATCCAAGAAAATTTCTTACAATTGTTTCGACAATTTCTGTCATTATCGAAGAGGGTATACAAAAGATACTAAATTAAAATTTGAAACGGGTGGTTTAAATAAGGTACCTAATAGTAATTGTATATAGCATCACATTCGTTACAATATAATTCGTAATACATTGGACAATGTGGTCGTGTCTTAAAAAATCGATTAAAAGAGCCTATTAATAGTACAGAAAACAAAAGTAATTCATTGGGCTTTTCCGAGCATTGCCCCGTTAATTGACATACTACTAAATGTAAATAACATAAAATTAATTCACACGGAATAAAAAAGTAAAAAACTAAATTTATTGGAAAACCTTGAAATAAAAAGGAATGAATATCGTCAAAAAAAAACTTTTTTGTATTTCATTCCCACCAGCTACTCGTGCTAGTGTGCGGGCAATCCCTCCGACCAACACTGTAGTGCAAAGCCGGAGGGTAGGGCGTAAGGCCCTCTTCAGCTTCCTTTTAGGAATCACGGGAGTGGGTGGTGTGGTTAGGGAGAGAAAGATGAGACGGACTAAATGAAGACAAAAGAGAAGTGAAAGATTATCTGTGGAATATTACTGCTCTAGCATTTGCCTAAATGATCCAAGGAAACCATAGATAACTTGGACCAGAACAGTCGGACTCGGGGTTCGAACCGGTGACCTCCCGAATGCTAGGCAATGATTTAGAGCACTAGATCACGCCGCTCGGTAATATCGTCAACAACCATACTGAAATTTATACATATAATACACCCTTGCTTCTCCCTGAAATTCGAAGGTCTTTATTATCGTTATTCCCGCTGCATCTAATTTACACTTTCACATTAATGTAAATACACATTTATATATTTATATATACAATTGTTACTAGGTATCTTATTTAAACCAAACGTTTTAAATTCTAATTTAGTATTTCTTGTATACTCTCTTTGATAATGACAGAAATTGTCGAAACAATTGTAAGAGATTTTCTTTTGTTGAAACTTATTTTTATTGAATTTAGAATATAATTTATATCAAAATAGGAGCTTTCTTTAAAACTTTAAAATTAGCTAGCTATACATAAAAAATATTAATTAAAAAGTACATACATATCTAAGTGCTTATTAATTTATATGACATAAATCATTGGTTGGTTAATTGAACATCTGTAAAAGATAATAATTTTGTACTATTCATGCTTTAAATTAACCTCATACACAACATTTATTTTTGCATAAACTGTGATCAATATTTGTTAGCGTAATATGGTTTTAATTCTTAATTCTACAGATAATTAATTGGTGTATCCAGATTGTCTACTAAATGAGTTTCGTCATGTACAGCTTATCACGTTCCACTAATTAATGTCTCATTACCACCACGAGGACGCTTTTCCAACAATTAATTCTTAAAACAAATCTTTGAAAGTTCTTGGTTTAACCGTGTCATACAATAAATTATGACTGTGATGAACAAACTACATCTTGAGGTTATCGCGCTTCGCATATTTTTGATTAATTTGAGTAATTTAACACAGACAGCTAGGAATTGGTTTAGAAATGTTCACGATTATCTACTAATTATAAACAATTACAAATTCCTTTATAATCTATTGCTTAAATTTACAAACTCACTTATATATTTTATGTAACATTTCTGCCTATCTATTTTTGCAATGGAAAAATTAAATAGTTGCTTGACAAAGTGAATTAAATTATCGTAAAAAATATATTTATATTATTTTTTATTAACCTTTATTTAACTTTTAGTGCAACACAAATTATTTCCGAAAACCGTTCGTTAAGTAAGTACCGTTTTGAAATTAATAAAAATACGTGCAAAGATATCTTAATAATTTTATTTTTACATGAAAGCCTGTACCTTAATCTACTTTTCTACATAATTTCCCTTAATATTAAGGCACTTGTTATCACGTTTGACCAGTGACCAGTTTTTGATTACCCTTCTCATAGAACTCTGCCGCCTGACTTGTTAACTGTTAACCACTGCATCAAAACTGTTTTGACTTCGTCATCGTCTTGAAAACGCTGACCGCCCAGATGTTTCTTCAAGTGCAGGAATAAATGGTAGTCACTGGGCGCCAGATCAGGGCCGTACGGAGGATGATATACAGTTTCTCATTGAAAAGATGTATGAGAGCTTTAGTCCGATTAGCCACATGCGGACGGGCCTTGTTATGCACATTTCTGCGGCCATCTTAAATGCTCTCACCCACTTTTACCATTCCATCACTCATAATGTTCTGTCCGTAAACTGCACAGATTTTACGATGAATATCAATCTGTTTTAGTCCTTTAGCACTAAGGAATCGTATAACAGCCCTGACTTCACAGTTGGCGGTACTCACGATTATCGGAGGCATCTTAAACACTCGGTAAACAACGTAAACAAGGGCGAATCAGACTGTAATGGCGTCAGTGTGTAGGTAAGAGCTGTAGGTACTCAGTACGCATGCGCGGAACGCTAACCGCAACGCTGCGGCGGCAGAATTTCAAAATGGTACTTACTTAAAAAACATGCCTCGTACATGGATAATACATAAATGATTTTTTTATAGATGAAGACGGTTTTCTTTGGAAACGGTTCCAGCAAAAGCTAATAAATTTCCTTTATCTTTGTATGAAAGCTTTATACTCTCATCTAAACGAAAACCCTTGTTTTTTTCTTATAGTCCTTTTCAATGCCTGTTTATATGTAGCTAAAAGTTTAAATTTCGTCGAAAACTAAAACTGCGGATGTGTGAAATTGATAGGAGGGTCGAAATCCTTTCAAAACGTAGGCTTTATAAAAATAGTACCAAAGTTAGATTTCACCCTTAATAAAAAACTTGAATATGAAACGTTTTCGTTTGCTTTACAGAGTCAGTAACCCTAGTTTGAGATCATTTGGTAGAATTTTTTGAAAATGGATACCTATAATATAAAAAGTTCAACTGATTATTATTATTGGAAAAAGCTTCCATTTTTACCAAATTACCAACAAATTAGTTTACACTTATTTTGGTAACTAACAATAGATTCGAAATTTAGTATTAATAAAATGTTTGATGTTTTCAAAGAAGAGAGCCTTCCTGTAATGGTACATAAATTTTTTAAACATTTCTACCAATACAGACTAAATAAAATTGTGGAAAATTATTAATTACAATTTCGGAGGACGTAAAAGAACACAGTAGAGTAACGGGCGAACAATAAGATGAAGAATATAGTTTAAATAATGTATATCAATATGCACATTATAAATTTACATATAAACACGTTGATCGGGCGTGATTTCGATACTGATAGTCAATTGACGTCAAATTTTCGTATATACAAGTAAAGTGACGAACAAGCAAGACGAACCGCTAATAATAATATCTTTTAAATACTTAACCTTTGCGTAAACCGATTAAGTCGTTGGATAAAGGGAACATTAAAACATCCTGGTTTGGAAACACGCTCGCGTCATTTTTCCGAAATCGTTTAGTAAGTTTTTTTGGATCAATTGCTCACGTCTCCAAGGGAAATCCAAATAGAGCAAAGGAATAATTTAATCCATATTTTCAACTACTAATAAATAATTCAACCCCTTCTGATCTAGGCATATATACAGGGTCATTCAAACTGAGTGGTACATTAGACGTTTTAGAGAAACTAAGCATGTTACAGATTTGAAAATTTGGGAGTAGGGGTTATCAAGGATCTATTCCGGTTATACCGGAAGTTGATGTCAACTGTCTTATTTTAAATGGAATGGTATATTTTTTACGATGAATTCGTATGAAACATAAAATTTTAAGATGACTTTCATAACCAACTTTTATGACTATACGCCTACAATGAATAGTTTCTGAGATAATTTAATTTATTGGAAAAAAGATTACACCGCAACTCAAACTATAAAAACAAACAATTTCCGTAAAAAATTACTTAGAATGCTGAAATTTTTACTAGTTATAGCCAAGTCATGAGGCTAACGTTAATGTCATGCCAAAACTAAGCTTTATGTTTTGTACAGGGCGTTCAGAAAATAAATCCAAAGTTTAAAAACTTCAAACACGAATGACTTCACATCTTCAAATGGTACCTATCATATTTTATTTTGTCATTCGATTCCGTTTTTTAACCTCTTTCGATAAATTGAATGTTTTCTATTCTTTATTTAAAAAAATCGAAAATTATTCAAAAATTTTCAAATAAAATAGTAGGAAATATCCAGATTGATCGAAAGAGGATAAAAAATGGAATCGAATGACAAAATAAAATATGCTAGGTACTTTAAAAAAATGAAGTTATTCGTGTTTAAAGTTTTTAAACTTTGGATTTTTTTATCAACGCTCTGTACAAAGTTTAGTTTTCGCATGAAGTTAGCCTTACGACTTGGCTCTCACTTGTAAAAATTTCAACATTCTAAGTCATTTTGTATGGAAGTTATGATTTTTTATGGTTTGAGTTGCGGTGCAATCTTTTTTCCAATGCTTAGTTTCCCTAAAACGTCTAATGTACCACCCAGTTTGAATGACCCTGTAAAACTTTAACAATTGATCAACTGAATTATTTATTTCTCCCACGAAACGATAAAAAATATAGGTGTTTTTATTTAACTGCTTCAAAGATAAAATAGTGCTGGAGGAACAAAAAATTGTCCATTTCTCTAAAACTGTAAGACTCCTGATTATCACTATAGTATTCTCGAAAAATTTAGAAATCCTGATTTTTTAATAACTTAAAAAATAAAAGTTTTTAAAAAGTGAAACCCTCCAGTCTTTAATTTAATTCCATGCTCTTTTAAATGAATGTTTCACCAAAAGTGCACCGAATAAAGTTTGTGTTTCATTTATTGTCTATTAAATTTGATATCTAATTCACTGAACCAATCATTTTTTTGTGATACTACAAATGTTTTTGAATTCCTTGTTATATTAAACTGGCACTCCCATGGACTATAGAAAGTCTGAGTCCCCTTTTTCCCTATATATTACTAGGCCAAATAAAGTCTGTATTTCATAAAATTATTAAAATGATTGACTATAATAAGAAAAACATTATCGTGATTAATTTTACAAAGGCTCAAGTTTTTTCCTTTTAAGATATGGTTCCTGAAAAGTACATCCTTTGTTTATCCTATATGGGTGATAATGTTCGCAAATTTCCCAAAAACAATTGCAATGATTTTGATGACTCATTTGCCTACTGATTAATCTTTATACTATGAAGGTATGAACATGTAGTGCTTACATGTACACATAAGTATAAATACAAATTTATGGAAAATAATTAAAAGATTATAATATAACAAAAATAAAGAAAATTCTAAGTAGAACAATGTCAATAAAGTGTATTTAGTTTAGCAAATAGTATTTAAACTAATTCTTCCAATTTGGTCTACTTCAAAATATAGATATTTAAATACGAAGTTATAAATGTTTTCATAAGTGGATTAGTTGGGTAAATTATTTTTAACTTTTTGTATTACTATTCGTTGAAATCAGTTACTTTCTTTTTTTTAAGTTTACTTTTAACAATCATCATAGTTTTAATAAAAATATATATTTAGAAAATATAAACCAGTGTTCAAATATTACCTTTGTGTGTAATTTCCTCACAAGTTATTCATAAAGTTAATAAAATTTAAAAACAAAATTCTTCTAAATGGTGGCATCTTAAATTTCTATAGAATTTCATCACTGTGTGTATTACCGTGACTAATACGACAACATGATCTAATTTTGTAACTTTGAGTTTGTAGATGTTTTCGAACAACACTTACTTGAAATAATATTTAATGGACCGTTAAAATAATGATTATGTATCTTACAATAAATATATATATATATCTTGCAACACAACCTGTAGTAGGAAGAAATACATAGATCACGAATATTTTTAAAGAATAAGCCGAAGTATTCATTGTAGAGTGTTTTAACTGCTTTTGAACATCTTATTTAACTTCCAAAAAAATTTTATTTTCAGCTTGTTGAGGAAATATTATACATTAAAAATAAAGTTTGTTGTCAGTTATAATTGAATTTTAACGCTTGTCTTTGAATGTCATCAAACAACTAACGATCAAAAAATGGCAAAGAATAAAAATAAATTTCAGTTTATCATTTAAACAAATTAAAGTGTGGTATATAATATATGAACGGTCAAGTGCATGTCAGCAATTATTTATTGTATATCTCGTAATGCCAATGTATCAAAAAGTAAACAGAGAGAACATTGGCCACAGAAACATTCATTCGTAATAAAGACACGATAAGAGAATTAGAAAGTTCATCCAAAATACAAAAATTTACCTTTTAGGGTACTTCATTAAATTCAGTGATGTTGGTGGATCTTATTAGCCATTTAAAATAAATATTGTCATAGTTTTAATCATAAATTAGGTACTTAATTAACAAAAAACACATGAGAAATAAATTTAAAGAAATAATTTTCCAGCCCTTTAAACCCCTCAAAATGCTCATTGACACATTAGTTTATTAATAACAATTTATTTACCCTTCACTTCTGAAAGGTAGTTTTAAAGTTGTTTAATTCTTCCACGGTTAAAATTATTAATTAGAATAATTCAATTTATTTTTTTAACTTAGTTTTATTTCTAGTGATTGAAGTATTTTTCTTTTGTAACCATTTTTCAGTTCATTTTCCTGATCTAGACAATATTTTCAATCATTTTCGTCCATGTTGGGTCGATCTCGCTTCGGGCACGTATTTATTAACCATTGGGCTGTGATCTCTTTGTGAAACATCAAAAATTAAGTAAAAAAACACTTGGAAAATTTGTTTCACTATAATTTATTATTATACTCGATACGTATCTTGTCTTCTCAGAGCATCTTCAGGAGTTTTAAATTCAACAGTTTCAAGTGTTTTTTTACTTAATAATTGAACGTGTGTATGTATCATCTGATAATATATAAGGGGGGAATTTTAATTTGATGTCAGATTGGTTAATGTTTAAAAGAATATTTAAATCAACAAGAATAATCATTACTCACCAATAATTAAGAAATAGTAAATATAATTAATTATCTACTTAGACGAAAGATGAAAGCATGCGTGAACAAGTATAAATGTATTTGGCTAACTGGTGACAAACAGGCGTTCTCGCTCATAGAAAGTTATCACATGAAATTATAAAAACACTTATCGATCTATTGACAAGATCATAAAGTAATTAGGTACTTACCGGGGTTCCTTCGGAACCCCTGCCCCTCTGGACCATTTGTTAATTAATCTTCATCGGCATAGCAGAATCCGTCAATCAGCAAATCGTATTAAATACCTGTTATCATGAGTTTGCGCTCCCGAGCCTCCAAGCGGGATACACACATTCTGGAGACCAACACGGTAGGTCAAACCTAACCCCGTGCCGCTATAGCACCATGCCCACCCCATGCAAAGCAAGTCACCGTACTATAGGCATCACCGGAGATATCTGCATCTCTCTTGTACAATACCGGGGCAACAGATAGTCGTGGCACTTTAGCCACAACTCAACAACGAGCTCTTATAAACACAATGGCCAATAATAACGTGTTAACAGATCAGATTTTTCTCGAGTACTGTGCACAATATAAATAATAGATACATATATATATAACAAATATATACAACCAGTAATCACATTAGTAAACCAATAATTTATTACACAAATTATCTACGCATAATAAATGCACATGCAACATAACGCATTGCATCGGCATGCTCTCAAAAGCAACCGCATCGCATCGCTAGCAAAACTCGTCACTGCATCGTGCACGACGTCTATGCACATACTGTATATTAGAAAAATGTTTTTCTCGCATCTTTGTATTCCTTCCTATGTCTTTCGTCACCCTTAACATAAACAAAACATGTAGGGATGCTAGTCGCCAGCCTTTGCGACGTTAAATATGAGTTTCAAGAAAAAGCAAATACAAAGATGATTGATAATTATTGAATATAATTTTGATATCATCATTTCTATTTATATTTCGTAGCTTACAAATATAATAATGAAGTTATTCTACACTCAATTTATATAAAACTTATTAAGAATTGAAAATAATTGTATAAATACTAGCGCAACCTGGAAAGTCGATGAATTTTGGATATGTTTTGGACTAAAGATTTTCTCTTATGTTTAATTATTCAATTGCCCCTCAGATCTCGTCTATAAAAGGCAAACAACGATTCATAATTGAAAGTGATGATTTTGTTGTTTATTTATTTATTTCGATGCCGCGTTGTCTAAATTTCCGTTTTTCATATTCACCACACATCTTCTTATGACAGAGAGAAATGCATTGCAAACAAGAAAAGGAAAGAAGTATATTACTCATGCAGTATGACTAGGTGCATAATATCGCTACCATTCCTGCATTTCACAATCATCCCTCATAAAAGGCTTTATCAACATAAGATGTAACATAATTATATAAGTATCAAAACTATAACACTTTTTTTACGTTGAAAGTCAAGCAGGAACAATTATAAATCAAACAGAATATGATTCAATAAGCTATTCTATATATTTTCAAGATGTATTGTGTTTACATCCAACGAAAAACTAATTATCAACAACTATATTAACTCATCGTTCTATAGGTAAATCAATGTTATATATAGTATTGTTTCCACTAACAATGTTTATTATGAAGTTATCTCAATTAAAAGTTGCCACGGTCGTTAAAAAAGTTAACATTCATTATAAATAAGTTCGTAAAATAAAAGCATCTCGATAAATATCCTACTGAGAAGAGCTAACAACAAATTCCAAGTACAATTAATATCTGTGCGAATCTACACAGGTCGCGGTGGAAAACATAATTTCTTCTTTCTTTTAATTTCCTTACTAATTTAACTTTGAAAAACTGGGGGTTATTCCGTCAGGTATTCTGAAAACTGCGTATCTAATATGCATTTTGTTTATTTCTTTTGCTAACGATAAATTGAAACAAGATACAAATAAGCATATTATTAATGAATACTCAGTTAGGTCACAATTACTTATGTTTATATAAACTCATTTTAATCAATGTCACCATGATGCGCCGTAAGGTCTGTTGTAAGTGTAGACACAATACAATTAATTGTATTGAATTAGAGAATACTTGATGGAAGTCTAACATATTGGAATAAACACACAGTTTATAACTTCCACAATTTATTAAATAAACCTGACACGTATTTCACCAACACTGCGGCTTCTTCAAAAGTACAAAATCTACTTAAAACTACCTAAGGGTAGATGTCTATAAATAGAGTGGTGCATCTTCATTAGAGTGAGGGAAAAGATTTAATAATGGTGAGAGGTTTATATCTACTTGGTCATTAAGTAATATGTCTGTATTTTTATATTTGTTAATTTCTTTAGATTATAATAGTGTAAGTTATAAACTTTTATTTTCAATGTGTAAAATTTTCTTCTAACACATGTTTGGCATAGTTAAAATCGTTTTTTTTTTGTTTCTATATGATCTAAAATGTTCGTTCAAACGAATTCTAAAATTCCTTCCCGTCTGACCTATATAAATTTTTGAACAAGAACCGCAATTGAGTTGATATATGCCTGGTTTTGATAATTTCTCTACTTGTCTTTATTATTCTTTATGTGTATGTTAAGTTTATTTTAGATCATATAGAAACAAAAAAACCGATTCTAACTATGCCAAACATGTGTTAGACAATAACCATATATTTAATTTAGATCTAAAAATTTTACACATTGAAAATAAAAGTTAAAACTTACTCTATTAGAATCTAAAGAAATTAACAAATATAAAAATACAGACATATTACTTAATGACAAGGTAGATATAAACCTCTCACCACTAATAAATCTTTTCCCTCACTCTAATGAAAATGTACCACCCTATTTATAGACGTCTACTCTTAGGTAGCTTTAAGTAGATTTTTTTCTACTTCTGAAGAAGCCACAGTGTTGGCAAAACACGTGTCAAGTTTATTTAGTAAATTGTGGAAGTTATCAACTGTGTGTTTATTACAATACAATTACATGGTTTCATGAAGGAAGAATTAATTTAAGAAAGTAATTAGCCGAAAGCTCATGGTAAAATATTGTTAAAATTGATAGAATTAGTAACACGTGAAGAAGTTTCACTTATTTATATATTTAATTAACACAATGTACATTTCGCCTTTGTTAGGGTATCGCAGGAGTATGATATATGCTATCTAATTTTAATTACCTACAGTTGTACTATGTACCTAGAAAAATACGCAAAAAAAGCATTCACTTATCAAAAATTTATTACGAAGATTAAATATCTCTATCTACGAACTCCCTTCAGTGTAGCACTGACAAACTGCCACTTGTGACAAATTTCGATGCCCCATTTCTCGCTCCTGTCTCTACCGAATGAATTATATGATAGAAACTGGCATCAGAAAACAATAGGCACAATTTTCAGAAAATTTTCCAGCCCTTAATTTCACCTGGTCATTCAAAAATCTTATGCTATTATTTTTTTTTTTTGAGCTACTCACTATATCAACTTTCGCACTTAAACAAAATTATTGTTTGCGTACAAAATTACGCCTACATTTCAACCCTTTGGTCACCTGCAACCACCTTTATAACTATCATTTTCCGATGCCAGTTTCTATAGTAAATTAATTCGATAGACGTGGCACATGCGACAAAATCGTGAAAAGCATCTTTTATTTTATCGGAAAATGGAAAATTAATTTTTCGTATTAGCCTTGCGGTCCAACTTCAAAGGGCATAGCCGGATAAACATATGAAAACTGCCCATGCTACGAATTTTTTGTCTTTCAAATATGTTATATATGTCTTTCAAAAAGCCACTCACAAATGTTTAGCTCAAAATATTAATTTTTTGGCTAAATATAAAAAATAGAAAAATTGGAAAACATTCTTTCTCGAGATCTACTGGACCGATATTGTCCGAAAAAGGGAAGAATTTTGGTATAGTTGCAGCCCAGCTATTGAAAAATTATATAATATTCCTGAAATTTTCATTTTTTTTGGATTTTTGACAAAACACCCTTCCAAGTTTTTAATAAGTTCTCCTAATATTAATTTATAACAGGTATTTATTTATATTTAAAAAATTTTAAACTGGTACATTTGTAGACGTACATGGATGAGCTTTGAATATTTATTGGCTTCAGTGCCTCCTTCATTTATTTATTAGTTTACTATCTGACGATCTACAAATTTTATTACTTCAATTGAGTTAAAACTTTTATTTACCGTTACATTACATTTTATTGTATTTGTTATTGTTACAATTTATCGCCACAAGTAGTGTTTCAGTACTATTAATTATTTATTGGTGTATAACGTAGTCGATCTATATCAGTTCTTACAATTAGTTAGCACTACGTAAAAGAACTGGGGACACTTATGAGCACAATATACAGGGTTTCTCAAGTTGATGGGCTATTAGAAGTATATGAATTAGTATAATGAATTCAATTCTGTAACTTTGGGTTGGACTCATTTGGTTATTGTTTATGCCGCTTCTTTTAAAAATATTTTCAAGTTCGATTTACATCGGGTTATACCGGAAGTAGATGTTAACTTTCTTATTTTAAACGGAATGACATACTTTTTTTTACATTTTCCGATAGAAAATATGAATTCATGCATATTTTATACGAGGCACTCCCCCGAAAATATTGATGGATTTCAAAGATATTTAATTTATTTACAAAATTTTTGACATTTGCACGTTAACATTTAAATAACCGTAATTCAATTAATTTTTGAGATTTTGCTTTATTTATAACTCGTAACAATTATTTATAACCATTCACATTATCGAAAAAAATGTGGTTTTTAATTAAACTGTACAGGGTGTTCAAATTTTTTGGTCAATGTCGGTCAACTTCAAAGGGGCATAAGTCAATTTTTTTAAATGGAATGACCCATTTTTGACTGCATATTCGAATTCCTCAATGAATTTGGTGTCTATTGATATGGGACTATCGTATACCTTTGTTATAATATACAAAATATCAAAAATTGATTGAATTACGGTTTTTTAAATGTTAACGTGCAAGTGTCAAAAATTTTGAAGAAAATTAAATAACTCAAAATCCATCCATATTTTCGGGGAAGTGCCTTTTATAAATATGCATGAATTCAGATTTTATATCGAAAAATGTAAAAAAAGCGTACGTCATTCCATTTAAAATAAGAAAGTTAACATCTACTTCCGGTATAGCCCGATGTAAATCGAACTTGAAAATATTTTTAAAAGAAGCGGCATAAACAATAACCAAATGAGCCCAAGCCCAAGTTTCAGAATTGAATTCATTCTACTAATTCATATATTTATAATAGCCCATCAACTTGAAAACCCCTGTATATTATGCTCATAAGTGTCCCCAGTTTTTTTACTTAGGGCTAACTAATTGTAAGAATTGATATGAATCGACTACGTTATACACCAATAAATAATTAATAGTACTAAGACACTACAATAACAAATACAATAAAATGTAATGTAACGGTAAATAAAAGTTTTAACTCAACCCTGTATATCTTAGGTAATATTAAGTGATGCGAAGTGTAGAATTCATTTTGTGGGAAGCATTTGATTTGGCAAAAAATACATCGTTTCAAAATAAAGCTTACATTTTGAAAATTTTGTTTGTAAAAGTCATATATTAAGAGTACATTAGAACATCCGTCTTAAAATATTGTTGTTGTTAGTTGCTGCCGTCTCATTATTGGCCTGTCAAGTGGTAAACAAAATGTTTATTATATCGTATCAATACAAACTTTCTTGGCATCGTCAAAACAACAACGAATTTAGAAAATTGCCAATGTTTTTCTTTTGTGTGATGCATGTTTGAAATATGGCAATGAAACTCCTTGTTTACTACACTTCAAAAATTTAATATATTAGAACGAATTACAGTCAGAACAAGTTAATATTTTTTGGCCGACTAATACTACTTTATGCTTGAAGTTATACCATAGTTTGTGCTTTTTTCTCTTAAACGAATCGACGTATTTGTAAAATTAAATAAACACCACATTTATAGTGTCAATCTGCCTGTATATCACAACCCCCCACCATACTGAAATGGAATTTTATTACGGCTACAGATAATCGATTTTGTGTTAAAATAAATGCAATTTAACTGCCAAATTTTCATTTAACAAAAAATTTATTTTTTATATGTTTACATTAACTCGACTATTTAGCGTTGACATGGAAACTGAAAAAAATTATTTTTAACAAGATAAGACGAAAACAGAAATAATGATATTATCGAGTGTCTGGCAAAAAAGGTTCTTTTGATTTTAACTCTTCAATCGGGATATATTTTCTTTTATTCCTCTAATTTTTAAAGTAGTATATCTGATTTTTTTCTGGTTGTAGCATTTAGTTAGTATTTCCAGTGAAAATCACAACGTACCCTGTAACAAAACCAGTTTCTAAAAAATTAAGATGTGACTTTTTTAAACAAGACTTCCTAATAATTTGGAAAAAGTCTTGAAGATACATTATGGAATTGTTCCTTTTAATTAATTTCATTATTGTATACGTTAAGTCCATTTTCAAGTAATAAGATTTAAATTGGTAGTGACGGCAATAATACTTAAAGCCTAATTTCGGTGCCAATTTTCCATTTACCTTATACATTCGATCCGTCACAAAAGGATCATGTAGTTTGTCATTGAAATTGGAAATTATTTTAAGTAAAAACTTTTTAATGCTTAACATCGCCTACGCACTAAGTATTGGTTGTCCCATTCTATTGTACAAAAAAGTTTTTATTTCCCACTTCTACATGTCATGGGTAATGTGCGCAATATGTTAAGGAGAGTTATAATAGTTAAAGTTCCGAAAACTACCAAGAACACGCTACAACGCAGGCGATTATTTTCGAACAAAAATAAGTTCCTGTAAGTAATTTATCGAAGCCATCAGGCATGGATCGCGATTTCGATCTTATTAGATCTCATCAGCACGCCATAGGCAGGTTCGATATATTATTGACCAAATCATTGGAGCTCGGTGTAAAGCGGATTTAAATAAAACATATTCAAAAAAAAAGAAGACATTAAAATCCTTTTTCGTCTACATTTTAAGGATTACAGATCCCACATTTCGAACGCGTCCTGCACAGCGTACGGAAATCCATATCCCACGACCGGTTTCGACCTATCGGATCTCATCAGGTGGGCGCTAGCAGAAAGGCTTTTACAAGCTATATAATTAACATAAATATGGAATCAACAGAAACAACTACTCCGAGGTTTAATACCCCTACCGGCATTGAATTACACTGTTGATTCTGATGAATTCTTAGACGAAGATATAACATATTCAAAAAATAAAGAAGGCATTAAAATCCTTTTTCTTCTAAATTTTAAGGATCGCAGATTCCACATTTCCCGTAGGGGTATTAGCCCTCGGAGTAGTTGTTTCTGTTGATTCCATATTTATATTTTTAAATAAAACGTTTATATGGCAGAAGGTAGATGGCGATGTAGCTACAGCGATTTGGTCAGTAATTTATGGAACCTGCCTATGGCATGCTGATGAGATCTAATAAGATCGAAATCGCGATCCACGTCTGGTGGCTTCGATAAATTACTTGACCAGGAACTTATTTTTGTTCTTATTAATTTGGTTTACGTATCCTATCACGTATATAAGCTGCTCCGCCGATTTAGTTAGACAAGATGATACCCTAATAAGGCCTTGTCTAACATTATGAAATACGGCAATAGCAGCAAAAACAGGTAGATGTCGATGTACTCCCATATCAACGGATTATTTTCGATTGAAATCGGTACAGCTTCCCATTGGGTCGTTGACATCGTTGCAGATATGGTATCGATATCGATATTGTGATTTCACTTGTACTACATGGGTAATATATTTCTTTTCTTTTTAACTTTTCAATGCGTTTCTTCGTAAGCCGTAGAGAAACTGTAGGATCCATCTAATATACAGCCTGCCCCATGCATGCATCTCAAATATATATAAATAAACAAGAAAGTCATCATTTATGAAAAATGTCTACCATTTATTGACGAAATCTGATTATTGTAAAAAATGGGTGGATCAGCGACCAAATGCAAAACCCTATTATGCGATTTTAATGCATATACCTAATAAAAGTAATTTAATCTCCAGATTCAAATTCCTGTCACGACTAACGAAAACATTGCAACTATAAAAATCATTTAGCATTGCAAATTATTTTTCTCTAATAGCTGAATGAAAATTGAATTGAATTATTTCTGTTTACAAAAACTGGCATTGGAATTACGTATTAAGATACCTTCTGTTTCTATTGTTCTTAAATATATTCGTATAATAACACTCCTTTAAATACGTCTCCATTATTGAAAGGTCGCGAGTAAAAATTATTGGTTTATGGCGCAACCGCTTATTGTAGGTACATTGTAGATGTATTGTTTTATAAAAAAACAATATAAAAAGATTTGCAAATGATTGAACATTGCAGTTTTTGCATTGCAAACTACAGTATATGTAGAGAAAAAACTGAGGGTCATAGACTACCTATATATACCTAAGGAGAATAAATAACTAACTAAGTAACTGAACGTGTAAAAGTGACTTAAACTTAAATATAAAATGTATATACCATAAAATTTACTTCCTGATTATAAATATATCACGTTTTAAACTAGAAAAAAAAATGGTATTCGTATTCCATTTGAAACTTTAATCTGAAATGATAATCATTAGCCAGAATTAAAATTTACAACTGCAACAAGTGCAAATAGAAGTAAACATTTGAAATAAATAATTACGACAAGAATAAGTAAGATTTGTGCCCTGAGGGTTCTGTACAATTATATTATCTTAGTAACTAGGCACTTTATTATGATGTGTGTTTTAAATTTTAATGATATTAGCTTGAAATATTTGAATAAAAAATGGAATACGCCATATTGTACATCAAAGTCAAAGATATTATGTTTATCATGTATGTAATAATTTTTTCCTGAATGTGCTATGAGATCTATGGTGACAACATTTAATACTGTACCAATAATCCCAAAATAAGAAATATTTGTGGTCCGACTTTCTCGTTCTAACGCGACCTAAATGCAGCCTGATTGGTAGAAAGAGATACGGCTGGGGAAGAGACAGCCAATCAGGCTGCGTTAGAGCGAGAAAGGCGAACCACAATTATTTGCTGTTTCAGGATCGCCGGTATAGTATTAAATGCTGTCTCCATGTTTTTGGTTTTAATGTTTCAGTTACTCTGTCATTATCAAAAAACTCTTTGAAGGACCGTGTCTTTTTATTACATTGAGTTAGTAATTTGAATTTTTTACAGTACTATGAAGCAATAGACATTAGATTTGGTGTGTTCAATTCTATGTGTAGCCATTCAATGGTTCAAATTGTACAAATCGCAGCGTTGCATTCAATTTCGTATCGTGTCCTTCCAAATTTTTTTAATCCTATAGTAATGATATTCCATTATCATGTTGTGAATCTGATATTTATCACGGTAATTATTTTGTGTAATTTTTTTCTAATTTGTAATTTAGCCATACCTTTCAGATAATTTGTAAACAAACTGCAAATTATGCAAACTATCCAATCTTCGTGGCAATTTTAGGACAAATATAACTTTTTATCAATTCAGCTTTTAAAATATTTTTAAATCTTAAATAGAGGTCATCGTTCATTAAACTAAATAATTAAAATTGTTAGTTATAGATTTAGTACCTACATATTACACTTTAATGACTAAGTTTATATTGTTTATAGCAACAATTTTTAAGTTTATTATTAAGAACAAATAAATACGTAATTCACACTCAATTTTGTAAATTTCCACATTCCAAGTAAACAGCACTCTAATTACTTAGTAAATATCGAAGTACTAACAGTCATTAATACTTGTAATAGCTAACGTATTATTGAAAAATACAAAATTATCCCGCTTTAACAAAATTTTCCACATTGCTATAACGGATCAAATAGCTCTTTCTAGTATTACAAATTTTAATTACAGTAAACCAAAAATTTATGTGTTCTAATCCTAACAAAGAAATTAAAACTGTACAATATTAATAAACATTTTTAATTGCATTGTGTTGATTACGAAATTGAGTACAAAAGCTATGAACATTAAGTTCTTGACGATTTTTTGATATTTAATTGTACGTAGCATACTTAATACTAACATGCCATATTAATTGTTCGTTATCATAAACAAAAGGTTGAAAATAAACACTTATGTATCTACTGCCTACGTGCACACTGTGTTCTTTGATTTGCAATTCATCAATCATTTCATTTTTCATAAGAAAACAGAAGAAAAACATTTTAACCTTAGATTAACCCGAATGTTATGTTGAAATTGGTAAATACTAATTATCAGTATCACTCAAAAAACAATCTGTAATAACAATTTTTCATTCCGAATCAGAATCAGCTATAATCCCTTGTTTATTACTGTTCATCCGATGTAACAAGAATTAATAAATAATACATCAACTCAAATCATTGATTTACTTGATAAAAGTTATTTTTAATTTTGTTATAACATAGGTAATTCATATTTGTTTCTTATTTTAGTTTCATTTTATTTTGTCCTTAATAAATACAGTATAACTCTGGATTTGACGCAGGCTTATTTCCAATTCTACTTAAGTTTTTATTAAAAGCGTGTCACTTCTTAAAAATTTAGGACATAAATATAAACGTCGAAGGTTACAACTTGTCTCATTAGTTGCTTATTATGTAATGACGGCCGTTAAGCATAACTTAAGCTTAGTGTTCACAAATAATAATCCTAATCTATGTACAAAATAAACTATTCTGTTGTGAATATAAATATAAATATGGAACCGATAGAAACAACTACTAATACCCCTACCGGCATTGAATTACACTGTTGATTTCGATGGATTCTTAGACGAAAATATAGCATGTTCAAAAAAGAAAGAATTAAAATCCTTATTTATATTTATATTTATAATTTGCCCTGTAATGGCCTTTCTGCCAGCGCCCACCTGATGAGACCCGATAGGTCGTGGGATATGGCTTTCGGTTCGTTGTGCCTACTTGGTAGAACGCGTTCCAAATGTGAGATCTTAATATTTAGACGAATAAGCATTTTAATTCCTTCTTTTTTGAATATATTCTATTGTGGTGTAACAATAGAATGGCAGAACTGCCAAATTTCCAAGGGGACTCCAGTGCTCTAACTGGTGGTAATATTTTTTACTTATTTGCTATTTTTTTTAATTTAAATTGGTAGATTAGCATTATAGTTTCTTCATTTATATCTAGTGTTATTTTAAGATACATAAACATCAGTTTAGGTTTTCACGCATACGTTATGTCACGCTTAAAACCATAAAATTTCTACTAAAAACGGGGAGATTTCGGTAGACCATTGCTGGCAAGCGGTTACTGCCGAATTGATATTGTATGCATTTGTAAATCCAATTTTAATTGTTGATAGGACCGTGTTGTTTCGTCACTGATCCCCGTATTGCAGACTGCGTCAAAGCAATATTTATATTGTTGCGTCTTAACTCACAAATCAAAACGCCGTGTTGAAGTTCATTATCATTTTATTTTTATCTCCTTAAAGTGAAAAAGATTTTTTCTCTTTTTTGAATTTATTTATTTACACTTTTTACACAAATTTACAGGTTGCGTTTGAAATTTCTTTTTGTATTCGTTCAAAGGTTATTACAGTTAAAATTCAATTCTACTTGGTCGACCGTTTTTCTCCTAATATGGCTAAAATCTCGTATCTAAGACTCTTCGTTAAGTCTACCTATAAACAAGTTACATTGTTCATTGTTAACAGCACCGTCGCCCCACACCCCCTCAACCAACCAGTTCGTATCATGTGCTAGTACGGTGCCGTTTTCTCGAAAGGTCGGGTTATGACATACCGACCTTTCAGCAGGCCATCGAAAATACTGTTCTTGTACAGAATTATACACTTTCTCAATTTCATAGAAAAAATATTCTTAAATTAAAAAATATTCTAGAAGGCTTCAACAATATATATATCATATATATATATATATATATATAATAATATATATATATAATAATAATAATATATATAATAATAATAATATATATAATAACCGCCGCGGGACCGAAGTTGCCATTAAAAATAAAGATCTATCTGATACAAAATTGGGGTTTTAAAAGTAAACAACCAATCTTGCCACCAGAGAAAAGGGTGCTGACCTACCTGATAAGGTAGTGGTAAGGAGTGTGGTCCTTGTGTTACGAAAACGACAAACGCGTGTGAATCATTTCACTCAAAATTTAACGAATCTTTTTACACAGCTCATCCATCAATATATATATATATATATATTTGTCGAGAAGTTAAAAGAATTTCAAATTGACACTTATGTCAAGATTCAAAGTTTAAAAACACCTTTTAAAATTAAGGACGCTTCCGTAAGAAGTAAAGTGAAAACTGTAATGGAATTGTGTGAAAAATATAAAAACAAAACAATATCGAACATCAACTATATAAAATGTGTATCATATTTACGTTGAAAAAATTGTTGACTGATATATGTATAAGTATGTATTTATAATGTCTTATTAATTACTGTTAAATAAATGCCATAAAATATCAATCATTAGTGGCACAATCGGTTATACCTTTTCAAAGACCCTTTTTGGTCAGTGGCAAGATCGGTTGTACCTTTTTTGGTCAGGTATAATTTGGTGGCACCTTCGGCTACGCTCCATAACCGCTATAACTATAAAATAATTAATTGTGAAGGTATTTTCTCACGTTGATATTAAAAACTGTATCGTGGATTGAAACGTTTTTATGTAAATGAAATTGCATGAAACATTTAATTAGTTTTTTTTTTCAATTAATATACGGTGTGTAACTGATTCGTTTAATTATTTGTAATTATTAAAATGCCGAGCTATTCACAAATAATAACCAGATATGTTATAACAATAAAAAATAAATGATTTCATACCGGACAGAAATTCATGAACTAAATCTTTACAATTATCTTTAAACGAAAAACAATTGTACTACGTATTCTGCGAAGTGCGTATTATTACTTCAAATAATTAACGTGAAGTTAATAATCGTGTAGTGATTTTAAAGTAGTTTTAATTACAAACAGCATTGTTACGCTCAAGTTTCGATTTATTAGGCATAAGTATAAGTCAAGTTTTAGCAAAACAGATAGATATAATAACTTTTTTAATACGTTCTGTCTGGTTTCAATTAGAGATAAATAAGTAATTTATAATAACTTCTGTTTACATATTAGAAGTGCCTTGTTTGCAAAAACAAAACAAAAGTGGATAATAATATTATTAAAAAACAGTTTTACAAAACATTATCAGCTTACACATCAAGACAATAGGTTTGATAACGTGATAACTGTTACTACGAGAATGTACGTAATAATAGTAAATCCTCCTCATAATTGCCCTAATGTCAGTAACCTAATTTTAAATTTATCAAACGGATTATTTTGCGATAAACAACTAAAACGATGGTAGATAATTGTACCGTCATAACTCTTGTTTTGATTAAGTTTTGCACGTGGATAATAGATAGACTTTTTATAGTTCTTGAAAGGTAGTAACCCTTATCATACGAAGAGAACAATGATAAAGCCATATAATCAAATTTCTTGTTTTCCATTTCATCTTTTTGAACAAAATAAAAATGAAACTGTTCTATGTTTGTAAATGTATGCTCGTACAATAAAGAAATAATCAAGAATAAGGCACTGAAACAAAATTACGAAATCAATTCTGAAAGAAAGAAGACAAAAACAATTGAGTGTATAGAGTCTGACAATTTAAACATAATTATATTAGGCTGCGATGTTTCTATAATAACTTTTGCATAGTTCTTGAAATGGCGTTGGAAGTTAACGGGTTTCGATTACAAAAAAATAAATAAATAAACTTGCGGTAGAATATTGAGCTTCACGGATAATGTACGAAATGTACGACCAATTATCCAGTATTTATTTTTTAATTTCGCAGAAGTTGTCCTGCCAACTTGAAACACGTCACATTCGCTATTCAAAGGTGTCTTATTAATGAACTCAATGGAAATTGCGGTAGGGTGGTTGTAAAAAAACATTTTAATAATTTCAAAAAAACAAACGTTGATTTTTCACATATACACTAAGTTCCTTCTTGTAATCTTTGGCAACGATTGCAAAATCGAAACGATTGTTAGAGTTATACTAACAAAATATATATGTGAAAAATAAACGTTCGCTTTTTTGAAATTATTAAGGTGTCTTATTAATTCATTAAAGAGAATCGCCGTTTTGTTACAGAATGTTTATTTATCACTTTATGTACTTTGTTATGAAAAAAATAGTTATATAGAGACTTACTTATATATAATTAAATATAAATATGGAATCAACAGAAAAAACTACTCCGAGGGCTAATACCCCTACCGTAGGGGTAGGGTAAGCCGAACAAAAGCACCCTGGGTCCAAACTCCAAAAGTAAGAGAGTTTAAAACCTGATAGCATACCTGTAATTTGTAATTGTTAGTGCAAACTGCAGTCTAAAATTTTGAACTTGTTTACTTTATATGTTTACATAACTAATACAGGAAGATGATCTTTTATAGAATATAGAATTATTTTTCCCCAAAAATGGCTTTATATATTTTTTGCATTTTTTCTATTATTAATTCATTAAAGAGAATCGCCGTTTTGTTACAGAATGTTTATTTATCAGTTTATGTACTTTGTTATAAAAAAATAGTTATATAGAGACTTACTTATATATTAATGAATATAAATATGGAATCAACAGAAAAAACAACTCCGAGGGCTAATACCCCTACCGGCATTCAATTACACTGTTGATTCCGATGAATTCTTAGACGAAGATATAACATATTCAAAAAAGAAAGAAGGCATTAACATCCTTTTTCGTCTAAATTTTAAGGATCACAGATTATTATTATTTCTTTTTTGAATATGTTATATATTATTACCTACTAATTGAAGTCTTCTATCCTTGCTATACTTTTTTAATAACAAAACGCAGTTATCCGAATATACTTAAAGATGAAAATACGCCCTACAAATGAGGTGATTACAATTTGTTTGGTTTGGTTAATTTTGAATTTTAGATATTTTTTGTTACTATACGTGTACCTCTTATCTTGTGATATTAAAAAACTAAAATCGAATAAAGAAAAACAATGTCAATACAGTTGATAACGCTATTACGTTTTTACAACCTTTTAATTGCTACACTAAAATCGCATTTACATTTGTTTACCGTAAACAAATCAAACGTAAACGACGAATTTAATTGTTATTATTAGCAATTATATATGGATAACGATTTTATACTACAAATCTTCATATTAACGGATCAATTTTTTTTTTAAATAATCAAGTAATATGCAAATTGATAGCTTTAAATTTTTAAGTTTAAAAAGTATCATTTATGCCAGTAGGCTCAACGAGGTATTTTTTTTTTGTTTTTATCTTTAGATATTACGTTCTGATTATCCTTGAGTAAATGTAAATTGAATTTAGATAAATATCTTGATGATAATAGTCATTATTCAGTGTCTTAAGTGATTAATTATTGATTTTCGTAATCAGAAGCTCAACAAATTTTATTTAGTCCTAAAAAGAGACCAGTATAAACTATGAGTATTTGTTCATTAAACATTTATTTTGAAAAGTTTTACAAAAACACAAATTTCTCTATTTTTCGACATGTCGCCCTTGTTTGTCTATACATTTTTTCCAACGCATTGGTAGTTTTTTCATCCCGTTTTCATAAAAAAAAACAAGGCGGGTGTCTATCCAGTTGAGCACAAACGCCTCCACCTATTCATCGGTCTTAAATTGCTCGCCTCCTAGTGATTCTTTGAGGAGCCCAAACATGTAGAAATCACATGGGTATAGGTCCGGGCTATATGGAGGGTGTTCCAACTGAGTCCAGTGCATTTCACCGATGTGGGCCTGCGTTAAAGCTGCGGTATGAAGCCTAGCGTTATCGTGCAAGACTAACACGTCACGAATGATGTGCGTCCTCCTGTTTCGGAGATAAGCAAGTTTTATCTAACTGAAAAGGTTACAGTAGTAGGCTGCATTAATGGTTCTTCGCTCGTGAAAAAATTGACCAGCACCACCCCTCTCCAGTCGCAAAATACCGTGGCTAAAGCTTTGCCTGCAGATAGACGTGTTTTCGGCTTCACTGAATTTTATTCATTTTTGCGCCGCCACTCCATGTTTGCTCGTTTTGATGTTGGAGTGTAATGGTGTACCCACGTCTCATCGCAGGTTACAATTTCACATTCCTATCAAAATCGAGGGAGAAGCGCCTGAGAGATGCGAACTCGAGCAGCTTTTTATCTTTACTCAGCAACTTTGGAACCCAACGAGCTGAAATTTTTCGGAATCCAAAGTTTTTCGTTATGATTATGCGGTCACTCCCATAGCTTATGCCGAGTTCACCAGATATCTGAAGCACAGTGGCATAGCGTGGCGATCCCCTTCAATAAGGTTTCTAACGCGTGTAATATGAACCGGCTAAATGCTGGTGCGTGGACGATGAGGAAGATTTATATTTTCGACACGAGTAGTGGGCGTAAGCCCATCGTTAAATTCTTTGCACCAAACTTTTACACGTGGCTACGAAAGCGTTTCATTTTCGAATTGTGCTTGCAATCTGCGCAAAATTTCAGCTGGTTTCACGTTTTCACGTATAAGAAACTTAATATTAATTCGCAACGCTCCTACCTTTTGTCACTCATTGTGATAGCTATTAATTGTATTAACCAAGCGAACGCAGCAAAACGACGCGTCGTTTCCGTGCCACCTAATATCCCCATTTCAACTTCCTAACGCCCGAATGCGCCTTTAACAACCATGCAGCGCGCAATTTAAAAAGGCTCGTTTATAATTGATCCACCCTCGTATTTACCTATACACGTTTGAATGTAGTTCCTTTTTTAAACCTTTTCTATTCCCTATAAAGGTAAGTTGGTATGATACTTTCTAAGATATGAATGGCTAGCTAGAGACACATTGAACACAGAGATAGTAGTAAAAAAAGGCAGAGGAAGGCCTAGAATAGATTACTGGTCGCAAAAAGTTAGGGATGTAAAATATTCTAGTTTAAAAGAAAATCAAAGATTTGCTCGTGGAGGTGCGTATCCAACCAGTCCTTGGCCTGACGACTCTTTGATGATGATGATGATGATGATGTATATTCTCTATAAAGTTCTGTCAGTAAAAATACTTCAGTTGTTTATTACATATTTAGGAAGGAAATGGCTTTATATATTTTTTGCTTTTTTTCTATTTCCAAAAAAACAATTTCTGAAGTAAAATTCTGTTGTAATAGTATTATTACAAGTAGTACATAATGGTGTAGAGGAACGTGTCTTTTAAAAACACTGCTTAAATATTACAGCAAGCAGGCTCATGTACTTGACGATAAGCCTACACATTAACACTTGTTAGCCTACATTATTTATTTGGAAATGAAAAAACACATAGGTAATCGAATGCACGTGTTTAAACAGCTGAATGTTGACTTTGAAAAGCACTAGGTAATGTTGTTTTTTGTCCATAGACTTGTTCTATCATTAGCCATTTTCATTTTTCATGTACTTTTTTTCGTAGATTAAAGGAATCGCTATATATACTGAAATTCTACCTACTTAGTAACAATAATTACAACTAGTAAATACATTTATTTACTGATTCTCTTGCATTGTCTTTTTTCCAAGATTAGGTTTCATGTTTTTTTTTTGATAGATCAATACACGTGTGATTGTTTATAGACTCTGCAACAAACGAAAAGTGGTACAAATAGAATGTTTCTGTGTATATAATGTATTATGTAGATACATTATATACATGTGCATATTCCTTTTGAGAATATGTGTGAATATAGAAGAATAACAGCCCCTTTTATAATAATCACAGTTAATCTTAGGCCCCTTGCACACGAACGGTGTTGTATGGATCGAGCGGTCGTGTAATTTGCAGTAAAACGTAAAAATTGTAGATTGAGCGGTCACTTTTTCCACCTCATTTAAATATGTCGATTTTGCGGTTAAAGGAACATAATACTGTGGAATATGCGGTCTTAAATTCGAATACCCATAAAAATAAAACACAACATCATTTTTGTCAATATTTATTTATAAAAATATACATATATAAATACATTGTTATAAGAAATATAAGAAAAATAAAGAAGTATACATTATACACGTGAAACGCTTTTATAAATACACTGTTATTCTTAATCTACTAACTAACCTAACCTAACCTAACCTAATCTAAAATAAAGGTGTATACATTATACACGTGAAACATTTGTTTGACCGCAAAATCGACAGGTAAATTTTACCCTTCCTCCATTTTTACATTCAAGAAAGATTTGACCGAAAAATCCACTGACCGCTCGATGGACTGACCGCAAATAGGACGACACCGGCAGAACAATTGGGATTACTTTACACACGAGACCGGCGACTGGCCAGATACATATCTGACCTATTGGCAGTGCCGTGCTGTCAACTGGTGTAGGCGGAGCTCCGTTATATATTTAAGATATTTTCGCGTGTTTTGAAAAATGGACGTTGCAAAGAAAGTTGCTCTTGTGTATTTAGTGTACAGGCGAAGAAGATACAAAAAGGCTAATGCAAGGAAATTACGGACTCATCCATTGGTGACAAAAAGGAGTGCAGTAGTAGTGCACTGTTTTATCCCATATCACAGGTTACTCCTCGGTTGCACAAATAAAAGCTTCCATATCAAAATCATTTTTATTAAACCCTAATCAGCACTTCACAGTAATAACACCAAAATAAAACTGTGATCTACTACGCCTCTATACGACGGTAACGGCAAAATCACCGTTCGTGTGTCAACATACATAAACTTGCCCGCATAGATTTGCCGCACGGCGATCGTGTGTCCGCCGTCGAAATGTTATTGTGGCCGGCCGCCGGGCGGCAGATTCGACGGCACCGGTAGGTGTGCTAGCTCCTATTTAAACGTACGTAAAATAATTTCTCCCGACGAATTCGTCGTCCTTGTGCAAGGGGGCTTAGTCTTAGTCATTATAAAAACCACTGATGTCGGCTGCCACAAGAGTCAAGAATATATCGATGTTGTCTTGTCTTGGAAACTAAGACAATACCAAAACAAGATTCTCACGACATGAACAAGACAATGTTTTGAAAATCTCGTCTTGCGACAGCCCTAACAATGTATACGATAAAATTGTAGCGTGATCGGTTTTACGTCATCAACATAATCCTTTAAATATGATAAACGATAAATAAATAGGAAAAACCAGAAAATTGCGAATTTCCATGATGATGCTACTTTATCGATTAATATTGTTTTATAAAGATATGCAGTGAATATTGATTTTAATGTGCGCAACCGATCGAGATTGTACTATTTACCATACATATTTATAGTTATTTATAAATTCAACACTGAAACTAACAAATCAGAGTATCTGATAATACAGACGTTATTAGGGGCATCATTACGTCGTTTATAAGAACATAAGCTTTCACGGCCGAAATTCATAGTAAAATGATGGTTCGGGCTTGTAGGCCGTGGTCTATGTGAACGCTTTCGTCGAGACGTTTCGTCAGCAACTGCGGATGACATATTCCTCAGTGGGTGCTGCGTTGACTACGCGGGCGAAGATTATACCTCGAAGTCTCGACCACGGCCTACAAGCCCGAAACATCATTCTACTATTACGTCGTTTGTTTACGAGCCCTGATCAGATTATATCAAAGACAAGTAGGAACGCCTCCCCTCCTGTACGGACCAACTAACTTCCCAATAAGCCAGAGCACTGAAGTTCGTAAATATGATGTGCCAAAAGACTTACACACTTACTTCAGTTAAAATAAATTCTCGAGTACAGGGTTAAGAGATTGTATCTTCTTTTGTCTATCGACATACACGTCATAAAACAATTATGCTTTCCGATGTATGAAAATTCATAGCTAGGTCATAGATTTTACTACGACTACCGTACACGTAATGACACCCCAATTCAAAAATTACAATTTTTAAGGCCCGTTTCGACACTCAATCTGTCAGTCTTACTCAGAGGCAAAATTAGGAAATCCTGTATACGTATAATATTATTTCCGTTAGATCTAACTGATGGACTTTATTCTGGGATATCTACTAGCGTCTTAATTTTCATTCATATTACTACCATTACGTGTAAAAATTATGAGCACATCAATAAGACTGTGTTCAGCGATTTATTTTTTGAATACTTGGGAAACGTACTTTAGATAAATAGTTAATATAACGATGTCAATCGTTAAAATCACGAAAAGGCAATTTTAGAAACTCGCTTAATCGCTATTTATCGACAAAATTTGCTAGTATCTGTTTGGCACTTATACATCGTATTGGCGCCAGTTTGCAAGATAAATCTTTCCTATTGTATATATGTTATAAAAGATAAATGCGTCGTTTGAGTTAAAGGTTTACACATTTCTATATATCCAGGCCGAGAATTACGAACGGTTCCCGACAATCCTTTGTTTAAGAAACTAGCGATCATTTTCTGTTAATTTCCTTAGTTTACATCCACTATTTGTGTTTCTTAAATTCAATTGGTAAATCTTGTGCTCCGCGGCTGCGGCTGCAGCACCACCACATCTAAAATAGAATACGTTGCCAGTTTTCACTTGAAAATTATCGGGTAGATGACAGCAGTGTATTTTGCCTTTATTTAACGAAACCAATTGAAAATAGATTTTCCGTGAACTGGAACACGTATTCCACACTTGTTGTTATTATTCTTCAAATATCTACTTCACAATCGTGGCAATTTGGATTTTAACTAATCTTATAATAATTCTAAAAATATTAGTTTGTTATGAACGTCATAAAAACTACGCTTTTTGATAGAATGAGATTAATATATTAAAAACAAGCCGTTAGATTTTAGAACTTTAAAATGTATATACGTTCAAAAAAGGAAAAAGGAATCCCAAAAAAATGTTATGCTTATAGCTGCAGGATAAAATAATAAATATACCATCCAACGAATGACGTGATGAAACCGCCAAATCCGTCATAGTTTCATATTGATTTCAACCCAGAGCTAAATATGAATATTTACCAATTGCAGTTACAGATATATACCTCAATATTTTATTTCAAAATTAATTATGATACCATTTCTTTTTAAACGAATGTCGTATAGGTTCAAACGTATAAATATAATAATATTGAAACTATACTTTCGAAGTAAATAACTACACAGACGTAGATGATGATTGTTACTAATTGTGAGTCCAAGGGTTCAATAATTTCCGACAAGATCCTTTTCGATTAAGGATATCGACTTGTCAAACGAAAATGTCTACTGTCTGATGAGAAACAAACAGTTCGAAATCGTGATCCACACCTGACGATTTTGACCAATCACTGACTGTACTTTCTATTACTTCCTTATTTATTTAAACCAGTAATGTTTACATATATATTTTTGCTGGGAATTCCCAGCGTATCCCACAGAAATAAACACAGTTATCTGTTTGTGAGACTGGTTACGGTATCTTAAATCTAACATCTTGGCAGATATATTTGCAAATTTTTTTGTATTCAAAATCCCAAATTGCAACCACTCGCACAAAACCTACGAACTCTATGTTATCATTTTCATCTTTTTCCAATACATCAATACATTTAAACCTTTTCTTCACCAGGATAGTAGTCTAATGAACGGAATACAACTCCCACTGATTTGAGGTTAGGTTAGGGTAGGTTAGGTTAGGTTAGGTTAGGTTAGGTTAGGTTAGGTTAGGTTAAGTTAAGTTAGGTTAGGTTAGGTTACTGTATTTATCAAAGGGCAAGAAAGCTCGTGCATTTCTGCTCTTTGTACTTCTGTTATATTAAATCCGAATAATTTAAAGAATTTTTTGATTAAATTTTCACTGAAATTTTGACAGATCACTTTGACAAATTTTTCTTCTTCTACATTTTTTTCTCCTTTTGAAACAAAAACCAATCAAGGTAAGGTAAATAAAGGCTAGTGTATGTTAATTATTAACCTTAGTAACGATCAAAGGTATAGAAAAATAAAGATAAGGAAAACTTTTTCTTTAGAATTTGGTTTCACATAAAATTTAATTAAACAGATCAATAACGTATCGAATATTCGCTTTCACCACGCTCGAATAGTAACCGAATAATACCTAATTTTTTAATTATGTAACATCCGAAAGCTATAAAATTTAAAAAAGAAGTAAGAACTGAAATCGTCGCAAATATACTCTTCATTTTATTATTTTTTTCTTGCCAATAAAAAGCTAGACACAGTTTTGGCAGCTTGTGCGAGGACGAAAATAAAATTGTTGACAAACGCAAAGTTTGATTATTCCAACAACATTACTTCTTGGAGTGCATTGCTACTAGATTTTAATATGCCTGTTGACTTTTTGCTCTATTCTTATAAACAAAAAAATATATAATACTAATAACTAAATAAAAATGCAATTCAAGTGTAGTGGACTACAAACTTCCGACGAAGCCAAAGTTTGGCGAACGATTGTCAAGTGATCAATAAAAAAGTTGAAAATAATCAGTGAATTTTTATTTAGTTATAACATGAATTTGAACCAAGTAACGGTAGACTGGATTACGTATATAATACTAAAATTCAAGCTTCGTTTGAAGAGTGGTACACAGGTCAGCAAAGACGGGGAAATTAAGACCAGAGATATTATTTTAGACGTAGTTTACAACGCTGAACCCGAATCTAATTAATCTCAGAATTACCCCATCACGTCTAGGGCAAAGGCCTTTCTGCCAGCGCCCACCTGATGAGACCCGATAGGTCGAAACCGGTCGTGGGATGTGGCTTTCGGTTCGTTGTGCCTACTTGTTAGGACGCGTTCAAAATGTGAGATTTTGATCTTAATATTTATACCAATAAAGATTTTAATTCCTTCTTTTTTGAATACTGTGTTAGTTGTTTCATCCTCTTACTTCACATAGTTAGGGTAGATTTGTTCTGCATCGCAAATTACGTCGTAAATGACTGCTCCTTTGTTGATTTCATTTTCAATCCCTAATTTCGTTAACCTGTGCTATCAATGATAAGAAAGAGGATCTGTATGACGGTCTTATTTATCAAACATACAATTATCGTAAATAAATCTATTGCAAGTGATAAAATAAAGTCAACATTAGAATACATATCAGGCTTCTAACACCAAGTACGTAGGTACGTAAAACAAAGGAATAAGTATTAATTGCCATATATTTTATCAAGTGTTTGACAAATCAATTTTTCCTTAAATCGGAGGAAATGTTGGTTTTATAATTATTCCTCGCAAAAAATTCAACTTGGTTATTAACTACTTGCTAACTTACTTTCAAAATTACGCACTACTTGTTGTTTTAAGCAAAAAGTCCGTGTTTTTTCGTCATATTGCAATTAAAATGACTCATTTTTTTATCCAACTTCAACTTTTTTATAAAACGTACATTACCTTTACTCGGTTGCATTATTATAATAGATATGTACATATTTACGTTAGTTGTATTAATTAACAATGAAATTTCCAATGTTGCAAATTACAGCTAACGTTGTTATTGAAGTCAGTAAAAATTTTCTCTCTAAACCAATCAAATAAAAATACTGTTATTTCAACTTGGAAATTTTAATTAGTTAGTAAAAAAAGACGTCCTATATGGATTTACCTCTGCAATTCGATTAGTAATTTTATAATCGTTACAATCTCGTCATTTTTACTTATGAGAAAGCAGTTAGCTAGAAATGGATAAAACCCGTTAGATGTTTTCGAAAATCCCAAAATTATAATTTTTCGTGGCCTTTATTATAGCTTCTTCACATAACTTAAATTGAAGAAGATAGAATAAAATCAACGAAACGTTGTAATTTTTTAATTTTCAACTATATGTAATATGTAACTAACATAAGACGTTGATATGGCAATCGTCGCCATCTACCTTCTTTTGCTTTCCGCTTTACATCGAGCTCCAGCGATTTGGTCAGTAACCTGCCTATGAGATGCTGATGAGATCTAATAAGATCGAAATCGCGATCCACGTCTGGTAGCTCCAATAAATTACTTTACCAAGAACTTAATTTTGTTCTTATATAATTAACATGTTGTTCATTCAAATTATAGACACCACTTATAAACAAAATTTTAAATTACTTATGTGTTTTTTGATATTCTATTCTTCGAAGCTGATACGCTTTCTATAGATATTCAACCACAATTTGATAATTATGAAAGATTTATTATTACAAAACACGTTTCGACTTTCAAATTAATGGTGATCGTTTCGTGTCGCCATCGAATTGGTTCTATTTATTAAAATTACCCTTTAATGATATTTATTTTTATTCGATAAGCAATTATGATCTGAAACACTTCAGATACACACATGTTATAATATAGTATCGTATCTAGTTGCTACGCAGGTAGGAACCCATAGATAATATCAAATACCCAAACGTACTCTAAGCACTTTGTATTTAAGCACTGATCAAAATATTACATCACGTATTACTAATCTTATTTTTTCATCAATTCATATTTTATTTGTTGTTATATACAGACACGACAAATTTTATCTGTCATAATAGAAACCTTTGTAATATGAACTGTACACTCAAACGGTTGTCTGGTTTTTGATTTAACTGGATCAAAATTCAAAGATAAAAATTGGCACATTCCCTTAAAAATTCTTACATAACGAGCAAAGTTTAACTGGTAGGTACAATAGTCAAAGAGGGATTTGAATTTTATTTGGATTGAATATGATTTTCCAGCAAAAGTGATAAGAGTACATTTTCATTTATTAAATTGATTCCCAAAGTTGAAGTTGTTCCGTAAAACCTAATAATAAAATGGAATGTAATACTATAGAATGTTTTCTACTGTTTAAGACTAAAAATCCTAGTACATCAATAAGAACAGCGTAAGTTCTTGGTCAGGATCGCGATCAATGTCTTTCACTTTTGATAAATTATTGATCAAAACTTATGTTTTTTATTAATTTGGTCACATATCTAAGCAGCGGCGTCAATTCTGTTGAGCGAGTAGATACCTTAATAAGGCCCTTTGTCTTGAAATAGTGCAGTTAGTAGCAAATATCATTATGGCGATATACAATCGTAACTTGATATTTTATCTTTGTACATACATAGTTTGTATACACAACAATGACATTAAAACCGGTGGGTGTCTGCTACATAACTAAACAGAAGAGATACTATTGTTTTATTACCCAATTATGTGACATTTATTAAGCATCGTATTATTACATATTTTGTGACGTTCTTTCTGATAAATCTTCCGTTTGGATCTATGTGATTAAATACACGTGGTGCTTATTCCAATTGTAATTATTCAAATATATAAAGAAGGATTTCTCGACTTTGTTCACTTTTTATTTGAGGAAGGATGAAAAGGTTAGGAAAAAAAGGAAACAATTGGATGACGTTTTAGTTTTGTTATTTAACAACTTAACCAACACAACTCGCTCATCATTGTTATAATCTGTCGCACACAACATTTAAAAAAGTACTATTTAGTGTACAACGTTTAATAAAAAGTTAAGTGATTAATTGAAACAGAATGTTGGTGAGTTATATACCTACACAATACCCCTTATTTTTTACTAATCTGTGTTAATCAGGTCCTTCAAAAAAACAAAAATTAACACAAACTGTTGACCTTTGTGAAAAATATTCCTAAATCGTATTTTCTTTAAATTTTAGTTGATAAAAGTTTTCTTAACCGCATACCCTTTAATTGTTTCTTTTTTTTAATAAGAAATAGTTAATAAGTTTTAGAATTCCCTGTCTAGGAGGTCACAAAATCCATTATTACCTAACGAAAACAATAAAAATACAATATAACTATAAATTAAGTAAAATCGTTTCTAAATCTCATAAAATAATTATTTGCTAATATAATTAATATATACAATATAAATAATAATAAAATATATATTATAGTTTTCATGAAATTAAATTAAAAAACACCTATCAACATTTTCCAAAATTTTGGGTCAGATACATGGATGATGTGTTTTCAATAGTGGATAAAAAATGTATAAATCACATAAATTCCTTTTATGAGTATATTAAATTCACATATGAAGAAGAATCGGAGATGTCACTTCCATTTTTAGACAAAAATAACTAGAATTAATAACAAATTATCTTTTACATTTTGAACAGTTCCTGCACAGATAAAAGACTAGCAGCTTTTAATAGCTTAATTTTTAGATTACTCAATATCCCTATGGGCGAAGAAAATTTCAAAAAATAAAATCTTTTCAAAACAACAAAAACAAAAATTTTTGAAAGAGGATACAACTTTAGATAAAACAAAAGAGAATAAAATAAGGCATAAAATTATCATACTGAGTTTAATAGACACATAAAAATACTGTAAAAAATTAGAAATAGAACCAGTTTTTAGTAATCAAAAATTAAAATTAGATAGTGTCCTTAGAAATCCAAAAGACAAGGATAACAAAACTTTAATGTCAGGAATTTATAAAATTAATTGTTTATAGTGTGATAAAGTTTACATAGCCATACGTTTAAAAGAACATCTGTACCACTTAAAAAAGAACAATGCCGAAAAATCAGCGGTTGCATACCATGCCTTAAACACGGGACAGTATAGACCACAATATTGAACTATTAAAATCTTGTCACAATTACATTGACTTAAAAGTTTACGAGTGTATTTACATTCATAAATTCAAGGATTCTTTGATGAATTTTGACTTGCCGTTCACCAACAACCCCCTGTTTAATAGTCTTCAATAAGTTACAGTTAATTTTCTAGAATATATTTAGGCATAATCTTTTCTTAATCTTAGTTTACTATTACCATTGAAAATTACTACTTCGTAGTCGAAATGTATACATTTGGTTGTACCAATAAACATTATTTGTAGTGTTATAAGGCATTTTAATCTATTTTTTATATTATTCACACCACAAGTCACTCGGTACTCATCCGTACCTCTAATTATTTAACAATAAGAAGATTAAATGGAACTTATTTTGTTGTTGAAATTTTATTTAAGTTTACGACTATATAATCTACTATTCAAAGGTTGGCGAATCGTTAACCTCCATCCAAGCTAAAAATATTATTAGCGACAAAAGGATTAAAAACAAAAAAATCTTTTATTTTTAAATCTGTATTACAAAGGTGCCTACATTTTTATTTATCCTATCACAGTCTCACTGAATCGTTTCATTGTTTTGTCAAAAACTTTTTTAAACGACTAAAATAAAAATTCCTTAAATTCATTAATAAATTATAAGATAAATAAATAACAAAAGAATTTTGTTTTAAATATCTACACATATACCTGTCAAATGTATACTTAACATATAGTTTGACGTAAAGAAGGACGAACTTGTTTGTTTCGATTTTAATATTAACAATCTATTCTATATAGCGGAAATTTTCTATTATCATTTTATATGTATAAGACAAGGTTAATAGTCGGGACACTTGATAATATAAAAGACATTTGTATTGTAGTTTACAATATACATGTGTAAACTCAGTCATTCATGGGGATACAAAGTCATTTAGAATAAACACGTAGTTTCTAGAATTGATCGCGATCAATAATCATTATCATTATTTAAAATTTCTATACTTACATCTTTTATAATGTGTCTATAGGTTTTTATAAATGAAAACAATATACATCTACATAAAATACAACATTTCAATGGCTTCTAAAGGTATTTTAAAATTAATATAAGGTCATATCGTGAAAAATATTTGTATTTACAGCTTTTATTTACAATTTATACAAACGTGCAATTTTGTTTTTAATGTTATATTATACTCCAAATTCAATTGACGTCAAAAAAATAATAATTGTCGGCAAACATGTTGATTACCTTCGATACAAGAGTTTCAAAAAATGTATATTTTAATATGTAACACAACAATTGTTTCACCATACAGTGACTTCTTCAGGTATGATAATTCTAAATATGTATCTCTCCTGAAGAAGCTATCGCATAGCGAAACAATTGCTGTGCTGTGCCTACATCAAAAGTTTTTTTTTTTTTTGAAGCTGTTTTTATTGCTGGTGTATGAATTCCTTAATTACCTAAGTATGATTATGATAATGATTTCGGAAAGAAATGAAAGTAAATAAGATAATAACAATAATTTCATTTCAAGTAAAAGCAGGTTGTTAACAACTAAGCTATAATTTTATTTGTAAAGAAATCATAGTTAACTGCTATGATAAAAGTTAAGTTAAAAAATAAAAAACCGGAACTGATGTTAGTGAGAGGAACTTTCTCCTAAAATGAATTTTAAATGTTAAGACTTTCATAATATTATTTTAATATGAAAATAAACCGATAAACCATAAAATTTCTAGTTTCACATAAAAAGACAACATTTTGTGTGTGTAATCAATACAATTATTAATATTCCATGCATGAAACCATATTTCTAATAGACGAAACTTTTCCTTATTTAGTTTGTAGTGTATCTTACCCAGGTCTATTCGATCGTCATATAACTCACCTACGTTGTTTATGGGAATCAGCTGTTGTCGGTTTGATACACTGGTTATTAACGTAATTTGGAAGGGTTGTTTATAATTGTTAAATAAAGGACAACAAGTATATGACATCCTAACTTTATTATGAATGAAATGATAAAATACCAGGGGAATCCCAGTAATTTTAAATTTTAAACAAAACAAATACGAATGCCCGACAGCCTAGGGCTAGCGCAGGAAGAGTATAGCAGAGAAATCCACGATCTTAGCCATACAAATCAGAAATGTGTATCACCTGTAAAGTATAAAATTTATATACATCAAAAATATCACTCTGTGAAAATCTACCCTGCACGATCCACATACACAGACACATGTAAATAATCATTAAAAACTGAAGAATGTTGGTATTAGTTAGTCGACAATGTAAAAAAGGTACAGAGGCCCCATACGGGAGGCAACCCAGCTATAAGTTGAGATTTTAGAGCACAATCTGGGCCTCATATAAAAATAAAATGCAATAAATAAATGCCAAAATAAACCACAAATAAATTCGACTAATAAATATCAAAATAAAATGCAACACATAAACGTCGAAATAAATGCACAAATAAATATCAAAACAAAATACACACACATTTATGAATACTCCCAGATCAACACTCTACATGGGAGAAAATGTTAGTAAATCAACAAATTTCGAAACTTTCTGAACGCACCTGGTTGATCAACAAAGAGCAAAAACAGAAAAATCACAAAATAGTTTTGGTCAAATTAACAAAATAAAAGTTCAAATTAAACAAAACATCACAAAATATGCAAGATACAAATTATTGCGTCATTATAAAATGGATTGAAAGAACAATGAAAATTGACAACATCTGTGTAAATTTTATAACAGTGAGAAACAACACAATAAACATTAGAACCTCGTTGAAAAATACATACAAATACAATAGTTCATTACATGTGAATGCAACTTGAAAAACACGATACTTCACCACACTGTCAACAAAAAGAATACTCCATACCACCCTCCACCACCAAGAACGCGACACTGAGCTAGGGTAAATCCTCGACCTCTTGAGCAACATCTCGATCATCTAGCATTTTTATCGTTCGTTCGCGTCTAAGATAACTAAACAGTTCCTGATTTATAAGTAGTAGGTAATAATTTAGTGAAGTGTGAAATTATTGAAATAAGTGATAGAGGACTACAGACCCTGGTTACTACAAGCTTTTTGATTCACTTGCGTAATTATTAAAGAATTTTATTAACTAATTGCTCAGTAATAAAAAACAAATTCTTAGTTTTTAAAACAATGGTAATTATTAACAATTTTTAGTCACTTAAAAACCTTGTAATAACTTTTTCATTGTACTCCTCTTGAAGGTCAAACTATGGTTGAGAAAGTACCCCTAATGTGAAATTCTTTCATTAGTTTTTACTTATTTCTATTAATAAAAAGTTATTGTACCTACTATTAAAAAAATCAATCAATCACAATTAACGTCAAAGATACCGAATGTATAAATTTAAATGCAGCTTTCTCTATAATATTAATCATTTAACAGTATAAAAGGGCATGTTTTCGTACAATACTAATAGCACCTCCCAGGCGCCAGGGAAGCCACACGTAAAATCTAGTAACACAATAAAACTTGTTTATCTTATTGTCCTCATTTTGTTTACGTGCTTTGGAAACCTTTCCTCTTTGATAGATCGATATTTTGTGCATATTTGGTACAACAACAGAATACGATACGACGAACAAAGATCTATTTCGCATTACCATAATAGAGTGAATCAAGGCGCCATTGGCAACGTAAACTACTAATTAGGATGATTACTCGTCTATTGTGTGGGCCACGAAGATGTTATTCGATAAAAGACGTTTCACACGACACATGAAAGCATTCCATGTTCCCTTATAAGTCTGTCATAAATTCTCAGCATACGATAGAATACCTACCTACTAACCAAATCAGGTGAAAATATCAATAGACGTGACTGACTGTACGAGAATGTAACAATAGTATTGTATATTTGCACTGAATACATTTGCAAAATGCCACATTTTAATAATTTCATGGTTTCTCTCATTTATGTGGAATTTTGAAAACCTTCCCGTAGTCATTATAGACTTTAAATATTGAGCAATTTACTTTTAAGGTAATATTTCATTCGAACCAACATTTAATTAATCTCTCTGTTTTTCATTGTCTTTTTTTCCAAGAAGTTTTTTCCATCAATTGATAATTGTAATCGCCAACTCATATTATCATTAACTCTTAATCCCTTATTTCGTAAACATATTTTTAGAAAAATATGTATAGATAATTACTGTCTGGTTAAATTTATTATGGTTATTATTAACTATTATTTATTATTTTTAATATGTTTATTTTTAAATTTACACAAATACGTATATTTTCCGAATTATCAAAAAGCAAACGCGTTTTGAGAAAAAATTTTTCATTTTATATTAAAGCAATTTTATCATGGTCCTTCATAAAAGAAAATATCCCATAATTAATAATGAATGAAAAAATTACATAGATCCACACAAAGATAATTTTTATATGAAATTTTAGTAATATATGTTATATATGTAGCACATAGCAACCGTATTATATCATATTTCACAAATACAACAGTATCGAAAACACATTTTCCCAGGACTTCTCAATCGGTGCACTCGGATTCGTCCCCAAGAGGTATTTAGCGCTTATCAGCACACGAATTCGTCCCCTTTCGAAAAGCAATCATTTTTGAATTATACACGAATTGGCTCTCATGGTTTACGCGCTATTACCCAGAAAACGATAGCAGCGTTGCCATTTCTGAATTTAATTTTATTCGGCCCACCCTAATATTTTCCAATTCATTGCAGTTCTGAAAGATTTTTAGAAAAATACTTTTATAAAATAAACTGCATTTACTTAAAAATCTTGTTAGAAATCAAAAGACTAAAATAAAGTTATTTATACATTTGTTGTTGTTGCCCTACTTAAGAAGAAGTAAAATAAATAACAATATTTTATTGGATAATTATAATAGTCGATTATTGATATGCCCTATCGGCAACAGGAACCGGTTTTAGGAAGGAGTTTACGGTAAGAAATAAGGTGTCAATAGTTGTAAATCATTTTAAATTCAATTTTCATAAAAAGTTAACAGATGAAAGTTCGCGGTGGAAATGTAGGCAGCATAATTGTAAAGCATTTTTAAAAACTGAGGGCGAATTTGACGGAGTTCCTTTAATATGGGATTGTGTTCTGATACATAATCATGAAGAGGACACGAATAGAAGAAACTTACCTACTTAAAACTGTAAGGCTTGGTAAGGCTTAATTGTAGCTGTATGCTGTAATTTCTGACATTTATTTAATATTATCGTTACCTCATTTTTACATTTTGACAAAATAAAATTTATATATGATATTTACCACTGTCTATTATTCCAACTTACAAAATTTTTACAAGAAGAAATATACTTTGATGATGCATGGCAACCATGTACGTTATTCTGTTTTATTTTGTGCTTTTCTGGGAATTTCCAATAAAACTGTCGCGGGTACGAATTCGTGTATTTACTTTTCATAATAACCAACTTTTACCAGCAGTACCTACTTTGTGGGGACGAATCCGAGTGCAACCTATCTATCACTACATGTCAAACCATAGAAATACTGCAGTTTAGCAGTGATTGATTTTGCGGAACAGATTCGGTTTGATCGGCCATTAATCGAAACTGCGTATGGTGTGTTGATTAAAACTAATCGAAATCGCGATCTACGTCTGGTAGTTTCGATAAATTACTGATCAAGAACTTATTGTTCTTTATTTATAGATTCATCTTAGATATATATGTAATATATATATATATATATATTAGCTAATTGATTTAGACTAAATGGTTACAACCACTTGCACTCGCCCTTTTGAATGAAATTAATCTAATTGTAGTCATTCAAAAAATTATGCAATTTTGTTTAATAGAAAAATTGGCTTGGTAAGACCAAAACAAGGAGTGACAAATGGCACGTAGTCTGTTTCGTCATTTTTTTTTTCAAATTAACTGAATTATGAATAATTTCCTAACCCTTTTAATGCATAAACATGATAATTTATACTTGTGAATAAGCAGACAGTTTCTTGTGTGCAAATTAACTTTCTTTTGTATTTTAATTATTATATTTGTAAGTATGATACGATTTTCCTAGAATTTTTAGCTGACTAATACAAAAACTGGTAGGATTTGTTGAAAAATGGTAGTATATCAGCAAATCAATTATTAGAAGATAATAGCAAAAAAGTATCGCAAAGTATTCGGAATAATTTTTTGGGTGGGTCAATGACATCCCTCTTGTCATCAACCTCACTGTCAACAATTATAAATCTTTTACTAACTTGTATATTATATATGAAATTTGATTAAAAAAATAATCCTTTTATAGTTTATACAGTTGTCAAGGTATTTCTAGAGGCGTTTTCGTGTTTTATAAATAAGTGGTTCAAAGTTTACAACAGCTGATAGCTTTTAATTTCTAGTCTGCTCAATTTTTAGTATTTGTTTGTAATGAATAACCTTTGATATTAATTTTTCAGTAAGATTAATTGTGAACATTTGTTATTTAAAATAACAATTTCATAATTTTTATCTAAACAAATTTTGTGAACTAAAGTCCAAAAACTTCACACAGAACTACATATAGAATAACCGTAATGCAGAACATAAAGAAAATTGCACATTATGGCATTATAACAATTAGATAATTTTAATTTAGTATTTTTACTGCATTTTTTAGACCGATTTTTATAACTTTAAAAAAAAACATTAGAAACTGATTATTATTTTGAAAGCATAAAATAAACATTAAATGTAGAAAATTAATAAATGAAATGTAAAAAAGGAATTTAATATTAAATATTAACACTCGATATTGGAATCACTAATTTGTTTAAATACCGATAGTTGTTTTAGTTATGAAACCATTCATAAATCGTTTATTCTACAAACCAGCAATAGGAACTACAAAATTTATATAAATTGATAGAATAATAATTTTAAAAAATGGATCAGAATGTATTCAGTTGTTTTTGTGAGATGCCAACACATAGACGGGGCTAGCTATGATTTTGTTTGTACAGATTAAGATAATTATGTGTTTAGTAACTGCTGTAAAGTATGAAATTTCGAAGTCTATTTCTGATTGACCTTTCTCGCTCTAACATGGCTCTCTTCCCTAAGCGTATCTCTGTTTACCAATCAGGATTCGTTAGAACGAGAAAGTCGGACCACAATTATTTCCTATTTCAGAATCACTGCTATAATAATAAACGCTGTCTCCATGTTTTTATGCTGCAGATTTAACAATTCAATAAAAATTTATTTCCGTTTTCGGTTCTCGCTATTTCTAAAATTATTTCAGTTTGAAGGTTTTATCTTTTCAGATCTTTTCTAAATGTGTTTCATGATGGATTAGTCGACCTATGTACTATTTATGTTGAATTTGAAGTAGTGTTTTTCAGAAAGAAAGAATTGGCTAGTAGTCATATTCCTTCGTAGAAATGTCAAATTTATCGACGTAAATAAATAGATTCAGACGAAAATTTCTCAAGAAAACAATTAACATAGAAACCAATTTGTCGAAATATACTTCTTCTTGTCCGCCTTCCAGGAAAAATGTTTATTTCGGAATTGTATATTAAGTACATAAATACTTTTGTGAATTTGGGTTGTGAGCCGATTATACTAGTAAAACATGACATCCCAGGAGCTTGCATAATGGTTGTACGGTTCCTGTTGTTCCAATAACATAGTTTTTTAATTAGCTTAGCTTGGAAAAATAGGGACAATGCTTACGTACGTAGAACATAAACTTTTGACAGATTACTGGCCCAGTGACGTATCTGAGTAAAAAATAGGTTTTAAAAGTTCATCCACAAATATACTTACATACATGCATCAAAAGAACGAAAGTATACGCGTATTTGCTCCCGTTTCAACACATTCGACTAATAAACTTTCAACGTACATGACAGGATTTGTTTTGATTTTGTTCTAAAAGGTTGTTAACATACTTTCACCATACCAGTGTTAATTGCGAATGACGTCAGAGAAGGATCTCTGGTATTAATGTTTTTTGAAATATACCTATCAATATTTACCAAACTTCAATTTTAAAAAATATATGAAACCAAGATAAGTAATTTCCTGTTCGAAAGTTAAATTATTTTTTTTAGGAACAGGAACGAAAACTTTTTTTACTTAGCAGCAGTTCAAGGAAGTTCAGAATTAATAAGAGTTAGTGAAATTGGATAAAAGAAAATAAAGCTAAATACCCAGATATTTTATTTTCCTAAACTTGTTTAGATAATCGTCTTCTGCCACAAAATTATGCCCAATTCAAGGGATACTTGAGGGCGAGCGTATTTCGTTATCAATTATTTCATCTCCTTGCATTAAAGTATAGAACATATTTCATTTTTTTTTATTGAGTTTACTATGATTTAGTTTAACAACTTTTGCAAAAATTAAATATACAAATATATAATGAATATTACCATTTACCATTAAGTGGCTGAATCCCCTGAAAAAAAAAAAGTTTTGGTAAAATGTCTGGTGAACATTATGTAGAAATATGAAAACTTCAGGTACAAATTTTTATTTGTAAATATAAATTTTATTTTGGCTCATACCGAGCTCAAAAAAAAATGTAATGTGGAGTTGCTTACTTGAGACTCATAGTACTTTTTGTATACATAAGTAAACTGCTGAAAAAAGAAGAAAGAAATATATGTCTGAAAGTATATATTAACGGTTTGTTACCATTTTTGAGCTATTGGACTCTTTGAGGACATGAACATCACGCAGAATTATTTTATTTTTGGAACATAACAATCCTTAATAGTTATTATTACAAATCTCAGAAAGGAAATTGCACATCATCAATTATTACAAAAAGTAGTCAGTTCGACTTTAGAATAATTTCTTTTCAAACTCTAAATGAGTCCGTTGTAGATAAGTATCTAAGCATATAATTTGACAATTTTTAATTATAGACAAAAACTAGAAAAAGTAAGTCTAGAAAGCTAGGAAGTAAGATAAATCAGGATGTAAAAGCGGTAGATATATAAAACAAAGGATAGCGCAGGATCCAGTAGCTTTTAATATTATTTATAGAGATATAGATTGATAGAGCACTTATAGAGGCATGAAAGACGAGTTAGAGACATATTGGAGGCAGAAATAGGTTAGATGACACAGAGGAAGTCCTAGATTATATTATTGTTTGTAAATGGCCTTATTAATCAGATCAACTGTTCATTGGAATAATATTGCACAATTTTGTGCATACGTTACGATTTTCTGACCGGCCTTTATATATATGTCAACTTTATTTCTTAAAAACCTTTGAAACTACCGAACTAATATAATTAAATTGTGTAGTAACTTTGTCCAGAAATGTATCCGAATAAAGAATATGTCTACAAAGTTTTTGACGTTAAGTGGCACTTGTTCGTATAAATTTCCTACACAGATAACGCACCACTTAACAAAAGAAGGTTAAGTAAGCTTTGGGACAGACATTTCCTTAGCATTCCTTTTATTTCGTTCATGTTCAATGTTCTTCAACTTCCACTATCATTTCATCAGTCGTCCTTTCGTCGAATCTCTTCACAAAAATGTTCATTGATATTACAAAAGATTAGTTCATCTCAAGTATATACTGATATATCACGAACGTTGTAGGATTAATTGAAATACTGAAGAATTTTACATTCAAAAGAATTTTTTTTGCAATTTCATATGTTTTCTTATTAAGATAATATGTGTATCGTTTCAATTTAATTTTTTTTTACCTAAATGCATTGACAACTGTTTTCTTTTGTATTGAAATAGACTGTTGACGTCTTCACTTCGGAAAGCCTTCAAGCAAAATCGATTTTTCTTATAAGCATTTATCTACTAATTGAAGCAATGAAAATCACTTATAAATGTTTCAAAATATTTTATTGTAAACTCAACAATGTTGTATTGTTTTTTGCATATGGAATGGCACAAATGAACAATTAACTGACTTCTTGAAATTAATCAACTCAATCTGCAGTAAAATACAGTTTACAATGGAAATAGAAAACAACAACAAATTAAATTTTCTAGATCTAGAAATCACCAGACACGCTAATCAATTAGAATTCAATATTTAATGAAAAGTTACAAGTACGGACACAATAATACCTTTTAACTCCAACCAATCTTACAGAATAAAAATAGCAGCATTCAATAAATAGCCTAATTCACAGACTTTGCATGATACCATTAAATGAAATTAATTTTAAGAAAGAAGTAAGTACCATAAAACATATTGCAAGAAACAACGGATACAGAGAAAATGTAGTTGATAAAATGATTAGAAATAAAGAAAAGAAGATATTAATAGATACTTTTTATAAACCAGGAAATACCAATGTAAAAAAAAATTTTAATCTAATAAATTATCGTGAAAACACCACTAATAAAATTTGCAATAATTCAGACAAATTAGGAATAAACACTATAGCAGTGAATAAATGTAATTTAGGTAGTTTTCTTGTTAATAATAAAGAAAAAATAGAACTGCTACAAGAAACAGGCATTTACAAATTATCATGTAACAGTTGCAATGCGTCATATATTGGCCAGATTGGCAGGAATCTTGGAATTCGACTCTATGAGCATAAAAATCCATTTTAAATCAAAAACACAACAAGGGATTAGCGACACATTGCATAAATAATAACTATTTTATCGATTCAGACACCATCAAAATTTTACATAATGAAAGAAAAGGGAAAAGATTGGACTTTGTAGAATTTTTTGAAATTAAAAAAGCAATAAAGATGAATGAGAATATAACAAATAACCATATAGACGATAAGTGTGACCTGAAATTTAGTAAGTCTATTACTCTTGAGAGAGACATTGTTATGTCGAAACAATATTGTAGAGTTTACAATAAAATATTTTGAATCATAAGTGATTTTCATTCCTTCAATTATTAAAAAAATGTTTTACAAGGATCCGACCAGTTCAACAATTGATATATATTTATTCATATTTATAATATAGCCTGTAAAGGCCTTTCTGCGAGCGCCCACCTAATGAGACCCGATAGGTCGAAACCAGTCGTGGGATGTGGCTTTCGGTTCGTTGTGCCTACTTTGTAGGACGCGTTCAAAATGTGAGATCTTTGATCTTAAAATTTAGACGAATAGGGATTTTAATTCCTTCTTTTTTGAATATGATATATATTTATCTACTATACCTATGCTCTATGATTATTGGTTTGTTGACATACACACCCGCTAGCGACCATTGGTTAAATAATATTTTAGGAAATAATTGCGCCTCTAATTCCTAAAACTAGTCAAATTCCTACTCCATAATAATATTTGTAAAACTAAATTAAAAGCTTTTTGTGGTAGGTAAAATTTTTTGTAGATGTATCATTAGAAAGCAAAGTTAATAATAGTACCTACTAAGAACTATTTCATTCTCAACATCTCAACTCAATGTTCCAGAACAATCACTTACTTATGGTTAATTGGTTAGTAAAAATGTTTAGTGTTATGCAAATTTTAGCTTTACACATATTTTCTAATTATAAATTACTTGTTACTTGCGTATGTATGTACTTACTACGAAGTAAGCATTTGGGGCAAGCAAATATTTGAAATTCATACATTTTACCACATACGCAATCGGTTTTCTGATAATTAAATCCGTTGTTCATTATATTAACTTCCTCATCAACTCGAAATTTTATCAAATACAAATACACTACCTACTCCTTTTAAGTATTAATTTTATTGAAATACAATTAAATTTCCTGGTACATACACGTAGGTAATATTTATTGTAATTCGTGAACTAGTTCTAATTAGATTAGAAGAAAACTTGATAACTAAGATATAATAATACAATGTAGATACCTGAATTGTAATTAATTATTTATTTAACTAATAAGATTTGACTCCTACAAACGCCCATGTTCAAACGCTTTATAAAGCAGTTTAATTAGATATTAACGAGGTGGGAAAGCTGACTCACTGAAGAGAATTAATTTATTAATTAATTAGAATTGAAGTAAACCAACCAATTGTAAATTAAAATTAATAAACACAACAAAGAAAATCCTCACTCAATAATGTAATAGAATTATAATTTTTGTCGTCTGGAATATCAAAACAATTAACTTTTACCAAAACATTTATATTTTAATATTCCTAAAATCTTTAAAAGAAATTTATTGTTAAATACTTAATGTAAATTTTGCATTATTTTAGATAACCTACTTCACGATCCTTCCGATTTATCGTATAATAAATACTTGAATAGTAATTTACTAAATTCAACAACCTATGACCTCTGAATTCAGGACGCATAGAGACATTTATTTCCGTATAAAATATTGTAATGCATATTTTACTTTTTATCATTAACAATAATTAACACGATTAGTTTGTCAGATAACGGTTACGAGCTCATCCTGCCGTTTGCACCTACACATATAAAAATATAACTGTTATTAATTAATAAGTGGATCAAAAACGGTTCAATAACACGATTGTCCATAAATGCTACATAGACAGATACAACGATCAATAAAGTACAGGCTGAAATACATGTTGACCTCACGTTTTTTCGCTTACCATTGTATGCATAATTCATTATTTTACATACGAAAAAACGGAAGTAAATAAAACAATTGAATTATTAAAATTACACATATTTAAACCTGCAGTATATCTAACAAAAATAATATTTTTGTCGTCGTTAATTTTACAAATCCAATCTTTACCCAATAATATATTAAGTGTATTATATAATATCGAGTATTATTACATAATTTGTTTTTTCGTGATATTTGACCTTTTGGAATAGAAATGCTTAAAGCTCTATAACAACGGATTCTATAGAAAATTGAAGTATACCACCATAAAGAGCTTTAAATTTTCTGCCAGGAAAACCATGATGCTTTCCAAAGCCAAAGAATATTTTAAAACCCATAAAGTTAGTTTTCGTTTTTTTCTAACTATTCACCCTGATTTTCCTCTATGATCGATCACTCACTGGTTATACTAGAAGCGAAAAAAATCTTTTCATTAACCGATTAATTACCTAGTTGAGATACTAATGTATCGAAAAGTGTATTTGACTTTGACAAGGTTAGAGGATGGTAGACATAAACTCATTCAAATGTGAAAAAACTCAAAAATGGAAAGTTTTCAGGAAAACTGCCAAGGGACATTTTCCGTTTTAAATGAAGAATACAATCTATTTTTAAAGTGTAACTGATAATTAATGAACACTCTATGTAGAATAAAGATGAGAACAAATTTTAAACAATCTTGTTAATTGTTTCCGTTTTATAAATAGTCTCCACAATAATTATTGCAGCACACAGTGCCTTCTTCAGATGGAAGAATTTTACAAACCAAATTACAATCAGAACTCTTATATATACTAACTTACAATCTAAAGGGTAGGAATAAAATGTTTTAAATATTTAATAAAGGTGAATTACAAAATTCCAGCTGGTCGTTTAAGATATTTCCATTTTTACACAATTTATTTATTTCTAATTTTTCTAAAAAATTAAGTTTTATTCCTTTATTTGCAAAATGTAGTACTTTGAAATTTTCATTGAATTGATGTTTTTAATCAAGTAAATATTCTGCGTAAGAAGATTTTTTATTTTTATTGTTAAAACTATTTAAATGTTCTTTTATTTTTTCTTTAAATGATCTCCCAGTTTGTCCCATATATGCTTTCTCACAATCTCCACAGTTCTCAAGAATTCTGATTGTAATTTAGTTTGTAAAATTCTTCCACCTGAAGAAGGAAGGCACTGTGTGCTGAAATAATTATTGTGGAGACAATAAACATTTTTGCAACTAAAAAACACGTGTTTTTGTTTTAAACTGTGATTATCATAGAGTTGCAAGAGCTGAAGGCATCATCTATCCAATTTATAAATAATTGTTTTGACAAATCCGTCCTAAGCACAAATAATTATATTAATAAATTTGCAGAAAAAAATGTGATTTTAATTTTGTATAAGTATTTCTTGAATATGAATTTTCATCAAAGGAGATCAATACAATCAAATTTACTTAATATTTTCCTGATTAATTATTCACCAGGATCACCACAGCTAATGGATTTTAAGATTCCTTAATAACTACCAGTTCGTTACCACCATGCATTGTATTAGAAGCATGCGCCTGTTTTTCATGGATGATACAAAATAATCGTTATTCCGTTTTGAAATTGTAAAGTTTGTTCATGATATCCCAAAATTGAATGGAATCATTCAAAGGTCCAGGAAAGTTCGTAGTCATTAAAATTAATTACTCTGTTATGAAACAACATAAATTCTAACCACGAAAAGTACATTTTGTAGGTTTTACAAACTTCTGTGTATATAAGTGTACTCAGGAAGGGCCTTTAATTTTCCGAACCCTCGCCGTGTGGGCGACAATCACAAACAAGACTTTAATAAATCCAAAATAATAAATACCCTGGGTGCCCAGCCTTAAGGCATGCACATCGTAATGTTTACCAATATTTCTGACAGCTTTCGAAAGCACAGCTAAAAATACTTAATTATTTAGGAAACCAAAAATGTTCTTTTGGCAGTCAAGTCGGTTAAAATTAGTTACCTATAAATTAAAAAATGAAATGTAATTATAAATATAAATATGGAATCAACAGAAACAACTACTCCGAGGGCTAATACCCCTACCGGCATTGAATTACACTGTTGATTCCGATGGACTCCTAGACGAAAACATAACATATTCAAAAAAGAAGGAATTAAAATCCTTATTCGTCTAAATTTTAAGAATTTTAATTCCTTCTTTTTTGAATATGTTATGTTTTCGTCTAGGAGTCTATCGGAATCAACAGTGTAATTTAATGCCTGTAGGGGTATTAGCCCTCGGATTAGTTGTTTCTGTTGATTCAATATTCATATTTATAATATAGCCTGTATAGGCCTTTCTGCCAGCGCCCACCTGATGACACCCGATAGGTCGAAACCGATCGTGGGATGTGGCTTTCGGTTCGTTGTGCCTACTTGGTAGGACGCGATCAAAATGTGAGATCTTTGATCTTAAAATTTAGACGAATAAGGATTTTAATTCCTTCTTTTTTGAATATGAAATGTGGCTTTCGGTTCGTTGTGCCTACTTGGTAGGACGCGATCAAAATGTGAGATCTTTGATCTTAAAATTTAGACGAATAAGGATTTTAATTCCTTCTTTTTTGAATATGAAATGTAATTGTTTAAATTTCCGCAAAATTTACCCATTTCAAAATTGATCTGTATCAAATAATGACTTCAAGGACCTTTTTTCAACATATCTAAAATAGAATTAAATCGATTATTTTCGGAAAATTATCATCTATAGGTATTATCACCTGTCGCAAAATTTAATGGCATTACTAATGTGGAATGAAGCATATACATAAATAAATGTGCCAATAGCGACTATTGTATTGTTATTAGGTACACCCACATTTCCTAGACAACATTTCCGAAATGAGTAAACATCAATTGCGAAAATGCACAAACAACAACCATACGTTTAATCATAGTCTACTAATATTCAGGAAAACAATCCGCTAATCTCCGTGAAAAATGGGAAACATGTTGCTTTCAACATACATCCATCAGATTACATTTATTGTTATTATAAAGTCTGTTTTTGTCCGTTTGTTGTCTATAGACCTTTCAACCAAACAAAATTTTAGGTAGAGGTTTAATATCAGGTACCAAATATACGACTGTATTACTATATTTATCAAAACAACTGGGTATGTTCTTTGAAGTACCTAATCAAATACCACTCACAACATATAAGGATTTAATTAACAAACAGGTTTCGAAATAATGAATAATTCGTTTATTATTATACACATTGTAAAATTGATTCATGACTAATTAAATTATAAAGTTATCAATTTAAAAATAATTCATTTGTCAAATTGATCAGTATCAATGATTTATAAAAAGTAGCTGTATGTTTGGATCAAAATGGTATTGTCAGAAATGCGTTGTTTTTTATTTTTATTAATAATAAAAACTACAATATTAACTGATCTAATAAGCGAATCAACAGAGTAATGTTTGACGGTAAAGCATGAGGGAAGGTAAAAATTAGGTAACACAAATTTATACAACAAAATATGGCGATATAATGCCATAATTAGATATTACATGAACTTACCTTTTTAAAGAGCTTCTTTGATTTGGTATCTATATAATTTATCGAGGCTGCCTATGGAATATTGATAAGATTCAAATAAGATCGAAAGAAATCGTATTCACGTATAGTGGTTTCGAAGTACTGGCCAAAAACTTATGCTGTTCTTTATAATTTGGTTTACGTGCCTATCATGTAACATAAGCTGCGTCGTCAATTCAGTTGAGGAAGTAGATACCTTAGTAGTGTACTTGTCTAACATACGAAATGCTTCAATTAGCAGCAGATATCAGTAGTTGACGATATATAGCCATAAGTAGATATTATATCAACTATTTAGTAAAATATGTTAAATTAAATATGTAAGATAGTATTAATGTAAAATATGGATTATGATCATCTAGCCCAAATATCGAACCCCCTTCAGATAATGCCGGAGTGAAAGCCTTAGTCTTTTCATCGAGTAACTAAAATATAACCAAATATGTCTACTTTGATTTTGTAACGAAATTGATTTCTGGCTTGGCGCTTGGTGGAACATATTTAATACGAGTTAAGAAAAAACAAAACACTTGGTATTTGTTCCACAATTTTTATTATTATTAAATACTGATAATATTGTTTCGAATGTTATGCCATTATCAAGGTGAATGTATAATATAATTTAAGATGGTATTAATAAGGGTTAAAGCCTACTACAATTCTTACAGACTTAAATGCTAATATAAGTGTACATAAATTAACGGCCTGTCTCAACAGCTAACTTTAATAACGGGGAAATTCTAAAATCAGTTTGGTCATTTATTACCTGTTTTTGTTTTGTTATAACTTTAGATATCTCCAAAATTTCTAACGTTTGCTTTTGTTACAGTTGTGTAGAAGTTTTACATTATTAGAATCCATGAAATTATTATTATCAATACAATTATTTTCTAAACCTGAGTACCTTTTAAGATTTAAAATAGATTTTTTTATGCTCATTTAAATGTATCTTTAAAGAGCGACCCCTTTGACCTAAATAAATAGATAGGAAGTTAAGACGTTTTATTTTATGGACTCCGAGAGTATCTTTTGTATCTATTATATATCTAATTTCGTTAATTTATTGGTGATGTTGGTAATCTTAGGTACATAATTTACATATGCGAAAGGTTCCTTTTCTACGGTAACACGAGAGTAAAAGGATATAAACTTCTCTTTTTCTGTTGTTTATATGTAAGGTCTTCTATCAAAGAAATGCCATAATCGTTATTTTTGGCCAAAAGTGTAAATTGATTTTTTGTCCATAGCAAAACCATTGCAAATGTTACTTGTTTTGTATTACACATATATCTATGTTAAAACTACTTATTTTCCGAAGTTTTTTATGAATATCAAGTTTGATATTTAATGGCATCTTTAGGACGATTTTGTGCCTATAGGAAATAAACCATCTCCTTTATTGAAAATTTAAAATTCATGTGCAATTTATGTGTGACATACACATGTTCAGGACAAACATTAACAACCACATTAGAAATTATTTGACCCAAAAAAGCTGATAACGGTTATAAGAAAGACACAATAAAATGTTCGCAACAAAAGCAACCAAGGCCGTAGCCACGGAGGGCTCCAGGGGGCTAAACCCCTCCTCAGTCAACAGCCAGCAGAAAGTCGAATTTTATAGATTCCATCAGGGTCGTCGACGCAGTCATTGAAACTTTGGAAGGAATGAGGAATGATACATCCTTCGATGACATCTTTCATAAACTCACAATAGTTCTTAATATTAATTCGGATGACATCTCAAGATGGACCGAATCCGAAGAGACAAAGAAAAGCAAGCAAATTGTGATGGATTTTATAATTGCTGATAAAAAAAATAGGTCAAAGATCTGAAACCGATGACGATCCTTCGCAAATTTTGAAAGCTTTATACGTGGAAACTTTGGATTGGATGCTTGCGGAAATGCACTTGAGATTTTCTCATAACAAAGATCTTTGCACAGCCATTACAAATGTCCAGAAACTGAACATCGATAAAATAGGAGTTCTGAAGAAATTAGAAATCCAGGTACCATCACCATGCGAAATAAATGTTGTGAAGATTTATTGCTCAAAGTACAACCCTGACGACATGTTCGCTAATTTAATTCATTTGTCGTTTGAAAAAGATTACACGAAGAATATTGATTTGTTTGAGTTAATGCGAAAATTTAATGACTGTAAATTGCGAAAATTACAACTGTTTTGAGACTTTCCAATTATTTTAATTGCGCCCACCCAAACAGTCCCTCAGCCCCCCCTGATATCCATGGGCTGGCTACGACCCTGTTACCAACTCGTGTTATTATTGATTGCAAAACAAATATTCGTAGAAGAATAATTCACATGCCTCACAATAAGGTATACCTACCAGAAAAAAAAACAACTAACTGATATGGGGGAAAACTATATTTCATAGTATTTTTATTTAAAAAAATTTTGAATATGAATGCATCATGAAATTAGAAGGAAGAAAGCCAACTGTGTGCGCTTATTAGAGGAACAGATAGAACTCCTACGTGCGGTTTTCCCTACGCCAATAATTTCCCAACGTATCCGGAAAAATAATGACTAATCCCCAAGTATCTAAGTGGGCCACCCAAATAAACAGTAAACAAATGTTTGCTTCACCTATGTATATATTATTATATGCAAGTGCAACATCCGTAGCCCCGTTTCAATATTTGGGCCTCGATAAACTGATATGTACGAACAAAACAAGCAGGCAATGAAGAGTTTCGATTAACTGCTTGCTGATAACGGAGACTGTAAATCAAAAACAATATAACGAGAAAAAGAGCACGTATATATCGCAGCAGGCATATACGATAGATAATATGTTGATAAGCGTGCGCTTGCTTGTGTGTTTTCGCGTTTACTGAGAGCACGAGTTAAAAACTAGAATACATAAAACGTACGTGGAAAACGTAGATTAGGAGGCGGGTCTATCGCGCGAAAAATTACGTATTTAAGTTCGACTGTGAGACTCTTGCGCTCATTGTTCATCGTGAGTTGTTGGCGATCGTTGCAAGCCTTAAATGCTTGAAAGCGTTAGCCTAGCTGTCACCGCGAACCGTAAAAGTTATTAGAGAAAATTTTGTAAACGATTTTCTGATGTGCTGTTGTCGTACCTGTATTCTAGTGCCTGTTATAAGTATTTGTTTGTTATAAGCCCATTTTAGTGGATTTATGATTTAGTGAAATTGTGTACTTTTTAAATATATAGTGATATTTGTTGCCAAAGACGTATTATAACAAATAGAAAAATTGTTTTTAATGCCTATTAGTGTTTGCAATGGTATCCGATGCAAATAACGGTGTGTCCCGTAATGGGGTGTTAGTTAGAGGATTGTCTAAAGCTGATTTGATTTCGCGAGTTCCACCCGAAGCGGAAAAACTTTTTGAAAGTCTACCCTGGGTTAATATAATGGTCGATTTAGCCATTACTGCCGCAGTTGCAGAAATGAAGGTACTTTGAAAATAACTAGTTTTATTCTCTTTTACACCCTCAACTTAACTTTCAGACGTTTTGTATTTTTTTTTTTTTTGAAAATTTTTATTCTTGCAATAAAGTTCTAAAACGTTTTATGTATTTCGTAGTAATTTTTACTTCATATTCGAATTTCGAAAAGTGGTTTACTTACATAATTAATTTAATCGCAGTGTCTGTTTATATATATTATTATACAGCTGACTCATATATTATTTTAATTTAAAATTGAAATAAAAACCTTTTAATACCAATGCGATAAAAAGGCTTAGATTAACGTAAGGAAATTACTCACTTGTAATATTGCAAAATAATATTATTTATACTATTCGACTTCTTATAAACTACTTATCAAAGATTGAAATAGTTTGATAATTGATCAGATAACCTTCAAACAATTTTGTCACAATCTATTATTTATTGCAAAACTTTTACACGTGAAAATCAATTTACGATATAGCAATTTCAAGGAACTATAATCAATAAGTTATAGGTCGTCATTAGTGACAACTATTACTCATATTGATTTGATTTTTTTTTTGTATGTTCGGACGTCGACTTGGCAATTAGTTTAATTACTTATAGGTATGACGTTAGATATGATCGTTGTAATCTAGAGAATTTCGAAAGCGATTCAGGAAAAGAAGTTGTAACGTTTGAGATTCCGTTTCTTTGAATCTGTGTCAAGATTGCAATTAGTATGGTTGACGGCTTCTGGGGTTATCGCACTTTTCATATTTCAATATACAATACGCTTATGTTTTGAAAGTAGAGATATTATATTTATACAATATTTATTTCAAAAGAAAAGTTGAAGTCGCGACCGTTCAAGAGGGAACACGACACGCCGTCGTGATTGCTGACCTTCCTAACATTCTTTCTTGTTTTGCCATTCCGTTGTTTGCAACAATATTAGATAAAGGCTGTTGTTTCGAAAGGACCCTACACACCCATCGAATACATAATGAAGTAGGTGTCGTGTACGGAAATGTTTCAATGGGTTGTTCATGACCTATACCCAGAGAATTGCAGGTCAATAACGTTTTAGGTCGACCTAACGATCATTTTGAGGTCGTCGATTTGCCGCGATAATGATATAACACTCTTCTCGCTTTAATTGTTAAAAATTTTCCCGATTCGAACGCAAAAACATACGCAATAATTCTCCATATATTTCAACTCACTCTACAAATAAATAATAAATCTCTAATGATCTTTTCTTTTGTTACAGTTCAAACGTATGCTAAATAAGGAACTGTCTCACTTCTCCGAATCTAGCAAATCTGGAAACCAAATATCAGAATACATCTGTTCAACATTCTTAGGTGAGTAATCAATAAACGAATAGTGGATCAAACATTACCATACAAAATTCTGCATCGTCATTTAATATAATTAGGTAACGTATACTAATGGAATTGTTTTTTATTGTTACAGACAAACAACAAGAACTTGACATACCGTCTTTAAGACTTGAAGATGGCAATGAAGCCGTTCAAAAACCAAATGCACAACGCAAAGACAGACCGAGTCGACCATCACCGACTCCTATGTCCCAAATTTCGGGCATCAACAAAAAGCCGCTATGTCATACGAATTCATTCACCGGAGAACGACTTCCTGCCTATGGAGTGGAAACGCCTCACGAAGAAGAGTTAGGCAAGTTTCTCGTGGAAATAGACCGATGGGGAGTGGACATATTCCGTATAGGAGAGTTGAGTAACGGACGTCCGTTGACCTGCGTCGCGTACATGACTTTCACGTCTCGCGATCTGATGAAACAACTAATGATCCCCCAGAAAACTTTCATCACATTCATGATGACCTTAGAAGATCATTACGTAAAGGATAATCCGTTCCATAATTCTCTTCATGCCGCTGACGTAACGCAAAGCACTCACGTATTATTGAATACTCCGGCGCTCGAGTCAGTTTTTACTCCCCTGGAGGTCACTGCCGCCCTTTTCGCGGCATGCATTCACGATGTTGATCATCCCGGCCTCACTAATCAATTTCTTATTAATTCGAGCTCCGAACTCGCTCTGATGTACAATGACGAGAGTGTATTAGAAAATCATCATCTAGCTGTGGCTTTTAAACTACTTCAGAACGAAGGGTGCGACATATTTTGTAATATGAGCAAGAAGCAACGTCAAACCCTTAGGAAAATGGTGATCGATATGGTTTTAAGCACTGACATGTCAAAGCACATGAGTCTTTTAGCCGATTTAAAGACTATGGTAGAGACCAAAAAGGTGGCCGGATCTGGGGTTCTTCTTTTAGATAATTACACTGATCGAATCCAGGTGTTGGAGAATTTAGTTCATTGTGCAGACTTAAGCAATCCCACGAAACCGTTACCGCTGTATAAACGCTGGGTCGATCTCCTAATGGAAGAATTCTTTTTGCAAGGGGATCGCGAGCGCGAAGCCAAAATGGAAATTAGTCCAATGTGCGACCGTCATTCGGCCACAATAGAAAAATCACAAGTAGGTTTCATAGATTATATCGTCCACCCCCTATGGGAAACGTGGGCCGATCTAGTTCACCCCGACGCACAAGATATCCTAGACACCCTCGAAGAAAATCGTGATTGGTACCAAAGCATGATTCCTCCTAGTCCGCCCCCCGAGGAAGCTCTCGATTCGCAGCGGCCCGGCATCCGTTTCCAAGTGACGCTTGAAGAAGGCGAGGCAGAAGCGGAAGCTCCGATGTGACGGAGGCTGCTGGGACTTTGTAGAAAACTCACCGAGAAGGTTCAGCAATGGTGGCGTGTGCGGCAGTGAAAGGCGCGGGCGTCTTTTATACCTCACCGCGCAGGCGCGGAAGCGTATTGTAATAATTTTTTGCTAAGCTTGACTGAATCTCTGGACGTAGCTTGTCCCGCAGTTCCTGGGTTGATGATATGATTGTTTGGCCTTCCCTTAACCCCTCTGCCTTAACAAAAGAAAAATGTAGGAGTACACCGCCGAATCAGTGCCACCACACACAAGATTATGGTGGCTTTTAGTCCCTTTTCACACAGTATTGGCATACACGCGCATGTGTGTTTGCGCATCTGCGCATTTTAATGCGTGCGTGTCTACGCATCTGTATATAATTCATGTCTATCGGTGTAATACTCAACCCCTTAATGTATAGATACATGTCATGTGAACTGTGTTGAAATATTAAAGCTCTCTCAATTTTATTTTTATTTTTATTTTTACTTTTATAACCGACACAATAATCCTGCTCACATAGTTAAAGTACTTATACTATAATCATTGAGTTCCTACTAAGGATAAAGTAGGTAAAAGAAAATTAAACTTTAACTGAGTATTTTTTAAATTTGGAAACATTTGGTCCGTATTCAATAAACACACCCTTTAGAGAAAAATCTTGTGCAAAATTTGAACACTAATGTGAAATTGAAAAACACTTATTACTGTACTTAATTGAAATTGAATGAACTAGATAAAAAGAGGAAATTGAAATTGACTGAACTAGATAAAAAGAAGAAAGTGTTTGATTTTTAAAGGACGAAGAACATGTAACCAATAAAAAACATAAATGACTTAAAAAAAGGTAAGTTTTGAGACTTTCAAAAATTTATTTTTCAATATACGTTATTGCTTACTGCGCATTTTTATTTCACTAAAAACGTTGTTTACTTTTCACTTATTATTTGCTAATGTGTATGTAGTTATGCATTATTCCAGTTAGTTAATTATGATAATGAATGACCACTCACTGTAATCAAGTTCCATTTTTATAATGATACACTTTTTAATTGTTCTAATTTAATAAATTACCAATTTAACCCCCTTCGCTTGTAAAGATTATTATTATTTCAATTATTTTTCGAATAATTATTTACGATTTTAATACGTTAATGTATTTCTAGAATCGACATCGCGTGAGTTACCTTTATCTAAATTGCAGCAGTTTTTATTCACAAAGTAAACATTAACAACAGCTTACTTACAATAAATTGCGTGGTATATATACGTACTTATACTTTTTTTTATTAAACGGGTAATTACATATCCTTTATCTGGAGACAACAGTACTTCGAAGAATTGCGTGATTAGGTACCTATATAATATACGTGTACTCTAATAATTTATCGAAATAATTAAGTTTCCAACAAGTAGATATTACATATAACAAAATTAAAAAATTTCTAACTGCGCATCTATGAAATGTATTAAATAGATAGTCAAAATTACACTTTTTAATAGCTCACTTACGTAACTTTTTTGTTGTACCTTTTTACTTTCGATGTCAAATCTGACTGTAATTAATTATGAAGTAATTTGTAACTGAAAATTAAATTAATCAATTTCCAACTGATTTACACTTCTGCTTGCAATAAAAAAATACAAAATAAGATGAATAGAAGAAAAACACTGGGTTTTGTTACACTAAATATTTATTAAAAAACTCGACAAATTTGTTTCCACCTTTTCAGATCATTCTCAAAAGAGAAATTCTACTACTAAAATTAAAACTAGATAGCTAACAATCGAGTAGAAATGTTCACAGTAAATTCACCGTTATTATTGTTGGATTTTGCCAGTACCTAACCACCCCTTAGTAATACCCAAGTTTATAATACCAATAACACTATATAAACATCATTGTAAACAGTTTTAATTTTAGTAGTAGAATTTCTCCAGTGTTTTTCTGAATGCGATATAATTTCAATCAATTTTATAAAAAAATTCTGTCATAGGTTAACCGAATATTTTACTGTTTTTAATTGAAATAATCGAATTAAGTCAATAACTTTTCTCGAAATATTTTTAGAACACCATATATAATATTAATTATTCGTAGGTGCAATACAATTATAATTTGGTGCAAAAGGAATGTTTGTCTTTTATTGTGAAAAGTTTACTGTCCGGCACTGGAATAAATTCTTATTATAAATTAGACGTGATGTATATCATTTTAAAGCGTAAAACTGAAATAGTGAATAGCTGACAAGTTCACATAACGACTCTAATCACTCAGTTGAGATTTTGGTGGCGTCAAAGGAATTATTTTTAATAAATTAAGCCCCTATTTAAAAAAAAAAACTGTTTTTTCAAAATATTTGTCGCTTACATCAAGCATTGCATTTAAAAAGCCTATAGCGAAGGGGGTAAAGTCCTGTCGGGTCAATTCTCAAATTGCCCCCCTCCAACCATCGAATTGCCCCCCTATACGCCCCACTTTGGGAAATACGGCTCTATACTTTTATTACAAATATTCTGTCATTACTATTAGAGGTGGGCAAACCCCTCAATAAAAAAAATACAAAGTCCTGAAGCTCCAATTACATTTTATTTTATATTATTTTTTAAGTGGAAGGGCTTCAAGAAGTTTGAAAGTGCTTCAAACACATTCAGTAGGCTTGAAGCCTCTGAAATACAAATTAATAAGCATTTTAATAACGTAATTGATTCACCAAACCCTAATTACTTATTCAGGAAAGGGATTGAACTATAATGCTTATAAGCATATAAAGATTTGCCCACTTTGATTACTATCAATATTAGTTTTATGTAAGATTATTTAATTAAAGTTGAAAATCGGACAAATTTGCCCTGAAAATTGCTAACCAACCTACTTGCTAAATATTTGAAATAAAAGTATTTGGAATACATATTTAAATACTTTCATAGTATTTCAGATGTTATTTAAATACTGATGATTAAGTATATTTAAATACTTGAATGAATACTGGATCTGTTTTGTAAATGAGATAATTATAAGGCTCCTCAGACATGTGATCCAATTATTAATTTTCTCTATACGTTGTACCTTCGACCCAGCTGTTTATAAACAAATTGGCAAATTAATTAATTAGTATTTAAATACTTTTCCTAGTATGTTAAACAAGTATAATAAACTGGAGCATTTCTTCCAGTATTTGAAGTATTTTTCTATCGAAAAAGTATTTGTATTTGTGTTTGTGGTATTTTACATAATTACTCATGGTTCGTGCAGCACCACTGTGCGAGTTTCATTTTATTTTCAGTTTTTTTTTTCAATGACGAACAATTTTTGTGTGGTTTTTAACGGATTTAACCTTTAAAATCTTTCAACACATCAAAAACCGCGGTCAAAATTCATATTGTCCTCAATTTTCTTAAACAGTCCCTGTATGTATGTATAAATTTTAAGGCCTCCTTGTTATCTTTAGTTTTTTTTTACAAGAATATGCGCAACGTTGCCTAAATCGTGACCAACTAGTTTTATTATCGGTCAGTTAACCTTCAACCTTCGTATGGTAAGCATTATAAATTTCTTGTTAGCACGTTGTTCCAGTTAAATGTGCAGTGAATAGGAAATGGTAAAGAAAAAGACGCATACAGTGTATGTAACAAAGAGAAAAAAAATTGCTGATACCGGTAAGTAAAAATCATTGTGTTATTATTGATAAAATAACATAACAAAACTATCAACAATCTAGTTAAATATCTATCGAGTGTATAACGAATTGCCTTTTACAACAAAACGCCCTAATAATTTTGCATAACTACATAATTCGTAAATAAGAAAATTATTGTTTCAAAAAGCTAATGATAATAAAAGGGAGTATCTTGTGGTTTAGGCTAAATTAGGGAAGGAATTAACTGAAAAACAGGAAGAACATAATGATAGACTGATGTGTTTAACGACCAAGAAAGTGGCCATGAAGGCTACGAAGGTTTTGTTTATCGGAAAGCTAACATTATTTCATATTCACTGACTTGTAAAACACGCTGATTATAACAGATCAGGTTATTATTATTATTATTATTATTATTAATATCTAGTAGGTTAACCTAGAACAATTATTGAAAATATTTACTTTTAGTCATCTTGTACATAGGTACATACGTGTTTCTACGGCGTCGTGTGACTTAAAATCGTCATATGACGAGGAAGTTATATGTATATATAAATTATGTGAATGAGAATAGCAGTTTAAGAAATTTGATTTTGTTTAGATAAAAGATATATAGAAAAGTAGTCAACAAAAATTTCTTATTCGAATAATACTGTGCTGCCAATTTATTAAATTAGATTACAATCTTTTGAATACCAGGAAAACAAAGAAAAACTTAACTGAGTTAAATATATTAAAATGTAGTTAGATACTTGAAATTAATTGCTTCTTTACGTCGTATTGTCACGCTTTTTACTATATTTATTTTAATTTAAACTTTCTAAGGTGCACTTATTGTGAAACATCATATTAATAATAAAATAAAACACTAGTAAAATGTTTGCACTAAATATATTGAGAAACTCTGAGAAATTTGTTAGTAATAAGTATAAACACAAATTACAAAATTTAGGTTTAACTGTTGTTGAAAATAATAAATTTACTTTTAGAACTATACTAGTCAATAATAAAAAGAAAACAACTCCTTTGGAAAAAAGTGGTGTATATCAATTAGCTTGTAACTCATGTGACGAAATTTATATTGGACAAACTGGTAAAGCTTTTTCAACTAAGATAAAAGAACATTTAAATAGTATTAATAAAAATAATTTGCATACTGGAATTTCAGAACATTGTACTTTGTATAAACACAATATAGACGTCAAAAATACAAAAATTTGCACACTAATATATCTAAAAGTAGGAAATTATCTATGTTTGAAAATTTAGATATAAAGAAAAGCCTCCACAATAAAATAAATATTGTTAATAATCAATTAGAGTTAGGACAAACAACATCCCCTCTCATACTCGAATTATAGATGTACCTATATATACACTGTTTGTTAGACATTATTCTTTAGTATTTATACTCTTGATAATGGGCAATTCCCGAAACAATTGTTGAGTTTCTCAATATATTTAGTGCAAACATTTTACTAGTGTTTTATTTTATTATATTTATTTACATTAACTAAAAATCTCCACTTTCACTATCACCAATTTGATTTTACAAGAACAAAACTTAGATGTATTTATAAAAATTAAAAGAAATGAAATATTAATACTACCATTATAATGTTTTTCTATCGAGACTGCTGTTCGTTCAATGGTTCTATTTTATCTGTTTCTTACCGTTCTCACGCACTTATCTCCTGAAGACACAAAACAGTTTATCTCGGCAGCATGAGAATTCGCATGCAACAACTAACATAATAAGGTGACAAATTTATGTCCTACTCAAACGATAATTTGGATACTAAACAATTTCCCCTTTCCAAAAAGGGATACATTTAAATAAAAGCATACAATATATGGAAATGCAAAAATAACTGTGATGGAATTCAACCAGGAAGTTTGAAGAAATAATGTTCCACTTTTTCACTTATAAGTATTTATTTATTAAAATATAGGACAGTTTTAAAGTTTATACACAAAATAACACTTGCAGAGCAATAGAAATATAGAAAATAAACAATTTAAACAAATTATTAAGACTTAACGTAGGATTTCGGCTAGAGACTTGGAGTTGGACGTAGAGTTCGAATATTTTCAGTACTAACTTAATTCTAAATTTTGTTAAGTTTTATACAAAAGAATAATACCTTAGGTTATAAATCTTTGACGTAAAAACATTAAAAGAGTGGAAAATAACATTAAGTAAATGAATAGTTTGTTTACAAAAGTACGAGTATTTAGAGAAAGTGAAAGGAAAGCATTTTTTTACGGCTACTGAATAACTACCAAAATGTACCATAGCTACTGGCGTTAACCATTTAGATAATGATTTCGGTTAATTCCTATTGTACATTATTTTGTTATACCTAGTATTTAATTTTTTTTTTGCTAAAACTAAGATTAATAATTATATATTATTGAGATTCAGGTCGGTACATTACATAACTACAAATCTTTTAAGATGGAATAGAACATTATATGCAGCAAAGATTTTTATTTTGTATAACACAACGCATGCGTTCAACGACTACTTTGTATAATATACTGAAAGAAGGGAAGAAAGTTGAGTGGAAAACTTTTTCATTTTACACTGAAAATGAATAATAGAAAAACTGAAACCCTTGTGAGATTGTTCGTGCGTCCATCTGTCTGTTTGACACAACCGTTTTTCTTACAAACTGTTTTATAAAAACTTGAAATAGCACTAAGTTGTCACATAACTGCAATTTTCCAACAGTTATGATAAATACTTGAACAAAAATTTCAGAACACCAGAACTCTTTTATATGCCTTTTGCAAAATAAAATTTTCTATTTGTAAGTATATGGATAGTTTATAAATCTACTTTCTACTTTGAAACTACTGCAAAACTACAATGGCTTACGATTAATTACAAATTATTTCACGTACGAAATGTTTTCTTGAATGAAATGAAAAATGAAAATAAATATTATATTAAATATAAATGTAAATATAAATATGGAATCAACAGAAACAACTAATCCGAGGGCTAATACCCTTACCGGCATTGAATTACACTGTTGATTCCAATGGACCCCTAGACGAAGATATACCATATTCAAAAAAGAAGGAATTAAAATCCTTATTCTTCTAAATTTTAAGATCAAAGATCTCACATTTTGAACGCGTCCTACCAAGTAGGCACAACGAACCGAAAGCCACATCCCACGACCGGTTTCGACCTATCGGGTCTCATCAGGTGGGCGCTGGCAGAAAGGCCTTTACAGGCTTTATTATAAATATAAATATGGAATCAACAGAAACAACTACTCTGAGGGGTAATACCCCTACCGGCATTGAATTACACTGTTGATTTCGATGGACTCCTAGACGAAAATATAACATATTCAAAAAAGAAGGAATTAAAATCCTTATTCGTCTAAATTTTAAGATCAAAGATCTCACATTTTGAACGCGTCCTACCAAGTAGGCACAACGAACCGAAAGCCACATCCCACGACCGGGCTCGACGTATCGGGTCTCATCAGGTGGGCGCTGGCAGAAAGACCTTTACAGGCTATATTATAAATATAAATATAGAATCAACAGAAACAACTACTCGGAGGGCTAATACCCCTACCGGCATTGAATTACACTGTTGATTCCGATGGACTCCTAGACGAAAATATAACATATTCAAAAAAGAAGGAATTAAAATCCTTATTATTTTATATATTTTGATAACAAAATTTTTTTTAATGTTCTAAATTTTCCGACTCTTTAGAAAAACGGTCCCGGGAAATTCTCCCTTTTCCTCCCTGCAAGTCATAAATGGAAAACAAAATCCTGATTGAAAAACCCTATTTCAGTCGAATACAATGGGAACATTACGGAAGGAATATTGAGGAAGACTTTTTTTATGACCATGATTCCATTGGTAACACTATAATTTTGTTTTTTACGGAATATTTGAGCTGCTGTTACTAATATAAAGTAATTTAAAAAAAAGAGCTCCTTATTTAATGATATATAACATAACTTATGTAGTATTATTCAAGTATATGAATATTGCCGCCTTCGAAACAAATTTCCCTATACAAACCCTGAATGAACTTCACAATAAATAATAGAACACTATTATTAATATAAAATAACAAAAACAAAAATTGTATTTTAAAAACTTAGAAATACCCAATACTTATTTTGCATGTTATGTTTATTTTACAAGAAAGAGATTTTTTTTTAATTTTAGACCTATAGTTTTCAATATCTCGTTTTTAAACATTCTCTATTACGAGTACGAGTAACGAAATTAAAAGTTTTGTGAATAACAAAAAAGGTATTATCTCATAGCAGCACAAGGTTTTTTAAGTATTGGTTTCTTAGTTTGTTACCTCAATTAAAAAGAATTATTTTCATTTTTGATTCCCTAGCTTCATACTTTCTTATTACATATGCTCAAAATTGTAATATATATTTGATCTTTTTGAAGCACTAAAAAGTTAGTAGAATGATGATTCAGGCTTATAGGCCGTGGTCGATGTGAACGGTTCGTCTTCATCATCTTCATCGGCGCGAAATTTCTGTCCAGCAAGCATCCTCTTAAGGTCTGAAAACAGAAAAAAGTCGCTGGGGGCCAAATCTGGAGAGTACGGTGGATGCGGAAGCAATTCGAAGCCCAATTCATGGAATTTTGCCATCGATTAATTTCATGGACATGTGCGACACGGTGCATTGTGTTGATGAAACAGCACTTTCTTTTTCTTCAAATGAGGCCGCTTTACAGCGATTTCGTCTTTTAAACGCTCCAATAACGCTACGTAATAGTCGCTGTTTATGATTTTTCCCTTTTTAAGATAGTCGATAGTCAATGAATATTATACCATCAGCATCCCAGAATACTGATACTTTTGCATCTATCCACGCTTTGGAGTCGGTTCATCACGTGCAGTCCACTCGGCTCGGCTGACTGTCGATTGGATTCCAATGTGAAATGATGGAGCCATCTTTCACCCATCGTCACATATCGACGCAAAAATTCGGATTTATTACGATTGAACAGCTCCCAGCTCCAAACACTGCTTAGAATCATCGATGCGTTGTTGTTTTTGGTCGATTGTGAGCTCGCAGCTCGTGTGGCACCCACTTTGTACAGAGCTTTCGCATATCCAAATATTCATTCACGGTATGACCAACACGTTCCTTTGATATCTTTAGGGTCTCAACTATCTCAATCAACTTCACTTTACGGTTATCAAAAATTATTTTGTTGACTTTTTTGATGTTTTCGTCGGTAACAGCCTCTTTGGGGCGTCCACTACGTGTATCGTGCATCGTCCTCAGTGCTCATTTCGCCTCGTTTAAATTCAGCAAACCACTTTTCTACAGTTGATTTTCTTGGTGCAAAGTCCGAATAATGTTTATCAAGCCAAGCTTTGGGTTGAACAGTATTTTTTTGCCAAAAAGCAATGCTTTATTAACACACGAAATTCCTTTTTATCCATTTTATCAAAGTAACAGAAGTTCTTTCACTAAAAATGCTATAATTCAGATACTAATAGTGCAACAGATGTCAAATTTATACAAGCGTCTTTTTAAGGTTAAGGCTAACTAAAAATCATATGGATTTGATACTAGTAGCGCCATCTATGGATCAGCCTACGAACTTTTCCGCCCGCCTGTTATTTCGAATTAATTTGTCAACTTAAGGAAAGAAAATCCCACAAACTTAAAGAGAATTTCCTTGTATTCTAAGACAAAATGATGATGTTTAGGAACGAAAATTTTATGATATAAATAATAAAACAAGCAAACTACTTCTGAAAGAAGAAGAAATACAATTGAATTAATAAAGTTTAATGTTTCAATAAACTGTTAAAACTTTTAAGTCATTTCAAAAATATGTCCTGGGTTGAACCCAAGAAAATATGGTAAGCCTACCTGTAATAGCAAGAATTCTACGGCCAGTTTTTTTAATGACCTAAACCAGAGATTTGTTCCTTGCTTTTGTTTTTGAACAGTACACACAAATTCAGTGTTTCCATTTTAGATTTAATTTTATTTTGCATTATTAAAATGTAGGTGAACAAGATAGATCGATTTCGGCATTGGTATCGATCTAAATCAGTCAAGATGTTTGTAAATGTGCCAATTCATTAAACTTTTCAATCGTAAATCGGTTTTATTCAAGTCTTAAATTACACTTCAAAGACCATCGAGAATGTTGTACCAGCTAAATTACGTCAACTCCTGCCGCCTTCCTGTATAGGTATACCATCTAAAGTATACGTCACAATTGCACATATACTTGCACTACATGCATATACAGTGGCATCTAGAAAAAATGTAGTAATAAATCGATGTATACAATACAACTAATAAAACTATTGTAATATCTATCATGATAATTTCACTTGTTCGCTTACTCTGTGCCTTTAATTATATGATACATAGATTATTCTTAGTACCTCTTTTGGAACCTAATTTTATTAAAGAATTAAATATAATAAAAGCAATAGCTATAAATAATGATCATGAAATAAAATTAATTGAATGACTATTATATAAAAAACAAAGAAATCTTACCCTTAAATCTATTTATCCCATTGTTATCAATCCTACTAAATGCTGATACAAAAATTATTATATATAGGTAATTCAAGTGGAAAAATAAGCACATCTACTGTTAAAAGATAATATTATAGCGGCCTATTACACAAAAACTTTAAGCAACAACTTGTTAACAATAAACCAAAAATTAATAAATTAGAATAACTAACACTGGTGCAATCTTGAAGAAACATAATGAATAAAAAACAAAAAGTCACTTTTGTTAAAGTAATATAAATAATATAATAATACTGGTAGAAGTATCTTTGAACGATGTAAAGAGAATTAAGCTTGTTTTAGATTGAATAAAAATAACTCCAACTTTGCTGATCATTTAATAGAATCCGGATACAATTTCACTAATTTAGATATTTCCAACAATGTTAAAATTTTACACGTAGCTTTTAAAAGCAACAAATTAAACTGCTTGGTAACTTTAGAAATTGAAAAAACCCTTTACCGCGATAAAGATAATCTGGACTTAAGTCATTCCCCGCAATTAAACCCTTGTTTGTTCAAATTTGGAAATCCCAACCATACTTAATACCCGCGTATATACCTTTAAGAATTTTTATTTACTTTTGTAACTCCTGTCGACGACATAAAAGCCGAAATACGTATCGAGTAAAGAAACTCAAATTTATGGAACACACCAAATGTTTTAGTTATATACCTTTAAAAACAAAAATATACTTATTAAAATGATTTTCCTAGCACAACTGCTTTCTTTTGAGAAAGAATTTGGACTGATAAGAGCCGCTTCCAACTCATTTTGAGCTCAAAAACTAAATATTATTTTAATGGTGAACGGACCACTTTTTATAATACTCTATAATGCTAGATCAGAATGGTCCAAAAATGACCCTCGTCTTTCACATAGTAAGGAATCGTATTGTTTTGCATATTTTGCATAAACGAAAATACTGAAATATTTTAACACCAAAATCTCAATGATGCAAGTTTGCTCTGGATGGTTTCGAGATTATGTCAATGTGCTAGGGCAATTCTGGGAATTCTGTTAATTGTTAAGGCATGTAAATAACAAAAAAAGACATACGTGTTTATTCATGTCCCGTTTCACATAAGGCGTAGGACCCGCTCTACGCCCTACGCCAAAAATTCTGTTGGTATTGATTATAATATCGACCAAGCGTACTAGAAAATGATGTACTATGGGTATGCAACCAACAATGCACATTCGGGGACGCATATTTAAGTTTCCCATGCGCTAAACGAAAATTTACGGACTTTAAATATCGAAAATCATTTACAATAGCATTTTACATACAAACCAAATATATTGAAAACATAATTAAACTTCTTTAAAAAAAGAATAATACTGTTGTTTACAATAATGTATGTGATATAAGTGAAAATAAAGTTAATTAGTAACGCTAGTAGATTTCTCGTTGTGTGAATGATTGGTGTATGAAGTTGATAAAAAAGATGTGATGACTGTGATTAAAATTATGTATATTAACTGTACTACTACTACTATTTACATGTATTTTACAAAGTCTGATTTTATGGTTTAAATAATAGTTGGTAAATATTGAATTTGATAAAATATGTTTCGTAAGTTTTTGTTAGTAAAAAACTCTAAGGTATGTATAGTCGTTCATTATGTGTACTCTGTAGGGAAAGTTAGAAAAATAGTATGTTAATATTAATAATGAGAAGAAAAGAAGTATGAGAAAATGTAAGTTAGAGAAAGATATGCGAGAGGTGTCAATTGACATGGGTAGGTGGTTAGGTATAATAAGCAGGGTGACGGGTAGACAATAAAAACGTTTTAAGCGATAAGATTGAACAAAAATTAAGTGTAGATATATGTTATATGTGAAAACCTAAAACATATGTTTATGAATTATGTATCTAAATAAATCTGAACTATGAGTAATAATACACAAAATATAATAAGCAACAAAAATAAACTTAAACCTTTAGTAGAAAGTTTTGAATATATCTAACATAAAAATAAAAATATTAATTAATAAAAATACCTACATTCACCTTGCGTGCTGCCTAGAGTTAAGTAAAAATTTCACAGTACATTTAAACCTATGCGATAATAATAACGGTTAAAAACTAAATTAATAGGTAATTGAACGCATTACTAATTTTTAGCAAAATCAGAATTTACCTTTCAGGATATACTTTTGAAGTTGACGGGATTGACGGCAACTCCGTATTTATGGTACTATTTTAGAACCAAACTAAATTAACTCTTAATCTTAATGTTACTCATTCAACTACTTGCTTACTTTTGCTCCTGTAACAAAATACTTCATTTGTTGCGACGAGGTACTACTTTTTTAATTAAATGCTGAGGAAAATCAAAAACGCTAGGTACAGCATTTTGCTTTAATTTTCTTTTTCCCACGGATATTGATATTAAAAAGTCATTTTCTTCAAAAGGTTTGCTACAAACAACACACAACTGAATATTTCGACGGTGTAAAACTTTCACGCCTTATTGCGTTCAACCATTTTCTCTTTAATTCAGGATCCTTAGGGAACCTTCTAAGAAATTACAGATGTATCAGTGTGTCTTATAGAATTGTGATAACTTACCGCGCTTTTGGGTCGTGGTCTATAGGCTTTTTTGTAAGTTATCATAATTCTATTAACGCCGGTCGTGAAAGCCTTCATACTACTATTAGTGTGTCTTATGTTTAAATTGTACTTACACATGAAATGAAATGGAAGAACCTTTAGAACTCTTTTCACGGCAATCGTATGCACAACAATATGCAACCATATTGTTCTAATATTAAACTAGTTTTATATTAATTTAACAAAAAATACTTCATAAAAGTGTTCACAAAACCCTATGTACAAGAAAAATAGTGTCGCACAACATTTATTTGAAATAACTACTCTTAACACTTCAACTGCCTCAAACTTTCTGAGTGATGTTACGAGCGTTCTTAATAATTCTCGCGTTTCTGTTCCCTAATTCGCAAAATGTGTTGCCTACCCAAATGGTATCACTTTATAAATGCAAGGTGCAGTCTAGTTATAATCACGTCTCTGATCGAAAATGATAACCCAACCCCCATTTCTCTTTTTGTCTCTTCAACCGGTCATAACAGTGCTCCCGGAAAAGAATGCTCTCAAAAAGGATAGCACTCCTATGGCAGGTTAAATATAAAAAACAAAAAAGGGAGTAATCATTTTCGATAATTAGTTAGTTGAAAAATAAACACAATAAATATTTGAACGTCATAAATGGGAAATATCACTCAGACTTCGAGTGATATTTTCATATATATATAACATATATCATTGAAATATTTATTGTAGGTATTTATTTTTCAAGATTAATCATTTGAATGCAATGTTTCATTAATAAAAGTGCACGATTAAAAATAGTTTAAACAACAATCACATTCAATGTATTTTTCGACGACGAATTCTAATTCTGGCCTCAGAATTAATTACCCTAACAAAGTGAAATTTCAAGGTATCCTAATTTCTAAACCAATCGAGAAAACTTGGCATCATTGGGATTTTAAAAATAAGATATTTTAAAATGTTTATATGACGGAACAATTGTAAGGACATTTTCGAATTCAGCGACAAAACATACTTTGAAGATAATTTTTGTTGAGTTTTATGTTCCCCATGTAGATGTGATTTTTTAACAAAGAGAAAGTAATGGAAAATAAATTACATTTTTCTGTTTTGAAATTAGAATTTATCGAAATTCGGCGTTGCAACTTATGTTACATCACAAATGAAATTTCTGCCACTAGCTTCCTGATCCTTATTCATCAATGTTATTAATAAAATTATCAAAATCGGTATATACGATACACATAAATATGATAAAAAACCGAACATTTTTTATTGAAGATGGCTAAAAATAAAAATAATCAAGTAACCAATAAACCAGTTAACTAGTAAGTAAATTATTATGTTGTATATTGTACTTTAACAGTTACCGCTAATTTGTCTCACTTTCGACTTCTGAAAAAACAAATGCACCGATTTCCTTTTTGTTATTTCATAAAATCAGTTGTTAATTATTAAATTGTTACATGCAGTAACCAAAAAGTAAAAATAATCTAGAATTCTGCCAAGAAATGAGTGATATGCCTTTCTTACAAGATTTAAAATTTTCGAGGATTATATCCATTAATATTATAAATAAGAACACACTTTTTTGCAAGATTTTTGCAGTTAACTGTAGCAATTTATAAAATTGCATGGTCGTAGAAATTTCGTAACATGTCGCGATTTATACGCACTTATTTAAATTTTATTACCTACCTTGAAACAGTCAATTTTGCTAACATTGCCACTAACATAAGGTTATGCTAAATCGTAAAGTTTTAATTATTTCTACATATATACATCAGATTAGTTACACGGAAAAGCTTTGTGGCATGGATACCACGCACATATTTGGTTCTGTTTCATCATCTGTAAGAATTGCTTCCCATTTTAAGTGCTTCTATTATTAATAAAATAAGAACAAAGATTATAAATATAGTACAGATACATAATTAGTATTAAAATTAAAACTTTCTAACCAAATAAACATTTAAAGAAAGACTCTTACAATGTAACGGTTTGTGGTTTGTCTCGGAAACTAAATATTATTTTAATGGTGAACGAATCACTTTTTATAATACTAATTCTAGATCAGAATGGTCCAAATATGACCCTCATTTTTCACATAGTAAGGAATTGTATTGTTTCGCATATTATTTATGGTTATCATTAAAAGGTAGATATCTATTACTGTTGCAAAAACGATATCCCCATGGGCCTTCATTGTTTTTCGGATTCCCTTTTCTTAAAAGAATATCCTGATTAATACGATTTTTTACAGGGAAATAATTCAAGTTTCTATGCTATATAGTTTTTAAGACAATGGGTTGTGACACTTCTTCATTTTTAACCTTTTCTTTACACGGTATTTTCATTTTCCTCCTATAACACCACACTCTCTATCCTTTGATATTGTTTATTGTATGTCTATACCACTTTCTCTATAATGAGTTATCTTTTTCTGCTATATTGCTTCCCATTTTAAGTGCTTATATTATTAATAAGAACAAAGATTATAAAAATAGTACAGAAATATAATTAGTATTAAAATTAAAACTTTCTAACCAAATAAATATTTAAAGAAAGACTCTTACAATGTAACGGTTTGTGCTTTGTTTCGGTACTTCAGAAATAAGTAAAAAATATCATCTTAAATGAAAAGTTGCTTTAAGTAACCACTAAATATTAATATCGACAACTCAAATTATAATGGATGTCTTTTTGCAACTATTAAGCATGTGAATAAAAACAGTCTAGTATATGTATTTTACAAAAGTAACAATGTTATCTTTAAATTGAAAAAGAATTGACTATTTCCAATTTATTGTATATGAAAAATAATTTGAAATTAATTTGGCATCATCAGGTGATGATTTGACTGTATAGTGAAACAATATTGTGTATTTTCAAAAATATATTTTTCTTGAAACTTGTGTTTTATTCAAAATTATGGATATGTTTCAACTACTAGAAACTTCTACTCTAAAAAGTTTATATAAAAAATAACCTTTGTAATTCTGTATATTACATAATAATCACAATGGAAGTGATTAATTGTTACAATGTTAATCGTAATATTTTTGAATAGTTTGCAAAAACTATAATAGAATTAACTATATATATATATATATTGCTATTGATTAACGTGCTACGAAATTAAAATAAATGATTAAGTAATTCTTTGAAGCATTTAGCTTGTTATCTCCTTCCTTCCGTTATTTATTTATTTGGGATGTGTCCAAAATTCCGCACTTTTAATATTTTCACACTTTAGTTTCAAAGAATTATTCCCACAACTGTCTTTGTTTTACATTTATGTAATGATGTTAATATACGTGATACCAAAACATGTTTAAAACTATATCTACATATTTTCGGTTAGGTACCCACTTTATTAGCTTTTTGGACATATCAAAATGCAATCGCAAATTTCAATCGCATATATTATATTTAGCACCAAATATTGAAACTAACTTAAGCTGAATTTATATCCATCAAATGAATACAAACAAAAAATTATTTTCTGCTGACCTTGTCTATTTTAACCTCCGCACGACTTGTTTTGCACTGTTTAAAAGACTTATTAATGTAAACTTCATAAAACTAAAAATAAACCTTTCAATAAAACGACATTACAGGTATTCATACATATTTCGAAAATTTAATTCACAAAAAAAGTGTTTGGCAAACACGTACCAATCGTACTTTTATTGAGCACAAACGTTAAAGCAGTTTTAGCAAGTAATTGTTAAGTTCGATCTAAAACTTACAAATTGACTGTTATGTATTTTTTTAAATCACTTAAAAAACACTTTCTAGAACACTATCGTCGTATAAAATCTCCAAACAATTACTTTTCCGTTTCTTATGGCTAAAGGATTTCTAAACAAAACGTTTTGTTATTGTTTATACTTATTTGAACAATAAATAAAAGCATAACAGTTGTTGAAAGCTATGATACAAACAGTAATCATATTTTTTTCTTTTTGAAAATATTTTTAGTATGGTCTCATTACGTTCTTGATAAGTATATGGTTGTAGAATTACAATTTTTTTTTATCAATAAAGCAACTTCTTTGGTGCATTCGCAATTCCATGATCTTTTCGAAGTTTTGGAATTGTATACCAAGCTGATTTACAAATATGCCTATTAATAACTGTAAACATGCAGAAAAGATTTCGAATGTTGGGTGAGACATAATTGGCCGTAAATTAAAATAATAAATTATATTTATCATTTAAAATCTGTTTTTTCAATTATATCGACTTAATGTATTAGTTTTACATATTTATTTTTTTCAAAAATACATTTATTCTGGTGGGCAAAATCATTTTTGTATGTATTAAGGATAATATTATAAAAAATATTTTTAAAGTGTCCAAGGGTTCGTTAACCCTTCTCCCTCAATACGTTATTCATTACTTTCAGAATATTATTGATTTAAAAATATACTAAATTATTTTTATTTTTATCTGTAATAGAAAAAACCAAAATTAATAACACTACAACAAAAGTACGTACATGTGTTCTTTAAAACATTTTATATTCCATAATTGATCGTTGTAGGCCCTACTTGTTGAAATTTCAAATCCGTAAAATAAATAAAAAGAAGAAAATTTCAAAATATTAATTTATTATTCACATCTCATAGATGTATATTCACCTGAAGAAGTCAATATTTTGGTGAAACAATTGTGAACAATAAATTAATATCTTGAAACATTCTTCATTTTATTTATACTATTTTATATTCGATAAAGCTCTTAATTAAAATAATAAAATGGCCCCGGATGAATGTGATGTAAGAATTCTCAGCATAAATGTTTTAAATTAGTTAAAAAAACTCCTTTATTCGAAATATTTTCGTTTATTAAATACAAATATTATAAAGATTAAACATTTGCAATGAGCAAAATAATATTTGATTGTAACAAATTTATAGGTACAGGTAAAAAACATAACAAAAAATCACTAACCCACACATCTACTACCCTCTTGATCATATTCAGGTACGAAATAAAATATTATATTTCATAGGCACTAAAGAATACAATATACAAATAAAAACAAACCGAAATCAATAACAAATTGCTATAATAACAATACAATGCAGGTACTAATAAAGGAACAAAAATCATATCAACTAAACCTACAATCTTTTTTTAATTAAACATAATTTCCTCAAACGTGCCGAGGATATATTTTAGTGTACATCTTTAATCTACGTTTGTTGAATAACTACAAGCATTTAAATTATCTCATTTCTTTGTATTTTCTTAAAAAGATATTAAAAATATCGCAATTGTATCTTACTTCTTAAAAGTATGTATGTTCAGCACAGAACTTCTTCAATCTGAACCACTAACCAATATTACTAAATAAATTTTCCAAATTTCTATAAAACTACATACAATACAAATATTTTTATTTAATTTCTTGTAGAAAAATTGTTATGGCGTTATATGGGACTAGTAAAATACATTCTACAGTCTATGGCAAGGTGCTTTACATTGTGCATTAACTAGTTATTGCGGTATCCTGTCTCTTAAATATGAAAGAATGGTCTCTGTACCTTGTTCAAGAATAGCATACCTCGGTATTCGAAAGCTGTTCCCTTTTAACTCCAAACTCCTTTAAAATAAAACAACAAATACTACATAAAACATCTCAACAAAAAAAAAGATTCGGTTCAATAAATGTAAAATCTAAAATCTACCTAAGTTGTTTTAAATTTCCAAGTTCAGGAGGAACGTAACTGATACTGTTGTTCATCAAATTCAATGTTGCGAGCCGTTTTAGCTTGCCAAGACCTTCCACGTTTATTTCTGTAATACTGTTACTGTCTGCCAAAAGTATCTCTAAATTTTCCATATCATAAACACAATCTGGTAATTTGGAAAATCTGCAAAACAGAACGAAATTTGTTTGTTATTTGAACTACTTATATAGTAAAATATTACCCGTTACGCGAATCGCATAAATTTTTGGACAGGAAAGAACAGTTTAGTTAAATTAAAAACATGCAGAACATTTTTAAGATATACTAATTAATTATTTTGGATGTGTTAAATTATTCATTGTTATTTAATTTTAACATTTAGTAAAGGAAATGATCAATCAATTGATATATAAATCTTTTTCAGTGAAATATAAGAATGTAAACTTTTTTTGTTTTATTTTAATCCAAAAACCTAACTATATTTTATCCTGTTATTATTATATTCACCTACCTGTTATTATAAATAACCAGTTCTTTCAATTCTTTTAATGCCCTTAAAGCATTTGGTAAATCATCAAATAAATTATTACCAAGGTCAAGATATTGAAGTCTTCTACAACTTGATAAAAAATCAGGCAAACAACTCAGCTGGTTTTTACTTAATTTAAGTTCAGTAATATTATTGGCGATTATCTGTAGTCTGAAAAAATATTATTTGATAATTACTCAAAAATCATAACTATTGATCATACCCTTCGGGGATTCTAGTAAATTTGTTAACTGAAAGGTCAACAACAGTAACTTCCGCCTTTTTAGCATCCAAAAAGACACTTTCAGGGACTGCCACTAAATTTTGAACGGATACATTTAACATTCTACTGTTTCTCATAGCATACCTTAAAATATATGTATTATTTAAAAATTAGTAATTAGGTACATTGTAAACAATTAAAAAACACCTATCGGGAAGTGTAGAAATTGGAATTTTTTCTACAAACACTTCTGTTTTACATTTAGGAGAATTTTCTTCGTCCAGTTTTTCTCTCAGATGTTTTAAAATTTTAAAAGTTCCCCCCTTTATGATATCACTTCTAATTTGTTTCAGTTTATTTCCTTCAATCTGTATATTCTGTAGATGTGTTAACAGACCCAAAGTATTAGGTAAACTAAAAAAAATGTCAATTAATTAATATAATAAAAATTAGACTCCATTGAAATAAATAAATATAGTAGTAATTACACTGATAAGTCGTTATTAGTTAGGTCTAAACGAATAACATGGTGTAACATTGCAATTTTATCGGGAAGTTTTTCAATTTTGTTATCCCTTAAATCAAGAACTGCCAAACGTGGTAAACTTTCACAAAATTCTGGGGTTATTTCCTGAAATTATTTGAGAATTAAAAAACGTTAGAATGACAAAAAGACTGTACAAACCTTAATATAATTATTACCAAAATATATTTCTTTAATGCTTTCGCAGCCTTCAAAATTTGGCAATTCTTCTATATCATTATGTTGTGCATATAAAAATTGGAGTTTTCGCATTTCCCCAAAATTTGGAAGCAACTTTAAATTGTTGTGTGTTACATCTAACTTTACAAGAGCTAAGATAGAAAACAATTAAAACCTTACAATCGACCCATTAAACAAAAAAGTAAGCTATATTTGTTTAAAATTTTCAAGATGTATTTTGTAATGTTTAAATCAATTAATGTTTACAAACTTCCTTCAATCATTACATTATTCATGCAAATTTTATTTAAAAAAGTGCAATACCTCTCAAATTAACTATATCTGGTGGTATTTCTGTTAGTTTATTGTTAGAAAAGTTTACTTCAGTTAATCGAACCATAAAGCCAATACCAGAGGGTAAAGATATTAATTTATTATTAGACAAATCCTACAATATACTTTATTAAAAACAAAAACGATATAAATTATTTAATGTAAACTTACCAAAACTTGCAACATAACTAAGTTACTAATATCTTTATGAACACTTTGAAGTTCATTATTTGAAATAGTTAAAAATTGTAACTCTGTTAATTTGTAAAATTCCTTTGGAAGTTTCTGTAGTTTATTATGACTTAAATTTAATTTTGTGAGTTTACTTAACAATCCTATTTCTGGTGGTAAACTGATCAAACAATTGTCTTGCAGCTAAAGAAATTAAATCAAAATAATGAAACATCAGACAATTGACTTACATTTAGCACTGAAAGATCTTCAAAACTGCTTATCTGTTTTGGTAATTCTGTTATAGTATTATAACTTAAATCTAAATAGTTCAATGGTGCAAATGTCCACCACTGATTGTCCTCAGGGATATCGTTAATGCTGTAATCTACTGTAGCATTCTTCTCAATGTTGTACATGGTAAACATTTTCTCTGGTACTAAAACCAAAAATTAAATAATTTAATTGTCTTAACACAATTTAAAAAACCTATTACGATGTGCCAAGCCTCTGTTTGCTAAATTTAATTGGCCAGTTCTTCGAACAATTTTTACAATTCCACTTGTTATATATTTGTCATCTTCCTGTTTCGTCTGCAAATGAAACACAGGATTGATAATGTTCCTTCTTGATGTCAACTGAGTATGTTTTTCCATTTTTTTTTTTAATTTCTATTATAAAAACGAATTGTAAATATTTATTACACAACTATCATAATATAACCTCTTAAAAACTTTAATAACCTTGAAAATTATCTAACCATGACGTAATACATTTTTATCGCCCTCTGCTTTGTATTTTTGAATTGGGAACTGTTGGGAACGTTTAAAAATAGAACCGCAAAAATAGTACAACAATAAAATTAACTGGCACATTTTTTTAAATTCATATGCATTATTATTTTTTTTAATTAATACATGATGGAAAATGTGAACATATTAATGTACACACAAAATTAAACATATCATGTTAACATTATATAAATTAACATGAATTCTAATAATGCAAACAATTTCGAGTGCTTAGAAGTTTGTTGTCAAACAGACAGTCCTGAGAACAGAGATGATAAATCTTCAATTATTACAATAATTTGCCGAATTTGCTATGACAGTGAAAAAGATGAACCAATAGTCTCCCCCTGTTGTTGCAAGGTAAATCTTCAGAATTGATTAATCTAGTACTTATACTGACTTGTTGAACTACTTGAACTGCGTGTTCTTAAACGAATATGACTTAATAACATAATTGTTTAGGGTACAGTTGCCTTCGTACACCGCAGTTGTCTTGAGACATGGTTAGCTGAATCAAATACTACAACTTGTGAACTTTGTCACCACATTTATAGAACTCAACGAACTCCAAAATATGGAGTCAAAAAAGCAATTTGGAGATGGATTAGGAGAGAAACTCCCAATTTTAGTTTTAATGTGAGAGGTGTCCGAAGTGACCTTGTTGCTTGTGCACTACTTACTCCTCTTGCTATTGCCATTACTTATATCTGCTTATTTAGTGCCGATTATTATAATCAGCAACGTTTTGCACATATACCAGCAGCAAAGTGGACTTCGGTGTCTTTGTTAATTATGGTGGTCATTATGTTGATTGGATTCTACTTGTGGGCTCATATGGCTATAAAATATCACAGTCGAGTTTGGTATTATTGGTGGCAGAGGGAATGTGTGGTGAGAATACCCAGTGAAGAATTACGCCCATCAAATGACCAACAGGAAAATAACGAAAATAGAAATAACCAAGTACAAAATGATGTTGAAAATTCTAATAGAGAAATTGATAATACTTTAATACATAATCTGGGAAATAATATTCCTGACCGTTCTAGTAATAATGAACCTGAAGTTAACATAAATACAAATGTCCAGAATGATGGAGAAAATCAAAATATACAAAATAACAATTTGCAACTTATTTCAAAAGGCAAAACTTGGAGACCAACAAATAATATATTGAATGGTAATACAAATTGTATGTTTACAAACTGTGATAAACGTGTATCTTTTCTTAAGGAAAATATGTCACAATAGAGTTGAAGTTTTCATGGTAAAAAAAAATAAATTAGGAAAATAGTAATAGTTACTAGTATAATTATTAATTGCTTGAATTAAAAAAAAATGCTTTCCTGGCTTCAAACATCTATTGTGAAGTAAGATAACAAAATAAAACTTTTGTACTTAAGTATATACAGTTACTTAAATGCTTGTATTATACAAGAATTGTATTTAAGAAGCTCTTCTTTTGATAGAGAACCTTCCCCTTGCTAAACTTGCTACATAAATCCTTACTCTTGAATTGTCAGCTTTTTTTACCCAAATCTACAAAGAAAAATATTTGAAGGTTTTTAGGGAATTTAGACCTCAATTTTATATATTTGTCTGTAAAATATTAATCAAAAAAAAAAACTTACAGATTCATGTCCAATAGCTGAGATACGAGCAGGAAACTTAGTCATGTCTCTTCCTTCAATATGAACTGATTGTCCCCTGTGAAACCATCTCCTTTCATACAGTAATTTTCCATCTGCAATTTTTGCTTCAACAAGAGGTACATCATTACCATTTGAAGATATTGCCAAATTTTGGTTTTGCATGCCATTTGAAGTAGATGGAATTTCTCCTAAACACAACATAAACTCTATTTCTTATTCATGCAACTAAAAGGATAAAAACTCATTATCTAAGATTAGTATGACATAATTTTTGTCTTTTAAAAAAAATTAATAAATATAAATCATACCTCTATTAATAACAATAAGATCATTTTCTATTTCTTTTTCATCTAGTAAATGAGTTATCTGAGCTGCTGGCGGTTTTCTTCTTTTCTCTGGAACTGGAACTGGATCATTAGGTCTTCTTCTAAGTTTTCTTGTTAATACAGTTTTAACTTCCATGGAATCTCCTGTAAGTTCCAAGGAATATCTTTCGGCTTCTATAGTTTTTCTTTTATCTTCAAAATCAGATAAGAGGTTTTCTTTTAAATCAATTTTTTTTTCTTCAAATTCCTTATCTGCTGCGTTTCTCTCTTTAACATAATCACGTTCTACACACTCAATCATATAGTCCCTGAATATAACATTCAACCGAAGCCGTTCTTTATATTGATATTCCAATTTTCTTACTCTTTTATTATACTCATGATGTGTACCATCTTTAAGTTGTTGTAACTTTTTCTTTAACATTGCTAACTTATCTTGATACATCTGCTCTTTAATTTTGTATGGCTCTTCATGATGACTGAGTTCAGTCTCACTTGCTTCTTCAGTATCTAAAGAATAATAAGATGAAATTAATTCTAAAACAGCGTAAGAAGATCAAGATTCTACCTTCATCGCTTTCATCCTGAGGTTCCTCGTTTTCCCTATCATCTTCGTCATCATATCTTTCATCTTCAAATTCATAGTCATCCTGAGCAGTACTGGAATAAAACGGTGATCCTTGATATGACATTTTTATTCAATATTAGCGAGCATTTTTTGAAATTAAGTCTAAAATAAAATTTTTCAACTTTTTAACAACAGCAGTCACCTGACCACCATTGGCACTTAAACTGACAGAAACACAGATTAGAGAGGTTAAGAGAGAGATAAAGAGCAAAGAGCCACAGATCAGAGAGGTTGATAAAAATAAAGACCATAGATTAAGGATTGTGATAAAGACCTTACTCTCGTTTCTGTGGCTCTTTATCACAGATTAGAGAGGTTTATTGTCACCACAGAGTATTATTTTACTTTAACCTTACATTTCTATTTAAAATTAATATTTTTTAATTATAAATTTTTGTTATTGTCCTTTTCTAAATGAACTGCTACATATGATACAATATTCAAAGTTCACGTAAAAGAAACATTAACTTCATTTTAATAAATGTAAGTATTGATAATCCTATTTATATTTATTTATTTATTAATGCAGACTTTCTCACCGAGAAGTGTTTACAGTTACTGATTACACTTCTCAATCTAGAGCCACATCGTCTTCCGATTTAGCCTACCTTAACCTAATTAACACACATTTATTTTTTATTTCAAATCTTTATTAGTCCAGGCAATGTTAACGCATTAATAGAATAACAATTGTCATTCAAATTTTCTATACGGTTGAATTCAGGCGATATTATCGTCAACATGCATACACAACTTGATATCCCATTACCCATTTAAGTTTCCTCATTAATTCAGTAGTGTTGCTTACATTATATAGTCCACAATAATTGACTTTGTAATTTTACTTAATGTATTCACGATATTAATAAAATCAAGTTTTTTGTTAAGTAAGTAAAAGAAATCATTATTAAAAACATAATTTATTTATAAGTTATAAAAATTTAACACTGGGAAAATATGGAACTTTATATAATATATTAATTTCAACAATCATGACCTCGAGCTAGTAAAGTCCAGTACCTCGAGGTCGTCTCTGTATTTAGGTACATAGAGTGTGGCACAGGTGTGTTCCCAAACAACTTGAGGATATTTACTCTCTGTCGTCCATATATTCTTTTCAACATCATAGCAATCTATATTTGAAATATCACGTCTGTCGAATATGTCGTCGTTACTAAATCCACCAATAAAATAAATTTTGTTATCAACTATAACAATACCCGCGTGATACCTTGGCGTCGGTATTCTTGTCACAACTTCCCAACTATCCTCAAGGACATTATAAGCGTCAATAGAGTCTATTAATATCCTAGCTCTTGTATCTGATTCCTCCATCCAGCCCCCACAAACATACAGTTTATGTTTTAAACATAGCATTGCATGGTCAGCTCTTGGAGTTAACATAGGGCTACATGTTCTCCAAGTGCTTGTGATGGCATTGTAACAATACATAGTAGAAACAACTATATCTCTATCCATACCACCACTAACAAATAGAAGATCTTCCTTTTCATATGTAACTCCAGCATGTTGTGTTTTATGTTCAGGCAATGAAGGAATATTATGCCAGCTGTCCGAATGAGGATCATAACATTCACAAGCACTCACCTCATTTGTGATGTCTTCTAATTCACTTACACCACCAACTGCATACAGTTTATTCCCCACCACATTTAAAGAAAACCTACACCGTTCTATTTGCATAGGAGCCATCGTTGTCCATTTATTATATCTAGGACTATACTTGAAACCAAAAGGATGAATATCTTCTTGTAAAGATTGATTAAAACAGCCTCCAACAACGTACAATTCGTTGTTGAAAACGGCAGTTCCAAAGTTACATTGCTCAACATGCGGGATAGAAGTCAAGTGTCTCCATTTGCGGTCACTGGAAAGACAGTACGTAATTTCGTTGGTGATGCCATTCATTCCAAAGCCACCAATTTTAAGTAATGCTAATTCCATTCCACGTGAGTTTAGAAGGTTGTGGGAAGAACCAAAACGATTTATAGCTTTTTGACGATAAGCTTCAGACAAAACTAGTTTGTACATTGAACGTTCGCACTCTCCACTTGAAAAAACTTTTTCCAATATTTCTTCTAATTTCTTGGACGGAATCTCGCTGAAGTGAATTTTTCGTAGAATTCTTAATGCATAACCAAATCGAAGTTCTAATCTAAAAAAATAACTATTGAAAACATAGCTAATCTGTTTTCAATAACAAAAAAAAATAATGTGCCCTTTAATTGAATAAAATATGTAACTCATTTTATACACTGCAGTAAATAACAATACAAATTTTTGAAATTTTAACAGGAAACGTACATAATTAATCTGTTTCAGAATAATACACAACTTTAAAAAAAAAGGAATGCAAAAAATATAGACCTTCACTTACTCAGAATTATCAGAATGAAAAAACCAACAAAGGATGATATTCAAAACATCAGCTTCGGTACAATCAACTGGAAATTCGTAGGCAAGTAATGTTTCAAGTTGCTGAGGCGATAGGCGATAAAAGGCGCATGAATTCGAAAATTCCAATAAATTTTCACTCATATAAGTGTATACTTTCGTCTTCAATTGAGACAAAGAATAATTCTCTGCAATTGTTGCGATGTCCACGCAATTATCCACATCAATCTTCGATTGCAGGTAACTGGAACAAGCCTGGACAACAGTCAACATTTGGCAATGCGTTGCGGCAGCCAGGACATCCTGGACATTTTCCTGATTCAAGGCAAGACGAGATGTATAAGCATAATCAATTAAATAACGAATTCCTTTGGCCGTGAGCCCGTTCAGACGAATTTGTTTCTGTCTAGACTCGATCATAGGCTCAGTAAACATGGCTCGAAAATAGTCACTACAAGCAGCTAGGACGGCCTTATGAGCACTAAAAAATTGCTCTTCAACTTCAAGAATTATATCCAAGAGCTGACCTTGTTCCCTGAGGGAGTTAAGACCCTCCAATAGAGCACTTTGGTGAGATTGATACTCGTAGATTACAGCGTGCAACGCCTTATCAGGATTTACTTTTGTTTTAATCATTATTAAGAAACATCAAACATCTAAAACAAAGTACTATGAAAAAATTAAGACAATTAATTCATTTAATGTTCTAAATGAAGATAGGATTTGTATTTTTGTGGCATTAATTAGTACTGTTGTTGGTTTTATCACAAAATAAAAAAAGGAACCACTCAGTTAACATTTAAAAGTAATATATTTGAAATATTTGCAACAAATAGTGAAACCACCTTTGTGAAGACGAAGAAGACTTTGAGTGAAAACAATAAAAAACCTGAATAAAAATCATGTTCATTTGTTGTTAATGCGCTCTAATATCATGGACTTCTATTTTTATAAATTAAAAGTTCAATTTTGGAAAATATCTTATGAAAAAATAATCCAAAACAGCCGAAAAACGACCATAAGCTAGTAAAGAAATTTACTTCGATTGAAAAAAAAAACTTATATTCAACTACATAAATGCATGTCCAATAAAGAAAATATTAGTGAATATATTCATTAAAAAAAAAGTAGGTTTGACGTGAGTAAAATGGTAATATTTTTAATTATAAGTGTATAAGTACCCTTCATTCCAACTACCTACTTTACTTTCTAATTTACCATTCTCTTGTATTTACTGCATTTGACATTGGTCACATTTAATATAATACAGCTACTTTTTTGTTTTCCTTGCTATAGACAAATATAATAGTAGTAATACTTCATTTATTTAATCCTTTATTACTAAAACTATTGAATACCAAGTATTACCTTACACACGTATATTCATTTTTATATTTTAATCATATTTTTGCACAGTATAATCAACATTTATAAATTACAACTAATAAGAAAGCAATTTTTACTAGATTTAAATTATTTTAAAAAAATAATTGAAACATATTAATAAATATAACAATGAAGATTCTGATATAACATAACCCAAATTAGTTTTTTCAAATGATGAAATAATTGGAAAACAATTGTTACAAAAATATGATGAAATTAAGATGTTTAATTGTAACACTACACATAACATTCTGGCATAATCATAGTTCTTAAATCAATCTTTAACTTATTATTTTAAGCATATAACTAATTTATTTTATAATTTTATAACAGGTACTACTCTAACTTATGGGTTTCATGGATGTAAAAATCCCAAATACTTACCCCATATGTTCATTATTTCAGATTATACATTTTTGAACACTAATTGGCAAAAACTAACTTGTGTGAATCCATTTTAAAATTCTCCTCTTGCCTATTTAACAATATCCCACCATCCTTATACACAATAAATTAAAAATAAAATTGAAAATACTTTGTTTACAAACAGTTATAAACAATCAGTATGTAGTATTGTTTCAGATTTCAGTCGTTTTTTTTGTTCATGTGTCAGTCTCTCCATCAGATAATCATAGATAATCACACTATTTTATTCATAGATAGATAGATTGTTTTGGTTATAATAAATTAAAAATTGAAAATTTTGCAAAATAAATATTAAATATTTAATTATTACTTAATGTTAATAAACGATATGTTCGTGGTATTTAACTACAAGAATATTTTTTACATCAACTGGAACAAATAATTACTTCTTCAACTCGATTATATATCTATGGCGTCGTCTTTATGGTCTTTATCAGTCTGTCTTTATAAAAATCATAATGTGGTCATAGTCAAATAATGATAAGAAAAGGTAATGTTTATAACAATATGATTTTAAATGATATTGTGTCATTTTGGTGGACGCCATTTGTTGAAGTTGAACGAATGATTAAATGTGATAATTATTCTTGTTTATTAACAAGTGATAGGGTCTACAAAAATCATTCAATAGTAAGGATCCAAAAAATCCTATGTGGTGAAAAGACCACTGGAAAAGAGGTAAATGTGAAGGCAAAGTTTTGAAAGAACTCTTAGAGAAACAAAAAAATTATACGAAAAAAGATTATGTACATAAACTTGTGCTAATTAAAAAAAGTTACTATAAAAATAAATTCAAATAAGTTCCATATGAATCTATTTGAATATAATTCATTAATTTTGACACTATCTTGTCCCTTTCTAATGGGGTATTACAGTCTCATTGAATATATAACATTGGTCAACAAGAAAGTCACTGTGTTGATCAAATGTGGATGTTATGTTAAATATGGATTGTCCATCTCTATACAAAAATAATTCCATATTTTTAGGTGCCTCTTCATGGAAAATACTCCATGGTATATGTTTTAATCCTATAGGTAAATCACCAGGATTAAGTAAACTGCCATAAAAAAGATAGGCCTAAGAAGCAGTATTAGTTAATAACAGATATCCACAACAATATACCTTACACCTAATTTTGAAAGATTTTTGTAGACTATCACTTGTTAATAAACAAGAATAATTATCACATTTAATCATTTGCTCTACTTCTACAAATGGCGTCCACCATAACAAAATTGGAACATTTTTAGACGTAAAAACATTGTGTATACTCTAAAATTAATGACAATGGAAGTTAGCAGTTGAAAACCTTATAAATTAAAAATTCAGTTACTAGAACCAGAAAGAAAAAAACTGGTTTAATTTTTGATCCAAATATGGAAGTACACATATTTGTGACTGTATATTCAAGAAATCGATAAACAGTACATTATCTATGTAAAATTTTTTTAGTAAAATAAAAAATTACATTTATAGGTTATGCTAACCCTAATCAACTCTGCCACTTGTTGAATAGTTGATACTTAACACGTCGGGTAGCGCTGTACGTTAGCTTTAGTAATAAAATGGTTTGTGAAATGGGTTGCATAACAAAAAGGGATTTTATCAAAACTTTTTTTATTTTCTGTTTGTATGGTCAATATAATTAAGGTATAATAATCTTGGCCTATGCTAATCAACTCTAAAATTCTTCTCTAATTATTAAAATATAGTTACCATTATTATTATAAATTGTTAGGTTTTTGTTACTGTGTGTTACTTCCTATCATGTTTTTGTTGAAATTCCTTTTTGAAACAGGCTGTAAAAAGGAAGAGCTAGGTATCTGCTTTGAAATTATTTGGTAGATTGTGCTTGTATTTTTTTTATTTAGATTTGTTGTATTTTATTTTTCACAATTTGTTTTCCTTATTGTTCCACCTATTGGAACAAGTTGGACTCGTTCAAGTAAGATAATTAAGATTTGTACTTAAAAATTGCCATGACCATTAAATTCTACATACATTTGTACATAATTTTGACCAACCTCTTAAGAGGTTTAAAACAAGTTATAAATTAAAAATTGATCGCGATACTATATATAAAATAAATATCCTAGTATTGTATAAATATAATTGATCAATAATTTAAATTGTTATGTACTTGTTTATTGGAAATTATCGAGAGCATAAAAAAGAGGCTTCATTGTTAATTTTGTTTGTAGCCGTTTTGCAAAATAGTTTGTTAATTTTTATCTATTATCGTATTGTTTTGCATGATGTTCTAGTGATTAATGTATTTAATTAATTTGTTTCTTTTTTCTGTTATTATAGCTTAACCGGTGATTGAAAACGCATTAATTATTTTATCATGCTCCCACTAAAATAATAAACCATCTACGATGGCACCCTGCCCTTCTTCCTGCACCCCTTTTGATATTGTGTTATTCAACTGGGAGGAATTAATGAAGGTAGGATACCATTTTTTAAAAGTTTTAAAATAGGTCGAAATTGTACGCACTCGATAATGTTTGCGATTTTTTTTTTTCACTCAAATTTTTACATATTTTTATTTAGCAACATTCCAAATTAATCTATACCGCAGGAGATTTTTATTTACTTTGATATACTTCTGATTTATGTTAGTCAAAACGTCCCTTATTTCCACTTAGAGATACCCTCTATAGGGGTTGTGGGTTGTTATCATGAGAAAAACTTTACTTATACAGGTCTTCTCTAAATCATATATAAGGGACCGTTGTTTTATGTCTTGAAATTAACCATAAAAATTTTAGGATGTGAAATAAACTCTTCGGGGTTTGCTGTGTATTTTTTTGTAATATTGTTTTACACATAAGTACATATTAGACGACAATATATTAGAATCAATATATGTATATATATATATATATATTAAAATAAAATATCAAATTGAATTAAATTTAAAAATTGGAAAGTTCTTTCTACTTAGTGGTTCCCATTAAAATTATAGACCACATCCAATAAATATTCAGAGAAATTAGTTATCAAATCGAATGCCTATTTCTTAAATCTCGAATCAGTATCAAATTTCATGAAAACGTTTCTTAAAATCATTATGGGTACTCTCCAGTTATAATTAAAAAAAGTAAAATTGCATGAGATAAGTACTTACCATTATTACCATAATGGTGTTGCTCTAATCCTCTTGATGAAAAAGTCCCGATTGAAAACTACTACAGTACAAGATAATAAACATGCACCTAATTAATTTGTACCTTTATTTACATCTGTACCAACAAACTATTATCATCACTAAATACACACCTTTAACATTTCCTTCATTTTCAGAAGTTTAAAAAAATTAACAAGTCAATAATTTATGAAGAATTTATTGCATTAATAATTTTGATGTTTTTTTCAATCGAAGCATTTACTTTGTTTATTCCAATCGCTAATCCAATTCCTAGAATTGTTAATATTATTAGATTCTACGAACTTTTTACATGGTTTTTATCTTTTAATGATCTCAAAATAAATGAACAAAAATAAAACCTTCTTTTTATCGAAAAAAACCCTATAAGCATATGTAAACTTTGAAAAATTAAATTCTCCCTTATTAAATGGAGCACAAAGTTTCAAAATGTAATAAAATAGTTATGGATCTACTCTAAATATATTAAAAACATATGGTTGAAGATTTTGAACTCTCATTTTAAAAATGAAGTGTTTTAAGGGAGATATCTGCATTAGCTGTTACTCGACAGATTACAATTATTTGGAGTATAGTGAGTTGTCTACGTAAATTTGAATTGATATACATAAAGGACGCTGTAGTGTAAAGAAAAATAAATCAATAATGTAATCTGGCATATGGTTATTTTTAGAAATGGGACAGGTATATTACAGTACGATTCGAAATTGGTGCACAATTAACTTTTTCGATTTTAGTAAAATAATTTACTTAAATTTATGTGATACAAAAGTAGTATAAGGAAACCATTATGACTTCTTTATACTGCTTATAAAACGAGTATATTTGTATTTTCTTTTTATGTTTGCCCGATCTGTTTTTTTTTGCGTTGTTTACTGTACAGTGTACCCATTCCTATACAAACGTACAAATATGTTGTTCTGATAAACCGGTTAAAAAATGTTAACAAAAAACGTTTCTTGTGATTCTTGAGCTTTAAAATTATACTTTACGTTATTAAAGAAGCTATACGAGTATGAAAAATTGAGAAAAATGTCTTAATATTATTATTGCTGATGGAAAAGAAAAGGAATATACTATCCAGTTGGAACTGTAATGGTAACGGTAATGAGCATGATTAGATTTGAATAAACTAATTCATTTATTTTAAAGTTTGACGGTTCACAATCTTGTTACTTAAAATCAAGAATAGCTACGTATATTAAGCGGTGTAACAAAAACGTATTTTATTAAAATTAACTACTAATGATAGACGTGTTGATATGAAACATATTATTAATAGTAATTTTTAAATACGTAAAATAGTAGATTGTTTCGATAAACTAATCAATAAAATACGCAACAATTGCTTGGACTAAAACAATATTATTGTCATTAGCCAAGAGACTTTTTAGTAGAAATTGTCGTCGAGTATATTATTAAATAGTTGATTGAAAGAATCTACTCTGTTTTTGCTTTCTTATTTACGTGTTTAAAACATAGTTTGTATAGCTATTTTATTATTACGCCATTACGCGTGTATTCTTTGTTCGGTCATATTACAATATTATTAAAGATAGGAAATATTTATAAAGTAAACGGTAAAATTAAAACAGTCACGTCATTGCTTTGTACGATAAAGTTAATTTGTAAGATAAAGTTAATAATACAACTTTAAAAGATTTATAAATATCGCATTTTGAATATATGAAGCTTTCAAATATGTATAAAATTTCGTCAGTAAAGGTACATATATAATTGATAGTATTTTACATGTTTATCGAAGTATTATCTATCCTTTATTTTCTGAATACTTGCTCTCTCTACCAGTAAAAGGCTGGAAAGATCGACAGAGAAAAAAACGTTTTCCAGTTTTAATATAAATAACAATTGTGGTGTTGCGGGTGATTATATTATTAATTAATATTATTAATATTATATTTATTTAAATAAAACTTGATGATGGATAATTGATGATATTTACAGTACAGACGGTTAGTAGTGAAAATGATGAAAGAATTGAAATGAATTTAATATTGAGTGGTAAAAAAATGTGCAAATGGTTGTGACGAGTATTATCTGTAGCGGTCGGTGAAGAAGTGTTGATTTGAAAATATAGAAAGTTAGTATTCAACGGTAAAGGTTATTTATTGGAAGCATGCCGAGGGTAGCGAAACAAGAAGCGGTAGTTTTAGTAGGGATCGGCAACGGTACTTTTTATGATTGACCGTTGCAAGCGATCGGTGACAAGGGACAGGAATTTTGGTTTTTGTATGAAAGATAGACAAGAAAAGAAAGCTGTTTCTCATAAATAAAAAAGGCAAGACAGTAGAAAACATGTTTGAGAAAAGCTATGCTCAAGGATGTTAGTAATTTTATACAAAATATTTACACAGAATTTACACGATAATTTATACAAAAGTAATGAATTTTTATGTACAAAAATGAATATTTCAATTACAATAGTGGGACGTAGGTCCCCACACAATTAATTTTATTTTATGTAGATCAACGGGCATTTGTCCCATATAAAAAAGTATGACAACAATACTGAAAGAGCTTAAAGTTCAAATCGATCATTTGAACAAATTACGGAATTTAGCGTCAAGCATTTTAAATTACCCTGAAGTGTTTTGTATTCTTTAGTATTTGGGTTATTTAATTTTGTTTTTAAAATTATAACACGAATTAGGTGTCCCTTGAAAAACATTTAAATAATCAATAAAATTAAGTAGTTTTTAATTTGTGTCCATCTAGCAATGAGTCGTAAAAAGTAAAGGTTTAATTAATCAAAAAAGGCGTCCGGAATTTTTTATTCAAAAAACCACGACACATGAAACTAAGTAGGCTTAGAAAAAACCGACGACGTCGATGAATTTGGCGTCGGCCATCGTTCTTTGATCAACCATTGTCGTGTTGTGCAGTTGTTACATTTCATAGGTAAGAAATAAAAAATTGGGGTAAATAAAATTGCTAGAAGTCATGCACTTATCGAAATATTATCATTAATTATTGTAGATTGTGGCGTGCATGTTGTTTTTTGGCTACTTATCGTTTTTTTTTTGTATTTTTGATAGTAACATGTGTAAATGTTACCTATGTAGTGGATACATACTTCCTCATGATTATTTCATTTTCCGTATGATTTACTCAAACTTGTTTACTTTCGTAAAAAATTATTATCCTGAATTAATAATAGATAGCTGGTGCCGCTATTGGCCTATCTTCTTGTTTTCATGTTCTGTTAAAATTGTTAAAAAAAAATTTAAACTTTTAAAAATTTCAATTTTAATTAGATACAATTCAATTGTCGTAATACTCCTGATATTTTTATAAGAACATACGTCCGTTGTTTAATTTAATTAATTTCTAACTTGTAAAAAGGCATGGGATTGGTTCTGTCAAAAACAAATTAAGAAGTGAATCAATATTTTAAACTTTCATACATTTACCAGTAAACTGCATATATTTTTGTATAATTATAAGTAAACTTTAAAATTTTACAACGAAGTTTTGTTTGTGTAAAACTGTTTAGAAGTGTCTCTTTACTGACTTTTCTACAACACCAATGGAATGTTTTTTTACAAATAATTAGAAAAATAAAGAAATAATTGATGAATACCTATACAACAATGTTAGTAGAGGTAATATATTGGTACTTATTGGAACGATATTTATTATCGCATTTTTATGATTGCGTGTGTACCAATTACTTAACGACAAAACTAAAACTAAGCGTGTGTTGAAACAACTGCCACTTCCCACTTGTTGCTTGTAGTTGATGCACCACGACTATATCATGTTATAACTAAAATGGCTGACATGCTAACAAGAAATTGAAACTCTAGGTAAAAATTTTTACTGAAAGTCATGCAATTGTCAAAATGTTATAAATAAATATTGCTGATTATGATGTGCATATTGTTTTTTCGGTAATTTATTTTTTATAGTATTTTTGATAACAGGTACCTCGTCAAAATGTTTACCGTCTGATTTTTCTAAATTATTGTTCAGAAAAACAAGTGATTTTTTACAATATTTTGAGGCAAATTAGGTATGACATTTTCCTTTTTTTTTTTCAGAAAATGGTAATACGATGTGTTGGTTTGGGACCCCTTCCTCATTGTGATAAAGATAGGGCTGTCGTTCAACGTGGACAGAGCAAATTAGATGAAAAGGTAGGACAATTTGAATTTAATAATTGATGTGTTTATTTGAATGCTTTTGGTAGTCACTTGTTTCATTACAATTTCATTTGTTTTTAAATTGTTTTCATCCTGAAACAAATAAAATAAAATAATAACATTTGCATTAAATAAACTGAGAACGGGACATCATACTTTTGACAAGTTAAACTTAATCAGTTATCGATTTAGAAAGCGTATTGCTTTTTTAAATTAATTTTAATTGATTGATTTTTTCGTCTCCTTTTCTCTCCGTTTGTAATACCTATTCTTTGTTCGGGTTGTTCAGAACATTTTCATCGTTAGTGCAAGCAATGCTTTACAGTTCATGTGCCATGGACATGGAAAATAATTTGTATTGTTAACATTCTTGTTAAAAATTGCCTTCTCGTGATGTTCCTCATACAGTGCAAAATGTGTTTTGATTGTAGTTTGATTTCTTTTAAATAAAGTTAATACCAATTGGTGAGGGAAAAGTAAAGATCAGATGTGTTCAAGTTAGGTACCTATTCTACTACATCAAGGCATTTCTAAAAATAAATGCCGCCACCACCAAATTATTGATTTTCGTTGCGCTCTACACACACTAATAAATGAAATTTATAGGTAGTACAGTGCAAAAGAATACCTTTAAAATACAGTTGTTTTGGTAATATAGATGAACAGGAACGTGTCCTATAAGTTATATGCCCAAATTTTTGATTTGTTTATAATTAAAGGTCTAAATATGTATGGTTATTCTGCTCATTCTTAATATTTCCAATAGATTATGCAGTAGGTTCATGAATTGTAAAACATTTTAATAATTATTTATTTAAATCAAACCAGAAAATGTGTTCACAAAATATTTATTTGAAACTTCTACTTAGAGTTTCGACCTTTCGATCATTGTCAAACAGAGCTATGTACACTATGTTATTAATACTAGCCAAAAATTGTGCTTGTTTAAAAAGGAATTAGTATTAAATGTAATCAGTTCAAACAAAAATAATTGGAATAACGTGGTAGTAAATAGCAAGTTAATGAATAATGGTATTTTTAATAAATCTGGCGTTTATATTATTAAATGTGATAATTGCAGTAGTGTTTATATTGAAAAAAACGGGGAAAATTTCGACATTAGATTTCAAGAAGACGAAAAATCAGTTTTAAGTAACCAAAAATATAAGACTTTATCCCAACATTGTATATCTATATATCAGTAAAAATAATACTTCTATTCTTCATTTTCTAAATAAAGGCAGGAAACTAAATTTCGTAGAAAAATTGGAATTTGAAAAGTCTACTTTTAGCCCGTAATATTACGTTGAACCACCAAATCCAAAGGTACAATAGTCTTTTATTTCATGTATTTGCAAATATTGTCGAAAATTCCAACCAAGTTGCTGATATTTGTTATAAATAGCCGGATACCTGTTTCTAATTTTAGTGTTCTAGTAGGTTACACATCCTTGACAATGGCCGAAAGGTCGAAACGCGTATTAGAGGTTTCTAATAAATATTTTGTGAAGACATTTTCCAGTTTTATTTTAATAAATATATAGGATTCGATAGAAATTGTGAAATAATTATCCTGGGGGGATTCCAAATGGCTTTATAATGATGAGCCCCAACAGAAGGCGACAGAGTAATTTGTTGCGAAGTTCTGAATTTTTGAAAATAACCTGAGGTGTTCTTCGAATAACCATGTCTTATTTCTTGATGGAAACCCATCGTATATAAATGTAATTTTTCGTTCAAACAATGTTTAAATATTACAATTTTACCTTGTTTTCCGCATTTATCTTGAAAACTATTAGAGTAATCCTCAATGGGATAATACGTAGAGAATTACAATATTGAATTACAAACATGGCAATTGTTTCAAGTTTTAGTAAGGAAAAACAATTGTCAAGTTGTTGATATAAGCTTTGGAATAAAAATTTAATTATATTTTATTGTAAAGGTCGTGTAATTCTCCACGTATTATCTGATTGAGGCATTACGATTACTCTGATAGCTTTCAAGATAAGTGCGAACATGGTAAAATTGCAATGTTTAAACAATGTTTGAAAGAAAAATTATGTTTTTTATTGGGGTCATTTTTGATATTTTACTTCCTCGAACCTACTTTACGTGATGGTATAATCGAATAGTTGTTAACAATTTTGAGTTCAACTAACCTAAAGTGACGTTTCCGTGTACAGCTCAAAGATAACGTTTTATAATACTCACCCAAAGGTGACGTATTCGTATATTTACCGAAGGTGACGTTTTCATATATTCACCCGAAGGTGACGTTTTCATTTATTTACCCGAAGGTGACGGTTTTGTATATTCACCCGAAAGTGATGTTTTCGTACATTTACTCGAATTGACTAGCCTATTCGCTCGAAAGTGATGTTTCAATTTTTTCCCCCGAATGTGACGTTTCGTATATTCACTCGAAGGCGACATTTTCTTTTATTCGCCTGGAGGCGACGTTTTCGATTATTCGCTCGAAGGTAACGCTTTCGTTTATTCGCCCGAAGGTGATGGTTATATATGTGACATTTGCTTATGTTCACCCGAAAATGAAGTTTTCTTTTATTCACTAGTAAGTGAAATTTTCGTAGGTTCACCCTTAAGTTGAATTTTTCGTGTATTCGCCTGAAGGTGTCGTTTTTGTTTATTCAAAAGAAAGTGACGTATTCGCATATTCACCCGAAGGTGACGTTTGTATATCTAACGTAAAGTTACGTTTTCGTATACAACCCGAAAGTGATGTTTTATAATATCATCTGAAGGTGACGTTTTTATTGTGATGCTTTCTTATATTCACCCGAATGGGATGTTTTCGTTTATTTACCGAAACGTGATGTTTTCGTATGTGTGATCAAAGATGACATTTTCATATATTTATCCGAAGGTGATATTTTCGCCTATTCACTCGAACCTGACGGTTTCGTATATTCACCCGAAATTGATGTTTTCGCATATTCACTCGAGGGTGTCGTTTTAGTGTATTCGCACGAAAGTGACTTTTTTATTTATTCATCCGAATGTGACTCTTTTGTATATTCATCAGAAGGTGATGTTCTACACATAACCTAAAGTGTTGTTTTCGTATACAACCCAAAGGTGACTTTTAATAATATTCACCGGAAGGTCACGTATTCGGATATTCACTCTAAGGTGACCCTTTCTAATATTCACCGGATGGTGACGTTTTCGTTTATTCACCCTTAGATGACGGTTTCCTTTATTTACCGAAGGTAACGGTTTCATATATTCATCGAAAGTGATGCTTTCGTATATTCACCCTAAGGTGACATTGTATATTCACCCGGAGATGACACTTTCATATATTCTCCCGAAGGTGACGTTTCCTTGCATATTAATCTGAATGTGATGTTTTCGTATATTCACTCCAGGGTGACGTTTTAGCAAACTAAAAAATAACTGACCACTTTAGTCTACTGCTTTGTCAAGTTGAAAAATAACTGACTACTTTAGTCTGCCACTTTGGTAAGCTGAAATATAACTGACGACTTTGGTCTGCCAGTTTGGTAAGTTGAAAAATGACTGGCCATTTTGGCCTACAACTTATTATCGCTTGACTATTTTGTGATTCATGCATCATTATCAATAATCATTCAACCATCTTTCCAAATATTGCAACCTTTTCGTTTGATTGCCATCCCTTGGCACGGGAACTTTTCGTCTGGACACTATTGCGTTCGACACAGGTCTGGACAAATGAGAATGAAGCTGTGTCTTTTCTGTGAATATGGTTGTCAAAATCATGATTGTTGGCAGACATGTAAAGCTTGCTAACAATGCTATTTTTTTTTTCTATTCACTTAATGTAATCGACCGTCTTTTACTAGATTCTTTTTATCGTTTAATGGTAAAAGCAGTGGCGGCCCATCAGATGAGGCAAGTAAGGCAGTGCTTCAGTTGAAATTTTGCTAAAATAAAACCTTATTCTTAGACTATTGCTAAAGAATGTGATAACAATGTAACGAATATTCTAGTTCACTTATTTATTTAACAATTTGTTCGAGTCTCTTTTCATCAATTCGTTTCACTCAAAATTCAGTTTATTTGTAATGTCAGTTTGTTTAAATAACAGTTTCTTTGAGAATCCAAATTCTTTGTTTCAATTTCGAGAAGGGTTTCTTTGTAAACCAATTTAAGAATAGCTTTCTGGATGGCACCGTAATAATGTTAATGGGGGAAGTTGACAAAAATTTTACATGATTTACAGCGTCAACACGTCATAAATTTATCTTTATTAAAGCAAGTTCATGAAGGACCCGAAGCGTTTCGTTTATGGTCTCTGTCAAAACATCACAAAGTTCAAGCGAAAGTATCCTTATTTATGGTTTCTGCACTGCCTCCGAATTTATCTATCTTTACAAGCGTCACTAATCACAAAAATTCTTGTCATTGTGTAGTTCAGAACCACCCACAATTGTGTTATCAAACCACCCCCATTTTGAAAACCAATCATACCTTGTCATCCATAACACTTAAGAAGGGACTCGTCCAATGCACTCGTATTACATTTGCAGACAAATGTTATTTAAGTTTTAATTTCGATAGTTTTAGACAAAAAAAAAGGTTATAGTCAGAAAAAAAGGAAAAGAGTCACAGAGTCAATTTTCTGTCCCCTTGCTCTCAAGAATATTCTCCAGTAGTTAATAAACAAAACCACTATATATTTATATATTTCGACCGCTTTCCAAAGAAAAAGACTTATTATTAACAGAATATTCTCGAGCGTCTATTGTTCGGCATCGATCGGTCGACATGAAACGCGCCGCCTTCAGGGTGAGTCAGTGCTAACCGATTCATCGCACACACATACGTTCGCTACAATAAGAAAAAACCGTGGCATGTTTATTAAATGTATTTGTTTTACATTTGTTGGTATTTTATTATATTTATATTCAACAATAATTCCAAAACGTCTGTTTTAAAACCGAGAAATATTCCATCTTCGAGCTTTTAAAATTTACGGCGCGAAAATAAGTATTCCCCACAAAATTTCAGACCCCGAACGTAATAACTACCCTAGAAAAATCGTAAGGGTTTTTCATTATTTTAACGATATCTACGTTAATTTTTGACGTAGAATGAAGTGTTTTTTTTTTTTTTTATTGAATATATTTTTCCAGTTTCTACAAAGATTTTATTTTGAAATTTTGGCGAGAAATTTAAATTTTTTATTACAGTTTCAAATTTTCAAATTCGATTAAAAAAAAGACTAAGACACTTAGTTTTTAAAAATATATACTTCGACACTTTTTTGGTATATTCGCCATTTTATTGCTTGTAAATGGTCAAAATTTGTTTGCTACTTTTTTCCCGAATATTAACGTAAAACATGATTATCAGAATTATTATTATAGATTTTTCACATTCCCCCGAAACAAAATTACTTCGACTGTTTTTTATTTTTGTTTACACAGTATTATATTCGTCTAGGTACCAACGAAATAGGTAGTTTATTCAGGTATTTTATCAATTTTTAACTTCTTTTATACAAAACAAGTGTGATAACGGTTTGTTAAGTTTTTCTCTATTTCAGTTATGTTTTAATACACTGTGTGCGATAATTAAGTGATTTGAGTTGGTACGTAGTTTTTGTGGAACAGTAAAAAGTGGAGTAAAACAAGTTTTCAACTCAAATTCATTATATTTACATTATCATATCACATACACATAGTGCATTAGTACTTAAAATAATAAATAGGTACCTAACTTAACAAAATATAAAAGAACCGTTTCGCAATAAAGTGGCGAAAACCATAAAAAAATGGTTTTGCAGTTTTTCTACACTTCTAAAAATCTAAAAAAAAATTTCGAAAATATACCAAAATTTATTTTTTTTTTAAACAAAGTGTGTCAGTCTTCTTTTTTATCGAATTTGAAAATTTGAAACTGTAAAAAAAAAATTTGCGCCAAAATTTCAAAATAAAATCTGTAGAAACTGGAAAATATTCAATTAAAAAAAAAACTTCATTCTACGTCAAAAATTAACGTAGTAATTTTGTGGAGAATTCTTATTTTTCATGATAAATATAGTGGTATTTTTTTGTTGCCAAACGGCCTGGGGCATTTTTCACTATCTTATCCGGCTAAATCCTTTCCTAGGAATTAAAAAAAAAATAAATAATAACGCTTATTAAGAGAAACATGGGGAAAGTTTAAAAAAAATCACAGGTCTGTTAAAAACAATTCAAAACGAATTAATCGCTTGTTGCGAGGAATATCTTGGAGACTATATCAAAAATGAAATGCAAATTTCAACTCTTTTTGCTGTCATAGAGGATGATACAACCCATTTAACTGAAAAGTCTCGATGTTCAATAGCTTTTAGATATGTTAATAATAACGCTGAAATTAAAGAACGATTTTTAGGTTTCTATAACGTCAGTACGAATAGATCTACGAATACTCTTTTCGAACTTTTGGTTAATGTTTGCGAACCTTTAAACTTAAAAAAAAAATTAGTAGCTTAGTGTTACAACGGCCCCAATGTAATGCCTTCAGAATTAAATGGCGTACAGTCAAGAATTTTCTTCGCTTCTCTCTTAGGCGTTCCAGCATTTTTTTTATCAATTAGCAAAACGTTCTAAATTCAATGTTAGTGAAAAAATGTACCTCAAGTTAATGAAACACGATGATGTACTCGCTCAAAAATTGTTAGTTTAATTGATGAAGAATGGGACAAATTGAAAAAGTTCTTGAAAAAATTGTCAGTGACAAATAATTGGATGCGGAATCTATTGCAAAAGCTAGTGGCTTTGTAAAACTTTTTAATGTCTTTGTTTTTACCGTCGTAGTGTTTTATCACTTTTATCGAACGTTTGTACTGATGTACCACATTTAATGTTTTATTTTTCGAAGGACCAATAAGAAATCGTGTAGTTTTTACTATTTATTCTTAATCACTAATTATACTATTCTCATAATGAAATTGAAAGAATAATATCTATCCAGCGAGTCTAGATGAGACTCTTTTATAAAAGATATTATGAGTATGAAGTGGATAATAACGTTTATTCAGTGAGCCTATAACAAAGAACTGACTAACTTACTGTAGAAATGTACATTTATTTTGAAAATCCTATCAGTTTCAACGATTAAAACTTGTCTTCAGCCAAATGGGCAGATACGATACAAAATAGGTACAATATGGTTCACTCAGGTGCATTAATAAAAATTCAATTCAATCCCAATGTTTAGTCTATGTGACATATAACAAAGGAATGTCTTTAACAGCTATTATGGTAGGGTACAATAATATCGGACCGGGTCAAATTAAAGTTACCTAAATATTAAAAATAACATAAAGAAAATAAACAAAAGAAAAGGTTTTTGGTACCGAACAGACTTTGAATTTGCACTATTTACAATAATTTTCTGTAAAATATTTGGAATAACCGATATGCTGTATCAAATTTTGCAGAAGTATTCAATATAGCATGTTATGGTTTGGCACAGTTACAGAAATAATTCGAGAACTTCGAAATGACAGTACTTTTTCAGAAATTATTAATGCTACACGTAAAAAAATTGATCGAGATGAAAGTTTAGTTTTTATGGAATATAGTCGATCCAACCTGAGAAGCACTATGTCCCAGGAACATCTTTCTGGTTTAGCGCTAATGTCTATCGAAAAAGAAGTTTTAAATGAACTGTGCAAAAGTCCTGAATTTTACGACACTATAGGCGATAGATAAATGTTCAAGTATGAAAGACAGGCGTATTAATTTGTTGTATAAAATTTAAAAGATAATTATAAGCGCACGGAAAGGCGAAAAATAGACATTTTGTATAACAGCTATTAATTTAAGAAAACAGTAATCTCACCACATTCATTTTAAAAATTATTGGCAATTATTAGACTTTTCTGATAATTAGGACTTCCATTAATTACAGTATTGTTGATTAATTATAAATTAAAGTTACGTGTGCATTATTATTTTAGAGGGTGTTGGGCTACAGGTGAGACCCCCAGTCAAGGTCAACTTTGTCTTCTATTTTAAAAAAGTGTCCCTCACCCCTTCTTCTTGGGGTCACGGGCCGCCACTGGGTAAGAGCCTTACAGTCATAGTTAACACGAAGGTTATCCCTATAAGGGGGGAATTTTAATTTGATATCAGATTGGTTATGTTTAAAAGAACATTTAAATCAATAACAATAATTATGATAATTTTACTCACTTAGGAAATAGTAAATATAATTAATTATCTACTTAGACGGGAGATGAAGGCGTGCGTGAACAAGTATAAATGTATTTGGCTGGCTGGCGACTGTGTAAAAGTGAGATGACGACAAACAGGCGTTCTCGCTCATAGGAAGTTATCGCATGAAATAATAAAAACATTTCCCGATCTGTTGACCTGATCATAAAGTAATTGGTACTCACCGGGGTTCCTGCGAAACCCCTGCCCCTCTGGAGCACTTGCGAATTAATCTTCGTCGGTCTATCAGAATCCGTCAATCAGCAAATCGTACTAATATATATATTAATCATGAGTTTGCGCTCCCACGCCTCCAGACGGGATACTCACAATCTGGAGACCAACAGGGTAAGTCAAACCTAACCCCGTACCGCTATAGCATCATGCTCACCCCATGCAAGGCAAGTCACCGTACTTACTATAGGCATCACCGGAGATATCTGTGTCAATATTGTCTATATACATACTGTATATTAGCAAAATGTTGCCCTCGCATCTTTCTATTCCTTCCTATGTCATTCGTCACCCTTACATAACATAAACAAAACATGTGGGGATGCTAGTCACGTTAAATGTGAGATTCAAAGAAAAGCAAATATAAAGATGATAAATATTGAATATAATTTTGATGTAATCATTTGGGAGGAGAGACGCTGTTCCGTAGTAATGAACAATATTTCATGGGTCCCATATTACAAACGTTCAAATATGTCGATTTTCAATACAGCATGTTAACATTAGTTGAGCCTCACACTATTAACAGCGTCGCAAAGTGAATAATTCATTATTTCACAAGCTCCTTTGGCGCATCCATACATTTTATTTAGGGTTTTTTGAAATAGTGTTCTGTGCAGGAAGGTCTGCTATTTCTGATGGTTACAACTAATTTTATATTAAACTTGAAATAAGTTAGAAACACCGTCGCAAAGTTATAACGTTTTTATAAAAATTCATAAAATTTTAATATCATTGGAATATTATTAATATTATATTTCGCGCCAGTCTAGAAACTTCCGTCAACTTCGGTTACGTTCGGATAGTCTCGTTATCAATTGCATTTACGTTATTAGTAAAATGGATTAAAGTCTTGTTTTATCTAATTGCCGTGATAATTAGTTAAAGTGGATGTATTTAAATTTTATCAAAGTATCTTTAAATCAGTATTTCCAACAACTAACGAAGATTTAGCAAAATAATTATGTTTGTTAATTTCAACAATGACGTACTTCCTTCTTGTTCGGTTCTTCGTTTATTTGTCGTGTCTACGCTTTGTAGCTGTGTGTCGTGGTATTTTATTTGCAGTTTTAATTTAAAAAAAATTGGTAAAAGTGATGGTTCATACAAAATTTATATCACAATAAATTTCGAAGTTACAGTTTTATATGTGGTATGTATTTTTTTATTCGGACCTCGGATTATTTGCACCATTCACATTAATTGAGTAATTGGGTAGCGCGGAGTTCATTACGCCATATTTGCTAATCTTGAAAACTTGTTCATTTTTATCGATTTTATGAAAAATAATAGCTTTCAGTTCTGAATAGACAAATTGAGTACATGAAATTATTTAATTGAATTATTTTGGTAATAAAATAATTACTGATCTCATTAATTTTATTCTTTTGTTTTACAAAATTATTATTTTTGACTATAATTTATTTTTTATTTTCACAGATGCACTTGGGAAAATATTTCTTTCCTGGCTTTGCCGAACGAATTCTCTCTTCAACAGTTCAACCTGCGTAGTGTATTGTCTTCATGTGTTTTAAAGGGCCTTATTGTCGAGAGGTAAGATGATGAAAATAAATACATATGTTATTGTTTGTTTGTTCTATCAAGCTTTTTCAGTGATATAAATGCAGATGTTATAAACTAATAAAAATATTTTTTGTTTTTCTACAGATCGCAATACCGAGGAGTATAAAAAGGTTAGTTAAAAATACCAATGTTATGAAGAGGGTTTTCTTTGGAAACACTATTTGGGATATTGGAAGCAATAACAATGTGATATACTGATAACTTCATGGGTGCTAAAACAAAGTTGAAGGTAAAAAAACTTTGAGAAAATTTAGGCATTAATTAATAATCTAGGAAAATATTGAAACTTGTTTATATCGATCGATTTTATGGAAAATAATGGCCATCAGTGCTGTATAAAGAAATTGATTGTATGAAATATTTAACTTTTTTATTTTGATAACAAAATAATTGCTGTTTTCATTCATTAGCCTTTTTTTTCTATAAGATATTTTTTACTTTCATTTGTTTTTTTCTTTTCGGGATAGTGCTTTCCTTTCGACATACTATTTGGAATCCTGTTTTTTTTTGGGTATGGTTTTAAAATTATTACAGGATTATATTGTCTATCAATTCATAATTATTAGAATTATTATAGATAAAGATATAAAATGGTAAAGTGTTATACATAAGTTATAAATTTCTTCAATTATTTTATTGAATTTTGTTATCAAATACACTCAATACATTTAGCAATTCGCTTTTAATAATTTGAAGAAACCTTGTCCTCGGTGGCCTTACTAACATTCCATTCAATGATGTATACAAATTTTATTTATTTACTTTATTTTTATCTATTTAAGTATGTACGGGCACAAGCTTATTTGATACATTAAACTTATATTTATAGATAGGTTGGCACAATTTTTTGGAGTAATGTAATATATTTTATATTAGATGAAAAATAAGATTTTGTTTCTGAAATTGTTAAATTTTTGTATTGCACAACACCACATCCAGTTTTATATCTCATTTTATTGTTGCCTTTCATTGTTTGTTGTTAAAATAAATTAATCATATTATTTTCTTCATTTAGCTTCAAAGAAAAGCCTTGAAAATGCCTTTTCCTCCCCTGGAAATAAGGACCGCGACGTCAAGTTCGTTGCTAAAGAAAGAATTTGTGACGAGGAATTAGTTGCCTCTCGGAGACATTAAGATTTTATAGTACCAGAAGGTGAGAGAAATCATTAATGAATAGTTTTCGGACTTCGGTTTGTTCGTTAAACGATCCCGAACAATGAGTATATATTTGTTCTTTAGAAAACAACTTTGTGGTCTAGAAAAGAACATTAATTGATTGATTTTTAAAATAAAGATTGCATTTATTAAAGGTAAAGATGAAAGTACAGTTCTCATTTTTTCTCAATTTAGCTTCAAAGAAGGGTGCTGGAAACGCTTTTTCTCACCCCTGGAAATAAGGATCACAACGTCCAGTCTGTTGCTGAAGAAAGAATTGTTTGTAACATGGAATTGGTTACCACATGAAGACCCCAGAAGCTTGTAGATCTAGAAGGTAAGAAAAATTATTTATGAATATTTTTGGTACTCAAGTTTGTTAGTTAAACAATCCCAAATGATTAATAGTTTTAGTTTTTATATATTTGTGTTTTAGCAAATAGCTGAATGGTTTAGAAAAGATTATTTCTTAATCAATTTGTAAAATAATTATTACAATTATTAAAGATAAAGTTGAAAGGATAATGTATTAGTCACAAGTTTTAAATTTCTTTAATGGCTTGCGTTTAAATTTAGTTATTATTAAATACTCGTGACACTTTCAGAAATTCCTCTCTTTACATTCAGTTTTTTTGCTGTAATTTCGTTCGACAAATTATGCACATATTAATTTTGGGGTCCTATATATGTAATATAAATCTTATATGAGAAATAAAATATTGCCTGCGACATTATTAATTCTTGAATTACACAATGTCACAGCCAGTTTTATAACTGATGTCATGATTGCCTATATTTGTTCTTCAATTAAAATAATGTTCTTATTTTATTGTCTGTTTAGCTTGAAAGGAGGATGTTGGAAATGCCTTTTTTTTGTCCTGGATATAACGATCACAACGTCCAGTCTGTTGCTGAAGAAGGAATTGTTTGTAACATGGAATTGGTTACCACAAGAAAACCCCAGGAGCTTGTAGGTGCAGAAGGTAAGAAAAATCGTTTATGAATATTTTTGGTACTCGAGTTTGTTAGTTAAACGATCCCAAACGATTGTTCTTTTTAGTTTTTAAATATTTGTGTTTTTGCAAATAGCTGAATAGTTTAGAAAATAATATTTCTTGATCGATTTGTAAAATAATTATTACAATTGTTAAAGGTAAAGTTGAAAGGATAACGTATTAGTCACAAGTTTTAAATTTCTGTAATGGTTTGTGTATAAGTTTATTACTTATCAAATACTCTTGACACTTTCAGAAATTCCTCACTTTACATTCAGTTTTTTTGCTGTAATTTCGTTCGACAAATTATGCACATATTAATTTTGGGGTCCTATATATGTAATATAAATCTTATATGAGAAATAAAATATTGCCTGCGGCATTATTAATTCTTGAATTACACAATGTCGCAGCCAGTTTTACAACTGATGTCATGATTGCCTAGCTTTGTTCTTAAATTAAAATAATGATCTTATTTTATTGTCCATTTAGCTTGAAAGGAGGATGTTGGGAATTCCTTTTTCTGCCTGGATATAAGGATCACAACGACCAGTCTTTTGCTGAAGAAGGAATTGTTTGTAACATGGAATTAGTTACCACAAGAAAACCCCAGGAGCTTGTAGGTGCAGAAGGTAAGAAAAATCTTTTATGAATATTTTTGGTATTCGAGTTTGTTAGTTAAACAATCCCAAACGATTGTTCTTTTTAGTTTTTATATATTTTTGTTTTTGCAAATAGCTGAATAGTTTAGAAAATAATATTTCTTGATCGATTTGTAAAATAATTATTAAAATTATTAAAGGTAAAGTTGAAAGGATTATTAATTTTGAGGTCCTATATATGTAATATAAATCTTATATGAGAAATAAAATATTGCCTGCGACATTATTAATTCTTCAATTGCCCAATGTCACAGCCAGTTTTACAACTGATGTCATAATTGCCTAGCTTTGTTCTTAAATTAAAATAATGTTCTTATTTTATTGTTCGTTTAGCTTGAACGAAGGATGTTGGAAATGCCTTTTTCTCCCCTGGATATAGGGATCACAACGTTCAGTCTGTTGCTGAAGAAGGAGTTGTTTGTGACGTGATGTGGTTACCAATTGGAAGACCTTAGAAGCGTGTAATACCAGAAGGTAAGAAGTTTGATTTATTAATTTTTTTTTGGGACTTAGGTGTGTTCGTTGAACAATTCGAAAAAATGTTGTCAATTTTCATACACCTGTAGTGGACCGGCTACTATAAAATGATTAATAGTGAAGGGAAACTTTGTTAATAGATTTTTACAATGATCGTGTTAAGGACTTTGATATAAACAAATTACAAATTATCAATAATAGTAACAATAAATTAAGAAAGTGTAAATACTTGATACATTAAATTATGATCAATTTGTTCATGCAAAAATTGCTTAGGGAATTTTTATTAATGTTTTCAATAATTATTAGTAAGGATTTTTTCTTAAACAATATCGCATTTTTAACTTTTGCAATAAATAGGTTCAGGGTAAATACTTCAAAATTCCAACTTTGCGTGTTGCTCCAAAAAACTAGATAAAAGCTTTTGTTAATGTTTCAAGGGATTATTCAGTAGTGCGATAAATGTGGTGTGGTGTGCTTCTTGGATTATTTTATTGTTGTTAATTTATTAATACTTTGTACTGCCGATTATCATTGTTTTTCAACTTGGAATTTGTTACAAACAGAATATAATAATATTGAAATATATTTTTATGGAATAATTGTTTTATGTTAGTTTAAATTTATTAGTTTAATAAAAATCAGTCCTTATTTCTTGAACAAGCCTAATGAAAATTCGTTCATTATTTTTATGTTCTCTTGCATCAAAAATCTGCTTTGACTTTTTCTTATTTCTATTGAACAATCCAAAGACGATTAAAAATACATAAATATTTTATTGTAATTATTTTACGTTATGTTTACATTTTATTCTAATACCTCAATTTTTGTGATTTATACGTGTTTTAACTTGCCATGACTATTTCTGATAAGTTGTTCTTAAATGTAGTTTTATCTTCGTGGGATTTTTTGGCCCTTCTCAGCCACGTCTTCCACCTTGATGACGAGAAAGACTACAGTGGATTTGACTACGATTTCCAGTGAGAAGTTCTAGTGATTGGCCGAGTACTCTTAAGCTACAGTTGACTGGATTATAAATGGCCTACAACTGTAGTACGTTCCTTCCTGCAGTCAGTTAGCTGATTCTTTTTCTATTAACTTCTTCGCCTTTGGAACAGTAGATTCTGTACTTAACTAAGGTGAGAATAAATTCATTTAACTAAAAATTTCACGTTACTAATCTGTTACCACCCTATTTGTTTCAGATCGCCGGTGGAGAAGACAAAGAATACCGTAGTTAGGACGTTTCTTTATTTTATTTCGATCAAGTTTTTATTTTGTATGTAGTTTAGTTCATTTTAATTGAAATCATATTTTGTTTTGCATGTTATTGAGTTCATTTTATTTTAATTCATATTTTGTTTTGCATGTTATTCGAGTTCATTTTAATTGAATTAATATTTTATTTTGCATGTGATTTAGTTAATTTTATTATAATTAATTTTTTATTTTGCATGTTTTTATTTTTTTAATATATTTTGCATGTCTCTTGCTTACCTCTTCGCTTTGCTTACTGCACATTCTCGCTATTCCGCTTCGCATTTACACTACGTCTTCTACATGATTCAACGTTTCGTTATCGTGTTCAATTCTCTTCTCAGCTTTGTGGGCCGAGGGAGGGCCTCCCCGAACGAATCCCCTTAGCCTTAGCTTTTTAGTTGTTCTTTTAAGGTACCTTAGGTACCTTAACGCGAGTCTACCCTAACGTTACTTCATTTCAGACGGGGTACAGTGGGTTATCTGGAATAGGAGGAATAGCCGACTGCCCAGCTTATTTTGTCGAAATCTGTCCGATCTTTTCTACCAATCTATTAGTCTTTGTCGTTAGTCCTGCTAATGCTCTATTCGCTTTCAGATAATATGGTATTTCCTAAGAAGACCGAAGACATCGTATTTCTTTTTTTTAAATTGTATTTCCTTTGTTTTCTTGTATTTCTCTTACAGGTATTTTTTTTTTTACTTTATAAGCTGTTATATTAATATAATCATAATTTAATCTGATAATTAACTTTTCCAAATTCAGTTTTTGTCATAATTGTTCAAACACAATTTTATTAGTAATTTTAATCATTAGAAATAATTTGGGTGGTTGGGGTGGCTATAAGGGGAGATGCGGAGGCCACAGTGTTCGGGGGGCCTTTTTGTCCCAAATATAATATTTGAATATTAATATAACAGCTTATAAACAACATATTGTACATAATTTTGTCTTTCTCTTACAGGTATTTTTTCTTTTTATTTTATGATATGTTATATTCATATAATCGTAATTTAATCTGATAATTAGCTTTTCCAAATTCAATTTTTATTATGTTCAAACCAAACACAATTTTATTAGTAATTTTAATCATTAGAAGTAATTTGGGTGGATAGGGTGGCTATAAGGGGTGATGCGGAGGCCACAGACTGTTAGGGGTGCCTTTTTTCCCCAAACACGATGTCTGAATATTAATATAACAGCTTATAAACAATATATTGATCATAATTTTGTTGTAATTATAATAAAATCTTGTTGAAATGTATTTATTCTAGGTAACATGTATATGATTAAATAATGTAAATAAATGATTTGTTCTGAATAAATAGGTGCATCAATAAATAAATGTATGTTTTTGAATAGTAATTTAAAATAAATATATTTGTTCTACTTCATATTCATTACTGATTTAATTAATAAATAAATAAAAATTATGGCTTGTATTTGTTTCTACTCTATATTCTTTACTGATCTGATAATAAATGAAGCAAAATTATGAATTTCCTTCGTAACAGTAGTATGACGTAATTTCAGTTACTTTTTATTTTGAACACGCGATCCCACGAATAAATTATTTTTAAAGAAATAACTCTTTGGACTTATGCTTTCCTGATACAAATGTTGAAAAATCTTCAAACTTTTTTGTTTATTGTCACATACGAGGTCTGGTCAACAAATAGTTTGACAAACAAAATTCGATTTTCGAAAGTTTGGAAAATCGATTTTTTATTTGCCAAACTATTTGTTGACCAGACCTCGTATATTCACACAAATTTAAAAAAAATTGAAAAAATTCTTGAATACTTCATTGAATTTATAGTGTTGGTTAATGAGAAAATAAAATAATTTCTAATCTTAACATATTTATTAAAAATTACTCTTAATAAAATACAATATAATTATTTAATCATGTTTATATTTACATAAAACCAGTAGTACAAAATTTATTGGATACAATGCAGCTTGATTTACAAACAATTCACATATAGTATAATTAACTTCAAAAACATCTTTAATACAAATTGACAAGAGTTTACTACAATTAAATGCAATAACTACTTACATTTCATACTTCATAAACTGTTATACTAATTTTTGGGATAAAAAGGCTCCCCTAACAATCTATTACTTCCAATCATTAAAATTACTAATAAAATTGTATTTTTGGTATGAACAATTATGGCAAAAACTGAATTTGGAAAAGCTAATTATCAGATTAAATTGCGATTATATTAATATAACAGTTCATAAAATAAAAAGAATAAAATAACCTGTAAGAGAAAGACAAAATTATGTACAATCTGTTGTTCATAAGCTGTTATATTAATATTTGAATACTGCGTTCGGGACAAAAGGCCCCCTAACATTCTGTGGCCTCCGCATCACCCCTTGTAGCCACCCTATCCACCCAAATTACTTCTAATGATTGAAATTACTAATAAAATTGTATTTGGTTTGAAAAATTATGATGGCAAAAACTGAATTTGGAAAAGCTAATTATCGGATTAAATTACGATTACTTTAATATAACAGTTTATAAAGTTAAAAAAATAAAATGCCAGTAAGAGAAATACAAGAAAGCAAAGGAAATTTCATATAAAGCACAATAAAAAGAAACAAATACGATGTCTTCAGTCTTCTTAGGAAATACCATTTTATCTGAAAGCGAATAGAGCATTAGCAGGACTAACGACAAAGATTAATAGATTGGTAGAAAAGATCGGACAGATTTCGACAAAATAAGCTGGGCAGTCGGCTATTCCTCCTATTCCAGATAACCCACTGTACCCCGTCTGAAATGAAGTAACGTTAGGGTAGACTCGCGTTAAGGTACCTAAGGTACCTTAAAAGAACAACTAAAAAGCTAAGGCTAAGGGGATTCGTTCGGGGAGGCCCTCCCTCGGCCCACAAAGCTGAGAAGAGAATTGAACACGATAACGAAACGTTGAATCATGTAGAAGACGTAGTGTAAATGCGAAGCGGAATAGCGAGAATGTGCAGTAAGCAAAGCGAAGAGGTAAGCAAGAGACATGCAAAATATATTAAAAAAATAAAAACATGCAAAATAAAAAAGAATTCAAATAAAATGAACATAACATGCAAAATAAAATAATCTACATTACATGCAAAATAAAAGATGAATTCAACTGAATGAGCTAAAAACATGCAAACTAAAAGATGAATTCAACTAAATGAGCTAAAAACACGCATAATAAAATATGAATTCAATTAAATTAACTAACTACATGCAAAATAAAATATGAACTCAACTAAGTGAACTGAATAACATACAAAATAAAAACTTGATTGAAATAAAATAAAGAAAAATTCTAACTACGGTCTTCTTTGTCTTCTCCAACGGCGACCTGAAACAGATAGGGTGGTAACAGATTAATAACGAGTAATTAATATTAGTAATATTATGTATTCTCACCTTAATTAACTGTAGAATGCCACGTTCCAAAGTTTATAACTGTGAAAAGTACACTAAATCCAACGATACTACTGCACACAACTTGTTTCAGTGGTATCCAGGTGTTCTCAGTCAAATCAGTCGAAAATCATCTGCATACTGTATCAAAGTGAAGATGTTAACAGGAAACAAGTCCAGGAAAAAAGACACCAATGTACCTCAGTGCTCACTCATTGGTTGACCAATCTACAGAAACAGCGAAGTAAAACAAATTAACTATACTATTAAACAAACAAAATAAAACAAAAACACACCTAAAGGTAAGCAAAACAGTAAAATTAAAAAATAGAGACGTGGAATCGCTAACTTTATTATTAACTAATTTCTATTATAATTAGATACATATAACATACAACCTAAACACTGCTGGAAATGAACGTTGCTCTAGCTGCACTTAAATTCTGCATTTTACATTTTTGTAGGTTACAAATGTATAAGAAGTTGAACTTTGTGGGATAATTTAATGAAAATTTTGCAACTACTATCATTAATTAATGTTGTTACTTACCAATTCATCGTCATAAATCCTTCTGCCTGTTTCCAGTCCAAAAAAGGCACTTTTATGCTTCCTTCAGGTACTGCTACATCCTGGATAGAAAGAGGTACGACGTGTGACCAATGCTCCGTAACACATGGCATCCAGCTTTTATAACGTTCCTATACAATTAAAATTATATGGGATTATTCAAAAACAATTAATTCAACCGTCCCTATCAGAAAACGTGCATAATGTAAATGTTAAAGTAACGCCGAACCGTTTTCTTCGTGTATATCAAATATCTACTATTGTAAGTATTCTTACCTTATTTGATTGAACAATCGTCCGAAGTGAAAATTACAGTAAGTAAAATATCATAGTAGACGGTTCGCGTTTTCAATAGAGTTAGAATTAAAGTCAATAAAAACGAATTAACTACACTATTAAATAAATAAAACACGAAATAAATTAACAACAGGCACCGACAAATGGCAAGTATACTAAAAGAAAATGGCGAGGTGGCTTTCGTCGATTGTCATCGTCGAACAGTTTTGAGACCATAGATAATCGCAAGTGAAAGGAGAAAAACCATAGATGCTTGATTTTTGTAGGATGTTGTAAGTTGTAATTATCTATGGTTATGCCTTTATAATTCTAGGTTTCAAGTTTATTAAATTTGACGTCTCAACTTAACCTAACATCTTGATAATTATTTCGTGATTTTTATTTTCAAAAATATCGAAAGATCGAAAACAAAGTAGTTCTTGAAACAATTATAATTGAGAATTTAATTTATGCTTGCCGACCACTGGCCTAGCCTTTTTTAATTAGACCGTGGTATATGCACGGAAGTTAACAATTACAAAATTATTAATGCACACTAGTTATCTGACAGCGAGATAATTCACAAGCAACAAAAGTACGAAATACATAAACCTACCTTGTATTATAACGAGATATATGTTATTACTGTTTAATTTGGAAGCAAATACTCACTTTTTAATACTAAAAATTTCAAGACTATGGTCTATGTAGCTTGTAAGATTTTGTATAACCAGTTATACGAACAGGTACCTATGCATACCTCTGTAGAATTTACTCTTTATGTAAATCTTGTACTGGTTTTAATAAAATAAATAAATAAACAACTTCGTGTTTAACAAAACCCTGAAATGTCAAATTGACTTACTAACTGAAAAACCATAGAGTATGTAATAACTGCCATGTAGTGTCTAGATGGTGAACTGGACAGTAATACGATTGTTTCTTTGATTTTTAATCGATACAAGTATTTCTAAAAAGTAAATTCCAAATAAATAACAATAAGTAGTAGTAATAATTGCTCAGATATAATCCACTGACCTTTTTACCCCTTCTCAGTAGAGAACCCCAAAAATTATTATGAACAATATTAAATGAAATTTTCGCAAAGAAACTGAAAACAAGGGTCTGTTTTTTCAATTATTTCTCAGAAAAGTCCGTACTTTCGTTTGATGTATAGCAATGCCTATTCGGAAACATTTTAATTGATAAGAGTAAAAATAGGAAAACCAATGCTATACATTTCTATTTAAATTAATTTCTTTATTTATTATTATTATTACTTTATTTCTATTGCAATTTGCATTGAAATCATTGTTTGGATTTCCCGCTTTTGCCTTTTGGAGTTACCATCTAGTTTTTTGCTGGGTCCACGAGAAAATTTCACTTTTAGAACGACAGAAGTTTTCTAGCGTTACCGAGTTATTTATGTTTGTAAATTAATAACTGATTATGTTAAATTTGTCCAAAGTTTGGTGCCTTTTACTCCTCATTTAGCACAGTTGTTATTATTCATTTGTTTCAAAATTAAATCAACTCGAAAACAAATTAAACTATAACAAAACAAGTGACTTCCAGAAAAAACAATTAATTGACTGCAAAAACGGTTATTTTATTTAATTCAAACAATTCCTTTTGATTCAATCCATTTTTTTGCTTTTTAATAAATACAAGTATTTCTAAAGAGTAAACTCCAAATAAATAACACTAAGTAGTAGTAGTAGTAGTAATTGCTCAGATATAATCCAGTGTGACCTTTTTACCCTTTCTCAGTACAGAACCCCAAAAATTATGTACAATATTAAATAAAATTTTCGCAAAGAAACTGAAGACAACAAGGGTCTGTTTTTTCAATTATTTCTCAAACAATGCCATACTACTTTCATTAGATGTATAGCGATACCTATTCGGAAATATTTTAATTGATAAGAATTAAAATAGAAAACCAATGCTTTCCGTGTTTTGTTTCTCACAAACTACTCACTATTTATTAAGGAGTAAACTAATTGTTTGACAAAAATGTCAGTAAGAAAAAAATCAACAAACTAAATCAAAATCAATTAAAAAGTACAACTAATACACTCATTGTCTTCAGTTGTTTATTTGTCATTATTTATTATTTATATTACCTTGCACTGGCGTTTATAAAAAGCAGTATGAGTGGGTTTAATTTTTTAGAAATTTAAAAATTGTAACCCGTACTAGAATTCACTTGTTTTATCGCTACATACGCAGAACAGCCGTTATCGCTTGATTACGTTTCGCAATACAAAGTCCATACTAACTTTTAGCAATGAATTAACAGTGAAAGTTTTAATGTTTTACCTTTGATATGCAAATGAAACAATCAAACAATTTTTTATTAAAGAAAGAGTAAAAGAAAAAGAATTTCAATGTAATAATACTGTTACAGCATTTATCATGAATTATGGGTAAGCAAAGCAAGCGACGCCTAATACAGCAACAAAGTTAATTTAATAACTTAAATAAAAGTATAGCTTTTTACGTTTCAAAAACGTTTATTAAGAAACTCTACAATTGTTTTGGCATATGATGCCCTTTTCAAGAGTACTAATAATATAATACTGCATCTTCATGAACCGAAACAATTAGAGTATCTTAATAAACTTTTTTGAAACATAAAAAAGCTATACTTTTATTTGCAATATTATTATGTTTTATAATTATCCGACCACGGAGTTAATTTATATGTTAAATATTATGGGCGTGTTTAGCAAGCATGAAAATTGATACTTTGGCGGTACAAGATCTACGTGCTGCCTCTAGCATGAATGAATAGAATGTCTTGATGTTACAATAAGACCAAAATTCAATTTTGTTCGTAAATAAAACTAATTAATTAAAATCGATTTAAGAAAGCAAGAGGCTTTTTAAATTAATAATTTATTATATTAAAATTGTCAAAAGTTACTGTTCATTTAACCCAGTCGTTTTCATTCATGTTTCAAAATAAAAACAGGTGAAAAGCAAATGAAACAGTAATGAAATAAGTGACTTCAGAATAAGCAATTACTTCATTGCAAATAAGGTTAATTTATTTAATTCAAACAATTCCTACCTTTCGATTCAATCTATTCCTGAAACAGTCAAACAGTCCTAAAATTGCTAATTGCTGATACCAATTATTGCCAGCTCGTAACTATCATTTTCTGCAAAAAAATCGAAAACATCGTAGGAAGTCTTTGACAAATAAAGATCACGTGAAGTAAAAAAGGGGAAGCATTACAATACCACTATAAACTTTCATAAAAAAAATTATTTATTCCTCAAAGTAACTTGTTGTTACATATCGTGCATACGTAACTCAACATACACCCAGTATTATTTCAGATTGTATATGTATTGCACGAAAAAAAAAATTCAAAACTTTTCCACCTGTTGAACGATTATTTTCAATTCTTAAAATGTGAAAAACTAAAAATTCGGGTAAAATTTACTGGCGAGGATAATTGTCTATTGAAATAAACATGCAATAGAGAAATAAAACAAACGATACACTTTCGCAAAATTATAACATTTCTGAAAGTGTACAGTTGTTTGTTTGCTTTATTTCTCTATCATGATCGACTATCATCAAGTAAAGGCCGATCACATTTCATAAAGATACAAATTTTTATTTGACAGACAACATGGCATCTAAACATTCTGTACAAACCTCATGCACAGATCAACCATAACTATTTGACCGCTATAAAAAATATTTTGAAATATTTAAATGGTGAAATCTTACCTTTTTTAATTACAACAACTCCAAAGCTTGAAAAGTGAAACAACAAATGAAGTACACAGTAGGAGCGTAATAGTAATAAACTTAATGGTGTTGGTTGGCATTTATAGGTCAAACTGTGAAAAGTGAAAAAAGAAACGAATTAATTATACATGCTAACGAATGAACAGACATGAATCAAAAGAAACAAAAAAGAAAAAACACATGCATAATTGTGATAGATTAGCATTAAAAAAACAACAATTACGATAAAATCTAACGAAAAAAACTAATTTTATATTTTTTTAATAATTTTGTTATGAAAAATCTGAAAAGAATTTTTGTTTATAGGTAGCAACAAATAAAAAGTAACACACCAACAAACAAGAAATACGATGTTTAGCAAAACAAAAGTACACTTATTTACTTACACCTTTTTTCTGTCCTTTTTTCTTAAAACTTCACTGTTGAGAATAGTTAAAAATGTCTAAGTATATATGCTATCTTATATTAATTAATGTAATACATACCAATTTCTTGTCGTAAATTGTTTATTTGGCAACATACTGCCTCTGTTTCCAGTGGGAAAGAGGCACTTTTATACTTCCATCATGTATTGCTACACCCTGGACTGAAAGAGGACAGATATGACCAATGATTCATAACACATGGCATCCAGAGTTTTACATGTTCTTCTAAACTGAAATGCTATGAAACAGTATTAAAATATAATCAATTTAGCCTCCCTAGTAAAGAAACGAGTATAACAGGTTATTAAAGCAATGTCAAATAATTTTTTCTGTTCACATTATGACATGTATTCTCACCTTAATTGACCGAAAAATAGTCCACAAGTGAAAAGACAAAAGCAAGCAAACTCCAGCAGGAATAATACTGTAATAGACAATTTATTTAATCAGTAATAAATCTTCTCTTCCATTTATTAGTCAATCTGCAGGCACTAAAATAAGAAAAACGAATTAACTATGTTAAATTAATACAACATGAAATACAATAAAGACATGCACCAAAAACCAACTAAAATAGTATAAGACTACACTGTCTGTTTAGGTTGAACTGTTGAAGGGAGAATTCGTTTGGCAAAGGCAGAAAAAATTGAATTCCGAAATCTATCTGTGAAAAGAAAAGAACAAATTTAAGTCCAAAATAATTTTGTAGAAAAAAAAGCCTAATGAATAAAAATGGTAATTATTCTGTTACTAAAATAAAAAAGTGAATTATTTCATATAATTAATTTGTTTACACAGAACTGATGGTTATTATTTTTCATAAAATCGATCGATATATCGGTACTGCCCGTTTACTTAATTAATACGAATCGTATAAATAATCCGATACCCGAATAAAATTGATATTCCGGAATCTATTGTGATATAAATTTTGTATGTATCATAACTTTTTTCCAATTTTTTTTAATCAAAAATGCAAAAAAAAATTCAAAACAGCCAGAAAACTTAGTAGATGCGATAAACAAAAGTAGCGAACCGGAAGGAAATACGTATTTGACGACAGTAACAAATATAATATGTATCACTTTTATTTGTTAAATCAACGTTAGTTGTTACAAAAACCGATTTAAAAATATACTTTGATAAAAATTAAATAAATTATCACGATAATTAGATAAAACAAGACTTTTTGTATCGTAATAATTACGTATGTGTTACTGGTAACGAGATTATCGAACCTTACCAAATTTCACGGAAGGGAGTGCTACAGGCTGCCTTCTAAACTGGCACGAAATATTTCAAATTCAAATTATGTACAGACTTCACTTTGTGATAATATAAAAGGATAAAGCATTTAAATTAAAATTTTATTAAAAATATAAGTAATAAAGTTAAGAATAGGTTAAATAGACAATAAGTAATAGCAATAGAAGTTAATAAACGTAAAGTAGGCTCACTCCTATTAATTAACAATAGACAGAAAGTAGCAAAAACTGATAAAAGAGGTATATATCAATTAAATTGTAAAGATTTCACAGCAACTTCTATTGGTAAAAGTGAATTAACGAACATATTTACAGTATTAAAAATAAAAATCAAACGTCAGGCTCCTTGGAACATTGTGTAGAAAGTAATCATAATTTAGATCTTGGCAATTTAAAAGTCAGTCATACCGAAAACAAAAATTATATACTAACATTGTTGAAGAATTTAAAAATTAAAAAAGCTGTTTGTAGTATTAAATTTTTAGTTAACAATCAAACTGAACTTTGTTCAAATTCAGCACCACAGTTATTGTCAAATTTTTAGTTGCTTTTAGGTTTTCCCATGATTTGGCTATTAGTATTTAAGGGTTGAAATCTAGTTTTAATGTAATTTAATAATAAATAATGAAACATATCAATCACGTATTTCATTTTTGTAATTATTAAAATGTTTGATCAATATTGCACCATTAAAGTATTTCTACAATTAGGTATGTAATAATAATAATTTTTTTTGCTTTTTAATAGATACAAGTATTTCTAAAAAGTAATTTCAAAATAAATGACACTAAGTAGTAGTGGTAAAATTGCTCAGATATAATCCACTGTGACCTTTCCTCAGTACAGAACCCCAAAAATTATTATGTACAATTTTAAATTAAATTTTCGCAAAGAAACTGAAGACAAGTGTCTGTTTTTTCAATTATTTCTCAATAAATGTCATTCTGCTTTCGTTAGATGTATAGCAATACATTATTCGGAAATGTTTTAATTGATAAGAGTAAAAATAGAAAACCAATGCTTTCCATGTTTTGTTTCTAACAAACTACTCACCATTTATTAAGGATAATAACAATGGCAATAATAAAAAAATAAATGAACTAAACCAAAACCAATTAAAAAGAGCAACAGGCTAATCCATACCTAATACACTTATTTGTTACAGTCATTGTCTTCAGTTATTTATTTGCCATTATTCTGTAACTTGATTTTTACAAACTGAATAACTTCTAAAGAGGGCCCTTTACGCAAATTTCGCATACACAATAGTTGTCCACATCAGTGTCAGACAACTAATTAAATTATTGTGTTTATAATTTTGAAAATGGTAGAAATATTCTTTTTAAAAATTGAATAATTACTAAAAGAAATTCCGAAGTACTCTTTTTAATAATTTATTAATTACTAAAAAGGGTTGTGTGCCCCTTATGCAAGGTTTGTATACATAAAAGTTGTCTGCATCAGTGTGAGACTTATATTATTCTTTTGTGTTGATAACTTTGAACTAGCGAAGATTCAGTAAAAAGTAAGTACTATAGCAACATATATTCTAAGCGAGGTGAGGGTATAATAGTTGCTTGCATCACTGTTAACTAATTATAATGAAAAATATTTATTTGTGTACCTTTTGTATTCTTGTTCAAGCATCATCTTTTGAGTTTTGTCCTTTTATAACACTTCCGTATTTGTGTTTAAATATTTTCAGTAATATTATGTTTCAAGCGTAAAGAGCGAATGTTGATATGGAAACGATCTGTATTCTTGACTGTATCTGGGAAGAGAAAATAACAAATGAAAGCTAAAAGTAATAATTATGTATAATGAAAAAATAAATAAACGGAGAAATATTTATGTTGTTAATAAAATTATAATATTGAAGTTTTTATACGAACAATTTCTTTGTATTGATCTGATTGCTAATAAATTTATAAATTATAAAATTCAAGTTTTCAAACTTTTCCTGGATTCTGTAATGTGGTTAGGTGAATTCTGCATTGTTTACTAATTTAATTTGTGGGAATTGTAAAAATAGCTTAATATCGGATTAAAAAATACATACCACATATAAAACTGTAATACACTGACACATTCCGATGTGAATTTAGTATGTCCTATTGCATTTTTCAAAATTTTCTCATAAAGTGTAGATAAAATGTCACAACAAACGAAGAGAAATACTGCAATGAATGAACAAAAAAGCGAGCCGGCAGGAAATAATACGTTATTTGATGAGTTCAACATAATATCATTTTTCTCGTTTCTTTTCCTAAATCGTCGCTGTATCTACAAATTACAACAGCATCAAAAAGAGTAGCAACCAACAGCACAAATCGTCATCAGAAATTTTATTTCTAAAATGTTTCCTACTTAATAGACAACCCTCATTACGTAAATCTTGCAATAAAATTTAAAGATAAAATACTTCTTTCTTATGCAACCTATCTCACGTAATACTACAGCGCTATCTCTGGACTGGTGTACCACCTATTTCTCAATAGACAGAGTGAACACCCCCTGTTTTTTAACAAAACCATAGAGAAACAAGAAGCAAACAAATTAAACGTTTCATGAAAGTGACAGAAAATCATTTAAAATCGTATTTTAAGTAAGCATTACCTTTTTTGATTATGACTTTTATAAAGACTATAAGACGACGCCGTGGATATATAATCGAGCTGAAGAAGTAATTATGTATTTGTTCCAGTTGATGTAAAAAATATCAAAATAAAAAAAATGCTATCTAATCTAAACTATTGCATATATGATACTAAGTATTAAATATTCGCAAAATGCTTTTCTTGCGTCGTGCACTCGTGCAGCTCACGTTACGATGTATTTAGCCAGCGTACAGCGACATCCGGCATTTAGGTTCTCACTTCTAATCTGTGGGTTCTCACCTATTTTACAATTGACAGAGTGAACACCCCATGACAGTTGCGTACGTCAACGTCAGCTGTCAACGTATTGTTAGTGATTCATAATTATGAAAAGGGTTTTTCTATTCTGCTATAAACTGCAGCAATAGTTGGGTTATAATATTTTCTTTTATATTACATTTCAAAGTGGTGCCTGTGTTATAATGACAATTTTTATTATTGCCGATGAGATAGCAAAACCAAAACTTGTACTTTGTGGAAAAAAAAATTCATTAAATGTGTACCCCAACAACTGTAATGTGTCAGCCCGATTTGTAAAGTACTGTGCGAATTAATTATTAAGTTAATAACAAGATGGAATCATTAAGAAAATGGCTTTACAGACCGAAGGTAATAAACAATATCTCTTTGTTCTATTATAAGTTCTTGATAGTCAAGGTTTTATAATTAAACAAATAACTTTGTTCAAAACAAGTATCGTTGAATCATAAGGTAGAAAGTTACCGTTCAATCTTTTATTTTCGGATAATAATAATTGTATTACTGCAGAAAATATAAATAAACTATACCTACATATGAAACTGACTAGGTAGTAACTATGTATAATGTTTCAATATTATGAGTACTTAAGTACCTACTCCTGGTATCAGGACATGAATTCGATATCAATAATTATAATATAGCGAAATGAAATAAACAATAAATGCTTAAAATTGTCATTTTATTATAATTGTCAGTTACTCCGAAAGTTATGTTGTTACGCTTTCCAAAATTGCTAATAGACATGAAGAATATACCTAATAGTGTTGTTTTTAATTTTTTTGTTAATTCGAAAAAAAAAACAATGAAGTTATGATCATTGCTTCTGTTGCAAATCAAAAAAGATATTGATATGTACATATTAAATATGTGTTTTATATATAAATACATTACTAAAGTTGTATAATACAAATAGGAAGCTAAAAAAGGTTATTGTTATCCATTAAAACCGTCAAAATCTTTTTATAAAAGACAAAGTAATACATTGAAAGTATGTAGTGAACCTTGTGTTATCTGCCAATATTTACTATTATAATAACACATATGAGCATTAATAACAACGAAAATAAGTTCTTTGAACTTCTTAAAAGTTGAATAAAAATAATTAAACGAGAGAAATCTAAAAATAAAAACTACATACAAAAACAAAATGACAACTATTTTAAGCGTGTATTTTGACTTCCCTTGTTCTATTTACTGAAGCTATAAAAAAAGTTTACCGTTTTAAAGGCAGGAAGTTAAAAGAAATTGGATGGACATTTGTGTAAAAAGGGCAAATTTGAGCGACAATAATTAGTTTAGCTATCTATAGATGTTTATTAAAAAGAAGTAGATTACTAAAATTCATTTAAGGTATATGTATATACCCTTACGTACTTAAATGCGTTTAGTGCAGTTCTAATAAAATTTTTGTTTACTAATACAAATATCAAGCAAGGAAAATAATATATAGGCACATCCTTGGAATAATCAAATACGAGACATCTGTTGGCCTTTTAAGGTCATATTGATTTCAAGTCTGATTTCTTTCTAATATAAAATCCCTTTTTAAATACGTCACTTAATTGTACAACTAACTTGGAAATATGGGATTGTTGTGATTTTTATTATCGCTGTAAGAATCATTGAACATCCACTCTGCTGATAAAACTAACTAATGATGAGATGAACACATTGTACAAATAGAAGTTAGTGATGTAAATGATTTTTGTTGTATTTGGCCCTGAATGTACGAAAATGTATTAGCATATATGACTATGTATAAATATTAGTATGTATAGGTAGGTATATGGCAATTGCAAAACGTAAAACTCTGTCGATTACAAAGTATTTGCAGAACTATTTTATGGCTATATGCACACAAATGTGGGTCAAATATTATTTTTCATTTTGCTTCTACATACATACAATTAATGTTTCAAGCTTCAAATTTATTGTGGATATAAAAATCAGATAGCTTATCTAACTGCATCGGCCACCGTTTTTATTAGAAAGAATGTATATTAAAAAAATATTTGAAAGAGAAAAATAGAAAAGATGATGAAGAAAAGAAAGAAATTTCGATAAATTACTGACCTAGAACATAATGTTCTTTTTTCAAATTTTAAATAATTTTAGTAAATTAAAATAAAAAACTAAGAATAGAAACGTATTTTCTATAGGTACGCTTAACAATTATAAAAATAATAAATAAATAGTAGTAGGTGGCAGTTTGTATGAAATTACGTGCATTATTATAGCCTGGTGTATTATTTATTATATTTATGTTTTGATTTATTATATTTAACTATCTATATTTTATTTTTTTTTTCTTCTTAAAAGTAATATTAATTTATTCAGAATTGAAATGCTATTTAAACTGTTAATTAACGAGTTTCTAGAAAATACAAATGCACGTTTCAGCTGTTGTAAGAACTAGAACAATTATTGTTATAAATTTAATGTCACCATATATGTTGTAATGAATGCAGAAGATAATTTTTAATCGAAACTAATGTGTGTATATACTTAATTATAATACTGTGGCTATCCTTTTATAGGTTCACAATAACAAACTCTCTTGACATATTTTTTATTGTTTTCTTTTGTTTATTTCTTCTACTTCGCTTTACAATTTTCAATTACTAATTGAAGAGGATATGATATAGCATTTTCACTTAAATCAAAAAGAAACTAAGTAGTGCTGTAATATTTTCTATTGATACATGAACGTACTACAACATGAAAATATTTTATAGAAGTTGTTTTTTAATAACTGTTGTAATATTCGACATCATATGAGTGAAAGCAAAGCAGTATAACTTTCTTTAAACTTTCACCTTGACCTCATTTTAATATTTGTCACGCTTGGTTTCATTGAATTTGTTCAGTAAAATTTGGAAGCTAACACCACTGTTCAATTAATTTCATTCGTTATTAACAGTGTTTAAATTTAAAAAAAATTGATATAATACGTGTATAATATTACTTTTATATCTGTTTACGTATAACATAACAACGTATGTTTACACTGTAACTTTATTTAAAAAATATATTTATTCGAATCTATCGTGACTATTTTTAGATTGAGCCGTGTACAGTATTTTTACTTCACATACACATACATACACAAATACTTTACTTCATTTAGGCATATATTTTCATTTAATATTATGAACAATACATGCGTTAGAAAAGTATTTGTCGTAACTATATAATTCTTTACCTTTACATTCAAGCTGTATAATTACCTATAGTTTATTAGAATTAAAGGCATTTTTAGAAATGGGCTAGGCTTAATTTAACATTAATAAAATAATATTGCATGCAGTACGTACGAATACGTATATAAGTTTACAATGAATTTTTGTTTGAGGAGACCCTTGACCTTATGTATAAAATCGATAAAGTAATTAAGCAATTAATATACAGTGTATATTATACATATCTACATACATACAGAGTGGTTTTATTATTATAATAGTCTGCAAAATAAAAAATTATAAATGTAAAGCAAATGTTATACCTATGTTGAAAACATACAAAATACATTGATTGGTCTATTAGTTACGAAAAAAATATTACTGTAGTACGTAGGTGTAATAAAAACTATTTTACCTTTTAACGTCACTATTTCCTATGAAACATGAAACCGAAAGTCTATGTTAAGTTAACAAACGTTTGTTTTTCACTGGTCCTTCAAAATACTAGTTGGGTAATAAAAAAAATCCTTTATAAACAAACAACTAATTAATTTTATGAAATTGCTTGTATCGAGATTTATTATATAGAGAAAAAATGTTCATTTTGTCTTACACAACAGCTTATATAGTTTTTTAAATGTAAAAGCTGTAAACGTTATTTTTTTTTGTTACATTATGTCTAAATGAACTGTTATTAAATTTCCTCAAATGAGTTTCTCAAAGTTACATTAAAGTGTACCGATATATGCCTATCACAAATAGAAATAGAACTTGTATTTGAAAATTAAATTAGGTGTTATCATTATGTATGACATTCTCATAAGATATTACAGTTTCTTTGTGAAAAAAAAATACATGTTTCGTGTAATTTTTAATCTTCTTTACATATGCCTATCCAATGGTTAATATTTCATATAAAATTTACCGAAATAATATATAGTAAATCAAAATTTTAATTTCAGAAAGACGATACGTCCTTGTTGGCTCAATTTTTTTATGCTGACGATGATTTGAATATCATTACCAGCGAATTGGACAGCTTTGATGGACGCAAAGACCCCGAAAGATGCACCACTCTCGTCAATCAGTTACGACAAGCACAAGACAAAGTTTTAACCATCATCAACGCCATCATGGACGTACTCATTGGAGACGAACGTGCTGAGAGAGATTTTAGGGTTAAATTCCCTGAAGACGTGCTTCAAGACAATCTTGCCGGACAACTTTGGTTCGGTGCAGAGGTAAAAAAAGCATTGAGCAAGTATAAAAATATTTTTATGTATATTAACAAGTTTGGACCTCTTCTTTCAATTCATTAGCTATTAAATTAACTGGAAAATGGTTTTTAGTGTTTGGCAGCTGGATCGTCGATTATGAATAAAGAATCGGAAAGTGATGCCATGCGACCATTGGCAAAAGCATTGACTAAAAGTTTGGAAAATGTTAGAAATCTGTTACGAGAAACGTGCCTTCGTAGTAATACACCAAATGGTCCGTTGAAGCTTAACAGCAACGAATTGGTTACTGAAATGCTCATCGAAAGTCTTAAAATCTTTGATCGACTTTTTGCAGAATTTGAACTTTCTTATGTTAGCGCAATGGTGCCTGTCAAAAGTACACATGAATATGAACTACAAGAGCTAATAGGTCAGTTTTTGTATACTCAGTTCTAATCTAATGACATATATATATGTTGTTTCTTTGAAGGTGTCCTTTTTTCCGAAACATTGCAAAGGGCACTCCGAATGAAGCTTCTGTCTCAAGACAAGGTTGATGACTGCGACCCTGCATTGATGTTCACCATTCCTCGACTTGCCATCGTTAGTGGCCTTATAATCTTTCCTGACGACCCGTTATGTATCGACAGACCAATTGAAGAAATGAGCGAAATGTTTCGACCGTTTAGGACTTTATTACACAAAATTCGCGAACTGCTGTGGACCTTAGATAAAAAAGAGTTGTACATGTTAGAGAAACTTTTATGTGATAACGAACAAATTAGTGAACTGACTATTGCTGACGTTGAAGTGCAAAGTGACTATTTAGATAATTACGGAAATAGGTTTTATAACGAATATCCTTTATGCAAAGATATTCTGTCTAAGTTTTTCTTGAACGGAACCTCTAAAGAAGTTTCAACCACTGATCTTCAAGAATATGGTATGGTATTTTAAAATACAAAACCTTTTAAATTAACATCTTGCTTTGTCATCAAATGTTTTTTATACCTTTTACGTTTTAGTGCATAAAAATGGAATAACACCTGTAACCCTTGTAGATACCACTAGCGTTCATGAACCCAAACTGGAAGAAGTTTCTGCCTTTGAATTAAGATCATCCTCCGAAAGTCTAGAAGTTCCATCCACATCAGGTTATTTGATCGCTAATGCAATAGAGTCCAAAGATTTGCCTGTTCTCTCTCATACTCCTCCGCGCCTTTACCGGACAGAATCTCCATCAGACAAAGATTCGTTGGAAGTCATTTCTGAAGCGGCAGCCACACTTTCGTCCATTTTAAGTTATGAAGAGACCGAGAAGGAACGAGAAAAATCTGGACATTGCAAACCAGACAGACATCGTGCTCCAAAGACATTGAAAAATAAAATACTAGCTAGAACTAGTCTAGATTCTCCAAACGATTCAGGAATTTGCACAGAGAATACGAGCTTGGATAGATCTCCTAGTTTAGATCTTTGTGAAGATAAAAGTTGTGGATGTTCAAAGCATTCTCCAGTTCTTCAAATTCCTTGCCAGTGCACTTCCAAAATGGATAATCCAGAACTTGAATTTAAATCGAAAGAAAATGAATCGGGACAATTCGACTTTTCTCCCGGATGTAGCAATAAAGTAATTTCAGTCAGTGATAACGCATGGAATGTTAGTAATGACAATCCTGAGAATAGTAACAGCAGCTCTGATACATCCTCATTTAACAGTAATTGCGCAGATGATGAAGAAATTGCTTTGGCTCTACAGGCGGCTGAAATTGCTAGTATGAGGGAAATAAGGGCGAAATTCAGGTAAATAATTGACATTTACATAATGGAATCATAAATAAAATTTTAATTAATGTTTTTCTTAGTTCTAGTGAAGATTTAATCCATCGCCTTTTCGTATGCATTGCTGGAGTGGCAGATCAACTACAAACGAATTTTGCAAGTGATTTACGTAACATCTTAAAGGCCGTATTTCTTATAAATGCTTCTGATTCGACTATTACTAGTTCAACTTCGACCGATCATTCAGTAGAATATCATCCTAGCTCTAATGAAGTTATACAAACGGACGAATTCACTGTTGATCCCAATATCCTTGCCCAGGAAGCTCTGTTTGACAGCAATGTCTACTTTCACATAGAAGGAGAGGAGACTGAGGCAGATTACACCAATTTTCCCCGTCATCAAGAGGATCAGGAACTAATTAATGGAGTTCAGCAAATTGATATGAGTAACACCAACGAACAGCTTCCTGGTCCTCCTAATAATTTACACCATCAACAACAAAATATAGTACAGCACCAAGAATGTGAAAGACCACCTGTTTGGATACCCGATATTGAAGCTCCAAAGTGTATGAGTTGCGGTTTGACGTTCACTGTAGTGAAAAGAAGGCACCATTGTCGGAATTGTGGTAAAATTTTCTGTTCCAGATGTTCATCTAACAGTGTTCCGTTGCCAAAATTCGGACATTATAAGCCTGTTAGGGTATGCAATAAGTGTTTTATGTATAGTATAACCCATTTTACAATGTAAACTTCCGTTAAACGAAAAGTGAGATTTTGTACTTAATAAATAAGAAAAAGTTAGTTAGTTACAACCTTTTTGCGGGTAAAATTCTAAAAATTTCCTATAGAGCATTATATTGTAATTTAGATGGCGTAAAGGAAATTATTAACGAATTTATATAATGGTTCAATAATTTTGTAGTTTAATATCGAATCATATTAAACATTTTTTGCTATATGAATTAGATAGTTTGTAAAATTTACTTTTTCTTACTGTTTACTTTTACATTGGAACCCATTTTTTTTTTAAATTATATATGCCTACTAGTTATAAAAGGTAAACACATTTTAATGTAATTTTTTTTTACAAATTTTAACTTTTGACTTTCTAAATAAGCGTGACTATATACTAAAAAATTGACTCATTTAGTTACAGTTCTTTTGTTACCGTAGTTGACACCTATGTTGTAACAAGTTGAATCAGCAAAGAAATTTAATAGAATGTGCCAATTGCAGCAATTTTTGTAATTTTTGGCTTTGTGCGTGGGATAATCGCTGGCCAAATTAGATAAATACATAGCAGCTTCTTTCCTCTGCCAATTTGATCTCATCCATTGTGATAAAGCAGTATTTGTTGAGTATTCTGTTTCTTTTGAAATTTCAGTTTATTTCAATTGTACTTGAACAACCAGCGCCACACACACTATGAACTAATAACGAACCTTTTTATTTTTTAAAAAAAAAATTGTATCGTAATTTTGAAGTATTGTATTTCATAACTGTATGTTACAAATGTTTGGACATTGAGTCATTTTATGTCCTGGTATTGTATTTTGCTTTGTATTTTGCTCAGTCTTATTATTATCTATGATAATCCTATACAATACTTCCGTAGTGATAATTCTATTTAGTTTTTGTTGTTATATATAAAAAAAGATACTTTTATAAGGACAAAAGGTAATGGATTTGGTTAATGAAAACATAAAACTTCGTGAGTACAAATGAGAAGAGTGGATACTAGTTCTGTTACCTTTAGTTCACAGTTTATGTACTGAAACTTGTTGTGATAATTATCTTACAGTAAGGGTTTGGGAATTCTAACTTATGAATAAAATAAAGCCTTTTCAAATTTTTGTTTTATTTGGATTTGCGACTTGAATATTAAAAGGTAAACATGATTTTTTAAAAATATTTGTAATAAGGTAAGTACCCATATAATAAAAGTATATTACTGTAATTTCTGCCAAAAAAATCAAGAACTGGGTGTTTACATTGAGGTAAAAAGTAAATTCTAATTTTGACTTTCTTAGTATACTCTATTCGTTTAATCTTATAAATGAATAATTAATTTGTATTATATGAATAATTCTTAATAAAAAAGTAATAGCAACATTTACAGCTTTGTATAAGTAATTAGTAAATTAAATAGTTCATTTTAGTAGTAGAACCATATAATATAAAAGTTCCTGATTAATTAAATTGATCAAACGGAAGTTATTTCCCTAGGTAACCGTTACTGTACAATTAGTGGTTAACGTTGTCAATTTTGGTTGTCGGTTTTGTTATTTGGTGTCATATATTTATTGTAACTATTAGCATAAATACGTCCTTTTTTGAATTCATCTTGAAATATGGACGCATTCGACGATAATGATGCAGAAGAAGCTGAGGAAGAAGAGGAAGAGGAAGAAGAACTCGATCCAAATAATCCAGACCATTTATATATTATTATAGAAAGAAGTATTAATCAGGTAAAGGAATATTAATTAGTTTACAGAAAGCAAGTATTAATTTTTGTAAAAACAGACATCCATCCTCCAACGTTAATGTAGTTGGCAAATTTTAAAGTAGTTCTCAGAAACATCCTTAAAAAATAATTATTATATGCTGCTTGACAGTTGTCCTATATTTTAGATTTTGGGTGAAATCGAGGCAAATCCTGATATAAGCCACTATGCTGAGGAGATCAACAAGGCGTATGAATTCCTTTATAGAACGTATACGAGCGAGAAAAATCTCCAAAGTAAAGTCGAAGAAATGACCGAAGAGCTGACAGCAACCAACGAAAAGCTCGAAGTAGCTTTACACATTACCGAAACTGACACTGTAACTATTGCGGAATTAACCGAAGAACTGGAAAAGACCTGGAAACTTGCCGATAATGCCCATTTAAGAGAACAAATGGCTCAAGAAATAATTGATAATTTAAGAAAGGAAATTGCTGCCTTAAATGCAGAACTTGATTTCAAAAATAAAATGGGCGGAGAAGAAGACGAGTAAGATAAATATAAAATCAGCTACCTTTGAATTAAAAACATGTTTTACTTTTAATGCCATTATTTTTAAACAGAGCTGCCGCTGAAACAGCAAAAACCCAAGAAAGTCTCGTAAGAGATAAAGAGCGTCTTCTAACAGAAATAGATAAAATGAATCAGAAACTAACCAATGCTTTAGCGTATCAAGAAGACCTAGAACGAAGAGCTTCCACTCAAGATTTACAAATTGAGAGTTTAACTTCGGAGCTAAATGCAAGTTTACCTTTCATTTCCAAAATAATTATAATATAAAATTTATATTAAAATAAAATTTAAATTATTATTCTTGCATCTCAATAGAATCGCGATGAAACAATAAAAAAGAAAACCGAAAACGAAGAGAACTTAAAAGCACAGGCAAATGAACAAGCGAAGGTGATGGAGGAAAAGGAGAGGGAAATTCAAGACTTTATTCGTAAAGTGGATAAGGCTAATAAGCAGCGTGATGCTACCGATAATTTATTAAGGGAAACAAGACTGAGATCTGATAAGCTAATGAGAGAAAACGAGACACTGAATGCTAAACACGAAAAACTTCAAGACGATTATAATGCAGTTTTAGAGGCTAATACCGAAATGAAAAATGTAACGCAAAAAAAGAACTTAGAACTTAAGGTAAGCATTATTGTAATGAGTTTCGTGAGAAATAAATAATAAAATGTATGGCAGTTTTATTTTTAAATGTTTCAAGAAATAAAATTTACAACAATATGAGTATTTCTAATCATTAATAAGTAATTAATTCACTATAGTTAAAAGAAGATGAATGTAGATTTTTAAGAAAAGACTTGGGAAAAATGACAAAGCTAAAGGAAGTAGGAGAGCGAAAATTAATAAAAATGGAAGAAGGAAAAGCTGACATGATAGAGGGACGAAACCAGTTAAGACAAGTTATAGCAGATATGGAAAAAGACGTCGAAAAATATAAAAAGCAATCAGATACTGACAAAAGAATTATAGAAGAACAAAATAGGGAAAAAGATGTACTAAGCAAAAATTTACTACGTTTGCAAGGTATCTTTAAACCTACAAATTTTATTAATGAACAAATAATTTGGTAATTCTTTTTTTGCGATAAAATTTTAAAAAAAATAATAATAGTTTTCTTGTTTTTAAAGAAATAATAATTAATTTTATATTGATTAGCTACATCCCGTGATCACATTAAACTCATTAAAATTCAACAACAAATTAGAAAAAAAATAGAAAAGGAAATGGACGATTATATAAGAGAAATTGGCAAACAGGCAAAAGAGAAAACTGCTCTTGAAAAAGAAAGGGACAGATTAGTGGAAGAAGGTATTGACTTGAGTAGAAAAATAGAAGAGACAATGGACGAAGTCAAAATAAAAAAAGTAATTAAAACGTTTACAAATAGAATAATATTAACAATGTTTAGGAGTTTTTTTCAATGGATTGTAATTCAATTTATTGGCTTATATGTTTTGTTTATTAGGCGGAAATATTTGGACTGAAAAAAATGATTACGGAAATAGAAGCAAAACTAAGAATGCAGCAGAATCTTTTTGAAGCCATAAGGGCTGAAAGAAATCAATTCCAAAAAGCATTGCAAGAATCCATGGCAGAAGCGGGAGAACTTAGAGGAAAACTGAAAATTTCAGTACATCAGACTGAACAGCTCAAAGAAGACGCATCAATGAAAGAACACGATGTTATTAAAATAGAAAACTCACTAAAGAAGTTGCTGAAAGAAAAAGAAAATTTAAAGTGAGTATTCTTTTTAAAAAATGTTGCTATTTGTCAATGAAAAATTACATTGCATTAATAGCCAGCTTGTAACTGTAAATATCTTAACGGTAAGATATTAAAAACAAAACTTGAAAATTATAGATTTCAACTTTAATATATTTTAGAATTGAAATAAACAATCATTTAGATAAGATTAAGGACCTCAAGGGCGAAATAAGTGAAATGGCAGAAGAAGAAAAAAGACTTCATAAAGTCATTATGGTAATACAATATTCCTAAAAATGTTTAAAGTTTAGTAAAAATCTTGTTTGTAATTTTAAGGAAAACGAAAGAACTATTAAACAACAAGTAAAAGATTTAGAAAATTTAATGAAAGAAAGGGACATATTAGGGTCGCAACTTGTGAGAAGAAATGATGAACTGGCACTATTGTATGAGAAAATAAAAATTTTACAAACAACCCTGTATAGAGGTAATTCATCGTCAGTTGTAAATAAAAAATTTAAAAGAAAATATAAAAAATACCTACTTATCAGAAAATTCAACAAATTTATTGAATTTTCGAAAACTTGTATTTCATTTTCTTTATTTAATTATTTACCAATAAATGAATGTATGATCAGTTTAAGAGTTATACGGAATAAGAACTTAATACTTTTAACAGGAGAAGCTCAATACGAACAAAGAGTGGATGATATTCGCCTATTAAAAGTGGAAATTAAGAGATTAAGACAAGAGAAAAAACTTTTATCTGTATCCGTAAACAACATTTCCGATCTTCGAAAAGAGGTGATTAATTTGGAAAAAGATCTCACCAAGGAAAGATTAAAAGTACGTGCTTTGGAACAAGAAATTCAAACGCCCTTAAATATTCATCGATGGCGCAAATTGGAAGGATCTGATCCAGACGCTCTGGAACTTATCCAAAAAGTACAAATTTTGCAAAAGTATGTCGTTACATAAAAGTAAATGTTTACTTTTTTTAAATTTATATATGTTTGTATATATTATAGACGTGTTATCAATATTACTTCAGAATCAATCGAACGTGAAAGGAATTTAACAGAAATTGAATCATTGTATACAAGTCTAAAACGGATGGTTGAGAAACAACCTGGTCCAGAAATACAAACTGAACTAGTAAAAACACAAAAAGCACTCGTCTCGAGATCTAATAAAATGAAGGTAATGTGAAATAAAAACATAAAACTAAAAAGAATAACAACTGATAATACTTTTAACTGGTTGATTAAGTCGCGCTAGAACAATTAATGTAATTATTTTTGAGCAAATTTATGGAATATATCATATTTCATTGATTGTCCATTAAGTTTTAAGCCCTTTCAATCAGTTTCGTGGTAATCTGTTTAACTAAACATAGTTTATAAACTATATAGTTTATAACTATCAATAAATTGCTATTTTTTACATTTGTGGATTGTTTTGTAATAAAAGGTTTTTGCAGTGTTTATTGTCAGAATTGAATATGACAGAGCAAAATGCTTTACAATATAAACAGGAAATGGAAAAACTCAAGGATGAAATCAAAGAACTTCGAAAAAAATATTTATGGGAGAAGAAATCGCGCCGAAAACTATGCGAATTTTTAGCAACGATTGATAAGCCTAGCAAAGATACAAACCACAAACAAGGAGGCCGAAATCAAACGAATCAAACAAAATTTGCCGGTGGCGGTTTCAGAATGTCGATAGACAGTGTAACCAAATAAACAGTAGAAAATAAATGGTGTTTTTTCGTTATCTGTGTTTCAATTTGTGTAATTTGCGCTAGAGAATAGTTAAAGTTTACATTATCGTTAAGTGTAATCTGAAAATAAGTGTAATTTTAAAGTTTCTCGTCAAGAAATTAACAAATTTAGGTTAATATGTCAAAGGTATTGGAGGTTTGTGTAGACAGCTTTGAATCAGCAGTTACCGCTCTTGGAGCTGGCGCAGGTCGATTAGAATTGTGTAGCTCACTCATAGAGGGCGGACTTACACCAACTCCCGGTCTTTTAATTCAAATTCAAAATGTAAATTCCGCCAAAGTCCCCGTATACTGTATGTTGCGGTGCCGACCTGGGAATTTTATTTATTCCCAGGAAGAAATCGAAATTATGGTTGAAGATGCAAAGATTTTAAAGCAACGCGGCGCAGATGGGTTTGTTTTTGGGGCACTTTTGCCAAATGGAGATGTTGATATGAAAAAATGCCGAGAAATAATTAAAGCCTGCTTCCCCCTGTCTGTAACATTTCACAGAGCGTTCGATTTTTGTAGGAGGCCCACAATAGAAGTTGAAGTTGTCATTGATTTGGGATTTACACGTCTATTAACCAGTGGTCAACAGAGGAATGCCCAGCAGGGGGTGAAGTTGATCAAAAAACTTATTGATCAAGTGGGAAATAGACTTATAATTATTCCCGGTGGTGGAATTACGAAAGATAATTTGAAATTTGTTATCGAGAATACCGAAGCTACTGAGTATCATGGATCATTCAAAGTTGAGAAGAAGGAAGAAGAAGGGGTCGAAAATAAAGAAAGCGAAGTTGTCCTGGGTCAAAAAAATGTTCCCCGTTACGTAACTGATCATCAACTGGTCGCGGAAGCTCTTCAAATACTTAGATCAGATTAAATGACATATTTTCTTTATAAAAAAAAAATGTACTTTCCAGAATTGCTAATTTTCTTCTTATATTTTTCTATTAGAATGGACTGATATCATTTAAGACTTCATTAAACTTTTTAAATATTTCATATGTATTGCATGATCTTCATTAGTGTATACTTAAGCATATAATTGAAATCAATTCAGTTTAAACATTGTTAATAGTTTTATGTTTATTAATTCAACAATTACTGTACAACCTATAAATAATATTGTACGTTCATCTCACAATCAGTTTAATTTTCTGTAGATATACGTATACATCGATTTGAAAAATTAACTGTTTTGATCGAATTTTGAAAATGTTTAATGTAATAATTCAACTGTGAAACGCTTAGTATATAAATGTATTTTATTCTATAAATGTGATCTATTTTTGGAAAAGGAAATTTGATGAGTTGAATAAGGGAGAAATCCATATCTGTTGATACTCATCGTGTATGTTGATTAATAAATAAATAAATAACAAACTAAACTACAGACTTAAATGATTTTCCCACGATAATTTTATTTTATTTTTCATTTGAATGAGAATAAGGGTGTTTAAATACTGCTAAAAATTTTCAGAGTTATGTTTATGAATGTACAAAAACATGTTATTCAAAAAACGAAAATTCTGCTGTGTTCATAATTAAGCAATTGCGCTTCTTTTATTGCAATTATGGGTTAACTGTGTAGTAATAAATAGCAACATTTACAACATCTAGTTCTAGTCTAAATGAGCAACCGTTATTTTGTAATGTTTAACGAATTCATATATAGTAACGGTGTTGCTTTAGTTTATAGTTTCATTGTAAAATTTTTACATACAGTCGGTTAAAAATAAATTTGGATATAGGAACAGTATTTACTAAACTTTAATATTTTAAAACGTTGAATGTTAAAATAAAAAAAATTTGTGTAAGCCCAATTGTTTTTAGAACGCCATTACATAATACTGACGTGGTTATATGTCAAGTTATCATTCTTGTTAAGTGATTAAAGACAAAGCAATTTAAATAAGTATAAAGGGCAGGTATGCTAAAAATGATGATACCTATAAAAGAATCATTTAAAATAAGTCCTGTCTTCATAAATAATTTCTAAAATAAGTGTTTCATTTTTAATTTAAAAATAGATAATCAAAAACTTAAACAGTTAATTTTACAATTAATCTAACCGTTACATTATTAATTTTAGTGTAGTATATTCTTGTAAGTATATTTTGAAAATTTAATTTAAATAACTAGTCAGTACTTTCATAAAAAATTCTATAATTTTCATAAAACCAACACCAAATGAATAGCGGGGAAATCCAAAAATAGCGTTACCATTTGCTACACCATCTACCTTCTTTAAAAACATCTATCAAAGAATTTTACGAACCAAATGTAAATTGATTAAAAAATTTTTAATCACATATAATAATGTACTGTAGAGAGTAGAGAAATCAATACTGCATGTTAATTAGTTAATTATATTAATGTCTAAATTAACGGAAAAAACAAGATCCACGTATGGAAATTATAAACAAGTAGCGAAATTATACAGGAAAAATAAAACATTTGATTGTAACAGAAATAACATTGAATACTAATTAGTAATTTGCTAATGTTCTGTTAAAATAAAAGTTTGAAGTTTTCAATATTGTTTGAAATGTTTACAAATTTTACAAAAATTCCATGGAGTTTTTTTAACCGGATGTATATTCTTAATGAAAAATTTTGCCTTTAAAAACTCTAATACTAATTAACAGTTGTTATTTTAATTACATCAGGAACTTTTTCAAAAGTACTTGTACAGCCTGTAAGTGGCCAAAAACTTGTACTAAACAAAAAAATATGTTGACCGTATGTCGTCATAACTGTACAACAACAACAACATTTGACACCAATGTTGTATTTTTTTGTAACTTTTCCGCATAACAAGTCGAGATGGTAATTTTCAGGTTTTTTTAATTATCGTTTATTTGAAGGCCACATCTTAATTAGTTTAAACATTCTTTTATACCTAAAATCTTGTATTTTAAATGCTGAAATAAATAAATGTAACTGAAAATGATTATATAGAAAATTTTGATTTTTTTTAATTATTCAAATATATTACAATGTAACTTTTATTCAATGAAAATATCAATATTTAATTTGTAAAGGTTATTTTATATTTAAAAAATATATTTATAAACGAAGAACGTAATGTTCTCGACCCGACAAAAATATTTTTATAACTGAGATAACTGTCCCGTCTGAAAATAAAATATCCGAGTAGTACCTACAAAATATTTATATTTTGAAATATAAATATTAATATAAATATGGAATCAACAGAAACAACTACTCCTAGGGCTAATACCCTTACCGGCATTGATTTACACTGTTGATTCCGATGGATTCTTAGACGAATATAAAACACATTCAAAAAAGAAGAAATTAAAATCCTTATTCGTCTAAATATTAAGATCAAAGATCTCACATTTGGAACGCGTCCTACCAAGTAGGCACAACGAACCGAAAGCCATATCCCACGACCGGTTTCGACAGTGTAATTCAATGCCGGTAAGGGTATTAGCCCTCGAAGTAGTTGTTGCTGTTGATTCCATATTTATATTAATATTTGTATTTATAATATAGCATGTAAAGACCTTTCTGCCAGCGCCCACCTGATCAGACCCGATAGATCAAAACCGGTCGTGGGGTATGGCTTTCGGTTCGTTCTGCCTACTTGGTAGGACGCGTTTCAAATGTGAGATCTTCGATCTTAATATTTAGACGAAAAAGGATTTTAATTCCTTATTTTTTGGATATGTTATATCTTCGTTTAAGAATCCATCGGAATCAACAGTGTAATTTAATGCCGGTAGGGGTAATAGCCCTCGGAGTAGTTGTTGCTGTTGATTCCATATTTATATTAATAATATAGCCTGTAAAGGCGTTTCTGCCAGCGCCCACTTGACGAGACCCGATAGGTCGAAACCGGTCGTGGGATATGGCTTTCGGTTCGTTGTGCCTACTTGGTAGGACGCGTTCAAAATTTGAGATATTTGATCTTAATATTTAGACGAATAAGGATTTCAATTCCTTCTTTTTTGAATATTTATATTTCGATTTATTTTTCATCTTCAAATACGGAGAGTTCAAAAATTCAAGAAATAGTGTTGGGTGTAATAAGCAACAAAGAAGAGGCCCTAAAGGTCTATTTATATAAAACACTTTCCTTTGTGTAATGCGATTTTTTGAGTCTTTCATAGTTCAGTTTTGTTTTATTTGTTTCATTTAACTGAGATTTCGTCTTACGTTTGATAATTATGATACATAAAAATAAATTTCTAATTATAAGATCACATTCTCTTTCAGACAAACAGATGTATTATTTAGTTAGAAGTTAGAAAGTTACGGGCTCCTTAAAATGATCTGTTCGTTCATCTTTCACTTTATTTCGTTTTTTTAATTTCTTTATTTTATAGCCATAAAGCAGGTTTTTTTTTATATCGAGATGGCTGAAATTTTGTTGTAATACATATTCACATAATACGAATAACTTTGGTAGAAAGCGTGATATGAAATTATCGTAATCATATAGGTAGCATAAATTCAATACACAGCATGTCTCAAAATCTTCTAATTTATTTTTCCATTTCGTCACAAAACTAACACTACAAAATTATAACATACACTCATTAGTGTAAAACAAAGCAATTAACCTTGTTGTAAACTATTGTACCTCCATATTTTTTTGCAAGAAGGATGTTATATATGTTGTATTTTGTAAATTAGGTAATAAGTATATTTATGAAATAATAAGTTTAAGGGTAATTTATTTATTTACAAGATATCAACACCTAACCACCGTTACCTTAAGTTTACAAACATTTTAATTGACATAACTGAATACCTCCACTCAAAAAACATATTACAGCGTTTTAAATGATTTGAAACAAATGTCGTTAACCAAAATATGACTTTTACTGTAATAAAACGTTGATGTGGCAGTAAGTCGCCATCTACCTTCTATTGCTGCTATTACCGTATTTCATAACTGCCACATCAACGTTTTATTTAAATCCGCTTTACACCGAGCTCCAGCGACTTGGTCAGTAATTTATCGAATCTGCCTATGGCGTGCTGATGAAAACTAATAAGATCGAAATCGCGATCCGCGTCTTGTAGCTTCGATAAATTACTTGACCAAGAACTTAATTTTGTTCTGTAATATTTTATGATTTGACCATATCAAACATGGACCAGAATTTAAACAAATTTATGCAAATACAACATTAATGAAAATGTTTAATTAGAATAAAATACTTGGGATAAGTTTCAGAAAAGAATTTATTGATAAATTTGACGCGTTTAGGTCCTTTTGTGAGCATTTTACGTGAGATAAAAAGAAAAAACAACCAAAAGACTTGCTATTTCCCAGATATATTTTGTCCCTGAATTAGAATCTACTTTTACAGTTGCCTCAGATTATTATTATATATAATACATCTTAATTTAAAAATTCGAACGGTGTTAGTTTGGTTTTAAAACTAGGATTTCTCGAAATGTCAAAGTGCTAAAGTTTTTCTGGGACTACCATCGAAAAATAAATCTGAAATGGCTACTTTATTCTCTACTCTCGAAAACGAGCGCATTACTGTGGCGAGTTGAAAACAGAGAACAACACCGAAAGAAATAAATTTCTATGAATTTTTCAAAGGCGAACTCAAATCTAGCTCAAGAATTGCCCTAAAATATTGAAATTTCAAGACATCTTAATTTCAAATCAAAAAAAGCTAAATTAGGAACATTTGGATTTTGCGACAAAAGATATCTTGCAAATAGTTACCCTCTTGGTTGTTTTGTCATTTTATTTGAAGTTTTAATCCTCTCAAAAAGTCCAAAAATTGCACTTCTCGAGTTTTGGGGTTAAGACTTCTTAAAATTCTGACGTGCAGAGGCAATTCTAAGGCTGTAACTGGTGGTATAATTTTGAGACATACTGTACATGTTGCTCATGTTTGGATAAATGGTAGAAAGTGATGATCAGTATTGGTCCTTAGCAAAGTATCTACGGAGTAAATACACTTCTTGGTCTTTATACTTTCGACCTTCGTAGTCGATTTGTTTGTTCTCTTACATGGATGTGTAAATGTGTGTATATTCACCTACTTGACCCTGTAAAAGTGAAACTAAATTCCTAATAAGTCGTCGCGAGTTATCAAACGATTCGTACAGAGCCTGCCTCGTATCCTGGGCAATGTTTGTAACTTCCACAGCGTCAGTGGATTAGGAAATTCACATTAAGTAACAGCGGTCAAACATTTAAAGAATACAAACGTCCAAGATATGTACGTAGAATGTAGGTACAATAATGTTCCTTAACAATAAATATATAATGTTAAACGTATGTATGTAACTTTGCAATGTTCCATTTCAACCGTTTGGTCGAATTCATTACAGCATTCGGACGTAATTTGAATACAAATAGGAACAAATGCGGTTTGTAGAGTAAGACTTCTAGGCAATTATGATTATAAAAGCAAAAGTAAACGATCAATATTGGCTCGATTTATATGGAGAGGCATAGCAATATGAAACAAAGTAGATATGAAATCACGTTTTAGTTATTTTAATTATCTAATAAGTAGGTTCAATTAACAGCATTTAATTTTGTAACTAGCTTAAATCATTTTGAAAACTATTAGGTAAGGAAAACCATTACTACATCTACATGTAGAAACTTTGCAAAATCGCAAGAACATAATGAACTTATTCTTTCAATTTATTTATTATATTTTAAAAGGATAAACATATATTACAAAATAAAAAAAAAATTACGAGTATATAGTGTAGAATCAAAGCTAGAATAGGGGTAAATGGGTTTATTTAGTAAATTAACACCAACGTTTGAATATTGACTTCAAAACCTACCTTGTAGAGACTTTGCACCAAAAGGCGGACCTGACGCTGGCTTTGGTTATTTTATTAACATTAACGTTACTTATAAATACGAGGCATGTTTTTTTTAAGTAAGTACCGTTTTGAAATTAATAAAAAACGTGCCAAGATATCTTAATAATTTCATTTTTACATGAAAGCCTGTACCTTAATCTACTTTTCTACATAATTCCCTTCAATATTGAGGCACTTGTCATAATGGTAATAATGGTATCAGCGGTGGGGTACTTGTAAAACATGATTAATAGGTTGAATAAACGATACGGCGTTAAATGTTTTAGTAAATTTATTAAAGATTTCTCTTACAATATTGTTTCGGTCTCTCGACCATTCTCAAAGAGTATCTATTCGAAACTAAATTAAAAATCAAAAATGTGTATTCTTATAAGTAACGTTGGGGAAGGGTAAATTAGTGGGGGAGTTTTACTTATTTTAAAAAAGGAAAAAAGAAAAATTTTATATTATCGCTTTAAATATAGAACTACGGTATTCTTCAATCTGTTCATTAGTGATGTTTTTGTTTTTGGCTTTTTCAATTTCGAGTTTTTCTAATAAATCTAGTTTTTTACTTTTATTTAGACAGTGTAAAATATTAAAATTTTCTTCAATAAATGAATGGGAATGGGAAATACAATGTTGTGAAAATCCGGTTGAGTTTTTGTTGTCTTCTATGAATTTTTTATGTTCTACCTGTTTGTCCTATATATATAACGTTACAGTTGTTACAATTTAATTGGTATACTCCTGATTTTTGAAATTTGTTGTTAATTTTTAATTTATTATTAACTAGTAATTTTCCTAGGTTAGTTTTGTTTGTACATGTTGTGTGAAAATCAAGCTTTTTAAATCTATGACACAATTTTGAACTTAAATTATTGATATAATTAATCCCTACCCATGTACAGTCTTTGTTTATATTGCTTTTACAGTATATGTTTTTTAAAATCATTTGTTTATGTTTTTTGTGTATAATTTTATCTACTATTGTTGTTTGGTATCCGTTATTAATTGCAATAGTTTTGATTAAATTGACTTCTTTTTGGAAATTGTCTTTGTTAAGAGATTAATTAACAAGCCTATGAATCATACTGTTAAAAGATGATATTTTTATATTGGGGTTTTGATTAGAATTAGACGGCAAAAGGTGTTTTTTTCTGTAGATATTAAAGTCAAGTTTATTTTCGGAATTAATGGAAATTTGTAAATCAAGGAAGTTTAGAGATTTATTGTTTTCTATTTCTGCGGTAAACTGTATATTTTTGTTAAGTGTGTTTAGTAATTTCATGAAATTCCCTAATTGTCTGTCCAGATGCAGAAGATATCGTCAACGTAGCGACTCCATTTAAATATGTTGTCCGTCAGGTGATTTTGTTTATTGAAAAGGTTTTCTTCAAGATGGTTCATATAAAGTTCTGATAGTAAGGGTGAGAGAGGCGACCCCATGGGGAGGCCGTCGTTTTGTAGGTAGAATTTATTATTAAAGGAAAAATAACTCTGTCAAGGCATATATCTATTAAGCTACACCAATTTATTTTTTCATCTATTGTTTCTAATGATTGTTTTATAATATTCCTAAGATCTATTAGCAGTACTGAGGTAAAAAGGTTTGTTACGTCAAAAGATACTAACATGCTATTTAGAGGTAAAATTATGTTTTTAACTTGGTCAATGAAACCATAAGAGTTTTTAACTGAATATTTGGGTGAAAAATTTAGAATGGTTGGTAAGTCTTGGCTGAGTTTTTTGCATAATTTATAAGTTGGAGCGTTTATATAGGATACGACGGGTCTCAATGGGTATGCTCTCTTTATGAGTTTTTGGCAAACCATATAAATCGGGTGCTTGAGGATTCATATTTAGTAGCTTGTATTTGAGGTTGGCGGGGATAATATTGCTGCATGTGTCTAAAACATCTTTTAGTTTTTTCTGAAAATTATTAGTTGGATCAGATGTTAGAAGTTTAAAATTATTGTTATCAAAAAGGGTTTCTGTTTTCTGAATATATTCGGGTTTGGTCATAATAACTATTGTGTGTGACTTATCTGCTTTGCTTAAAATTAGATCATTCTGTTGTAATTTAGTTTTGATATTTTTAATTAGTTTGTGTTTGTTTTAATGTTTATTTTATTTTCTTTTATTATTTTTGCACAGTGATATTTTTCAGCTTCAATGTCTAATTTATCAATATGGTTGTTTTCAAGTCTATTTAAAATTGATTCTACATTTACAGCTAAATTATCTAAATCCTTTTGTTTATAAATTTGCGGATTATATTTAAGACCTTTTTCTAGCAGTTCGTGTTCTTTACTATTAAAGATTACATCAGTTAAATTAATCAATCTTGGGTAAAATTTAATATCATTGTAATTCAATGCCGGTAGGGGTATTAGCCCTCGGAGTAGTTGTTTTTGTTGAATCCATATTTATATTTATATTCTTATATTTATCATTAACTAAGGTTACATCATCAGGTATAAATGTAGTGTAATATTGTCTCTTCTGGAATGCCATTTTTTAATTTCAAGGTTCTGCCAAAATTTGTATGCTTCTAAGATTGCTTTCTTCTCTTGCTGGCTATGATGGTTACACTTAATTTTCATGAATTTAGGGTGCACTTTTTCTTTTAAACATTGTTTGTTAAACCATATATGATTTGAGCACTTTTTAATTTTTAACGAAGTTTTCCTATAGAATACCGTTAGTTGAGCTGCACTTGCACTTTTTATGGTAATAATGGTATCAGCGGTGGGGTACTTGTAAAACATGATTAATAGGTTGAATAAACGATACGGCGTTAAATGTTTTACTAAATTTATTAAAGATTTCTCTTACAATATTGTTTCGGTCTCTCGACCATTCTCAAAGATCTATTCGAAACTAAATTAAAAATCGAGAGACCGAAACAATATTGTAGGAGAAATCTTTAATAAATTTAGTAAAACATTTAACGTCGTATCGTTTATTCAACCTACTTGTCATAATGTTTGACCACTGACCAGTTTTTGAATACTCTTCTCATAGAACTCTGCCGCCTGACTTGTTAACTGTTAACCAACAAATGGTAGTCAATGGCCGCCAGATCAGGGCTGTACGGAGGATGATCTACAGTTTCCCAGTGAAAAGATGTGATGAGATCATTGGTCCGATTAGCCACATGCGGACGAGCATTGATACGCAACAAAACGATGTTCTTGCTCAACTTGCCACGTCTTTTTTTCTGGATTGCACCGCGCAGATTCCTTACCATTCCATCACTCATAATGTTTTGTCTGTAAACTGCACAGATCTCATGATTATCGGAGGCATCTTAAACACTCAGTAAACAACGAAAACAAGGGCGAAACAGACTGTAATGGCGTCAGTGCGTAGGTGAGAGATGTAGGTAATCAGTGCGCATGCGCGGTACGCTGACCGCAGCACTGCGCCGACAGAATTTCAAAACGGTACTTACTTAAAAAACATGCCTCGTGTATACTTATAGAGACGAAAAAACTGAAATTGATTATTAATTACACAGGTCATCGTCGATCAAGAAGAAGACCAGATATGTCATTTCCGATGTACTTCGCAACATTGTCTGGACTGGCCACAGCACTTCTGGATTTCGAGATATCCTAACCACAGATTCCAACAAATTCAAGTTTTGATCTTTTTGTGAATATCACAGGAGATTTTCGAGGTACCTTTTGTGGCTGAATAACCCCAGTAAACTCAGATTTTGATATACCTAATCTTAAAATTTCATTGATGCTGACCTGGCTTATTTGGATTTGATACTAGAATTCCTTGAAATTGCAAAGTGCTAAGGCTTTTCTGGGGCTACATTTGAGTAATAATTTTCGATTTATTTTTCAAAGGTGAACTCGAATATGGTTTCAGAATCCAGAATTGCCTAAAATATTGAAATTTAAAAATATCCTAATCTCAAATCCAAAAATCCAAATTAATAACATTTGAATTTTGGAGATATTTCGATATATCAAAGCTATATTCTAATTTACCTCGGAAATGGCTACCTTCTTGGTTGTTTGGTTCTTTTATTTCAGGTTTTAGTCCTCTCAAAAAATATTTTTTAGGATTTGGGGTCAGGATTTCTTCAAATCCTGACGTGCTGAAGCAATTCTGACGATATATTAGCGTCATAGCTACTATATAACTGCCCTTTTATTTTTTCTGTTCAATATTCCAAAACAGAACATATTTATTTATTTATAAAATTTTGTTTCTAGTGATCGGTATTTGTTCTTTTTTTTTAATTCTATTTGGTTGGAGTTACACAATTGTTTTTTAATAATCAATATGATTCAAAAATAGTTTTAAGTAAAAATTGAGTGATTTCTATATCTATTGCTTTCCAAAAACTGAAATATTTAAGGAATATTTCTGTAACTATGGTTAAAAAAAGAATAAACTATTCTTCGTGATTTTAATATATGTCAGGTGTTATGGAAAAGGTAATTTTGGTTCCATAATTTATATCATTACTTCTGCATTTAGTATTAAAACTAAGCGATTTATAATCAACAAAATTATAAAGCTTTCTAAAAGAAATTCAGAAATATGTATTAATGATAACTATTAATTATTAAAAATTAATTTAATTATTACGAAATTAGGATGCGCTTTCTTTTTCATAACGAGGCACAATCAAAATGTTAACTCTGTTTAAAGCAAAGATAATACGTTCTTATTATTGTTTGTTTGTTAATTATGTCATAATTAATAAAAACTAACATTTTAGGATTATATCTAAATATCCAATAACCTCAATTTTGAGCCACACCATTTGAAGGAGATTTACTACAACGAATGATGTAAAATATTGTATAGTTACTGCTCCATCTTTTCTTTGTCATTCTGTAATACTCTTCACCACAATTATCTGTTTTTGTACCTTGTATTCACACCCTACAATTTAGGACCTACAGCTGCCTACAACCGGTGCACTCGAATTCTTCCCCAAGAGGTAATTAGCGCTTATCAGCAACACGAATTCGTCCCCGTTCGAAAAGCAATCCTTTCTTAATTATACACGAATTGGATCCCATGGTTTACGCGCTATTACCCATAAAAAGATGACAGCGTTGCCATATCTGAATTTAATTTTATTCGGTCCACCCTAACATTTTTCAATTCTTTGAAGTTCTGAAAGATTCTTAGAAAGATAATTTTATAAAATAAACTGCATTTACTTAAAAATGTTGTTAGAAGTTTAACAAAAATAAAGTTATTTATACATTTGTTGTTGTTGTTTCAGGAAGGGGTTTACGGTAGAGTTTGGGGATGCAAAAAATAAATATAAATACATTAAATATTGCTTAATTATTTAGTATAGCTTGGTAGTGACTAAAATGGCAGATTACAACGCGTCTGTGATGTTTAGTAGAAGAAATAAGGTGTCAATAGTTGTATATCATTTTAAATTCAATTTTCATAAAAAGTTAACAGATGAAAGTTCGCGGTTTAAATGTAGGCAGCATAATTGTAAAGCATTTTTAGGTTAGGTTACGTTAGGTATCTAAAAGTATCTCAGAACTAGATTTGGGAACGATTACTCGTTTTGATTATGTTAAATCAGTATCGTTAAGAAACGTACCTACTTAAAGCTGTAAGGCTTGGTAAGGCTTAATTGTGTCTGTATGCTGTGATTTCTGACATTTATTTAATATTATTGTTATCTCATTTTTACATTTTGACAAAATAAAATTCATATATGATATTTACTACTGTCTTTTATTCCAACTTACAAAAGTATTACAAGAACAAATATACTTCGATGATACATGGCAACCATGTACGTTATTCTGCTTTATTTTGTGCTTTTCTGGGAATTTCCAATAAAACTGTCGTGGGTACGAATTCGTGTATTTACTTTTCATAATTACCAACTGTTCCCAGCAGTACCTACTTTGTGGGGACGAATGCGAGTACAGTCCCTACAACCCTACATCATCATCATCATCGCCACATCTATCTCTATCTCTTAATACTGCGTCTTTCCTTTTCTATTTCTTTCGCCTCTTTTCTCCCATAAGTTAAGTTAGTGTTGATCAAATCGCCGCCAAATACGTACAATCATACATTGTAACCCGCACCAATTGTAATTCCTATTGTTATTTTTTCAACTTCTTCCCGCATCTTATTAATACCAAATGTACATTTTGTAAATAATGTTAATAGACGTTACAAGAAAATCATTTGTGTATTAATCAAAAATTTAATACCTCCAACTCATTCATTAGGTTTGTCAGGACGTTTCATGTACTACCACCGCACGCTTAAGTTTACTTGAGATTCATCGAAAATCCCCAAAATTCAGATTCCGAGCAATTTTTATTATACTCAACGTTTTATTTGTGGTAAAGCAAAATTTTACAAAAAAAAACTAATCCCTACCACAAATATTTTTTATTGTCTATCTTTACAGAAAATAATCCTTCAATAAATAACAATATTTTATTGATTATAATGATTATTCTTATTATTTTATTGACTGACTTTTTGACAAAACTTTGTGGTTTTTTACTGAATAGTAAGACCTCTAACTTTGTACATGATAAAAAAAATCTATTACGTTTTACGCAGACGTTGGATTCTCAACTTCATATTATAAAAAAAGAATAAAAAAATTCGTTACCATAAAAACATTTATAATAATAACTACTGTCTCCTATAACTAAGAATGTGACAGTATAAAAATAAAGTTATGACTAGAGTCGCGTAAATCTGTTTTTCTTTTTATAAAACCGTGCATAAATGATTTGTTCAAAATAAGGACGGTTGTTTGCAAACTTATTTTTTTAAAATTATTTTCATTTCAATTTATAATTCCATCTTTAATTCAAAAAAAGGACTGTTAAAATCAGGTCAACTTTGGTTAATATAACTTACCTAATATACACGTACATATTGTACCTACAAATACTTTTATATGCAATAAAAAGTCGTTTACTTTTACTTTCGACCAAATTACGTAAAGAGGCGACACAATTATGAAGTTTTGAGGAAAGCAGTTTGTCAAGGAGAATGAAAAATTACGTAATCAATCACCGACAGCAGCACCATCATACTAGCCATACCTATATACGCACATGCTTCTGCATATTATACACGTATACACAGTTCATTCAAAAAGTTGTTGCACTGACTATAAAAATGTACCTAAAATTTTCCGAGTTGAACTACCTATTTTACCGACTATTTTTATTTATTTTTTATTATGACTTATTTTTATTTTATTTGCTTTTGATGTATTTAAAAACACATTTAGTTACTACTTTAATTTTAATTTATTTTTAATCTTGCTATTATTTTATACATTAATAACGATAGTTTTCTCTAATTTTGGGCTTAAAATATTCATATTTAGAAGCCTCCCAAGTAACTCTTATTATCTACAAAAATTTTATGTTATCCAGAGATCATTAAATACTAATATACACATATATACAAGGCATGTTTTTTAAGTAAGTACCGTTTTGAAATTAATAAAAAACATGCAAACATCTTAATAATTTTATTTTTACATGAAAGCCTGTACCTTAATCTAATTTTCTACATAATTTCCTTCAATATTGAGGCACTTGTCATAACGTTTGACCAGTGACCTGTTTTTGAATACCCTTCTCATAGAACTCTGCCGCCTGACTTGTTAACTGTTAACCATTGCATCACAATTGTTTTGACTTCGTCATCGTCTTGAAGACGCTGACCGCCCAGATGTTTCTTCAAGTGCAGGAACAAATGGTAGTCACTGGGCGCCAGATCAGGACTATACGGAGGATGATCTAGAGTTTCCCAGTGAAAATATGTGACCAAATAGATCTTTAGTCCGATTAGCCACATACGGACGGGCATTGTCATGCAACAAAACGATGTTCTTGCTCAACTTGCCACGTCTTTTGTTCTGGATTGCACGGCGAAGATTCTTTCATAATTTTTGTCTGTATATTGCACAGATCTCAGATCTCACGATCAATATCAATAGGACTTCACTGTCGCAGAATTTGAAAACGATACTTACATAAAAAACTTGCCTCGTATAATATGAATTCATATTAGTTTTACAATAATAAATGTAGAAAAGAATGACTTGGTCAAAAATATGAATTAATGAAAGTGAAATATTTTGTTTGCTAGATAGGTACTTATGTAAGATACAGTATTAGTAATAGGGCAAAGTATACATATCGTTAATATCAAAAATAAAACATAACATGTAAAATTTAGAACAAGTTCTCATGATTTTAGTTTTATCTTGCATTTGCTCTTCATGACCACGTGAATTTTGACTAATTAATTAAATTGACGTTTCATTACTTTTCATTCCACGATAATTAGGTAAAAGGTCCTAACATGAAATATATTTTTGAAAATTCAACAAAAATTACTGTTTGTATTCTTTTCCAACAGATTTTTTTTAACTTATTTATTTACATTTTAATATTAATTATTGATAAACTTTTTGAATAAACTATGTATGTAAGAATGAGGTGGAAGTTACATCGTCGACCGATTATTCAGGAAATCGCTTTCTCTAACCCTTGGGGCACATCCTGTCTTATGAAAGTCGCAGTTTTCATTCTCTTCTCCTCAATGTTGCGGTAGTCGATCAATAAATACGAAAGCGATATTTGATGAAAGATTACACCTTTAATCTCACCTTGAGATTAATTAGAAATTCATATATACATATAAGCGAAATATAGATAAAAAATCGGAGATTGAGAAGGTTTTTCAAGGGTGTTCCTCATAGCCTTGGAGGTCCTCTATTTCTCTGTTTTGGCGCTATTTTAGAGAATCTCTACTGTACATTGATTTTTTAATAACTAAACCCCAGAGATATATTTAATACTGGTAACCTTGATAATTATTATTAACTACAACTTTATCTTTTTGCATTATGTAGTTATCGAAAAAGAATATATCTTTTTTTGGAACATTTTTTTGAAGAACAATTAATAATAACAACAATACACATGTATGCTCATTTAAGAGTATTTAGATTTTGCTCCCAATTTTGATTTATTGCAATTATCTTAATTTCGAATCTATTCTATATTAACAATAACCTTCACTCTCTCTAATTTTTGTCTCAATTACTCTTATATATTCATATATTTCCTGGCATACCTCCCCTTTTAAGGTCTGTTCAATCAACCGATTCATGTCACCCTTCCATTCCATAACAAATTGCCTTACTTTATTTGCCTGGGTTTGCATTGCCATTCTGCAACAGAACAGGTGAGCTAATGTTTCCTCAATCGCTCCACATAGTCTACATTCCCAATCAATCTCTAAATCCTTTCTTATACCCTCTCCCAATATTACCACATCTGATTCTAGCTCATATTTCCTTATTCTCTTTCTTATAACATCTTTTATTTAAATACTCTGCGCCATCAGAACCTGGAATAATTTCCTTGTATATTCTATTGTAAGAAGAATCTAACATTGCCATCCACTCTGTCTGGTTTTTTACTCCATAAGACATTTAAGCCCTCCTTACATCTATTGTAAACATTCTTTCTCTCCTTCTTTCCCATATCATTCCACACACATCCATTATTTCCATTTCACCGAACCTTTCCAACGCAGTTTATCCCCCATTTTGAAGGGTTTTTATTTAGTATACCGAAAATTTCCTCTAGTAAACAAATCTTGGGCCATCTCTCGTCGCTCATCTCTACTATTGCTTTTATATACCTACACGCGCGTTCTCTAATTGTATATTCTACCCCTAATTCGTTCCTCCACATGTAATTTGAAGTATTTATGGATACTCCCAAAGCCATCTTACAGAATCTTCCTTGAACCCTGCTTGCATTACTTCGCTTACCCCATCCCCAAATTTCTACTCCATATATTACCATACATCTTACTAGTGAGTTCATTAAATAAACCCGATCATCTCGCGAATCTCTACCTGCCCTTTTAATAACCCTTCATGTAGCATTTGCTGCCTTTTGCGCCTTTCCCACCAGTCTTCTGATATGAGCAACTGTACTATTTTTCGTTGAAAACCAGTACCCAAGATATTTAATCACATTAACGATCTCAACCTCTTCGCCCTTAAATTTCCAACATTTATTTTTATTTCTTTCCCCCCCGTTCCCAAATACCATCACTTTAGTGTTTTTCGCGTTCATAGTTAACATATTTTTATCGACGTATTTTCAAGAACAATTAATAATAAAATCCATTTTCTAATTAAAAAGGTAAATGTCGGAAAATAATGAAATTAATTAAATATTTATATCCTATTATATTCTTAAGTAATTTTTGGTTTTTCATTTAAAATACATGAGTTTACTAGAAATATCAACAAAAAATAATTATAGTTAAGTTACAATCGCAATTATGTTTTTGTAATGACCATATTTCTGGTGAAACCTTTTTTATTTTTATAATATAAACCTAAAATCCCTTAAGAACAAATGACATTTTCATTATTTGTGTAGGTTTTTTAATGAAAACTGAATTTTGGATTTTATTTGTTATTCTACGACATACAGATAAATTTGTTAATTAATGTAATTAATTTTTAATGCAAACATTCTTAGAAAGCTTGAGTTTTTCAATATGCTTTTATTGTTCCTATAATCTAAACATTCATAATACCTTCATCAATTGTTACTTTATACTGCATTGGAATAAATCGATATTGATGCCTATCTCATATGACTAATACTTTTCCTATATTTAATTCATATTCATCCTTTCTGTAAATCGAATATACCGTAATCTTTGAACTCAAATCGACGGATAATAAAACAAATGACAACATTTTTGCTTTTAAAGCAGACAAATAAATGAAGAGGCGCATTTTACGTTATTTGAAGTAATGAATAATTACTTTAAGTGCAAGATCGTAATTTTTCATATTCCTGGAAAAAGTTATTTCTCGCACGCACCATACACCGTAAATATTTAGTAATTATTTAAATAAATATTTTAGATGGGAGAGCAAACTGAGTACGACAACATAAAAACTTATTTCATATTAACATTCTTGGTATTACATTACTTCCATACAAATATAAATAACGTATGTAACTATTATATTGTACATCATATACAACCATACATACAATACATGTACATTCATACGTGTGGACACACTTAGCAAAGTACAAGGCCTTCAACTAATGAATTTTTGTGTTGATTAATAATTATTGTTTCTCGGCGGCTAGCAAACACTTTGAGCAAAGCTAGAAATGATGTATTTTTGATAAACGTATAATTATTTGCACACTATTTTAAGAAACCTAAGACGTAATATCAGTTGTCAGAACTTCACAAAAAAAAAACAAGTACTAACTAGTAGAAGAAACAACGGAAAGTATGTAAAACATTAATTGTTTTATTGAAATAGATAAAATGTAAATATAAGTCCGAATATCTAAAAAGGGGAATATATAATTGTAACGTACTCATTATTAACACCTTATAGAAAGTGGAAGTAATACAGAAGGTCGTGAATTTTACGCTAGAAGAAAACTTATTCAAAAGGCACTTTTCTGATTTTTTTTTTACTTTGTAAAAAAAAATTATAATACAAACGCAACAAACTTGTAACGTATAAAATATTAAAAATGTATTGATATATAATATACTATGCACATTGAGATCCAACTTAACTAATGGATATAACAGGCGGGCTGAAAAGTTCGTAGGCTAGCATAGAAAAAATTTTTTTTTTTGATAGAATTTGATTTTATTATTCAATATAGTAGAGGGCGATACAACCATTATAGCGGTGATACAATTTTTCGATACCATCTTTATAATACGATTTGTCTTTAGTCTCAAAATAGGCTTCAGTTTCGGCGATTACGATTACCTCTTCATCGGTGCAAAATTTCTGTCCAGCGAGCAGCGAGCATCCTCTTGAGGTCTGAGAACAGAAAAAAGTCGCTGGGGGCCAGATCTGGAGAGTACGGAGGATGCGGAAGCAATTCGAAGTCCAATTCATGGAATTTTGCCATCGATTTCATTGAATTGTGACACGGTGCATTGTCTTGACGAAACAGCATTTTCTTTTTCTTCAAATGAGGCCGCTTTTCCGCGATTTCGTCTTTTAAACGCTCCAATAACGCTACGTAATAGTCACTGTTTATGGTTTTCCCCTTTTTAAGGTAGTCAATAAATATTATACCATGAATCATGAGCATCCCAGAATATTGATGTCATAACCTTGCCAGCCGACGCCGATTTTTGCGTCTTTCCACGCTTTGGAGTCGGTTCATCACGTGCAGTCCACTCGGCTGACTGTCGATTGGACTGGACCCCGGTGTGAAATGATGGAGCCATGTTTCATCCATCGTCACACATTGACGCAAAAATTCGGATTTATTACGATTGAACAGCTCCCAGCTCCAAACACTGCTTATAATCATCGATCCGTTGTCGTTTTTGGTCGATTGTGAGCTCGCGCGGCACCCACGTTGTACAGAGCTTTCGCATATCCAAATATTCATTCACGACCTTTAATGACCAACAGGTTTCTCTGATATCTTTAGGGTCGGGTCTCAGCTATCTCATTCAATTTCACTTTACGGTTATCAAAAATTATTTTGTGGACTTTTTTGATATGTTTTCGTCGATAACAGCCTCTTTGAGGCGTCCACTGCGTGCATCGTCCTCAGTGCTCATTTCGCCTCGTTCAAATTTAGCAAACCACTAACCACTTTTCTACGGTTGATTTTCCTAGTGCAAAGTCCGAATAATGTTTATCAAGCCAAGCCTTGGTTTCAACAGTTTTTTTTGCCAAAAAGTAATGCTTTACTAACACACGAAATTCCTTTTTATCTGTTTTTTCAAAGTAACAAAAGTTCTTTCACTAAAAATGCTGTAACTCAGATACTAATAGTGCAATAGCTGTCAAATTTATACACGCATCTTTTGAAGGTTAGGGCTAACAAAAAAATCATATGGATAGATACTAGCGCCATCTATGGGTCAACCTACGAACTTTTCAGCCCGCCTGTTATTCAGAGTTATTTTCAGATAATTTCAAACACAATAAACTTGAATGGGTACATTTTTTACTATATGGGAGGACAAAAAAATATTTTAAAAAAAACTTATCATTTCTGGGATTTAAATAAGGCAGAGGGTTACTTAGGTTATTTATTATTAATATTTGACTCCTTTTAACTCTTCGGCAATTAAATGAAAGGTCTGAATATTAAAATAACCTATTTAGGTTTAATTTATGAACAACTGAAGAGAATTTATATTATTTCGTAAGAGAGTAATGAATTATTTGTACCATATACGTTCAGAAAGCATAATAAGATATATGGTGCTTACAAATTTGAAATATGTTTTTCCGTGATTATGCGATTTTTTTATATATGTATACCTGGTTTTCGGTTTGTTTATAATTGTGTATTTTATCAAATTATACAGAAACTTTCTTGAAATTTTCTTAAAAACAAACACTGTTAAACTTTATTAGATTTTACTTAGGTTTACCATAAGATTACACAGATAGTAAATAACATGTATAAATGCGAAAATTAATAACTGATTTGAATCGAATGCGAATAAATGGATGTATATGACTGAATTGAAATGTCTATGATTGAATGTCAATGAATGAATGCTTTCAGAAAAGGAGTGCCTATGTAGGTACTGAAATATTATTTACATAAATTACTTGTTTGTAAAATATATATAAGTATATTGGTCGTTGCACCGATAACGGTGGCGACATTGTTTATTTAGAAAAACCAGATGAGGGTTTCAAGCTGGTAGGGTTGTAATGTAACCCAAGTGGTCGATAGTGAACCTGTATAAATTATTTGTAAAATCTGAACGACTAATTGTAATAAAAACATAAAATTATACTACTTATTGTAATACCTAACCCTTTTGAAATATGGTCATAACAAATACTAAAGTTATTAAAATGTAAATAATATGGCCGAACATTAAAAATCAATTATTCTGCTATCAAACAATAAAACAATAACAACCATTTGTTATTATTGACAACCACTATTTCGTATTTTCGTTTTATAGGTTTCAAATAAAATATTGAACCAATTTAACTCGAAACAAAAACACACAGTCATTTATAAAAAGTATTGAATTCTTAGAACAATGACTTGCTTAACATTTCACCTGACGTTGTAATTAATTAACGATTATTATACAATTGAAAGGCTGGTACGTTGATTTGCAAATGATGAACATGACGTTAATTAACTATTGGTTGTTTATAAGAGTGATTTTCCGGGTTTGATGGCTGTGGTCTAAAGGTTTGTTTTCTACCTGACGTTTCGTCAGCGACTGCGGCTGACATCTTCAGAGGTATTGAGGTAGTCGAAGTAGCTTCCTGTCTCGAAGCGGCCCGCTATCATCTGTGACGACACAAGACAAGAGAACTACGAGACAGGAAGCTACTTCGACGATCTCAATACTTCTGAAGATGTTAGCCGCAGTCGCTGACGAAACGTCAGGAAGAAAACAAGCCACGGCCATCGAACCTGGAAAATCAGTATTATAATAACGCCGGCCGTGAAGGCCTGCACACTTTAATTATTGGTTGTTTAACTTAGTAAAATCTCAATTAGATTTAATTAATCTTAAGCATATTATTCGAAAATTGGGGATGACTGCAATAATAATAATACATATGTATGATCATTTAAGAGTATTTATATTTTGCTCCCAATTTACATTTATTGCACTTATCTTAATTTCTAATCTATTCTATATTAACAATAACCTTCATTCTCTCTAATTTTTGTCTCAATTACTCTTATATCTGTTCAACAACCGATTCATGTCATTCTCCAGCCTGTCATCCTTCCATTCCATCACAAATTGTCTTACTTTATTTGCCTGGCTTTGCAGAAGAGGTTAGCTAATGTTTCCTCAATCCCTCCACATAGTCTACATCCCCAATCTCTAAATCCTTTTTTATACCCTTTCCCAATATTACTACATCTGATTCTAGCCCATATTTCCTTATTCTCTCTTTCTTATTACATCTTTTATTCAAATACTCTGCGCCATTAGAACCTGGGATAATTTCCTTGTATATTATATTGTAAGAAGAATCTAACATTGCCATCCACTCTGTCTCTAAGTTTTTGCTTCACCACACATTCAAGCTTTCTGTACATCTATTGTAAACTTCCTGTCCTCTCCTTTTCTTCCATATCATTCCACACACATCCGTTATTTCCATCTCACCAAACATTTACCACACAGATTTTCCCTATTTTGAAGGGCTTTTATTTAATATACTCCTCATTTCTTCCATTAAACAAATCTTGGGCTATCTCTCGTCACTCAGCTCTACTATTGCTTTTATGTACCTACACACGTGTTCTCTAATTGTATATTCTGTGTCTTCTATCCCTAATTCGTTCCTCCAATTATATTTTGGAGTATTTGTGGATAGTCCCAAAACCATCTTACATGATCTTCCTTGAACCCTGCTTAAATAGCTTAGCTTACCCCATCTCCAAATTTATTCTCCTTATAATGTCATAGATCTTATTACTGAGTTCATTAAATAAATCCGATCATCTCGCGAATGCCTATCTGCCCTTTTAATAACCCCTCATATAGCATTTGCTGCTTTTTGTGCCTTTCGGGGGGTGACTACAATAAAAATATTACAATAGCTTTCATACTAAGTCCCCATACACAAGGCATCGGTCTAAAGACTCTATACTGAGTGGGGTTATTATTTGCAAGAGCAACAAACCAGGACAAGAAGCTCAGAAACTTAATGCAATAAAATAGGTTTAAGAGAATATATCAGGGGAAACCCGGACGAACGGCAACCCTACTAGATACTAACGAAAAGGTGTATTTATAAAACGTGATGTACTTTCAGTACAGTTGGAATATTTACAGTTGGAATATTGAGGTAATCATATGGTTTAATCTAATCATATTCCCAAATGATTTTTAAATTACTATGAATTAATTACACATAATTATTTTGAATACTTCTGACGTAATTCTATTTAATAACAATTACTGTTAAATAATTCGTAACTAACTATTTTTTTTTTAATAAAGTTGAAACAGCTTTGATTAAAATATGCAAACATAAATAGTTGTTCAAATTAACCGCAATTTATTATGTAATACTTTTTATAATAAATGACCCAGCAAACGTGTTGGTAAGTGTTAAAAATTATTCTTCAATTTATGTTGTTTTTTTGCAAGATACCTGCTTACGTTCTTAAAAAGAAATTAAATTCAAAACATGTAAGAGTTTAATAGTTCTGTTTTTGATAATGTCACCAAACATTTCATATGTTAGTAATGATAAAAACTTCCAAAAAGAAGGAACGAAACAACAAAACACTTGGCTACGTTTCACAAAAGTTTATTAAAGAAAATCCTCTAACAATATTCTTTCGACTGTTACGCCATTTTCAAAGAGTAATTACAATATACTGAAACAATATTGTTAGAGGATTTTCTTAAATAAGCTTTTGTGAAACGTAGCCAAGTGTTTTGTTGTTTCGTTCCTTCTTTTTGGAAGTTTTTATCATTATTAATTATGTTTCACCAAGTGCCGTGCGAACACTCAATTTCTCAAATATCATATGTTAGGTTTCAATTAAAAGACTTGTAAGACTAGAAAGTTTTAAACGATTAAAAAATTGAAAGTTTCGTGAATAATTACAACTCACCGAAAACGTTTGTAGAAGTCCAGGGAATGTCCACAATTATTGGTCTCTCAATTCTTCAGATGATCTGAAAATTGGATGCAGATGATCAAATTATTGACAATACAATATGTATATATATATATTTATAAACGATAACAAAATAATTTTTAAGGAAATTGATTTATAAAAATAAAAACTAAAAGTTTCTAGAACGTTTCGTTGTAAATTACAACAGTATTTCATCACACCGTGGCATCATTACCAGAAAAGCAATGTTTGTGAAAGTTTATGTGTAAGTATTATTTCGTGCTAATATAATATAACATGTAAAAAATAAAAAACTATATAGAATAATGGACAAAAGTAAACACATTTGTAAAAATAGTTAATCGTAATGCAAATTTAATTATTAATTACATCGGAAAAATCGTAGTAAAATATTCAGTGACAAATGTTAGTAACATAAGTTAGTTAATAGTATAATAGTAATGGCTGGTACTGGCTCCTGCCATTAGGTTTTTACATTACATTTCACTTAGCTTCATTACTATGCTAATTATTATTATAGGTAAATGAATGAAGCAATTGCGTGTTGTTTCGCAAGTTCAAAGTTTGTATGTGCAACAGTAATAATGATAATAATAATAATAATAAAATGGCAAAAACTCCTGATTACAGAAGCTAACAAGTGAGATCAATTAAAATTATATAATGATAATGATACCATACGTACATTATGTAGCTACTATTGATACTAAAAATGAAAATATCCCTATTACTGCCATCGTCAAATACTTCTCGTTTTTAAGTAACTCTTCGATAATGGCATTATAGCCGAAACATATGTCAGAGTAATAATAAACATAAGTGGAACAAATTAAAACCAAGTGTTTCCTTTTCTAATTATAATTTTTTAAAACACTAGATTTGAATAATTTTGGAAACTTATTATAATTAAGGTATTGTACACGTTTTTGTTGTACTTGTTTGACATTTGTATTTCATTCAGATTTATTTAGTTTCACATTTCAATAAAATTAAACATAACACTCAAAAACATTTAAGGATCCATATGCTACAAACTATGAACTTTAAAGATTTGACCTATAGGACCTTTTCTATAAAGAATAAATTGTTTTACAAGATTGTCATGGGGTACTAAAGCGTTGTAAATTAACATATTTGTTTATATTTATGATCATGTTTACTTAAATGGCTAGGCTTTTTATTCATACTGTAATTAATATTCAAGCAGATTAAATACCAAACGGTAAATACACAAATACTGCTTATATTTTGATTTATGCATATTAACAAAAACTTTTTTGAAATTTTTATAACATTTCAATAAAAGACATGTGCATGTGCAATAAAAACGTTATTATATTAAAACTAATTAACACGACCTCTGATTATTAGTAGAGAAAAAATGCGAGTGTCTGGTATATCTGTGTATATAAATAAATGATTAATATTAATCCACTACTAGGTACAATTACTTTAATTACAGTTAATAAAAAATACTAAATGGAAAATAACGATGTAAATACAATATTTAAAAAGTCAGCAAATGATGTAGCAATTGCGTAGCAGGTACTCATTTTTTTTTAAATAACATGCAATTAAACTAAATTTCCTTTCACTACAACACATACCAACCGATACTGTGAATAAGACCGCTTCTCATATAAAAAATACCCTTTTTAGTACGAAAACAATTTCATAGTAAATAATAATTAAATGAGGAGTGGGAATTAAAGCAATGCCTTGACACAAATCAACACGAAAAATAAAATATAGAAAAAGAATAAAAGTTATAATTTGATTGCACTATACAAATATTTCACGTATACGTTTATAAACAAAATAAACAAATGAGATGAACTTAATCTATTGTACTAAACGTCTTTATATGCGTGCAAACAATATTTTGTTATAATCAAAAAGAATTCGGACACAAAACCTTCAGGTCCCTATACAAACTTTGACAAAAGCTGATAATTTTATAAATTTATTATTTAATATTTAACCATTTTCCAACAAACATGATTCAAATTCTCTAAAAATATATAACGAACAAATGTTTATAATATATAATAATGTTGTTAAGTGAAACAATTCCGAAAATTTTTATTCAATTTGAAGATCGACTGGGACAAACATTAGTAGCTTTCATTTTTTTGTTGAACTCTCAGTTGTCAGCCATTTTATCTTTTAGTAAAATTTGTAAAACGTTTTATTTGCGCGAACCATTTTTAGCCTTCAAATTTGATAGATTAGTAGATTGTAGTTTTAGTCAAAAATCAAAGATGTAATTCAAAATTAAAGCCTTTCCAAACGGAAACTCACCCGACCTTTAAGTTAACAAAAATATTATTAAAAACCGTAAATTAGCTGTTAAGGGACGCTTGGCAGATGTAAAAGTGTTTACGGGAAAAAATATTTTAGGAAATAAAGGCTTCTCGACAGAAAATTATTTTAACCCTAGAATACACTCCTAGGACTTTGTAATTTTCACCCACTTTCAGTTAATGGGGGGAAACTTCTTTTGCGAGGGATTTTTCCAAGATTTTCTTCTCTACATTCATGTGAAACATCAAAATTTATTCGAAACAACGTTATAGTTACATTAAGTTGCCCTGATTTGAAAAAAATGTGTATGTTCATCTTATTTTAAGTAATAACTACAAAGTCACTAGTCAAATAAATTATTTAGCGTGTCTGCCAAGCACAGCGTCTTGCCATCTTGACTCGCTTTTACCTCTTGGTGTAACAAAAACATTGTTAAGTGCCTGTAAATATAAAAAATAATTGTTTGTCTGTTTGTGTATATATCTGTTAAGTTTAGTTTGTAGGTACTTGTTCTCTTTTGTGTCCATTAATTGTAAATACGTTTTTAAAATTCCAAAAGTAGACTTTGGCCCCTTTATGCCACCCCTGTAAATACTTTATTCATCGGTCATCAGCCTTGAGAACATCACCAACGATTTTGTAAACTGCGCTTGGAGAGCTTCAAGAGGGGGATATTTTTCACTTTGGGGCGTTGTCTATTTTTCACGCTATTTAAGAAGAAATAAGCGAAATTACGTTACGGAAACCTCCCGTCATAATCGTCAACAACCGCCCCGTCAAATGGACCAAATCCGTCACCTACTTAGGTGTCGTCTTCTACAGAACCCTAGACTGAAGGCGACACATCCTGGCCACCCAAAACAAGGCTGTGGGCGCATACATCGCACTCAGGCCTTTCTTCCGAAATAACTCCATCTCCCAACAAACTAAAATCCGTGCGTTTAACGCAATCATCAGGAGCATTTGCTCCTACGCCATTCCCGTCTGGGGCTGCGCCCTTCCCCACCGCCTACAACTTCTTCAAGGCACCTAGATGCGTATTCTCCGTTCCGCATTAAACTACCCCTGGTCCGTCAGAAACATCAAAATTCTGAATGAAACTGGTTTATCTTCTCTCCCCGACGATGCAAATACATACGTGGCAAACCTTCGAGTCTCCTTATCAGGCCACCCAAACCCTACCATCTTGACACTCTCCAACTATGCCCCTAACTAAACCAAACGACTGCTTTAGAAGGCCTTGTCACCTTCTACCTTGAGCCGCACTTATTCGCTCATTCCTAGTTTCGATTTTAGCGCGAGTGCCCACCCTTCACATCAGAGGTGGGCCACCGTCTTTCGGACACCCTCTCCTCCAAACGCTCCCGTCCCTTCCCCTCACCTAACTCTGCCCTCTCCTTAATCCAGTTCCCAATCCCAACCTCTCCTCATTTACCCCGAGGATGTTAAAACCTTCTGGTTGATAATCCCCACTCGAGGAGGGTTTTTAGTCAGTAAGAATCTAAAACTACCCCCCTTCAGGGGGTGCCTATGTAAGGTTTTCCTACCTCGAGTTAAATCTAAACAAAAAAAAATACCATCAATTCCATTTTTACATTCTACCAAATTACATTATATTCTATTCGATTTAAATCAATCTGTATCCATATCAAATCAAATAAGTGTAAATAATGAAAAATAAAGTGTATATAAAAAGAAAAGCAGTCCATTTTATTATAATTTAACCAAAAGAACCTTCGGAGGGATACCGCTATACATAGAACATCCAAACAAACTTCCCCTAGCATTGATGTGGACAGCACATTCTTTAATCATCACTAACCGTAACCAACACCATAAAGGTTCCATTTTATATTTTTAGCACGGAACCCAAAAGAAAAGGTAAAAGCAGAACCTTCCAATACTAATGGTTCTCTTTATGGTATAATGCAATAGTAGAGTAAAATATCATCATTACAGGGAAATAATTGAAACTGTCAGATGATACATTCCTTTCCGTTTTCCTTTTAAATAAAACTCTCTTTAGTCACTGCAAATCGAAGAGACTCGAAAGAAAAGCATAATATTTATGGTGCAGTTTATGGTTTACGAACTCGCTCTTTGTAAGAAATGTTCTCCGAACTTTCGCCAGATTATTTCATCGAACTTTTAACAATGAATGAGATGCCAATGTATATTATAAATTGGCATGCTAAAAATGTTCCGAAAGTATTATTACAAGTGACCATTACGTAATGCGAATTCATGACGCAGGTGTTCGGATTGTTTGCAATTATTTTAGAAGGTTTGGGAATTGAAATGTTACTTAGAAAAAGTTTCGTATGTCTTCTTCATTGGGCATTCCAAGAAAAACCCGAATCAATAACATGCTCGCGTACAAGGTTCAATGACGGCAATTTCGTACCTTTGTACGTATTGTAAATTAAGATGGTTGACCTTTGTATAATAGAAGCCGACCTTGTTTGAACAAACCGGTACAATTATAAACTTAAACCTCTACAAATACAAGCAAGACTGGCAATTTCTAAGGCAATTATAAAAAAAAAACTTGCTCTGAAGAAAATACTTTTTGATTGCCCTTGAAGCTGGTTTTACACAAAAAATTATTAAATGGATGCATCTGCATTTTAATTTTCATGGAAATACCTAATTTTACTTTTTAATAAAATATGAATCACGAAACTGTGAAGTAAACAAAAATTCTTGTTTTAAACTTACAAAAATTCCCAAGTTAATTATAACAGGACAGAAGTGATTTTCCAAATCAAGTTATTAAAATGCATATTAAACTTGTACATGAGTTTACGTATTTGTTTTGGACTTTTTTAAAACGTAAAATATTTATGTATAAAAAATTATTAGTAGGTAGAATAGTAGATTGCGATCCATAAAAAACAACTGAATATTTTAGAAATCAAAACAAGATATTTCAGCCTTGTCACCAGTAAAATACCGATGGGTAAGGAGATATAGGGTGCATGTCTTACTTTACCTATATAAAAAAGAAAACATTCGCAACAAAATAAAGAATTTTTAGCAGAACTAATTATAGGAACAAAAAATAACTTTGAAGTTATACAGAGCGTGATAGACAGAAAAAATGGATGACTCATTGGTTACTAAGAATATCTCACATGAAATGATACTAAATAATAATAAATAATGCTCTCTTTGATGCGAACAAGACGAAAACGACTGGTTCATCCTACTTTAGCTTGTTTTCTTTGAATCGGCCAATTATAAACCATCACATAAACAAAACATTTAAAAAAAAAAGAATCAAATCAAAAGTTCACCAATTGTCATCCTCACATTACATTGCTATGCGAAAGGCCAGGTCACGCCGGTTATATATATATACTAACTTTTCAACGTTGGCGTCCCATTGTTTACTTTCAATTAATTTTAACAATTACAAATCAAGGAGAGCATTGTTTTGATCGATTTAGTTTCATTTGGTGTGAGATATGATTACTAACCAATGAGTTATTTGATTTTGAAATCGCCCACTTATTCTATCTAAAGTGCTACTTACATTTCAATACAATATTTTAATTTCAATTCGTTCGCGAGCCTAAATGTTTGCGAACCAAAACAAATTTTCCCATTAAATTAGATTAATGTGAATTCAATTAATCGGTTCGCCCATCCCAGAAACATATTGTTTGTCAACTGTTTATTATTAACTGTGGCGTAGATAGATGGCAGAGGAAAAAAGACTACTCCTTCGAAGGAATGTTCGATTTTTTGTATTTTATGTGTATATGTCCTGGGAAGCGGTTTAATTTTTGTTTCGATAGCTGGTGTTTTTTACAAGAAAACCATTCGGAGACACTTGTCTTCTCCGTTATTGGATAATTTTCCGAAAATGAAACATCACATTGTAATTTAAAATGAGTTAAACCCGTGTTTTTGCTTTGGTGTGCCGAGGCATCGTATGCGTGTGAAGTCAAAATTTGTAATGTAAATTTGACAGTTTAAATACTAAACCTTCTAAGTATCCAAAAAAGAAGGAATTAAAATCCTTATTCATCTAAATATTAAGATCAAAGATCTCAAATTTTGAACGCGTCCTACCAAGTAAGCACAAGGAACCGAAAGCCATATCCCACGACCGGTTTCGACCTATCGGGTCTCATCAGGTGGGCGCTGGCAGAAATGCCTTTACAGGCTGTATTATGAATATAAAAATATAAATATAAATTTGGATTCAACAGAAACAACTACTCCGAGGGCTAATACCCCTACCGGCATTGAATTACACTGTTTTGAGTTATGGCTTTCGGTTCGTTGTGCCTACTTGGTAGGACGCGTTCAAAATTTGAGATCTTTCATCTTAATATTTAGACGAATAAGGATTTTAATTCCTTTTTTTGGATATGGTATATCTTCGTCTAATAATACATCGGAATCAACAGTGTAATTCAATGCCGGTAGGGGTATTAGCCCTCGGAGTAGTTGTTTCTGTTGAATCCATATTTATATTTATATTTTTATATTCATAAACTTTCTAAGGTTTGATGTTTCAATTTTCGGCTTTTAGTCTGTGGACTTCAAGACTAATATAAATATAAAAATGGAATCAACAGAAACAACTACTCCAAGGGCTAATACCCCTATTGGCATTGAGTTACACTGTTGATTCCGATGGATTCTTAGACGAAAATATAACATATTCAAAAAAAGAAGGCATTAATATTCTTGTTCGTCTAGATTTTTAAGAATCACAGATCTTCTTCTAAGAATCCATCGGAATCAACAGTGTAATTCAATGCCGATAGGGATATTAGCCCTTGGAGTAGTTGTTTCTGTTGATGCCATATTAGGTCAATTCTGCCAGCGCCCATCTGATGAGACCCGATAGGTCGAAACCGGTCGTGAGATATGACTTTCGGTACGCTGTGCCTACTGCGTAAGACGCGTTCGAAATGTAGGATCTGTGATCCTTAAAATCTAGACGAAAAAGGATTTTAATGCTTTCTTTTTTTGAATATTCAAGACTAATATTATTATTACAGCAACAATATCACAATTTATAACAACTAAGACATGAAAAAAGGTAAGAACTCATCAAATTGAAAATGTACTCTGGTTAAGCATAATCAGCTATTACGAATTATCCATCACATATAGGTATTATTAAGCGTACTAATTGGCAAACAATTTCAGGCTATAAAACTTTCAAAACGATGAGTAAAACGTATGTTTTTTTACGTAATTCTTGGCAAGGTGTATCTAATATCAGAGAAAACACTAAAGCAGAATGCATGTCCAATTGCCGCTTGCAGACAGACAATAAAAAGTGTGCATTTTATGAGAAAATAATATTATACGTTAAGCTTGTTCTATAGAAAACAGAAAAGAACAATCGCTATGTATTTGTATTATTTAATGCAAAAACGTTTTTAATTAGTTGCGTATTTATGTTGTAGTTATGTAAAAACTAAAAAGGGAATGTATGCTATACATACCGTCGTCATGCGTTATTTGTACCTACTTATTGTAAGTAAAACAATAATGTAACGTTAAAGGAGAATGAACAACAACTCAACTACTTTCAGGCATAATAAAAATAAGATCTGTAATTAATTGTAATTACAACCAACTGTAAAAGACAATAAAAGTTAATAAACAACGGACATATGTTCTTTGTCAGTATTTTGTAGAAATCGGTGGATCGCGATTTCGAACTATTTGGTTATCATCAGCGTGCTGTAGACATCTTTGACGGAACACCGACTAACATATTTGCTGTTATTAGACAGCGTTTAGTTAATAAATACAGACAGCGTAGTGAACGCCAACTGTAGAAATTTGCTACTTATCTTGGGTTTCAATAATATTCAATAGGGTTCTATTCTAATAATAACATCGACTCAAATTGAACCCGTGACATACGAGGGCGGTTCAATAAGTACCCGTGTTAGAAATGAAGACACCATTTTTTTAAAACTTTTATTTTTATTTTTTATAGTCCTCTTTTAGAAAGATACACTTCTTCCAACGTTCATGCCATTTTTTTAACCCCTCCAAAAAATAGGGTTTGTCGAACTCTCCAAAATACGCCCCTGTCTCGGCCATGACTTCCTCGTTTGAGCTAAACTTTTTCTCGCGACCATTTATTCATGTTAGGGATGAATACGGGGGGTGCGGCAGCAATTCATGCACTTTGGCAGCGACAACTCTCGATGAATGTGCTGGTGCGTTATCGTGATGCCCTTCGCATCCCAAAAAATCGTCACCATGACCTTTCCAGCCAATGGAACCGTCTTCGCCTTCTTTGGAGCAGATTCACCGGGAGAAATCCATTGTTTAGAATGTTGCTTGGTTTTTGGTGTGTAGTGATGAGTCCAGGTGTCATTAACGGTGACAACTTGACGCAAAAAGTCCTTCGGATCTCGTTTAAATTGCTTTTTCATGAGCAACTTATCATATAAAATATTAATTGCCGTTCCGATCGACACATCTACGGCTGTTGCTACTTCGTACACTTTCGTTTGTCGATAAGCGAGCTAAATCACATCGTGGACTTTTTCAATGATTTTCTCGGTAACTACGTCTATCGGGTGTCCTAATCGCTCCTTATCAAAAACGTATGTTCACCCAAGTTTAAATTCGTTGAATCAATATCTAACTGTGGTCATAGATAGCGAAGTGTCCCCATAAACAGTCTCCAACTTTGCTTTTATCTCCTCGCATTTTTTCCTATCCAAAAACAAAAAGCGAATTGCCGAACGTTACTGCTCTTTTTCCATTTTAGCGAAAATCACGAAATACGTCTCCCTCGAATGACTGCCAAATCCAAACCAACCTATCAGGAACGTCCTCTGTCTTCAAACACGGGTACTTATTGAACCGCCCTCGTAGCTAGTACGTGGTTTAATGGCTGGAAGTTGTTTTCACCGTGCTGATAACAAGCAAAGACTTCGAAAACGCGATCCACGTCTAACAGTAACATATTTTTGTTCTGTTTGGTTAGGTGGTTATCACGTAGATAGCTACGCCTTGAGTTCAGTTTCAGTCGGTATCCTTATTAGAAAAGGACCTTGTTGTACATCATTGAATCTCACAATAAGTAACAAAATTCTCTACAGATGGCGTTCACAACCTGTCTGCACTTGTTTAATTAGACGCTAATGATTGTAGCGTTATTTTCTTAGCTGTTTAGCCGTATGCGCATTGGCAGATTGCGTCATACATTTTATTTTCGCGAATAAATGCGTGTAAGAAATTTTATTCTTGCCAATAAAAAAAAGTGTATTGCCGATGACGCGAAAGGTAGTAGGCTGTAGTAGACGAGGACGATACTTCCAATTCGTTGTTTGTTTCGCTGCAGGACAAACTTGTCATCATAGCCGTTGTGAAGCGAACCAAGTCTCTTCTCTCGCTTCGTGGGGGTACTAGGGGGTCTGGTGATCACCGTGCAAGAGATTTCAATCACCAGTGCAGCGGCAAACCCCAAGTAGTATCGCGTAACTCCGTCGTCGTGTCCAACTATCAGCCATCTAGCCAACAGAACGGATGAAAGTGAAGGTGTAAGTCAAGCGAGTCGTGCATGTAGCGTTGAGTTAGTTTAGTTGTTTCTCTTTCTTCTTGCACCACAGTCTCGCACTTTCTTTTTTGGCGCACAATAATACATTTTTACGTACGTCGTTTTCTGCCTTGCGTTGATAAAAACAAAAACAACACAAACGCCTTTCGAACAGTGCTCTGTGTGTTTTTTTGTGTGCTAGAAACTCGCCCCGAATGGCCTGAAAGTGCAGTGTCCAGAAACGATCATATTTGTGAGTTTTGGCGACGATTTCTGCATAAGAAATTGGATATTTGGAACTACTATACTTCTGCTAGATACCAATAAAAGTAAGGAATCGTATTGTGTAAATGCTATTTTCTAGTTTTTGGTTTACAAAACTTTTTGTTATATTTCGTAAATATACCTATTAAGATTTACTTCTCTAAATGTTTATATTCGTATTTTCAGAATAGGAATCACTTGTAAGTATTACGAGAAAAAGTAATTACTCAATGCTCTTGCGACATACCCATTTCATCCAAATTAAATTAATGTAACAGAAAACTTTTCGGAACTATTATTATACACATTTATACACATCCGGTGTGTTACAAAAGTGTATTTTTTATTATATAAATCTAAATAACTGCTTGTTCAAGTATATTATAGAAATGCTGATATATTTAAATTCAAAACTTTTAAATTAAATGAAGTTTCAAGATCAAATTTTTATAAATAATAGCATTAAACAAAACCTAAACAATATTTTTATTGGGTTTAAAAAATCGGCGTGTGTTTGAAGGCTTAAATATGACGCGTGCTCGTCTTTTGTCTGAATTAACATTTTGATTCGTTTTGTACATATATTTATTAATTTTGCTAATGTATTCGGAATTAGATACTTGTTAACAAGGATATGTGAAGGTTAGTTACTCAAAAATCATAAATAGTTAATTTGCATTAATTCTTTGGCGATAATCTAAGAAAATATTTTAATGTTTAACCTAAAAATACATAAACAAAGATTGTTAAATAATTGATTATTGCACGGTAAGCACCTTATGACGTATTTGTCTGATGAGACCATTCAAATAAACAGCGACATCGATTTTGTCGACAGCAATTAATATTTTAACAAATCAATTACCACTAATAATTCTTTAATCTGATGCCTGAAGCTATGATGCTATATTTGTAGTTTTATTGAAATTTTGGTATTTCAGAAGAACTCTGATCAAAAACTACACCTTAACTGAAACTTGATTTGCAACAAATTATGTAATCGACTTGCCACAAAAATTTCAGTATCGATGGCTTTTATTATGATTAATAGTAAGTAACCTTAAAGCAGAAGCAGGTTTCTGTAGGAAAATTTTGACCAATTAATCAACCTCGAAACTGGTATCTGCGTAAAGGAAAATTTTTAATGGAATTTCAGTGGTAGGTACAGAGTAATAATCCTCCCATGATCTTTGAATGAATGGTTAATAACAGTTGATTTTGTTTAATGTTGATATCGTCATTGGCATAGATACATGTTATGTAATCTACGATGCGTTTTGAAAAATTAGTGCATTTTTTACGGTTATAAAACCATATGCTAATGTTATTAATCGTTACAAATTTTTTGTTAATTTTATCATACTTCAAGTCCTTGCATTTAATAATCGTTCATAAGATTTTTGGCTCAATAAAATTAATAGTAATAAAATTTAACGAAAGGTTTTAACAAAATATACCTATTTAAAGAAAATATCTTTTTTGTTATGTTGTTGAAACTTCTCGTTCAATTTTATTATTATTAATTATGTTTCATTAAGTTTGCACCAAAGATAACTTATTAAGCAATATCACTATTTTGTACCTACCTACAGAGAGAAGTCGTATGTCGATTATATCATTATATAAGTCAATCCGGTATGTCATTATAATATCTAAAAAGTTATTTCACTTTCATCTACATGTCAAAAAATCGTGCGAAACCCCTATGCCAATTAATGTCATCATTCATCGCCTCTACTAAATCAATGGGGTTTTTCGGTATGGGATACCAATAAGTTGGCATACATTTAAGTATCATGTCTATAAGCATCCAAGCTTATGACGAAACCAATTTGAAAACTGATTCTACTTTATTGCTTTATTACTTCGTCAGCATGTTTAGTGTTTTAAATGTTTGCACGTTTAAATAAACATACACAACAAAACTGTGAACCTGCTGCTCTTACAGCATTTATTTGTTGTCTTCTTCAAGGCTTTTCTAGTTAATATTCAAAAGTAGTAATTTTCTACTCTTATAAATCCATAAATTTCACTTCGAAATACGTATATAAATAAGTATATATACATATTTATCTGTTATAATTTGAGCCCTTAAATTAGTGATTCCTGAACGTAATTTACCATTTTACGTTTTATTAGCATAAGATTTTTTTTATGGTTATTGGTTATGGAAATTTTTTGCTTAATATACAGTAATGTTCGATACATATTTTTATAGGGAAATTAATTCATTACAAAAAAGGCTTCTTTTTATTATTTTTTTTTTGATAACTTAACTTTTCAAAAGTTATTTCAAGTTGAAATGATGTAAAAAATCAATTTTTTTACGATATTAACAACAAAATTACTAGATTTATCACAAAAATTCTGTGGATTTTTTAAAACATTATAGACCCTATAAAATCACCTTGTAAATAGGCGAATTAAATTTTTGATTAAATGTTAGTGAAACTTTCCTGTTTATATTCTTTTTTTTTAAATTGTTTAACTTCAAAATACAATTATTGTTTGCACTTACGATGAGCATATGTTTATGTAACAATAAATGATTATATTTTTATATATGCGTGTATATTCCACATACACTGATTATATTTTACCTAATTTTATCAACGACTGCATTATTGTAAAAACTATTATCCAGTCTAAACACAATTACTACAAACGATAACGTAACAAAGTTCTGAGATGTTAAAAATTAAGTGATTAAAAGCGAAATTAGCGAAAAACTAGTGTAATATATATTAGAGGAATACATATTAATAATTTATTTATTTAAAAACAAAATCAAAAATGGATCGTTAGCGTTAGCATGTAACTTTTTTCAGTGTTCTATATAAAGTTTCGAATTTTAAACGTATTTATGTAAAGAACCTTAAAATAAAACTAGAAGAATTACCAATTAATAAATAGGGGTTGTGGAACATAAAGTAGATTAAACGAACATGGTTATTTGAAGTAAGAGAATCTGCAGACGATTTAATGTCAAAACAATGGTTATAATTTACAATTACGCGGCAATCTTGCAAAAAGGTAAATATATAATTATAAAAAAATGTTTTTACTTTGTTAACAATTCGATAAAAATATAAGATAACTAACTGATAATGTAATTTAAATAGAATTGCTCAACTGAGATGAAACAAAGTATAGTTAAGGTTGGTGTCAATAGTTATGTAAATGGAGACTTTGAAATATTCATTACTTTATTTTGATCCTATAAGACGTAAGTCTACTTACTCATTGTTTACATTTCACATATAATACCTACTCACAATATTATTATAATGGTTTTGTTAACGTCTTCCTCACAGAATCTCTATACTTAATTATTAATATTAGCTCTTAATATTGTAGAATAAAATAGTTTCTTATTTATCCTTTTGAGTTTTACGATTATTAATTTGTGGATTATCAGTGTTTTTTTTTCTCTTCTCAATAACAATTTTTAGCTCTCTGTTTTGTCATTACTTGTCGTTACCACGCCCACTTTGACAATGAAAAATTTCAATCATTTTTAATCTCTTACAGTGCCGATACATTAACTTGAATAAATACCAATTTATGTACAACATAAAATGATGAATACAACGAAACATAAACAAATTAATTATATATAAAAGGCGAATAAAAGATATGAAAGAGATAGGAACACAAAGTAACAAAAAGAAGCAAAAACAAAACAGTAAAATAACAACAGTAGACAATAGAATATAAAATAAAACAATGTAGATAATAAAGGCAGAAATAAATTACGATACTGGAGAAGCTGGTAGACCGTGTAGACATATGAAATTTTGAGAGTATTTATAGGACACGGTTATTAGTAAAATATATGTTCTAGAAAGGAAAGTACTAATACTAATGGTGATGAGACTAGTTTAGAAATATGCAAAATTGAGAAGTTAGGACAGCACAGATTTCAAGAGAAAACCAGCTATTAGTAAAGGGTGTAGGAAACAAATACATGCACAAGATAAAAAGTTGAGTCTACATTGAGTTCAGAAACTATTTACACAAAGAGAAAACTAATAATTAATAATGAAATATTTGAAGAATTTTTAGTAGGGATAAATTTTAAATACATTAATGCTCCCCAGCGGGGGCGTGACAGCAGTAACAATTTTCTCTCGTTATATGAAGTTACGTGCAGTGGGTATAAATTAGTTCAATAATTAATATCGCATTAATGTATTTAAAATTAATAATATTTAAAATAAAAATATTTACAATTAAGTTTTTACGGCAACATGAAATATCCTTATCAGTTTTGAAATATTCAGATATTTTACGTATAAAGTACACTTATTGTGATGAGAAATTTTATTGCCCTTAAACTAATGTTTAAACATGTTAAAACGGATTAATTTCAATAATTTTCCATAGTTTATAAAAAATTGTCAAAATAAGAGTAAAATAGTTTTTTGATAGGTCAGTTTTAGATACTGTTATCCACGATATGAAGCAGGATTACATTAAAAGACCTTATAGAGTTACGACCCTTTTCGAAAGAGGAATGTAAGCCTAAAAAAACTACAATTAATCTTTTCGTAAGTTTGTTCTGTAAAAGCTGAAGATTTAAAAAATATCTTTAATGTTTTACTCCCTTCCCTTATGTATAAAATTTCACTTTATAAATGTGAATTTTGAAATGTAATTTTCGTGGATACTTTCACGCAACGCATTTGCATAACATTCCAATTTTTGTCTTCCGTCTGGTGATGGAATTCCCGCGTTTACTTTTTATTTTTGTTGGGCAATTCACCATAAACTTAATACTTATACTTAATCGGAGCGACTGGTTTGCAGAAACCTGAATGGCTATCTTTACAGATACATACATGTTCATATGTATGTTGTTTCGAATTTTTTGCAACAGTAGAGGTCAACATCCTTTCAACCTTCAGTGATATCCACAGTGGACTTGTTCGTTTCTGGATTTTCCCATACACTTGTGTTACATTTACGGCTACCATGATTTTTAGTAAGACGACCATCCGATATTATCTACATTCATGTGATATTTAACATAAAAAACAATGCATTTTGAAGTTTACAATAAATTAGTTTGATTGATAATTTAACAGAAGGTCCACTCATTGCTAATCGTAAGATTAGAAACAATGAAATTTTGAAAATCTTTCATCTGTGTTTAGTTAATTAGGAGATAAGTAGATTTTTGACATGTTGTGTTCAACCGTAATAATTTTTCGTTTGGAGTTATATAACATAGCTGCACCAAAACTGATGAAAAACTACTATATTTTTTAAGATAATTAACAATTAACAAATAAATACAGACAATCTTGCATTTTTTCTTTCTGATTTCAGTTATAAACACAATAAATTCAAGTACAATTTACAATCTCTGTAACAAAACTCAAGCATTTTCTTTCGTTATACAGAGTTTCATTACAGGTGTGTAAAAAGACACTGTTTATTAAATGATAACTAACGATGACAATGTACATTTTCAGCCTTGCATTGCTAAGATTCTGAGACATGTTATAAATAAGAAACCTCTGAAATATTATAATTGCATTATAAAGTGAATTTTATTAAGGCTTCCTTTATATAAGTTACGTAAGGTATTTTAATAAATTAAATTACCATGTAATTTTTATCTAAATAGAAATAGTAACTACCTAATTACTTTTATAGTCATTACTTATTAATATTATACACAATATATATTTTGTATAATATTTCAGACAAATTACAATTATCTCTATTTTTAACGTAAGTAAGCGTGATTTCAGTTTTTTTAAAGAATAGTTTTGAAAAACAAAATTTCAAAAATGTCTATCTTTTTTAAAAGAAAACTTGACGGCTTCATATCACAACTGTCATTCAAACGTCGATACAGGATGTAATTACGTTTCTGCTTTACTATTAATTAATAAATATTATAATAAATAATGTTCAAGTGATACTGCAAAACAGAGTTTGCATACTAGTTGCTTACAGTAACTACAATTTCCCTTTTTATATCGTTGAATTCTTTATGGAAAGCAAGGTCAAGATATTGAGAAATGCACAGCTACTACAACTACTGTACTGTTTTTGAGTCATAACGTCTGTAACACTTTGTCTTTTCTTTAATAAATTTCTGTTTCCGTTAGTCGATAAATAATTTTTAATCTATCGCGGTTCAAAGAACAGCCAATACCGTGCACATTCGTACTTCTAGAATGTTAAACTTAAGGGCAATTAAAGACAAATTCTGTTAAAAAAAAGAACTCTCTCGAAACAGCTTTCATTTTATGTATTCGTACCTATACACATATACACGTATATATTAATACATCAGGCGTGTGCCTGGCATTGTTACTGCAACGTATTCATCTGTTTAATTGTAGTTTATAATATATATGTCTATTGAGCGTGAAGTGAACGGTTCGGTAGAAATGTAATAATTTATAATAAATGTCAGTAATAATACCGCACCGCGTTATTACAGAACTGCACTTTTCGTGGAAACAAATTATAACTTTGCTATATACATTATCAAATCATGTAGGTAAAGTAATCGACGATAATCTTGCTGGAATTTTCCTGCTTTAATATCTTTTTCGGCGGCTTCTCTCATATATAGACCAGAAGATTTTTAAACGTATTTTTTAATAAACATTCCAATAGAATCAGTTTGTTTTATCGCAACTTAGCTTCAGGCGATTGGTTATAACGTAGACATTAATTGAGATTTGGTAGTTTACCTTATAACCCACATTATACTGACTTATTTTCTAAAATGAAACGAATATTCTTTTTACGAAAACAATACGTCACATTTGAATATGAAGATGGATACTAAAAGTCGAATTTTGTATGTAACCACATTATCATACTTTTGTTTAACACTTCTTTCATCGAACTAGTGTAGTCCTTACTCGGGTTTAAAGGTCATCGTTGGTTGGAATTGCTTCCTAACGTTTCGCTAGCACGAGTGGCGAGCTTTTCGGAGGTCCTTCTTTCTTCGATGCTGGATGTAGACTGACGAATTCTCGAGCGTAGGTAAAAAAACTTTTTTGTGTTTCATTCCCACCAGCTACTCGTGCTGGAGGGTAGTCCCTCCGACCTACACTGTAGTGCAAAGCCGGAGGGTAAGGCGTAAGGCCCTGTTTAGCCTCCTTTTGGGAATCGTGGGAATGGGTGGGTGGTGTAGTTAGGGAGAAAAAGATGAGAAGGACGAAATGAAGACAGAAGAGAAATGAAAGATTAGCTGTGTAATAGTACTGCCCCAGCATTTGCCTAAATGATCCAAGGAAACCACAGAAAACTTGGACAGAGCAGTCGGACCCGGGTTCGAACCGGTGACCTCTCGAATGCTAAGCAATGATCTAGAGCACTAGACTACGCCGCTCGCTCGGGCGTAGGTTGTATTTATACTGGTACTTGTTTCATCATCATTTAGTCGTTAATCCGAAGACTAGTTAAACAAGCATATCAACTTTTTCCTGCCTTGAATCAAAAATAAGAACAAACCTCATCCTTAATTACTTGTGAACGGTAATCTAATCTAGGTTTTTACTCTGTTTTTTTTTTTCATTCCTGTTTCTGCTTCTAATTTGGCTTTAGCTGGTCATTTTTGTCTAAGAAGATATCCTACCTTGCTATTGTTCCTTTTAATTATTAACTTACATAGCACCCGTTGTTCTCCTCTACTCTTTCACTTATCTTTTCGTTTCTAACCATTTTACCGCCGTATTTTTCATCATCCTCCTATAACACCACATCTCAAACGCTTCTACCTTTTTCTTTCACACTGTCCAAGTTTTGCGCTCGCAGAGGGCCATACTCCAAAAGTTGTTAAATCATCTTCACATAATTGTACAAATCGTGTTTATAAGAACGTAACGTCTTGTATATGTATATGTCTATCTTTAGATATATATGTCTGTGTTATTGGAACTAAGCAGTATGGTCATTCATTCTCGGCTTTGCATGTTTCTAAAGTAACTGTAAGTATACTTAATTAACAGTGAAAGTGGGTTGTGTAACCTGCAATTTCACATTTCCCTCAATTCAGCTGTTTCATTTCGTTTTACGACGTTGGGCAAAGTTTATATGTTTCTTCACCAAATTTTGTATTTATTTTCACAACATGATATCAAAAATAATATTTTTAATTAAGTACACTCTAAAACAGTTTATTTTAGGTTTACTTCTTTCGGAATTTAAATTTTATATGCTTACGAAATATTTGGTTGGTAATTCACTTCTGATTTACGGAAATATTTTCAGTGTTTTGTTTATTAAACACGGAATTATATAAACCAGTTAGTCATCGGTATTACTATTAACACATCTAGTTCCTGTTTCTCAAAAAATATATTTGATTGTCATTAACTAATAGTCGAGTAAACAACAAAGACAATTAAATATTAACAATTACACTAACTAATAAGAGAAGAATTACTTCGTTTATATAAATACGGAACTTATTAATCGATGTTAAATGAGCTTTATTAAAAAAAAGGAAATAAAACTATTGAACTGCACGGTCTAATTACTATAGAACCAGAACAAATATTAGACTAACTAATACAGCAAGACCTTCTAGGAATACAGTACCGGCTCTCTATAAGGAAATTTAAGGGGTCGAATTGTTCTCATATAGATTATTAAAAACAATTTGGACATAGACCGACACCTTTTTGTCGCCATTAAGAGAAAAAAAAATGTAATGTTAACCAAAAATCACTTAATTCAACATACTCCTAACTTTTAACTACATATTAAATATGTGTAGAAATAAAACAACCTTTAATTTTGCACTGTTACCAATTACCAATTTTATTTACACCCCGGACCGATTTCGACTTACAAAGTCATTAACAACAGGTAATGCTAATGCTAAATTACATTGTATTTATACTTAAAATTAGGTAACTAGTTACAGTTATAGTGGGGATGGTTTTTGTTCTTTTGGGATTATACATTTAAATAGTGGTGTGTATTTTAAGTCTATTTGATCATTTAATAAGTTTACATTTTTTAATTTATTATACTTATATATTTCTAAGGACTCAAATACGTTCAGTTTTTTACTTTTATTTATATAATGGATCGGTGTTAATGTATTATCAAATTCATGATTGCAATTGTTAATATGTTCAGCAAATGTTGATGTATCATTTTTTAATCTAATTCTAAATTTTCTTCCTGTTTGTCCCAAATACACATCATTACAAGAATCGCATTGTAACTTATACACTCCTGATTTATTCATTTTGTCTATCCTATCCTTGTTATTAAATAATACGTTACTTAATTTATTATATGGTTTAAAAGCTATTTTTATTCTGGCTACATCTTTCTTTATAATATTTGCAATTTTTTCTGATATGCTACCAAAATATGTTATAGTTCTATACTTTACATTAGTATCTCTTCTTCTAGGGTACACTTTATTTATTGCTGTTTTATATAATTTATTACGTAACAATTTATCAATTAAATTTACTTTATAACCATTAATTTAGCATTAGTTTTACCTGTTGATAATGACTTTGTAAGTCGAAACTGGTCCAGGATGTAAATAAAATTAAACGTTATTTTATTTCTACATTAATATGGAATGTCACAAAGTTAAAACCAAATCCACAGATTTTCTAAAAAGTACTAAATATATGTCATTTAACAGAATATTGGCCAGGTTTTAAAATACGACATTTAGAAAATAAGCAAAAAAAGGTTCAAAAAACCGTTACCAGTTTGTGAACGCCGTATCTTAAGATCCGGCCAAGCATTATTATTTCGCATCCTAGAAGTTGATATCTAATGAAGGCTCACTCTAAACCACAATATTCTATTTTAGACGGTTTAAATTTTATGAATACTCTTCCTACCCTTTGCAAAATGGATAATGATTAAAAGCTTCTGAGTCAAACATCCCGTTTCCAACATAAATGGCCTATATGTTTTTGTCATTTTTGGTTTTTATGACCCCAAATTGGTCTAGAAACAACTTTCAGCAAAATCATGCACCAAAAATCATTTTGTATTTTTTTGGAATTTTTGACGTAAAAAACTTTTCCTCCCCGATTTTGCTGAAAAGTTGTTTCTAGACTAATTTGGGGTTGTAGAATTCAGAAATAAGAAAAAAAAACGTAAGTTATTCTGCTAGGAAAATGCTGTTAAATGAGACGAAAAGTATATGGTGTTATTGCTATTTGAAACAGATTCAGTTAACTGATTTGAATGTTTAAAATAATAATTCATCAATCAAAACCGTTCGTTTAAAAGTATAAATTCGTTATTTACATGAATCCCTTTTTCTCGGTGTATAAAAAGATTTTCTTTTTCGATTATTTATTATAGGGTGTTATTAATCAAGATTTGGGTTATAAGGTGAATCAATTAGATTAATGTAGGAATAATTTCATTGTAATTTCTCCTCTGGTTAACAACTTGCACAGTTGTTTCTAAAGAGTTTGTCTACATTGTACAAGTAGGCACATTAATTATTTATTTAGAATCAATTGAAACCACTGAATCACAGAAAAATACTGAATAGACCTATCTAAAGAAAAAACATCTTTGTATAGTGCATTATAACACGTATTATTTATTCAATGTGGTACATGTTGTAGCGAAAATCTACCTGCGTAGTTGTAAAATAACAAAGTAATAAAACAAGGTAATTGTGTTGTTTCAATTATTTTATACGTTCGAAATTGTCATTGGATGAGGTACTGAAAATCAACTAATAATTGCAGACTGAACTAATGTCCTTTGTTTAGGTTATGATGTTTTACATTATACAGAGCTTACATTCTGTTAGTATTAGTTTTGTTAATTCTCTAACGTGTCTGCTTTGTTCTAAATATTAATTCATATATCTACATGCAATATTCTTATATTTTGACTGATGGATACGAATTTAATGTTTCCCCTAAAAAAGCCTCTATTGTTTTTGCAAACATTTGGCAACTAGATCTTGAATATGTCTGCACTATTGCACAGAAGCAATTACAGATTCATGAGCAATATCTACGTGACGCAAACATTACACTTATTTCAATCGAAATAATTTAAATTCAACACGCTTCTTCAAATTGTATATATTTACCTCGTCACTTTTCAAATACTTTATCATTATCACTTACCTAATATATATATATAGGCACAAGGTAAGTCATTGTAAAACAGTACCAGAAATTGTTTATAATAAAGTAGTATTTCGTAAAATTACATTATTCCTTATAATTGCTATTGTTAGAGGTCTGCTTATTTAATATACACAGATAGAGTAATGAACGCCATCTGTGGAAAGTTTCTAGTTATTGTAGGATTTTGCAATATTCAAGAAGGCCTTTTTCCAAAAAGGATGTCGACTTATTAAATTGAACTCACGGCGTAGCTATCTACGTGGTAGGCACGTAACCAGATAACCAAAAACAAAAATATGTTCTTGATCAATATTCTGTTGAAATTCGTTGAAACTTTATGAATTATATACATAATGTACTAATGTAAAAACATAAAGAAATAAAAACTGCGTAGTATCATTAAAGTGAAGTGTTTTGATACTTTAGCAGGCACCTTTTTACGATTACATAACATTTTTTCTTACTTTCCCAAGTTTGGCAAACATGCAAACCAGTGTATTTGTTGTAGACACCATTACGTTTTCGTAAGTCCGTTAATCCAAGCTAGAAGTACTTACACATAACGTACGCTTTGTATAAAAAATTTCAAAGATCGTTTTTCTCCTTCTAACAAAACTGTTGGCATTTGAATGGAGAATTTTAACGAGTTGTGATTATTGTAATATATTTTCTTGGTAAGTCGGGAATTGCGAAAATTCGATACATGTTGTTATTAACTAGATATTTTCTTTTTAAGTAACACTTATTGATGTGTTAGTAACCTATGTTATGTTGCAATACATAATGGCCCGGTTGGAAATTTGAATTGCATTCAATACTTTGATACTACGGTTACTTACTTAAAGTTATTTATTGGGAGGTATTAACACTTATCTAAATAAAAAGTTATGTGTTACGTAGAGTTCTCAATTGTTGTCAAGCAAAAAGTTGGACCAATTTACCACGAGAATAATGGTAAAACAAATAAGACATACGTATTAACTGATATAATGACATAGGTAGTAAAAGTACAAGTTAGAAGCATTTGGGATGTGAGATATGGTATTATAGGCGTATGAGTAGATAAAAAATGTTACAAATGAGGGGTTATTAGGAAAAGCAGTAGAATAGAGAGCACTATAGACGTTAGGGGTAAATTCAGGTAGAGAGGAGGGCTCTGAAGCAATGCTCACTAATGTAGCGCCCAAATTCCTGTGAAATTCAAAACCCCAATAACACAAGCAATTAAAATCCCCTAACATAGGTGTTTTAAATCTATTAACCTAAACCATAGATTCATTACAAATGAGATGGTTTGCTCACTTAGAGAAGTGTCCACTTGTGTGCCCGTTGTAAAAGCTTTTCTGACGCTTTTTGAGACATAAAGGGCTAACTAGGGACATATTATAGAAGCAGAAACAGGAGTAACGAGAGGCAGAGAAACACTTAAATTAGATTATTGTTTGCAAATAGTTATAGATGTGAGAAATGTTCTAGTTTTTGAGAAATATGAAAATTGGTTCAGGATAGGAAGGAGTAGAGTGGAGTGCATGTCCAACCAGTTTCAATGGTATAGTTTTGCTCGTACCAGGAATTGTGAATTCTGACCAAAGCTCAAACTCTTTGTATTAATTTCATCATGTGATTTATAGCCAAAACAGTTTCCTCTCTAGAAATAAATTGAATGATATTCAAAAAAAAGGAATTAAAATCCTTATTCGTCTAAATTTTAAGATCAAAGATCTCACATTTTGAACGCATCCTATCGAGTAGGCACAACGAACCGAAAGCCACATCCTACCATCGGTTTCGACTTGTTTTTGAATATGTTATATTTTCGTCAGAAGTCCGTCGGAATCAACAGTGTAATTCAATGTCAGTAGGGATATTAGCCCTCAGAGTAGTTGTTTCTGTTGATTCCATATTTATATTTATAAATTGAAAGATATTTAATAACTAAAAATATTCACCCTATTAAGCTTACAACCTATTGAAATAAATTACAAACAAAGTCCTCGTGGAAATCTTTATAGTTTTTGCATATTTTTTTGTACATCTATTACAAATCATTTAGAACGAATGTTTATAGATGCTGAGGAATAATATCGATAAAAACATTGTTTATGAAAACCTATTGAAGCGTGATTGATCTACAACAAAGAGCGCGAGGGGTAATCATTAGTAAAATAAAGTTAAAAAATGTTTTAGCAGAGAAGAGAGAATTTTCGATAGTAACAGATACGTGAGGATTAAATTACAATCGAGAAAGAAAATATAAGTATTTAAATTGATTTTTCAGCAAAAAAGACATGCTCAGAATGGTTGTCTATAGTGAGTCACATTCTGATAGTGAACAAAGTTGTAGCGACCAGCATCAATAGAATAAGAACACCCTGTATATAACTTCTTTATGTAAATATGTATAAAATGTCTTTCATTTTTAATTAAATATCTGTATCTATTTTTCTCTTTACAACTAACAATACTACTTCGGTATCTATTCTTCTCCTTACAAATTACTTTATTATCTCTGTACTTTCCTATATCCCTTGAAATATTTCTACTCTATTTATTAACTGCAAAACGCCTGTGATTCTATACCTGTCCTAATTACTTTCTAATAGTAGATTTCTTCGGTAATTTAGGTCCAACGTCTTCAAGCTAGAAATTCTATCTCTCTTTTCAAACTATGTTTTCTTACTAATAGTCCCCTACTTTTATTTAACAACCCTTAGCTCCGCCTTCATAAATTTTCTAATTTATTTTAAACTCAAAATACTAACAGTTCTGATTCAACTTTCATTTCATCCACTTATTTCTTCTTTACGGTCCAGTGTTAAATAAATGTTTTATAAAATCTAATTATTGCTAATATTGAACACGTATACACTAAAAAGTGGTTCCGTAAATTTTGAATTATAAAGTTTTGTTCATTATCAATAGTCTTTTGATAAGTTGACAAGAAAGCCGTTTCATAAAAATGTTGTTTGAATGCAATTCTAATAAAATTGTTATCTTTGTTATTAAGCTATAAAAGCTTCTGAATAATCGTTTTTACTGCTAACGGACAACTTTTACAGCAACTGACATCATCCTTAACCACTCATTGTTTTGCTTTATGCATTTGCATTAATTTATAAAATATAATACGATATAACAGTTATTTATATGCAGTCTCTATATGTAATGATTTTATTGTTTTCCCAAACACTTAGTCTCTGACACATTGAGAATGAATCTTTGTCTGTCCCTTCCCGATTAAGAAAAACATTTCATTCACTTGCACGTGCAAAACTTATTGGAATATTTATATTATGGAAAAAAAACTAAAAGTAATCACATAATTACCGACCAACGTTCACCTGACATTGTTTTCAATGCATTGCAGTGTAGGGTACAAGGAGAGGGAAAGGTTTAAGAAAACATAGGATTTTTAATTTTTGTAACTGATTTAAAATTAAATAATTAGTTTGGTTTCAGCTTCATTGAATTCTGAGCTACTGTAGCATTTTTTTTATCTTGTAATAGTATCTACAGGCTTTATTCTTTAGTATGAATTAATAAGTGCTATCAAAATTCAATTCAATTAGGCATGTACATCAATTTAATTGGTATAATTTTTATACCATTTATAATATGAAATGAGATTGTGCATTGTTTTATTAAGGTCAATGGAGGTAAATTTGAGACACTTCGAAATATTACAATGCGAAACCCACAATTGTATAGTTTAAAATATGATTACCATAAATTTAAATAGTTTACGTGTTGGTAAACATTTTGTGGTAAAATGAAAATGCTAACTGGCTTTTTGATATTTTAAAAAAATATGAATTATTTTTACCATTATAATAAGGCATAAATATGAGATGGGCTGGAGGCAAAAGTAAGACGACGTATAATTTCAAATGTTTTGGATTATTTGGAGCAAGAATTATAAAGTGTATTCAAAATAACAGGTACTTTGTTAATAGTTGTTCCCATCATTTATTTAAAGAAATTAATTTAAATTTAAATATAGAGCTAATAAAATTGTAATAAGCACCACTAAGAATTTTTAGATTTTCGAAAATATCCTTAAAAGAACGAACACTCTAATTAAAGTACTTAATTTTAAATTAAACCAATATTAGTGCAATAAAATTTATCTGTTTCAAAAACAGAACACAAATGAGACAGGTAACTGGCATGTTATGAATATATTCTTTTAATAAATTGATTCACAGGTTGAAAATTTATTTATTTAATTATTTCCCCCGATAACCTTATAACAGGCTGGCTGAAAAGTTCGTAGGCTAGCATAGAAAAAAACATATTTTTTGATAGAATGTGATTGTATTATTCAATATAGTTCCCTTCGAGGGCGATACAACAATTATAGCGGTCATACAATTTTTCGATACCATTTTTATAATAGATTTGCCTTTAGCCTCAAAATAGGCTTTAGTTTTAGTCATCAGGCGATTACCCACTTTGTACACAGCTTTCGCATATCCAAATATTAATTCACGATACTACCAATACGTTCCCTTGATATCTTTAGGGTCTCAGCTATCTCAATCAACTTCACTTTATAGTTGTCAAAAATTATTTTGTGGACTTCTTTGATGTTTTCGTCGGTAACAGCCTCTTTGGGGCTTTGGGGCGTCCACTGCGTGCATCGTCCTCGGTGCTCATTTCGCCTCGTTCAAATTTAGCAAACCACAAACCACTTTTCTACGGTTGATTTTCCTGGTGCAAAGTCCGAATAATGTTTATCAAGCCAAGTCTTGGTTTCAACAGTACTTTATTTCCCCAAAAAGCAATGCTTTTTTAACCCACGAAATTCATTTTTATCCATTTTTTCAAAGTAATAAAAGTTCTTTCACTAAAAATGCTATAACTCAGATAATAATAGTGCAACAACTGTCAAATTTATACACACGTCTTTTGAAGGTTAGGGCTAACTAAAAATTATATGGATTTGATACTAGTAGCGCCATCTATGGGTCAGCCTACGAACTTTTCAGCCCGCCTGTAACATATGAGGGTCCAGTAGCTTACCAATAATAGCACGAAGGCTAACTACAGAATGGTCGTCCTCCTTACATTAAACACAGTGTGAGTTTATCAATATCGTACAAATGTTATTTTTACCCTCTTTTAATTCTCACATTTGCCTTTATGAGTCACATCCAACTTTCTTTTTTACCATCCGGATTTATTTACTGGGTTCGCCTTAAAAATTAAAGGAACCGCAGCTATAGGTTAATAGAGTCTTACTGAATAATAATAATAATAAACATTTTTCATTGAATCTTTTGGATCATACCAAATAGCTTTTATCGCTTTTGATGAAGATATGGCGAATGATCTGAATATTATTTCTATAATAACTCAAATCATTTTATATTTGATAAAATGTAAAATGTTTTTAAACAAACAAGTTATGATTCCCATAAACCCGGGAAAAAAGTATTAAATACTGAAGGAGTGTCTCTCTTTTGTCCGAGTCTGAGAATTACCTCTATTGACCCTATGCAATTTCCGGACATAGTAAAAGTAGACAAAAAAAAACGTCGAGTAAAAGTGTTAATTAGATGTGTTTAATAGTGTTAAATAAACGTGTAATTTAATCAAAGATACACCGGCATCCATTTATGAATTTAGTTCCAATACTATTAAATGTTCAATATTCGTACCACACATTAGCTATGTGATCAACTTACGTATTTAACGTTAGAGTTTTTACTTTCAAATATCTACCTACCTATAACAAAATCGTAGTTTTAGAAAACAACATTACTTTAGTTTTACCTTTGATTCTTTTTTACTGAATTTTCGACATTTCTTAGACAAAAATCAAAGAAATAATTTCATGCCTTTAAAAATCAATTTTATTAAATCAATTCGTCAAGGTAAAAAGGCCTGTGTTTTTACACTGTCTGCTCTGAAAAATAAATTTGTTTTTAAACGTGAAAACGATCTTTTTAAAATTTTTATAGATCACGAAGTGAAATATTTAATATTTGTTTTAGTGAAGATGTTGTTTTTCAGAAATATTTTAGATAGAATTCTTTATAAATTCGGAATTTAATATAATATAGGATCAAGGGTTATAGAATATATTTAATGAAAGCACAAACTTATACCTACTCGATTCGGTAAAATAAAAGGGTGGGCCAATAGTGCGTGGATGGAAGATTGTGTCTTTTTTATTGATTTTACGAAAATATGATTTGAATAAAAGTTTCATCAAATCAACTCGTTCATATTTTAAAATTATTTTAGACTATACAGGGTGTTCCGTTTCGCCTGGGTGCTACCTTACTTCATTTTTATAAATGAAACACCCTATATATTATTGTATGTTTGAATTTTTCGTTGAAAATAAAGGTCACTTTGATGAGCAGATATTTGGTCGAAGTTGCACCGTTTCGGAGTTATTTAGAATTAAAGAAGAAAAAAACTGTTTGCAGCGCCTTAGAAAGAATAATGTTATAAACGCAAAACGTTCAATTGTCAAACATCTGCGTGGTTACCATTTCTTTTTCATGGCCTAATACGATTGAGATATGAAAAATGGCCAGAAATTAAAAAAAATCAAGTTATTTCAGAAACTGTTAAAGATAGACCCTAACATGTATCAATAAAATCGAAAGGGAGTTGAATTGTAGATTTGATAACGTGAAAAAAATATACATTTCATTTAAAAATAATAAATAATTGATGTTTTAAATTTAAAAAATTAAAAATTGTCTGTTTCATTTTCGAAAAGACTAAATGAGTTAAATTTAGTATAAGACGATAGGTAATTCCTTGTTCAACACAATGGTTAAACCTGGATCCTTCTATGTTGTTTCGTTTCGGAGATATGATGGTTTTTCTAAGACGCTGCAAACAGTTTTTTTTCTTTTTAATGCTAAATAACTCCGAAACGGTGCAACTTAGACCAAATATCTGCTCACCAAAGTGACCTTTATTTTCAACGAAAAATTCAAACATGCAATAATATATAGGGTGTTCCATTTAAAAAAATTAAGTAAGGTAGCAACCAGGCGAAACGGAACACCCTGTATAATCGAAAATAATTATAAAATACAAACGAGTTCATTTGATGAAACTTTTATTCAAATCATATTTTCGTAAAATCAATAATAAAGACACAATCTTCCATCCACGCACTATTGGCCCACCCTGTATAATATTAATTAAGTATTTAAATTATAATTTCAATCTCACAATCAATAAATAGTATCAAGTTATAGTCTTTATATCGAAATCTACTGATACTTACTGCTAACGGTTGTATTTATCTTAACATTCTCGATAATAAAATAATAAAGTGCTTGCTGTGCCAACATACATGAATTTAATAATAAAGTTTTGCTTAAGTGTCTAATTTTCTAACGCTTTAAAAAGCTGTCATAGTAAGGCACGTAATACGGAGTTTTTTAAAATTATAAGAACTTGTGGCGTAATCTTTTAGTCGTTTAGTAAAACTAAAATCAATTTTTAAACAAGGATATTTAGTCAATTAGTATGTACATTTCCACTTTAGAGGTCACCATATATTCATTTTAAATTATATCTCTAAACGTTTGAAATTGTTTCTTTCATCAACTGCTACTCTGTGGTTTATTAAATAAAATTATTGTATAATTTATTATAAAAATCGAGTACTAAGGTGCATACTGAAACGATTATTCAAGTTATACTTCTTTTGGCGCATTAGGAGTAGTAACTTCTAGCATACAACGGGAACAGAATTGGTGCTTTGGTCTCGGCAGTCGCAGCTCTTAGCTGATAGGAGTAAGTTCGCACCTCAGTCAGTAGGATCAACATTACAGGATAATTTTATTTAAATACGTAATAGACGACATACAAATCCTAAAAATGCTTCATGCAGCAAAGAATGTAAAGAATTTACTGTAATTTATTTAACCAAGTAAGTTTCATTTAATTATAAACATAGATGAACTCAAGTAGCTTCAATAGTGTTTTAACACGACTCAAATTCCTTAATAATAAGAGGTGAACGTTCATGTTTAATGCCACTTAGTGTTATTAAACCTCTGACTGGATCAATACACAATCGATAATTGTATATGATGTAGTTTGCGCGTTTCATAAATGCAAGACTATCTGCATATGCAAATAAGTGCAGCATTGATGGTTAATAGTTCTAATAAAAGAGTAAAACATGGAAAATTTAAAGTAAAAATTAACATCTACGAGATGTGTGGATTTTCTTATAAACATTTCTTCAACCGAAAGTGTATTACAAAAAAGACGTAAGTAATCAATGTTTTTAAACGCACTTCTGTTTCAAAACTATAAAAAGAAGTAAAAAACCTAAATACAAAAATCAAAACCAAAATAGAGGCTCAATACAGTTCGTTATGAAACAGGTACATATTTTTTAAAAGGGTTGCGGTGATTCAAACAACAAAAACATATTAATTTTAATAACACACGAATGTAAATAGATATAAACAAAAAATATAAATAATAAATCCTACTTAAAGACAAATGGTAACATATAGACTAGGCGTGAACACAAACATTTATGCTAACACGATTTCGAAAACTACAACTGGCAATGTATATAATACATATTTTGTTATTATAATTTTTAAGAAATTTAAAATATCTTCAAGTATTAAGTATTTAAGTTGAAATTTCATTTTATCACTTCCAGACTTCCTGAAAGTTTAATTTACGTTAAAATAAAAAATAAATTTACATATACCTATGTGTATTAAATTAATTTGCATTCATTAAAAGGTTTGGTAAAAGTGTTATTTTAAAACTTAAGCAACGAAATAATTTTTTATCAAATAGAATAATGTTTTTATGTATTTTGCTTCATTAAGAAAGGTTGTTGAGTTTTTCTCATTGATTTGAAATAAACCACACTTAAGGTGATGCAATCGGTATACTTATAATACATATGATTGAGTCTCAAAAATAGAGTCGTATGTACAATGTTATAAACAAGTTAGTTTTCCGTTTAACGATAATACAGAAATACAAGGAATCTGAATAATGTAACATTTATATACCTGAGCTGTGAATTAAATAGTAAACATTACGGTGTTGTCAATATTGTCAATTTTAATTACTAATTAGAGACTACGAAAAAATGTAAGATTGTAGGAATTTGTAATTGATGCTGTTCGTGGTGCAAATACCATGAAACATTTTAAATGAAATTTGTGAAATAATTCCTGCGTATTTTTGTATTCGTAATACCAAATTATATATAAATTTAGTGAAATATGTTTCTTTACAACACAAATTGTAAGCTTTAATAGTACTTAAAAATTTTAATTAACTGTAAATATTACTTTTCCTTTCAATGTTGTATTTAGTAACACATGGGCTGAATAGTCCCGGGCCTAACAAAGAAAACACGTTTTTTTTTGTTGTTCAAAATTGGCTTTATTCATCAACGTAATCTCCATCAAGAGCAACACATTCATTCCAGCGCCGCTTTAACATTTCAATACTACTTTTGCGTCCAAATTTTTTGCCGGTGAGCATTTTTTTTAGGTCTGCGAACAGCCAGTAGTTGTTGGTAGTAGTCTCCAAATCTGAAGAATACGGTGGATGAGGAAGCAATTCGAAGTTCAATTCATGTTTTGCCAGTTTTACCATTGTTTTGATGAAACAAAATTTTTTTCCTTGCCATATGCGGTCGTTCGTCTACAATTTCGGCCTTTGCCTTCAAACACCCCAATAACGCTATATAATTACTACAATTCACTGTTGATGGTATTTCCCTTCTCAAGATAGTCGATGAATATTACACCACGCACATACTACACCACCCAAAATACCAAAGCCATAACCTTTCCAGCCGATTGTCGTGCTTTCGGGAGCTTTGGACGAGGTTCCAGGTTTGGACCAGTTGCTGTCCACCCAGATGACGATCGTTTTGATTCTGGAGTGATGTGAAGAATCCATGTTTCATCCATTGTCACATATTGACACCAAAATTCCGGTTCATTATGTTACGTTTAAACATACCAAACACTGCTCAAAATCATCAACACGTTCGTGTTTTTGGTCAACAGTGACCAAACGCGGCACCCACTTTGAACAGAACTTTCTCAGTCAAATGACCATGCAATATACAGCCTTTTGATATATTTTTCTTTTGATATGTTTACGATGTCAGTTAACTCACGCAATTTCACTTTTCGATCATTTAAAACGATTTTGTGGATTTTATTAAATGCTTTCTGGTGTTACCACCTCATTTTGACGTCCTATGCGTTCTGTATCGTCAGTGTCTCTACGATCACGTTTGAAGTCAGCAAACCAACGTTTTATTTTGTTTCGGTAGTTTCCGATGGAGCGGAGTCTCTATAACACTTTTCAAGTTATTGTTTCGCTTGAACGGTATTTTTACCCATTAAGAAGCAGTGTAAAATTAAAAGACGAAATTGTTTTTGATCGTTGTGATTTATTGTTTTAAAAATAACAAAAGTAGCTAGATAAAATCACTCTTACCACAATAACTCACAAACTAATGAATAAAATATCATAAAATCATGAACTTTTAACAGCTATCTTTTGAAGGTTAGTACAAACTGAAAAGAGGTGAATGCAATAAAACTAGCGCTATCTATGTGTTAGGCCCGGGACTTTTCAGACCATGTGTTAATATTAATCTTTTCATTTATATAACAAATATGGTTAAATATTGCTTTAAAGTGACACGCCCTAATGTCTGTTACCTACACAAAATATTATTATATACGTATCGTAACACGTAACTTAAAATATTTGTTAAAGTGAAAGTTTAATACGGTTGTTTCTTCTTTAACGTAATTTTGTTGATTGCTGAAAGATAAAGAAGTGTGTTTTTTACCTGTAGCTCAAATCAAAGTATTCTAGAATATACTACTTTTTTTTGTAAAAAAAAACAGACTTTATTTATGCACTGTACGATTCTACCTTTAGACATTTAAATTACCAATTCAATGTTAACTGATAAGTATAATCAAGGTTTCTATGGTATTTGCCTAATTGATCAACAAAAGACACTTCCTAGTTTACTAAGTGAATATAAGTGTTTTCTCTTTTTTTTGTAATTTATTCCACCTTATACTAAGCGTTAACAATTTTGAACCGATTTCAAAAACAGGAAGGATTTTTTTTAATTTTAATATTGTTTATTATTTCATATGTGTGTGGGCATAATTTTCGCAATAATGTACCGATTTGAAGAATTTCTATTTGTATTGGGTTACGATTCAGTTTAGAAGCTATTCTTGGCAAAAAATACAATCCAAACATAGCATTAAAATTTCGGAAACGTAGCAAAAACTTCAGGTGATACGTATTATATGTGATCGGTTCACACCCGAACTTTGCTATGTTTTGGTTAATACAATACCTACGCCGTACAATTTCGGATATTTTGAAAAATAAATGCGAAACGTCCATTGTCAGTGATAACACTAAAATAGTTTATTCTTAGTACTGCGTTTGTTTACGTTTTCTGTTTGTTTTCATGTTGCTAGTTTTCAGTATTATTCACTACAATATTAATTTTGATAAAAATATGCTAAAGAGTCAGGGAAGTTGAAGGTGATCAGGGACAGTCAATGAAATCGAAGAGTCGTCTGTAAAATCACGGAATTCAATTGAATATTTGATACAAAGTGCGGAATTTAAAAGTACGAAAACAAAATGCCTTAAAACAAAAGGCAAAAACAATTTAAACCACATTACTTGATAACCTAAGCTTTTTAAACCCAATGACTACAATAAATTGGTTATGTGAAACGATTAACAAAAATGCACGACCATTTCAAATACAAGCTGTTCAAACGTGAATCACATCATAACTGCTGGAATTTAACAAAAAAGTTATTTTAAAAATTTTAAACGAAGTCGTTGAGACACAACCGTTAGCAATAGCCCGCTTGCGTGTTCTGAGCCCGCGCGACAGGCAGCTTTTGTGATTTGTTTGTGGCGGGAGCCGCTTTTACTATTTTTGTCTGTATGTCTGTCTGTTTGTTCGGGATAATCTCCGAAACGGTTGGACCCATTTTGACGAAACTTTCACTGGCATATAGCTAATGTAATAAGGAGTAACTTAAGCTACTTTCATTTTAGAAATTAATTATTATTAATAATAAATAGTTATTAATTTCTAAAATAAAAGTAGCCTAAGTCACTCATTATTACATTAGCTATCTGCCAGTGAAAGTCCCGTCAATATTGATCCAACCGTTTCGGAGATTATCCCGAACAAACAGACAGACATACAGACAAAAATAGTAAAAGCGCCGCCCGCCACAAACAAATCACGAAAGCTGCCTGTCGCGCGGGCTCAGAACACGCAAGCGGGCTATTGCTAACGGTTGTGTCTCAACGACTTCGTTTAAAATTTTTAAAATAACTTTTTTGTTAAATTCCACGCGGACGAAGTCGCGGGCACAGCTAGTTAATTAATAAATTAATTAAACGAAACGACGATTAATTTATAACCATAGCACTGAGTTCAAAGGCCTAAGTTTTGAATTAAGTTAATACTTACTTAAAATTGTGTCATATTTGTGTAAATATATGTAGAATTTAAATTATTATTCGGTATATAATTTTAAAAATCCAAGCTTATTAACCAACTAGAACAATTACACTATCGCGGTTAAGTTATGATTCACATTTCGAAAACACTTCTTATGTAGCTACATTTTACGCCTTTTTTACGTTTCCAGTACATAAAACTTAGTAATTAAATTGTTTCATTCCACGTTTTTGTCATAAAAAATCAATCGCATGTATTAATTACTGTAATTCTTGTTTAGCCATTTCTTTCTATTGACTGATATCAAGAATAATAGTCGATATTCAGTATCAATACGAATTTACAATTTTGTTAGATTAAAATCAAATAGGTTCGGTAAAGTTCGTAAATAAAATGATAAGTTTGTAGAATTAATCTCTAGAGGTATTAATATATGATCTAGATTTTTCCTGTAAACTTTAGTAATTATGTGTTTCTTATTTTCTTTAAAAACCTTTCAATCTTATAATTTCGGAAATTTTCTATAATATCTTTAGGTATATGTTTTTTAAAATTACAAAAAAAAAATTGTATTCCTGATAACACGCCCTTCTAAATAATATTATATATATTGTAATTTGCCCTCTCTTTAATACGTAATTTTTATCATATTAAAATTTTCAATTGTAAGCTAGTGTAAAATATATAACATAATAAAATGAATTTTTATTTTTTATGTCGCACGTTTTTTGAAAAAATTGGTTACGGGCAGATGAACACGAGAGTTTTCAGTTCTATTTTCGTTTTGAGGTGCAGAATATTAAAAAAATAATAAATACAACAAACAAATTAAGTTAATTGCTACATTATAACTATCTGCATAGACGATAGTTTTATTTTTATTACCATTAAATCCAAAACCCACGTTAATAAGAAGGAGGTTGGTTATTAATGCAGTTTCTAATTGTGTTTTTTTAAAATTCAAATTTATTTTCAGAGTTAAAGAGATTAATTGGTTCATAGTATTCATTAGTATTTAGCTTCGTTTCTATTTGTTTACAATTGCGATTTCTCGTAATTTAACTTATTTTATACTGTCCATTGTCTACTTTCAGATTTTAGTGAAAGCGGTACAATTCATGTAATAATGATATTCCATAATTTGTTGAATGTTTTTCATAAAAATATGCTACAAATAATTTTTTTATTAGAAGAAAAATTGGGGTATAATTTTCACAATATTTTAAAAATCATCTATTATATTTTGCTGTGCATCTATGCTGTCGTTAAACTCGAGAAGTTAAAAGATTTTGAAGAGGTATTTGTTATTATTTGGTTAATGCAATTTGTTTCAATACTAACATCGGTAAAGGCTACTTTTTTGAAAAAAAAACATTATTTGCGTTGAGTTCCAAAACTACATAAACATATTTGACGGTTCTCACCGTTGAAAACAACAATTTAAGAGGCATTTAGGGAAGAGAGTGAGAACTAAAGTCGGACTTAGGCGTGCGAGTATATTAAAGATGAGATCTGTATGAACAAAGATGCGGACAAAATACAGGATTTATGTACACCGCTTATCAATGCTTATTATTTCACTTTTTATTTACGTCATTTAACTTTCAAATCTCGTGATAAGCAATTATCAGCTACCATGATGTCTAAGATCCTTACAGACTTGTAAAGGAACTTAAAATGTATTGAAAATGGCTGCATCTATTTTCATTAAATATAGCTAAAAGAACTCATAAGAATATAGACTTTTAAAATAAATAAGCTTCATCAAAATTGTACGTTTAAATACATTAATGCGATACTAATTGTTGAATTAATTTGAAACCACTACAGATTACCTCATATCAATGAAGAAAAACTTAAATTAAATATAAAGGAGAGTGTGGTGTAAGAATAAACAAAAAAAAAAAGAAAAGGTCTTGCCCCAACTAATCACAACACTTTAAAAACGCGGACACGTGTTTCGCTCACTTACTGCATTTATTTATTAAATTGCTGTTTATAGGCAACAAGCAAAAGCATATTTTTATTTTTAAGCATTTGGAGAGGTCGAAAATCAAGCATATTTTCACAAATCCCCAAATTCTATATTTTTATGGTATAAGCCAACTTCGATGAGACAGGGCTCCTCTGATTATAATTTGCAACATTCTTAATTTAAATTCAATTGAAAACGGATTTAAAAAATGAATCATTCAATATTCACACATGCACCTGATAAATAATATTACATCAAAAGTATTTGTTGCACATATGCACCTACATAGAATAGGTATTTTAGTATGTATTACCGAATAAATTGGAACGGTGTGCCACTTAGGGATTCTAATTATAATCATTGTTTACAAATCATCATCGGAGCTTCAATATTGGAATAACATTAATTTCCAGCTATGTAATAGTATGTAAATGATGATGTTCCAATGACTTTTAATTGTTCAATGCCAATCGACCCAGCAACTTAAAACTAATATCATGTCGAATTGAATTATGGATTGAGCAAGCTTATTATTACGCAGTCTGGTTTCACTTTCTACCATATACATCGAAAGCGAAAAGATGTTACTGACGGGCAGACGTTCATGTATGTATTATACAAAACGGCGCTTTTATGAGTAAAGTGTCACTGCGAATTTCCCTGACTTTCCTTGATCATTTCTCCAAATTTTCCTCGCCGATTTTCTTGTTTTCTATCAGTTTATCAAAAATTACAAAACAATTTCATAAACTTAATATCTTTTTGCAATGAGTATTCTAATTTTGGGTTTCTTCACTTGAGATATTTCTTAAGGTTTTGAGATAAGTAGTCTACGTAAAATTCGCATTAGAGACTTCTCCTATTATACAAACCCCATAACATCGACGTTTCTGTTTGGAACGAAAACATAAATTAAGACTTGTAATAAATGTATTGTTCGCAATAAATTATGATTAGGAAAATAAAATATGATGGGGTTATGAAGTTTGCTCAGTTTTGGATTTGATATAATTATTTCATTTGTGTATATTTTTGTTAATCGATTCACATAAACAATTCACTGTAGTCCTTGGGTTATCAAATTATTAATTGTTTCAGCCTTTACTAAATAGAAATTAACATTTATATTGAATAGTAAAAAAATAACGCGTAGGGTGAAACAATTGTAAAGAGAAAAATAAAATTATAGTGGAAATTCGAGTTATTATTGTACTATTCAGTATATTCGGTTGTCAAGTTATGTGGTTTAAATAACTTTTTGCTTTAACATATTTGGTTTTCGCATTTTTAAATTCCGCGCTTTTTATTGAATATTCATTTAAGTTTCCTGATCCTTCGATTTCACTGATTATCCCTGATCACTTTGAGCTTACCTGACTTTTCAGATAGTAGACACCCTGATGACATAAAGGGTGTCTCCTATATACGGCGTTCCGAAAACAATATTCCGAGAAATGTGTGCTATTGAATTCTTTATAAAGTTGTAGGACATATGTACTTCTTGAAATAGTTTTGTATGTTACACATAATTATGATGTAATTTTTAAATGATTAATCAATCGTATTTCGTGAACGGAAAGAAAAAATTACGTATTTATTTGGTACGCCTAAAGTTAATGTATTATGAATCCTACTCACGCATTGTTTCCTTTTCTGACCTACATTTGGGACTAAAAGTTATAAAAGTGCAATGATAATTTTGGTCTATACTATTTCAAGAACTGATTTCGTGGTCTGTTTTTTATTTTTAAAAGTAACAAGTCGGACAAGTCAAGAATCCAAGAAGTTTTGATATCGCTAAATATTGCTTTTAATAATTTAAAATGGAACAGTCTTTTGTTACATTTTTCGTTTTCCGATAAAATTCTACAGTTTTCTGATTATGAGAAACAACAAGAATAGTTTAAAGAGCTTCTATTCTATGAACTACTGTTGCAACTTGTAGGAATTCCTACCTATACAATATTTTGTTTCTGCTGAGTCATTCATTTTATAGGCTTTCTATCTTAATTACAAGTTATTTCCACTCTTAATGTTCTAGTTGTGATACTTGTCTTTTTACCTTGCAGTTAACGACCTGCTTCTATAAAAACATTATATTACCCAATGTATTTTTTATATAAATTAAGTTTAAAATTTGAAATCATTCCTTTACATTGTTTAATTACACTTCATAATTAAACATATAACATTCACCAAAAGCTTTCTTAAATAAAGTCTAGAGATTTTCCAAGATTAAAATGGTAACACAAAACTGCAGATATACAGAAATCCAGTTAAATATCATGATTTTTCCCTGGTCAGTTATATCCTTTTTTGAAATATATGTAAAGTTTGTAACATATATAATCTGTTTGCTTTGAATCCTTTATTAATTTTTAATTAATCTTAAGTAAATATTGTTCGCTATTCTCTATTTGGAAATTCTAGTGTTTTATTAATATTCACTAGTTTGTGGAAGATAATATTAATTTGGGCTTAGTATCAAAAAATAACGTTTACCTAGTTTTTATATAGTTAGATTACATATATAATTTCAATACTTTATCGTATTTCTCAAGCCACTATCGTAGAAAGTAAGAAAGATGAAGACCATAATTTTTCGTCAAGACGATCTCTGACATTCAGTAACAAACTTTCTTTTAACATCGGCATTGGATATCATGTTTCTCGGCATAATGTAATTATATATATCTACATTTTTCATATTACAGCGTCGTCAAAACAGATGCACACTGGCATTTATATATTTTTTGTTTCTGCATCTGATTTAAGACTTAAATATTGAAATATAACAGTAATTTGTAATTTAGCAGTATAGTTAATAAACTTAAACATGATGATACAATATATAACACAAAATGTGTGTCTGCCTGTAATCTCCGAATTTTCAATTACGAAAAAGTAAAATTTCAATTTCAAATAAAATAAAAAAGCTGCTTTTCTGATTGTCTTTACAATACGATTTACCTACTAGGGAGTAGACTATAGAATGAACGATTACTACAATTTCAGACAGTATGAATGTAGTCAGTCTGTAGTATGTTCACACAAAGAGCAAAAGTTTGGTAGGAGGATTTATTAATATTCAAAATTATCTCTTTTTTAACCGTTCGTGGCTTAATCTACCAAGTACCGTGCCCTAAGGGACTTCTATTTCAAGATATATATTCCTTCGCTGACAGCAGCACTGAATTACATTTTTACTCTCGATAGGATTTTTTTTTTTTTAGTTGATATATTTTAATGGAAAGGATTAAATTAGAAGCCAAGAATTTGAGTGTTAATTCAATCAGTTAAGAATAATAGAACCATATTAAAATTGAAAGTAAAGCACACTTAAAGGATTAAACAAAAATTATTATTTTACTCGACAATATTGTTTCAACCCGTATGTCGATACTGTCAAGAGTATTTTTAATTTTAATGAAGATGTTCCATCAAGTGACCACTAGTGATAGCTGGAGTCTTAACACTATTAGTTACAAGCATCGCAATAAGTATCATTATATGGTGTTGACCTCCTCTCAAGATACCATTTTAAAGCTTTACGATAATTTGACGAATTGTAATCAGTAATGAACCATAAAATTTTTATGTCGCTCATATTTTGGTGTTCAAATGGTTTTGTAATGCTGATTTCCATTTGATGACCAAGTGCTTTACGAGTAGGTATGTATATGCATTCCAGTGTAATTGTCTACGATTGTCATTACTACAAACATGCGTAAGTTTAGTTAAGAAGTAATCGTCTATTGTTTACTTCGCATTAAGGCAATAATTAACTTATTAGTTGGCCTTTGTTTGCATACGTATACGGTTGGTTATTGTAGAGATTCTTGAATGTAACGAGGCAAGCGCATTGGCCTAATTTTAGAATGAATTTGTTCCAATTTTAGTACGTACGTCTGTTCCAGACAAAAACAGAGTTCGCAATCCGCGAACTGTGTTCGTGAAGCGTCTTTCGTGAAAAACGGAAAGTGAAATTTGTTTGTTTTTTCGTTTGTGTCGAGATAAGATATAATTGCAATTTTCCGAATGCAGGAAGCGACGTCTCTGCGCAACAGAACGCGGATATTGATCCGAAGGAAGTGATATGTTATTGGAAAGTATTACCTTAAAGGCAAAAAATAGGGTAAGCATGTCAAAAAAACACGCTTTTACCAATGAATTTGATGTTAAGTCATGAAAATTGTCTAATTTGTCTTGACCTTATTCGTTCCTTTCAATCAATTATGTAATGTTAATAAGTAGGTAGCACAATTCACTAAAGCGAAATTTTGCGGTTTCTCTATAGTTTCAAACGAAAAATAAACGGTAATACTAATAATTAAATTTGCAATTCACTTAATTTAATTTGTCATTAAGAGAACTAAATTGAATTAAAGGATAGTGCATAATGTTCATCACTAAAAGGGGTTTCCTGTGTGGTTCATTGAAATGCAAACTACAATGAAACCTGTTCATAATTAAAACCAAAAATGTTTGGATAACTACATCATTTAGACATTAATTTAATTAAACATAATTAAACATATATCTAATAATAGGTTAATTAAGGTAAATAATTCGAAAGTGTTGACTTATTATTCGAAAACGTTAGGAAATATTTTTCCTAAGAGACTGCTCCATTTATGTATATATTTAATTAGATTTAAGTACATATATGACCTATATAAAATAGCTATAAAAACTGCACAACGTTCAAAGTGTGTCCAGTCAGCACGTATACGTATATACATATTTTTAGAAGAACATAAAAAAGTTTCAAACAATTACAGGTATGAAATTAATTTTTCACTTAAATCCAAGAAACATTCAAATTACTAAATAAACAATTAAATGAAACACAAAGTTTAATTTCCACAATATATTAAAACACTTGACATATGTTTCGCGTCAAACTACAACAAATTTATTATACTTCCGAAGAAGCCTAAGTTAGGCGAAACATATGTCAAGTGTTTTAATATATTGTGGAAATTAAACTTTGTGTTTCGTTTAATTGTTAAAATGAGTTCCCATCAAGTAAACTTAGATATGATAAATCTTACTAAATAAAGTAGTGTTGGTGCAAATTTGATAAAATGTATTCAATAATAAAATTCGACGAAGAGTTTCAACAAAATATATTTAGCAAGGTATTCTAAAAAACAAACACTTGGAAAGGTTCACTATTATTTATTATCAACTCTATACGTATTTCGCCTGCTTAAGGCATCGTCAGGAGTAAGAACGCCTTTCTGAACTTAATGGTAGGTCTTCTAAAATATATAGCCGATAGCACTTGGTTTTTAGAAGAGCTACCATTAAGTTCAGAATGGTGAATATTCTAACTCCTGAAGATGCCTTAAGTAGGAGAAATACGTATAGAGTTAATACTAAATAATAGTGAAACTTTTCAAGTGGAAGTTTTTTTTTTGAATACCTTGCTAGTTTACATTATTTCACCAAGTGCTATCGACAAGTTTACTCAGTTATAAAGAGTCTTTCTGTTAAATATATTTTGTGTAAACTTTTCGTTGAATTTTATTATTACATTCAAATTATATTAAAATAATGAAGTATTATCCTTATGACCTGCAGAACTGCTAAGCACATATTTTGTACTTAAAACATTAATAACAATATTTAATTAAACACATAGGTATAATGAATGGGTTGTTCATAATTGGTCGCTAACAGGGTAGATTATTTCTCATCAGAAACTTCGAATCTGTACAAGTTATGGAACCATTTCCATTTCATTCACAGAACATAGCAGCAGCAGCTGTGAACCTTATTAGTAAATGCAAAAAGCAATCAAGAAGTTCCACTTGCATCAACTTTTCATAACTTTGTTATTTCGTTAATTTACCAACAGTGTAATTCAATGCCGGTAGGGGTATTACCCCTCGGAGTAGTTGTTTCTGTTGATTCCATATTTATATTTATAGTTATATTTATATTTTAGTTTCAATTGAATATAAAAAATAGAAATATATAAATAAATAAACGAATGTAGGTAAATAAACAAAAGATTGAATATGACACATCTGCGCCCTTATACGTTAGCAAATTATCGTTTTTCATCAATTAACGTGCTTTAACATTCAAGTGTGTTAAAATGCGTTTTATTTTTAATATGAAAATGTTACAAATAAAAAAAGAGAAGCATGCATATTATTACATACATACATATATATATAATTTCATAGTTTGTAAGATCTGTGCAATTTACGGACAAAACATTATGAGTGATCGAATGGTAAGGAATCTGCGCCGTGCAATCCAGAACAAAAAACGTGGCAAGTTGAGCAAGGGCATTGTTTTGCTGCATGACAATGCTCGTCTGCATGTGGCTAATCGGACCAAAGATCTCGTCACATCTTCTCATTGGGAAACTCTAGATCATCCTCCGTACAGTTCTGATCGGGCACAGTGACTACCATTTGTTCCTGCACTTGAAGAAACATCTGGGCGGTTAGCGTCTTCAAGACGATGACGAAGTCAAAACAGTTGTGATGCAGTGGTGAAGTGAACAAGCCAGGCGGCAGAGTTCTATGAGAAGGGTATTCAAAAACTGGTCACTGGTCAAACGTTATGACAAGTGCCTCAATATTTAAGCAAATTATCTAGAAAAGTAGATTAAGGTACAGGCTTTCATGTAAAAATAAAATTATTAAGATATCTTTGGACGTCTTTTATTAATTTCAAAACGGTACTTACTTAAAAAAAACATGCCATATATATAATCGCAATTTAAAAAAAAATGTTCTAAATGGTTAGGTTGTGGTGTGTATTACTTTCTTTGATTAATACACATTTTTGATATGACCACTCTCAAATGGTTCCTAGTTAGGAAGTAAAAACGATAATATAACTAGTAATTTATTCAAATAATCCGTTAATAACCATGAACCGTTTTATTCGAGGTAATATACGTATATAAAACAATTCGCGATGTAACTACTTGCTGGCATCACGTTTCGCCTAAATGTTGTTTTCTTAGAAAATGCTTTTTCAGATAGGCTGGGGCATATGTACTTATACTAGACCGTAAGGAACCGAATTTTTTGCTATCTTAGTCGAAATCTAAACATTATACAAAATATAGTACCGAAGTACTGTGTATTATTAAATAGAATGTTAATAATTTTGTTTTCTGTACTGCTGCCTGTTATATTCTCAGAACCATTTTCTGAGTTATGTAAATAGTAAATAAAAGGATGTTGCATAAACTGAATTATGGATTAAGTAGTTGACTGCATAGTACGCAAAAGTTGGTCACTTATTCATATTATAGCGTGCCATACCATTTCAATAAGTACGGATTATTATGAAAGTCTCCATTAGAAAAAGGCAACGATTTTGTCTGTGAGTACTCTTCAAGGTAGAAGAAGTTCGCATTTATATTAGCGCTTGCGTAACACTCGTTTAAAGACAAATCTGAAGCGCATTTCTCAATTATTCAGGTAATTATATAGAAAGTGAAAGCGACGTGTACGAAGAACGAATTTCTTTTTGTAGAAGACAAATATCCATCTGTAAAAATGGAACTCGGAACTTGCTGCAACGTGTGCAGTTGATGTAGAAAAAATATTCAGAATTTACTTTTACAATTTTTCAAGCCTTTTATCTATAAAGTGCAATTGGTAGCAATAGAATTTGGGCAGCAACGTAGAGAAGTAAGTATTAGAAAATAAATTAGATACGATTGATTAATATTATTAAAGGCAAGACAGCTTTCGGGATAAATATACAGGGACAAAATATTAAGGTACTTAGATTTGCGGATGTTTAGCAGTAATAGCATTTAGTAGTAGTAGAGAGGAGTTAGAGACCGTCTTAAATAAAAGGGAAGCTGTGTTGACAATAGATCATAGGTATGGTTAGAGCTGCCATAAATATTGGAGATGACAAATTAGAAGTCGCCTATTTTTGATATCTAGGAAGCTAGATAAGATAAGTCAGGATGGGAAAAGCGGTAGAGACAAAATAAAGAATAGCACAGACTCGCGTTTAGTTTTTTGATATTCGAATTTAAAATTGCTTGAGATATAGTGTTATAGGGGGCTGATAAAAATAAATAAAAGAGGTTAGAAATGAGGTGGTTTTAGAAACAGTAGGAAAACAGAGGGCGGTATTGGAGGAGAGATAGGACAGCTTCTCAGATATAAAGGTCTGGTTATAGACATTAGAAGCAGAAATTGCAACAAATATGGGCAGAGGAAAACAGTAAATTACTGTTCGCAAATATTTAGGGAAATGGGAAAATTAGCTGAGGATAGGAAGGAGTAAAGGTGCATATTCAACCAGTCTTAGGACTGGCGACTCTATGTTGATGAATAATATAAAATACGAGGACATCATTGTTTTTGTTCTGTTAATATATTAATTAATGTACATATTATTAACCATTCTGTAACATGAGTGTGTTAATAACGGCTGCTAAGAATTATAACACATCAATAGTTTTCTATATGGTTAACTTGTTCTTGCAACAGCATTAAAAAAAATCATAGTTATAATAGTGCAATCAATATAAATAACACCCTTCGGTTAAGATTCACATTTTGCCGATTTTGTTTTCATATGATTATAGAATGTATTGAAATGTAATTTGAAAAGGTTTACATGCATGACCCAAAACAGAATTAAAAAAAAAAAAGAAAAAGGTTTTTAGGGCCCGTGTACTCAATTTTTCATCACTTAACCCACTAAATAAAGTGTCTTAAAATGCAACAAAAGTGTTTTAGAACCTTTTGATTTTATCCGTTTAATCACGCGAAATTTGTTTTCGTAGTTTTTATCAAATCGTCATTACATTACAGGGAGAAGTGTAATTTCTAAATTGTCGATGTAAAACATCTGAAAGAAAGGCTTTATTTATCACTTTTAATGACTGCAGCAAGAGTAGTTTATGAGAAACTTATAAATAACTCTTTTTTATTAACAATAAATATCTCCAGTTAAAATTACTATAGGTACAATATACTTGGTATAAATTTTCTAGTAGTTAGGTCGAAGTTCTTGTTTTATCTATCAATTTTTATGGAACTGTATGCTTTCTCTACATAATTATTTTAAAAAATGAAATGATTATACATAATTTTATACAAAAAACAGAAAAGTTAAATAAGTAAATACAAATAAATACAACACTTGCAATATCATTTCTGAACTTGTTGATCAATATCCTCGTGCGTCAATACGTTTATGTTTTTACTAATTTTATCGACGTAAGCAAGGCATGCTAGAATTTGTAAAATCTATAATTATCAATGGTACCTTTGAAGCTTCATCTCATGATTTCAAAGTAAAGGTAATGAAGAATTGCCGTCATTGGTAAATACATCTACCTAATAAAAAGTTTTAACTAATTTACGAATAATTTAATTACGAAAAAAGTTTGACATTCAAAAAAAAAATAAAGCTGTCGAAACAAATAAATGAAAAAAAGTATGTAACTGTTTTTTTTTGTTTAAATAGAAACTATTAGCTGGTACAAAGTCAGACATCCTTGAAATTTATTAACAATTTATTAAGTAAGTCTTTGAGAGCTATAAATAAGTTAATTAAATAAATTATTACGTTAACAACTTTATTATCATCATCATCATCAGTATCTTGTTTCCGATAGTATAACAAACATTTAAACTTGTGGTTGGATTTTAACGTATGCACTACATAGTATAAGTAAATTAGGTAATGCGATAAAAATACAGAAGAATCAGTTAGTTTGCCACTATTTAATTCCAATGGAGGTAATGTAAAAAGTATATTTGGATAATTTACGAGGGTGTATCAAATATAAATGGGATTCGAACTATATTTAATTAGATTTTAATACATATATTATTTTTCTACATAGTCTCCCGCCCTAGAAATAATGTTTCCCATCAAATTGAGAGGTTTTTTATGCTTTTCGGACTTTTTTGTAATCATTGGAGCACAAATGCTTCCACTGTGACGTTCTCGTAGGGACGTTAGCCTCCAAGCGCGTCTTTCAGGGACCCAAAAAGACGGAAGTCATAAGGGGACAAGTCGACGCTATATGGTGGATGTTCCAGAATTTCCCAGTCTAATGCATTCAATTTTACCCTCGTATGAAGCCTGGCGTTATCATGCAAAGGAATGACACTGCGATTGCTTCTTCCTTTTCGTTCGAAATGTCAATTTTGCAGCATCCAGTAGATCACAATAATATTGCGCATTAATCATGCGTCGATTATGGTGAAAGTCAACGTGAAAAGCACCTTGCCGATCAAAAAACACTGTTACCATTACCTTTCCGGTCGACAAGCGCGTCTTTGCCTTCTTTGCCCCTCTTGCCGCTTTTTCTCATCTTTCGTAACAGGTGACAATGTGATTCAAAAATGTTTCACCCTCTTGCTGGAATCGATTGAAGTTTCGCTGCGAAATCTTGTGATCCTCCGAACTCATCTAGTGGACACTGCGCATTTTCAGGTTATCTGTCACAATCCCGTGGATACTCTCGTAACGGATGATCAATTAATCAACAATGTCCCAGGAAGTTATGCGTCGATTTCCCTCAATGAGATTTCGGACCGCCTCAATAATGTTGGCTTCGATCACACTTGTCCTTGGGCGGCGAGTATGGCTCTCGTTCTCGACCATTCCACGGCCTTCAGAAAATTCCATTTGCCATGCAAATATCCGAGTTTTTGACAGGATGTTGTCCTCAAATTTTGCCTATAATCGCCGCAAAATTTCGGTTGGATTCACCCCCTGCTTGGCCAAAGAAGACATGCACTTCTGCCTCACTCATTGTTTTATCTTCATACTAAAGCGACTCAAGTGAATTGCGGTTGGTTCTCCTTTCTCCCTACCGGTACAAGCCATCTTCGTATCTACTATTACCAGGTCACTGACCTCTCCGTAATTTAAAAAAAACTCGATCCAGTCCCGTTTATATTTGATACACCCTCGTATATTCATTTTGACAAGAAAGGTAGTCAGAAAGACATTATGATTACGTTTAATAAATACTAGTAGGTATAGTGTGTGCTTGAAATTTGACCAATTTTCTTTCATTTAATTGTTTAAAGCATTTTCTATGGGCAAATCGAAATAATACACATTTAACGCTTATACGAATGAATTATCCTAAAATTCGTACGTATTCGGATGTGTTTGAATCAACCCTGGGCAGCTTCTTAATAATATAACGTTCTTGCATGCCACGCGTGCGACCTGCGTTCAATTCCAGGACGAGGCAATGCCTTTTTTTCCTACTTTAACGGGAACATACACAAATGAATTTTATTTTGTGCACATTTATGGCATATCTAGTACCTTTCAAATGATATGTTGAATTTATTTTCTTTTATAATAAATACCGAGAAACCCTGAACAAATTCCACGTTCACATAATAATATGTAAGATTAGAATTATTTAAGACTTCTAAACTGTTGGATTATGGTAAGCAACACAAGATGTTACATAATTAATATTCGTATATGTTAATTATTAGTACATATTGCTGAGTGACTATTATTTAACCCAAATTCATTGTAAAATTACATACTTTTTATTCTTTTATAAAAATCATTATTTTAATTATATGTAATAGTAGGTGTATTAACAATTATGCACTATACATAGATTCGTTTGGAAGCTTTCCTTATTATAAGTGTTAGAAACAAGTTATTAATTTTTTTGTTGAGCTCGTGTCGAAGAATGAATGCATAAGTTTGAATAACAACACAGTAATAATAAACTATTAGCAACAAGTGAATGGGAAACTCAGGCAGCGCGTGCAATTTATAACTCTTGTAAAAATTAACTACCTATTTTTAAAAACATCAGAAAATAAAGCAACGCGAGCAATTTCGTAATCAAAAACTCATATATTGTAACTGACAAAAATGCAATAATAATTCTGATTAACCTACAAGAAAAAATGGAAAAAAGTTTTTCGTATGATGTGAATCGCGAATCTTTCAAACTAACAGGCGAGCTGGAAAGTTCGTAGTCTAGCATAGAAAAAATTATTTTTTTTTTGATAAAATTTGATTTTATTATTCAATATAGTTCCTTTCGAGGTCGATACAACGATTAACGATTATAGCGGTCATACAATTTTTCGATACCATTTTTACAATACGAATTGTCATTAGTTTTTTTTCGATACCATTTTTACAATACGAATTGTCATTAGTTTCAAAATATGTTAGGCTTCAGTTTCAGCGATTACCTCTTCATCGGCGCGAAATTTCTGTCCAGCGAGCATCCTCTTGAGGTCTGAGAACAGAAAAAAGTCGCTGGGGGCCAGATCTGGAGAGTACGGTGGATGCGGAAGCAACTCGAAGCCCAATTCATGGAATTTTTCAATCGATTTCATTGATTTGTGACACGGCGCATGTGCATTGTCTTGATGAAACAGCACTTTCTTTTTCTTCAAATAAGGCCGCTTTTCTGCGATTTCGTCTTTTAAACGCTCCAATAACGCTACGTAATAGTCGCTGTTTATTGTTTTCCCCTATTTAAGATAGTCAATGAATATTATACTATATCATGAGCATCCCAGAATACTGATGCCATAACCTTGCCAGCCGACTTTTGCGTCTTTCCACGCTTTGGAGTTCATCACGTGCAGTCCACTCGGCTTGGCTGACTGTCGATTGGACTCCGGTGTGAAATGATGGAGCCATGTTTCATCCATTGTCACGTATCGGCGCAAAATTCGGATTTATCACGATTGAACAGCTCCCAGCTCCAAACACTACTTAGAATCATCGATCCGTTGTTGTTTTTTTGTCGATTATGAGCTCGCGGCTCACGCGGCACCCACTTTGTACAGAGCCTTCGCATATCCGAATATTCATTCACATTCACGATATGACCAACACGTTCCTTTGATGTCTTTAGAGTCGGGTCTCAGCTATCTCAATCAACTTCACTTTACGGTTATCAAAAATTAATTTGTGGACTTTTCTGATATTTTCGTCGGTAACAGCCTCTTTGGGGCGTCCATCGTCCTCGGGTCCTCGGTGCTCATTTCGCCTCGTTTAAATTTAGCAAACCACTTTTCTACGGTTGATTTTCCTGGTGCAAAGTCCTATTTATGTTTATCAAGCCAAGCCTTGGTTTTAACAGCCAAAATGCAATGCTTTATTAACACACGAAATTCCTTTTTATCCATTTTTTCAAAGTAACAAAAATGCTATAACTCAGATAATAATAGTGCAATAGCTGTCAAATTTATAAACGTGTCTTTTGAAGGTTAACTAAAAATCATATGGATTTTATACTAGCAGCACCATCAACCCGCCTGTTATAAAACTTCATTTTTGTATGTTAATGTTGTCCATAACTGAAATGAGGAAGTATACAAAACACGTTAAAAATTAATCTTCTTCAGTTACAAACACTTGCTTTCGTCTTATTTGTAGTTTATCATTGTTGTTTTATTATTTTAAATTGATTTTAATAGCTTACAATTTTAGTAAGTTGTTCTTAAATTCATAAGGAAATTTCTTTATTTTATGTTTTTAATTATATTACACTGATTTTAGGTACTTTTATATTTTATCATTTGTCCATATTGTTACCTGAGAACATGGACTAAAGGCGAAGTAATTCACTACTATGCATGAATTGCGATTTCGAAATAATAATTATTTTCGTACCCACGCTTCAGAAAAACAAGAAGCTTAAATAAAAAAACTTATATATATGTTCATCAAAAGTGCATATAAAAAATTCTACGATGTTGTTTTTTATTTAAAATTACTTTAAATAGGTTTTCTAACATTACCAAAGTTTCGTATTTATTTAATAAATTGCTTATTTATTTCATATTATTTATGAATCATACAACAACAAATTTCATTTTCTGCATACAAATTATAATTAAAGTACACGCTAACGTTGTCGTTAACTTTAAACACAATGGCAAGGGTATTTTAAAAATCATTCATAGTAATAAAGGTCGTTATTTGATGTAGTAACTACACCTGTCGACAATCTAAATGGACCTCCATTATAGAGAAATTGGTAATATTATCTAAACTACTTCGAAATTGCAGTAGTTAAATTAATGCGTGAGTACCTATGTATATTTAATGTTAGAGTTGTCTACAGTCAAATAATCAAATCAACTTTAACAAAAGTATATGTAAGTATATGTATAGTTGATTTAACTACCGCTTGTTGACAAATGTAGGCACCAGGGTGCTGTAATGGGCAATTACAATATTTCTCTGATATTCTTTTACGTATATCACTAAATTGTGTAATATAAAAATGAAAAAAGTAATTATATATTACTCATACAACACAGGCTAACAAAAACTCAAGCGTTAAGATGGAAAAAACAAAACGGTGGTCATTTTCAGCGTCCAAATACAGGTCAGGCTTTAGATATATTCTAACCTCAAATCCCAAAAAGGAAATTTTTGATCTATTTGTGAGTATCACTATGTGAATGCACCACCACTTAGTGAATTTTAATTGTATTTGTACCTGTGTATCAATTGCTCTTGACAACAATTTTGTCTAAATAAACATATAAATTCTTATTATAAATCAATAATAAACAAGATAATTAAGATAAACTAAAAATTAACAATTTCATATTTTAATCCAAAATAATGAAATTTTTTCTTTCTAACATGGTAAACTGTACACACCCAAACTAAAAAGAACAAATATAATACATCTTCTGTAATTTGTAGGTACATAAAAAATTACATAATTTCATCTCCAGGAATAATTTATGAAAAGATATGGTAGAAAACAAGTAAATAACGTGTTATATTTAAATATATGTATTATGACGAAATTAAAAAAAAAAACATTTTTTTAAATCCAACGACGGGAATCTATTTAATCCAAAATATTTTGGCATCACTTCAAGGTGGACAAGGTAGACAAGGTTACGATCATCTATTGATGTTAGATTGACAAGTCTTTACAGTTTGAATGGATAATTATTCAACAATGATATATCACTTAAACCCTAAATGAACAATTAAAATCAGGGGCTCAATTACTATTATTAGTTTAGCATTAATAAGCGTCTTTCACAAAAGAATAAACATTTCGACCATTTATCTTACAGCATACAGTAAAGTAAACATATAACTAACTGACTTTTCGGAAAAAAGATGTTTGTGATTAACACTGACCTCTTTTTTGAACAAATAAATAACAAAATTTAAATGTATTTATACTATCTAAGGATTTAAAAAAAATACTTGTCCCTAAAAATACGTATTCCCAAAAGCAGTCTCACAACCTTTAATAGCAGTTAATTAGCTAGATATATTTTTAATTATGAAGAAGAATTATTTAATTAGAATTTTGCCAATAAGTTTGCACAACATGACCATATTAATCATACACATTAATTTAAATTTAACAAACACTTTATCTAATGTTTATCCATAGTACAACAGAAATAGGGAGAAATCGATTTATCAAAAAATAAGTATTTTTCTATAATAAATTAAATGGAAATAAGGACCCGTCCTGCGCAGATTTGTAAATAATTGTTCTTCCAATGGCGAGATTTTTGAAATGAAGCCTCTTGTGGGAGACCGCAAGGTTGCGCTAGTGATTATTATAATTAATAAAAAATGATATTCTATTATCCAGCCCAGCTCCTGTATTATCTCATTCGTACTGTATCTATAGTTATTATTAAGTAGACTTATCACATATGACATAAATAAAAATTAAAACATAATATTTGCGTTGTTATGAGAATGACATAAATTACGTATCACTCAAAAAGTAAGCGTAAGACGTGAAAGGAGAGAAAAAAATTACACAAAACAATAATAGTAATTATTCGTAAAATAAATAAAAATGTGAAAAATTATGAAATAAATGCTACAAAAGTTTCACTTCTGTAGTAGGTATTTAATTCCACATTTTGTACATTTTTATTTATTTTATACAATTTTTCCTCAATGTATTTTTTGTTTCCTCGTTGACAGTTGAAGTTTTATTTTACTTAATTGACGCATATTTTTTAACTAAAAAACTGACAAAATTAAGTTCTTAGTCAAGTAATTTATCGAAGCTACCAGACGTGGATCGCGATTTCGATCTCATTAGATCTCATCAGCAAAAGAAGGTAGATGGCGACGTACTGCCATATCAACGCCTTATTTAAAAAACTAACTTTTACGACTGGTAGATAATACAAAAGAACATTACCCTAAAATTGTTCTTACGCTCTAATATAGGAACACAGGCAAAAAGGGGCGAATAGAAGAATAGATTAAACACTATTTTAATAATATTTAGAGAGGTTGCGGTTGGGAACTTGTAAAACGTTTTTGATATATTCAAAAAACAAACACATTTGTTCAAAGGTTTTACAAACTTTATTAAAAATACTCTTACAATCGTTTCGGCTTAATTAGGCCATTCTCAAAGAGTCAATTAGAAACAAACTAAAGAAAAACAAACATAACTATTCATACCTTACATGTGGGTGGAGGAAGTAACCCCACTTATAGTTTTTGAAAACATGAACGATATATAGGGCTATTGTGCCCTTGACACTGTTCATTTTTAATATTTTTATTTAGAAAAAAGGCTTTTTGGATTTCTAATTTTTCTAACAAATTTAATCTTTTGCTTTTATTAAGGAAATGTAAAATTCTAAAATTATTTTCTACGTTAAAATTGTGACCATTTTCAAAACAATGTTGGGAAAAATGAGCACTACATTTTTTATCATCAATTGACTTTTTGTGTTCTTTAAACCTAGTTCTAAACGATCTTCCTGTCTGCCCTATATAGCATCGCAGTCTGCACAATGAATTTCACACACCCCAGATTTACAAAGTTTGTTAGAATTTGTAATTTTATTGTTAATTAATAATTTACCTAAATTAACTTTATTCGAACATAGCCCTATATTTCTTGCATGTTTTCAAAACCTGTAAGTGGGGTTACTTCCTCCACCCACATGTAAGGTATAAATAGTTATGTTTGTTTATCTTTAGTTAGTTTCTAATTGACTCTTTGAGAATGGCCTAATTAAGCCGAAACGGTTGTAAGAGTATTCTTAATAAAGTTTGTAAAACCTTTGAACAAGTGTTTGTTTTTTGAATATATTGAACACCCTTTTCTGAACCTGACACGTATGAATCATTGTAAAATGTCTTATTTCATTGGTCGAAGAACGTACTTCCTTAAAATCTGGAAATTTCTTCGGAAGCGTAACCACCTGCGGTGTATCCATAATCGGAATTGCAGTGACCTAGAAATAACGTATATTTACGTATATGTCACACTTGAATGTTGCAAGAATCATCTCGTCACACGACAATGGAAGCATAGCAAGTGCGACAGTTGATATGCTGACTTAGCATTCCCTGATACAATCATCCAGCTGAGTTTTCCGAATTGCAAGTGGTCGATTTTCCGCACCTAACAGGACTACCGTCTACATGGTCGGTACCATAAAAACAAAAAGTTACTTAATGGAATCCGACGAAAGTAGGCTACGGCCTGTCCTAAATGCATTCGATTGCTTCGTACGCATAGGCAGACGAACGATTGTTCTTACATGCAATGTACAGGTGCGTGTGTGTGTTATCTAATAATAATAACAACAACAACGGTATAGAGGTATGACTGACTGACTACCTTACACACGATCGGTTTCACTTTCATTTGATCCAGCGATAACATTAAGTTGTGAGAGGAAGGATAAATATTAACTTTCTCTTACTGTTTTAATCAACTTTATTTAATTTATCGGTAGTGTGAAGTACTTGTATAATATTTTTACTTTCGATTCATTTAATATTAAACTTATCGTTAGGTAATGCAGAGCCTTTAATTAGAATATAATATTCAGGGATATATCGATATTTCACCAAAATTTTAATTTTAATATCCGTTTAAACCAATTCCCAACATGGTAAAAACGGTACTTATGTGTTATATTTCTGTTAATTTAAACCCGTTGCAGACGCGACCAATCGCGGAATCACGATAGTGCGAACCGTATTAATATTTTTTCTATTAATCTCACCTTTGAAACTTATTATTTAAATTCATATTATTTATAATTTGGCAAGACATTCGTTATATACCTACCCGTTTTTAATATATGTCTTTTAAAACTCACGAGCCCTAGATAACCCCCCCCCCACAAGCTTTTTTTCGGTGCGCCACTGGATAGAGAACTCCGAGCCTTAACCTCAAAGCCCTTAGTTAATGTGCCCCAATTACATTTTAAAATCCAAGGACTCCGAATTACCAATTATTTCGAAAAGTAATTACGTTAAAAGCACATAACCACTTGTAAGAAGAGCTGTGAGCACACTATAAGGGCTTATAATACATAAAGGGCTTCAAGCACCTTAAAAATATTGAAGCCCTTTTGATGTTTTTAGTTAATTCCATATTTCTTTTTATTACTTAATTTCAAATTTACAGTGAAAGATCTTCAAGTACTTTGAAAGGGGCTTAAGCAATTTTAATGAGCTTGAAATCCGCGAAATACAAAGTTTCAAAGTACCGTGCTTCCAAGCTAAGGACTGGAAGCACATTTTCAAGCACAAAGTACTAAAACTTTGGAATGCCTTGGTATAGATGAACACGTGAGCGATTTTATAAAGTTTTCATGCATCTTTTCCAAGAACAGGACACTAAAATCTACATTAACATTCATTATGGAGATTATTGATTACTAGTAGACGTAACTATTAATATTGTTTTGTAAATAATTGAATATATTAGCTACCATTTAGTCAACAAGAAACTTGTATTTAAGAAACAATTACCATTTTTTTATCATTAAGGGTATTCCAATTAGCGCGTCAGAACTTTCAAATGAGACACAATAACAACTGCAAGTGATAATCTTTTAATAAGCATATAATTTTGAAGAACAAACAATGGCATTATGTTTTAAAAATAATTTCGTTTAAATGTCCTCCTCGACTTCATCTTATTGAATTAATTCTGGAGGCCCAATTTGTGACAACTCTTTCACACATATCGAGTGGTATATTCCTAATTATGCCTCGAATGTTTTTCTAAAAGTCAAGAATTGCTCGTGGCTTATTTTTGTACACGAGAGCTTTAACATGACCCCAAAGGAAAAAATCCAAGGGTGTGAGATCACATGATCTTGGTGGCCAATTGACATTACCATTTCTTGAAATAACGCGGCCAGGAAATTGATGTTCCAATAAATCAAGTGTCTGCCGAGATGTGTGACACGTCGCCCCGTCTTGTTGAAAGAAAATATTGTTTATGTCAGTATTTCTCAGTTCTGGCCATTAACAGTAACACGATTTCCATCTTTGTCTTCAAAAAAATAAGGTCCAATCACGCCTCGAGCCCAGAAACCGCACCAAACAGTAACCTTCTCAGGATAACGAGATGTTTCTTGAATGGCCTGAGGATTTGCATCAGCCCAAATCCTACAGTTATGCTTGAGCCAGAATAGGCTTCATCGGAAAACAGTATCCTTTCTGAAAAATGTGGATCAGCTTCCAACTGCTCAAGGGCCCAGTCTGCAAAATTTCGACGCAAACGCTGATTATTTGGCTTCAGTTCTTGAGTGATCTGAACTTTATAAGCGTTGAGTTGGAGATCTTTGTGCAAAATTCTCCACGTAGTCGTATGAGAGAGGCGGAGTACTTGAGAGCGACGTGGTATGGAAAGGTACGGATCATCTCTTACACTTTGGCTTACAGCAGCAATATTAAGCTCCGATTGGGCACCCCGATTACTCACAAATTTCGAATTATCTGCAATTGAGCCAGTTTGTTGAAACTTTTTAACCAAACGATAATGATATCGTTCGGTTGGTCGATTACGCTGACCATAGACTTCCCGCAACGCGCGAAATGTTCGGCGAACGGAACACTCATTTTGATGGTAAATACGAATTATTTCTGAGCGCTTTTGAATCGTTTATCTGTCCATATTAACTTGCCACAATCTACTCAATTAATTTCTTTGCAAAATTTGACATTTGCGTTCCAAAGCCATCTTGGTTTAGGCATCAAAGTTCTGACGCTCTAATTGGAAAACCCTTTAGTTATATTTATATGTCATAGTCTTATAAAAGAAATGTTTTCGGGAAGAATTTGATTAAATCGATACGGCCCTGCAACAGTCCTGTAATTTTACCCGGATTTCGCCTTTCGTAATTGACACCACGAATGTATGTACCTCTTCTACTATGAGAAATAAACAAAAACATAACTTTAGCCTTACGAAATACTCTATGTGCATTCATAATGCGTATGTTAGAGGAAGTAGCTAATTATTAAATTACATTTGCAGCTAATAATTACGAAATTGCAAAATGCCCACTAGGCGAGCAAAAAAACAAAATTTTACACGCTAAACAAGAAGGATAATGTTATTTACTTAATTAGATATTCATCCTCTATTCATATTGTTTTTTTTACACTTTTTACTTACGAGGTTAGAATATTTATGTTGTTAAGGTGTCACAAATTATTTCGAAACTACATTCAAAAATCAAACGCCGGGTTATTTAAAACACATTACAAACATAATATGTAATTAAAACCGTTGTGTCTTAAATGAAATTGTTGGATGTATAATATCATCATATAGTCAATATGACGGTTCTTTAACCTTCAAATAAAAATTTTGACTAATTTTTTTTTTTAAATTAACGCCATGACAATTAATAAGTGTATAGGATGCAGCTGAAAAAACACTAGAAAATACAACAGGAGAACAAATGTGTTGTTACCTGTGGAATGTCTGAAGAACATATTGTTTGTTAAGATAATTTGTAATTGTCAAATATTTGAACTTGAAATAATGTCACGAGAATAATGTGACTCTTTTTGTTTCAGAGAAAACTTAACCATGGCAGACAAAGTGGAGCCAGTAACACAAAATCCAGATTTGGTAGGGGTTAATGTCGAAAGGCCGCCACCTCCTGCTTTAACAAATCAACAGTCCACAATATGGGCCAAAAGACAACACGCGGTATGCGTAAGACATGCATATAAAACATACGGTTCAAAAAAGAACCCTAACCATGTCTTGAGCAACCTTAACATGACAGTAGCAAAGGGCACAATGTAAGTAACAATTTATGTTAACAACATTTTTGAATTTTATATATAAATAATGAAATTCTGTATTAATTTTATTAGGAAAATAAAATCATAGATATACGATAAAATAGAAAAGTTTCTCCATCAACAATTTTCTTTATTAAATACAAACCTACTATGTTAAATTAAATAAAAAACGTCGAAAAACAACGTATAATGTTTCACCAAGATTTATTTTCGATAACTGGACAATATTGTTTCGAGTATAATTACTCTTGATAATGATCGCAGTTCGATCGAAACAATATTGAAAATGACATAGAGGTAAATGCTGTCATCTAGTGGATTTTAGCCGCTACAGATGATGTCAAACTAGAAAAGGCCTCACAGAGGTATTTAAACTTGTCCAGCTATATCAGCAACGCAGCTTACATACGTGAATACACGTAAAGCGTAATAATACCCATTATTATGCTTTTGGTCAGAAATTTATCGAAACTACCAGACACGGATCGCGATTTCGCTCTTGTTAGAAACTCATCAGCGTGCCATAGGCAGTTTCGATAAATTACTGACCAAGTTGAAATGTTCCGTAAAGAACGGTTAATTTAACATACTTCACAAACGTTGTACTATCAAATCTCTTAATATACCAATAATTCTAATGTGTGTGTATTGAAACATTTAGTTGGATGTTACATAGTAAACAAATTAAATAGTACCAATTGTCATTTTTAATAACCACATTAATTTGGATTTTTTTTCATTCTAATTTATTTTATATAAAGTGTATATATCAATCTTTACCCTTCGTTTAATTATAAATGTAAATTACTGTCGACTTATTGACGAATAAAACACTGTCGACTATTATTAACTAGCAGGTCGAGTAGTAATTATTTTTATAGATATACCTAATAAAAAAGACCTCATTAATTATCGATGAAAAATATTGCGCCTTGATAGATTTTCAAAAACGACAATTTAACTAAACGAGTTCTTCGATAAATCTTACTTTTGCCGACCCTGAATCGTCATTGTATATGTTGTATAAAATAAACATTAATTATTCCTGAACAACGATGCATAACCCTGTATCAATCACCTATCAATTTTTAAATAATACATGTTATACCTTAGTAAGTAGGTACACGCAATTCTTACGTCTATATTACATGGTAGTAGTTTTTCTATATTTACGGAAAAAAACCTGCAGCATTTGTAGAAACTTTTTACCACTCACAACAGAAACCGACGACATTTGTTTCCGAAATAATTTTTACAATTTTTCTGAAACATTTTTAGATACATGCGACAGCAATGCAACAGTTCGTCAATGTTTCTTCGGTATAAAAATAACACTCACTGTAGATGTTACAGGATTAATCTTGCACTTCTTTCATTTTTTATGTATGAAAATGGTAGAGCATCGAGTATGTATATTGTATGAGTATGGATATCTATAGGTATGCATTATAGGTATGTGGTAGGGTTGCAGGTGTCGTTTACCAGTGTATCGATTTTCTTTGATAGTGTCTGCCGCTTAAGTTAGTTGTAGCAGTTGTAGTTTGTATGCCGGCCATTTTTCGCGTTTATGTTTATATTTGTTTGTATCTCTTTTGTTAATGTATTGACACTATTGTTCTTTTCCAATAAACTATTTCATCAATGTACCAAAGTTTCTATCAGAAAAGTTATTCAGGATTATTTGCGAAAAATAAGCATAATTTAAATATGGAGTGCAGTTATTTTATAGTGTAACTATGTTTCGTTACAAAATTCGAATTTTAAAAGTAAACAGTTAATTTACTATTAAAAAGATATTTGTTAACTTATTTTTCAGATACAACAGTTATACAATTAGCCTTATTAATTAATTTTATTGTAAATCGAAATTCTCCTTAGTCATGACAAGTTTCAACACATGTTTCTATTAGTTTTTTTTGTGTGGTGATAGTTCGTATTTAATGTCTATGTGAAATCCTACATTTAAATCGAATAGGCAGGCAATGGTACTAATTTTTTAACGCCTGTTACCTACCAAAGTTGTATGTAATATTTTACATTTATTTTTAGATTTATTAAAGAGGACAGTGGCCAGATGGTTTTAATATAATATTGCAATTTAAAATCAATTTAGTTGGATTGTGACTGTAGAATGAACAGATTTAAAAGCATTAATTTTTATAATAGTATAATATATTTAGCCACAGCCTATATCTATGATCTATGAACGAATATTATTGACAACATGTCCAAATTCGCAATTTTATTTGAAAATTCCGATTAAACGAGAATATCCTGGATGTCTAAAGTACGCTATTTTGTTACTTTCATCCTTTTATTGAACGTTTTAGTCGTCAGCTATTTCCAAAAATTCCTATTATCTACGCTAGCACCATAGATATTAGCACACATTATACAGTGGTGATGATTTTTAAGCGGTGTAGCAAATTGGAGCTCCTTACATAGACTACAGGTAATCATTTCGGTTGTTGAAGATATTCAATGCATTAACCTATTATCATAAAAATTATAAATTCTACGAAGCGAGTAAGTAATTGAAAAAAGTAATCATTAACAGTTTTAGCACGTATCCATCTAACGACTGCCTAAATCTCATTGCAAACCATTACTAAAAGAAGAATAATTCTATTTATATTTCAATTATGTTTATATTCGCATTACTATTCAAGTATAATATTGTTCAAGTCCATAAACGAACTCTAATGCAAACTTGAAAATAATATAAATAAATGAAAACAAACGGTGTTTCTTTTTGAAAGCTTTATTGAGCTTATTGTTGGATAAAAAAAATATTCTACGTAATTTTTCATTATGGAATTTTCTCGAGACTGTTTTTCAACCGGAAAAGCACAAGGGTTTTTAATTAATTTTTATCCTGAGCGTCACAAAATTGTTGTGATATTTTCAACAATAACAATCAGAGCAGCAAACTTAATTACCTAGATTACACGCTATTTTGCTGTTATCCAATAATCCGAAGCTCTAAAAACAAAACGAAATTTTGCGAAATTGAAAATTAAATTAATATTTATTTCTCACTGCAATACTTTGAACTGCAATAAAACAATGTTACAAAATATCTCAAATGTTTTTGTTTATATTTGAAACAAGTTGTTATGAAGTATGTTTATTTGAACACATTTGCTTTTTTTGTGAAAAACGTTCAATATTCCAGTTATATATATCTGATTTAATACCTGATGAAGGTACCACATGCCAAATGGATTTGTTTTATATCCTTATATGTTTAATAATTCAAAAATTCAATATATTCAAAAAAGAAGGAATTAAAATCCTTATTCGTCTAAATATTAAGATCAAAGATCTCATATCTGGAACGCGTCCTACTAAGTAGGCATAACGAACCGAAAGCAATATCCCACGACCGGTTTCGACCTATCGGGCCTCATCAGATGGGCGCTGCCAGAAAGGCTTTTACAAGCTATATAAAAAATATAAATATGGAAACAACAGAAACAAATATTCCGAGGGCTAATACCCCTACCGCCCTTTCTGCCAGCGCCCACCTGATGAGACCCGATAGGTCGAAACCAGTCGTGGGACATGGCTTTCGATTCGTTGTGATTACTTAGTAGGACGCGTTCCAAATGTGAGATCTTTGATCTTAATATTTAGACGAATAAGGATTTTAATTCCTTCTTTTTTGAATATGTTATATCTTCGTCTAAAAATCAATCGGAATCAACAGTGTAATTCAATGCCGGTAGGGGCTTTAGCCCTCGGAGTAGTTGTCTCTGTTGTTTCCATATTTATATTTATTATAGAGCTTGTAAAAGCCTTTCTGCCAGCGCCCACCTGATGAGACCCGATAGGTCGAAACCAGTCGTGGAATATGGCTTTCGGTTCGTTGTGGCTACTTGGTAGAACGCGTTCCAAATGTGAGATCTTAATCTTAATATTTAGACGAGTAAGGATTTTAATTCCTTCTTTTTTAAATATGTTATATCTTCGTCTAAGAATCCATCGGAATCAACAGTGTAGTTCAATGATGGTAGGGGTATTAGCCCTCGGAGTAGTTGTTTCTGATGATTCCATATTTATATTTATAAAAATTCAATATTATATTCAACAGTAGAGGGTTACTAATACGACGCAGCATTGAACTCACTGAATTTCATCATTAAAAAAATACGATTGGTAACAAAATAAAATAAAACACTTCAAAGGTATAGAGTATGTACTAAAAACACAACACAAAGATCTAATTTCACTAAATTAATATTATCATCAGAAATGGGGCTGTTAGGTATTACATATAAGCAAATTACCTTATATTTTATGTTGTAAACTTTTTTTATAATTATAGTCTATAAAATTGCAGAACTATTGGTAATTTATTTGACATTTACTCGAATAAATAACAACGACTTGATTTATAAACAAATTAACGAAACTGTATGCATATGTAATTAACTCATGGTTATGATGGAATGTCTGGTTTCGCATAACAAAAAATTTATATTAACAACCTATGTAGCTTTTTAATGACCCAAAAAGGTTCTGCGGTTAATTGCAAAATAACTTCTAGAAGTTAACGCTTTCAGTCACTTGTATGTATACCTGCATGTATGAGATAAATTGTTTTAAGACGTGACAATTTTCTCACGCCATTCGTGTCGGTAAGTTTTCAATGATTATAAGGTTATTACTGAGCTTAATCGACGACTAATGTAAAAGTGAGTGGATAATTAATGATTTAGAAATAATTCTGCAAGTTAATGTATTCATATCAAAGACGCAAGTTCAAAGTTTATTCTACATCTAATTATCAAAAATTAAAAACACTCAGCACGGTGCCATTATTCTCCTTAACTTCATCTTTTATTACTTTTAATTCTCACTATTTTATTATTCTCATTTAGAATAAAAGGAAGTATAACAAAGACATAGAAATATTCCTAAATCTAGAAAACTCTCTCTGTTAGAAAATTTAGAAATCAAAAAAGCCGTTTCCAATAATATTAATTTGGTGAATAACCAAATTGAATTAACTACCTACAATTCCCCTCTCCTTTTCTTCAACTTTTGACCACATAAATAGTGATAACGTAGGGGCTTAAACTTAGTAATCATCTGTTGCTCTTGTTAATGGCCGGATTGCGCCGAAACAAATTTGTCGAGCTAGACTAAATAAATAGTGAAACGGTACCGTTGTTTTATTTCTTATTGTGATTTAATAAAAGGAAGACCAAATTTATTAAAGAAAAACTTAAATTTTCTGAAACAGGTAACAATTGGTGGAGGTGCCGGATCGCAACGAAAAACAATGACGAAATTCATTTCAATTAGAAAAAGGGGTTAGGGTTAGTTAAGCTAATCGAAAGTCGTTAAAAGGTAAAGTTCAACATTCAATATAAATGCCAATTTGTTTGTACCAATGGTATGAGCACATTGACTTTATGAACAGAAGTTGATTTTGATGTGGAATAATAAATAACAGACTTGTATTTTTTCTTTATTTTACGGAAGTTACCGCATAGAACAACAAGCACATTCAACAAAATGAAATGTGGTCATCAGAGTCGTGTATACTGTGCTTTTACGACTCAAGTGTATATTATGGTTCGCCAGTATTCATATGCACATATGTACATATGCACACTTTCTCTAAATAACGTAACAAGTATTTCCTTATAAAGTACATTATACCGTCGCGTCGGTCGCTTAATGTGTTATATTAACTCATAACTTTACTTAACGTTTGTAGTAACAAGCACACCCGATTTATTCGATTGCACCATTTTTAAAATACAGTAGCTTGTAATAAATAGCCCAGTATTCAAAATAGTTCTGTAAGTTAGCTTACAATTATTGTTATTTATATGCCATTAGAAATAGCTTGAAACAAAATAAAATATGTAATAACTCAATACGTCAATTTTGAAAGTGGTATTTCCCATTTATTTACTGTCTGTTATGCAATTAAATTGCGTAGGTAATTCAAAAAATTTCACCAATGTAACATTTAAAATTTCATGGTTGGGTTAAGCACTAAATACATAATTAATAAAACTAAAAATTAACTGCGTTAGAGACCTCTGACTGAGGTTGGCATCTTGAGTCTCGAAACGCATTATGTGGAAGTTTGGGTTTTAATGTTTTATTTAATTCAATTCCACTGAACCTGAACCCCATTTGCTTTTCTTGTACAAACATTTGTTTTAATAGAACTCGAATCGTTTCAACCTGTCAGTCATGTTTAAGAGTAATGCAGTTACTGGTATTTAGTACTATCGTAAGTAACTGCATTACTTGATTGAAAGTTTATCGCATTTGTTGTGAAACATTTTCAAAAACACTTTTAAAGAGGTTTTGAGCAACAAAAACTATGGGTTTGGTTTCACTAAAAAATTTTATTGTTCTCAACAATATTGTTTCGACCCGCAAGGGTCATTCTCAAGAGAGATAAGATGTTACTAAATTAAAATTAACCTAAACAGAATATATATAGTAATACAATACAAGACAAAATTTACAAGTAACAATTAGGGTTGGAATAGATAATTGTCTTGTTAACTTTCTACCTGTATATTCAACCCTAATTGTTACTTGTATATTTTGTCTTCTCTCTCTCTTGAGAATGACCCTTGCGAGTCGAAATAATATTGTTGAGAACAATAAAATTTTTTAGTGAAACAAAACCCATCGTTTTTGTTGCTCAAAACCTCTTTAAAAGTGAACTGCATTACTCTTGAAATATAGTAGGTAACCGTATCACTAGTGCAGGGATGGCGAACCAATGGTAAATGGTTGCCATTAATGACAAGCGACAAAATATTTTGGGCACGTCACTGTTTACAAAATTGATTATGCACTACAAAAAAATTTGTGAAGTGAATTGATAGTATTTATTATTAAGTCAAAATTATTTCATAGCAAGTGACCTCATTAAACATTTCTTTAGAAAAATGGCACGTTGGTACGTAAAGGTTCGCCATCCCTGCACTTGTGGAAATGGCGGAAACGATTAATTTATAAGCATTTGGGTCAAAACATTCATTGAAGTTTAACGAAATCCGTGATAAATAATAATAATTCTAAATATGAACGAAATATAGGAGCACTAGGGGTTTTAGAGGAAGGTGTACCTAATAACTAGGGACGGAGGAGCATAATTTCGTTGGGTAAAGAGCCAATTTACGGTAGAAAAATTATAAGGGCAACCAAATTAGCTGGGTTGTGTAATATACCGTATAGCAAAGTCAATAAATCTGAAACTTGTTTTAAAAACCTAATTGTATTTGAATTATATTTACTTTTTTAACTTCAAAGACAACCCGGATGTCTTTAACACCCTCCTGTTCTAGTTGAGAAATTTAATTAAAAAAAAAAGTATAGTACCTAATCGTCAATATAATCACGAAAAAATATAATTTAAATAACCCCATACATTTCCATGAATAAATTTTCAATTTTACGATATTTTCTTAGTACGTCTTGCGATTCGATTAGAAATGTAGGTAGTTTAGCTTGATTTCTGAGAAAATTCATGCAGTAGACATTAATTACGTAACAAAATAATAACGAGTAACAGGGCACGCTTGATAATGTGCATGCCAATGAAGGATACTTATGCGATTTCACTTCCTCCTTCCTTTTAAGTATAAAGTTGTAAAATTGATGTAATATTCAAGCTGCCTTTCTTGATTAGTGTGATTAGCATAATCGCATGATAAGACTCTTACTTGGCTAATGGTGGAAGAGCATCTTTTCATACATATTATAACTAGCTTATACCAGATCACCACTTTCATTTAATGACCTTCGTTATTCTTGGTTTAAATTAATTTTATTATAAAATTATGTTTTTAGAAATTAAATAATTTAAAAATTATGAATGTTATTTTCAGAAAGAGAAAGTAAATTGTTTCATTACATTGGTATGTATGATAGAAATTGGATAGATGGGCTTTCCGCTCTTGCAACTCCATGATAATCACAGTTTAAAACAAAAACACACGTTTTTTGGTTGCAAAAAACATTTATTATTAAATATTTTATTAACAATCTACATTCTAAAATAAAATTTACTCTAGAAACAGAAAACGAACATAAATCCATAAATTTTGTAGATTTAACTATAAAAAATGTAAATAATATCCATCAATTTGCTATATACCACAAACAAACTCAAACAGATATAATCATTCATTCTAAATTGTTTCATCCTGTAACACACAAAATGGCTTTCGTTCATTCTAGTATACGTAGACTAATATGTTTACCTTTAACAAAGATAGATTTTCAAAAAGAATTAAACCGAATCTATCAAATAGCAGCCAGTAATGGCTATAACTCGATAATAATTAAAAAATTGTTAAACAAAAAAGTAAATAAACAAACATTAAGTTTAGTATATCCACAAATTAAACCTATTTCAAAATTTAACTCCTTAACTTATTTAGGCAATTTTTCTAGCAAAATAGGCCATTCATTATATTTCTAAATTTACTAATAACAAAATTTCATATAAAACCGATACGTCATTAGGAATTATTTTAAAAAACAATAAAGATAAAACTTCAAAGAAGAAAAATCAGGAGTGCATCTACTTAACTGTGGAGATTGTGAGAAAGCATATGTGAGACAAACTGGGAGATCTTTTAAAGAAAGAATAAAAGAACATTTAAATAGTTTTAACAATAAAAATAAAAAATCTTCTTACGCAGAACATTTACTTGATGAAAAACATCAATTCAATGAAAATTTCAAAGTACTACATTTTGCAAAGAAAATAATAAAACTTAATTTTTAGAAAAATTAGAAATAAATAAATTGTGTAAAAATGGAAATATCATAAACGACCAGCTGGAATTTTGTAATTCACCTTTATTAAATATTTAAATCATTTTACCCCTACCCTTCAGATTGTAAGTTAGTATATATAAGAGTTATGATTGTATGATAGTTTCTAAAATTCTTCCACCTGAAGAAGGCACTGTGTGCTGAAATAATTATTGTGGAGACAATAAAAATTTTTTTCAACCAAAAAACGTTTGTTTTTGTTTTAAACTGTGATGTATGATAGAGTTTGATAAAGGTAAACTTTAATTACATCTAATTTATAATACCATTCCATATACTATATTTCATAATGTTTTATAGAGTATAACGCCAATTGTCTAGTTATAAAAATTTGGTTGTATGTGTATGTTTCTATCAAGGGTTGAGTCGTATGAAGTAGAAATAAGTGTTAGGTTATGGTGACAGGTTTTCTTAAACAGCATACATGAGGTGCTGTTTACCAAGGCTTAAGTGCTAAGCACCAGGTATCAGTGCTGTACACCAAGGGCTAGGTTAGGGTATGAAATCTCACTTGTAGTGACTACAATGTTGAAGGTGCTATGCATGAATTATCGAAAGAGATTATCATACATCTAAACTTGGACGGGTTCGACTAGTTCGATATAATTCATATGTTATGCAGAGCATGACACTTATATTTGTTTAACTTGCAAGGAAATACGAACTTTCCAGTTATATCATTCGTTTGTATATTAAGTTTCTTACGATCATTCATTCACGATAATATGTTTTAATGCTTAATTCTTTTGTATGGTATTTCCAAAACAAATTATTATATTTCCCCCGAAACAACAAAATCGTAGAATATTTAAACTTTCTAATTCATTCATCACTGCCATTAATTATTACAAAATATATCTATGGAAATTTTATGGAATATACTTAATTGAATCAGAGTACAGATTATTATTGAGTCAATCTACAAGCTAATTACGAGTATATCTATATTATTTTCTTTCTGTAAATTTAAAATTAATTTCTGTATGGCTAAATTATTATTTAAATTGCAAAATGTACATTTCACCCATATTTTTTTCCGATTATGACATTTCAACTTTTAATTCACAATTAAGATATTAATTACTGCTGATTAATGTCGAATATTTCTGCTTGGTATATTTCTACCTAATCCTTAATTTTTAAGAACATATTATATATATTTTTAAACAACTATACTGCAAAAGAGATTGCTGAAGTAAAAAAATCTAATTTTTAAAACTTAACATGTTATGTGACGAAAAAATGGCATTTGCTTTCTTAAGTTTTCACAAAAGTATAAAAATCGATATAATTTCATAATAACGCTAGATTTTACTTATTTACACAAAGAAAAAAACAACGCTCATACAATTATTGTACAGATAAGTCACATATTATATTTATGATACTTCAATTTATTCCAATTGTTATAATTGTTCTGTGTTTACACTACATTCTATATTCGAGTATAACGTCACGCGTCATTTAACTGCAAAACGCACTGTGAACCCACAATTTTTCACAATTTACCGTAAAATTCATTTGGGTTCATATTTGAATAAGTTGCTCGTATTATGAATATGCGTAGCCGGGAAAACAGTTATTATTACAAATCTATAAATGTCTCTTGCATTACGTACGCCAGAATTTATTGATTGCACTTTGCACTTACTAAGGTGGCGAATAAGAATAATAGCTTTATATCGAACATACAATAAATAATTGTAATGGTGAAAAAATGGTAATTTAATAAAAACTAGATTACCACGCGCTACAAGGCCACAATTAAATAATCCTTGAAATGTGAAAGACGAACAGAGTTGCAATGTGATTCAGTGTGTACTGTGTACGCAAAATCCACGTTCTCTCATAATTAATTAAAGATTTATTCAACAACAATAGAAAATTGATTGCACATTTGTTCATTATTACATACATTGTAACAGAATAATATATTACAGACTTTAAATAATAACAACTTTGTTAATTAATTAAATTAACGGTACTTTTTCAAAATTCTACCCCCAAAAAATCATGTTTTTTGCATTAAATATTTTTTTCTTGATAGTATATTAATATCCAAAATTAATTTTTGCCGAAAAAGTTTCCAAAAAGAGGTAAAAGTGATAGATAAATGAATTTAATTATGGTATTTTTTCAGGGGTGGAATTCTAAAAAAGCGCGAATTAACTCACGTCAGGCAAACTTTTCAAAAAATAAAAGTAATTATTCAATTCTTAATTACAACAATAATTTTTAAAATCGCTCAATTTAGAATAAAATTATTCACTTTTTTGCAGTTTTAAATTAAAAATACAAATAAAATACAATAAATAAACGCATAACTTTCAATTGGAAAATTAATTAAAATGCTCTACAATTATTTCGACCAAGGGGATATTACCAAAGAGTATATAATTATACATTGCATCACTGCAGATATTCTTAATACAATTTCCAGTGGAAACTTCTTCGCTTATTATAAATATTAACATATTTCATGGTAATTGCAAAAATACAACTTTTTTCGAAAATTTAGCAGTTCAACTACTCCGTCGTTGCATTCTATTTAATAAAAGTACAAACGATTTTTTTTTTTTCGAAAATATATGAGAAAATCTTTTTCTTTAATTATAAAGTAAAAGATCGACATACATATTCTGATAAATCCACCAAAAAAGTTTCAAAAACAATTATTCGCGATCAGTATTACTGCAAGTACGTACTACATTCAATGTGGGCATAAAAATTGGTCTACTCTGTCAATACGTATACCTATTGTAAATTTGTTGGCAAAGAAATTATTTGTAACTAATTATGACTGTACCATATACTAATGTATCTCCTATATTCCATTTGTATGTTTATAGTACAACTATAATTTTTTTTTTTTTAATATTCGTGGAACTTACCTTACCAATGAGCGAAAACAAAACAATTTATTTAATTGTTTATATAAACATCACCCAAAGTTAAGTCTTTAATTCATTTAATGATGCATTTTATCTATAAATAATAATAACTATTACTAAAATTTTTAAGGCAGTTTTAAAAAGTTTTAATATTGCCTCAAATAACAGTGGTAGAAGAACTATCACTCTAAGCAAGCAAATAAGTTTTTTGTATATTTTTTGTTATTTGTGATAAACATCGTTTTAATTCTCTCCACATTTACAATAACCTTGTTCGAGTCTTCTAGACATAATTTACATGAAATAAAATAAGCCAAACATTCCATGAAGTTCTAATTTTCTTTTTTTTTTCGTATAAAGCAAATAGTTATTTAATTAAACTCTTATAAATAATTAACAATAGTAGTTTCATATTATTTTTATATTCCTGGAAAAATAATTACACAGTTGTAAACTCAGAAAAAAAAAATTCATAATTATATATCCAAAGAAGTAATAGTAACCATTTAACCCGTTTAATAGAAGGTAGGTATATATATATATATATATCATTTATCATACAGAAGATTATTATTCATCGACTATACTGCTATATGAGAAATATTGCGAAGATATTGATCAGTATAAAATTTTTAAGCGATTTCAAATCAAAGGCATGATATTTAAAAGATTAAAAAACTTACCTTATAAACATCGTTGCATATAGGTATGAATGAAGTCTTCTTCAACAGGTGACCATTAATCATTTCTTCATTCTCACCAACGCAGTTTCACCAAGAAATTAACGGTAATCACTTAACTCCGATAATACACACACGGAAAACATCTAGGATTTGTTACACCTGTTGTTTACTTAATTCGAAGACAGCAAATAATATATGTATATATGCAACCCGCAGACAAGATAAAAAGTGAAGACTGTCTCCTGGATAACATGATTTTACTCAATAGCATAAAATGTCCAATCAAACAATCAGAATATTCGACAATGTGTCCAACAATTTGAATATTTTACTTTAATTAAAAGTTATGACGACATAAACTACGGTACATTAATTAACTTAAAAAATGCACCAAGTAATTATTCATTGATCACACGTGGTACCTCCATTCGACACTCATGAACGGAAATACTGAAATGAGTAAAACTAACCCAACTAACCTACCACAAAATTCCAGTGACATTTAAACAATTTAGCTTTTACACAAGACTTATTTTATTTTTTTTTGGTCTCTTTAATAGATTATCTCGTAAGAAATTATACCTTAGTTATTATTTCTTTTATTTATATAATGTACATGAATCTAATAAGTGTTATTGAGACAAAAAAACTATCGTGATTAGGATTATGCTGAACATTGTTTTGGTATCGCTGATTCAAGGAATAGAAAAAATTTTATAGGTAAAGCGCCAAAATTAAAAACGATTAAGAGAAATTGAAAAGGTTTCAAAAACAAGTTTTGAATTGCAGAAAAAAAAATACTTTGAAAATTAATCTTTTAAGAACAGTGTCTCTACAATTTGATATTAAAAAATAACAGTTAAAAAATTCCGTTTCCTATAATTAATTTATTCATAAGATTTAACGCCATAACACATCTTCAAAACGTTGAATAACATAAGTAAAAAAGTATTTTAAAATTTAATGTTAACTAAAATTTTTCTTTTACAGATATGGTCTTTTGGGAGCTTCTGGTTGTGGAAAAACAACACTCCTTTCGTGTATCGTGGGTCGCCGCAGACTAAATGAGGGTGAAATATGGGTGCTGGGGGGAAAGCCAGGAACAAAAGGGTCAGGAGTACCGGGAAAAAGAGTCGGGTACATGCCCCAAGAAATCGCTCTCTACGGGGAGTTCTCCATCAAGGAAACGATGATGTATTTTGGATGGATTTTTGGCATGCACACCTCGGAGATCAACGAAAGATTGCAATTTTTGCTTAATTTCTTAGATTTGCCTAGTCAAAATAGATTGGTTAAGAACCTGAGGTATGTCAACATAGTTCATTACAATTTTTGATATGAGAATTACTATTTCCTGTGAAACTTCGGTTTGTTGATTTCAAATAATTAAAAGAAAAAATATAACGTAAACATACCTACATTAAGATTATTATACTAAATAAAACTGCTAGATGCTTTACTTTTTACATTTTCCAAACGAGGCGCATATGGATCAAGATAAACAGTGAACCTAAAATTTATATGCGAATAATTATTTCCATTAGACTTGTGAATTTGGTCAAGCAGGTCAATGTCAGTGGAAAATACCTGTTGTTTCAAAGCGATCCACCTACCTATTCTTAGAATCGAATACTCAATATTAATATGGGTAACTAATACCGGATTAACCTAGGTCAAAAAAACTAGTTCCTCATGTACCTGTTATTGTACTACTTTTCTCAAATTTGAACTCATACTTCTCGTATATTGGACTGTTATCTTTATGAAAGTGAATGTTTTATGCAAATTAAATTAACTTTAGACTGTTGTTTACTTTTAAACAACAGTGACATTGCTTATAATACGTACGTTTATTATTCCAAACAAGCTCACTAATTGAATTACTCAACAGATAATACTTATTTATATCAAATGTTACAGAAAACACATTTTAAATGGAAAAGTTTTGGTTTATATTTCTTACTAACATGAGGACTTTTAAAATACTAAAAATAATAAAATTTATTTCTCTAAAATTAATCATCTTTAAACTATAGTCAAAGTTTATAAACTGCAACAAAAAAAGGTAATAAATAAGAGGTGGTATTTTTGTCGCTCTTTTCAATTCGTATTGCACAAAAGGTCATATTTTCTGTTACTATCCACTTTTTTCAACTTGTAAATTGTTTCCTTTTCTGTTAACATTAATTATGAAATAAAATTTTAGTGGTGGTCAACAACGAAGAGTTTCTTTTGCTGTAGCCTTAATGCACGATCCAGAACTTTTAATTCTGGATGAACCCACTGTAGGGGTGGACCCATTGCTGAGACAAAGCATATGGAATCATTTAGTACAAATTACGAAAGATGGAAACAAAACTGTAATTATTACAACACATTACATTGAAGAGGCTAGACAGGCTCATACGGTAAGTTCTTTGTTTACAATAAGAGTAGAAAATTAAAATAAAAGCCCCTTTAGTATTAAATAAAATTAAGAGTAAAATAAATAGTTATACACTTTGCTTTAACTTCACCTTGAATGTTAAGCAGCAGTTAACATAAAATATGTTTACTTAGCGTGTTTTTGTACAAGTTTTGTGTTTAACTTGGAAGCGTATTTTTATATTAGAACAGCAATAAAGTAATAAAGGTTACACTTTACCAAACATGAAAAGTAGTTTTAAAGAAATAAAAGAAGCTATGGTAGTCAATTTTGTCATAGGCCTTTAAAAAAATTAATTCCAATTATTAATAAATAATAATTGACAGTAAAGAAAGTTTTAAATAATTACATATTTTTTTATCAGATTGGGCTCATGAGAAGTGGCAAACTATTAGCTGAAGAATCTCCACATGTTCTTCTTTCGATTTATAACTGCCAATCTTTGGAGGAAGTATTCTTAAAGCTCTCTAGGAAGCAAGGACAAGCAAATGGTTCCAATGAAGCTAACATTAGCAATAATATTAGTTTAGCTACAATTAATTGGGGTAAAAAAGATTCAGTCTACGTCACGGAGGAAAGCGGGGTTGTTGGGTTAAATTTCCACCAGAGTAAAGAAGTACTTATTACTGATACCAATGGACATGTAGATGTAGGCGTAAGTACCCCAGGTATTTTGAGCAAATTCGTTATTTTATTTTTTCTGTTTTCCTTTTCCTGTAGTTAAATGGAAAGGCTGCAACAAAGTCAGAAATGTCGCAAGTATGCGACGATTGTACAGATTGTTCCCAGTGGACTACAATGGGAAAAATGAGAGCACTTTTGCAGAAAAATTTCTTGAGGATGTGGCGAAACGTTGGAGTGATGCTGTTCATATTTGCCCTTCCTGTTATGCAAGTTATTCTTTTCTGTATGGCCATAGGTCGAGACCCTACGGGTCTAAAATTAGCTATTGTGAACCATGAAGTAAACTACACTAATTTAACATATCAAAATTGTACATATGAACCAGGATGTAAATTTTCGAGACTTAGCTGTCGATATCTACACTTGTTACGAAATAATACCATAATAAAAAATTATTATCCTGATCCGGATAGTGCTATAGATGCTGTTAAAACGGGGCATGCCTGGGGTGCCCTGTATTTTACAGAAAACTTTACAGATGCTTTAGTAGCAAGGATGGCACTGGGAAAGGATTCTGATGAAGAAACTCTGGACCAAAGTGAAATACGAGTATGGCTCGATATGTCAAGTACGTTTAACTTTCTATGGAGTGACATATTGTATTATATTGACTTCTTCTTATAGATCAACAGATAGGTATAATCTTACAGAGGGATTTGCAGTTGAGTTATCAAGATTTTGCAAAGGATTTGTTAGAAGCTTGCGATACAAATCCGAAAATAGCAGAAATTCCTATCACATTCAAAAAACCAATATATGGTTCAAGTGAACCTTCGTTTACAGATTTTGTTGCACCTGGAGTTATTTTAACGTATGTAGACAAAAAAACTTACATTTAAATAAAATATGAATAAATGCGTTAATTTTTCAGAATTGTATTTTTCTTGGCGGTGGCGCTGACTTCGTCGGCACTGATTATCGAAAGAATGGAAGGTTTACTGGATCGATCATGGGTAGCAGGTAATTAATTAATTTAATATTATTTAAAATTAGTAATGCAGAAGCAAATAAATTGATTAAAAACATTCCAGTATTCTACTTTCACACACATTCATTGTATAACCCTTGTAAATACAATTAAAATATACCTTTTATATGATAAATGATTAAAAATAACTCACCATTCATTTATAGGAGTGACCCCGGCTGAAATCCTCTTCTCTCACGTGATGACACAGTTTGTGGTCATGTGTGGACAAACGGCACTTGTCTTAATCTTCATGATACTGGTGTTTGGTGTACAATGCAAAGGTGACATAGGATGGGTGATAACACTTACAATCCTCCAAGGGTTGTGCGGTATGTGTTTCGGATTCGTGATATCAGCAATTTGTGAATTGGAAAGAAATGCTATCCAATTGGCCCTGGGTAGTTTCTATCCCACTCTACTTCTCAGTGGAGTGATCTGGCCTATAGAAGGCATGCCCGGCATTTTAAGGTACATAGCCACCTTCTTGCCTCTGACGTTGGCTACAACATCGCTGCGGTCAATGTTGACCAGGGGTTGGAGCATAGCTGAAGCTGATGTATATTTGGGCTTTATTTCTACCATCATTTGGATCGTGGCATTCTTGACAATAAGTTTGCTAGTCTTAAAATTCAAGAGGGGGTGATCTATTTCGTGGTAGATGTAAATATTCGGTTACGAACTATAGTTGTGCAATCATTTCTACCGTTATCAATAGGAAATTTTTTACTGTGCGTCTTTACGGTTTTTATAAAGTAGGTTCATGTAGATAGTACTTTTTTAACGAGAATCGCGCGCTTTTACAAGTAGACCAATTATTATTAATACAGAATATTAACGAAAATTGTAACAAGTACCTATGTAAATAGTACAAACTCTGGCTCTCACATGCAATCAAAATCTTATCACAACGATATTTGGCGAATACAAATAAATTCATAATTATGTAAAAACTAGTTTGTGTAGGTATATTCTGGTACTATGTATGGTAAAGTTTGAAAAACAGTTTGCCGTCCTAAATAGTTTGTACCTACCACATTATTCTGAATTCAATAAAATTAACTTTATATTTAAGTAAATAAGTTGCTATATATTTTTATAGTTTGATTTGTTTTTATTTATTAGACTATATTAATTATTATGAGTGCTCAATAACTTGTAACTAGAAACCTGGTATTGTGATGTATATTGTTATTTTTCCTTTATAAATAAACTTTTTTGTCTCTCACACTTTTGTTGTAATTTTCAGCATGCTCCAATTACCTGATTGTCTTATTAACAACAAAAAAATATTTCATAATTTCGATGACGAGCTATTATAAAATCGTTAATTAACCAATTACTATTTAAAATACGAAATATGATCTTTAAGAGAAAAAATGTGGTGATAAAGAACATACTAATAACGGACATGATATTTGGTCAGGATTAAAAATACGCATCCTGTATGTCATTAAACATAGAATCACAGTTTATTTTACAAAACAAAGAAGACCAAGTTAAATATATATGTAAGAGCATATAAACATTAGGCAGTGTATCAAAAGTTTCAGTTCATGTCAATTATGAAAGGACATTTACAATATAGTGCACTAAGTTAGAAAATGGATTTCTGTACATATATTTATATAAAAAAAAAACAAAAAAAAAATATTCCTTAGCACTTATACTAGCAGATGTTTATTTTTATACAATAGCTGAATCCGTTAAATAATGAATACGAATTGAAGGTGATGATGTTTAAATACAAGAAATCCATATTTTCTTTATATTATTATTTAACGATGAACGTCAATAAAAAATTTCACATATTTACATTATGATGTTTCTATACATATAAAAAGAATATTATCCATGCAATAACACGAATTAGAAATTTGTTATGTTTGATAAAAGACTACAAGGACTCCACTTCTGCTTCATACAGACATATAAACATCATTTGCTGTTATAGGGTAGTTAACATTTAATTAAATAACGTTCTTCAAATTTTATTAGTTAAATCATTCTAATAATAAACTGCTATGAAATTTCCTATAATTTACTATCAACATATTTTATACTGGTATTAATTGTTACAGTCCGGTAACACTTTTATAATGAGAACAGCAAAATCAGAAATTGTTTCATTTGAAGTTGTTGCATTTTATTCATAATATCACAGTTCAATAAAAAAAACTTTCAGAAAACTTACATAAATCAAAAATATTTCTAAATTAATAAATACCACTCTAAAGAAAGGTAATTTATTGCTGAATAAAATGCAACCTATTTTAGTTGAATTCGTTAAGAAAAGAAGCCATATCTTGAATAAAAGTTTCTTTACAATATGAGAAAAATTATATAAATTTGTTAAACTTATCAAACATTTAGCACATGATGAAAAGTTAAATTCGTTAGATACCAAATACGAATCGATGACGTAGAGCTTGCACATCCGTACTTACTAATAAAGAATTATTAACGTAACAGTCTTATAAGCGCTTTTATACAATTAAATAAATAAAGAACACAAAAGTGCTCACAAACATTTATCTATACAGGAAACGTACTGTTATTATTGTTATAGTACCATGAGCAAAGAGCAAATATGCTTATACAATTCACTTTCCTATGAAATTGGAATTGGACAAGCAAAATGCGGAAAATTCTCTCAAGTGATAAAATACAAAATTATCCTAAAAATTTGTTAAATTCCTAAAACTTACTGCGCCCTCAAACGAATGAAGAGAAACCGGGCAAGGGGGCACGAGATCTGGCCATGTTGTTCATTACAATTTGTCCACCGTTCAAACTCACTACAGCACTACCTTCAGGCTCAGAATCTGTATAACTTGAATAATTTCGAACAGGCTTTTGCCTTTTCCAAGATTGTCGCAACGAATCGTTTACATTCGCGTAATGATTCACAAATGAATGGGGATCACTTCGAACACTTTCATTTTCACTCTCAGATCCCTGAAAAGAAAAAGGATATTGATTGTTGCTTCTTTTGATTTATCCAAAATAACAATATAAATTAATAGTACTTACTTGTGATTCTGACGAACTTATTTCTGATGGTTTTTCCGTTAAACTACTGTCATCTGGATTTTCATCATATCCTTTGAGACTTTCTTCATCAGAATGATAAGCTACTGAAGCAGGAGACGGTCTTGGAGGTGATTTACCTAATACAGCCGGAGGAGGTGGATGATGAGGCGGTTTTCTAGATAACGTGCTTCTTTTACTAATATTTCCCATTGAATTAACATTATTCCCATGTCTTGCCCTATAAAGTTCCATAGCAACTTCGTGACGCTCCTCTGGATCCATGGCAAGCGACTCTTCTAAAGTTTTTTGAGCTTCTTCTGCGACCATAAAAGGAACAGTACATAGTAATTTATATTTTAAAAAAAAAATTTACTTACGTTTATATTTATAACTTTTACTCTTCACGCATAAAATTGCAATGACCATTATGACGATAATAACCGATAATGCGGCTAAAGCAACCATAAACCACGTTTGGCGATAAAATGGTTTTTGCTGATGATAACCATACTCCAAGTATAATTTTGAGGGAGTAACAACTGACTCTTCAGGATAAGCTGGATAACTTATTCCAAATTTGTTATAGGGCATGACCCTAAAATTGTAAGAAGTAGAAGGAAGTAAACTTCGGTACGAAATTGTGAATTCTTGAAGTGGACCATTGGTTGTTTTAGCGACAGTTTGCCAACGGGTATCATCTAATAGTAAAAAGACATTTTTAGATCAGATCACCATAAGATATAACATTGGGAGAGTATAACCCACCATTTCGTCTTGATTCTATGTAATATCCTAATAAGGGACCTTTTCCTGTTGTTCCATTTAACCAATGTAATTCGATACTAGATAAAGTTCTAACAAGAGTTAATTCTCGTGGTGATGCTGGAGAACCTTCTTGAGGACCAGTGGTAACATTACTGCTAATGGGAGGCCCATAATCTAATGTTTGAGCTTTCACAGTGAAAGTATAAGTAACTTCTTCTTCCAACGATTGCACATTTAACCAAGTAGTTGTTACTTTCTGTTTCACCTGCTTACTGAATCCTATAAGCAATATAATATAATAAACTTATATTTTATAAATTTATCATATAACTAACTCTCATTTTGTTCGGTAGTTTCATAGGTAACAATGTATCCAATTATGTCTCCGTTTCGTTTCTTTGGCGGATCCCACAGGACTTTTAAACTGTTCATGGTAATATCAGTAAAGCGTAAATTTACAGGAGCGCTTGGTAGTCCTTGCAAGGTCTTCACAGTGATTGGCTGTGACCTGGGGCCATCACCAGCTGGATTGAATGCTAATATCTGAATCTGGTATTCCGTATATTTATCCAAAAATACTAAACTATGAGAAGTATACGAGGCCGGAACGACTTCTATTTCTTCTTCAATTTTCTTTCCCGGGTCAATTTCTTGGGGTGAATTAAGCACTAAATAAAAAATCTACAACAATAATTGACAAGTTATAAGGTGAACGTGTATATAAAAGGACTTATATTTATACTTTATAGCCAAGTAGTTCCCCATTTTGCATGTGTTGTTGAGGTGGTTTCCACCTTAGTCTAACTTCTGTGGATGATACAGCTTCCCCTTCCAAACCTCGAGGTTCTCCCGTTGGAACTGCTTCACCAACATAAACGGTCACAGGTGGACTCGCTGGACCTTCCCCCTGAGAGTTGAATGGAACAACCACAATTTCATAATTCCTATCTTGCATAAGATTGTTTAGAACTAAACGATTCGCCTACGAAAATAAACAAGTTCACGTTGATTATTTAGCCATAAAAAAATACTTTCTCGTACTTTAATTCCTGAAATTTCTTCTTTTGGTGTTGCTTGTAACGCTGTTGGGAAATCGGAGACTGGTTGAAAAATTACACGGTAACCGCCAGTTATATCTCCGCTCCAAAATTGTTCATCAATGGGTTCCCAATACACTTCGACACTAGTGGTGGTGATTGGAACAACTTTAAGTCCACTAACTCCCTTTGTCGGCGCTAATTAAAATAATAGATAATTAAATATAAAGAGATAAGCATTGCAAATTTTAATAGAATATTACCTGCTGGGAAGGTACGAACTTCGATAGACTCTGCACTAAATCTACTGGGACCAATATCATTTCTTGCTTGAATTCTAAATTTATAAGAAGTAAACGGTTTCAAATTTGCAACAGTGTAAGAAGTAACTTGAGGGTCTACACGTTCAGGAACCGTTTGCCATGGACCTTGGTTTTCCATTTTTTGAACCGTATAGTACCTAAAACTTTATTAATAAAAACTACTCATAAAAAAATTATTTATTACCTTAAAGGTGCAAAACCATCTCGACCTGGAGTCCAGCTGAATGTAATTTGTCTACTTTGTATCTGACTTCTACTTATTTGGGGCATTGATGGAGGCTGTGGTGGCTCTCTATTATTTGTTGTAAAAACAAGCACTTTTGCAACATTTCCCCATCCCAAACGAGTTTGAGCAGTAACAGAAAACAAATAAAACTTTTCTGGTGCAAGTTGCGTAGCCCTAAAAAAAAGAAAAAAGTATATACACATAAACACAATACAATACATTAATAATACATCAAAAATTAAGTAATTTACCTAAAGGTTCTGTCAGAAGGAGCAAATTCTTTAGAAGATCTTTTAGAATTAATACTGGTGTCATTTAATTGATAGACAACTCTATACGCTAAAATTTCTCCATTTGGTTCGTCTGGTACGTCCCAAATTATTCTCGCTGAGGAAAAGGAAACGTCAGGAAATGAAACATTAGAAGGAGCACCAGGAGCTGCAAAATAAAATCGTAATTGTTAATAAATGCCTTATCATAATATTTATATAACTATACTAACTATCTTCAAAAGTTTGCACACTAACAGGTGGACTAGTGGGAATTCCATCGCCTAGTCTAGTATATGCCAAAACCTGAATATGGTAAATCACATATTTTCTTAATTCTGTTAATGTTGTTGTGAACGTCGAATTACTAGAAATTATTTTACATTGTGGAACTGTTCTTTGAGTCAATGTTCCAGAGCCATAGCAAACTTTATATCCTTCGATAAGGCCGTTTTGATGCTCTTTTGGAACATCACCCCACTTTACAACTATGGTTGTTGAAGAAGTAGCATTTGCTTCAACGTTCAAAGGGCCAAATGAAGGGACTAAAAAAATAAGTTAAATAAATATACGTACAACAATCAACAAAATATTTTTTATAGTGTCTAAATATTTTAAAGCAGTACCAACCTGCTTCCCTGGTTCTCTCAAGTGCTCTTGGACTTTCTGCAGAACTTCCCACATCATTATATGCCACCATAAAAATTTCGTATAGAGCATATTCCTCTAATCCAGAAATAATATGGGAATTGGCAGTAGGATCTTCAATGGTTTCAGTCCGAGTGTGCCCTGTACCAATTTCCACATATGATATTTTGTAACCACGAGGAGTTCCAAACCATTCTATTTGTTGAAGAGGCTAAAATGAGAATCTTATACTTAACTGTTGTTATAAAAAAAATGAAAACTTACAATCCATCTAACTCGTAACTCTGTAGCGCTCATTGCCCTGACTGTCACATTTTTCGGAGGATCTGATGGAGCCGCTTGGATTGTTTGAAATTCTTTACTGGGTTCTGACGGTTGTGAAGCGCCCACAACATTATTAGCAACCAATCTTAATCTGTAAGTGGTAAATGGCACCAAATTTCTCACTGTAATTGTTGTAGCATCGGGATCAGACACTTCATAAACCACAAACCACGTTGAATTTCTCGCAGTTTGTGCTTGTACTGTCCACTTCGAAATGGATGAGTTTCCATCAAAACCAGGTGTAAACTGTAGAACGACTGAAAACGCTTTAATGTTACTAAGAGCCAACTGGGAAGGTGGATGTGGAAGAACTGGTTCAACCCCTGATTGAATGATAGCAACTTTAGGGGGTCCTGCTCCTTTTGACGTCCAAGCAGTAACTTCGAATCTATAATGTGTCGTAGCATGCAAATCATTCACTTTTATACTTAAAGTATCAGCAGTTAAGTTTTGAACTTTACGAGTTGAAGGTTTATCTTTTATTTCGTAAACAACCTGATATCCCGTCAGTATGCCATTTATTTGCTTGGGGGGAAACCAGAGAACTTTAACACTTCGATCACTTATTTCGTCAAATTGGAGATTGGAAATTTCCTCAGGGACATCTTCGCTAGTTTTTACATAAACGAATTCACTTATTTCACCATCTCCAGGATTTGTAAAACATAGAACCGTTATGTTATAATCGGTAAACTTCTCAAGTCCGTCCATAATAGCACTTTGTTTTGCAAGTGGATCAAGTAAATTTGGGTGAACAGTCATTCTTTTATATTCTACATTTTCTTCCCTTTCATTATCGTACTTCCAAGCCTGCAGTTTGTATCCTTGATTGATTCCATTAATTTTTTGAGGATCTGGAGGAATCCACACAACTTCTACTGTTGTCGAATTGAGTGCTTGTACTTTTTCAACAATTGGTGGAGCTTCTGGTACACCTTCTTTAGTCTTTATTTTAGCACCTTCAGTATAAACACCTACTCCTTTATTATTGTAAGCTGCTATTTGAACTACATAATCTTTCCAGGTAATCAAATCAGTTATTAAATAATTTCTCTGAGCCTAAAAATATACCCTCATTAAAAATGCAACGATTATTTTATTATTTAACAAAAACAAACCTCATTTGTGATATTTCTGTAATACCAAGGACTTTCATTGTAGCCAAACAAGCGATACCTAATAATATAACCCAGTATTTGCCCATTGCGATGTTCTTCTAAAGGAGGCTGCCACTGGGTGATAATTTCTGAGCAACTCCTAGAAGAGCCCACAAAACCCACAGGCGGTCCAGAAGGAGCTATATTATAATATTTTTTGATAAAGATTTAGCAAAAATATAGTTTTATATTGACATTCATTGGCACAAAGAAGCACATGCGCTTTGAAAAAAATATGTATTTATGTATGTAAAAGGACATATATACACGAAAAAGGTGATTTGCAAACCACTTAAAAAAACAAATGATTAAAAGAATTTTTCATAATGCAATGCAGAAGAAATAGTTTAAGTAATGTGAAATAACATAATAAGTTTGCATGACACATTCCAATTAAAAGTTATTAAAAATGAATAAGAGTGTATTTTGCCCACCTGTAAATATAAATTCACGTGATATTCCTGACAAGAAGAAATATTTAAAAAACAAGTACATACTGTTGAGAGTTGTCTTATTTAATAACAAGTAGAGGTGTATATTTTTTATTTCACATATATTTTTTTAATATGCAAAAAATGTAGGATGTAAAAATTAGGAAAATAAAATTCCTGGCGCCATATGAGTCGAAATAATCCAAGACTTAACACTTAGCTAAATGAATAAAAATAAACAAATTAAAATGCGCTGATTGTTGCAAATAATAAGCATCTTGCGGTAATTTCTAGCAATGATTAACGAAGATATGTTTATAAATGCCAGTCATATGTAATTTTATAATTTTACACCGCTACTTTCAAAAAAATGCAGAAACAGCAATAATAACAAACCTTCTTGTGGGAGCATGATTTGGTTACTGGGATCAGATGGGCTTCCTTCTCCAACACTGTTAACAGCGGACACTCTAAATTGATACGCAGCAGCGGCTTTTAAATTTGTCAGCAAAACCCATCGTTGTTCTGCGGAGACGTTGCTTAATTCCGTAACCCAATTAAGAAGAGGATCAGGTATGGGACCTGGAATTGGAGGAACTACTGGAGCAAATAAAATCTGTAGTTTAAGAAATGCCGTTAAAATAACAAAGATATTCGGGGATTTGCACAAATGAGCATGCATCATCCGAAAATTTCAATAATTATTAATTACTTACGTTCTTGTATATGTACATTTTGAACAAACCTTGCAAACAGAAAAAAAGAACGAATTTAAAATAAAAACAATTACTTAATGCAATGTGTAGCTACCAGATTTGCATTCAGCAGAACAACTTCAAGATATGTTATCTACACGTCATCTAGTATGCAGTTTTATGATAAACTTAATAGATGAAGAAGTAATACTGTTTTATATGTAAATGTACATAATTAAATTTGTAAATACTGATCTGAATAAACAAATAAATAAACTAAGATAATTATGAGTGAAAAAAATAAAATAAAAATGTATGTCTAAGTACGTGTTGAATTTTATATTGTCCACCAACTTTTGAACTATTAATAGTAATAGTGTTACATACATCTGAGTGAGTACAAAACTATATATACAAACTACGAACAATTTATTTTATGCAAACTACAACATTTAAGACAAGACACATAATTAAACTACAATACAAACAAAAAAGAGCATTAGCACAACTACTACACTTACCCCAACTGGATCATATTCAAGATAGCAAAAATCTCTTAAAAATAGTTAAAAAACAATAAATGATATTCATCTCCAAATTCATATTTAACAGCGAAGTTATTCAAAAATAGTAACAACATATTTTGCATGCTCATGCAAAATATCATCTTTTCTCTGTGTATAAACATAATGTACATATATGTACACAATAGACATGTACTATGTACGACCCACTACTAATTTTTTATCGTTAATTTTATACTAAGAATTAAAAAAAATAGGTAAGTAAGAATGTATGTTCCGTACAAAAATAATTTATTGCAATAGACATAGAAAAAATATTGACAAAGCTATAAAATAAAATTTATTTAAAGAAATTAGAAATTTTCGATTGCATATAATACAATAAAATTGTTCAGTTATTAGGTGGAAAAAGAATGAAAATGGGTTTAATTAAATATATAAAAATATTTATACAAATTACTTTAAGGTACCTTTTATCAGAAACTTCTTGTAATTGCACTACACGCCAATATAAAAATTATTTCGGCATTATGGCGCTTTTCTTAGTATAAAATATTTTGAGTTATATATTTCTACAAACCGATTTCCCAACATAACAATTCAGCGACATACTAAATATACAGAACAAAGATGACCCCCAACGAAAAACAAAAATACTTAAGCATTACTTACCTAATTCTGGAACCTCTCTTTTTTGTACGATATACTTTAAAATGGGACTGTTTCCATCAAAACCAGGTGTCCAGCTTACATTAACGGCACGTTGGGTCGGCGTATCTAGTTTTGAAGCTTTTACATTGATTGGGGCAAATGGAAGTTCTATTACACTCAATCTCGCAGTTCTGGTCTCGTTTCCACCTGGTGACTTAACCGAACACGTATACTGGCCAACATCAGATGCTCGAACCGCTTGAATTTCTAAAGTCCCGTCATCCAGGACGTTTATTCGGGAACTGGCAAGTGGATTTATCAATCTAGGAAATTTCATCAATAGTAATATTTCGAACTAGATTTTCGTAAGCAATTGGACTCACTGTTTATCGCGAAACCAATCAAGTTGATATGGAACTGTAGGGTCTGAAGATACTTTGCACTGTAGAGTTGCTGTGTGACCAAGAAGAACTCTTGTGTCAACAGGTGGTTGCACAATTTGCGTTCTTACTGGAATAATAATTATTATTATTAATGGTAAGTAATAATCCAGCAGAACCAATTAATATTGTAAGTTTAATAATTTTTAAATAAACAATTAATCTCTTGTTACAACCTTTAAGTTAAAATAAACAATATCTTTTTAGTTAAATTGAATATTTAAAATGTATTGTGGAAATTAAACTTTGTGTTTCATTTATTTGTTAAAAGGAGTTTCCGTCAAGTAAACTTACATATGATAAATCATATATAAAATTTCTTTAATATTTTTTAACGAACTGCCAAATTATTATAATTTTAATAGAATTTCATCATTTTTTACCTAAAATTTCACCTAAAAACTGAATACTTCAAATTGATGACCATTAATTAAAATAGACATTAAGGATTTTATTTAACAATTACAACTATTGTAAGTTAAAAGGGAATGTCATGTTAGAATTTATCTATTCAAGATGCAATACGTACAAAAAATAAATAATTATTATATGGAAGCATGTAAGCTGCATTGTATTATGTATCATAACTTACCCAAAACCGCCAAATATGCGGAACCCCTAACAACTCCGGCTTCGTTGGCTCTGATGCAAGTGTACCACCCCAAATCAGATTCACGTACAGCAGCTATTAGTAAATCTCCAGTTTCAAGTATTTGTATTCGGCTATTTAGTTCTAACTCATTTTCGTCTAAAATAAAATTAGTAGCATTGCAGCACAACACATTAAACTTGCTATTAGTGAACATTGATACAATAAGAAATAAACATAGTATGTTAACAGAACTCTTTTTTTAAACGTGTTGGCTCAAGTAAATAATGAAATTACTTATGTAAAAACAAATTAAAAAAAGATAGATTTGATCAGAATTGTATGACCATTTGAGTAACATCATCAATAATTTAATATGAAGAATAGTGTGATGATTAAATTCTACAATGCAATCGATATTAATACTTAATCGCGATTAAGCAAAAAGTAAATCTTATTTCAGGGCATGTTCTATTGTTAATAAAGACATACGAAACAGACAATTGTTATTACTTGCTGATGCAGTACTGGAAATTAAACGCAAGTACTATTTTTATTAAAAAAACAAATGTACTTACTATTGTAAATCCATGTGACATTTGGTGTGGGTGCTCCAACAACTCTGCACACTATTGTGGCATCTTTACCATCTAAAACGGTTAAGTTTTGTGGACCTTGTTCCATTACCGGTTCCGAAGCTATGGGATAATTTTTTAGAATTAAAAACATATCAACATGCAGTATACAATTGTTTTTTTTTTTTCGGTTCACACCATTGAGCGTCTACTGTATTTCGATTGCACTAATAAAATTGTTTCTGGCAATTTTCCATGCAGCACAAACTTGCAAACACAAACAAAATTCGGTTAAAATTTAAGAACAGTGCAAACACAAAAAATGACAAATAACAAATCTGAATAAATATCTGAGATTGTTAAAATTAATTAATATCACAACACATTCAATGTTTTAGTTCAACAGTGCAAACGAACTAAAATCAGAAATAACAAGTGCAGAAAATAATACGAAACAACTTGGTATGCAAGACTAGCATAACGACTGCTGTTTTGGACCAGAGAAGTGTTTTTTTTTAAAGATTATAATAAATTATACAATTGTTTAGTGAGAAAGTTAAAAAAAATAAGTTACAACGTATTAATTTTTTGTTTACTTCTACAAAGTGCGATGTCAAGCATTGCAAACAGTTCTTACTAGTAATTAAATTCTTTTTGTTTCGTCGATTGCCTCTTAACCATGTGCTTTTGGTTGATAAACTTCTTCGTTTCCTTATTTGTTCTGCTATTTTGAATATTACAAATGTTGATAAACAATAACCAAATGTTCTGTTATAGAAATTCTAATACGTATAAAAATAATTTTAAAAAACTTACTTTTCACTTTCAGCCATGTAGATATTGAACTTTCACCTGCGTCATTATACGCAAAACACTGGAACATTCCCGAATCCCCTATCATTAGTCTTTTTATAAGAAGGGAGTTGTCTTCCTCGATGATGTATCTACAATGGTAAAGTACATATTATACCGAAAGATGAATAGGTCTCTGATGTGTATTCTGACGTTTAAAAAAAAAATGTCTTTAGATAATTCTTAAGGATTAATAAGTTTGTTAATCGTTCACTATTGAAAGAAAGAAAACAAAGAATAAAAAAGGATAAAAAAGCCAAATCTCATCTCTTAAAATAAATCTTTGTAAATTTAAAATGCATATCAGAGACGTGATTATAACTAGACTGCGCCTTGCGTTTATAAAGTGATACCATTTGGGTAGGCAACACATTTTGCGAATTATGGGACAGAAACGCGAGAATTAATAAGAACGCTCTTAACATCACTCAGAAAGTTTGAGGCAGTTGAAGCGTTAAGTGTAGTTCTTTCAAATAAATGTTGTGCGACACTATTTTTCTTGTACATAGGGTTTTGTGAACACTTTTATGAACTATTTTTTGTTAAAGTAATATAAAACTAGTTTAATATTAGAACAATATGGTTACATATTGTTGTGCATACGGTTGCCGTGAAAAGAGTTCTAAAGGTTCTTCCATTTCATTTCATGTGTAAATACAATTTAAACATAAAACACATTGATACATTTGTAATTTCTTCGAAGGTTCCCTAAGGACCCTGAATTAAAGAAAAAATAGTTGAACGCAATAAGGCGTGAAAGTTTTACACCGTCAAAATATTCAGTTGTGTGTTGTTTGCAGCAAACATTTTGAAGAAAATGACTTTATACTATATCCGTGGGAAAACGAAAATTAAAGCAAACTGCTGTACCTTGCGTTTTTGATTTTCTTCAGCATTTAATTATAAAAGTAGTACCTCGACGCACCAAACGAAGTATTTTGTCACAGGAGCAAAAGTAAGCAAGTAATTGAATGAGTAGTATTAAGATAAAGAGTTAATTTAATTTCATCACATCTTTTTTATCAACTTCATACACCAATCATCCACACAACGAGAAATCTACTTGCTTTACTAATTAACTTTATTTTCACTTATAGCACATATAATATTGTAAACAACAGTATTATTCTTTTTTTAACGAAGTTTAATTATGTTTTCAATATATTTGGTTTGTATGTTAAATGCTATTGTAAATTTCATTTTTTTCCAATCTTTAAAGTCCGTAAATTTTCGTTTAGTGCATGGGAAACTTAAATATGTTTCCCCGAATGTGCATTGTTGATTGCATACCCAAAGTACATCATTTTCTAGTACAGAGAATATTGCTTATGTTTTCAATATATTTGGTTTGTATGTTAAATGCTATTGTAAATTTCATTTTTTTTTTTCAATCTTTAAAGTCCGTAAATTTCCGTTTAGTGCATGGGAAACTTAAATATATTTCCCCGAATGTGCATTGTTGATTGCATACCCAAAGTACATCATTTTCTAGTACAGAGAATATTGCTTATGTTTTCAATATATTTGGTTTGTATGTTAAATGCTATTGTAAATTTCATTTTTTTTTTTCAATCTTTAAAGTCCGTAAATTTCCGTTTAGTGCATGGGAAACTTAAATATATTTCCCCGAATGTGCATTGTTGATTGCATACCCAAAGTACATCATTTTCTAGTACAGAGAATATTGCTTACGCTCGGTCCATATTATAATCACGTCTCTGATGCATATAATACAAAATACATAAGTGAAACAAACTAAAACCAAGTGCTTCTTTTCTAATTATAATTTTTTAAAATGCAGTTAAAGCTGTTTACGACGACATCGTTTAGAACAACACCTGTTACATTGACCAAAATCATAGCTCCCGGCTGAATGCTATATAACCGCATTATAAAAACCACTGCTTTTTACGACATTGGTTATTACGACATACCTCATTAAAAGACTACATTTAACTAATATTTGTTAAAACGACCAGGTGTATTGTAAATAATTTGAATAAGTAACAGGATCCACACATCTGGCACAGTATAATGGTCAATGGCTATTAAGATCGCAAAAATTAACAGAAACGTGTCGAGTTTAGGGTCTTTTGTAATTCTCAGAAACAAAATATACGTGCATGAAGTGTAATAAAAGCCCGCATTCTCATATCTCTTCTGTTAGTTTGTTATTTATCTGTACAGAAGATTTGTGAAACTTTTAACATGTCGCAAAGAAAAAGAAAACAAATTAATATCCAAGAAAAATTACACTTGATAATTGACCATTTGGAAAGAGGGACAAAAACACTTTTTGATAGCAATTTTTTGCTATTAAAACGAGCAAGATCGAGGAAGCGTTGTTTAAAGCATGACTGGTTATTAAGACTATCGGTTTTTACGACCAAATATGAGTAGCCTCTTCGATGTCGTTATAACAGATTTTCACGGTATTGTGTTTACGATTATAAAACATAATTTTAGGTAATATAAATATTACTTATAAAAATAACTGATATATGTTATTTCACATTTTAAGAAACATCGTTCATGTAAATTTTAAATGTTAAATTAAATTGTATAAAAATGATATTCTTATTAAGTAAGTACATAAAATAATTTTTGTTTTTAATACTTTTTGTTTCTGTTAAATTATTGGCCTTTCAGGTAAGTTAATAAAGGAAATCATTGCTGTGCTGTTCTCTGAATAAAAATGTAAGTATTCGAATTATAGAAATTATTCCGGAGGTCACCTACCTTTTATCTTGTAATTCCTTAGTGATGTTGTTCGCATTTTTGAACCATTTAACTTTGGGAGCCGGAATCCCAACTACGTCACAAGGTAAACTAATTTGTGAGCCGTAATCTCCTAACGTTTCTGTGCGCGTATTACTAACGAAATTCGGCTTTTCTAAGACAACAACATTGGCAGCAGCCGTTACCATTGGAAAACCACCACTTCGCAAATTGACTTGACATTCGTAAACGCCTAACGCAAAAAAAGAGAACTACTATAATTGTTTGTCCCAATTACCAAAAAAAAAAAAAACAAAAACAGAAAAAAACTACAAACGTCTAGTTTTAAAAACTATGAACATTTCATTTTAATATAATAAAATTAGTAATAAAACTATAGTTTAATATAAGCTCCTGATAATGCCGTAACACGGCGAAATACGTATAGGGCAAAGTAAATAAATAAGTAAAACTCTCCAAGTGTTTTATCACTAATTTTATTATATTAATCATCATGTTTCACCAAGAGTTAACGACAAATACTTTTAATCTATTTCATTTTACTTACAATTAGTTCAGAACTCTGAATGGTGAATTCATTATGAAACAAAATATAATTAATAAAACCTGGTTAAGTTTTACTGTATTTACTTGTAATTAATAATAATAATTTGGTAGGTAATTAATATAATTAATTATAGAAATTAATAAAACTTGCCTGTATGACTTAAATTTGCCGAAACTAAAGTTAGGCTTCTGTTCCATAGGTCGTTTAAAGTGTAGGATATTCCACTGTTTTCTATAAGTATTCCATTCTTGAACCACAACGTTTCGAGGGCGTGAAGAGGTCGAGCGTTAGCTATGCAATCCAGGGTTGTTTGTCCCGCACCTTTTACTATTTCAACATCCTGTGGCTTAATTATTATTTCAGGAGCTACTTCGGCAAATGTATCCGAATCTTTTTCTTCTACTTTTAATCTAATAAAAGCACTATTTTCTTCTTTACCTTCTTGAGTATTAATAGCCCGAGCCCTAATATAATAATTAGGAAATTGTTTTATTTTGAAAATAGTAGTAATGTAATTGTCATATTTTTGAAACTGCAAGTGTTGCACTTTATTAATCGGAACGCTTTTTGGAATAACGTTAAACAGATTTTTCGAAAAAAAAAAAAAACAATCCGATTCCTCACAAAATTAAAAGCAAAACTGTGAACAGGATATGATAAGGCCAACATTAAATATCCCTTCTCGCAGTTGATTGGGGTTTTGATTTTTGAATAAAAACGTTCTTTATTGTTTAATACTTTCCTATTAACAAATGCATACGTATACACAGAAATTATACGTATTTAGGCCTCTGACAAACGTAGAAACCGTATCTGAGTTAAGCGTGTAAGCTGTTCACACATAGCTGAGCTATAGATACATTATCCGGATTCAAAAATTCTGCATCTCCACTTTCCCGTATTTAAGATACAGATATTACATTACTTTATATGGAGCTGTCCAAAGTTACATACAATTTCAAACGATTGCAGGAAAAATCATAATCGTACGTGGTAATTTTATAGAAGGAAGAAATGGTGGAATCGTTTTCGACAAGAAAAAGTTTATTATTGTGATGGAGCCGAATAAGTGTTTATGGGACACTTCCCATAAACAATATTCGGACAGAATAAAAAGGCAGTGTTGAATGCATGTTGTCCAACAAATTTTGAAGATACTTAGTAAAAAATAAAACACTAGAAATTTCCACAAAATTAGTTTAATAAACTTAACAATTGTTTCGCCTAACTTAGGCTTCTTTAGAAATAATATATTATAGTATTATTATATAGTATTACTTCTGAAGAAGCTTAAGTTAGGTTAGGGTAGGTTAGGTTAGGTTAGGTTAGGTTAGGTTAGGTTAGGTTAGGTTAGGTTAGGTTAGGTTAGGTTAGGTTAGGTTATGTTAGGTTAGGTTAATAAACTTAACAATTGTTTCGCCTAACTTAAGCTTCCTCAGAAGTAATATATTATAGTATTATTATATGGTATTACTTCTGAAGAAACCCAAGTTAGGCGAAACAATTGTTAAGTTTATTAACCTAACCTAACCTAACCTAACCTAACTTAGGCTTCTTCAGAAGTAATACTATATAATAATACTATAATATATTGCTTCTAAAGAAGCCTAAGTTAAGTGAAACAATTGTTAACTTTATTAAACAAATTTTGTGAACATTTCCAGTGTTTTATTTCTTACTAAGTATTAAAATGAGTTTCTATCAAGTGAATGTAGAAAGAATTAATCAAATTTTAAAGAGTCTTGCAGCAATTCTTTAAACAACAATATAAAGGTTCCATTGGTTGCCCTTAAATTTACTAATAGACGGATCTACATGGTCCTTTTTCTCTTCTGTTTTTTCTTTTTGTTAAATACTACAAAAGAAGAATTGCTTCCACGTCCATCTTCTACGTCACTGTACACGCAAATTAAATTGGATGTGTCAGATACGCATTCAGTATCCACGTGTGTCTAATCCTTTAAGGTTACCACCCTAACTAAATAAAACACTAAAACCCAAAAGTTCCACAAAAAGAACATTTAGAAATCTAACCAACCAACCAAATCAAAATTGGATGGTACACTGGAAGTTGACTATAAACGTTTTTATGTGGAATTTTTGGGTTTCATTTAGTTCGGTTCCACATAACTCCATTTAATTTTCTTGTATTATTCTTACTGTACTTGTTTTATTTATCTATCAATCAAGAATTGAAAAACGAAAGTATAAACGTAACTAAATATATGTATAATGATTCGTTGATCAAAGTTCATTGCGTTTCTGGTTCTACTAATCGTAGGTGTAAGCACTTGTCCAAATGCAATTTGTATAAATAATTATGCGATAACTTTACAATAACATAAATAGTTAATTATTGTAAACACTTTAAGATTTGCTATGAATATTTGTAAATAAAATTAGCAACAACAACTTGCAGTTTATTTATTATCTCTGGATTAATAAAGTGTCATTGAGACGAACCTGTAAGTCCCTGTGTCGGATGAATCAGTCGATAAAATGATTAATTGATTAGTTTTAGATTTGGCATATTTTTGCGCATATGGCACAGGTCCCTTATCAGTTTGCCAGGTGATATCTGGTTCGGGAGAAGATTCGATTGGAGGTAAATTTAATATTGCAGCTTGTCCAGCCTCGACTGTCACGTATGTTTCCGTTTGTATTTCGAACACTCCCATATCTAGTTTTTGAATAAACACGGAGTGAGTGACACACAAAAGCTGTCTCGTATAGTTATGTAACATATTCTGTATTTAGGATAAACTATGCTTTATATGGTGAAAAATTGGCGGGTGCGCTACAATCGTCTATTTTATGGTAAGAAATGGAAATATTTATTAAATATTACCCAAAATTTGATTATAAATACATATGTATGGTAATGAACTTGTCAAATGGCTATCTATTAAAATTGCAGCGATCTTGTCCTTTGCCCTTGAAGGATAATTAATAAGAATTCAAAAATGATTTTCGTTTCGTTTAACCGATTTTTACTACAAGCAAAATTTAGAACCACTGTTCCATTATTCATTTTTCATAAAAAAAACTTGAATTACACAAATAATAAATCAAATTTATATTTAAGTATTTCTAGAAGAAATAGAGTGCTAAAATGGAGAAAAGACAACAAGAATATTAAACGAAGAAGTGTGGAATAAAACAAACTAGATTAGTAATGATATTAGTATTCAATATAAAGAAAGAGATATTATAAAAAATTAAAGTTGTTACTGAAAAGGATAGAAAGATTCATAAAACAACAGAAAGTGTAAATTGTTAAATGAAGAAGAAAAAACTTGCAGACTACGTAAAGGAGGAGACACAGTAAAACTTATGATAGAAGTTGGTAAAATTAACGGAGGGAAAAAATTGGAATTGGAAAGAAATACTATGAAAAAAAGGAAATTATCGGGGCATTTTACAAGGAATTGGATCTTTAGAAACGAAAAAGTACAATAATTGATAGATAAGAAGAAAAAAATAAGAAATATTATTAAAAACTTGTGTAAATAGATTGCAAAATTATGTAGTGAAAAATAAACTTCTACAGACATTTAATAGTTTTCTGTTCTTATTTTACAGTAGAAAAACTTAGAAAAAGGTACAAAAAATGCATGTATCAATTATATTTTTCAAAAATTGTTATTATAAACGTAAAATTAATTTATTTTGTATCTAAATTCAATTGATTACTAGAGGCAGTTACTTTTTTCTCGGGAACGATATACATATATCTTAAATCGTAAATATTTAATTTGTTGTAAGTCGTACCAGAAGATTACTTTATTATAAGGAGTTGCCCTGCAATGCAACGTGGGCATATGAAGTGTAATAGCATTATATCGATATCAATGGGAATGTGGGTGAAGTTGATAAACTATGCAGCAATCAAATTAATAATTTATAATACGTACATGCGATGGTGACTCTTATTTCTTCGCTAACAATTGAACCGACTTTATTCGACGCGATGCACCTGTAGCTACCTTCATCTTCGTGTTTTGCCGATAAAATTCGGTAAAAAGATTCCGTCGAAAGGTCGGTCAGGAGTTCACCATCCTTTAACCACCTGTACTGAGGCTGGGGATATCCTGAAACAAAGAGAAAAATATTGAGATAAATCCTTAAAATTTCTTAAGAAGTAAAACTACAGTCGTTTAATTAATGATTGTATTTATCTTTTACTATAATCAATAGTCATTGTAATACTAGTAATAGTAATAGTTGTCTGGGATTTATTTTGTACTAACGCTTAGCGAGCATTGCAGATGAGGAGATTTAAACCTGAAAAATCAAAAATATCACAATACACACAACTCTACAGCACATGCAGGGTCATTGAAAGTGAGTGGTACATTAGACGTTTTAGGGAAACTAAGCATTTTACAGATTTGAAAATTTGGGAGTTAGGAGTAGGGGTTATTAAGGATGATCTATTCAACTAAAATAATTACAACTGTCGGGCACTTCTGGTTATACTGGAAGTATAATATATATATATATATATACTTTTTTATTTTAAATGGAATGGTATATTTTTTACGATGAATTCGTATAAAAAATAAAATTTTAAGGTGACTTTGATAACCAACCCGTATGCCTACGATGAATAATTTCTTATATAATTTAAATTATTGGAAAAAGATTGCAGCGCAACCCCAACCATCAAAAACCATAACTTCCATAAAAAATGACTTAGAATGTTGAAATTTTTACTAGTTATAGCCAAGTCAAGTCACAAGGCTAACGTCATACCAAAATTAAGCTTTATAATTTGTACAGGGCGTTCAGAAAAAAATATATAAAGTTTAAAAACTTCAAACACGATTAACTTCATATTTTCAAATGGCACCTAGCATATTTTATTTTGTCATTCGATTCCTTTTTTTATCTTCTTTCGATCAATCTTCCCAAATTTTCAAATATTTAACATGCTTAGTTTCCCTAAAATGTCTAATGTATTACTCAGTTTGAATGACCCTGTATATTAAAATCAAGTATTAATTTAATACAAAACAATTAGCGGTCTGTCTTGGTTTCGCACGAATATTTATATATTCGAGTTTTCTTTAAAATAATTATTTGTATTTCACCCATTTCATCCCTTATGGGTTCGTTTTCCAAAAACGCTGAAATAGATGTATTTATTATTTCTGTCTATGAGTCTCACCTAGTAGTACTAATTTTCATGTTTATAACATTAATTATTTCGCAGTTCCCATAAATCAAATCTTTGTTTCTATCTGATCCATATTGTATATATGTTCCTATACATACAGTAAAGCTTACCTATGTACACACAGTTATAACGTACCAAATTGAAGCTTTCAATTGTTACCAAGTCTCTCATAGCGTACTCCGCTATTGCGTATTTCTGATATAAAATTCCTAGTCAGAACGTTCAAAAAGAACAATCTATATAACATGGCTTATAGCCCCACCATTTCTGAAAGAAATTCATGTGGATTATTTATAACATAACATAATCTACCCTACCCTAACTCAATGCTAAAAATAGCCATATTCTACAAAATTACAATAATCTAGTATTCCTTTTTTATTGAACGAATTTTGCGATGCATCACATAAGATAATAAGACCTTTTTGTTTTATTCAAAAATGGTCAAGTAGTTATTATATGCTTTTAATTAATATTTTATAGAAAGTCCAAACAAGAATAGAAGATCGTACTTTGAGACAGACGTTTTTTGAAAAAGTATAGGAAGAGCTACCGTCGACGATATAACCCCCCTCCTTGAATATAAGCATAAAAGTTAAATACACTATTACTATTATTATAATATATAAAATAGACTTCTAATGATTAATGGAACAATGACATTACGAATCTGAAAAAAATGCTGACTGCAGTGTTGCATTTAAATTGTTTCAAATTCCTTTGGTCACGTAAATTTTTTTGCCAACAAGGGCATTTACTATAGAAAACGTCTCACCGAGAACTCCCAGAGGATTAAGCGTTATCCTGTTAATGACTGCTGAATGAGATGAATGCAATAGAAACAAAAAAATATAAAATCTGGATTTCAAATTGTGTTTAATTTGCAATTACCATTTGGAGAGATAAGTAAGCGTTTAATGGTTTGAAAATTAAACGATCCGTTTTTCCTATCAGCTAATACAACTTCAAACCATCAATCAACTCCGTCAACCGCAATCGTGTGCAAAATAACAGACTATTTTAATTAAAAACTGCACCCGCGAAAAAATCATCTCTAAACCAAACGTTTACAGACTCGAATATGTATTTTTACATATGAAATTGAATAAAAAATGCAATCAGATTTTTGTAATCACTAAATAAATGAATGAAATATAATGAATTCAAAAAATGAAAAATACATTTACGCCAAATTCAATTTCTTTTAATTGATCCTTCAAAACCTATATTTAATCATACACAATAACGTACGTATATATGCATGTATAAGTAATTAATAGAAAAATGAAGGAGATTGTTAACAATTTAAAAATGTTTTTATTCAGAATTTAACTCAATACTCGCGTTCAAATTCAATCAGTTAACACGTATTATATAAACTAGTTCGATTTAATAATATTTAACGAAGACGCGGTTGGGAAATTGTAAAACATTTTTAATAATAAAATTCAAACAAACAATATGTATTTTCTAGTTATAATCGGTTTTTTGTGTTCTTTAAGCCTTGTTTTAAAGGATCTACCAGTCTGTCCTATATAGACAGCCTGGCAGTCCGTACAATGGATCTCATAGACATCTGATTTACAACGTTTATCAAAATTTGAAATTTTATTGTTGACTAACATATTACTTAAATTAGTATTATTGCAACATATACTAACAATACCTAATTTATTTAATCTTTTACAAATGGTAGTGCTAATATTTTGATAATGGTTAATAAAAGCCCACTTTTTACGTTCTCTAACAACGTTTTTTCCCTGGTATATGAGATTAAAAGTATGATTTTTTAGCTGTAGAATTAGGTATTGTTAGTATCTGTTCCAATAATACTAATTTAAGTAATATGTTAGTCAACAATAAAATTTCAAATTTTGATAAACGTTGTAAATCAGAGATCTATGAGATCCATTGTACGGACTGCTAGGCTGTCTATATAGGACAGACTGGTAGATCCTTTAAAACTAGGCTTAAAGAACACAAAAAATCGATTATAGATAGAAAATGTAATACTGGCTTCGCGCAACATTGTCTTGATAATGACCATAATTTTAGTGAAGATAATTTTTAAATTTTACATAGTATAAATAAAAGTAAAAGACTAAATTTTTTAGAAAAATTAGAGATTCAAAAGGCATTTTTTCAAAAAAAAAAAATTGTTACGAATGAGCAGTGTGAAGGGCATAAGGGCCCTACATTTTTAGCGCGTTGTCAGAAATTGTAATCTCCCTCACTCATATTTGTAGTATAGGTATATATTGACGCATTTTTATTTTTAGTTTAGTTTCTATTTATAACTCTTTGATAATGGCCTTACAAGCCGAAACATTGTAAGAGAAATCTTATTAAATTTTTTTGTAAAACCTTTACATCTTGTTTGTTTGAATTTTATTAGTTCGGTTTAGTAGATAAAACCAACATTTTTTATAAATAGATAAAGTTTAGTTACGCCGAGTGACGATAATATAAATTGATTTTAGTCGAAATAGCACCACACGAATGATTTCATTTTAAAGCCTACATTGATTTAGGTCACTAAAAATAGTGTCTATTAAGATACACAAAAAACGAAATTCAAGAAAATAAATATTATTTCGAGAGTTCCACATTATGAAAGGGAAAAATACGGAACCATTATTAGGAACAGTTTGCTGCTTGTCTGTCCATAATATAGATGACATTTTGAATCTTTAGGAATTTTGCAAAAATATCAATATTATAATTACAAATATAAAATCAACAGAAACAACTACTCCGAGGGCTAACACCCCTACCGGCATTGAATTACACTGTTGATTCCGAATGATTATTAGACATAGATATAACATATTTAAAAAAATTAAATTCAGACGAAAAAGGATTTTAAATCCTTTTTTTTTTAAATACGTTATATCTTCGTCTAAGAATCCATCGGAATCAACAGTGTAATTCAATGCCGGTCGGGGTATTAGCCCTCGGAGTAGTTGTTTCTGTTAATTCTATACTTATATTTACCATATAGCCTGTAAAGGCTTTTCTGAAAGCGCCCACCTGATGAGACCCGATAGGTCGAAACCGGTCGTGGGATATGGCTTTCCGTACGCTGTGCCTACTGTGTAGGACGTGTTCGAAATGTGGGATCTGTGATCCTTGAAATTTAGACGAAAATGGATTTTAATGCCTTCTTTTTTTAAATATTACAATTATTTGATTAAGGACAATCAATTTACCTTATTGAATCCTAGTACCACCCCGTGATTATCAGTTTCGTATCGTATTAGCATTCGCTTTTAAAAATGAAAATAATTTTTATTTGATTCGTATTGAAATTGAGCGAAACAATAAGAAAACTGCTTCTAAATATTCATAGACCATTCCAGTTTGCTCGTTCATAAAAAAACGCACTTACAAAATAAGTTAAGGTTGTAGTTTACATCTCTTAGCAATTTATATTTATGGAAGGTCTGTCTTAACGTAATTACTTTTAAAAGTTCTAATTTATATAATATATGCCATATATAGCAGGATTAAATGGAAAGGAGTAGACTTGTTTGCAAGAAAACTTTCTTGAAAACTTCTTATTTGAAGTTCGCGCGTATTTCATCTGACTAATAAGTAATAACTAAGAAAGGGTGTTTTGCATAAATAATGCAGGTACTTCTAAAATTTATTAAAAGACAAACTTTACTGAGAACAATATCTGCTTCGAAATCTTAGATATTAGATACCCTTCTAGAATCGACAAATAACTTTTAGAAATAAAAATGTAAAATACGACTTACTTCCCTGCTACTACAATGACATGTGAACACGATAAAATTATCTTGTGTAATTACATACTATAAATAGTTGCACATATGCCATGGATCACGTCTATATAATATGTGATTCGATTTTTTCAAAAACGTTTTGAAAATTACTTTGCTAGGTGTAAATATTAAAATTCAAATTCAAAATCATCTTTTACAACTATATACAGGGAAAGACTCAAACCCACGCCTTCGTGTAGGATCACTTAAAGATTTTTTTGTCTGCTATAACGAACATTTCTCTCGGAGATCACTTTGATCACTCAAAAATATTGCGACCTACACGTTTACTCGTAGTTAATCTCATAAAATTAACAAAATTTTATGTAAAATGTGAATAGTGACAAATTGATGTTAACCAAAATTTTATTTGAAAGGATTAATTGCAAGGATTACTTTAGAATCTCCAAAACTATTATAAAATATGATAAATAAATAGAACAAAAACTATTATGTATCTATCACACAAATTTATTATTAATAAATCACGACTATAGTTTCTGTACCACATGTACCATTATCAAGTGATTCTACAGAATGTTAAATAAGAACATAGGGATGATGTTTATGTAATGTAGATAGTTATGTGGAAAAAGAGAAAATGGGAATATTAAATACAAACATTAAATAAGAGGGACTTTAAGCAGATTATTGATAATTTTAGCAGCTTTGTGAATTTTCAGTGATTCTAATACGTTCAATTCGAAACCTTTGTTAGCAATGTGAATTATTCGAAGGCCGAAGTTTGGAAATTTATTATTAGTAAAGAGTAAAAATATGGTGAGAAAACATAAAATCTGTCTTTTTTAATTTAAATTATCTTAGATAGTTTGGACAATATAACTTATATACTGCATCTTTCTTCAGTTTATCAATATTGTCTTTTAAATATATATATGGAATCAACAGAAACAACTACTCCGAGGGCTAATACCCCTACCGGCATTGAATTACACTGTTGATTCGGGAAGATTATTAGATGAAGATAGAAAAAGTATCCAAAAAAAGGAGTGCGTTCCAAATGTGGCATCTGTGATCCCTTATAGTTAAACGAGTAAAGATTGTAATTCCTTCTTTTTTTGGAAATATTGTCATTATAATTAAATATGTTAATATATCTTTTAATTTATTTTGAGACTTAAAATTAACTTTTAAATTACATTGAGACAAAGTATTAGTAATGTTTTCGGTAGAGATACCATAATATGTTAATGAAACGTATTTGTAATTGTCAATTTATTGGAAAGGATAGATATTACCACAAACTCATTTGAAATTCTGTTTATTTATAATTTTTTTAATGGTTTTTATAATGTTGACTTTTTTATTGAAATTTTCTTTGTTAAGGGTTAAAAGTAAGGCCCGGTGTATCATAGACCTATAAGCAGCTATTTTTTTAATTATAAATTTGTGTGATTGATACATAGTAGTTTTGGTTCCATTTATTCATCATAATTAATTAGCACGAAGCAACGGTTCATCAGTTCATTTATTTCTATTATGAAATAACCGCAATCTTTTTTCCACAATTTATTGAAAACAGTGACAGCAACTTTAGATTATACACTTTCTTACATTATGTTCTATTTTTAGCAATACAACTTTTATACTTTGATTTCGAATAGTACAGAATACTGGTCTATTTTTTAAATATAAAATTGAGAACATCCATTTAAATTGATTTTCTTATTATAGAGAACATATTTCATAAGGACAGGAATGTGAATGAACAAATTGAACAAAAAACTCAATAATTTTACTCCCAACTTTTTAAGTTTCTTATTTATGTAGCAGCAATTCGTACTAGATTATAACGCTTAGGTAGGGATTTCGTTTAGATAAAGCGTGACGTTAATTTGCTATGCTACCGGTTTTCGAGACAAATTTATTGATAGTTTACAAGTTATATATATACATTATGTATTTTTCGTGCAGGTGACTTACTGCAACCCGTATTTCTTTGCAATCGGACTGTCCTTCACGCCAATTTAAAGTTTCAACAAACTTGAGGGGATATTTTAAGCTAGATTTTAAAGCGTATCTATAAATAATATGTAATAAGAAACACTACTTTGAAAAGTGCTTATTATTTTTTTTTTTGAGAACCGGGAAATGCACCTAAGAATTGAAAAACAAAGAATGAAAAAATGAAACAATAATTTTGCGGACAACAAATAGCTTGAAAGGGGTAATATGGAAACCCTTACATGTATAAATTTTTGAATGTGAAAATAAAAATATAAACTAAACTCCTAAAAGAGTAATTTTGTGACAAATTGCAATTGGGATACAAAGATCCCATGATTCCAGTTCATCTATCTAAATTATACTGACTTTTGCAAACGACCTATCGAAGTTTATGAGAGCTGCAAAGGCTTGTTACAGGGTTTGGTAAAGGTGATAGTGAAGAAGAAGTGACAGACGTCTTCAAAGAAGGGGGCAAAGATCATAGTGATGCTGCCAGTGAATATAACGATTATAAATCCGAATCAGAAATCGCAGGTGACTCTTTAGATGAAGAAGAATACGAAGTATACAGGGTTTTTAAAGTTGATGGGCTATTAGAAGTATATGAATTAGTAGAATGAATTCAATGCGGAAACTTGAGCTCATTTGGTTATTGTTAATGCCATTTCTTTTAAAATATTTTCAAGTTCGATTTACATCCGGTTATACCGGAAGTAGATGTTAACTTTCTTATTTTAAATCTAATGACATATTTTTTTTACATATTCCGATAGAAAATCTGAATTCATGTATATTTTATAGGAGGCACTGCCCCGAAAATATTGATGAATTTTGAGTTATTTAATTTTTTTCATAATTGTTGACATTTGCACGTTAACATTTAATAAACCGTAATTCAATTAATTTTTGTGTTCAAATTTTGTGGTCAAACTTGGTCAACTTCAAAGGGCCATAAGTCAATTTTTTTTAATGGAATGACCCATTTTTGACTGCATATTCGAATTCCTCATTGAATTTGGCGTCTATTGATATGGAACTATCGTATACCTTTGTTTATACTTTTTGAGAAGATTTACAATTTGCGAAGATGTTGAATTTTTGCACTGCATACGTATAATATTAATGTTAATGAAAGCAGTATGATTATACGTATGCAGTGCAAAAAAGCAGCATCTTCGCAAATTGTAAATTTTCTCAAAAAGTATAAACTGCCCGCCCACCAGCACGAGTAGCTGGATTGAATAAAACACAACAAAGTTTTTTTTTTTAGCGAGCCTTCATAGGATATCAGATAACTACCACAATGAGAAATACAAATGCCTTGCCGGATCTTAAAATACGGCCTTTACAAAATGGGTAAAGGTTTTTTAATCAAAAAAAGGTTTTAAAAAATAGTCACGTTTAGGTTGTTGTACAAAGTAAAACCTTTTTCGAGTTTTCATATTTTGAAAGCAATTTAAAATGGTAAAATGGGGTGTTTAAGAATCCCACGATACTAGTAATGTTTTGGGAAAACGCAATAGCATTTAGGGGTTAAAACTCGCAAGACTTTATTTACAGATAAAAAGTGGAAAGTTAATTAATTATTAAAACAACAATTCAAATTAGTTCATATCGCAGATACTTTACCTGAAGGCATTTGAAGATTTATTAGTGTTTTTTTCAAAGAAAGAATTACGGAAACCGAACACATATTTTACAATACTCCAATAGCTACTGGTAACAAAATAAAATAAATACAATATGGTACTGATTTATTGATAACAAGCCGAATTATAACGAAAAACAAAGTGAACTAACTACTCGTTTAATAGCATCTACCAAATTAAGAGAGGAAAAATTTCCATTTCAATGATTTTATCGTTAACTATTCAGTTAAATTGCTTCTAAAATGACTATTCCTTTAACTCAGACATTCGTAATTACGTCCCAGTGCATCCACCAAATTTTAGTTTTAATGAAATTGAAAATAAAAATACGTTACGAAAATAATGGGAGTACAAAAACAAGGAAATATAACGAAACAGAGTCGAAAATTTTTATTCGCACCTGAAGAAGCGAAACAATTGTCGAGTGCAATAAAATCGGAATTTTTGTTATTTTGCTTGTTTTATTTTTCTGAAATATATTAGTTACTTTTATCTATACAGATAAATAAAATTGGAGTCTCTGTTTGTAATATTAAAATAACCACTTTTTACTAAATGCATATGGATGTATGTATACGCAGTACATATACCAAAATTACATTTTTTTAAATTTTTGTTTGTCTATATGTTTGTTCCGGCTAATATCTGAAACGGCTGGACCGATTTTGACGGCACATTCACTGGCAGATAGCTAATATAATAAGGAGTAACTTAGGCTATTTTTATCTTAGAAATTAATTATTATTATTAATAAACAGGTATTAATTTCTAAAATAAAAGTAGCCTAAGTTACTCCTTATTACATTGCCTATCTGTCAGTGAAAGTCCCGTCAAAATCGGTCCAGCTGTTTTAGAGATTAGCCAGAACAAACAGACAAATAGACAGACAAAAATTGTAAAAGTGCTTCCCGCCACTTTATATCACAAAGGCTGCCTGTCGCGCGGGCTCAGAACGCGCGAGCGGGCTATTGCTAACGGTTGTGTCTCAACGACGTTTAAAATTTTTAAAATAACTTTTTGTTAAATTCAACGCGGACGAAGTCGCGGGCACAGCTAGTGTTAACTATAATTTTAACTAATAAATTATAAATAAAAGGCAATCATCGTTTACTGAACTTTTCCCATAATCAATATTTTTCATTTAAAATGTTATTACCGACAGTTGTTTCAAGTGACTTACAAACATATTTAAGCTTATCGTGGTAGATAACATTTATTATTCCCCTTTTTATAAAACTAGTTACATTCTACATGACGAACGAATTTTATTCCAATTTTTAAGCTTTTGATTTGTTTTCACGTAAAAACTTCCACGCCGCCGATTTTTATAAACATGACGACACGTTGTGTGCTTGTCTGTACATGTGTGTAAACATCGAAGCGTGAAGAGAATGGACGGATGTAAGGCAGAAACGTAACATCTTATAAGTATGCGTGTTCTGGTTATTACTCGTTTTTTTTCCTGGATACACTTCAAAGGGAAACAAATTATTGAGGAAGCAAGCAATGAAATACTTATGCGATTATCAACAAATTGCATATAAGTACGTTTACTGATCTCTTATTTAATCACTTTTATAGTTTTTACTCCAAATACACCATGTTTAAAGATTTTATGGTAAAATATGAACCTCTACTGCTCAATAATATGGGAAATTATTCTATATTCCAGGAATCTACTGTGCAGAATAGATTTCATACCTGCTAATGATAATACAGAATTCGTTTCATTAATTAATACTCGTAGTATGTTTTTACGTATGTAAAATGGAGTATTACAATATGAAAATATTACTCCAAATATTTGAAATATATACAACACAAAAATATCTTCTTGATTAGTATTCTGTCCAAGTCTTGATCTTAATTTCAGTTAAGATAAAGATGAAGTACCGAGAGATGTGTAAAATAAAAACAAGACAATTGAGTGTCTATGAGAGAAAAAGCCCAAAATCAAATATGCCAGGTAAAGTCTATGTTTTCAAAGTAAAGAACAAAATTCTTGGTTAATGTAGAAATAAAGACTAACATATTTCAGAGACTGGCATAGATATGTTGATGATTGTTTTGGTTTGTTTTATTGGAACTAAAAGACAACTTAATTCTTTTTCTGAGTTTATAAACAATATACATAAAAACATAAAATTTACCATAGAAGAGGAAGTTTCTAATAGAATAAATTTCTTAGATTTATGTATTACTAAAATAGACAATAGACATACGGACACTACTATACATGCAAAATCTTTACATCCGATACAACAAAAATTAGCAGCTTATCACTCGATGCTCCATAGACTGATTAATATTCCACTAGATTTAATTAAACAGATAGCGGTTAATAATGGATATGATCCGGAACTCATAGATAAATTGTTAAGTAAAAAAACTTCATAAAAAAGCTATGAATTTAATTTAGCCTACACATTTACACATACAAAACCAATTTTCAAAACTTTAACATTTATTGGAAAACCTTCGGTTATTTAAAAAAAATTGAGTAATTTAAGTCTTTTTATTAAAAATAACAAAGACAAAACGAAAAAAGATATTAAAAGTGGGGTTTACAAATTAAATTGTGGCTCCACAATAAATTTTATATTGGTGTTACTGGGAGAAATTTTAAAATTAGGATTTTAGAACACACCAAACCTTTTAAGGATAAAAAACTAAATTCAAATTATGCTTCCTACTTAATAGATAGTAATCATATCCCTAACTTTAACTACGATATGTTACACGTTTGTGAAAATAGTTTTAAATTAAGGTTACTAGAAGCATTGGATATTAACAAACAAAAATCGTCATCTTTATTGATAAATGAACAAATAGACGTTAATTTTTCTTCTTTATTAAATTTAAAATTGGAATTGTTCGCTATATATCTCAAATTTTTTTTAATTAATTTAATTTTTTAATCTTTTAATCTTTAATTTTACATTAATTTTGTATACTATTATTTTTGATTATATGTATTGAATTTTACTTAGTATTTTTTTAGATTATTTCCCCACTGCTGTACTGTGTTTCTACCCCGATTCACATATATATACCTTGTTTAGATGTAGTATTCATTACGTTTCGCTCTTTACTACGCCCCCCTTCCCCAATCCCCCCCAAGCCCCCGCAAGCAATCCACTTCCCGTTCCCAACTACCCCAGGGATGAAAAACTTTCGGGTTGCACTCCCTTCTCGAGGAGGGGTTTTAGTCGGTAAGAATCCGACACTACCTCCACCTTCGGGGATGTCTATGAAGATTTCCCCTCCTCGAGGTTAAAAACTAAATAAAAAGCAAAGTAGTATTAATTGTCAACCTGAAGAAGTTACAGTGTTAGCGAAACAATTGTTGTTGAATGAAATAATTTTGTGAAAGTTTTTGTGTTTTTTTTTTATATTTACTATGAATAATTTTCACCAAGTAAAGGCCGATTCCATTTCATCAATATTTAAGATCACAATTAAAACTAGAAGATACGTTAAATTTGACGTAAGCGTATCAAACACTCGAAATTACAGTTAATTTAAATACACTAATATAATTTTAGTTTAATTAAATTTCTTAAAAGATCAAGTCTTAATCTTTTATAGTATTTAAAAAATTGTTTTAAAGGAGCAATAATTGTTCAAGACAATTCGCAATGGCATAAATTTTAATCTCGAACAGCAGTTGTTCTGCCAAACAATGGATTCAATCAATTAATATATTTTAAGTTTTGTTCTGGATAATTCTTTCAGTATACAAAGGTGTAGGTGCAAAAACATCAATAGTGCAATGACTGAATCCTATTCACGTCAGAAACTCGCGGAATAGGTTTTGTTTGTTCCAAATGTTATCCTAGATAGCCATGTATCCGTATTGACGTATTTTATCGGATGATGATTAATGTACCGGTGTTTTGTACTCGACATTTGCTTTTTACGTTAATCGAAAAATTCTTTATTTTTATGGAGATTCAATGAACGTATATGAATTCTGAACAGACGTAAAGCTTTATCGTAAATGAACGAATGGAATAACAAACTGGACCAGAGCTTATGCACGAGTAACAAATCACGCAAGTCGTTTTTTTTGTCTAGTTTTATCTAGGAAAGTTTCAGAATCGGAATATACGTGTGTGTATGTGCCAACTCGAGAAAAAATGCGATTTTTGAAGGAGTTTCATCCGTAGTTCGTTCGCAGCATAAAGAGTTTCATATTAATCATGTCCGATGTGAAGGAGAAGGGGAAATGATATACCAAACTCCCATGCACAGACCTGGTCTGTGTATAAAATTTAAATTTGATAGAACACAATAACACAATTTTTGAAAATAATGTGTACAATAACCCATCTCACAAAAACATAAATTTCTCTTATTACAATAAAACTAATACTTTGAATAGTGCACTTTTTGTGAAACATTTCAAATCAAAGAGAAAAGAAGAAAAACAAATAAGTTTCACGAATTTTTTATTGTCTCGATAATATTGTTTCGGTCGATTCGACCATTAACTAGAGAATACAAAAGATTACTAATCTTTGTAATCTAGTAATCTTTTGTATTCTCCAGTTAATGGTCGAATCGACCGAAACAATATTATCGAGACAATAAAAATTTCGTGAAACTTATTTGTTATTCTTTTTTTTCTCTTCTCTTATTACAACTTTTATCATTAAATATATGTTCATGTATTAACTTTTTTTAGTTTTTATTTCATATTAATCATTCTGTATACAACGCCGTCGTATATTTTTAATCAGTACTACATTTAAAAAATAATAATTGGTACTGAATAGATAACAAAACACTAGATTTGAACTTCTACAATTTATTAACTCACACACTATGGCTTCTTCGGATGTACAATTTATACTTAAGATACTTACTATTAAATTTCTTATAAATAGCTTCGTTAAGGTGATACATCATAAATAGGGAGAGAGATAAGGTTTAATAAAAGATCTAATTGAGTAATTAATCTGTGTTTTTATATTTATTAATTTCCTTAGGTTCTAATAATGTAATAATTAAATTACACACGATAGCGGCCCGCCGAGTTGAGAAATTCGAGACAGAAAGCTACTTCGACGACCTCAATACCTCTGAAGATGTCAGCCGCAGTCGCTGACGAAACGTCAGGCAGGAAACAAGCCTTTTTAGACCACGGCCATCAAACCCGGAAAATAATTTTTATAATAACGCCGGCCGTGAAAGCCTACACACTTTAATTAATAATGTAAGTTTTAAATTTTTATTTTCAACATCTTTAAATTTGCATTAAATATATGATCAATCATTCACTTTTCTCCTGCATTCATTTCGGCCGTCTCATCTTTCCTCCCTAACCACACCACCCAACCGTTTCCACGATTCCTGTAAGGAGGCTGAAGAAAGTCTTACGCCCTACCCTTCGGCTTTGCACTACAGTGTAGGTCGGAAGGACTGGCCCGCCCACCAGCACGAGTAGCTGGTGGGAATGAAACACAAAAAAGTTTTTGTTTTAATAAGTAGTTTTGAATACAAATTGAACTTCCGAAGAAGCCACATTGTGCCGAAACATATGTTAAATGAATTAATAAATTGTGGAAGTTAAAAACTATTTTTTTTTTGTTATCTTTTTAATTGTTAGACTTCCATCACGTAACGTTTCTCTAACGATACAAAAGTATTTTTATTTAATTTTTACACAACTTTAATTTATGTCTAAACAGTGAGAAATGCTATAAAACTTAATAAGTACACAAATTACACCATTTAACACATGATTTTAGTCCGGATTGGATTAAAAAAAGTGATCAGAAAGTATTGGAAAGGAAAACACAAGAAAAACTCTATCATATAATCCAATTATAGGGCACTAACACCATCTACAGTTCAATCAACTTGACATTTCGTACTGCAAAATTACATAAACAAATGACCTTGTTATTATAATTTAGTGCATTCCGCGTCGCTGTTAAAAATTCAAAGCACTATTTGTCATGATGACAACTCGTCATTACATATGTAGCTAAATAACGATAATACATCAATCCAGTGGTTTTCAAATGGTTTTAACTCTATTAACCATTTAGAATTGAAATCACAAAAACACGGAAATTAACTGTCAGAATGATAAAAAAAAGATCAAAGGAAAAATGCATGTATATATATTCAATTCTAAATGGTTAATAGAGTTAAAACCATTTGAAAACCACTGGATTGATGTATTATCGTTATTTAGCTACAGTTGTCATCATGACAAATAGTGCTTTGAATTTTTAACAGCGACGCGGAATGCACTAAAAATATATATATATATATAATAAAAAAGTATAAGACACTATGCATCTTGTGAGAAAATTTAATTTTATTTTTACAATTAAATTTATTTAACCAATGATAAAATTATTCTACAGCAATTGTTCAAATTGTCGTCCATTCACTTCAAAACATTTTAAAACTCTTTTTTCTACAGCCAGGATAGCATTCAGGATTTGTAGATGTACAAAATATCGAACATTTGCGGGATAGAATTAATACAGCAATGGGAGAGATTCGTCCTGAACAAATCCTTAATGCTGTTCTGGCTGTAGAAAAAAAAATAGTTTTAAAATGTTTAGTTAGTGGACAACAATTCGAACAATTGTTGTAGAATAATTTTGTCATTGGTTAAATAAACTTATTTGTAAAAATAAAAATATTGTATTAAATCAGCTTTTTAAATTTTCTCACAAAATATCAATTTTAGATGCATAGTGTCTTATACTTTTATACTAAGGATTAAGCGGTTGATGTAACTGTATAAAAATATATAGGCTGCTATTTAAAAAAAGAGTTTTTTTTATTTCTAGTTTATGATATTCAACATGTTTTGACTCCATTTTTGATTTTTTTTCAAAAATTTTGAACATGTCGACAAATCGTTAAATACCGTCAATTACTTTTGAATATAACCGCGATAAAAGTAAATGCGGCAAACGTAATAATTAAAAAAAATGGAATAACTCAAAAACCGTTTAGAATAACGGTAGGGTTGTATTACCAAATGTACCCTTATTTCTGATGGGGAATCCAGAAATGTAAAAAAATAGACGGGTTCCATTTAAAATAACAAAGTTGAAGTCAACTTCCGGTAAAAAACCGGAAGTAATAGAAATTCTAAAATATTTTAAAATGGTAGACCTTCTGTGTAAACTCATTCGCCCAAAATTTCAAAACGATATTCCAATTCAGTCCGACGATAGTCTAGGGCTCAGGTTGAAAACGTACACCCTGTATATATATAGAAGATATAAGATAAGGATCAAAGATCCTAAATTTGGAACGCGTTCCACCAAGCAGACACTACGAACTGAAAGCCAAATCCCACACCCAATCGTAGTGCCTGCTTGGTGGGATGCGTTCCAAATGTGAGATATTTGATCCTTAATACTCAAACGAACAAGGATATTATTGCCTTCTTTTTTGGATATGTTATCTTCGTCTATGAATATTTCGGAATAAACAGATAAAAATTGTGATGGTAAAATAATCTCAAAGCAATGGGGTTGTGATCCGTTCATTGGGTTACTATTTACTATCCACTATCCTAGTGAAGAAGAGTTTAAAATGTATCCTGATGAAATGGAAAAAGGTAAAAATGATAATATAGAATTCGAAGTTTTTGTGCGAGTGGTTGCAACTCGGGTTTTTGAATACCAATAAAAAAATGTGCAAATATATCCGCCAAGATGTTAAATTTAAGATAAGTTCTTGGCTTGGGTGGCGGACTTGTTCTGCGTCCGTTATTTTGAAGCTATAACGAAGACATAAAATGAAAAATTTGAAATAGGGTAGCAACACTGTAACTCCTCTAGAGTGAGTATATGTAACACTGTTATGAGGAACAGAAGTTACCAGCAAATAATCAATAAATAATAATAATAATTCAATGCCGGTAGGGGTATTAGCCCTCGGAGTAATTGTTTCTGCTTTTCAGTACAAGGCTTTATCAAAACCTACCTTAAAAAACCTTACACCAAAAGACGAAACGTTGGTATTGGTTTATTGTTATGAAGTTATTAAGAGATCTTAAGAATGACCTAACGACAGCTAACACTTATCAGTTTGTTGCAACTTGCAATACCAAATGTCATGTAGAGTTCAGTAGTTATTGTGCTCACAAGCTAACACCATTTTATTTTATATGTAAATTGTAACGGCTTCCTTCCCTCAACAACGTCTATTTATTAAAGTAATTCTTTTTTATAAAGTGACTTTTGAGTGGAAGTAAATAACCTCGTGTGGGTCATCAAAATATAGTCTATACGAAGCAATACGGGCAGTCAAAGTCGTGCATTCAAATCAAATATGATGTAAACTACTCCTGGCAATTGTAACATACGTTACATTGATTTTATTGGAATCAAGTAGAGTGAACCTATGTCATGACTAACTTGATTTTTTGCCCCTACCTTGGCTTTGAATTTGACACTATATTCTTAAAATAAGGGGAAGAAAAGGAAATTGATTGTAGAAAAATTATCAGGACTTAACATAAGCGGATAAACAGACACAGAGACATTAGGAAATGATGAGGCTTCAGTTTTTGCCATTTAGCTTCAGAGCTCTGCAAACGTGTGTGTGAGGCTTATAAGTGCTGACATCTTCATCCATTATTTATATCTTTTGATACTCTTAATGTTTGATATCTTTTTTTTTCAACAATAAGTTTAACTAATATTTATGGACTTTGAATTTGTTACCCAAGATTTGTGGTGAACAATTAAATTAATTCATTTTAACGATAAAATGTCATAAATACAAATTTCAGTTGATAATACTGATAATTATAATTAATATTAATGAGGCAAGTTGCATAGAGACGGGCCATCTGGTGCTGAAACACAATTAGTTACTTACAAGGAATTACCGTGTCGTGATAGCTTATGTGGGCTGCTTTTGGACTAATACATATAGGCGTCAAGTTAGCGCTGGATGATTTGCTACTTACGCGCAAACCCTTTGGGAATTACAGGAAATTTGCTCTGGGCCAGTCAACGACGTATAAGCGATTATAAAAATGTGCACATCGAAAGTTCGTTGCTACTACTGACCAAGTTTTATTTGAGAACGTGCGAGATGATAAAGTTGTTTCACGAAGAGAAATAAAAAAGAAATGACAGAGGATGAACTTGGAATCTCTCCATAATTAAAAAAGGGTGTAAAACTTAAGTCCAAACAAGTTAATTGTATTGAATTAGCGGATACTTGATGGATGTCTAACATATTGAAATAAATACACAGTTGATAACTTCCACAATTTATTAAATAAACTTGACAAGAGCTTCGCCAACACTGTGGCTTCTTCAGAAGTACAAAATCTACTTAAAACTACCTAAGAGTAAATGTCTATAAATAGGGTGGTGCATCTTCATTAGAGTGAGGGAAAAGATTTGATAGTGGTGAGAGATTTATATCTACTTGGTCATTAAGTAATGTCTGTATTTCTATATTTGTTCATTTCTTTAGATTCCAATAGCGTAAGTTTTAAACTTTAACCGTATATTTAATTTAGATCTAAAAATTTTGCACATTGAAAATAAAAGTTTGAAAGTTTATTCTTAAGAATAATAAAAACAAAGTAGAGAAATTATCAAAACCAGACATATATCAACTCAATTGCGGTTCTTGTTCAAAAAAAAATTTATATAGGTCAAACGGGAAGAAATTTTAGAATTCGTTTGAACGAACATTTTAGATCATATAGAAACAAAAAACCGATTCTAGCTATGAAAAACATGTGTTAGAAGATAACCATATATTTAATTTAGATCTAAAAATTTTACACATTGAAAATAAAAGTTTAAAAATTTATTCTTAAGAATAATAAACACAACGTAGAGAAATTATCAAAACCAGACATATATCAACTCAATTGCAGTTCTTGTTCAAAAATTTATATAGGTCAGACGGGAAGAAATTTTCGAATTTGTTTGAACGAACATTTTAGATCATATAGAAACAAAAAAACCCATTCTAACTATGCGAAACATGTGTTAGAAGATAACTATATATTTAATTTAGATCTGAAAATTTTACACATTGAAAATAAAAGTTTAAAACTTACACTATTAGAATCTAAAGAAATTAACAAATATAAAAATACAGACATATTACTTAATGACCAAGTAGATATAAACCTCTCACTACTATTAAATCTTTCCCCTCACTTTAATGAAGATGCACCACCCTATTTATAGACATCTACACTTAGGTAGTTTTAAGTAGATTTTGTACTTCTGAAGAAGCCACAGTGTTGGCGAAACACGTGTTAAGTTTATTTAATAAATTGTGGAAGTTATCAAATGTGTGTTTATTCCAAACAAGTTGTTCAGTGAAGCTGTATATTGTACATAACCGTAAATATTTTTAAGTGAAAAATTTGTATTTTATTTTGGTAGGTAGGTAGTTTTATGAAATTTTGTAATAGCCATTAAACCATCAGCAATTAATTTTACAATGCTAATCTGAAATTTACCAATATAATAACCGAAATCCAGTTTATGAGAGTTGGTACTTCGTAGAATGTACAATCAGTAAGGTCCACCACCTACCCCAACTAATACATGTCGGAGGGGCGGCAAATTATAAAATTTCAAATAAATAAAATAGGAGACTCCCCAATTGCCACTAACACAATTTTACTGAGCGGACACGTGTTTCGCCCACTTCAAACATGGGCATTATCAATGCGAGACCCAGTAAAATTGTGTTAGTGGTAATTGGGGTGAGTCTCCTATTTTATTTATTTATTAATTTACCAGTCTTCTTTTTTTCTATTTTTATTTACAAATTTTGAGTTTTGTAAAATTTCAGACATCAGAAGAATATCAAACAAAAAACAAACAGATAAACCAATTAATGACTATTATATACTAACTATTAAATAGTCAATAAAAACCAATTTATAATACTTTAATAGTAAGTATGTTACTGTAAATATTAAGTATTATAATATCGTGTAGATAAACTACAATGACGAAATACAGTGTTTAATTCGAAGTGGTAAATGCGGAATATCGCCACATCTTACACGAGGTTTTTTCAAGATGGGTTTTAAAGTCACTGATCCTCTGACACCGTCTGCATACCGAGTATGATCGTCTGAGTTTGTGGAACGACACAATTAAATAAATATGCATGTGTACGTGTAAAGATTATTATATTTATGTACCCTATTTATACACAAAAATTTGAATAGAGTCTACGGTTACTTGGTTGAAATTCATATTAATAAACGCTTGTAGATTTTAACTTTTCTTTATTGTTACTTGATAATTGTTTCGCCAAAACGTTGGCTTCATCGGAAGTTATTCACGGAACTTAATATTATAATGTATAAATGGACTTATATATTAGTTAAAGGGGTAGTGGCGGGGAACAGGTTTAGTAGTGCGGGGTTGCTTATATCTACTTCGTTTATTAATAAGATACTATTTTTAAATTTATTGATTTCTATTATTTATAAAAGTGATAGTTTTTTACCATTGTTTTCTACATGTCAAGTTTTGCAATTTAGAGTATAAGAGATCATACGAAGCGTGTTTTTTAAGTAAGTACCGTTTTGAAATTAATAAAAAACGTGCAAAGATATCTTAATAATTTTATTTTTACATGAAAGTCTGTACTTTAATCTACTTTTCTATATAATTTCCTTCAATATTGAGGCACTTGTTATAACGTTTGACCAGTGACCAGTCTTTGAATACCGTTCTCATAGAACTCTGCCGCCTGACTTGTTTACTTCACCACTGCATCACAACTGTTTTGACTTCGTGATCGTCTTGAAGACGCTGACCGCCCAGATGTTTCTTCAAGTGCCGGAATAAATCATAGTCACTGGGCGCCAGATCAGGGCTGTATGGAGGATGATCTAAAGTTTCCCAGTGAAAAGATGTGATGAGATTTTTGGTCCGATTAGCCACATGCGGACGGGCATTGTCATGCACATTTGTGCGGCCATCTTTAAATGCTCTCACCCACCTCCTTACCATTCCATCACTCATAATGTTTTGTCCGTAAACTGCACAGATCTCACGATGAATATCAATCGGTTTTAGTCTTTTAGCACTAAGGAATCGTATAATAGCCCGGACTTCACAGTCGGAGGCATCTTAAACACTCAGTAAACAACGTAAAAAAGGACGAATCATACTGTAATGGCGTCAGTGCGTAGGTGAGAGATGTAGGTACTCAATGCGCATACGCAGAATGCTGACCGCAGCGCTGCAGAATTTCAAAACGGTACTTACTTAAAAAACATTCCTTGTACGTCAATAAAAAACTGAGTTGACTCTGACTAAGGCAATAGACGTAAAACAGTGACAATAAACAGGATGCAGAAATGGTCACTTTCTATTGACGAAGATAAATGGGTGAGAACATGATGATTCGAATGTCAGAATTTAATGAAAAAAACAGCCACGTTTAAGTTTAAATGTTATAATTTGGTTTTATATATTTAATACAATTATTATATTTTCTTTTATATGGGCTATTGTTCTACATGTGTGTCAAATTCCAAGTTCTTACGTCCACCACAGGTACTTTAGTTTTAAAGGTCTTAATAAGTTAATCAGTCAGTCAATGTGATAATTAGGTAACTTTGAAAGCTTGTATCTTCGAAACAATTAATGCTGGATCGATATATTACATCCACATAGTATGTTTAATCTTAATATGGCAGTTAAATACAACCTATGTAACTTAGAACGATTTGTTAAGAAGTACACTTCTGTTTTTGCTAAGTGGAATGAGGTGCCTTGTTCTACTATACAAAAAATTAATTAATTGAGAAATAAATTAAAACTGTAAAAATTTCACAACAAATATTTACTGCGTTGTTAACATTGCACTCAAAGTATCATTTACTTCGATTAATATGAAGATTTTATATTCCAAGTTACTTAAAATCAGTAATCCAGTAATCAGAAATAACCGTTGCAGTTACAACATGCCTTTGGTTTTGAATATGTGCAATATACATTGTTCAGTTTCACTCTTTTTAATCGTTGTGTATTCTTTAAAATAAAAACTTAACTTATTTTTTAACTGCTTCAGCTTTTAAAATGAGCGAGACGGCTGAAACAACATTGCAAAATGTGCTAAATAACAATAACAAACACAATGTTTAGTTAGTAAATTATCATTGTAAAAGTGAATTTAAATAATATACCAAATACTTATCGTATTAGGGATAGACGACAACTAGAATTATTTTATACCAACGATTAACGTTTTTATAACCAGCTCGAACACATCAGAAAAGCCTATAAAGGTGAATAGACGCATGTTTTGGAAGTACACCTTTTGATTATATATTGTCATTACTACTACGAGATAGGTATCAAAAATTTTAATTTCCGATTTAATTTCCTTTGGTAGACGTTCATTAACTCTGTAACACTTCCTATATCTGTATAGGCATATAGATTCATGACTTCGTCCCAGACTTTTCATTACCTTAAACTTTCGTAATTTTGACACTTACTGATTCAAAAACTTCTTTTTACAATTTCATTTAAATATTTTTTTTCTACAAATACACAAACTTCGCTACAGTGTATAAATATTACTAAACAATAAAAGTAAAAATACAAACAAAACATCTTCCCGAAATATAAAGAGTAGTATCGTAGGTAAAAAAAATTAGTTTCAGTATTAATCTTGTTCCATCTCAAAATTCATTTTTATCGGTTGGAATTTATTTGCAGATAGTTCATACCTATTTCAAGATTTTATTGAACATTGTATCAAAGTCTAATTGTACATATTTTCAGTTTCGTCTGTTCAATATGGATTAGCCCCCAATAATGTGAACTGCAGTTTCTTCCACTTATTATACTTCTTAGAAGCCGTATCGCATCTGGTTCCCAAATTTCCGATCATGTACGAGAAGTACCGGTAAATGACCTTTCTAGTACGCCCATTATTTGGAAGATCATCCCTCCTATGATATCTATATCTTTCTTCGGTTACCAATAATTGTATCTCTATATCACCTTTAACATAATTTACCCCGTCAAAACTCCCTCCCAAACTCCAAAACATCCCTCACTCTTTTCGAAAAATAGAAAAAGTATCATTCGTTTTTAGCAGAGACGTTGCAATTTGATCCTTGACAAAAACAGTCGATTCGGTTTCCGCCCTACATTTTTTTTTTCATATATACAGTTGACGCAAAATAATTTAAGTTCTTTTTTTTGTAAAGTTTTTGTTAATCTGTTTGTTAAGTCGTAAGTGTTTATTTGTAAGTTAAGTGTTGTTAATAAATATCACCCATAAAGGATCGAGTGGAGTCATTTGTTAGAACAATTTTCGTGAGCAAAACAATCAAGTTCGTCAAATCACAGCGACAACAAATCTGAAGAAGAAGAGATACCATAACTTTTAGTTAGTTAGTTTTGATTAATACATATCAAAAATAACCTTAAACTAACAGTAAAAGGAACCCAGAGTAGTCTCTCTGTATATACGATAATTTTATGATAAGATTCGTTTATTTACTTCAGTTAATTAATTTACATAAGGAAAAGTAAATTTCATCCATCGATACATGTATGAATAAAACGAGATGGTCACTTGAGCAAATGTAGTAATAAAATTCGTTCTGTTTATGTGATGGAGTGTTTCCACAAGGTGTAAAACGTTGTTTGAAGAACAAGCTTCCGCGAAATGTAAATAAACAACATAGCGCGCTTGCAAACAGTCTGGTGGTTGGATACTTGACTTTTATTAACTAGGAAGTGAAACAAGAGGATATAAACTACTACAACTAGATCGATGTGCCACACATTTTTGTAAACTTGATAGCGTACAAGTCGATAATAAATTGAAGCCTTATTTTGCCGTCAACCCCTTCCATTAAGAACAAGCAGAAACATCCAATTAAAAATTATACAACCATTACAATATTGTATCCTTGTTTGTCTATTTATTGATATAGACACGTTACATTTTCTACAAACAAATTTATATTTTATATACCTCGTTCCTACATTAAGTGAATATTTAGCGTTATTATTTTTTATAGGTAATCCTTTTTACACTTTTTTAAAAAACTTTCTGCTTTAAAGGCAGGTTTATTACAGAGCTTGAGATATTTCACTTTTAAATTATAACACCACAGGGAATGAGCTAATTAATAAATGTGTTTTAGTTTCGTAGAATTTTATTTTTGCTGTTATTGTTGAAATATATATCATTTTCAAAATCACCAAAACTTAAGTAATAAACATTAACAAACAGAAAAATACTTGGAAAAAGTCACGTTGATTTTTAAATCTCACTCTATGTACATTTCGCGTTGTTAGGGCATCTTCAGGAGTACATCAAATACTAAGTTTATACCAGTGAATAAATGTTTTATATTTCACCTTTAACCAAGAAATACGAGGGTGAATCAAATATAAACGGTAATTTTTTAAAATAAATTTATTGATTAATGGTAGGTACAGACAAACTAAACATTTAACATTTTTGTCCGTGTTCTGCACACTTTTGTACCGATTTGGAAAGTTGAATAAGTATTGCCTCTTCATAAAAAGTTTGAGGGCGAGTTGTCAGTTGACTGTAACAATTCAGAATAGTAAGCCGCATTCACCCTTGATTCATATTGATCGTGAAGAAAATCAGTGACTAAAACTCCCCTTGAATCAAAGCAGCCACAAGCATTTCTCAGCCGGAAGAGAGACGGGTTTTGGCTTTGACAGGGACAGGGCAGCCTTCATACGTTCTTCGCCATTCCTTACTCGCCATTTTTGATTGGATGATTCAGGAGTGTAGTGGTGAACCCACGTCTCATCAAAAGTGACAATACGCCTAAAAAAAACCCTTCTTGTCGAAATCGATTCAGAAGTCTTTCACTATTCTCTGACCTGTTTTTGATTTTCGTCGAAGGTCAACAATCGTGGAAGCCAGAGAGCACTAATTTTTCTAAAACCAAGTTCATCGGAGATGATGGATATGGATTGATAACTCCCACACTAACAAAGCTGATACTCACTTCTGATGAGATTTGTTCAATAGTTAACCAGTTAACCGGCGATCACCTCCAATAAGCTCTCGAACAGCACGAATGTTGTCATTTGTCAGACTTGTTCTTGGACGTCGATCATGACTTTCATTTTTGACACGTTCTCGCCCATCCCTGAATTCTCTGACCCAAATCACTGATACACTAGATCCTGAGACAGTGTAGCATACAGCATCCCCAAACCGTGCTTTCAAACGAGTGAAAATTTCCGATGCTTTAACCTAACCGTCTTCATTGGTTAAAAACTTTATGATGATGCGTTGTGCAACAGACAAAGGTACCTTGCACTCCGTTATGGATGTACTTCGGACAGAACCGAGCGCAGCTGCAACCTAAGCCGATTTCCCCCTCCTCATATACCAAACAACACTCGAGCATCGAATCCTCTAGATCGGAATTACGTGCTAAGCTAAATAGTAAAATTACCGTTTATATTTGATTTACCCTCCTACAATCATTGATAAACCACCGCCCCAAATTTTGAAATCCCTATCACGTTTAGTTTCAATAAAAAGTCTAATGTATTACTCAGCCTGAATAACCCTGTATATATGGTAACAGGAAAAATTCGTGATTTCGATTGACAATTGAGATCAGAATTTATTGAATGATAACCACGATCAAAGGTGAAACAGTGGAGTTTGGCTGCTTACTGCTGCAGTCCATTTTAAGTGAGCAACACTGTATCTTTGAAGTGAGAAAATATTATGTTGAACCCATCTGTTACGTCCTTGACCCTTTAGATTTACTTTTCGCGTTTTTTACAGCATAAATAACTCGTAGCAGAAATCAGATGAGTAATGAGGCACGAGAAAATCCACTTTATCTCAAGCAGGTCCGTAACGTTTCCCATAATAGTTAAAAAAAATTTAATGATCTTTGCGTTTACACTAATCGTGATAAAGGATAATAACGGAAAAGGAAGCTTTCCATTTTAATTAAATAGGCTCCAATCGTCATTCAGATAATTACAACAGGACCACAGCCGTTTCACCGCGATTCTGACGTTGCTTAATTAACTTTTCGAAGATCATTACTATCTTAATTGCAAATCAAAATAAATTTAGAGTCAAAATCTAAAAACCACCCTCTTCCTTAAATACTGACAAAATTAAAGTTTAAAGTTAATAGTTTTGCTTGAATGTTATGATTATACGTAAAAATGCTTGTGACAGAAAGAAAGAGAGAGGTGATTTCATAAGGGTTTGTTTTTTGCTGTTTTGACAGTGGGGTACATTGCCTTTACTAACCTTTATAAAGAATTAATTATTTATTGGTGCATAAAAAAATGAGATGAACAATCTTCACGGATAGTGCGATTTTTTCGACAGTGTAGGTAAATATTTCTACCGAAACACTTCAGTTCACTAACGTAGTCAATAAATTTATTCACTTAGGGAAAGCAGTAGCAGAAATGGAAACAATTCCATTTATGTATAACAATACAATAAATGTGGAGGTTAGTAGGTAGTTTCTTAAAAGGCAATATTACATTTTTACAGAGTTTACAGTTGTGGCGTTTATTGCATCATTCGCATCCTCCAGGGTTGTAAATTTAGGTTGTCAATTTTGTATATTCTGTAAATATGCCATTGTACATTCCGCATCTAGTAATTTTACTACGTCTGTTTCTTTATATACCTTTATTTCGCATATCTAATCCTTTACATTTCTGTTTCTTGAATTTATAACTTCTATTTCTTTGGTACTCTTCTTCATAACCATAAATAATATCTATCTCTATACATTTCAAATTTTACTATTCCTTTGTATTTTTAACATAATAGTTTCTTCATTCAATTTCAGTATGTTCTTTTTAACTTCTTTACAAATTCTTTTCGTACCTTTTCTAGTGTACCCTTAGTTGGTGTTATTCGACTTTTTACGCTGTTAGCCATTTACCCTCGCCAGTAAAAAGTGACCCTTTTCTGTATCCTCTCGTTACCTTACCTTTACATTACCTTCGTCACGGTCACTTTCCCTAAATTCCTGGCATCCTTACTTCGATAACGACAAACTAAATCCTTAGAAACGGTTCCTCTATTTCTTTCATTCTCTTAACATACGATTTTATAAAAACTCTTTAAATAGAACATTAGAGGTTAGGTGGTCAGTCACTCACAGTCAGTCAGTCAGTCATAGTCAGTTACTAACAGTCACTTTAACTCTAACACACCTAAACTTACTTAATCATCAAGTCCTTATTACTACATCTTCTTTTCTACTTGTTTTTATTCATTCTTCAACAGTGTATATAATTGTTCATAGTGTATATTTATATTTATTATATAGCTTGTAAAAGCCTTTCTGCTAGAGCCCACCTGATGAGGCCCGATATGTCGAAACTGGTCGTGGGATATGGCTTTCGGTTTGCTGTGCCTACTTGGTAGGACGCGTTTCAAATGCGGGATCTTTGATCTTATTTAGACGAATAAGAATTTTAATTCCTTCTTTGTTTTAGATATCTTTCGTATCTTCGTCTAAGAATCTTCCCGAATCAACAGTGTTTATGATATACGGTTTAGTTTCACTGTATTTAGATTATATTTTTGATACAAGTTGTTTGTTTCGTACAACCCCAATATTACACGTGTTTGTATAACAAATATTCTTATCAGGTAGGGCTGTTAAAACAAAACTAATTTTAATCGCAAAACGCGATTTTCATTTCTGTGGAATAAAAAGTTACAACCGCATCAGGTAACTAGATATACAATTTATATGTTAAACAAAAGATGATAAAGACATTACTGTGTAGTGCAAAATGAAGTGACTGCTTTATAAATCAGCACGCAATAAAGCAACACAAAAGAAAACGTCAAGAAATTTGCATATTTATTACATTCCAAGGGAGAATTTGTGCGTGTCGTACCTGCCGCCTTTGATTAAGCTTCTAAAATGTCCATTTTGTCTTTTAGTTGGCAAATAATATAACATAAATTTTAGTAACTGGGGCACAAATATTTTCAATTTAGGGCTGCAAGATTAAAAAATTGAATACACAATTTAAGAAACTCAAATACTATTATAAACTTGGGCTGTAGTTCAGTATTTAGGGCACGCTCTCGAAGGGATTGGATTGATCATGAGTAGAGTAACACAATAGGGGTAGTTTCAATGCGCGAAAAAATAATAGAAAAACTTCTGTTTCTGATAGTTTAGATGTAGTAAGGTCAAAAGAAAGTAGCCTCATCTTTACCTAACCTAACCTAGCCTAAATTACCTGTACAATATATTGAATTGGTGGTGGTTCAGTATTTAGGGTATGCTCACCAGAGCTGGGTTATATAATTTGAACGCTCACTATTACGGAAGCATAATAGGGAAAGTTTCAATATGCGAAAAGTGAAAATTTTTGAAAACAAAAACTTTTATTCTATTTCTGATATTTTCATATGCAGTAAATTCATAAAAACGTAATCTGACCTTGTCTAACTTTATTTATCCTAATTTTTATAACACTTATATTTCAAAATATACTAGACAATTGAAATTAGATGAAAAACTCTTTTCAAAGTTTCCAAATCTGACATTTTCGCGTAATTAAATTCATTTGAACTTCCTAAGGTACAAAAAGACAAAGAACAAAACACCGTAATAAAATAAAAATTGGTTAATATTATAATTATAAGATTTAAGACTAACCCTTACCCCAAGATCCTCCTTAACTCCTGTCCAAATCAAATAATAAGTCTACTTTATTACTCATTCAAATGTTTATACCTAAGAGTAAGGAAAACCCCTTAACTAATCTAAATTATTACATCAGTAAAATAAATGTAATTTTTATCTAAATAAATTAATACGATAATTATTATTGAATTAATTTATACCCACTATAGATTACCTCATACAATAAGGAAAAAATTTGTTATTGTTGTCACGCCCTTGGCGGAACTCGAACCCGAGATTTTTGTCCCGGCGAGGGCGTGACAACAGTAATAAAATTTTCCCTCATTGTATGAGGTAATCTGTAGTGGGTATAAATTCTTCAAAATATATCATTATTAATTTATTTCTATTATTAATAGTATTTTTTTATAAATAAACTGAAGAATAAATAACCGCAGTTTAGAAAAAGTTCTTTTGTAGTAAACCCTCAGTGTTTCAAGCATTAGAAACTTAACCGATGTAAATGTACCCTATTGGGGGAGCTTTAGCGCCTTTACTTCCTCAAAAGATATGGTACTGAAAATATAGTAGGCATTATTGATAGTGTACTAAACAACGCAGAACTTTTTAATAATGTTGACCAATTCAGCGGTGGGATGCTTGTAAAACATTTTTTATTATTATCAAAACTATAAAAACACAAAGTTAATGTTATACACTTTTTATTACAAACTAACAATTGTTTCGACTTATGCAGTCATCTTCTGAGAGTATTATTAGAACTTTATAATTATTAAATTGTTCAAAATTGTAAAAAAACACTTAAAATTTAGAATATCAGAAATTATTTTCATACGAGCACAGCCATTGTACTTGCAAACAATATTATAAATATAAATATGGAATCAACAGAAACAACTACTCCGAGGGCTAATAACCCTACAGGCAATGAATTACACTGTTGATTCCGAAAGATACTTGGACGATATTAACTTAATATTTAGACAATCAAGGATTTTAATGTCTTCTTTCTTGGATATGTTATATTCCTCTAATATTCTTTTAGAATCAACAGTGTAATTCAATGCCGGTAGGAGTAGTAATTTCTGTTGTTTCCATATTTATATTTATCATATAGCCTGTAAAAGCCTTTCTGCCACAGTCCACCTCATCTTTTTTGGGAACAATATAATTAACAAATAAGATGGAGTCTACTGTTGCTTGATTGAGATTCATTTTAAATAAAATAAAATAAAACACACGTAGATCTTGCCACCCAATTCAATATAAATTAGCCTTCTTCCATTGTTCTCTGTATAGACTAATAAACACGCCTATGACAAAATCAAATTACGAAACTGAACTCTTTATAATTAAACAAATAGCAGTCAACAAAAATTATAACACGCATATTATTGATAGGTTATTAAAAAAGATGCTTCACAAAAAAATTATTAATTTAATATACCCTAACATCAATGAAAATCACACTTACAAAACATTAACATATTTAGGATATCCAACTAAACAGGTTTCATCTTTACTAAACAAACATGATTGTAAAATAGCATTTAAGACTAACAATAGTTTAAATAAGCATATTAAAAATAACAAAGATGTAACTGAAAAAATCAACAAATCAGGTGTTTATAAACTTAATTGTAAATCCTGTAATATATGTTTTACATTGGAAAAACTTTTCGAAATTTTAAAATTAGAATAAATGAACATAGACATTCATATATTAACAATAAGACTGACTCGAATTATGCAAATCATTTACATTATAATAATCATGAATTTAATGAAGAATTTGAAGTTGTACATTTAGAAAATAAACCATTTAAACTGTCACTTCTCGAAAACTTAACAATAAACAAATTTAAAAATAGCAATTTGTTAATTAACGAACAAGTAGATGTAAGTATTTCGCCCTTACTAAATATTTTTAATGTCCCCACCCCCGCTTCTACAAATAGTATTTAAGGACAAAATCTGTAATAGCACTTAAATAATTCGTATACTTCTGAAGAAGTCACAAAGTGACGAAACAATTGTAAAGTATTTTTAAAATTATATTGAGATTTAACAACGTGTGTTTTATTTTATTTTATTAACAATATAATTGTTTGTAAGTTGCTGTTAAACGTTGATATCGTTATAGAGCTTTGTTAAAATACGACAATAACATAATTATTGTATCGTAAATAGTGATGCTTAATTGGTGCATACCGTTTTCTAAATTTTCTATGGTGGAAATTCATTAGTCATTCATTATAGTTCAAAGAGATTTTGATTAGTAGGTAATTGCCGCAGTGGCGAGCAATTTAAACCTAAACGCGAATATCAAATAGAAAATTGATTACATCTAAAATATTTGATAATCAATTAACGACCTGTATGTAGGTAAAACCATAAAACTCCAAACAAATATAATTTTCCTTATTACTTCTACCAAAATTTTTCAGCTGGTGAGTTATTAGTATACTAGTTAAACCCGTTCAATTTTTGACGATACCGATGCTATCGGAGAAATATTTCCCTATCATAACCATAGACCAATAACTTACACTAAACAATAATACAATTACGAAATATATTCAGTTGAAGGGTTCACTATTATTTCTGAATTAAGAATTTGCGTTTTTATAAAACATGTATTGTATTTACACGACGGTAACAAATTTTCCTAGCGCAATGTACAATTCGATGTGAAAAGAAATTGCCCCTTCACAGGAACAATTTTAAAAAAAAATTCTTAGTGGATAATTTGCACCACCCACGTAATAATAGAAACAAAGCTCAGACCCCTGAACTAAACGGGGTTAGGTCGTGAATTTTATGTGGGTCAGATGATCAGATGATCAGAACATAACCTTTTATATCCACAAACTGAAGAGGATTGTTTTGACGCATTTAAGATTTCAGAAACTAGTAACAAAATTTGCGCAATCAGGAACTCCTATACCGTGTAACTTTATAAAATATATTTACATTTTTTGTCTTTTTTTATATACAGGGTTTTTCAAGTTGATGGGCTATTAGAAGTATATGAATTAGTAGAATGAATTCAATTCCGAAACTTAAATAAAAGTCTAAAGGGGTCAAATCTGGTGAATTCTCGGTTTGTTTGGATAACGTTCATTAAAAAGTCTGCAAATTCTTTCTATAATTTTTCCACATTCACCATGTAAATAAAATAAATTAAAAATATATTGAATGCTGTAGTAGTAGTAGTAATCTAAATTATTCATTGTGGATGCTTTATTGCAACAATTCTCAAAATTGTGGGTCTGGAAGTCGGCATACGCTTTCTGACACTTAACAACAATTGACTGTTCAATTTTTTCGAAATCACAGCACACTGCTTTCATTGACATTATACGTATGCAGCGCAAAAAAGCAAAATCTTCACAAATTGTAAATTTTCTCAAAAAGTGTAAATAAAGGTATACGTTAGTCCCATATCAATAAACGCCAAATTCAATGAGGAATTCAAATATGTAGTCAAAAATGGGTCATTCCATAAAAAAAAAATTGACTTATGCCCCTATGAAGTTGACCAACTTTGACCACAGAATTTGAACACCCACTACATTTTAGTTAAAGACTACAATTTTTTTTTCAATAATGTGAATAGTTATAAATAATTGTTACGAGTTATAAAGTAAAATCTGAAAAATTAATTGAATTACGGTATTTTAAATGTTAACGTGCAAATGTCAAAAATTATAAAAAAAATTAAATAACTCAAAATCCGTCAATATTTTCGGGGTAGTGTCTTGTATAAAATATGCATGAATTCAGATTTTTTATCGGAAATGTAAAAAAAAGTTTTAAATAAGAAAGTTAACATCTACTTCCGGTATAACCGGATGTAAATCGAACTTGAAAATATTTTTAAAAGAAGCGGCATAAATAATAACCAAAGGAGCCCAAGTTTCAGAATTGAATTCATTCTACTAATTCATATACTCCTAATAGCCCATCAACCTGAAAAACCCTGTATACCGTAACGAAAACAAAAAGTCGTTACTTAAAAAAAATAATATATATTTTTTTTTGGAATCGATAAACACAGTTACATTCTAAGCGCTGGGTAACGGTCATAGTTAGACGAGTGAGGGTTTTCTTCCTCGTCTAATTATTGTCCTTTTTTATGTATCTGACGAGAGTGTTGTGGAAGTTGTGGAGTTTTCCATATGTGGTGGTTTGGAAAAAGGAAGGGATTGCCCTACCCAACGAGGAGCACGAGGATTTTTTCGGACGGACACTTGACCTAGAGATTTTCGTATTGCGTGTTTTTCTAGTTTTATATTCATTATTAATTTTATACATAATATTAGTTCACTAATATTTATTAATAAATATTATTTCTACTGCTCGTTATCTTTTGTTTGTTGTGAGGCCCTAAAAGTGTAATAAGAATAAGCAACGGGGTAAGTTGAGAGTTTTCTTATTTAAAGAGTCGAGTTGCAATACTTATCTGTTTATCTACCTAAATTGCATGCTATTGTTACTGCCTTTTGTAGAGGGTGTATGCTGGAGGGAGCATGCTGGTAGAGTATATTAATAAATTAAATTAAATTTTAACAGTTTATTGATGTCATCATAAAAGATACTAATATCGATATCAAAATTGAGTAAATTAAGTCAGGACATACCAGTAGCTCCCCATTTAGAGAATCTTAATATTCATCAGATGAAAGCTTAAGTCTTTGTACTTAAGACTTACATAGTTGTTCATAGTCGATGTAGTGAAGACACTATTCGAAACGCCGTACATTGGCCCATACAAGAGGTGATTGAAAGAGTGACAAGGTGTTCAAAATCAAAGTGAATGGGAAAGAAAAATCAGTGCCAATAGGGAGGCTAATATCTGCATACGAAAACAAGAAAAAAAAAGGAAAGGAAAAGAAAAATACTCCTTTTTGTTTCACACTGACAGTTTAATGCTCGACAATTGTTTCGGCTGCTGAAGCCTTTTTCAAGAGAGTAAGATATTACACTAAAGTTACAGTCTATAATATTGCCTTAAATACTAGTTCAAGGTAGGGGGGGGGGGTGGAAACCTAAGTACTTATCTATAAATTATTTTGAAAGTCTAGTTGATCGTTAGTGATATGATCTTTTCTTAAAAAGGCTTTTTTAATTTCCATCTGTTCCAAAAGATTAAGTCTTTTTCCTTTGTTTTCAAAGTGAAACAAAGTAATGTTATTAATATCTGCAGAATGATTGAGGTCGATACAATGCGTGCTTAATCCTGTGTTACAAATGTTTTTTAAAATAGCCTTTTTGTGTTCGTCATCTATTAGTTTTGTTTTGTAACCATTGTTTGTGGCTATTAGTTTAATAATCGAAAGTTCCTTATTGTAATTATCCTGATTCAAAGGGAATTCTAAGAGACGGTGTAACATGCTATGGAAGGCCGAAAGTTTAATTTGTTTTGATTGTCTTGCTTGGTTATGTATAATAGTGTCAGTAAAAGTTGGTTTCCTGTAAATATCGTAATTTAATTTTTGATTGTTTATTTGAATATTTACATCTAAAAAGTTAAGGCCTTTTTCATTACCTGTTTCTATGGTGAACTGTTTTTTTTTATATTTACTTTGTTAAAAAAATTAAGGAACTGTTCTAACTGTCTTGAGGTGCCCAACCATATACATAAAATGTCGTCAACGTATCGTGACCAATGGAAGATATTTTTCAGTAATTTGTTATTTTTGTCCGAAAATAAAGAGTTTTCAAAAAATGACATATATATTTCTGCGAATAGCGGAGATAAAGGTGATCCCATTGGTAATCCATTTAATTGTTTGTAAATATTGTTGTTAAATTCAAAATAATTTTGTTCTAAACAAGTGTTTATGACTATTTGTAGCTGAATCTTTAGTTGAGTCTAAAGGACTATTTTCTATCTTATCTTTAAGTACCATTTTTAGTTCATTTACTGGAATTGAGCTAAAGAGGCTGCTCACGTCGAAGGATACGAGTTTTGCGTTATCAGGTATAATTAAGTTTTTTGTTTTTTCTATAAAGTCTACAGAATTTTTTACTGCATAAACTGATTGAAAATTAATTAAACTAGGTAGTATATTGTTAATGTGTTTACAAATTTTATAAGCTGGAGCATACATGTATGAAACTTAGTGTAATATCTTACTCTCTTGAAAAAGCCTTCAGCAGCCGAAACAATTGTCGAGCATTAAACTCTCAGTGTGAAACAAAAAAGCAGTATTTTTCTTTTCCTTTCCTTTTTTAAAATGTTTCACAAAAACACATCTGCTTATACTATTCAAACTATGAAAACAAGAACATTACTGCCTCAGTCATCTACCTGAAAAACTAAATCCATACCAATAGGGGGTGGGCATGGACTGGCCAAAGAAAACCTACATCAGAAAGAAGATTTCCTTCTCTAGTAACTGTACCAGATCACTTGGGAGTGAGGGGAGTAATGTTGTTGATCCAACAATCAGTTGGAAGGAATATAAAGCAAGCCAGAAAAAAAAGTACAAAGAAGACATTCAGCTCAGTCCATATTACAGCTGTTCCATATAAAGTAAGTTGTTTAGTTAATTACTACAAGTTGAATAATAGTTGGCATTGTATTGTTTAATGTTATAATCAACTTACCAAAAGCTTGACACTGGATGATTTTTGTAGTTCCTAGTCTAACGATGCTACTAGTCGATGATGAAGTTGTGAATCTTGGTGCTTGAAGATTTTCTGAAAAAAAAAACAGAAATGAAGTTAATACAAGGTATATCTGCAAAGTATGAGATAACATATATGCAGGGCTAAATTTGTAGATATTATACACCTGGTTCAAACAATAGAACAATTGAACAGGCACATGTAGATGAAATGTAGATTGAAAACTTTTACGAAAGATAATCAAAAATATTATAGAGAATCGTCGGTCGAAATTCGAACTTCTATCTGGAAAGTTAGGGGCAACTTTTCAATAGAAAACTTACTTAATTCGGTCTATTGTAACGTATACGCTTAAAATTAATAAAGTTGACTTCTACTGCCAGATAGCGTGAAATTTTAATGGGGTATTAAATTTAGAATAAGTTCCTGAAAAGAAAATATATTCTTTCTTCGTTGATCTTTTTATATAAACCTACTTATATTTATTTATTTATTTTTTGGAATTTAGGGAACTATTATGGTTTGGTGAATGATCTTTTAATAATCTTTTTCCATTGAAATAAACACACAGTTTGTAAATTCCACAATTTATTAAATAAATTTGACACGTGTTTCATACACTCAAAATATTTCAAACATCTTCCCACACACAAATACAAAATTCAAACTTTTAACATATACAAGGAAACCATCACTAACAATTAATAAATTTCTCAATATAAATGTATCATACAAAACGAATAATAACTAATAATAAAGAGAAAGTAGGGAAATTATCAAAACCAGGCATATATCAACTAAATTGCGGTTTTTGTTCAAAAATTTATATAGGTCAGACGGGAAGAAATTTTAGAATTCGTTTGAACGAACATTTTAGATCATATAGAAACAAAAAAACCAATTCTACCTATGCCAAACATGTGTTAGAAGATAACCATATATTTAATTTAGATCTAAAAATTTTACACATTGAAAATATGGTAAAAGATTAAAATTTACACTATTAGAATCTAAAGAAATTAACAAATATAAACACACAGACATATTACTTAATGACCAAGTAGATATAAACCTCTCACCACTATTAAATCTTTTCCCTCATTCTAATGAAGATGCACCACCCTATTTGTAGACATCTACTCTTAGGTAGTTTTAAGTAGTTTTTTGAAGAAGGTACAGTGTTGGCGAAACACGTGTCAAGTTTATTTAATAAATTGTGAAAGTTATCAACTGCGTGTTTATTTCAATATGTTAGATTTCCATCAAGTATCCGCTAATTCAATACAATCTTTTTCCAGTTTATATGTCGTTTTCGACAGTATAGTGACCAAGAACATATTTTTATTTTTGCTCATGGATGTTTAACGATTATCATAGATGATATTATGGCATAGATACTAAGACTTGGGGAAAACTCCATTATGATTTTTTAATGACAAGAGTTAACCAAATATTGTTTCGTAAATACATTATACTAATTAAAATTAATTAGGCTCTCTAAGTATCTAACAAAAAAAAATAATAACCACTTTTTAAATATTCATAAGCACTTGTATTAATGATGTAAACAAGAACAAACGCAAGTCTAAATTTTGTCTCTAGACTTCGCGTTTGATTCAAGTTGGTAACGGGAAACTTCGGGTTTAGTAATTAAAAATTTATTCTTTAATTTGAGAACGGTGGGCATCTTTCCTAAAAAAAGGAGCTCACTTTAATTTTCTTTGGTTATATCAAAGGATTAGGTGGATAAAAGATGTTCACCTTTCTTAATTTCTGTTAATTACTTACAATGTCGGCGTTAATTATTATTATTATTATTAGTGAATGAACAAAGCAATAATGAAAAGTTTACTACTACGTAATATACAGTTTCAGATTATTACTTCTATTTTATTATTTACCCCGCAACTTCATTCACCTAAAGAAAAAGAGTAACGTAGATCACTCCTAAAAACATCCTTTCATGTCTATATGAAGTCTGATCACAATTGGTTTAGTCCACACAGACAGACAACCAAAAAATTTTTTAAGGGTCGTTTAATGTCATAATAGGCAGTTATTTCAATATTATAGAGAAACACTTAAATTGTATTTATATGAATATATAGATATACAGTAGAGTCTCACTAATCCGGTACTATTAAAAACTAGGGGGTGAAAATTGTTTAGAAAAATTCATGATAGGTGAATTTAGTAAAGCATTTCATAAAAAGATAACAGACATTTATAACAGCTGAAATTTTCAATTAATAAAACACAATTTCCACTATAATTTTATTTTTCTCTACAATTGTTTCAGGGCATCTTCGGGAGGAGTATTTACATCGAATATTACAATTTTTGCCTCATATGTATTACTACTATCTTAGTCTAAAGAGTGGGGAGAAATTTCTACTATTTTGTCTACAATTATTGACTTGTGGATATTTTCAATTTCATTAAGAATTCTTGTGTTATTTTTAATCTGTTTTTTAATTTCTAAAGTTTCTAAAATGTTTAGTTTTTTACTTTTACTATGTTTGTGTAAAATTTTGAAATTTTGTTCTAAATTAAAGAAAGAACTCAAAAACATATTAATAACTACAATAAAAAATCAATATTCATGAACCACAGTGAAGACAACAAACATGAATTTAATTTAGAACAAAATTTCAAAATTTTACACAAACATAATAAAAGTAAAAAACTAGACATTTTAGAAACTTTAGAAATTAAAAAACAGATTAAAAATAACACAAGAATTCTTAATGAAATTGAAAATATCCACAAGTCAATAATTGTAGACAAAATAGTAGAAGTTTCTCCCCACTCTTTAGACTAAGATAGTAATAATACATATGAGGCAAAAATTATAACATTCGATGTAAATACTTCTCCCGAAGATGCCCTAGTAGGGTGAAACAATTGTAGAGAAAAATAAAATTATAGTGGAAATTGTGTATTTAAATTTCCATAAAATAGAGGCTTATTTATAACAGTGATTATAACACTATCTAGTACATAATTATAATAGTGACATATCTTACAATTAACTAATTCCTTTTAAAATATGTAATCCTTAATTGAGATTTGTTTTTTGCAACTTGTAGTCCTTGCTTAAAAACTTTTTCTCGCATGTTTCCAAGAATCATGACATCTTTAACAGAACGAGATTAGGGAGGCGTGAGCGGAGGGTGTCGGATTAAAGGACGTACCCGACTACTGAAGTGTCGGATTAGTGAGAATCTACTATACTTTCTTGATCAAGAGCAATAGTCAATACAGTACGAGTATTTACATTTTAGGACGAGTTTAGACTAAACGAGCGATTGAACGCTGGGTCGTAATAGAAATGCACAAACTGCTTTACACCAGAGCCATAGAGCGCACCCATAAAGGGTCTTGTGCAATATTAACACTGGCCCAATTATATCGACGTAAAGTCCATAATGAAAAAACTACTAATTACGCAAACTAATACTCACGCTATACAAATGGTATCATTTTAGGCAGTTATTATTAAACATGTATGTGCGCAGAGGACTCTAAAGCTACATAAGACCCTTAAGCGGGCTCTTTATGAACCTATAATAAGTTATTGCGATCAGAATAAGCCACGCGACGTCTAGAAATCCTGTGTATTTTCAAAAAAGAAGGAATTAAAATCCTTATTCGTCTAAATATTAAGATCAAAGATCTCACATTTGGAACGCGTCCTACCAAGTAGGCACAACGAACCGAACGCCATGTCCCACGACCGGTTTCGACCTAATATTTAGACAAATAAGGATTTTAATTCCTTCTTTTTCTAATATGCTATATCTTCTGTTTAGTCTCCAAATTATCGTTTAAGAAAAATCATAAATTTGTTAAACGTTCATGTTAGTTGTCATGCGAATTCTAATGCTGTCGAGATGGTCTGTTTTATGTCTTCAGGAGATAAGCGCGTGAGAACGGTAAGGGCTCTTGAGGACATAGAACTTAAATATATGTTTTGCTTTTGTATAATAATTAGTGATAGTTAAAGTGAAGATTTTTAATTAATGCAAATAAATATAGTTAAACAAACACAATATTGTTTTCCTCAATATCTGAGGTGGTCCTTCGAAGCAAGATTTATCACGAACACGCTTTCACGCTTCTTCATCTTCGTCTAAGAATCCATCGGAATCAACAGTGTAATTCAATGCCGGTAGGGGTATTAGCCCTCGGAGTAGTTGTTTCTGTTGATTCCGTATTTATATTTATAATATAGCCTGTGTATTTTGTTTTTTATCATTCCAGTTGCACATCTGTTACTTTTTCCTAAAATTTATAAAATTTAAATTCCTTGAAAACTTCAAATGTATCACGCATCACTCAACATCAATAAATATGAAAAAAGAAGCAGATGTGAACCAGTATTTCAGTTCTTTAAGTTTTATTGCCAACCATTAAACGATGATTGGAAAAGAATAAGAGCACAGCAATAAAAATTCGATATTCTATAGTATTATATGCCAAACACTTGAAGGTATTACAAATGAGACTGACTACCTCTTTATAAAGCGTTTTTGCATCTATGTGTTAACAATAAGGAAAAGATTATGTTACACAAAATGTTGAGAATGAATGATAATGGCGTATGGATGCTTAATAGCGACGCGTGATCTCGTTTAATGTTATTGTCGTAGTAAAATTCGTATTATATTTTAGCTCCCTTCCTTTATTGTCGTCGTTACCTCTCTTTTTTGAGCACCATCTGGGTTCACGAGGAATAGGCATATGCTGTATGAATAATGAAAAGGGCCAAGATATTTCTAACAATCGTTGTCTTATTTACCTCTATTTGGATTTATAGAAAATCTGTCTATTTTCAATTACCGTTTAGAACCTATAATGTAAATTTTATTTTTAAGGTTTCTAAAGATGTGTTTACACTAAGCGCTTCGTTCTTACTCTTCAATGTTGCTCCCTTCGATTGTTCAAATAATTTCTTGAATTCTAAAATTTCCAAAAATTCGTATGTAACAATTTGAAATTAAAACAAAATCAGACGTCTCACATAATCTTTTTTATATAAAAATTCGTTTAGTCTGAATGTACTTTTAATACTGTTGTTTTCAGGCTTTCACGGCCGACGTCTTTCTTCTTCTCGATGCGACGTTTCGCCAGATTTTACTTTTGGCTTCTACAGGCAGTGCTACTTATCTTGATAATTTGTAACTTACTTGTAAGTTATGTAATGTACTTTTAATAGTTTAAATAAGCAAAATTAGAAGTAAAATTTCATTTAAAAAAAATTAAATTTTTTTAACTAATAGAATAATATAAGAAATGGTTCAAATTCAAAAATGATTTTCACATCTGGTTTTGCCACATTGCATTGTTTACTATAAAAATAAAAATCTAACAATAAACAAATGGGTTAAGAGCTTTCATATTTTGTCTATTGTGCACATGAAGGGGTGTGCATATAAGTATCATTTTTTAACAGAAGGCACACGGTGTGTTGAAGATACAAGTGGGGATTTTTTGAACCGTAGGTAACAATCGCAACTGTTACCATCCTTAATAAACTATTGTACACACCAACTGATAAACTTCATTGAATAACTAGCTATTAAACGTATACCGGGTGTCAAAATCTACAGTAGGTATCTTGTCCTTACATTTTCTGTGAAAAGTGGCTGTCCTTACATGTTACATTACACAAAGGGCCCATTGGAATTCTACTGTGGTGATTAGAAGATTCGAATTTATAAAGGAAATCATTCTTTAATGCGAAATTTACATCCATAAATCTTTGAATCAAAGACAAAAATCGTAGTTTTTAACTAATTATTAAAGAAATAAACTTAACAATGATCAAATGCGTTGCAATTTTATTCAAATTTATCTCATCATCGTTAGTAAGCACGTTGACCTATTTTTTCAACTCTAATGCGCTTGTTACTAGAGCACTTTAAAATATAACTTTCACTGTCATATTATAAACACAAAGTGCAATAAACATCATAAAGTATAGTATAGAGCAATTGCGGTCAGCTGTTTTAAACTTTTTTTTAAATGTAAAACCTGTGTGGATATAATAAAAATTATGGCTCCGAAATGATACCTTTTTAACCTATTTGAAAAAGCAGTCAGTGCATACAAGCAGGATATGACTCTATCCAGTGACATTGGTATCCAGATGGCTCTTTGAAATTACTTTATTAGCAATATGAAAACCAGAAACTCTGAATCATCATTTAGATGTAAAACTTAAAATTTATAGAGCGGAAGAAGACAAGACAATAGAATGGAACAGGAAATTTCAACTTTCATACAGGGTAAAACAATTTGTTTAAATTATACAAATGGCAAACCAAACACTACATTATAAAACAATACTTGAATGTATATTATGAGCTACAACAATATTAAAGGCAAAAATCCAATTTGTATTTCTTATTAATATTTGAAGAATGTTTAGTAGGGGTAAAGTTTAAATTCATTAGTGCGATATTAATTATTGAATTAACTTATACCCACTACAGATTACCTCATACAATGGGGAAAATTTTATTACTGTTGTAACGCATTCGGCGGGATCCCGGGAACCCGGGATCTTGTCTCATTGTCTCATGAGGTAATCTGTAGTGGGTATAAATTAATTCAATAATTAATATCTCATCAATGTATTTCTTATACTTACGATACATTTAATATGAAAAAAGCAAGGTTTTTCTTCACCTTAGATAATCATGAAACTTAGAAATAAATGTTTATTTAAGCTAATACATTGTAAGCTCTCTTTAACGAAACTCGATATGACACTGAAATAAGATTATGATGATGTATTGAATACGAAACGTCTCCAACATTACATCCCCTTCTTTTTCTGTTCCATGTTTTTCTTTTTTAAATTTGATATATTGTCTCGTTATATAGAATTTCCATTTCGTTATAGAGACGAACTGTGAGAAACAAACCAAGCTTAATCAATTTCACCGTTATGTTTTTTTTATAAACAATCCTGTTATAAATAGTTTGCAATGCACTGTGTTCTGCGTTTAATTGAAGTTGAAGTATTTAATGAAACTCTTACATAACACTTATTTTAGAACTATTACAATAAAATACACATCACCACCATTTCAAACAGTGCACTAAATATACGAGGCACGTTTTTTAGGTAAGTAGCGTTTTGAAATTCTTCCGCTGCAGCGCTGCGTTCAGCGTTCCCCGCATGCGCACTGAGTACCTACATCTCTCACCTACGCACCGATGCCATTACAGTCTGATTCGCTCTTGTTTACGCTGTTTACTGAGTGCTTAAGATGCCTCCGAAAATCGTGAGTCCCGCCGACTGTGAAGTCCGGGATGTTATACGATTCCTTAGTGCTAAAGGACTAAAACCGATTGATATTCATCGTGAGATCTGAGATCTGTGCAGTTTACGGACAAAACATTATGAGTGATGGAATGGTAAGGAATCTGCGCCGTGCAATCCAGAACAAAACATGTGGCAAGTTGAGCAAGGGCATCGTTTTGCTGCATGACAATGCCCGTCCGCATGTGGCTAATCGGACCAAAGATCTCTTTGGTCATATCTTTTCACTGGGAAACTGTAGATCATCCTCCGTACAGCCCTGATTTGGCGCCCAGTGACTACCATTTGTTCCTGCACTCGAAGAAACATCTGGGCGGTCAGCGTCTTCAAGACGATGGATGACGAAGTCAAAACAGTTGTGATGCAATGGTTAACAGTTAACAGGTCAGGCGGCAGAATTCTATGAGAAGGGTATACAAAAACTGGTCAAACGTCAAAAGATACAGGCTTTCATGTAAAAATAAAATAATTAAGATATCTGTGTACATTTTTTATTAATTTCAAAACGGTACTTACTTAAAAAAGCATGCCTCGTACGTATATACACACACATACGTATCCTAATATGATGTTATATGAACAGCAATACTTCAGTGAAGTTAACCTTCTTGCAATAAACATTTAATTATTTATAAAGAACATTTAGTTCTTGGTCAAAAATTTATCGAAATTACCAGATATGGATCGCAATTTCGATCTTATTAGAAATCATCAGTATTGAGAAAACATGATTCGCTTGAGTTTCGTTCATTAAATTAAGTCACAATAAATACCACAATTAAATACGAAATAATAGTTTATTTAAATGAATTATTATTAATATATATACGTGTAATACCCTGTACATGATTACCGGTGTTTGGAATGAAGTGACCAGGTGTTATTACTCCTGCCACGTGGCGGTTTCTATTACAATTACCTCTTGTTGTGGTTTACACTTAGCGAACCCCACAACAACGTTACATTTGCTGCACAAAATTTTATTGCCCTCAATGGTTGTCGAACTGAGTGGTTCGCTAATGGCACGACCAAAAAGTAAAAGGTTGTTTTTGTTAGCTTGCTGGCTGCTTTTAGCGCAACTTTTTTTGTTTTCAACGATCCTAATTATTGTTTAATAACAGGTACTTAATGACTCTCACGATAAGTACGTTGCTCCTTTAACCAATAATAATATGATAAAAGTGCAGTTTAAATCTATAAAGGAAAAACGAAAACACACACTAACGAAAGAGTCACCAAATTTTATTAGAAAAATCCTAATAAATTTCAGTCACGCGACCATTTTCAAAGAAATAGAGAAAATCTATATAAATACTAAGGTACTAAAAGTAATGTTGAATATATAGCTAGTTTTACCACACCTGTCAAATTGACGGATTTTTGATTATGGCTTTCATTGTAACTTTTGACTTAGTTTAAGTAAATAAAAGAATACAAGTTAACAATAACAACATTTAATATAATATTTCAATAATTATTTATAAAAAAACAAACAAAAACAGTTTCTATTTGAATTTATATTATAGCAAATTTGACATGTATGAAATAACTATGAAGCACATATTTTACATGTACGCATTGTAAGTATAAATCGGTCTGTTTTTGTTGCATAATCGAATTTGGCAAGATTTGCGTTCATAAGGACTTTTTTTTACTTTTCTGATGTACAATTCATTGCCTGTTTTTGTTTTTGGGAGGAGGCTTCGTTTCTGCTACGTCTATATTCACTGGAGAGTTCTTCGGATAATTGAAACAAAAATTGTTTTCTAGTTATATTTTCATCATAAGTCTCTTTATATAAAATCCACGCATTGATTGCTGCCAAGTTCAAAATATTATAAAATACCTGCAAAGGCCATCTACGTAAGCCTGCTTTTACGCTATATTTGCGGGACGTTTGGTCAACTACATCTACTCCAAACTAAGTTTTATTGTAATAAGATACAGCTTCAGGAATTTGTTTTCGATTAGAAACATTTTTTCCCGATTTATGTTTAGTGCTAAGAGACTTATTTTTGTAAATTGTTAGAAGAATATCAATTGTATTGAATTAGCGGATTCTTGATGGAAGTCTAACATATTGAAATAAATACACAGTTTAAATTGTGGAAGTTATCAACTTTGTATTTATTTCAAGAAGAATATCATTTGATTTGTAGTGCTTTGTGGAGAAAAGGGGCATGTTATCTTTTCTAACTTTATATAAAATTTTTAAGCATGAAATTTGAAAACCGTCAAAATGACGGTTTTGGTAGTTCTAGTGCTAAGTATATGATTTATTCTTTTACATTGAATATGGTCGCGTGACCGAAACTTGTTAGGATTTTTCTAATAAAATGTGGTGAAACTTACCATACTGTTTGTTATTGTTTTATAGTTATAGCAGTATATCGCCATTTCCTCATACCTACTGCATTGCTAACGGAGGTATTGATTATTAAAACTTATTGATTTTTGTTGATCTGTCCCAAAATACAAATCTCCGTAGATTTCGTCGGATCCCCTGGTTTTTCCCGGATTATTACTGTGCTAAATCTCCAGTTCATAAGGCAAACATATTCCGAAAGACAGAAGAATAAACGAATGAAGAAGCTCTCTTATAAGATCTCCACCTTTTTCATTTTACGGTATGTAACCCCAAAAAGGTGTGGAAGTAATTGACAAAAACATTACGAAAAGTAAGTTTCAAAGGTGCACGAGGTGCGAAAAAAACATGATATATTTAGTGAATAGCTAACTAAATATCCAAAAAAGAAGGAATTAAAATCCTTATTCGTCTAAATATTAAGATCAAAGATCTCAAATTTTGAACGCGTCCTACCAAGTAGGCACAACGAACCGAAAGCCATATCCCACGACCGGTTTCGACCTATCGGGTCTCATTAGGTGGGCGCTGGCAGAAATGCCTTTACAGGCTATATTATGAATATAAAAATATAAATATAAATATAGATTCAACAGAAACAACTACTCCGAGGGCTAATATCTAACTAAATGTTTGTTTTATTTATTTTATAAGTTTACTTTTAGTTACGTGGTACTTTATTTGTTTAAAAGTATCATTTTATTCAGTGGATTGGTACTGACCTTTCGTGTTTCAGTGCTATGTGTATTATTTCATGTCAACGTTCCTTAAAAGCAGATTTCGTTCAATAAAATGATTACTAATAACGTAATGACTACTGATCGTCGTGAAAGCCTACAATCATTGACTTTATTGGCATAAATAAAGTGAATTATGCTGTTAAAAGGTATCGTTGATGGAGCAAAAAGCGATATTCTATCCGATTTTTAAACAAAGCGTTAAACAAGCCGCAGCCTCTTTTAAATTTCAACTTCGTTTATTTTTTCGACAGGCATTTATAATTTCAACAGCTTTTTTCCTACCCATCCCAACATATTACAGACCACTACTGGCCTAGCTGAATCGGCAGGATTCGCTCCCCATGCTATTGTCCTCTTCCCGGCCGGATGTTACAGTCCTTTGTTTTTCAATCTTTTTCGCACAGAGGAAGCGATAAGAATAAATGAATAAGATGGCGTCTGTGAATTTCTATTGTTAATTCACGGCCTTATAGCAACGCTCTCGATGAAACGAGAAAACTGGCCCTTTGAATAAATGACATGATGCAAATTTAAACTGCTTATTAGCAGTATTCGTTTATTTAACAGTTTATAAAATACTTTATCGTCAAATAAAATATTTGATTACAAAATTTTACAAGCGTATATAACCCGGGATAAACTCGTATCCCGGCGGGTGCGTGATAATAGTAACAAAATTTTCTCTCATTATATGAGGTAATCTGTAGTGGGCATAAATTAATTCAATAATTAATATCGCATTAATCTAATTAAAAATTCGTTGATAGTAACCTGTAAGTAAATAAAAAAATTACTAGTCTATAGTTAAAAAATATTTTTTTGATTGCAAAATTTTCAATTGATCAATTTCGATTATGGTTTAAATTTTGTAATAAAAACATAATACACAGTTTTTGGATTCCCTGTATAAGAGCTTAGTGTAGCTGTATAAATGTAATATAGAAAGTCAAAATCAATTTCTTACACGACACAAATGTATACAATATTTTTTGTACATAATTAAGTAATCTGTAACATTCATTAAGCTTTATTAACCAGAAAAAAATAAAAAATTATTTCCAAAAATGTTTACAACTTAACTGATACTACAAACAGTAAATATAGGCAGAGTCTTGTACTGTAGGAACTTTGGAACATTATTATAAACGATGCGTGAAAAATGTATTGACAGAATTTATAAATTATTAAATTAGTTACAAAAAAGATAAGTATACATTTTATTGTAGAACTTGCTTGATCACGGAGCTATTTCAATTCAATAAATATTTAAAAAAAATCCGTTTATTCATAATGTTAACCTATGTACCAATCAAGTGGTCTATGATATAAAAAAATATTTTAGCGTTGGCATTGTTAAAAAAAATATAGGTTCGTAGGTCGCTTTAATAAACAAATGCACAAGTCTCCTTTTATTATAATTATTAATAAACAATTGAGTATCTTAATAGTAACAACACGTATGTAAATATAATAAGAGAGAGAGAGAGAGAGAGAGAGAGAGAGAAAGAGAGAGAGAAAGTTACTAAAAATTGTTGGTAGATTTAGACTTCATATTTTGAGCACAATGTACATGTTTAAGAGGCAGTAACCTACCACAAGAAATGTAAGGAATGCAGACAAGTGTTACGCAAGTAAAGTGCGGGTCATATAGCGAAAGACCTTGCGATTGTGTGCATGCAAAGAACCAGATTGCATCTACTGGCTGCCGACTAAAACTTGAAGTAGAACATATTAACTCTCACTGTCACCTTTATGCCTATTTTATATAGAAGTTAGATAGTATATTAATTTTAATTACATAACAATTCTGATGTTTGTCCAAACCGAAAAACTTTTAATGTTTTCTTTATTTTTCTCAATTAACAGGTAATTTAAGCGAAATTTTCTGTCAAGATCAGGACAATAATAGAAGATTTTCTGAAACGAATAATACATCAATTAAATAAATATAACACATTAGACTTAATAATTAACAACCAAATTGATGTAAATAGTTCTTCATTTCTCAACATACAGTTTTCTTACTTGCATTTGTACAACCTCTCCCTTAATTAGTCTTAAATTAATATATAAGTGGTTTTGTTATTAAGCTAAGAATACCGAGCGGCGTGGTCTAGTACTCTAGACCATTGTTTAGCATTCGGGAGGTCACCGGTTCGAACCCAGTTCTGGTTGCTCTGGTCCAAGTTTCTGTGGTTTCCTTGGATCACTTAGGCAAATGCTGGGGCAGTAATATTCCACAAATAATCTTTCACTTCTCTTCTGTCTCTTTCGTCCTTCTTATCTTTCTCTCCTTAATCACACCACCCACCAATTCCCACGATTCCTGCAAGGAGACTGAAGAGGGCGTTACGCCCTACCCTCCGGCTTTGCACTACAGTGTAGGTCGGAGGGCCTGCCCGCCCACCAGCACGAGTAGCTGATGGGAATGAGACACAAAAAAGTTTAGTTTAAACTAAGAATAGTTTTTCTTCAACCTTAAGAAGTCACCTGTGCGGCGATATGATCATTGTGGTCAATAAAATACTTTGAAACTTTAACTTTAAATTTCGGTTTTAATGCCTTGAAAATGATTATCATATGATTCGTATCTAAAAATAAGTTGCATTTTTTTACGTTACATTATCTAAATATATTAGATACAACTGATAAATGCATTTCATGTTTAAGATTACGTTTCAAATAAACTTGTTAGTAACTGTTTTTCTTTTCATATACCATTTTATGAAGGTACTCCAGTGCACTGAAAACCTAAATGGACTGAATGTTAATTAAAAAATCGCGTGCTAATGCCACACTAGGAAAGTTATTGCACATATTTGCACGAAATACTATATCTAGTAAATTGTTCAACGGAAACTTGAAAACGAACTAAACATTATGTTATACTTAGGATTTTAAGAACCTATTTACGTAATATGATAATCACACATAATATACAAACTGAAATGCAAATGTTTTAGGAGGTTCCGGACTTACGCTGTAAAAAAATAGTTTTCCACAAAAAAATAGTAAATAAATAAATATACGAGACACATCTTCAAATTTGATTTAGTGAAGCTGTTAAAACTTAGCAATGAAACAAAATAGTAAAAATTGGATGAAAGATAAAAACGTTTGACCATTTTTTAAAAACATCAAAAATCACGCACATGCTAAAAAAAGTTTTTCACTTGCTAGTCAATTAATAATTCTCCAAATGATAATTATATTTTACACAAAGATGAGTTTTAAAGAAATACTAAAGACGAAAATACATGAAGAAATTAAAAAAGGTGATGGTCCATGTTTATTTCGTGAGAATAAAAATATTTGTGAGCGTTTGTACTGCTTACCACATAGAATTAAATTATATTCTTTCCCTCAGCTAGTCTACTTTCGCTTGAAATGTTATAAAATACCTTACAGTAATTTTCTCCCCCTAAACTGGTTAAAATAAGATATGATGATGAAGAGATAAGAAAAGAACAAGATAGTACAATTAAATAAAGAAAGATTTACCCTAATTACCACTAACTAAATTTAATATGAGCGGACACGTGTTTCACCCACTTCACACGTGGGCATTATCAACAAGATAGTACAAAACAAATAAATGCAAAGGAACGTAGCAGGGCAATAAAATAATAATAAATGCAGTTCTGAAATAGAATATTACGGTACAATAACCCTAAATAGCATGCAAAATAATAAATATTACAATGGTTGGAATGTCCAGACCTAATTGGGTTTTAGCAATGTCTAAACTCCTGAATTCACGTAGAATGTGACTGTAGAAATTGTATTAAGATTTACTAAAAGTGGAACTTAAATAAATGTACAAATAATAATAATCATGATCGTTTAAAATATTGAAAAATACGCCTATGAAATACAAAAAAAATGTTTATTGTGCCGTAACAGTCCATATGGTAAAAATTGCATGTTTTGTATTCCAAGAAGATAAGAAACACAACAAACAAAAATTCGATAAAGATACCTACATGGGTATTTTGAAATAAACGAAAATATACATAGAATTTTAATAAAGAGAAAACCACAAATCATTGACAGCGGTCAAGAAAAGGGATAATATCAGTAAAACACTTTAAATGCTTGAATGGAACACGGTGAGTATTGTTGCTTAATATGTAAGGGAATTTCCGAAATTCACTTTTAGTTTAAGAAAATTAAAATCTCTCAATTAATGCAAGTAACAAGTTTCTACCATATTGTACAACAGTTCTTCCCTTTGTCAACAAAAAAGTAGCTTTTGTCCTACCAAATATGTTAATAATTTTTGCTATGAATACGAGTTTCTTTTACAAAATAAGTTCAACTGTAATATAATCGAAACTAACTCCATTAATCTTAGTTTAATGATATGTAATCTTAAAGTTAGTGTTCCCCAGTCTAAAAATTCGGGTATCTATCAAGTTTTTTGCAACATTTGTGATGCTATATACATTGGACAATCAGGCAGGGCTATCGGTAAACGCATTTCAGAACAAGAAATAAAAAATGTAATTCCAATGGGATAACTGAACATTGTATTCAGTTAGGTCATTCTTTAGATGTAAATAATTTCAAAATTCTACATTCAAACATTCCCAAATTAAGAAAATTGTCTCTTTTAGAAAATTATGAAATTAAGAAAGCTATATTAAATAACCTTAACTTAGTTAACAATCAATTAGAACTAACCACCTATAATTCCCCCTTCTACTTTTCAATTTGTAATTACTTAAATAGCAGCGAGTAGTTCTTAATTTTAGTAATCATTTGTATTTCTCTTGTAAATGGCCTTATTAGGCCGAAAAAAATTTGTCGAGTTGATAAATAAACTAGTGAAAGTTGTCCTTTTATTTTCTTTCTTGTACTTCGTAAAAATGCAGTTTCACAAAATATGCACCACTTCAACTTTAAATTTCATTTGAAGTGCTTACTTTATTACCAGAAAATCTCCGGCGTTGAGATGATATGTTTAGCTAAGAGTTGTTTTACCGATAATGGTCCCGTTTTAGCATGGCGTATTAGGTAAATTTGTGGAATTCCGAGCGTGTAATATCATGCGTTTTTCCACATTTTTTTGTTGTATTTTTGCTTTGAAATGCAAATGCTTTTCAATATACATCAACCGTTAAATAACGTGGCATTAGGCTTTACTATGAAAATATATAACGCCTCGTCTGTATGATAAATCTGTTCATCCATTTTTGTGAGAGATTCCGAGAGCCCAGGCATAAGCACACACTGTTTTTTAATCCACCCGCAGTCACATAACCTTTGTGGGTTTTTGATCAGTTTTCTGGATAGGTCTTTTTTCACTTGAAAGCGTAAATTAATCTCGATGTCATTGCTTACGTTTCATTCGCGATCCCACGATACATAATACAGATGTTGTTTGTAAGTAATTTCTGTGATCATAATTAAAATTTCTTACTACATATTTATTTTTTAGGGTTACCAAAGTAGAGAACTCGCATTCGACAAGTTTTTGTTACATTTGTATTTATTAAACTTACCAATTCTAAATATTACAGAAACAATAAAGTACGGTTGCTGAAATACCTAAGCAAATAGCTTTAGGATTTAATAATCACATTGGCGGTGACATCTGTCCGATTTCACATGTACGTTACATTATTGTATATATATATATATATACAAGGTTTTTCAAGTTGATCGGCTATTAGAAGTATATCTTAATTGCTGTAGTTTTCATCTAAATTATTCATTGTGGATGCTTTATTGCAACAATTCAAAATTGTGAGTCTGGAAGACGGCATCCGCTTTCTGACACTTAACAATAATTGATTGTTCAATTGTTTCGAAATCACAGCACACTGCTTTCATTAACATTATAGGTATGCAGAACAAAAAAGCAACATTTTCACAAATTGTAAATTTTCTCAAAACGTATAAACAAAGATATACGATAGTCCCATATCAATAAACGCCAAACTCAACGAGGAATTCGAATCTGCAGTCAAAAATGGGTCATTCTATTTAAAAAAAAATTGACTTATGCCCCTTTAAAGTTGATCAACTTTGCCCATAAAATTTGAACACCCTGTACATTTTAGTTAAATACCACAATTTTTATTCGATAATGTGAATAGTTATAAATAATTGTTATGAGTTATAAAGCAAAATCTTAAAAATTAATTGAATTACGGTTTTTTAAATGTTAACGTGCAAATGTCAAAAAATTGGAAAAGAAAAATAAATAACTCAAAATCCATCAATATTTTCGGGGTAGTGCCTCCTATAAAATATATATGAATTCAGATTTTCTATCGGAAAATGTAAAAAAAAGTATTCCATTCCGTTTTAAATAAGAAAGTTAACATCTACTTGTGTAAATCGAACTTGAAAATATTTTTAAAAGAAGCGGCATAAATAATAACCAAAGGAGCCCAAGTTTCAGAATTGAATTCGTTCTACTAATTCATATACTTCTCATAGCCCATCAACTTGAAAAACTCTGTATATATTGTATATATACATACATATTCCCACGTAGTCTTTTAATTCCTCCTACTTTTAAAAATTCGATAAGTGCAAAAACTTGTACCTGCGAACGGAAACGCTTCCCAGGCTAGCCATAGGGAGAGTAGTTAGTGCGACACTACTAACTAGAAGTACAAATGGATTCGGGATTAAAAACAATATATTTGAAAAGAAGTTCTTTAAAGACATAGTGACCATTGCTATATAATAATGTTCTGCTATCTACGGTGCTAGCGTAAGGTAATTTTGAGAAGCTATCTCATATCATGATACAAAACTATAGAATTACCTCACCATTAAAACGATTAACTAAAGGATGAAACTAACCAACTTTTATATACAGGATGTTATCATTCAATTGGAATTTCTAATCAGGAATTACTAACGCATTGACGTAATCAGGAGGGAAGGGTATGGAGGAATGCCTAGGTCAAAATATAGCTGCTATATACTACCGAAATCGGTACCATACGTCTACACTTGAACGGATTTAACTGATATGTTTATAATTTTATGGCTAATTTCAATCAATAATGAACAATGCTCGACATATAAATGTTTATTATTCATTAATAATGAAAATTTTGAAGAATTTTTAGTACAGATAAATTTTAAATACATCAAGGCGATATTAATTATTGAATTAATTTGTACCAACTACAAATTACCTCAACTTAATGAGGAAAAAATTGTTATTGCTGTCAACCCCTCGCCGGGACTGGAACCCGAGATCTTCGGCTTTACGCGCCAGCCACGTCTAGTTGCTTAGTGGTAAGAACATTGGCACGTAAAGTCAAAGATCCCGGGTTTGAGTGCCGGCAATAGCGTGACAGCAGTAACCAATTTTCCCTCATTGTAGTGGGTATAAATTAGTTCAAGAATTAATATCAAATTGATGTATTTATAAACGCTTAGTTTTTCAATAAATTGATGAGAATATCTTACTTCTCTTTCCTTTATTTGTATAAACACAGTGTGTTTCAAAGGAAGTCCATTGTTCATAATTTGTTTCTCAATTGATAACGTTTTACTTTCATTCGTTGTTAACTTTGGGACTAGAAATTAGTTTTGATTTTCCAGAGAATGATCAAATCCGTACCAGATATTCCATAGTACGACCTTCATGATCAGGGTACAGTACTGCATTCCATAATCCGAATATTGACCTGATCCTCGTGAGAAGTCGCAAGTACTATTCCGGCTGAGAGACTAGTTTTGGCTTTGACAGGGACAGAGAATCCTTCATCTTATATCTTTTCTTCACCACTCCTTACTCGCTATTTTTGATTAGATGATTCGGGAGTATAGTGGTGGACCCATGTCTCATCACAAGTGACGATAAGCCTTCAAAAATCGCCCCAACCTCTTCTTCTTGTCGAAATCGATTCAGAAGTCTCTCACTGTTCTCCGACCTGACCTGTTTTTGATTCAACAATCGTGGAACCCAGCGAGCACTACTTTGTTTAAAGCCAAGTTCATCAGTGATGATGGATTGAACACTCTCACACTCCCATGGCTGATACCCACTTCTGATGAGATTTGTTCAATAGTTAACCGACTAATGGTGATCACCTTCAACAAGCTCTGAAACAGCACGGATGATATGTGTCATTTGTGAGACTTGTTCTTGGGCGTTTGGGCGTCGATCATGACTTTCATTTTCGACACATTCTCGCCTATTTCTCTGTTTTATGATCCACGTATACACTCGATTCTGAGACGGTGTAGCATTCCCAAACTATGCCTTCAAACGAGCGAAAATTTCCGATGGTTTAACGCCTAACGCCTTCATTGGTTAAAATCTTTATGATGATGCGTTGTGCAACAGACGAAGGTACCTTGCGCTCAGTTATGGCTGTACTGCGGACAGAACCGAGTGCAGCTGCTACCTAAGCCGGTTTCCCCCTCCTCATTAACCAAACAACACACGAGCATCGAATCTTCTAGATCGGAATTACGTGCTAAGCTAAATAGTAAAATTACCGTTTATATTTAATTTACCCTCGATAATGGCCGACTAGGTCGAAAGAATTGTTGAGTGTTCAATAAAGTTTTAACATTTTTGTTTGATCTAAGTATATTGTTACTAAATAACATCATTATTTATTCATTGTCAGAGTAGGAAACAACCACAAGCAAAACCTGATCCCCAGTAGATTCGATAATCTTATCCGTTCCGAAAACAATTGTGTGATGTTATTATGCGTAACAGATCCTGTATCACAACAATTCGATCCAATACAGATTTGCATCTGAACGAACTTCTAGTTATTTAGTAACGTTTCTCATTGGAAAAAACGATATAAATTCCAATCAATTTTCAATTTTACTGTGTTATCTACTGCTTACGCAAAATTTCTGGCTTAAATTTGTTGTCAACACAACAGTTTTTTATCAAGTAATCTTTCCTAGACGGTACATGAATATTAATCCCTTATTATTTTTGCCTCAGTCGTTGATAATTATAATTTTACAATATTGTCGTTGAACTTTATAAATGATAAATGAATCGCTCTGCTGTAGCGCCCGGTTCTTTTAAGAATATCCAGTAAACAAAAACATGAAAGTTTTCTCTAGTAAAATTGCAAATGAGTTAATTGTAAATAACTTCGATGCAAATCTCAACAGTTTATTTATGGCACGATCCTACTAGTCGGCAGTCGTTTTATTCGCAACGAACCGCATATATTTGCGATTAGTTTTAAAATGAAATTGATAGCGCACGACCGATTATTTACAGCTCAATTTACTTCTTTAAAATTCGCAATTTAATGCTTTGAACGTAGCGTATGGGCAATTTTGTATTCCCGCGTTTTATCTAATCAGATTTCACCATTCAGTAGATGACGTTTATGGGTAGTATTACCAATTACGTTTCCATTATTTTAATTTGAACAAGTACAATATTTAAAAGAATTTGATGTAATATCATTTTCACACAGTAGACCGAGAAAAAGGAATTCGTTTAAACAAAAACATTTTGCACTTTTAAATTTTGGTACGTTCAGTAATGAACGGTTTTTTAGTTTAGTTGATATGAACCGCAAATTCAATTGAAATTGTTAATATGAATTTGCTGAAAAGTTGTTTCAAGACTGATTTGGAGTTTGAACCCCAAAATTGATAAAAAAATATAGGTCATTTAAATCGGAAGCGAGATATATAACTTATAAAATTTTTATTATTATCTATAATGCAGAATTTCGGGAAAAAATCATAAAATCAAACTGTCTAAAATAGAGCATTGCTGTTTGGAGTGAGCCTTCGTAAGATATCAGTTTATAACTCCTAGGATACGAAATAAAAATGATTTTCACAACTTTTTTATTTGTATCATATGATTCACCACAACATTGGCTTCTTCAGATAGATTGAGTACTTACTACTTACCACTCATTCTGTCTGAAGAAGCCAACGTTGTGACGAAACATATGTTACAAATAAAAAAGTTGTGAAAACTTAATTAATAATTTTTGGTTACCTTAACATTTTATCTCTCAGTGTATTTCACCATCTACCGATATTTACTAATAATTTTTTGACCAAAAACTAAATGTTATGATATTATACAATACTTAAAAACTGTTGAAGATTTGAAAATATCTGCGCAAAAGTATTTATGTCAAGTCGATCTATATGTATTACTATTTTCATCCCTTTTTAAAGCAATTGTTACTGATACGTGTACAATAAGCATTATATATATTTTTTTAATCCTTATTCTTTAAAGAAATTATTTCAATTTATTTTGAATACAAAGTTTGGCACTTGAAAGGGTAAAAAAATGAACTTATTGGAAAATCTTGAAATAAAAAATGCCATCTATAACAAAAAAGTTCTAGTTAATAACCAAACAGAACTATATGCAACAAATTCCTCTCTGTTATTAAGTTTCCAATAAGTCATTTCAATTTTGTCAGTACCTAGATATTTATACACATTTAATATTTCTTAGAATCCTTATTATCTGATTCTTGTAAAAAGGTAATTACAATTGTTTACACCATACTTATATATATGTACGACTATAAATAGTTTCCTAGACTACTTACACCCATAGTATTGTTAAATTACTCTTGAAAATGGCCTTTGGCCGAAACGATTGTTGAGTGTATTTGTTTTAATAAAAATTTTAGTGAAATATACCCAAGTGTTTGATTCAATTTTGTTATTAATCATGTTTCACAATGAATTCACCATACAAATTTCGGAACTTATAATAACAGAAATTTTTAGGACATTTAAGAAATCAACCTTAATAAAAAGGTCTGAACTCCAAATCGAAATTAATTGATTATGTGGAACATTCTAAATTATCCTCTCTTTTACCTTTACCAGCAGGAAGTATGTAAGAAAATAATGTCCGTAAATTAGAAATATTTTCAGGAAATTGTATATTGATCCATTTTCAATTTTTCCACCCCAATTCGTACGTTCATTATTATTTCTAGTAAAAGAAATAAATACGCGATATCCAGGCCAGGATACACAATATGTATATTCATAGCCTTCTTTGCCGTAAAACGTTAACTTTGCGTTAACTAAAACCCAAAAATTAAAAATTAATTACGGACTTCATAATTAATGCTTGACGTGTCAAATAACCATCGTGTTTAATGACGGGATATAATGCAAACTTTCCGGAATAATCCCACCCTGTCTAGTATATGTAGGTGCTTCAAATTGCCGATGTGGGTACGATGGTCATGTTCTGGATTAATTTCTAATAGCAATTGGATATTTTGATGAGATGAGCCGAAACCTCGAAACTGAAGAGATTACAGCTTCATTATAGAACTCATTTACGAAAATATATAGCTTACAAAAATCTGAGATAAATGAACGAGAAAATACCCCTAAAAGCGATAAATGATATTGTTCGGTACCAAAGACTGCTAAGTTTATGATAGTTTACATTTAATTTGTCTAGTTTTTAGAATTTCGTTATCTTCCATATTTCAAAATTGACCTCGTCGGGTACTGTTTAGCAGATTTGTAAAATTAGGTAGAAATATTCCCTTTGTGCTGTCATGTAGAGTGGTAATTGGGATTTCCAAATTGATCCTTATCTAAAACGAACTGTACATATTTAGTATACCTAAACATTCTATTATTTTGTATTATAACAAGTTTAGTTTTAATATCTCAAAATGATTTAATCAGTTGTGTTTGTTTGTAGACTTGCTGGGTAAGCATCCTCATCCAAATTTCATTTTACATATAATAAAGAGTTTTTATTTAGACTCGCTGGGCAAATATTCCCTAACAAGTAGTATTTTAATAAGTGTAACTGTTAAGTTAGAATTAACTTTGGAAATTACACAATTTCTTATTATTGGTCCTTCGAGTTAACATTATTAATGTGGTATATTAGTACACCTGTTCGATATTAGTGAAAAAACACTACCATGGTAAAAACAGATAATTGTAAACTGAAATAACGCAAATAAAATTCTTAAAAAACATTACAATCAAAACCACAATTTTTATGAACCTTAAAAGAAAACTACAGAAATTCTTCATTTGAAGTCATAAATTGATTTATTGTACGTATTCGACAACATAGTTTCGATATATATAATCATTATCAGAGTAGCTAATTACTCAATTGTAATATCTACAGGTTTTAATTAAGTAATTAGTTACTCTGGATAATCGTTTCATAAAATAAATTTTCGAATACAAAGATCAATGTGGTGTTTTTGTTTTGTTTTATTAGTTCATATAAGATGTGGATCGTTATAATTTTATATATCTTAAATAGAATATGAAGATACGATATACTTTTAGGAAACAACAACTAACAGCTGTAAGCTGTCATTGCAGTTAACTTAACTTATAAATTTTATAACTTTAACTATGTTTTTTAATGAAGTCATAAACTAATCACAAAAATCATATAATCAGTTGTTTCATTAAATTGTCTGGAAAAGCAGTCTTGGTGGTCTCAGATCGTGCATTTGAACATATATACCAAAAGTGTTTGAAACAGATAAATCGCAAATTGCCCACAAAGCTCACGGTTTCTTTCAACCGAATTAAACAAGTAACAGTTAATATGTAATAACTTTACTATGTATATCACTTCAATATTTAGACGGGTTTAACCAGTTATAGAAAATTCTTTTGTCTACATGTAGTGCAGATAATTATAGGTAAATTGAATTCTTCTGCTTTAAATGAAAATCATGCACTTTATGCTGCTACAATAGGGTTGTTTCGTATGATTGTGGAATGTTGTAGAACCTTTCATCAGTTAATAGAAAAAGGGGCAGCCCACTTTTACGTGCAGTACAATAAACTCAATTTCACATTGATTACTAAGGATATCGATTGAAGGAACATGCGATTATTTGCATCGGGAATGCATATATTTACGTAGGAACATGTATGTTCTATTCACCTGGCTTGGCTATAATCCAATTCGCAGTACTTGGCCATATGTTGTGCCATTGTTAACTCGCATATTCCAAATAAAAATTCTGTCTCGGCATTTTTAACTGACAAAAAAACAACAGAAATAGCCAAAGAAACAGTTTCAATCACATACCATTAACTAAATAATGATCCTGACTCAGACGAGAACCAAATCATGAAAATGAATTATGTATATACATATATACATATTATATATTCCAGAAATGTAAACCAAATATCCATTGAGAAATTCTGAGACCCAGGGGCGTAGGGTGTAAGTATACAGAATTTCTAGTTGCAGCGAAAAAAATGTACTTACTGAGCAGTGATAACAAATATACAATTTAGAACAAAATGGAATTTATTTTGAAAAAAGCGCAATAAATAAATATTTCTAGTTTTAGAAAGAAAACAATTTCCTAGCAAAAATTCAGTAGTATCGTATATCTACCACACTTCAGAAATTACTCATTTGGGCATGCATGGCTCCAAAAATATACTCATTCTTTGGTTTGTAAAGTAATTGCCATAAAAGTTGAATTACAATACTCTCATGTGATTGAAACCGTTACAGATACCTACTAAAATATACTTTTATTTCACAATGAAAATGACAACAGGATTTCTTAGTCTCGTCAATGAAATTCAATCCTACACTTTTCGTTAATTTCGATTCTTCTAATATTACGATAAAGTATGAATCAATCTTTTAATTATAATTGTAGGTTGATGAGGTAAAAAGAAATATACCACCTACAACGTAAAAAACCTGCAAATGATTAATGACGCCGATTTAAATCACGAAACCGTTTTATATTACTGTAAAAATATCAACAAATCTAGCTGAAAAAAATATAGTACATGACATTTATTTATCCTACCGTTATTAATTCCATATTTTCACGCAATTTTTATTGGGTAACGTATTATTTAAAAACTAATTTCTTTAGAATTCCGTTGCAAACATATTTTAAAGAGCAAGCAAACTTTGCTCTATATATTAACCGTAAAATACAAAGACATTAGAATGCTTAGGAAGAAAACGAATAAAATTTGTTTAAACATTGTTCAAATACACACGTACTTATTTTTTTAAATTTATATTCACATGCATTATGGAAAAAGCAAAAAAAGGGAAAATTATATTTCTTAGAACAACGCCCAAAATTCATGTACTTAATCATAATATAATAAATATAAGAAATTATTAACGAAACTTCTATTTCATTGGAAGTACTAATAACCATTACAGCAACCCAAACAATTAAAATTAATCTTTAATAAAGTTCCTATCATTAAATTGGGTCAAGTTTGAAGCTTAGGTTATTTGAATATTTGATTAAATAGGTCCATAAAATGTACGCATTACCGGACTGAGTAAACAAGGTTCGTATAATTTATAAATTCACTTAAAGGAAAAGGACACGCTAGCTATTTATCAAAGGAAAAAGCGATATCATAATTGTTACGACGTCTCCAAGGACAATAGGTAAGAAACACATTTAAATTTTTACTTCTTTACAATCGATTAAGAGTCGCCTACAATATAACACAATTATGCATAACTTAACCCGGTTTATAAACATAAAAGCCCAATTTTGTAGTATCAGTACGTTCCAACCCGCTTTAATATATTTTACATTTTGATACTTATTGTGAAACCAAACATTGCAGATTGGCTAATTGCATGAAAAAAGTAACACAATTGTGTCTAAGTTAATTTATATGGAAATTTCAAAATCTTTAGTCAACTCTTTCACCCCAATAAATTTTATTAATAAAATTAGCATCAAATTCAGGCAATAGAAACCAACATCATCAATCTTAAACATTTATTGGTTAATGGAAATCTAGAAAGGACATGTTACAAAAAAGCACTATTTACCAACTATTTTGTAAAAACTGTGACGCACCTTACATAAGACAGTGATGGAGAGCTCTTGGGATTAGGATTAAAGAACATATTAACAGTATCCGACTACAATTTAGATCAGGATAATATCAAAATCTTATATTGCAACGTTTTAAAAACTAAAAATTAATTTTCTGGAAATTTAGAAATCAAGAAAGCTCTAGCTCACAAACATAATTTGGTAAATAATCAACTTGAAATAGTATCTGTACCATTCATTGCCTCTCCTTCTATGAAAGATGTAGTAGGTGTATTGTAAACGACTGTGTAAGTTTTAAATTTTAGTCATTTTAATGTTACTCTTGAAAATGATCTAAGATCGAAACAATTGTTGAGTTAAAATCAATAAATAAATATCCCGTTGTGTTTTTGTTAATATTGATTTTACATTTTGTCGATACTTCAAATGATTTTTCAAGCATTAATGGTGTAAAAAGGGATTTAATTACGTAGACTGACCCAGAACTAATCAATATAAACTAAACTGGAAAAACGGAAAACCGAACAGAACTGAAAGTCGTCGTAATACTTTCATGTTTGTTTCTCACTGAAGTGTTAGTCGATGTGTGTTCCCCGTTTTATATTGGCAGAGAGGGATGGTCCGACTGTTTAGTATTCCTCCTGAAGGTTTAGATAAATTATTTATTTCTTTTTAAATCCCCTTTTTAGGAAGAAAATAACAAGTGAAATTGTTAAACCTTCATTAATTTCCCAATATAGTATTTTGGCATTAATTAAAAAAAATACGATGTATGATATAACATTTCAAGTAAGCACATTATATATAGGAAATTATATGCCAAAAATTGAAGTTTCAAAACAATTTGGAGATAGGGGATAATCAAACCATATCAGCATAAATATCTTGGATCTTTCAACGTAATTCAGACCTGATGACCGATCCTGAATTAATGTTAACGTAAGCATTTATTCATTTTTTTAAAACTCCTTGTTATGTAGATGTTCAACAATGTATTTTGATTGTTATTTCTGCTGTCCTACCCACTGTATATATAAAAACAAATGTAGGTATGAGGATTTAGCACCTGTTGTTGAGGCCAGCAACGACCTTTTATATTCAAATACAACTATCTACTATTAATACGAATGAAAATAGATTTCATCATATCATACATACATGTGCGAGTGGATAAGTCGTTTCGACTTTTATTATGGAAATCTCATCTCCGTCACCTATTATGCTGAAGCCATCATGCAGTCAACTGCTTCACCATTGAGATTTTTATTGGTACGAACACGATCGAGGATTTATTTAATACTTCACGAAAGAGGGAAAATGCGATTGTTGAATACGACAATTGTTATATAAAGACAATAACATGAGAAAAACGAAAAACGCCAAATCTCAATAGTGAATGTTTCAGTGTCGCGAATTAAAAATTAATAATCTTATCCATAAGAATGTTTACACGAAGTTTATTATATTCTCTACAATATTGTTTCGGCCGATTCAGCCATTATCAAGAGTACAAATAGGTTACTAAAGTTAAAATGTTGTTGTCTGAAATTTATACTTAAAAATAAAGGACGAGGGGTGTACAAATGATTTTACAATTGATGTAGAATGAGAGGGGAATTGGATGTAGCTAATTCTAATTGATTATTTACTAAACTGTTATGTTTATGAATTGCCTTCATAATTTCTAAGTTTTCTAATAATGATATTTTTTATAATTCGAAACGTTTGAATGCAAAATTTTTGATTTATTAATATCTAAGGTGTGTTTTAGTGTGAAACAGTGATCTAGAAAGCCGGTGTTTTTGTCTTTTTTGTTAAATGAATAGAGATGCTCGGAAATGCGTTTTTTAATATTTCTTCTATTCACAAAAATTGCAAAATATTTGATAAATTCCATTTTTATACATAGGGTCAATTTTTTTTCATTTATTATTTACTAAATATTTACCTAAATTTAACATGTTGGTTTCTGCAATAGTGCAATTGAAATTCTTTTGAAAATATGTTTTGAATTTAAATAAAATTTGTCTATGAATGTAATGCTACCGAATTTAAGACTATTGTTGGCAGAAGATGGACTGTACAATAATTTTGTAATACTTTTTTTAATTTATTTTTTAGCATTTTGTCTATCATATGTAACTTCTAACCATTTCTTAGAACTATGTGTTTAATTCATTATTAAAGTTTTCGGAATCAAGCGGTATACTAACTAACCTATGTAGTAAAAAATTAAATACTTCCAAGTTTGTTTGTTGTGAATAGCACGAATATTATAGAGAATATAATAAATTTCGTGTAAACATTCTTGTGAATTTTTTATAATTTATTACATATGTTTCACAATACTTGCACCACCAAAAGTTTGAATAATCTTATCGTTTATGGAATTGAGACCGCTTATTTAAACTTAATTCAAAAACTGGGTGGAAAAGTCAAAATATAAATCGATTGTCATACAAAGAAACGACAAAAATGTAAAGTAACGAACGACTTTTGTTTCGAAATACATACTTCCGGTGTATCCTAAAGCGACGACTTCCTTTGGTTTCTATAAATAAAACACATTTACCTAATAATCGATAAAATTTCTGTCATATGAATTGCGACACTTTTCTATGTACTGACTTCATTCAACTCGTTATGACAGCTTGTTTATAATTCAAACGATACATAGTAACAACAAGTAACAACATAATTAATCAATAATTTGTATTATAAAAGGCATTGCATATGTCGAAGTTAATCTGAAAATCTGACATTATTAAATACGACTAGGTTTCTTTAAATAAAATGAATTAATAGTTATGTTAACATTTATAGTTAATAACTAAGTGGGGTATATTTCAAGGACACGTGTACTAATCAAAGAAACTACTTTAAAGCATAACCAAACCAGGATTATGATTTCGATTAGGAGGTACGATTGCCCGTACATATTGCAGCGACCAACGTCAACTACAACACCCTGTAGATAATGTCGTTGTGTAAATAAGTACTATGAAATGAAATATAAATTCTATCTTCGTCATTCCTAAATCATATTCTCTTACCATTGGTTCCCTTCTTTTATCTACAACCCTTAGTTCTACCTTCATAATTTTCTTAAATTATTCAAATTCTAAATTCTTTAGTTCTTATCTTACTTCGCTACCTTCCAGTCGATTTTCATTACGTCTCCATTTTTTATACTCTTTATTTCCGTTTGTAAATATACGTTGCTATTTGTTGTTGCCGTTATTTAGTGATTAATTGAGTTTTACGTAAAAACCCTCACAAACTAAAATATCTTCCAGAAAATTTGTTCTAAACAAAAAAATTGATAAAATTTTAGTTTGTTATCCATGCAATGAATGTAGTTACTTAACATACTTCTTAAATATTAAACTAGTGATATCTTTATGACGATTTTAAACTTGTGAAACTGGTTAAATAAAGTGCAACCGAATCAGGGAGGGAGGCAATTACACCCATTATCCCATAACCATATCCGCGTCTGAAAATAATGATGACAATGTTTTAAAAAAAAACATTTAATGCTTTTATATAGCTTTTATTTCATAGTACAGCTAAAAGTTGACTGCCCTAATGTCAAATGCAATATATTGACAAAACCAGCAGAATAGCGCTGTTGTATAAATTGCCTAGCCGTAGTTGCATATTGTGTTAATCTCCCCCAAAGCCGTTAATTTATTATCTAGTTTTCTCTAATAATGGCAACTAAAGCATATACAAATGTGTTGGAAAATAATGATAAAGGCAAACTTTTGAGAGACCTAGCTACAATTGTTGTAAACCATTATTCATATTCAATGGTTACGCAAACAAGCTACAAAGTTGACAAATGAAACTAATATTTACTATTTTCACATGTTATTGTATTTTGGGGTGGAAACAATTCACAACTAAGGGTATATTGAAACTTTGATAAACAGAAATAACAGCAAAATTACTCTTGCTAGGACATTTAACAAATATTGTGGTATTTGCAATTATTATTTTAATTCGATGTATAATAATATAATTGCTGAAAATTACTTAAATTAAAGGTTACATTTTATGTTAAATTGGCATTTTATGTTCAAGAATCAATAAAATAATTTGCTTACAATTACATTAATAAAGTAGGTTAGAATTTGACTGATAATCGGTTTTAAAGTTCTTAAAATTGTAACTCATAAATGTTACTTGTTGTCAAAAAGTTAATTTAAGTTCAATTAATCAAGGTAAACAAATGTACCTAATCCAAAATCATGATCTTGTCACAGAATTATGGTAACAAAGTTTGAACTACTTATTTATTCTTAGATCAAAACACTTTCTTAACTTCTTTATCTTACACTTAGACCTTATCAAATTACTCATGAAAAATTTATAATTTATTTAATTGGTTTTTAAATTGATCACGTTTATTATTACATATTAAGAGTAATTAGACAATATGATCAAAGGGTCACATGCTAAAATTAGAATCGTTTATTCTCAATGTTATTTAAACGGTAATTACATCCATACTTTGCGAACTTCCATACTTATAGCTTAAATTTTACAGCCAAACTTTACTTTGGTAAAATAATAATCTTCGAATTTGGAAAATTGTATGTCTACATTTAATTATACAAATGTGATTAGGTATCCTCCCATATAAAGCAATATTAGTATAATTTAGTATAATAAATAATATGAATTTTATTCAGTAAGATTTTGATCTCGAAAGTGTAAGACCATTTCACAAATTTATGTCGTACATTAAACGAAACTTTCTTTACGAATTCTGCTTTGTATAACTTCCTAAGTTGAACTCGGTCGTCGGTTGGTTAACTCGTCATGCATAATATATTTCTGACTTAAAATAGTTATTCTACACATGTAACAGATATATAATCGGTACAAAAAAGAAGAATGAAGACCGGCTGTTCTGGTTCATTTTGAAATATATGTTTTGATGGTACCTAATTGTGACTGTCCAATAACAACAGCAACAGTTTCGGGTTCTTCTATTTATATCATTTTAGTGATGGTAATAAAGAGAGTCATCTATGTATGTACAAAAAAGAAATATGAGGAAATAAGTTATTTCATTTTTAATGCGAGTTTTTGGATTGCAATGTTGTATATAGCAACAGGAGTTTATGAAGAAATCTTTTATTTACATTTACGAAGATGTGTGCACTGTAAAACATAGATTATAAAACTTTTCTTCTCTTAGATGTTAAATATAAAAATGGAATCAATGAAACAACCACTCCGAGGGCTAATACAGCCCTTCCGGCATTGTACTACACTGCTGATTCCTAAATATTGTTAAACGAAGACAACATATCCAAAAAAGAAAGTATTAAAGTCTCTTTTCGTCTAAATTTTAAGGATCACAGATCCCACATTTCGAACGCATCCTACACAGTAGGCACAGCGTACGGAAAGCCATATCCCACGACCGGTTTGGACCTATCGGGTCTCATCAGGTGGGCGCTGGCAGAAAGGCCTTTACAGGCTATATGATAAATATAAATATAGAATCAACAGATACAAATACTCCGAGGGCTAATACCCCTACCGGCTCCCACCTGATGAGGCCCAATAGGTCGAAACCGGGACGCGTTCCAAATGTGGGATCTTTAAACGAACAAAAATTTTAATGCCTTCTTCTTTGGATTAGTTAGATGTTTAATCAATTTGCATATCAGTATTCATTTCATCAGTTTTACTTTTCTCTTGCATGATGAATCTGTAGTGAATATTAACAATACAATACTGTGATGTTTATCTTATTTTATAATATTGTTTTGAATGCATTTACAGCGGCAAGTTTGGACTCTCCGAATGCATTTTTTTCAAACATTCCTTAGATATTTACAGAATTTCACTGTATAATAGTCGTATTGTATTACATTTGCGATCATGCGTTGTACAAGTGATCGTAACAAGGACCGGACAGAGCCCTTTTTGGTACTCCTACTATCTTCGAAAATCAACGTCTTTCATTGCACCCCTATCTCTCATTAATTACTAATTACCTTATTTACATATTACCTTCAATCAAATTAATCCGGCAAAAATATCTCGTAACTACACCCAAAAACAATCTTCACCCTTTCCGAAATATTGTGAATTCTGTATCAAATCAGTAGACCAGGGGAGTTGCAATTTAACCAGTTCTTTCTTGTTTGTAAAGTTTTTGTTAATATATTTATTAAATCGTAGGGGTTTTGTTTATAAATTTAACTGCTGTAAATAAATATCCAAAAAGTAACGAATGTGGCAATTTATTATCACAATTTTTACGTACAATTCAAATTAATCACTATACCAATTGTAAACTTAATTAATTACGAATAATTATATAAATATCATCTAAATGCCTTTTATTATAAAGAAAAAAATACAATGCTCAACAACGAAGGTGGTAGAGTGTAGATTGCAAATGTAAATTTCTCATTATAAGATCGATGAACTTTATGTGACCGCTTTCAACGTAATTTGAAATGTAATCCTACCGATTAATTAAAATATCGCAGTTTTCTACGAGGGCTTCTTAATGAATGATATTATGAACCTATAGGTATAGCAACAATGTTGGTTTGTGTAGGACAATTGTATGTATTTGTAATTACAACCCGCTCATAATTGAGACTCTTTTACAAAAAATTTCATACACTCAAAATATTTCAAACATATTCCCACTCACTAAAGATAACACAAATAAAAAATTCAAACTTTTTCATATATATGGAAACCATCACTAACAATTAATAAATTTCTCAGAGACAACAATATAAATGTATCATACAAACCGAATAATAACCTTAGCATACATATAAAGAATAATAAAGACAAAGTACAGAAATTATCAAAACCAGGCATATATCAACTCATTGCGGTTCTTGTTCAAAAATTTATATAGGCCAGACGGGAAGAAATTTTAGAATTCGTTTGAACGAACATTTTAGATTATATAGAAACAAAAAACCGATTAATTATGCAAAACATGTGTTAGAAGATAACTATATATTTAATTTAGATGTAAAAATTTTACACATTGAAAATAAAAGTTTAAAACTTGCACTATTAGAATCTAAAGAAATTAACAAATATAAACACACAGACATATTACTTAAATACCAAGTAGATATAAACCTCTCACCACTATTAAATCTTTTCCTTCACTCTAATGAAGATACAACACCCTATTTATAGACATCTACTCTTAGGTAGTTTTAAGTAGATTTTGTCCTTCTGAAGAAGCCACAGTGTTGGGGAAACACGTATCAAGTTTATTTAACAAATTGTGGAAGTTATCAACTGTATGTTTATTTCAATTGTTATTTTGTTTTAAGAGAAACTGTCAGTTTTTGATTTTTTATTATAATACTACCAGAAAGTTGGATATATGCCCACGAATTAAATAAAAATTATATGAAATATTCTATATACCAGAAGTAAATTTTTCTTTAGCACTTATAAACCGATTTGAAGAGACTATCCCATGAATGTTTTCATTCAGTAAATAAAAGACATTACGAATGAACCACGCGAACGTAAAATAAGCAAATATTGGCTTTTGCCTGAATTGAGGAAATGGGTGTGAATTGTTTGAAGTTTATTGCAATCTGAGGAACACTTACACGGGCGGTTTTAGCGGCGTGAGCTAGTTTTATTGTGTTCCAAATTACGCCTTACATCCATCCCCTATGTACAACTATACACATACCTACATATTTAAGTAGACACATAGATACATCGGCTCACACACACACACTTTTAAGCTAATGAAAAGCATTTTTAGAAAGGAGCATAAATCCGTGAAAGTGTGTCTCAACTATCTCCACCGTTAATGCCTAGAATGTTTTTTCATTAGCATAATACTAGGGTAATTTTCTAGGTGCTTTGTTTGATAAAAACCTGCTTTTAACTCAAAAACTTTGCACTCTCCAGTATTACTCGGATCGTTTGGCGTTTACGCCACAACCACTCATGTGCTTTACGTCGCTTCTATATGTATATCTGTATGTATCGGTGGAAGAAGGAAAACTTTTCGCAGATACTGAGATCGAATATACTACGAACACTGTGTCTAAATCGTTTTCAGATGAACATCTCAACAAGATAACATATTCGTATAAGCAAAATAGCGATGAACATTATACAGATGTCATCGAAGTTTAAATGTAAGAGACATATCGTACATAAAAAAACGTTTAGATGATAAAAAAGTAAAGGCTTTCACGGCCGGCGTTGATCGACGTGAGTTCGTTGTCCGAGTTTGATGACCGCGGTCCAGAATTGGTTCTCCTTACCGAGTGGCGTGGTCTAATGCTCTAGATCACTGCTTAGCATTCGGGAGGTCACCGGTTCGAACACGGGTTCGGCTGCTCTAGTCCAAGTTTTCTCTGGTTTCCTTGGATCACTTAGGTAAATGTTGGGGCAGTAAAATTCCACAGATAATTTTTCACTTCTCTTCTGTCTTCATTTCTTCCGTCTCATCCTTCTCTCCCTAACCACACTACCCACTCATTTCTACGATTCCTGAAAGGAGGTTGAAGAGGATCTTACGCCCTACCCTCCGGCTTTGCACTACAGTGTAGGTCGGAGGGACTGCCCGTCCACCAGCGCGAGTAGCTGGTGGGAATGAAACAAAAAAAATCTCCTTGGTTGGAGAATAGTGTCCGACGTTTCGGTAGATGCTTTGGCTGGCATCCTCAAGGAACGTAACAAGGCCGTAGTGTCTGTTTAGTATCCAACTAATCGTTTGAGTAGGTCATAAATTTGTCACCTTATGTTAGTTTTTGAATGAAAATTCTAATGCTGTCGAGATGATCTGTTTTGTGTCTTTAGGAGATAAGTGCGTGAGAAGAAGAAGCGTTAAGAAGAAACAGATAAAATAGAACCACTGAACGAACACTAGTCTCGATAGCAAAATATAATCGTTGTAATAATATTTCATTTTTTTTAATTTTTATAAATACACCTAAGTTTTAATCCTATAAAATCAAATTGGTGATGGTGAATGTGGAGATTTTTAGTTAACATAAATAAATATAATTATACAAAACAAATATCGTTTTCCTCAAATTCATTTAAGGAGGAGAACCAATTTTAGACCATGATCATCAAACCAGGACAACGAATTCACGTCGTTTATGTGATAACCTTGAGTTCATCAAATGAAGTTGAAAAACTTCAAAAATTAAGTAAAAATACACTTGGAAAATTTGTTTCACTATAATTTATTATTATACTCAATACGTATTTCACCTTCTTAAGGCATCTTCAGGAGTATTGACAAATAACCAAACCAACATTGAAAATAACCCCCAACCCCATATATTGTAAAATTGAGAAATTGTACAATATATTGTTAGTTGAAATTAAAACTCCTGAAGATGCCGTAAGAAGGCGAAATACGTATCGAGTATAATAATAAATTATGGTGAAACAAAATTTTTAAGCGTTTTTTTTACTTATTTTTTGAATAAGTAATTGATTTGGCTGTTATTTGATGAAAGTTAACACAATGTTGTGTGTTTGAATTCAATTCTGAAATATTAATTTTTGAAGTTTAAAGATGTTTCACCAAAAGATCAAAACCCAATGGTTAGAAGTTGAAAAAGCTAAGAACAACTCTGAGAGCTCTGTTGATGCTGTTTCATACTTAATTATATATTAAAATTAAACCATATTTGCTAGTGACGACTGAAGAAAGAGATAGCACATTCCACATTAAAGTCAAAAAAATAAATTCGTCCCGTAATAGTTCCATTTCAAATTTTAAAGTCATGATTTTCGGAGTTTTTTCTTTTCTTATGTTATGAGACCTTTCATCAAAATTCTAGGTCGACAGGAAGTATCTTTTTAATAGGTTTCGATGATCAATAAGCCGACAGACGAACAACATAAAGATCCTACGTAATTTTCGCATCCCTAAAGAAAATTGTTTCTAAAGAGCATGTTAAATTTTCATTAATTTACAGTCCTGTTGCTTGTTTCTTACATTTTGCTACAAAAGCTCAACAGAAATACAATGACAATTGATAGTAATGAAAACCTGAAGGTGTAGTGGGTTTCATAAATTTTACTTTAATTTGTGATATTTTTATGGGATATACGATTATTACACACGAATATAGTAATGGTAAATTAAAGAGTTGACAATTAAGTGATAATTACTTTCTACGTAACCATTCCTTATTTTACAATTAGTATTTTCTCTTCTTTGAAAGCTGCAACAATTATTTATAAGGAAGGATTTAGGAGATAAACAAACTTTACCTTTTTGTTATAGGTACTTATTAAAATATCAGTAAAAATATGATTGATTACATTATGTGTACACATATGTCTCGGAAAGAAGCAATATACCACTATTAATTATAGTTTATCAATTAAAAGAAATATAAGCGACAAAGTTACTGTACAGAAGTACGTGAGAACTTTTATCTTGAATGTTGAATTTGTTTATACGAGTTTACCGAAACACTTTAAATTTAAAGTTCTACCAACTGATAAATCGTAAAACAAATTACAGTCTTCTAATGTATTTCCTTAAATATAAATAAAAGCCTCGACACTAATTATTTCTTTTTTGAAGATTTACATTTATGTACCTACATACATATATATCTTTTGGTACTTTACATTTAAGAATATCCTTCTTATATTCCTGTTTTCCTGTAGTTGTTTATTTGTCTTAAATTTACGGTACATTTACGTTAGAAAGAAAATTAAACATTCAGAAGTTTAACAGCTTCCAGATTCAGTAAAAAGGAGCCGAGACGCTAAAAGTATGATTTGTCGTATTAGTCCGTTTAGGGACTTGTGCAATGCACACTAAATCATGCACCTTTTCCCCAGATGTCGCACTAAGTAAATTTAAACAGAAAATGCCAAAAATAAACATATCCACACTTATTTACATGCACTACTACTACTACTACCCCCTAGAAATATAAGCTGTTTTACAGAACAACGATTTAGAATATTCCGTAGTGCAGCACCATTTGTTTAGTCTATTAAATAAAGCAAAATGGAATAAATCTTTACAAAGGGACGAAATTTCTTAACAGGGGAAGGCATCAGAAAATTAAGAATAAAAGTGGACAGTTATTTAAAAACATTGCCAAAAAAAAAACGAAAAAAAAAATTACTGGATAGTAGAAAAACATTTTAACCACAAAAAGATAAACATCACTGCGTAAAGAGTGAAAATAACGAAACTACAAAAGGAGTATTGATGTATGTCATCATTAAAGACTGTACTGTGTCTTACCTAGGTCTAATCGATCGTCATATAATTCACCTACGTTGTTTATGGATATCAGCTGTTGTCGGTTCGATACACTGGCTATTAACGTAATTTGGAAGGGTTGTTTATAATTGTTAAATGAAAGACAACAAGTATGTGGCATCCTAACTTTATTATGAATGAAATGAGAAAATACCAGAGAAATCTCAGAAATATTAAATTTTAAACAAAATAAATACGAATGCCAGACTCAGCCTAGGGCTAGCGCGGGGAAAGAGTATAGCAGAGAACTCACGATCTTAGCCCTACAAATTAGAGATGTGTATCATCCGTAAAGTATGAAATGTATATAAATTAAAAATATTACTCTGTGAAAATCTACCCTGCACGATCCACATCCACAGACACATGTAAGTAATCATTTAAAACTGAAGAATGTTGGTATGAGTTAGTAGACAATGTAAAAAATAAAAAAATAAAGGTACTGAGGTTCCATACAGGAGACAACCCAGCTATAAGTAGATATTTTAGAGCACAATTTGAACCTTACATAAAAATAAAATGCAATAAATAAATACCAAAATAAACACACAAATAAATATATAAATAAATGCAACGAATAAATATCAAAATAAAATGCAATAAATAAATGTCGAAATAAATGCACAAATAAATATAAAAATAAAATACACACAAATTTGTAAATACTCCCAAATCAATACTCTACACGGGAGAAAATGTTAGTAAATTCAACAAAGCTCGAAACATTCTGAACGCACCTGGTAGATCAACAAAGAGGAAAATCATAAAAATTGGAAACAAAGAAAAATCACGAAATAATTGATACACATTACAGTTATGGTCAAATTAACAAAATAAAAGTTTAAATTAAACAAAACATCACAATATATGCAAGATACAAATTATTGCGTAATTATAAAATGGATTGAAAGAACAATGAAAATTGACAACATTTGTGTAAATTTTATAACAGTGAAAAACAACATAATAAATATTAGAACCTTGTTGAAAAATGCATACAAATACAATAGTTTATTACCTGTGAATGCAACTTGAAAAACACACAAAAATTGAAATAAAAAAACAAAGAACCAACAAACGCGACACTTCACTACACTATCACCATCAAGAATCCCCGACCTACTACCAAGAATGGGATGCTGAACAAGGGTAAAATTCCTCCCGACCTATTAAGCAACATCATCATCTAGAATTTTTATCGTTCGTTCGCGTCTAAGATAACTAAACAGTTCCTGATTAATGAGTACTAGGTAATAATTTAGAAAAGTGTGAAATTATTGAAATAGGCGATAGAGAACGACAGACCTTGGTTACTACAAGACAGTTAAAAATTACGTATTGATTATTTACTTTATATCAGTAGCGGCAGTTAAGTGCATTACAAAAGGATCACATTCCATGCTATTTAATTTAGATATTTTCACTACAACATGAATGTCCACTTAACATGCTCAACTACTATTAACTTCGAGGATACTCCAAAGAAATGACCTGATGGTTAACCGATAAAGAAGTGCAGCAGAATAACCGTGGAAATACAAGCGTCATCAGGGAAAAAATGCGCAAAGTCGATTTGTGCCTTTCTATAAACTTAAAAAATATATTTTTTTAGTCTCTATCTGGCTTTAATTTTTATTACAATAATATTTCGATAAGAGGATAAATGCAAATTGAAATTTATATGTTCCTTAGTTCGCTGTGGGGCGATCTTTTTTATGAAGATAAAAAGACTGTTGTGGTCTACGAACATAAACAATTAGGGAATTAATTATTTAAATAATTATGATAAATTTTTAAAATGATTAGAAATAGCTGAACATAATTTGTTTCTATTGCTGACGGATCTATTTTTATTTATTTATTTATTATTTTCATTACATGCCCCTTTACATGGAGTTTTTGCAATTTGCTTCCATCATTCTGGTTACAAATCTTATTTACATTTACCAATTTAAATTCACTAGCAATAATTACCTTACATGCTAACACTTGCATTCCCTTAGATTTATTTCAACCTGGTGGAAATAATCACATAATTCCGGTACCATGTCACCTTTTAAAGCCTTTTTTATTAATTCTTCAAGGTCTACATCATCTCCCTCACTTCTCCACTCATTAATAAAGTCCATAATGTTTTGTTTTTGATCCTTCATTGCATTTTTACAGCACATAAAGTGCCTATGTTTCCGCATCTAGCCCTTGTCCAAATTTCTTTAAACGTGCAGACGAATTTATTTATTATAAGAGCAGAGCCTTTCACGGCCGAAATTCATTGTAGAATTCAAACTCCGGCTAAAGGACCGTGGTCTAAATGAATAGTTACGTCCAGATGTTGCGTCTACAACTACAGCTAACGAATCTGAATTCACTACGAATTTATTATATTAATTAATGTTATTCTGCCAAATTTTCTTCAAATAAAAATCAAAAAAGTTTTGCTTTACTTGTACATAATTAGCCTAAAATTACAAAAGTTCATGTGTGATGATGACGAGGTAGTTTTGGGAACTTCCAAGCAAAATTTACTCTCACAAGGCAATATTCCATAAAGTTTACAGGACGAACTTGAATAGATATTTTATAGGTGGATGGTAGTAGGTAAATTGCTTGGGATCGATCCTCTCGAAATCCGGATATATGCCGCATGTATGACTTGTGAATCATGTGTTCAAGTCTACAACCAAACCATCTGTGATCCATAATCATAATTTCCACGATGGCATTGGAACGTTTCACGGGGCAATGTTTGCAGTTTCCGGCCAGTCCTTCTTAACGAATGATTTATTCCCGATAAATTTCAGTGAATTTTCTTGTTATCGTAGCGTGCGAAGTCGTGAGTTTTACGCGTGGTTTTTCAGATTTATGGCTAGAGGAACTCGAACCCGATTAACGTTCCACATCATCCTGGAAATAACGACTCAATTGCCTTGTAGCGTACCTACACCAATTAATTCCCGCGTATACGGATGTATTGTTGAAGCGGCAAATGGTGCGAACGATTATCCCATTAGCCTTTAATTAACGCGCTTTAAATTTAAAACGTTATACAGGAAGATAACAGAAAATTGTTTGAGTAAACGAAAATCTATAAATATCCACCACGAAATTCTTAAATGATAACGGTTAATTACATTTTTATTTATTGATTGATTAAACATTGTCATTTGGACATAAAAAGAAATTGAAACATTTTTTCTAGTGTGGCATCACTTAATCAATGTTTAGAATTAAGGAAAGAGAAAGCTTAAATTAAATACAATATTGATTAAGGCTTTCGCGGCCAGTTGACGAACTGATGTTTTTCTTCGGGTGTACAGGCCGTCGTCGGTTGGAATTGCTTCCTAACGTTTCGCTAGCACGAGTGGCGAGCTTCTTCAGAGGTCTATCCATTTTCGCTGTTGGTTGTAGTCTACAGGCCTGTACACCCGAAGAAAAACAACATCAGTTAAATACAATACTTTATAAAACGTTGAAATGGCAGTACGTCGCCATCTACCTGCTTTTGCTGCTATTGCCGTTTTTCATAACATTAAACAAAGCCTTATATGCGCGATAGGACACGTAAACCTAATTAATAAGAACAATAATAAGTTCTTGGTCAAATAATTTATCGAAGCTACCAGATGTCGATCGCGATTTCGATCTTATTAGATCTCATCAGCACGCCATAGGCAGATTCGATAAATTACTGACCAAATCGATTGTTTAACGTTATGAAAACCGGCAATAGCAGGCAGATGGCGACGTTTTGCCATTTTAACGTTTTATTTAAATCTGCTTTATACCAAGCTCCAGTGATTTGGTCAGTAATTTATCGAACCTGCCTATGGCGTGCTGATGAGATCTAATAAGATCGAAATCGCGATCCACGTCTGGTAACTTAACTTATTTTTGTTCTTACAATATTTTAATTCTAAAAATTATTTGGGCTTATTTAATTTCAGTACCCTCATTGTTTCATAGAGTTGGTAATAGTAAATAGCTGAATCAGCTGTAACTAATCAATAGTAATAATCGGCCAATTAATTTTTAATATTTACTTATATAAAATACTATCGGGATTTATGGAATATACAAAAAAAATTGATGGCATTAAAAACTGTTTTCGTTTTTATTCTACGGGATAAGCTCATTTTACCACTATTGAAAAAAGTGGCCAAAATGAAACCAGAGCTTTTGAGCATACAGATCGAATTGTTACTTCAAGAAATGCAGTAATAGCTTGTCAATATTCTTTAAGAAATTTTTAACTTAAAACCAAAAACTGGTTTTCAATAAAAAATTGTTGTTTCATTATTCTGGACGATTACGAAATGTAAATGAGGTAACGTCTACATTATTATCTGTATTAAAATCTATTCAGTGATTCTATAGTTTCATGGTAACAGGCGATTTAAATAATAAATTAATTCATTGGCGCGTAAAGTTGAAGATCCCGGGTTCGAATCCCGGCGGGGGCGTAACAACAGCAACAAAAGAAAATTTTCCTCATTGTATAAGGTAATCTGTAGTGGGTATAAATTAATTCAATAATTAATATCGTATTAATGGTTCTTTCGATCATGTAACCAAAAAGTCACAATTACCTTCATCCAAAAAATTTTTAATACAAGTTGCTTTTAGTCCTAATTTTCTTGATAGAGTAACATATACCCAATTTTAACCTATACATGTATGTAAAATTTATCAATGAAAACATTCTTGGACGAAATCGTTACATCATTTTGCCGACCACCTCGCATTCAGCAGTTACAGAAGACCGTAGATTTGAAGTAATTAATTAATTGTAAGTCAGAGGATATCAGATGAACTTTTGGCCAACAAAGGGACACCCTTCTATAAATCATCTCAGCATTAACTTTGTAATCCGGTTCATAAAACCACATGCTCTAACAGTTTTTGTATGTTTCTGAAACAACGTTATATTTTGCTCCTATCTATCTCGTCTACTTTGGTGAAGGAATCATCGTACCTCTATTACACAAGATTAAATATGAACGTATGATGTTAATCATCACAAGTTTTCGTTTCTGTTTACTAAGTTTCAAGTATTCAAGAACAAAAGGTTTATCTGCCCCGTTTAATAATGTACAACAACGAAAACTCGTAAACAGTAGAAGCTATAAAAGGCTGATCAACCTCAAAGGTGCATCATGCATATTTAATGTGTTATTCTTATCGGAAGGAGTTATCACATTTGTTGCTTCTTTTCTTGGACACATAATGAATGTTGTATTTGTGTAGTAAAACTCTAACACTCAATTTATTCTATTACCAAAGTTTTCAATTTCTACTAAGAAAGCGTCCAGTACTTTTCATCTACGAATTTAAAACACAATTAAACAAATTTTGAATACTATATTTGCGGTTGGAAATAGGTAAAACATTCTTAATAATATTGTAGATTTCAATGAAACACTCAATAACGTTTAAATTGTTTTAATGGTTTGTAATTGTCTCTTACAATTGTTTCGGTCCCTCGACCATTCTCAAAGAGTAATTAACAGAAACTACTATTCTATGTAAATGTATATAAGCTTATGTATATGAATTCTTGTTATTTAATTATTTCCATATATATAGGGCTTTTGTGGCCTTCTTTTTGCTCGTTGGCAATGTTTTTATTTAGTTGAATGGCTTTTTCAATTTCTAGTTTTTCGAGGTAATTTAATTTTCTACTTTTTTGTACAGTGTGTAAAATTTTGAAATCTTCTTTTGAAAAATTATGCTTGTTTGTGATGCAATGTTGAGCAAAACCTGTTGTGTTCTTATTAATTTTAAGAGAATATTCGTGTTCATTTAATCTTTTTCGTCATAAAGACCTTGGCAAGGAACAATGGTTATAAAGACAACATAATCGACAACATCATTAAAAAGAGGCAAAGAACTAAAATTATGAATGAAAAATATCATAAGAACATGTATAAATAAAACGAAAGGTGGTCACTTATAAATTATGTTAATGGTTTAAGTCCGAAAATTTGTCACAGAATTAAAAACTAGACATAAACACAATATGTACAAACAAAAAAAATTTAGGAAAATTACTAACAATAAATTAACCGAAAATAATAAACTCAATAGATCTGGAGTATATCAACTAAAATGTTCAGATTGTGATGCCATATACATAGGGCAGACATGCAGAAATTTTGAAAAAAAATAAAAAGAACCCGATTATTCTATTAAAATTAATAAGAACACAACAGGTTTTGCTCAACATTTCATCACAAACAAGCATAACTTTTCAAAAGAAGATTTCAAAATTTTACACACTGTACAAAAAAGTAGAAAATTAAATTACCTCGAAAAACTAGAAATTGAAAAAGCCATTCAACTAAATAAAAACATTGCCAACGAGCAAAAAGAAGGCCACAAAAGCCCTATATATATGGAAATAATTAAATAACAAGAATTCATATACATAAGTTTATATACATTTACATAGAATAGTACCTATAAATTGTGACACAAATAGTTTTAAGTTTAGTTTCTGTTAATTACTCTTTGAGAATGGTCGAGAGACTGAAACAATTGTAAGAGACAATTACAAACCAGTAAAACAATTTAAACGTTATTGAGTGTTTCATTGAAATCTACAATATTATTAAACAAAAAACAAACAAAACACTATCAATCCAATAAAAAGACGTTTATAAATTGAGTCGGTATGCGATATTTGTAAGTATTAGTAGTTAAGATAGTGAAAACTAAAGTAAAATTGGCAGCTGTTGTCAATCGTATTTTCTATAGAAGGGTAGAAATTCCTTAGGGACCCGGAAGAAAATCGAAAAGATGTGGATATCAATGCAACGCCATTAGAGTCGGAGACAAACGCCTTATTCAACCACTTATCAATACTCCAATCCAAAGATCTGTATTTTCGCACGAGAATGATAAAAGCTTTCTGATGCATGCTTTCAGACTGCTGGAAGTAGCTGACATTTACTTATTTAAAAAAGACTAGTTTGCTATACGTATGCGAAAGCATACGACAAAAAAATGGAAATTAAAAGAATATTCCCAAATGGGCATTTCTCAATAAATCCGTACACTAATATCATAACAGGCGGGCTGAAAAGTTCGTAGACCAGCATAGAAAAAAATATATTTTTTTTAGTAGAATTAGACAAGGATTATAGCGGTCATACAATTTTTCGGTACCATTTTTATAATACGATTTGTCTTTAGCCTCACGATAGGCTTCAGTTTCGGCGATTTCGATTACCTCTTCATCGGCGCGAAATTTCTATCCAGCGAGCATCCTCTTGAGGTCTTAGAACAAAAAAAAGTCTGTGGGGCGAAATCTGGAGAATACGGTGGATGCGGAAGCAATTCGAAGTCCAATTCATGGAATTTTGCCATCGATTTCATTGATTTGTCACACGGTGCATTGTTTTGATGAAACTTTTTTTCACTTTCTTTCTTTCAAATGAGGCCGCTTTTCCGCGATTTCGTCTTTTAAATGCTCCAATAACGCTACGTAATAGTCGCTGTTTATGGTTTTCCCCTTTTTATGATAGTCGATAGTCAATGAATATTATACCATGAGCATCTCAGAATACTGATGTCTGATGCCATAACCTTGCCAGCCGACTTTTGCGTCTTTCGACCTTTGGAGTCGGTTCATCACGTGCAGTTTACTCGGCTGACCGTCGATCTGTCGATTGGACTCCGGTGTGAAATGATGGAGCCATGTTTCATCCATCGTCACATATCGACGCAAACGCAAAAAAAAATCGAATTTATTACGATTGAACAGCTCCCACCTCCAAACACTGTTTAGAATCATCGATTCGATCCATATTTGTTTTTGATCGATTGTGAGCTCGCGGCTCTCGCGGTACCCACTTTGTACAGAGCTTTCTCATATCCAAATATTCATTCACGATATAACGATGACCAACATGTTCCTTTGATATCTTTAGGTATCAGCTATCTCAATCAACTTCACTTTATGGTTATCAAAAATTATTTTGTGGACTTTTTTGATGTTTTCGTCGGTAACAACCTCTTTGGGGTATCCACTGCGAGCATCGTCCTCGGTGCTCATTCGCCTCGTTTAAATTTAGCAAACCACTTTTCTACAGTTGATTTTCCTGGTGCAAAGTCCGAATAATGTTTACTAGTTTATCAAGCCAAGCCTTGGTTTCAACAGTATTTTTTTTTGCCAAAAAGCAATGCTTTATTAACACACCAAATTCCCTTTTATCCATTTTTTCAAAGTAACAAAAGTTCTTTCACTAAAAATGGTATAATTCAGATACTGATAGTGCAAGAGCTGCCAAATTTATACACGCGTCTTTTGAAGATTAGGGCTAACTAAAAATCATATGGATTTGATACTAGTAGCGTGGGTCAGCCTACGAACTTTTCAGCCAGCCTGTTATAATACACAACCTAACCCAAACTTGTCCTTGTGTAATTTTATTATTTGAATATTCTAATCGAATCAACATCATATTCCAAAATATATTAACAAGAGGGTTGTTAGATAAATCTGTGACATCATTAGAGGTGAAGGTCCGAGTAAAATTTTTATTTTGTTTTGAATATCTGTCGTTATCTGTAGGTAACCTAAAAAAGGTTTTCACACAATCTGTCAGTCAAATGGTGAATATTTTATCGCGTTTCGAAACAAACTAGTCATTCGTATGGAAGTGAATTCACTTCGTGTGCTGATAAAACATTATTTTTTGAGTTACCAAATCTAATAAAAGCTACGAAAGTATTGTGGTAAATAACGATAATAAACAAAAAATTTAAGTTACAAAACACTATTGACCGCAATTCTTCTTAAGAAGCCACCGTGTTGCAAAATAAATTTTAGGTTAATTATCATCATTAATAGGGAATTAACAATAATTAAATACTTCCTCGATACAACTTTTAATTTGAAAGTAGTTTACCGAATTTCAATGTGATCGTACGAGAATAAATGTTGCTTATAATAATAAACAAATGAAATTGCAAATGATTATCTCAAATAGTTTATATTAGAAACTCTACATATGTTTCGAAATTAATAAAATTTATAAATACAAAAATTTGTGTGATAAAATTTACAATGAATTGAAAAAATTAGATATAAAAACAATTTCAGTTAACAAAATCAATACAGGTAAAATGTTAATTAATCATAAACAAAAAAATAGTCATTTAAAAAAGAGTGGTGTGTATAAACTGTCATTTAAAAATTGTGATGCTTTTTACTTAGGGCAAACAGGAAGAAATTTGGAATGCAGAATGAAAGAACATGTAAATTATAAATAATAAAAAACTTAAAACAGGAATGAATAACCATTGTATAGAAAACAACCACTTTTTAGACGAACAGGATATACAATTATTACATGCAGAAAACAAATGAAAAAGATTAAACTTACTTGAACAATTTGAAATTAAAAAATCCATAAAACTTAAACAAAATATTACAAATGGAATTTAAGAAATATCCTGTTATCGATTATTACTTGGGGTTTCCAACAAACAATGGTTGAATACCCCTGTTCCAGGTATAAATATTTTCTACTGTAACATTAATATTTAGTATTCCATTTGTATACTTGAGAACAAAGCTTAATAAGCCGAAACATATGTAGAGTTTCTTATATACTGTTTGAGACTTTTATTTGCAATTTCATTTGTTTGTTATTATTTTATAAAATGTTTCATAAAAAACCGAGCATTGATTCTATTAATCTTATAAATGTTGTTTAGCGCTCTGTATGCCTAGTTAGGGCCACTTATTAACAAATTCCACGATATAGGTTGAAAGACCACCAAGTGAAGATATGTGAAACAACTAAATTGTGTAACATCTCCCAAGAACACTCACTTAGTATCTTACGCGAGCATTAAGGGACGAAAAAATTTATATACAAAATGGGTGCCGCGTTTACTTACGGTTCATAAAAAATGAAATCGTGTGAAAATTTCTCAGATGTGCTAATAATGTTTGTAGGCGTAATACTCCCAAGGGCTTCTGCTGATATGTAACTGTGGACTCAATATGGATAAATTAATATATGTACACATGAGGAAAAGAAACTATCAGAACATTGGGCAGGCCTCTCAAGAAGGCGAAATAGTCCAATCAATAGGTAACGGCCCAATGTTAAATTTCCCACAATTTTTAATAACAAATAAAAAATATGGTCCTATAGGAAAAAATATTCTAAGAAACTTGCACTTTTTGTTAGCCTGCTCACGAATTCTGAACATAACCAAAAAAATTCGTACGGTCGAAAAAAAAACGGAAATAAAAAACTAAGGCATGTAGAGGAAAAAGTTAAACGAAAAAGTTGTAGGTATTAAAAAAACCTATCGATTCGTATTTTTTTATATATCCATTGCTATATTCGTTTTCAAGATATATCGAAAAAACCGTTAAAAATCGATTAAATTAAAAAAAAAATCGGTTACGTTTTTTCAAAATAACTCAGTTTTTACTCCTCAGTCATAGCTGTTATAGAAATCGATTGCTGGCACTTTTAAGCGTATTTCAAAAAAACTATTGCTCTACGGTCTTCCGGAGCCGAGATTTTGTTTTCAAAAAATTTCAGAGGGCGCTATTTACGTGCTACAGCGTCCATTTTTACGGAGAATGAAGTTGAATACTTATATTTTTAGAAGCGACAGTCGTTGCCGAGACTTCGAGGTATAATCTTCGCACACGTAGTGAACACAGCACCCACTGAAGATGTCAGCCGGAGTTGCCGACGAAACGTCTGGACGAAACCGTTCACATCGACCACGGCCTACAAGCCCGAATCATCATTCTACTTTTTTGGTTATGTTCAGAATTCGTGAGCAGACTAACAAAAAGTGGAAGTTTATTGGAACATTTTTTTCTATACGACCATATTTTTTATTTGCTATTAAAAATTATGGGAAATTTAACATTGGGCCGTTACCTATTGATTGGACTAAAAGCAGTTTCGGCCACTGTTTTCTGGGACTCAAAAGGATAACTGACTATTTACAATCACAGGAGATCTAAATGCCCTTTATTGGACAAATTTCATGGTGAATTCATGAAAATGCGATCTCATCTGGTAAAGGAAAAAGTTCTTTATCGCCGTAAAATGCTTCGTCGCTCATCCTAATGTCCTGATGTAGCACCTTTCAACTTTCATTTATTTCCGTATACGAAAAAATAGCTTCAATGAGAAGACCATAGCTACAACTGTTGTCTATTTCGCAGAGTTCGAAAAAACATATTTTCAGGAAACTAAAGAAGTTGGAATATTGTTAGATTAAGTGTATCAAGCTAAAAGGAAAATACGTCGGAAAATAAAATAAAAGCGTGTAGTAAAAATAATGTTTTTCATTCAAAACTATGTCTTCTCAAACAACCCTACTAACTTAAACTGACCTGACTTAATCCCAAACAAGGTATCACCACCTATTTTACGAGGGATCAGATTAGTGTTAGAAGGTTATTTGCTACAGTACCTAAAAGTTATTTTTTTATAACAATATTCCAAATCTTTTGATGATATTATATATATATTAGGTATTTTATAATCACCAGCCTCCATTATATCAGCAGGGGTGTATTATAATATACATGACAGGCATATATTTTATGATAAGACAGGTATCTGATATTTAGTAGAGCAAATTTATTTTCATTTGCGCCGTTCGTTGTCTGATCTTTGTAGGTGGTATTCCGCAATGGATAAATATTGTAAAAGATAAAATCTGCCATTCAAACGTTTTCCAGGGTGTGTGGCCTTAACCCCAATATCCAAAATAATAATGTAACGAACTTCATATATATATAACAAAGATTTATTTACAACTATTTATTTAATCACCTAAACACTACTAACAAACTTAAACTAGTTATCTATCTGACAAATAATAATGCATTTAATTATTACTTTGTGTCTCGCCGTTGAATATTTATATTATGCGTCCGGAAATCAATTGTCCCGCTGACCCGGAGACAAGGGTATATATTTACCAAAAGAAACTTCTAGAAAACAAGCGAAAATATTTCGACCGATTTACAAAGAAAAGTACTTGTTATTTCAACAGAATATTCTCGATCGTGTATTGTCCGGCATTGATCGGTCTCGTCATAAAACGTGCCGCCCTCAGGGTGAGTTTAATGAAATTAATTATCTTTAAAGTAATATTTTTTTAGTTAAAAAAATGCCCTTTTGGTGTGAACCATTTATTAATTAAAGTTGTTATGATCTTTAAATATGAATAAATGTTCCTTCCATTCATCCTTATCATTTATGTTGCAATTGTAATTAAACTGTTCTTATAGTTAGTTGTTTTATTTTAAAAAATCATAGTGGAATCAAAAAAATAATGAAATTATTATTATAGTCTAAATGATCATTTATTAGCGTTTATTTTAGATATATAATCAATTTTCCTAATTGAACAATTATTTAACAGGACTTGATAACAAGAAATAACTTTCACTGTATCCGATACCAAAAATAATCAGCAACTTAGCCCCATTTCATATGAATTTCATTGAAAAATTACTTTTGAAATAATTATACCTTTAGTATGCCATCTTTATCAGTACAACCCTTCTTTCTTACGTCATATACCCACAATGCCGTTTTTTTTAAATATGAATCAGAATCGTCGTTAAAATGGCATATTCAAATTGTTTAATTACTTATTTCTTAGAATTAATCTGGCGTCAGGATTTAGAGATATCCTAACCTCAAAACTTTTTGGAGCACATTACTTTGTGAAGTAAAAGGATAAAACGACTAAACAAATAGTAATTTCCGAGGCATTTTATGTCGTTGAATTAAAATGTGACTTTGCTCAGCACATTAAGTTTTTGAAATATTTTAACATCAAAATCCAAATGATGCTACTTTAACTTGTTTAGGTACTTCGAATCTTCAATTATCTTTAATGTACCACTAAACTCGAGTTCGCCTTCAAAAAATGCATTTTATCATTTTCGGTGAACTCGATTGTGGTCAGATAACCTAACCTCAAAACCAAGAAATTTTTTGACTTTTGGAGTGCTGAGGACATTCTGAGGCTAGATTTGGACTGTACAAGTCAAAAATGATATCTCCAGTGTTAGTTTCCTGATCCAAGTTGAGCATCGTTATTATTTTTACTTCGGATAATAAAAAAAAAAACAGAACCTTACCGTTTTTAAATTTCTTTTCCACTGTCTTATTCTCTTTAACGGCTTTCTTATCAAGTGGTAGTTTGCTACTAAGAATTTGATTGTTTTGCTCTGACAATATCAACTGCACTGTGGCCGTTTTACTGTCACTTTTTCTTTTATTTTTATTCTTCATTTTAATAAATAATATTGCACTTAATTAAACAATTAAATCTTCAGCAAAACATATACCAGATCGTTCTGGCTAGATAATTCACATACAAACTGTACGTTTTTATTAAATTATATTCGCTTAAATGTAACTCTAAATCCAAATAATTATAAAATTCAAAAAATTTCTTACCCCAATTTACCACAACACTTTGATAGCTTCAATAGTATTCGCAGTTGTTTTTTTGTGAAACATTTTATAAATAAAGAAAGGAAAAAAATAATACTGCTTTTTTGTTTTGTGTCCGCATTTTAAAATGTTGTGGTAAATTGGTGTAAGACATTTTTTTAAATTTTATTATTTCCATACCACAGTCTCATTTTCGTTGTCGAGTTGAAAACAAAAGTTCTCTAATTCTAAACTACAGCGATTTTCACACTGTTTTTTTTTTTATAGTTTCAACATTCTGAAGAAGACAACTTTTACTTTTGTCACCGGTACCTTACAATTTGTTTTGTACAACTTTTTCAGCGTGGTACAGCATTTTTTTTATAACCAGATTTTTTTCGCACGGTTCTCTAATCATACAATAATTAGAGTGACATGAGGAAGTTTTTCTCACGGAAAAGGAAGTGGTTTTACGTTTTAAGAAATTATAACTATGTAGTAAACGACACTTGATGTTGTGGGTAGTTATATTGCAAGAATAACACGGTAGATGACTTGTTACATGGTTCGTGATAACCTCAACTTTAGTCGACCTAACTTCGAAGATACAACAAAGTTAAATAAAAGACAAAGCTCGGTATCTACACGGGATCAATTTCCTGAAAGTACCTAACTTAGTTACTACATTATTGGAAAACGATTTATTTGTATTGAATATTTAAAAAGATACACTTTAAAAACCAATTTTTTAACTTTATTTAATGTTGAGTTGTTAAAACCTATTTTTTTTATACTTGTTAAATCACCGATTTAGGTTTCATTAGTGAGTGATGGTAACAATTCAATTATTTAATGTATTATAAATGGTTGACGTTTGAAACATTGATAATTATCGCGAATAATTATCTTATGCAAGTTTATATAATAGTAAAATTACTACAAATTGAAACCTTCGTTTATTAGTTATAGATGCATTTATAAATCGAAAAAAGTTATAAAAACCACACATGCAACCCAAAACCTAATTACTACAATTTTCATATTTTATCCTGTTTTAATCTATATTTAATTATACAAATAATATTAGACAGCCAGACTATTTTTACAATGTACGTATATGTAATAAAATAAAGACCATTCATTATACATACAAAAATAATGTGTGATTGAAGAAAAGTCTTTTTAAGTTTCAAAATTTTTGTTTTTATTGTACAGCAGATGGATGAAATACAATAAATAAGATTACATTTTGCAAGCCTTAAAGGCTAGTTAGAGGAGAAACTAAGATATAAATTGAGCAGTTATTTCGGTGTGATTATTTCTTATCTATTATAATTATCAATCTCTAAACTTTCTAGAGGATTTAACTTTTATTTGCTAAATGTAAAATTTTAAAGTTGTCGTCAAAATTATGGTTAAAATTTATTAAGGGGGGAGATACAATTAGAGGGCTAAAAAATCGTTTTTTTCCTTCGCTTAAAAAGTTAGTAAATTTCCCATATAATACACTAGCAAAAGACTTATTTCGAAATTCGAAATCCTTCTGTTGTTTTTCGTCGTTTTTCGAAGTTGTGTTTTAGAGCGCCTAAATACGTATGTGTTTTTCGAAGAGACTTAAGATCTTTTGTATGGTCCTGGAATCGCCGATTAAGGCGTAAGTATCATTTTTTGGTAGTCAAAACTTTAAACGCGTTTTTCTCGAAACATGATTTTTGAGGTTTGCGGGAAAAATAAAAACTAATCGGTCGATAGCACTGAAACTTATAGGATTTATTCATTATTGAAGAAATTGTCGAAAATTTTGGATTTTTTTTAAATTTGTGCCAATCATCGATTTTGTTTTTCCTGACTTTTTCTGCTATGCCGACATTTTATGATATTAAATAACATAATTTTTCTTACTGGACTGTTTCAGATCAAAATTGCGGCCTCCAAAATTCCCGCAAATCAATGTCTCAACTTACAACGTGCTCTCGTTGAGCCTCAAACTACAATATTTCTTTTTGTTCTTTGAAATTGTACTAAACATTCTGCAAAATTTCGTTTCGATTGAATAAATACTTCATTAAAAAATGCTTGATATCGCCCGTCTAATTGTATCTGCCCCCTAAATGTTCAGCATATGGTGAATTATATATTTTAAATTCAAAATATTTGTAATGTTCTTTAATGTGTTCCTGAAGCGATTAACCATTCTGCCGTGTGTATACAGAATTACAGTTGCCACTTTTTAATTTATAATCTCATAGGGCAGACTGGCGGTCGATTCTAAATAATCAAACAGAAATAAATAACATACCGCTGCTCAATTTACATTTCAGCTACCCCACATAACTTTAGTATAATTCTGTAATTAGTATTAATGGCTTGCAAAATGTAATTTTATTTATTGTATTTCATTCACCTGATGAAACCACAGTGTGACGAAACGGTGGTTGTGGACAATAAATACAAAAATTTTAAACTTATAGTGTGTTTACATGGGTCAATTTTTAGGAAACCAAATTTATAAAAAATAAAAGATAACAGTTGATAAATTTTTGCATTCATATAAAAGTTATTATTTAACAAGGACTCGCCCAAGAAAAAGCCCAGCATTAGTGTTAAATGGTCAGCTACTCTTTAAATACCATACGGACAAAGTCGTGGTTGTTGACTATATATATAGTACTGTTGACTATATATATAGTACTGTGAACACTTTATTGCATTTGTTGATTTTTAAACTACATACAATGCAGGCAGGATAACTAACTTTGCAGCTGTTACAATTTTATTACTCGCCAGTTTATGATTAATTCATTTGTTCTATTTACATAAAGTAATTTCCTATCGAAGAACATGCAGTTTCGACGAAAACAATATTTTTATCACGTGGACGAACTTGAGAAAGTCAAATAAGAGATAACTAATCATAACTTTTCCGAAACGAAAATTGACTTCAAGTTTAAGTATTTTACAAAGTGACGAAAAGGGTCTTCACGTAATGGTATTATGTGAGTAATAAAAGTTTGAAAATTGCAGAGTTTCTACAATGTATAGCGGAGTTGGACAGGTCATTTTCCTCTCTTGAGCTATAACGTTCAATTGATTTCAACGCTTCTACGGAAAACCAGGCGACAATAAAAAATTGCCCTATTGAGAAAAAGATACATTGGCAAATGTACCATTAAATAAAATTTTTCTGCTTTAACATTCAAACATAAAAAACAAAATCAACAAATTTACACACATAACAAAATATTACAGGGAATACAAAAACACCTTTATATTTAACACTTTTTCATTTAAAAACAAAACGCAAACAAGATAAGATATTCACTGTAATCCTTTTGTTTGGCAAGGATCTGTTTCAAATTAAAGTCCAATCAAAACAATCAGGTACTCAAATCGACAAATGTTCGATGTACCCACCTACCTCATCCAGATAGGAAGGATTTAAAACTGTTTACTAAGTTTCATCTGCTTGTTCAAGGAAATTGTCGCCGTACATCATTGAAGAGAGATAATGAAACTTTATCAATAAAGATATACCCATTTACTTTTAAGAATAATAGAATTGTTATTTTAAGTATTAGTTTTTTTATGTTTAAGGTTTTTTTTTCTTCGGTAAAATTGTCATTAAATAAACGATATTTGTAGGATGTGTATTCAATAAATATATTTTATAGCTCCTCGTTTCAACTGATGGTTTTGAAGGTTGAAGAAACTGTATAGCATATCCCTTATGTTAACATCCTTTCTATAGAAGAATAAAACAAACACAGAATCGTAAAAGTGCATTAGCTTCTGATCTATAAATGTCTTTTTTTGGGAACCTTTACGACAGGGGTGGGCACAGTGGACTGGTGGCGGCATTACTATTAAAAGCTGCAGGACGATATTGCGTAACGATTTACATTTAACCGATGCCATTTCCGTAAACATTTCGTCTGTGAGTTCAATGACGAAATTTTACATTATGTCGTTTAATTACAATACGTACATGTAAACCTATTAATGTACCTATTCACGATTTCATCCGGCCTATTATTAGCCTTTTCGATGTTTGTAAACCCGAAATCTGCGATTGATGATACTAATGGGCGGAGAGTATCAGGTTAATTTGAACAATACATACGTAACAAAACAGTAATTGCCAAATACATAGACATAACTAATTAATTTGCCTATTCCTTTAAGATTAATATACACACACGTGATAATAGTCACAAATAAAGCTGTTCGGTTCTCTCAAAGACTTATTTAGGTCAAATTGTAAATTGTTCGATATATTTTTAAATTTACGAGATACAGTTATTCATGTGCACGTTCCGATCGCTTGGATCAGTTTACAACCCTGCCATTGCTGCCCTCATCTGGTCTTCCAGGAAGGCATCTTTCTATACAGATGTTGATACGATGACCGGCGTACTTGTCATCTCTATTTAAGTAGCTTTCCAACGCATTTTATATGGCGTTCTCTTCGACAGAACCCTAACCCGTAACAAGGCTATGGGCGCATACATCGCGCTCAGGCCTTTCTTCCGGAATAACTCCATCTCCCATCAAACCAAAATCCGTGCGTTTAACGCAATCATCAGGAGCATTTGCTCCTACGCCATTCCCGTCTGGGGCTGCGCCCCTCCCCATCGCCTACAACTTCTTCAAGGCACCTACATGCGGATTCTCCGTTCCGTATTAAACTACCCCTGGTTCGCATGGTCTGTACATACTAATTCCAAAAAGTAATGGCTGAAATTAACAACCCACACATGTAGAAAATAAGATATAATTAAATAATTAAACACTTGGAGTTGTTTCACAATTTTTTATTAGTACACTCTATGTACATTTCGCCTTATTAGGGTATCATCAGGAGTATAAACAGTACACTAAAGCTAAATTATAATGTTACGACAGTATATATCTAATTTTTCAGTCATGAACTAGTTCAGGATTTACGAGGTGGTTGTTTCCAAAATCAAGCTCCATTGGTTAAAATTTTATTGTTCAAAACCAAAACAATGACAACCTCCTCTTAAATCCTGAACTAGTTCATGACTGAAAAATTAGATATATACTATCGTAACATTTTAATTTAGCTTTTGTGTACTGTTTATACTCCTGGTGATGCCCCAAGGCGAAATGTACATATAGTACAATTTATCAAAAAGTATTTTATGGTTTAAAGTAACAATAGCCTTAGCAAGGTCTAGAAAAGTAGTAATTGTTGGTTTATTTTGATCTGTATTTTTTATGATTGTGCCAGTCAATAACTGTAACGCATTACTTGTACTCCTATTTTTTATGAAACCGAATAATCATAAATTTTTGCAATATTTGATATAACGGATATTGTTCTATAGTTTGTTCCACAGTGTTTATTACTTTCTTTAAATATTGACACTATTTCAGCACTTTTTAGCGATTTTGCCAAATTGCTTTTTCAATAGATACGATTTTTTTCTGTTCAACTAGGTAAAGTATTTTAAGTATTTTATATTAGCTGGTTTAATAATTTAATTTGCCAAATTTTTACCGATATCACAAAAGAAAGAATTTAAATGATCAGCTATTTCTGTTTAAGTTTCAAATGTATTAATAAAACTGTTTAATTATTTAATTATAAATAATTTTTCACCAAGAGCTAACGGTGTCTTCTTTCTTAAATAAGATATATGTTATAAATAGGTACCGAGCGGCGTGGTCTAGTGCTCTAGATCATTACTTATCATTCGGGAGGTCACCGGTTCGAACCCGGGTCCGGCTGCTCTGGCCCAAGTTTTCTGTGGTTTCCTTGGATCATTTAGGCAAATGCTGGAGCTGTAATGCTCCACAGATAATCTTTCACTTCTCTTCTGTCTTCATTTCGTCCGTCTCATTTTTCTCTCCCTAACCACACTACCCACCCATTCCCACCATTCCTGCAAGGAGGCTGGAGAAGGCCTTACGCCCTACCCTCCGGCTTTGCACTACAGTGGAGGCTGAAGGGATTGCCCGTCCACCAGCACGAGTAACTTGTGGGAATGAAACACAAAAAAGTTTCTTATGTTTTTTAAGTAATATTAAAGGTAATCATCATCATCATAGAGTCAACAATCCAAAGACAGGTTGGACACGCACCTCCATCACCCTTTCCTAAACTGAGCTAATCTAGGCCATTCTCTGTACTTTTTCTGAATCTAATATGTCTCTAGCTAACACCCTTAACGTCTCAAAAGGTATTCTAGCAACCTATAACTCGCGCGCGTTAAGGAGACGGACGAACAAGAAGGTCTGCGTCACTTTATGAGGTGGGCAGGGCTGTAAGCAATTAAGTTGTACTTTAGATAAATAAATCCTGTCGATGCAATAAATATGGATTGATGCTCGTCAGAGGTACAATGCAAATTTATTAAATTTGTTATAATATAGATGGAATTAAAATTTTATTATTTAAATAAATAAATAATAAACAACAAAACATAAAATCATTTCGTACGACGTGGAAACTCCAAACAAAAAAAACTAATAATATGCAATTAGCAAACCTTTATATATAAAAGGAACACACAAATACTAATCGAATGAAAAATATATACAAACATAATAAATAAAAGAAAGCAGTGAAATATTTTATACAAAAAATAACAAGGCACAGGATAGGAAATTTTAAGTATACGTACCAATAAATTTAGAAGAATATTTATATAAATGAATATTTACAAAAACAAAAATAAATTTAAAGAAAACAAAACACAAATTAGTCACTGTCGGAGTCGTAAGAACTTCCACTTAAGCTATCTTCGCCACCAATGTTTATTATAAGCTCTTCTATTTTTGCGTCTAAAAAGATCTCGTTTTGTAGATTTTGACTTTCTATTTCAATAACATGGTTACAACGTTTATTCCAATTTTCTGGAGTTATTGCAGCGAATTCTGTTTCTGTTAATTTCTTAATGTCATTTAATTTGAAGATTGTATTCGTTGCCCTCACATTATTCTTTATTGTAGCCCATATTAACTCAATGGGATTGAGGTCAGGATGGTACGGTGGTAATTTTAGAATGGTGTGTCCATGTCTTTTTAATAATTCATCAAATTTATATCTGATGTGCTCTGTTTTGTTGTCTTTTCTGAGTTGATAGAGTTCTGGCTTTAATATACTATGGTGAAACTGAATGTTATGTTTAGTAAGCCACACTTGAGCATTATGATAGGGTGCGTTTTCTACCACTACCACTGATTTTTTTGGTAAATTGGGAAGCAATTTTTCCTTTACCCGTTTTTCATAATTGTTTCCATTCCTATCATCATGGTAATCTCCACTTCTGGTTCCCGATTTAAAAATCAAAAGGCCATTGGGAATAAAACCATCTGCTCCACCAGCGCGAACAATTACCAATTTCGGTCTTTTAGAAATTTTGGAAAACAAGCCATGATTACTATTATCACTCTACGATTTCGATTTCGTATGGCCGCTATGAATGAATAAAGGAGATTTGTTTTTTTAACTAAATAAATAACCCAAAAGCGGCGATGCAAATCAGCATTTTTTGAATAATTTCACATTTATATTAATGTGCTTTAAGTGGGGCTGAGAATTACCCTAAGTTGTTTAGTAAAGTCCACTGCGCACTCGGCGCCATTTAAATTTATTCGCCTCCGTAGCGTGCGCTTGTTATATCTCTATTGACTTCCAAAGCACCCTTTGCTCTCATACTCTTTCTAATATCCTCCCGTGGTATTTTCAACAACCGACTATCTTTTGTTTTATGTCTATACTTCTTTTTCCGTCCTGATTTATCTTACTTCCTAGACATCGAAAATCAGAGACTTCCACTAGTTTTTCGTCTCCAATTCATATTTTACTTCTAACGCTACTTTCACCTCCCTTAAAAATTAATAGTTTTATTTTATTTTTATTTATTTTCATTCTTTGGTCTACTGTCGCTACCGCTTCCATTTTACTTAAAGCTGTCTCTAACTCATCCCTACTACATGTTAATACAGCTATATCATCCGCAAGTATAAGCATGCTAATCTTTTACCTCTCTGTATCTACACCTAATATTTTCCTGTCTTTAATAATATTAATCACATCTTCGATGTATATATTAAAAGTAGCGGTGACAGTGTGCATGCCTGTCTAACTCCCCCAAATTCTATAATTACCTGTTGTTCTTTATACAAACTTTACGTCACTCTTCCATACTTGTATCTCATTGCTATATTTTTATATACAATTAGCATCGTATGTCATTTACCATTGTCAAAAGCTTTTTCTAGATCCATGTGCACGCCCCTTCCGTTTTCTATCGTTTTATTTATTAATACTTGTGTGGTGTTGCGGGTGATTATTTAATACTATATTTATTTAAATAAAACTTGATGATGGTATTGATGGTGTTTAATTTACAGACGGTTAGTAGTGAAAATTATGAAGGAATAGAAATGAATTTAATATTGAGTGGTAAAAAATGAGCAAATGGTTGTGACGAGTATTATCTGTAGCGGTCGGTGAAGAAGTGTTGATTTGAAAATATAGGAAGTTAGTCTTCAACGGTAAATGTTATTTATTGGAAGCATGCCGAGGGTAGCGAAACAAGAAGCGGTAGTTTTATTAGGGATCGGCAACGGTACTTTTTATGATTGACCGTTGCAAGCGATCGGTGACAAGGGACAGGAATTTTGGATTGTGTATGAAAGATAGACAAGAAAAGAAAGCTGTTTCTCAGAATTAAAAAAGGCAAGACAGTAGAAAACATGTTTGAGAAAAGGCATGCTCAAGGGTGTTAGTAATTTTATACAAAATATTTACACAGAATTTACACAAGATAATTTATACAAAAGTAAAGAATTTTTATATACAAAAATGAATATTTTTACAATAGTGGGACATAAGTCCCCACAGTACCCCCCTGCTAGTGGTTTTGTTATGCAAAACCTGCTTGCAACCTGTCGGGGAAGTGAACCCTTCTTCCTGACCTAGTTTTAACAACCAGTTGTTGAGGTTGGTCAGTTGTTCTGTTGTTGTTGATTGTCGCCTCGGGGTTGATCTGATAGGGCTCTTCAGGTACCGATGGGGTGCTTTCTACGAGATCAGTCATCACGTACGCGGGTTTTAATCGGTCTATAGAAACTGTCACTTCGCGTCCGTTAATGTTTAATGTGAACGTTTTGTCCGACCTACGCACTACACTATAGGGTCCGTCGTAGGGTTGTTGCAAGATGTTCTTGGGGCTGTCGTGACGAACAAATACTTGACTTGTTGTAGCCAAGTCCTTGAAAACAAAAATCTTCTTTTGACCCTGACGAAGGGTCTGCGTCGGTGCCAAATTTCTTTGGTGGTTTCGCAATTCTTTTGCAAATGCTGGAAGACTTTCGTTATTGGGATCTGCAATTGTGGGGTCGAGGAACTCTCCTGGCAGGCGAAGTGGTTGACCATACAACATTTCCGCGGATGTGGCTTCAAGGTCATTTTTCCAGGCTGAGCGAATACCCAACAGGACTGTTGGTAGTATTTCTGTCCACCGAATGTGTTGATGGCACATAATTGACGCTTTCAGCTGGCGATGGAACCTTTCAACCATACCATTCGAAGATGGATGGTATGCTGTAGTTCGCAGATGAGTCGTACCTAGCAAACGATTTAAGTGTTTGAAAAGGTTCGACTCAAACTGTCTACCTTGGTCGGTGGTTATTCGTTTGGGAACGCCGAATCGGGAAATCCAGGTGCTGTAGAATGTTCGCGCCACCGTGGGCGCTTCCTGGTTTTCCATGGGTGTGACTTCTGGCCAGCGGGAAAAGCGGTCTACCATGGTAAGGCAGTAACGCATTCCTTCAGACGACGGCATGATGATAATATCCATATGGACATGTTCGAATCGTGATGAAGGAAGCTTGAAGTTGCCTACGGGAGCTGACACATGGCGGGAAATCTTAGAACGTTGGCATTCTAAGCAGTTGCGGGACCATTTCCTGCAGTCGCTCTTAATGGAGGGCCAGACAAATCGTTGTGTCACGAGCTTGACTGTAGCGTTGCTACCAGGATGTGACAAACGATGAACTACATCGAACGCTCGCTTACGAAGGTTCTTCGTAATAAATGGGCGGGCATTTGCGGTGGAAAAGTCGCAGAAGATAGCCATTGGGATGTTTGGCAGTTTAACCAGCTTCAATTGCAACCCTGAAGACTTGTTCAGGTATTGCTGAAGTTCATCATCCTGTTGCTGGGCTGTGGCTAGCGCGTTGTAATCAAGAAGAGGTGCTGTAGTCTCTTCGATACGCGATAAGGCATCTGCTACGACATTGTCTTCACCAGAAATATGCTTGATGTCGGTTGAAAATTGACTAATGAAGTCCAAGTAGCGAAATTGACGTGGAGAGCATTGCTGACTTTTCTTCAAGAAGGCGTAGGTGATGGGTTTATGATCAGTAAATATTGTAAACGATCGACCTTCAACCATATGCCTGAAGTGTTTTACTGCTTGGTAAATAGCCAGCAGTTCTCGGTCGTATGCTGCGTACTTGGCTTCGGTTGGACTTAACTTCTTCGAAAAGAAGTCCAGGGGCTGCCATTGATTGTTCACCATCTGTTTGAGGGCGGCTCCAATGGCGAAGTCTGAAGCATCTGTGAAAATGGCGAGGGGTGCATCAGATCGGGGATGGACAAGCAACGTCGCTTGGGCTAGACTTTCCTTGCTCGATTGGAAAGCTTGGATGGCTTCTGGAGTCCAGTTTACTGGCATTTTCCCTTTGGCATTTCCCTGAAGAAGGTCGTTTAGGGGAGCTTGGATCTCTGCAGCCTTAGGAAGGAATCGCCTGAAGAAATTCAGCATTCCCAAGAACTGTCGCAACTTCTTCACGGTATCTGGACGAGGATAAGATCGGATGACCTCTACTTTCTCTGGGAGCGGAGAAGTACCAGCGCCTGACACTAGGTATCCGAGAAACTTAACTTTTGGTTGACCTAAAACACATTTTAAAGGGTTAATGACGACGCCGTACTTCTTGAGTCGTTGGAAAACGGTCTCGAGGTGGTGAATGTGTTCTTCTGGCGACGCTGACGCTACTAAAATGTCGTCAATGTAAACGTAGCAGAAGTCAAGACCTTGAAGTACTTCATCCATAAACCTTTGGAATGTTTGGGCTGCATTCCGTAAACCAAAAGTCATAAAAGGGAATTCGAAGAGGCCAAATGGAGTTGTTATGGCGGTCTTCGGAATATCTTCCTCCGCCACGGGAATTTGATTGAACGCGCGCACCAGATCTAGCGTAGAAAATATGGTTTTCCCTTGCAGATGCTGCGCGAAATCTTGAATGTGGCGGACTGGATACCTATCGGGATGTGTCCGGGCGTTGAGAGCACGGTAATCGCCGCAGGGTCTCCATTCATCACCCTGCTTCGGTACTAAATGGAGCGGCGATGACCACGGACTTTGGGATGGTCGGGCGATGCCCAACTGCAGCAGCGCTTCGAATTCTTTTTTAGCCGCGGTGAGACGATCTGGGGCAAGTCGTCGAGGCCTTTGTGCGCATGGTGGACCTGGGGTGGTAACGATATGATGTCGTGTTGAATGGTTCACTGACGTTGGTGCTCCTTCGGGACGTGTGATTTCTGGGACCCTTTGTAGCAAACTGTGGAAGGGTGTTGACCCGGAAATCGTTTTGATACTGCAGATTTCTCCTACAACCACTTCACCATGGGAAGTGAGATGCGTGGAGAGATCTAACAGTTTTTGGTTTTTCATGTCAACCAGAAGTCCAAAATGTGCCAAAAAGTCGGCACCGATGATAGGGTTGGTAACGTCAGCTACTACAAACCTCCAGGTGAAATTCCGCCGCAGTCCAAGGTTAAGTGCCAGTGTCGTAGTCCCGTAAGTTGTAATTATGGTGCCATTCGCCGCGGAAAGTTCATATGTGGACTTAGCGCGCGGTTGAGGCAAGTGAGAGCACGGGAAAACGCACAGATCGGCACCGGTATCGACGAGGAACTTTGTATTTGTTGTTCGCTCAGTGATGAAAAGACGGCGGGATGATGTAGGGCCGGTATCGTCTGCCGTCATTAACGAGGGGCCTGGTCGTTTCCCGGTGAATCAGAAAAGAACTGGCACGGTTTTAGGCACTTTCGCGCCTTCGCACCAAATTGGGAATGGTACCAGCACACATTAGTGTCCCGATGGGCACTTCGCGAACGCGAGCGCGGACGTGAACGCGACCGGGAACGAGAACCACCATGATGGAACGGTCGCGACACTTGGTTCACCTCGAATGTCGCGATTTTTTGTAGCAATGCCGCTATTGTTTTTTCTAGGCTTTCCACCTTTGCGTCTAACGGCGACGGCACACTGACACATTTGCTACACGTTGTTTCCAAAATGTTATACATTGCAGGATAACTCACTTAGTACTTGTCTTTAAACACTAAAAAAAAGTCACTAAACTATTACACTAAGTCTGTAAAATTTTGGGCACTTAACAAAAACGACGTAAAATGTTCTGTAGGTAACGCGTGGGACAAGTGGCTGTCCAAAATCACTCCACGAACACTCACGATTTAATTCGGTGTCACCAATTTGTGCGGGGTCACCGATCACGTCGGGGTCACCAATTTGTGGTGTTGCGGGTGATTATTTAATACTATATTTATTTAAATAAAACTTGATGATGGTATTGATGGTGTTTAATTTACAGACGGTTAGTAGTGAAAATTATGAAGGAATAGAAATGAATTTAATATTGAGTGGTAAAAAATGAGCAAATGGTTGTGACGAGTATTATCTGTAGCGGTCGGTGAAGAAGTGTTGATTTGAAAATATAGGAAGTTAGTCTTCAACGGTAAATGTTATTTATTGGAAGCATGCCGAGGGTAGCGAAACAAGAAGCGGTAGTTTTATTAGGGATCGGCAACGGTACTTTTTATGATTGACCGTTGCAAGCGATCGGTGACAAGGGACAGGAATTTTGGATTGTGTATGAAAGATAGACAAGAAAAGAAAGCTGTTTCTCAGAATTAAAAAAGGCAAGACAGTAGAAAACATGTTTGAGAAAAGGCATGCTCAAGGGTGTTAGTAATTTTATACAAAATATTTACACAGAATTTACACAAGATAATTTATACAAAAGTAAAGAATTTTTATATACAAAAATGAATATTTTTACAATAGTGGGACATAAGTCCCCACACTTGTAAAGCTAAAATGACCTCATGCGTTCCCCTACTTTTTCTAGAATTGGTCTTTTCCTAATATTTGTTCCGCCCTTCTCTGTACCATTCTAATTAAGATTTTTGACGCATGAAAAGTATAAAATCTACTACCATGTTTCATATGTAGTCATCCAGAACTTTCCCTGTTTCGTATATGTGACTAACTTAAACAAACGATCTGTATCCTCTTGACCTGAATGTTTTAAAATTTCCGTCGATATCCCATCTATATACCTTATGCCTTATTATTCTTAATAAAGTATCATTTGTTATCATGACCAACGATTATTTTTTATTTAAGGAAAAGAACCGTAAAAGGTTAAATTTTATGTGTCAAAATATCCTATTTAAATTACGAGGTAAAACTAAGAATTATCGGAATTTTCTGAAAGGTTAAAAAGATATAATCTACAGGTCGCGCAGTTATGGTTGCGTGACAGAGGGTTGCGGTTAGCTCTTTGTAACGTAAGAAAAAAACTTTGAAACCACTTTACACGTTAAATACACGACAGGGGTAAGCTACAGTTATGTGTCTTTAGTACCTATAAAAACTACGCAAGGATTTAAGCAGACGTGCTATTTTGTATTGATCATTAACATGAAGTTTCAACGCAGTACTTACACTATCTTTTTAAAAGGGACGGGAATAAATTAATGTATAGGGCAAATTGATTGGAGTAACACATGGGCTCTGAAAAGTCCCGGACCTAATACATAGATGGCACTAGTTTTATTGCATTCACCTCTTTTTCAGATAGTACTAACCTTCAAAAGACAGCTGTTAAAATTTCATGATATTCTATTCATTACTTTGTGAGTTATTGTGCTAAGAGTGACTTTATCTAGCTACTGTCTTGATGGGAAAAAGTACCGTTCAAGCGAAGCAATGGATTACAAAGTGTTATGGAGACTCCGCTTCATTAAAAACAACCGAAACAAAATAAAACGTTGGTTTGCTGACTTCAAACTTGATCGTAGAGACACTGATGAAACAGAACGCATAGGACGTCCAAATGAGGTGGTAATACCAGTAAACATAAAAAAATCCGCAAAATCGTTTTGAATGATCGAAAAGTGAAATTGCGTGAGTTAGCTGACATCGTAAAGATATCAAAAAAAAAAAAAGATATCAAAAGGTTTTATATTGCATGAGCATTTGACTATGAGAAAGCTCTGTTCGACGTGGGTGATGTGTTTGCTCAGTGTTGACCAAAAACAAGAACGTATTGATGATTCTGAGCAGTGTTTGGCCATGTTTAAACCTAACAAACCGGAATTTTTGCATCGATATGTGACAATGGATGAAACATGGATCCATCACTTCACTTCGGAATCAAAACGATTGTCATCTGAGTGGACAGCAACTAGTCCAAACCTGGAACCTCGTCCAAAGCTCCCGAAAGCACGACAATCGGCTGGAAAGGTTATGGCTTTGGTATTTTGGGTGGTGTAGTATGTGCGTGGTGTAATATTCATCGACTATCTTGAAAAGGGAAATACCATCAACAGTGAATTGTAGTAATTATATAGCGTTATTGAAGCGTTTGATGACCGAAATTTTGTTTCACCAAGACAACATACTGTGTTACAAGTCAATAAAAACAATGGCAAAATATGAATTAAACTTTAAATTGATGTGGGAGCAATTCCACCGTATTCTTCAGATTTGGAGACTACTACCAAAGAATACTGGCTGTTCGCAGACCTAAAAAAAAATGCTCGTGGGCAAGAAATTTCGCTCAAATGAAAAGGTTATCGCTGAAGCTGAGGTCTATTTGGAAGTAAAAGATAAATTGTTCTACAAAAGTGATATTTAAATGTTAGAGCGGCGCTGGATTGTGTTGCTCTAGATCAGAGTTCCCCAAACTTTTTTGTGTCGTAGACCCCTTGTCATGTTTTTCCGTGTTGGGTAGACCCCCTACTTACCTGATATTAATTTCCTGTAAATTTCTAACTGTAGTGAAGTTTAGTGTTAAAAACTTAAAGTAAAAACACATGTTAATTTATACATTTATTAATTGAATTTAAATTAAAACTACTCAAAATAAAATTTTGTATCTGTTATGTAAAATATACGTAACATTAAATAAACATAAAATAAACTATAAATAAAATAACATAAGCAATAAGTCAATATTTTTAGTGAGAAGGATGAACCTGATGCTTTAATAATAAATTATTAACATTTGGCGTCAATTTTGTAAGGGTTAATCTTAAATCTCCTCGGCTAATACCAACATCCTACAACTTACACAATTTTATAAACATATATAATAAATTTTTTACTTCATAGGTACTTTTATAAATAATGTATATGTTTTGATATTATAAGATAGTATGATGTAAGTAAATAGGTACTATCAGTGTATGTGTTGAGATCCACTATCGTGGACCCCCGTTTTCATTTCATGGACCCCCAAATTTTTTTTCGCTGACGTAGACCCCTTGCAGGTTGTCATAGACCCCTAGGGGTCGATATAGACCACTTTGGGAATCACTGCTCTAGATGGAGATTACGTTGATGAATAAAGCTAATTTCGAACAAAAAAGACGTGTTTTCTTTGTTAGGCCCGGGACTTCACAGCCCATTTGATATATATTATAAAGAAAAAAGAAAAGTGATAGCCAAATATATACGTTAATATACCATTAAAGAGCAACAAATTACGGAATTATTGGATTAAGTATGCCACAGTTACTAATAGAGATACAATCCAGTGTTTCTCGAAAACGGTTAGAGCAACAAAATCAGTTTTTTGCCAAATATTAGCAACAAATTCTGGCCCAGAATGTTTTGTAGACTTATGGTTTTGCTGGGCAAACTTTATAGACAAATTAAATTGATTTTATAAGACAATAAAATTATTTAGTGTTGCTGTTTTCCATATCTCCGCATTCGCCATACCTTAATTGGGCTTATTAAACAGAAAGTTTTTGAAAAGGTGACGGTAGTTTCTGAACTTTTTAAAAATTCAATTTTTACAGCGTTGTTCTACCTGTAATTCTATTACGCAATCAGTTTTACTTCTAGAAAGGAGAATGCAATAACGTTGTGCGACTTACGATGATTCCAATTAGATGTTTCCTAATTAAAAGTTTTACATAACAAACAGGACAGCGAAGGTGAACTAAACTCAAACTTATAATCTCTGTCTATCCCGGACGAAATGGAAGTTATTAAAGATCCGCTTTATTTTTATCCTGATAGAACGCTTTCAAAGGCATGAAATAAGAAATCACGAATAGCGCGATTTTATACAAAGAATTCAAATTTGGAATTATAAAAATTTTCAAAGAAATCTAACAATGGTTCTCTTAATAAATTAAATCAAATTCAGCGGAAATGTTTTAATAAGTTTTATCCCGTTGTACTTTTTTGTGTTTCTTTTGAATTTTATGTTTAAAAATATAAGTTTGCATTACAATAGAAGAATAAATCGCCAAACAAAGGAGATTCTGGCGATGAAGACAAAAGACATCTTAGAGCGTTACATCTTGAGGCCCTTTACCTTATAATATTTAAAAAGGATATTTTATTAGTTCACATAGACCGTTAATGTTTGTGTTTATTTGTGCCCAACGATTGTGGAGAAAAATAAAATTATAATTCGTACTGTTAGTCTCAATATTTGCGATTTTGTTACTAGCAGTGGTTTTTAGAAACGTGATTTCCGTGAAACTTATATTAGGCAGACATATCATGAAAATTGGTTTACGGTAAGTTTTGTCCAGAATATTTAGTCATCATGGTTTTTATCAATGGCTCAACCGTTGTTATCACAGTTAGAGAAGGGTTTTATTTTTCTGGAAATATAATTCTTAAAAATTAAATTTCTGTCGGGAGGTCAGAGGACAACCTGTTAAGAAATAATTAAAGATATAGGAAGCTCTTGTTTTAGTGAAATGCTTAGGGAAATTGGCTCAGGATAGGAAGGAGTAACGATTAGTGACTAGCAATCTTAGAATTGACCACACTATGATGATGATTCAGTTTTTGAGAAGGAATTCGTGAATCTTAATAAATCAGTAGTTGACAGTATTAATACGAGGGTGGATCAAATATAAACGAGCATTTTTAAATTGCGTGCCGGATAGTTGTTCCAAGGCGCAACCGGGCATTAGAAACTTGTGGAAGTGGGTATATTAGGTGGCACGGAAATGACGCGTCGTTTTGCTGCGTTCGGTTGGTTAATAGCTATCACAATGAGTGAGAAAGAGTTGCATAGCAGTGTTGCGCAACGAATTATTATTAAGTTTCTTACACGCGAAAACGAGAAACCAGCTGAAATTTTTTGTAGATTGCAAGCACAATTCGGAAATAAAACGCTTTCATGGCCACGTGTAAAGGTTTGGTGCAAAGAATTTAACGATGGGCGTAATCATGTCGAAAATGTAAATCATCCTCGTCGTCCACGTACCAGTATTTCACCGGTTAACATTGCACGCGTTAGAAACCTTATTGAAGCACAGTGGCGTAGCGGTCCACTGTGCTTCAGATATCTGGTGAACTCGGCATCAGCTATGGGAGTGTCCACACAATCACAACGAAAAACAAGGGATTCCGAAAAATTTCAGCTCGTTGGGTTCCAAAGTTGCTGAGTGAAGATCAAAAAGCTGCTCGAGTTCGCATCTCTCAGGCACTTCTCACTCGATTTAGAGAGGAAGGTGATTTTTTTGTACAAAATTGTAACCTGCGATGAGACGTGGCTGCACCATTACACTCCAACATCAAAAAGAGCAAGCATGAAGTGGCAGCGCAAAGATGAATCAAACCCAGTGAAGCCGAAAACATGTCTCTGTCTGCAGGCAAGTTTTTATCCACAGTTTTTTGGGACTGGTGAGGGGTGCTGTTGGTCGATTTTTTTCACGAGCGAAGAACCATTAATGCAGCCTGCTACTGTCTGTACTACTGACTTCTCAGTCAGGTAAAACTTGCTTATCGCCGAAAAAAGTCACACCCCATTCGTGATGTGTTACTCTTGCAAGATAAAGCTAGACTTCATACTGCAGCTTTAACGCAGGCTCAAATTGGTGAAATGCACTGGACTCAGCTGGAACACCCTCCATATAGCCCAGACCTATCCCCTTGTGACTTCCACATGTTTGGGCTCCTCAAAGAATCACTAGGAGGCGAGCGACTAGCGATTTCAGACCGATGAACAGGTGGAGGCGTTTGTGTGCAACTGGATAGACACTCGTCCAGCTTCTTTTTTTGAAAACAGGATGAAAAAGCTACCAATGCGTTGGGAAAAATGTTTTATGAACAAAGACTCGTTTATATTTAATCCATACTCGTATATTTAGTAAATTAAAACAATTTCGAAACTTTGTTAAAATATGTTTAAAAAGAGCAAGTTTTTGTAAACTAGTGTCATTATGTTTCAGGATATTCAATTTTTATTTTAATCAATAATCTAATAAAATGATATTGCCGAACCTAATACATCATTATATTTTCAAATTAATTACAGTGTTATTAAGACACAGCAAACGGAATCGTCATATGTTTGAAATGACTATACGGTATGAACATCAATTTCCTAGTGCATCCAGTTAATAAATCTCAGTTAATAAGTGAGCACCTTGGAATGGGGTAATGAAATTAGTGGTTCCGCGTCAGTTCTGATCTGATTTCACGGTCTCAAAGATGTTTTGCATGCTCGGTAAATGGCATAAATCATCAGGTGTGTTGTACTGCAACCAACTAAATGTAGACGGCACACAAGACTAGACTTTAGCCAATAATTGATTAACGGCCATAATAGGACTAATGAACCGAGGATCGGATCAGTGGACCTACTACGATTGTGTGACGTCCACTATGGACAACATCGAATCGGCTGTGTCTATCTGCCTCTCGGTCCTATCATTGTCATACGTGTGTGTGTACGAATGTGTGTAGATGAGCTAACTTCGATCCAAAGTGAACGTTAATGAAATATCAACTTATCGCCGGTAACACTGATACGAACTTTTCATGCGAAAATATAGACGGATGGCATCAGATTAAAATAATATTGTCTACTTTCCATTGTTAATACGTGACAACGAATAGACAGCGCAATATAAACGAATAACTTTGGTAAAATTTTAATTGTACATCATTAAACTGATAGCAGCTATTCATTTTCACATTTTGCACAATGGACTATTTAAAATGTAATTACCCAATTTTATACATACAACTATAATACAGCAATTGTTTTTGTAATCAATAAACGGTAATACCAAAATTTGGAAATTATTTTTCTTTTAATTATATATTTATATACAACATACACCCCACTCAGAAAATCGATTTAACACGAATTAAAAAATTAATTTAATTTTCTTTCCATAGTTTTCCTCGAGAAACAAATTCTTATTTTACATACCTACAGAGCTCATCTTTTCCTCAATCGCTATTTAATAATATTTTACGGATTTATAGTGCAAGAGTATAGGTTGGTTAGTAAGGTAATTTTATGGAGTTATCTCCTCTTGTGATACAATATTATGGAATTATTCAACTATTAAAACGTATAATTAAATCTGTCCCTATTTTAATAAAGTTTGTGGAATACAAGGGTGAGTCCCTTTCATTTTATTCTATTCTATTTAATTTAACACAATCTCCTTTATTATTCTACACGTCTTCGTACCAAATTTGCAAACTAAATTACAAAATAAAATTGTAAGTCTTTTTACGTTCATAAAAATTGGTGCATATTCAAACATATGTTGTATTAATTACAATCAAAATATTTTTGCATTCGATATTGTTTTTGCTGATTCTTACGAATTTTATTTTCGATACAACGTAGAACAAATGATTTTGTTTTGTGAAACTAAAATTAGGTGTATATATTTACACCTACGTGGTATTAAAGCTCACAATTAGATAAATCTAACTAAAGAAAAAACCTTTAAGACAAGAAGAATTAATGAAAAGTTTAAATAAATCGTCTATTGAAAGATAATACTACATCAGTCATTATTACCTTCGTCATTATTTCTTGTTTGTATTTCTATTGTTCTCTATGTATTCCCAGTTATAACTGCCTATCGTATTTCAAACAAAACAGGCAAAATTCACGTCAAAAATTTTCAATCAGAAGTTTTAAAGTATTTTATATATTAATACGTAAACATCTAAATTTGTCCTACGTTTTTTAGGTATTTATTATAAAAGGCGTCTAGTGAGAGTTATATCATTCGAACGATACTGTGCAATAGATATGCATAAACTAAAAATCATTTGTAAATGTTACTGTTAATTCATGTAATGTGCAATTTAAATTTATTTATAATTAAGCTTGCTGCTACGCGAGCAGCCCGGGTTCAATTATCGACAAAACAACTCTTTTGTGTTTCATTCCCACCAGCTACTCTGTGGTGCAAAGCCGGAGGGTAGGGCGTAAGGCCCTCTTCAGCCTCTTTGCAGGAATCGTGGGAATGGGTGGGTGATGTGATTAGGGAGAAAAGGATGAGACAGACAAAATGAAGACAGAAAAGAAGTGAAAATTGTCTGTGGAATATTACTGCCCCAGCATTTGCCTAAATAATCCAAGGAAAGTACGAAAAACTTGGATCAGAGCAGCCGGACCCGGGTTCAAACCGGTGACCTCTGGAATTGTAAGCAATGATCTAGACCACTAGACCACGCCGCTCGGTTACTCTCGACAAATAAAATACCATTTTCTCTTTACTTATGTTAAGTAACATAATTTGGTGGAATTTCGATCAATTCGAACTCAATCAATTAAAATATAAACGAATTTTAATTGGGTTGAACGTAATGATTGTCTAGTTCGTACCTTAGAACCTATAATGATTTACAATTACAAAATCACTGCTTTTATATCTAACTATAAAAACAGAAAAAGACTGTAAAAACGGGATATAACGTTTTGATTTTAAATAAGGAAGTTAATTTTTAAATCTGAACATATATCAAGTTAACTATCAAGCTTATAGCGCAGCTAGTGTGTATGTCGTTACATCAACAGTCCTATAAGTAGTGGCGGGATTCAGGAGCAGTTTACGACTACGTATAGGGTTTATTATACCGAGCAGGAGACTATTTATGGATTGGAAAAAATATATGGACTCCTTACCGCATTCTTCTGTTCTTAATGCGAGTTTGCAGTAAGATGCGGCTTGAAAAGCATTCGCAGCATCTGCAACCATTAATGCTAACGGTATTACACATAAATTGACTTCTACACTATAAATGATCACTGCATATAAATTTTATTATATAAATAAAAAAATACACAAAAATGGAACTTCAAATGATAGCAGAGGTAGCATTACATTCTGATTTTTGTGTATTGTGAATAAATATTTTTTTAACATAAATATGGAATCAACAGAAACAAATACTCCGAGGACCAATACCCCTACCGGCATTGAATTACACTGTTGATTGCGAAAGATTCTTAGACGAAAATAAATATCCAAAATAGAAGTCATTAAAATCCTTTTTCGTCTAAATATTAAGGATCACAGATCCCATATTTGGAACGCATCCTACTAAGTAGGAACTGCAAATTGAAAGTCAAATCCCACACCCGGTTTCATATGTATATTTGTCATATGGCCTGTAAAGGCCTTTCTACCAGAGCCCACCTGATGAGACCCAATAGGTCGAAACCGGTTCTGGGTTTCGGCTTTCGGTTCGGAGTATCTACTTGGTAGGCGATCCTTAATATTAAGATGAAAAAGGATTTTAATGCCTTCTTTTTTGGATATTTTTGTTAACATAATTCTACTGTTTATTTTCACGTTTTTTAGTAGGTATATGTATATTGCCGACGCTTAGAATTTTTAGAAATATAAGAAACAACAAATTAAGTGTACAGTGGCCGGCACGTAAGGAGATTCAAAAGCCATAAATCATCGGATGCCCAGTAGCAAAGTCTAGACCCTTTAAGGCGGGGTTAATCGACCGGCAGGCAAAATGATAACTGCTCAGCAATGTTCAGTAGCGTAGTGGCAAACAGTTGCAAATTAACAGAGTACTGAACTGAACTTAAAATGAAGAAATAATATACTTACAACTACTAACCACGATATTCTTCTATCACCGCCAGCGAACCTGATACCCAGACTAAACAACATTATTTAAACGAAACTACGAAATATAAAAATAACAAATATAAAGATCGATTGTATAGAAAAAGTTTTATTAAGAAGGAGAGGAATGATTTCATTAGATTACTGTTCGCAAATAGTTAAGGATGTAAGAGGTTCTAGCTTTAGAGAAAAGAGAAAATTGATTCAGGATAGAAAGGAGTGCTAAAGGTGCGTGTCCAACCAGTCTTTGGACTGACGACCCTACGATGATTATGGTAATAAAATTTGCTGTTTGCATCTACATATATACTAATGCAAAACATATGTTACCAGTCTAAATTGTTTGAATTCATATAGCGACGCGTATTGCATACATGCAATTAAATGTGACATTAAAGTTTACTTACAACAACTAGCTGATTGTAAGTAGCGATAATAAAACGATTGATTTCAAGCAGTAAAGTGTACATATAGTGCGATTATGTTTATTGATAAAAACCATGCTATAAGTAAGGACAATGTAAAATTACTCCATAATTTACAAGGAAGTCCCATTTTGGACAGATATAAAATAGTAAAAATTAAAAAAGCCATACCATAAGAGATAATAAAATAATTACCAACGATCAAATTGAATTTGGTAATAACCCCTTACTGGACTCTGAAATTGCTTCTCTTGAATTGAATTTGAAAACAATATACAAATATCTACCAGTTTCCCTTTTTATGAAAATATAACTTCTGAACGGAAGTGATACATAACATTTATTGATGTATTATAAATAAAGTTATAAAGTTTTATAGACTGATTTTTTTTTTAACATTCTGTAAAGATATTTAATTCAGTCCTAGTTAATGTGGTCTTTACCATAACTTCCTTTTAATTTAATTTTTGAAGTAAAAAAAACAATAAACAAAAGGAAAGTTTCGCCAAATTTTATTAGAAAAATCCTAACAAGTTTTGTTCAACGCAACTATTTTCAAAGGAGTAGAGTACAACAAATATTAAAGCCTTAAAACTAAAACAGCTCTATATATAACTAGAGATTAGCCAAATAAGTGGGGAGTAAGTGTAACTTAACTCTAATTGGTTATTTACAATATTCTGGTTCTGCGAGAGAGCTTTTTTGATTTCCAAGCTTTCTAGAAGAGATAGCTTTCTACTTTTGTTAATATTATTATGTAAAACTACTACATTCTCCTCGTCTAAAGTGTGGTTAAAGGAGGTGCAATGCTCTGAGAAGCCGGATTTATTGTCTTTTTTAGTAATACTATAAATATGTTCTTTTATTCTTATGTTTATAACTCTCCCGCTCTGCCCAATGTAAAGGGCATCACAATTATTACACTTAGTTCTATAAATTTCACGTTTTTCTAATTTATCAACTATAGGTATAAATTAAGGTAGAAAGAATTTCAAATTGTACTGATTGTTTTCAATCAGAGTTACGTTCAATTTATTTAACCTATGTTTGAATTTGTATCTAACATTGTTAATAAATTTTGCTTTTTGTTGAAGGTACATCAGTACAAGGGTTATATAAAAGCCTACAAGCGATTTTTCTTTGGAGCGTAAAAGTTTATCAACAATAAGGAATTCGAAACCATTATTAAATGAAATATGTTTAACAATATTAAGTTCTTTTTTTGAAATTAAAATCAGATAATGAAATATTTAAAAGCCTGTTTAAAAAAGAATGGAATACGGCAAGTTTGGTCTGTTTCGGATGGTTTGAATCAACCGGAATAATTGTATCAGTACAGGAGGGTTTTCTATAAATTTCGAAAATTAATTTGTTGTCAGATTTAGAAATATTCAAATCTAAGAAATTGATGCTGTTGTCGACTTGCTTTTCTATGGTAAATTGGATGTTTTTGTCAATACTATTTAAGAAAATTAAGAATTTATCTAATAGGATTTTTCTAATAAAATTTGGTGAAACCTTCCTTTTGTTTGTTTTGTTTTTTACTTTATTAAGTATGTTTCACAACAGTTGCACCTCACAAAGTTTTCATTTTATTTTTTGTCTTTTAATCTCCCAAATGAAGCTTGTCTAATGTTTATTAAATAATTAGCAAACCGAAGCCTTGACATAATACCCTTCGAAGTTTATTTTCAATATTTAATTATGTCAATTAGACGATTAACATTTTACAATATGGTATTAGTAGTAAGAAGAAGGTGGTATGGTATTTAACCATAACCTTAAGTTGCCGGATTTGAATTATAGCAAAAGTTAGTCACTGCGTTAATGTTTTCTTCAGATTCGGTTGAATATTACCCGGCAAATAAGAAACCATTTTCCGAAAGGAAAACGAACGTTTAAAGTGGATTGGAGAGTAACAATAAGACAAAAGGTCGCGGCCCTGACTGCCTTTTCGAGCTAAGTGCTGCAACGATGACAATAAATATACACTATAAACGAACACCGATTACGACAAAGAAATTAGCGAAACTTGCCACAGGTATTAATAAGAGCAGGCCAATACCACAGACTCATTTTTCAGTGAAGAAATTGCAATTAACTGTGGTTACTGTATTGCCTTTAGAGCGACCTTTTTGTACACTTTACCTCTACATAACAAACTGACTCTTTTTGTTAAATATCGAACAGCTATATTGACAAATTATTAGTTGGTAAAGCCTTGAATTGTCAAAACGGATTCATAAGATAGGTTGGGCACGCACTTTCACACCTTCCTACCCTGAGTCAATCTTAGCATTCCCCGAAAATTATAACATCCTATGTTTTGTATCCAATTTAGTTAGGGTGTTTTATTTTGCTATTTAATGCTGTTGTTAGCAGATGCCAATTCTTGTACTGTCAAATTTACTTCTTGGAATGTTAAAATAGTACAAATAGTATGGTTTATGACCTTAAACATTCGTGCCGGCCAGAGCAGGTAATGCGGCTCTTGACCGCTTGTTCACGCTAGGATGGTGGGTTTCCCTTATACCCTCGTCCCACCATCCCCATAATGGTAAATAGATATAAAGACCGAATGTATCAAAGGAAATCAAGTTACCTTGAGATTCTGTACAACGCAGCTTGGTTGTTTTCAATTATTTATTTTTTTTGTACATAAATTCGTTTTAAAGTTACTGCAGCATTATTTCATCAATTCATTTTCAACTAGTCACACAAAATTAATTTGGCGTGTGACGGCGTGTTCTACAAACAGTGAATTTTGTCACAGTTTTATGTTTTTTACAAAATTTAGTTCGCACCAAAACATCTTACATTCCCAACTATTTGCGAACAGTAATCTAATATAGGCCTTGCCTCTTTTTATTCCTATTCCTGCCTCTAACATGTCTCTAACCATCCCTCCATCTCTCAGAACGTGTCCTACCCATCTATCTCTCCTTCCATAACGCAATTTGTTCTCCTATTCTTTCTATACCTCCTTATTCTCAATCTTTTACATACACGGCATTTTCATCATAGGGGCTGATGAAACACATCGGCCAGTGGTGACCCGTACTCTTGAAGCATTAGTATAAAATACATACAAACATGCTTTCTAATTACTAAAAGGTATATTTAAATAAAGACGTGTATCTAAATGAAGAAACGAAAGAAATTAAGTGTGTGTAGCGGAACAGTACATTATTTTCTTATAATTTTGTCAAATGTGTAAATATTATTTTTGTAAATTTTAAATATTCTAAATTTCATTTCTATTTCAATGTAAATACTTTCACTTCTTATCTTGTGCATGCCTTTGTTTCCTTTCAAACCAAATACTATTGTTCAGTCACGTAGCCTCTTCGTAGAAATTTATCTTCACCTTTACCTGCATGCACCCTGTACTAATAGCTGGTTTTACCTTCAATTACTTCAACCAAACTTTTCCATTGCTTATTTCCAGGTGTTTACCGTCTGTAGACTCGTACCACTCTTACTATCACTATTTCTCCCTCTATAGAACAGCCTCTCTTTCTACTAACAACCCTGTGTATAAATCCTCAAAATTATTCTATAAAAGTTAGTCTACTACATTATACAGCTCTCGACCATTCTGTGATAACGCTTCTGTAAGTTACTTTGTTATTTTGTGTTTTTGATTCAATTACGTGTTTTCAACTTTTGTGTATTCTTCTTCTTGTGTATATATATATTTTCTATTCGTGGTTTTCTTGTTACGTGTACATAAACTCTTAAGTTTCATTAGTGTTTTATTTCTCTTAATTATTTCATATAAACTTATCAAAACGCTAATTGTGTTTGCCATAAAAAGGTAATAGAATTGTTAAATTATAAATATTTTGTAAATTAATCCATATGTAAAGTATTTTAGCAAACATCGCAAATCACCGTGACATGTTGTAAACATAAATAAAAAGTTTTTACATTTTGCGATTTTTCTTAGTCACAATCTGTACACCTTCCTGATATATTCCTATTCTCTTGATTTGGTCCTGGCATTAATTCAATCTTGCAAATTTCTTGTAATCTAAGGCGAATACTGCACGGAGTCAAGGTAGAATAAACGCGGGTTTTGAGGTGACCATCTAAAAGCGAATAAAATAATTCCTGGAAAAAATGCCGTCTCAAAGTGTTTGTACTCGGATTATTCGCGTTGTAAATAAAAGATGACCATCGGCCATTTTCGATTATTCTTCCTCTATTTATTGTAACTTTTCCAATTTAATGAGTACAAAAACCTATAACGAGAGTGGTGATGTCGGTCTAGCGGACCGAATTTTTCTTCGAAACACAAATACCACACTTCACGACGATCAGCGCTCTAGTAACTATTGCGTAACTGTCGAGTAAAAGGTACAAGGAGCCGCAAAGCGTGTCTTCTTATTGATCTAGCACAATTGGATAAACATTATTCTCTTGGTCTAAGAAACCGTGAGTCCCCACTGGCGGGTTAATAATATCTTAAAATTTGCACATGAAAAAGTGCTTAACTAATCGTTATTACGAATTAAAATCATTGCACTACCTGGCAGCTTTTTTCACCTTTCACTGAACTGAAGCTAATTTAAACTGACAACTTCCAAAAAGCGGGCGTGGCGTAGACGTATCGTTAATTTACCAACAATATAATTTAAAGGATTATAAGTTGGTTTATATAGATTTAAAAATCGACACCAACATATCGCCTTTTGTTGTGAAGTTATTTGAAGGTAGGATTTGGTGAATTTAGGAGAAGTGGGATTTATTACATGAAATCTATCTTGAGAAATCCGTTTAAAAGGTGAAACGTTGGTGTCGGCTTTTCAATATAAATAAACAATCTTACAACCCTCAACCAGCTCTGATATCTAAAGATATTCTAAATTGAAGGGAACAAATGGAAAAGAAATAGAATATAATCGTAATTTGAAAAAGTTTAATACAAAAAGAAATATTGTAAAATCATCGACAGTTTATCCAGAAAATTAAGTGAATTATTATCACCAGTGAATCTAAATAATATAATCAATGTTGTTTATAATGACAGAACGAATATAAATAACGAATTGATAAAATCGATATTTAGAATAAAATGTCTATTATTTATTATTCGAAGCAAAAGAATAAGAAAAAGAAACTTTTAATTTTAAAACATCTACTAAGGAAATTTGTTATCAAACAAATAATTTAAGTATCACACATCTGCCAACTACGTAACTAATCAAATGGGTGCTTCTTTGAACCGCAGCATTAACCACAAAGAGTTAAGTTGTTATGAAAATAATTATTTTAAATTGGCTTAATTTTTACAACATGCTAATAAAGAAACAAGTGCGCTTTTACTCTAACTATTTCATCAAATGCATCTGTTTATAAAATAGCCCCATTGTTTTCACTTAACTCAGAAATTAAAAGAATTAATCATGATTGCAGAATTAAAACGCATACCACAATGTGGGCAATTAAAACAGCTAACATCATTTTATTTATTTCATAAAAGCCACTAAAAGCTAGTAAAAAGAATTACAGAAAGAAGCAAATAGTAGACATAATAGGTCTATTACTTTAGGAGATTAGGGAAGGAGAGGTAATGTGCTTGAAACTGTTTAATAATGAGTAATCAGAGACCTTTCTCCTAATTCTGGTAAACCACCTTTACATTTCAACCTCCTATTCTAAAAATATTTTATCTAGAATGGATGCGAATAAGTACATTCTATAACTGTGCCAAATGAGTTGATACGATTTGTAGTTACTCAGATATAATATAACAGGCGGGCTGAAAAGTTCGTAGGCTAGCATAGAATTTTTTTTTTTTTTTTGATAGAATTTGATTTTATTATTCAATATAATTCCCTTCGAGAGCGATACAACGATTAGCGCGATCATTTGTTACAATTTTTCGATACCATTTTTATAATACGATTTGTCTTTAGCCTCAAAATAGGCTTTAGTTCAGTTCAGGCGATTACCTCTTCATCGGCGCGAAATTTCTGTCCAGCGAGCGTCCTCTTGAGGTCTGAGAACAGAAAAAAGTCGCTGGGGACCAGATCTGGAGAGTACGGTGGATGCGGAAGCAATTCGAAGCCCAATTCATGGAATTTTGCCATCGATTTCATTGGTTTGTGACACGGTGCATTGTCTTGATGAAACAGCACTTTCTTTTCCTTCATGAGGCCGCTTTTCCGCCATTTTGTCTTTTAAACGCTCCAATAACGCTACGTAATAGTCGCTGTTTATGATTTTTCCCTTTTTATGATAGTCGATACTCAATGAATATGATGCCATAACCTTGCCAGCCGACTTTTGCGTCTTTCCACCCTTTGGAGTCGGTTCATCACGTGCAGTCCACTCGGCTGACTGTCGATTGGACTCCAGTGTGAAATTATAATCCAAATATTCATTCACGATATGACCAACACGTTCCTTTGATATCTTTAGGGTCGGGACTCAGCTATCTCAATCAACTTCACTTTAGGGTTATCAAAAAATATTTTGTTGACTTTTTTGATGTTTTCGACGGTAACAATCAACAGCCTCTTTAGGGCGTCCACTGCGTACATCGCCCTCGGTGCTCATTTCGCCTCGTTTAAATTTAGCAAACCACTTTTCTACGGTTGATTTTCCTGGTGCAAAGTCCGAATAATGTTTATCAAGCCTAGCCTTGGTTTCAACAGTATTTTTTTGCCAAAAAAGCAATGCTTTATTGACACACGAAATTCCTTTTTATCCATTTTTTTAATGTAACAAAAGTTCTTTCACTAAAACTCAGATACTAATAGTGCAACAGCTGTGAAATTTATACACGCGTCTTTTGAAGGGTAGGTTAGGGCCAACTAAAAATCATATGGATTTGATACTAGTAGCGCCATCTATGGGTCAGCCTACAAACTTTTCAGCCCGCCTGTTAATTCCGACATGCAGACAGACGAACGAACAGCTTTGGTAGAGCACCCTAAAAATTACTTCAAACAAATCTACATAAAAATTTGCTGTTTCCTTAAAGAATTTAAACAACTTGGTTAAATATATTTTTCAAGTTTATTCATATTAAAGTTATTAAAATGTTTGTTTTCACATGTCCTTTTGTGTTCCACAAACTAAGAATCTAAGGCAATCCAAAAAGTTGGATTTTATGTTTTAGATAAGAATCTCACGGTTTTCAAGCAATTTAGGCTTTTCCAAATTGGAGCTCCTAGTCAATCTCTTGTGTATGATGGCGACAAATGCATATTTTTATTCATTTCTTTTTTGTGTAATATTCTTCAGTAATTGTGCACTCATACGTACTTTTAAAACTTACAAGTAGCCACTGTGAAACAAAACAAGCGTTTTATTTATCTTTTAGAAAAGTCCAAAATAGCAACTCATAAATACTAAAGCGCGTATGATTTCATAAATTTTAAAGAATGTTTGCACAAAAACAAATTAAACCATTCGTTTATTTACAACCATGGGGCTCAAGAAACTAATTGGAAGTTCTAGGTGGAATTTTACTAAAACCAAAATCAAATTTTCTCAATTGCCCTAGGGTCCCCTATACGCAGTTAAAGGATTATATTTACCATTTACGGGGCACCCTGTATATAATTGTTATGGTTAGTTGTTATAACAAAGTTATAATGCCGTGAGCAGTGGGATAAATAAAACGATGTGAGACCCAAAAGTTCATATCAATTTATAACAAACAAGCTGAGTAAATTAAAATTCATAAGTTAGAAAATCCGAATTTACATTTTATTTCGTTTCTCATACTTCATACTCCAATTTCCATTTCCATACGATATAATACAGCTGCGACAAACAGCACCACCTACAAATGCTACACATTATTCACTTTAGAGACTAGCAAGACCTAAAGGAAATTTATTTCAGAACAAAAACATAATATTACGATACACAACTGATTGCTGTAACGATCCAGGAAGTAATCGATGATGAACGTGGTTCGTTTCGAAATAAGGAAAATAAATCATTTACGGGTTGCTTCCCTTCACATTTTCCCAGAACAGAACAAGTTATTTAACTGCAATTAATTATAAAGTTTATGACGCAGTTTGTTATATGACCGACCAAGTCATTTTGGTCCAGTCTATCACTTGTGATGATTCTACTTTATTATTCATCACAGTGCATCACCGTGGGGACTCAGATAGCCAGCCGTACTATTATGAGATACATGCATGCATGCAAAATAGGGTCGAAGTTTGACAATGTTACGAAATTTAACAAAAATTAAAAACTTATTATAAACACCTATAAAAAAAATTAAAATCTCGTGAGGACATTAATACATAATCAAAAAAGGATTATTTACCAGGCGTCTATTATAAGTATCTAAAAAAGGTAAAAGTCGGGTTACGGCTATGTAAAAATTGAAGACGAAAAACTAGAAGCAATTGCCAATCTTCGATATATACGAACAAATTGCTACCAATAATAATTACAAATTGATTCGTTGCTAAAAAATAACATTCAACAAAGTAGTACATTCAGTTAATCTCAACATAAAAGAACAACAAAAATATAAGACTATTTTATTTAGGCCAACCGACTACAAAGTAGTATATGTATAAGTCAACCTGTATGTGATAGTTTTTACGTTTCATGTAAAACATCCAATGAAGCCAAAGTTTTGGTGATAGAATTGTAAAGTTAAATAAACCTGTTGAAATTTATGTGTTATTATTTGTTTATAATGAATTTCAACCAAGCATCAGTTGACTATTAAGTTTATACGAAGTCAGACAGATACGTCAGGATGGAAAAAGCAGTAGAAATATAAAAGAAAAAGAGAAACAGGAAGATCTAAATTAGAACACTGTTTGCAAATGTAACTTACAATGTACCTAATATCAATAAAACAATAAATAATTAGTTGGATATGTAAAATGTTTTAGTTTTAAGGAAATGAATTATGAATTAAAGGAAAATATTTGGTTTCTTTACAACAAGCCCATTGAGATGATTTCACGTGACCTACAAAGATACCGTTTTGATTATTATGAAACTAAAAGTAGTAGCTAAGTATTTTCTGGTAGTATAGCAAATTTCTAATTCAAATGATTGCTTCTATATTTAACCAAAACCCACATTAACTAATGTTTCAACGGTGCAATTGTTCGAAAAGACATTATTAAAACCCAAAAATCTATACAGGTCAATAAAATTGGAGTGTGTGTTTGTAATATTAAAATAAACACTTTTCACTAAATGCATATGGATGTATTGTATACACAGTACACATACCAAAATAACATTTTTTTAAATGTTTGTCTGTCTGTTTGTTTGTTCCGGCTAATCTCTAAAACGGCTGGACCGATTTTGATGGGACTTTCATTGGCAGATAGCTAATGTAATAAGCAGTAACTTGGGCTACTTTCCATTTAGAAATTAGTTATCATTATTAATAAATAAATAGTTATTAACTTCTAAAATACATTATTATTTTCTAAAATAAAAGTAACCTAAGTTACTCCATATGACATTAGCTATCTGCCAGTGAAAGTCCCGTCAAAATCGGTCCAGCCGTTTCAGAGATTAGCCGGAACAAACAGACAGACAGACAAAAATTGTAAAAGCGCCTCCCTCTACTAAATATCACAAAAGCTGCCTGTCGCGCGGGCTCGGAACGTCTTCGATTAAAATTTTAAAAATATCTTTTTTATTAAATTCAACGCAGACGAAGTCATGGGCACAGCTAGTAATTAAAATAATTAAAACATTTCTTTTGTAAACATTTACTCCTGATAATGATAGACTACTGTCGATACAAATGTCGAGTTTCTCAATAAATTTCTGAAAAATTACCAAGCGTTCTTTTAATTATTTTTCGGTTTTAAACCCATATTATAATTTAGGTAACATTTTTGTGTTCCCCTAGTCACAACCACAAAAAAAATCAGCAAGTAATGTCATTTTCTGTCTTTTATTTCAGTTCATTGAACTAACAATTATGGCAAACTCCTCATAAATTAATACGAGTGAGTGATCGATAAAAGGTGGAATTTGTTTGCTTATTTAACCTCTTCTACCTACGCTTATGGTACTAACATTTTCTAATTAAGTAACAATTGCAAACTACCTTTTCTTTTTAACAAAAGCTTTATTAAAAAAAGCTCAAGTGGAAGTCGTATTTCAAGTGCACACTTGATAATTTTCCGATTCCTGTCTTTAATTGGTAGGTACTTTTTCTCTCCGAAATGTAAAAATCGCGAAATACTCGATCCTCAAGCCGGTTAAAAAAGTTTATTTTTACAATGAGGGCCGCCTCGTTGTTAAAAAAACCACACAAAAAAATCCTTTTTATTGAAAAGAATTGTTAATTACCATCACTGTTCTAGCGGTAATAAATTAGTGCCTTTCTTCTTTCTTTCTTTCCTAAATTCTTTCTTCTCTATTCTAATAACAGTCGGATAGATTGTGCGTCGAAAAACAATAGAAGTTTCACAAACAAAGTCACACAATTCGTCGGTGGCTTGTTAAAATATGCGCACTCTCGGTGATTAGTAACAATAAGAAGGATGTAAATCTTCGCATGCGTCCTTAATTAAAAACACCACACGTCTAATTAAATTTGTTTCGAAAATATATTCCAAGCGATAACATTTGACTTATGTATTTTTATTTCACATGATTTGTTATCATTAAACAGTCTACTTAGAGTAATTGTGAACTCACATCCCAAATAGTGTCATGATAAGGCGTTCAATTCCGGAATCGTCTTTATCTTTGATCTAGATGAAGCAAACAGTGGCGTACACGCAAAGATCTGAAGGCGCTAAAGCCTTCTCCCCTTTCGGGAGTTAAAGAAATCCATTTCTTGCCCCATCACACACGAAAACCATTTTTTGACAGAAATAAAAAATTTTTAATTAAAAGCCTTAAACAATTTTCATAATTACTAAAAAACAAAAGCTTTTTAGAAAATATACTTCCTCAAAGTTTCGTTTGATTTAATGATAAAACACAATAACTGTTAATAAAGTAAATCGAGTAAGAAAACTTTGTTAATTAATTGCGTGGAAAAAAACCCTTTTACCATTTATTCTTTTGTTTTTATTCTTTGTGGTGGGTGACATAATACAATCGCGGAGCTTTGAGGGAACACTATGCGATGCCGATGCGGAGATTCGCTACTTTCAGCGTATTAGCTCTAGTACGCGAACTCTTCATTAACACCAAGAGATCACAAGCTTAATTTTCCTAAGCGAAATTGGCATTCTTTTTACGGGTTACACACATGCACTGTATCTAATGAGGGCTTTTTTTTGTTCAGTCGAAGCGAATAAATAACAAAGAGCTTCGTACGTTTAATCAATAAATCGCGGCGGTGTAAATTGGTCTTCGTAAAACAAGACGCAAAACTGGATGACAAGCGACGTGCCAACAAAGCGACCGCTAACCAGACAAAAGAAGTCGTCACTTTACGAATTTTATTAAGAACCAGACAGTAACGGTTGCATTTTTATTCGTAGAAGTGGTTTCTATCGGAATTGTACTATAGTACATGCACCGTAACAAGATATTTTACGTTGTCATGAAAATTGCTTCTACAAATTTCAGAAGTAACAATGAAACTGAATATCTAGAGCAATGGGAGAAAATAAAGGCTTTCTCAGTGACAACCAACGTAAATAATAAATATGAGTGAACTAATATTACAGCTCATATTTTTTCACATTTTTAAAACGAAGCAATTTTGAATAATTTGATTAACTTGCAATAAAACATTACAAATATGTAAACTCCAACTATCCCGCAGATATACTGTCATTTCGAGAGCTATTTTCAATAGAATTAGTGCAATGCTGTAATAATTAATGAACCAAATTTTAAACAAAGTTATGAAGACAGCACAGTGAACGCCATTTGTAGATATTTGCTTATTATTGTGGAATTATTGTTTTTTTGTTCTGCTTCTGGTTACGCGCCTACCACGTAATTAGCTACTCCGAAAATTCAGTTTAACAAGTCGATATGTAGCAAATATGTATCTATTGATAACGTTCACTACGCTGTCTGTATTTATTCACTGTATTAGCTTTGAGTTGTTCAAACTCCATATTAACAATAATATAAAAGAAAACAATCTTCTTAAGTTTCAAAATTTTTATTTTTATAAGTCCACAACACACAATACAATTGTATTTCATCCACCTGATGAAGCCACAGTGTGGCGAAACGGTTGTTATGAACTTATAAAAATAAAAATACAGTTTTTGAAGCTTAAAAAGATTGTTTTCTTTTATATTACTGTCTGCATTTGTTAATCGAGCTCTGTTTATAGACACCAGGCAGATTGATAGGTGTTATTTCGAGCTGTCTACGGCGTAGTGAGAAACAATGAGTTAGAAATCGCGATACAGATCTGGCAGTTTCGACAGAATATTAACCAAGAGCATACTTTTATTTATGTTCTACGAGGCAGGTTTTTTAAATAAGTACCGTTTTGAAATTCTGACAAAGCAGCGCTGCGGTCAGCTTTCCGCGCATACGCACTGACTACCTACTTACATCTTTCACCTACGCACTGACGCCTGATTCGCCCTTGTTTACGTTGTTTACTAAGTGTTTAAGATGCCTCCGATAATCATGAGTCCCGCCGACTGTGAAGTGAGACATGTGCAGTTTACGGACAAAACATTATGAGTGATGAAAAGACGTAACAAGTTGAGCAAGGGTGTCGTTTTGCTGCATGACAATGCTCGTCTGTATGTGGCTAATCGGACCAAAGATCTCATCACATTTTTTCATTGCGAAACTCTAGATCATCCTCCGTACAGCCCTGATCTGGCACCCAGTGACTACCGTTTGTTCCTGCACTTGAAGAAACGTCTCGGCGGTCAGCGTCTTCAAGACCATGACGAAGTCACAACAGTTGTGATGTAGTAGTAAAGTGAAGAAGTCAGGCGGCAGAGTTCTATGAGAAGGTTATTCAAAAACTGGTCACTGGTCAAACATTATGACAAGTGCCTCAATATTGAAGGAAATTATGTAGAAAAGTAGATTAAGGTACAGGTTTTCTTTCTTTGATACAAGTCTATTTATAATTTTCGGGGTGGTAGTTTTAAATCGACGAGCGTGAATACGGGGGATACTATTTTCATATTAAAAAATGATAAATTCATATTAAAAATCGATCTGTTTCTAAATTGAAATTAATTTATTTCCCACACACGGTATGGTACTCAGTATTGTTATTCTGTAAAGAAATTACGAAAAATATGCTTTTATTTGTAAATATTAGTCGTATTGTTGAGAAGGTTGTCCTAAATAAATTTCAAATCATATTATTCTTGATTTCCTGTCCGTTTATTTTAAATTTATAATTTATTTTCCAGGGTGGCGGTCATTAATTAAAACAATGTTGTTAATTCATTTGTAAAAAACAAAAACCTTTGTAAACAAAAAAAATTAGTAGAGCTACATTTTTTGTATTTAGTTTTAGTCTGATGATGGTTGAATAAACCGAAACGTTACAAATGAATTAACAACATTGTTTTAATTAATTACCGCCACCCTGGAAAATAAATTATAAATTTCAAATCATAGCAAGCTTCACAACCATAACTCTTGCAATTTTGTACACTGTATTTTGTTCAATGGGCATAATTTTAAACAAATAAAGCGTTGTTATGTAAAATTATTGTTTTTTCTAAAATAAATGCACAATAATAAGATCCAATCCATAATAATAAGCTCGTCCATCATGACATGTGCGTTAAAGTTAACGCCAACCATGTATGTGCGCCCAATTCGAACACAGTCTAATTTTTTTTTGTGTTTTTATTTTTTAACTCTATTATTTTGTTTTATTGCTTTATAACTGTCTTCTGACTACCATTCTATAGTATCTTAAGCCACAATTAGTTATTATTCCCACCGGTTGTAATTATCATAGTCACTTTAGTTACATTCTTTTGTATGAAAAACAGAGCTACTGGACCTTTCATTATAACTGTTGTTTCAGGTTGTTTTAAATGCACCCATGATGATATCGTTTATCTCATAACCTACTTACTGTCAGTGAAACTTGTTCCCTTAGTACAATGTACTCAACGTGTAGTAACATTTTTTAACCATATTTTTTTAAGCTCTTTAAAATAAATAATAAACTGTGAACGTCTTTCTTTACAGATAATAAAATTTGAAGATTTTTATGAAAGTAGTCGCCAGTTTTTTTGTTATACCATACTCTAGAATAAATTTCATATAATCTTAAAATATTTGGATATTTATGTTGCTTTTATAAATTATACACGCATCAAAAAAGCCTCTACATATTTACGAGAATGATGAAGAAATTTATTAAATTTTCTTTGTAAATCAACATCGATTATTATTATTATCAGTTGCAAATTGTAAATATTCGGAATCTTTATTAGATTAGATAACAGCAGGTATTTCTGACAATTCTCTCAATTTCCCACGTATTTTCAGTAGGTAACCCCAAAAGATTACAGTTGAGAAAATTTCCCCGGAAGGAAAATAATGGAATAACAGCAAGAAACCCCAGAGAGAACAATAATAAGGTTCTATTTAGGAATGGGAAAAAACGTCTTACCGCTAGCGTCAAACAAATCCAGACAAACGTGAGACTATCTACTTTTCTTACCTGAAACAAAAACAAAATTACTAATTAAACGATTATTTATCATATATATAAATATAAATATAGAATCAACAGAAACAACTACTCCGAGGACTAATACCTCTACCGGCATTTAATTACACTGTTGATTCCGATGGATTCTTAGACGAAGATATAACATATTTAAAAAAGAAGCCATTGTATTTATATTTATCTTATAGCCTGTAAAGGCCTTTCTGCCAGCGCCCACCTGATGAGACCCGATAGGTCGAAACCGGTCGTGGGCCATGGCTTTCCGTACGCTGTGCCTAGTGTGTAGGACGCGTTCGAAATATGGGATCTGTGAATCTTGAAATTTAGACGAAAAAGGATTTTAATGCCTTCTTTTTTAAATAGATTATCTATCAATCAAAATTTGTTGCTTTATGCTAATCCATTGTAGTTAAACTTGTATTTAAAAAAAGTATTAATACTGAGATCGATTTACATGAATAAAAAAACACTAATAGTAAATAAAAATTCTGAAAACAATCTTTATGTAAAAACTCAACAAAAAACAAGTATATATTAACTCAGAATATACAATTACCTATTTGTTAAAAAAAAATGCCTGTCATTAAATCTACCGAAAATTCAAGTTTGATCAATAATTAAATATAGTACATAAGGTAACATACATAGATAAGTTACAAAAAGGTGCATTAATAAATTATATTACAATAATCACGATGCTAATGGCAATAAGTTAAAGAAGAGAATTTATTGACACAATCACATTGTTAAAAAAAAAATTAAAAAAGGAAAGGTAAAAAGTTAAACTTACTTAAAAACTTTTAAAATAGAATTGTTTTAAATATTCACCAATTAAACATGTCTGCTTTTGAAATACCTATTATTATTATTATTAAAACGCTTATCATTAAGAACAACCTCGAAGTATGAATTCACCCAAAGGACAAACATATATTAATCCAATTCAGCGTATAAATAAAAGTTTCAACCCCAAAATTAAATCCCAAAATCGTATACACACGTGATTAAATAATAAGAAAGAAAATGTTTATTAAAATCCACAACTGGTGTATTTCTCCTCAAGTTATTTATAGAGCAAATTTCTATAATGTTTTCTTGAAACCTATCACGTATAATCTGCTACAACATTGCAATGATTATTACTTAAAGTTTATCAGAGAATATCTGCAAAATAACACACACATACCTACTTAAACAACTGATTGTATAATTCAAATCTCAACTGACCTAAATCTCCCCATCCACGGTTAAGTGGTTGAAACTGAACTAACATTTGTGCTTTACGTGGGGTGGTAATGGATCCAGCGCACTGCTGGCTGAAAATTACAACTGACTATTTACATAACCGTAATCTGACATGCACAAACACTAAACAGGATTAGGACGAAGACAGCAAACCTACTTGTACCTGTTATTGTTTTCGAGATCGATTCAGCCACACTATCTTTCAAGTAACACTCAGATTTACTGTTTTTTATTAAATGAATACTTACAGTCTTTTAAAAGCACTACGCGACTTGTCTATCACGAAAATATGAGACATGTTTTTTACGTAAGCACCGTTTTGAAATTAATAAAAAAACGTGCAAAGATATCTTAATAATTTTATTTTTATATAAAAGCCTGTACCTTAATCTACTTTTCTACATAATTTCCTTCAATATTGAGGCACTTGTTATCACGTTTGACCAGTGACCAGTTTTTGTATACCCTTCTCATAGAACTCTGCCGCCTGACTTGTTAACTGTTAACCACTGAATCACAACTGTTTTGACTTCGTCATCGTCTTGACGACGCTGACTGCTCAGATGTTTCTTCAAGTGCAGGAACAAATGGTAGTCACTGGGCGCCAGAACAGGGCTGTACGGAGGATGATCTAGAGTTTCCCGATGAAAAGATGTGATGAGATCTTTGGTCCGATTAGCCACATGCGAACGGGCATTGTCATGCAGCAAAACGATGCCCTTGCTCAACTTGCCACGTCTTTTGTTCTGGATTGCACGGCGTAGATTCCTTTCCATTCCATCACTATAAGGTTTTGTCCGTAAGCTGCACAGATCTCACGATGAATACCAATCGGTTTTAGTCCTTTGCACTAAGGAATCGTATAACAGCCCGAACTTCACAGTCGGTGGGTCTCACGATTATCGGAGGCATTTTAAACACAGTATACAACGTAAACAAGGGTGAATCAGAGTGTAATGGAGTCAGTGCGTAGGTGAGAGATGTAGGTACTCAGTGCGCATCCGCGGAACGTTGACCGCAGCGCTGCGGCGGCAGAATTTCGAAAAGATACTTACTTAAAAAACATGCTTTTTAGAAGATTTCTACAGATGGCATTCACTACGCTGTCTGTATTCACTCATTAAACGCTGTTTAAATCGACTATCTGTATCAACTATGTCCCGTCTAATGCTGGTCACGTATTTATATGGGTGTATATGGAATATTCCGGATGATTTCCAGATGCACCCCATTAGTTTCTTTTGTCGCAACCAGTTCACTTATGACCTGAGTCTGCGGAGTTTCCGGTATCTGAAAAGTGCCGGCGGTGTCGATCGCCTACGGCATGCATTGATACCTATACAATACGTTTTCGTTTATATGACCGTTCTAATTTGAGCTAGTACGAAAAATAGAAAACGAGGCGTATTTATCCGGAGGCAATTTCTCAATAACCCTTATTAACAAATTTAAAAAATATATATATTTTTGGGATGTAGGATGTTCTAGTTTTAGGGAAATGCGAAGATTGACTTAGGAAAGAAAGCAGTGATGGAGGTTCAGTACAACCACTCTTCGGACTGACTGGCCTATGATGGTGAAATATATCTATATAGTATCTGTACAATATGAGTGGGTTTAATTTTAAAATTATTTGCATTAAAATACATTTAAAAGCATTTATTTATAAGATTATCGATTTTATTGGGAATTTTCCTTATTTTCATATATTATTACCTATACCAAAATAGATAATTATTTATAATAAATAAAACAACTTCAAGAACTTGTAAATCTTCTGATGAAGCCACAAAGTGGCGAAACAATTGTTAAGACAATAAAAAGTGTGGAAGTTGAACAAGTTGTTTTATTTATTATACATTAAAATGAACTTCCATCAAGTAAGAGTTGAATCAATTAATTATAGATAATTATTTACTAATATTATGAAGAAGAAAATTGTATTTATTTATTTTCTGGAGATTCACGCAAAAGCTACCAAAAACTGTATATGTTGTGCACAAAGCCTGAAAACAGTCACTAGTAGTTGAATATTTTAAATTGACTGAGGTGTAAAAATTAACCGAATGACGAACTTTGGCCGTCATCAAATTGCCAAATACAGGATTGTGCAATTATGAAACGACCGAATAAAGCTGTGGACAGGCATTTTTAATGAATTGATTAAATGTGTAACATACTTCATCCAATTTGACAAAAATATAAAATAGGCAAATCTGAAAAACATAAGACTAAATACTTATATTAAACGAACAACTTATAAAACAGGATAATTCATATTCATTAACCCTATCAAACGTGCAATACAAAAAGTCTATAAAAATGTAACACAAATAAAATACTATAATAGATGTAAATTAAAACACTGGGTTTAATTTTCACAAAGTTTTTATTAGGAGACTAACAATTGTTTCAATTTTTCAATCGTTTTCGAAGAGATCATACACGAACTGCGAAAACGATTGAAAAATCAAACTCAGTGTTTTCATTTACATCTATTATAATGTTTTTTCACAATCATCCTACCTCATCATCTACAAACCAAATAATAATACAATAAAAATAATAAGATACCCACTCACTAATACAATATTTCCGTTGGCACGGTTTCATAATGTTGACAACAAGTGGAATTTAATTACTGCAATTAACCAAAGTAAAACACTTTCTTCCTAATGGTTGTTCTAACGGAAATTGGATTTTAAAAATAAACATATAAATATGTGTAAATACTAAGCTATTACCCTATTATTTACTTGAAATTATGATTTACAGGAACTTATATTATTCTTAATTATTAATTATCCTCATTAAAAACTAATCATATACTGTAACCGACGTGTATCACAATTAAAATATAATATTGTATGTACACCATTATAGGAAATGTTCAAATTGCAGCTGTCCATTTATCCACCTCGTGAAACAAGTAGCAACTTTTTGCAATAATAACTTCTCAGAGTCGTTTTCATCTGGAGCAACAAGAACGACATTTTAAAGATACCTTTACTGTCCTAAGTAATGTACATGTGTGTATATGTATGTATGTACGTATGAATATGTTGGCCGTTGGTTGTTGGCTGTTGACATTCTGAGAAACTTCACTTTAAGAACGAATATATTTGTTTGTACAGTATGTTCTGAATTCAAAGTACTGATCGGACAGACAATCCTTTCAAAGGGAAAGGATTTCAAGAAAAAAATTCTAGTGGAGGATTTGTCACAGTGACAATAAAATCGTAAAGCGTAATAACCGATGAAATTATAAGTACATATAGCATTCGTAATTATTCCTACTTTGTCTTTTACATCACACAGGTGTAAATGAACGAGCGTTTCCATAAGCGGAAGTTGACGATAAACGACGATCTAATATAATTAATATTCTGGTCACATTATTCGAGATGTTCACCCTATAGCAATTCTACTCTATACAGGGTTATTCAAACTGAGTGGTACATTAAACGTTTTAAGAAAACTAACAGTGTTAGAGATTAGAAAATTCGAGGGTAGGGGTTATCAAAGATGATCTTTCCATCTAAAATAATTGCAACTGTCTGCCACTTCCGGTTATACCAGAAGTGGATGTCACCGTGGGAATGGGTGGGTGGTGTGGTTAGGGAGACAAAGATGAGACGGGCGAAATGAAGACACAAGAGAAGTAAAAGATTATCTGTGGAATATTACTGCCCCAGCATTTGCCATTTACAATTTGTGATCCAAGAAAATCACAGAAAAAATTTTAAGGTGACTTTGAAAACTAACTTGTATATCTACGATGAATAGTTTCTAAGATAATTTAAATAACAGAAAAAAACCGCCATCGTAACCTAATTTTGATCAATTTTGAAAGAAAAAAATTTCAATAACCCTGTATACAAAACAATGTTATGCTTTCACGGATAGCGTCTGTTGAAGATTATTTTTTCCGGGTTTAAACTCCGTGGTCCGTACGTTTTTTCCCCGACATTTCCCTTATAACTTTGATAGACATTATTAAGGGCGTTGTAGTATTCTTGGTCTATCTTGCGAGTCTGCGATGAAAACAATCCTACGGACTAGGGCCTTTAAACACGGAAAATAATCCATCTTCAAAAATTGTGTTGTTTGAGCCCTTTTTCGTCTTTAAATATCGATCCCATTCATTAGCGCTTTTACAATGAAAATCAAAATATTTTAAATGACAAACAGACAAATTGAATGACCCTAAAGTCTTGTTTTCTTTTTGGTAGAGAACTAAAAAAATATTATTTTCTATTTTCACTGATTTGTTTATGAAATAAGTATAAGATTTCACCATTTGAAAGGTTAGTAATTAACAGTCTTGCATGTAGTAATTAATAAAATACAAAGTTTTCGTACAACAAGAAAGTGGGAGATACACGATGAAGAGAATAGAATTGTAATCCGCAACATAATACCTTTCCTGTTGATTGCTCTGATGGTCTGGAAAATGCACTTTAGAGGATTCTTTTTAACAAGACTCATCCTGTCGACTTCAAAGTATACGTATAAAATGATCCTACGAAAAAGCGACCATATTGGGGGTTTAACATCTTTAGGCTTAGAAAGCCAAATTATTTTTCTAATAATTAACAGACACTCCCTTCGTAGGTCGTTCATCAAGAATATTCATGTGCATATATTAATAAGTATCAAATAAAAAAGAGGCGTGTATGATTATGTAGAGGCAGTAGAAATTACATTTTTAAAAAGTTAAACGAATTCTATTTGAAGTAAATACGAGGCATGTTTTTTAGTAAGTACCGTTTTTAAATTAATAAAAAACGTGCAAAGATATCTTAATAATTTTATTTTTACATGAAAGCCTGTACCTTAATCTACTTTTCTACATAATTTCTTTCAATATTGAGGCACTTGTCATAACGTTTGACCAGTTTCTGGATACTCATAGAACTCTGCCGCCTGACTTGTTAACTGTTAACCACTGTATCACAACTGTTTTGACTTTGTCATCGTCTTGAAGACGCAGACCTCCCAAATATTTCTTCAAGTGCAGGAACAAATGGTAGTGACTGGGCGCCAGATCAGGGCTGTACGGAGGATGATTTAGAGTTTCTCAGTGAACAGTGAAAAGATGTGATGAGATCTTTGGCCTGATTAGCCACATATGGACGGGCATTGTCATGCACATTTGTGTAGCAATCATTAAATGCTTTCACCCACTTCCTTACCATTCCATCACCCATAATGTTTTGTCCGTAAACTGCACAGATCTCAGATCTCACGATGAATATCAATCGGTTTTAGTACTAAGGAATCGTATAACAGTCTGGAATTCACAGTCGACGGGACTCACGATTATCGGAGGCAACTTAAACACTCAATAAACAATGTAAATAAGGGCGAATCAGACTGTAATGGCGTCAGCGCGTAGGTGAGAGATGTAGGTACCCAGTGCGCATGCGCGGAACGCTGACCGCAGCGCTGCGGCGGCAAAATTTCGAAACGGTACTTACTTAAAAAACATGTCTCGTAGTAGTATAAATTCCACAAGAGCCGTTAAGTGTGAATTAACTTTTATACACCATTTTAAATTATGACACGACTACATCAGATAATTCGTTCCACTTGGTGTGTTTTTACAATGCTTCAAAAATTATCTGTGAACCGTTTGTTTTAATAATCAAAAATCTAATACTTTAATAACAATAGAGATACATAATCAAATTTTATAGTATTTTCTCTACCATACATATTATTCAAATTACATTTCATTTTCATTTTACATTGAAACCGTTTCAGAAACAAGTTTGTCAATTATAGTAACAACAACAACATCAAGCAAGTTCGTTCAGTCGAATCGCGTCATTTCATTTTCATTCCAATTCTCTTACTAAAGTGTAACAAATCGGCTAAACGAAATGAAATGTTCAACTCGACTGATTTATGAAAAATATTTAGTTGTGGTACTCGAGTAATTCCTTATATATAGATAATAGAGAATTAAAATTCCTTTATAAAAGGCAGAATTAAAACTGCTATCGTTTCATATCAGAAGCTGCTGTCTGAAAACTATAAACAGGGTTTTTTAAAAAGGAGGATCAAGTAGTAGGATGATATGTTTTGCAGAAAGAAAATATATAACATTTTTCATTGTTTTTTAATTAACATGTGGCGATGTTTTAGTTTTCGATAGTTTCATATCTTGAAAGGACAAACGTCTTTGTAAGATTTTTAGATGACCTTATATATAAGTCACAGCAATTTGGTATAGCAATACTGAATGAATGGTAAAAATTGAGTGATATTAATTGTAACACAATTATTATCTACTTAGCTAGGACCTAGGGTAAAAACTCAAAAAACGCGGACATGTGTAGTGAGCGAAAGTGTTGTGGTTAGTTGGCGTAAGACCTTTTCTTTTTTGAGAAAACAAGAACTTGAAAATTGTAAATATAACAAAGTGTTTGATGACAATCTGAAATTTTTACGAAAATAAAACAACAAAGAAGTTTCACGAAAATTGTATTGCTTCACTACAATAATTAACCCCACCCCCATATTGTATATAAATAGGATAAGTTAAGTCTAGTTTGTTATATTCATTACCTGATGATGCCACTGTGAGGTGAAACAATATTGTAGTGAAGCAATACAATTTTCGTGAAACTTTTTTGTTGTTTTATTTTCGTAAAATTTCATCAAGTACTACTACCATAAAAAATCTAAAATTTAGCAAACATAGTTTATTGGGAAAAAGTTATCAAAAAACTTGGTATATTACGAAGATGTAACAATTACCTATCACATTGGGCAATACGTGTTGTATACAATTGTATCATCTTGCTGCACTCTTACATTGCAGGTACAATTCTGTATCTAAGTAATAGCAGTGGCATGCACAGTCTCCACAAATTGCAGAACAGAGCAATGATACTAATTCTTAAATGTAACAGATATACAAGTGTTACTATAATGCTAAAAAAAACTAGAATGGTTAAATGTTAAAAAGCATTTGGAGTACCTAATTCATAAGATCCAGTTACATTTAATGCCGCCATACTTTAATAGTATATTAGTTTGCAGAAACAAACAACCATAACACCAGAAATAGAAAGGCTTTTATGTTATCTAATATAAATGTTTAAAAAACCCGTAAAATTCAATATTTTTGAGGGGAGTAAAAAGACACAAAGAACTATAAAATGAATTAAAAAACGTAGGATTTTATAGGAATGCCGAAAACTCCAGAATTCTGGAAAACTTATTAGAAATTTCTCTGATTCCTAAACATCTGAGAAGGTATGCGAAAATGTTTTCTTTACACGCAACTTTCAGTTCTGCCATATTTCCAGATACTGCTATTTTATTGGCTAAACCGGAACTACGATACAGTACGAACAAATATGTCTTCTACCAGACTAAGAGTGACACATTATATTATCAACAAAATATAAAAATTTTCCAAGAACAAAGTTTCCGCGCGACATGATGACACTGAGCTGGAACTTCCTTCGTTTGAAACCGAAACTTGATGGCGTTTTTTAGCAGAAGGTACTTTTTAACAGCAGAAATTATCTTTTTGACGTAATCGGGCCGCAAACTCTTATATAACTTGTTGTGCCGGGTAAGTTTTGTAAGTCGCATCATGACCAGGAAGCGCAAAGGATGGCGTAAAATTGTCGTTGACAGTTTCAAGAAAGACCTCACGACATTTATTCTTTCTGTTTGGAATTATATTGTACGAGATATTCCAATTTATAACAATACGAAATTCTAAAATCATTATTAATACATCGTATAACTTTTTAAGTATTTTTGTGGTACAAGAAGAATTATACGTAAAGCGTGCGTCTCATCTTGCAATTGATAAGTTAAAGGTTGTTATTTCAAAAACGAGAATTAATGAATTTTCATTTCCAGTTCAATATTTTTACAATAAGATATTAACAAACCCAATGGTCTTAAACGTTTTATGAAAAAAGTAACTATTAACAAAATTGCTAAATACATATAAAAAATATAATAAATTTAAATTCAAAAAGAAACAACTTGAACATTTCAACACATTTATTGTATTCTCGACAATATTGTTTCGACTTTATACGGTCGTTCTCAAGAGTTTTACAGCAACTGAGAGAATTACCGTATAAGGTCGAAACAATATTGTCGAGAATACAATAAATGTGTTGAAAAGTTCAAGTTGTTTCCTTTTGAATTTAATATAAATGTTTCATCAAGTGTGCATTTTAGATAGTTTCATTTATAATAATGTTTACCTCAAAATGGACATTTAGGATACATGTTTTTTAAGTAAGTACCGTTTTGAAATTAATAAGAAACGTGCAAAGATATCTTAATAATTTTATTTTTACATGAACCTTGTATCATGTACCTTAAATTACTTTTCTACATAATTCCCTTCAATATTGAGGCACTTTTCATAACGTTTGACCAGTCTTCTCATAGAACTCTGCCGCCTGACTTGCATCAACACCACTGTATCACAACTGGTTTGACTTCGTCATCGTCTTGAAGACGCTGATCGCCCAAATGTTTCTTCAAGTGCAGTAACAAATGATAATCACTGGGCGCCAGATCAGGGCTGTACGGAAGATGATCTAGAGTTTCCCAGTGAACAGTGAAAAGATGTGATGAGATCATTGGCACAGTTAGCCACATACGGACGGGTATTGTCATGCACGTTTGTGCGGCAATCTTTAAATGCTCTCACCCACGTCCTTACCATTCCATCACCCATAATGTTTTGTCCGTAAACTGTACAAATCTCATGATATCAATCGGTTTTAGTCCTTTAGCACTAAGGAATCGTATACAGCACGGACTTCACAGTCGGCGAGACTCACGATTATCAGAGGCATCTTAAACACTCAGTAAACAACGTAAACAAGGGCGAATTAGACTGTAATGGCGTCAGTGGATAGGTAAAAGATGTAGGTACTCAGTGCGCATGCGCGGAACGCTGACCGCAGCGCTGCGGCGGTAAAATTTCAAAACAATACTTACTTAAAAAAGCATGCCGCGTATTATCCTGATTCAACGTGCAACGTGCTTTTGCTTATCACCAAAAGAAGCGTAGACATTTTAGTTCGTACTAAAAATAGTTAAATAATTAGCGATAGAAAATAATATGAAGGCAACTACCAGTTAGGCAAGAGCCGGTAGTTAATAGATTACAGTTGAACATTTCCTCATGTACTTTTCATATTAAAATTTTATTCCCTTAGAGGGTATTCGACAATTCGATAATTTATTTAATAACAAAAAAGGGGAAGTTAAGGGATTACCCGTGCTTTTGAGGTTTGAATAATAATATTCAAAATGTCACAATATTAACTTCATATTCTTGCATAGGCCTAACTGTTTGTCTTTCCTTAACTCATTTGACATATCGCTGGAAATGGATGTAGTTTAAACGTGCTTAAAAATATCTTTTATAATGATAACCTTTAAGTGGAAACCTCCAGAGATAAGGTCTAACATGTGTGACCAAAACCATTGTTTCCCTTTATTTCGGAAACTACTTAAACTAAAGACATAAAAACGCCAAGGTTCACATTTGTTTCAGTGGAAAACGAAGCGAAGATTCTGAGTTGCGTATAGTTCGCAATTTTCTATTATCCACTATCAAGTAAAAAAGAATGGCAGCACCCAAGAAAACTATAACGATAATTTTAAGTCTGAGACCCTGTTTTTATGATATTCGCAATATATTCTATTACCAACAATGTTGTGGTAATTGAGAGAAAAATGAATGTCTTCTAATACTAAACATGCTATTTTACAATATTAATTTTAGATTTCGCCGTTCTCACTGGTGTCCTGATATTAAAATTATTTGATTTAATCTGCATCACCTTTATTACATACTCATTTTACTGATGTATTCGAACATGCAACAATTAATTACAGCATGTGCAACAGAATTTCACACTTGACCGGTTGAGAGTGTAACTTAAGAAGTGCGTCTAGACAGTTTTGCTACATTACATATTTCTACGCACATCAAGTTGTTGCTAAAGCGTAACATCATTGGAAAAACGTCTGAACATTGAACTGTCCACACACAAATCGAAAAATAAATGTGAAACTCAATCTGTATTACACACAATATTATAATATCGCCGTATATATAATAAACTCATAGATGAGATACCTTGAAGTTGTAAATAAAATCGCGTTATGAAATTCAATAAGAACCTTCTTATGTTTTCATCGAAGGTTTAGTTATCGATAACAGTTAATTCTAGCATGAGTATAATGTACATTTGCTTCTTCCGCGTACCAATGGAAATTAATCCAAAACAAGAATAAAACTAGTCTAATTTTTTTTGAAAAATGTACCCGAACAAAATTAAATAAGTTATTAGTGGAGATGTATATAGGTACATCAAAACGAACATGTCTAAAATTATAAAAAATGGGAATAAAGCAAGAAATATCAAACAGTTATTATAAAGAGCATAAAAAACTGTTTGTAAAAAAATGTAAAATTGGTAAAATATTAGTTAATAACAAACCAAAAAATTGCATATATAAAAAGAGTGGAGTTTACAAAATAAATTGTAAAGATTGTGATGCTTTCTATATAGGGCAGACCGGCAGGAATTTAGAGACTAGAGTAAAAGAACACGTAAAAAGTATACAAAACTTAAAAAGAACGACAGGCGTTAGCGCACATTGTTTAGACTTCAATCATAATTTAAATATAGATAATTTAAAACTATAACGTTCATAAAACAAAGGCACTAGATTGACATTATTAGAACAATTGGAAATAAAAAGAACTTTACTTCAAAAATTAAATATAACGAACGACCAGCTAGATTTTAAATACACTCCTGTATTAGACCTGTATTTGGGTATTTCCCATATTAACAACCCTCCGTAGATATATAAGACCTGAGCATGTTTTAAATTTTAGTATTATCTTATAAACTCTTGATAAAGGTGTTATCCGCCGAAACATATGTAGAGTTTTTCTAATATACATTTGAAACATTTAAAAGCGTTTTTTTATTATATTTTGTTTATAAAAAACTACATAAAAACATTAACTCTATATTTTATTAGCAATATTTTCCAAAATATTCAATCCTCACAAAATTTTGACTTGAAAAAGTGCACATCATAAGACAAAACATTTAGTGAACGGGCAGTTGATTTGAAAAGAAAGCGCTTGAAAACTATGTACACAAAAAAATAAACAGAAACCAGACGTTTAAAATTTGAAAGGCTTCATTTAAATAGCTTTCTGCTGTAAAGCTGTCTGGAAACGGGGAAAAAAAACGAAGAAAACAAAATAGAAAATTAAAATAAAATTTCTGGCCCTGTTTACTACGACTTATGAGAAATATAAAGCGAGGAGTACGTAAAAAGCATTACTGCTCCAAATTTTAATTTTGCATCCAATGGATAAGGTACGGATAATGTAAACCATTTCCCTCGGGTTCAGATATTAATATGTAACACGTTCTGGTTCTCTCATTACGCAAGAGAAATTCGTTTATATACACACATACATCCTACAAAATACATACGAATATGTATAACTACAGTTATGTATGCAGATAATTACGTCTGTATATTCGAAATAAGCCATTCAAACTATTTCAAATTTTCATGAAGGAATGCCGCGAATCGTTCTCTCTTGATTATTTGAAGCAATAAATAACCAAATAATAAATCTCGCTTTGCAATTATACATTATCAGCCTAATAAAATTATTTTAGAACAATGTCTGAATCACCCCTCACATGAAACCATTTCTATTGTTTAGTTGGTTGACAGAAAGGTATATAGTAAATAATGAGTGTATATATACTAATATACTAAATATAATTCATTCAAAAAATGTTGTGCGAGAGCCCGATGCAAAAATCGATAGTCGGCAGCCTTTGTCGACGGCGTCGTAAATCTTTCTGACATGACAAATACGAGTAACAAGATTCTGAACAAGTAAAGTGCGAGAAATGTGGAAAGTTGTGTGGTTGCTTCTAGAAAAACACAGTTCGATATAGACATGTGTTAGTAAACAGTGCAAAGACGAAGTAAGTACAGTAATATATATAATAAGTAAGTAATATAAATACAGTTAAATAAGTAATCATAGTTGTAATGTACATTAGTGCATTTAGTTTTAAATAAATTTATTACTCAATATTGTTTAATTAAATACAAACAACTATAAAATTCGTTACAAAAAGATCATATGCACCAGGTTTTCTATTATAAAAATCATGCTTGTATTTTAAGGCTTTTGTATTATGACCCACCTGATAAAAAATTATATTAATACAATATCTGGTAGAAACAGCTGGAGGGAAATTTGAAATGCTGCACAGCTTTTATAGAAAAATATATACAGGTTTGACAAAACAGTTTGAATTTTTTATATGTTATCAAGTAACCATCTAACACGATAGTGATACTTCTCATTTACAATTTAAAATTTTATTTTCTACTTTGATCATATTTAAAACGACTAAACCTGTTAATTAATAAATTAAATCTACATTATCCCTAAAATTGTATATAAACCTTCAACATTCCCATTATTCAAATTTAATGAAATAATAATAATTAAATCTAAATTTTGCTGCCACGTCCGAAATAAATTTCTCATCCACGAACATATTTACCAATAATATTTAGGTGGCAGTTTTACTACTTATTTCGTTAGATAGGTCTGTAAAAGTTGATTATTATAGTAATCAAGTGCACGTATATTTCCATAGTAAATATTTGATAAACAGTATATTCCATCCAACGAACCCGGAGGGTGGGTGAACTGATGAGTAAATCGTATACAAGTGCGTGTAAGTGTAATAAAAACCGCAGCCGTCCCAGTCTACAGCTATCAGAGACCTGTTCGGGTTTCCTTTACCCCCAGGACTTGCGCCCTTCATAAAAAGTTTACCTCGACCTAACGACCGATGGCAATTTCGACCGATTAGAATTTCTAAACTATTATGCTTCCGTAGCCGTCTACCAATTTCGACTAAACTGAATGAATAATAAAATGAAAAGCTTGAAATATCTCAATTGAAAGCGTGGCTGCACTTCGGAGCCCCCCCCCCCCGCTATCCCTGGTCCTTGTCGGCGCAATATCGAGAATATTATAAATTGAAAAATAAATGTACTGTAACATTAAATTTCAATTAAGGGAAACATAAAGTAACCATAACTTAACCTTCAACAGGTGCAAACATTAAAAGAAACAAATGAGCACCTCTTAAACGTTAGTTTATGGTTAGCATAAGTTGCCCTGAATTTTCACAATTACATATTATTTTTAATTACAATTGTAAACTGCTTCTCCTTCAGTCCAAGGGTTAAAACCTAAATTATACTAAATAACACTAGTATTTTAATATATATATATATGAGTTTTTTATCTACTATGTTAGGGTTGTAGCCGTTGTTAGATGCGATGACTTTTAGAAACTGAATTTCTTTTTTATAATTTTCATCACTTAGTGGAAGAGAAATAAGTCTATGAATCAAGCTATTAAAAGTTGACATTTTAATATTATAATTTTGGGTTGAAGAGGCTGAGATAATTACGTCAAAAAGGTGTTTTCCTGTAAATGTTAAATTCTAAAATGCCATTTTTACGTGTTATTGACAAATCTAAAAAGTTTAAGGTATTATGTGATTCTCAACTGTAAATTGTATTTTTGTATTGATGGAATTTAAATATAATAAGAAATTTTGTAATTGTCTTCTGGTACCTATCCAAATACAGAATATGTCGTCGATATATTTAAAGGCATTATTTATTAGGGAAGTTTGGGTATTAAATAAATTCTTTTCAAATTGATCCATATAAATTTCTGACAATAACGGAGACAATGGAGACCCCATAGGGAGACCATTTTTCTGTTCATAAATTTTATCGTTAAACGAAAGTATTTTAAGACAAAATATAATTTTTACTCTAACCCTGAATCCGGTCATGGTTCTAACTTCGATTTTAAAAACACCGTTAAAGTTTTTGTAGCGGTTCTTGAATTATAAATAAAAAACTATTTACACACCAACCATGATTTCCTCTGTGATGATATTGCAATAAATACTCTACATAACAGTGAAAATCCTATCAAAATTCCTGTAGTGTTTCTTGAACTTTATAGAATCACACGAGCACATAGACACATCTATCAACGACTTTCGTTTGCAAGAAATTTTCAATAAATAATAATTCAGTGAATGCAATGAAAGAAACTTCCGACAAAGCACGGAGGTCCTACCAGCTAGACTAAATATGTACCAATGCTTTTAAAATGTAATGTTGAACTTTCGAGAAAATTCTCAGTAATATATTCTCTTATTAAATTATTAAACGCAAAACAATGGAAAATTGGTCGAGTTTACCATTGGCGGTGATGGTCTTCCCCCAGCATAATCAGCTTTTCAGGCTTCATTCCCACAACGTTAGTTTACCTACCATCTTTGTTCACCTTTAATGGGTTACCTGAACTTCTGTATTTTTATGAGCCATTGTCAGTGTTCGAAAAAGGAACAAGGACAGACCACAACCACCAATAGCAACAGCAGCTTTTGTGAATGGTTTCGTAGATCGTCGCTGAAGTCGTCTATACGATACACACACGTATAGAACAACAAAATACATTGAAAGAGAGTTAATCATCGATAGGCGGGCGCGGACGATTGAATTCGAGGCGAAAGTAATCGTCTTGTTGAACTCTATTCTCGAACTTTGATGGAGGACGAGCAATTCCGAAACACGTCATTAATGACTAGCTAGAAGGCACCCATGTAATTTGAAGATGATGACGATCTAAACACGCGGACGATGTTCGAAATCACCGTTATCTAATCATGGAGAAAAAAACAACATGGTTCATAACGGATTCTTTCGACAAATAGACGAGTTTGATTTGAAAACTCCGTCAATTATTTACGAAATAAATTCGAGTTAGTATAAAAAGATAACCATTCAATATCTTCTTTTTTTGTTTGGCAATAAGAATAGAAATGATATTTAAATGCCCTCAACGGGTTAAATAAAGACATTAAATATCTTTATCTTAACGGTTTATATCGTTACATGACTGTTTTTATTAAAATATCTGGTATACACTCAATCTATTCCGGTTTTTAAATATGACTCATTTCAAAGGTTGAAAATGACAATATTCTACTCATGGGCATCTAAATACAAATGCTTGGAGGAAATATGTAATACACAGCTATCTCAAGAAACAGTGAATAACATTTACACTGCCCATCATATTTTAAAGCATAAAAAATATTTGTAAAATGTGCAAACTTAATTGTTTACTCTTCTAGTGTTATTTCTGACACTAGAATATTTAAAAATGATGCACAAACTGCATTTCAACTTTTAATTATTTAATAACAACTAAAACTACACTTGTATTTACAATAAATGCGATGCTACAATGTTTAAAAAGTTTTTTGTATAAATGTTTAAAATGATTGTTGTATGAATGATGAAATGATTGAATGTTTAAGTATGAAATTTGCCGTCTTTCCAAGGTATAAATACTCATAACACTATATAAGATCAGTAGGCTTTACTTAAATTGCTAAACAAAATTATTGATAAGTGAGTGTAGGCTTTCACGGCCGGCGTCTATAATAGTTGAATTGTTTTCCGCCCCCACCCTCCGGAACGATATAAATAATGATGCAATCGGTCCAACGAAATCAGAGCATCTCCGACATTCCACCCACCAGCGGCAAGGAAGAGGGAGATCTCTCAACCATCAAAACCTAACCACATCTCCGACATTCCACCGACCAACGGCAAGGAAGAGGGAGATCTCCCAACCTACCCATCCAAAGCCCAAACTCAATTAACAATACAAACGGATTAGGTTCACAAAACTACATATTAATACTTCTTAAAACACATCTAACAAAACAAAATAACTCCTTTCAACACGCCGTTGTTAGCGCGTCAACGGCAATCAGCATGTGTCTTGTTCAGGTTCGCACAAAACATTTTCAAAACTTCTACTTAAAACACAATAAACAAAAAAAAAACTAAAACTCTCAACACACCCGTTGTTGGCGGTCAACGGTAATCGACGTGAACCTTGGTCAAGTTCACAAAAAAAACAGATTAACACTTCTACTTAAACACAATTAACAAAACAAACTAATAAACTAATATACTTTCAACACACCCGTTGTTCCCGGTCAACGGCAATCAACGTGAACCCTGTCAAGCTCATAAGATCACATTTAAACACTTTACTAAAACACTCGACAAAACAAACAAATTCCTAAAACACGCCCGTTGTTCGGTCAACGGCAATCAACGTGATCCTAATCAAGTTTACACTTCCTAAAAACCCAAAAAACCATAAACAACCAAACCAACCTAGCCTCAAACAACAGTGTAATCCAATGCCGGTAGAGGTATTTGCCCTCGGAGTAGTTGTTTCCGTTAGTTTATCCTTCAGCGTGAATTTAATCAATTTCACAACTTCCACCACAAAACAAACCAACCTACCTACCCAACTTCAAACGAACGGTGTAATCCAATGCCGGTAGGGGTATTTGCCCTCGGAGTAGTTGTTTCCGTTAGTTCATCCTTCAACGTGAATGCAATCAATTTCACAATTTCCATCAACAAATCATCCCAACCTCAAACCAACGGTGTAATCCAATGCCGGTAGGGGTATTTGCCCTCGGAGTAGTTGTATCCGTTGGATTGTCCCACCAAAAAACCAATCAACTAAACCTATAACTCCATACGGCTGAAGAGGAACGTAAGTTCCTATAACGGCCTGAGGTAGAGGGGTTTTAGTCGGTAGGTCCGAGGACACCTTCCTCGGGAATCCGACACTACCCAGTCGTACGGACGGCTGGGTGTCTTTCGAAGATTTCCCCTCTTCCACGAAAACATAAAAAAAAAAAAGTCCAACGAAAACACTCCTCTCAGAACCACGAAAGCGCAGACCGAGAAGACATCACCCTACCGTAGTTTTGGATGAAACGTTGGGACGAAAATCCTACGGACCACGGCCTATTAACCCGGGATACAATTCAACTATTATTGATGTTTAAATTATACAGAGATTAAACGCCCCCTTACTTCTAAGAATGTTATTGACCTAGAGGGTAAAATTATATCTGGTGCTATTTAATTTAATGATAGACGGACTTTCAAAAATACTCGGAACGTAGTCTAACAATAGGCTCCGTTTTCATAGAGTATCTTATAAACTTAATGATATTCAATAAATCTAATAATAAACTTAATCCTAGGTTTACCTAAATGCTTATGAATATAATAACTATTTATATGTTTGTGAAGTGTACAGAACAATATTTTTAAAACACGGAAATAATATCGACACAAAATTTTTCCGACCTCTTTTTACGAGGACTGTTCTCGTATCCTACTAAAATTAAAATGCTCACGAATGAAAAAAAAAGGTAATAATAAATCTTAGTCAATACCGTCAATAAAGCGTTAGGTCTTTGATATTCTCTTACTGGTCTCGTTTAAAACGGCAATCAAAACCCTTAATTAAAAAATGAGGTTAATGAAGAATTTAACTGTTGTATGTATACTCGCCCTTTTTCCAAAAAAGCTCGCGTTTTTACAAATAAAAATGGTTACGATCCTATTTTATATTATCTACCACATTAAATTCAGTTTTAAGACTTCGTTGTAAGAAATAAAATAGCCATTTAGTCAATTTTTCAGTTAAAGATTCGTAAATTCTAAAAGGAGTATCGTACAATAGCTACAGTAGTCCATAGAAACAATAGGACTGGACTAAGTTACTTTGAAACTACATTTTGGCAATTTATCTTGAGATCAGATCATTGGTGGTCGGTTCATAATTAATAAAAAAACAAAAAAACAAAGGCGTATTATACTATATATCAGACAGACGTCATACGAGCATATTCTTTGAATGAATCATGTTTTTACAGTCATCGACTTGCAAATCGAACATTTTAAAAAAAAAGTAATATACGAGGCATGTTTTTTAAGTAAGTACCGTTTTGAAATTCTGTATCGCGCAGAGCTGCGATCAGCGTTCCGCGCATGCGCACTGAGTACCTAAATCTCTCACCCACGTACTCACGCCATTGTGTGTTTAAGATGCCTCTTGCCTCCGATAATCGAGTCCCGCCGACCGTAAAGTCCGGGCTGTTATACGATTCCTTAGTTCCAAAGGACTTAAACCCATTGGTATTCATCGTGAGATCTGTGCAGTTTACGGACAAAACATTATCAATAATGGAATGGTAAGGAAGTGGGTGAGAGCATTTAAAAATGGCCGCACAAATATGGATGATAATGTCCGTCCGCATGTGGCTAATCGGACCAAAGATCTCATCACATCTTTTCACTGGGAAACTCTAAATCATCCTCCGTACAGTCCTGATGTGGCGCTCAGTGCCTACCATTTGTTCCTGCACTTGAAGAAACATCTGGGCGGTCAGCGTCTTCAAGACGATGACTAAGACAAAACAGTTGTGATGCAGTGGTTAACAGTTAACAAGTCAGGCGGCAGAGTTCTATGACAAGTGCCTCAATATTGAAGGAAATTATGTAGAAAAGTAGATTAAGGTACAGGCTTTCATGTAAAAATAAAATTATTAAGATATCGTTGCATGTTTTTTATCAATTTCAAAACGGTACTTACTTAAAAAAAACATGCCTCGTACATTATTATATAGTAAGGCTAATTCATTTATCTATATATACAAATTGAATGTATATAAACTTTTGACCTTTTGACCCCTATAATGATTTAAATATAGGGCCATGAAGTATTTTTAAGATTGTCAATAATGTACATTTAATCACAAGTTAAGTACTTTTCTCTTGGAACGAGCCTCTAAAAATTGTTAATTAATAAAAAGAACGGTTTAACGAAAATTTAGACATCTTCAAACATTATTATTTTGATTGAGATTATTACTAATGCAACACACCCTGTATATGTTGCGAGGTGGTGTAAAAATTTCGCACGTAAACTCGTATAAGATCGGCCAGCATGAAATCGGACATTGTCCGGTTCTATTCCGACCGAGAGTACAGCCTTGCCCTTGCCTTGGCGACTGGTCGGTCGGTCACATTCCAACAAGCACCACGTATACACATACCTAGTAGGTACGTATAAAGGTATTTCTTTGTGGCTACTCGACAAATTCCGTTCACTTACAAGCCATCTCACTCATTTTCGTCGGCTCGTTTCCTGCCTCGACGAGTTCTTCTTCGCGATCGAGTCGTTCGTCCATCCGTCGAGTTTGCTTGCTATGTGAATCGTCGCTTAACTTTTCAAACGTTATAAAAGCTGCACGAAGCAACAGCTGGCAAATACGTACATCAAGCGAGACACCCTTATTACTTGCATTCCTACTACAAGGTAGATAAAGTCCCAAGGACATTTTCAAACCAGCGGGAAATACGAGAAATAAAAATGCACGAGCTATAAATGTATTGGCAGTCCCTCGTTTTCCTGAAGAACATTGTGTTAGTTATAAGAAGTCGATACATAATATTACTTATAAATTATAAGCAAAAACGGCAATAATAAAAGAGGGCATGCATTAATTAAGGGTTCAGTAACATGACATTTTTGAACCCTACAAATCTATCAGTTGGATAGAACCTATACAAACTAATGAAGTGCAGTATCGATTCAATGTATCAATTAATTGATTGGCTCGTTAATCAATTCCCTACTAGATTAATTAATGCCAGTGTGGCCAAAATTCGACCAACATTCCACGCTTATATATGAATAAATTAACCTGAACGTTTGTAAGCGAGACTTTAAACCAATCACAAACATGAAGTAATAGATAAGAAATAAAAGTAATGGATGTTTTTGGAACTGTCTTGGGCATCTTCTGTGCTGGCTTTCCAATTATGCAACACCTTTATTTACTTTTTTACCTACCTCAACGCCAACATAAACAAATTATTTTTATATTGTGTACATCTATAGTACCTACAGTACCCTTTTTATAATATAATTTATTATTATTAACTTGCTTTTATCACAAATACCAAGAAAATTACGATAAGTTTTGTGTTTCACGTATTAATGTTAGCGGAGGGTGGAATCTATGTTGGCAGAGGGTGGAATTTCCCTGTTCGCATCCCGATCACACATGGCCATTTGAGAGCGGACGCATCGACGCAAAATACGATTACGCAACAAGCACTTAACCAGAACGTTGCTGACTAATGTATGAGATAGGGTAGAAATTAAGCTGTGAATGTCGTTAGTAAATAAATTGTGGAACAACCACAGTCTGTTATTAATCATCTTTATATAAACTTTATATTGGTCCTTTACATTAATATAATGAACGATAATTGTCAGCCCATTAACACTTATTTATCTAACGTACTAAGGGGTTAGTTGGTGCATATAAGTAAAATCAACCAAGCTCAAGTAAGCTTTATGTTATAAACAGTTTTTCATAAAAGAGTTTTTTACAGATCGAAAAACAAATTAGTCAGTCACAAACTTCACAAAATGTTTTTGTTTAGATAATACAGATGTACATTCAAATAAGAAGTGGTGTTCCTTAGTTTTTTTTTCATATAGTCTAATTAAAAAATTAATAATAGGAAACTGGAAAGTGTGAAATGATAAAAGAGTTCGTGTAAATGATAGATACCTACCACTGCAAGCTGTCTTGATACCTTTTTATACGAGTCTAGTTGAAACAAAAGATTTTTCCAGTATTACAAAACAAAAGCCGCGGCGTTTATTAAAGAATTGTACGAGCCGAGTAATTGTATTATATTTATCACGTTTTAATAAAGCCGGATATGCCAGTTAGCTTTCCGTCATAAAAGGAAGCAAAACTTAATTTTAAAACTTTACAGAGCTTTCGCCAGTAACGGGTGCATACATGTGATAAACGAGCTTTGTTTCCCGCTAGAGAAAAGATTATTTTATTTTCTTGTATCTTCCAGAGGTTTATTAGTGACCGCACTGCAAACATGAAAAATATGCTTTTTTTAAAGAGCTTTCATCAAGAGTTTTAATTTTCTACAAACAAATAATGAACGAAACAAAACATTTCCTTTAGCATTTAAGCAACAAAAAAAGTTTCAAAAGGCTAATTTAAACCTTTTTAGTTGTTTCGATGTGTCAATTCAACAGTTGTTGCTTGCCCTGTTTATTTTGCAAAATCTTAGCAGTTAATGCTACAGAAGGAAACTCAATTCGAAATGCTTTCGGGAACATGCTGTTCATTGCACTCTAATTAACTTCGATCAATGTTTTAAAGAGTTTAATAACGTACTTAGAGGGTTTAATGAACTTTAATAAGGCTCTCATTATACATATAGAACACCAATTATTCCTTAAGAATACATATGTCCTTCGATCTTAATGAATCGAATTGACCACTAAATAAGAACAACAAAAATACATATAAACAATTTTACGAACAATTAATAAAGATCTATCTACAAAATTTTTGTTCTGTATCTTTCCAAAATGGAATCAGAAATAAAAATTTGTGGAATAATAGCAGTATATTTTTGAATTGGTAATACCAAATTATTATTATTAATATTTCACAGTGTTTACACCACGAATAGCATCAATCACAACAAAATATATCATAAAACTGTTGCAATCATTACTTATTTTATTTTTGGAAATTTGTCCTTACGAATTACATTATTATAATATATTATATTATGAACTCTTTTGACTCAAAAATTCTGCATCTGTTTAACGATTTGTAAAAATAAAACTTAGGAAATAGAGATAGAGTGGTAGGACGCCTTCTGAGACAAGAATGGCCACTTAGAGATATATTAAAAGCAAAAGATATAGTTTTAAAAAAATGCGAAGATTGGCTCAGGATAGGAAGGAGTGAACTAATGGCCCTACGACGATGAAAAATAAAAATTACTGTATATTTTTAACGTTTAGGAAGTATAATATATATGTACATACATTATACAATTCAAATTTATGATATATCTCTCAAATGATTTTAAAAACCCGATTAATCAATAATATTCAATAAATATTGTTTAGTTCGAATTCAAGATAATTATTGATTTATTATATATATATATATATATATAAATATAATCCATTAATTATACATACTTATGAATTAAAACAACGAAATATATATAAAACACGACAAACGAAAATAGATAGACAGAATAATGAGACAAATATACATAAACAGCAAACAACTACGCTAAATACATCGTAATAACCACATGCATACAATACGTTCAATAATGAGATTTCTGAGTGGTTATTACATTTCCCTTTTTAGATTGACAGTGTGTGTCAGTGTTTATTAAAACCGTGATTTTTCAGTCGCTTTGGCCTCACATATTGCATTTTTCCTAATTCAGTATAATGCAAAAGTTGACGCGAGGGTTTGAATAATTTTACAACAGGTCATACCTGTTGGCGCATCGTTATTAATTTATCCTACATCCCAGTCACTTTACAAAGCATTAACATCCCTTGATAGTAACACAAACAGATACTAAATAAAATAAAAAAACTATATAATCAACGAAGATTTAAACAGTTATGAAGCAATAAGACAGTATAAGTTCTTAGTCAGTAATTTATCGAAACCACCAGACGTGGATCGCCATTTCAATCTTATTAGACTTTATTAACACACAATAGCTAGTCTCAATAAATCACCGACTAAATCGAAGAAGCACCTTAAAAGGAAGATAATATAACTAAATTTAAAATATTCGCAGTTATCACTTGGTGAAACATATTACAAAATTTGAAATAAAATAACTTCGAAAACATTCACTGTGATTGATTAACCAAACTCTATACGTATTGCACCTTATAAGGGCATCGTCAGAAGTATTAATTATATTAAATAATATTCTAATGTACATTTCTGTTTATAGTTTATAGTGGATGGTTTTAGGGAGGGGTTACAATATTAGGGTCTTACAAGGGGTTATTTCCAAAGTCTATTTGGTCATTTGTAATAATTTTATTTGATTTGATTGCTTTTCTAATTTCACAAATGTTAAATAGAGTAATAAATATTCCACTAAAAAGTGAAACCTTTTCACAAGAACTATTAGTCATAAAAACAATTGCTATAGATAAATTATTAAACAAAAAATTAAAAAGAAATATAAATATAAATATGGAATCAACAGAAACAACTACTCCGAGGGTTAAAACCCCTACCGGCATTGAATATGTTATATTTTCGACTAGAAGTCCATCGGAATCAACAGTGTAACTCAATGCCGGTAGGGGTTTTATCCCTCGGAGTAGTTGTTTCTGTTGATTCCATTATTCCACCTGATGAGACCCGATACGTCGAAACCGGTTGTGGGATGTGGCTTTCGGTTTGTTGTGCCTACTTGGTAGGACGCGTTCAAAATGTGAGATCTTTGATTTTAAAATTTAGATGAATAAGAATTTTAATTCCTTCTTTCTTGAATAAAAAGAAATAGTATTAACCTAATTTTCCCTATGCAGAAACCAGGTAAGAAAGACAACATCTGGCGAAAAATCCCATATTATGGAAATATAAGTGAGAAACTAGGTAATACCCTTTAACAATTTAACATCAATGCAGCATATTTCAACCAATTTACGTTAGGTAAATTCCTTGTCTACAATAAGATGACTGATAAACCCGACATTCTTAGACAAAGGGGTGTGTACAAAATTACCTGTTCGGATTGTCCGACCGTATACATTGGTAAATCCAAAAGAGAAGTCTTGATCAGATTCAATGAACATGTGAATTATGTTAAATACAACAAACATGCTTCGGGGTTAGCCAGTCATTTTATTGATAACAACCATAGTATAAACAAAAGCAATTTAAAACTGTTACATAATTTAAAAGGTGGCCCCATTTTAGACAGATATGAAATTTTTGAAATTAAAAAAGCAATCAAATCGAATAAAATTATTACAAATGATCAAATCGACTTTGGAAATAACCCCTTGTTAGACCCTGATATTGTAACCCCTCCCTAAAACCATCCACTATAAACAGAAATGTACATTAGAATATTATAAGGCGAAATACGTATAGAGTTTAGTTAATAAATTACAGTGAAAGTTTTCAAAGTTGTTTTATTAATATAACTATTTCGTAGTTATTAAAGTAGTCTTTTGTAATTTTGGTTTTACATTATAGTGCGATGTCACTGAGGGAAAGCATTATTGGTAAAAACTACCCAAATTTTGACAAACCCAAATGCATTCGTAAATACTGTTTGATTAAACGTTGACTTCTTCAGGAGTATTTAGTTTGAACTTCTCACTATATTATAAATACTTTTCCTAAAATTTGTAATTTTTTTACAAATAAAATTTCATAAGGTAGAGGTCAGTATAATTATAATCATAACATATGTATTATATATAGTTTTCCTAAAAGCGAACGTAAAAATAAAATTAATTATGCCTATAGTCAGAATTTTGTAAAAATAGTTTAAATAAATAAATATACAATTTAAAAAAAAAAATAATTTCTCTTGTCTATAACTTCTCTGCCATCGCAAATATAGACACTAATAATTGCTTAAATGTAACCGTTAGTTGTGTCTGTCTGAAAACTAATTTTATTCGCAAACAATTATGCCAATACATAAAGTTGTACAATGTCAAGAGAAGGTCTGAAAGAGTGTAGGGTAACTAGATGTCAATAGCCCCGTTTTATGAGCTATTTTATAGAAGCGTAAAAGAATGTCAAAGTGAACTCATAAATAATTTTAAGCGGTCGGGATAGAAGCACGTTTCAGAAGGTTGTGGTATGTTTGCCTCCCGTTTAAGAAAACTCCCCAGATGGCCACTTGACCGTACACAGTGGTAGTTGTTGTGGCCCGTGGCTTCCCAGATGAATACTGTTCCTCATACCTATGTGCCTTGTATCCACCAACACATGCATAGTTTTACGAAAAGTGTTGGTAGATAAACATGGTATCTAAATGAAAACTATGAAAAAGCTTTTAAACCACAACAAAGGTTAAATAAAGGCGACTATAATATGCATTCGTTAAAACTGGCGGGAGACATCGTCATAAAAATAAATAATTTGAAAAAAAACGAGAATGTACAGAGAGAAGATAATTTTAAGACGAAAAATAAAAGAATTATTTCAATGTACTCCTGACAAAGATTTAATCAGTCGAAACTACTATAGAGCAGAGCTGGACAAAGCTGTAGTTGTTAGTGTTTGAAAATGTGCTTCCAGTCCCTTAAGAAACACTGTAGTCGAGGATTTGTGTGCAAGTAGTTATAGGCTTGCTAAACTAATTACTATATAAAATATATTTAATAAAACACAGATGAGTTACAGAAAGTTTTTATTGATACCACAATAATATTATTTCGACATACAATATATTCTTCAGGTGGTGAAGTAATCTCAATTTAAACTAATTACAAGTCCACTAAATTGTAAGGGTGGGGGTGAAAAGTTTAAATGTTTAGTAGAGAAGAATTGTTCAAATCTGTTTGGTCATTTAAAATTAATACTAATTTATTTAATTTATTTATTTCCATAGTTTCTAGTAAGTTCAATTTAATACCTTTAGCTTCAGGATGTAGTATCTTAAAGTTATCATTAAAGTTGTGTGACATAGAAATTCAGTGATCAGTATAAGTAGACTGATCATTTTTGTTTTAAAAACATTTCTTGTGTTCTTTCGTACGATCTTTAAAAGCTCTTCCAGTCTGTCCAATGTACGATTTGTTGTAACTACCGCAATCTTTTTTGGTGGCGTCTTTGTAGTTTTTAATAAATTTGCCTAAAGAATTATCCGTTTTGAATGATACGAAGGAGTCTGTAAATTTTGCAATATGTTTTCCTAGAGTGACGGAAATATTACCTTGATATGTTAGCAAGTTAAAAAGTTGATTTATTTTTTACTGTTGGGGGGTAAACTAAGTTAACGGTTTTTTATTCAGTAAGTTTGTGATCATTAAAGTTGTGTAGCCGTTGTTGATTGCAATAATATGTATTCTATTTAATTCAGTGTCGTAGTCTTATAATTTAGTCGACTTGTAATTAGTTTAAGTTTAGATTACTTCACCACCTGAAGAAGACATTGTATGTTGAAATAATATTATTGTGGTATCAATAAAAACTTTCTGTAACTCATCTGTGTTTTATTAAATGTGATTATGGAGTTACAGTATTTGAATATATATATATATATATTTAAATGGCTTCAAGATCATTCAAGTCAACTCATTGAAGTCCATTCAATATCAAAACATAAACAATCTAGAACATAATAAAAATATCAAATATATTCGAAGCACTTGAAGCCTCTTGATTTGCCCAGTTCTGCTGTAAAATTTATAATTTTATTTTTATTTAATATAAAAAAACTTTCAAAGACTCAAAACTTATTTTAATTAAATTAAGATAAAAACGTTGTCCAATAACTTTTATGATTTTTAAAAGTCTTTAAAAGGGACGAAATATGTTGCGAGTCCCTTTAGTCTATTATTATTTATATTTTTAAAAATTCAGGCCTGAGCCATGTTAGAATCAATCTTCCTCGAAACAATTGCACACCGAGAGAGAGAATCGCCCAAAAATTGTAAAAGAGTGATACAAAATAGATACGAGAAAAGAAAAAGGTCAATTTTTAACCCAAATCGGCAACCATAACTTTAGGTTTGTTTTAAATATTCATCTAATATACAACAACGTACTAAACATTCCTCCGAATTCGGAAAAAATTGAGAAAATCAAGCAAAGACTGAAGAAATTTCGAAAAATAGAAAAATAAGAAACATATGAACCTAATTTTGCCATATACCAGTTATTTGAAACTAATTGTAAATGCATGACTAAGAAATGGGTTTGTTTTTTTTATCTTATTATTTTTTTATTTACTTTCCCCACAGATATTCTTTTTTCCTTACCCGCCATTTCGAGAAAAAACACATAGTTCACTAAAAAAATTGGATTGATTCAGCCGTTACTCTGTGATAATTCATCTTTACGATAAATGAATAAACACTACTTTGTTTATTAACACTTTTTATTCACAAATCCTTTTGACTATAGTTTCGACAAGAAAGCTTGTCATTGTCAAACGAATAATTCAAATTGAATGAATATAAACAGATTTGTCAAAACAAATTATTACAAATTAAATGAATGTAAACAGATGTACAGTAGTGTTGATATACATTTTTTAGAAATACCATTAATTATTAAATGTATTAAATAGTACTGAGTGGTATAAATCTACCTGGTCATTTAACAAATTATTATTATTACTGGAGTCTATAAGCTAGAATGTACAGAATGCGATTTCTTTTACTTAGGCCAAACTGGAAGGTCATTTAGAACTCGCTATAATGAACACTTTAGATCATTTAGATTAGGAAAAGATAATTCCAATTTTGCAAACCATATTTTAGAAACAGGTCATCAGTTTCCTACTATAGAAAATCTTAAAATTATTCATAATCTAAATAAAGGCTTTAAACTTAATATTATATAATATATTATTAGAATCATTAGAAATATATAAAGTATCAAAAATTTCGGAAAATAATTTTTTAAATGACCAGGTAGATTTGTACCACTCAGTACTATTCAATACATTTAATAATGAATGGTATTTCTGAAAAATGTATATCAACACTACTGTACATCTGTTTACATTCATTCAATTTGTAATCATTTGTTTTGACAAATCTGTTTATATCCATTCAATTTGAATTATTCGTTTGACAATGACAAGCTTTTTTGTCGAAACTATAGTCAAAAGGATTTGTAAATAAAAAGTGGTAATAAACAAAGTAGTGTTTATTCATTTATCACATAGTTCACTAGTCTCGCGTTACTGATATCCTCTTGGGAGGTGGAAACACTAATACCACAATCCCTCTTTTCTATTTTTCTATTTATTTCACTAGATTATTTAGTAGCCAAAGATCAGCCCATTTTTAACATCGTTTGTCATCAATATTTTTAGTCAATAATCATTTATATACATGTAGTACCTAATCATTACACAAATATTACTTTTTATTCTATGTATAATACCTCTTTCCTGGTTTATCAAGAAGGCTACGGAATATCAATTAATTACTAAGCATCAACTGAAGAAATCGTACGTGTCTGTTTGTTGATATCTATACGTTCACGTATTCACACACAAGGCCTGAACTTCGTCATCGAGCGTTTTATTCACACATAGAAGCCCTACAATTTCCGGTTCAGAGGAAACCCAGTCGTTGTTCAACAACTTTTTACCTTTGTTTTCAGAAAATTAAAAATGTACAACGGCATTATGTGATATATAAAGGTGTATTCTGAATTGAAAGGACGTCATAAAATCAAAACGCGTCTGTTCAAATTTGAACTACCCATACAAGTAGTTCTGTAGAATATAAAGCACCCTATCTGTTTTTGTAAATATTCCGATGTAATTGTACAGGGGTTGTCTGTTGGGACTTTGGGTTGGTTATGCGAACAAATCAAACTATACCAAATACGAGTTTTTAACAGAATATAATTTCTTTATTTGAAATTTTAGGACCACTTGGAGAGCTTGGAGTTAACGAACTAACCCTAAATTTTATATTTTAGATATATATCACTTTCTTATAACAAATGCAATAACCTTCTCCTAACTCGGAATGATAAGATTCTTGATTTAGGTATCTGCTTTGATAGCAAGATGACTTTCATTCCTCATCTAAATCATTCAGTATCCCGAGCAAACAGCATGCTTGGATTTATCATTAGAATTACCAAAGATTTTAAAAATAAGTCTTCCTTAATTTACTTATATCGTTCTCTCGCTACCTATTTTACTCTATTGTTCAACAATTTGGGCTCCATACTACGAGGTACACAAATCTAGTCTTGAAACTATTCAGCATAAAAATTGGATTGATTCAGCCGTTACTCTGTGATAATTCATCTTTACTATATATTTATATACATAAAAACACTACTTTGTTTATTATCACTTTTTTATTTACAAATCCTTTTGACTATAGTTTCGACAAAAAGCTTGTCATTGTCAAACGAATAATTCAAATTGAATGAATATAAACAGATTTGTCAAAACAAATGATTACAAATTGAATGTATGTAAACAGATATACAGTAGTGTTGATATATATATTTAGAAATACCATTAATTATTAAATGTATTGAATAGTACTGAGTGGTACAAATCTACGTGGTCATTTAACAAGTATTTTCCGAAATTTTTGGTGCTCTATATATTTCTAATGATTCTAAAATATTAAGTTTAAAGCCGTTATTTAGATTATGAATAATTTTAAGATTTTCTATAGTAGGAAACTGATGGCCTGTTTCTAAAAAATGGTTTGCAAAATTGGAATTATCTTTTCCTAATCTAAATGATCTATAGTGTTCATTATAGCGAGTTCTAAATGACCTTCCAGTTTGGCCTAACTAAAAGGAATCACATTCTGTACATTCTAGCTTATAGACTCCAGTTTTTTCAAATTTTTCAGTTTTATCTTTTGAATTAAAAATAATGTGTTTTAAATATGTGTTTATCTTAAAATTAACAGTTAGATTGTTTGCAGATAGAACATTAGCGATTTTTATTGATATATTACCAAAGTACGTTAAAGATATGTATTTGCATTCTTTGTTTTTTGTGTATTTATTAACGATCTATATAATAGTATGTTACTGTTTTCTACAGATTATTACAATCACTGTTAATTACCAAGCAATACACTTTTTTGTAATACCATTTGTGTAATGGACGTAAGTCCGTTGAAAAATTAAATAAATAAATAAATAAATTGTCAAAATTGAACCATTTCAACGTAAATTTTTAGTTGTGCATTTTTTTTTAAACGCATGCTCTTAAATGTTGTATTACGTTATATTTCACAGATTAGTTTAACTTATTACATAAAACTTAGGTGTTCATCTACGTCATCAGAGTAGGTACCTAAAAGTAAAATTTTTTACAAACAAAACACTTTTTTTAAATTAAATAATTGACGTGATTCAAGGTAAATACCTGATTAATTGCTTACTATTTTTCGATGTTACAATGATGATGCTATATACCACATATTTTAAAAAACATTTAATTTTACATTACTATTATTAATGGATGCTACGTCATAGTAAAGGAAAAAGCAGATTTTATAACTCTGAGTGAAGTCATTTCTAACGGTTACACATAAAGACTAAGCTGGTAGGAATAGTAATTGTTATTAATATATTCAGCAAGTCACTACAGTCACTACAACATTATAAATGCACCTGTCACATTTAATACATTTTCACTTTTAGTGTATTGTATCCGGCTATTATGTTTTACGTTATTTCTACTCTACCTCCAGCTTGTATTTCAATTAACTTTTCAAAATATCTATTATGATATAATGCAAACAATTCTATAAAAAGGTAAAATATACAATCATAAAGAAATTAAAACAACGTATATATATTGTGTACTAGATGTTTTATTTAATGTCATTATTATATTATTCATTTTCCGATATGTTGATTTTGACGTAATTTTTAAAAAAAGAACGTTACTCAATAACTTAATTAATTCTCGTATTGGGTTTCAAAAATTTTTATATAAAAATGACTTTTGATATTTTTCCATAGAAAGGAATAGAATGCACATGAGAATTGAATGCAATATTGAAACATTGCCCAAATATAGACCTCCATTGTGTCCACTATTTAACCATTGAACAAACAAGAGCTCATTGATATTCCGGCACATTTAGTCCAATAATTAATTCCGTTCACGGCACTTGTTCAGCATCAGAAATATTCGATCACTAACTTGTATACACGGACAATAATGTACTTAATATTTCTGTATACTTGCTGTTACTAGTTACTCCTTATTTGAATGCTTAATGTTGGAATTCTACGAACAACTTGTCAACCATTTAATTTCAACTGTCACTGCATGGTCATAAAAAAATTTGATATAACAATATTATAGATTTGGATTCGTTTCAATGAAATAAAGTTTCTTGAACTCGACCAGAGGTAAGGATTTAGACATTTTGATAAGGTATAGATAAGTATTAGTTTATTATTATTGGGGTCAGCACTGTTTTTCAAAGAGAGAAAATATTCGTATTGTAATGACGACAAAAAAATTAAATTACGAAATGATGTCGTTGTTATTATGGTATAAAGAACCACTAAAGGATTAGGATCGATAAGGGTACGGAAATGGCCTTTATAAAAGTGAACAAAAAAAATTTTTTTTGTTGTTGTTTCTAGACTAATTTGGGATTAAAGAATTCAAAAATGACAATAACGAATAGGTAGTTTATGTCGGAAGCGTAATATTTGAGTTTTAGTTATATATCATCACCCATTTTGCAGAAGTTCGAAAAAATATTCATAAAATCTAAACCATCTAAAATACAGCTTTGCGGTTTGCAGTGAGTCTTCGCTAGATGTCAGTCTATAACTATAACTATAGCCCAATATGAAAATAAGCAAAAAAGGCTCAAAAAAACGGTAGCCATTTTGTTAATGCAACCGTTCGTATTTCGAATCACAGTAGTTATAGACTGATACCTTATAAAGGCTCACTCTTTGACTTAACTTTGAATGAAGAGGAAGAACTCATTTTGCTTTCCAATAATCGAGATTTAATTTTAAAACATTCAAAAAATCAATTAATTTATTTTGGATTAACATTAGATGCGATTATCCAATGATAGCCAAAAAACATATTATTACAATTTTCCACATCTTATTTGTGTGAATTCGAATTTTCAGCATTAACCAACATTAAAACTAAAAAAAGATCAAGAATATTAAATGTAGAGTAGAATGAGAGTAGCATTGTGATTTTTACGACCTACAAGAAATTATCAAAAAACGTCAAGCTCAAATTTCGCATTAAAAGTATTCTTAATATTAACTTGTAATTAATCCCTTCATAAACGTACTGTTATTTTTGTAGTACATATTATTTTATTTCGCACATTTAAAATTATTATCATAAACTATTCTACGCAGTGTATTATAGATAAGTAAATATTTAAACTTATATCGCCAAATTTTGAAAAATTTCGTTAAATGTGTGCCGCAACAAAAGAAAGGTTGAGAATCACTGCAGTAAAAAATGATATACTTTAGAAAAAAATTTATCTACCCGTGCGAAATTGGGACGGGTTGTTACCAATTTAATGATAAAATTCAGAATTAATATAAAGAATTCTAAAACCTACTAAGTAATTAAAATAAATTTTCAAATACTCTGTAGTAAATAAAGTAACAGTTAACTAATTTGTCGAAAACAACGGTCCAAAATTTATTTTTGTTAACAGCAATTTTTTATGCATAACACTCTAAAAGATCTGCACGTGCTTGATATCTTTAATTAAAACTTTGGGTAAAATATATTTCTCTAATGGAAATTTTAATTAATGTATTAACGGTTTTTGCTGTAAGAACTTGTAACTGTAATTAATGGCAATTATTGAAGTAAAATTACTTACAATTAAATACATAAACCTATATATAAAAGCCCCAAGACGTTACAAGAAGCAACTATGGTTTGAAGGACTTCAAGTAATAAAAACTACCTTTTACTAATATTTAATGTAAGTGTCTTGCATTAAACAAAGATGTTCATAAAATTTCGAAAAATTGATAATTAGGTAATGAAAATTAAAATTACTACAACTAAAATGTTGTTAATTTTTTACATACCCATCACGATTTTAATACAAAAAATTATACCCCCAGAATATTTTGTTTTGTTCCAGATCCTTATTTTTGAAGTTGGACAAATCTAAGATTTATACTTATGAAGATTAACTACAATCGGTGCAACAAAACTTCTGATTCCCTTGTAGAATGTCAAAACTTTTGTACCTCCATTTATTTAACTTTATTTCGAAAATATGGCACACATGCATTTAATATATACGAGTGTACATTGTACATTGTACGGAAAATGTCTATTTTAGTTTCAATCTAAACTAAAACTTTTACAAGTCCTTCAGGATTTCTCAACGGGAATATACATTGTTATATAACCACAGACTACCACATCTTATTGTCACAGTGTGGAGAAGATTATAGTTGGTAATAAAATATACTTATTTATTTTTCTCAATTTAAAACCGGAAATATTATATATATCACGCACAACATAATTTATATAATAAATATAACAAACAAAGACTCCTTAATGCATTTATTGCTTCATCCTCAATTGTCTTATAAATACAAATTAATTTTTAACAAACTTCTACAGTATTTTTCTGATCCTGCTTTACGAGTCCATCAATTTTGATTAATTAGTGTTCATATATTTAATCTGAGGGCACCTAAATTACGGAAATAAAAGATAGATGTTCGATATGAAAAATCATCCCTGATCGCCAAACATGGAGCAATTTTTTAACTGAATGATTAATAGCTAACAAGATGGCGACAAACAGTTCTGTCAGTGTCAACCAAGGAATGACTAATGCACTCAATAAACGATTCGAAGTCAATCAAAATAAAATTCACCTTTCGATTTCTTACGGCACACAATTCTTTGACAAATATTCATGATATACAGAATGTATGACTAAAAAAGGTTAGAAGTAGTTAATAACATTTAAATATAAATATGGAATCAACAGAAACAACTACTCCGAGGGCTAATACCCCTGCTGGCATAGGTCGAAACCGGTCGTGGGACATGGCTTTCGGTGCGCTGTACCTACTGGTGCAGGACGCGTTCCAAATGTGGGATCTGTGATCCTTTGTAATTAGACGAAAAAGGAGTTTAATACCTTCTTTTTATGGATTGTTATCTAATAATCGTTCGGAATGAACAGTGTAATTCAATGCCGGTAAGGGTATTACCCTTCGGAGTAGTTGTTATTGATTCCATATTTATAAGAATTGGTTAGTAAATGTAATAACTCGTCAGCTAAAAACATGGACGTTTGATAGAATAGTTTCAAAACGCTGGATATAAAGCCGTTTAAAATTAAATAATTAGAAATTGAAATGAACAGATACTGATCGCTTTTCAATTTTCTTTGGTACTGGTATCGTTTCATCGATATACCTACCTATGTTAGATGTGTTCAAAAATAGTTATTTTGATGGGCGTTCAATTTCACCGTGCACTATGAGCTATGTTGTTTAAAGAGCCAGAACGTGCCCTTCTGCTTCCGCTTCTAAAAATATTCGTTAGAGAACGGACGCTTTTTATATTGTGTGTTGGATAAATTGCCGAGGGCTTCGTTTCGTACAACCACTGCAACTTAACACTAAAAAACTCGTCTCTTTTTCTCCTCTTTCGGGTAGTTCGCCTACAGTCTTAGGTACTTTAAGTTCTCTTTTTTTACTCGTGCTTTGACACAAGAACATTATTGTAATTAATGAATTCTGCGAAAAAATAAACTATTTCGTAAAGTGGTTGAAATGCCAGCTCGTTAAGGTATAAACTCGAAGAAAATGCTTATAAAAACCAAGAAAATGTATATCCGACATCGTTCTTCAGATAATTGTTATAACAAGTTTGTGAAGATATAAGACCATCAAATATTACTGACAACATGATAAGCAGAATTGTTAGACAAAATTTGTACATTATTTCACTTGTAAAAATATTATAAAACAATTAACGTTTCACCAAATTTATCATACTCGACTTAAGTTCGATCGATAGCGATCATTATCAAGAATGTACTTAAGCTAAAATTAAGAACTAATGCTAACAATTTATATACAAATTACAAATGAGTAGTGGGGAGCTCGATGTATTTAATTTGGTTAGAAAATTGAAAAGTTTAATTTTTTACTTATGTCTTTTTTTATTTCTAGATTGTCTAGCATGGTTAATTTCCAATTGTTATTAATATTCGAGTGTAAAATTTTTATATTTTCAATTTTGATCAAATGATTAGAATTGATGCAATGCTCCGCGAGACCTGTTTTATTAAGTTTTTATTTATTGAATAATAATGCTCTTCAAATCTGGAAATGGCTCCCCACTTTTTTCAATGTAAATTGCATCACAATCATTGCAATGAATTTTGTAAATACCACTTTTTGCTTCGGGTGGTTGAGATGGTTTACTTTTAATCAAAAGTGTTTTTAAGTTATTTTTATTCGTTTCTATTGCTTTGAGATTAAATTTTGATAATTTATTTTTAAACTTATAGCTAACATTATATTTTTACAAGTTTCATGATGTTTCACAAACGTTGCACTATCGAAAGTATTAACATTATTTCACACCAAAACATATACTGGAAGTTCAAAAGTATTTCAAACAGAAAAAATAAAATAAATAAACCTGATCATACATACTGTGACGTGTTCAGTCGCGAAAACACAATTAACCGAATGAAAACAACAAAATTTATTAACAACTAAAATTAAATTACCTACAGTTCTGATTAACACAAGTCTACACAATTTTTCACACTAGTAAATCTATTTCTCCCGTCGCCGTATTCTTCGCCACTACTTTCTACTAGCATTCAACTGCCGCCACTCTATGATTATCGATCGCCTCTCTATCGCTCCTGTTACTTGTCAACGCACGATGTAAACAAACTGACTCGGTCCGCTCAGTGCACTCAATTTTATAGTTTTCAGCATTTCTTCCAGAACTTTCTACAACCTTTCCGTGTTACTATTGTCTTTTTATTGATCGTTGCTAGAATATTCCAGACGTATCTATGAAGGTCGAGAATATCCATTATCTATTCCAGGAAGGTGTTGTTGATTAGGACTGAACCAACACAAACCGCAAGTATAGTTCGTGACAATACCTAATAAGGTATTTATATTTCCGAACTATTCTTCTTCAAATTTCCTGATTTTTTTGTGAAAAACTAAAAACTAGCTAACTTGAAAATAGTATTTTCTGAATTATATAATTACATTTCTTTTTTCTTATTTAAATAAATCCCGAAGATGATGGTACATTTTTAACACCCACAATTCTTCCCTGATAAATAAAAACTTTATTAAAACTAACTATGGACCTGTTGTAATGAAACACACATTCAATACGGACACACAATAAATAGGTACTTCTAATAATGACTTCTTGCTTGAAATAATTGTTGAATGTACTATTAAATTTGAAACAACCTATCGTTTCATTGAATAAAAATATTCCTTGGATCAGTAAATTTCCTGAAAATTGCAGTTTTTTCAATTTTAGGCTAATAACCCTACCGGCATTGAATTACACTGTTGATTCCGATGGATTCTTAGACGAAGATATAACATATTTAAAAAAAAGAATTAAAATCCTTATTCGTTTAAATATTAAGATCAAAGATCTCACTTTTGGAACACGTCCTACCAAGTAGACACAACGAACTGAAAGCCATAACCCACGACTGGTTCGACCTATCGGGTCTCATCAGGTGAGCGCTGGCAGAAAAGCGTTTACAGGCTATATTATAAATATAAATACGAATATGGAATCAACAAAAACAACTATTCCGAGGGCTAATACCCCTACCGGCCTTTCTGTCAGCGCCCACCTGATGAGACCCGATAAGTCAAAACCGGTCGTGGGATATGGCTTTCGGTTCATTGTGCCTACTTGGTAGGACGCGTTCAAAATGTGAGATCTTTGATCTTAAAATTTAGACGAATAAGGATTTTAATTATTTCTTTTTTGAATACAGAGTTTAAGTTACAAAAGAGTTTATTTTATATTGTGGCTTACGTATCCGCGCGTTACAATTTTGTGTGATGAATGAGGACGAGTCTCTTTTAATTTTACCCTATTGAGTCACCACAGTCCCCATATTGCTACTTTTAATAAAACATGTTTCTTAATGAACCTAACCTAGTAGTTCTACTTATCAATACCTTTTAATAGAGATTTCGAAAAACAACTGCAGCTATAATATCTCTATATTTGTATTATTGTCCAGTTTTGCATGGAGTTGTTATTATCAATGCACAATTCATTTGCGAATGAAAATTTTATTTCGCATAAAGAAGCCTTAATCCGTGCACATATGCGAAGGCAATTCCATATTATCGTTAATGTAAGGTTGCGCTTGCCGAGTTCTCAATTCAAGCATTATTTTTAATGCAATGATTCTCTCATTCCATTCAATACGCGGATAACAGATATATACACAGATGTGCAGAACAGGACAGCCTTTATATGGCATAGAACTTAAAATAGTCGCAATTTTTCTACGTGACCCTCAACAAAGACCGCACTTGTATGAGATAAGTGTCAGAGGTATCGTTTAAACTAATGGCGCGTATTATACAGGATTCCTTTGTAGATAATGATAGTAAGCATTATATAGAAACTGATACGGTGAAAAAAGGATTAAATTTTCTTTAAAAGAAAAAACATGGGGTAGATACTATAATCTTATTAACGCAAATACAGTTTCTTCCAAGGGATAAGTTGGTTGACTCAGAAACAGTGTTGAGGTGCGTTTATAGGTTCACCATTTAATCTAATAAAAATTTATTGTAACATTAGGTGAGCGTTAAACATCATTCGCTTCAATTGTCTACTTCAGTTCAAATTTCAAATGCACCCTTTTTTCTCCCATATGTTAAAGGTTATCTATTCCCGGGGCCATTAGGTTAAAAAGCTTATAAACTGTAACGATTGAGCGGTAGGGTAATTATGAAACATTATATAAATAAGTAAATCAAGAAAGAAAATGCTTTTTAAATGTTTCAAATAAGCTTTAATAAAACTCTACATATGTTTCGGCAGGTTAGTGCCTTTATCAAGAGTACAACGATAAACACTAAAGTTTAACAATGAGACAAATTACTTAAATACCTATCATTAGCGTAACTTTATCGACAAGTACACATTCAAATAAACAACATCTTATACATTATTATTGGAAAGGCCTAAATATGTGTCTAATATTAGATTATTCTTAAAATCCGACTGTATATTATCGAAATCTATATTATGGTTATATTTTATATACAGTGAGTACTGAAGCCACTAGCTTCTTTATTTTCATTAATGTCTTTGCATGCTCTTTTATACTTATTCCCAATTTTCTTCCAGTTTGGCCTAAATAAAATGCGTTACAATATAAACAGCTAATTTTGTACACACCACTTTTATTGACAATCGGTTGTGTTTGTTTATTGTTTACTAATAATCTACCTATATTACATTTATTAACAGAGATAGTGTTCTTACCTAAACGATTAATTTTTTTACAAATTGTATTATTGTAGTTGGGAAGATAATTAATTAAAAAAATTAAAGTAAATGAATTAAAACACTTGGCAAGTTTCACAATGTTAATTTATTTCTCTGACGATCGTTTCGGTGTTAAAACCATTTTCAAAGAATATACAAAACGATCGTCAGGGAAATAAATTAACATTGTGAAACTTGCCAAGTATTTTAATTCTTTTACTTTAATTTTTTTAATTAATTATCTTCCCAACTACAGTAATACAATTTGTAAAAAATTTAATCCTTTAGGTAAGAACACTATCACTTTCTCTAACCTCAGATTACTTCACCACCTGAAGAAGACATAATATTATTGTGGTATCAATAAAAACTTTCTGTAACTCGTCTGTGTTTTATTAAGTGTAATTATGGAGTTACAATATTTGAAGGCTTCATTGATTCAACACTATCACTGTTAATAAATGTAATTTAGGTATGGCCAAGCCGCTCCCAATTAAAATTATCGATTCAACACTATCACTGTTAAGATGTTCTATGTTTGTCAATCTTTTTTAAATGGTCTACCGTTTGTCCTACATAATCGTCTGTAGTTAGTACCTTCTTTGAAAAATAATAATTATTTTTAACAATTTTATATAGTTAACCTTTCTTACTCTTTGATAATAACGATAAAATAAACACTGAAATCAGTTTAATTCGATTATAGTATATGAAAAAGGCATTTGCATTTTATTTAGTGAAACGAAAAGAAATAATTATACAATAACAAAACTCTCGCATCTTACTGGAATATCGACAGGACTTCATTCATACTTAAGTTTTCTTTTTCTTTTATATGGTACAAAGTGAACGTCTATACTTTCTTACAAGAATTGAAGTTAAGGTTGAGCAGTGCATGCAATAAAATGTCCTTTAACGTACTGGCATAGGGCCAGCTGGTTGTCCACATGTTAACTATTAAGTTAGCAATTTGCATACTGATACAACCCCCCCAAGTTTCTTGGGCATGCATTGCACATTCTGTATGTGCATACCTGCCTGTCTATAGAAGCCGATTCGATTTCGTCTTGTAACATTTATTATTATCAAACGTCGAGACCCGTTTCATGCGAATATAAAGGACAGGCAACAACAAAAGACTAATTGGTGGGTTATAGACTTTCTCCAACGTGGAAAAAAAATAAAAATCTGTAAGAAATTTCCATACTATACGACACAAACAGAAATTTGCATAACATTACTGCAACCCTTTGCTAGCCACCAATCACGTTGTTTTCCGATATTCATCTTTTTTTCAATTAAATGCGCAAACTTCAGTAAACGTACAACGGAAGTGTACATTTTTACCCTTTATAAATTATAAGCAGTAGGTAAGGGTAGAAAATTACTTGCATTAATCTGTAAGGGGTAGGCGAACCCCAACTGTAGCCTCTTTTTATAATACATACCTATGAGAAGACGTATCAACGGTTAGGAATTTTATTGAGAAATGAAATTATATAAAAATTATGTTGCTGCTTTATACACGCCCTATAAGATTCCATTAGAAAAATAAATGACCAAATAATAAAACATGTCGACCAGCCTCGACCAAGTAATAAAATAAAGTTGGCTGTTACTTGGGGAAGATTCATAAATTTAACTGATTTTAGAAGAACTAACAAATTAGGTAAAATTACAAAAAACAATAAAGATAAAATTGATAATTCACAAAAATTAGGCAATTATAAATTAAATTACGGTCCCTGTAGTAAAAGCTACATAGGACAGACCGATAGAGCCTTTAAAACTAGAATAAATGAACATTTTCATTGTTTTAAAAATTAAAAAGAAGATTCTAATTATTCCAGCCGCTTGTTTAATTCTAAATATAATATGTTACATTATGTAGAAAAAAGTAAAAAAAATAAATGCTCTCCAATCTTTGAAAATTAATAAAATAATAATAACTATAATTCAGATTTATTATTAAGTGATCAAATAAGTTTTAATAGTTCACTATTGTTAAACATGTTCAAAATTTACCCTTCCCTTAGGTTTAACTTCTATATTCTATAACTACCATTTTTGTAAAATATTACAATTGTCGTTTCAAGTAAACATTTTTGTGAAAAGTTTACAAGCTGTTATTTTATTTTTAAACACTATATTTGTCAATATTTTATGAGAATAATTTACAATGAGCATTTCGTTTCTGTTAATTTTTTTAAGAAGAACGCAATATACTTAAAGGACCCTTTAAATATATTTCATTTTTAATGTCATATGACGTTATATATTGTTATACTTTAAACACAAATAATATAAGCGATGAAACTGCGGTTATACATAACAAAACTGCATCATAATCATTTACTGAGAATGATGGAAGATATTGGTACAAAAGTTGCAAAGATATGTATAAGTACCTGCCCACGAATGACAAATATGCAAACGTTAGTATAATATTTGAAATGTACTTATTCCAATAATATATGCGCTTCGCATTTTTGAACTTGGGGAAAAACCACTACGTCTGTAGAGAGTGAATTTCCTTATAGAAAATTGATACAGAACTAACGGTATACATACGATTTCAAGAAAACCATTGTAATATCAGATTGCATACCGAAGACTATGTGTTCCTTCAAAAACAATAAATGAAATTCAATATTTCAAGCGTTTTATGAAACTCAATAGCATTGTTTATTTTAAATAAAAGAAGTCACTGCAATTTTCATACACTCTAAGGCAAAAAAATGTCCAAAAGGTAAACAAGAAGCACACAATTAACATTTACTTACTTAATCAATATAGAAAAGATTCTAAAATCACAGTTTATTTTTGAGAATCAATTTGAAATTCATGTAACAACGCTGTAGTCAACTTTGTATGAATTCCGGTGTCTGTGAAGTTGGCCCCCCAATATTGAAATTTAACATAAATATCAATAGTTCCCCATTATAATGAAGGAATTCCAGAGTTCTTTATTATTAGAAACAATAGTTCCGATAAGCATCAAGAGAAAAAACCGTTAACAAATGTAGGGGGCTAACTTCACGCTGCCCCTCACATTACGAAATTCTTAATATTTGTTAGAGTTCAAAGTAGTCTTTCAATAGTTTTGTAGTTCTCTCTAATAGTCAGCGAGTTCCGCATTCAAATTCGCTGAATCGGAAACCAAACAATTGACTGGCCCCCCATATCACATGAATTTCTACATCGTTTTTCAAAACATTCACAGCAATGCGAGTTCAAAAGTTCTTTATCTTTAGTTAATTTTTCGTTAATTGCCGACATTTATATGATTTTGAGAAACTAGAGTTCCAACTTGAATTGAGAGAGCTTTAGGCTGTACTCGAAGAGTTCCACGCGATAGTGAAAACCGCGATGATCTATCGTCTACGGTTTTCAAGTTGTCGAATTTTTAAATCATCATTTTTCTCAATTTTGAAAAATTGAAGTTCCAGCCCGGACTGAGGGAGTTCTAGGTTGTACTCGAAGAGTTTCGCGCGACAGTGAAAACAGCGATGCTCTATCGTTTACGGTTTTCAAATTACCGATTTTTATAAAATTATTTTCACGATTTGGAAAAATTAGAGTTCCAGCCCGGACTATGAGAGTTCTAGGCTGTACTCGAAGAGTTCCGGGCGATAGTGAAAACTGCGATGATGTATCATCAACGGTTTTTACGTTATCAAATTTTGTAAATTATCATTTTTTCCCAATTTGAAAAACTTGGAGTTCCAGCCCAGAATGAGAGAGTTCTAGACTGTACTCGAAAAGTTCTGTGCGGTAGTAAAAACCGCGATGCTCTATGGTCGACGGTTTTTAAGTTATCGAATTTTGTAAATTATCACTTTTTCCCAATTTAGAAAAATTGGAGTTCCAGTCCAGAATGAGAGAATTCTTGACTGTACTCGAAGAGTTCCGCGCGGTAGTAAAAACCGCGATGCTGTATCGCTTATGGTTTCCAAGTTATCGAACTCTAGAACTCCTTCATTACAATGGGGAACTATTGATACTTATGTTAAATTTCAATGATGATTACAGGAATAAAACTACTTTATATCTATCACACAATTTATTATTTAAAAACACGACTATAGTTTCGGTACAGCACGTACCATTGTCAAGTGCTGTACCGAAACTATAGTCGTGTTTTTAAATAATAAATTGTGTGATACATACAAAGTAGTTTTATTCCTGTATATCATCATGATTAACTATCACGAAGTAATGGCTTCCTCAATTCAATTTTTAAATTTCAATATTGGGGGGCTAACTTCACAGACACGAATTCCGAAATATCAAGGAAGTAGTGTCAATGGAAGCTGATGAAGAGGCAAAAAAAACCTATCGGTATATATAATAGTAGATATTGTCCAGAAAGAGGATCAGTCATTAAATGTACTTTGTAATTAACTATTATTATATTATAACTATACAAAAAAAAATTAGATAACACCACATTATAATCAAACTTACAGAAAAATGTTTGTTATGTAATAATTTCACACAATTCCAATTCGTTTGTGTCAAATTTCAATATTTTAGATTTACTAAAAGTAGACTTTAGGTTCTGCTAATCAGTCAGTAAGCCGATACACCAACAAGAAAAAGATCCTACAGGACTTCCGTTTTTATTTTCAACGTGAAACACTAAAACAACACGCGGTAACATGACACTTTTTATTAAAAAGTTATTTTCGTGTTTCGTTAAAAAACTACGACTTTCAAATGTAAACGCAAATAGTAAAAACACTCTCTGAATTTAAATAGTAGCTTAGAATGATAAAAATTCTTGGACAAATCGAGGTACGAATTACAACTTTCGAGAAACAATGCATAGAAATGATAATATCGTGTTCTATGGGAATACTAGATATAACGAAATATGTTCTGCTTGGGATACACGTTCTGGAAAACGATATATCATACATATGCAGAATACACAAGCTATTTCAAGAAAATGAAGGAAAGGCCCAGGAGGATGTACTCTGGAACAGTTAAAGTAATATAGGTACAGGATGAATAGATTTAGCTAACCAACACTTAATAGAGATTCAATTCAAAATTGTATATTACGTATATGGTTAAAGATCCGACAAGATAAAACATATGAATCAAATCATTAAATAAATGGCTAAATTAATTATTTCCGAGGTAAATCGTAGTTTAATGTCGATAAAAAATAATGAAACAACCGAAACGAAAACCTAAGGATTCAGAACAGACGATATAATAATATAAAACAAAATTATGATACAATAAATATAATATAGAGGAAGTGCAGGTAATTGTTAATGAAAATCCAATTCTTCAACCGGTATACTGTAACGAAGAAGGTACAGTGGCCGGCACCTAAGGAGATTCAAAAGCCATAAATCATCGGATGCGCAGTGACAAAGTCTAGCCCCTTTAGGGCGGGGATAATCGACCGGTAGGCAGAATGGTAACTGCTCAGCAAGGTTCAGTAGCGTAGTGGCAAATATTAGCAAATTAACAGGGTAGAGAAGGGGCTGTTAGGGTAAGTAAATCAGTAGAATGAATTCACGTGTGTTCCGTGTTCAGTTCATTTCTCTCAGTGATACGCGCTGCTGAACTACAAGTTGACGTTTCGGTCCAGCTATATTCTTATTGGCTCTTTCATGTATTGCTATGCTAAAAGTTTCTGCCTAGCTACCTGTCAATCTGAGCGTCGCTGTCGGCCACTGTATTGGTCTCGCATTTTAACATAATACAAAAGCAATAACCCTAAAGACGCCCTTGTATTGTACTTTGAGTACCCCAAGATCCTTCTACTGTCCGAACAGATTGGGAATAATAATTATGAAATTTTCAAATGATAACGATAACTAAACAATAGCATTCTTTATAACTCGTGTAACCGGTAAATGCAGAACAAGCCTATTAAAAACCGCAAGTTACAGATAAGGAGTCGAATTTATAGCATTACTCTTTAGCCGGTATAGGCTCTAAAAGTATTCCTTTCACCAATCTGTAGCGATCTGTATATGTATTGTAAATTGTTTTGTATAAATTTTGTGTAAATATTTTGTATAAAGTTACTAACACCCTTGAGCATGCCTTTTCTACAAATTTGTATTCTACTGTATTGCCTTTTTCAATTCACAGAAAAAGCTTTCTTTTCTTTTCTTTTCTTTCATTCACAAGTTAAAATTTCGATCCCTTCGTTGCAGATCGCCTACAACGGTCAATCATAAATGTACCGTTGCGCGATCCCTAATAAAAACTACCGCTTCTTGTCTCGCTACCTTCTGCATTCTTCCGAAAAATAATAACACTTCTTCCCGACCGCATCAACGGTTGCACACGTTTCTTTCATTCAGTATTCAATTCATCCCTTCATCTCTTTTTCATTACTAACAGTTTATAAAATTAAATTATATTAATTAACGGTCATAAGTTTTTTTCTTTTAAATATAATATTAATAGACACCAAAAACACTTCAGATCCATCGACCCTCATACTGTATTTATTTTTATATAATTTCAACTATCCCTCCTATCTTTAATTTCAGAATGGGAGAGATATTCTTTTTCTACGTGCTTACAGTTAGAGAACTGTAACAATTTAATAAATTCTTAAAAATACAGGATATTATCATACAAATAGCTATTTTAACCAACATAAAAATAAATAAACAGTTAATGAAATGAATTACTTCTTCTTTTTTTATATACCTACTTCTATTGGGAATAGGAATATGTGGTAGAGTCTGTTCAATTTAACTTTTCCGGTTTTGTATTATAAAGTTAAAATTGTGAATCTTTTACTTTATTATTTATTACAGGCGTAATAAATTAACTAGCCCCTAGACCTACCTTAAGAAAGAGAAGGACACCCCCATCATTTTTGATGAGGATGAGATACAAGCGATGCAGGTAGTGTTTCAATTCTGCTCATATCTGTTCTACTTTTTTACTTTGCGTATGTTTGTCTGGCTTTTCGTTTTCGTACTAGTGTTTCATGAATCTTCACAAATTACAGTGGCGTTCATGATTTCTTATTCGGATAGCATAAGTTTTTCTTTTATTAGAAATCTAAAACTACACATAAAACAAATTTTATTACATTTTTCCTGTTTTGGCGCTTAACTGTTTATTTAGAATTTTTAAGTAGATACTTGAAACTTTTTCCTTTGCACAGTATTAATGGGTACATTATTAAGAATCAATTACATTGTCGTAGACATAACTGCAGTATAATAGATTTTCTTCGTATTTGTATCATTATGTCGTTAAAATTACGTTATCGTTAAATTAGAAAATTCGGTAATTTAAAACTAACGAAGAGATCTAATCCTAGAGGTCCATTTAAACTTTTACTTGCAAATATATTTCATTCTAAATCTGCTGCGTTATAAAAAATTATTGTTGTTATTTATCGTTATTGTTGTTGTTGTTATTGTTGTTCTCTTTGTTATTATATGCATATTTTCTCGTTACTTTTCTGAAGTTGAGAAATGCCACATTTAAATAAACAACAAAAAACTTGTTGTTTTCAGGCTTTCACGACCGGCGTTGTATTCAGACATTTAAGTGTATATGTAGTATGTAGGCTTTCACGACCGGCCTCAAGCGAATTAAGATAACTTACCGGGCTTTTGGGCCGTAGTCTATAGGCTGTTTGGTTGCCTGACGTTTCGTCAGCGGCTGCGGCTGACATCTTCAGAAGAGTTTGTGGTTTGGTCGTCAGGCAACAAGAAAGCCTATAGACCACGACCCAAAAGCCCGGTAAGTTATCTTAATTCGATATATACACTTTCCGGGCTGTTGTGCCGTGGTCGACGTCTTCCTTCTTCTCGATGCGACGTTTCGCCAGATCTTACTTCTGGAATCTTCAGGAAGTGCCACTTATCTTGATGATTGAGACTATCTCCACCACCATAACCAGTGAACCGAGACCCAACACAGGTATAAGAAGGGTAACAAGAAGCATGACCAAACAGTTACCAATCATCAAGATAAGTAGCACTGCCTGAAGATGCCAGACATAAGATCTGACGAAACGTTGCATCGAAAAGGAAGACGTCGACCACGGCGCAACAGCCCGGAAAGTGTATATATGTCGAATAAAAAACTTGTCAACGCCACAACGCCACTGTAGTTTATAAAGGTTCATGCAACAGTAGTACAACAAAATAATAAAAGAGACAACTCTACAAATTTCAAACATAGAAGAGAAAGATGCGAACACATTATAAATAGTACCTGCACTGCTCATTATCTCCGACTCGCCCAGAAGAACAAGCCTATCCTTCTCTTTCTTGTAGTAAGTATAGGGGTGAATTAATTTATTGTGCCAATAATAAATAATTAAGTAAAAAGTTTACAATTTTGACTATATAATTCAAAACCGGAAAAAATAAATTGAACGGACTTTAATCCCGTCGATAAAGATTATTAAATCGCACAATTGGGAGAAAAAAATTATATAGATGGCGTTCACTACACCGTCTGCATTCATTAACTGAACGGTATTTAATGGCAGCAAGCAAATTAGTCGGTGATCTGTATTTTTCGTTAGTACGAGTGCCCACCCAACCCATCAGGTGGGCCACCGACACCCTTCACCCTTCTCCCCAAACTCCCTCTCCCACCATTTCCATTTCCCGTTCCCAACTATCCCAAGGATACATAACCTATGGGTTGACCGCCCTCCTCGATGAGGGGTTTTAGTCGGTAGGCGCTTCGGCGAATCCGACACTACCCCCCTTTGGCAAAAATAACGATTATTTGTCGGAACTATCTAGGGTGTGCTTGTAAGAACCAACGAGTTCGAAATCGCGATCCATGTCTGAAAGTTTCTACAGATCGTTTGATCAAAAACTTTGTTATTCATTATCACGTAAAAAGTGTTTCGTTCAATCACTCATTTTCAGTTTTAATTCATTGTAATAATTAATTAATGGAAATACGAACTAGTGAAATGCAAATCAATACAGTTTGCGGTCTTGTTTCTTTCAAACGTTGTGTTGATTATAATTTATCAGTTCAAAAACGGAAACTAAATAATTACGGCCGGGGGGCATATTAATGCGGCTGCTTTATTCTACTAAAACTACTTCCGTACAGACAGATGCGAAACCATCCGCCTCACGGCAATATACGCTGTGTTTTGGGCTTGTTCACATCGCAGCGTATCGTCGCGACGCGTCGGTCACCCAACCGTACATACACATGTAGATACATACTTACGAACATATAAATTCACAAACAACAAGGAACTTTCGTTCGGTTAATCAAATTAACTCATTCTGAAAGTTCGCACAGCCTGCCACGTTGCTAATTGAGCTTGAATATCATACAAGAATTTGCAGAACGGACTAAAACTCCACTTTTAGCAAATGCAGAATACTTTTGTTCTAAAAATATGAAACACACAAATGTTTACAAGTTACATTACAGCAAACGAATCAATTTTATGTATTTCATATTATTTACCTTTCCTAAATTAACTAATTAACATAAATGGAATAATAACAGAAAGCATGCTGCCAAACAAATGGATCGTAAGAAAAAATCACTAATAGTTTGGGATAATCATGACTATATAACAGGCGGGCTGAAAAGTTCATAGGCTGAACCATATATGGCGCTACTAGTATCAAATCCATATGATTTTTAGTTAGCCCTAACCTTCAAAAGACGCGTGTATAAATTTGACAGCTGTTGCACTATTAGTATCTGAGTTATAGCATTTATACTAAAAGAACTTTTGTTACTTCCAAAAAATGGATAAAAAGGAATTTCGTGTATTAATAAAGCATTGCTTTTTAGCGAAACAAAATAATGTTGAAACCAAGGCTTGGCTTGATAAACATTATTACCGACGAAAACATCAAAAAAGTCCACAAAATAATTTTTGATAACCGTAAAGTTAAGTGGATTGAGAGAGCTATAGCTGAGACCCTAAAGATATCAAAGGAACATGTTGGTCATATCGTGAATGAATATTTAGATATGCAAAAGCTCTGTACAATGTGGGTGCCTCAATCGACCAAAAACAACAACGGATCGATGATTCTAAGCAGTTTTTGGAGCTGGGAGCTGTTCAATCGTAATAAATCCGAATTTTTGCGTTTGCGTCGATATGTGACGATGGATGAAACATGGTTCCATCATTTCACACCGGAGTCCAATCGGCTCCTGATATAATATTCATTGACTATCTTAACAAAGGGAAAACCATAAACAGCGGTTGTTACGTAGCGTTATTGGAACGTTTAAAAGACGAAATCGCGCAAAAGCGGCTTCATTTGAAGAAAAAAAAAGTGAAGAAAAGTTTCAAGACAATGCACCGTGTCACAAATCAATGAAATCGATGGCAAAATTCCATGAATTGGGCTTCGAATTGCTTCCGCATCCACCGTACTCTCCAGATCTGGCCCCCAGCGACTTTTTTCTGTTCTTAGACTTCAAGAGGATGCTCGCTGGACAGAAATTTCGCGCCGATGAACTATATGAAACTATATTGAATAATAAAATCAAATTCTATCAAAAAAAAGATATTTTTTTATGCTAGCCTACGAACTTTTCAGCCCGCCTGTTAATAATGTGCTAAAACCTATGGCGTTTGCGTTGGTATTAGGTTTATAAACCAAATAGGTGGAACTATCTCATCTGAACATCCAATTTTCTGCAATTAGCTGACCATTTAAAAGTTCAAACAAAAGGTGGAATTGAATGGCCTACTAAAATGTCAAAATTTGATCAAAGCAGTCACACCCGCCGGAGGAAACCCGCCATAATTAAAATGTAAAGGCTGTACTTATCAATTCAAACTTAACCGGGTTGAAATAAAATGATAGCTAGGTCCATCAAGTGCGCGCATCACGCAAAAACTACCGGGTAGTTTTTAATCAATTTTTTTATCTTCAATAAAAGTTACCACAATATTACTATTTAATATCAAGTTACTAAAGCATTCACAAACGTAAACGACAACGATGGTCATAACTACCTCAACTATAGGTGTTCTTTTGCCACTGAGGAGAGGGGCAAGCAACGCGATGGACATGCGCAAGAAAGAGAAGAAGTTTCTACTTCTGCCTTATGGTGAAATAAGCGACAATCGCGCATTATTTGCGTGAGCAACATAATACTGTCCAGTTCTAAGTCGCGCGTAACGGGTATCCTGTAGTAAAGTTTAAAACTCTACGATGACGATTATATTTAGATATGAAACAGTAAGAAGTAGTCAAAATTTATCTTTCGAACGGCCGCTTGAATTTTTATAATATTATGTTCACGATGTCCACTACTACGTTTACTATCGTCCTACGAGGACTCAAGACCGTTAAATAAATGTTATATATAATATGCCTTAAACATTTATGATGTTTCCAATTGACTGGACACTGTCTGCACATTCTTGATAAGATTTCAACAAAATTCTTTTGATGGTGAACGACATGATAATAAAAAGACATAGGATGACCTGGTCTATCTTTTACATTCTCATCGTTCTCAATTGAAAATAATCTCAATTATAGCAACATTCCTTTTGTTCATACTATACAGTGTTCCTGACACTGGCAACTTTAAGTTTTAAATAAAAAAATCAACACGAACAAAAATTAAAATTATGCCACTCTTCCGTATATATGTCCAAAATTGAGTGTAGTAGTAGTACCCAATCGTTTTAAAAGATTTAAAAAACGCGTGCTCCTGTAACCTTAAACATCAACTACCCCTGCCTTGTATGTACTGTTATGTTTAATAACTGTAAAAACACTAATTAACATTTTTAAAACAAAAGCCGTAATTACGTAGATATAATTTAATTTTAAACTTTTGCTATGAGCGAGATGTAAAAGAAAAATCATTTAATTACAAATTCTTCGTATGTAGTTATTATGTATATTACACTTATTGAATGTGCCTATATGCTATGTGGATATTCATGAATAATTTTATGTAACTAAAGTATAATTCCAACTCCAGTGTCTATCTATTCATCAAAGACTAATCAGCCATAAGGAAAAGTTTACCAGTGTGACTCCGATTTTCAAAATGATATTTTTCTTCGATGACCCATGATGACCTGTCACTAACCCTAGAATATTATGAAAATCGACGAGTACAATTTTTTATTATAAATTAAAATGTCAATTTCCTCAGCATTATGTCTATGGCAGAAATTCGGACTTTTAGCCTCTGGATGACCATGTGCCTCATCGAAATTGGACATGAAACTTTCAGAGCCCAAAGATATTCTCATAAGACATATTTTGACTAAGTGACAAGTTACGACTAAAATAGCAAAATGTTTGACGGCCCCTGGCGGCCACAAAAAAAATTGTCGCAACTTATCACTTAGCCAAAATATGTCTTATGACAATATCTTTGGGCTCTGAATGTTTTATGTCCAATTTCAATGAGGCACATGGTCATCCAGACATTTTAATTTATAATAAAAAATTGTACGCGTCGATTTTTATAATATTCTAGGGTTAGTGACAGGTCATCATGGGTCATCGAAGAAAAATATCATTTTGACAATCGGAGTCTTTAGTCTTTCTGATATAGAAAGACAAACACGTATACTAACAGTTTATTGGTTAATATCAACATTAGAAATCTTTTACTCATTTAAAGTGATTTCTACTGTTTATATAGGTACTTGATTTCAGCACTTTTAAAAGATTTAAATTATGGAAATAATCTCGTTTTGCCAATAATAAGAATTATAGAATTATTCATGGCGTGCTCCAAAACTGTTGGTTCTACCAAAGTGCAAGTAAATTATCCAAAGAGACGGGTGGTGGAGCCAATTTTAACTCACGCTCTGCATTTCACTTCGACTAACCGGCAGCCAATAGCAGAGGAAATGGACTGCTTTGGTAGTAGACAGCAACGCTGTCGATCGTTTACGTATATTAGCGCTACTCACACAAACATTCATGCATACGTAACACATACGTATAAATAAGGAACAAGCTTCGTAGCAACAAATTTACATCGGTAATGGTAATGTCCTTCCGTTCCAATTTTACCTAATTTAACCACATAGTATTATCAAAATTGGTATTAGGAACTAAAATTACTTTCGCTAACTAAAATTGCATTATTATTACTTTCGAATTTTTAAAATTAATTCTCACACGCTTACTTATACGAATCATATTGCTAATCAATTGTGGCGTTTATTATGACACTCGCCTCTGACAAATTTTGTCAATTGTCAATTTTTTACATGTTGTATATGTTGTAAATATGTCTTTTTTTCCATGTCTAATTTTATGTATTTCTTTCAATGGCATTCTATTCTTTTTAACTTCTTTGCAAATCCTTTTCGAACCGTTCCCATTGTACCCTTAGTTGGTATTATTTGAATCTTCATTCTCTCACCCATCTACCCTCGCCAGCAGAAAGTGAACCTTTTCTACATCTATTTTCACTTTTTACGCCTATTATCTTCGTCACGATCACTTTCCCTAAATTCCTGGCATCCTTAGTTCGAATAACGCCAAACAAAAATCCTTAGAAACGATTCCCCTACTTCTTTCGTTCTCTTAACATGCCGTTCATAAAAACTATTTGAACAAGGATTATGAAGTCAGTTACTAAAAGTCAGTCATTCAAACTCAATCAATCAAGTCCTTATTACCACATCTTATTTTCTACTTGTCTTCCTTCTGCGAGTTTATTCATCTGTGTATATAACTACTCTTTATATATAGTGTACCTACATAATACACTTTACACAGGCACACATTTTTCTTTTATTGTGTCCTTTCAACGTACCAAACGACCAAACAATGAAATCGGAATTATTAAAGTAATAAATACAAAAACATATAAAAAAGCATCATTATAGTTGCTCCAACTGACTACAATATTACGATATTTATAAATATAAATATATAGAATCAACAGAAAAAACTACTCCGAGGGCTAATACTCCTACCGGCATTGATTCCTATGGATTCATAGACGAATATATAACATATTAAAAAAAAGAAGGCATTTCGTCTAAATTTCAAGGATCACAGATTCCACATTTAGAACGCGTCCTATACAGTAGGCACAGCGTACGGAAAGCCATTTCCCACGACCAATTTCGACCTATCGGACCTCATCAGGTGGGCGCTTTCAGAAAGGCCTTTACAGGATATATGATAAATATAAATGTGGGATCTGTGATCCTTGAAATTTAGACGAAAAAGGATTTTAATACCTTATTTTTTTAAATATGTTATATTTTCGTCTAAGAATCCATCGGAATCAACAGTGTAATTCAATGCCAGTAGGGGTATTAGCCCTCGGAGTGGTTGTTTCTGTTGATTCTATATTTATATTTATCATATAACTTGTAAAGGCCTTTCTGCCAGCGCCCACTTGATGAGACCCGATAGGTCGAAACCGGTCTTGGGTATGGCTTTCGGTACGCTGTGCCTACTGTGTAGGACGCGTTCGAAATGTGGGATCTGTGATCCTTGAAATTTAGACGAAAAAGGATTTTAATGCCTTTTTTTTTTTTTAATATATTACGATATCGTTGATTACAGAAAATTACACTAAAATAAAACGTAACAATCTCCGCTATAGCTTTCCTGCATATTATTGAACCGGGCCGTACATTCTACCCTTTTACACTCCCATTGGCAAGTATATAGGTGCATTCTAACTCACATCCTTAACTATTTGCGAACAGTAAAGCCTTTCTCTGCGCCTCTTTACACCTGTTTCTGTCTCTAATTTGTCTCTCGCTAGCTCTTCATGTCTCAGAATGTCCTACCATGTTATCCCTTGTATTGATTATTGACTAGCATAACGCCCTGTATTCTAACACCTCCTCATTTTTCACTTTTTCAATCAACAGTATTTTCATCATCCTCCTATAATAGCACATGTCAAAGCATTCTAACTTTTTCTTTTCAACCACGTCCACCGTCCACGTTTTGCACCCATACAAAGTCGTGCTCCAAAAATACACTTTTAACAACCCTTTTCGATTTATAAATTATCCGATCATGAGCACAGAAGTGATTTTTTTCCGTTTCTTCCATCCTAAGTTATCACACTTCCTAAACATCAAAAATCGGCGACTTCTCCAATTTTTCTATTAGCTCTAACCCTACTTTTACCTCCCTTGCATACCAAAAGTACAGACAATCTAGACCAAGATTGCGCGAAGCGAGCAATGTGGACTCACGTGTAGTCATAATAGCTAATAGACTAAAAGTTTCAAAAACAAAAAGAAAAATATAAAAAGACATGCTATAAAAAAGTATTAAACGTTCAAACCTAGCATCAAACACAGTTGTTAAAATATTTGTATAAAATAATAACCGTTCGCTTCACTGTGTACTGCGGAAACAATTCATTAACAAATCAGATAATAAGGTATCTCATTACTTTAAGGAAATCAGTATCACTAGAGCCATATTAGGATAAGTAAACTTTTAATAATGAAATTATCGCTTTGTACAAAATAACGTCTTTATAATGTGATTTAATGTAATTAAGTCTCGGGAATAAAAGTTACTTTTAGCAAGTAATAGACTTAGACACAGAGAGCTCTTAATTATTGTACTGTGGCGTTAATCAAATTAAACTCCCATCGATCTAATCAAGACTGGTGTATATAAATAGATAATAGCGTTAATTTATACGTATGTAGGAACATATATATAACAGTATATTTCAAACAATACGAAATAATAAAATTCTAATGCATCTTTATTTCCTAATCATTCATTAACGAAATTAATACGACTGGTATATCAAGTATGCAATAGTAAAATAGTAATGTATTTTACTACAACAGCTTTCTGTTAAATAACTAAGCTTTCACGATCGGTTTCCATAGCTAAGAAAAACTATTTTCCGGCTAGATGGCCGTGGTTTTGGAATCCTTCTTCTTAGGTGGTCCCACAGTGGAAATTATTTTTCCAACGGTAGATATACTCAGGGATTACCATATGCTGGGTGGAACAACTGGTTGTAATTCTTCCCGTAATAGTCCTACAGTTTCACTGAGAATGCCTTTCACGTCAAATACCGTGAAACTTCAACCGAAGAGCTGAGCTACCTACCACGGAAAATAATCTCCTAACAATATTTTTTTGCATTATGAGAGAATTGGTGGTTAGAATTCTAAGAGTATCTGTCTGTATGGTCTTTCCTAATCTATAACTTCCGATTCCGGACATTTTGGATTTTGACAATGAGAGGTCGATCTTCAGTGGTCAGTAAAAAAAGAGCTCTTCTTCTAAGATCTGTTCCAAATTGGAAATTATACTTACATTAGACTACTCTACTCTATCTGATAAGAAAATAATAGCAAATCATTTGGTGTTGTAACGGTATGGTGACAAATACTTTTATATGAAAACAAACATTTTTCACGTGCGAATATAAGAGGGCGTGCTAAAAGGACATTGATTTTTTTATATTATCAGGTGCCTACTAATCCAAAACATATCAAAAATTCATAGTACTTCCAGATAGCGCTCATACATAAAATCCTATTTATTTGAACTGTTGAGTTTCATTTGCCGTAATTTTTCTCAAACTCAAACAAATTTATATTAAATAAAAATTCAATTCAGCAAAGTTCTTAGGTGGTACTTACATTTTCAAAGAAGCAATGTTGCCCATACAGTAAAAAAAAAATTAAACTTCCCTTGCGCTTCATCTCAGCGAAATGTATTAGGAAAGGATGGGGAGACGTAACATTTAAAGATAAGTAACAGGCGGGCTGAAAAGTTCGTAGGCTGATCCATAGATGGCGCTACTAGTATCAAATCCATATGATTTTTAGTTAGCCCTAACCTTCAAAAGACGCGTGTATAAATTTGGTAGCTGTTGCACTATTAGTATCTGAGTCATAGCATTTTTAGTGAAAGAACTTTTGTTACTTTGAAAAAATGGATAAAAAGGAATTTCGTGTGTTAATAAAGCATTACTTTTTGACAAAAAAAAAATACTGTTGAAACCAAGGCTTGGCTTGATAAACATTATTCGGACTTTGCACCAGGAAAATCAACCGTAGAAAAGTGGTTTGCTAAAAACATCAAAGATATCAAAGGAACGTGTCGGTCCTATCGTGAATGCATATTTGGATATGCGAAAGCTCTGCCGCGCGAGCTCACAATCGACCAAAAACAACAACGAATCGATTATTCTAAGCAGTGTTTGGAGCTGGAAGCTGTTCAATCGTAATAAATCCGAATTTTTGCGTCGATATGTGACGATGGATGAAACATGGCTCCATCATTTCACACCGGAGTCCAATCGACAGATCGATGGTCAGCCGAGTGGACTGCACGTGATGAACCGACTTCAAAGCATGGAAAGACGCAAAAGCCGGCTGGCAAGATTATGGCATATAACATCAGTATTCTGGGATGCTGATGGTATAATATTCATTGTCTATCTTAAAAAGGGGCAAACCCATAAACAGCGACTATTACGTAGCGTTATTGGAGCGTTTAAAAGACGAAATCGCGGAGGAGCGGCCTCATTAGAAGAAAAAGAAAGTGCTGTTTTATCAAGACAATGCACCGTGTCACAAATTAATGAAATCGATGGCAAAATTCCATGAATTGGGCTTCGAATTGCTTCCGCATCTACCGTACTCTCCAGATCTGGCCCCCAGCGACTTTTTTCTGTTCTCAGACCTCAAGAGGATGCTCGCTGGACAGAAATTTTGCGCCGGTGAAGAGGTAATCGCCGAAACTGAAGCCTATTTTGAGGCTAAAGACAAATCGTATTATACATATGGTATCGAAAAATTGTAACATATGACCGCTATAATCGTTGTATCGCTCTCGAAGGGAACTATATTGAATAATAAAATAAAATTCTACCCGCAGCTAAATACTATCCTTGATCTGCTCACTAATCCGTTAGGTCCATAATATGGTTATTGCGAACCTAACCTAACCATCCAAAAGACCGAGAGATACCTACTTCAAAAGTGCTCGTTACAATTAACTAACATACAGAAAATCCGCTGCAATTCAAAATTCCAAAAAAGGAATCCCTACTACGAGGCATTTGAACGTGTGTAATAAATTATACGGCGCCTGTATAATATCTATCCCGTTCGCTGATAGTAATAAGCTTAATTCGTTCCTGAATCATTTTCTTCAATTGCAACCGGAACTGCATTTATAGATCTCTCTACTCTAGCTCTAAAACCCCCTGCGGATTATCCGCGACATCCAGTCTACGATCCAATTGCATACGTAATTAGTTTTGTCTATTTGTCTTTGATATAACGTTAATTTGCATGTTTATTTGCGTACACAATTGCATTGTTTACGAACACGTGCGTACGGTGGCAATGCTGCGTTAAATTAAGCAGATTTTCCGAATAGAAATGTTGGTCGCTACAAACCTACCAAAACATAATCGAAATTTATTTCCCTATTTCAAAACAAAATACATATACGTGTGTTACACGCTATACTAATGTGAAAATTAATGACGATTATTGCGTGATGCATATCTTTCATCGCCCTAAAATTTGTTTTATTATTTTGTATACGATAAAGTACTAAACAACCAAAAATATATTCGCTAAAATTTCAGTAATGTGTAAGTAATGTCAGTTTTATCCTTACAGCAACTTGAAGACAGCATTTAATATTGTAGCAGTGAGTGATTCTGAAATAGGAAATAATTGTGGTCCAATTTTTTCGCTCAAACGCGATCGTATTGGCTGCCGCTCCCCCAACCGTATCTCTCTCAACCAATCAGGCCATGTTCAAGCCCCATTGGAGCGAGAAAGTCGGACCACAATTATTTCCTATTCGAGGACCACTGTCACTGTTACAGTTTTAAATTTATTGATTCCTTCGCAATTAGAAAAATATCCAAAATCGACTTTTATAAATAATTTCCAAATCGTTTGCGCGTAAGTAATTACAAAAAATCAATCAGACAAATAAAACGTCTTTCCCGCTAGCAAATAGAAAATAATAACTTATGATATAAAAGAATCTAGTCAGTCATGAAAACGTGCCTTCGCGGGGAATCAAATCCGGGATCTTTGGCTTTACGCGCCAATGCCCTTCCCACTGTGTTAGGTACAAATTAATAAAATTCAAAAAATATCTTACCCCAATTTACCAAGTTAACAAAAATGCGGACACGTGTTTCGCTCACTTACTTTGTAACTTGGAGTAAGACATTTCTTGAATTTTATTATTTCCATCCTACAGTCTCTCTTTCTTTGCATTTTCAAAAATTAGTATCAAATATTAAAAAAGTTAATAATGATTAGTAATATCGATGTGGTTTTGTATTCCGGGCTTTTTGGCCGTGGTCCGTGGAATTTGATTGTTCCAAACGTTTCGCCGAACTTCGCTGACGGCATCTTCAGCGGACCACGGCCAAAAAGCCCGGAATACAAAACCACATCGATAGATGCCGGCCGTGAAAGTCTAAGAACTGATTAGTAATAATAAACATTGATTCCGACGATTCTATAACTTTTTAAGTACGTTCGTCATTATTACAGCTGTCACCTCTCGTAGCATAGTGGTAAGGGTATTGGCGCGTAAAGCCAGAGATCCCTGATTCGATTCCCAGAGAAGGCATGACAGCAGTAACAAATTTTTCCTCGTTAATTTGTAGTAAGTACAAATTAATTCAAAAATTAATATCACATTAATGTATTTAAATTAACCTCTGCTAAAAAAACTCGTTTATATTTTCACAAACAAAAAATTTCATCCAGGAAGATATTATCAAAAAGTGAAGCAACTAAGCTTATTTAAGGATACTGATAAGATTATTAATTAATAATCCATTATCGTCAGAATTTTCATGGAACGATCTCTTTTCCAATAGATCACGAAATGCAAAAAAAACAAAAGAAAGAAAAGCACAGATAAAAGGTCTGAATAGCTCAGGCGTAACGCGATGAAATCCTTTAAAGACAAGAGTTGTTCGGGTCGTGCTTTTCTAAGGGAAACGACGCTATAGATTAACTGACATTCGCAAAATCTTGCCAAGCTTATGGCTTTAATCGATAAGCAAAGATTTATTTCCAAGAAATATCGACACCTGTAGGTATTTACTTGTCTTTTGTAAAACAAACCTCAATTTTTTGCTTTAATGGATTAAATACAAAAAAAGAACTTTCAGCAATAATTACAGCGACTACAGCTCAAGTACCTCTATACTCATCCTCTTATAATACAATAACATTAAAAGTGTGATATAACAGGCGGGCTGAAAAGTTCATAGGCTGACCCATAGATCAAATCCATATGATTTTTAGTTAGCCCTAACCTTCAAAAGACGCGTGTATAAATTATTATCTGAGTTATAGCATTTTTAGTGAAAGAACTTTTGTTACTTTGAAAAAATTGATAAAAAGGAATTCCGTGCGTTAATAAAACATTGTTGAAACCAAGGTTTGGCTTGATAAACATTATTCGGACTTCGGACTTTGCACCAGGACAATCAACCGTAGAAAAGTGGTTTGCTAAATTTAAACGAGGCGAAATGAGCACCGAGAACGATGCACGCAGTGGACGCCCCAAAGAGGCTGTTACCGACGAAAACATTTTTGACAACCGTAAAGTGAAGTTGATTGAGATAGCTGAAACACGACCCTAAAGATATCAGAAGAACGTGTTGGTCATGGTCATATCCAGAATGAATATTTGGATATGCGAAAGCTCTGTACAAAGTAGGTACCGGGCGAGCCGCGAGCTCACAATCGACCAAAAACAACAACGGATCGGTGATTTTAAGCAGTGCTTGGAGCTGGGAGCTGTTCAATCGTTATAAATCCGAATTTTTGCGTCGATATGTGACTATGGATGAAACATGGCTCCATCATTTCACACCGGAGTCCAATCGACAGATCGATGGTCAGCCGAGTGGACTGCACGTGATGAACCGACTCCAAAGCATGGAAAGACGCAAAAGCCGGCTGGTAAGGTTATGGCATCATTATTCTGGGATGCTCATGGTATAATATTCATTGTTTCATTCATAAGGGGAAAACCACAAACAGCGACTATTACGTAGCGTTATTGGAGCATTTAAAAGAGGAAATCGCGGAAAAGCGGTCTCATTTGAAGAAAAAGAATGTGCTGTTCAAGACAATTCACCGTATCGCAAATCAATGAAATTGATGGCAAAATTCCATGAATTGGGCTTCGAATTGCTTCCGCATCCACCGTACTCTCCAGATCTGGCCCCCAGCGACTTTTTTCTGTTCTCAGACTTCAAGAGGATGCTCGCTGGACAGAAATTTCGCGCCGATGAAGAAGTAATCGCCGAAACTGAAGCCTATTTTGAGGCTAAAGACAAATCGTATTATAAAAAATGGTATCGAAAAATTGTATGACCGCTATAATCGTTGTATCGCCTTCGAAGGGAACTATATTGAATAATAAAATCAAATTTAATTAAAAAAAAATTCTTTCTATACTAGCCTACGAACTTTTCAGCCCGACTGTTATGATAGATATAATAATAGCAATTATGTAGCTGACATAAAATTATTGAGAAATTGCATTTTTGTCATCAGCATAGTCTTTACAAACCAATCCAAAAAGTAACTGAGTCCCTTTGTTTCTTCCGCCAAATAGTGACGACTAGAATCATTGTAATAATCACAAAAAAACGAGCACATCTAGTCCGACATTTGCCCTAATTCGCACAAAAACTAATCGGGACATGGTGCACATTTGTCAAATGATCAAGTCAGAGACAATCTAACGTCAGTGGCGTGGCGTTTTATGTAAACCTGAAATATGTTATTTATGGTAGGTACGTCGCAAACGGAAATATATTGTAACTGATGAATCCAGATTAATAACATGTCAAAAATGTGCCAACCCTTTCATTAACACCTTCTAAGGGGGCGTTATCACACGAAAATTCTATATGAACTTCGCTTTGTTTTCTGAAAATTAGTTTAACCAAGAAGGTATCATTCCAAATATTTTTACATAATAATAAAAGTACCTGATACAAATTGGATGAGAATAAAAAGTAATGCAACAAGATTATTTTAGGCAAAATGCCAAGTTCATTTTAGGATAATTACGACAAATAACTAACTAAATGAATTACTTATGTAATATGTGTAATTGTGTAAAATACAAAATAAAAACTATTTAAATACAATTATAAATATGCACTTTACAAGTACTAGGTATGTCTTTTAAGTAAGTACCGTTTTGAAATTAATAAAAAACGTGCAAAGATATCTTAATAATTTTATTTTTACATGAAAGCCTGTACATTAATCTATTTTTCTACATAATTTCCTTCAATATTGAGGCACTTGTCATAACGTTTGAGCAGTTTTTGAATACCCTTCTCAGAGCAGAGCAGAGTTCTATGACGCCTGAGTTATTCGAACTAACTGTTTCGACTTCGTCATCGTCTTAAAGACGCTGACCGCCCAGATGTTTCTTCAAGTGCAGGAGCAAATGGTAGTCACTGGGCGCCAGATCAGGGCTATACGGAGATGATCTAGAGCTGCACAGATCTCAGATCTCACGATGAATATCAATCGGTTTTAGTCCTTTAGAACTAAGGAATCGTGTAACAGCCCGGACTTCACAGTCAGCGGGACATACGATTATCGGAGGCATCTTAAACACTCAGTAAACAACGTAAACAAGGGCGAATCAAACTGTAATGGCGTCAGTGCGTATGCGCGGAACGCTGACCGCAGCGCTGCGGCACCAGAATATCAAAACGGTACTTACTTAAAAAACATGCCTCGTATTTGAATGCTGCAGTTTATTATGCTTCCTGAAAATACTAGGAAAAAATATTCAAATACTAATTAATTAATTTGACAATTTGTTTATAAACAACTAGGTTGATATAGGGAAAATCACGTTTCTGACGAGTCTTGATGATGTAATATCTAGTATTTCAAAATAGATCTAGATTTCAAATAAAATACCTTTATTGAAGTATCTAAATACACATATTAAATTAATTAAAAATTCCAAATACTTTTATTTCAAATACTTAAAAGGTATTGTGCAATTTGTTGTTTTCTTCTCGTACTAATATAATATCAGTGCCTAATTATCTACTAGAAATACAGTTTATTTCTTGAAGAAATTATAATTATTCTTGGTTCATAATTTAATAATTAATAATATCACCAAAAGTTAAATCACATATAATATATTGAAACTGTAAAGTGGATAATGTACAAAATGTCATTTTGTTTCAATTTCAAATAAATACTCGATAAGTTTGTGAAGTGCTGCACCTGATATTTTAGAAATTCGTCAAACATTGAATGTTAAAGGGTCTCAACTTATTTAACATCAGAATTCTAGAACGGCCAATTGGAATGCAAAGAAAGCTTGCAAAGAGTTTACGAGTATATATATATATAGGGCAGAGCTAGCGTTTTAAGGCAATCATTTAGTTAAATAAATAAAGACGTTTGAGCAGTGTTTCAGGTCAAACGTGCCATGTGAATAATCGAAATTGATAAAATATTCAAGAAAAACTACACAAATACCATTTATATTTCTCATTCGCGTTCAACGTCAAAATCTAATAAATAATTAGTAGTAAATACACATGAGCAAAAATGGAACATAAAGCAAATTTAACATATCGTTTTATTTTTAATATTTACTAACATACATTGTACGTATTCAAAATTGCATTACCTCAACAAAAAATAACGAGTTAAGGGTTTGTTTTATTTCCTAGTCGAGACTCCCAACGTGAGGGTAGATCAGATATAGGAATAAGAAGTATAGACATAAAAATTTTCAGTTTGTCGATATTCTTAATAAAAAACATCTTTTTAAATCAATACTATTTAAACTGTCTATGGTGCAAATAACATGAAAAATTCGTTTCATATTATTTAAAACTCCTGTAGAACACACTAAGCAAACTTTTTCTAAAATAAATTATATAAAAAGCACTAGTTGCAAAATTAAAAATCGCCTGAACAAATACAACTTAAAAGTCACCGAAGTAAACAAAAATAACCTTAAGTCCATTCTAGTTAACAACATGAAAAAAACAAACTTTCAAAAAATGGCATATACGAATTAAAATGTAATAGCTGCGATGCTATTTATATAGGGCAGACTGGTCGGGCCCTAAAAAACAGATTAGACGAACATAAAAGATCGATTAAATACAATATAACGTCGACTGGTTTTTCGGAGCACTGCATAACCAATAATCACTATCTAGACGATAAAAATGTAAAACTGCTACACAATTGTGTAAAAAGTAAGAAACTAAGCCTTTTCGAAAATTTGGAAATTAAAAAAGCCCTCAATAATAATAAATTAATAGTTAATAACCACACTGAATTAGAGACCAGCAATTCACCTTTACTTTTATACAAATTATAACTGGTTTTACCAGAGTAGGTACCTGCATCTGGGAATTTCCGTATTACCCTCATCCCTTTATATTGATCGGCTGCATTTAATTTTAGCAACAAATCTGTACTCTTTGAAACAATTGTAAGAGTTTAATAAACCTTATTGTTGAAACATTCTTTGTGTTTTATTAAAATATTTTTAAATCAAGTTTAAGACAAAAAATGGTTTTAGAAAACACGTTAAATAGTCTAGATTTAACTGTTAAAATATTTTAGTGCAAAAACATTATTTTAGACAAGAGAAGTGCTGCTCAGTGAATTCTTCAATTTTCTAATGGAATATGCTGTAGGTTAGTAACGGTTGTATAATCAACTGCTATTGTTAAATCAGTTGAACTTTAACTAACGGTATTATCCATAATTAGTAATTTGCACACAGTGGATATACGACAATTAATAGTCATTATGAAGGCAATGAAAGAAACTGTAAAATGATAAAATGCAAATTGACGAATAAAATTAAGTCACAATGGTAAATTTATTATTCCATTACCTCAAAAAGGCAGTATGTCATGGCTGTAAAAGGTCATTGATTTACCTATAAGAACACATATATGTTTTTACATCGAGAACAAGGTGTTTCATAACGACACTCAAGGGATATTGGTTGTAGAAAATTGATAAGATAAGCTTTAGGCATGTTTATACAAACTATATACCATATACCTCACAGCAATTTTGTTTTACATAAACGGATTAAGTATTTAAAAAATTAATTCCAAACCCAACCAACAGTATCAGGCGGACATAGCAGGTTATACAGCGACAAGGGTTATCTGAAAAAACCCATCGAGGCCTGTTTTTTAAGTACCGTTTTGAAATTAATAAAAAAAAGTGCAAAGATATCTTAATAATTTTATTTTTAAATGAAAGCCTGTACCTTTCTACATAATTTCCTTCAATATTGAGGCACTTGTCACAACGTTTAACCAGACTTGTCAACTGTTATTCACTGCATCACACCTGTTTTGACTTCGTCATAGTCTTGAAGACGCTGACCACCCAGATGTTTCTTCAAGCGCAGGAACAAATGGTAGTCACTGGGCGCCAGATCAGGGCTGTACGGAGGATGATCTAGAGTTTCCCAGTCAAAAGATATGATGAGATCTTTGGTCCAATTAGCCACATGCGGACGGGCATTGTCATATAATGCTATCACCCACTTCCTTACCATTCCATCACTCATAATGTTTTGTCCGTAAACTGCACAGATCTCACGATGAAAATCAATCAGTTTTAGCCCTTTAGCGCTAAGGAATAGTATAACAGCGCGGACTTCACAATCGGCGGGACTCACTATTATCGAAGGCACTCAGTAAACAACGTAAACAAGGGCAAATCAGACTGTAATTGCGTCAGTGCATAGGTAAGAGCTGTAGGCACTCAGTATGCATGTGCGGAACGCTGAACACTGTTGATTCCGATGGACTCCTAGACGAAAATATAACATATTCGGTTCGTTGTGCCTACTTGTTAGGATGCGTTCAAAATGTGAGATCTTTGATCTTAAAATTTAGACGAATAAGGATTTTAATTCCTTCTTTTTTGAATATAAAATTATTTGTTGTTGTTCTATCTAATATTTTGTATTGTATGTTTGATTATCAGGGTAATTTTAATGAAATGATGGTTCGTTATAAGCAATTAAAACTGCTGATACAACGTACCACAGTGAAAAAAGAATACTGGACTACATTTCTACATCCAAAAATTTGAAAATAATTAAATACTACTACTCTTTTCCTTATTGATAATTATTTTAGATGGAATTGTTACAAGACTTATTAAACAACATTAAAAGCTTTAAAAGATGAAAAAAAAAACGATCGCCTATGATTTAAAGCAAACACAAAATTAGGAAAATTATATTGTGATAAAGGCTCGTACAGACATTTTTGAAGCATACAAAAATTACGATGAGTCAGGCAGTCCACGGCGTACGACATGTTAAAAATATTTGGGTTATGATAATATGTTAGTTAAAACTAAACTGAAATTAATCAATTTGATTCTCAGAAAGCTAAACCTTACAAAACTGATCCAGAAAAACTAGCTATGACCAATCTTGTTAATGCTTACCAAATTAATGGAAATATTTGTTGTGAATCGCCAACAACTTCAAAAAAATAAAATCTGGATGGATCGGGACAAGAAACAATTATAACAATTTCAGAACACCCCTCCAATAAATATGCTTTTACAGGCTATATAATAAATATAAATATGGAATCAACAGCAACAACTACTCCGAGGACTAATACCCCTACCGACATTGAATTACACTGTTGATTCCGATGGATTCTTAGACGAAGATAACAATCCAAAAAAAAGAAGGTAATAAAATCCTTTTTCGTCTAATTATAAAGGATCACAGATCCCACATTTGGAACGCGTCCTACACAGTAGGCACAGCGCACCGAAAGCCATATCCACGATCGGTTTCGACCTATCGGGTCTCATTAAGTGTGCACTGACAGAAAGGCTTTCTGTGGGATCTGTGATCCTTTATAATTAGACGAAATACGCTTTTGTTAAAATATTAAAACGTACAAGAAATTTACATGTAAATTTGTGTCTATTTAAGTAATAATATTATGCAAAGATAACTAATTAGATATAATAAGATAAGATAACCCTTCTAAAAAAGTATAAAGAAAACATGGAATTAAACTTATTATCCCAGACCAGTTTTACGAATACGTATTTGGTATAATGTGTAAATTCGACTAAGCTTGATGACATAAACTCAATTTTTGTTTTTTTTTAGAAAACAATAAACAAGATAAACATGGTTTATGGTATAAGTTATACTTAAAACAATTATTATGTGTTACATTCGGATAAACTGGTAAATAATAAACACAAGATCACATAAGTTGTATAAAAGCAAGCATGTATAAAAAATTGAGGAAATAATTAACAAATAAGATTTTATTGAGGTCATAAATCCTGATTAGATCATTCTCTGATCTTCTAAATCAGCTGAAAATAATATGTGATTTGCTAGTATGGTATCAAGCTAGTAAATCATCCCATTTCTCGAGATCATTAATTGTTTCACTACAAATTACTCATATGTTGTTATGCGGGGGTTAAATATGTGATCTACTAGCGTGATCAAGGGCTATTTATTGTAGGGATTATCCAAAAGTTTATATAGGACAAACTGGTAGGTCTTTTCAGATATGTATCAATTAACATTTTTTGAGCTTTTCTAACAATAAAACATATTCAACATACGCCGAACATTTAATTACTTAATAATAAACATAGTTTTTGACCCAAACTTCCAAATTTTACACATACAAAATAAAAGTTACAAATTAAATTTGCTGCAACCCTTGAAATTAATAGATTCAATAAAAAAGGTAACGTATTAAACGATCAAGTAAAAGTGAATAATTTTCCACATTTAAGTATTAACTTTAAATGAATATACTGTTTAACCCCTACCCTTCGCTATTAAGTATAAGTACTAATTAATAAGACGTAATTTGTCAAATTATTATCTAATGATACCACTGTGTGGTGACACAATATTGTAGTTTTCAACAAAAAATAATTTCTACTCTAAAAAAGTTTATCTCTTATTTTCAAAAATATCATATGAAATAACATTTTTAGCTTAATGAAGAGTTTTTTGTTGTTAAATTTTATCATTTTCAATTATCTATTGTTCACTATGCTTATAGATTCTTGATTAAACCTTCCTGTACAAAAGAAATTATTTCTAAGAGAACATTTTTTACAGCGAATGCATACAAGCAACTACAAATTTAGAGAACAATTAGTGTACAAGTTTGTAACGAATACATCAGTTTAGGGGTTGAAAAGTGAAACAAACTCATTCGAAGGCAGTTTTATGAATAGGTACATGAAACATCATTATGTAAAAAAATCGACGAGGTAATAACAAATGATAAAATAGAATAAAACATCTGGGTCAAACAACTACAGAAGTCTCGCCCATTAAGTCTGCAAAACAAGTGTCTTCTTATATTTCATTGGCGTAATGAACCCGAGAATAAACTCTGAACATGTAAGTACTTAAGAGAGATGTCAGTAAGAGCGTGGAAAAATTTTGTTACATGCAACGAATAGATAATTATGCTAATCTTGAATTTTTACATTAATATTATAGAAAAATGAACCAGAAAGCAAAATGGTAATTTTACAGATTTCTTTAAATCACAGTTATCATTCACGATAACAGTGATAACACTATAACCTGGTAATGCAATTATATAAATTTACCTAACTCAAATGTTAGAACGTACAAAAATAAATACTTAAGATATTTTCTTTTTCAGTTGCTTTTAGTTATATATTTTTAAATTTACCTAAATGCTTAAATTTATAAAAATTACTTTAATTTAAAAAACAATTGAAACATGACGAACTACATTATATACCCTTTAGTGTAATTGTTAGGATTTACTTAACATTCTATTAAACAGGACAAAGAATTTTTCGTTAGGAGATTCTGTAAAAGAAATCGATTAAATTTCAATACTAAGTACCTGCTTACATCTTTTCCTTCACAAAAGCTACAATAAAATTTCTTTCAAATACTGAATAAACTTTCTGAGACAGTGCTCTGCATAAAAATAGTCTTTAGTAGTTAAAGGCAATTAAAATGCAATCTGACTCATAACGAGTAGAATATTGCAAATGTATTCATGTAGATAGTAGTTAATAGGGTTCACAAGCTTTAATGGACCTTCAAGGCTATTGCTTACATACCTTTTAAACTATAATTACATAGTAGTGAGTAACAAAAACACAAAAATAATTATTATTGCTTAAAACCATTCAATGTGTGTAAAATACCTATATATAAACATGCCCCGCAACTTAAAAAATAAAAAACAATGAAATTTAAAAAATAAAACAAAAAACAGTTTCAAGTAAATTACATTGTATTCATTCACAAAAATATTGTTTCACCACACAGTGGCATCATCAGGTGATGAATATACCAATTTCAACTAAAACTAGGACTATTTATACTAAATAGGTGGGTGGGGGTAATTTTTCTGTTTGCTAAAATTAGTATTAAGTAACGGGGAGCTATTACTTCTATTTGCTATTTGATCATTAAAATTACTCCTTTTCGATAGTATCTGTTTATTTCTAATTGTTCTAATAAATTTTACTTAAAACCCTTACTATGCCTATGTAAAGTTTTGTAATCTATGTTAAATTTATGATGTTTTATTTTTTAAATATTATATATTATATATTTTATGGATAAGTTTCAACTTGTATCGGCTACTACCCTAAAAAAACAAGGAGTTGTGCTGCTTCACAAAATTCGTTATCAACAATAAAAAATAGGCGCAATAACATAATGTTTTCCAAAGGTGGCCATTTTTGGGGTTAAGTTGGGTTAGGTTATTTTATTTATTCCTTCAAAAATGGCGGGGCTAAGTTACCAGATATTATATAAAAATTGTTCAAGACTTTTCTTTTATATTTATCAGTCGTATAACAAATACCATAAAATAGTATTCAAGTAGAAATAATATAAAAAATAATTATAAAAATATTCTCTCTCCTTAACGAAGTCAAATGAAATTTGCTTTTTGTATTTTATAATAAATATACTTTCAATTTCAAACAAAAAAAAAAACAAATTACACAAAAATATTGAAAACGTAAACACAAATACTTTTAGGGAATTACTATTTATTTCAAACACTTAAAAAATTTGATAGAATATATTATGTTAAAATATAAGTAAATTTGTTATAATTTTATAACTACAGAAATATATAGGCAATTTTTATACCTTAACTAGCTTTTTCTATATGTATAATTATTTCATACAAATACGTATCGAGAGAATGTAACCTATCAACGAAATTTGAATGACGTTACTATTCTAAATAACGAAGGAGTTATACTTAACAATTTCAACCTTTCCATTTCGCATACCTACTTTTTAACGTTTTACATCCTTGAAAGTGAATTGCAATAGTACCACCAATGATGCAGTTTTTTCAGAGAATCAATTTTGTGTTGACATTCTTTTTAATCAAGATAAAAATAAATAATCAACAGATTATCTTAAACTATTAAAGTTCAGCGCAAAAATGTTCATCAGGTTTAAGCAATAAAATAATAACAAATTGCAGTTATTTTTGAAACCATAAAATGAAAACTATAACTTACCAGAAACTGATGTCGAAAGCAGCATTATAAAAAAGACGATCGTGATAACTTTTTTGTTGACACCAAAGCCACCAATGTAACATTTCCTCTCCTCCTCTTCCATTGTTGTTGCAGTTGTTATTTTTTTAACAAAACACTTCATTTCACATATAAACATACCGACAAGTTTAGAAAACAACATAGAACCGAAAAACAACACATTTCGTCTTATTTCCCATGCTCACTTGCCACCGCACAACTGACTAGATAGTTTTCAAACACAAACACCTGTAGCTAAGCTCACAGCAAAAACACTAGTTTAAAAAACTTGCATATCGATAATGCACGCATTAATTTAAAACTCAACATAGTATTTTACTATCAAAATAATAGCATTACATCACAATTTCGAATAAAACAAACATACAAACAATGTTTCTCACTGAACAGTTCATAAGACTAACAACCTCGACGCGCTACTTAAACGGTACGAAACACGAGTTCCGAATGCGATACATGCTTTTAAAATCTTACTGCGCATGAACTTTCTGTGCAGGTAGAAATGATATAACGGTTAATGAACGTTGAAGTCAATTCGCCACCTGGCGGACAGGTGGATAAGCTACTTTCAAAATATCGTTGACTTGGCTCTTTAACAATTTTAAGCTAATCCTCTTTTTATTGGATTTAAACATTATATAATGACCATTGGGAAAACAATTGCTTTTTCATTAATTTCATTAATACTCTGAATCTACACATTTGAAGAAGTATGAAAATTAAAAACAATTCTAATTAATGATTAATACATTATTTATTGGAATAACAGTGGACCGGTTAAACAAATTAAAAAAAAAATAACTAAAAAATATGATATATAAATTACTTTCTCTGCTTCAAATTGTTTAAATAAATAACAGTAAATTTTTGAAAAGGAGCTCGATACGACCTCTTTCGTATAATAGTCACAGCGTCGTTAATGGTTCCGTAGCACAGGTAAAAACGATTGGATAATATATTGGTATAATTTATATTTCTTAAGAATTACTTCTTTAAATTTTATTTAAATGAATACGGTATTCCTCCTTTTGCAATTTAACAAACAAATGATACATATATCTTTTAATTCCTACAATTTTGCCTACTGCCATCTATCGGTGAAATACTCGTATATGCAGTCTTTTGACTTGAAGTGTATGCGAGTGAGGTAAACACAAAATAAATCGGAGGTAATTATTAAAGTTAAAATAAATCCGCTCTTCAAAAGAATATGGTTGTTGTTGTCATATTCGAAATTGTTAAGTCGCAGTAATATTTCTTTCATCAGTCGGCCGTTATTTGTTTATTCGCCCTTAACAAAACCTAACCTTAAATTACTGCTGTTATAACCCTAATAATTTACTCAGACTTTTATTTACAGCCATGGTGCGAATGAACGTTTTAAGTGATGCTCTTAAATCTATAAATAATGCAGAGAAAAGGGGGAAAAGACAAGTACTAATTCGTCCATGCTCAAAAGTTATTGTAAAGTTCTTAACAGTAATGATGAAGCATGGCTACATCGGTGAATTTGAAATCGTTGATGATCACAGATCAGGCAAAATAGTAGTTAATTTAACAGGAAGATTAAACAAGTGCGGTGTTATTTCTCCTAGATTTGACGTTCCAATTAGGCACATTGAAAAGTGGACTAACAATCTTTTACCTTCTCGACAGTTTGGGTAAGCTTTGTACATATTTGTAATTGCTAAGTTGTGGTAATATTTTTACACTTAATTCTTAGCGATTAATACTCCAGTCTTTGTCTTTTTGTGTTACTGTTAATGTTTATTGAAATATTACCTTTTACATTTTAGATATGTAGTTCTCACAACTAGTGGTGGCATAATGGACCATGAAGAAGCAAGAAGAAAACATCTAGGAGGAAAAATTTTGGGATTTTTCTTCTAATGTAATTATTTAATAAACAAATTTGTTTAATCTATTGTTTGTCTGGTCAAAAACCGAATTTATCATTGATAATGGATTTAATTACAAAAAGAAATGCATTACTTTTTTATTTTAAGTAATCTGCATCTACTCTACAGAATTAAATGTTGTACATTTGATTACAGTCTTACAGTGTATTGCAAAATATATGCTTTATTAGCATCCAAAAAGAATATTTCTCTAATTGTAAAAATGGTGTTTTTATATTATTTATATTGCATTTCAAATTAATCATAAAAGGTCTCAATAATTTAATACTTTTTCAACAACTAAACTGTTTACAAACATGTTTAAAAATATTAATAAACATACAATTACAACAACAAAAAAAGCAAGTTATTTACCGAGAAACAGATGAAGTTCTTTTATTTGACTGCATCATAAACATAGCTAAATAATGATAAAGCTTTTCCAGTACCTTTGGCTAAAAATATAGCAAAAACGACTATATACAATAATGTTGTGCACTTAATATAAATTGATTTCGTTTTGGCAGCATTTTAACACCATATTATTAATAAAGAGCAAAGGTAGATACTCATTATATCTCAATTAAAAGTAATTTATTAAAATAAATAAACTAAGCAGCCAAGAAATTAAACATGAACTAATTATTTAGTCCCTCAGTTTGAATAAAGTGGATACTTTTTATTAACAGTCTACTTTTAAGAGGCATTGCACCAATCAAGTCAACTGCTTAAGATAAAACTATCTGATTTTTTCTGACGCGTGAAGTATTTTCACGAATAGCAAACCAAAGGCAGTAGCTACCGCTATCCCTAAACCCGCTTTCCACCAAATTGCAGAGTCAGAGGAGTTTACACCAAACTGTCTAAAATTCCTGCAAAAAATAGTGGTCTTTTTATTTTATTCTATCTAAAAACTATTCAAAATGGATAGAAAACATTAAGCACAACAAATAATTATGCAATTAGGTAACACGCACATTTCATGCTGGTATTAATTTTAAGCATAGTACATGCATTGACAAACAAAAACCATACAATAAAAAATACAAAATTTTTTGTTTGTGCTCCATAATAGGGAGGTTTATAGTTTAAAATGTTCCTCGCTACGGTGCTAATTTTTTTCTCTTTGTAATCAGAGAATGTTATTTCTGAAAAAGCAAGAAGCTTTTAAGGCTCCGTACCAAAATTCTTTTTACTAGAAACGAAACTTTAATTCTCGCAGATAGAGTTTTATAAATATTACAGTTAAGATAAAATGCCGTCCCTGCAATTTATATTTCTGAAAAATAATAAAATTCCTTTAATTTTTGTATACCAAAATAAAATTGTACTATTTATTTAAATTCAATGGATTAGTTTTCGAAATCGACAACGCTTTTAATTAGGTACGGAACCCCCAACGATATATATTACTAAACAGGTGATTTGTTGCATTTTAAAAGGTGTATAAGTGTAAATTAGAAGAAATGTGATTTAACATCTAATTCCTTAAACTTTTCAAATATGGTGTTCAAACTGAATGAAACAGAAAAGCCTTGCTATTAGGTTAATTATAAAATTAAATATATATATATATATAAAGTTTGTTATCTCTTCAAAAGCATTAATTAAATAAAAATATACATAGATGAATAAATAACCTGCAGAACTGGCTGAACCATTCACTTGGTTCTGGACGCAACAGCAGCATATGAACCATGCGTCGCAAAGGACTGTAAATAAATTACATGAACGAAATAGCTGTATTATAGTGATAAATACATATAACTGATCTTTTATGTTGCTGCCCAGAATACAAGAATAAAATAAAAGAAAAATAAACCCCTTATTTCAAGCGATACTAGACACATTTTACAAATGCAAAGATTTAAAGAAAAATAAGCGATTCATCATTTCAACATCATCTGCAAACGATGCAAAATCGTTTAAGCAATTAAATACAATTCTAATTTTCTTTAAATCCTGAATACTGACGCAGAAAATTAACCGTTTATTTTCCAGACGAAACCCATCGAAATAAAATGGAAAACGGAATAATTAGCAGGCGCACAATTTGTACATTAAATTAAATTATACACTGATGATATTATGCTCACATAAGAATGTTTGTGTATTAACCCTAAGACCCACCAGATGTTTTCATACACATATGTATTATGTTGTATGTTTACCATACTTGAGTCTACATACATTGAACTAGATAAAAAGCATGATATTAACTGCGTGAATGTAGAATCAAGAAGAAGATTATCAACGAGTAAATTTTTAGACAAACCTGTGGCGGTAGAACAGTATCCAGGCAGCTTGAAACCGACTATGGAAAATAACAGCTTAGTATTTATCAAAAATAATTATTGCAATATTTAAACGATTAAAGTTCCAAAAAAAATATTATCATCTTCTGTGTCATCCAAAGTTTCTTTATATGTTTAATATTACTACCATATACTTGCATTAAATTTAATTATTTAAAAAATATATATAGTTTTACTTCATCACTCAACTAAGCAGAAAAAGTAAATTTATTGTCTCTATAAAACGTTTAATAGAGTTCATAAAAAATGGGAAACGACTAAATGTAAATAAAAAAACAAAAATTTCACCATATAACAGGAAGGACATGAATAAAACGTTTTTCATTTTTTAATTTATGATTAATTAAAAGTTAAAATTTGAACTTACGGAAATGCTGCCATTGTAGCCAATTTTACATAAACGTCTTTTTGCACCTGGCCTTTGACTTTAAAAGATTGAGGTGGAATTATTTTATACTTCTGACAAAACGTTGTGGGCTGTAGGATGTACTCCTGCTTAACTTCTTCCAAATCACATTTACATCCAACTACTAAAACGGGTATTTTACTTTCGGCAAAATATTTCTAAAAACAAAAATACACATTAACATCTGTATAAATTTAAACAAGAAAATGTTGTAACTCACAATGTAGATCCTTGCAATATATTCAAAAGACTTAGGGTTGCTCACATCATACATCAACGCAGCTACGTCACATTGAACTTCATTAGGAAGTAGAGGGTCTGACATGCTCCTAATATTTATGTCCCTAAGTATCATTATTTTTTCCTGACCATAAACCTAAAGAGGAATCGAAGATGATTTATATTATATTTAATTTGAGAAAACTACAATTCAAATGCTTCGTATAAGTTACAGAGTTAAAAAATGAATATCTTAAAACTATTAAAAATGAAAAAGTAGTAATTAATAAATACTTGCCTGGACATAATTCACTGTGGTTTTTGGTGAACCAGTAGAATATGAAGGTGCATCCCTCTAAAAAGAACTATTGTATTAATTAAATTCTAGCGGAACGTATTTCAGAATTTACCTCGATTCCGCCCTTAACAAAATTTCTACAAAATGTTGTCTTTCCACACCCAGTTGGTCCAATTACATGACATTGATAAACATTCCTACTGGACTGTCGCTTTGCCAGGTCTACCTTTTTTTCTCGAGTGACTGATAAAATTTCATTTATTAATCTCAAATATATTGGCGTTATTTACAAATATATAAATTATTTCTATTCTATTCCGTAAAGATAGTGTTTGTTGCATAAAAATAATTTTCTAACAATAAATTTCACTTTTACTACTTGAATTATAAGTTATTAAAAATTTTCAGCATTTACATATCCCCTTATTTGTTTAAATATTGATATGGACAGTTCGACAGCTTTTTTATCAACGAAATATCGAACGTGCATTTTAAATGATAAAAATGAGGTTGCCAGACATACTTATAATATTTTTGTTGTGTGAAGAACAATCTTATCATATAGAAATAAAAAAGTAAACTTCTCATCAACGACAAATAAATTTATATTGAATATAAAAACTTTACCTTGTACTGCACTTATCTGGCTTTCATTTTCATAAATACTGTATCCTAAATATGCAAAATATTCAAATGTTCTGGGTAAATCAACAAGGGTCATTAGGGCCCACTGGCACATAAAACCCTGATAAGTAATCCATCCTTTTTCATTGGAAGACACCATTGCACTATTTTCAGGCCCCCAAGGGGGACTTGGACAAGTTGAAAAGAGATCATCAAATTCACTAGGTGATAAAGCTTGGTCTTTATCTTTATCAAATCGTTCAAAGATCTGCATTAAGAAGTGTTGGCCCTTATATGAAAGTTCTGTTGTACTGCCAGGTGGAACTTTCAAACTAAATAATCAAAGAGTTAATTTTAAATGTTTAGGGAAAAGTAATAAAAGACACTTACACTGGAAATAAATAGTCTTTTGACATATTTAAATTATCATTATAGCCAAATTTCCTTAACACAGTCCATGTTGTTTCATTCCTTCCCCTTTGAATAAACAAACTATGTAAATACAAGAATCCTTTGAGTGTTACACAATTATTCTGAACACCCTCTTCGATGTTTTTTCTAAGTACTGCCTTAACATCATCAAGTACTTGAGGTTGTAAGGGTGCATTAAAACACCTGCTTTGAAAATTATTCAGTTCAATGTCATTCAATAAACCATCATTATCAATATCACATATTTTAAAAATTCTAATTAAGGCTTTTTGACAGGCATCTGTAAGCTATAAGAATACAACTTGATTGTGTAATGTTCAATACGTGAGACATCTTCAGACTTACATCTGCTTTCTCTACACTATAAAGGGGGCTTGTTGGGTGTAAAACTGCCTTTTGTGCGTAATAAAACATTTCTGAAATGTTTTTGAGTGTTTTTGCAGAACACTCAATACAGGTTTCAATTTCAGAAAAATCTTCCATAATTGCATACACACCCTAAAAAAAATATGGCAATTGTCATCGTGATACATCAAATAAATATCAACTACTCAAAAATGCTGCTGTAAGTACTATATATTATTTTATTAACAGATTAGTAAAATTAGAAAAAATTGGTATATTATGGAAGTACAGGAAAGAGGAAGAAATAAGAAGACCAAATCATTATGCAACTATTTCTATGAGTTCTTTTAAAAACTCACCTCAATTGTAGAATAATCAACAAGATCAATTTTATTTCCAACCAAAACAACAGGACAAGAAGTATCTGAGTGATTCTGCCTAATGAGAGGCATCCAAAATGAAGAAATTCTATCAATGGTATCATCATCATCTACCGAATACACCACACAAATAACACTAGCTTTTTTAATTTGTTCATTTAACTGTTCATCACTTTGCTCTACAGAGGAATAATCAACAATATTTGTTGGAACTTGTTCTGGAGTAACGTCAGCAGGAATTGTAATCTCTTCCGCTTTTGGTGGCACATCTTCAGGAAATTCTTCACTTACAAGGGAAAGTATCAAAGATGTCTTTCCCACCCCTCGATCACCAACCAGCAAAATTCTAACATTACGTTTCAAATGTGTTTTTACAACCATTTCCTAAAAGCAATAAATAATTCTAAATTTAAACTTAAAATAATTATAAATTTTGATATTTTTTCTGCTTCTGTCGATTTATGACAAACATTTATAGGTTAGGTTACTTTAATTTTCCATTTTTTACGTAAACGGGTTATAAAACATATTAATAAATTACTGTAGAGTCCATAATAAATAATTGTTTATATAATTACACTGGCAAGCAAAAAGTCAAAAGCAATAAAATGATCATTAAAACAGGTAACAACTTACGTTATTAATGTGCTGTCTTGTTATTCACATTTTAAAAATATATTCATCTCATTAAACGATAAAAAATATCAAATTAAAGGTAAGCAACTATTAACTTCAGCACTTAAAGCAATTATCCTACCACATACAACTTTCAACAACCGTCTCCACTTATTTACAAATCTAACCAAACCTTTTAACATTTTTTATTTAAACACAGCAAATAGAGATGTGGGCGTGTTCAGCTGCACGTGATTCTGTATATTTTAACCATCAAATGACCAAATGTTAATTAATTAATTAACATATTTATGAAAATAGCGAACTTAATGTAATTAAATTATTATAAAATACTTTCTAAGCTGTTGCCTTAAAAGCATTTATAATATGTAGTTTATTCATGCGTTCATTTCTTTACAAATAATAAACATTTAAGGAAACATTAAAATGTTTTAAATTAAAATTTAAATTGTATTATTTATATAAATTCACATTAATATGATGTACATCTTACACAGTGTTAAAAGCGGTTGACTTTTATGTTTTTCTTGTTTTTGATATTATGATGAAATGAAACCATCTTTTAAACCGGGATTGTTTTTGATAAAATAAACGAGCATTCGATAAATTCTATAAAAAAAACGTAAAATATTTAGGTGTTTTTTCATAATATGTATATTAATAAAGAAGAGAAATGTAAATCAATATTAACTCTCTAAAAACATTTTATAAAATTCTTTTATTTGTATACTATCGCATCTCTATTACATAACACAAAATATGGTATACAAACGCGAAAGTGTACGCTACCTCCTAGTGAGTAACTACATGATATTAATAGTACTTTAGTACTCAATCGTTTATTTAAAAAAATATTTATTACTGAGTGAGTAAATATGTTTTCCCTCCTCGAAGACATAAGAATTACAATAACAATTAGGTTCAGGATTTTTTGGTAATTTCATGAAGTAAAGATTAATATGACTTAAAAATATCTAGTAGAAGCAATTTTTATCATTAAAACTTTTAATGTTATAATACGTAAAAACTTTCATTGCTGATAAACACCAATTTCATATCAATAATGTAGGTAACAAATGTACACTTTGCAAAATTATGTGGTTTTAACATAGGTGTAAATTTATTACTTCAAACATGCTGATGAAAAATAAGATCTGTTGAAGTTATTTTGAAATTTAATTAAAAATAGTTCAATACAACGTGGTTAGATTGCGTAATTGAAAGTGCGTAGGATCAATAAGTTATTTTTAAAATTTTAAACTCCCTCTCTCTTGCAAAGACTGACAGCTACTGACAAGTTTTCTGTTTTTGACTTCCTTGTTTGAAATAATTGAACGAATTTTTTGATTGGTTGTCGGTTTTCGCGGTAAAACGTCGTCCAATCCAAACCAAGCTGATTGTTCTCATTGATGGTAGCATGTTACGTTGTTCGTTGAATAAATGTTCATTCATCAATCAGAAAATACTAGACCGTACGTGCGTAAGGTTATTGGCCTGTCCTATGAATAACAAAAGGGCTTCCTATTTATAAAATAAAAAATTTAAGAACCGTACGGTCAACCAAATAGTAGATATAATTTTTAAGTAACTGTGTATAATAAATATAATAATATAATTCGCCTAAAAAAAAAGAATGTAGAAATAGAAAAGGTATATTTACAAAAACAATCTAAATAATACTTACGTATACAAAATAATGTTGTAATTAATAAATGAACACTTTTTTGTCCAAAAACTTTACATATAAGCGGAATGTGCACAATATCTAACGTAAGTGACATAAAAATAGTAAGAAATTATACTTACTATATATGTACTTGTAAACTTATATGATAACAAATTAATTCAGCAACCTTACAGTAATATTTATCTTCGGATACTGGCTTTTAGAAGAGTAGGAGTACCTAATACATTATTTCATAAAATAGCAGGTAATTATTTAGATTTGAGACTCCAGACAAAAATGACTTAAATTTTTTACTAACTGGATCCTTTTTTAAGGATATAACTAGGTGTTCGAAGGTTGAGGAGACACTAAAAACATATTTTTAGGTGGAGGTGGACAATCGAAAAAGAAAATAACATAATATAATCCAACCCCAAATTAACCTAATATAACTTGGTAAAAAAATATTTGATATTATTTTTATCTTTTTCTGAAAACCGAATATGGTGGTTCCAAAATAAAGTTAAGATTGGGTTATGTTAAGTTAATTTTATTTTTAATATTCGATTACACCCTTCGCCTCTATCTCTACTTGAAAATACTTTTTTAGTATCTCTTCCACCTTCAAAATCTAGTTATATATAAAAAATATTTTGGAGTGATTTTTGTCTGGAGGGCCAATTCCAAATAATTACCAATTAAGTCACTAAATGATTTATCAACTAATTTAGACATTGTCGTCGATGGAATGAATGTATACAGAGTGTTCCGTAATTATTATTATCAATTTTCATGTAACACTCTGTAGATCAAATATAACTAGGAACTACACAATGAAAGTGTTAAAAATATGTATATACCTACTATACATAATAAGTATTGACTTCTTTTAACCTTTCTAAATATGCGTCACTTCACTAATATCGTCTCGTTGTTCCCGTAAAATAGTATCTAAAGTATTGTAAACATTATGAGGCAAGTGATCGTACAGCATTCTAGGCATCACCTTCAATTCCATAAAATCTTCAGCGGTTGCCCATCGCATTTCATAGCTAGGTCCACCTGTACCATTTTTCCTAATTTACAACAAAAAAAAACAATGACGAATCATGTTTACCAAAATTACCTATAATAAGTCGAATAAAACACACTTGGTATTTTATTGTTTAAAACTTAACAATACCGTTTCGGCAATTACGCCATTGTCAAAAGATAGGAGTACAATAGATAGTAAAAGTATATTGCAGAATTTGTGCTTAAATAGGAAATCAGAAGGTAGATTTTAAGATGGGAAACAAAGTGAATTCAATTTGGTCATTAGTGACCATAAGGTTATTATATTTTGCTTTTGTAATTTTTGAATATTTCGAGAAGGTCTAGTTTTTTACCTTTATGAACATTAGGCAAAATTTTGGGATTATCAATATCTAAATGGTGGTTATTTGATATACAATGGTCAGAAATTCCTGTGCAATTATTTTTGTTTAAATTGACCTTTCATGTTCTTTTAGCCTATACTTTAGAGCTCTACCAGTCTGACCGATGTAAATGGCCTCACAATTTTTACAATTTATTTGGTAGACACCATTTTTCTGTAATATGTTGACCTATTATTTGTTATTTACTAGGAGTGAACTTAAATTTAACTTATTAGCTACAATGGTATTTATATTAATTTTTCTTAATCTATTACATATTTTATTAGATAACTGTGGAACATAATTAATGTAATGATATTTTTGTTCATCCTTTACAATAAATTATGAAATAAAATACCAAGTGTGTTTTATTCGACTTATTATTTAAAAATGTTTCACCATGAGATAAGCAACCGTTCAGCATCACTTATTTCAAAATTACCTATACTGATTGAAACTTACCTTTCAGTTTTTGTCTTTTTTCTATTTACGATATGTAAAATCCTTCCTGCAGTGTAAAGCCTTGTCTTCGAAAATCGTCGTTGGCTTATGTCCCTCGTTAAAATTCCTGCTTCCTAAAAATAAATATAAAAATTGTAAAATGTCTCTTATCATTTCTAAACTGAATTCGCTCACCTCCGCACTAGTAATGGTGTGAATTTCCTTCGGTTCTAATAAAGGAGATCTGCCCGGAGGAGAGCTTAAATCCTTCTTCCATGTCGACTCCAAATCACATGGGGGAACCCCAAACAGGGCATATCCACAACCATTTAAAAGAACTCGATACTAAAACAGATATTATATAGCAACCCCAAAATTCAATGATTTTTAAATATACCTTTGGTAAACGACTAGCATGGAGGACTTGGATTATACCTGTCCTAAAATTTTCGGCGCTATCAACACCTAGCCTCATTATAAAGTCATCTCCAACACCTATCGTAAATATAAAGCTTTCTGTTAATCGGGCAGCTTCTCGACTTAAAAGGCCAGCTAAAAAACGTATAATTGTATTAATTTTTGATATGTACCGCACAAAAATGTATAAGGTAGCCTTTATAAGCTGCAGTCTAGGGTCATGTATATAATCGATTTAACATATAATTAAGTTTTCCTGAAAGGTCAAATGTGAAGGAGTCGAGGTTCTTAAGATAATTAAAGGAGTTGATGGAGGAGCTAAGTATTAAGCCAAACTACCTAGGAACAGGAAAAAAAAATGAAGGAAGAACAGGGAAACAGAACTAGTTCTTGAAAATCCTGTATAAATAAGTAAGAAAGGAAGCAGGACAAATAGCAGAATATTCTTTAGAAGTTTATTTTCTACTAGAAAAATAATGAATTCTATTTTTTTTTTAATTTATTAATATGTTTTTTAATAAATTGAAGGTATTTGCCGTTGTCACTTGGTGAAACATATTATATTTAAAATAAAAATAAAAAATAAAAACACAACACTTAATTTCACTTAATTTATTTTTGCCCCAATACGCATTTCGCCTTCTTAGGGCATCATCATAGGTTTATACAGTTTAACTACATTAACAAGACAATTGCTTATATATACAATTTTACAAATGCGTATTGGGTCAAAAATAAATTAAGTGAAATTTCCAAGTGTTGTATTTTTATTTTAATATGTTTTATCACATCTGCACCGTTCATACTGTTTCGAATATCAATTTTCTCATGGAGGCAAGGCCCCCAATGTTAAAGGTCAATCCATAGTATTTGAAACTTACCTGGTGTAGCAAAAGCGTATACTTTAACGTCAGGATATTTTGGCTTGATTTTAAGGGCTAACAAACATGCCACTCCGGCACCCAAGCTGTGACCAGTTAATATCAAATCGTATTCAGGATATAACGATCGCGCTTTGTCCAATATGTTTGTTTCCTTTAACCTACGATAAATGTAATTTGCTCCCTCGATCATGCCCTTATGTGCCATGGTGTCGGGTGGTAATCCTTCAGCTTCGAATTGATCTGATCCAGCAGTTAAATCCGTAAAAATATCCCTTAACGATATTGATCCCCTAACTGCCACCACTATGCTTGACGTTTTGTGATCGGTGATTATACAAAACGGTAACTGCAATTAATAACTTTTTTTAGAGAAACATATTACCTACAAATCTAATATTTAAATCATAAGAGAACAACAATTTTCTATTAAGGGTCATATTATACTTATTTATTTTTTATTTCCTTGTTCAAATCATTTATTTGGTTGTTATTTTTGTTTTAACAGATTTAACTGATTCCATCTCAATTATATTTTATCTTTTTATTTTTTTTAATGCACTTGATGATGTTTTTACAATAATTTAACAAAAGTAACGAAAAAAATAATAATAAAATGTTTGTGTCTATCACGTTTATCAATAAGATTAGCTTTAAATTTAAAATTGGATTTATTAAGTTCAATGTAACATTAGTCAAAAATAATAATCACAGTCTAAGTTCGCTATTTTTAAAATTTAAATCAAAATTATATGTTTTTGAAAAAAGTAACATTTACAAAATACTTTGTAGCACTTGTGATACTTGTTATATCGGATAAAGTGGTTAAGATATTAACATCAGAATTAAACAACATTTATGAATCATCTATAAAAAACACTACAGGCTATACAGAACAGTCTGTTATTTAATAAAATAGAGCAAAATTTTACTAAAAATACTTATTTCAGTTAAACGATAAAACAGCATAAAAGATAAAAATACATACATAACAAAACAATTAAAAAACTTTGCAAAATTATGTGGATAAATAAAATGATTCAAAATAATAAATGAGGTAGAGTAAATGAACCCAATTGACCGAAAAAAATAGCGAAATAAGTATTTTCATCTCGATTCACCGTCTTAATCTTTCCTATAAAGATACTAAAAGACAGATAAATAAAGTTATGCAAAAAAGCGTACATCGTTATCAATAGATATGAATGTTAAATAAATGTAATTAAGTCAAATGAAACGGTACAATAATTTAATTTCAATCTATCATTAATTAGACACACATGGGCTAATTAATAACTAAAAACTTCTGCTTGCTTATATTCTACAATTTCAGTTGTGTATAAATTATTTTTTTATACTTACCACCTAGTGCATCACTTATGCATGTACAATAATAAAAAAATAATGCAAAAGTCGCTTTATTTGAATTTTTGTTACTCATTGAATGTTATCGTATACCTTTTTCCTTAAAAAAAGGCCTGGGAGATTTTCTGTACCAAAATAAAACCCAGTGAAAAATATTTGTAACTAATTAGGTGGGTCTTTTCTCCGAGGTCTTCTTGCGGTGAAATCTACAGAAGTTAATTTAACTTAGCCATTCTGATTAATGATGTGATTAAATAGAAAAGTGGCTGACAGAAAATCAGAAAAACCGATTAATTACTACGGCTACTACGTCGTAAAATATTTGGAACAATCAATAAAACAAGAAACGGGGTGAAACAAGAAACTATGATGCCAATAATGATCCCTCTAAATAATATACCAAAATTATTATGCCTTTTATTTTACAAAAACATGACATCGATCTTAAGACACATTAAACATTCGCGCCTTTAATTAGATGTTCCATAAGGACACAAGAGTTCTAATTAGAAATGACAGGAAGCATTTTAATGTAAAATTAGCTAATTAAAAAACCTACTTCTATTCTCATACTAGAAAATCGATAACCTTGTTAATAAAGGATAAGTAGATGTCTAGTGATTAAAATGCATCTCCTCAAGCGTAAGAGAACAAAAGCATTATTTTTTTAATAACGAAATCTTTCAAAAATTAAAATTTTGTTACCAAATTTATTAAAGCTTATGGTATCTAATTGGATACTATCTGTTATAAATACACAAATACTAATATAATAAAAGTTGAAGGAATGATAATCACTTTTAAATGATTCAAAATATTTTATTTTACTCTACAATATTGTTTCGAGATAACATTGTCTTTCTCAAGAGTAACAGATTTACTGATTTACAGTAAACCTAAAACTTTAAAGTGATTTACAGTAAATCTGTTACTATTGAGAAAGACATTGTTATGTCAAAACAATATTATAGAGTTTATAATAAGATATTATGAAAAATTTAAAAGTGATTTTCATTCCTTCAATTATTAAAATAATGTTTAACAAGGATCAGACCAGTTCAACAATTGATTATATACTAATAAAAGAATATGATTCCCCATCATATGCCAAGCCGTTCCACCATTTTTAAATCTAGCTTACACTTTTTTATATATCTAGGTATCGACAAAAAATAACATTTTTACTCATATTTCAAATAGTTAACTCAATTAAATTAAGAAATTAAAATCACTATACTTGTTAAAAACAAAGAACGATCACACGTTTCGGATAAGTGAGGTGTTTACAGATTATCTTGCAAATATTCTAATTCTTTTTAAATTGACCAGACAGGTTGTTCCTTAAAAAAATGTTTATAAGAACATATAAAGAACTGTAAAGAAAGTTCTGAACACTGCATTTCAAATAGGTAAACAAATGTTAGAGATCGAAAAGCAATTTCTTTTTTTGAAACACATCAAGCGTTGAAGGTAAACTGTTTTTTAGTTATATATTGTTCATTGTGTTATCAGGTGTGGATATAGGGGCAATTGCTGCGCCCCTGACTCTCCGCCTAAGTACCTTATTTTGACTAATTCTCAATATTTTGAAACTGTCATAAAGACATTACTACCTATTCACAATGATCATTATTAGTTCATTACTACCTAAGTAGATTGCATCCATGATTGTGTGTTTCACTCGAAATTACTGATAAAAATAATATCGCGAAGTTTGATTGAACTTTTCAAAAATTAAGCTCTTGATAAAAACCATTTGAAAGGAAAAAAAAATAGCGTTAATTATATACCACAAAAAAATGACAAAAATAAAAATAATCGAATTTGTGACAACCTTTACAATAAAAGTTAATTAGCTAAATAATAAATAAACGTAAATAAAAAACAATTCAAAGACGTAATAAAAGGGCAATAAATGCGCATTAATTGTTGGATTTTTTTTGTTGAAACCACAAAAAAGTATATTGACGTCACCCACAAAGTGACCACACCGCATAATTAATTTTTATTTCACTACAGCTGTACATGAAGAGTATTATTTATAATACATGTAAACACCCCATAAGAAATATTCTAAGAAATTAAATCAGATAAAAACAAGAATATCATCGCGTCATCAAAAAAACCTCAATAAAAAAACTACCTTTCAAAAACGTCACCAATTAAAACTTGTGTAAATGTAAATAGGTACCCTTGACCTGTATGTAAATCATTCCATTAACTTTCGGTAACTTTTAAACGTGTATCATGTCCATAATTGAAAAACGAAAGTGAGAAGAGATTAAGGGGAATTTTGCTTAAGTCATTGGTCTGTATGGCGAAAAGTTTTAGCGTTTTTATATACCTACCTGCACATGTTTATGGTCCACAAATAATTTTATAGGCTACAGTAAAATTCCTATCTCATCAATCATTCTAAGAGATTTAACATATACAGGATTATTCAAACTGAATGGTACATTAGACATTTTAGCAAAACTAAGCATGTTGGAAATGTGAAAATTTGGAATGATCTTTTTATCTAAAATAATTTCAACTGTCTACCACTTTCGGTTATTATTTGAAAAAATGAAGTTATTCGTGTTTGAAGTTTTTAGACTCTCTTATTTCAGAATATTTAAATCTTTAGAGAGTTGAGATTATTTTAGAAAAAAAGATCATCCAAAATTTTCATATGTATGTATGTATTTAAATGTAACTATTTATTTAAAAAAAGGAGATGGTGCTATTAATTATTAAATTACTTCAAATTTAAAAGTTTTTTCATTCTCTATACCTATTAAGATAGGCAATATTCTCTATTTGAGCGTCGATTTCTTAGTCTATGTGTTCAAGAACACGATTTTCTGTAATATCTACAAAAAAGGTTCCAATTGAATATATCAGAATTTTACTTTGCTTTCGTGTTATATTTAAATTTCACCTTCTAATTTAATACTACTCCGCGGTTTTATAATCTTTAATGACTAATTGAACGATTCATGCAATAAAAAAACTTTGAATATAGTAATTCGTTTCTAAATGATATAATCAATATCCTAAATATAAATATAAATATAGAATCAACAGAAACAACTACTCCGAGGGCTAATACCCCTAATACCCCTACCGGCATTGAATTAATAGGGGGGCAATTTTTCTATCAATTTATCTATTATCCAGAAAATTCGTTCTAAACAAACAAATTTGGTTTGTTGTCCATATAATAATTGCATTTGAATAATTAGCATATTACATATTAAAAAAAGAAGAAATTCTAATCCTTATTCGTCTAAATATTAAGATCAAATATCTCACATTTGGAACGCGTCCTACCAAGTAGGCACAACGAACCGAAAGCCATACCCACGACCGGTTTCGACCTATCGGGTCTCATCAGGTGGGCGCTGGGAGAAAGGCCTTTACAGGCTATATTATAAATATGGAATCAACAGATACAACTACTCCGAAGGCTAATACCCCTACCGGCATTGAATTACACTGTTGATTCCGATGTATTCTTAGACAAAGACATAACAAATTCAAAAAAGAAGGAATGGCTTTCGGTTCGTTGTGCCTACTTGGTAGGACGCGTTCCAAATGTGAGAAATATGATATTAATATTCAGACGAATAAGGATTTTAATTTCTTCTTTTTTTAATATGTAATATGCTAATTATTCAAATGCAATTATTATATGGACAACAAACCAAATTTGTTTGTTTAGAACGAATTTTCTGGAAGATAGATAAATTGATAGAAAAATTGCCGCCCTAAACGAAATCCTATGTCCGAACTTGTTCTAAAGACGCCACAGTTTCAAGTTAAATATAATTTTATGGAAAATATACCAAATCAATGTTTTACTAATATTCGGGTAACTGTAAATTATTATAGTTAAAAACTCACCTCAAAGACGTTATTTCTGAATGAAGCGAACAGTATATCTTCTTCCCTAAGTTTCGATATGTCTTTAACTCCGGCTAAATTACATAAACAACAATTATCATCAGTAACAATGGTTGATTTTGTCCTAAAGCATGCACAACAAGTCACTTGGGACATTAGTCGACATATTCCTGTTACGCAGTGCCGATACATCACAAAAGGCCAACCATAGGCAGCTATTGAAAGTCTTAGAAAATGACGAGCGTTCTCTAAGTTCATCCATTTCGGGGCAAACACAAATATTTTGTGAACGTCTGTAACAAAATGGAAAACAAAACTACTAATGAACTCTTTTCATAAAATAAACTTAAATAAGATTCAAATTTAATGCCTATTATTATATATATTAATTATTTCCATCAAATTTTTTAAAATTGAAATTATTAGAAACTTTCATGAAGGCAACGATGACATAATATATATGGCCAACTCATGGCACTTTAACTAGGTATAAAAAAATATCTCGCAGAAGATTTAGATTTCGTAGAGTTGATTCATGATTTTGCAAATAAAAAAGCTCGAAAATTTGAATTCCAAATGTAATTAGAGCACGTATTTAATCTTTTTTTATAAGAATTGAAATGGTAGTTATGAATAATAAATAGTTCATTCTTTTTTTAGAATTTTTGTTAAATATATTGTACGACCGCAAAGTAGTACTTCAAATCCTGAAGGACGCGATAATCTTTATCTGTCCTCAGTAATTGTTCAGGGGGCCAATTTAAGTTAAAAATTTATGAAAAAGAACTTTTTTTTATTTCATTCCCACCAGCTACTCGTGCTGGTGGGCGGGCAGTCCCTCCGACCTACAGTGTAGTGCAAAGCTGGAGAGTAGGGCCTAAGGCTCTCTTCAGCCTCCTTTCAGGAATCCTGGGAATGGGACGGTGGTGGGATTAGAGAGAGAAAGATGAGACAGACGAAATGAAGACAGAAGAGAAGTGATTGTTTATCTGTGGAATATTATTGCCCCAGCATTTGCGTAAGTGATTCAAGGAAACCACAGGAAACATGGACCAGAGCAGCCGGACGAAATTTACAAATTAACATTACAAAAAAAAGTTTAGCAAATTGTTCCGTTACTTCAACTAAATATTAATAAATCAATGTAAATCCTTAAAGTGGACCTGCTCGTCTTACAAAAAAATTTAAGCCTTTAAAGTCACAAAATAAAATTTAGTTTTTAAAATAGAAGGTATCTAGTCCAATTCTTTATACCATCTTTCAATTCAATTAAAAAGCTTAATCAATAAAATTACAATCGAGCATTCATAAACTGAAAAACAGTGTTATTATGACTGTTACGAAAAAAAGACCTTGTGCAATTAAGAATGAAAAGAAAAATTGGATACATGTTTATATGAGACATCGTTACTATACGTTAGATTATGTAACAGCTTACATCAAAAATAAAATTAAAACAAAACTCATCACTCATCGTCTGTAAAATTTTTATGTAAAATTGTAGGGATATGAATATTGTGTATTAAGAAAAAAAAATGAAAAATGCCAAATTTACATAATATGCAAAAAAAAATAGCTGAAAAGTATTTCGTCTAAACTTCATTACTGTAAACCAAGTTGATATTAAAATTATGTTTAAATAAATAAAATTTTCAAATTTAGGATATCATGAAATTCTTTTATGTACACATCTAGAAATTAATTTTAACTGTTGTTTCTTGAAAATATGTTTGGTTACATCGTTTTTTCTTTTTATTTTCACATACACAGCTATTTTAGGCAATAAATAAAAAAATTGTCATCATAAATTTCTCACATCGACAAACTGATCAGTCATAACACATGGACTGAAAAGTCCCGGGCCTAACACATAGTTGGCGCTAGTTTTATCGAATTCACCTCTTTTTCAGTTAGTACTAACCTTCAAACCTTGATGAAGATTACGTTGATGAATAAAGCCAATTTTGAACAAAAAAAAACATGTTTTCTTTGTTAGGTCCGGGGCCTTTCAGCCCATATGTTAGATAAAATTACAGTACATATTATTTATATTCACTGTCATCTTCCTTTTTCTTATATTGATAAAAAAAATGTGTACACCAATAATTTATGCACGCAATTTCTAGTACGAAGAGATTTAAGTAAAAGGATTTTTGCAGATAGACTATTTGGATCCTTTCAACGTTTAATGCACTGAACCAGAAAAATGTAATTAACGTAATGGGAATTATTATGCAAGGATAAATCACATTTTACATGCAATTAATACTTAGCAGTTTAATACGCGCGCTCTTTAAATTACCCTTCAACAATCAAATCTAACCTTTGCTATTATTGAGGTATGTTTGACCTCGTTTTATATTTTTTGTTTTGATTGTTCATACATTTAAATATACGCGGAAATAAAAAATTGTCAACGATATATTAAGGTCTTCATTGAAAGAAATAAGTAAAAAACGAAGGGCAGTATTAGCTTTTTTAATTATTTATTAAATGTGAGACTGTGGTTAAAGGTGTTGTCCTGATTAAATGATAAATGTAATTCAAAAGATAGAAACAAGAAATCGAAGAAGAATTAAAATATATTAAAATGGTAATAACGGCACCTCCAAAAAAGGATAACTAATAATACAAAAATATTAAAGACGTTCATTAAAACAACATTTTTTAAAAATAATTATGGAACTTAAACACCCAAATTTCAAAAACTAGCTATTAAATTGAATGTAACTAAAAATGATTGATTAATTCTACTTCTACTTGATGGAAATTAATTATACCGTACAAATAGAACTCTATTTAAACTTCCACAAACTTTTATTTTCTTGACTATCGTTTCGCCACATTGTGACTTCTTCAGAAGGCCCTATTAATTCGATTTATATATTGAAGTGATTATACATTTGGTGGGGATAAGGGGATGAGGTTCAGTAGTAGAAAATTGTTTAACTGACGAAATTTGTTATAAAACCCGCACTTTAATTTATACACTTCAGACTTGTGGTTTAGGTTATTCAAGCAATTAAAATTGATACTAAATTACTAAAGCCTGAATTTACAATCTTAAATATTAAAAATAAAATCTATAAGCTTAAACTCCTGGAAAATTTGTAGATTAGTAAATATAAATAATTCACAAAGATGCTGCGGTTTGAAAATTGTGAAACATATTGATTAATAAAATAAGATTTTGAATAAACTTCTTTTGAATCACAAAAAAAGCATTTATCATTCATCTTATTTTATTAATAAATATAAAGAGTTAAAAACACTTCGAAATATTTCAACAAACGTTTATTCGCCTCGACAATTGTTTCAAACAAACGATCATTTTCAAGAGTACAAAAATAGTAACTAAAGCTAAAAGTGTACAAGATCAATATGTTAGCAGTAAATGAACAAATTTAGAAATCAGTAATTAAGAGAGGTATGTTATAAACAATTAGTTCCATTTGATTATTAAGATTTTTTCGTTTTGGATAGCTTTTTTAATTTCTAAGTTTTCAAGTAATGTAAGTTTTGTACTTTTTGCTTGTGTGTGTAAGACTTTTACATTACTCACATCTAGAGTATGTTTATGTATATCACAATGTTCTGCAATTCCTGTCAAAGTTTTTTTGTTTTTTATACTATCCATATGTTCTTTTAAACGTGTATTGATGGAATGAGCAGTCTGATCTGTATATATGGGGTAACATTGTTCACAATTTAATTGGTAAACTCCACTTCTTTTATTTTTATCTACGTTTGACTTATGGTGAATTTAGATTATTTGTACACCCCTCTTAATTAAGAGTAATTACTCATTTATAAATTTGTGCACTAACCCCCAACCTTCATTTAATTCTCTATATGTTGATCTTGTACACTTTTAGCTTTAGTTACTATTTTTGTACTCTTGAAAATGATCGTTTGATCGAAACAATTGTCGAGGTGAATAAACGTTTGTTGAAATATTTCGAAGTATTTTTACTCTTAATTAAGATGTTTCATCGTCATTGCACCGAAGAAAGTTTAAGTATTAATAAATATAAGTTTAAAAATATAGTATTGAATCACCAAATGGAGTTAGTTAAATAATTCCCTACTACTGAAGATCATCCTCTCACCCCCAACACAGGTATAATCACTTTGATATATAAATCGAATTAATCTTCAGTGTGTTTAAGAGCTAGTGTATCTTCTGAAAAAGAAACAAAGTTGCGAAACGATCGTTAAGAAAACAAATGTTTGTGGAGATTTTAATAGTGTATTATTATACTTTATACGGTAACTAAAAATGCATAAAATAGACGATGGGACATATTGAAATATGTACTAAATAACAACATTACCTGCAGTATATTTAAGCTCGTCGTGTGATAACATTTGGATCCTCCTCATTTCCCTGGTTTCCTTTTTTTGTTTGACTCGTAACAAAATACAACCAGCCAATACATCCGAAGGGACCAAGTCAGTACTTCTGAAAAGATCACTAAGCAAAGCTGCAACTTGTTGAAATGCTTCACTGCCATATTCGTCGGATCGCATCCAACAAAAGGCCCACCTGTAACAAACAAAACAAAATCACAATAAGTATGAATACTTAACAACAATAACAACTACATTGATACCTCATTAGTAAGTTTATTTGCGAAAAAAAATTTTAGAAAGCAGTAATGTTACCTTCTTCAGGGAGTGAAGAGAACTAAAAACTAAAGACAATGTAACCAATAGCAATACCAATAATAATAAATTAAATAGCGGAAATAGATCCTTTGTCACTTTTAAGAGAGCTTAATCTATTTTTATAAATAAACTTACTTCCAAAACTATCAGGTAGGTAAAATTATTTCTAATGTCCTTAACCTAGCATGAGTTAAATGCTCTATGAAACTAAGGTATTTTCTTACTGAAAATTATAGGATCAATATTGAATACCTACTTGATAGTTTTGAAAGTATGCATATTTATAAAAATTAGTTAACAATAATATAAAAGAAAACAATCTTTTTAAGTTTCAAAATTTTTATTTTTATAAGTCCATAACGACCGTTTCGGCACACTGTGGCTTAATCAGGTGGATGAAATACACTAAACTATATTAATTCCCACCAGCCCCTCGTGCTTGTGGGAGGGCTGTCCCACCGACCTATACTGTAGTGCAAAGCCGGAGGGCTTCCTTTAAGGAATCGTGGGAATAGATGGGTGGTGTCGTTAGAGAGAGAAAGATGAGACGGACGAAATAAGACAGAAGAGAAGTGAAGGATTATCTGTGGAATATTACTGCCCCAGCATTTGCGTAAACGATCCAAGGAAACCACAGAAAACTTGGACCAGAGCAAAAAGATTTTTTTCTTTTATGTTATTGTTAATATGGAGTTTCAGCAAGTAAGGGCTAATACAGTGAATAAAATAGGTTAAGCTCTCTTAACAGTGACAAAGGTCCTACCCCTAGTTTTCCACTATTTAGTTTAACTTAATTTGTTTTGTTACTATTTTGCAAGTCTACTAAACATTGCAGTTATTAGACTGAGCCATGTTCATTGGACCATGACATTAGTCGATATTTATATAGGACACACTAGTTTTAGTTTTTAGTTCTCTTCTTTCCTTGGAGAATGTTACCGAAAAGTACTTCGAACGTTTGGTGTTTTGGCGTTGGAGTTTAAGCTTTTTACTGTGTTGTACAACACCGCCAAAGTTTCCAGTAGTTTTCGTGACAAAATTTTTAGCTATTTGCATTTATTAGTACAGAATCCAAAGAGATATCAGAAAAGAAGGCAGGCCCTATGCAAGTATATAAGTAACGGCAATGCGTCGAAAAATAGCAGATGAAAAATGTTAATACCCTCTCTATCTTTGTTTAATAATCATAAATAACAAGAGTTCGTCAGCGGGGAATTTAACAAAAAAATTATTTTTAAAATTTTAAACGAAGTTGTTGAGACATAACCGTCAGCAATAGTCCGCTCGCGCGTTCTGACACGCGCAACAGCCACCTTTGTGATATTAAAAGGCGGGAGGTGCTTTAACAATTTTTGTCTGTGTGTCTGTCTGTTTGTTTCGGCTAATCTCTGAAACGACTGAACCGATTTTGACGGGACCTTTACTGGCAGATAGCTAAAGTAATAAGGAATAAGCCTACTTTTATTTTAAAATTAATAAGTATTTATTAATAATAATTAATTTGTAAAATAAAAGTAGCCTAAGTTACTCCTTATTACTTTAGCATATGCATTTAGTAAAAAAGTGGTTATTTTAATATTACAAACAGACACTCACAATTTTATTTATATGTATAGATGTATAGATAACTCACGAATCACTCTGTATATAATGTATATGAACCTATAATGAATAAAACACAAACAGAAAAAAAACACAAAAAAGGTCCAAAGTAATTAGTAATGTTGTTGTTATTAGAGATAATACTGGAATATATGTTGTCAGAACAACAAATGGACGTCGCGGTAAGTTTCTTATTCTTCATTTAAATGTACACTGTTCAATTATGCATGCGTAAAGTTGGCAAAGAAATTCCTCAACCCGTTAAATGTTGTCTGACACATTGGTAGAGTGTTTAAAAACAATTTCATTCAATTGAAAATTTCTGACGCTGCTCATCCTTTCAAGGAAAACATAACACGCAACTTCGTTCGACGATAATTACAATCACGAAAAGATAAAGTGCTTTTAGAAATGACCAGAATATTTTATTACAGGTATAATGTAACATTTTAATCAGTTCCTTGTAGTAGAAAATTAAAGGGGTAAAACCACACAAAAACAATGTAAATATCGATCTATGTAATTTATAAACGTATAATTGTCTGTACATTAAAAAAATATTTACAAAAAATCATAATTGAGGAGATAAATGATGATATATCGAATATGCTTATAAAAACCATTTTTGGAAAATTTATCTATTTGTCACGTAAACTACATCCTAATTAGGGCTCAATTAGATGTAACATTTATCTCTTATTGTATCTCTTTCATATATGTTAGATGATGATAATCGTTATTGTGGATATTTGGTATTTCAGTTCAAAAGCTAGTCTTACCTAAATCTTCGTTGCCATAAGCTAGTTGCCTTTCGATGACGTAGCGATTCTCCACCACCAGGAGTTTCTTGAATCTCATGGTAGCGCTTGGATCCCAATGGATCGAAAACAAGGGCAAAACCAAATATTGCTAGTCCAAATAATGTCCAATTTAATAATGTAAGAGCTGTAAAAAAACCAAAAGCTTGCAACGAAAATATCTTGTCTATTTCAGTTTAGTTCCTTAAAGGAGGATTAAAATTATTAAATTTACAAACTATTGTTAGTGTCTCTAATTTGTTTATAAAAATGTGTTTCGAAACAATTATATTCCATCATTCTGTTTAATTTTAATTACATGGATACCTGCAAATATACAAAATACAACACTTACTAAACATGAAGCAATTAAATTTTATTACCTATGGTTTTCCAAACTTCCTCAGTTTTGACAAAATCAATTATTATTACCTATCTATTACAAGATAAAAGTGTTTTTTTATAAACACATTACAAATTAATTATCTATTTTTGTAAAGCAGTGTTTAAATAAAGTTTATTAGAGTATTCCCCAATGTTCCAATTAAGGAAGCTTTATCATTTTTAGAAGATTGGTTATCAAAATTAAATATTCCGTACAGAAATTAAACTTGCAAAAACAAATAAACGGTACAGCTATGGGTAACCTTCTATCCCCATATTTAGCTAATTTATTTTTAAGTTATTTTGAAACTGAATTAAAAACAAATTTCAATTTATTTCCAAAACTATGGGTACGGTTCGTAGATGACGTTTTTGCAATAATTGATTCCAATTTTAATATAGATAAATTTGTAAACATTTTAAATTCAGAATATAACACCATAAAATTTACCTTTGAGGTTGAAGAAAACAATTCATTACCTTTTCCTGATTTACTAATTATCAAAGAAAATAATCACTTAAGTTTTGACATCTTTAGAAAATCTACCCACACAGATAGATATATACCAGTAGATTCTCTTACATGTAAACAACATAAATTGGCTGCTTTTAATAGTTTAGCACATAGGTTAGTCAATATCCCGTTAAACAAACAATCATCAAAACCTTACAAAGTTCGTCAAACATGTCTAAAGAATTGAATATTAAACCCGTTTTTTCCAATAAAAGAAATAAATTAAGCAACCTCTTGGGAAATCCTAAAGACAACGATGATTTTAAGAATAAATCTGGTATATATAAGATCAGCTGTAATAATTGTGATAAAGTTTATATCGGTTTAACAAAAAGAAATATTCATACCCGTTTTAAGAACATTTTTCTCATTTAAAAAATAATAACCCTGAAAAGTCGGCCGTAGCCACACATTTTTTAAATAGTAATCATTCGTTTGATATAAATAAATTAGAATTATTAACGCCTTGTAGTAATTACTTAGAACTTGTTACTAGCAAAGCTGTTTACATCAATAATTATAGGAAAAACCTAATGAATTTCGACACACACCACCTAAATAATCGCCTCATCTCTCTCGTGTCTAAGAATGTATAAATTAGATTAATCTTGTTTTCTTGTTATTACTCAATGTTCAATACACTGAAGATGACCACATTGTGGTTGAAATGTTCATATGTAGCAGTTTTAATAAATATTTGTGAAGTTTGACGAAATTTTTTTATTTTTTATTAGTGAACCTTCACACTCACTTTTATAATAATAAAAAATTAAAAATTATTATTTATACAGTTTTTATGATTATTTATAAACACTTATATTTTGGCAAGAAGACCCAGGAAACATTTGCAAGTGGATTAATAACATTAAAATAATATAAATACATAAAATTTTATAATAGTATTGATCAAATGAAAGCACTACTTGCATTCTCAATTACTAAGTGAAGTAGTACTAATTACTATCACAATAAATACGGTAAAGAGCATATTTTGTAATTTGTAAAAACGCCACTAATTAAAAATTCATTTAACCGAAGAATTAAATAGTGACTGCAAGTACAGAAGGACAAAACTACAAGAGCATGAATAATGAAGTTTCTCAAAGGCTTAAAAAGGCTATTCTAATAAATTTAGTTGTTAAGCTTTTAAATTATTTAACCAACCAAATAGAAGTACAAACGGAAACGCCAGAATTTATTTTATGGAGAAACGTGTCATTAATAAAATGTGGCCGCAATTATGGCGGAAAATTTTCAGTAATTTGAAACGTTTTATTCAAAAGTTTATAAGTACGTCATATGTTATTCTTAGACTTTAATGCATTTACGTATTGTAAGGTATTGTTTTACTGAAATTTCCGAAATTGTAATTAAGTCAATTATTTATTAATTAGTGTTGCTTTCATAATGTACTTGAAACAGTGAATTCGAATAAAAACTTCATTTTATTTTTTAGCGCCTGGTTAATACCTAACAATTTTAACTAAGTTTCCATTATAATGTTTACCATTATTTAAAAAAGAAGGAAATAAAATCCTTATTCGTCTAAATATTAAGATCAAAAATCTCACATTTGGAACGCGTCCTACCAAGTAGGCACAACGAACCGAAAGCCATATCCCACGACCGGTTTCGACCTACCGGCTTTCATCAGGTGGGCGCTGGCAGAAAGGCTTTTACAGGCTATATTATAAATATAAATATAAATATAGAATCAACAGAAACAACTACTCTAGCGCCCACTTGATGAGACCCGATAGGTCGAAACCGGTCGTGGGATATGGCTTTCGGTTCGTTGTGCCTACTTGGTAGGACGCGTTCCAAATGTTAGATATTTGATCTTAATATTTAGACGAATAAGGATTTTAATTCCTTATTTTTTGAATATGTTATATCCTCGTCTAAGAATACATCGGAATCAACAGTGTAATTCAATGCCGGAAGAGGTATTAGCCCTCGGAGTAGTTGTTTCTGTTGATTCCTTATTTATATTTATATTTACCATTATTTTTGTTTTTTGTCTACATAGAATTATATGATTTTAACAGGTTTTTTTTAATTAATTTACATCAAGTACCTTCTATCACAGTCTTTGAGAACTCCTCTTCATGATGACAGACGATAATGTCACCGCAGAAGGCCCACATGGTACCGAAGATATTGAGCACCGTTTCTGGAAGGATCAGGAATATTTTGAGGAGAAGGAGGGGAGGCACATGCTTCCGGGCACTCTCGTCAGTAATTGGGCCCTGGGCACTGCGATTAACCAGGGCAACAAGAACCACAATTTGCACGACCAACAACACCACCATGCCATTCAGATAAGCACGAATGTAATCTCCACCAGAATCGCACTTCCATGTGTGATTGTAGTATCTCACATAAACTAACGCTATTAGAATTAACCTGGAACAAAAGAAACCCCAAATGAAATTTTCGAATTTATTAATATTAAGAGCGAAGTTTAGAATTCAATTAAATGAACATAAGAAATCCGTTTTAAAACAAAAACATAATACAGGATTAGCGACTCATTGCATAAATAATAACCATTTTGTTACCTCGGATGTTGTAAAGTATTGTATAGTTTACTGCTGCATCTTTTCTTTGTCATTCTCTAATACTCTTCACCACAATTATCTGTTTTTGTCCCTTGTAGTCACCCCTTGTAATTTATGACCTTTAGCTACCTACAACCCTATATCTTCATCATCGCCACAGCTAACTCTATCTCTGCGTCTTTCCTTTTCTATTTCTTCCACCTCTTTTCTCCTTAAATTTAAGTTAGTGTTGTGTAAATCTTCGTCAAATACGCAACGTGTACGCGCACCATCACAATCATACATTGTAACACCGCACCGATTGTGATTCTTCTCTCTATTCTTTCAACTTCTTCCCGCACCTGATTAATACCAAATTGACATTTTCTAAATAGTGTTAATAGACGTTACAAGAAAATCATTTGTGTATTCATCAAAATTTAATACATGCAACCCTTTAATTAGGTTTGTCAGGACGTTTCATGTACCACCACCGCACCCTTAAGTTTACTTGAGATTCATCGACTTCCTGATACATCGGAAGTATTAAAAATTTTAAGAATGAAAGAAAAGGGAAAAAGTTGGACTTAGATGCTAGACTAGAAGCAGGGTAATCTAGTATTTGCTGACAATTATAATTATTATTTATTATTTATTTAGGACTTTCTACAATTACACTCACATGAATACCTGTTATTGATTGTAAAAATTTGTATATAGATGATAAGTACGACCTAAAATTTAATAATTCTGTTACTCTTGAAAAAGATATTGTTATGTCGAAGTATACAATAAATTTCGAAACATTTAAAAGTGACCAGTTCTACAATTGCTTATAAAATATTAAAATGATTATATAAAAATGGATAAACAAGTTTGGCTTTAGCTCCGAAGCTTCCGTACCTTATCAAATACACTATTAATTACAACAGTCGACTGCAAATAAAACGACAAGTTTGTATAATTTACTCCAAAAATTTGCAAGATTTTTGTTGTATGTTACCTTTTCATAAAACAAATAAACGTCAACTAATATGTAAAATTTATTTATTCATGTTCATAATGCGAAAATCTGGTTCCTTTAGCATTTTCAAAAATTATAAAAGTTATACCGGTACAACAACATAAACATTCGATATTAGATATAAAGAACACGTCTTAAATAAAAAATAGAAATTGAAATCAGAAATTAAAAAAAACTGGTAGTTTTACAAAATATATTTAAAGGTCGTCGACAGCTGTTTCGATTTTTACATTATTATTAAAACTGTGATTTCATTAGGGTGTTAGTAGTATTTATTTTATATTAGATAGTTACAGATTTAATGAGTGGGAATACCTTAAATTCAAATTGTTCGTTTGTGACATGTTTACTTTTACGACGGGCTTCCTGAGTTTCTAAAATTTCTAGACAATTTAGACGATTACCTTTTGGTTCGAAATGTAAAAGTTTGGCATAGTTTGAATCCATGTAGTGGTTATTTTCTAGGCAATGTGTGGAAAAGTCGGTAACATTTTTATTATTTTGTGAACTAACGTGGCGTTTTGGGAGGAATTGACCCGCGCCGATTGTAAAAATAGAGCGGAGTTTGCCCATGCCGCGTTCTAGAAAGATCGAGACAACTACTGGACCATTCGATTTGGTTCGAGAGTAACCTAGCAACGTCCATCAAACTATATAAGCGACATCGATAGACGAATAGGACAGTTGACGGAAAATAGTTGATAGGTGACGGAGAACAGGCAACTGACAGAACGAGAGGTTTACGACGAAAAGAAGTTGTGTTCAATAGTTAAGTTTTGTTGAGAAAGTTAAATAAACGAGTTTAAAGCAAAAACCTAACAATTTTGAATTGATTTTTTATGTTCAATAATAAAAATTAAAAATTGAACGAAAGAAATAAACTTTTTAAAAAAATTAGAAACAATACATTGCATTTTAACCTAAATACCAATTAGTAACAATAAAATTTGGATCTTTTTCCAGCTAGACATTTAGAGTATCATTTCAGAAACTATAACATTAATATTTGCGTTCGTTTTAACGTCTTTGGGCGTTCGAAAGTGCAGCTATTAAATAAAACCTTATAAATATGTAGGACAATATTGTATTTTAAAATTATTACATAGAAATTATAGACCTTCCTTCTTAATAACGAACAAGCTAGTCTTATAACCAATATAATTAATGTGAAATTAACAAATACAAACAGGAAGAAATACGTTAAAGGAAAACAAAATAACAAACCAAAGAGGCGTAAGAGAGGATAACCAACATAAATAACATGTGGACAATAAATGTTTTCAATGTTTTCCCTATTCAAAACAGTAGCGAATTACATAAAAACAGGAATTTTATTTTCTCATGAAAAATAGCATTTCTTATATGGCTTTTAATACCCCTCTTTAATTACACATTATTATAACTACATACCATTCAATAAAGACCACATTTTTCTTGAATAAATAACATTTTGCGTTGCTTATTCTTATTCACACATACCCTAAAGATTAAAAAGGAAAACTGAGTAACTGAGAAACATATCACGTGAAAGAAATTGATGAGAGGATCATATATCTAAACTGAAAAGTAAGAAACAAATTACTAGAGAAAGAGTAGGAAAATGTAACTTCAAATTTGCAAGAACTTTTTATTTGGAGAGACAATAAGAAAACTTCTTGGGAAAGGTTAATTTGTCGTTCTCAATGATCCAAATTGTGTCATACATTTTGATTTAGCAACTATTATTTTAATTGTTAATATTGCAATAAAACATTGTGATTATGTATTTTTAATGTAAACCTGAACTAAACAAAGCACTGTTAGATTAAGTTTTTTTAAACGCTTTTATATGGAATTTTGGGTCTTAGTATTTGATTTATTTCTAATGCAATATATTAACCAACTTTTTATAAATAATTTTTGCAAAATTTCAATGACGTTAATATCAATGAAAGCACAAATTAATTAACACGTTTTACGTCTTCTATTTTGGTTTTAAGTTTTGAATATGATCATAATGATGTTGCATCTCAAGAGTAAATGTACATATCTTGACATAATAGACACATGCGATTTTATGATAATCGTATTTAGCAAAAGAAAAAATTAATTTATTACTTTTGCAAAAAATTAATTATCTGTATTTAAATCCAAAAGCTGAACTAAAGCGTTTTCAAATAGTCTTATCATTTGCGAAATTATATTTTGATTGTAGATAGTAATAAATAAAATGTTAATTATAATTCTTATAAAATCAATCACTGTCTTTTTTATCCTTAACTATATAAATAACATTATTTATAAACTTATGAGGCTTTAATATAATAGAATGGAGTTGGTAATATTACTTTCATGGAGATTCCTTTTTTTTCCAGTCGTGAATACATCTATTCAATACGTTGGTTTATGGTGTATGTCATTGAATTTGTTGTCATTTATTATATATAGTATGTATGGTATCTGCCGAGATATTGCAACATACATACGTAAAACTAGAAAGCAATCAAGTTAAGTGATCGAACAGATGCAGTGTTGGTCTTTCGTCTTATTTGTAACCTAAATTCTTGGCTTTTAATGACTCTGAACTACAGCATTTATTCAGATGTTCCAAGAACAGATTTTGATTCACCACCTTTCCGTACCTATTCATACTAATTTATATTATAAAAAAAAACAACAACTGCAACAATAAAAAAATAGAATATATCGCATTTATTGTGAAACACCATATTTAATAAATAGGTAAAGAGTATAAAAACAACTTTGGGTACAAGTGTTATATCTCTAATTATTTAAGGAGATTAACAAGAATTTATTTGACAGCACTAATCACTGTAGGGATAGTATCGAGTCGATTACCTTTGTATTGACAGAACTTATTTAAGTTATATAAAACAACTTCTCTGCAACAAAGTATTGACTCGGAGTGTAGCACTTAGTCCAGTTTTAGCAGAAAAATACATGTCAGATTTTGAAAATTCACTATTTAATTTAGATAATGACCTTGAAAAAAACTATGTGAAACAGATATGTCGACGACGTTTTTTGTGTCTGGAAAGGTACCATAAGACAACTGAATCATTTCTTAAAACTCCTTAACTCATTTGATAATAATATTCAGTTTACGTCAGAATTAGGGTCCGACAAAAATTAAATTTAAAAATTGTTTAAACTTCGAGATCTATAGAAAACCTACAACTACTAGTAATATAATCCCTTTTGATTCAAATCAATCAACGAGAATAAGACACACAGCCTTTCACAGTCTACTTTTTAGATTAATTAATGTACCTTGTCCACAGAAAGTTATAATAAAGAACTAACCATTATTAAACAAATAGCTCTTGAAAATAATTTCCCACCAAAATTAATTAATCTAATTGGAGGAATTTCCTAATTCTTATCTCTCGCATATACATGTTTATATATATATATATATATATAAGTAGCTCAATATTGTTTAACTTTAGTATAATTTCATATTAGGTACTCTTGAAAATGATGTGAATGCCGAAATAATATTATTGAGTATTTAACAATAAATTAGTGAAACTTGTACCCAAAGTTGTTTTTATACTCTTTACCTATTTATTAATAAAAAACTTACGTTTTTATTTTCAATAAAGTCATAAAACTTATTTATTTAGGCCGCCTGGTATATGTAGTACTAACTGCAATTGATTTTTTATTGATTCATTATTGGCATCAACAGTTCGAGCAATACCAAATTTTTCTTCAAAAAATTTCCACTTAGAAAGCTGTCATTCTCACCTCGGAGAAGTCTTGATAGCAGAATATTACACTGTACCTAGTGGATAGTCTATTATTACCTAAGGAATCCCCTTAAGATATTGTAATTTGCTACTAGAATACAGTCTTAAGGAGTTAGTTAATAAAAAATTAATACTTGTTATTCAAAATCCAATAGAACTTTTTTCCAACAATTATGTCGGTAATTTTTTGTCATTTATTTAAACGGTATGATGTTTTCTAGTTTAGTTAATTACTTTATTTTCCATGAACAAATTGGAACCTGTTTATAAGCGTCAATGTTTCTTTTTTTTTATACATCGGGTTTAAACGCCTTGAAAATACCTCAATTGATACTTATTTTCTTCTAATTCATGAAATTACCAGTATTTATAGTTGCAGAACTTTATTTATCTACACATGTATTGATAAACAACATGACATAAGTAGGTAATATATATGAAGCACTATTAATCACTACTTACTTAGAAAATAGTAACTTTATTTCTGTATTAATTAAAATATAATAAATGAAATGTGAAAAAAGCACCTAATTTTTATTTTCTGAAAAATATAAATTCCTATCGCTATAGCCTTGAATATTTACAATTGGTATTGCAATAAAAAAATTGTAATATTTCAAATATTATAACCGTTAAAGTTTTATGGGTCACACGAATAAAAAACATTTGGTAATAACCATTAAAAAAAAGTCCATTCCAGACAATGCAACGAATGTAATAATGCAAATACTTAACCTGCTTTAATTTTAATTGTAATGATACACATTTTGTGATACGTTTTGTTAAGCAGAATGTATAAAATATTTAGATACTCTCAATAACAAAAACAATTAAAAGTTGTACTTCTAAAGAAATAAATGTACTTGTATAATATTTTGTTACCATAATTAGTGAAATATAATAAGAAAGATTTACTACATTTACTAGTCTTCATGGCTATCATTTTGCAAGAAAAACCCTTTTACCGGATATTCCTAATGGGTTGTGGGTGAATGAACTTCCGGTAACTTGTCATAACATCACTGCACCAATTAAAATAGTGCAAGTAATCTTTAAATGATATTATGTTTACAGAAAATTTCTGAAGTTAAAAATCCTTGTCAGTTCAATTGCAACCATAGAAGGTTAAGGTCATGCAAACCACTCCGTTGGTTGGCTGGAATCCAATTTAAAGTTTATTGCTGTTGAAGATTGGCTTTCAAAACCTACTCGTCTCAACTGTTCACTTTGGAATATTTTTGGGAAAAAGGCTTTCCACGAATCCTCATACACCGAGTAAATATTAAAAACTGACTTCGATACACATGCTTTTCATAAAAAATAAATAAATAAGAGCTATTCATTTTATTTATTAGACCAATAAGAGAATATTAAACGAACAAGTCAGAGACTTACTGCTATTAGTAAGTGTTTCGCCTTTCGGTAAACAGTTGGATCCTTAGCCAGGTATATCTTTCGCCTTAAACATTAATTAGACACAGTGTAACGAATGTGTTTTAACGATATTCTTTTCCACCAAGACAAAAATACATGTAGGCATATTTACCAAAAAAAAATCAAAAAAATAATTAGAGAGACTTACCCCTTTACGCAAGTCTTGCGTTGATAATGCCCACATAAAAAGTGGGCGAAACACGTATCCGCGGTTTGTAGTTTTTTGTGGTAAAGGGGTAAGTCTCTCTAATTATTTTTTTGTAATTTGACACAGTCTCCGATAAATATTCTCATTTTAAAAAAAATCAAGGTTTATTTGTTCAAGAGATGAATCAAGTTATAATTATTGTTAAGAAATCAACAGTTTCAGCATTAGTCTGCAGTAGTGATAGACATAATAAAACATCTCTTACAAAACGAGAATGTACCTAAGCTCCAATAAGTATATAAGAAGATGATTTCTTTATGATATCCCCTTATGGAAAATTATGTTTTAGACTCTCGTGTCAGGTAATTAGTAATTTAATAAATAAAACTAGACAACAATAATGATCCCAACAACAACAATATGAACAAGAAGACGGAAGGAAATAATTTTTACAGTTGGAAGATTCAGATCGGACTGTCTAGTCAGAAGGAAAAAATAGAATGAAATCGAAACTATGACGCAAAGGAAAGGGTAGTAAATAAGAGTAAGGTACGAAAGCATGGAAAATTTTGAGACGAGAAATATAACCAAATAGAGCAACGACCCAAATCACCGGAGAAACCTATCGTAAAATTGTAATTAGGGGGGACAGCGAAGAACAGATGTCATGCGGTTGGTACGCGAAGTTGAAATGTTAGCCGGGATTATAGGAAAGTACAGTAATAAGAGTTATTAGTACAGATAGATGAAATACAAAAGCTTTAGAAGATAATATTAAGAAATATTTACATAGATAAACAAAGAAATATAATACAAAAGAATTTGAACATAGAATTTTACATTATACAGGGTGTACCGATCGCCACAATGTAAAAGATGTTTATAAATGTAATCTGGAAAAAAGGACATTATTCTACTGAGAGTAAATAAGGGAAAAAGCACAAGTAGAATTTTATTAAAAAATACAAATCATATTTTTGTGTCAGTTCGTATCAGGTTACTTAATTTTTATTGTTTGAAAATTTTTGTAAATTGTTGTACGGTTCTACTCAATTGTATTTTAGGAGTATATGTATATGAACAAAATGTATACCATTTTATTACAATGTAACAGGAAAAGTACCATTAGATATTCCGAGGATATTTTGCATGAAACACAATATACGTAACTATAAATTAGAAACAAAATGTTTGGTAGTCTGCAAGAAAAAACAACAAAAAAAACAAACTTTTAGAAAATCCTAACATAAGAAAATGACCTATTTAATTAGAAAAACATTGATAGAATATCCTGTTGTTGTAAAACCTCATGTCAAATTTGCAGATTTAGGTCACTTGAAACTGCAGGCCGTGGATATGAATACAGAACTGCAACATTTTTAATTTAGTAGATATCTGCGTAGCTACATGATAATTACTATTGAAAATGTAACAACGGCAGTCTAGTGTTAATTTAATTTTAACTTGAGTGCTTATTCTAATTATAATTAACTGTTTCATCAACAATGCACCTCTCTCTGTTTTAATAAAATTTATTACGATTGCTATGATGATTTTGAAATTTCATTAACTTTCCTCACCTTGTATTAGAAAACTACTAATTTATGTGTGCATTTTTTCTTAGTTACCCTCTTCAAACTCGAAATACTGTGTGTGCCCCTGTAAATATAAGTTGACAAAAAATCTCAAGAATAGAACTGGAACAAATGTTTTAGTGAACGAATAAAAGTTGCTCCCACTCGGGCAAATTCAATCAAATAGCATAACGTTCAGGATATTGTTATCGGAAAACGTGACGACTGAAAAGATTTTCTGCAGATTCCAGCTTTCGAATAAAAAGAGTGTATTAAAATTTTCCAACCGATCAATTTTAAAATGAAAAAATCCTTGTTTACGTACTAAAGTTCGTTTAATATATACAATCGTAAATTCTTTTAAAACCATAAAAATTTCAATATTTCTAACAAGTTTAGGCGAAGTTCTAGGAAGCTAGCACAGTCATTGTAGCACACCAAGTATCAATTAATATCTTAATAAATTAGAATTACACTGTTGATTCCCATGTATTCTTAGACGAAGATATTACATAATCAAAAAAGTAGGAATTAAAATCCTTATTCGTCTAATCATCAAGATCAAAGATCTCAAATTTTGAACGCGTCCTACCAAGTAGGCACAACGAACTGGAAGCCATATCCCACGACCGGTTTCGACCTATCGGGTCTCATCATGTGGGCGCTGACAGAAAGACCTTTACAGGCTATATTATAAATATACATATACATATAAATATGGAATCAACAGAAACAACTACTCCGAGGACTAATACCCCTACCGACATTGAATTACACTGTTGATTCCGATGTATTCTTAGACGAAGATATTACACAATCAAAAAAAGGAATTAAAATCCTTATTCGTCTAATCAAAGATCTCAAATTTTGAACGCATCCTACCAAATAGGCACAACGAACTGGAAGCCATAAATTAGAGTTTATTTATCATTAATTTATTACATGCAAAAAAGTTGTCGCCTAATTTTTTTTAAAAATATATGATGTGCTAGCTTAATGGTCAAGCTAAAACACCCTATTCATAAACGATATATTTTACATGAAATCTAAGAAAACAATTTGTTGCAATTACTAAAGTATTCTAATGTGCAAGTATTTACATATTTTTATTAATAACAGAGTGATATCCTAATATGATAGTCAAACTAGTTCACCATATTCAAAAACGATATTTTTCCATCTAGCTTGACTATCCAGCCAACACACCACCCCATCAGACTCGTAACTAATTGCAACTAATAGCTTTCTGTCAGTTTCATGACAAAAATATCTTTGAAATATTTTTGAATTGGGTTTGTTAGCTTGGCTGTCAAGCTACATATTTTTTTAAAAAATTACACGATACATTTTTTCACATAATAAATACACTCAAATTTATTACAATATTAATTACTTGGTGTGTTATTATGACTGTTTTTGTTTTCATAATGTTAGTTTAGGCAGACCCTACTTATAGAATTAATGGAAAAATATACTTGTGGTGCACGTTCAGACAATGTTTTTGGTAATATAATTGTGAAACATGATAAAATCAATGTTGACAAAAACACAATGGAATGTCTCACCAGCTTATTGATTAAACTCAACAATTGTTTCGGTCATAGACCATTATCAAGAGTACAATTAAAATTTACTAATATTTAAAAAAAACTTAAAAACTTTTTTTGTTTCATTCCCACCAGGTCCTCGTGCTGGTGGGCGGGCCGTCCCTCCGACCTACACTGCAGTACAAAGCCGGAGGGTAGGGCGTAAGGCCCTCTTCAGCCTCCTTACAGGAATCGTGGGAATGGGTGGGTTGTGTGGTTAGGGAGAGAAAGATGAGACGGTTGAAATGAAGACAGAAGGGAAGTGAAAGATTATCTGTGGAATAATTACTGCCCCAGCACTGGCGTAAATGATCCGATGAAACCACAGAAAACTGGGACCAGAGCAGCCAGACCCGGGTTCGAACCGGTGACCTCCCGAATGGTAAGCAATGATCTCGAGTACTAGACCACGTCGCTCGGTTAAAATTTAAAACTTACATAAACGTATTTATACCTATTACGTCCCACATAGAAGGAGAGGGAATGGTTCAGATTCTATTTCAAGTTGATTATTTAATAAATTTTGTTTATGTGTTAAGGCTTTTTTGATTTATAAGTTTTCCTGCAAATTTAATTTTCTACTTTTTGATACGCTGCAATGTGCAATTTAATATTATCCTGATCTAAATTGCGGCCGAAGTGGATACAGTGTTCTGAAAATCCCGTATTTTTAATTGTTTTATTGATATTGTTAATGTGTTCTTTGATCCTACTCCCAAGAGCCTTCCTACTCTGTCCCATGTGAGACGCATCACAATTTTTAGAAAATCAATAAACTCAATCTTAATAAATTATCAGTAAATAACAAACCTAAAAAGGATACGATACAAAAAAGCAGTATGAACCAATTATTTTGTAGAAGTTGTGATGCGTTTTACATAGGACAGAGTGGGACTAGGAGTAAAGAACACATTAACAATATCATTAAAAAAGTAAAAAATACGGGATTTTCAGAATACTGTATCGACTCCGGCCACAATTTAGATCAGGATAATATCAAATTGCACATTGCAACGTATCAAAAAGTTTTGTGAACATTGACTTTTTTGGAGATATACTACATACATTATTATTAAAAAAAAACTATAAAGCCTTCCAAAGGAACACGAAAATTTTTACACATTCAACTAATAAACTTCGATAAATTTAAACACGTTATAATGTTTTTTAATGGTAACAAGTCTTCTAAAAAGCAAAAGGTCCACTTGGAAACTGTAAACTATAAAAATCACTAAATAAAAAGATTTTTCTTTATACCATCACTTTAAAATCCATTAAAAGAATAATTATTCATATTGACCTTACATGTATATGTATAATCTACGTACTGCCAATAGCCTACCGTATTATTAATAATAGTATGTCAATGTCAGCTGGTAAACCATTTTGTTTTAAAAAGCGTCAAAGAATTTTACCATCTATTTGATGAATCATGCAGTTTTTGAAGGATGTCTTCAATTTATCGTTCGAAAAAATTGTGTTAACGTCAGCAAAATTCTATAAACTATCATAATTAATTCAAACAAACAACAATTATTAAGTACCTATGCTGAAATACAAATACGGAAAATAGGTAAAAATCACTAGCGTCACAAAGAGAAAATCCTTCAGAGGACTTTGCATTATGCAATTTTTTTGTTTTGAAGTATGTACATCGTGTCGATTTTTAATTACCTATTGTTGATGTTATTAACAATGTAGTACAACAATGACACATTGTTTTACTATAAACCCACGAATATAATAACTAAACTCGATTAAAGTAAAATGTATAAATTGTAGAAATCAAAGCCAAAATGGAGTTAACGAAACACTTTATTCAAGCAACACCAACACGACGTTTCATCTTTTAGTATAACATCTTTTCAAGGTAGCTTGTAAGTTATTAAATCTATCTTGAAAAGGCCTTTTATCAAAGAGCAAGTATCGTCGTTGATTGCAATATAATGTGTTTTTCCCCCACTTTGGCTCTGATGTTCATAATAATACTATGTTAAAAAGAAGAAGAAATAAAGGAAATCAAAACACATAAACTTTAAAACTGTGTAATAACGTTGTGGCCTACCCTTAGCTTTACTATAATAAAATAAACAATCTTTTGTCTTTTGATATACATTTATTCTGAGACATGCTTTTTATTCGTTATTTTAACGTGGAAGTTAATTGGTTGTTTTAAGATGTCAATCTTCAAGCACTAAATAAAAATGTAAATAACGAAACATTTAACGTGTCAAATTATCAACGCAAACAAGTAATTGAAATCTGAAATTTAATTTAAAGGAATAGTATAAGTTGAAGTACCTATCTATTAATGAAAAATCACACACTTAATGTTTAAGTTACAAAACATTATTGTTTTTTTTGCGGCTTATTCAGGTGGAAGAATAATATAACTTAAAACTAGAAAACTTAAAAAAAAAACTTTTTTGTGTTTCATTCCCACCAGATACTCGTGCTGGTGGGCGGGCAACCCCTCCAACCTACACTGTAGTGCAAAGCTGGAGGGTAGGGCGTAAGGCCGTCTTCAGCCTTCTTTCAGGAATCGTGGGAATGGGTGGGTGGTGTGGTTAGGGAGAGAAAGATGAGACGGACGAAATGAAGACAGAAGAGAAGTAAAAGACTATATGTGGAATATTACTGCTCCAGCATTTCCCCGCTCGGTACTTAAAACTAGGATACAAACATACTTATATACTAAAATAAAATAGATATAGTAGGGGTATAAGTTTAAAAGAAGATACTAAAAATGATTTATTTAATTCTAATTGATTAAACAAAAATGGCACTATATTAAATGATCAATTAGAATTAAATAAATCACCGCTATTAAACATTAATTTTTAGTATCTTCCCTTAAATTTATACCCCTACTCTTATCTATTTTATTTTAGTATATAAGTCTGTTTGTATCCTAGTTTTAAGTCATATTATTCTTTCACCTGAAGAAGCCGGTGTGTCGGCGAAATAATTATTGTGGTTTTCTACAATAAAGTTTTGTAATTTACACATTACGTGTGTGTTTTTGTCATTATTATGGAGTTACAAGAAATTAAAACCTCGTCGATTCAATAGCTATTAGTTATAAAATTATAGTATGTAGATACTTAACATAGTTGCATACGTAAATTACAACGAAAACCATTTAAAAAATATGTTTCTTATTTCTTATTTGCTTGTTTTTAATATGCAAACAAAATTATCGTCGTCTGGCAAAAAAGTTCTATACGAACAACGTCAGGAAAAAGTTGTGAATATTATTACGACTCTACAACATCAATCAAGTAAAAATAGTAGGGATATAGGAAACTAAATAAATATACAATAGAATTATAATTATTACAATACACGCATGTTATGCCTAATTATCAAAATATTAGGCTTCATTAATAAATAAATACGATATATTAATATGTCATAAGTATATTTAAAATAATCTCCCTAATCCCAATAATATCGTGCTTTTAGTTTGCCATAATAAAACCAATACAAGCAAATCCCTGTAGATATATTGGTTGGGATGTAATCCATTACATGAAAAAGCTATCCAATAATGAAGACTAATCCTGACGAATGAACGAAATCCCCTGGAATCCTATGTGTGTATAACCAAACTATCATAAATAAATTATTTAGACACAAAAATTAAAAAAAGAAAACAGCAATATTATCAAAAATATAAGAGATATATATATATAATAAATTAAGATGAGAAAAACATACGTGGAAAGTTACAAAATTTGTATTGTTTCCACAATAATTATTTCGCCACACACTGACTTCTTCAGGTTGAAAAAAAAATTTTTCTATTTTTTCGTACAGATTTATTTCAATAGAAAAAAATCTAACGTACTTTTGATTTTAATTGGTTTTTCAACTTAAACTTTAAAAGAAAAAACAAACATTTTGAATTACTGAAAGTGAAACCTGCTTATAATTAACTAAATGGTGTACAAAAAGTAAAACTTACACCCAAAAACTGGGAATTTGTTTAAATAATTATTAGGTATTTAACATATAACAAGTAAGTGTTAAATGAGTACCCATTTAATTAATAACTAAGGACTTTGTCAATCACCAAATTGGCGTTTTAGTTTAATATATCTGTCATACAGCAAAGGGTCGTAAATCATAAGCGTAAAAGACCACCACAAAACGAATTTACAGCGAGCACCCGAAAACATTCTGAAACATTCCATGACCATATAAATAGATGACTAACTTAAGAGATATAGTTTATTACCAGACAGTGTTATAAATACACAGTGATTGTTAGATAAGTATAAATAGTGCGATATTAACTAAAATACTTATACATATATAGAGACCTGTTCAAATAGAAATAATTTTTATATACCTAATAATCTATTTGAAGAATCTTTCTTATGTTCCCTGATTTTTTACAAACAGAATTATTCAGAGTGTCTAACAAAAATAAACAATGATCACACTTATGTATATTTCCTTAAGTACGTAATATAATAGTAGCTTTAACGATATTTAAGACGACCAAGTTAGTAAGTGCTAAGTAACGCCATATACTAATATTAACCAAGTATTTGTTTTATGTAGTCGTAAAATAGTAATTTTACACCAACCGTTTGCAAAACTATTATCTTAATTAATAGTTATTTTTTACTGAAACACAAAAGAACAGTAAAGGTTACAAATGTTTAATGGTAAAGTAAAGGACTGAACTTTTGTATTTTAGAAAGTATCCACATACTCTTGTTCCATACACTAAACTTTGAAAGATTTTAATAAATATTCTGTAGACTTAACACCAATTTAGAAGTAGTGTTGCAGGTACCATTATATCAAACAAAGGTCTCGGAAATCTACGTTCATTAATAGACAGTGCGGGACGACAGGTTTTATGGCTCACGCATGCGTGACTAAAACACGCTTTATAGGGATACATGTATTTTCGTGAAAATTTCTAAATATTCTAGTAATTGTAAAGTACGAATAAAATCCATTCAAATGACACGACATGCGATAGGTCATTTAAATAAAACTAAGATAAGATTCAACCCTGCACTGGCATTATTTCATGTATTTTGTATCAAATATAGTCAAAAACAATTATTATGTTTTTCGTCAGAAATTTATCGAGACCACCAGACACGGATCGCGATTTCGCTCTTATTAGAAACTCATCAGCGTGCCATAGGCAGTCTCGATAAATTACTGACCAAGCTGTAATGTTCCGTAAAGAACAGTTAATATAATAGTAACATAGAGGCAATTGTATCTTCTGTTAACAGCTAAAATCCACTAGATGGCAACAATTGCCTCTATGTTACCATTATATTAACTGTTCTTTATGGAACATTACAGCTTGGTCAGTAATTTATCGAGACTGCCTATGGCACGCTGATGAGATTCTAATAAGAGCGAATCGATAAATTTCTGACCAAAAACATAATAATTGTTTTTGATAAGCTTTCCGTGAATTCACGTATGTAGGCTGCGTTGTTGATTCAACTGGACCAGTTTGAATACCTCAGTGAGGCCTTGTCCAGTTTAATATCTTTTGTTAGCAGCTAAAATTCACTAGATGTTACTATTATATTAACTGTTCTTTACGGAATATTACAGCTTGGTCAGTAATTTATCGAGTCTGCCTATGGCACACTGATGAGCTTCTGATAAGAGCGAAATTGCGATCCGTGTCTGGTAGTCTCGATAAATTTCTGACTAAAAACATAATAATTGTTTTTGATAAGCTTTCCGTGAATTCACGTATGTAGGCTGCGTTGTTGATTCAATTGGACATGTTTAAATACCTCAGTGAGACCTTGTCCAGTTTAATATCTTCTGTTAGCAGCTAAAATGCACTAGATGGCAACAATTGCCTCTACGTTGTTATTATATTAACTGTTCTTTATGAAACATTACAGCTTGGTCAGTAATTTATCGAGATTGCCTATGGCACGATGATGAGATTCTAATAAGAGCGAATCGATAAATTTCTGACCAAAAACATAATAATTGTTTTTGATAAGCTTTCCGTGAATTCACGTATGTACGCTGCGTTGTTGATTCAACTGGACCAGTTTAAATACCTCAGTGAGGCCTTGTCCAGTTTAATATCTTCTATTAGCAGCTCAAATCCACTAGATGGTAACAATTGCCTCTATGTTACTATCAAATATAGTCCCTTTTCTCTTTTACTTTCTTCTAAACAAGGAGTTTACGTAATTATTATACTGGTTCACTAGGTCACGAGGACGCATTCTTCTTTAAGAAACAAGTCAGTTCAAATGTCAGCATCAAAGGTCGTTGTATTTAGTTGAAGAGTTGCACTAATCGTAAGTGAAAACTTCTACATAGCATTTTCTTTTCTCGAAAACTACTAGCGTTAAGTGATGGAGCGCAATACCGCACCTTGTCCTAATTTTTAGTTTACTATACATATATTCAAGTTAAAGTTTACATTTATTTAGAATTAATAGCCTATAAAGATGGTACCATTCTTACAGTAAGTAATTCATTATAAACTTACCATACGACACGAAAGGTGATCTCGAATAGACCTGGAATTACTAGATCATCTGAAGCTGCTAACCATTTTCTACCGAATAGCCGAATAGCAGGCATTACTTGCCAACCTTTAAAAAAAAAGAGCATAAGTATTCAAAACTTTCTAGTGGGTTTATAGTTACGAACTAGGTGATTACCTTCTTGGATCGCATTTATGTATAATAATTATTAATTATATTTACAAATACATGTACCTTAATTCAACAATATATATATACACGTGTGAATAAGAGTTGTTGTGTAATAATGAAATTAGCAATCATAAATATAATTCACACTTATAGTAAGCTAATAGTACAAAATTGATGCTAGAAATAATAACGAACGTATTAAAATAACATTAGCAATTAAATATGAATATCTAAAAATAATTTAAAAGCATTTTAATGTCATGTAATGCAATAATTGCTTTAAGAATTGTAGTCATTGTTCGTTATTTAAATGTTTTTTTCCAGTACTGCTGCGTAAAAGTTTAAACATATTCTACAAATTAACAAAATAATCTAAACTCTAGTTTGAAACAGACGAAGGGGACCTACAGCAGCAGTTTGTATAACCTATTACATGAACCATTCCCAGCTACTTTAGACCACCCTATAACTCAAAAACTGTTACACCTTCACACAATTGCAATTTTGAATAATTAATAACACCTGAATTCCAAATTATTACGTTGGTTCTAGATTTATTATGATCTGAAAAGTACTACGAAGGTAGATCAAATATAAACGAGCATTTTTAAATTGCGCGTCGGATAGTTGTTCAAGGCGCATCCGGATGTTAGGAACTTGGAAGTGGGGATATTAGGTGGCACGGAAACGGCGCGTCGTATTGCTTCGTTCGCTTGGTTAATAGCTATCACAATGAGTGAGAAAGAGGTGCATAGCAGCGTTGCGAAACGAATTATTATTAAGTTTCTTACACGTGAAAACGTGAAACCAGCTGAAATTTTGCGCAGATTGCAAGCACAATTCGGAAATGAAACGCATTCGTGGCCACGTGTAAAAGTTTGGTGCAAAGAATTTAACGATGGGCTTACGCCCGTTACTCGCGTCGAAAATGTAAATCATTCTCATAGTACGCGCAACAGTATTTCGTCAGTTAATATTGCACGCTATAGAAACCTTATTGAAAGGAACCGCCACGTCACGCCACTGTGCTTCAGATATCTGGTGAACTCGACATAAGCTATGGGAGTGTCCACACAATCATAACGGGAAACTTGGGATTCCGAAAAATTTCAGCTCGTTGGGTTCCAAAGTTGCTAAATGAAGATCAAAAAGCTGCTCGAGATCGCATCTCTCAGGCGCTTCTCACTCGATTTAGAGATGAACATTAAAACGAGCAAGCATGGAGTGGCGGCGCAAAGATGAATCAAACCCTGTGAAACGTCTGTCTGCAGACAATGTTTTAGCCACGGATTTTTTGGGATTGGAGAGGGGTGCTGTTGGTCGATTTTTTGCACAAGCGAAGAACCATTAATGCAACCTACTACTGTCTATACTACTGACTTCTCAGTCAGGTAAAACTTGCTTATCGCCGAAAAAGGAGGACGCACCCCATTCGTGATGTATTACTCTTGCACAATAAAGCTATGCTTCATACCGCAGCTTTAACGCAGGCCCAAATTGGTGAAATGCACTGGACTCAGCTGGAACACCCTCCATATAGCTCAGACCTATCCCCTTGTGATTTCCACATGTTTGGGCCCCTCAAAGAATGGCTAGGAGGCGAGCGATTTCAGACCGATGAACAGGTGGAGGCGTTTGTGCGCAACTGGATAGACACCCCTCCTGCTTTGTTTTATGAAAACGGGATGAAAAAGTACCAGTGCGTTGGAAAAAAGTATAGACAAACAAGGGGAATATGTCGAAAAATAGAGAAATTTGTATTTTTGTGAAACTTTTCAAAATAAATGTTTTATGAACAAAGGCTCGTTTATATTTGATCCATCCTCGTATTTTTATTACTCACTCAGTCTATGACTAACTCATCAAAAATCTAATCCACTTAGAGGTGACTAAGAAACTTGAAAGTAGATCATTGGGCGTACAGTAAGCAAAAGAGAAATATAAAAACTACAAATTATCGACTTTTCTCAAAGTTATTGGTGCGGTTAGATAACGTTAATACGAATGATTTAAGATGAACGTATCTCATGTTTTTAATTGGCCGATAGTATAACACAGCCTCTTCAGGATAAAACTTTTCAAAAATTAATGATATCTAAACAAAAACATAAAAGTGAAAAAGCGGCCAAGTTCAGTACAAACGACGTTCAGGGTTGTTGGCTTCGCCGATAAAAGAATAGTTGATATCTGAAAGGGTGCCAAACAAGAACATACAATGGGCATGTAGTTACAACGTTGTTCAATTGATTTAAAAGAGAATTTGTTACGTTCTTTGATATTGAATTTATAACTTGGCAAGATTTAATAATCAATAAATTGCGTTTAACGTGATGACATTTAACACAAGCTTAAAACTTAACATTGCTAGTTGTTTTATATTTTACGTACTACAAATAATTTAGCTGCATATAAAACTTGCGAAAATTATAAATTCAATATCAAATCAATTTATGAACGTTGTACAATCCTATGGAACTTGGCACCTGTTTAGATCTCAATTCTTTTATCGGCGTTTAATTTGGAAATTGAAAAAAGATTATTAAAAGTGTATGTTTGTAGGGATGCTAAACATAAGCGGTGGACACAGTGGAAATGAAGGGCTAGTTAGTCTTGTTAGAAGCAGAAATAGGACTAAAGAGGGGCTAGGTAAAAGCTATTTTTGGATGAATATCGTTATGAATGAATATTCCAGATTATTATAAGAATAATTTCGTTGTGATTTCCCATTTGGAAATAAATTTACAGTGGTTTTTTAAATGTTTATTTTCACTGTACACTGGTTAGTTGGACGCATGTACGTTTCGTGCACTATGTAAAACAAAGTAAAGTTTAATTGTTTAAATCAAAAATAAATGAATAGAGTGGCTAGAATGAAGTCTAGACGGTAATTGCTTTTTTAGTTATAAATCTTAGTCTGTGTTGTTAAATTGTGACTTAAAAACAGGTATCCTCGGCAAAAATGCCCTTGATCCTTTGTATCAATGGCGGATCATTGCTGGTTTGAAAACATAATGGTGATACCGTTCCAAGAACGGCTATAGTGGTCAAATAGAAATATTTACAATATGAAACATTTGCTTAAACTACCTATGTACAAGAAAATAAACTATTTACAATCCTACATGACTAAACTAAATTTAAACTTAACTATAACTATACAATAATCTATACATATAAATAAAATTGGAGTGTCTGTAATATTAAAATAACCACTTTTTACTAAGTGCATATGAATGTATACACGGTGCATATACCAAAATAACATTTTTTTAAATTTTTGTCTGTATGTCTGTTTGTTTGTTTCGGCTAATCTCTGAAACGGCTGTACCGATTTTGACAGGACTTTCACTGGCAGATAGATAATGCAATAAGAAGTAACTTAGGCTAGTTTTATTGTAGAAATTAATTATGATTATTAATAAATAGTTATAAAATATATATATAAATAATTAATTTCTAAAATAAAACTTAAATTAATTATTATTATTAATAAATAGTTATAAAATATATATATATATATAAATTATTAATTTCTAAAATAAAACTAGCCTAAGTTACTCCTTATTACATTATCTATCTGGCAACGTCAAAATCGGTCTAGCCGTTTCAGAGATTAGCCGGAACAAACAGACAGACAGACAGACAAAATTGTAAAAGCGCCTCTCGCCACTTAATATCACAAAGGATGCCTGTCGCAAGGGCTCAGAATGCGCGAACGGGCTATTGCTAATGGTTGTCTCAATGACTTCCTTTAAAAAAAAAAACATTTTTGTTAAATAGTTTGAATAGTATAAGCAGATGTTTTTTTGTGAAACATTTTAAAAAAGGAAAGGAAAAGAAAAATACTGCTTTTTTGTTTCACACTGAGAGTTTAATGGTCGACAATTGTTTGTTGTCAGTGTAATATCTTACTCTCTTGAGAAAGGCTTCAGCAGCCGAAACAATTGTCGAGCATTAAACTCTCAGTGTGAAACAAAAAAGCAGTATTTTTCTTTTCCTTTCCTTTTTTACTTTTGTTAAATTCCACGCGGAGGAAGTCGCGGGCACAGTTAGTAAACTAATAAATTAGAAATGTATTTGACATACCGAACAGCTATACTAGATTACTGTTCGCAAATAGTTAGAGATGTAGGTTGTTTTAGTGTTCGGGAAATGAGAAGATTGGGGAGGATTATGTAGGAACGATAGCGAAATAGGATTTCGAAAACACATCTACGATAAGACCATTATTATGAAAGAAACAGATTGTAACCAAGAGACAAGAGTGAATGTGCAAAAACAAGATGAAGACAAAAAGAGTAACATGGTCTTTTCAATAAAATAGAATTCAATAATCCCTGTAGTTCAAAAATGTTGACATTTGTTTCGTCGGAAAAACTGGCGTCCTCAAACGGGATGAACTACTCAGCTTTGAGATGCTATAAAATTCTAACATGTAATTACTGTACTGACTATTAGTTTCTCTAATATGTACATACTTTTTTGCATCTATCATGTAACTAATGCCATTTTTTATATAGAGCATTACGAAAAAGATCCAAAAGAAATTTTAAACAAAGCGATAAAGAATGTGAAAGTTTTAGTTAGTTAGTGATTATTATTAAGTTTCGGTCAGGCAAGTGAAAACATAATACGAAAGTAAAAAAGTAAATACTACTTTTATTTGGCTCCTATAACACCTTGCAATGTCCTTGTATACACAAAACGAGTATAATCAACCAAAAAGACCGCTCACTCGATTGAAACACCATGAAGATAATCCTTGAATTTTCAATATTTAACAGAAAGTAAAGTAATTGTTATACCTTCACTTTTCTCTGCTTAGACAAATTCAAAATTAGATAAAATTGAGTACTAAGAACCTATAAAGTTTATAAAACCAACAAGTTGTAGTTATTAATAATACTTTTTATGACGTTTTGTTATTGATGAAGGATGAACAAGAAATAATGTACATGGTCGTCACAATAAGTTGTTTGTAAACAATCATAACTTCAGCGTCAATTTATGTAATGCTAAGAAATTACCAACCAAAGGTATCAAAACTTGTTGTTTAACAATTTTTATTATTACAGCCACACCGATTTATTAATAAAATATATTATTTTGTTACTTATTACACAAAATAAAACTAATTAACCAACAAATCTTCAAAAAGCAAGCATTTACATGAAATATGTAATAAGTAACTTGTAATTTCAAGATCATCATCAACTAGTAAATGTAAACTATAAACTTTCGACGGTACATTTGTTGTGAAACATAGTGAAATGTTAATTTATCGGGGTTTTTTCAGTGAACAAAAGAACAAAATAACACAAAAAGAATAGTCCGATAAATCTAAAAAAAAAGGATAATTTGGATCACACAAAACAACAGACACAAAAACAAAAGCAAAGAACAATAAGATCACTAGAAGATAAAACACACAGTAAACAATAATCGGCCAGTAAAAATAAACTTAATTCAATAGCATGAATGTAACAAAAGAAAGGTAAAGACTTACTAACCCATTACAAATTCTGACTTTATATTCTTCTTTTCCCTGTACTGTTAAGCCGTTTTAACCCTTAACGACATTGTCCCTCTAATTGCTTTTATCGTGAAATTAGCAGTACCTAATTTCGTTTGGGAACCACACTAATGAGGTTCCTCGAATTTGAATGCAAGTGGTTAGTAGTTATATTTTAATTTTCCAAAAATTTTGATAATATTTATAAGTTTAAAATATTAAATTTAACTAACCCCTACAAATTTAATTAATTACTAGTAATTTAAGAACTCTTGCAAATGATCTTGTAAGAACGAAACAATTGTTGAGTAGACAACAATAAACAAGTGAAACTGTGTTTTATTTTTTAATCATCATCATTGTTAAAGTTAGTTAAAAAATGAAGCTTTGGTTTTTAAATAAGTAGATAATACTTAACAGAGGTCAACATAGATCAGGAAGCTATAATCAGAGGTGCTATTTTCAACGTACTTTGGGGCGCTGATTCCGAACCTGGTTACAGAATTGCCACAGCACGTCTGCACTTTGAGATAAATGCTAACCTTAAATTCCAATTTTTAACCCATCTGGCCACAGAATTGCTCCAACATACGCAGATTTTGATATATCTTAATATTCAAAAGAGGTATTAAAATCCTTTTTCGTCTAATTACAATGGATAACAGATCCCACATTTGGAATGCGTCCTACACAGTAAGCCATATCCCACGACCGGTTTCGACCTATCGAGTCTCGTCATATTTATATTTATTATATAGCTTGTAAAAGCCTTTCTGCCAACGTCCACCTGATGAGACCAGATAGGAAGAAACGCGGTCGTAGGATATGGCTTTCGTTGCGCTGTGCCTACTGTGTAGGACGCGTTCCAAATGTGGGATCTATGATCCATTGCAATTAGATGAAAAAGATTTTAATACCTTTTTTTGAATTGTTATCTCCGTCTAATAATCGTTCGGAATTAACAGTATAATTCAATGCCGGTAGGGGTATTAGCCCTTGGAGTAGTTGTTTCTGTTGATTCCATTTATATATTTAAATTTATATTTATAATATAGCCTGTAAAGGCCTTTCTGCCAGTGCCCACCTGATGAGACCCGATAGGTCGAAACCGGTCGTGGGATATGGCTTTCGGTTCGTTGTGCCTACTTGATAGGACGCGTTTCCAAATGTGAGATCTTTGATCTTAATATTTAGACGAATAAGGATTTTACTTCCTTCTTTTTTGAATATGTTATATCTTCGTCTAAGAATCCATCGGAATCAACAATGTAATTCAATGCCGGTAGGGGTATGAACCCTCGGAGTAGTTGTTTCTGTTGATTCCATATTTAGATTTATATCTTAATATAAAAATCCGAATGATGCTAATTGAGCTATTAGGTTTTGAAAGTGCGATTTCTCGAAACTTTAAAGTGCTAAACAATTTCTGGAATCATATTTGAGTTCATAATCGAAGAATTCACAGAAAATGATTACACTGACATTTATTATATATTTATGAATTAATTATTCTTTACAGTTTATTGTTATCCATTATTTCCATCATTGCGCAAATTATTAATAAATAAACGACTTTCATGAGTTTTTTGCAAACGTAAATTTGTAAAGATATGTGTTCCCTGAAGGTAAATGAAGTAAAAGCAAAATTTTCTAATAATAGATTTGATCACCTACATGAATAATAGTTAAAAATTCGAGTTTATTTATACTAGCTAGCTAGCAACTCATAAATCTGTACCTACAGTATTTTAACTATATTACACACTGAAATGAAGAGAAAGGTAACAAAATAATAACCTGTCATACATCTGTCGACATTATACACCACACATATGTTCGGGTATACATTTAGGTCATGGGGTTTGCATTTGCAAACTTCTGAAATACAATTGCGTCTCTACTGTGTAATAAATGATGCTATGATGGACGTAAATGAAAATTTATTATTGTAATGAATAAAAAACAACAAACAAGAAGCATATAAAATTATGTTAACAAAAAATAATTAAAAATAAAATTCTGTTTAAAAAAGGGAAATAAAGGGTAGAATCATTGCTTATGTAATATCTAATAAAAACTATCTTAAATATATTAATTTTCATCAAACTCAAATATTTTTTAATGTTGTATTGTAATCGATTCTTATCAACTAAACAATTTAGTTTAATCGTAAAAGTAGAATTAGAAAACTGTGGTAAATGAATAAAATTAAAAGAGAGATTCACCATAATTACTATCAACAACATTTATTGAGTGGACACGTGTTTCGCCCACTTCAAACATTGGCATTTTTTACGCGAGACTGAGTGGGCGAAACACGTCTCCGTTCGATAATAATTAATAATTAGTCAAAGTTTAATACAGGTATCTATTAAAATCGTATAATTTGTTGTATGAATTGAACAAATTCAACCAATATTTTATTTCTACAAGGCGTATCAATAATTATAAGGATGCTTTTAGTTTAGTATTTTTGGTAAGTGTAGTTAATAATTTACTACTATTAACAAGCTGAAGTACTACATTTATATTCAAAAAAGAAGGAATTAAAATCCTTATTCGTTTAAATTTTAAGATCAAAGATCTCACATTTTGAACGCATCCTAACAAGTAGGCACAACGAACCGAAAGCCATATCCCACGACCGGTTTCGACCTATCGGTCTCATCAGGTGGGCGCTGGAAGAAAATTAAATTTAGACGAATAAGGATTTTAATTCCTTCTTTTTTGAATATGTAATATTTTCGTCTAGAAGTCCATCGGAATCAACAGTGTAATTCAATGCCGGTAGGGGTATTAGCCCTCGGAGTAGTTGTTTCTGTTGATTCCATATTTATATTTATACTACATTTATATTCATTTTAATGAACAAAACTTTCAAATGTAGAGTCAATTTTCATTTATGATTATGTGAAGTAAGTTGTTCTGGATCATTTTATATGTCGGAAATGAGATGTTGTGGCATAATAAAGTCGTAAAATATTTTATTCGTTTTTAATGACCAGGTTATCGATCTACAATATATGAAAAAACGGTCGTCAAAATTACAAAGTCGCTTGTACGATTCTAAAAAGAAATTCGAAAGAGCAATTCCGTAAAGTTTAAAAAAAGTACAGAAATTAGTAATTTCTTACGAATGACAGAATAAATTAAGCAGAAGTAATATTAAATTATATACATAGATAAAACAACTACATCTAATTAATTTTGTGTTTATTAATAATTATTATTTTTTTTAACATTTATTAGCAATTTTGTGTACAATACGTAGCTCACGATCGTAGGGGTGGATAAACTAAACAAGTGTTTTTAGGTGGGGCATAACCAAGGAGGCACAGGGCGTAGAGGTGAATATTGGAAATTGCAATTGTATAGGTGAGGAAACTGTCCATCGGAGAGAGGAACGGGTGGCAAGGAATAGGGATGACCTGATAGAATACTAAAAAATGCTTTAAGATGAGGCGAAGGGATAGAAGTGAAGGGGTGGAGGTGAAAATCAATTTAAAAAAAAATCACCACCACCCCTGCACCTCAACATCTCCTCATCTTGTTTAGTTTTATACAAGGGCATCCCCACCCCCTCTGCCCATTTTACACCCCTCCGACTGTAGACTATTTTTCCATTCGAAAAATATATTTATATATCTTAATCTTCTTGTATGGTCTAAAATATAAGTCTTTATAATTTATTATTTGGAGAAAAAATTAGTAAAATTTAATGACGAACTCATATTTTGTGTTCATTTATGATGGCGCTAAAAACCTTCGAGTGTGTCCTGTATTGATGGAAACTTAGCAAGCCATAGCTTCAGATTATGAATTATTTGATTCAATAAATGATTAAAAATTTAGGACATTATTACAGAACCCTTTATACTATTTCGAAGTTCCAATATTCAGGACTTTATTGTTCGCGAAAGTTTTGATCACAGCGTTTTAAAAGTTCTATTCTTTATTTGCAAATATTTTCTCTGTAATTTACTTTATTTAAATAATTATAGGTATATTACATTGAGAAAGTACGTAACTTATGATTTACAAAGGCATAAACCCGTACGCACAATAGCAAGTACGTGATCCGTAATATTTAGAAAGATAAGAAAATGTCATGTTCCATAATTTACGCTCCAATTAACGGTGTGGAGATATCAAAAGAGCTCCAAATGCCAATAACGGGTGAATTTGTATATATACATACATCCACACTTTTAAAATAGAAATCTTTGCACAATACATTTACCGTAGTTTCTACCATTATTATTATTTTTTTTTCGAAATAATTAAGTTAATGGGTACAGATAATTTATAAATAGCTATTTTACGGCAACATAATGAGAAAATATAATAAGTTGATACTTATATGTTATACGCAATTAGCGAATTCGGTAACTGGTCGAATACCCAGAACGCGTTGTGGATTTCGATAAATTCTCACATTGTATTATGGGTAGATCGTATCTTATGTAGAAGGTGTTGTGGATAAATTAGGAACATCCGCAACGCTAAATCACGACGACCATCGAAAACACACGACGACTTTCGTATTATTAGGAGTTATCCATAATCCACAAAATAAGAATGTAGGGGAACTCCTTCATATTTTGTGTTACGGAACTTTTAAACTCATAAGATGTTTTAAAGAGCCAACCGATCGGCGTGGTCTAGTGCTCTAGATTATTTATTAGCATTCGGGAGGTCACCGGTTCGAACCCGGGTTCGGCTCATCTAGTCCAAGTTTTCCGTGGTTTCCTTGGATCATTTAGGCAAATGCTGGGGCAGTAATATTCCACAGATATTCTTTCACTTCTCTTCTGTCTTCATTTCATCCGTCTCATGTTTCTCTCCCTAACCACACCACCTACCCCCATTCCCACGATTCCTGCAAGGAGGCTGAAGAGGCCCTTACGCCCTATCCTCCAGCTTTGCACTACAGTGTAGGTCGGAGGGACTACCCGCCCAGCAGCACAAAACACCAAAAATTTTTTTTTAAAATAGCCAATTGATACGAAATAAACAAGAGCAGATTTTTAATTATAATTTCATTCGTTTAAAATAGAAAAAAATGAGGTACTTAACAAAAAGTAAAAACACACAATTTCAAATATATATTTATGTAGAAATACAACTATTGTTTCACCACATAGTGCCTTCACGGGGTGCGTGATGATTTCTGCGCTACATGACACGGAATTCTTTATTTGTCCTTCCCCATGTAACATCACACAACATATGAACGTACCTCTCCCTTCCCCGCAAAATACGCTCCCTTATGGGTAATATAAATATCCACAAAATACAGCAATATGTCATCTAAAGGTTCTGGTCAAGGTTTTTTCAGATGCCACTGTAAGAGGTTTTGTGGCGATTGAATAATTCTTGTAAACAACAAGAAATGTGATATTTACAAAAAAAGAAAGTTGTAAAACGTCATCATAAACTCGTCAGTCCGAAGACTGGTTGGATACGCACCTCTACTTCTTCTTATCTTGAGCATTTCTATAAAGTGGAACATTTTACATCCCTAATTATTTGCGAACAAAAATATAACATAAGCCTTCCTCTGCCTCTTTTTACTCCTACTTCCTCTAATAGCTCTTCATTTCTAACGTTATTTTATCCACGGTATCTTCAAAATCCACCTATAACACCACATCTCAAACGTATCAATAAAAAAAATAGTTGTTTTTTGTATGTATTAAATTACTTTTAAAGATTTATTCCAGAAATAAACTACGATAATACCTAAAGAAAAACTCGATTGCAGCATTAATATCTCAACTAACATAACGTAATGTTACATTAAAAAACATTTGAAAAGTATTAAAAAATATCGAAAACATATAACCCTATATTAGTATCAAAATTGCTAGCTAGTAAAAGATAGAATGAAAACCTCTGCAGAAGGAAATAAGTTGCAAGATTTTGTACCTCGAGAATTTAATATTTCTTAAGATATAACATATATTGGACAATCTGGTAGATCTATATCAACCCGTTTATGTGAACACATACATAACGTAAAGAAAGAATGCATAAAAACTGGAATTTCAGAACATTGCACTCCATATAAACATAATATCTATTCCGGTAATGTAAAAATCCTTCATAGTAGTATTGTAAGAAGTAAAAAATTAACGCGTTTAGAACACTTAGAAATTCAGAGAGCCTTGTCCAAAAAACTAAATGTTGTTAACAATCAATTAGAACTAGAAAATTTAGCATCCCCACTATTGCTTAGTACACTAAAATAAGTATATATAAGTCCTTTTACTACATATTATTTGGTGCTGTTATTACTCTTGATAATGGGCCATGCCCTAAACATATGTCGAGTGACAATAAATTGGTGAACATTAATTCTCGTTGTATTTATTCTATTTATTACATAATGTTTCACAGTAAATGCACCGTAGATAGTTTATATTTCTTAAGAGCTTAATCTACTATTGTTAACTCTGATCTTAAACTTTGAATAAATGGTAGCCAGCTATATCAAAATAGATCAGTGATTGTTAATAATAATATGTCAGTTAGAGAACGCAGCAACATTTTAAGAATGTGAAACACACTGTAGTTAAAGAAGAGTGAATATATGTATCAACTATTACTTCAATTGCTTCTTATTTGCGTAAATAATATCTTGTAAGCTTGTAAAATTCAATACAGAAACTTTAATTGGCCATTATTACTTGGAACAAGATAAGAGCTTTGTCCAATCATTTCTCATTGAATCTCATTGAAGACCAGCAATGAATTTTTTAATCAAATGGATGTCTACTTATTATTAGAGTCAGCCCGAATAGAATACACAAAGGCTATTTCTTTATATTTACCATTCGCTGCCCTAATAAAATGATCAAATAAAATTAGCTTATTAAGAATTATTATTATAGGATACCGCCATTGATGTTCTCTATATATAAGGCATGTTTTTTAAGTAAGTATCATAAGTACCTACATCTCTCACCTACGCACTGACGCCATTACAGTCTGATTCGCCATTGTTTACGTTGTTTACTGAGTGGTTTAAGATGCCTCCGATAATCGTGAGTCCCGCCGACTGTGAAATCCGGGCTGTTATACAATTCCTTAGTGCTAAAGGACTAAAACCGATTAATATTCACTGTAAGATCTGTGCAGTTTACGGAAAAAATATTATGAGTGATGGAATGGTAAGGAATCTGCACCATACAATCCAGAACAAAAGACGTGGGAAGTTGAGCAAGGGCATCATTTTGCTTCATGACAATGCCCGTCCGCATGTGGCTAATCGGACCAAATATCTCATAACATCTCATCACTGGGAAATTCTAGATCATCCTCCGTACAGCCCTGATCTGGCGCCCAGTGACTACCATTTGTTCCTACACTTAAAGAAACATCTGGGCGGTCAGCGTCTTCAGGACGACGACGAAGTCAAAACAGTTGTGATGCAGTGGTTAACAGTCAACAAGTCAGGCGGCAGAGTTCTATGAGAACGGTATTCAGAAACTGGTCAAACGTTATGACAAGTGCCTCAATATTGAAGGAAATTATGTAGAAAAGTAGATTAAGGTACAGACTTTCATGTAAAAATAAAATTATTAAGATATCTTTGCACGGTTTTTATTAATTTCAAAACGGTACTTACTTAAAAAACATACCTCGTAGATGAACAATAGCACTAATAAATAAATCCATAAATAAGATACTAAAACCCAAAAATTCCACATAGAAACCCAAGGTGTCATAGTTAATTAGTGACTAAAAAAGAAGTTTGTTTCTTGCGGCTGACATCTTCAGTGGGTGCTGTGTTGACTACGTGGGCGAAGATTATACCTTGAAGTCTCGGCAGCGACTGACTTGGCCGAGACTTCGAGGTATAATCTTCGCCCACGTAGTCAACACAGCACCCACTGAAGATGTCAGCCGCAGTTGCCGACGAAACGTCTGGACGAAACCGTTCACATCGACCACGCCCTACAAGCCCGAACCATCATTCTACTATGTAGGAATTTACAGTTACAAATGTAAAAATTGCTACAAATAATATACAGATAAAGGTCGCAGGGAAAATAACGTCAGATTTAAAGAACATTTACTCACCGTAGAATTAATACTAGTATCATAAGTGATAACCTCCGCCGTGGAGATGACGCGTGAAGAAGAAAATTTAACAGAATAGAAAAATGTAGCCTATCTTTATACATTATTTGATAATAAGCATGAATAGACTTCAGTTATTCAAAGTACTTGTCCTCAAATAAAAAGAAATCCTATTATTTGAGTGAAAGTTGATTATATGTTAAAGCTCTATTAATGGTAATTTATCATGTAATTTTTGAAATTTGGAAGGAATTTTGCCTGATTCATGAAATGTCATTAAATCTATAACATGTGTCGCATTGGAAAAACATCTACTTAATTTGGAAATTCTCACTGTAATTATCCTGTTATAGGAAACCTAGAATTGAATTCAACTGTTAGTTATTTGTAATAGAAATTCCGCTTTTAGTTTTAATTTAAAATTTAACCTAGATATTTATACAATTCTGGTCATATCTATAAGATGCTGAACAAAATTTGTTTGTTAACAGAGTATCCGATGACTTTTTTATATCTTATACATGAAAAACAAACTGTTGCAAATTAAATGAATCAATCAATCGATCAGAACAATCGTCTGATGAGGCCACTGTGTGGTGAAACAATTAATAAAAATATTTTTTGAACATAGTGCTTTTAATTTTATTAAATGGTACATACCATAATATAGGGTGGATTACATATTAAGGAATTAAGAAATTTATTTTGTTTTCTTTTTTTTGTTTTTTATTTTATGTATTTTCTGCAACTGACATTCTGTTTAGCCCTTAAGTTAGTTGACATTAGAAAAAATTTCTTATTCATGTTTGTGCTTTTTCTTAGCCCACAACTAAAAACTTTATGTGTACCCTTGAGCTTTGTTGACAACTTTCTTTTGTTACAGTTCAGCTAACTATTGTTATTTTCCAATATCAACGTTTATTATTTTTTTTTTTTGAATAGATAAAAATACGAAAACTAGGTATAAGAAGTAATTAGTAAGTAGAGCATCAAATTGAATATTTATTTAGGCAAATCCATTAAAATTCAATACACACAAGTCCTTTATACATACGTTAGATATAATGGAAAACTTTATTAAAACAACGTCGCAAGAAGCAATCTTTTTATAATTTAGATAATTAATTTGAAATTAGCTAGCGTAGAACTAAAACAATGGAATTCTTACAATCATCAAACCAAAATGGTACAAAAAAATGGTTTCCTAAAAACACAATGTTGTTTTTCTAAAATAATATAATAACGTCTACTTTGGAAGGTTTCTTCGACCATTTAAACGAATTATTGGCCAGCATAATGGTATTCCTTGAAATGCGACAGAACGTCTCACACTTAATCAACAAGTAGGTCTCCAAGTGCGTGTTTAAATTAAAAAAAATACAGAACAATAACAATACTATTTATAGATGTTTAAGGAATTTTTCTACAAACATAATAATAATTTTTTAATAAAACAAACTATTTTTGGTACAACTTTTGTGAAACTTCATGATATCAGAGTATACAACAAATTAAGTTAAAACCTACCTAATAGTATTTATATTTACAGTTTATGTAAAAGTAGTGGGGAGTTTTAAGTCGATAACTATATATAAATGCAATTTATTTAATAACCAAACCAAGCGGCGTGGTCTAGTGCTCTAGATCATTGCTTAGCAATCGGGAGGTCACCAGTTCGAACACGGGTCCGGCTGTTCTGGTCCAAGTTTTCTGTGGTTTCCTTGGAACATTTAGGCAAATGCTGAGGCAGTAATATTCCACAGATAATCTTTCACTTCTCTTCTGTCTTCATTTCGTCCGTCTCATCTTTCTCTCCTTAACCACACCATCCACCCATTCCCACAATTCCTGAAAGGAGGCTGAAGAGGGCCTTACGCCCTTGCCTCCGGCTTTGCACCACAGTGTAGGTCGGAGGGACTGCCCGCCCACCAGCACGATTAGCTTGTGGGAATGAAACACCAAAAATTTTTATTCAATACACTAACAGAGTTATTGACTTACAACTCCCCACTACTTTTATATAAACTGTAAATATATATAGTATTAAGTAAATTTTAACATTAATAATCTTTTGTATACTCTTGTTAAATTTAGTGAAAATTCCAGTTTGTTTTTTGACTGTCTGATAATAATAAATGTAAATGGGCTTACTAATTGCTTTATTAAAATATTCATATGCGAATGTCAATCATTTACGAACAACCGATTTATACAATTAAATGTATCTGCAAACGTATGATAACAATGATAAGGGAATATTCCGATTATCTAATATACATACGAACAATATAATCAAAATACAATTACTTCTCTCTTATAAAAAAAAGTATGTTTTTCGAATATAAAATATAAAAAAATAATTTTCTGTTATATAATTGCTGTTGAGTATTATGAATTGAACAGTGGAAATGAATTAACCAAGAAAATAATATTTATTGAAATTAAAATGTATTCTCATACGGAACGTCGATACAGAACTAAATAAAGAAATAATCTACTTAAAACTACCAACCACGATACTCTATCGCCGCCAACGTACCTGATACCCAGACTAAACAACATTATTTACGATATCTGGTACATCCATAAATCGTACAACCCTAGACGAAACTACGAAATATAAAAATAACAAATATAAAGAACGATTGTACAAACTAAGTTTTCTAACAAATACTTTAACAATTACATACCCCCAAATTTGGATGTAACAGTAATTAATATTAAAATTTATTATTCTAATGTAAATTATGTCCAATCAAAAATACATTATATATATACAAATTCACCCTGGATAGCTTTAGCCCTCTTACCTCTCCCTCCCTGTTAGAAAGATTTATAAATTTATTTAACATCTAGTAAAAATGTTTAGCTGTTATATATTATGCGATTTTTTTTATGTAACACTTGTTTTGCCAAATTAATAAAATTAAAAGTGCAACGTATTAATCACGTTGTTGTAAAAGCTTTTACTTTTGTTATTATGATTCGACTTCATAAAAAATTTAGTTTATTTCAGTAAATATAATGCAATATCCTCAATTATTTCTTTGTCAAAAATTGAAAATTGTTTTAAAAGGTTTAAAATACAAATCTCGAAATATTGTTAATTAGAATCGCTTCTGAGGGAATCAAAATAAATATCCGAATCATTATAAATATTAACAGCACCTATGTGACACATATTATACATAACAATAAAACATTTATTATTATTTAAAAGAAAAGAAGGTTTTTGTAATGTATCCAACTGATCAACAATAAACTTAAAAGGAAAAGCTTTTATTTTTGTATTTAGTTAGAAATATTTACAAAAATCCAAATTACGTAAGTTCTTAAGGAAATTAATAAAATGTACTGTTACCGTCAGAAATAAAATATTGATTAAACCGGAGGAACATTAAAGTTCCCTTCTACCTAGGTAATTATTTATCTCCATATATATTAATACAAAGGTTGTATTTACATTGTTAGAAATCAAAATATACGTGATGCTGAAATTTTTAATTCCTAAATTGTCTAGGTACCTATAAGCTATAAGTAAGATTCATGTTAATTGTTGTAATATTAAAATTATAAATCGAATCTTATTCTTATTTAAATTTCCTTGAAAAGCTTGTCGTCATTTTTTTTTCTCCCGGCAATACATATCTTTGGATAACCTTTCACAAATGATTTAAGTTGTCCTGGAAATTTTAAATTGTCAATAAGATATTCGGCGTAAAGGTGAAAAAAATCCGTAACTTTAATCTGGTTTTTCCTACAGAAGTTTTTTTTTAATACTTGTACGTTTCCTCATATTCTCTAATTTCTTTTACTGAAGAACAAACGAACAAGTTTTGCATTTCTCCTAAAAGCGAATGGTTTTTTCAGAGTTTGTAAACATTTCAAAAGTATATGTTAATTGTCTTTATACTACAAAGTCTAATGTAATTATCTATTTTTATAACTCTCGCATGATCAAACTATTTAACTAGTAACTTCTTCAAAATGTTTGACATTTTCGTTAATTTGAAGTGTTTATTCTTGTGGTTGACGAATGATAAGTATAAGTGTTAGTCTTGGTTAATTATACATTTTTTTATTGTTGCGTATTCTTTCAAAAAATTATTCAGTAAATAACTTTTAACAAAACAGTTTCAACAATTAATGGAAGAACTATGTTTGTAAATACATATTTTGCGTAACCGGTACGATGATGAGCAAAAGTAGACGTAGTCATTGGGTTATTGCGCACTGCTATGGTTTTAGTTATTCTTGCGTTTAATTATTGAGCAACAATTCTTTTTGACTTTCTCGTGGTACAACAACAATTATATTCTTTTTAATTAATACTAGCTTTTATCTTACTGAGAAATGCATTTCATTTTATGTTACTTTTTCCAGTCAGATTCTTTTATTTCTGATGGAAAATGGTACGTCTTGAAAGGCCAAAATCCAATGAACAAAACCAAGATAACATACCCTCTATAAAAATAAGACGTATAAGACCAAGACCAAACTATTGTTTAATTATTCTACTTTAGTTATTTAGATCAATATTTTCTAAAATTTTTTAGGCGGTTAAGTTATTATTCGCAACTTTTTATTGCAGCAGTTTCACTCTTTAAAAGTGCAAATAAATTACGGAACAATTTCAGCTGAAAATTATAAGATACAATGAAATTTTATGTAAACATTTTTAGGCACTACTCTGAAAACAACATTAGGTAAATTACTGATGAATTGATAGTTTCTAGCACCTCGTCAGATTTTATTTTTTTTAATTGTAAATAAAAAATAATGTGCAATAACGCTAGATCAAACTTTCACTTATTTAATTAGTACCTAGTAAAAATTACATTGGTATAAAATAAAATCGCCTGAGAACATTTTTTATTTACGTATACAGTACATGTACATACAGGGTGTACGTTTTCAACATGACCCCTACACTATCTTCGGACTGAATTGGAATATCGTTTTGAAATTTTGGTTGAATGAGTTTTCACAGAAGGCCTACCATTTTAAAATATTTTCGAATTTCTATCACTGCCGGTTATACCGAAAGTTGACTTCAACATTGTTATTTTAAATGGAAACCCCCTATTCGTTTTACATTTCTGGATTCTCCATCAGAAATAAGGGTACATTTAATAATACAACCCTATCCTAAACGGTTTTTATTATTCCATTTTTTTAAAAAAATATTCAGTTTGCCGCATTTACTTTTATCGCTGTTATCTTCAAAAGTAATTGATGGTATTTAATGATTTGTCGATATGTTCTTAATGTTTTAGTACGGTATTAATTCGTCCAAAATTTTTTGAAAAAAAAAATTAAAAATGTGTTGAATATCATAAAGTAGAAATAAAAAAACTCTTTTTTTAAATAGCAGCCCTTATTTTTTTATACAGTTACATCAACCGCTTAATCCTCAATAAAAAAGTATAAGACACTATGCATCTAAAATTGTGAGAAAATTTAAAAAAACTGATTTAATACATTTTTTTTTACAAATGAGTTTATTTAACCAATGACAAAATTATTCTACAACAATTGTTCGAATTAGGTTAGGTTAGGTTAGGTTAGCTTAGTAGCCATTTCAAATTTTCGATTTTTTGTCTCCATCTCTTGCGCCTTCATTCCTCCGTCCACACCTTCAAACACTTATTTAGTGTTATATAAGGATCGTTTTATTAAATTAAACTTAAAAAAGTACACACATACAAAACAAGAAATAAAATTTATTTTTGAAACAATATAATAATAATCCTAAGCGCCATATGCGTTTTGTAAAACGCCTAGACGGATGACAAAACGTCTGAATATGTCAATCATATGTAAAATTTCGCTACTTATTTATACGTATTACAATTTACCAATTCATTTGCTAAAATCGTCTGCGTTGTATAAAATTTGTCTAGGACATTTAGGAATACTGATTTTTTTATTGAAAAAAAAAGATATATAATCCAAATATTAAACATTTATTATTAAAGTAATTTAATTTTGCAAATCTAGACGCCCATAGTCTGCTAAGCATACTCTAATGTTTTAATAAGAAATAGATTACTTTTCCTGTTTTAGAATAGAGATAATAACAGATCTGTAGTAATATTTGTATTAATAATGCATAGTAAGTGAAAGTCTATGGTTAATGTAGGTATTAAAGTTCAGCACAAAACGGATGTAATAAAAAAACATGTCAGAAGTGGGCGAACATCCGTAATAAAACTAACCACTGTTCGGTTAATTAATAATTACATTAAAATGAATAAAAAATAAACCTAACTTTTATACTCACACATACATTTCGTAAATTATACTCTTAAAAATTTTTATAATACGTACTACATACTTAAGAATTCTGCAATAAATAAAATGCAATTTGAATCTGTATATACACCTCAGGCATAGATATTTTTTATTTAATTTACAGTTTTTTTAATTTCAAATTAAAATTTTATCCTTTAAAAAATCAGAACATTATTTAGTGATTGTCTCATATGAATTTCTTCATTTTCTGGAAACGATATGCATAATATGTTCGAATGTATTAAATATGTATATAGTTACACAAAATCTGCTTTTAATGAATAATTATGCAACCCACAAGTTGTAACTAATAACTTCAATCTTCCCGTAATAAAAGACAGATTATGTAAAATACCGTTACAAAAAAAATGAATAAAATCACAATAAAACGATCTCATTCATAGTAAGTAACGTACAAATTCTTTCTGATATGAATAATGTTAATGCAAATTAAAATTCCAATATTATACATTTTAATGTTACTTTATTGCACATCGAAATTTTTTAGTGTATAGTATTTACCTATTACCACATTCATAATTACATTAAAATCATTCTTATAATATTAATTATTTGATACCTCCAAATTATTATAAACTTTGGTATTCTAATTAGAAAAGGAATACCCATAATAAAAATAATTAATACCTAATGTTAAGTCAATAATTACTTTTGACGTTATAAATCACTTTCAAAACACGTTAAACATTGATATATTTAACCAAAAAAGAAAAGGTCTTACCCCAACTAACTAAAGTGTTGTGGTGCACTAGAGTCTCCTTTATATTTATTTTATTTATATATTTACAACAGGTTTCCCATTCAAATTTATTTATGAATAGTTTTTAAACAAATTGAAGAACCCCATTATGTATTATGTTTGTTTAAATAAAATGTCACATAGTTTTTAATTTATAATTGATTTAAATTTTGCATAAATGCAATTTTATTTATGTTCATCCTATCTTCCACTGAAATGATCTTGATAACAACAAATTATCTATTTTTGTAACGTATTATTCATAAATTCATCTGGATTATTTAAAAAAAGGAAGTAATAACTTCTTAAAAATTGGTAAATAATAATACTAAAATAAAAACAGAAAATGTAGGTAAAATGACTTCGTCAATGCAGCAAAACGGTGTATTTGAAAGATAACACTCATTCATTCTGTATTACAATTTATATTACAAATATTAACACAAATTGTAAACAATTTAATAATATATAACGTTTTGGACTGCTAAAGTAAATAATTTCCTCAAATAATTGTTTAACATACTTAAAACATATTAAATTATATGAAAGGAAGTGCATTGAAGATATTAAAAAATAAAGTTTCATTGATAAACACAACAAAAGTACCTAAATAATAAACAGTTACTGTTAGGAGTATGATAAAGAACACATTCAAGTGATACATAATAAACATAAATAAACAACAGTACCTATGAGAAAGTTTGCAAATAAAATAGAAACTGTAGATGCGTTACGAAGAGAGTATAAGAGCAACTAAAAGAACTTCATATTATAGAAATATCAACCAGAAGGTTGTATACACACAGGAAGTTTATTGTAAAGCAGTAACAGAACAGCAGTGATCTTACCTGTTTCTAAACTATCCAAAACCGCTAAACTTTCCAGTTACTGGCTTTCATCGTCCGTATAAAAACACTTACTCGCATACGCCTGCTCGCTCGTGCTTTCCCGAAAGTTATTTAAGCGAAGGGTTCGTACCCTGTTATTTTCACACAAATATCACCACCTGTTTGCCTATGCAACCACCTCTATCTTTTATCGCGAATCGTTTGGATACGTGCTTCTATTCTCATGTGGTGCGCGGCTCGCAAACTGCTTCGTCGGCCTGTTGAGACCGTGAAGTAATAAATACTTGGTTCAGTACACCTGCGCGTAGCGGCCTACCTGGGCCACTAAAAGAAACACAGAAAGAGTCCAGGTAAAAGACTAAAGAACAATTTAACTATCGTCAGTGATGGCCACTAAAAAACATGCATCTCGTCTTCTAAAATAAAATGAAAAGACGAAGCGGAAGCTGATGAAGGAATAGAAAGTACCAAAACTACACTTTTTAAGAGTTTGAGTCTACTTCTCAAATTTACAGTTATAGGGAGAGAATCGCTTAATAAATATTTTTAAACTTATTATTAAAAATTTACTTAGGAAATAATGTTAAAGATTCTCACTCCGAAATTATTTTTATAATACACTTTTATTCAAAATTAAATCAGTTAAATTCATATTTCTTAAGAAAGCTGCCAAAAAGTTTATAAACAATACATGTCCTTTTTTACTTCGATGCATATCTGATTTTAATTTCTATTTAATCACAGACTTTTCTTTTGGGCCCCTAAAATTTTAAAACCATCGCAATTGATATTTTTCGATTAATTAGTATTTTTATAATACAATTATTTATTATTTAATAGCAATTGTCATTTTTTTGTATCTACTTACTGCTCAATTTTTAAATTATTAACATGCATGTTTTTTGTTCTAACATACATGTAACAAAGATAATTAAAAGAACAGTATGGTACTTATTTGATATTATAAGCAAATGTTTGCGTTTTGTTTTTTGCAATGCAGCAATATAAAACTTAGTTTTTGATGACTTGAAAAAAAATTAGGTATAGTTTATTCTTTGCACAAATATTACTCTATGAAAACCTAAAACAAAAATTGCTAGCAAATTTAGCATTCAAACGCATATTACCATTCATATGGAAATCTTGTGTTATGCTACCATAAAATTTTTCCAATCGCGTAAAAAATGACAGGTCATCAATCTCGTCATTACAATTTTCAAGGATAAACTGATTAATAATTGAAATTGAAGTTAATATGCAATATGCACAGTAGTAAATAATATGTTCAATGTACCTGTTATTACATATCATGGATTATTTTGTCTTTGTGCAGGAAATGAAATTGTATTTGCACTAATCAATAAAATCAGTTTGTAAAATAACGATCTACACTTACTGTACATACATACACACATATTGTACATTCTAATGCGATTAAAAAGTTTTATTCAATTTATATCAAACAATTTTTTGATACGTGTATTTCAAAAACCAACATTTAAACTTTCCTATGGTTTTAAAGCTTGGAAAATTTTGAAATGATTAAAATAAAACATTTTAATATTATAAATTTTCAATTATTTCTACAATTAATAAATTTAGAAAGTATTTGAATAATTATTAATGTTTTAATTAAAATATATTATATATTTTTATATAAGAGAAGAATACCTTGATTACAATGTTCTATTAAAACTCTGTCTTTTCATCTATATTTGGAAAAAAACAATTTAAAATAATTATGCATCCCAATATACATTTATTTTTTTCAGTTTGTCTTTCTGCTAAACTAGAATAAATAAACTTCCTTAGTTAATATTTATTTACAAACAATTAAATAACTATTAACAAGTGTTTCTTATCTTTATCCAACCACTCCAAAATTCACTTCATTTAAATCACTTTCAACCAATCATTAATCAATATACCCTTAATTAAAAAGTAAAAATAGTTTTTGAAATATTGCATATATATATATTTTATTAATTTAAAATATTTCCAAAATATTTTAGGTAGCTTTTAAGTTTCTTAAAAAATAAACAAATAAAATACGCATATAATATATTTATCACTTTAATTTTTCAATATATATATATATATATATTAATACAGGTTTACTTATTTACAATTTATACAAGTTAAAAATAGATAAACTAGGCACTGAAGAGTCCTAATTACATGGAAGAAACGATTATTATGACTAGTTATTATGTAAATTAATCCATAAATAAAAAAATACTTTAAAGTCTAGCTTAATAAATGCAAAATGAAAAACTTGATAAGGAGTGAAATAAGGGTATAATTCCATAAAGACAAACTAGGATAGAATACACAGATAATCTAAGTAAAATGTTGTCATAATAAAGTTAATTAATAATTAAAATAGTGACTCGAGTTAACTTACTTAATTTTTATCAACATGTACATCAGTCCACATTTTTAATGATTGCTTAAATTTTCTTTTTATTTTGAATTGTCATTAAACTCGTTAGCTAGGCTCTTTTAATTTTTTAAGGTGAGCCAGCGATATGATTATTTCTCACACGAATGAGCTCATAACTTGTCTCCATACGTCGATTTTTTTTCTTTCTTTCTAACGAAAAAAGAAACTGTACGTTAAAAAAATACATTGTGGGACTGAAATATAATAATAATGTAGCTACATTTTCGGAAATAATATCCAAAATGTATAGTATTTATTTCATTTAACATTTTTATTTAAAAAAAGCAACCAAGGTTGTTTAATATCTTTGCTTACTTCATTTGATTTGTGATTACCTAATTAAAACCTAACAGACAATATTACAGGCAATCTAAGACCGGGGGTAGACTGTTTTACAATAATGTTAATGTATTACTATAATTAGTTTCATCATTACTACTCTTTTCATTAAAAATTACTGGTAGTGATAATTTATTTTTTCCATTAAATATTGTATTTAAATAATGGGATAAATTTTTCGAATTATTTAAATTATTATTTTTTCTTAAATATGTGTCCATACTCTGCCCCATTTCATACGTCACATTAAAACCTAAATCAATATAATATGCGATGATTATAATACTCGATTAAGTACTAAATATATAATAGTAATGCTAACATTCAATAAATTTGGTTTTTAGCAATTTTAACAATCGTGGATAGAATAATAAGTGCAAGACTTTATACATTCGTACAACCTGTAATCCTTAAGTCTGCCCACATTAAGATATATTATATTCTATTATAAAACAATAAGTGAAACATGATTTACAAATAATATATTTTTAAGCTTGGTATTTTCAAAATATTATTTTGTATATAATTATTTAATTTCTTGTATTCTGAAAATTGCCAAGTTATCGGGATTTTATTTAAAAAAATAATAGAAAATTATATTCACTTATGTCCTGCAGTTGTGTCACAGATAATTTTCATTGTTCCTTCTTTCGTATTATTTAGCAATATGTAATAAATATTATATAATAATAGCAATCAATATATTATAGTTCTTAATAACAACCATCATCACAGTCTTAGTTGTGGGCAGATATGATATAGAACAATTGCTAGATTGATATGTTACATTATGTAATTATGGTAAGCCTCTATTTCATCAATATCAAAAACACATTTTAAAATAGAATTAATCTAAAATTAACCCAATTACATGTTTCTGTAAGTACATAATGAGATGTAAAATAGAGACTCACAAATTTCACTATTTTTTTTTTCCTAATGGAGACAACAGACAACTAAATTATTTCTTTATAAGACGATTCATTATCTAAGAACTATTGTACAAGGGAAGATGCAACAAAATGGTTTTAAACATTGCACCCTCATTATTATAGGCACAATAGATTCCCATTTGGTACTTGGTCTTTTTATCATCAACCTCTACTATTTATAATAAGAAACTATCACAAGTAAATATAACGGTGTCTGTTATTTATTTATTTATTTATTGATATACCCAAACCTAAGCCGCAATTAAACAATTTATTTAAGGTAACGAATTGAATTTGTAAACAAAAGAAAAAACTGTTCTTGGATGTTAAATAACACACATTCCCTAGTTTCTGAGAAAATTTCGCACCCTACTTTCTGAAATATTATTGAATTTAATTAAAACTGAAATATAGAAAGAGGTGTTTAAAAATATAATTACTTTATAAAAAAGCGAGATTATTATTGTCTAAATCAATATCTCATTGTACGGATCTGAAATCTGATTTCTTAAATAAAAATCGTGAATCAACGATGAAAATTTGGAGATAAAATAATACTATTAATTATAAACTGCGCCATACTTTTTAATACCTTTCTCACATTTACGACTACCTACAACATACATACATCAGCCTTAACACGCACAGCGCGTCAGCGCAATGCATTGCACAGTAAACAGCTCCGTCGAAATCGCGAATGCAGTAGGCCATGCGAACGACCGGGGCCTATATTTTAATGGGGCCGTCAAGGGCCCCGTTTCGGCCATAGCTAGCACGCCGATGCATCCCACGATCGATTACCCAAAGACACATGGTTCGGTGGCATCGGTGCCTGTTGCTTATTACCAACTAAAATCGGAACAAATCAAGCAATATGTGAATACCTACAAACTATCCACAAATAAACAACCAAACAAATAAATGCAAATTAAGAAGACTATAATTTAAGTAAAGTAGGTTCTGCACCACTTAAAACAACAGCAGAAAATATGATATGACACATAAAACATATAGAAGTAAAAACTTTAATGTAAAGCTACTTAAATAGGTATTTTCATTTTTGATTTTTTAAATAAAAAATTGAATTGTTAAAATTAAGGGCACTGTCTTTTTATACACCGAAAAAACATCATGTAAATTTCAAAAAGTACTTCAATTAATAATTTCTCCAACTTACTATAAACTCTATAATATTGTTTCGAATTTAATCCATTTATCAATTTTTAAATTACAACTAGAGAATTTATGCTTTAGAGCCTATATACGAGATGCGATGAGTATTGACAGCTTTGTTTAGTAATTAACTGAAAACTGATTATTAATGTGAAACTTTTTAATTTCCAACATTCCTAACGACTAACAAAATATAAAAATAAGTTAAAACGTTCGTTATTATGTTTAGAATTAAAAAAATAAATAAATATCATCGCCACCTGAAACTGCCAAGACTCAACCTCACTCCTATAGTCTGTTAAGTATAAATTGTTTACCTGCAAGGTTTAAAACTTAATTAAAACATTACCAAAATAAAACTAAAAGTGATAGTGTACTTCAGTGTTAATTTTCTTTAATTTAATTATTATCAGTCTTTTTGACAATGTTTGTTATCAATTTAAATTATTTCATGATGTGTATAAATATACAAATAAGAAAAGATGAAAATACCTTTTAAAATATACAAAATTAGCACATTTTATTATTTACAGGAGCTAGTTAACGAAGAAAATAATTTTAAAAAAAGTAACAAGAAAATGTAACTGCGTAAAACTTACTACAATGATTGGCTATTCAAAATCAGGCATGCAGTGGAATGTTATCGAAAATTGGAAATAAAAAAAATTAATAATTAAAACACTAAAATAAAAAGAAATGGGAGAGGTGCTAATATGTTTGCTATAAATAAGTATGTGTACAGTAACCATGCAGTCATCCCATCTTCAGCATGATGATTCTGAAGGCAAATAAAAATGAAAATTAATTTAATTATTTACTCACTCCTCTATTGTTTTTAATAATTAGCACGAGCTTAAGTTACTGTTATTTTGTAATTAATTTGTCACAGAAAAGATAATACGAATAATAATTAGCATTTACATTGACCAATACCAAGGCTTACTTATAAATATAATTTAAATTCTCCCAAAACCAATAAATTACTGGCAAAAATAGAATAAAATAAAAAATTATAAGACTATAGATATATTACAGAACGATTCTAAAACTATGTATTGATTTTGGTTTACATTATATGAAAAATACGTCTTTGACAAGTGTGAAAGTGAAATGAGTTGATTTACCAAACAGAAAAATACTGATATAAATTTCATACTAGCTTAACATACTGATAGTTACTGAATAATGAATATTAAATATTTCACCTTATAACCTCATCAAAACTGAATCATATGATAGCATAAATTAACTAGTTTCCTAAAATTTTCAAATTCATAATAAATTCATTCTATTTTTAGAACATATTTGCCAAGATGCAAAGCAAAATCTGTTAAGCAAATAAACTAAAAGTACTTGAAGTTAAAAGAAACAAACCAGGCTACGGTTAATTAAAAAATAAAAGAATCACTACGGAAAGTTCTGTTACTGACGTAAGTATTTGACACTTACCGTTGCGGTTCGAATAAATCTTGGGAAATCCCCTGAAAACAGGTGGGTTGGGTATCTCAGTAATACTGTGAAAATATTCTTTATATTTTTGTTCTAAGTCGACTGGCGATATTCTCCTGTTCGCTGCGTTATCTCTCATTGAAGAATGTCTTGGGGGAGGAGGAGGGGCAGCGTTACTGTTTGAACTGTGATTGCTATTTGGCACCTTCAAAAAAAATAAAATAAAATTCAAAAAGATATATATACGTTTAAATTATAATGTACTATTATATAAAAATATATATTAATTGTTATAGTAACAACAAATAAATTTGAGAGTTCATCCCTAACAAAATATCAACTTACTGCAGGAGGTGGTCTAAATGGCTGGGGAGTTCGATGAGGAGGTGGAGGAGGAGGATGACTGGGCGGTTGAGGTATAGATGTCGGGGGAGGAGGTGGTGCGTGATTGGGGGGTTTCACAGCAACAGTTTTGTTTATTGGAGGCGGAGGAGCTTGTTGCGTAGGCGCAGATGGTGGAGGAGCGCTAGGTCGACCATTAAGTGTTGGTCGTGGTTTCTGGGTGAATGTTTGACCTATTGACTTATTTAGAGCGGAAGATAAATTCCTGACAGTTCCAAATTTGGCTTGAAAATTTAAATCGTCCTCAGGGCTTTGGGGCGATGGTGTTCGTGGACTACGCATACTCTGTGCTCGACTGATACCTGATGGTCGACCGTTAATCATAAGCCGTTTTGGTGGCGCTGCTGGTTTTCCTAAATAATAATTAATTATTAGAATCAAAATATCAATAGTAATATAAAATAGTGTATAATTTGCACTAATTTTAAAAATGATGAAATTTAAATAAAGTTACCGTTCAAAATGGGTGGTTTTGGTGCAAGATTTGGTTTTCGGTTGGCTGGTTTCGCCGGAAGACTTAAACTGGGCGGTTCCGAGGAATCTAACATACTCAAATTGGCACTGCTATTAGCTTTTCGATGCAAAGTGCTCACGTTCGGCTGCAATTTGTTCATAGTGGTCTCTAAAGAATTCATCTGAGAGTTAATGGCTTGTAAACTACTCTTGAATGTGGTATTTGAACTAGAATAGGTCTTTTTATGCAACGACGTACCACCCGCTTGCATTGAATTATCACAGCGACTTAAATTTTCGGTACTTTGCTGAAATTTTATTAAACAAATAGTACAAATGTATAAAAAGAGTAGAAATCTTTAACTCACGCTAACATTCCTGACGGGTGCAGGGGGAGGTGGTCCTCTATTTCTATTGCTATCGCTAGCCATTTGTTTTTTCAGCGCTGACTGTACTTCATTTTGAATAGCACTAAACGACTTTTGTTGTTGAGGTGTCCCAGGAGACTTTGGAACCGAACTACTAACTGAATTAATGCTATTATTGCTACCTGTAATTTAATTAAAACAATTTAGTTTATTTATGGGTCAAATTTATGAAGAACTGAAGTTAACTAAAAATGATACTAATAGTTTCCAATTTAAAAAACCAACAGAAAAACTAAAATACACAAAAATTTCATGAAGTCTACGTTTATAATAACGTAATTCTAATTAAAAATTATTACAATACAACAAAAATAAAAACCTCTAAGAATACAAAACAAATATTTAGCGTAGTTAATCAATATATCAATGATTCATTTTTAAACGTACAAGTACTACGAGCAGCAAGTTTTCTAACTTCTTCTTTTCCAGGTTTATTGTGGAATAATTAAATTATTGATATTTGTTGAATGTGTTCTTCCGGTTTCTCTTACACATGTAAAAGTAAATAGATAATAAAAAGAGACCGTTTCATAAAAAAAAATCACCAAATAAAAGACCATGTTACTTTTAAATTAACTACATAATATTATTAGTTTATTCATTACCTTACACAACGATCCAATTTTTGTTTGATGAACTCATAGAGATAATAGTGCTTCAATGAAAGAAAATCTAACAAACGTCACCAAGACTTACAGCAATATACTACTTATATCTAAAGCACAATTTAAAGGAACAAAATAAATAATATGATGTAGTATTTTTTGTAGTAGGAGCGGCTACTATATAAATGTTACTGGTTCAGTTTTACTATTAATGAGGATGTAAGTAATAATATTCATGCACTATAATTACCCAAGACTTTAACTGAATGCCATTTTCAGTCCGTTACTTAAAACAGCCAAACAAAAGGTATTAGCATAAATTTTTTGTACTATGCAAAACAATTTAGATGATATCACTGATAAAATAGAAATAGACATACCTTCAACACTAAAATTCATTTTGTATTTATTTTAAAGGTCATGAAAAGATAAGTGACATCAACAACAGAAAACAGAGAAATAAAAGTGAATAAAATTAACACTTTCCCTAAAAATAAAGACAGCACCATGTGCCAAGAAGTCAGGATGTATAAATAGAAGCTTAATAAATTTACCCTTGTAAACAACACTGGTTACAAAGATAAATAAATGCAATTAATGAAACTATTTATGTGTAGGTTTTTTAGAATTAAAAGAAGATTTTTAAAGGGTTTTACTACTACGTACTTATGTTTGCAACAGTAAGTTGCTAATAGAAAACTAACATTTCATGGAACTAACTGTACATTCTAAAATTAATGACATTTTTTACTTAAACAAGTTATTTAGCTGCAGTTCCTCCTTGAATAAATAGCATGTAAAAGCACAAAAAGGATTTTACTAAAAACTTACCGGTTTGCTTAATAGGCCTAAGCTTTGGCATACCTCCAGCAAATAGGCCTCCTAATGCAAGCCCATTTGGAGTGGAGGAAATATTTGATGTACTATTAGAAGAAGCATTGGAATTGGTAGCTTGCTTTCCTAAAAAAGTTTGTAATAATACTTTTCTAGCAGCAAAAAAAACATCAATCATTTTTATGAAAGCATGTATTTTGAGGATCAATAATTCAAATCAATTAGGTAAGAACATAAAAAATGATTGAACACAATTTTTTTTGTTTGACTTATTATAGGGTATTAAAATATTTTATCTACCAAGCAATGCAAAAAGCGTTAACAATAAAAATTAAAATTAAAACGCCAACCTTTCATAATTAAAAGGTAGTTAAATACAATTGATTAAAATAAAAACAGTTCTGTCACTTTAAAACTTTTTACAAAGAAAATTATGAAATATGACACACTTTTAATGTGTATTTGCATCTACTTGTCTTTCCTTTAACATGCTTGCTTTATATAAACAACATTGCACATATTGAAATTTATTTCTTTAAACTACTGCCTCATCATAATTTTCATTAAGTCCTTTAAGTTCATTTCTTCATTCATATACACATCTGCAGCTGCAAATCACTTTAGAAATTGAATTTTTTATAGTTAAAATAAAATAGGATTGAGTTAATAATATCTAGAACTAAAGTTTCATTAATAGTCTAAATTTTACGTTATAAATATTTTAAATTAAATTAGACTGCCATGACAGTGCAATTAAATTCTACATACTACTTAATCAATGAATACAGGATTCTTAAAAACCAAAATATATTATTTTCTAACAAATATTAAAATATTTAGCTGATTAACAAACCTACAACTGGTGCACTTCGATCATTGGTGACAGCTTTTTTTAATTTTGCTCCTTGTTGAATTGATTTAAGAAGAGCTCCTCGGTCAATATTTTTTACAGGAGCAACATTCATTTGAGGTGGAGGTCCCAATAGAGGCGGAGGACCCGGGGGTGGAGGTGGTGGCGCAGGCATTTTTAAAATAGCCTCAAAGCAACTAATTTATTAATTAATAAACTTAGTCGTTCATAAACAAATTTATTCGCAAGTAAATCATAAAAAGCATGTCCAGTCTCCTTAAGCCCCTGTACCTGTATTTTACAATGTTTTTGTACGAAGTCTGCCCATAAATAATTATCAAGGTTGCGTTTCATGTCGACATCCCGGGTACACCAATTTTGGTGGCTATTATCCTTATCAACAAATATCACAAACTTTCTCACTGAATTATCACCATCACACGCAGAAGTTCACTATCACATGCATTTCTCGTAAAAATAATATACCCCCAAGTATACCTAGATGTTTTCACCTGTGTGTAGTATGACTACCCCACAGACCTTATTACACGTTAACTTTTAATGTTTTACATTGAAGGTCTCAATTACACAAACAATTTTTTTCAATATCAAACAACTTCATTTTACCTATTTCCATTTTTTTTGAATTAGTCACTTTTGCACATATATATAATAATCATCCAAGTTATCAAAATGGCGGATTGAATCTTTATTATTCATATTGAAAGTGTCTAAACACACAGCTTTATATCTAGATAATTAAACAAAGAAATAGCAAAAATTACATATAGTGAAAACAAATATTAATGAGGAAATCAGATCTTTTTAATACATTTATCTATTCATATATCGACAACCGATTGTCGTTTCAAACTGAAACTGAATTTTGAATAAATTGTTTACTTCTTATAAAAACAACTGAAATTCGTGGTTTACTTTAGTTCACTGTAAAAATGTTTCTTAGCAAGCAGGAGATATGCTTATTTTGTCTCGCCTCGAATATATAAAGGTAAAAAAGTCTATCAAATGGTTGCGGTACTTTATCTCCCGCTTACTCAACTTTGAAGCTAAAATAGTAAAACAAATCTCCCGCAAAGTAAACTAAATATAATTTTCCATATTTTAAATTTGGTTTATTTCATTCAGGAACACATGTTCCGTAATAATAAAAGTATGTCTATTTATTTTTAAGTTAATTAAGGTAACAAACAAAAAAACTTTTTTGTGAACTTTATACCTACTTTTATTTTTAATTTGCTGTAATCAATACATGCCCTTCTGACTAAATATTTTCAATAATTTTTTTACAATACTATGATGTTAATAAATTCAGTAATATATTTTCAGTATTTATCTACTAAAAAATAATTTGAAATCATAGGCTGAGCGGCTGAGCGTACCGTGAGACGTTTTTACGTTCTGTTCCGATTTAACTACCATCTATCAATTAACGTATAAATTATAGTGAAGGTTTCCGTCATTTCGTAGAATCCTATCATAACGATCATTGCGAATGCGAACATTGACAAAACGAACATCAATGTCACCTGTTTAGATTTAACAAATATGAAGTAAATTTTCAGTGTCATACAAAACAAAGACTGAAATGAAATGTCGTTCCGAACAAAAATACTAGATTTAGTGGAAGTGTTGCTTAGGGTACCACCATTGTTTGTAATTGACGAAATTTTAAAAATAGGATTAGGTCTGTCAGAGCTCACCGAATATGACTTAACAGATATCGACCAAAAATTAGGAGACAATTTATTAAATTATTCAACTCCAATTCATTATGATCCAACGTTCTACAGATTTATAATCGTTTCTCTGTCCAGGCTGGTATTAAGTTTTTTAGGTAAGTACTTTTCATTATTATCTTGACTTTTGAAACCATAGTTCGAAATTATTAGTTAATTCACTTATTTCAAAGTAACTAAACGGATTATAAATAATATATGTCCTTAGGATTCGTTCCTATATTAAGTTAATTTTGTTCCAGGATGTGCTGCTGCATTGTGTCTTTTTGTTCTGAGCACAAAGTACTTGATGGTTGTTTACATGTACCTTATGTCTGTTGGAATAGTCTTTGTTTCATATTGGACAAATTTAAGTACAATGAAGTCAATAACAACATTATTAAGCGAACCAGATGTAGTTAAGACCAGTATCCTTGAGGATCTACTGTCTTTGAATATATCCAAACTGTATGAGTCTTCAAGCTATGTGACTATTGTCTTACAGAATTACGTATTGCAAAGTTTATTCTCGTTTCTTTTTATAAATATTCATCTTGGTCCCCGTTATCCGTTTGTTCAAAAGTTAATTCCAGTTGCATTTCTGACACCATCAATTTTAGCAATATTACCAGTACCAACAAACATTTTAACACATGCACCAGTATTTGCTGCATTATTACCTCTTGCTCTTGTGAAGTTTGTGTTGTGGGCCTCAGTTTTAACTGTTATTCAAGTAGTTTACAATGGTTATTTACATGCTCGAAATTTTGTATCTGATTTTGGAATGTCTGCACTTATTGAAGCAGAATGGCTTAGACTAAGTGTGCCAGAAGTTTTAAGAACATTTTGGTTCTTGAGGGTATTGGAACATGCGGTAAGTTTTTATTTATTCTTCTGTTTGTACAGTAAGTACTTGTTTTTAATTTTAAAAAACAAAATTATACCATTACCTTGATGCTTTACCTTGTATTTTGAGTTATACATTTCTTACCAAAGTAACTGTCCATTTTTTTGTAGTGTGTAATAGCAAAGTATTTATCAACTGAAAACTAGGTTGTTTATTAATTAGATAAGTGGGTCTTTTTAATAATTTTTGCTCTTCTCAATCATTTGCTTTCTTTTATTTTCATATATCAGTAAGTCTTTTTATTTATAATAATTTCATCAGCTTCGTCCCCAATTAGTTATTTTTTTCAATCGTTTTTTAATTTTTAAGTATACTTAACTAATAAAAATTAACAGTTGCAACATCGTTAACGTTATACACATGTATTTTTACAAATAACTGAATGTATGAACTATTATCAGAATAATGTTATTCATAATTTCTATTGACCCACATTATTATGTAAAAAATTTCAGATTATGGCCGTATAATTTATTAACTGTATTATTTTATTTTACGCACAAATATTTTAAAGACGTTCGTCTAGTATTAGAAATGAATTTGAATTTCCACAAAAAAAAAAACAAATTGAATGTCAAAGAAACAAAAAATTACACGTTTTGGTGTACTTGACGTACTTGGCGAGGTTTGCTCTTAAGATTTTAGCCTGATAAAAACTCTTATCACTTTTGCAGTATCTGCTATCATATTTAAAGGTTTGCGTAATAGTAAAGGCCGGTCATAGCCAGATAAGAATCATACCATAATAACAAGATTGTTTGAATAAAAAAATCTAAACGAATCTTTATTTGCAGATTTCGTTTAATTCAAATTTTACGATATAATCTTTTTCATTTGACCTTTAATTTATTACACAATAGTAATAGGCCCTGTCCTAAATTAAGCAAAGAATGTTTGTACAGGGTGTCTTAAATTTAGTAACTGTTTCAAATTAATTTTTTTTGTATAAATTATGATACTTTTACACTCTTATGAGACAAAGTATATAATTACTTTTATTTTATGATTATCTTATTTAAATGTTTTTGTTTAAAAGCATATTAAAATATTAAAGCGTAGTTTTTAAGATATCTGCTTTTCCCATTTAAGTGCAAAGAATGATAAATGCTTATCATGGTTGTAAATAAATGTTGATTTTATTGCTAATTCTGAATAACAGTGTTAAAATTTAATATTTAATGTAAGCAAAACATGTTCCACAAATAAAAACTAGATAATATGATATTATTAAACATAAGAATTCTGATACTGAAAATTAATTATGAGCTATTGTAAAGGTAAATATTTTTAATGTTTTATAGGCTGTTGGTTGCTGATGCAGCATAAAATAATACTGATCAGTTAATTTTCAATGCCATTCTGAAATTAGATTCGTTTAATTAATTAATGTTATGTGTAATTAAGATAGGTTTCGACAAAATCGTTATTGCCTTTTTATCAGTTCAATACTATGAAGATGATTGTATCAAATTCGAAAACAACCTTTTAATTAGAATGTCATGTAGTAACTTAAACCGTGTGTTTCAAAAAAATATCAAATGAAAATTTATCAGTCTTTTTTGTGTAATAATAAAATTGTTGTTTTAAATTGTTTCAAATATGCGGTTATTTAGTATAACTAGCCTTGTCTTTTACTAACGTAATGAATTTACATTTTATTTTTCTAATTCGTGTTGGTAAAAAACTAGTGTGTAAAAAGCAATGTGTAAATCTATATAAAAAGAAGCAAGGATGTCCCACCTCTTACAAAATTAAATGCATATTAATTCATCTTACATAACACTACTACTTAATTTGTGATGAATTATGAATAAATTGTATTACGAAAAATATTGAATTGATGCTAATTACACAAGTCATTCTCGTCTTAAAGTATTATTGTAATTATCATTAAACGATAGAGTATGCTTCTAACAACAACAAAATATACGATACGGTACTTATATTTTTTTTGTAATGTTATTTTAAGAATATTTGCATTTCTTTATAAGTATATATGAGTTTATGTTTATGCTTTTTCCCTGAAGAATTATATATTTGCTGACCTGTACCTTTTATTACAGTTAATATTCTTTATGAATGGAAGATGGAATGAAGTTGACGAGCTGACACCAGCTTATCGTTTGATTAAAAACCTTATGGTATCTGGTTGTGACACATTGACCGCTGTTCTGGGTATAACCAGTGTCGTCTCGTACATTTGCCATCACATCGGAAAATTCTTCCAATGGGTGCTACTGACAGAGGACGATAACGATAAAAGTATAGGCACAGTGTCTGCCATCCTGTTTTACGTACTCGCATTACAGACTGGTCTAACTGGACTTGAACCGGAAAAACGGTTCGTTCGCCTTTGCCGGAACTTCTGTCTCCTTTTTACTGCACTATTACATTTCATTCACAACATCGTCAATCCACTTTTGATGAGTCTTAGTGCCTCTCACAATCCTTCCCTTAAAAGGCATTTTAGGGCCTTACTCGTTTGCAGTTTTCTAGTCGTATTTCCGGTTCTACTTCTATATTATTTGTGGTCCAATCACGAAGCCTCTACTTGGCTTTTAGCTGTTTCCGCTTTTAGTATAGAAGTTATAGTTAAAGTTGGAGTTTCTTTATGTATATATTGGCTTTTTATGATGGATGCTAGGCGCGAAACGTTTTGGGAAGAGTTGGACGACTATGTTTATTATATTCGAGCATTTGGAAACACTGTAGAATTCTGTTTCGGTATTTTCCTCTTCTTCAACGGTGCTTGGATTCTTATATTTGAAAGTGGAGGTGCAATCAGAGCAGTAATGATGTGCATTCATGCATACTTTAACATTTGGTGTGATGCTAGAGCAGGTTGGTCTGTTTTTATGAAGAGGCGTACAGCAGTGCATAAAATCGAAAGTTTGCCAGAAGCTGATGACGAACAGCTCCAAAGGCTGGACGACGTTTGTGCCATTTGTTACCAGGAGATGAGATCAGCTAAGATAACGAGATGTCGCCACTTTTTCCATGGCGTTTGCCTGAGGAAGTGGCTTTACGTCCAAGATAGGTGTCCTCTCTGTCACGAGATTCTCCATAGCGTAGAATGTGGTGAGCAGAAGAACAGCAGCTCTCAGCACGTGCAGCAAATGCAATTACAAAACGAAGAAGTAAATAGGTGATAGTCTACGATTTTTTTGTGATTTTGTACATAAAAGAAGTTTCCCAATGTGTCCACTAATCGACCAAGTTACGAACTAACTAGAGAAAGTCTTAATGTGATCCTACTTGACAGTATTTTTTAAGTGGGTTACTTCTATATTCATCCTTGTTGCAGTTTGTATACAATAACGTAAAAAGATTCATTACGATTTCTGGACATATTGTATATATAATATATAATAGAAGTTTCATACTACTGTTGATTTATTTTTAAATACAGCCCTAGGCAAAAGAGTTTTTTTAGGTTTGTTTGTAATCCCAAAGGCGTTCCCCATTGATTCCTCACATTAAAAACTATATGTATACAGGGTGTTAAAGATTTGTGCAAAAAAATAATGCTGTTCTTTTATGTATATTGAATTAAACTTATGAATACCATTTTAAAGAAAATTTCTGACGATTACGTTTAGTCGATTTTTTTAGAAATAAAAACAATTCGAGATAGTACTCTGTATATTGACACTTTTCCTTAACGAAAAAAAGAAATATTTTTTGAAATTTAAAAAGCATGCAGTGAATATTTGTGTAAGTGTTGTATTCCTACTGCAATAGTGATTACGTTTGACTTTTTATGGAAAATTATGATGTTTGTTTTTCAACTTTATTTTCTGTGATCTCTGAATTTTTAAATAAATTTGATTAAACGAACGGCAGTAGTTTAATTTAACTTAAACTAGAATAATGTTTTATTTATAATTTCTTTGTAATTTTCCATAACTCTACTGTTTGTAAATACATTCCTGGTGTACATTACTATTGTAACTGCACTGTCTATTATAAAAGCTATATTTATATACAGTTATTTATTATGTTGTTAATAACCTTTGTAGTCCGAAATATTTGCATTCTCGTTTCGCCTAATTTATCACATACACATATTAATTTTATCTTAAAAATTGTATCTATACAAAAAAAAAACACTTTAGTTGAAAATTAGTTCTCGATAATTTCCCAAAAGATAATAATTGGAAACTCTACAGTTTGTGAGAGTTCTTACTACAGTCATTCTGTCAGCTCTTTCAAAATTTGCCTTTACGATTTCGTAGTAACGACCGTCACTGGAAAGAACAAAACATCTTTTTGTATAATATAGCAATAAGTTATCAATTAGATTTTAGATATACCTTATCACTAGACATCTTAGTTTCAAGCATTTTACTCGCAAAGTGTCGATAGCCTTTTGACTTTTATCAGAAAATCTTAAATTATCGGGATCCCATCGTAATTCTAAGCGCTCAAGTTTTGGACAATTGTTAGCAATACCGTCCATTAATTGATCCACCAACACATTACCACAAAGCTTCTCCTGGGTACCCATCACCAGTATTCTTAAAACAGTGTATAAAAAATTAATAAAAGCGAAATATGCAATGACAATTTAAATATAACGAAATGCACTGTGTAAATTTATCAGAGTAAAGTTGTTGTATGTTAATTTACAAAAATAAAATTTAAGCTATATCGCATCAGAGAGAGCACTTATAACACAACAGAAAATATTTTTCTTATTAAATTATATTATTATTAAAATTAGAATTAATTAGTTCAAGTCATTATATATGTAAACAATCATTAGAAAAACGCATTAAAAATTGTAGAAGTTTTGAAATTTTATGTTATATTCACATACTTGGCATTATTAAGTATAGGAAGAACATTTTGCCATAGAGAATCGGTGATATGAGTCATTCCTGATAGACAAAGTCCTTGAAGCTGATGACCATGTTTGGATAAAAATTTATAAAGAGCATCTTCGGTTAAGTTATCTGAGCTATCCAAATCCAGTGCAATCTGTAATAAATAAGTTTGAAATTAATTTTTTACTATCTGGAGGTCTTACGAATATGTCGTTGCAATAAATTTGATAATGTTACCGTCAAAATAAAAACATTGTAAGATTATATATTTGCGGATTGTTTTTGAAAATCATATATATAGAAAGTGTGTTTAATACAAATTTTGTTTTTGTAAGTAGATGTTAAGTTTTTATATACCTACAAGATTTTTAACGTTGCCGTTTTCCATCCAAATCTTAAGAACACTATCGTTGAAACCATTAATTTGTCCTGCACTTAAGAATCTCAAACCAGGTAATCGGGTTAACATATCTGTTAAACACTCAGTAGAAAGATCGGTTGCTGTGATATCCAATTCTTGAAGAGCGCATTTTTCCCATTCTACTTGTAACAAATGTTCACTTTGCAAACCTAAAAAATCCCATTTTAAAACGAACATGAAAACTAATTAAGCACCAATAGAATATTAAATATATATCTAGGTATTATTCTATATTTTTATAATAAGAAACAAAAAACAAATAACTGTTTTTGGGAAATCCAAACTATAGAATCTTTCATTTAAATCGATTGGTTATAATAAAGGGTTTTTGTAAAAAGGATATAATAATTATATGATTAACTTAAATAAAAAAATTGTTACGAATATTGTTATTTTTTTCTTAAAAAAGTAATAGGCGCGCAAAAACTAGGCAATATTAATTTCTTGGTATTTACTTTATACCTACTTAGTACTTAACACAGCAGTTAGTAATTAATTAGTTATTGCACGATAAGCTCAAATATATTCAGAACAGCAACCTGTTTTTAATTCTTACTTGTTCCATTTAAGAGGAGACATCGTAAGCGCCTGTTTCTTTGAAATAAAACTTTTAAAGTTGTTCCTGTTACTTTTGCGCAATAGTTTACAGCTAGACATTCTAACTAAAATAACAAAAATTTTAATATTCTCTTTTATTATTTGAAAATGACCAGAAATTGGAAATTTACTGATTTTATGTTTGTTTACAAACACCAAGGATTAATTTTAAATTTTTATGAGCACACTATTCCATTACTTTCGGTACAACCGTCGTATTTACCTGAATGCAATTTGAACTAAATGCGTCTATATGACTGTCGTCCACAAAGTTTATGCCATATAAATTTATTACTCTTAAATTTGGCGTAGCAGATTTTAATTTGTGAACGTTAATAACTTCGTAAACTTCTTCTTCTTCTTCTTCCATTTTTTCGTAAGTGCCAACTAAATGCAAAATTTCAAGTCCGTTAATAAAGTTATAAATCTTTCGCATAAATCCCTCCATAAAAATTACTTCCGACAAACAAATGCATAAATATTTTAATTTCGTAGGAAATCCCTGTAATTCGCTAAAGTCATGAAGCTGCATAGCAGTTGAGAAATCTAAAATAAATAGCGAATAAAATGATAATGATAAATAATTATTTTGCAACAAATTACCTAATAACATGTGCGTTAAGTTGGGACATTTGTTAGCCAATTCGTGTAAAACAGTATGAGTAATGAGTTCTATGGGCAATTCTATATAACGAAGAGACGGTCCAAATCTAATACTGATAAGAGCCAGCAACGATTCTAGAGAACTGACGTGTAATCCAGACACTTCGGGTCTTAACGACACATATTTCCAAAGCCTAGTATCATAGGCCATCATGCGCCATTTTTTACAAACCCTTGCCATTCTGCATATTTCTCTGTGCGATAAATAACTGAATATGTGCAAAAGAACTTTGTCAGGCATTTTGTCGATAGTCTGCAAAAGTATGTTAATTATTGTTATAAAAAATACTTTAAAATCAGAAAGTAAATTCCTAAGTAAAATATGTACATTGTTGTAAATGTTTAATACCTTATTTTACTGATAAATATTTTGCAATAGTATTTTATTAGTTGTATAGAAAAGATACATATACTTATGTTATACCCTTTTCAAGTAAGTAATCCTTGATTCCCGTTTTAATTGAAACGATTTTTAATTTAAATAGACATTTTACGATATAAATAACGCTTAGATGTAGACATACCGTTGCAAATCTAGGAGATTTAACGGGTGAACCATCAGTGACATAAAGCTGATGTCCCTCGAGTGCCAATTGTCCCCAAACATCCGTTTGAGCATCTAACCCTCCCCCACCAAACATATTGACGCACAAAATTTGATCGATCCAATAAAACGGGAAATCAATAAAATACTTTACATTAAACGGTTGAAGGATTGTAATTGTAGTTGTTGTTTACGTAACAAAGTTCTGCGCGACTGAACCATTTGAAATGAAATAGAATGAGAATACTCTGAATTCTCCAAAAATAACTTAAAAATAAAACAAGACCCCAAGACTGATGCCAGAAATATTTTACGGTGTAGGTGGAGAATTGTGGCTGTTTAACACTCGATGTTGATTATTCATACTAAAATTTACGGCTAATTCCAACTCAGTTACCTGTTGTGTGACAGTAATATTTATGGACAGATCAACAGGTAGTAATAAACATTTAAAATTGCATACTATTAATGTATGAAGAAATTTAGTCCACTTTTAAAAATTTAAATTTCGAATCCTTTTTTTAAAAGGATTTTCGGTTAGAGATTTAATAAAGTTAAATTTATTTTTCTTTTTTTAATAGTTATTCTTGTAATTTCGCTTGAATGATTTGCAATTTTTTCATACACCAACAAATACCTTCATAATGAGAACAAATAAACAATGTCTTTACTAGGACTGAGCAATTTATTCAATTAATCTAAAACAATTAATAGAGATTAATTGTATTGAGTTAGCGGATACTTGATGGAAGTCTGACATATTGAAATACACAGTTGATAACTTCCACAATTTATTAAATAAACTTGACACGTGTTTCGCCAACACTGTGGCTTCTTCAGAAGTACAAAGTTTAGTTAAAACTACCTAAGAGTAGATGTATATAAATAGGGTGGTGCATCTTCATTAGAGTGAGGGAAAAGATTTAATCGTGGTAAAGATTACCACTTTTCCCTCACTCTAATGAAGATTTATAGACATCTACTCTTAGGTAGTTTTAAGTAAATTTTGTACTTCTGAAGAAGTCACAGTATTGGCGAAACACGTGTTAAGTTTATTTAATAAATTGTGGAAGTGTATTTATTTTAATAGAGATTAATCCGAACAGTCAGAAATCTAATCTTAATCCAATAAATTCCTGGCAATAACCGACAAAAAATATATGTATCTTTGTGAATTCTTAAATTTTTATTATAAAACATTTATTTTTTGCTATACTTCATCTAAATAAATAATAAAAACGCCACTCTTTCTATAATTCTTTTCATCGCAATGGTTGGTTATTTTCTAACAATCAATAATTAATTGTTAAATTTAATAATCGCCCAGCCCTAGTGTACTAAATATTGTTTTTCCTTTTCTTTTTTGAACTAGGAGAATTCTTAGAATTTAGTTAATTATGGGCACATCTTTAACTGCAATAAACAACAACATCCACGTTTTCACAGTTGTTTCTTTATCATTATAAATAATAAGTACTTCCACGTGTATGTTCATAAATAAATGTTTATGCTTGTTTTTCTTTTACACGTGTCATGAATGCAACTTCCAATTTTTTAATAGCTATATACAGACAAATAATTGAATCGTTAAGTTGAGTGAATACGTATTATCATTTATTATTATTTATACCATTCCCATCAGTAAATAATAGTTAGACAAAATATCTTTATCTGTTAATTTATATTTTTGCAAAGAAGTTTTAAACTGATAATGCTTTATACCAGGAATTATTTTTTTACAATTTTATATAAAATCGTGTGCTGTTCATTTGTTTATAAAGTGTTTCACTATATAGGTTCATTGAAACTGAGTGGTACATTAGACGTTTTAGGGAAACTAAGCATGTTACAGATTAAAAAATTTGGGAGTAGGGGTTATCAAGGATGATCTATCTAACTAAAACAATTTCAACTGTCGGCACTTCCGGTCATACCGGAAGTTGACGTCAACTATTTTAAATGGAATGGTATATTTTTTACGATGAATTCGTATGAAACATTAAATTAAAATTTTAAGGTGACTTTTATAACCAACTTGTATGCCCATTATGCGGTGAATAGTTTCTGAGATAATTTAATTTATTGGAAAAAAGATTGCACCGTAACCCAAAATATAAAAAATCATAACTTCCATAAAAAATGACTGAGGATGTTGAAATTTTTAATAGTTATAGGCAAGTCATAAGGCTAACGTCATGCCAAAACTAAGCTTTCAAATTTGTACAGAGCGTTCAGAAAAAAAGATCCAAAATTTAAAAATTTCAAACACGAATAACTTCATTTTTTCAAATGGCACCTAGCATATTTTATTTTGTCATTCGATTCCTTTTTTTATTCTCTTTCGATCCATCTGGATATTTCCCTATTAGCTATTTTAAGTAAAAATGTAAAATTATTCAAAGATTTTCAAATACAACAGTAGGAAATATCCAGATGGATCGAACGAGGATAAAAGAAGGAATCGAATGACAAAATAAAATATGCTAGGTGCTATTCATCGTAGGCATACAAGTTGGTTACCAAAGTCACCTTAAAATTTTATGTTTTATACGAATTCATCGTAAAAAATATACCATTCCATTTAAAATAAGAAAGTATAACCGGAAGTAACCGACAGTTGAAATTATTTTAGTTAAATAGATCTTCCTTGATAACCCCTACTCCCAAATTTTCAAATCTGTAAAATGCTTAGTTTCCTTAAAACGTCTAATGTACCACTCATTTTGAATGACTCTGTATATTATATACTCAAATTTTATAAAAAAAGTGTAGTTTAAAGCTTTCACGGCTGGTGTTTAATGTATTATAGTATTTTTCGGTTTACCTTGGTCGATGGGTAATGAAGAATTTCGTCTTCCACAGTTGGAGAATACAAATACTTTATAAGAAAAGTTTTATGAATATTTGTTATCGATACAAAATTGCCTGAATTAGATATTAACGAAAGTAAAACCTTTGCAGCGTTTCTCTGTTAGGTGAATTACACTAAATTTTTTACAACTTCATGCCCATAATGTAATAAATTATTGGAGCGTATAAAAATCCTAACACAACGACTTTTTAGTATGTTGGAATACTTTATTGCAGATATTTTGACTGCCTTGTATACATTACTTAATCTTTGTAATTGTAAAACGAAATTTTCAATGAAATATGTCGTATCTTATTTATATATCAATCATACATTTAAAAACATTTTTAAAGAAAATGATATCTTTGTAGGTTTATTATCTTAACAAATTTGATCACTATATAGTTACAAAACATATGTTTCATATTTTCGTTAATTCTGCGAATTAATTAGATAAAACAGAACTAAAGTACAGTAAAACATTGGAGATCCTTTATCAGTAATTGATCAGTTTTGTTTTAAATTTTAAAAAATATTTTTCGACTATACTTATTTATAATATGTTTAATTTATAATGAATATCTATTAAAACAAAGCATAGCAAGTAAAAGAACAAAACTATTTAATATTAGAAACTTTAGACTTCATTAACTTTATGACATTTTCGCAAACAAGCTGTGTCCATTAAAAAAAAAAATAGTATTCTAATTGTCGAACTGACTACTTTATGTATACTTCACGATATGTAGCTTTTACTCGAGACTCATATATATTTCCTGTAAAAGTAAGGTGTACTGAAACATCGTCGATCGGAACGCATTTTTTGACGAATTATGGCTATTTCTGACTTTCAGGGTCCCGGATAAGAAACATATATCATTATCATACCATATAAATTATTGCAATAAGATTTCTTCTGTTTCAGCAAACAAAAACGATACAGTTAATTCATATAAATTTGGTATCATTATATAGATGATTTTTTCTTGTTGCGTTAAAAGCATTTTGAATTGAAACAGTTCGTTATATAATATATTTTTTTACTAAATTTATATATTACTATTAAATTTCTTCGTTATGTTGTCATTTACCAGTACCATGTAGATAATATCAGCAGAAGCCACAGCAGCCATTTCGGTAGTAGTCCGAGCGGCTTAGTACTACAGTAACTTTGACCATAAATCTCGCAGCGGTGTATAATAATAAAAAATCGTACTACAGTGATAACAAATTACTAATATAGTATATAGTACTCTAAAGCATGCATAGACAGAACAGGAAGATGTCGAAGTTAGAAATGAACAACTTACAAGAATTAAAGTAAGTTACGGTTACTACAAGAAGTAGTCGGTTTAGCAATTAGAATATTTTTTATTTCTAGTTCAATTTTTGTCAACAACGGCCTTTATCAGTCCATCTCCCTTACATATACATATTAAAATTAGAAGCTTGTGGAATCCTAGATTCTTTAAAATTATTTCAAATTTATATTCACTAATTTTTTTACAAAATCGTTTGTAACTTATTATTATTTATTAATAAACCAAAAGTATGTAAGTGTTTGCGGTTTTAGGCGTACCTAACTAAATCTATTATTACTATTAGGTAAACTAAAAATAAATTAATATAGATAACCGTTTAACATAAAGGTAATGCGTTCAATGTATTAGGAATAGTTACTTACAGTTTTTTTCGCCCTTCTGATACTACTGTTTAAATCGTCCCTTACGAATGCTGTTGCAATATCCGCACTTAATGTACCCCAAGCTTCCATTTTTTTTTTATGTAATAAAGTACCGTAGGTAATAAAATAAAGTCCCTTCAAAATAAATTATTATAAAAAAAAAATGTAGTCAAAGATTGTTTGTTTTCATTTTGTGTCAATTGAAATTTGCACTCGCGAATTTTTTAACACACATACTTGAACCAAAATTTCCTAATTAAAGATACTGACTAAAATAGTATTAGAGTTTAGCTACACACATAAATATTAGCACGCGCACGATTCGACGAGTAATGAAGAATTCAAGCCAACAAACCTAGGGTATATGATGTTAATTATAATTAAACCTCGTAAATGTATACACATGTATGGAATGGGTGTATGTATATACAAGTTTATATGCGGTAATGGGAAATTCGAACAGTTAAATTTGTAGTAACGTTTTATTGTAAAATTAAAAACGTTGTATTACCACAAATTCCAAACCTTTCAATTTATAAATAAAATAATTTTATAATTATAATTAATAATAAATCTTGTCATCCATACCAACATAAATTAGCTTTATCTGATCGTTTGATACACAGATCACCTAATGTCCCTTTGTCAAAATCAGAATTTAAAGAAGAATTACATATCATTTATGCAAACAGCTATCAATAATAATTACATTATTTAGATCACCTAATGTCCCTTTGTCAAAATCAGAATTTAAAGAAGAATTACATATCATTTATGCAAACAGCTATCAATAATAATTACATTATTTGTTTAAAGAATAAAATAACAAGAAGGTAGTTAATTTAATGTATCCTAGTATAAATAAAAAACAAAAGTATGAAACTGTAACTTATTTAGGTCTAAAACTAGCAGAAATTTTAAGACTCGTATAACTAAAAAAATAATAAGTTTAAATTGTCATTTTTAGAAATAGGAGAAACAAATAAATTTAAATATAGCCAATTACTAATTAACGAACAAATAGATTTAAGTCAATCAATATTACTACATTTGTTTACTACCTCTCTCTCTCATACAAATGGTGTATAACGAAAGCTGTAAAATTTTAAGTTCAATGTAAAGTTCTGATGAAGATAAAGTTTGGCGAAACAATTGTTAACTGTAATTAATAAACCTCTTGAAATTTACATACCAAAAGTGCAAAATATATCGCCCCAAATATGAGAAAATTTATGTTAACATCCATAAAAAGTAATGCGCTATCAAAAAGAAAATATAATTTAATTATACAATCACAAAAAGTATGTAAATAATATACTAATTTAGTAAAAGAATTACAAAAATGTTTAAAATAATGTAACTGTTTATTTTACGAAATGTTCTTATGAAATGATTTTTTAGTGTTCCATATAACAATACAAAAAAAATTGTAATTTATCTGGAATAAATAGATAAAAATAAAATTTATTTGTTTTCTTATTATAAACCTAATAGTTGTGAAAGTCTTAAAGTGAATATTTATCTCATTATTTCACCCAACAGAATAATTTTTACAAAAAGAAACATTAAAAACTAAGAAACTTATAATTATAATTTTAAATGATACCGATATAATTTTCTACAACAATTGCTTTAACTTGTCTTCCTAATATATAATAGTTGCATATATTATATTATACGTACCTGTGTATTTTCATGATATGATTAAACAAAATGCACAGTATGTACTGATCACAATATTTATTTTTATATCTACTGTCTCTATATTAAAGTAGTTTAATCGTTGATATACAGGTACAGAATGAAACTTTTGATTAATTATCACTATTTACTTTCGTTTTAAATATACGATACCATCCATCCGAATACAAACATTAGTTTTTTGTAGTTTCATTGTTAAACTCATTAGAAGAGTTACAATTTAACAAATAGAACACAGGGATTGTAGACAGATATTAATTTTAAATAAAATATTTTTAATAATTGTTCAATTAAAAGTTGAAAACTTTTTGTAAGCCGCTCCTGTCGTTTTAAGTTGCAGGAGAGGGGGAATTAATTGACATCCAGTAGATTGCGTGCTATTGTATACAAAGCAGCAAGCAGACGCAGACAGAGCAAGCAGAGGAGTAGGAGAAGTGTTCGAGTGAACTTGTGGCGCATTATCTTCTTTTAACAATGACGTAACGGAATATACGGTATCGTTTTCTTTATTTTAAAAACAAAGCGAATTTAAAAAACGTTGGTCGAATTGATACAGTATTAGAATCGCTATGAAATTATATAATTGAATTGAACGGGAACGTTGTGCGTCAAAAGTGCATTTGACCCTGTTGTTGACGAACATCTTTTGGTTGCAATTAAAAAAGACAATGTCAGTTTGTTCTGAAATGTTATCGTGGAAACTCTTTAATGAAACGGATGGTTTTCCCGTTGCATACAAAACATTAATGCTGGAATTCGTACCTGGATGGATTTTTACCTTCGAATATCTGCCATGGCTGTGGGCCATGTTTGGTTCTATACTTATTGGGCTAAGCGGCATCCTCCCGCTACTAGTTATACCTTTAGATGAATCTGTTAACTTAAAAAACGGAGGTGAGAATATATGTTATTCTTTTACTAACACTATTTTAGTTATAAGGGACACTAATAGTTTTAATACAAACATAAAGATTATGTGTAGATACGTAAACAGTAATACACGGTAGCAACCATAAAATATATTTATTTTATTCAGTAGAATATAATTGGTTCTTCAAATAGAACAATTTTGAAAATACAGATTATTTGTGATGATAATATTTTATACAAATATTAATGATAAACAAAAAATTTTAGAATGTGACGACGTATAGGTTATGTTTATATGGCGTTTGGCAACGATATAAATATTGTAGGATGTCGGGTGCATTACTCTCGATTAGTAACTACGATTCAACAAAAATACAAAAAACGGTAATTTTTGTTTACTTGAACCATGAGTAACATTGGACTTTAGAATAAATTAACGAAAATGTCCTTCTAGGTCAATGTTAACTACAATCCACTATCTTCATGAAACTGTTTTTGCATTTGTTAATATCTGCATTACAATTACCGTTAGTATTTTGTTTATAAACATTTTAATCCCGCGCAGTTTACATGCGTATGTTAATATATAAGTAAATAATTTATACATAAATTACAACAATAATATTATAGTTCATATCATATACCTGAAGAAATCAATAACATTCGTTTAAGGAGAACTACAACAAACAACTATTAAAATCATATGCTTAAGTATATTTTTTCTGTGAAAAATGCAACAGTTGCCTAATAAAAACTTAAAGAATGAAAATGGTAACAGTTACCTAGTTAAAACCTAAAGCAAATTTAATAGTAACATAACATAACACTTTTACTTTTGCGGGGACCTTTAATTTTTTAATGGAAATTAGGTAGTTTTATGATTACTTGCACCGCAATTATGTAATTTCATGCTAAGAAGTTAGCGGTTGCAAAATTACTGGACTAAAGCGACTTGGAACAAATTTATTTCATGGCATTTTTTGTTCCTTAAAGTAATACTCCTGGTTTCTATTGATTCCTAAACCAAAATATTGAATGATTGCATTCTACTGCGCACAACTGACTTCTAAAAGGATCTTTTCTTTTTCAGCTATTGTTATTGATACACAACTCCTAAATGCATGTTTCTGAGGTATATATGCAGTTTTTTTCTTTATTATATTACAATTTTTTTAAAGATTGACATTATTCTTGAATTTCATTATAGTTTTCAACTTTTTTGTGGCCATCTTATAGTAAAACATACAAGAATGTAATAGCTATGGTATATATCGAGTATATTTGTTAATTTTATTGTTTAAATAAATAGTTCATTATATCTTTTTATAGAATGAATGAATTACTTATTTTAATTTCATAAAAACGACAAACTCTGTCTATATTAACATTAAGTTAAGATCCAAATGTAAATTGCTTTTTTATTATTTTCTTCATTATGTTTATATCCAACTTTAACATATTATTTTAATATGTAAAATAATCTTATAAGTGGGTAATAATAATATTTCATATTATTGTACACAAAAAATTATTCATGTGTATTATAATGTATTATAAAATTACATTATTTAGTTTAGGTTGTCAATTGGCTATTATAGATACGCATAATCGAATTGAATTGCTTTTTGCTAAACTGCATATAGTTTTAAATATTGTAATGTTGCTTGGCGTTGCTTACATAAACACTATTTTTAAATTCAAGATCGTATTTTAATTAAAACGAAGTCGTTTGTTTTAAAAAGGCAACTACATCCAAAATATTGCTCGCACAATTTTGTTTATAAGTAGGTAGATAGATACTAACACGAACTGATTTTTTTTATTAATTTTTAATATCAGATGCTCAAACAATAAAATACAATGATTAATTGTTGAAGTGCTTTATGTAATATGTAGAAAAAAACTGATTTGAGAGCATTTTTCGTTAAATGTCGATATACGGAAAATGGAATTCTATCTATTTGTTTTATTTATATTTTTATTTTTTAAATTAATTTAAGTGAATCGAGAATGTAACATTGGTCTTTAAATTTTCTGCCTGCGATATTAAAAATAATTAACCCATATTATACTTAACTGAAAAACACGATCTATTATTTATATTCGTAAAATGGCTATTGTCTTTAGTTTATCAGACAATACCAAATTATTTTCATAATAATTATTCCTTTATACTATATTTTGAATTTGTAAAGTTATTACCTCAATTCATTAGTTTAAAAAGCCTATAAAATTTTAACTACTTTGATTGGTTTTTAATTTTCAAACACTTTTAAATAACAATGAGAATTGTAAATTCGATATACCTTTCAAGTGAAACTTTTTTAGACACTTTTTTTTAGATTTTTATATGTACTACATATGTGTGCAAGAATATCCCAAATTTAATTTTCACGCGTAACCAACCGGTTCCATTTTTAAATTCGTAATATCCTTTTTAAACCTGAACTTGTAAATTTTATTAACTACTAGCTTTGTTCTTTTAATTTAATCTGTAGGTACAAATTAGCAATTACATAGTTACGTAATTACTTTTAAGGACAGTATTTTCTGTACATTATATATAATAAGAGTAACAATGCATAGTTATAGTACATACTTACAATAAATAAAAAAATAAATATAAAGGAGACTGTGGTGTAAGAATAAACAAAAAAGAAAAGGTATTACCCCAACTAACCACAACACTTTAAAAACACGCACACGTGTTTCGCTCACTTACATGTTGTGAGGATTTTTAACGCAAGACTGCGGGGTAAGACCTTTCATTTTTTGTTTACAATAAATAATTTATGTTTTATGCATTTTAAATATAGTTTTTTACAAACCGTTTTTAATACGGTAAATTATTTAAATACTTTTAATTTATTTACTTTTATTATAGATACAGTATGAATAAAAATTCTTTTCTTTGAATTCGGATTTCGTAGAGTTTAACATATTGTTGTGATATGAGTCAAAAATCTCAAGAAATATGGAATTCGTTTATACCAGATTTTTGCCAATGTTCAGTTTATAGTTTATACTAATGCCCCACAGAATTTCGGATTTACCTTTACCTAGTGATAAAAATTGAGATAGTTTTTTTTTTTGTTTATATAAGATACTTTTGTTCACATTTTTTATTTAAATTTGTCGACAAACTAACAAGATAAATTAAAACAAAAAAATTATTGGTTAATGGATTGATATATTTTGTAAAAATAACAAACGATAATAATTTTCAGAGAAAAATACAAAAAAAAATATATTAAAAAGTTTATTTAAGACAAATTACAAATTACTTCCAATGTGAAATTTGAGTTCGTTGTTTTTTTTGATAATTTCTTTATATTCGGCGTGAAAATGATAATACCACCTTCATGTCATGATGTTCCAGGTTTAAAAGTCGGGATCATTTTTTCGTTTGTAGGTCGATCAAAGGCGAAAATATGATTTTGTGGAAATAATAAGACGTTAAAAATTGTATTAACACACTTAAATATTTATATAATTGCATCTATAATATTAAGATTAATCCATAACGAGCTAATTGATTTTTTAGAATGTTTTCAAATTAAATATCGTTTATTAGCACATACCGAAATTAGTTATTTCTCAGCTTTCAAAGTTAATTGGTGAACTTTTTTATTTTAGGAAGGGTGTTTGTTTGTATTTATTACTTAATATCTACTATCTCCTTAATACCATAAACATAAAATTATAAAATATACTGCCTATTTCTCGACTGCTTGCTTTTAGGGTAGGTACATTGATAGACTTGTGCTTGTACATAAGCATTATTGATTGTTAAACCATTTTCTTATTATCAGTCACCATGTTACATAAACATTTTACTCAGAAGCTTGATAAAAACAAATTAATAGCCATTGTTATTGCACATTCCGTTTTATGCGGTCGTGCAGATCTTCGAGTAGATTTGTTTCGAGGTATTGGAGATTTCCCAGTTACTTTTCTTCAGAAGAAACTTAATAAATGTCATCCTACAATGTAGATTTACTAATACAGATATTTTATCTACCAACAAAGACATCGTGTCGTGCTTTTTAATGTAAATTAACCGATTAATTTATTATGTACTACTGTACTGCAATATTCCACTTAAACCGTACAAAACGTTTTGTTCTTAATAAGTTCAGTGAAAAAGAAGATTGAATTCCTTTAATTTCTCAACGAGAATATCCTAATATATCTTCCAAAATTGAATCTTAAACATATGTATGTAAACACATTGCACCGATTTATTATATTTCGGTTTTTATCTGTATTAAGCGTCTGTGACGTAAACCATTATTTACGTTATTGAAGATTATCAGAAATTTTTAAAATCAAACATTTTATTAATACTTCATAAGCTTTGTCGGTCTACAAAATATTATGGTCTTATCTAATTTATTATGGTTTTTTATTTGAGTATGTCGATGCGTAGCATATATTGCACTCATAAATAAATAAATTTAAATAAATTCTTTCCATATTTATATATTTTTTTGGTGGTTAGTACATTTTAAGAATATCGAATTCTTAAATAGAAGAAAAACTCAGAATAAAATAAAATATTCGTGTTGTTCTTTTGTTCTTTTACACACTTTTATAAACTTTGACAGTATGTTGGTATGTGAATCAGATTTATAAATCTTGTAAACTTTATTAAATCTACAGAAATTTGTTGTGAACCGTCTGAATACTGATAGAAATTTACTCTGTCATTTTGCCAGTTAAAACAGTCAATAGCATTAAGGAATTTCCGCAATAACTTTGGATCTATTTAAAGTTTTTTTGTTACAGATAGTGCAAATCTTTTAAAAACTCTATTGAGTTTTGCAGTGGGAGGTTTGCTTGGAGATGTATTTTTGCATTCATTACCAGAAATATGGGCCAATGACGCTGCCAATAATGGTAAGTTAACATAGAAAGATAAAAAACAGTTATCTGCAAAAATAATATATGATTTTATACAACAAAAATATAAACATACACATTTATCGCAACAGAAAAATATTTCAGGGGAAATTTTGTTACTAAATATAAAAGTGTGCATGAAGGTACTTTCTTCTCATTAAGTAGCTATCTATAATTGTTTTTAGCTGCAATTAATTCGTTTAAGATTTATCAAACTATTAATAAGTTTAATAGATTCTGCGGTTGGATATTTGCAAAACATTTTAATAAACCGAAAGAAAACACACTGGTTTTTTCGAATTACAAATTTATTATAGATATAGAATACCCCTACCGCCAGTTGTTTCTGTTAATTCCATATCTATAGTTATCCTATAGCCTGTAAAGGTCTTTCTGCCAGCGACCACCTGATTGTGGGATATGGCTTTCGGTACGCTGTGTCTACTGTATAGGACGAGTTCGAAATGTGGGATCTGTGATCCTTAAAATTTAGACGAAAAAGGATTTTAGTGCCTTCATTTTTTCAATACAAATTTATTATAAGATGGTCTCATACAATTGTTTCGACTGCGAAGTCATCCTCAAAGAGTTCGTACAGAAACTGTTTCTATTGTAAGTGATCATCTTATAATAAATTTGTAATTCGAAAAAACCAGTGTGTTTTCTTTCGGTTTATCAAACTATAGAAACCATTTGTTTTTATGTACCTTATTAAAAACGGATAGAATTAACTTTTTTTTTTTATTTATTTTAATATGTTTTAAATTCGTACAAAATGCGAAATACTTATTTTAATTTTGTATTTCAAATACCTTTTCTAAATATTAATTTATATTTCTATTTTGATAGTTTTTAATCTTAGTTCCCGTCGCAGTTGAGTAATGTTAAGTTATCTTATCATGCTGTTCTTATAAATGAATCCCAAAATCCTGATTTATGACAAAGATTTAGTTATTATATTTATTGTTTTTTACGGAATACTTGAGTTGCTGTCACTATATACAAAATTAATAAAAAAAGAGCTTCTAAAATATCAATATGTTGTTATTGTATGTTACATAACACAACTTATCTAGTATTGTTCGGTACGAATGTTGTAATCTTTAATTTATAAGAATATGCTACTTTTCTCTACATAAACCTTGCGTTAATATTATAATAATAAATAGAACAATTTTGTAAATAAATTACAATAAAATAAGAAAGCATTTTTATTTTATTAATTGGAATGAGTGATTATTCGAATTAATTGTTCATTAGGGAAGCAACCACTTGAAGATAATCCGTTTTTTAGATGAGATTCACCACAAACCTTTTGTTTGAAAACAAATATACTATAAAGCTATTCTAGAATTGCAGGAATATTCGCGTTTTTATTATTTATTTGGGTGAAGCACGACAACACAAAATAAAACATCTTCATAATACAAAAAAATAACTGTTGTTACCTTAAAAACAAAATACATGAAGAATATAAAAATTTACAAAGAAACATGTTTTTTGATTTCTAGAAATATTACGTAATTTGTCATAATTTTGCCACTCTTTTACTAAATTAAGATTCGATTTCTGACTGTTCGGATTAATCTGTATTAATTATTTTCGATTAATCGATTATTTTTTAAAACTGAAAATATTTCCAATTTGACAAATTGATTAAGGCTTTCGCGGCCAGTTAATGAACTGATGTTGTCCTTCTTCGGGTGTACAGGCCGTCGTCGGTTGGAATTGCTTCCTAACGTTTCGCTAGCACGAGTGGCGAGCTTCTTCAGAGGTCTATCCATTTTCGCTGTTGTAGTCTACAACCAACAGCGAAAATGGAGAAGCTCGCCACTCGTGCTAGCGAAACGTTAGGAAGCAATTCCAACCGACGACGGCCTGTACACCCGAAGAAGGACAACATCAGTTCATTTCCAATTTGTATCAAACAATAAAAAGAAAACTCAATTTCAGATGTTTCGCTAAATTTAATATGTTCCCGACATATGTTTCAGACATAGACCATTATCAAGAGTAAAAATATTCTACTAAAGTTACTATGCATTTATTCCTATCCAGTTAAAATGTTCAAGTAAATAGTAGAGGGGATGATGTTTTCCCCAACGCATCTTAATTGTTAACTATATTTAACTTTTTATCTAAAGCTTTTCTAATTTCCAATTTCCTGATCTTGTTTATATTACTATGTAGTATTTTAAGATCCTTTACGTTCATGGTGTGATTAAAAGCAGTGCAATGGTCCGATATGCCAGTTTTTTTATGTTTTTTGTTGATATTGTATAAAGGTTCTTTTAATCGAGTTTTTATTGATCTGTCACTTTGACCAATGTAAGTGGCATTACATTCATTGTAAAAAATTTGATAAACACCACTTTTTAGGATTGGGTCCACTCCTATTTTATTTATTTATTTATTTATTTATTTACTAATTGACATAAATACATAATACATATTAATAGTAGTAGTAATATTAATAGTAATAATAATAATAATAATAATAATAATAATAATAATAATAATAATGATTCTCTATTCGGAGAAATACATTATATACTATATACTATATATATGATCCTGAAAGAGTGAGGAAAGCCTCACTATGCTCAGGAGCCATACTTAAAACTAATACTTATTGGCTAATTACTTCAGGCCTGATGAAAAATCATAAACTTATGATTACAAATTAGAAAATTAGGTATTAAATATTATACAACCTGTGAAATTGTTTTGTTTTTATTATCATTAAAATATTGTATTATATCTTTCATTTTGCTTTTATCTGAAATTTTAAGATCTTTAAAACAATTTGGCAATCTATTAAAATATTTAATTGTTATATATAGACTATTTTTCTCAAATATGGTTCTTTTATGTCTTGGGAGTGGGATATCCTTTTTTCTGGTAATACTAGAAGAATTGCAGAATGATGTGCTTAACTGACTGTAGTGCAAAACAACGCATTTAGTAGCGTACAAATCTTCAATTGTGGGTATATTTTCATTTTTCAATAACATTATAAATTTATTTTGTAGATTCATGAGCTGTTTTAGCTCCACCCCAAATTATTAATCCATAATTTATTATACTATATACATACGCATAATAGATTACTTCTAGGACTTTAGAAGACAAATGTTTGAGATAGCCTATAATCTCAAGAAAAATCTTAGTTTTTTAATGACGTGGTGAAATGTGACAATCCCATTTTAGATTATGACCAACAAAGACACCAAGTTATTAAATAACTTTGGTTCTATTTATTAAAACGTTATTCAAAGATATCTCAGTAGAATACGGTACAGTGTCAGTATAGCAACCAAAAGTCATATGTTGTGTTTTAAGTACATTTAAAGTTAATTTGTTGGATCCAAACCAATTATGAATTCTTTGCAATTTTTGGTTCATGTTATTTTGTGCTTGTTCCCAATTTTCGTCAGTTATAAGATAGTACGACAGTGTCATCTGCAAAGGCAAATGTATCACTACAAAATTGAAAAATATCCTTCATATATATTATAAATAGTAGATGCCCCAAGACAGTACCCTGTGTGACACCAATTCCAACCGGCTTACTTTGACTAGTAACATTACCTATTTTTACTCTTTGTGTTCGATTTGATAAGTAATCTTTCAAAAGTTCTAGCGCTATACCTCTTATACCTTCATTTTATAATTTTAATAACAATATGTCATGATCAACCGTATCAAATGCTTGATTTAAGTCTATAAAAGTTGTAATTACAGATTTATCATTATCCATCATTCTAAAAATAATATCAAGTTAACTAACATTTTTTGCAAGTTGTGAAATGTATTGAAGTAAGTATACATTTTTTGTGTGCCTGTACTAGCATTATCGTTATATTACATTTTTGTAAGAACCTTTTGTTTTTTCTTTTTAATCAACTGGTCTATTAATGTGGGGTATGTCGAGTACATATTAAATTTAGTGAAATCTGAAATTGTGTTTTATTTTTATTGTTCGATATTAATAACCATGTTTCACAACAAATGTACCCAAGATAGTTTAAATATAATTTCCAATTTCTGATAAGAATCACGATACATAAGCTTTCTTCATATCTTGCAAAAAGAAAATTCGAAAATAGAGTCGTCTAGGGAAATAGAAATCTTTTGATATTTTTTCAAATACTTTGTGTTAATGGTTTTAAATAACAAGAACAACTGTTAATTCATTTTTTTTTTTTTTAATTAGTTCGCAACTTTTCTAAGAATTGCATATTTGTATGTTGCATGCAACCGTACAGATTTTTTTAATGACTAATGCAATATGTGTACCAAGTTTCTCATAATAGGTGACTAATTATTGCAGAATTATACAAATTACATATATACGCAATACATTTGTCTGTTGATATCTTTATACATAAATGATGGGCTTTTTGAAACATTTTTTGCTCATTCTCACTATGCGGAAGAGAGGTTTAAGGTCAATAGAACATGATAAACTTTAAACTCTCGCTTATAATTTATTTTATAGAAACGGGACAGTTTAAAAAGTAAATAATGATTATTTAATTTCTCATAAAATTACTTTTAATATTTCATTGGAGGTACATAATTATTATATATTATTATTAAGTAATTGAGATTTTGCAGAATAAAAGTTATTTAATTCTATTAAATAAGTTCTCTTATTTTGCCACTCTGATTGAATCATTGTAGAAATTTAAATTGAAACACAATAGTTAATAGACGAGTGTTGTATACATTCCAACTCTAATTATTCAATTCGACAAGGAGAATTCAATCAAGCTGAGAATTTATATAGAACGACAAATTTTCCTTTGTGAAATTCATGTAGTGATAAAAATCAGTAGCTTGAGGGAATTAATTATGCTTATTTTTTTAAATAAATTATCTGTTTGTATGATAAGGATTAGTATAAACATTGTTTGTCTCAAAAACTCGTTCACTTTTATTTATAAGATCCTCTTTATTATCTCGGGTTTTTATTTTTCGTTACTTATTTTCTTCATAAGTCATAACTGTTGTTATCATTAACATAAGCCGTATCCAGTAAAATACATGAATATTCGCATAACAAAGTGCATTTCTCATTTCAAAATATATTTTTAGAACATTTATTAGGGGTAGGTTTAATAATCTGTAAAACGTTTTGAACAATTGCTGGCGAGATTTAGATACTAGGAAAATGTTAATCTAGTGACAAAAATGAATATTATTATGATTTGGTTTTGTAGGTACGAAATAAGAATAGAAAAATAGAAATCATAACACAACATAGTACACATTTTTAAGATATTTTCTTAACATATCTGCTTACACTTTTAAGTCAATTGTAATGTAATTGTAATTGACGATTTTAATTAAGAATTATTTGTATTTAATCAAATATTTAAGTACCTCGGTCTGTAAATAGAAATTAATATAAATAAAACATATTTACTGTTGTAAAGGTAATTAATTGGTTATTCGCATTATTTAACAACTTTTTAAACTATTGAAAATTACGTAAATCAATTTAACCACTATAATATGCCGTGTTATTAAAATTATTCTGCAAAATTTAACTTGGTAAAGGTGATAAAGATTACTTATGAAGCAAAATAAACACTAAATATTAAAAATCAGATGAAAAATAGTTTTTTAAGCATTTTTACTAGTACGATAGTTTTGACGGTTTTAAAAATTGGTGAAATTTATTTATTTTTCATCTGATTTTTAATATTTTGCATATGTCTCGTACAATTAGTTGTTTCGTAGTTTTTTTATTCAAATTTATTTTTTTAACAATGTAACTCCCAAACCTTTTTAGGTCTGCAAAGTAAATATTTTTTTTAAAGTACATTATCCTCACTTATCTGTTACATGGATTAGTGAGAGTTTTTCAACGTGATTTGCACTATATTTCCTATACGTATCTAATACCAATAGTTACTAGGTAGAAACAGTGGATATATTTTGATAAAAAAGATAAAGCCGAGAATCTCGCTTTGTTTAATCAAAATGACCTTTGTTTTAAAATAAAGCCGTCACCGACTTAGATATTATTTCTTGATAATCAAGTAAAACAGTTATTGTTTGTATCACATTTTATAAGGGGTCAATACTGTTTTGGTAGTGTTGTTTGTTTATTTATTTTATTGATTAGTTAAATTTTCACAATTTCTGTAGATTAAAACAAAACATATATATATAATATAAATTATGATTTATAAGCAGGTTCAATAATTAACTAACAATTACTGTAGCATCAGATGATTCTGGAATTAACCTGGACAAGACAGGCAACAATTATAAAAGCACCCTTGTTAGAGTAGTTTTTTAATGGTATTGTTATAGTACGTTTTTATTTGGAGTTTAGTGTGTAACATCGATGTTCGTAATGTTTTAATTGTTCAATATTTATAATTGTATGTTCTCTCATGGTTTAATTGAACGATTTGTTATTTTGGCTTACGTATTCACGTGAAAATAATTGAATTTTATCATTTAACGTCAGTATTACATATTTAATTTAAATAAATTAATATGTAGCATATGGAGACAGTTGTATCGGTCAGTCTGATGGTAAATAAATATGTACAGTACAATAACGTCAATTACGGTAGGTTTTTGTACTTTTAAAGGTCTGTTTGTTTGTATTTTTATCTGTCCACTTACCTTTTGATAATGATTTTGTAAAGGCGTTGTTTTTATTCTATTGTTTCTGTTTACATACATTTCTTAAAATAGTTTTATAGCAATTAGTGTTTGGTAGGAGAAGTTACAACTAAATAAAGAGAAATAAATTTCACTGTTATATATAAAGTAAGCAATGTGAGTAAGCATTTTTTATTTGGATTATCATAATTTAAAAAAAATCATATTTTTTCTTATTTATTTATTTATTTATAAATTATTTGAACATTTGAGTGAAAAGTGATTGGAAATATAGTCTCATTTTTGCCTCTTGCAAAAACAGTATACGTAGTTGTTTGTGGTTGAGCTATTTTCTGATTCACAAAAGTATCTTTTTATATTACATTTGTTTTGTACTTTGAGTGAAGCAACACAATCACTTCCCTTTTAAATATCATTTTTAGTTCAAGGTTACATTTATATCAAATGTTTACGAGTATTTTGGAGATGCAAGTTTTTCAACCAGTGAAGCAAAATGAAAAACATGCATTAATTACGTCTGTAATGTATTATTTATAATGCATAACTGTACAGATAAATTAATAATGATAGAGAAGAATTGCGTTTTACAATTAGAAATATCTATCTACAATGAAATTGCAAAGAAGATAAGTGAATAATTTTATTATATACCTAGGTATGAATTTATATATTCTTACAATTAGTATCAATAAATTATTATGTAAGAAAAATTAAGTTGTATCAGTCAAAAATTATTTGAATTTGAAATTTTTATAATTAGGCTATCAAGGTATCGAACAAATTTTTTTTTCTATTGCCATATTGGTTAATGATTTTATCAGAAGGATAAAAAAATGGGAAATTGTTATTATATTACCTAATTTTTAATCGATAATATTGTAGATGAAGGTAAACTTAAAAGAAATTGAAAGGTTGTAGTTTGTAAAAGGATGGTTAATTTTGTATTGATCATTAATTAACAATCTGATTTATTTTGTTTATAGGTGGACAACCTTCCATGTATTCTGGAATATTACTTCTCAGTGGTTTAATAGTTTTTGTGGTGGCAGAAAAAATATTTTCTGTAATAACAAAATGGAGCGAACAAATAGAGAATCAGCCTTTGAAATTAACACCTGAGGTCCTAAACAACAACATTAAAGGTTACGATGGCTTTTTGAGTAAGGCTGAAGTAACTGATAAGCGAAATGTAAGCATTTTTATCTTTTATTGTGATTTCGAACTGTCAACGATTTGATTTAAGTACCTACAATTATTTATAAAAATTTGTTATTTTATCCCAGTTCAATTCATAAACTCACGTGAATAAATATTTTATCCTTTTTTCTTTAGAATTTAGATTAGTCAATTGATAAAAAGGTTAAAGTCCGTAGGGTCAAAATACAGTAACAATTCACTTTTAGATTACTGGTTACCTAAACTTACTGGCAAATGCAATAGATAATTTTACACACGGGTTATCAGTAGGCGGTGCTTTTCTGGTTTCCTTAAGGTTGGGTTGTCTTACAACGTTTGCCATATTGGTGCACGAAATCCCCCATGAAGTGGGAGATTTCGCAATTTTGCTCAAGTCGGGTTTTACGAGATGGGATGCCGCTAAAGGTCAGCTGATTACAGCGGGCGGAGGCCTCGTGGGCTCACTCTTTGCCATATTTTTCAGCGGTGCTTCAAATTCTCTTGGTAAGAATTAAATAATGCGTAAATAAAAAAAAAACGAATGTGTGTCTAATTGAAGAAGTTTTAAAATTTTCTTACTTTCTAAATACCTAAAGTTTTGTTTATAAAACACACTATTATTATGTACATTCAAAAAATAGAATAATCGCTTGTTTTTTAAATGTTCACGTTTAAAAAAATCAACACAAGTTATTATGATGGCTACTGATAATTTTTTTTATTTAAAAAAAAAAACAACTACACAATTTAATTATTGTGTAAACTTACTATAATAATCATTTATCGGTAGTAAACAATTTTTTTGTATTGTAGTTTATTTATTTGTTTATAAACACATAAAATTGTTGGCAGTATAGTTCGTACTACTAATTGTAATCATTAATTTTTTAGAAGCACGCACATCTTGGATATTGCCTTTTACATCGGGCAGCTTCCTTCATATAGCTTTAGTAACTGTGTTACCAGATCTCTTAAAAGAGGAAGATCCGAGGGAATCCCTTAAACAACTATCGGCCCTTTTATTTGGGATATTTATAATGGCGTTTGTTACGAACGCTCTTGAATAATAAGACTAATGAGGTTCACTGTTTAAGTGACTCTTTTCATTATTTTATTTACTTTGTTTTCAGTGAAAAACATAATAGTAGTGTAGTGAACATAAATTTTTTAATTAGATGCCAGTATTACATTAGAAAGGCTATTTTAAATTTTATCGATGAACATTTTAACTACAGTTAAGTTTGCCCTCGTTTTATATTTAAAAAAAATGTAGCTTCATATCACCAGATAAATATATGTAGGAATTATTATCAATGCCATTAGTACAGATGAGTGATTATAACTTATACAACTATTATAGTTGTTATTAATATAAAATAGATATAAGAGTATTGAAGATTTAAATGTGATATTAATATAAATGTATCTATGTATGATAATTACATCAGTTGCATCTTATAATTGGTGCACTTAAAACTAGATGTATTATTTCTTTAAGAAAAGTATGCATATATGTATAACCAGACCGTTTAACAGTCCCTTTACCAATTACATAAAATGTACCTTTATCCCAGTATCATCCTCCATCAAATTATCCCTTTACTGCCATTTTATTAACTGTTAATAATAAGAAAATTATACTTACACTTAAGGTTTTCAAATCCCGGGACCACCGAAAAGGTATTTGGGACTTTGGTACCAAATTTCAAGTCCCGGTATCGGTCCTGAAATCGACATATTTTTCTGAAATCTCGGGACTGGAAACTCTAGATACAGCACACAGATTTTTAATCCTGTTTTTTGAAAATGGTAAAGTAACACTTATGATTGTAATTTTTCCTGTTTTAATACTTATCTAAATATTGTAAATTGTAAAGAAACATTGTTTTTTGTTTTATACACAATTTTTATTAATATTTCTATTTGTGTCTAATTTTTGGCAAAAAATGTATCCAAACTTGTAGTATCCATATCAAAGCACAAGCACAATAAGTGATATATAGTTTCAAAAACATTTAATATCCTTTTTATAACAGTAGTAGTTATTTCTACGTAAAATTCTCTTGTACATAAACCTAGAAAGGCTGCATATATGCCATATTGTACAGTAGTACTTAAGAAGTGACCTTATATTTTCCTAAATGAATAGAAAAGCTTTAAAATGCATATTTGTTTTTATTTATAAATTTTAATCAATTAAATCAATCAATCAAAATTTAATCAATTATTCTAAATAGCTAGGGATGCTGACAAAAAATTTAATAATGGTATTAATATTATTTATGAAAATTAAAAATACTTATTTGAGAACATAAGCTTTCACGGCCGGAATTCACAGTAGAATGATGGTTCGGGCAGTCAGTCAGTCGCTGCCGAGACTTCGAGGTATTATTTTCGCCCGTGTAGTCAACGCAGCACCCACTGAGAATGTCAGCCGCAGTTGCTGACGAAACGTCTGGACGAAACCGTTCAAATCGACCACGGCCTACAAGCCCGAACCATCATTCTACTATACTTATTTGAATACATGATTGGTAAAATTCTGGTTTGTTGTTCATAGTCACCAAGAAGGCTGTTCTCAAGAATTTGACAATAATTAAATGATAAGATGGAGTCAATTATTTATGAATACGATTCAACGAAAGACCTTAAACTAGCTACAAATGCGTGGCCTATAAATCAAAATTTAGCGTTATTTAAAAGAGATGAGTTTATTTTGGCCGATAGCTTGGCTGTAATACATGGCAGTTTCGTTAATATCATTCCTGTTTTAAATTCGAAAAGGAGGTCAAAATATGTTCCACTACACAGAGGAAATCAGCGAGGAGAAGGCCGAATAACTAGAGTAAAATAAATAATACTACATACTCAAACGGAAGCCAAAGTATATACCACAATATTTATAGGTGAAATGGCTTCAAATAAGTGGAGAACCGATGTTTATTATTTTATCTGATGCAGGTTTGCAAATTTGTGACAGCGAAGCAACTGATATACAATATTTTCACTGCTGTAAAGAAAATGGCCTGAAAACTAGTTAGTATTGTAAATCTTTGTACAAAAGATGGATTAAAATTACTGAATAATAAAACGCTTCAGGCTACACAACCGACACATGCGTAGTGCAAGACAATATTTTATGTGTAGCAACTAATTCTGGAACAATTTGGGTTTTCTTGTCTTCACCAGACAACTTCAATTTTAAAACGATCAATCGCTTGTATGGGCATGAGGACGAAATTACTATTTTAAGTGGTCAAAATGACATAATGGTATCAACATCGAAAGAAGACACATATGTATGGAAAATAAAAAATAAGGATTTTAAAATATTTCAAAAACTTTCGGTTCCTGGGTATTATATTTTCTTAAAAGCTTAACTGTTTATAAAGAATGATTTAGGATTATTACATAATCTGTTTAAATGCAAAGATTCTGCAATGAACATTATTTTTATTCCAGATTATTTTCATATGCAACAACAGAAATTTTATTAAATAATTTGCTTATAACTGCCTATGAATCTGGAGAATTTTGTATTTATAATTTAGAAATGGATGACAATTATGATAAAATAATACGAGTATTAGCTCATAAACTTCAAATAACTGCTTTAGACTATTCCCATCTTAGAAATCTAATAATAACGGCGTCTCAGGATATGTACTTAAAAATTTGGTATTTGAACAAAGAAGAAAAAGTATATCCGAAAATTAATTACATTATAGAGCCGTTTTATAACATTAATTTTTAGATTGTTCATATACAATCTATTTTCAATGCCGATGGGCCTTTATATGGAATTGGATTTTTAAATTTGACTTGTTCAGAGTTTTGTGTAATCACAGAAAATAGAAACGACGTTAAAATTTATTCTTTACAAGAAAGAAAATAACTAGACAAAACTCAAAAAGTTTTCTATTTCCAATTGCTTGTTAATACGCTACAAAAAGAAGAAAAACATGTTTTTTACCAGGTAAAATTAACTATTTAAAACATGATGTTAAAAATATATAGCACTAAAGTTTTAATTTTTTCTTTTTTGGTTTCACAGCCAATGGTCCTGGTATTTTAAAAACGGTACTGAAAAATAAGTTAATTAATTAATAGGGATACTCAAAAGATGTTCTTAGTTTAACTTACTGACATGTGGTGCATATTGGACTAAATTTGCAAAATACTAAAAAAAGGAATTAAAAATTATTTTATTTATTTAATGTTATGTTCACTTTTCATGGACTTACTTGAAAGGCACACTGAGCATACATATCCAATATCAATAAGCTCCCTATGACAAAAACACGCAGCTCTATAGTCCACTTTCACTGGAGGTGGCAATACTAATTTTTTTCTTATTGGGGGTTCAGGTAGAAATACCCACTAAAATTTATCCTTTTAGCAAAATGACAAATTGTAGCCCAATTAAACAATGTAGGGTAGAAGACTGAGAAGTCAGCTAGCTCCTTGCCTTTTACAGTTTATAAATAATGCTCTGTTTCTAACTGACTAGCAGGTCTTGTCATTTGTTAATAAAATTAAAAATTTACCAACAAATACTGTAATAATCCTTGAAGTTGAGGAATTTTCAGATACATCCCGTTCGTTATATCACATCCTTGCTGTAAAAGACTTAAATGTTGATCAATAGCACAAACATCTACAACAACGTTTTGTTTTTGTGCTGTAAAGAAAACATTCATGTAATTCATATATTGTGATGCCGAATCTCCACTTGCTGTTAATACCAATATTCGACTATTGATCTATAAAATATTTAAATTGTGAAATGAAAGAAAAACATGTTTATAATACAGTACTTTGCATCCTGGAGGCTTGCTCTTATGTATTTTATGGATATAACATAAAGCCATTGCTATTGCGCCAGCTAATAATGATTCATTACTAACTGTTATTGATTCACTGAGAAGTTTTGATAAGTTAAGTTTAACAGTTTTTTCAACTAATGTAAATGCTTCGTATTGTCCATCAATTTGTCTGATATCTAGGGGTTTCCCAAGTCCAGGGTATATAAACTGGCTAGTAAAAGTAGCACATTAAAGTAAAAGATTTTTATAAAGTATTAATACTACTTTTACCTTGCTCTTGAATGACAAGCCATTATTGCTAATTTGTTTTGGGCTTTTTGTAATAAATGGGCATTTGCAAAAGCAATTACTGAGTCAATAATCTGTGTTAACGTATGAGGGCTCTCTTTTAAAATACGCTGACCTGGGTTGGTATCTAAAATTATTACTAATAAACTAACATCGTCTGTAGAGGAGACATCTTCTACAGCATCTTTGATGATATCTTCCGTATTATTCATGTCTTTTTCCTTCTTCTCCGTTTCCTTAGAAGTACAAATTTGATGTAAATGTAAGGTTATATTGATATATTTCTCCAACGTCTCTAAACTAACCTCAAATATAAAGTATCATATCTCATTGGTGCGGTTGATTTCGATTCTTCTATAGTTAATCCGCCAAAAAGGTTTAATTTGATTTTGTCAGTAAGCAAGGGTTAAAAGTGATTGGTAAAATTGATAGTTTTTGACTTAGTCGTGTTATGTTAAAAAAATGAAAAACTATATGTATTATTAGAAATTTAGTTTACAAAACGAAATAGTAAAGTTAACAAAAAAAGAACCAATGAATGAAGACTTTAATAAAAATTCTGGTAATATAAGAAATATTTCCAATTACTTTTTGTTGAAATAAAATAATAATAAGTAAATCATAATTGGATTTAATTTAAAGGTAACTATTTTAAAATGTATTATTCATGTTATAAATGTCTATACTAATTATGAAACTTTTTACGTAAAAGTAATCGGTAATGAAAGGAAACTTAGAATCAGAAGTAAAAAGTTTAAAAGAACAAGTACAGTTATTACAGAGTGCTGTCACTGCAATGCAACAAGAATCCGAAAGAAAAGAACTTTCACTTGCAAAATTAATGAGAGATAAAGAGAAATTGTATAGAGATAAAGAAAAGTTAATAACGGATAAAGAAAAATTAATTAATAATTTACGGAGAGAAAAACTTTCGAGTACTGATTTAAAAAATCAGCTTGAAAATGAGCGAAAATACTATTTCGAAGCTAAAGAATCTTATACCCAAGAAATGAACGAAGCTCGGCAACTTAAAAGAAAACTTTCAAAAAGCAGTTGCAATATTTTAGCAAAAAAACTTGAAGAAGAACTTGCGTCATGTAAATCAGAAGTAAAACAGCTAAAAGACGCTCTTCGTGAAACGTTGGAAGCGAATTATAATTTAAGTATTAGATTTTTACGAATGAAAACTACAAAATCTCAGTTTAAAAATCGTCTTAAACAAATACAAGAGGACCAAACCAAAGTATTATGAAACAGCTTTATAATTTAAAAGTACAGCAACTTTTTACATACCTTTTAGATAGCTGTAGAACTAGAATCAAGAATAACTTTATTGAATAAAGAATTGAATTTCGTTGTAAATAATGAATTTAAAAATTACGTTTCTCCCAGTAATAAGAGATATCTTCAGGTACGAGAAATATGTCAATAAGATATTTTAAAATATAACATATCTTTTGCACTTTTATTGAAGATAATTAACCAAAATGGGAATTTACTGCACGAAAATTTTTGTTTGCAAATGGAAATCGAAAGACTGAGCGAGGAACTGAATAAAATGTACGATGTTTTAACAATGTATAAACTAGATAACAAACTAAAATATTATCCAACAAATCGCAAGGCCATTCGTAAAGTGCAAGATACAAAAAACAAAACAATAATGAACGAAAAACAATCGCATTTTCGAATAACAACAAACTCAACTGAACAGAGTTTACAGCCAGAAATTACCACTTCTACATCTGCTTATTATCATGATGAAAGGAATCAGTTACATACACAAGAACAACATAAAATTAAGATTCGTAATAAAAATAAACAAAATCGATCCAAAATACATTTTAAAGAAGAGAATGAGCTAGATTCATTAACTGAACAAAAAAATACGAAAAAGTCTGAAGAAGATTTCAAGATAAATATAAACATTAACAAAAACAAAATAAAAAAGCCGATAGAAAAGGACAAAGAAAAAACCGATAAAACGTTTAAGGAACCAAATAAACTTAGTGTGGGACTTTATAATAAACTTTTCTTGAAAGATAAGTCAACTTTTTCCGAATTTCATATTGAGAAAAAATCAGATGTTATTAGTAAAACATGTGATTCTGATGGTTTAGATTTAGTCCAAGTGTCAGAAATTCATTCCAAAACAAGTGTAAAGACAGGAGATTTATCGTGTGGCGATTCCCCTGAATACGGCCCAACTATTTTAAAAAAGCCGTTCACTATTAACTTTTTTGTTTCTAATAAAAGTTTTCAAACTCAATCTTGTCCTGATATTTTACACAAATAATGCCTGTCTCCAGTTACAAAAATTAATGTAAGATATAAACGTGCAATAAATGTAATCATATTTAGGCAAGAGTCCATTATATTTTATTTATTAAATTTAAAATTTGAGCGTATACACTAATCATATATTAAAATTAGATTGTGATTAAATTTCAATTCATTAGTTTTTGTTGTTTTATTAATTATAAAAATTAAACACCTAAAAAAGCTTAAAAAATAAAAGTTTATTTTCAAAAATAAATAAATTCTTACAATTCTGTTTTGACTACTTTTATTGTAATATTTTTTAAGACATCATCACATAAGCTTCGCATATCTAAGAAATATTCGGTACCAAAATCGTCCGACTGTTCCGAAAATACTAAATCTTCGTATATTTCTCTTAGATTTCTCAAAATACGCAAAGTATTTTGCTTATAAGTCGAACTGCAAATATCTGAAACAGATCTCATGAACTCTAAACACTTTTGTATCGAGTCATGATCCATTTCATCTACTAAAATCACATTTTTAAGAACATTTTCTATCTTTTGACACCAGTCATCGTTTTTTAAACGTTCTTTTAAATTAACAGACAAATATTGCTTTGTTTTATCCAAAAAGTCAACTGCATTACTGTCATTGGTGGCATGCTGGTGCTCTATCATGAGGTCATTTAATAAAGTAACAATTTTTAATTGGATTTTGATATCTTGAGGTTTATTAAAGAAAGTTGAAAAAACACTGAGACCTGCGTTTTCAACGAATTTAAATTGCGCAACGGGAAACCTTCTCAGTAAACTACTTAATGCAAAAACAGCTCTCATTTTTACAAAATTGCTGGAATCTATAGCTAATACTTTTAGTAAAATATTTAAAGCATCCGTTTCCAAAGCATGAATCTGAACTTTGGCATTGTGTTGTACTGCAGACCCTAATAATTTTAAAGCTTCTGCACGAATTTTTGGATTTGTTGAATTTATATTCTGATAAATGATCTCTTTGAAACCGTTTAAATTCATAAATTCTTGAGCATTATCATACTGGTGTACAAGATAATCAAAGTCTTCAATAAATGTTAAAATATTTTCATCCTTTGTAGCAGTTTTGTAGTCCTCAAGAAGTTGTTTTATAATTTCCGAGTCACTCCTGGGAAATAAATTAAGTTCGCTCATTTCTTTCTTAATCTCCTCGTATTTTTTAAATCTGGTTTTAATTTTCTCAATCTCTTCTGGTCGTTTAACGTCATCTCCTTGAATATGTTTTAAGGATTCTTTTAGTTCAGCAACTGTTTGAATTTTCGAATTTGATGGGTTTTTCTTCGGTTCCGATTGATCATCTTCGGATGATTTCGGTAATTGCAAAACAGCGGCAGATTTAAGTGAATTAATAATGTTTTTATTGCTGACGTCGACATCTTCATTATTACTATTGGGTTTATCTAGAAAATATTACTTGAAAACAGAGAGTACAGCAAATTATATATACTTACCTGAAATTGTATTTTCTTTATTCAATTTCTCATCTTCACTAGTTTCTTTCGCTTTATTTGCGCATTCTATACAAGGAAAAACCATAACAAACAGAATTGTCATTATACACAGTTTACACTTCATTTTTCCTTTTACAACTGCAACTGTAAAACAATAAATTTAAGTACATTTCAGGAACTAAAAAAGCACTCGTCTAGAATAGCGTAGTTTTAATAAAGACCACGACGAAATACAGTGCAAAACGTTTATTTTAGGTTAAAGTCGTTAAAGCATGTTGTCATTCACATACAGAGTGTAGACCTTATAATGTTCACACATGATGTATATTATTATGTAAGAGTTGAGAACTAAATTATTTGTTGTTTCATTCATCAGAAAATCAAAATATCGCCTTTTTCAAATCTGTATCTGTATTGGTAAATACGATTTTAATAAACTCCAAAAACAAAAGGTTGTTTTAACAAATCTTATAATTATAAATAAATCACTCAACTTAATAATTTGTTAGTCGAAACAATTGTTAAGTGATTTGATTTATTGCCTATGTTACATTTTTGGTAATGTTAATAACACGTCCTTAGTTGCAATATTAAAAATTTTTTGTTTATAAGTTGTAAATAACTTAAAATGTTTTGTAAAACAACATTTTTGTAGTATGTGTATTTCATAAATGCTATTTATTAAATGGTTTTTTAGTTCATTATTCACCCTGTATATGCAATTTTTGTGTAGTGTAAGCACAACTTTTTGCATTTCTACAATAACGCTACTGTCGGTGGCAAGTAGAAGCTCTCTCAACGTCCGCCCGCCATTTGCTTCGCTTCGGTCTTTCTACCTTTGAGAGGATTGCCGGGTATTTGTCACGTGTATTTCTTTGTAATCCGTCATCATCCCTCGTAAAAAAATGGCAGACGAATATTTTTACGGTATGTATATAATATTCTGATATAATTTGGCTCGCGTGGAAGCGTATTTTTCGTGTTTTCGCGTATTTACCAGTGCAAAGACGTTACGCCGAAACCGGTGTTTTGCGCGCCATTTGTATTGATATGCATCGTCGACTAGATTGCTAGACTTTTTCGTTATTTTTTTAGCTCTCACCCTTAAAGGAGCAAAAGCATCAGAGGTATGGGACCCAGAATCCAAAGGAGGCGAAGATTTACAAGGAGGACACAAACTTATCATCAAACAAGCTTTGTTAGGAGCTGACGCCGTCGAAGGCGAAACTAATGTTATTCAGGTAGAAGCAATGACATGGAAAGAATCAGTTACTATTCCCGTAGCAGTTTTAAAATCAGGAAGCCAGAATCAAGTATTATTGGATTTGTCTTTCCCAGACCCCCCAGTTACATTTAGTTTGTCTCAAGGCTCAGGACCAGTGCATATTATAGGACATCATCTTATTGGTAGTGCCATTGATGAATTTGATGAAATGGATGAGATGGAAGAAGAAATGTTGGACGACGAAGAAGGCGAAGAAGGAGCTGTAAGTATTTGAACTTTTCTTTTGTAAATTTGAATCTATGAGGCAACTTATGCATTAATGTTGTGAAATACATACTGTAGATAATAGCTAATTATGAGTTGTGTAGGTTTATTTTGTGCTTAGTATTAGTTAATATTTTTTAAAATTAATAGTAGGTGAACTGCTTTGAAGTAAATTAAATGATTATGCTATTATCTTCAGTAACAATATAAAATAAGTTGTGACAAATAGGTAATATAACCTAACTACTTTTACACCTTAAGAGAATAAGCATTTCTTTTTTAAGGGTAACTTTAAAAAACTAAGTTTCTTTCTGATCTATAGTGTCTCATTTGTAAGTGATTGAGCAATAATTAAATGAGTAACTTATGTATCACATTTTTAGATATAGTGATGTATTTTATTATGTTCATTCAATATAATATTTGTTTTGGGAAATATTTCTTATTACTTGTTTTTTCAATTTTTTGGTTAAGATATTATAAATAATTAAATACATATCGATTAATAAACTAGTGTTTAACACTCAAGATTTGTCTAAATGTCTAAACATTTGTAATGTGACTCCTTTGCAGGAGAACCGTATCAAACAAAAACGAAAATTGTCGGACATCGACGAAAAAGAGGTCTGAATTAGTTGTTTTTGTGTTAGTGTTTGCAACAAATTTTTCTTTTTGTTTAAGGAGGAAGATGAAGAAGAAGACGAAGGCCCTAAAAATAAGAAGGCGAAAACGACTTCCAGTAATGCAAAAGGAAAGACACCAGTCAAAAACACAAAGAAAAAGTAAATGAACTGTTCCTTTTTCCATTTTTTTAATTCTGAATTTTTGTCATTTACAGTGACTTAGTTTTAAATTGAAATGGAATTGCCTTTGGTTTACATTTATTTTAATTAATCCCAAAAAAGGCAATTTCAGTTCGGATCTTATTTGAAAATTTTGATTTATAGTCTGTAATACGTTTTATTATTCTTTGTACAACCTGCTAAACTTAGTTTTGTGTATTCCAATGTCTTAATGTTAAGAATATTCCAACTAGAATATTTAATTTATGTCAGTGCTGCAGTTGTTTTCTTTGTAAATACGTCACTCAGTAAAAGGTTTTTTCTAATAATTGGGTTTTTTATATTTTGAATATTGTGTTCAAATTTTTATAAATTGTAGCCCTTGATGGTAATACCTCGATCTACAGAATATTTTTGTATTGAAAAGGACATTAGTCAGTAGTAAAGTGTTTATTGTGAAATACATTTTTTTTTATCAGTCTGTGTAATCCATAAAAAAATTCAATATCAACTAAACATTTCATGCCAAACCATTTGTTTAGAAGGGCAATTCATAATGTTTCTATATTATCCTTAAAAATACTAAGAAATTACACTTTTGTACCCACTAATAAAAGAAACAAAAAAATTTCAATGATATCAAGATACTTGAAGAAAAGTTAAATGATTTTTATTAATTAAAAATACTTTAAATGTACTTGAACAAACTAGATTGACTTTGGAATGGTTAAAAAGTACTATATGATAAATTCATGTCTTGTAATTATCTCGATTTTCAGGTAAATTACTTCAAAATGTAAAATGTACTACGGTCAAGTGTTTTCAGCAGTGAATAAGTAAAATCTTTAAGGGCACTTGCGATCTATTTGTGATTTGCCCGCTTCCTGGTATTCCTGAGCTGACATCCACATCTGCTGGAATGTTCCGATGGATGCGAGAATGGAGCCGCCAACCCATGCACCAAATCGTCTTTCAACAGTACCATTGGCAGCGATTATTTTTAGTCTCATGGATCCTGGTGTTCGTGAAGATAGATCCTTACTAAGACGCTCACTAAATCCCTAGAATGCAACATAAAATAGACTTCTTGAATCAAAATATTTATTAGAGAGACTACCTGAATTAAAGTATTTCCTCCGGTAATAACAACAGAACTGTATAAAGCTGGTCTTATGTCAACTTCACACATACTTGCACTAGTTGCAGCTAAAAGTGAAATTTAAATAAGTAAAATATTGACTATCAGTTTATAGTTTTACCCATGTATCCGGCACCTAAAACTGCTTGATCAAAAAGACCTTCAGCTAGTTTAAACCTTTCTGGGCCAAAATCTTGATGATAACCAGTAGGAAACTCATAATGTACTGCTGGGATACTCGAAGCTATTCTTTCATCATATAGACTTTCAGAAACCTTCAAAGTTGTTTTAAAATTAATTTTATATGATCATAGAAATTTAATAAGAAAAAAAATATCTACCTGTAAAACACTTTGCTGAAAATCTTGAACTGTTCTTTTAACCATATATGCCATCCAACTGTTTGTAGGAGTAAACGATATGTTTTTTTTTGTATATTTAGGTTTCTCCTTGTCCCTTACCAACTCTTTACTTGCTATTAGAGCAGCAGGCGTCAAATCAATGTTTTGATTTTCTAACATATCTTTTGCTACTCTAATTAAGTAATCTCCCCCTATTAATACATATTAGCTAGAGATATATAAATAAGAAGTAATTTTCTTTACCTATTGATGAGTTCAAAGCTAAATGAGTAAGAACATACCCATCTACCACAGGAACTGCAGAAGTGTGAGTGGCCCCACTATCAATTACTAATGCAGTGGATCTACCATTTGCAAAAGCTGCCAAGGCAGCATTTTTCACTAAGTAAAAAGCAGGTACTTTGTATTTTTCAAACATAATTTCACATAGTTTTTCACGCTTTTGACGTTGATTCCATGGAGATTCAGAAAATAAAACTGGATGATATTCAGACTGAGATTGTATGATCTAAGAAAATCAGTAATTATTTTGTTCAATTTTAATACAAAGTATTGTTACCTTATCATAAGAATAGTCAATAATTTTCTCAAAGTAATCCCAATTATCTATCATCCCTTCACTCATATAATTATGAAGCTCTAGCTTATTTCTAGGTGTATATAAAAAGGTAGTGTCAATATAATATTTCCATGCTAAAACAAGTAATGGGCAACTAACATATATTAATTAGAAAAATTCAAGGTAATTACCGTTAGGTGATTGAGTAACGTTATTATTGTCTTGTTTAGCTTCAGGTTCCAATTTTACGGTTTCATCAGGGGCAACACCAATAACTGCCGGTATTTCTGCTTTCGGGGTGTCTTCTTGGGCATAACCTACCCTTAGAGAGTGATGCCCCGGATCAAAAACTAGTGCCCCTATTTCATCTCCTCCATAAAGCATTCCGGAGGTCATTTTGTATAATTATAATCGCTCGATTAATCGAATATTAACAGTTATATACATGGAAGAATTAAGGTTATGTGCGTTCTTTATTGCTGTTGATGTTTTTCATGTGGCGGTACCTGAGGTATTATTTATTTAGCCGTGTATTGAATAACTTTTGGATGGGTTCCACAACTGAAGGAGGAATAAGCGTTTATTTCGTAGTAATATAGTACTTTTTTGTAAATAGCTATCTTGATGTTTTTTTCAAGAAAAATAAATGTTAGAATTCTTATAAACTGTCAATGCTATACAAATTTTTATTTCTTTTTCAAATCCGAAAAAGTTATTTAAGTGGAAAGTAATTTAAAATTTCAAACAGTATTTTAAATACTATTCATATTTCGAATTTGAATACTTTTTATTGTTTGTATTAGAAACTCAATAAATTATCAAATATTTAATAGTAATAAATTTTCATAATTCGTCAATCTACAAAAAATTCGCAAAAATAATGTTTTGTAGATATAATCAAATATTTCTATAAATGCTGATCAGTGTAGAAGATACCAGGTAGAAGAATAAATACAAGATGTTAAAGGATTTTCTTTTACCTGGTTCTCTACTGATTAGATGAAAATTCATAATTCCATATCGTATTTACTTCTTAATTTAAATATTAAATGCAATTATTACAGCATTTGCATTTATACTTGAAATACATTAAATTCAATGTATGTGTGTTAACAATTGAATACACTAAAAAATTAAATACTTGAATTTTATTTGATATATCGTTGAAATATTCGAATTAATATTTATACACCTACCTATATTAGTAACTGATAGTTCGCTAGGAACTTGGTAAAACATGTCTAAATATTTGAATAGATATATAATTAGGTATATTAGAATTACTCTAATATACGTTTCGCTTGTTACTCCATCCTCAAAGATTATTAAACTAAAGGTACATTGAATTTTTAAAGTCTATTGTTGTGCCAATAAATAATGAACACTATAAATAGACTTTAAAACCAAATGTACCTTTAGTATAAGACACCTTGAAGATGATGCAACAACCGAAACATTTTCCGGAGCAACTCTAGTACACCTACCTAAGTTTGTTCTTATGCAAATGTCTCTGTATAAATTCTACTATTGTTAAGTTATTGTTGTTATCAGGGATATGAATCAATTCATATATATATATATATATATATATATATATATAATATATATATATGACTTTGGTACAGATATGTGTTAAAAAAATTAATGTAAAAGTAGGAAATGAAAATCTGGGAAAGTTCACGTAAATGAAACGATAACCTGTTAACCTAGATGAAAACAACGGATTTTTTTTCTTAATTTGAGAATGTTGAGATCTTAAGAAATCTATTGTCTTAATAACTACAATAGAAGTCTTTGTAATGCACTTTTTTGTAAGGACTTTTCACCTACTTAGTGATTCATTTATACAATTTAATATGTAAATATAATAAAAGTATTAGATGTCTTTATTGTATATAAATCTGTTCAATTTTGCTACGGGTTAATATTGTTTGAGGATATCCCTATCCCATTAAATTATTATTTCATTAAAGTTTAAGCCATTATTTCTCGAAAGTTTGCGGATTTCACACAATTGTCGTAATTTATTTTCATACCACTCTCTCATAAGTTGCATTTAAACTTTCCAAACCTTTCAAGATGTTGTTTGGTACGATAGTTTATGGTTTCATTTTGCATACTATCTAAAATATTACAATTTATGTAAATTAGTACCCATACCTAGTTTCAAACCCCCTTCAGCGAAAATTAACTACTAGAGGGGAGGCTTTATTTACACTGGAAAATCAGGAAATGATGAACGAACAAATATTTAAAGGTAATATACATGTGGTAGTAAAAACATCTACACAGATTAAACAAATATTTTTCAAGAACTACGGGAAACAGTTTTCTGTTTCCCAGAACAGAGTTTTAAACTTTGGTATTTATATGGGGCCCTTTGGACTCCCCCATTCCTGCAAATGATGATAATGATTTTGATATCAATATCGTTCAATTGCATGTTTTTCTTCTTGAATGCGTATCAATAAAACGTTAAAAGGTTGGTGTCGTCGATACCTTTAATGATGGAACTTTAATAAACGGTTAGAGTTATCCAACAATAAGCATACATGTGTTGTATAATTATTTCGTATAGCATTGGTTTTTTAATGTTAGCGTTAGTTTTAAAATACGGGGTATTAATTTTTTTACATATATACAGTTTTTAAAAAAAATCAAAAGTTTGCATACCTAGTAGTATATAAGGAATAAATATATTTAAAATAAATATTTCTTGGGACAACTTTTTAGAAACAATATATAGGTAGGTACACAATGGCCAAAGCGAATTTTGTATCCAGAATGCGGCGTTGTGAATTTCGGTATTTTCATATGGCGAATAATATTATCTGCTTTTTAAGTTCATACAAGTTTTATTAATTTTTAGTGATTTCTAAATTAACTGTGACAGTAAAAAAATGTGAGTGATATAAAATTTCAAGATTACTATCTTTCCTGATAATTATCCAAATAAATAAACTGAAAACTAACAATAAATTCTTAAAAAAAATAATCAATGAAAGACTTTCTATTTCGATTTTCATTTATGTAATAAAACTTTTCCACAAATCTATCGATTACCTTTACAGTAGAAAGTAAAATACTAAATATTACTCTTTTGGCATTTTACCTTTTTCCATTATTTTCTCTTGTATCATCATTCATATTTTTTATTTCTATAGTTTTCTAACATTTTGAGTCCGTATTTCAGTAGGAAAACACAACTTATAATATCCAGTGGGACCGAAGTTGCCACTAAAAATAAAGATCTACCTGCTACAAAATTGGGGTTTTAAAAGTAATCAAGCAATATTGTCATCAGAGAAAAGGGTACTCACCTATCTGATAAGGTAATTATAATTATCCGGTGATAATATTGATATGAGTAATTATTTACAATTATATCATAAGTAAGGATTAAGTAACTTAAAAGCAGGTTATGGATATGAAAATGATCACTATGTGCCTTACATATATTGTTTATTGAGAAATAAACAATCACAAACATACGAAAAATTATTTAATCTGTTAAAATCCAAAATTTTAAAGGATTTTAATTTAAACTTCTATCCAAATGAAGTTTTTGTAGACTTTGTAAGAAGTAAAGTGAAAACTATCATGGAATTGTGTGAAAAATATAAAAACAAAAAATGCCATAAAATATCAATAAAGTATTTTCTTTTCTCATTAGAATAATTTCTACCTATTAGGTGTTAGTGGCACAATCAGTTGTACCTTTTCAAAGATCCTTTTTGGTCAGTGACAAGATCGGTTGTACCTTTTTGGTCAGGTATAATTTGGTGGCACCTTTGGCTACGCCAATAAGATCACTACTCACTTACTTGTCCGCTTATCCAATTGTCACAACCAATTTTCTCAGAAATCATGCTCTGTAGTAGTTTGGCATAATATGCCTTATTAAGCGATATAATTTGCACTAATTTATACATTAAATTATTCGTATAAGAATTAAAAATACAACAAATTAAGTTACTATTCGAAAATCATTTTTTATGTTGATTTTACAACATATGAAGAGGCATAATTTCGAATAGGATATTTAAAAAGGTATTTTGAAAAAAAATGAACGCAAATAGACTTATCTTAACTCGCCTTATTTCCGAAACTATTGGAACCAAAATTCAGAAAACAATTAGGGAATATAAGGCCCTATACTTCAGGTTTACATGAAAAGTGTAATCAAAGTTTCTAGAGATTAATTTTACAAACTTATCATTTTATTTGCGACCAACTGCGATACAAAATATTACGCAAAAATTGTATTGAAGGAATCATACGTTTTTGAAACATTTGTACTTAGTAATATATTTGATGAAGTGCATTATTTAGACTAGTTTTGCGTCTTTTATTTGTTGTTTTCTCATTTATTAAATTTATTTTCCATACTTCTTTATATATATATATATTGTCGACATATTATTTTTCTTTCTTTAAATTTACTAAATATAAGTGTTTTGAATTTAAAACAAATCAATGACAATTACAATCACCAATATACCATTTTCTAATCACGTATGTCATTTAACTTAATTATATTATCAGTATAAAAATTCATTTAATTCCACATATATACTATATTCAAACCAACATTTCCCCTCCTCACCATGAAACACCAAAAATTTTGTCGAAACCAACGTGGGGCAATTTTAACACAAATCTTATCATTCATTATTTTTTTGTTAAAAATCCTTACCATATTAAAATTACTATATATTACCATTAAACACCAATATATCTTTCATATGTGGCCTAAACCAATGTTTATATATAAGAGCAATATGTTTTTTATTTTTTGTTTCCTAAATTTCCTCTACTTCAATCAATAAATTAATCTAGTTCAATATTTAGTGGATTACCAGATATTTATACAATTTTGTACATTTTTATACTTAGATTAAAGAAAGAGGTTATGCAATATTCTTTTTCGTTAATTCTTCATATAAACTTCAAGGAGTTTATTATTTTTTTACAGGTAAAGGGTTTTACATTAAATTAAAATTTAGCATACGTTTCAAACAAGATAAATATTATATAATTACATATTGGAAAGTAATTGAAATATATCAGTACGAATCTTTAATTTTCTATAATATGAAATAAATAAAAAAAGTTTTACGAATTAAATTTTTTATGCTTGACATTGAAATAAAATTTTCCTTATGCAGTTTTACGGATGTGAAAAGGCGACTTCATCTGAGCTCGTTTCTAGTGTTAGGAAAAGTTCCTCGTCCTGGACTAAAATTTGTGAGCAACAGACGATTGAGCCGGTTATAAAATCGCCAGTCCGTTGTGCGTAAATTATCCTGTATCGTGAAGAAGTGTTGTCGGTGACACGGTGATGTAGTCCTGCGAGAACGGTGTTGTTTCCTCTGCTTCGCGATCCTTTATTATCCTGCAACCCCGCAGGTCGGCAGGGTTGTGGTGGGCGTGCGTTTCAGCGGTCCGCCCGCAAGTTCCCGCCTTCATGCCCGGATTTCTTCGTTGAAACGTCGGCAGTTTCAAGTCCGGATCGGTCCGGTCTAATAGAGAAAACTAAACTGTTTACCGGTCCTGACGTACGTCCTGATGGTAAAAATAGTGTTAAATTGACGGGTTTTATTAGATATATCTACCATAGTTTTTTTTTCTAGTTTATAATTGTGTAACGGAGTGAAATTGTTCTAATAATTGTGCTTTCCGGCAAATTATACAGTGCGAGGGTTGAATGAATGAAAACCTTTTTGTTAAGCATGTTTACTAAAACCATTACAAACTAGTGGTACTATCATACATGCAATTTTTTGAAAATTACTATATAATATTCATTTGAGATTCAACTCTAATACCTGAGGATATTTGGCAAAGGAAAAAAATATCCAAGCAACTAAATTTGCCTTTTCGGTTATTTTTTTAATGAACAATAATAAGTTTTGAAGATTTTTTTATTGTTAGCTTTCAAACAATTTCCTGTCCGTGATGCTTAAATAAATATTTAAATTTTGTGTTGATTCAAAATTGTGGGTCATTCACCGATATCCAATAATATTCATTCAGTTAATTTACAGTTTGTTAATGTGTAAACCTTTCATGTTCACGGCATAAGTAATAGGTACTTGTAACCCACTTTCGTAAATACCTTTTGTTTTAATGTCTCGAGCAACGATCGCATCATTTTCTTACCACACGATAGTAGGTACAAATAAAACTTTCGTTCAACATAACATTTATTCCTAGGTGGATAACTAAATACACGTTTCTGATTGCTATTAAAACTTTCATTTTTCGTACAATCTTTACACATGCATTATTCATAAGATTACCTGAATTATAAGCCCTACTTTCAGTGTAACTTTCACTTGAGGTACAACTTGTACTGTAAATTGTAAATTGTAATATACATATTAACTTGGTTTTTAGTTTTAGTAAAATTACAAGCAGAATTTTACATTATGAGAAAGATGATCTGTTATCTATATTAAAAAACTTAATGAATTTATAATATAACAAATTACAGTAAAAAAAAGAAATTTTTATCACCGTATATTTCGCTAGACAGTTTATATAATGTACTGGTTATCCTTTGGAATGTTTGTGTGAAAAAGGAACAAATAAAGTCCACATATGTATGATTGGATACTTTTTAATGGTGATTGTGGTTTTGTATGATGATTGCAAGTTGAGTGAATGGAGTTGTGTACTAGGTACATGCCTTTGTTACTGATTAATTTGCCACAAATTAGATCGAACTGTTATGTAACCACAATTGCAAGCAAACATTATCTAACTTTTTTGTCCTGCGATTTCATCTTCTTTTCTCGTCGAATTACAACGAACATTTTTATGTGAACTCCTCTTTAAGGAAGTTGTTTGTTTTGGTTATCGGTTAATAGTGACAGTATTATAGGATCCATCATCATGTTAGTTCATCTAGTGTCTCTTTTTCTTTTCGTTTCTGAAGGTAAGATTTATTTTTTAATCAATTCTAATTAAAACATCTTATTCTGTATGTTTACTGTTTCCGATAGAATCTGTAGTTAATTTAACAAAAATCACAATATTATGAATATTAAAATTTTTTTGCCTAGCAATTAACGAAAAAAAAAAAATATATATATATATATATAACGCTTGTTGAAGGCAACAGGATGAATTAGTTTTCTAATTGTTATATAATTTTTGAATGAGTTTTCTTTTCACTGGTCAGTGTTAAAATGTAACTTGTCCTTGAATTTTTAAAGAGAATCATAAACAAACAGGTATGTAAATGTTTGGTGTGAAGTCATATTTGTGTTTACTTCAAATTAGCCATCCGAGTACTTATTCCAAAGAAGACCAAGAAGAGTGGGATTTTCGCGAAATTTTGAGCGGTGTTTGTATTTGTACAAACAAAAAAAATCATATTTGGGTCATGGTAGAAATATTTAAAGATTCTAAGTAAATATTAGACAGGTACTTACTCAAGCTTATTTATGTTGCTGGTCAAATATAAAAAGTACTTTTGTGCTATTAAAAGAGTTCAATTCATTCAGAATTTGCTAAGAAATTGTTCTTTTGTATGTGGTAATTTTTGAAATGTTGTAGGTAGTCTAAAGAATCTCCTTGTGAGTTTCAAACAAAGCTCTTTACAATTGAGAATTTCTTCAGGGTCGTAAAGTAATAATAATTATCACTTTGTGAAACATTTTTCAAAATTGAGAAAAAATTAAAACACTGAGGGTTTCACTAAAACTTTATTGAATACTCGGATACGTATTTCGCCTTATAAGGGCATCTTCAGGAGTAACGAAATTATACTAAGTACCAAACAGAAATACATTAATTTATAGTACATACTAAGAGGGTGGGGGATGAACAATGTTTGGGTCCAATAAGGGATTGTTACTAAATTCTATTTGGTCGTTAGTAATATTTTTATTTTCTACTTTTGCTTTTGTTTTTCGAAAATAACCACAGCATAAATATAAATAATTTAGAATTATTACATCATTTAAAAGGAGGTCCAATACTAGATAGATACGAAATCATCGAAATAAAAAAAGCAAAAATAGAAAATAAAAATATTACTAACGACCAAATAGAATTTAGTAACAATCCCTTATTGGACCCAAACATTGTTCATCCCCCACCCTCTTAGTATGTACTATAAATTAATGTATTTCTGTTTGGTACTTAGTATAATTTCGTTACTCCTGAAGATGCCCTTATAAGGCGAAATATGTATCGAGTATTCAATAAAGTTTTAGTGAAACCCTCAGTGTTTTAATTTTTTCTCAATTTTTTAATAATAATTGTTGAAAATGTCATGGTTTAAATAACCACAATAAAACAAGGGAAATTCTTCTATCAACAATTGAGGTGAATCAGTTTTTCTAACTGTGGGTACCTATTTTGAATGTGAATAATACGATACTATTTCTAACTTATCTGGGATCAAATATAATTATCGTTTTTCTATAATTGATATACATTCTTGAATAAATTTCCGATTTATTAACTGTGACACACCAAGCCGTTACTAAAAAACAGAAAGTTTACCTTTTAATCAAATCTAGGTTATGAGATCCAGTTACAAACAGGCTTTGACCATCTAGTTTACGAAGAAAACCTTGTCTATGGGTTACCTTTGCGGGTTTCACTTTACATATCTGTTACAGGGACAAACTAATATAATAAAATGCTCTGTATCTACCTTTGAACAACATAATTAAGTTTAAATACACCTGATATGGTTCTTATTAACCAATTGAACATGAATTCTAGACATTATTTTCAATACTTATTGACATATACCCTTTTAAAGAAATAAATTGTTTCTTCCATCTGTTTTAATTCAAATTAATTTTTCGCCATCACCATCATCTTACATACATATAGCTATGTGTAAACAGTAATCTAATCTAGGCATTCCTCTGCCTCTTTTTACTCCTATTTCTTCTTTTAGTATATCTCTAACTAGTCCTTCATGTTTCAAAAGTTGTTCTACCAACCAATCTCTTCTCTGCCAGGAAATTATTTTAAATGGTAGTTTCAATTATATAGACAGACATTAATTAAAAAGAAAATGTGTAATTATATTTTATTTATTTTAGTCTTTCACATTTTTAACAGTCATTGGCATTTATTTGTGTTACAGTTGTTTTTTTGCAAAGTTTACATTTATAATATAGGCACAATATGTTTTATTACGATACATGGACTTTGTAAAATGAAATACATATATGTCATGAGAAATTATGATACTTTAGAGATCTTATTTAAGGTGCTTACGATCATTGATTCATTTTAATTACCATCTTCACAAGGACACGGTTCAAATGGACACAACTGTGTTTCAATAGAGGCAGGATAACAGCAATAATCATCTATGCTCACATTTCCAGCGTCTCCACCTTTTCCACCACCTACAAAAAATAAATCATTTTTTTACTTAAAGAAATGCGTAGAATCGTAGAAATAAGGCTAATCTTAGGATATTTTTTGTAATAGTGTTTTTTTGCTTCTCATTCAGAAAGGATTCGAAGAACTTTTATCCTATATAATAATACCAAATATACGAGTATGATATATTTTAACAAACTGTTGATTCTACACCCTTTCGTACTTATTTTTCTGTGTGTATTATATTATACATATATTTTTCTTCTTCAAGTCATTGTATATAACCGGTATGCTTATAGAAAGAATAATGTTCAAGACCGTTTTCGAATAAAAATAAATAACAAACACTAATGTCTAAAACCTCCTAATTATTTTTTTTATTTTTAACTTAATACAATAAAATGGTACGAACAAAATTAAGTTCTTGGTCAAGTAATTTATCGAAGCTACCAGACGTGGATAGCGATTTTGACCTCATTAGATCGCTGGAGCTCGGTGTAAAGCGGATTTAAATAAAACGTCGATATGGCAGTACGTCGCCATCTACCTGCTTTTGCTGCTATTATAACATTATGAAATACGGCAATAGCAGCAAAAGCAGGTAGATGGCGACGTACTGCCATATCGACGTTTTATATAAAATGGTACGATTTTTTAAAATGTATCACTAACTGACTGGCTGACTTACTCTTCAGAACCTATGGGATATTTACCATTAACCTAGAATCATCAAATTGGACACGAGGGAAGGTCTCATAGTGCAAGTAAAATTTGAAAATAATTAATTTTTTAATTCGATGTGAAATTATTACTTGAAAAATTAAGTTGTGAGGTTTCTTTGTTGAAGCAGATAACAGAAGTTGTTCTCAATTTTCAATTTCGAAGCAACCCCACAAAATTCTTAGAGCTCAGATATTTTTATACCTTTGTTAAGTTTAGAGTAAGCATTCTTTTTTCCTAAGTGTTTGCCATTGCTAAATTCACTAGGGGCGCAAGTAGGGGGTTGTGTGAGACACTCTGGCGAGCCCTGACACCCAGTACGACGACAGTCGTCTTGGAGACCATTTCTTTTTTCACAATCACATCCCATATACAAAATACCACACCTAAGTTCACGTGACTTAGCAGGTTTAAGCTTCTTACCTTCGTTTTCTGTGCTTTGTCCTTGCGATTTTCCTTTGTGTATCCTGTAGCATACCTGTTAATAAAGAGAATAAAAATTATAATGCGAAAACAATGGTAAATAAACCATTCTTTACCATGACATCCGGGGGTTTGCATTTCTTTTCGGAAGGTTTAACTGGTGCTGGACATGGTGGAGGTGCACAAGGAACACAGCAAGGAACACATGGTACCTGTAATTTCACTGGAACTGCCGGTTCTCCCAGTTTATTAACTAGATCCTTAATTTGCTTAAGAACCTCCAAACGCTTAGCGCTATCTTCTTTAGGCGGACAAACAAAAGGCATTTTTAACTGTTTTTAGTTTTAGTATTAAATACAAAAAATTTTGAAAAGAACAATTCAAATAATGTTACGAGAATTTTGAATAAATTTCTGAAGGGTTACTGGAATTCTGACATTTTTGATTTTAAAATTGAATTGATTTGTTTTTGTTCATGGATTTGTGATTTCGATGTTGCCATGTTGTGATCATCAGAAACTGTGTTATTCTTTATGAACATTTTTTAGCTTTATGCTTTATAACTAAGAAAATCGACTTTTTAAAATTGGAAAAACCATATTAATAATCAGGATAAGCTGTCAAAATTATCTCCAAGAAACATATAGATAAATATGATCTTACAAAATATTACATTTAGTTGTATTTACAAGAACATTGTTGTATTATTATACGGTTTTATTCAATTTTGGTAGCTTAAGTTGTTTTTTTTTTTTTTGGTCGGTGTGGGTTTCACGTAAACATATTTTTTTTCTGAGAAATCAATTCCACATATCGCGTCAAAAGAGCAAAAGAGTAACGATTGTTTTGTCATTTTTGACACGAAAAACATCATTTCGAACTGATTGAAGGCATCGTATCAGGGCCGGATTAAGCCATGTGAAAGACCGTATTTTAATATATCGGCACTAATGAATTTATGAAAGCAAAATTATTTATGGGTAATGTAATTTAATTCAATTTATGCAAAACGTGCAGATGGTAATTAAAGTGAATTGTAACAATAATTTATATGTCGATAAACTGTAAATTCTTATCAATCATGCATCAAAATACTTTTTCGTTTAATTATAAAGGATCATAGATCCCACATTTGGAACGCGTCTCACACAATAGGCACAGCGCACCGAAAGCCATATCCCACGACCGGTTTCGACCTATCGGGTCTCATTAGGTGGGCGCTGGCAGAAAGGCTTTTACAAGCTATATAATAAATATAAATATGGAATTAACACAAATAACTACTCCGAGGGCTAATACCCCTACGGCATTGAATTGCACTGTTGATTCCGAATGATTATTAGATGAAGATAACAATCCAAAAAAAGAAGGTATTAAAATACTTTTTTCATCTAATTATAGGATCACAGTCCCGCATTTAAATGCAGAATCTGTGATTTTAATACCTTCTTTTTTTTGGATTGTAATCATGCATCAGTCAGAAAATCGTTTTGAAAACTATTTAAATATTCGATCATGTTTCCAAAACATAAACTTTCCTTAGACTTTTTGATGTGAAGTCTTTCAATATATCTTGGAAGTCGTTTTTCTTTAAGATATTGTATTTAGTGGGCATTATTGCAATTGAATTAAAACGCTTTTGAGCCATTGATGACGATCGAAAATAATTTTCAATTTGGAAAAGCTTCGTTTGACAATTGCGTTTCTAATCATCAAACTTCTGTAAATATGCAATGCTATTGTTACCTTTAATTTCATTATCAAACATTGTCGAGAAACTACCAAAAATCTAAATTTCCCATTAAGCATCTCGGGGCTGAGACACAGTTCTGTGTAGAATATATTGGCAAATATGTTTCAAATCCTTTCAAACTTTTGTTTCCTCTGAACACAGTGTCTTCTGCACACCAATTATCATGGCATTTTTTCTGTGTTAGCTATGTGCAGGCCTATGGCGTCAGTTTTCTCACTTTCATTGTGAAATTACGTTACGTTTATTTAGCACTTGCCTAGCTTAAACAGTTGTTATATAAATAATATTAATAAAAAATAATTAAGTTCAAATTCTTTGTCTTAAATAAATATTTATACTCTTCGTAAACGTTTTTACTGTGTAAGCATTTTTAATCCAATCAGGCAGAGAGTTATATGCGCGAATCCCATTGTAAAATAGTGATTTTTGTAGTGCAGTTGTCCTCGCCATAGGAATATTAAAATGTTGGTTTGATCTCAAGTTATATTCGTGAAAGTTTTCACGACTAACAAGGAACGGCTTAAAATAAGCTGGCTGTAAATTATTCACCATTTTGTAGATGAAAATGTGATTCGCCCGTGCCACGCATTGATCGATGTTAAGCCAGTTTAATAGATTTAACTTGTTCTGTATAGGAATAAATCTATCGCAGTTCAATAGTATTCGTATCACCTTGTTTTGTTGCACTTGTAATCTATATGTATCTTCCTTTGTACAAGAGATCAATAACGAACAAACATGTGAAAAATGGGGAAAGATTATAAATATTATAAACTAATATTTTCGTCCACTGAGATAGACATATCGAGACACGATAAAAAAAAGATTTTTTGCCAATTTTCTTACACATATAATCAACATGCTTGCTAAATGTTAATTGTGGGTCCAACATAATTTTTGAATTATTTAACTTGAGTTTATTCTGACATAGCCATTTATTGTTAATGTTATTAAGTTTTATTTTAAAGAAATATAAGCTTATATCAAATACCTACACAACATAAAATTGTTTCTCCTTTAAATAAACAAATCTAAAACCTTTGTAAAATGAAAACGAAAGCATCAAGTTAAAACTAGTTGACTTATTTTTCTCAGAAGCCGTGGGGTTCCTGGGCGGCGCCGGGCCCAGATGTTTTTATCTACATTGCCTGTATGGATAATCCTGTGCTGCATCCTTCCATAACGTACGGAGCAAATGCGTCCCTGAAATTTTTAGAGAATTTTGAAATTTATGATATTTTGTATCAGAAATACGTATGCTATGAAAGTAGCGTAATGGAAAATTAATTGATTACTTAATTTTTGCTATTGAAAGTTCTGACTTTTCCCAAACATTTTTTTAAATTGCTTATATGTGAAGTCTATGTACGAGGCATGTTTTTTAAGTAAGTACTGATTTGTTATTCTGTCGCCGCAAAGCTGCGGTCAGCGTTTCGCGCATGCGCACTGAGTACCTACATCTCTCGCATATGCACTGACGCCATTACAGTCTGATTTGCCCTTGTTTACGTTGTTTACTGAGTGTTTAAGATGCCTCTGATAATCGTGAGTCCGGGCTGTTATACGATTCCTTAGTGCTAAAGGACTAAAACCGATTGATATTCATCGTGAGATCTGTACAGTTTACGGACAAAACATTATGAGTGATGGAATGGTAAGGAATCTGCGCCGTGCAATCCAGAACAAAAGACGTGGCAAGTTGAACAAGAGCATCGTTTTGCTGCATAACAATGCCCGTCCGCATGTGGTTAATCGGACCAAAGATCTCACCACATCTTATCACTGCGAATCTCTACATCATCCTCCGTACAGCCCTGATTTGGCGCCCAGTGACTACCATTTGTTCCTGCACATCTGGGCGGTCAGCGTCTTCAAAACGATGAGGAAGTCAAAACAGTGGTGATAGAGTGGTTAACAGTTAACAAGTCAGGCGTCAGAGTTCTATGTTCTATGAGAAGGGTATTCAAAAACTGGTCACTGATCAAACGTTATAACAAGTGCCTCAATATTGAAGGAAATTATGTAGAAAAGTAGATTAAGGTACAGGCTTTCATGTAAAAATAAAATTATTTAGATATCTTCGCACGTTTTTTATTTATTTCAGAACGGTACTGACTTAAAAAACATGCCTTTTACATATATGTTTTTATACAAATATCATGTTTCGTATTGGGGTCACTACCGTATTTTATTAAATAAATCAATATTGAAGATACAAAACCGCGTAGGTTTTTTCGATGTTAAATCGGGTTAATAAGTCGCTACTATTTTTGTCTTGAGGGTGGTAATTTCTTATGACAGGATTGATTTTAACTCAGTTTTGATTCGTGTTATACCCGTGACATTTAAAGCGTTTTAGCGTTAAAAGCAAAAGAGGTGCCGTTCATACAATTGACATCTCTACGTCTCCTGCGGCTGTGTTAGTTGCTGCATCGAACTGTGTGCAGGTTTCGAATTCCTTGAAAGTTCTCGACATCCCCTTATCGTGGGGAGACCTTTGTGGATTCCAATTGACACGTCAGAGGTCGATTATGTTGTTTATCGTCGAAGGGGACTATGAAAATTCTGCAATTCAAGGAACCAACGATTTTCTGGAGATACTCAAATATGTCAAACCGAAATACAAAATTAAAAATCCTTTGAATATTCTATTTGAATATTAAACCATTTCTAAAATTTCTGCCTTGAGCACATGGTGATTCGCATTTTTTTTAAATATTAAATATATATATATATAATATATCAGCATATAATAGCAATAATAATAATAAAAATCGTAAAAATAACAAAATAAAACAAATATAAAACACAACAAAACAAAACTAATATAAAACGATATACTAAAATTACTGATTTATCTAAGTGTTTCATATACTGATATATTGTACGTATATTTAACATTACACTATTCCTTAAATATAAATTTCTTTTTGTTAATAAGATTGTCTTACATTTCTTTGAGAACGACAAATAAGACTATTAATAATAAATTAACAATTACCAATCAATGAATCAATCAATTTGTATACTACAAAATTATTTCGTGTTGTTATCTAAACTAATGAAAAAGAAGAGATATTAAAATATATAGTAAAGGACTAAAGCAAAAGAAAAATGAAGTACAAAAAGGTCTGTGGTACTTTAATAATTATTCTGAATAAAATGGCTAAACTTTCAGTTTTAAAAGTAATGGTTGGTAGTAACTATAGTTGTGTGCTAAAACTTTGGTATTGTTATTTTATTTTTATTTATACATATCTGTATCTCTCTCCAAAATTCCTTCTGTTTTTTTCATATACTTCTACACACATTGTAGTTTATTAATAGTGGTCACAAGTTTGTGCACCTTTAGGACATATTTGTTAAAAGAAGGCCTAACGACAAAAACCGAGGGTTGTCACATCTCCTTGTTTCTTTCTTCTTTTTTTTTTCGCCACCCTAAGATGTTGACAATATTGTAAACGCAGAAGCAGACCGTTTTGTTCTGGTGTACAGCTGTCTTTGTCTCCAAATCCATTAACTGATTAAAACGTAACGTTTCTGCTTGATTAGCGTTTGATTTGGAAGTAATGCTTAGGTGCAATTTAGAAATTGTTCTCTTCGAACACAGACGCGACAAATGGGAAGAGTTAGCGAATGAGAAAGGGTGGAAAGCGAGCTGGGAACATTGCACTTGATCGCATAAATTATTTTATGATCCATAATATATACATCTACATACAATACACAAAGATAACATTAATCGATAAACATTCTACAAGAATATTGTTTTAAAAAGGTTCAAATGAAAATATTTTTTTAAACGTAATTATTAGAAACGCTTCTTTTACATTAAAATTAAGTAGTGCATTATTTTAATATTAACTTGTATATAAGGGAAAGTGTTACTGTAAGTTCAAGGGTTGACATTATGGTTAAGTGAAGCGGTAGTCATTGAGTGATAGTGGTGATTTTAATTTTACATTCATTTAAGTAAGTGTACCTTAATATTCATGTTTCCCTTAATACATATAACATATATATGAATTTTAAATTAAAATGCGTTAATGTTTAATGTATTTACTTGACCGATAGTAGGTAAAACGCAAACTCTTTGAAGCATGCGAAAAGGATAAAAAATTTCAAAAATTAATGTCTGAACAAAAATATAAATATGAACAGAATGCCAAGTTCGGTACAAAAAATATTTGGGGTTGTCGCCGAAACAATTGTTATGATCTGTACGAGTGCCAATTTCAACAGGAACTTGCAACGGGCTTACAATAGGAACAACGTTCTTCAATTATTAGAAAAAAATACTTATTCAAAAAAGAAGGAATTAAAATCCTTATTCGTCTAAATTTTAAGATCAAAGATCTTACATTTTGAACGCGTCCTACCAAGTAGGCACAACGAACCGAAAGCCACATCCCACGACCGGTTTCGACCTATCGGGTCTCATCAGGTGGGCGCTGGCAGAAAGGCCTTTACAGGCTATATTATAAATATACATATAAATACAAATATGGAATCAACAGAAACAACTACTCCGAGGGCTAATTCAATGCCGGTAGGGGTATTAGCCCTTGGAGTAGTTGTTTCTATTGATTCCATATTTATATTTATATTTAAAAAAATACTTGTTACTTTGCTTTATATTGAATTTACAACTTAGTACGTTTTATATCCAACTAAATTGTTTGTACACCGAGAAAAAGAAACTAGTTAAAAAAACAAATTTAGTATTTTTAAATTTTGGTATGTTAAACGAACGTTTTTTTTAAACATATTTGAAAAAAGAAGGCATTAAAGTTCTTTTTCGACTAATTTTCAAGGATCATAGATCCCACATTTCGAACGCGTTCTATAGAGTAGGCACAGAGTACGGAAAGCCATATCCCACGACCGGTTTCGACCTATCGGGTCTCATCAGTTGGGCGCTGGCAGAAAGACCTTTACAGGCTATACGATAAAAATAAATATAAATATAGAATCAACAGAAACAACTATTCCGAGGGCTACTACCCCTACTGGCATTGAATTACACTGTTGACGGTTTTTTAGTTTAGTTAACGCTGAAAATTTTGTTTCAAGCTGTTGATATTGTTTCAGCTGGTATTGTATATATTTTATTTTAATACTTGTTTATTCAATAACATATATGCATTAAAATTACGATTTTAGTTTGTAAATATTAAACAAATGTCAATTTAATGTTCTTCCTATTCTATTAAAAATTTTATTTTGTAGTTGAATTAACCGATAATGAATTATTTTTCATATATTTTTTGCCTAGCAGAATGACCTATATTTTCTTCTTATTTTCTGAATTGAATTTGATTTTTTTTATAAATCTTTTGAAAATTTCAAAGAATTACAAAATAATTTTTCGTCCATGATTTTGCTGAAAAGTTATTTCTAGATTAATTTGGGATCGTAGAAATCAAAAATGACAAAAAATAGGTCATTTATGTCGGAAGCGAGATGTTTGACTTTTTGATGTTTTTTATCCATTTTGCAGAGGTTTAAAATTTTTTTCATAAAATGTAGACCTTCCAAATTACAGCTTTGCGGTTTAGAGTAAGCCTTCATATGAAATAAGGATGCGAAATAAGAATGGTTGGCCGGATTTTAAAATACGGCATTCACAAAATTGGTAACGGTTTTTTGAGCCTTTTTTGATATTTTCTAAATGCCGTATATTAAGTACTGGCCAATGTTCTGTTAACACATGTAAAACATAGGATAACCTGCAAAGTTAAATTTTAAGTCTATTGTATTAAATATCACCATGTTAAACATAGATTATTGATTATTGAAACTAAGCAAGTTATAAATTTAATATCAAAGAACGTAATAATTTTTTTTGTTAAATCAATCGAAGAACGTTTTACATTCCTATTGTAAATTCTAATAGAACTTAGCACCCGTTCACATTACAACTCCTTTATAGGAGAAAGCCACAATCCTTAACGTTGTTTTTTTTTCACATTTATGTTCCTATTCGGATTTGTTTTCCTTCAGACGCGAATTAATGAAAATATATTGTTGGAATATTTTAAATACATAAAAAACTACAATTTTTACTAAATTTGTAAAAAATCCTTAAATTATTGTAAACAGTTTTCTATAAGAACAGTAATCACTGAATTTCTCTGACGAAATATTATCGGACTTATGTGAACCCATACTTAATGGTACGTGTCCATTAAATTCACAAGACTGTTATTCCAACATTATAATGTAAAATAAAATAATTGTACTTCAATTTTAAATTAATTCTGTAAATTTGACATTTTATTCAACAATGGCAACCCCAGTTGTTCTAACGAGTAACCACGGTAACCATCAATCAAGCAACCCTTGTCCTTTCTGTTCCCCCATCTCGTTACTTAAATAGATCAGAATCGCTGATAAAGCGCATATTAAGGTATGGATTTCATCCTTGTTAGCTTACAAAGGATGCTGTTATATCTATACAGTAATACTCTTTAATAAACTTTTAAAATAGACATCAACGATGTCTGGAAAATTGCATTTTAAATACCTACAATAAAATAATACTATGCAAACTTATATATTACCTTGTCACATAACAATTAAATCTTTTTAAGCCTTTATTTGGTATGTGAAGCGTTAAAAAATATACTATATAATAATAAATAATAACACATACTACTGAAACTTATTGGTTATTAAAAGAAGCATAATGGCAATAAATATTTACCACGTGTGCGGGTTTTCTAGTGGTTCAAATGTTTTCAAGATGGCCAAGAAGACTTTGAATATGATGTACATCCAGTTTAGCACTACATGCTAAGAACGGATAAAGAAGTAGATTGTGCGAATGTTTGTATCGACACTTTGATTCCACTGAAAATGATCTTATGTCACTCATGTGACTTACGATCAAAAAATTAAGCATTTGTAATGTTCCCACATCACCGAGGCCTAAGAAAGTAAGTAATTATAAGAATACAGTGGTAGAACATCTGTCTTATTCGCCTGACGTGACATCATGTGACATTTATCTGCTCCCCAAGGTGAAATATACAGTAAAGGGAATTATATTTCAGGCCGTTTAAGCTGTGAAAGAAAAAGCGACAAGCGCCATGAAGAAAAGAAAAATATGAAGAAATAATGGTAGAACAATTTTTCCTTTCGGAAAATTACAATTTTTAAATATATGTAATTCTCAACAACTACAAAATTAAAGGAAACAGTAAAAGAAAAGAAATGTTTCAACAAAACTGTTTATTACTCGACAATTGTTTCGACCTCTAAAAGGTCATTTTCAAGAGTACAATAGTAACTAAGGCTAAGATGTTAAACATGGACTTTTATACATAAATAAATTATAAAGTGGGGGTAAACGAAAACAATTAGAGTTGTTTGATTATTAATAGTGTGTTGTATATATTTATTTCTTTTTGATTATTAACTAAATTTATACAATTCAGGATGGCATTTTGTATTTCCAGATTTTCTAGCAGCGTGAGTTTTTTACCTTTTGATTGAGTATGGAGTAGTTTTACGTTACTAGTATCTATGTTATGGTTGTTTGTTCTACAATGTTCTGCTAGGCCTGTTGTGTATTTTTTGTTTTTTTTTCCGCTATCCAAATGTTCTTTTAAGCGTGTTTTAATAGAACGACCACTCTGATCTATGTAAAAGCAGCTATTTTAATGTGAAAAGGTTGGTTGGAATATCTATTGTTGTTGGTTTTCTGTATATTAAGAATTTAATTTTATTGTTGTCTCTACTAACTGTTAAATCTAGAAAGTTTATCTGGATATTTTGTTATATTTCTTCCGTAAATTTGATTTTATTATTTAAACTGTTTAAATATACCAAGAAGTTCTCAAGTTGTCTTTTGTTTTTTTTTAACTACAAAATTTACGTCATTACGTAGGCTTATGGATACTTTTGTATAGTATCAGTTTTTCTACCGAAAAGTGAATATATTTTTTTTTATTACCTACGAATTTTAACTTCATAAATCATCTAAAATATCCATGTCTGGAATTGGGATTTCATTCCAGCATAATGATGGAATATTAATCATAAATATAAGGCAAACTCTGTTGCAAAGGTAAAAGCTTCGTCAGAATATTAAAAAAGTTTTTTAATTCGGTGATCCTTTCCACGGCAGCTATATGTAGCGAATCCACATTTTAAAACTACTAACATCGTTTGTAAAATTGGATGGTATACTTCCACATTAAATAATCGAATTTAATTTTCACTTGAAAAGTAATAGCGTAGTTACATATACAGATAAGTACATACAGGGTGAGCAATAATGAAATATGAGTTAGTTAAGAAATAAGAAACCCTACAGATTTTAAAATTAGTCAGTGTTAAATTAAAGTCAGTTTAAAAAAGCTTGATTTATCAGTCATTTCGGTCAATAAAAACAATTTAGGAAGATTTTTAGTAAATAATAAACCATAAATTAAAAAGTTAAATAAAAGCGGTGTTTATCAAATAAATTGCAAAAACTGAGAAGCGTTTTACATTAGAGAGACGGGAGGGGGCTTAAAAAACGTTTAGACGAACATGTAAAAACCATAAAAAATGGCAACAAATGTACAGGTATAGCAGACCATTGTATTTCCCAAAATTATGAAATAGATAATAAGAATATAAAAATAATGCATACAGAAAGTAAAGGGAGAGAAGACTGAATTTCTCAGAAATAATCGAAATAAACCAGGCCATCGCAAACGGTCTACCTATTACCAATGACCAGACCGATTTTGGGGTTTCCCCGTTATTAAAATACATTGTATTTTAGGTATAAGTAGTTTGTAAATAAATAATGTACCTCAGTTATCTATAGCTCTTTGAAAATGGTGTAAAAACCGAAACATATGTCAGAGAAAGTCTAATACATTTTTGAAATACACCGTTCATTTTATTTTATTAATTATAATACATTTATCTATTCGTAAGCCTAAAAATAAACCTTGATTCATAATAATTTTGGATTTACCTTTAGCAAAATGCTGCTTCTACTGATTTCACTTTTGTTTGTTGCAATGAAATGAACAAACATTATTAAACTATCAAAACGATCGGATAATTACGAATACGTTTCCTAGAACTTTCACCTGGTTTTGTATTTGTACACACTTTAATCGTTACCTGATTTCATTCAAGAATTCGCAATTAACTTCTGACGATTGTTGGTGTATTAGTCATTTTACGTAATAGTTGAATTAATGCGAATGTGGAATATGTATGTAGCTCAGATTATCTAATGCATAAGTAAACACATGGGCAGGTGTGTCTGTGTGTGTCTGTATGTGCAATGGGAAAATAAGATTTCTTTCATTGAAAAGTTAATTGTCTTTATATGTTGTACCTGCATTGTCATCCGAAATATTATATAATGACTTTTCTAAGTTTCAAAACAACAAATGTATATACTGAGAAATTTCAAAGAAATGGATTACGTCAACTGGCTTTGTCTACGACTTTAGTAACATACACTTATATGATACAGTTCTCAAATCAAAGGATTACTTGTTATTTTCGGTATAATTTGAGATTCCCTTCTCTTAAACCACATGTTGGGATTTAATTTTTGAGAGAAGTATTGCCCCATGTAGAACTGAGAATCCCTCAATGGTGAGAGATTTATATAATGCAATTCTCAATACAAAGAATTATTTTCTTTGTCTGGATTTAATTTGAGATTTCCTTTCTCGCAAACTACTTGTTCGTGGGATTTCATTTTGAGTAAAATATTTGCCACATTTAGATCTACTGATGACAAGTTTAGGTGATACAGTTTTCATAAAACAAATATTCGGTATTTCATATTTTTGGGAGAAGTTTTTCCCCAAATAGAACTTCGAATCCCCCATAGGAGTGAGATTTATATGATACAGTTTTCATTACAAAGAATAACTTCCTTCTTTTAGTTTTAATTTTGTGATTTCTTTTCTCGAAACTTGCTTGTTCCTGGGATTTTAGTTTTGAGATATCAATTTCTATTTTAATTCCTTTATTGTATTACTAATAAAAAAAAGAGTTTTTTACAATTAGGACGCTTTTTGAATCCTTTCCCACGGAGTGAAAAATGTATTCAATTTTTTTTACTTACTCTGTTGAGTGGGGCTTTTTAAATGCAACAAAAAATGATCTTATCTATCAAAACTACACATTTTGTAACTTTTAATAAAGCATAAGCCTAGTTTTAAGCCATAATTTTGGCTCGTATGGGCTGCATCTTTACTTTTAGATTAAACCTGGTTTTGACGCCAATCTGACTGACCCTAGTTCTGACCTAGCTTCCTCAATCCTTCCTTCTCTATTTGTTCCTTGCAGCAATAAAACATGAGCTATAATTGATTATGGTAGTTGAGTTATAAGTAAAAGAAATTGCATCTAACCACTGTTAGCGATGATGACGTAAAACTAGCCGACGATCCACCAATTGTTCTCTAGATTTATGGAAATACAGTGAAAGATTCCCCGATAACTATGTTTACAAAATATGTTCATTAGTTGATGAAATAAGATTATTTCACCGGTGCACAGATGTGCCACTTCTTTTGGTTCCTATGGGGGAATCGATGCAATAAACAGACTTTGTGTTTTAAAAGTTTATTACACCCAAATTATTTACAACTATATACACACTAATTTTATTGTACGCCGTGATTGCTACTTATTTTTACGAAAATACTAAATGACTATACATTATGATTTATTATATGAAACTATATGTTATTAAATACTATATGTTTAAAGAGATCTTGATGTGATTGGTGCTATATGTTAATGTACTAAAATGATCTCTGCTAAAAATTTTTGATGCTTGAATGGTTTGAATATAATATGATTGAATGATGAATTGATTCTGCAATTGAATGTAAAAATACTTATTTTAACATGAATTTAAGAACCGCCCTTCAGAGGAGGGGGTAGTTCCGATGCACCGACACTTGAAACAACAAAAAAAAGGAAGGGAAACGTAAACATACAAAAATTCAACATTGCAAGCTATGTGTCGGTACATCATCTACGTCCTGAAAATGGACCGATGTGTCAAAAAATTACCCCCAATAAATCTATCGACTAACTTAACTCTAAAAGAACATTTGGAAACAAAGAAAATATAATACAGTAGAGCTAAACAGCAACACCAAGAAGGGAAAAAATATGACACATACAAAAACCATAAATTGCAAAAGAAAGGAACAGACAGCAAATGCACATGACAATACAAAAATTACAAAAAATCCGAGAAGTAAAAAATGTATGACTAATAAGGCTAATATATTACAAAAAAAAGAAAAAGATGAATATATGCGAACAAAATGAGAGCTATCTTACTTGCTTGCTTGCGTAAAAATCTTCAGAAATATTTTTGATATGTTTGACGTAACAGACTAGGAAAATTATGGACTATTTTAATTTCGTGAGCAGTAAATGTGAATAAAACTGCAAATTTTAATCTTCTAGTATTTCAACTGAATGCCCTTT